>CM065898.1:56766656-61766656 GCA_033439115.1 Firmiana major | reverse complement strand
AAGAAGTAAAAGGTCGACTTTCCAAATCCGTGATATGTTGCTCTAACTCCTGATTGCGCTCAGTTAACCCATTGAAATTGGAAAAAAGGGAATCATATTTAGACTGCAAATTATCTAGCTCAGTTTACTTCTGTTGAAGATCGTCATTAAGTTTGCTAGACCTAATAGTCTCAACAGTAAGATCCCCTTTTGTGAGAGTTAAGTCTTGAAGAGCCTTTGAAAGCTGCTCCTCTAGATCTCGCACCACCCTTAGCAGCCCAGATAATTGATTATTGGCATTCGCCAACTCCATATTTCTATCCCTTAGTGCCTGAATCTATTTGTCAGTCTAATCACAGTATGCTCGATGTTGAGCATTATTGATGATGGTCCTCTGAGCAAGCTGAAAAGAAACATAAAAATTCAGACTGAAAGCAAAACAAAGAGAAATAAAACGAAAGAGAGTCTAAAAATTACCCTAACAGGTTCCACATCGGCAAAGTCCTCCCCCTCCGAAAAATTTTGAAACAATTGATGCTCGTCCCTAGGAAGAACGGTGGCCCAACCTAACCGGAAGCTACTCCGGGCTTTTCCAAAGTGTCATTGTCCAACACTCCCGAGTAGACTCGAAATTATGCTCCCTTCATCATATAGCCACCATCCACCTGGTATGACCTTGTATGAACAGGACCTATCTTGGGAAGAATAGGCATGTTCGCTATAGCGCACTCAACATATAAGTGCCTCCGGTTCTTTCGATGAGGCAAGGTCACATTGCATTCAGCTCGATCCTCCGGCTGAGATCGATTCGAAGAGCTTGAAGTTCTCCTATAATGCAAGGAAGCCTTCCCTTTGCCTTGAAAAAGTTCTCTTGATCCTCCCTCATGAAATTGAGTCGGAGCTGGAGGAGGGGTTGCTTGTCTAGGAGGAGGAGTCCGAGTCCGAGACGTCGAAGGTGAAATAGACATATCTCCAGAAGTAACAGTTGTAGAATGGGGTCTCTTCTAAGTAGGTTCAGTGGATGAACCTTCTTGTCCCCTTTGACGGGTCAAAGTATGCCTAACACTGCTCATATCTGCAAAACAAGAACCCACAAAATTATTAAGATCATTACATAAATAAGCAATAACGAATTATAAGGCATAAAAGGTTACCTTCAGGAGAGTTAAGAAACTCCTGAAGGGACTCTATGTTTAATGTTTCATCGTCTGGAAGGACCATAAAAGTAGAACCAAACCCTTCTCAACTGCCCACATCATCTAAGTGGTCACTTTCGGGGCTAGATTCTCTATTTCTAGGATTTGGTTCCAAAGGAATGAATGATGAAGAAACAGAAGGATTTGTAGCATGAACACTTCCCACGTCCCAACTAGCAGACGCCAAATTCTTAGGCGACAGGAGGTTATAGAGGTCAATTGGCCTATCAACTAATAGTTGGTCAATAGTTAAAGACAGTTGTTTCCTAAGAGTAGAAATACGAGGACCTTTAAGGACACTATGCTTGGCTTCCCATCGAGTAGGGAAGTTTAAACCCTCAGGTACCTCTACAACAAGCCATTCCGACTCGAACCCATGGAGTTTGTTGGGAAGTTTTTCGAATAATCTGTTTTCAAACCCAGGTTCGAACACCCTCTGAATAGAATACGAGATTAGGCCAGAACTACCCCGAAACCTAAAAAAAGTATAGAACAAAGGGAGAGAAGGAGCTAACCCCTCATTTGGCAATGCACTGTAAAGCCAATTAATTGCATCCAACTATGAGGGTGTAGCTGGCTGGGGGCAATCCCTCGTTCCCTTAAAAAAGAAATCTCGAAATCAGAAATTGGGAAACAAAAACCTAACTCTAAAAATGTCCTAAAAATAGCAACTCCGCTTGACATGCTACGTATACTCCTTTCTTCCCAACTTGGGAGCCTATAAAGATACCTTTCGGGCAATGAAAACCTATGCCTAATATCTTAAAGACCAATCTCAGTCAAATTCGATTTAGGTCCTAACTCCAAATGTTTTTCTACACCATGACCTGCCATTCTAGACCTAAAAAAGAGAGAAACAATCCTAAATGCGACGGGCTAAAAGTCGAAGGTTTAGCGGCAGAGTTCAAGGAACGCAAAAGGGTTAAGATCCAGACCTACGATAGAGTATGCTATAGTTGTGTACGACAGAGTATACTGGCGACAGAGGTATCTGGCAACATAGTGGAAGGGCGATAGAGTATACTGGCGACAGAGTATGGAACACGACTGAGTGGAAGGGCGACAGAGTATACTAGCGACAGAGGTATCTAGCGACAGAGTTGTCTGCGATAGAGTTAGAATGCGACAGAGTGGGATGCACAGAGGTGTATGCGACAGAGGTCACTGCGCGATAGAGTAGAATGGCAATAGAGGTGACTGCGCCAGAGGATTATGGCGACAGAGTATATATTGCGACAGAGTAAGGGGTGCGACATAGTATATGTGCGATAGAGTATGTCGATAGTGAGAGAGGCGACAGAGTATATGAGCGACAGTTGAGAGTGGCGATAGAGTTGTGCGACAGAGGTGTATAACGACAGAGGAGAAAATGACGACAGAGTTTTGTGATGGGGAGCGACAAAGGTTTGTGAGAGATAATCAATGTTGCGAGAGACTTGCAGTAGAATTGCGACAGAGTTCTCGAGAGAGTTTTGCGATAGTGTTGTAGCAATTTCCCAAGCTACGCGACACCTTACCTTTATATAGTCGCGACTTAGGTGGTTGAAACGTCGCGTAATTATCAGAGCTTAAATGTCTCTCGCTACCAAAATGTTTCATCCTTAATATCTGTCCCAGAAAGACATAATCCTCTTATTATACTCTTACATAGGGAATTTTCCTATGAAAGAGTGGGGAGCAATTGATAGAGGTAATTTACCCCAAGCCGAGTCGCGCGCCTGAGCTTCAGAATACAAAGGGCCCAAAATTATTTTGGGGCCCGCACAAATATGAGTTCTGAGCTTATTGAAGCCACACAAGAACATCTATAAATACCCCTAGGTATGATAAAAAAAACTCTCCTTAAACATCTGTCTGACTTAAATATCGGAGTGCGTGCGTAAGGATAAATCCCTATACCTCTCTGATCTTGATTGTTTTTGCAAAATCTTTAATACATATGGAGAAGACAACAGAGATGATTACGTTAACATCATTTCATTGTTGTTGAGAGCAAAAACACATCTAAATTTCAGAGTAATTTCTTTCATGATACACCTGTAAGACATTTATTAACAAAGAATGAAAATGCGTGACATCTTTTTTTAATACTTTTCTTCCGATTTATTTTCTGATTCGTCTTTTTTTTTTTTAGTGCTGCAAAATAAAACCGGAGAAAACACTGAAAACAAAAGAGGGAAGAAAAAATTAAAAAAAAAGACAAAAAAATTTAAAAAGTGATTCTCTTCTTGAAAGCATGCGATACATACAGCAGACTGATTCTCTTTTTCATTTTCGTTTTGGCATTAATTTCTTTTCCTTTTCTTTTTCCATGCATAATCCCTCTCACTTACTCTTCCCTCTGGATTCCATCTTTATCTCATCACTCGCCAATATGAAAATAATTATGAAAGGTATTTCCTTTTCTTATTCGATTTTAGCTTCAGGATTTTCTTTTAAAAAAACTGATCTTTTAATTTTCTTTTGATTTTTAAGCCTGGGGCTTGTCTGGTGCACTAAAAACGACGAGGCGACGTTGGTGGTTAAACATTTTTCTCGCAGAAGGGCTTCATGCCTCTAATCGGTGGTTAAACATTTTCCTAGCAAAAGGTTTTCAGGTCTTTAACTCTATATGTAGGCCACTCTAAGAAGATTTGGGGAAATTTAGTTTTGCTGACAGGAGCAGCTCTTCCCCTTTTTCTTACCTCCAACCCACACTTTCTTAAATAATCTTTGATTCCTTTGAATCTTAGCCTTAAAAATGTCTTTAGTTTTAAGTTTTTGCTAGGCAAGAGAGTGGTTATTTCAAGTTTCTGAGGTCTCGTTGGTTTGATCAGCGGTTTGAATCTTCTATTGCACTGCTTTTGATCTTTCTCCTAAAGCTTCCTCTTAATTTCTTCAATTCAGACTACCTTAAATCTATTGCAGAGGTAATAGGTAAGGTTTTGAGATCTTGCCTGACGGTAGGGTTGGTGTGATCAAACCACTATGCAAAATAGAACGCTTGCGTCTGGTGAAAGAGATGCAGAGTAGGAAAATTCCTTGAAGAATCCAAATCCAAGGATTTTAGAATTTTGAGTGCCTGGTGAATATGTTCTTACGGAGTTGTACCCTTTCGTATAGTTTACTTTTTTGCTTTATTTTATTCAAATGGCTTTTGAGCTCATAAGGCCCTTCTCTTTTATGTTCAGGTAAGAGAGATGATTGAGACAGAAAGAAAGGGAGTTGGAAAACACGTTATTAGATGAAAAAGGATACGCTCCTTAAAGGATGCTGTCGCAACCTACGATTTTGTTTCTAAGAAACAAAGTAGTTGAGGAAAATTAGGTCGTGATATATGGAGTTCGTGAAATGCCAAAATCTTTTATGGATACAATAATGCTGCTGCCAAATTTAAGGGTTCGATGACTATTTATTTTCCTATTTCATTAATTAATTTTATGTTTTACTATGAAAGTGGATTTGAGGTAATGATGAAAAAATTAAGATGATTTTGGGTTCTTAACTTGCTTCGGACATTTACGAAATCTTTGAGATACCTTATGCAGTCAAAAGGCATCAATGTGTTGATTGTATTACAGAAGTTGAAGCTGTTATGCATCCCATTCCATACCTAGCTATTGCCAAAAGTAGAGGCTTGAACCAACAAAAAGGTAATTGTTGTGATAACTATTTCCCAGTACAGTCCTTTTATCGCCTGGATGATGTTTTATAGAATTTTCAAGCCATAATTTTTTTTGTTTCAATCATAATTAGTATGACAAGCTGCAATACCTATTTTAGTGGACTCGATTAACTAGGAAACAAATGTAGCTATTCTTAAAAGAAGCAAATTTTTTTGTTTGTTGTTATTGAACTTGAGTCCATGAAAATAAACATTGATGTCTATAGATGGTTTAGTTGAAAAATTGAATGATGAGGAATGCACTTATTTTGTTTCTCGTCCACTTTCTTACAAGATAATGGGTTGTCACGAGAAGCTATTCTTAACTTTTTTTATTTGTGGATTTCAACTTATGAATTGAAGGTCAACGAGCAATTATGAAATCACTGAGATACCTTATGCAATTAAAAGGCATTAATGTGTTCATTGTATTATACAAGCTAAAGCTGTTATGCATCCCATTCCATACCTAGCTATTGCCAAAAGCAGAGGCCTGAACCAACAAAGAAGGTATTTATCATGATAACTATTTCCTTGAACAGTTCTTTTATCTCATAGAATGATATTTTATAGAATTTTCTAGCCTTGATTTTGTGTTTCATATCATAATTAGTATGACAAGCTGCAAGCTTGCCGTTGGCATGCAACTTAATGTACATATTTTAGTGAACTTGATTAACTAGGAAACAAAAGCAACTTTTCTCGAAATAAGCAATTTTTTTGTTTGTTGTTATTGAACTTGAATCCATGAAAATAAACATTGATGTTTATAGATGGTTTAGTTGAAACATTGAACAATGAGGAATGGACTTATTTTGTTTCTCTTCCACCTACTTGCAAGGCAATGGGTTGTCACTAGAAGCTATTCTCACATATCATTTGTATCATTATCAAGAATAATGTCCCTGCATTCTCACTAAAGAAAGCATGATCCATCATTAAGAGTGAAACTGGGAGCTCCCATCAATGTACTATATAAGGAATTTGAGGACCAACCAACTGCTGTAGCTAGCCTCAGTTAGGTATTTGTTTCACTTTTATATTCTTATAAAATATATATTCAAGCCTTGTATTTTCTTATCTCATTTTTCATATAGGCCTAGGGAAATATAAATTGAAATGGGTATGGAGTGTCGTTAACCATGGAGTCTATCTAGATTCCCTACTGGTCTTAAGTCATTTAACAACTGGATCTGACCTATGCATTGACAGTTTTGTACGAGTAGAAATTTGCATTGATATGCATGGTACCATCTCTCTGTCCAAGGTGACAGTGGCAGACATAATCTTAGTTTAAAAAACTGATCTCTTGAGCGGAGCAAGTAGTTTTTTATGATATCCTAAATTTGTGGTGATTTGCCCAAGGATTTGGACTGTAGATACAGTTTTTCTTCTTTTTATTTTGATTTTCTTTGTTCTATACAGAATACAAAATTGTCTGTGAAGAAGCAATGATGAGTTGTCTCTAATGCACGTGTCTTTTTAAACTACAGGTTGATGTTCATAATTGATTTCGGGGAATTTGTAGCAATTACACTGCACCTAAACAAAATTGAGAGATATGATAATTTATTTGCTGCCTTGTCCTATTTTGATAAGGATAGTACTGTTATATTACTTCAGATGAGCTCCAACAAGCCTGCGAAGAGTTTGGCATTGAGGATGCTCACTTTGAAGAAATGATCCGAGAAGTTAATAAGGATAACATAAGTGGCTTTTTTATCTTTCTTTTTTAATTTGATAATTATAGTATATATTGACCAAAAATAAGAACGAGAAGGATTTTAGGGGCCATATCTCTTTCCTTCAAAAAATAAATGCAGTGAAATTTCTTACTATATAATCGCATTTAAAAACCATAAAAAGTTACCTTTTTATACTAAAAGTCCATTTTCGAAGCTCTAAAATATAAAGTGGAATCAGATAACTTGATCATTTTAAATTGAATTCTTTTTCTTTTTCTCAATTTCTGATTTGTAGTCTCAAACTTTCATAGAGACTTACTATTTAAATGGTCTCAGTAGTTCTATTAGTTGGTGAGGATTTTAGTTGCAGAAACCAAAATGTTAAATTAAAGTTTTTTTTTTTAATGAATAAATTTTGGGTAGATATATATATATATATATATATATATTTTGTAATGGGAATATTATGAATATTAACAGCGTTGTGCTCTATGTTTTCTCATTATTTCACAATCTTTTTAGAAATGGAACCCCCACATACGCTCACATGTAAATTAAGGCCATACCAAGCTCTGTATTGGATGTCTGAGTGGGAGAAAGTGTAAGACTTCTAACTCAGGTACCCTGGTACTACTAGTTAAATACTAAGGCATTTTTATGTTAATGCGTAAAGTAGTTCATTTAGTTAAATTGGAGATGAATACATACATGTAAAATATATTTCTAATAATTTTCGGAGACTTTATAATTTAGTAATAAATATTTTTTTTTGAATTATATGTATGTGTTAGGGTATAATTATTTAGGAAAATTGAAAATATATATTTATTTAGGTAAATTAGAAATTTAATTAGAAATATAAATAAATAAATAAATAAAATAAAAAAATTTAAAAAAAAAGTCGTGGATCGTGCAATAGGATTGCCTATCGCACGACCCCATTTCTTTCTTCTTCCCCATTTCTTTTCTCGTCCAGCCGAACCCCTTCTCCCTTTGTTTTCGCTCCCTCCCCACCCGATCAACAGTCTCCTCCCTCCGACCGAAACCCCTTGTTCCCTCTCTCTCTCCCTCTTCCTAACGACCCGAAAACCCAAGAAACACCCCCTCCTTTGTTTCGTGAACCAGCGGCCACCGGAGAAGACGCCGGTTTTTCCCTGAACCGCGAGCTCCGGCAGCCCTCCCTTCTAGTTTTCTCTTTCCCCCTCCGACGCCAAGAGTACCTAAACCAACAAAATACCCATTTCTTTGCTTCTCCATTTTTGTACTAGTAGACTCCTAGGAAAAAAAACCAAAATTTTATCTAGCTAAGTTCTTATGTAAATTGTGTTATAGATGTATAATTGTTGTATAAATTAATTTAAATTGTGTGTTTTGAAGGCTAGGAAAAGTTAGGGTTTGCTAATTGACAAGATTTGTGGATTTTGATAATTTGGCTAAACATTGATATTTTGGATAAAATTTATAAATATATTTTGGTTGAATTTACTAGTTGTCAAGCTAGATTTAATTTATTGAAAAAAAAAGTGAATTGGGCATAAGGATTAGTTTGATTACTTAGGAAAATTAAGGGAAAATTGGTTGTTTGGAATTTGAGTTGGCTAAATTGTAAATTTCAATGTAAACTCAAGGAGTATTCGGTCACTTAGAGTAAATTGGGAGAAACATGTAATACTTAGGAATTTTAAATTTAAATCGTTTAAATTACAATAAGAATCGTGTAGTCCTAAAATTTATGATTTAAAATCTAACATATATAAGTTGGGAATTTAAAACTAAATTAGATTTTGAGGACTTAAACTAGTAAATTATAATATGATCAGTACTTGAATTGGGTTGCATGTAGATGTAGAGAACAAAAATTCAGATTTGGCGTTAAGGAAGTAAGTTCGGCCATTTTGTAGAAATTGCGAATGAAAGGTTGGTTGGGTTCTACAATGAAGTTTCGGCCACTATGAAACTTGTAGAGAATATTTTGTAGTAAAGTGGAATTAAAAGATTAAGACTAGCAAGCTTATAGTTCAAATAGCAATTGAATCAATGTTTCAACTATATACTAGATTTAAATTGTCTAAACTGCTAGTTGGGTTTTGCAAATGGGATTTCGGTTATTTTGGAGTAACTAAGAATATTGTGTTCAATAGAAATTTAAATGGTTGAGATAAATAATTACAGCGTGTATAGCCGTGATCCAAAATTTGCATGATTTAATGTAAGCTATACAGGTAGGATTGTGGGATTATGAACTTTTGGCCAACTAGAGAGAGATTTGGGAATTTAAATTTGAAGTTGGTTCAAGATACCAAATCCTTTTCTAGAAATAATTAGCACACAAATGAGTATTGAGACTGATAATTGGATGCTCTCACATGTAAATTTGTAGCGACTATCTCGTTAGGTGTCAAGGAAGCTTAGGCACATATATGCGTGCCTAAGGCGAGAAAGGTAATTGTTGCGCATCATTTGCGGTAAGAGATTTATATAGCTCGTAGCTAGTAGGATATCTCCAGTTAAGCTAAAACTTTGCTAGGAACCATAGGCTGTTAGTTTACTTAGGTTTTTTTTTTTTTTTTTTTTTTTTTTTAGTTAATTACCTACCTTACTCGCTTTTCATAAATACCGAAACTTTGTTCGTAGTAACTAGCTTTAGTCAAAATGAGGTTATAAATATAAGTTTACTGATTTTTAGTGTCAAATAAAAATAATTAAACCCAAATGAGTACAAACGTTTTATTACTTAATTTTATCGTTTTTGCGCATCTATGCATGATGTTTATAACTTGGTTGCATGAGCTGTTTTCAAATATGATTTGGGAAAGCATGATGGTGTACGGAATGATGTTAGCATGTTTTATGATAATATTACATGTTTCTAAAGTTATTGGTGTATTTTTCCGTGAACTTGGTGTTGAATTGAAACAATTTTTATGCTTTCACCGTACACCTATTGATGTCGATTTTGAGATTGTTGGCGATCTCCGAAAATGCCTTTGTGGCAGTCATGTTTTGTAAGAGCTATTTCTAGCACCGGTAGAAGGTTTTGTGTGATTGTCCTACGGTGCCAAGTGCTTCACAGGGATGCCTGAGTGGCATCGAGTTTATGGGACGTGAGAGCCATCTTTAGCGCCGGTAGGAGGTTTTCTGTGATTGCCCTACGGTGCCAAATTGCTTTACGTAGATGCCTTCGTGGCATCGAGGTTTTTATTCTACCTACTACTGTAGACCTTGATCCCGTCTTCAGTACCCTAGTCCAAACCTGATCAGTTTAGGATAGGGCGGTAGTCATTATCGCCATAGGTGTTTACATTGTGTAACTGGTTCCATGACAAGTTAAGGATTGTGCCACATCTCTCATATTTGTATTGAATATTTAATTTGAGCCCATGTATACGTTTGCTAGATTGTACTTGTTTTCAATATGAAGGTTATGCTTCCAGACTTCAAGGTTTCCGTGTTTTGAATTCTACACTATTGATTTATAAACTATGGATTGTTACCAAAGTTTGTGAAATCTTCAGTTTCGAAATGCTTGTTGATTTAACTTATCGTACTCGTCCGTATTTAACGTATTTTTCATGTTTAATATTCAAAATAAAAGCTTGTGCATTGTTCTACAAAGAACATGTTTTACTAAATAGAGAAAATTTACAAAACCGCTTACTTGGTATTTTATTAGCCTCAGTTATATGTTTTCTTTATGGAGCGTGTGGTTGCTCACTCCTTTCTTTAAAACATTTCAGATTAATTCGTGGGTGAATCGCTCGAAAATCACTGATCTCTCGTACTGAGAGCGCGGCTTTTGTGTTAAGGTATACGCAACAATTGTAAAGTTTTTATTTCAGACTTGTATGTATGCACAGATTTAAGTAATAGTCGTTTGAGATGTATTAGCTGAGTTTAGAGCATTGTTTTTATGATAGGATTTATGTACTCATATAGTTAATACTTCGTAATCGATTCAATACTTTAGCGATTAGGCTATCGTCAATAGTTAGCCACTTGGGATTACACGATATTGTGGTTGCTGATTTTGCAATGTGATTAAATGGTTGTTAGTTGTGGATAGCTAGGGTTGCTGATGTGGTTTGAATTGAGGCCGATTAGTAATTGTGGTTTGCGAAATTAATGAATTGTGGATTTAGATTGTAATATTGCTTTTGTTTGCAGGTTAGATTAGGTTCAATTGCAGTTGTTATGTTATTCAAATTTCTAGAAAATTTTAGGACTTAAATAAAATCCATCACATATTAGTCTAAAAGTTTTAAATCTATATTGGACACGGAACTATAAGAAAAAGATCTTAAAGAAATAATAATAAACACTAATCAAAGTTAATTCAGTTTAAATGTCACGGGTCGTGACAGAAAGGAATTCTTCCATAGAAAGCTTTACAAACTCTTTCTCCATTCTGGTTTGCTTACTGCATATGTGATGAGTATATATATATTTGTTTTAGATGTGAACTTTGATTAAACATCAAGTAGTGCGTAACTTGACTGTTCCTGCTTCCTACCAGAAGAGTTTCCTCAATTTATGTCAATGTCTTCTCAGGAAAAGCCACAGTTCATTTTCCAAGTACTAAAAGGTAGCATTTATCAAAGTAACATTTACTTTGATATGGATATGAAATAATCTAAACTTTTATCATTTGTTATCCTTTTTGTTTTACAATTTACTTATATAAATTTCACTAACATAGACAAAAACTATAAATTTTACTAACATAAACAAAAACAAAAAATTATATAAAGTTAACTAACATAAATTTATATAAATTATATAAATTTCACTAACATAAACAAAAACAAAAAATTCGCAGCAATGCATGGGCAAAGAATTTAGTTAAATATTTTTTTAAAAAAAAAAAGAGGAAAAAAGCGGGGTAGGGTGCCATGTGGACACTCCCACCATCCTTTTTTTTTCTTACAAAGAAGTTGAAAGTTCAAAAGAATTTTTAAATATATAATATGAATATTTCAAGTGTATTAAAAATTTAAGAAATATATAAAAATAAAAAAGATTGACTTATATTTGATTAAAATATAAGTCTTTGGATTCTTAGTTTAGAAAATGAAGAAATGTTTTTTATTGAAAGAACAATTGGGGTTCATTAGTGTCAAAAGAAAATTTTATTTAAAAAAAGCAAGTGCTTCATTGAAACAACATTAAAAAATGTTTAAAATAGAAAAAAGGAATAAGAAAATAAAATAAAAAGAAAGGGAGGGGTGGGGTGCTACGTGGACATTCCTACCATCTTTTTTATTTAATTATGTAGTGGATATTTATTTTTGGTTAAGAAGACAAAATGAATTTTATTCTTAATGACGACGATCTTTTGTACATCTTTTTCCTTTATAAATTTGACATATTAGAAATGATCTCAGCCATGACCCTCTAACATTAAGTAATGAGTTGTAGCTAGACACTAGCTAATCTCTTACGCTATTTAGTCTCATGGTAGGACAAACTACTATTCATTCAGACAGACAAAAGCAACAAGATCGTTACATGAAACAATTAAAACAATCAATTTCTCTACAAACAGGCATACATCTCAAAACATAAAAGACTATTGGAACCTTTTCCAAGCTTGATTATCTTTCCAGTTTTATGCTTTCTCTATCTGAAATTGCCTTCTTATGCTATTTGTGTTGATCTTCTTTATTGACTTGAGTGTTGAAGTGCACACTAGAGGCCAATCCCTAGCGTTGGTCTAACCCATGCTCGTCTTGTAGGAAGAACCTCGTAGAACTTAGAGAGTTCATCCATTCCGGACGTGCAATTGATCACAGTTGACACTATCAACTTCCCACGAAGAGAACTACTAAAATTGATGAAAACAAACTCATTGATGCTTTGGTTTAGAGGAAACAAACTCATTGCTACCTTCTTGCTAGTTCTTGTGGAAGTAAGATTGATTCTGCTCAGTGATCAAAACCAATTCTCTAAGGAAGCTCAACAAGGTGTTTTGATGGCATATCCAACCTGCCTCCTAAAAAGAAGGCTATATACAAGTGAAGGCCTAGTTTGACACTAAAAAATGATTTGCCTTTTCCAAGATGACTAAGGAATGAAGCAACTATATCACCAAGGTTAACACACAATTGAGATAATAAAGAGGCTCCATGGTCTCATTGCCCTAAAATAGAGGCACAATGAAGAAGTGAACTCCAGTGCTCAAATTATGCGAATTAAGGGAGAAAAGGAACTGAAAGATGATGAGATAACATAACTAATAAAAGATCTTTGCAACTTGAGTGACGTGGTGTAGGGATAGATGACAAGACACTTTATGCCTCAAAGAGTCACAAAAGGCATTCTAAAAGAAGTGATCAACAATAATGCAAAGGGATAGTAAAGCTACCTGGATCACCTATCTTAGGTATAACCAGACTCTCTATGATAATTCGGGCCTAGGAGAGAGGCTAACTAAGGTTGGGCTTTAAAATATCTAAAGAAAGGGTATAGGAGGCCTATATCTAGTAGGTTGACAAGAGTTGGGCTCAATTGTATGCACTAGCTCTACATGATTAGGCACTTGAGATTTTTAAAGACCTGAACCTAATGGCTTATAGCTTGTAAGTGATTAGAAGCTAGGACTAATTGAACTCAACATCTCTGTTAAATTAGGCTTTGCATCCTTGTCTAACTCTTCTCCCTCAGCCAATTGCTCCATAATCTTGGCAACACTAATTGATTTCTCATTATCCTTAACTATGTTGCATTATTCCTTACTAGATCTCCTAACAATATTGGTCTCTCTATTGCTAGGTAAGGATCCTTGATGGTGTTTATTGAGAGTATATGCAATTTGCCTCACTTGAATCTTTATGTTCTACTTAATTTTGTAGGAATTCAGTGAACATCTCTTCAAGCAAAGTCTTTTTTTTGGTAAAGGCTGGTGATGAACATGTAGGGTTTGAGGGTGTGACTAGAACTGATAGGGTAGTGGTACATGTTTGGGCGAAAGCTGAAAAACAAAAAGGCTTAAAGGTTTAAAAGTGGAGGGCTGCTACTGGTTTTGGCTCCATGATAAATAAGGGTGATTTCTCTATCCTAGGTTATAGGTGTTGGCTAATGGATTGTTTTGTTGCCTAGGGGGTGAGGCAACATATTAAGCAAGTTCTATATTAATTAGGCACCTATATATAGAATGTGTACCTCCACATATAATGCAGAGAGTGCATGAGCTTTGCATTGCTAGCACAAGACTAGGAGAGGTTTGGGTACTTAAAGAATCTACCTTTTTAATTAATGAAGCATTTGAGAGGTCAATGTAGTAAGAGCGTCAAGTTCATAGATATCAAAAATCTTCATAGGGAGTTGTCTCTTAGATGACCAATAATATTTATTCGTAGCCATCTTATCTAAAAGACTATAAACTTTTTTTCTGTCTTGCACATGAGAGCTCCTCCTGAAGTAGCATTACCATCTTATTATGGCTAGTTATGTCACGATCCTTAACTTATCAAAATACGTACAAATTTTTCGCATTTTCATGCATCAATTGTTAATCATCCTTCCTCGATCGTGAACAACCACACTCTTTATAGTTGGGCTGTGTGACGACGTCTTACTCATTCCACCATACCCATTCAATTTGAACATTATTTATGAGTAAATACTTGTATAAATGTGTATATATATATATATATATATATATATATATATATATATATATCAGAGTCGTTACATGTGTTTACATTGTTTTTACATCCCCAATAGTTACATACAAAATGCTACTGTGCTATGTCTAGTTTAGATACAAAATAATCCAAGTGTGTATACCTTTAGCGATGGGATGCAGCGGATTACCTAAAGGGAAACGCCTCCAGTCACGCTCAATCTATACTTAACACTCTGTAGAGAGGGGAAAAATAAGGGGGTGAGCAAACCACACGCTCAGTAAGGCAATCGTGCGAACAGGTAGATACTGCACTATCTACGTGATTGTGATGCCATGCTCAAAAGCATTTAATTCATCATTTATCTCAAAACATGAGTGTATGATTGTGTTAATGGTATGTAAAGCATTCATGCTATTAAAATCCAGTGCACATTTCAACTCAAAGCATGGCATAAATCATCATGCATAATTCACAATAAAAGCATGACATTACCCATCATGCATTTTCTCAAATAGCATGGCATTAACCATCATGCATTTTCACAATAAAGCATAGCATTAAACATCATGCATCCGTGCACTTTAAAAACCATTAACAAATCAATCCAACACTGGTCAGGTCTCAGCTCACCCTTAGACTTTCCTGACCCACAAATCATTTCAAACATGGATTTATTCTCAAAGCAATAGACATGTGAGATAGGTAGTTCAACAACAGGTAATAACCTCAAGGCCTATGTACATAACCTGAGATACCGGTTACACGGATCAGGTGTGCGGGATATCACCACTATTTGCTTCCACACAGGAGGTGGGTGAAATCCTACCCGCCGGTTCATAGCAGATCTCGTCCGAAGACGGCACATCACATCTCCACACGGTATAACGTACTCTATGCTACATGCACGGTACAACGTACTCCGTGGACCCAATCAACACATCATATCACGCCACATCTCAAATGCACGTGTGAGCCTATTTAATCGGTACGACCTCTTGTCTACTCGAAGCTCTTAACACGGCTAATTAATCATGTCAAAACAATGCACGTGTGAGCCTATTTAATCGATGTGACACCCAGTCTACTCGAAGCTCCAAACACGGCAACATGCAAGGTGGGGCATCTAGTGCGAGAGAAACTCTAAGCACAATGCCAAAACAAATATGAAATCCATGTGAAAACTAGTGCCTCTAGCACTCATGTGTATAAAACACGTCAAATCTCGTGCGAGTCATACTCTAGCACACTTTCATACTCACGAAATCATGTAGGTGGCTTAAAACTTTGCAAAGTATGGTTAACAAAACCAAAACACACTCATTTCTTTTGCAAATGATTTCAATGTCATCCAACCTACCAATCATTTGCTAAAAAGCAATAAAACATGATTTTCAAAGCAATATGCTTTTGTTTTCATGCACATTTTGTCAAACACCCAACTTTTTCCCTTCAATCACCCAACATCATTTCCTAATGTCTCATGCATTCTAGCAAAGCATTTAATGCGCCCAAGTTGCGCACAGATATCTCTAAGAGTTCACACAATTCCCTTACCTTGATTTACTTGGTGTGACTCTTCTCCTCTTAGCTTCTCACGCTCTTGGCTCAACTCGCTCCAGCGTATCCTCGGAAGCTGCGATTCATTCATCCAAATAAATTGAGTTAACGTTTTTAACCCATATTTGACCTCACTATTCAATATAATTCACTTATGCATTTTACCAATGCCTTAATCCACATTTTACCCCTTTTAGGTAAATCTTACAATTTATTCACCAACATCTTAAAATCATACCCATAACACTATTGTCACCTCTAGACATCCCATTTCTCATTAATCTCCATACATTCCACTTTCTTATACTAGACCATTTCTAGGTCATAATCATTCCAATGCATTTTAAATAGTTTCTAACCATCCATACTCATGCCAAACAATTCCAAAATCAATTAAATAGACAATGTACCATAGTTGGAGTGTTAGAATCTTACCAAGTTTGATTTCTCTTCTTGCTCCAAATGACAATGCCCTTAGCTCCTTCAATACCGACAATGGGAAAATGCCTTCCAACTATGTTGTTCTTCTCTTTGATAGGAACAACTTTGCCTCTAATGGTCTCTCTCCAAATCTTATTGAAAATGGCTGATTTTAGAGAGAGAAAGGTTTTTGGGTTGAAAATGGAAGAATGGTGGTTTTCCCGAAATTTTCATATTTTCAGCCCTCCTTTTATAGAAACAGCTTGAGGAGATCGATCTGCACCAAGAGGAGATCGATCTGGTCCCCTTAAATCCCTCTTTTTCACGGCATTTTAAGCATGAGATCGATCTGTCGAAGCATCAGATCGATCTGCTCCCAAACAGAGAGCTAAGGAGATCGATCTGGGTGCTTGAGGATTGATCTTTTCATTACAGAATGCTTAGGAGATCGATCTGGCTCAATTGGAGACCGATCTGCTCTATTCCATTGCTCAAATAAGAGCATTCTGGCTCTTCCAGATCGATCTCTCATCCTATGAGATCGATCTGCCCTTCACAATTTTCAGATTTTCTACAGTTCTTCTGCAGCAACACTTATGAAACTTCATACATTTTGTTGCCATGATCATTTTCTCATCCAATCATCTTTGAGACTTGAAAATGACATCCATCCACACTTCATACACATTAAAACTTGTGTAGAATCTTTGTATATCCAAAGTTACATGATATAAACCAAATGGAAGTGCACAACTTATGCAATTCTACTTCCATTTTACCACACTACTCATAATCCATTCTACTCACATTCTCCACATGCTTAAGTCCATTTCTTTACATTCATACATAATGAACTTGTATGTACAATCACAACTCTTATTACAAGCGTGCACATTAACTTATGGACTTATATCACATATACTTCACTTAATTTACATTTCTATGTACATATATACTATTATACATATACGGGGTCTCACATTCTCTCCCACTTGAAAAATTTGGTCCTCCAAATTAGAACCAATTATTCTGTGAACAACTCGGGATACTTCTCCCGCATCAAACTCTCCAATTCCCATGTGGCTTCTTTCACAGTGTGATGTTACCAAAGTACTTTCACCAAGGGAATTGTCTTTGTCCTCAACACTTTCTCTTTTCTGTCCAATATCCGAACTGGCTTCTCAACATAGGTCATACCTTCATTGAGCTCCAAAGGCTAATATCTTATCACATGTGCTGGGTCCGGGTGATACTTCCTCAACATGGATACGTGGAAGACGTTATGCACACTTGCCAACTCTGGTGGCAATGCCAACCTATATGCCTTATCTCCCACTCTATCAAGTATCTCAAATGGCCCTATATATCGAGGGCTCAACTTTCCCTTCTTCCCGAATCTCATAATTCCCTTCGAAGGGGAAATTTTTAAAAACACTGACTCACCCACATCAAAATCTAGTGGTCTCCGTCTCCTATCAGCATAACTCTTTTGCCTGCTCTGAGCTGTCCGTAACCTCTCACATATCAATTGGACGTCCTCAGAGACTTGTCTAACCAAGTAAGGAGCAAAGATCTGTCTGTCACCAACCTCTTCCTATCCAATAGGGGAACGGCATCTACGCCCATACAATGCCTTATATGGTGCCATCCCGATACTCGCATGAAAACTGTTATTATAGGCAACTTTCTGAGTGGCAAATGGTCATCCCAGGAGCCTCCAAAATCTAATGCACACGCTCTCAACATATCCTCCAGGGTCTGTATAGTCCTCTCTGACTGACCATTTGTCTGAGGATAAAATGCGGTGCTAAAACTCAACTGGGTCTCCATCGCTTCCTGAAAACGTTCTCAGAAGTGGGAAGTGAAGCGGGCATCCCTATCAGAAACAACGCTCACTGGAATTCCATGTAGCCTCACTATCTTCCGCACATATAGGTTCGCTATCTGGCTTAGAGTATCGGTAGCTCTCATAGCTAGAAAATGTGCTGATTTCGTCAACCGATCCACAATCACCCATATGGCATCATGACCTCCCCGGGTCCTCGACAATCCCATCACAAAATCCATGGTGACATGCTCCCACTTCCATATCAGTATCGGTAGAGGCTGTAATAACCCTGCAGGCTTCTGATGCTCTACCTTCACCTGTTGACAAACGAGACACTTATCAACATACTCAGCAATGTGCTTTTTCATCCCAGACCACCAATAAACCTTTCGAAGGTTTTGATACATCTTGGTACCTCCTGGATGTATCGTATACTTCGATGAGTGAGCCTCTGTCAGGATCAACCTTCTGATCTCTGCGTCATCAAGAACACATATCCTACCTCTGAACCTCAATAACCCATCCGAACTTAACTCAAAGTCCGTGTCTATACCCCTCTGTATCTGCCCGACAATATCACTACACTGCTGATTAACTCGCTGAGCCTGTCGGATTCGATCTACCAGATTCGGTTCCAACTGCAGGCTAGCTATCATAAATCCACTATTAGCGTCAGGCGGGGTCATATCCAAACTGAGGTTCATGAACTGTTCAAACAGCTCGTGTTCCCTGACCATTATAAATGACACCATCCCGAGATGCTTCCTACTCAATGCATCAGCAACCACATTTGCTTTACCCGGGTGGTATAGGATTTCACAATCATAATCCTTTAACAGCTCGAACCACCTCCTCTGTCTCATGTTCAACTCTTTCTGTGAGAACAAGTACTTAAGGCTCTTATGATCTGTATAGATCTGAAATCTCTCACCATAGAGGTAGCGGCGCCATATCTTTAGCGCAAACACCACCGCTGCCAACTCCAAGTCATGGGTCGGGTAGTTCCTCTCATGATCCTTTAACTGTCATGATCCATAAGCTACTACCTTCCCATCTTGTATCAATACACAGCCCAGTTCCAGATGTGAAGCATCCGCATACACCGAGAAACCTCCTGAGTTGGTAGGAATGGTGAGGATCAGAGCTGTGGTTAATCTCCTTTTCAGCTCCTCAAAACTTTCTTCACACTTATCGTCCCACACAAACTCCACATTCTTTCTTGTGAGGTGTGTCAAAGGAGCAGCTAACTTCGAAAATCCCTCTACAAACCTTCGATAATATCCAGCTAAACCCAGGAAACTCCTGATCTCTGTCACTGTCTGGGGTCTCTGCCACTGAACTACAGCTTCAATCTTAGATGGATCTACTGTCACTCCATCTTTTGATACTATATGACCCAGGAAAGAGATCTGTTCCAACCAAAAGTCGCACTTACTGAGTTTAGCGTACAACTTCTTCTCTCGGAGGGTCTGTAGCACTATCCTTAGGTGCCTCTCATGCTCCTCTCTAGACCTTGAGTACACCAGTATATCATCAATAAACACGATCACAAATCGATCTAAATACTGGTGGAATACCTCATTATTCAACGACATAAAAGCTGCGGGAGCATTCGTCAACCCGAATGGCATAACCATAAACTCATAATGTCCATACCGGGTGCGAAAAGCTGTCTTGGGTACATCTCCACCTCGTATCTTCAACTGATGGTACCCTGATCTCAGATCTATCTTGGAAAAGACCTGCGCTCCATTAAGCTGATCCAATAAGTCATCGATGCGTGGAAGGGGATACTTATTCTTGATGGTGGCCTTATTCAGCAACCGATAATCTATACACAGTCGAAGGCTTCCATCCTTCTTCTTTATAAACAAAATCGGTGCTCCCCAAGGTGAGACGCTCGGTCTGATGAACCCCTTCTCTAGCAACTCTTGCAACTGTTTCCTTAACTCCTCCAACTCGACTTGAGCCATTCTGTACGGTGGCTTGGATATCGGCTCTGTACCAGGTGCCAAGTCTATACCAAACTCCATCTCCCTATCTGGAGGTAACCTTGGTAACTCATCCGAAAAGACATCTGAAAATTCCATAACCACTGGTATGTCTCCCAATTTCGGACGTGCCTTATCCGTCTTAATCACATAAGCGATGAACCCTTCACATTATTCTTTCCACCATTAGTACCATAAATCATCACATCACATACATACATGAAAATCAAATTTATCTTTCATACATCATATATCAAGATTGTACTCATCACACTTAATAAAAATCATGTTCTTTAACTTCATTTCACAAAATTTACTACAAGATTGTCTATCTTTGGAAACATCAAAGTTTTTGCATGACAATCCATAGCAACATGATATGCAGCCAGCCAATCCATCCCTAGGATTACATCAAAATCATTCATATTTAATAAAATTAAATCGGCTGCCGTTTCTTTACCTCCTATCCTCATCTTACAATCTCTATATACATGCTCAGTCAACTGACTATCATTCATAGGGGTAGATATCAACAACATCATATCAAGCAGTGTAGGTTTTACATGCTTCAACAGTTTACATGCAAAGAGTGGTGATACAAAAGAATGCGTGGCACCAGGATCAAACAGTACATAAGCTTCTAAATCAAAGATTTGGATGGTACCTTTTACCACATTCGATGACTGATCCGCAGTGTCCTGGTCCAGTGCGTGCACTCGTCCTCTGCTCATACCCACTGCCTGCTTCCCCTTTTCTTCAGCTGTAGCCCTCATTCTAGGAGTAGCTGTACCCACTGGAGCTCTCTCTGGCTCCTTGCCCTTCTGTGGAGCTCTCTCTGTCATCTCCGGGCAATCTCTAATTATGTGCCCTGGCTTCCCACACCGGAAGCATACTACCTGAGGTCCATAGCATGGTCGAGTTCCATGGTACCTACCACACTTGCCACACTGTTTCGTAGTAGGCCGTGGTCCTCCAATCACAATTCCTTTAGCTGGAGTAATGGCCGGATACATGGGAGTATTAACTGTCCTCTCCCGGATCTCATCAATTCTCGGCCTCTTTTCAGAGAATCTCTTACTTCCTTTATAGCTGAAGCCTCTATCCATCACAGGTCTCTTCTTATCTCTATCCCTCATCTTACCAACCTTTCTAAACTCTGAGGCGATTCTATCAACAGCTTGTTCACATAATTGCGCCTTGCGCACTGCCTCCTCATAGGTCGGTATATCCAGGGGAACCAGTCTAGACCTGATGGTCGGTCTCAATCCATCCATAAACTTCTGGATCTTCTCGACCTCATTACTCATCGTGTTGGGATCATATCTGCCCAGGGATATAAAAGCAGTCTCATACTCATCCACAGTCTTGCTCCCTTGGGTCAGTCCCAAAAATACCATCTTTAGCTTCCGCTGTGCGGTATCCGGGACATACTATCTTCGAAAGGCCTCTAGAAATACATCCCAGCTGATCTCAGTATGTCGGGCTCTCAAAATAGGCCTGGTGGACTTCCATCAATTTTCTGCTGACCCCTTCAGTATAAAAGCGACAAACGCTACCATCTCGGTAGTAGTGCACTCAAAGAACCCATATAATTTTTTGATCTCATTGATCCAATCCTCCGTCGCTACTGGGTCCTTTACTCCACTGAAAGACGGCGGTCCAAACTTCTAGAACTGCTGCAATCTATCCAAATCATAACCGTATCCCCAACCTCTACTGTCTGGCATAGCAACCAGCGTAGGCACATCCTGTGTGGGTGGGGTATCTTTCGTCTGAGGTCTTTGGGCTTGCCTTGCCCGTGCCTCGAGAGCTGCTGCCTACTCGACATCACCCTGTGTAGCGGGACTCTGTCTACCGCCAACTCCAGATAAAGATTGGGTGACCAACTCCACAATCATCTCAATGCTCCGTTCAATCCTTGTGAAGCGAGCCTTAGTACTCTCGGGCCTCTCCTCTGGACCCTGTGGAGCGTGCTCAACATCAGCCTCCACCTCAACATCATCCTGAGCCTCGTGTGTTTCTGGCTCAACACGACCCCCAGGCCTACCTCTACGGTCTCGAGCCTACGCTCTCATCCCTCTACCGTGACTGGTATTAGGCATACTTACTCAATTCCCTACATTCACAACCAATTACTTTGTCAACCCATCGACACACACACAATTGTATCTAAACAGCACAGTAACATGAGGATGCAATTTTCCAACTTATTAAGTATTTTAGACATGACACACGTCAAACCAAATTGAGCTCTGATACTAACTTTTGTCACGACCCTCAACTTCCCAAAATACGTACAAATTTTTCTCATTTTCATGCATTAATTGTTAATTATCCTTCCTCGATCGTGAACAACCACACTCTTTACAGTTGGGCTGTGTGACGACGTCTAACTCATTCCACCATACCAATTCAGTTTGAACATTATTTATGAGTAAACACTTGTATAAATGTATATATATATCAGAGTCGTTACATGTGTTTACATTGTTTTTACATCCCCAATAGTTACATACAAAATGCTACTGTGCTCTGTCTAGTTTAGATACAAAATAATCCAAGTGTGTATACCTTTAGCGATGGGATGCAGCGGATTACCAAAAGGGAAACGCCTCCAGTCACGCTCAATCTATACTCAACACTCTGTAGAGAGGGGGAAAATAAGGGGGGTGAGCAAACCACACGCTCAGTAAGGCAATCATGTGAACAGGTAGATACTGCACTATCTACGTGATCGTGATGTCATGCTCAAAAGCATTTAATTCATCATTTATCTCAAAACATGAGTGTATGATTATGTTAATGGTATGTAAAGCATTCATGCTATTAAAGTCCAGTGCACATTTCAACTCAAAGCATGGTATAAATCATCATGCATAATTCACAATAAAAGCATGGCATTACCCATCATGCATTTTCTCAAATAGCATGGCATTAACCATCATGCATTTTCACAATAAAGCATAGCATTAAACATCATGCATCCGTGCATTTTAAAAACCATTAACAAATCAATCCAACACTGGTCAGGTCTCAGCCCACCCTTGGACTTTCCTGACCCACAAATCATTTCAAACATGGATTTATTCTCAAAGCAATAGACATGTGAGATAGGCAGTTCAACAACAGGTAATAACCTCAAGGCCTATGTACATAACCTATGATATCGGCTACACGGATCAGGTGTGCGGGATATCACCACTATCTGCTTCCACACGAGAGGTGGGTCAAATCCTACCCGCCGATCCATAGCAGATCTCGTCCGAAGACGGCACATCACATCTCCACACATTACAACGTACTCCATGCTACATGCACGGTACAACGTACTCCGTGGACCCAATAACCACATCATATCACACCACATCTCAAATGCACGTGTGAGCCTATTTAATCGGTACAACCTCTTGTCTACCCGAAGCTCCTAACATGGCTAATTAATCATGTCAAAACAAGCACATGTGAGCCTATTTAATCGATGTGACACCTAGTCTACTCGAAGCTCCAAACACGGCAACATGCAAGGTGGGCATCTAGTGCGAGAGAAACTCCAAGCACAATGCCAAAACAAATATGAAATCCATGTGAAAACTAGTGCCTCTAGAACTCATGTGTATAAAACACGTCAAATCTCGTGCGAGTCATACTCTAGCACACTTTCATACTCACGAAATCATGTAGGTGGCTCAAAACTTTGCAAAGTATGGTTAACAAAACCAAAACACACTCATTTATTTTGTAAATCATTTCAATGTCAGCCAACCTACCAATCATTTGCTAAAAAGCAATAAAACATGATTTTCAAAGCAATATGCTTTTGTTTTCATGCACATTTTGTCAAACACCCAACTTTTTCCCTTCAATCACCCAACATCATTTCCTAATGTCTCATGCATTCTAGCAAAGCATTTAATGCGCCCAAGGTGCGCAGAGATATCTCTAAGAGTTCACACAATTCCCTTACCTCGATTTACTTGGTGTGACTCTTCTCCTCTTAGCTTCTCACGCTCTTGGCTCAACTCGCTCTAGCGTATCCTCGGAAGCTGCGATTCATTCATCCAAATAAATTGAGTTAACGTTTTTAACCCATATTTGACCTCACTATTCAATATAATTCACTTATGCATTTTACCAATGCCTTAATCCACATTTTACCCCTTTTAGGTAAATCTTACAATTTATTCACCAACATCTTAAAATCATACCCATAACACTGTTGTCACCTCTAGACATCCCATTTCTCATTAATCTCCATACATTCCACTTTCTCATACTAGACCATTTCTAGGTCATAATCATTCCAATGCATTTTAAATAGTTTCTAACCATCCATACTCATGCCAAACAACTGCAAAATCAATTAAATAGACAATGTACCATAGTTGGAGTGTTTGAATCTTACCAAGTTTGATTTCTCTTCTTGCTCCAAATGACAATGCCCTTAGCTCCTTCAATACCGACAATGAAAAAATACCTTCCAACTATGTTGTTCTTCTCTTTGATAGGAACAACTTTTCCTCTAATGGTCTCTCTTCAAATCTTACAGAAAATGGCTGATTTTAGAGAGAGAAAGTTGGGTTTTTGGGTTGAAAATGGAAGAATGGTGTTTTTCTCAAAATTTTCAGATTTCTAGCCCTCCTTTTATAGAAACAGCTTGAGGAGATCGATTTGTACCAAGAGGAGATCGATCTGGTCGCCTTAAATCCCTCTTTTTCACGGTATTTTAAGCATGAGATCGATCTGTCGAAGCATCAGATCGATCTGCTCCCAAACAGAGAGCTAAGGAGATCGATCTGGGTGCTTGAGGATCGATCTTTTCATTACAGAATGCTTAGGAGATCGATCTGGCTCCATTGGAGATCGATCTGCTCTATTCCTTTGCCCAAATAAGAGCATTCTGGCTCTTCCAGATCGATCTCTTATCCTATGAGATCGATTGCCCTTCATAATTTCCAGATTTTCTGCAGTTCTTCTGCAGCAACACTTACCAAACTTCATACATTTTGTTACCATGATCATTTTCTCATCCAATCATCTTTGAGACTTGAAAATGGCATCCATCCATACTTCATACACATTAAAACTTATGTAGAATCTTTGTATATCCAAAGTTACATGATATAAACCAAATAGAAGTGCACAACTTATGCAATTCTACTTCCATTTTACCACACTACTCATAATCCATCTACTCACATTCTCCACATGCTTAAGTCCATTTCTTTACATTCATACATAATGTAACTTGTATGTACAATCACAACTCTTATTACAAGCGTGTACATTAACTTATGGACTTACATCACATATACTTCACTTAATTTACATTTCTATGTACATATATACTATTATACATATACGGGGTCTCACAAGTTAATCCATTATAGAAAGTCAAGTCTTAGAGCTATAAAAGTAAGCCATGGTAGGAACATTTGCTAAAGAGGTCTTTTTTATTTTTCCTAGGCTTCATACAAGGACTCGAAATTGAATTAGGTAAATGAGGAGATATCATTTCGCATCTTGGATATTTTGGAAAGGGGAAAAATTTTGGCTAAGAAATGTTGGGCTAATTCATATATAGTAGAGATGGGTCTTGGGGGAAGAGAGGTAAACCAATTTTTTGCCCTATCCCTTAGAATGAGAACAATCTAAGCCTAATTGCGTCTAATAAAACCCTATTATGCTTAAAGGTGTCATCGATTTCTAAAAAGCGACCTAAATGTGCATGAGGCTCATTATGGGGTAACCCATTGAACTACACTAATGTTTGGATCATTTGGATGATTGCAAGTTTGATTTCAAAATTTGTTATTGGGATAGTTGGCCCTTCTAATCCCAATGTAGTATCCTCCTACTATTGGGACAATATGGTCCCCTATCATTTTAGGCTCTTGATGATTAGCCATCTTACACTGAAGAGTATAGTTTTTTATTATTTCCTTCAAAGTCTCTTAAGGGTTTTCTCAATTTTTTTTTAATTTAAGGGCATTATTTCACAGCTCATTGCTTTATGCATGCAAACATCTACAAAATCCTAAAGATTAAAAGAAAAGTATATCTATAGTGTTTCTTAATCTAATATAAAGGCAATATTCACAAACTAAGTATTTACAGGGTTAAAATTATACCTAGGCATGAATTTTCTAATATTAAATAAGGCTTTGCCCAATCCTTAGCAACGACACCAAAAACTTGTCGAACTAATTTCTACCCTACGGTTTAACACGGAAGCGCATATGGTTAACGATTAATATAGGATTGTAAATCTAGATTAGTCCCATAAAGATTGAATTAATTATTAAAATTATGGCCCTAAGTATATCGAAGCATATTAAGCATTTCAATTAAAAGAAAATTTAAAACAATTAAAATAAAAACATGAAATCAAAGTGCAAAATAAGTAAACTTACAATGGTTTAGTGAAAATAAAAATGCTGCAAAGGAAATGGGAAAAATGCAAATTGGAAAAGTTTAAGGACAAAATGTAAATGACTAACATTTAAGGGTTAAAATGTAAATAATAAAAATATGATAGAGAAAACTATGAAAAAATAAAAATGCATGAAATGGAATTTATAAAACTATTTGGAAACTTTTTTTATTAAATGAAATTTAAAAGAAATTAAACTAATGCAAGAAAACTACTAAATTAAAAGCAACCATTATTAACCCATAAATTGTTAACCCTACAACTCACCTTAAAAATCTAAGTGACATTAAATCCTAAACTACATGAAGTAATACTGGTATTATCATATAGATTTTTTAATTTATGAAATGTAAAATATGCATGCTTAAACCACGAACTTAATTGAATCTAAATGATGCCAAAATTTGACTTAACTCTAAACTTACCCTAACTTAACCTCCAACCTTAAACTAACATGCCTTAAACAAATAGTAGTCTAATGGTACTACAAACATTAAAAACCATGGCTGCCTATATTAAAGGAATGCATGTAAAACAGGCAATTTTTTGTATTTTTAAAATGAAATCTAATTAAAGCTAAATATGCATGAAACCTAAATAACACTAAGCTAACTTTGAATGCATTTTTAAACCCTTAATGTATGCCATTTAAATGGTTAAAATAGAACTTAAAAAACTACTCCTAAAATGTGACTGCTAATGAAAAAATGGCACTGAAATAAGGCATGAAAACTTAAGGGAAATGACATGGGAATTTAATCAAACATTGCCCAAGCTATACCTAATATATATTAGACCCTAAGGCTACTTAAAACTAAATGAAAGAAAAAAATAATTTACAAGGATGGATAGCGACTAAAATGGACTGGGGAAAAACATTTTTGAGGGTTGGAATGAAAGTTTAAAATGCTAGAAAAAATTAAGCTACTAAACTAACATAAAATCAAAACAATCTAACCTCTAAAACCTATTTTAGCAACATGAAACCTTAAGGAAATGGGCATGAAAATGAAAATAATCATGAAGAACATTAAAGATTAAACTATGGTAGTAAATAAAAATACCCAATCATCCATGGAAATTAAAGGGGAAAGTAATGTAAGCTAAGCTTAAGCACAAGAACCATTAAGGTAGTTAGACTAAAATGGAAAAGGAAAAGGAAAAGAAACATAACTTCATTGTAGGAATATAGTGAAGAAAATGTTGAATACAATAAAAGAAAAATAAAATGTAAGAGTCTGCAAAGAAAACGTAAAGAAAACACTTGAAATTAACAAGGAAAATGTAAAGGAAATTTAAGGAACAAATGGTGGTTGCCTAAAGCTATAGAATTAACATAAAGAAAACATGAAAATAAACAAAAAAAAATAAATGTCCCAACCTCCCTCAATCATTTAGCTTATATAGCCTTTAAATTGGGAGTAATTAGGACTTTCTGCATTGTTGTTGACATTGCACCCTTGCCACTTGTCTTCATGTGATTCTTCAAATTTCAAAGATATTTCCATGTCATCCCCTTCTCTGAATCAACCCATGGACACCTCACACCTTTTAGCCTCTCATTTGTCTTCTTGTCTACCTGTATGTCTATGTGGCAAAGGCATGTGACAATCATGAGTGAGCTTGCCAAAACCCGACAGTCGTGTCTATCCTTAATTTCTATGTGGAATACGAAATTGTGAGCTAACTTTTTTCTTTTTTCGATAGGTTTGTCAACACATACTGTTGTTCTAAGTATCAAGCAGATTACTACTTAACTCATTTAAGGCTATTACCCTAAGGCCTCAGTCTGTATAGAAATCATGTTATAACTCCACAAGTCTGTTTCATAACAAAAAACATGATTAAACTATACATTTCAAATTATTAATCAGTAAAGAAGCATCTACCAAAATTAATCTATTTTACAATCCAAAAGTGATATATCTAACATGCAGTAGGTCCATTTACATAGTTTACATCCCATGCTATAATACTGTAAAAAGCTGCTTGAAAATATTGTCACATACACAATGAAAATATAATGAAAAGATAACGGGAGGCTTAAAGAAACTAAACCTACAAAGCCTGAAAACTATCCAAAATCACCGCCTAACTCAGTCCTCAATCAAAAAAAAAAAAGAAGAAAGGAAATCATTGAATTTAATAAGCTAAAGCTCAGTAAGTCACTTATATGAGAGTAAAGCTAGGATCATACTGTTCTAAATGCAATGCACACAATTTACATGTATAGGTTTTGAAATCATGTAATGAGCATAAAGTTATCATGAAATGCTTCTGCATATGTTCTAAAGGACTCCAAATATAGTCAGGGCTTTTAGGGATATCAATAAAAAACATGCCTTAAAGTACATTATTTCCCAATGCTCTAACACCTACACAAGATAATTCTAACATGTCTAAGTCCAACTATCCTAATATCATTTCAATATGGAAAACATATGAATGTTTCTAAAGTTCAAATATCCAAAGACATATATGATATCAAAATCATGTTTGTTATTCAAAGTTTGATGTTCTTAAACAATGCTTTGAACAAAATCATGCATAATGTTTAGAGTTCAATATTCAATACATTGTTCTGATAGTTTTAAGACAATATTTCGATAACAATGCTTGAGCAATGCTCCAAGGCCCAAATCAAATGCATGGAAATTTTCAAAGTCATATTCAATCAAAGTTTCGATACAATTACTTGAGCCATTGATGTGACCTAGACGTCTATTTCGCAAGCGCACGGGTCGCAGAAGTAATAAAAAGATTTGAGTCCTCAGAGAAAACACAAAGCCTAGCTAAGTACCAGTTAATTTTATCATAAGTATATCCTAGCCAATTATAAATATTTATAAGATGTGATTTACAAGGATTATATTAAAAATAACCAAAATTAAATAATTAAAAGTAAATAACAAGAAAATAAAGTAAAATAGAGATGCTTATAAAGCTCCAAGCAAAATAAGAAAGCAACTGCAAGGGAAAAATTAATAAAAATCATAATTAATTAAATAGTGGGCTAAAAATGTAAATGAAAGAAAATGCGAGCCTAAAATACAAATATTGAAAATTCCTAAAACTGAAATAACTATATGAAAATGAAATTAAAACTAATAAATGAAAAATAATCTAATGCATAAGAACTACAAAATCCTAAATTAAACCTTAAAACCTTATATAAAAACTCTAACCCTAAAATGCCCTAAAATGAACCTGTCACGACCGACTTTTACCAAAAACCACTACAAAATTTTCACTTTTCTTACCTTTCCGTCTGTAATAATTCCACACATCAATTGGGCTGTGATTCAGTATTACTATCATCGCTTACCTTATCATTCATTCATTACCATACATATATGTCAATATGAACTATCTATTGACTGTGAATACTTTTGCATCATAAGTGAGCTCACATATATAAAAATACAAATACATACCCCATTATTACATTGTTTACATCACTCTGTTGTTTATATGTTTAGATCCAAAATCGTAGGTGATGTGTATATACCTTTCGCTCGATGGGAAATGCAGCGGACAAAAGGAATGCTAGTCCTCAGCCGTACTCCATCTACTCGGGATGATATGTAGAGATGTGAAAAATGAAAGGGGTGAGCTCACTAGCTCAGTAAGGAAATCAGGCAATCAAGTAGATAACTACACTATTTACTGAAAATAATGCTATGCCATGAATTACTCTTTCCTTAGTTTCACACTTAAAGCATGTATTGGAAAACTGATATAGTATGAACATAGAATTCACATGTGCTGAAATCATGCTGAGTTCTCAAATATAGGCATTTCATGCAAAACACTGCATCTTTGTAAATTTATAATACCTTTAAATAAATCATGCCATTTAAATTCAAACATAGTAAATATGGCATTTTCAACAATTTAAACATATAAATTAGGTTTCGACCCATCCGTCAGATCTACCCAAATTATAAAATCATGTGATATAATCATGTGAGATTTGGTGGCTAAATGCAATAATATCCGGGATTATGGCCATATCCTATACTGTGATCCTAGGCTACACGGATCCTGGGTGCGGGGCATCACTACTGCAACGAGAGGTGGGTCAAATCCTCAAAACTGTAAGCTATCAACTCCTCTACTCCACATACCACTCCAAACAACACACGGTACAACGAACTCCGTGACTCATACACGGTACAACGTATACCCGTGGACCCTATCTCAATGGATAATCATTACCATGTCTCTAAATCCACATGCAAACATCTCATCTGTGTGACACTCAATCTACACGAGGAAATCAGCACGGTTTTAACATGTCATGTATATCACATCAAAGTTACAGTGCGAGTCTTGAGTGTGACTCACAGTCAACACCCCGCTTAAATCACTAAGGTTATAGTGCGAGCCTTGAGTGCGACTCTCAGTTGACACACTTCTCAAATCACTGTTTCACACATATCACAAATCTAACTCTAGTGCGAGTAAGTCTTCAGCACTAGGTCATGCATAAGTTTCATTTCAAATCAAGCACGAGCAATCGTTCCCAGTACTATATCATGCACAAAACTCATTAAAATCGAGTACGAGCAACGCTCCAATACTATGCCATGCATGTCATGAGAAATCAAGTGTGAGTAATCACTCCAACACTTTTCATGTAGAAAAAATGTAAAATCAAGTGCGAGCAGTGCTCCAGCATAATTTGTTTTCACATAACTCGATAGATGGCTCATTTAAACAGAGATATTTCAAAACTGTAAAATCAGCACCATAATTGGGCTGTTTTGTGCATTTAACAAAAACATTGGCCAATTTATCTATTCTTTTGCTAAACAACAATAAAAACATTCAAAAATGTGATTTTCATGCTTTTCAAGACTTTTCCTAAACTTTGACTTTTTACCCTTAGTAGGGGTAAAATCGTAATTTACCCATATCAGGTCTCAACAAATATTATTCACTTTCTCTGACCCTCAAACTTTTTAATTGAATGTAAAGCAGACAAAACTACGTGTAGATCTCTCTAACTACTCGCAAAATTCCCTTACCTGAAATCATTCCGTGCGAAATCGCTTTCTCAACGCTGCTCGATCACGCAGTCCGATTTGCTCCCAATATAAATTCTGGAGCTACATATAAGCATTTCTCAGGTTAATTACACTTTTCCAACTATATTTCACGTTTAATACAGTCTATTTCACTTAATAGGCCCGTTTACTCTTATTGGGCATTGATGAATCTTAATGGAGCCAAACACTGTCTTAAGCCCATTTCGCTTTATTATTCATTTTAGTTGGCCCTATTGAGCTTGTGGGACCCATAAACTCTTATTGGGCTTGGTCTGAAGCCCACTATTTCTTATTGGGTCGAGACCACATTGGCAAGGCCTATTGGCCTCTCGGCCATGGCATGTGGCCGAGAGCCATCATGCCACGCCACGCCAAGCACCACGACACCCATGGCCATTTGGCTAGCCTTTCACTTAGGCATTTCATCAAACATCATGTGTGCATGCCTTAGCCTTAGTTTATGTTCACTTAGGCATTTTATCAAACACCTTGTGTGCCATCTTCAATTCATTAACCAATTGATCAAATTGATTAAAATTAACTATGCCATTATCATGCACATATACATACCAACCTATACATGTCTTAAAATCAAGTGGGTACTCATCAAAACACAAATACCCATTTTCTACCAACATAGATTGATGGTGTTTTCATGTGTTTTGATCCATAAAACATACACCAATCAACTTGAATTAATCCATAGATACACATATATGAAGTTGGAAGCTTGAAATTATACCTAGCTTGGTGTTCCCCCTTGTGGTCAAGACTTTGAAGAAATCCTCCTCTTTTAATATGGTTCCTTGATAGCCAATTCCAAGATATGTTAATCCTCTCTGAATTTGGAACAACTTCCGTGAAAATTGTAAGTTCCAAATATGTCTCTAGGTTTGTAATTTCTAGTGAGATAAAGCTTGAAACTAGGGTGTTAGTGGTTTCCTCTTGTTTGCCGAGAATGAAAGGTTGAAGAAGACTATGTGTTGGCTGGTTTTTAAGCTAATAGACTTATTCATTAAGTCAAAATTTCAGCTAATAATTTGGGCTTGTAATGGTTTGGGTCATAGTTTACAATTTGGGCTTTTAACCATTTTACTAATGGGCTTGAATTTAGCTAATGGGCTACTCAGTTTGGGCTTTTATTTTGGGCTTTTAGGCTGCAAATTTTTCTATTAATTGGGCCTTAAATTGACTTAATATTGGGACCACCAATTGGCCCAACAATTCGACCTAATGGGCCTAAGAAATTCGGCCCACACTTGTTATACCTTAATGGGCTTTAAAAATTCCAACTTTAGCCCATTGCATTTTACCCGTTTAATTTAATTCGGATTTCGATTAATTTAATTTTTCATACTTCAAGGGATGAATATCGAGTGTTTTAAAAAATATTTCTTCCCCACTGTTTGACCTTAGGTTAAATTTTAACCATGGTTAATCAACTATGGTCAAAGTCCAATTTTCTTAACTACCATTGACTTTTCTTGACCATTGACCACGTTTGACTTTTTTCAAAATTTTAAAAGTGTCGTATTCTATGGTTTACACTCTCGTCTTTACGTTTTGGCCATTTTCGGGAGGCGAATATATCAGATACACCTCAAACAGAACATTTCAAACTCGTTTAGCCCTTTTTTGGCGTTTCCTCTACTTCTATATGTTCGAGACCAAATCAAACTGACTTTCCTTCATGAGCTCTCTATATTTTCACATTATAAGTTTTTATCTTTAGTTAGAATGATTTAGATCCACCTGATTTAGCCTGTGGCTCTTATAGCCCATATTTGGACTTTATGTAGCTTATATGTGTTTAACCACTTTACTTATAATTTCATTATAGTAAATACTCTTCTTATGATTCAACCAACATAATAAAATGTTTGTACATATAGGAATCATAAGGAATAAGCTACATAAAAAATTTGGGTCTTACAATTCTCCCCAACTTAAAGAATTTTGTCATCCAAATTAGAACCAAGTCAGTCATCAAATAGCTGGGGGTGCTTCTCACGCATCAGGCTCTCTAACTCCCAAGTAGCTTCCTCTGAAGTGTGATGCTGCCAGAGAACCTTCACTAACCTGATAGTCTTCGATCTCAATACATTCTCCTTCCTATCTAGTATCCGAATCGATTTCTCTACATATGACATGTCCTCATTGATCTTCAACGGCTCATAATGAATCACATGTGCCAGATCCGGGTGATACTTCTGAAGCATCAAAATGTGGAAGACGTTGTGGATGCCTGATAAGTCCGATGGCAATGCCAACCTATAGGCCTTATCTACCACTCAATCCAGTATCCCAAAGGGTCTAATGTTGCGAGGACCCAGCTTACCTCTCTTCCCGAATCTTGCTATACCCTTGGAAGGAGAAACCTTCAGGAACACTGACTCGCCAACTGCAAACTCTAGTGGCCTCCGACTCTTTTTAACATAACGCTTCTATCTGGTATGAGCTATTCGTAATCTATCACATATCAGCCGAACATCCTCAGAGGCTTGGAGCAAAAATCTTTCGGTCACCCACTTCTTTCCATCCAATAGGGGAACGACATCTACGACCATATAAAGCCTCATATGGTGCCATCCCGATACTTGAATGATAACTATTGTGGTAGGCGAATTCGGCTACTGGCAAATGATCATTCTAGGAGCCTTTAAAATCTAGCACACACGCTTTCAACATGTCCTCCAGAGTCTGTATAGTTCTCTCTGACTGACCATCTGTATGAGGATGGAAAGCGGTGCTTAAACTCAACTAGGTTCCCATGGCTTCTTGAAAATGTTTCCAAAAGTGGGAAGTGAAGCGAGAATCCCTATCTGAAACAATGCTCACTGGAACACCATGTAACCTCACTACCTCGCATACATACAACTCTGCCAATGAACTCAGAGTATCGGTAGCTCTCGTAGGTAGAAAGTGGGCTGACTTTGTCAATCTATCAACGATCACCCATATCACATCGTGATTCCTGCGGGTCCTCGGTAAACCCATCATAAAAACCATGATGATATGCTCCCATTTCCATGTCGATATAGGTAGAGGCTACAATAACCCTGCAGGCTTCTAATGCTCTACCTTCACCTACTGACAAATGAGACACCCCGCCACAAAATCTGCCACATTTTTCTTCTTCCCTGACCACCAATACACCTTTCGAAGGTTCTGATACATCTTGTTACTCCCTGGATGTAACGTGTACCTTGAAGAATGAGCTTTTGACAAAATCAATCTCCTGAGCTCTAGACCATCAAGAACACACACCCTACCTCTGAACCTCAGTAGTCCATCAGAACTCAACTCATACCCGGTCACTGTGCCCTTCTGTATCTAACTAGTCATATCAATACACTGCTGATCAACATGCTGAGCCCATAAGATTCTGTCTACCAAATCTGGTTCCAATCTCAGCCTAGCTATGACGCAGTCAGTATCCATGTCAGAAGGCACAACATCTAAACTGAGGCTAGAAAACTGCTTCAACAGCTTATATTCCTGAATCATGATATACGATACCATCCCAAGGCTCTTCCTACTCAACTCATCAGCTACAATGTTAGCCTTACCCGGATGATAAAGTATCTCATAGTCGTAGTCCTTCAGAAGCTCTAGCAATCTTCTCTGTCTCATATTCAGCTCCTTCTACGAGAACAGATACTCGAGGCTCTTGTAGTCAGTATGCATATGAAACTTCTAACCGTATAAGTAGTGGCGCCATATCTTCAACATGAACACTACTGAGCCAACTCCAAATCATGGGTCGGATAGTTCTTCTCATGGTTCTTCAGCTGTTTGGATCCATAAGCAACTGCCTTCCCATCCTGCATCAATACACAACCCAGTCCCTGATGCAAAGCATCAGTATATACAGAAAAACCTCATGAGTTGGTAGGAATAGTGAGAATCGGAGCGGTGATCAATCGATGCTTCAACTCCTGAAAACTCCTCTCACAATCATCGTCCCACATGAATACAACATTCTTCCGAGTGAGACATGTCAACAGAGCAGCTAACTTTGAAAATCCCTCTACGAATCTCTGATAGTACCCAGCTAAACCCAGAAAACTCCTGATCTCGGTGACTGTCCTTGGCTCTTCCCACTGAACTACAACCTCTATCTTGGATGGATCTACTGACACTCTATCCTTAGACAAACATGTCCCAAAAATGAGATCTGCGCTAACCAGAAGTCACACTTACTGAGTTTAGCATACAGCTCCATCTCTCGAAGAGTTTGTATCCTCAGGTGCTGCTCAAGCTCCTCCTGAGACTTCTAATACACAAAGATGTCATTGATAAAGACTATAAAGAACTGATCCAAGTATGGCTTGAACACATCGTTCATCAAAGCCATAAAAGCTGTGGGAGAATTCGTCAATCTGAGGGTATAACCAAGAACTCATAATGGCCATATCGGGTCTGAAACGCTGTCTTGGGTACATCTCCACTTCGAACTCTCAATTGATGGTACCTAGACCTCAGATTAATCTTATAAAAGACCTGCGCTCCCTGAAGCTGATCCAACAAGTCATCAATCTGCGGAAAGGGATACTTATTCTTGATGGTAGCCTTATTCTACAATCTGTAATTAATTTACAATCGGAGGCTTCCATCTTTCTTCTTCACAAACAAAATCAGTGCTCCCCAAGGTGAAACACTCGGTCTAATGAACCCCCTACAAGTGCTTCTTGAGTTCTTTCAACTCAACTAAGGCCATACGGTACGGTGGTTTCGAAATAGGCTCGGTTCCAGGCACCAAGTCTATATAGAACTCAATCTCTCTATCTGGTGGTAACCCTGACAATTCTTCCTAAAAGACATCTGGGAACTCCCTAACCACAGGGATATCTACCAACTTCGAATGCGCCTTATCCGTATCAATCACGTACGCAATGAAACCTTCAACATATTGATTTCTTAGTCAGCATAGTAAATCATTTTACTAGATATTGCAACTACATCTTTCATTTCTTTTTAGTGAACTTTACAATATATGTTTTAGGGGTAGGAAACATAACCGTCTTAGCATAACAATCTAAAAAAGCATGGTTTGCAGCTAATCAATCTATTCCTAAGATTACATCAAAATCACTCATACTTAACAAAATTAGATTAATTGTCATATCTTTTTCCCCTACTATTAACTTACAGTCATTAAACACATACTCTACTAACTCACTATTATCCATAGGCGTACTAATCAACATCATCCTACTTAATAATGTGCTCTCTACATACTTTGATAACTTATATGCAAATGAAGACGATACAAATGAATACGTGACACCAGGATCGAATAAAACATATGCTTCAAGATAAAAAATCAGGATGTTACCTTTAGTCACATCAGATGAAGTATCAGTTATACCCTAGTCCAAAGCATGTACTCACCCTCGACCAACCACCTACTTCCCCTTCTCCATAGCAGACACTCTCCTCCTCAGAGCAGGCATATCTACTGGAACTCTCTCTGGCCCTTGCCCTTCTGTGGGGCAGGCTCAAATCACTTTGGGCAAGCTCTCGCAATATGCCCTTGTTTCCTGCATCGAAAATAGACTATAGGCGTCATTGGACAAGGTCTACTTCCATGATACCTACCACATCTACTGCACTGCTTGGTAGTAGGTCTTTTTCCTCCAATAACAATACCTCTAGCTGGAGCTATGACCGGATATACAAGAGGTCTAACAGTCTTCTCCCGTATCTCCTTAATTCGTGGTCTCTTACCGAAGAGTCTCCTTCCTCCTCGATAATCGAAACCTCTGCCACTATCTCTCACCGACCTCTTCCTATCTCTATCTCGGCTCCGGCTAACCTTCCCGAACTCAGAGCCATTCCTCTCATCGCCATGCACACTACCTCATTGTATGTAGTAATATTTAGTGGAACGAATCTAGACTGTAGTATCGGTCTTAGTCCATCAACAAATCTACAGACCTTTCTAGTCTCACTACATATAGTACAGGGATATACCTCTCTAAGGATATGAATCTTGTCTCATACTCGTCCACCGACTGACTCCCCTGGCTCAACCCTAAAAAGTCCATCTACAGCTTTTGCTGCACCATATCCGGAACGTACTATCTCCTAAAGGCATCCAAAAATATAGTCCAACTAATCTCGGTATGTCGGGCTCTCAATATCACTCTGGTGGACTTCCACCAATGCTTTGCCTATCTCTTCAACATGAACACGATAAAGGCAACCATTTTTGAAGTCGTACACTGAAAGAATCCGTATAACTTATTGATCTCTCCAATTTAATCCTGCGCAACCACTGGGTCCTTGACCTTACTAAATGATGGCGGATTAAACTTCTGGAACTGTCGTAGACGATCCAGCTCACAACCTTACCCCAAGCTAATACTAACCTGTTGCGGGTCAATAGGAGATGACGTATCCTGAACTGGTGGAGATGTAGGGGTATCCGTAGGTTGTGGTGTCTGTGCAGGGATATCTGGAGCAACTCCCTGTCTAGTAGCAGTCCCTGCATCCGTGCCTTGCCTCCCATGCATAGCCTATGTATACATCTCTATCATGGTCTATAGGCTATGCTCTAACCTCGTGAAGCATGCCTTGATACTCTCTAGTACCTCAGTAGGACCTGGAGTTACAAGGTCAGATGAAAACTCAGACTCATCTCGGCCCTCAAGCCTACCTCTAGGTCCTCTAGCCCCACCTCTCGCTCTCGCACCTCTACCACGGCTGGTATTGGCCATAATGGCTCATTTCTTGCATTCACAACCATTTCTTAGTCAATTCCTATCTCAGAATACACATTTGTATCTAAACATAGCACAATAATATATAGATGCAAATTATCCTAACAACTAACACCGACTCATGTCAAACCAACTCTGCTCTAATACCATTCTGTCACGATCGACTTTTACCAAATTCACTACAAAATTTTCACTTTTCATACCTTTCCTTCTGCCATAATTTCAAACATCATTTGGGCTGTGATTTGGTATTACTATCATCGCTTACCTTTGTAAAACCAAAATTTTTCCCACTTTATTTCTTAATTGGAAAACTAAGAAGTAATTGAGAACTCAGAATAATATCATGCAGGCTCAAAACCACCGAAGCACTTTGGTTACTGGCGTGGGGCCTATCGACTCAAAAATCGAGGTAAGACCTTAAACCCAAGAATTTATTAAGAATTTTATATATGGTAATGAAATGATGATTAGAAATGAAAACTAAGGTATTAGAAGTAAAAAAGTTGGTAAGGTTTGGGTTTTGCACTAAACCGAGCAAATGGGCTCAGAATTAGAAATAAATTCGGAATAAATTCTAGAAATTCCCAAAAATTATTCTGAGACTATTGAAAATTAATATAAGGTGAAATTTACTTAAGGAATAAAAATCAAGTGGAAATATGGAGGTTTCGAGGATCGAATTAATTTTTAAGGTAAATTGAAAACTTTAAGCCATTTTGCTCGGTATTGACCAAATCGTGCAAAATGGGCTCAATCGGGAACTTTTTCTCAAACAAGTGACCCCCAAATTTTTATGAAACATACTAGAGACATAATATAACACCTGAGAAGTAGAAATTTGGACTAAAATTATTTTTTTGAATTTTTTTCAAAGCAGGACAGAAATTTGTCCTCTTTAGTCTACCTACCAAGCTCTCATTTTTGTCAAATTTGAAGACCTTAGGGTAATCAATTTGAACCCAAGGTTTCAATTCTGAAATTAGACTTCTTAAGCTTTTATATGGCATAAAAATCAACCCAATTGGACTTTCCAACCGAGAGAAATCCCCTCCCCTTCATTCTCTAGGTGTCCTCCCTTTCCCCTCATTGAGTGATTTTTTCGGTGACCTTATGGCAAGATTCAGGTGTGGGAAAAGTATCAAATCTTCCCCATCCAGTCCTCTATAACATATAAAACATTCAGCCAGAAATAGGTTCATTTACTTGGTAAAAAACTCTAAAGAAAAATAATTGATAAATCTGCCCTGTTTTTGGTAAGTGAAGAACTTGGAGTTTTTTATTCTTTGGTTGGATTTTCTTATAGTTTTTGATGATTATAAGTTCTATACATGTTAAATTATTGTTAAGGATCAATTTTGAGGAAGAAAAACGTGGTCAACCTTGGTTAAACCCGAGGTAATGTTGATGGATGTTGATGAAGTTCACATATGTTGTTGTTTGGTGTTTTTAGAAGGTTTTTAGTTAAGTGGAATTGGATGATTTAATTTCTATGAATGATTTGAGTTCTGGAAAACAATATGTTTATGTGTTTGTGGTGAAAAGTTGATGGATCTAAAGTTGTTAACAGTTAAATTTATAATGAGAAAGCCCGATTTATAGCTTAACTCAATGTAAAACCAAAAACGAAAGAATTGAAAATTTGACAAAGTGACTAGCATGATTTATGAACTTGAATGAGTCATAAGGTTAATGAAGTAATGAAATGAGAAATTAGAATAATGAAATTTGCCAAAAACGGCACTAGATCGGTAAAACTGAGAAAATTGAAAAAGTTGATCGAAAAGTCAAAATTGGTCAAACTTCGAGAAGATAAATCAAAATTGAGTATGTTAAGATGACATTGATCAATATATGATGAATTGGTATCGTTTTATGAAGCTGAAGAATTTGACACGTAAATCGAGGTAATCCTGAGAATCGACAATGTTATACTGCCCCAAGATCTACGAGGTAAGGAAATTTTGTGAGTAGCTAGAGATAACTATACGTATTTTCAGGTAGATTTTTGAATAATCAAATTGTATATAAATTCAATATATGAAAAATATCAGTAGAGACCCGACATTAAAAAATTACCGTTTTACCCTTACTAAGGGAGATTTTTGAAAAGTTAGGATTGGATTGGAATATGCATAAATAACATGTTTTGAGTGTTTTCACTGTGAAATACTGCTTTTTAGCAAATTAAATAATATTTATTGTGACCCGAAAGGGTAAATGATGATTTTACCCCTGTGACGAGTAAAAATTTTCGCTTTTAGAAAAAGTTATGAAAAGTAAGAACTGAGTGTTCTTGAGAATTTTAATGCTTTTCAACAAGGATATGGGTAGGTTGGCTGAAGTTTTATCAATTTACATAAAATAGCACGTGGTAGGTGCTGATTTTGGTTTTAAAACCATTCTTTGAAATTAAGCCACCTGCATGATATATGTGGAAATAAAACATGCTAGGAGCATTGCTTGCATGAGATTTGACATGATTTGTGCACATGACATAGTGCTGGGAGCATTGTGTATACTGTGTGTCACACTAATGTAATATGCTCGCACGTGCATTTCGAGACATGGCTTTGGATATTGAGATGACATTGGCATAGGGTGAACGCTATACCATGCTTATAGCATGGAGTATGTTGTACTGTGCCATGATATATGATGTGTAGTCTTCGGACTAGTGATCTGATTGGCTGGCAGGAAGGTTTGGTACCCACATCCTGGCGTAACCTCAGATGTAATGTGATACCCTGCACACCGAGATTTGAGTAGCCTGGGATCACAGAGGATATGGCCATAGTCCTAGAGTTATTACCATGATTCTTGCCTAGTCTCGCATGTCACTTGCTTTGTGAAATCACATGTTACTTATTACTTGATTTTGTGATTTGATGATTTCATGTTTAGGGATTGAGTCCTGATAATTTTGGGGTGGATGTGGATTTGAAATAAATGGCATGTTTTGATATAATGTGAATTTTTTAAATAGCATGACATATAATTCCATGCTTTATTTGCCATTTCACGAAATGAATTGTTTTATACGAATGATTTTATTTGGCATAAAAGTATGCATGAGATTTGTATTTAAGTATGATTCAAAAGAAAATGATTTAATGCATGGCATCATAATCATGTAGATAGTGTGGTTATCTACTTGCTTGCATGATTGATTGCCTTACCGAGCGTGTGGTTGCTCACCCTTTCATTTTAACCCCCTTTTTCAGAGCATTCGCCATAATTAGTGAGCGGCTGAGAACTTGCATTCCTAGTATCCGCTGCTTCCTATCATCGAAAGGTATACACACTGGTATCCTTTTGTATCTAAACATGTAACAACACAGTAATGGTTTTAGAATTTAGTATGGGGAATCTAAATATTGAAAAACACGTATGAAGTTGTAGTATTATGGTTATGAAATGTAAATGTTTACTTTTGTATAGAATAAGAAATGAATGACATGGTAAACGGTAAGGTATGGCTAATACCGAATCACAGCCCAACTGTTGGTGGTGAAACTGTTCACGACAGGGAAAGGAAAAAGCAAAAAATTTGAAATGATTTTAGATAAAAAGGGGTCGTGACAACCTTATCATTCATTCATTGACATACATATATGTCAATATGAACTATCTATTGACTGGAAATACTTTTGTACCATAAGTGAGCTCACATATATATAAATACAAATATATCCCCCATTATTACATTATTTACATCACTGTGCTGTTTATATGTTCATATACAAAATCGTACGTGATGTGTATACCTTTCGCTCGATGGAAAATACTACGGGCAAAAGGAATGCTAGTCCTCAGCCTTACTGCGGATGCTCTGTAGAGATGTGGAAAATGAAAGGGGTGAGCCCACTAGCTTGGTAAGGAAATCAGGCAAGCAAGTAGATAACTACACTATCTACTGAAAATAATAATATGCCATAATTACTCTTTCCTTAGTTTCACATTTAAAACATGAATTAGAAAACTGATATAGTATGTACATACAATTCACATGTACTGAAATCATGCTGAGTTCTCAAAAATAGGCATTTAATGCAAAACACTGCATCTTTGTAAATTTAGAATACCTTTAAATAAATCATGCTATTTAAATTCAAAAATAGTAAATAAGAAATTTTTAGCAATTTAAACATATAAATCAGGTTACGACCTATTCCTCAGGTCTACCCGAATTATACAATCATGTGATATAATCATGTGAGACTCGGTGGCTAAACGTAATAATATCCTGGACTATAGCCATATCCTATACTGTGATCCTAGGCTACACGGATCCCGGTGTGCGGGGCATCACTGCTGCAATGGGAGGTGGGTCAAGTCCTCAAAACCGTCAGCTATCAACTCCTCTACTCCACATACCACTCTAAACAACACACGGTACAACGTACTCCATGACTCATACACGGTATAACGTACACCTGTAGACCCTATCTCCATGGATAATCATTACCACGTCTCTAAATCCACATGTGAACATCTCATCTGTGTGACACTTAGTCTACACGAGGAAATCAGCATAGTTTTAACATGTCATGTATATCACATCAATGTTACAGTGCGAGCTTTGAGTGTGACTCACAATCAACACCTCGTTCAAATCACTGAGGTTACAGTGCGAGCCTTGAGTGCGACTCACAGTCGACACCCCGCTCAAATTACTGTTTCACACATATCACAAACCTAACTCTAGTGCGACTAACTCTCTAGCACTAGGTCATGTGTAAGTTGTATTTCAAATCAAGTACGAGCATTCGCTCCAGTACTATATCATGCACAAAACTCATTAAAATCGAGTACGAGCAACATTCCAATACAGGACCATGCATGTCATGAAAAATCAAGTGCGAGTAATCACTCCAACACTTTTCATGTATAAAACATGTAAAATGAGGGCGAGCAATGCTCCAGCATGATTTGTTTTCACATAACTCGATAGATGGCACCTTTAAACAAAGATATTTCAAAATTGTAAAATCAGCACCATAATTGGGCTGTTTTGTGTATTTCACAAAAACATTGGCCAATCTATCTATTCTTCTACTGAACAGCAATAAAAACATTCAAAAATGTGATTTTGATACTTTTCAAGACTTTTCCTAAACTTTGACTTTTTACCCTTAGTAGGGGTAAAATCGTAATTTACCTATATTAGGTCTCAATAAATATTATTCACTTTCTATGACCCTCAGACTTTTTAAGTGAATGTAAAAACAGATGAAACTACGTGCAGATATCTCTAACTACCCGTAAAATTCCTTTACCTGAAATCACTCTGACCGAAATCGCTTTCTAAACGCTGTTCGATCACGCTGTCCGATTTGCTCCCAATATAAACTTTGGAGCTGCATATAACCATCTATAAAATTAATTACACTTTTCCAACTGTATTACATGTTTAATATAGTTTATTTCACTTAATGGGTCTGTTTACTTTTATTGGGCCTTAATGAATCTTAATGGGCCTAACATTGTCTTAAGCCCATTTCACTTTACTATTCATTTTAGTTGAGCCTATTGAACTTATGGGACCCACCAACTCTTATTGGGCTTGATCCGAAGCCCACGATTGCTTATTGGGTCGAGACCACATCGACAAGGCCCATTGGCCTCTCGACCATGGCTTGTGGTCGAGAGCTATCATGCCACACCATGCCGAGCACCACGCCACCCATGGCCATTTGGCTAGCCTTTCACTTATGCATTTCATCAAACACCATGTGTGCATGCCTTAGCCTTAGTTTCTGTTCACTTAGGCATTTTATCAAACACCTTGTGTGCCATCTTCAATTCATTGACCAATTGATTAAATTGATTAAAATTAACTATGCCATAATCATGCACACATACGTACCAAGCTATACATGTCTTAAAATCAAGTGGGTACTCATCAAAACACAAATACCCATTTTCGGCCAACATGAATTTATGGTGTTTTCATGTGTTTTGATCCATAAAACATACACCAATCGACTTGAATTAATCCATAGATACACATATATGAAGTTGGAAGCTTGAAATTATACCTAGCTTGGTGTTCCCCCTTGTGGTCGAGACTTTGAAGAAATCCTCGTCTCTCAATATGGCTCCTTGATAGCCAATTCCAAGATATGTTAATCCTCTCTCAATTTGTAACAACTTTCATGAAGATTGTAAGTTCCAAATATGTCTCTAGGTTAGTGATTTTTTGTGAGATAAAGCTTGAAACTAGGTTGTTAATGGTTTCCTCTTGTTTGCCGAGAATGAAAGGTTGAAGAAGACTATGTGTTGGCTTATTTTTAAGCTAATAGACTTAGTCATTAAGTCACAATTTCAGCCATTAATTTGGGCTTGTAATGATTTGGGTCATAGTTTACATAGGTAAAGACGAGAGTGTAAACCATAGGATATGACACTTTCGAAATTTTGAGAAAAAGTCAAACGTGGTCAATGGTCAAGAAAAGTCAATGGTAGTTAAGAAAAGTGGACTTTGACCATAGTTGACTAACCATGATTAAAATTTAACCTAAGGTTAAAAAGTGCGAAAGAAATATTTTTGGTTAAAATACTAGATAATCATCCCCCGAAGAATGGAAAATTAATTTAATCGAAATCCAGATTAAATTAAACTAGTAAAATGCAATGGGCCAAAGTTGGAATTTTTAAAGCCCGTTAATGTATACCAAGTGTGGGCCGAATTTTTTAGGCCCACTGAGCCTAGTTGTTGGGTCAATTGGTAGGCCCAATATTAAGTCAATTTAAGGTCCAATTGGTAGAAAACGTTTCAGCCCAAAAGCCCAAAACAAACGCCCAAACCGAAAAGCCCATTAGCCAAATTCAAGCCCATTTGTAAATGGTTAAAAGCCCAATTGGTAAACTATGGCCCAAACTCTTTCAAGCCCAATTTAATGGCTGAATTTGTGACTTAATTGAAGACCCACTTTTGGCGATATATTCATTATGATTCAAACGCACATTTTCATATGTTAATTGACTCATAAGAAGAGCTTTTGGCTTGAATGAAATTCCAAAGAGAATGAATGAATATTCATGAATACACGTAATAGCTAAATAAGGGCTGAAGTGGCCTCAAGCTAAATGCATGGAATTTAAAACCCTTTAGATTGAATATAAGGACTCAAATGTGAATTCTAAGTATCTTTTATGATTCCAAGCAGTACACATAAGTTCCTTAACATGAGAATCATATGAAATGAACTTTTTTATCCTCTAAGTGTGAATAGAATGTAAAATGACTAGTGAAGCAATTAAAGGCAAGTTTTCCTTTGAATTTTTGGAAAAATCTGCAGTTGAAAACCTGCAGATGAAGGCCAGATCGATCCCCTATTCAAAGTAGATCGATCCCAGTTTGGTTTTATCTAGAAAGGATCGATCCCTTCCCAAGTGCAAAACGACCTCGAGTTGATTCTGCCAAGAGCAGATTGATCTCTTCCCATGAGTAGATCGATCTCCAGTTGCTTCTGCCTAGCAAAGATCGATTCCTTCCCAAAGAGCAGATCGATCTCACAGCTCATATACCTAAATACTTTGATAGTTCAACCAAAGGAAGATTGATCTCTCACCCTAGGAGATCGATCTCACAATTCCAATTCTATAAAAAAGCCCGACAGCCAAGTCTTCTTCTTCAGAATATCAAACCTCTCTCCGTTTTTACCCAAGAAAACTAGCTTTCTCACTCTAGAATACCATCCTCTCCCAAACAGATTTAAGAAAAGTTGCTTTGAGCAAAGTTGTTCATTGTGAGGAGGAGAACAACATAGTTAGGAATCAACGTTCAACTTGTTGGATTGAAGGAGCAAAAAGGCTCTTCCAATTTTGAACAAGAGAAAAGAAAAGCTAGGTGAGTTTTCAATACACTAACTCCAAGTATGTTTATCTAGACATTATTATGAGTTGATTGGTGTATGTATTGTTGGCTGAAACTATTTAGAGTATGAAGAATCATTCATAACCCAAAAATAGGTTTAGTGTGAGAAAATGCGAGATGGTTGATTTAATGATGAATGGGTTATACTAAGGTGTTGATGATGTTATATGCATGATTTTGGGATGGTTTTGTGAAATCAATTTATGGGATTGGATGAAGTTATAAAGTATGCATATAAGGTGTTTGTGAAAATGCATGAATGAATGGAAAACTAAGGTCAATGAGCCTAGAATTCGATCCAATGAGAGATAATGTACCTAAGGAGCCCAATGGGCCTATGTGAAATGAATAGAGTTGTGTAAATGGACTTAAAATGAGATAAGGCCATTGAGGTGTAATTAGGCCAATAAGATATATTGACTACGTTGAAGTCAGAATAATGAGTTATCAGTGTAGACTGAAATGATTGATGAATGTATCGTAATTAACCTTATATATGGCTATACGCAGCTCCAAAGAGTTGACTGGGAGCAAATCGAACTTAGTGGAATTCTTAGCGTTGGAAAAAGTCAGACTGTACAGAACATTGAGGTAAGGGAATTTTGTTGGCTCTTAGAGATATCTGTACGCATTTTTGGGGCGCATTTGCAATCTCTTAAAATGTTTGAGGATCATAGAAAAGAAATAAATGTTTGAAGGGAAAAGAAAATTGGGATTGTAGAAAAGTCCATGAAAAGTAAGAACAAGAAGTTCTTGAGTCTTTTATTGCTTTTAGCATGTGGATAGGTAGGATAGCTAGCATTTAAATGGTTTGCAAGAAAACAACTTGATTTACTTTTAATAACCATTCTTTGCAAGAAAATTTGCCACCTACATGAGTTTCGTAGAAATAAAATGTTCTAAAGCACTGCTCGCACAAGATTTGACACTGTCGTACATGCATTAGTGCTATAGCTGAGCTCGCACTAGAGTTTTACATGCATGAGTGCTGGAGCCTAGCTCGCACTAGTTTTCACATGGATTTTATGACATGGTTCTGGAGCATTGCTCGCACTAGATGTTCACTATATATTTGTAGCCGTGCTAGAGATTACTTGCACGCGATTTTATGACAAGTTGGGAGCCGTGCTAGGAGCTTCGGGTAGACTGTGTGTCACACCGATTAAATAGGCTCGTACGTGCGTTATAAGATGTGGCATGATATGATGTGATGATATGGGTCCACGGAGTACGTTGTACCGTGCATATAGCATGGAGTACATTGTACCATGTATGGATATATATATACATATATATATATATATATACCTTCTTCAGACGATGGATAATCTGCTATGGACCGACGAGTTGGACGTTACTCACCTCCGGTGCGAAAGCAGATAAAGGTGATACCCCGCACACTAGGATTCATGTAGCTTGAGATCACAGTGGATATGGCTATAGTCCTAGTTATTACCCTTATTATTATTAGCCTAATCTCACATGTCACCTGGTTTATGATGATTCCATGTTATGAATTGTTTTGTGGGTCAGGACAGTCCAAGGGAGGGGCTCAGTCCTGACGAATGATGATTTATTTTCGATTTGAGTTGAGTAACGTGAACTATTTTAACTGCACCTTGCATGATGATTTTCCATGCTTTATTTACCGACTTGTGCACTAATTTGAATAACATGAACTGCTTTATGTACCATGAACACATGCATGAACTGATGTTTTTGGGTATGACGTGTAACTGCGTGGTTTTATGCATGGCATCACGATCATGTAGATAGTACAATTATCTACTTGCTCGCATGGTTGCCTTACTGTGCGTGTGGTTGCTCACCCCCTTATTATTCCCCTCTACAGAGCACTTTCAGTAGATTAAGAGCGATTGAGGATTTGATTTTTGGAGTCCGCTGCATCCCATCATATAAAGGTATACACATTTGTACAGTTTTGTATCTAGACCTGTAATAGCATAGTAATATTTTGAATGTAACATTTGGGGATGTAAAGAATTGTAAACACGTGTAAATAGCAACTCTAATTAAGAAATACAAGTGTTTACATTTAAATGAATTGTAACTTGAAATGGTATGGTTGGATGAGATTAACACCGATACACAACCCAACTGTTGGTGGTGTAACGGTTCACGATCAGAGTAAGGTAAGAAATGGATTAAATAATAAATGAAAAATGAAAAATTTGTAGTAGATCTTTAGAGGAAAGTGGGCCGTTACACTTAATGACTAAGTCTTTAAGCTTAAAAATCAGCCAACACACCATCATCTCCACCTTTCATTCTCAGCAACAAGAGGAAGCCATTACCAAACATAGTTTTAAGCTTTATCTCTCTAGAAATCACTAAGCTAGAGACATATTTGGAACTTGCAATCTTCATCGAAGTTGTTCCAAATTGAAAGATGATTAACATATTTTGGAATTGGCTATCAAGGAGCCATATTGAGAGAGGAAGATTTCTTCAAAGTCTCAGCCACAAAGGGAAACACCAAGCTAGGTATAATTTCAAGCTTCCAACCTAATATATGGTTATCTATAGATTAATTCAAGTTGATTGGTGTATGTTTTATGGATCAAAACACACAAAAACACCATGAACAAGTGATGGCTGAAAATGGGTAATTGTGAATTGATGAATACCCACTTGATTTTAAGAGATGAATAGGTTGGTATGTATGTGTGCATGATTATGGCATAGTTAATTTTAATCAATTTGATTAATTGGTTAGTGAATTAGAAATGGCACACAATGTGTTTGATAAAATGCCTAAGTGAACATAAACTAAGGCTAAGGCATGCACACATGGTGTTTGATGAAATGCCTAAGCGAAAGGCTAGCCTAATGGCCATGGGTGGCGTGGTGCATGGCATGGGAAATGAGATGGTTCTTGGCCACATGCCATGGCCAAGACACCAGTGAGCCTTACCGATGTGGTATCGGCCCAATAAGGATTGGTGGGCTTCGAACCAAGCCCAATAAGAGTTGGTAGGCCCCACAAGCCCAATATGCCCAATTGTAATGAATAGTAAAGTGCTATGGGCTTAAGACATTGTTAGGCCCATTAAGATTTGTTCAGGCCCAATAAGAGTAAACAAGCCTATTAAGAGAAATAGACTATATTAAACATGAAATACAGTGGAAAAAGTGTAATTAGCCTGATAAATGATTATATGCAGCTCTAGAGTTTATATTGGGAGTAAACCGAACTACGTGATCGAGCAGCGTTGAGAAAGCCTCAGGTAACGGGATTTTACGGGTAGTTAGAGATATCTGCATGTAGTTTCGTTTGCTTTTACATTCACTTAAAAAGTTTGAGGGTCATAAATAGTGAATAATATTTATTAAGACCTGATATGGGTAAATTACGATTTTACCCCTATTAAGGGTAAAAAGTTAAAGTTTAGGAAAAGTCCTAAAAAGAATGAAAAACATATTTCTGAATGTTTTTACTACTGTTTAGTAGAAGAATAGATAGATTGGCCAATGATTTTGTGAAATACACAAAATAGCCCAATTATGGAGCTAATTTTACAGTTTTAAAAAATCCCTGTTTAAAGGACCATCTATCAAGTTATGTGAAAACAAATCGTGCTAGAACACTGCTCACACTTGATTTTATACATTTCCCACATGAAAAGTGTTGGAGTGATTTCTCACACTTGATTTCCTATGACATACATGACATAGTATTAGAGCATTGCTCGTACTTGATTTTAATGAGTTTTGTGCATAACATAATACTAGAGCGATTGCTCGTACTTGATTTGAAAGATAAATTATGCATGACCTAGTGCTGGAGTGTTATTCGCACTAGTGTTTGAGTTTGTGATATGTGTGAAACAATGATTTGAGCGGGGTGTCGATAGTGAGTCACACTCAAGGCTCGCACTGTAACCTCAGTGATTTGAACGGGGTGTTGACTGTGAGTCGCACTCAAGGCTCGCACTGTAACTTTGATGTGATATACATGACATGTTTAAAACCATGCTAATTTCCTCGTGTAGACTGAGCATCACACTGTTGAGATGTTTGCATGTGAATTTAGAGATGTGGCAGTGATTATCTATTGAGATAGGGTCCACGGGTGTACGTTGTACCGTGTATGTGTCACGAAGTATGCTGTACTGTGTATTGTTTGGAGTAGTATGTGGAGTTGAGGAGTTGATAGCTGGCGATTGTGAGCTCTCTATATGTTCTGGACCAAATCAAATCGACTTTCCTTCATGAGCTCTCTATATTTTCACATTATAAGTTCTTATCTTTAGTCAAAATGATTTAGATCCACTCAGTTTTGCTTGTGGCTCTTACAGCCCTTATTTGGCCTTTACGTTGCTTATGTGTGTTTAACCACTTTACTTACAATTTCATTCTAGTAAATACTCTTCTTATGATTCAACCAACATAATAAAATGTTTGTACATATAGGAATCATAAGGAATAAGCTACATAAGAAATTCGGGTCTTACAACACCTTAGTAATTAATTTTAACCCTATCTTTAGTCAAAATGATTTAGATCCACTCAGTTTTGCTTGTGGCTCTTACAGCCCTTATTTGGCCTTTACGTTGCTTATGTGTGTTTAACCACTTTACTTACAATTTCATTCTAGTAAATACTCTTCTTATGATTCAACCAACATAATAAAATGTTTGTACATATAGGAATCATAAGGAATAAGCTACATAAGAAATTCGGGTCTTACAACACCTTAGTAATTAATTTTAACCCTAAATAATACTAACAGTAATTAATTAAACAACTCCAAAACTAATTAATGATGCTAATATAATGCATGAAAAAAAATCTTTTTAGAGTATTTTTGAAAGAAAATGAATTAAATGCTAAAAGTGCATGAAATGGTATCTTACCCTAAGCTAAACCAAAATGCATAAGTTAAATACTAAACTAACACTAATTAAACTTCTAAAATAGTAAACTAAGAAGCTCTAAAACAATGAATAAAGTTCTAATATGATAGTACAATCCTAAACTTATGCATGGAAGTAATGGAAAATGAAATGAAACCCTATTTTAACCTAACCCTAAACCTAATCATAAATGGAAGCAACCGAAGGACACTTTATTAACCTTAAAACAATCAACTAACTAACCCCAAATAGCTTTAAAACTAAACCTGGATGGATTACATACTTCATGAAAGAAAAATTAAAAAAAAAACATGAAAATGATATGTTAAAATTACCAAAATTTTCTTAACCCTAAATGACTTTGTATATGACCTAATAGAACATTAAAATACCCTAATATGTACCTAAACCATGCTCAAATAGCCCACTAAACACTACTAGACTAAACAGAATGCTATCTAGTTTATGTTAACTAAGAAAACTCAAAACAAGTTTTAAATGCTTCTTAAAAATTCACCTAATGCATCCTAAATTACGTTAACTATATAAATGATAATTTTAAAACACTCTAAATGACCCTATGAACTAACCAAAATAGTCCTCTAAACAAAGCTTCAAGGAAGCCTAAAGTAGCAGAGTTTGTGCAAATAAATTACAAAATGAAAAATGACCTAAAAATGCTTGATAACCTATTCGTAAATTTTTCTAATAATTATATGACCTAAGTATAACCTAATATGACTTAAATGTGTTCTAACATGATGCAAATCAGTAGCTAAACAACTCTAAAAAGCGTTGAAAATCAGTTTAGGAAAAATAGTGTTTTTAATGCACTAATCCTAAAAACATGCAAGAAACCTAACCTAAATGAACTTATAAAAATCCCTAAAAAATATATGACCTACCTAAGACCCTAAAGTACTTAAATGAAGCATAAAATGGACTAAAAATAGAACCACACAATTCCTGTAGCTGACGCCAAACAGGGATAGAATTGCATAAGTAATGCATAATGTTACCAACCTAGGTTAAACCATTGTTTTTATATTTTCTTTTATATCAAAACTTTGAAAGTAAAAATATAACAATAAAATAGAATTGTAAAATAGTAAAGAAAAAAATTATAAACAACAAAAATAAAGTGGTAAAAATAGAAAAATAAAATCAAGAAAAGAAAGTGTGTATTAAGATTAAGAACAAGAGCTTTGGAGGTAGTTTTGCAACTTCTCAAGCTTCTGTCCTCATTGAACTCAATCACTGTCATAAAGATAGAAAAAGAATGGAGAAGAGTGCAAAAGTGTGAGACCCCATATATGTATAACTGTAATATGCACATAGAAATGTAAATAGAGTTATACTATGAATTCATAAGTGAAGTATGAAAAAAATGCTTTGATCATGGCATCATGTTCACGTAGATAGTGCAGTATCTACCTGTTCGCATGATTACCTTACTGAGCATGTGGTTTGCTCACCCCCTTATTTTCCCCCTCTCTACAGAGATTTGAGTATAGACTGAGCGTGACTGGAGGCTTACCCCTTTTGGTATCCGCTGTATCCCATCGCTTAAGGTATACACACTTGAATTATTTTGTATCTAAACTAGACATATCATAGTAGCATTTTGTATGTAAACATTGGGGATGTAAAATAATGTAAACACCTGTAAACAGTAACTCTGATGTATTTATAAAAGTGTTTACTTTTGAAATTAAATTGTTATGGATGGATGAGGTAGACATTGACACACAGCCCAACTGTTGAGTGTGTAGCTGATCATAATCGAGGTAAGGATGATTAATAAACAACGCAAGAAAATGCGAAAAATTTGTACATATTTTGGGGAAGTTGAGGGTCGTGACAGAAAGTGATGGAAAGAAAAATGGACACTAGAGTTTAAGAAAGATAACAAAAGCTTGCATTAAAGTAGCTAAAATGATGACAAGTACAAAACATATATTTGGGATGATAAGTACAAAACAAATTTATTCTCCCAATTATCCTCAAAGAAAAAGTACAAAATCTGATCTCAAAGACTCACAATTATATGTTAAAGACTCAGAATCATTCAATCATAAGTCTTAACCCCTATTGTACTCCTCGTGTGTGTGTGTGTGTGAAATGTTACAATCACTTCAAAGTACACAATCTGGATAAGATTATGCAAACACAGATATGTAAAGTCAATGACAAGTGATTACTCCTATGAGTTTGCTTTTCACTTCTCTCTCCACTAATGCAGTCACACTTAACCAAATATCAATCACACTTGATTAAGCTTGTAATGTAATGTTAAGACTAAGGTATGATAAAGTTGATTTAGGCTCAAATACCCTTAATCATGCATTACTTTTAGGATCCTTAATGCTTAGAGCTTTATTTATTTCTCCAAACTTATTTATTTTGCTAAACTCTTTATTCTATTTTTTGTATTTTTATTTATTTATTTTGTAAGACCCGATATTTTCGAGTGCATTTAAAAATGCAAAAGGACTTAAATGGTATTCTCGAATACGTGCAAGGGTAAAATGGTCAAAAGACCAAAATTTGGTATTAATCGGGACAAGAAAATATAATTAAAAATATGAGAATGAGAAATCTTGATCAATGATGAAGAAATAATTAAATTTCGGGTTAAATTGATCAAGATATGAATTTATTGGGATAAACCAGAATTTTCGTATCGAAAAATAATCCCGAAAATAATCGAAAAATATACCGAAAAGGTAAAATCGGACTGATAAATTTATTTACAGATTAAAGGAATAAAATAGAATTTTTCTAGATATTTTGGGAATTTTATTATTATTTTATGGAATAAAATAATAATAAAATTTAATTATAAATAAATAAAATGTTAAAAAAAAAAAAAAAAACGAAAATTTCAATCTGAAACAGAGGCGAAAAGAAACAGAAAACGCGAAGGAAAGCCGAGGAAGAAGAGAGGCCGGACGAGCCACCACCGGCGAGGCTGAGGGGCCGACGAGGGTCGGCGAACGTAGCTCGACCTCGGGCGAACCCACAGGCGGCCGCGACGCGCGGCGAAGTGGCTGAAAAACACCAAAAAACGGAGGAGATCCCGCGGGGAAGAAACGTCGATCGGCGGCCATCGACGCCGATTCGAGACAAACCGAGGCCAGATTTGAGAAGCCTAGGCCATGGCGCACCGAACGGCACCGGAATCGCGCCGGGAACCGGACGGACGGCGCCGACACGACCAAAGGATAACTGGACCGGCCGAACCGGATTGAACCGGCCGAACCGGACCCGAGCTGAACCGGCGGTCCGAACCGGGTTGAACCGGACCGGACCGGTTCAGCCAAAAAGAAAGGGAAAAAAGGAAGAAAAAGGGAAAAAGAAAAAGAGAAAAAATTGAAGAAAATTCCTGTGATGCAATCGAGTTTCGGGTAAGTCGGTAAGCGGTCAAATTGATCGATTTAATTTTTAGAATATTTAATTTGATAAATAATCGACTGAAAGTTTACCCGAAAATATATTTAATTGTGTAGCTCGACAATTGGCATCCACTGAGAGCTCGAGACAGCCTCGATTTGTGTACGATCATGGAATAACGGGTATGTGACCCTTATTTACGACAATTTTATATCGTTATGCGTGATTAATATTTAACGCATGAATTACGGATTTAATTTCCGTATAAATGAATTAAATTCTAGAAATTGGGATAAATTGTCGTAAATAATTCATAAGCTATCTGAGAATTTAGAACGAGGCTAAATAAATATTGATGGGTCCAATGAGCCCAATAGGCCTCGATAAAGTGTGGTAAACGAGCTTAAGGCCGATTATGGCCCATTATGGTACAATCGGGCCCAATATGGGTAAACGGGCTCAATGATTTAAATTAAGCCCAGAAAATTAAGAAATACAATTAATTGCATTGTATTTGACCTGATGAACATCTATCCGCAGTGCCAGAGATTTGATTTGGATTCGGAGCAAATCGGACTGCGTGACGAGTCATCAGTGGAAAGGTCAGACTGTACAGATAAATGAGGTAAGGGAATTGTGTGAGTAGCTAGAGGTAGCTACGCATATTTTAATAGTTTTTCTGTACACTGAGTATGTATGTATATATGGATATTGTATAATGAGCCTAAAAATGGTTTGAATGATTTTAAGGATCGAAATAGTGAAATGTCTATTTTACCCCTATTGAGGGAAGTTCACCTAAGGATGGTGAAAGCATGACATGCATGAAATGCATGATTTAAGGACTATTATGGTTTAAGAATTTTATTGGTTTTAATCAAAGAAAATTGATAGATTGGCCAGTAATTGTTTAAATTTCATAAGATAACACTACGTAGGTGTTATTTATATTTAAATGGAAATTTCTTTGAAAAAGAGGCAAACTATCCAGTTTGTATGAAAACAGATAGTGCCGACACGTAGTTCGCACTATATCTGCGTTTGTGATTGTGCATAAATGTGCTTGAGCGCTTGCTCGCACCGACTTGTGACATCATATGCATGAACTGTGCTAGAGCATGGTGCTCGCACTGATTTTTAATATTGTGAAATGAGAGCTGCTGGAGCCTAGCTCGCACTCTGTTTTGACATGTTTTGATTTGTTTTGACTTGGTATGCATAAAATAGTGCTGGAGCGATTACTCGCACTACTTTTAATGATTTGACATGCATGAGAGATGCTGGAGCTTAGCTCGCATCCTGTTTTGATTTAATTATGCATAAAAGCCGTGCTGGAGTGTAACTCGCACGAGATTTGATTTAGTTATGCATAAAGCCGTGCTGGAGTATAACTCGCACGAGATTTGATTTACTTGAGCATTCATTTGTGCTAGAGCGTTGCTCACACAAAGTTTTATATGGTTTTCATAATTCATTTGAATGCCGTACTGGAGTTTTTCTCGTACGAGGTTTTCACTGAATTTATATACATATCCGTACTAGAGCATTGCTCGTACGTGGAATTTACATGAAATTATAATCAGTTTAAGTCGTACTGGAGCGCTGCTCGTACGCAGATTTCACTGATTTTTATGAAACCGTGCTAGAGCTTCGCTCGCACGAGATTTTCTGATATCATGAATATGCATGGAGCCGTGCTTGAGCTTCGTTCGCACAGGGATATATATTACATGCATATAGCCGTGTTGGAGCCTCCTGTAGACTGTGTGTCACAGTGAGATGATATGCTCACACGTGCATTCTGAGACAGATGATATGGGTGGATAAGACCTATTACAGGCACCCCTGACTGAGCTTGGGTTCACGGAGTACTTTGTACCATGTATGTCACGCGGAGTACGCTGTACCGTGGGGATTGTTGGAGTGGAGTGGCATTAGCCACGAGGCAGCAAGCCTTGCCCTCGCAATCCTGGTGTTATGCTGTTCTGGCGGGTAGGACGACCCACCTCCCGTTTCAGGTGTGATACCCCGTGCACTAGGTACCGTGTTGCCAGGGATCACTAGGATGTGGCCATAGTCCTCGATGTTACTGTTAATTACCTGATTGTCTCACATGATATAACTTGTGGTCTGTTAGACCAGGGTAGACCCGAAGGAGGGGTCAGGCCCCCGATTTGATGATTTGATGATTTCAGATGATTTTATGATATGTGACCCTGAAAGAAGGGTGGTTTTATAACTCAAGTTTTATAATGAAATATAACTAATTGTTTTATGAGTTTTGAGATGATTGACCCAGAGGGGTTATTTTATACTGCGTTTTAAATGAATTGATTTAAATGCAGTGGCATGATGTGTTTTCCATGCTTTCATTTGAAAACCTTAAATTGTCTTACATGACATGAAAGACTGCATGATCTTGATTAAATTCATGCTTAATATGATTTAATGATGTCACATAAAATGCTTTGAATGCATGAGTTACATGATTTATATATGCACAAATAGTTTTGGATAAACTATGGCATTGAATATGCATGACTTTGTGCGTGTAATTTTAAATGAAAAGAAATGGATTTAAGGGCATGGCATTATGAGCATGTAGATAGTGGAGCTATCTACTTACTTGCATAATTGCCTTACTGAGCGTGTGGTTTGCTCACCCCCCTTATTTTCCATCTTTTCAGAGCACTTGTAATAATTATTGAGCGGCTGAGGACTTGCATACTTGATATCCGCTGCTTGCTGCTTCCCATCGAGAGACAGGTATACACATTTGTATGGTTTTGTATCTAAATATGTAATGCACAGTACTGTAAATGGATATGATGTCGGGGATGTAGAGTCATGTAAATACCATTGGGTATGTGTTTATTTAAAGTCAAAAGGATAGTAGACTCTGATATATGATTATGGGAATGAAATGTTAAATAGTGTGAGGTGACTAACACCGAATCATAGCCCAACTGTGTTGTAGGATGGTCACGACGAGAGAAAGGTAAGAATTAAATAATAAATGAAAAAGCGAAAAATTTACTCTGATTTTTAGGTAATTCGGGTCGTGACATATTTATTTACTTTATTTTATTTTCTTTATTTCTCTTTTATTTTTCTTTTTTTCTCGCAGTCAACCACAACCATATATACATAGCTCTGAACATGTCCTAGTGTAATCATATGCTAATGGGGTAAGGGATAGGAAAAAATGTTGGGCTAAGGAAAATCATGCAAATATACACACAGAAAAACTTGTTTGGCCCAGAGGTGTGACTAAGGATAAAATATGTACAAGGAAGGCTAAAAAGGCTTAAACGATCTAAAGATGACCTAAATCACTTCCTTAATCAAGTGTGATTTAATATTTTACCTCGAGAAAAAATCAAAGAAATTCTACAATATGATGTATAAGATCAAGTGAGCAAATGCAATCCTCTATCCAGATATACTTTCTCTAAATGAGCATACAAATCAATCACATGACATGTGCATAAAATGAGTAAATCGCAATCAGAATCAAGACAAATTTAAAAAATTAATTTCATGCTTTTCACTACAATCATGCCTCTCAATCAATCAAAGTCAAACTAAATCATGGGGTCATATCATAAGATTATGGGAAAACAACATGCTAATCACTAAATCAACTTAAAACAAAACCGTGTAAGCTAATATTTTCAAAAATTTTGAAAATTTTGCAATTTTGCTAAATTTTTTTCGAAAATGCTCAAGTTAATCCCCTTCCCCAAACTTAAAGTGAATAGTATCTTTAATGTGCAGATAATATAAGAAATGTAGCTTAGGATCAAAATACTCCTCCATCTGATGATGATGAACATTGTGAAACTCATTGAGGAAGTACTGCTACATAGGCTATCTACAAAAAAAAAAAAAAAACAAAGAAAGAAGCTGCATAATAGAGAAAACAATTGTATAAAAAGTGAGAAGAAAAGAAAACAAACCAAAATAATGAAGTTGACTGCAGGAAGATGAAGCTGTGCTAAAAGTATGAACAATGAAGCTGGGCTGAGGTTGTAGTCCTCAATAGACTATCGTGAAGCTAAGTAGTAGGGTCGCAAGTAGGAGGATCAGCTAAGATGGTAACAGAATGTTGATGATCAAATCCTTCCCCAAAATAGTACTTAAACCAATACCAATTAACCTTAAAGGGCTGCTTCATGGTCTCATCCATAATCTCAACGGCTCCATGAGAAAAGTGTTATGTAATGGTGAAAGGTCTTACCCATCTAGGAAAAAACTTCAAATGGGAATTAAAGAGCAAAACTTGTTATCTCGAGTCAAAGTGTCTCTCTTTAATCGTCCTATCATGCCATCATTTAGTTCCTTATAGAGCTTAGCATTCTCATATGCCTGCAACCTGAATTCATCTAACTAATTAAGCTGTAGCATCCTCTTCTCTCTAGCAACGTCTAAATTGAAGTTCAAGTTCTTAAGGTATAATAGGTCTTGTGCTTAAGCTCTACTGACAAATGACAGGCCTTCCCATATTGTAAGACCCATACTTTTGTATCATATTCCTTATGATTCCTACGTGTAAACATTTAATTATGTTAGTTGAATAATAAGAATAGTATTTACTGACATGAAAGTGCAAATTAAATAAAGAATGTTTATGAATGCATGTAAAGGATGAATAAAGGCCAAAGTGGTCACAGGCTAAACCGAAGGGATTCAAATCATTCTGACTGAAGATAAGAACTTAAAACATCAAAATATAGAGGCATGAAGGAAAGTCAGTTTGGTTTGGTCCTGAATACATTGAAGTAGTGAAAACGCCAAAAAGGGGCTAAACGAGCTTGAAATGGACGATACGAGGTGTTTTTAGCTATTTCATTTCGTTGAAATGACCAAAATGCAGAGATGAGAGTGTGAACTATGATAATGGACACTTTTGGATTTTTGAGAAAAAGTCAAACGTGGTCAATGATCAAGAAAAGTTAAAGTGAGTTGGAAAGATTGACTTTGACCTTAAAGAACTAACCATTGTTAAAATTTAACCCAACCAAGGAAGTTAAAATTTAAAATTTGACCTCATTTTAGGTAACTAACCATTGTTAGTTCTTTAAGGTCAAAGTCAATCTTTCCAACTCACTTTAACTTTTCTTGATCATTGACCACGTTTGACTTTTTCTCAAAAATCCAAAAGTGTCCATTATCATAGTTCACACTCTCATCTCTGCATTTTGGTCATTTCAACGAAATGAAATAGCTAAAAACACCTCGTATCGTCCATTTCAAGCTCGTTTAGCCCCTTTTTGGCGTTTTCACTACCTAAAATGAGGTCAAAGTTATATTGTATTCAGTTAGTTACTAACAATTGACTTTGGACTTCCAACTCACTTCCAAGCTTTGACCTCATTTTAGAACAAACACCATTAACAACATAACTTCCAAGCTTTCTCACATTAGAAAACAATAACCTAGAGACATATTTAGAATAAGTGACCTTCATGAAAGTTGTTCCATATTGATAGAGGAATAACATACTTCAAAACCAGCCATAGAGAAGCCATATTGAAGGGGGAAAATCAAGCAAAGTTTCAGCTAAGTGAAGAACAATAAGCTATGTGAGTTTTCAAGCTTCCAACTTCAAGTATGTTAATCTAAGAAATATTCTAAGATGATTGGTATATGTTTTATGGATCAAAACACACAATTGCAAGGTAGGTAGGGCCTGGTTATACAGACTCCTACTGGATAGGAAGCTGTTCCTAATACACCTGCACAGCTTGCACAATTGCCTCCACCCACAGATACTCCTACACCCCCTCCAGCTCAGAATACGCCTTCTCTTGTTGACCCATAGCAGGGCAGTAGTGGATTGGGTTATGGTTGTGAGCTAGATAGGTTACGACAGTTTTAGAAGTTCAGACCACCGTCATTCAAAGTAGTAAAGGACCCAGTAGTTTTAGAGGACCGTGTGAATGAGATAGAGAAGTTGTACGGGTTTTTCCAGTGTACTACAACTGAGATGGTCACTTTTACCGTATTTATGTTGAAAGGAGTGGCAGAATATTGGTGGAAGTCCACCAGACCAATACTGAGAGCCTAACACTTTGAGATCACTTGGGAGATCTTTCTGGATGCCTTTCGAAGGTAATATGTTCCAGACACCGCGCAGCAGAAGCTACATATGGAATTTTTGGGGTTGATCTAGGATAACAGATCAGTTGATGAGTATGAGAAGGAGTTCATGTCCTTGGGAAAGTACGACCCTGATACGATGTGTAGTGAGACTAAGAAGGTCAGGAGGTTTGTAGATGGGCTGAGACTGGTGATACGGTCTAGATTGGTTTCGTTAGACATTCCTTCGTATGAGGAGGCAGTGCGCAGAGCGCAACTATGTGAGCTTAACTATGAGCAGAATGCCTCTGAGTTTGGGAAGGTTAGCAAGAGTAGAGATAGAGATAGAGATAAAAAAGAGGTCAGTAAGTGATAGAGGGTTCAGTTATCGATGAGGGAGGAGACTTTTCGGTAAGAGACCTTGGATTGAAGAGATACAGGAGAGGACTGTTAAGCCTTATGTATATCTGGCCATAGCTCCAGCGAGAGGCATAATGATTGGAGGCGACCTACTACCGAGCAATGTAGTAGATGTGGTAGGTATCATGGTAACTGGCCTTGTCTGATGGCTACTAGAGTATGTTACCGATGTGGTAAGACAAGGCATTTTATGGGGAGTTGCTCGAAGATAATTTAGACTGCCTCACAGAAGGGCAAAGAGTCGGAGAGAGTTTCTGCTGATACCTCAGCTCCAAGAAGGAGAGCCAAAGCTGATTGGTTGATGGTGAGTACATGCTTTGGACCAGGGCACAACTGATGCTTCATCGGATGTGATTAAAGGTACCATCCTGATTTTTGATCTTGAAGCATTTATTTTATTTGATCTTGGTGCCACGCATTCATTTGTATCACCTTCATTTGCATGTCGGTTATTGAAATATGTGAAGTGCACATCGTTAAGTAGAATGATGTTGATTAGTACACATATGACTAACAGTCAGCTAGTCGAGTATATGTATAGAGACTACAAACTAAAAGTAGGGGAAAAGGATATGTCAGCCAATCTCATTTTGTTAAATATGAGCGACTTTGATGTAATCTTAGGAATGGATTGGTTAGCTGCAAACCATGCTGTTTTAGATTCTTATTCTAAGGCGATAATATTTCCTATCCCTGCAAAATATATTGTAAAGTTCACTGAAACGAAATGAAAGAAGTAGTTATAGTATTTAGAAAGGTAAATTATTATGCTGACTAAATAATCAATATGTTTAAAGTTTCATTGCGTACGTGGTTGATATGCATAAGGCACATCCGAAGTTGGCAGATATCCCAGTGGTGAGGGAGTTCCCAGATGTCTTTCTGGATGAGTTGCCATGGTTACCACCAGACAGAGAGATGGAGTTCTATATAGATTTAGTACCTGGTACCGAGCCGATATCAATTTACAGTATCGAATGGCTCTGGTTGAGTTAGAGGAGCTAAAGAAGCAGTTGCAGGAATTGTTAGATAAGGGGTTTGTGAGACCGAGTGTTTCACCTTGGGGAGCATCGATTTTGTTTGTGAAGAAGAAGGATGGAAGCCTCCAATTGTGTATTGATTACAAATTATTAAATAAGGCTACCATAAAAATAAGTATCCCCTTTCGCGTATAGATGATTTGTTGGATCAGCTTCTGGGAGCACAGATCTTTTTTAAGATTGATATGAGGTCAGGGTATCATCAGTTAAGAGTTCGGAGTGAAGATGTACCCAATACAGCTTTTCGTACTCGTATGATCATTATGAGTTTATGGTTATGCCATTCGGGTTGACTAATGCTCATGCAGCTTTTATGGCTTGGATGAATGATGTGTTCAAGCCATACTTCGATCGATTTGTTATCGTCTTTATCGATGGCATCTTGGTGTATTCGAAATCCAAGGAAGAACATGAACAGCATTTGAAGATTATATTACAGACCCTCCGAAAGCAGGAGTTGTATGCTAAATTCAGTAAGTGTGACTTCTAGCTAGAACAAATTTCGTTTCTAGGCCATGTGGTATCGATGGGTGGAGTGTTAGTAGATCCATCCAAGATAAAGGCTGTAGTTCAGTGGGAACAGCCCAGGACAGTCACAGAGATCAGGAGTTTTTTGGGTTTAGCTGGATATTACCGACGATTTGTTGATGGATTTTCGAAGTTAGCTGGTCCGTTGACTCGTCTCACCAAGATGCCATTCGGGTTGACTAATGCTCCTGCAGATTTTATGGCTTGGATGAATGATGTGTTCAAGCCATACTTGGATCGATTTGTTATCGTCTTTATCGATGGCATCTTGGTGTATTTGAAATCCAAGGAAGAACATGAGTAGCATTTGAAGATTGTATTACAGACCCTCCGAAAGCAGGAGTTGTATGCTAAATTCAGTAAGTGTGACTTCTAGCTAGAACAAATTTTGTTTCTAGGCCATGTGGTATTGAGGGGTGGAGAGTTAGTAGATCCATCCAAGATAAAGGCTGTAGTTCAGTGGGAACAGCCCAAGACAGTCACAGAGATCAGGAGTTTTTTGGGTTTAGCTAGATATTACCGATGGTTTGTTGATGGATTTTCAAACTTGGAAGAATGTTGCATATGTGTGGGATGATGATTGTGAGAGGAGTTTTAGAGAATTGAAACGTCGATTGACCACTGCTCCAATTCTCACCGTTCCTACCAGCTCGAAGGTTTTCTGTATATACAGATACTTCGCACCAAGGACTGGGCAGTGTATTGATGCAAAATGGAAGGATAGTTGCTTATGGATCTAGACAACTTAAGGACCATGAAAAGAACTATCTGACCCATGATTTAGAGTTTGCAGCCGTAGTGTTTACACTGAAGATATGATACCACTATTTATTCAGTAAGAAGTTTTAGATTCTTACTGATCACAAGGGCATCAAGTATCTGTTCTCGCATAAGGAGCTGAATATGAGACAGAGAGGATGGCTAGAGCTTCTGAAGGACTATGTTTGTGAGATACTTTATCATCCGGGTAGGGTTATGTTGTAACTGATGCCTTGAGTACGAAGAGCCTTGGGATTGTATCGTATATGATGGTTAGGGAACACGAGTTGCTAGAACAATTTATGTAAGGCCCGTACTTTTATATGTATTCCTTATGATTCCATGATGTGTACATTTGTTACATGTTATATGAATCATAAGAGATGTAAGGCCCGTGAATTCTAGTACCCTTTATGATTTCATGCTGTACACACAAGTTACATAATATGTGAATCTTAAGAAATGAACTTTTTTATGCTATAAGTGTGAATGGAATGCAAAATGATCCGTGAAGTATTTAAATGTAATATTTTCTTTAAAATTCTGGAAAAATTTGCAGTTGGAATCTGCAGATGAATGTCAGATCAATCTTCATACATGACAGATCGATCTTGGAATTTCGAAAGGAAATCACAAAGGTTTTCTAGGCAAGCAGATCGATCTCTTCCCAAGAATAGATCAATCTCAATTTGATTCTGCCTAGAAAGGATCGATCCCTTCCCACAAACAGATCAATCTTGATTTGCTTCTGCCTAGAAAGGATCGATCCCTTCCCAAAAGCAGATCGATCCCACAACTTACTTACTTAATACTTATATAGTTCAACCAAAGGAAGATCAATCTCTCACCATTGGAGATCGATCTCACAATACCCAATTCTATTAAAGCCCAACAGCCAAGTCTTCTTCCCCAAAATATCAAATACCTCTTCATTATAGCGAAGTAAACAAGTTTTCTCATTCTAAAATATCATCACCTTCCAAACAGATTTGAGAAAGGTTGCTTTTACCAAAGTTGTTCATTGTGATGAGGAGAACAACATAGTCAAAAGAACTAGTTGTTGAATTCTTAGATTGAAGGAGCAAAGTGTTTCCCCAATTTTGACCAAAAGAGCAAAGTCAAGCTAGGTGAGTTTTCAATACATCAACTTCAATTATGTCAATCTAGACATTTTTTTGAGTTGATTGGTGTATGTAATGTTGGCTGAAATATCCTTGAGCATGCTTAATCATCCATGACTGAAAATGGGTTTAGTGTGAGAAACTGAGAGAAAGTTGATTTTGCATGGATTTAATGATGATTTAAACATGTATTGATGTTATTAAGCATGTATACATGATTCTAAGATGGTTTTGTGAAACCAATATGTTGGAATAGATGATGATTTAAAGTAGGCATAAGAGGTGTATGATGAAATGCCTTAGTGAAGGAAAGTGATGAACTTAAGGCATGCAAACCAAGTGTTTGTCGAATTGCGATGAGAACGAGGCAACCATGGTGTCGGCTATGTCTAGGCGTGGCGCACCATAATTGACTAAATGGTCAAGTGGGCCAACTGTTGAGCATTCGACTCAATAAGGCATTGTGGGCCTAAGGTCGACCCAATATGAATCAATAGGCTTGATGGGCCTAATGGATTCTCGAGAAATGAATAGTATAATCAAAATGGACTTAAGAGAAAGTAAGGCCCAATAAGATGTAACGAGGCCCAATACATTGATTTGAATTTAATTTAAGTGAGAATTAAGTATATTGAATTATACTGATGTGATTAGTAAATATTTGCAGCTCCTGGAGATATATTTGGAACCGAATAGACCAGATCACGAGCAGTGGAAATCAAAGGAAAGTGACTCCTACGTGATTCGAGGTAAGGGACTTATGCTAGCTTTTAGAGATAGCTACGCAGTAAAATTTCAATATTACAGGGCACAAAATTTTACAAAGAGTCTGTATGTGAATTGTAAATTTTTACATTGAGAAGGGGTAAATTACGAAAATACCCTAGCTATGGCCAAAAATGAAAATGCCCGAAATGACATATCTTGGTCATTTTTCCCTGAAAATGCAGTTTAAAGATAGAGTAATGATAGACTGGCTCCTGATTTAGCTATTTACCATAAAATGCATATCTTATTAAGTTAAAAGTATTTAACGAGTGATTGAAGGGAAATTACCCTGTTACTCATACTTTATGATTTATCGAAGTGAACTCGGTCAGGGATACCGTTTTCATCTGAATAGAGCCATCTATTGAATTTCAATATGAACTTATGCTGAAGCCAACATGGTAACAGTAGATTTACCAGCCTTGCTCGCACATTGTTTTAAAATGCTTTTGAGAAAGCAAACGGTGCTGGAGCTGAGTGTAAGCTATGTGGTACACTAGAGAGCTCGCACTGGATTTTAAAATCATGCTGGAGCCATCGAGTACTGATATGTGTCTTTACTTTGACTATGCTCGCATGTAATTTCCTAAACTTAATATGATTTTAAGTGAAACCGTGCTAGAGCCCTTAAGTATTGCTATGTGATCTTACGCTAAGTTGCTCGCACGTGGTTTTATGAGTTTTACTATGTGATGAGTAAAACTGTGTTGGAGCCGTCGTGTATTGCTAGCTGTTCTTGTATAGACCTTCTCGCACGTGATTTTGAGACAATGGAAATGGGTGATCGTGATACCAAGATGGTAGATCTCGAGATTACTTGATCCCCTCAGCTATATCACAATATATGAAGGTCCACGGGAGCACGCTATACCGTGAGTATTAGCCACAGAGTACGATGTGCCGTGATATCTTAGTGATCTTAGTGAGCTGAAGGAATGGTTGACCGGCCTCCCCAAGCATAGGATTCCCACACACCTGATCCGTGATTACTCGAAATCCAGTGACTATGGCCATATGTCCCCTGTTGTATGATATGATATCCCATCCTAGTCTCATGTATATTGAGTTACTAAGTGTAAAGTGTTTTTTAAGTGTGTGCTGTGTGATTTGAAATGAGTATGCATATACCCATCTAGCGAATTAATGGTTTCGCATAAATGGAAGTTGTTTTAAATGAATGTATAGTTTTATAAAGAAAAGAAATGTATATTTTAAGCATTGTAGATAACGTAGTTATCTACCTGCTTCCATATTTTCTTTACTGAGCATATTAGCTCACCCCCTTATTTCCTCCTCTACAGATCTTGCGTAGTAGTGAGTTCACTGCAGTTGCTCTGGCTACGTGTTCTCCAGTCCTCTAGCGGTGTAGAGGTATACACTTATGAAAATTTTACATCGGTAACATAGTGCGCAATAAAGCTATCTTTTGTATACGAGGGATGCATATAATAGAAACGGATGTAAATGCTTCTGTATAAATAAAAGTACAATTTCTATTCTATTTAATGAAATTGAATTATAAAATGGATGAGATGTGGTTATAGATATTGACTCACAGTTAAATTGTTGGTAGTAAGGTAAGTCATGGAAATGGGTCGTGACAATTTACTAGTCTCAATTTAGATGTTGTGCCTTCTGATACAGATATAGACTGTTTGGTAGCTAGCCTGAGGTTGGAACCCGATCAGTTGGACATGATCAGACAGGCTCAGCAGAGTGATCCATATTTTGTTGATATGTTTAGTCAGATATAGATGGGCACAATGATTAAGTGTGAGTTGAGTTCTGATGGACTACTGAGGTTCAGAGGTAGATCGTGTGTTCCCAAAGACTCAAAGCTTAGGAGATTGATTTTATCGAAAGCTCATTGGTCGAGGTACATGTTACATCCGAGGAGTAACAGGATGTATCAGAATCTTCGGAAGGTGTATTGATGGTTAAGTATGAAGAAGGATGTGGCAGAGTATGTGGTGAGATGTCTTGTTTGTCAGCAGGTGAAAGTAGAGCATCAGAAGCCTGCAGGGTTATTACAGTCTCTACCTATGCCGACATGGAAATGAGAGCATATCACCATGAATTTCGTAAAGGAATCACTATGCTATATGGGTGATTGTAGATAGACTGACTAAGTTAGCCCACTTCCTAGCTATAAGAGCTATTGATACTCTGAGTACATTAGCAGAGTTGTATGTACGGGAGGTAGTGAGGTTACATGGTGTTCTAGTGAGCATTGTTTCGGATAGGTTTATTCCCGCTTCACTTCCCACTTCTGGGAACACTTTCAGGAAGCCATGGGAACCCAATTGAGTTTGAGCACAACTTTCCATCTGCAGACAGATGGTCAATCAGAGAGGGCTATACAGACTTTGGAGGATATGTGGAGAGCGTGTGTTTTGAATTTTAGAGGCTCCTGGGATGATCATTTGCCACTAGCCGAATTTGCTTACAACAACAGTTATCATTCGAGTATCAGGATGGCACCATATGAGGTATTATATGGTCGTAGATTCATTCCCCTATTGGATGGGAAGAAGTGGGTGATCGAAAGATATTTGCTCCTGATTTGGTCACGCAAGCCTCTGAGGATGTTCAGTTGATATGTGAGAGATTGAGAATAACTAAGAGCAGACAAAAGAGCTATGTTGACAAGAGACAGAGGCCACTAGAGTTTACAGTTGGTGAATCTGTATTTCTGAAAGTTTCTCCTTCCAAGGGTATAGCGAGATTCGGGAAGAGAGGTAAGCTGAGTCCTCGCTACATTAGACCCTTTGAGATCTTGGATTGAGTAGGAGATAAGGCTTATAGGTTGGCGTTTCCATCGGACTTATCCGATGTCCATAATGTCTTTCGTATTTCGATGCTTTGAAAGTATCACCCGGATCCGACACATGTGATTCAATATGAAACGTTGGAGCTTAAGGAGGACATGTGATATGTGGAGAAATCGATTTGGATTTTGGATAGGAAGGAGAAGGTATTGAGGTCTAAGACGATCTCATTGGTTAACGTTCTCTGGCAACACCACACTTCGGAGGAAGCTACGTGGGAGTTAGAGAGCCTGATGCCCGATAAGCACCCCAACTATTTGAGGATTGACTTGGTTCTAATTTGGAGGACCAAATTTCTTAAGTTGGGGAGGATTGTAAAACTCATACTTTTGTATCATATTCCTTATGATTCCTACGTGTAAACATTTGATTATGTTAGTTGAATCATAAGAAGAGTATTTACTGACATGGAAGTGAAAATTAAGTAAAGAATGTTTATAAATGCATGTAAAGGACAAATAAGGGCCGAAGTGGTCACAGGCTAAACTGGAGGGGTTCAAATCATTCTGATTGATGATAAGAATTTAAAACATTAAAATATAGAGGGTTCATGAAGGAAAGTCGGTTTGGTTTGGTCCTGAATACACTGAAAGTTGTGGAAATGCCAAAAGGTGCTAAACGAGCTTGAAATGGACCATTCGAGGTGTTTTTAGCTATTTCACTTCCCGAAATGACCAGAACCTATAGATGAGAATGTGAACCATGAGAATGGACACTTTTGAATTTTTGAAAAAAAGTCAAACGTGGTCAATGGTCAAGAAAAGTTAAGGTGAGTTGGAAACGTTAACTTTGACCTGAAAGAACTAACCATGGTTAAAATTTAACCCAACCAAGGTTAAAAAGTGAGAAAGAAATATTTTTAGCTAAAACACTCGATCTTCAACTCCTTAAGTATGAAAAATTAGTTTCATCAAAATTTGGATTAAATTAAATAAGTAGAAATCGATGGGCCAACTAATGAAAATTTTAAAGCCCATTAAAGTGGATTAAGCATGCGCCGAATTGTGTATGCCCAATGGGCCAAATATTTGGGCCATTTGATGGGCCTAAAACAAGGCAAATTGTAGCTTCAATTACGTAGGAAAAATCCAACCTAAAAGAAAATCCCAAATCAAAGCCCAAAATGGAAAGCCCAAAATTAATCCCATTAGTTAAATGTCAAAGCCCAAAACTTAAGCCCAAATTAACCAAGCCCAAAATCAATGCCAAGCCCAAATGGTGGGCTGAAATTTAAGACTAAATGGATGAATTAGCTAAGTGAAAAAAAATTCAGCCAAGCATAGTCTTGTTCTCCCTTAAGCTCTCAGCCAAGAACAAACACCATTAACAACATAACTTCCAAGCTTTCTCACACTAGAAAACACTAACCTAGAGACATATTTGGAACAAGTGACCTTCATGAAAGTTGTTCCATATTGAGAGAGGAATAGCATACTTCAAAACCAGCCATAGAGAAGCCATATTGAAGGGGGTGAAAATTAAGCAAAGTTTCGGCCAAGTGAAGAACAATAAGTTATGTGAGTTTTCAAGCTTCCAACTTCTAGTATGTTAATCTAGGAATTATTCTAAGATTATTGGTATATGTTTTATGGATCAAAACACACAAAATCATCATGAATACCAAGTGGCCGAAAATGGGTATTTATGTTTTGATGAATACCCATGTGATTTAAATGCATATATGGACTAGTTAAGATGCATGGATGGTGATGGCATGGTAAGATTTAATCAATTGGTTAAATTGGTTGGTGAATTAAGGTTGGCATGTAAGGTATTTGATAAAATGCCTAAATGAACAAAAACTGAAGGCTTAAGGCATGCATAGAAAGTGTTTTATAAAATACCTAAGTGAATGGCTAGCCTAAAGGGGGCATGATGGCGTGGCTGGCATGGCTCTCGACCATGGTGGGGTGGATGACTCTTGGCCACCATGCCATGACCGTGTGGTAGAATGGGCCTAGCCTTGATGGTTTCGGCCTAAAATGAAGCAATGGCCTCGAACAAGCCCAATAAGTGTTAGTGGGCCCAACAAGCCTAATATGCCAAGATGAAATGAATAGTATAGTGAAATGAGCTTAAGACTGAGTAAGGCCCATTAAGATGCAATTGAGCCCAATAAGAGTAAACGAGCCCATTAAGTGAAATAGACTGTATTAAAAGTGAAATATTGTTGAAAAAGTATAATTGATGTGATAAATGGTACTATGCAGCTCTAGAGAATATATTGGGAGCAAATCAGACTTGGTGATTTTACAACGAGGGAAAAGGAAGAGCATTCCACGTGATTTGAGCTAAGGTAATTTCACGAGTAGTTAGAGGTATCTGTGTGTATTTTTGAGGGTATTTACATTCACTTAAAAAGTCTGAGGGTCAAAGAAAGAGAATAAAATTTATAGAGACACGATATGGGTAAATTACGATTTTACCCCTATTAAGGGTAAAATTATGGAAATTAAGAAAAGTCACAAAAGCATGGAAAACATGTTTTTGAGTGTTTTTACTACTATTGGGGAGAAGCATAGATAGATTGGCAAGTGTTTTCATGATTTACACAAAATAGCACAATTATGGTACTGATTTTGATGATTTGAAACAATCCATTTGAAATGAGCCATCTATCGAGTTGTGTAAAATCAAATCATGCTGGAGCACTGCTCGCTCTGGATTTTATATAGTTTCTACATGAAAAAAGTGCTGGAGCGTTACTCGCACTAGATTTCCCATGATATGCATGGCATAGTACTAGAGCGTTGCTCGTACTCTATTTTTAATATGATTTATGCATGGCATAGTACTGGAGTGTTACTCGTACTAGATTTTATATGAAATGTGCATAAAACAGTATTTGAGCGGGGTGTCGACTGAGCGTCGCACTCAAGGCGTGCACTGTATTTTAATGTGATATACATGACATGTTTAAGGCTGTACTGGAAGCCCCGTGTAGACTGTGTGTCACACCGATGAGATGCTCACACGCGCATTTTGAGACGTGGCATTGACTATGGACTTGAGATAGGGTCCATGGGGTATGTTCTATCATGTATGGTTCACAGAGTATGCTGTACCATGTGGAGTTGAGGGGGATATTCAGAGTTGTTGAGTTGTGAGCTAGCGGGTAGGATTTGACCTACCTCCTGTTGCAGCAGTGATGCCCTGCACACTAGGATCCGTGTAGCCTGGGATCATAATATTGGATATGGCTATAGTCCTAGATATTATCATGGTAATCGTCCAGTCTCACATGATTATATCACATAGTTTTATTTTAACTAGGGTAGACCTGAGGGATGGGCGAGCCCTGATAAATGATTTTAGACTTTACATAATGTAAACGTTTGTGAATCAGGGTAGACCCGAGGGATGGGTTGAGACCTGATAGATGTGTTTTTAAATGATGAAATGCCATATTTTATATGATTGAAATGAAATAGCATGATATTTTTATAGGCATTATATAAAAATATATAAAATGCAATGTTTTGCATGAAATGCCTTTGTTTATGAATAAAGCATGATTTCAGTATATACAGGTGAATATATACACATTGCATAAGTTTTACACTAACATTCATGCTTTAACCGTGTAACAACAAAGAGTATTTTAAGGCATGACATTATGAATATGTAGATAGTGTAGTTATATACTTACTTGCCTGATTGCCTTACTGAGCTAGTGAGTTCACCCTTTCATTTCTCCCTTTCTACAGAGCATTCACAATAGCATAGTGAGCGGCTGAGGACTCGTATTCCGGTATACGCTGCATTCCCATCGAGCAAAAGGTATACACATTCTTATAGTTTTGTATGTAAACATGTAACAACATAATAATGTATATGGATGTAATATCAGGGATGTAAATGTATGTAAACATACGTGAGCTTACTTATGAGAATGAAATTATTTACAGTCAATCTATAGTTCATATTGACATGTATGGATGACATAGATATGGATGATAAGATAAGTAAGGATGATGTAACTAATACCGAATCATATCCCAACTGTTGGAGGTAAAATTGTCACAAAGGGAAAAAGGTAAGGAAAAAAATGAAAAATTTATAGTGTTTTAAGATAAAAAGAGGTCGTGACACATATACAAGCCGAAAAGGGGACATCCCGATAAGCATTTTAAAGGCTGTCCTATGGGCTCAAAATTTATCATCTAACCTAATAGACCAGTCCTTCCTATTTAGATTCACAATTTTCTCCAAAATCCCCTAATTTTCCAATTGGATAACTCTACTTGGCCATTGATTGTCACGACCAACTTTTTACAAAAAATCACTATAAATTTTTCGCTTTTTCTTACATTTATTTCTGTCATAATTCAACCACCAACAGTTGGGTTGTGATTCAGTATTAGTATCATGACCTTTACTTACTATATCATCCGTTCAATACGATGCATACATGTTAATATAAACTATTTATTGACTGTAAATACTTTTGTACCATAAGTGAGTAGCACATGTATTTAAATACAAATACATCCCCCCATTATTACAATGTTTACGTCACTGTGCTGTTATATGTTCAGATACAAAATCATACGTGATGTGTAAAACTTTCGCTCGATGGGAATGCAGTAGATAAAAGGAATGCAAGTCCTCAGCTGTACTCTATCTATTGCGGAGGCTCTGTAGAGAGGTGAAAAATGAAAAGGGGTGAGCTCAGTAGCTCAGTAAGGAAATCAGGCAAGCAAGTAGATAACTACACTATCTACTAAAATAATGCCATGCCTTGAAATACTCTTTCCTTCGTTTCACATTTAAAGCATGTATTGGAAAACTGATATAGTGTGTACATATTTAGTTACATGTACTGAAATCATGCTGAGTTCGTAAATATAGGCATTTCATGCAAAACACTATATTTTCGTAAACTCATAATGCTATTAAAGTAAATCATGCCATTTAAATTCAAACATGTTAAATATGACATTTCAGCAATTAAAACATATTAATCAAGTTCCGACACATCCCTTAAGTCTACCCAAAATCATAAATCATGTGATATAATCATGTGAGACTCGGTGGCTATATGCAATAATATCCTGGACTATGGCCATATCCGATACTGTGGTCCCAGGCTACATGGATTCCGGTGTGTGGGGCATCACTGTTATAACGGAAGGTGGGTCAAATGTCACGACCAAAATTACCTAAAAATCAGAGTAAATTTTTTGCTTTTTCATTTATTATTTGATTCTTACCTTTCTCTCATTGTGACCATCTTACAAATAGTTGGGCTATGATTCGGTGTTAGTCACCTCTCACCTATTTACCATTGCATTTCCATAATCATATTCACATATCAGAGTTTACTATCTTTTGACTTTAACTGAATACATACACACTGGTATTTATAACTCTACATCCCCGACATCATAATCGTTTATAGTACTGTGCATTACATATTTAGATACAAAACTATACAAATGTGTATACCTGTTTCTCGATAGGAAGCAGCGGATACCAGAAAAATGCAACTCCTCAGTTGCTCAATAACTATTGCGAGTGCTCTGAAAAGATGGAAAAATATGGGGGGTGAGCAAACCACATGCACAGTAAGGCAATTATGCAAGTAAGTAGATAGCTCCACCATCTACATGCTCATAATGCCATGCCCTTAAAATCCATTTCTTTTCATTAAAATCTCAAGCACAAAACCATGCATATATCCATGACATAGTTTATCAAAACTATTTGTGCATATAGAAAGCATGTAATTCATGCATCAATAGCATTTTATGTGATATCAGTAAATCATACTTAGCATGAATCAAATCAAAATCATGCATTCTTTCATGTCATGTAAGATAAATCATGAATTTGAAATGAAAGCATGGAAAACACCATCATGCTATTGCATTCAAATCATTTCATTAAAAATGCAGTATAAACTAACCCTTCAGGGTCAATCATCTCATAAAACAATTCATTAAAATTCATTATAAAACTTCAGTTATAAAACCACCTCTCTTTGAGGGTCACATATCATAAAAATCATAAAATTGGGGGCCTAACCCTCCCTCGTGTCTACCCTGGTCTATCGACCAATAGTTATATCATGTGAGACATGTAGGTAATTACATCAGTAACATCGAGGACTATGGCCATATCCTAGTGATCCTTGGCAACACGGTACCTAGTGTGCGGGGTATCACACCTGAAATGGGAGGTGGGTCGTCCTACCCGTCAGAACAGCATAACACTAGGATTGCGAGGGCAAGGCTTGCTGCCTCATAGCTAATGCCACTCCACTCCAACAATCCCCACGGTACAGCGTACTCCGCGTGACATACACGGTACAACGTACTACGTGAACCCAAGCTCAGTCAGGGGTGCCTGTAATAGGTCTTATCCACCCATATCATCTTTGTCTCAGTATGCACGTGTGAGCATATCACCTCACTGTGACACACAGTCTACAGGAGGCTCCAACACAGCTATATGCATGTAATACAAATCCCTGTGCGAGCGAAGCTCAAGCACGACTCCATGGATATTCATGATATCAGAAAACCTCGTGCGAGCGAAGCTCTAGCACGGTCTCATAAAAATCAGTAAAATCTACATACGAGCAGTGCTCCAGTACGACTTAAACTGATTATAAATTCAAGTAAAATCCACGTACAAGCAATGCTCTAGTACGGATATGCATAAAAACTCAGTGAAAACCTCGTATGAGAAAAACTCCAGCACGGCTTTAAAATGAGTTATAAAACCATATAAAACTTTGTGCGAGCAACGCTCCAACACGAATGAATGCTCAAGTAAATCAAAACTTTGTACGAGTAATGCTCCAGTACGGCTTTATGCATAAATACATCAAATCACGTGCGAGTTACACTCCAACACGACTTTTACGCAATATCATATCAAAACAGGATGCGAGCTAAGCTCCAGCATCTCTCATGCATGTCAAATCATAAAAACTAGTGCGAGCAATCGCTCCAGCACCATTTTATGTATATCATGTCAAAACAGTCAAAACCTGTCAAATCATGTCAAAATAGAGTGCGAGCTAGGCTCCAGTACTTCTCATGCATTTCACAAGAATAAAATCAGTGTGAGCAACCGCTCTAGCACATTACATGCATATGATGTCACATAAGTCGGTGCGAGCAACCGCTCAAGCACATTTATGCACACTCACAAACGCAGATATAGTGCGAGCTATGTGCCGGCACTATCTATTTCCATATAAACTTGATAGTTGGCCCGTTTTCCAAAGAAATTTCATTTAAATATGAATAACACCTATGTAGTGTTATCTTGTGAAATTTATACAATTACTGGCCAATCTACCAATTTGCTTTGATTAAAACCAATAAAATTCCTTAATCATAAAAGTCCTTAAATCATGCATTTCATGCATGTCATGCTTTCACCATCCTTAGGCAAGCTTCCCTCAATAGGGGTAAAATAGTCTTTTCATCTATTTCAATCCTTAAAATCATTTAAACCACTTTTAGGATCATTATACAATAACAGTGTATACATACATAATCAATGTATACAAAAACTATTAAAATACGCGTAGCTACCTCTAGCTACTCACACAATTCCCTTACCTCATTTTTCTGTACAGTTTGACCTTTCACTGAAGTCTCGTCACGCAGTTCGATTTGCTCCAAATCCAATCTCTGAAACTGCAGATACATATACATCAGGTCAAATACAATACAATTAATTGTATTTCATATTTTCTGGGCTTAATTTAAATCATTGGGCCCGTTTAACCATATTGGGCCCGATTGCACCATAATGGGCCTTAATCAGCCTTAAGCCCGTTTTTCACTAACTATTCACATTATCGAGGCCTATTGGGCTCACTAGGCCCATCAGTAATTATTGAGCCTCGTTGTAAATAAGGGTTACTTACCCGAGATTCCATGATAGTATGCAAATTGAGGCTGTCTCGAGCTCTCGATTGATGTCAATTGTCGAGCTACACAATGTAATATTTTTTTGGGTAAATTTTCAGTCGAATATTTATCAAATTAAATATTTCAAAATTTAAATCGGTCAATTTGACCGCTTACCGACTTACCTATAGCTCAATTGCATCATTGGAATTTTCCCCAATGTTTCCTCTTTTTCTTTCTCCCATTTTCTTCCTTTTTTTCCTTTTCTTTTTGGTTGAACCGGTCTGGTCCGGTTCAACCCGGTTCAGATCGTCAGTTCAGTCTGGTTCGGTTTGGTTCAGTGGCTCACCGACCGGTTCTCTGCCGATTTTCGTTGCCAGTAGCTCCGCGGGGTCGTCCGCAGCTCGGATCTGGTCTCAGTTTTCCCTGAGGTCGCCGAAAAGTGGCCGGTCCGACCCTTCTCCCTTTCGGCGTGGGTATCGTTTCTGTTTTTCACCGTTTTTCGGCACTGGCCGCCGTTCTACCGACCAAGGCTGCCACCAATCGACCGGTCTTCCTATGATGCTCCCTCGACTGGCAGTGGTCGGGCCTAGATCGGTGCCGGTCACCGGTTCCTCTTTTCTTCTTTTTCGGTTTCTTTTGGTTTCTCTATCTCTCCTTTCGTCGGTCGCCCTTCCTCCGAGCTGGTGGTGCCGACAATGGCTCGTGCTCACCCTCCTCCCGCTAGCTCGCCTGGGCCCGACGCCGGCCACCTCCATCCGGTGAGGCAGTAGTCGGGTTATGCTTCGTTTTTTCCTTTCTTCAGAAAATCGCAAAACGCGATTTTCGTTTTTTTTTTAAATTATTTTATTTATTATTAAATTTTATTATTATTTTATTCAATTAAATATTATTATTTGGCAAAAATATCTAAAAATATTTTTATTTTATTCATTTAACCAAGAAATGAATTTATCGGTATTATTTCGACTTTCCGGTATAATTTTCGATTATTTTCGGGTTATTTTTCGATGTGAAATTTCCTATTTATTCCAATAAATTCATATCTTGATCAATTTAACCCGAAATTCAATTATTTCTTCGTTATTGATCAAGATTCTCAAATCCATTATTTTTAATTTAATTTTCTTGTCCTGATAAATACCGAGTTTCGATCTTTTGACCGTTTTACCCTTCACATGTTCGGGAATACCACTTTAATCCTTTTGCATTTTTAAATGCACTCAAAAATTTCTATTCCTTCCATTTGCTCTTACGATAAAAAATCGGGTCTTACAATCTCCCCCACTTAAGAAATTTGGTCCTCCAAATTAGAACCAAGGTAAATGAGTCCATAAATAACTCCGGGTACATCTTTCGTATCATATACTATCATCCTCAAGTGACTTTCTCCGGAGTGTAATACTACCATCATACTTAACTAGGGAGATCATCTTAAACCTCAGCACTTTCTCCTTCATGTTTAATACTCGAATCAATTTTTTCAATTTACGTAGACTTTCATTGAACTAAGCTGTTGGAGTTCATATCCGATCACATATGCTGGATCTGGATAATATTTTTGAAGCATCATAAGATGGGACACATTGTGGATGCCTGTTTATGCAAGTGGTAACGTCAACCTACAGGCCTTGTCTTCCACTTTGTCCAATCTCTTTTCGAATCTCGTTATGTTCTTAGGACATGTAACTGCCACAATACTAATTCACCCTCGGTGAATTCCAAAGATTTTCTGTCTCTTGTCAGCATAGCTTTTCTATCTGCTCTGAGGTTTTCTTAAACTCTTATAAATCAACTGAATATCCTCAGAGGTTTATCTTACCAATTCGGGAACAATTCTCGATCTGTCACCCACTTCTTCTTATCCAAGTCGGGGAAACAACTCCCTACGGCCATACAATGCCTCATATAAAATCTTATCCCAATACTCAAGTGACAACTGTCATTATTGGCGAATTTGATCAGTAACAACTGATCATCCTAGGAGCTTATCAAATCAATGGTACACACTCTCATCACATCCTCCAGAACCTGTACAGTCCTCTCTGACTGACCATCTGTCTGAGGATGGAAGCTGTGCTAACACACAATCGAGTTCCTATAGCTTCCAAAACAATATTCCCAAAAATGGAAATTGAAGCGGGAATCCCTATTTGATATCATGCTCACTGGAACGCTATAAACATTTCATAATATTCATGTACACATAAATTCACCTACGCACTCAGAGTATCTGGGGACTTCCATAACTAGAAGGCGGGTAGACTTAATTAATTTATCGACTATCAGCCAGCTAGCCTCGTGATTCATCCGGGTCCTCTGTAACCCATCACAAAATTCATGGTAACTTGTTCCCTTTTCCATGTCAATATAGGTAGAGGTGCAATAACTCTGTAGACTTTTAGTACTCTACCTTAATTTGCTGGCATACGAGACACTTTGCTACAACTCTACAATATTTCTTTTCATATCTGACCACCAATACCCTTTTCAGAGATTCCGATATATTTATTATTTTTTGGATGCACTGTATATCCCGAAGAGTGAGCTTCTGACAATAACACTATCTCATCACTGTGGTCCTGGGGAGCACTTATACTGTCTCTGAACCTCTGTAAATCATCATCACTCTCTGTGAACTCTGTCACTATACCATTCTGAATCTGACCCACATTATCGACACCATGCCGATCATCACGCTAAGCCTGGCAAATCCGGTCACACAAATCTAGTTCTAACCTCAGGCTAGTTGTCACACAATCACTGTCATCATCAGAAAGGATCACATCACTACTGAGGCTCACAACTGCTCTAGTAGCTCACGCTCCCTGACCATCATATGTGATACCATCCTGAGGCTCTTTCTGTTCAAGGCATCAACCATTGCATTAGTCTTTCCTGGGTGGTATAATGTTCATAATCATAATCCTTAGAAGCTCTAACCCTCTTGGTTATCTCATATTCTACTCTTTTTGTGAACACAGATACTCGGGGTTTTTACGATCAGTGCATACCCAAAATTTCTTACCATATAAATGGTGGCGCCATACTTTTAGTGTAAATGCTATGGCTGCCAACTCTAAATCATGGGTCGGATTGTTTCTCTCATGCTCCTTGAACTATCTAGATCCATAAACGACTATCTTCCCATTTTACATCGATACGCAACCCAATCCTTATTTTGAGGTATCCATACACACTAAGAAACCTCTTGAGTTGTTAGTTATGGTGAGAATAATTACGGTGGTCAGTTTATTACTTCAATACACCAAAACTCACCGAAACCAGTTTCATACTTATCATCCTACTAACATACAATCTCTTTTGAATAAGATATGTCAACTGAGCAGCCCATTTCGAGAAACTCTCAACACCTCTTCTGTAAGATAGTTTCCTGTTGCTACTCATGCTCTTCCCTAGACTTCAAATACATCATAATATCATCGCTAAAGATGACAACCAATCGGTCCAGGTAAGGTTTAAATACCTCATCGTAGTTAAGTTCCACTAAATATTTCAATCTCTAATATCCTTGACCTATGTACACATAAACGTATAATGTCATTTCGCAATCGCTTCCGTTCAAGATACTAACTCGCGTCATTTCATTTTTTTATATTAACGACTTTTATAAAATTTTAATTTTTAAACCTTCATAATTAATCAAATTCTATATTACTTTATCGTGCCAGTAAAGGTACCCAAATTTCAAATGTATTTATTACGACTGTCGATTTCAATTTATAGGTTATGTGTGCGCTTCTAGACACTGTCAAATCTTCAGGCGGGGAAGTATTTTGAAATACCTTTATTAACCCTCAGACTTGACCACATAGACTGGTTATGGATATATTCACCCCCTATCCTTGGTCGCAATTCATATTCACTACCTATCGCTTAATCCAAATTACTTTGTATATCAAGGATATCCTTACCTTGCATACGCCTCTTATTCTAATATATCTCGTATGCAGGGTCTAAACATCTCAAAGCTTATCTCCTTTCATATATCACTTGTAACAAACTCTTTCATTACTTGTTAAAACTTACAATACGCTTTTCAGTGATGTTTTCACCCCTATTTTCAACTTACAATCTCTATACTCATATTCCGTTAGTGAAAATCAGCTAACCATCATCATCTTGCCTAAGGGTACATGCTTCACATCTTTCACTATCTTATAAGCAACTGAAGGCAGTATGAATATATTTGTGGCACTAGGATCAATTAAAATAATTACTTCATTATTCACAACTAGTGTGGTATCTTCCACCACATCAAATGAAACATCAGTAGTGTCCTGGTCCAAGGCATACACTCGTCCTTGCCGAACATCTTATTTTCGTGGTAACTACCACATATTCTACACTATTTACACTGCTTACACCGTTACACTTTTCACGCTGTTACACTGCTCTTACTACTTCGGAGCAGGTCGGGGTCCTCAAATCAAAATACCCCTCATAAATGTTGAAATTAGATACACTGGGGCTTTACCAAATCATTTTACCCCGTGACTCATCAAATCTAATCTTTTACCGTACTACCTTTTTCCCGTTCTGACATCTCTGTCATTCTCTATTCTTTTTTTTGTCTTTGTTTCGGCCCTTACTACCTTTCTCAATCTTAGAGGTGTGCAACTCATGATCTCGTTCACACACTGTAGTCTGTGCACTGCCTCGGCATAGGTAGTGATATCTAACGGCCAATCGGACTCTAATTGACAATCTGAGCCCTTCCATGAACTTTCAGACATTCTGACTCTCACTATTCATCGTGTCCGAGTCGTATCTGCCCAGAAATAAACTGAGCTTCATACTCGTTAATCAACCAGTTCTCTAGGTTAGAGTAACAAATTTTATCTGTAATTTCCTTTAAACAATGTTCGGGATATTCTGTCACCGGAATACATCTAGAATTATGTTCTCATGTCCAATCTGAATGTCTAACTCTTAAGGTGGGTCGAGCGGACTTCCATCAATGCTCCGACTCGCCCTCAAATCTCATGCATACTCTGAGCAATTAGCTTGCAAAAATTCTCCACACTCCGCTCATACTTCAAGAAGCGTGCTTCAATACTGTCCGATCTCTCTGTCAAACTCTGTGGGGCATGCTCAACATCAGCCTCCACTTTAATCTCATCTTGAGTCTCATGTGGCGACTCAGTACGACTCTCGGGCCTACCTCTACGGCCTCGAGCTCGTGTACTCGGCCTTCTATCATAGCAGCTATCAGTTAATGAGTATTCTTGCATTCAAAACAAAATTCTTAGCTGCACTTCCATCTCGATATACACAATTGTATCTAAACAATGCACAGTACATGGGGATGTAAACTTCCTTAACCACTAACACCGACTCAAATCAGGCCAACTTAGCTCTGATACCATTAAACCTGTCAAATCATGTCAAAATTGAGTGCGAGCTAGGCTCCAGCACTTCTCATGCATTTCACAAGAATAAAATCAGTGCGAGCAACCGCTCTAGCACATTTCATGCATATGATGTTACATAAGTCGGTGGGAGTAACCGCTCAAGCACATTTATGCACACTCACAAATGCAGATATAGTGCGAGCTATGTGCCAGCACTATCTATTTCCATATAAACTTGATAGTTGGCCCGTTTTCCAAAGAAATTTCATTTAAATATGAATAACACCTATGTAGTGTTATCTTGTGAAATTTATACAATTACTGGTCAATCTACCAATTTGCTTTGATTAAAACCAATAAAATTCCTTAATCATAAAAGTCCTTAAATCATGCATTTCATGCATGTCATGCTTTCACCATCCTTAGGTGAACTTCCTTCAATAGGGGTAAAATAGTCTTTTCATCTATTTCGATCCTTAAAATCATTTAAACCACTTTTAGGATCATTATACAATAACAGTGTATACATACATAATCAATGTATACAAAAACTATTAAAATACGCGTAGCTACCTCTAGCTACTCACACAATTCCCTTACCTCATATTTCTGTACAGTCTGACCTTTCACTGATGTCTCGTCACACAGTCCGATTTGCTCCAAATCCAATCTCCGAAACTGCGGATACATATACATCAGGTCAAATACAATATAATTAATTGTATTTCATATTTTCTAGGCTTAATTTAAATCATTGGGCCCGTTTAACCATATTGGGCCCGATTGCACCATAATAGGCCTCAATCGGCCTTAAGCCCATTTTTCACTTACTATTCACATTATTGAGGCCTATTGGGCTCACTGGGCCCATCAGTAATTATTGAGAATCGTTCTAAACTCTCGAATAGCTTAATTTAGTATTTACGACAATTTATCCAATTTTCTAAAATTTAATTCATTTAATGTGGAAATTAAATTTGTAATTTATGCGATAATTATCAATAACGCATAACGATGCAAAATTGTCGTAAATAAGGGTTACTTACTCGAGATTCCGTGATAGTATGCAAATCGAGGCTGTCTCGAGCCCTCGGTTGATGTCAATTGTCGAGCTACACAATTTAATATTTTTCCGGATAAATTTTCAGAAGAATATTAATCAAATTAAATATTTCAAAATTTAAATCGGTCAATTCAACTGCTTACCGACTTACCCGTAGCTCAATTGCATCACCGAAATTTTCCCCAATTTTTCCTCTTTTTCTTTTTTCCCTTTTCTTCCTTTTTTTTCGTTTCTTTTTGGCTGAACCGGTCCGGTCCGATTCAACCCGGTTCAGACCGTCGGTTCAGTCTGGTTCGGTTCGGTTCAGTGGCTCGCCGACTGGTTCTCTGCTGATTTTCATTGCCAGCAGCTTCGCGGGGTCATCCGCAGCTCCGATCTAGTCTCAGTTTTCCCTGAGGTCACCGAAAAATGGCCGGTCCAACCCTTCTCCCTTCCGGCGAGGGTATCGTTTCTGTTTTTCATCGTTTTCCGGCGCTGGCCGCTGTTCTACAAGGCCAAGGCTGCCACTAATCGACCGATCTTCCTATGGCGCTCCCTCAGTTGGCGGTGGTCGGGCCTAGATCGACGCCGGTCACCTGTTACTCTTTTCTCCCTTTTCGGTTTCTCTCGGTTTCTCTATCTCTCCTTTCGCCGGTCGCGGTTCCTCCGAGCTGGTGGTACCGACAGTGGCTCGCGCTCACCCTCCTCTGGCTAGCTTGCCTGGGCCCGACGTCAGCCACCTCCATCCGGTGAGGCAGCAGTCGGGTTATGCTTCGTTTTTTCCTTTCTTTAGAAAATCGCGAAACGCGATTTTCTGTTGTTTTTTTAATTATTTTATTTATTATTAAATTTTATTATTATTTTATTCAATTAAATATTATTATTTGGCAAAAATATCTACAAATATTTTTATTTTTTTCATTTAACCAATAAATGAATTTATCGATATTATTTCGACTTTCTGGTATAATTTTTGATTATTTTCGGGATTATTTTTCGATGTGAAATTTCCTATTTATTCCAATAAATTCATATCTTGATCAATTTAACCCGAAATTTAATTATTTCTTCGTTATTGATCAAGATTCTCAAATCCATTATTTTTAATTAAATTTTCTTGTCCCGATAAATACCGGGTTTCGATCTTTTGACCGTTTTACCCTTCACGTGTTCGGGAATACCATTTCAATCCTTTTGCATTTTCAAATGCACTCAAAAATTTCGATTCGTTCCATTTGCTCTTACGATAAAAAAATGGGTCTTACATCAAATCCTTAACCATCATATACGACACCATCCTAAGGCTCTTCCTACTCAAAGCATCAACTACAACATTAGCCTTACCCGAATGATAAAGTATCTCACAGTCGTAGTCCTCCAGAAGCTCTAGCCATCTTCTTTGTCTCATGTTCAGCTCCTTCTACGAGAACAGATACTTGAGGCTCTTGTGGTCAGTAAAAATCTAGAACTTCTCACCGTACAAGTAGTGGCGCCGTATCTTCCACGCAAACACTACTGCTGCTAAATCCAAATCATGGGTCGGATAGTTCTTTTCATGGTCCTTCAACTGTCTAGATCCATAAGTAACTACCTTCCTGTCTAGCATTAATACACAACCTAGTCCTTGATGCGAAGCATTAGTATACACAAAAAACCTCCTGGAGCTGGTAGAAATAGTGAGAATTGGAGCAGTGGTTAATTGACGCTTCAACTCCTAAAAAATCCTCTCACAATCATTGTCCCAAACGAATGCAACATTCTTCCAAATGGGACAGGTCAATGGAGTAGCTAACTTCGAAAACCCCTCAATAAACCTCCGATAATAACTAGCTAAACCCAAAAAACCCTCGGTGACTGTCCTCGACTGTTCCAACTAAACTACAGCCTCAATCTTAGATGGATCTACTGACACTCCATCCTTTGACACAACGTGTCCCAAAAATGAGATCTGCTCTAACCAGAAGTCACACTTACTGAGTTTAGCACACAACTCTTCTCTGAAAGTCTGTAATGCAATCCTTACGTGCTGCTCATGCTCTTCCTGAGACTTTGAATACGCCAAGATGTCATCTATAAAGAAGATAACAAACTGATCTAAGTATGGCTTGAACACATCATTCATTAAAGCCATAAAAGCTGCGGGAGCATTCGTCAATCCGAATGACATAACCAAAAACTCATAGTGTCCATATCGGGTTTAAAATGCTGTCTTGGGTACATCTCCACTTCGAACTCTTAACTAATGATACCCAGACCTCAAATCAATCTTAGAAATGACCTACGCTCCTCGAAGCTGATCCAACAAGTCATCTATATGCAGAAGGGGATACCTATTTTTGATGGTAGCCTTATTCAACAATTTGTAATCAATACATCTTTCTTCTTCACAAACAGAACCAGTGCTCCCCAAGTTGAAACACTCGGTTTGATGAACCTCCTATCAAACAGTTCCTGCAACTGCTTCTTGAGCTCCTCCAACTTAGCTAAGGCCATGCAGTATGGTGGTTTCAAAATAGGCTCAGTACCAGGCACAAAATCTATACAGAACTCCATCTTTCTTTCTGGTGGTAACCCTGGCAGTTCATCCAAAAAGACATTGGGAAACTCCCTAACCACAGGGATATCTACCAAATTTCGATACGCCTTATCTGTATTGGCCATGTATGCAATCAAAACCTTCAAAATTTTGATTTCTTAGTCAGCATAATACATTGTCTACTAAATACTGCAACTAATTCTTTCGTTTCTTTTTAGTAAACTTTACAATTTATTTTTCAGGGGTAGGAAACCTAACCATCTTAGAATAGCAATATAAAACAGCATGGTTTGCAGCTAACCAATCCATTCCTAAGAATACATCAAAATCACTCATGCTTAACAAAATTAGATTAGCTGTTATATCCTTTTCCCCCACTCTTAACTTATAGTCATTAAACACATACTCGACTAATTGACTGTTATTCATAGGCATACTAATCAACATCATCCTACTTAAAGGTATACGCTCTACATGTTTTGATAACTTACATGAAAATGAAGGCGATACAAATGAATACGTGGCACCAGGATCAAATAAAACATATGCTTTAAGATAAAAAATCAGGATGTTACCTTTAATCACGTCCGATGAAGCATCACGTGTACCCTGGTCCAAACATGTACTTGCCCTCCACCAATCACTCGCTTCCCCTTCTCCTCAGCCATCGCTCTCCTTCTTGGAGCAGACCTATCTACTGGAGCTCTCTCTGGCTCCTTGCCCTTCTATGAGGCAGTGTCATGACCCATTTTTTACGACTTACCTTACTACCAATAGTTGGGCTTTGAGTCAATATCCAAAACCACATCTCATCCATTTTATAAATGAATTTCATTAAATAGAATAGAAATTTTACTTTTATTTATACGAAAGTATTTACATCAATTTCTATTATATACATCCCTTCATATACAAAAGATAGCTTTACTGTACACTATTTACAGATACAAAATTTCCATAAGTGTATACCTCTGCACCGTTGGAGAATCGAAGAACACGGTAATGGAACAACTGTAGTGGACTCACTACTGTGCAGAATCTAAGGGGGTGAGCTAACATGCTCACTAATGAAAATATGAAAGTAGGTAGATAACTACACTATCTACAATGCTCAAAGTAAACATTTATTTCCCTTATAAATATATGCGTTCATTTAAAGCAACTTTCATATATGCGAAACCATTAATTCCCGAGATGGGTATATGTATACTCGTTTCAATTCACACAGTATCACACAATACATACTTAGAAAACACTTTACACTTAGTAAATAAATACACATGAGATTAGGATAAGATATCATATCACACAGTGGGGGATATATGGCTATAGTAACTGGATTCCAGGAAATCACTGATCAGGTGTGCGGGAATCCCATGCTTAGGGAGGCGGATCAACCATCTTGTCAGCTTACTAAGATCAGTAAGATATCATGGCACATTGTACTCCGTGGCTAACACTCATGGTATAACATGCTCCATGGACCCTCATATATTGTAATATAGCTGAGGAGACTGAGTAATCTCAAGGTCTACCGAGTCAGTATCACTATCACTCGTTTCCATTATCTCGAAATCACGTGCGAGGACGTCTGTGCAAGAACACCCAACAATACACAACTATTCTAACACTATTTTACTCATCACATTAAGTCTAGAAAGTTACATGCGAGTATGGTCAGAGTAAGAACACCTAGCAGTACTCTTTGCTTCCAGCATGATTTAAAAATCCAATGCGAGCTCTCTAGTGTACCACATAGTTTATACTCAGTTCTAGCACCGTTTGCTTTCTCAGAATCCTTTTTAAAACAATATGCGAGCAAGGCTGGTAATTCTGCTATTACCATGTTGGCTCCATGCATGTAAGACCTATGAATTTTGTGTACTTTAACTATGAGATTCATAGTTTAAAGAATGTAATTATGTTATATCGATGCACACACAAGTTTTAAATATAATGAAGTATATGGAGATGAAGTTTTTAAGGCTGAAATGTGCATGGATTGAAATATGGACTAGGAAGTAGATTATGGTAAGTTTTACATTAAATTTCCTGCAATTTGGTGCAGTAGTAGTAGGATCTGTGACGGCCAGATCGATCTTCAAGGGAAAAGAGATCGATATCATGACTCCAGGATGCAGTAAGTGTGTAATAGTAGGCAAGCAGATCGATATCATAAGGGATCAGATCGATCTCATGTTACCTCAGCCTAGCAAGAATCAATCCTGTCACGAGGGCAGATTCATCTACTTAAGTCTCGTCCTGGAAGAGATCGATCTCTGCCAACGATCAGATCGATCTTGTAGTTGTTAATGGAGCAGTTGGGGTAGTTGACTCAAGCAGAGATCGATCTCCATTAATGCCAGATCGATCTCAAATGCCCTGCTTATATAAGAATCATGAGATTTTACCTGGAAATCAAGCCTCTCTCACTTGTAAACCCCAACATTCACCATCTTCACCCAAACCAAGCTTTCTCTCTAACAGATTTACCATATTCTAGACAGAATTAGACAAAGGGGTAAGAGACAAAGTTGTTCCTTCTAGTGAAGGGAACAACATACTAGAAAATCAAGGATTAGATTGAAGCAAAGGAAAGGGCAAGCATTCTACAAGTTTGGTCAAGAGGAAACAATCTAGGTGAGCTTATAAGACCCTTATTTTCTTAAACATCATCATTTTATATATTGGAGAATGGATATATATCTATATATATATATTTGGTGGGAAATGTGTGAGATCTGAGAATTTTAGACATATTTTAATTATGTAATATGAACTTGAAGTGTAATTTATTGAACTGAGTGAAATGTATAAGTAATGAATGAGAAATAATCAAAGTAGTGAATTGTGGAAATTATATTTGGAGATTTATATGTTAAAGTGTGAAACTATGGGGCCAGATCGATCTTAGAGAAGAGAGGATCGATCTGGTAAGTTAAAAATGACAAGGAAAGAGGATTTTAAGTGAACAGATCGATCTCCAATGGAAGAGGATTGATCTCCTTATGATTCTGTAAGCTAGAGATCGATTTCATGAGGAAGGAATCAAACTCAAAATGTTTCTGTTTGGGAGAAGATTGATCTCCTCAAGGAGCAGATCAATCTCATAAACCATTCTGTAAACTAGAGATCGATCTCATAATTGGAGCAGATCGATCTCATGAAGCCATTAAGAGATCGATCTTACCCCACGACAGATCGATCTCCTAGACATAAAATTACCCTAAATCGTCCCTAAATTCAAATGCAGATCGATCTCATCAAGAGCCAGATCGATCTCCTACCCTCTGTCTATAAAAGGACCCCTGTGTTTTCTTGCATTTCATATTTTCTCTCTCTTCTAAACCTCCATTTCAACTGAACACTAGCTTTCTCTCTCTTCCAAATCTCCCATTTTCGTCCAAATCAAGAGTTGTGGCAAGAAGGAAAGTTGTTGTCCACCCAAAAAAGAACAACATACTTGGAAATCGAACGACGAATCGAATCGAGGTGTGAGTTGAGCACTCCACAAGTTTAGGTAATTCTCTAAACCTCGATCTTTGATTTTTAAGTAATCTTGGGTGCTTATGAGCATGGGCATTATGAGGAAATAGTTGGAAAATGATTAGGGATTGATGAAACTATGATTTTGTTGGAGTAGAGATGTTATTATGCGATTATGGTAATTTTAAGAATTATGGCTATAAATTGGAATTGAGACAATGTGGTGAATTTAGCATGGAATATAGTATGAGAAATGTAGAATTTTGAGATGTGGTGGGTGAGAATGTGAGTTGTGATAGAATTATGAAGATTTAAGTTAATTGAGGTGTTAATGAGAAAATGAGCAAATGTGTGCTCAATAATGCGATTGAGTTGGGTTATTGATGTTTTTAACATCGTTTGGACAGCTCGAGAGTTCCAGAGTGGAATACGAGGCTAGTCTGTGATATGGGGAATGATTGCACTATGCGAGGTGCAAAGAGGTAAGGGAAAACTAAACCATTTGTGTATGTGTTTTGATGAACTGTTGTAGCATGAACCACGATTTGAGAATACAAGCATGTTGGCTATTGTGTTGTGATATGATTGCACATGATTTTTATAGCCGCTTGGAGCCCATTGTTTTATGAGTTTATAAGCTAAGTGTGAAATTGCTTTATAAACCATTGAGTTTGGTGAAAAGTAACTTGGGTTCTACGTTAAGGTAATAGTGAGATTTGAGAAAATGTGTGCGTGTTTTACCGGTTGGAACTCGGTTTTAATCTATTTTGTGTGAGTACACGAATGTTTTAAATGAGTTTTATGAGAGAAAACCATTATGAGTTCTACGTGAAGGCATAACGTTTTATATGATAATGGCTAATGATTGAGACTTACGCTTGCATGTTGAATACACATCAAGCCTTGCTTTAGTAGCATGTAAGATTGATATAGTGGGATACCTGGGAACCGACCCAGGGACCACAAGTCTTGTTCTGGTAACATGTAAGTCTGATTATTCCTCCACTTTGGTAGCGTTGGGAGGCTTGCTCTGGTAGCATGTAAGGCCGGGCCTTGTTCTGGCAACATATAAGTCCAATAGACCATGTATATGACCATATTGTCGACGTTCCCTCTTACGAGGATGCCTGGGATGCGCACCCAGAGGAGATTATATATTTGATGTGCCATGACGAGTTTTATATGAGTTTTATTGCCTAGTCTCATTTTACACATGAGTTGTGTTTTGTGTCCTTGTCACGTGCTATATACTGAAGTGATTTTTATCACACATTTTGAGAAAAGCCATTATCACATATATTTACACATGCTTGTAAATGCTCTATATTGAGCCTTTTTACCTTCATGTTTTCACATGATTTATGAGTTATGAGATGATGATGTTTTGAGAACTTCCATGCTACGATTTCAAATGAGTATACTGAGTTTCATATACACATATATATTTGTGATGTGTGATATGGTTTATATGACTGAGTTCCATTACCCCCCTTACTGAGCGATTTAGAAGCTCACTCTGTTTTCTTCCCCCTCCAGATTTCTTCAAGTGAAGTGAGTTCCCTGCGATGTACGGATTAGAGGCTAGTGGAGAACTTGAGCTCCAGGCCGTATTTTGTGTGTTGAGGTACATATATTCAATGTTCATGTATCCAGACTAGAGTTATATTTACAGACACTTGTTGTACAATGATGTATGGGATGTATTATGATTAATTAACTCAGAATTGAGTAATGTATATTATATGATATATACTAAATTATGATGAGATCCTAAGGCATGATAAGTATGATAATGTATGACACTGCACATGAAGGCACCCTTAATTGTGATTTGATGAGTAAAAAGTTTTAAATTTGCCCTATTTTCTGCGTTTTAGGGGCGTCACAAAATGTCTAAGTCATGAGGGAAACAACCAATGGGTATAGTTGGAAAATGAAATGTGGATATCTTGTATTGATCATGAGCTAGCTAATGTGATGATTAAGATGTAGGAGAAATTTTGAGACAATGTATATGTTAAGAATGGTAACTTGGATATAGTATAGATATAGGAATGAATGAGTTGAAAAGGGAAATGAGAATGATAAATATTGACAATTGAATGATGTTTAGACAGCTCGAGAATCTAACACGAGAAACGAAACTAGTCCGAGGACTGGAGGATATTGTACCACTCAAGGTGCATGAGGTAAAGGAAATAAAATGTTTGTGTATTTGAGTTTCTAAAATGATGAAAAGACCTTTTTAGTGTGAAAAGGGTTTAATGAATGAGCATGTTTATGAGAAATGAGGTGATTTGATACTTGATGGATGTGTGAGTGTTTTGCCGATTTGAGCTCGATTTTGATGAGTTTTGTGTGACTGTGAATATAACGTTTTATAACCAAAATGATTTTTGTAATAACCACTATGTGCTCTATGTGAAGGAAAAATGATTTTAATACAACAATGACATATTTTACTGAGACTAAGGCTTGTCATGAGATGCACATCGATACTTCGCTTTGACAGTGATGAGTGGCCTTACTTTGATAGCATGTAAGATCGAACTTTGCTCTAGTAGCATGTAAGATCGATACCTCTATTTTGGTAACGTGAGATAACCCCGCTTTGGTAGCGATGTGTGGCTTTACTTTGATAGCATGTAAGACCGGGCCTTGCTCTGGTAGCATGTAAGACTGATGCTATACGACTCTGATCAAGTCTACATCGATGTCATGGCCATGTATTATTGTCGACGTTCCCTTTTTTTGAGGATGTCGCCTAGGGGACGATTTGATTTGATGTGATGTGCTTATGACGATGGTTTTATCTGAGTTTTATTAAATGCCTAGTCTCGATTTCCTTGATGAATGACGTGTTTTACAACTGTGATTTCTATCACATAATGATATTTGATATTATGATGACTTGTGATCTTTATCACGTGAATTATGCCGATGCCATTGTTTCCACTGTTATTTCTATAACGTTTTACATGCTCGAATATTTCCAACATTTTATACTGTGATGATGATTTTATAAATCTCCCTCATCCTCCTTACTGAGAGTTTTGAGAGCTCACCCTTTCTCCTCCCCCTCTAGATTTCTTGTAGTGAGCGAGATAGTGCCTACCGCGAACGTGATATAGGCTGGTGGACAAGATCTCCCGAAGCTATCGCTTGTACACGCACAAGGTATAATTCAATTAATTTTGTATCCAGACAATAATGTAATACAAACATTTGTGTTATGTATTTTTGGGATGTAACTAGGACAATATGAGGAAAATGAATCGTGTTTTGTGGATTGTTCCCATTTGGGATATTATGTGTTTGATGTTATGAACTAGAAATTGTATGATCCTGGGGTTAATGATTTATGATAAACACAAGTGATCAAATGACACTATACATGAATGCAACCCGAGTAAGAGGTTTAATATAAGAAAATTTTAAATTAGCCATATTTTTTCGCTTCCGCGTTGTCACAGATTTTCTTGGTATCAGAGCAAAGGTTGTCTAGTACTGTCAGTATCGATCAATTGGAAATAAATTACATCCCAAGTGTCTATATTGTCTGGTAATGAATTGAATTTAACAGGTAGAAATATGATCGATGTTTAATAAATACATTTAGGCACATAAGAGATAATATATCAGAAGGGAAAAGAGGATGTTCTGGAGGCAGGCACAACCACCTCTACCACCTGCACAGCCAAAGAGTCCTAACTCTCGAATGAATCGACTAGAGCATGATGTGCGGCAGGGATTCAAGCAGATTGCAGCGCTATTCGTGCAACATTTTGGCACTAATGCCTCGAGTAGTACACCTATTTCGACCCCTCCACCACCACAAGGACCACCCACACCCTTATTACAGACTGACCTGGTGCCTCCTACCACACAGCTTCTGGTATAGACCCAGCTTGATGACAGAGATAATGGTCGATTGAGGGACTTTCTAAAGATGAACCCACCGACTTTTAGAGGGGTGAAAGATCCCGCAGAGGCTAAGGAGTGGCAGACAGAGTTATGAGTTATTTTTGACTTTTTGGGATGCATCGATGCCGAGAGGGTCAGTATGGGTGCTTACATGTTAAAGGGACAAGCTCGAGATTGGTGGAGCACTACTCAGAGTATAATGGTGACTAGCCATTAGGTGATTAGCTAGGAGGTGTTCTAGTTAGCATTTATAACTCAGTATGTTCCAAGAGCTGCCTAGAGGAGAATGCAAGTTGAATTTCTAAACTTGACTCAGGGAAATATGACGGTTGATGGGTACAAGTGCCGATTCACTACTGTATTGAAGTTTGACTCATAGACCCTTAGGGATGAGGAACTCTGCACAGAGCGATTCATGTATGGACTGAGGCCCACCATTAGAGATCGATTGATAGGGCTCTATATCACTGAGTTTGAGCATGCTCTGAGGCGAGCATAAGAAGTAGAGAGGGGACTAGAGTTGGTACAGTTCCAGACTGGGTCTCAAATTTTGACTAGGGATAAGAGTAAGCGACTCGTGACCTCGCACACAGACTTTCAGAGAGGTTCTTTTAAGAGGAGACAGCTTGAGGGGCCGAGAGGAAGAGCTGACAGACCCAAGGTTCCTCTCATTGTTATGGATAGCCCTCGAAGTGCCAGGCCAGAGGTTAGAGCTTGTAGAGATTGTGGTCGACCACATAGGGAAGTTGTTCCAAAACCATACAAGGATGTTATAGATGTGGGGACTTGGGCCATAGAGTGAGGTATTGACCGCAGCCATAAAAACCACACTCTCAAGAGCCTCTTAGACAGTAGCCTCCGAGGATAATTCCTTAGAGACGGGCTATGACTGCAGATAAGGGTAAAAAGTTGGTCAAAGAAGGACGTGTGTTTACTTTGGATAAGGAGATCGCTGACACTTCGTCCGAGACCATACGAGGTACACTTCTTGTCTGTAATCATGAGGCTTATGTGTTACTTGACTTGGGATCCATGAATTCTTTTATTGATGTATATTTTGCATGCAAACTGAGTTGAAAGCATGAATCCTTAGATTATATTTTACATGTAAATACCCCTATGCGTGAGTCCCAGAGGACTGATATGGTATGTAGAAGGTGTGAAATCAAGGTGAGAGATAGAGTGATGTTAGCAGATCTAGCGTTGTTAAACATGTGTGGTTTTGATGTGATTTTAGGGATGGATTGGTTAGCGGCCAACCGTGTGAGTATAAACTGCTACACTAAGATTGTAACTTTCTCCCTACCTAAAAAATTTAGTGTACGTTTGAATGTTATGGAATGAAAATGTACGAAGTTATTGTGAGAAATTTAAGATATGGTCATATCACTATAAAACACTGACTAAATTATCGATGTGAAGGTTACATCGCACTCGGCTCCGATACAAGTTGGGAACATCCGGGGATATAAGACATACCAGTAGTATGTAAGTTTTCGAATGTATTTCTTGAAGAATTACGTAGCTTACCATCGAAAAGAGAGCTGGAGTTCATTATCGATTTAGTGCCAGATACCGAGCCGATCTTTAAACCTCCCTACAGGATGGCGTTGGTCGAATTGGAAGAGTTAAAGAAACAATTGCAAGAACTACTTGACCAGGGTTTTATTAGGCCTAGTGTGTCACCAACGGGAGCTCCGATGTTGTTCGTAAAGATGAAGGATGGTAGCCTTAGATTATGTATAGATTACAGATTTCTGAACAAGGCTACGGTGAAGAATAAATATCCCCTACCAAGAATAGACGATTTATTTGACCAGTACAGAGGGGCTTCTGTCTTTTCTAAGATTGATTTAAGGTTGGGTTACCACCAGTTAAGAATCAGGAAAGAGGATATTTCAAAGACGGCCTTCAGAACTAGGTATGGCCACTATGAGTTCTTAGTGATACCCCTTAGTCTGACGAATGCCCCTGTTGCTTTTATGAGTTTGATGAATGAGGTATTTAGAGGCTATCTAGATTAGTCTGTGATAGTCTTCATTGATGATATCCTTGTGCATTCTTGGTCTCATGAGAAACATACACAGCATTTAAGGATTGTGTTGCAGATACTCAGAGACAGGCAGCTCTATGGAAAGATCAGTAAGAGTGAGTTTTGGCTAGATCAAATTGCTTTTCTTAGTCATATTGTATCTTAGGATGGAATGTTAGTTGACCCGTCTAAGATAGAAGCAGTACTTAATTAGGAGAGATCGAGGACAGTTACAGAGATTCAAAGTTTTTTAGGACTCGCAGGGTACTATAGAAGGTTTGTTGAAGGATTTTCCAGGATTGTCACTCCTTTGACCAAGCTCACACGTAAGGAGACTCCTTTTGTATGGTATGAGCAGTGTGAGTGAAGTTTCCAAGAATTAAAGAGGAGGTCAACGATGACACCTGTGTTTATTATTGTAAATGGACCTGGAGGCTTCACAGTGTACAGTGATGCCTCTCAACAAGGATTAGGGTGTGTGCTCATGCAACAAAGTAGAGCAGTCGCTTATGGTTCACGACAACTGAAGGATCACGAGTGAAACTACCCCACGCATGATTTAGAGTTAGCTGTAGTGGTGTTTGCATTAAAGATCTGGCGGTATTACTTATATGGGGAAAGGTTCCAGATATTTACCGACCACAAGAGCCTAAGATATATATTCGACCAAAAGAAGTTAAACATAAGACAAAGGAGATGGATGGAACTCCTTAAGGATTATGACTACGAGATTCTATATCCCTCGGGGAAGGCGAACGTAGTGGCTGATGCCTTAAGCAGGAAGGGTATGGTTTCTACTATGATAAATAGAGAATGGGACTTGTTAGAACAGTTCACCGAGCTTAAGGTCAGTGTTGAGGAAGAAGAGACCGAACTTATGGTTAGCCTATGGATAGAGCCCAGTATTATGGATCAGATTTGAAGTGGGCAGTGAAATGATCAGAGGCTACTGGATTTGTTTAGCTAAGCTGAGGCAACCCTGCAGTCAAATTTTACAGTTAGTGACGATGGATTATTGAGGTTTAAGGGCCATATTTGTGTCCCGAGTAATGATACCTTGAAGCAGTAAATATTGAGAGAGTCTCACTGTTCCCGTTACACCATGCATCCAGGTAGTACCATGATGTATCAAGATCTGCGTAAGGTGTATTGGTGGAGTGGTATGAAATAGGAAGTGGTTGAATTTGTGGCCAAGTGTTTGGTATGCCAACATGTAAAAGCTGAGCATCAAAAGCTTGAAGGATTACTTAAATCCTTACCAGTGCCTAAGTTGAAATGAGAGTATATCACCATGGACTTTATCATGGAATTACCGCGGACTAGGAGAAGTCATGATGCGATTTGGATGATAGTAGACAAATTAACAAAAAGTGTCCGCTTCCTTACAATCAAGAGCACGGATACGTTGAGTACCTGAGCTAAGCTGTATGTTAGAAAGATAATTAAACTGCATGGGGCTCCAGTAAGTATTACATCTGATAGAGATTCTTGGTTCACCTCCAGAGTTTGGACTCATTTTCAAGAGGCCATGGGATCTCGATTGAGTTTTAGTACCACGTATCATCCTCAGACTGATGGTCAGTTCGAGCGGACTATACAGACTTTGGAGGGCATGTTGAGGGCGTGTACGATGGATTTTGAGGGATCATGGGATGATCACCTGCCTCTTGCCTAGTTTGCATATAATAATAGCTATAATACGAGTATTAGTATGGCACTGTATGAGGCTCTATATGGTAGGAGGTGTAGATCCCCCATAGCTTAGGAAGAAGTGGGTGATAGAAAGGTAATTGCTCCCAACCTAGTCGAGTAGACCGGTAAGAGCGTTAAAATCATATGTGAAAGGTTACGGGCAGCTTAGAGCCGACACAAGAGTTACGCTGATGTGCGTAGGCGGCTACTAGAGTTTCAAACTGGAGATTGTGTGTTTCTTAAAGTATCTCTAAGTAAGGATATCGTGCGCTTTGGAAAGAATGGGAAATTAAGTCCTCGATATATAGGACCATTTGAGGTTTTAGAGAGAGTGGGAGACGTTGCCTATCGGTTGGCTTTACCTCTACAGTTTTTTAGAATTTACAATATCTTTCACGTCTCCATGTTGAGGAGATATAATTTCGATCCCTCCCATATCATCGAGTATGAAGCATTGGATATTCAAGGGGATATGAATTATGTGGAAGAAGCCATCCGAATACTCGATAAAAAGCAAAAGGTACTTTGGACGAAAAGGATTCCATTGGTTAAAGTTCTCTAGAAGCACCAATCAATGGGGGAAGCAACTTGGGAACTAGAGAGCCTGATGAAGGAGAAGTACCCCCAACTATTCAGTGGACTGAGTTGAATTTGGAGGACCAAATTCTCCAAAGGTGGGGAGGATGGAAGACCTGTGAATTTTGTGCACTTGAACTATGAGATTCATAGTTTAGAGAATGTAATTATGTTATATCGAAGTATATGCAAGTTTTAAATATAATGAAGTTTTTAGAGATGAAGTTTTTAAGGCCGAAATGTGCATGGATTGAAATATGGACTAGGGAGTAGATTATGGTAAGTTTTACATTGAATATCCTGTAATTTGGTGCAGCAGTAGTAGGATCTGTGAAGGCCAGATCGATCTCCAAGGAAAGAGAGATCGATCTCATGACTCCAGAATGCAGTAAGTGTGTAATAGCAGGCAAGCAGATTAATCTCATAAGGGAGCAGATCGATCTCATGCTGCCTCAGCCTAGTAAGAATCGATCCTATAGCGAGGGCAGATCGAGCTCCTTAAGTCTCAGCCTGTAAGAGATCGATCTCTACCCTCGGCCAGATCAAACTCGTAATTGTTAGTAGAGCAGTTAGAGCAGTTGAATCAAGCAGAGATCGATCTCCATTAATACCAGATCAATCTCATATGCCCTGCCTATATAAGAATTACTAGATTTTGCCTAGAAATCGAGCTTCTCTCACCTGTAAACCCCAACATTCACCATTTTTACCCAAACCAAGCTTTCTCTCTCTCAGATTTACCATATTCTAGACAGAATTAGACAAAGGGGTAAGAGACAAAGTTGTTTCTCTTAGTGAAGAGAACAACATACTAGAAAATCAAGGATTGGATTGAAACTGAGGAAAGGGCAAGCATTCTACAAGTTTGGTCAAGAGGAGACAAGCTAGGTGAGCTTACAAGACCTTTGTTTTCTTAAGCATCATCATTTTATATATTGGTGAATGGATATATATGTGTGTATATATATATATATATATATATATATATTTGGTGGGAAATGTCTAAGTCATGAGGGAAACAACCAATGAGTATAGTTGGAAAATGAACTGTGGATATCTTGTATTGATCATGAGCTAGCTAAGGTGATGATTAAGATGTAGGAGAAATTTTAAGATAATGTATGTGTTAAGAATGGTAACTTGGATATAGTATAGATAGAGGAATAAATGAGGTGAAAAGGGAAATGAGAATGATGAATATTGACAATTGAATGATGTGTGGATAGCTCAAGAATCCGACATGAGAAATGAGGCTAGTCCGAGGGCCGGAGGATATTGTACCACTCAAGGTGCATGCGGTAAGGGAAATAAAATATTTGTGTATGTGAGTTTCTAAAATGATGAAAAGACCTTTTTAGTGTGAAAAAGGTTTGATGAATGAGCATGTTTATGAGAAATGAGGTGATTTGATACTTAATGAATGTGTGAGTGTTTTACCGGTTTGAGCTCGATTTTAATGAGTTTTGTGTCACTATGAATATAATGTTGTATAGCCGAAATGAGTTTTGTAATAACCACTATGAGCTCTACATGAAGGCAAAACGGTTTTAATACAATAATGCCATATTTGACTGAGACTAAGGCTTGTCATGAGATGCACATTGATACTCCGCTTTGATAGCGATAAGTGGCCTTGCTTTGATAGCATGTAAGATCGGGCTTTGCTCTAGTAGCATGTAAGACCGATGCCTCCATTTTGGTAATGTGAGATGACCCCGCTCTAGTAGCGATGGGTGGCCTTACTTTGATAGCATGTAAGACCGAGTCTTGCTCTGGTAGCATGTAAGACCGAGGCTGCACGACTCTGATAAAGTCTACAGCGATATCATGGCCATGTATTATTGTCGACGTTCCCTCTTTTGAGGATGTCCGCGTAGGGGACCATTTGATTTTATGTGATGTGCTTATGACAATGATTTTATCTGCGTTTTATTAAATGCCTAGTCTCGATTTCCTTGATGAATGACGTGTTTTACAACTCTGATTTCTATCACGTAATGAGATTTGATGTTATGATGACTTGTGATCTTTATCACGTGAATTATGTTGATGCCATTGTTTCCATTGTTATTTCTATAACGTTTTACATGCTCGAATATTTCCATCACTTTGTGCTGTGATGATGATTTTATAAATCTCCCTCATCCTCCTTACTGAGCATTTTGAGAGCTCACCCTTTTTCCTCCCCCCTCCAGATTTCTTGCAGTGAGCGAGATAGTGCTTGCCGCATACGTGATATAGGTTGGTGGACAAGATCTCCTCAGGCTATCGCTTATACACGCACAAGGTATAATTCAGTTCATTTTGTATGCAGACAATGATATAATACAAATATTTGTGTTATGTATTTTTAGGATGTAACTAGGACAATATGAGGAAAATGAATCGTGTTTTGTGAATTGTTCCCCTTTGGGATATTATGTATTTGATATTATGAACTAGAAATAGTATGATCTTGGGGTTAATGATTTATGATAAACACAAGTGATCAAATGACACTGTACATGAATGCAACTCGAGTAAGTGGTTTAATATAAGAAAATTTTAAATTAGCCCTATTTTTCGTGCTTTCAGGCAGTCACAGATTTTCTTGGTATCAGAGAAAAGGTTGTCTAGTACTGTCAGTGTCGATCAATTAGAAATAAATTACATCCCAAATATCTATATTGTCTGGTAATGAATAGAATTTAACAAGTAGAAATATAATCGATGTTTAATAAATAGGAGCAGATACATAAGAGATAAGATATGAGGGGGAAAAGAGGACATTTTGGGAGGCAAGCACAGCCTCGTACACCACCTGCCCCACAGCCTCGTCCACCACCTGCCCCACAGCCGAAGAGTCCTAACTCTCGAATGAATCGGCTAGAGTATGATGTACGGCAGGGATTCGAGCAGATGGCAACGCTATTCGCGCAACATTTTGGGGCTAATGCCTCAGGTAATACACCTGTTTCGACTCCTCCACCACCATAAGGACCACCCGCACCCCTATTATAGTTGACCCAGTGCCTCCTGCCACACAACCTTCGGTATAGACCCAATTTGATGATAGAGATAAGGGTCGATTGAGGGACTTTTTGGAGATGAACCCACCGAGTTTTAGATGGGTGAAAGATCCTACAGAGGCTGAGGAGTGGCCAACAGAGTTGTGAGTTATTTTCAACTTTTTGGGATGCACCGATGCCGAGAGGGTCAGTATGGGTGCTTACATGTTAAGGGGACAAGCCCGAGATTGGTGGAGCACTACTCAGAGTATAATGGCGACTAGCCATGAGGTGATTAGCTGGGAGGCATTCCAGTTGGCATTTAGAACTCAGTATGTGCCAAGAGCTGCCTAAAGGAGAATGTAAGCTGAATTTCTAAACTTGACTCAGGGCAATATGATGGTTGATGGGTAGAAGAGCTGATTCACCACCGTATTGAAGTATGACCCAAAGACCCTTAGGGATGAGAAACTCCATACAGAGCGATTCGTGTATGGACTAAGGCCCGTCATTAGAGACCGATTGATAGGGCTCTATATCACTGAGTTTAAGGATGCTCTGAGGTGAGCACAAGAAGTAGAGAGGGGCTAGAGTTAGTACAGTGCCAAACTGGGTCTCAGATTTTGACCAGGGATAAGAGTATGCGACTAGTGACCTCCCACACAGACTTTCAAAGAGGATCTTTTAAGAGGAGACAATCTGAAGGGCTGAGAGAAAGAGTTGATAGACCCAGGGTTCCTCCCATTGTTATGGAGACCCCTCAAAGTGCCAGGCCAGAGGTTAGAGCTTGTAGAGATTGTGGCCGACCACATGACTGAAGTTGTTCCAAAACCATACAAGGATGTTTTAAATGCGAGGACTTAGGCCATAGAGTGAGGTATTTCCCGTAGCCACAAAAGCCACACTCTCAAGAACCTCTAAGACAGTAGCCTTCGAAGACGATTCCCCAGAGACGGGCTACGACTGCAGATAAGGGTAAGAGGTCGGTCACATAAGGACTGTGATTACTTTGGATAAGGAGACCGCAGACACTTCGTCCAAGGCCATACGGGGTACACTTCTTGTCTGTAATCATGAGGCTCATGTGTTACTTGACTCGGGATCCATGCATTTTTTTATTGATGTATATTTTTCATGCAAACTGAGTTTAAAGCATGAATCCTTAGATTATATTTTACATGTAAATACCCCTATGCGTGAGTCCCAGAGGACTGATATGGTGTGTAGAAGGTGTGAAATCAAGGTGGGAGATAGAGTGATGTTAGCAGATCTAGTGTTGTTAAACATATGTGGTTTTGATGTGATTTTAGGGTTGGATTGGTTAGTGGCCAACCGTGTGAGTCTAGACTGCTACACTAAGATTGTAACTTTCTCCTTACCTGAAAAATATAGTGTACGTTTAAATGTTAAGGAATGAAAATGAACGAAGTTATGGTGAAATTTAAGATATGGTCATATCACTATAAAACACTGACTAAATTATTGATGTGAAGGTTACATCGAACTCGTCTCCGATACAAGTCGGGAACATCTGAGGATAGTAGACATACCGGTAGTATGCAAGTTTCCCGTTGTATTTCCTAATCAATTATCTGGCTTACCACCAGAAAGAGAGCTGGAGTTCACTATTGATTTAGTGCCTGATACCTTGCCGATCTCTAAACATCCCTTTAGGATGGCGTTGATTGAATTGGAAGAGTTAAAGAAACAGTTACAAGAACAGCTTAACCAAGGTTTTATTAGGCCTAGTGTGTCGCCATGGGGAGCTTCGGTGTTGTTCGTAAAGAACAAGGATGATAGCCTTAAATTATGTATAGATTACAGATTGCTGAAAAAGGCTACGGTGAAGAACAAATATCCCCTGCCAAGAATAGACGATTTATTTGACCAGCTGAGAGGGGCTTTTGTCTTTTCTAAGACTGTTTTAAGATCGGGTTATCATCAGTTAAGAATCAGGAAAGAAGATATTTCAAAGACGACCTTCAGAACTAGGTATGGCCACTATGAGTTCTTAGTGATGCCCTTTGGTCTGACGAATGCCCTTGTTGCTTTTATTAGTTTGATGAATGAGGTATTTCGACACTATCTAGATCAGTTTGTGATAGTCTTCATTGATGATATCCTTGTATATTCTTGGTCTCGTGAGGAACATACACAACATTTAAGGATTGTTCTGCAGATACTCAGAGACAAGCAGCTCTATGGAAAGATTAGTAAGAGTGAGTTTTAGCTAGATCAAATAGCTTTTCTTGGTCATATTGTATCTAAGGACGAAGTGTCAGTTGACCCGTCTAAGATAGAAGCTGTACTTAATTGGGAGAGACCATGGACAGTTACAGAGATTCAGAGTTTTCTAGGACTCATAGGGTATTATAGAAGGTTTGTTGAAAGATTTTCCAGGATTGCCACTCCTTTGACCAAGCTCACATGTAAGGAGACTCCTTTTGTATGGTCTGAGTAGCGTAAGCAGAGTTTCCAAAAATTAAAGAGGAGATTAACGACAATGCCTGTGTTGACTATTCTAAATGGACCTGGAGGCTTCACAGTGTACAGTGATGCCTCTCAATAAGGATTAGGGTTTGTGCTCTTGCAGCAAGGGAGAGTAGTCGCCTATGGTCCGCGACAACTAAAGGATCACGAGCAGAACTATCCCACACATGATTTGGAGTTAGCCGCAGTGGTGTTTGCATTAAAGATCTGGCGACATTAGTTATATGGGAAAAGGTTCCAGATATTTACTGACCATAAGAGCCTAAGATATATATTCGACCAAAAGGAGTTAAACATGAGACAGAGGAGATGGATGGAACTCCTTAAGGATTCTGACTGCGAGAATCTATATCCCTCGGGGAAGGCGAACGTAGTGGCTGATGCCCTAAGCAGGAAGGGTATGGTTTCTACTATGATAATCAGAGAATGGGATTTGTTAGAACAGTTTATCGGGCTCAAGGTCAGTGTTGAGGAAACAAAGATCGAATTTATGGTTAGCCTACGAATAGAGCCTAGTATTATGGATCAGATTAGAAGCGAGCAGTGAAATGATCAGAGGCTACTGGATTTTATTAGCCAAGCTGAGGCAACCCTGCAGTCAGATTTTACAGTCAGTGACGTTGGATTATTGAGGTTTAAGGGTCGTATTTGCGTCCCAAGCAATGATACCTTGAGGCAGCAAATATTGAGAGAGTCTTACTGTTCCCGTTACACCATGCATCCAGGTAGTACCATGATGTATTAGGATCTGCGTAAGGTTTATTAGTGGAGTGGTATGAAACGAGAAGTGGCTGAATTTGTGGCCAAGTGTTTGGTATGCCAACAAGTAAAAGCTGAGCATCAAAAGCCCGAAGGATTACTTGAATCTTTACCAGTGCCTAAGTGGAAATAAGAGCATATCACCATGGACTTTATCATGGAATTACCGTGGACCAAGAGAAGTCATGATGCAATTTGGGTGATAGTAGACAGATTAACAAAATGTGCCCACTTCCTTGCAATCAAGAGCACGAATACGTTGAGTACCTTAGTCGAGATGTATGTTAGAGAGATAGCTAGACTGCATAGGGCTCCAGTAAGTATTACATCTGATAGAGATTCTTGGTTCACCTCTATATTTTGGACTCATTTTTAGGAGGGCATGGGATCTCGATTGAGTTTTAATACCACGTATCATCCTCAGATTGATGGTCAGTCCGAGCGGACTATATAGACCTTGAAGGACATGTTGAGGGCATGTACGATGGATTTTGAGGGATCATGGCATGATCACCTACCTCTTGTCGAGTTTTTTATATAGTAATAGCTATCATACGAGTATTAGTATGGCATCGTATGAGGCTCTATATGGTACGAGGTGTAGATCCCCCATAGCTTGAGAAGAAGTGGGTGACAGAAAGGGAATTGCTCCTGACCTAGTCGAGCAGACAATTCAGAGTGTCAAAATCATATGTGAAAGGTTACGAGCAGCTCAGAGCCGACAGAAGAGTTACACTGATGTGTGTAGGCGACCACTAGAGTTTCAAACTAGAGATTGTGTGTTTCTTAAAGTATCTCCAAGTAAGGGTATCGTACGCTTCGGGAAGAAAGGGGAATTGAGTCCTCAATATATAGGACCGTTTGAGGTTTTGGAGAGAGTGGAAGACATTGCCTATCAGTTGGCTTTACCTCCACAATTTTTCAGAATTCACAATGTCTTTCACGTCTCCATGTTGAGGAGATATAATCTGGATCCCTCCCATATCATCGAGTATGAAGCATTGGATATTCAAGGGGATATGAATTATGTGGAAGAACCCATTCGAATACTTGACAAAAAGTAAAAGGTACTTCGAATGAAAAGGATTCCATTGGTTAAAGTTCTTTGGAAGCACCACTCAATAGAGGAAGCAAGTTGGGAACTAGAGAGCCTTTTTAAGGAGAAATACCCCGAATTATTTAGTGGACCGAGTTGAATTTGAAGGTTGAAATTCTCCAAAGGTGGGGAGGATGTGAGACCTGTGAATTTTTGTACTTTAACTATGAGATTCATAGTTTAGAGAATGTACTTATGTTATATCGATGTACACGCAAGTTTAAAATATAATGAAGTATATGGAGATGAAGTTTTTAAGGCTAAAATGTGCATGGATTAAAATATGGACTAGGGAGTAGATTATGGTAAGTTTTACATTGAATTTCCTACAAGTTGGTGTAGCAGTAGTAGGATTTGTGAAGGCCAGTTCGATCTCCAAGGGAAGAGAGATCGATCTCATGACTCCAGAATGCAGTAAGTGTGTAATAGCAGGTAAGCAGATCCTCAGTCTTGCAAGAATCGATCCTGTCACGAGGGCAGATCGATCTCCTTAAGTCTCGACCTGGAAGAGATCGATCTCCCTTATAAAACATATGCATTCATTTAAAGTAACTTCCATCTATGCGAAACCATTAATTCGTGAGATGGTTATATACATACTCATTTCAAATCACACAGTATCACACACTACATACTTAGAAAACACTTTACACTTAGTAAATAAATACACATGAGATTAGGATGGGATATCATATCACACAGTAAGGGACATATGGCCATAGTCACTGGATTCTAGGCAATCACTGATCAAGTGTGGGGGAATCCCATGCTTAGGGAGGTGGATCAACCATCCCGTCAGCTTACTAAGATCACTAAGATATCACGGCACATCGTACTCTGTAGCTAACACTCACGGTATAGTGTGCTCCGTGGACCATCATATATTGTGATATAGCTGAGGAGACCGAGTAATCTTGAGGTCGACAATCTCAATATCACTATCACTCGTTTCCATTATCTCAAAATCATGTGTGATCACGTCTGTGCAAGAACACCCAAACAATACACAACTACTCTAGCACGATTTTACTCATCACATTAAGTCTAGAAAGTTACATACAAGCATAGTCAGGGTAAGAACACTTAGCAGTACTCGATGCCTCCAACATGATTTAAAAATCTAGTGCGAGCTCTCTAATATACCACATAGTTTACACTCAGTTCTAGCACCGTTTGCTTTCTCAAAATCCTATTTAAAATAATGTGCGAGCAAGGCTAGTAATTCTACTGTTACCATGTTGGCTCCATGCATGTAAGACCTGTGAATTTTGTGTACTTTAACTATGAGATTCATAGTTTAGAGAATGTAATTATGTTATATCGATGTACACGCAAGTTCTAAATATAATGAAGTATATAGAGATGAAGTTTTTAAAGTTAAAATGTGAATGGATTGAAATATGGACTAGGGAGTGGAATATGGTAAGTTTTACATTGAATTTCCTACAATTTGGTGTAGCAGTAGTAGCATCTGTGAAGGCCAGATCGATCTCCAAGGGAAGAGCGATCGATCTCATGACTCCAAAATACAGTGTGTAATAGCAGGCAAGTAGATCGATCTCATAAGGAAGCAGATCAATCTCATGCTGCCTCAGCCTAGTAAGAATCGATCCTGTCATGAGGACAGATCGATATCATTAAGTCTCGCCTGGAAGAGATCGATCTCTACCCTCGGCCAGATCGATCTCGTAGTTGTTAGTGGAGCAGTTGGAGCAGTTGAATCAAGCAGAGATCGATCTCCATTAATGCCAGATCGATCTTATACGCCCTGTCTATATAAGAATCACAGGATTTTACCTGAAAATCGAGTCTCTCTCACCTGTAAACCCCAACATTCACCATTTTCACCCAAACCAAGCTTTCTCTCCCTCAGATTTACCATATTCTAGACAAAATTAGACAAAAGGGTAAGAGACAAAGTTGTTTCTCTTAGTGAAGAGAACAACACACCAGAAAATCAAGGATTAGATTGAAACAAAGGAAAGAACAAGAATTCTACAAGTTTGATCAAGAGGAGACAAGTTAGGTGAGCTTACAAGACCCTTGTTTTCTTAAGCATCATCATTTTATATATTGGTGAATGGATATATATGTATATATATATATATATATATATATATATATATATATAAATATATATATATATTTGGTGGGAAATGTCTAAGTCATGAGGGAAATAACCAATGAGCATAGTTGGAAAATGAAATGTGGATATCTTGTATTGATCATGAGCTAGCTAAGGTGATGATTAAGATATAGGAGAAATTTTAAGATAATGTATGTGTTAAGAATTGTAACTTGGATATAGTATAGATATAGGAATAAATGAGGTGAAAGGGAAATTAGAATGATGAATATTGACAATTGAATGATGTTTGGACAGCTCGAGAATCCGACGTGAGAAATGAGACTAGTCCGAGGGCCAGAGGATATTGTACCACTCAAGGTGAAAGTGGTAAGGGAAATAAAATGTTTGTGTATGTGAGTTTCTAAAATGATGAAAAGACCTTTTTAGTGTGAAAAGGGTTTGATGAATGAACATGTTTATGACAAATGAGGTGATTTGATACTTGATGAATGTGTGAGTGTTTTGCCAGTTTGAGCTCGATTTTGAAGAGTTTTGTGTAGTTGTGAATATAATGTTTTATAACCGAAATGAGTTTTATAATAACCACTATGAGCTCTACGTGAAGGCAAAACGATTTTAATACAACAATGACATATTTTACTAAGACTAAGGCTTGTCATGAGATGCACATCGATACTCCGCTTTGACAGCGATGAGTGGCCTTGCTTTGATAGCATGTAAGACCAGGCTTTACTCTAGTAGAATGTAAGACCGATACCTCCGTTCTAGTAACGTGAGATGACCCCGCTTTGGTAGTAATGGGTGGCCTTACTTTGATAGCATGTAAGACCGGGCATTGCTCTGGTAGCATGTAAGACCGAGGCTGTACGACTCTGATCAAGTCCACAACGATATCATGACCATGTATTATTGTCGACGTTCCCTCTTTTAAGGATGTTCACCTAGGGGATGATTTGATTTGATGTGATGTGCTTATGACAATGATTTTATCTGAGTTTTATTAAATGCCTAGTCTCGATTTCCTTGATGAATGATGTTTTTTACAATTGTGATTTCTATCACGTAATGAGATTTGATGTTATGATGACTTGTGAGCTTTATCACGTGAATTATACTAATGCCATTGTTTCCACTGTTATTTCTATAATGTTTTACATGCTCGAATATTTCCATCATTTTGTGCTATGATGATGATTTTATAAAGCTCCCTCGTCCTCCTTACTGAGCGTTTTGAGAGCTCACCCTTTTTCCTCCCCCCTCCAGATTTCTTGCAGTGAGAGAGATAGTGCCTGCCACGTACGTGATATAGGCTGGTGGACAAGATCTCCTCAGGCTATCACTTGTACATGTACAAGGTATAATTTAGTTCATTTTGAATCTAGACAATGATGTAATACAAACATTTGTGTTATGTATTTTTGGGATGTAACTAGGACAATATGAGGAAAAGAGTTGAGTTCAGATGGTTTACTGAGGTTTAGGGGTAGGATATGTGTTCCCGATGATCCAGAGATTAAAAGGTTGATCTTGACAGAAGCTCACTGGATGAAGCATACACTGCATCCGAGAAGTAAATAGATGTATCAGAATCTCTAGAGAGTGTATTGGTGGTCAGGGATGAAAAGAGAGGTAGCTAAATTTGTGGTAAAGAGTCTCGTCTGTCAGCAACTAAAGGTAGAGTATCAGAAGCCTGCAAGGCTACTGCAACCTTTACCTATACGACTTGGAAATGAGAGCATGTCACTACGGACTTCGTGATGGGTTTACCCATGACCCGCAGGAATCATGATACATTTGGGTGATAGTGGACAGATTGACGAAGTCGACACACTTCCTAGCTATGTGAGCCACCGATACTCTGAGTACATGGGTGAAACTATATGTGCGCGAGATAGTGAGATTGCATGGTGTTTAAGTGAGCGTTGTTTCTGATAGGAATGCCCGTTTCACTTTCCACTTCTGGGAACATTTTCAGGAAGCAATGATGACCTAACTGAGTTTTAGCACATGGTTCCATCCTCAGACAGATGGTCAATCAGAGAGGACTATACAAACCCTGTAGGATATGTTGAAAGCATGTACTTTGGATTTTGGAGGCTATTGGATGACCATTTACCACTCGTAGAGTTCGCCTATAATAACAGTTATCATTCGAGTATCGGGATGGCACCGTATGTGCTTTGTATGGTCGTAGATGCCGTTCCCCTATTGGATGGGAAGAAGTTGGTGACCGACTGATACTTGTTCCCGACTTAGTGAGACAAGCCTCTGAGGATGTCCAATTGATTTGTGAGAGGTTACAGATAGCTCAGAGCAGACAAAAGAGTTATACTGACAGGAGACGGAGACCAGTGGAATTCACAGTGGGTGAATTAGTGTTTTTTTGAGTTTTTCCTTCCAAGGGTATAACGAGGTTCAAAAAGAAAGGAAAGTTAAGTCCTCGTTATATTGGACCCTTTGAGGTATTGGATAGAGTGGGAGATAAGGCCTAGAGGCTAGCATTGCCACCTGAGCTAGCAGGCGTTCATAACGTCTTTCACATCTCTATGTTACAGAAGTACCACCCAGATTCGGCACATGTGATAAGATATGAACCATTGGAACTCAACGAGAACATGACATATGTTGAGAAATCGGTTTAGATATTGGATAGGAAGGAGAAGGTGTAAAGGTCGAAGACGATCCCCTTAGTGGAAGTCCTTTGGCAGCACCACACTATAGAAGAAGCTATATGGGAGTTGGAGAGTTTGATGCAGGAGAAGTATCCTGAGTTATTCTCGGACTGAATTGGTTCCAATTTGGATAACCAAATTCCCTTAAATGGGGGAGATTGTATGAGACCCCGTATATGTATAATAATATATATGTACATAGAAATGTAAATTAAGTGAAGTATATGTGATGTAAGTCCATAAGTTAATGAACACACTTGTAATAAGAGTTGTGATTGTACATACAAGTTACATTATGTATGAATGTAAAGAAATGGACTTAAACATGTGGAGAATGTGAGTAGAATGGATTATGAGTAGTGTGGTAAAATGGAAGTAGAATTGCATAAGTTGTGCACTTCCATTTGGTTTAAATCGTATACTTTTTCCACACAAGTTTCAATATGAATAAGGTATGTATGGATGTCATTGTCAAGCCTCAAAGATGAATGAATGAGAAAATGACCATGGTAGCAAAGTAAGGATGTTTGAGTATGAGTTGCTGCAGAAGAACTGCAGAAAATCTGGAAACTATGAAGGGCAGATCGATCTCATGGGATGAGAGATCGATTTGGAAGAGCCAGAATGCTCTTATTTGGGCAATGGAATAGAGCAGGTCGATCTCCAATGGAGCTAGATCGATCTCCTAAGCATTCTGTAATGAAAAGATCGATCCTCAAGCACCCAGATCGATCTCCTTAGCTCTCTGTTTGGGAGCAGATCGATCTCATGCTTCGACAGATCGATCTCATGCTTAAAATGCCATGAAAATGAGGGATTTAAGGGGACCAGATCGATATCCTCTTGGTGCAGGTCGATCTCCTCAAGGTATTTCTATAAAAAGAGTGCTGAAAAGTAGAAAATTTTAGGGAAACACTATCCTTCCATTTTTAACCCAAAAACCTAACTTTCTCTCTCTAAAATCAGCCATTTTCAGTAAGATTTGAAGAGAGACCATTAGAGGCAAAGTTGTTCCTATCAAAGAAGAACAACATAGTTGGAAGGCATTTTCCCATTGTTGGTATTGAAGGAGCTAAGGGCATTGTCATTTGGAGCAAGAAGAGAAATCAAACTTAGTAAGATTCTAACACTCCAACTATGGTACATTGTCTATTGAAATGATTTTGGAGTTGTTTGGCATGAGTATGGATGGTTAGAAACTATCTAAAATACATTGGAATGATTATGACCTAGAAATGGTCTAGTGTGAGAAAGTGGAATGTATGGAGATTAATGAGAAATGGGATGTCTAGAGGTGACAATAGTGTTATGGGTATGATTTTAAGATGTTGGTGGATAAATTGTAAGATTTACCTAAAAGGGGTAAAATGTGGATTAAGGCATTGGTAAAATGCATAAGTGAATTATATTAAATAGTGAGGTCAAACATGGGTTAAAAACATTAACTCAAATGATTTGAATGAATGAATCGCAGCTTCCAAGGATACGCCGGGGCGAGTTGAGCCAAGAGCGTGAGAAGCTAAGAGGAAAGGAGTCACACCAAGTAAATCGAGGTAAGGGAATTGTGTGAACTCTTAGAGATATCTGTGCGCAACTTGGGGCATTAAATGCTTTGCTAGAATGCATGAGACATTAGGAAATGATGTTAGGTGATTGAAGGGAAAAAGTTAGGTGTTTGATAAAATGTGCATGAAAACAAAAGCATATTGCTTTGAAAATCATGTTTTATTACTTTTTAGCAAATGATTGGTAGGTTGGCTGATATTGAAATGAATTGCAAAAGAAATGAGTGTGTTTTGGTTTTGTTAACCATACTTTGCAAAGTTTTGAGCCACCTACATGATTTCTTGAGTATGAAAGCGTGCTAGAGTATGACTCGCACGAGATTTGACGTGTTTTATACACATGAGTGTTGGAGGCACTAGTTTTCACATGGATTTCATATTTGTTTTGGCATTATGCTTAGAGTTTGTCTCGCACTAAATGCCTACCTTGCATGTTGTTGTGTTTGGAGCTTCGAGCAGACTGGGTGTCACATCGATTAAATAGGCTCACACGTGCATTGTTTTGACATGATTAATTAGTCGTGTTAGGAGCTTCGGGTAGACAAGAGGTCGTACCGATTAAATAGACTCACACGTGCATTTGAGATGTGGCGTGATATGATGTGTTGATTGGGTCCACGGAGTACGTTGTACCATGCATGTAGCACGGAGCACGTTGTACCGTGTTGAGTTGTGATGTGCCGTCTTCGGACGAGATCTGCTATGGACCAACGGGTAGGATTTGACCCACCTCTCGTGTGGAAGAAGATAGTGGTGATATCCCACACACCTAATCCGTGTAGCCGGTATCACAGGTTATGTACATAGGCCTTGAGGTTATTGCCTGTTGTTGAACTGCCTATCTCACATGTCTATTACTTTGAGAATAAATCCATGTTTGAAATGATTTGTGGGTCAGGAAAATCTGAGGGTGGGCTGAGACTTGACCAGTGTTGGATTGATTTGTTAATGGTTTTTAAAGTGCACGGATGCATGATGTTTAATGCAATGCTTTATTGTGAAAATGCATGATGTTTAATGCCATGCTTTATTGTGAAAATGCGTGATGGTTAATGCCATGCTATTTAGAAAATGCATGATGGGTAATGCCATGCTTTTATTGTGAATTATGCATGATGATTTATACCATGCTTTAAGTTGAAATGTGCACTGGATTTTAATAGCATGAATGCTTTACATACCATTAACACAATCATACACTCATGTTTTGAGATAAATGATGAATTAAATGCTTTTGAGTATGGCATCACGATCACGTAGATAGTGCACTATCTACCTGTTCGCATGATTGCCTTACTGAGCGTGTGGTTTGCTCACCCCTCTTATTTTCCCCCTCTCTACAGAGTGTTGAGTATCGATTGAGCGTGACTGGAGGTGTTTCCCTTTTGAAAATCTGCTGCATCCCATTGCTAAAGGTACACACACTTGGATTATTTTGTATCTAAGCTAGACATAGCACAGTAGCATTTTGTATGTAACTATTGGGGATGTAAAACAATGTAAACACATGTAACGACTCTAATATATATACATTTATACAAGTGTTTACTCATAAATAATGTTCAAATTGAATGGGTATGGTGGAATGAGTTAGACGTCGACACATAGCCCAACTGTTAAGAGTGTGATTGTTCACGATCGAGGAAGGATGATTAACAATTGATGCATGAAAATGCGAAAAATTTATACATATTTTGGTAAGTTGAGGGTCGTGACAGAAGTTGGTATCAGAGCTTGAGTTGGTCTGAAGTGTGTCGTGTCTAAAATACTTAATAAGTTGGAAAATTACATCCCTATGTTACTGTGCTTGTTTAGATACAATTGTGTGTGTGTCGATGGGTTGACTAAGTAATTGGTTATGAATGTAGGGAATTGAGTAAATATGCCTAATACCAGTCGCGGTAGAGGGATGAGAGCGCAGGCTCGAGGCCGTAGAGGTAGGCCTGGGGGTAATGTTGAGCCAGAAACACATGAGGCTCAGGATGATGTTGAGGTGGAGGCTGATGTTGAGCACGCTCTACAGGGTCCAGAGGAGAGGCCCGAGAGTACTGAGGCTCGCTTTGCGAGGATTGAGCGGAGCATTGAGATGATTGTGGAGTTGGTCACCCAATCTTTATCTGGAGTTGGCGATAGATAGAGTTCTGCTACACAGGGTGATGCGGAGCAGGCATCAGCTCCTAAGGCACGGGCAGGGCCAGCCCAAAAACCTCAGACGACAGATACCCCACCCACACAGGATGTGCCTACGTCGGTTGCTACACCAGGTAGTAGAGGTTGGGGATATGAATGTGATTTGGATAGACTGCGGCAGTTCCAGAAGTTTGGACCGTCGTCTTTCAGTGGAGTAAAGGACCCAGTAGCGACTGAGGATTGGATCAATGAGATCGAGAAATTATATGGGTTCTTTGAGTGCACTGCCATCGAGATGGTAACATTTGTCGCTTTTATGCTGAAGGGATCAGCAGAAGATTGGTGGAAGTCCACTAGGCCTATTTTGAGGGCTCGACATACTGAGATCAGCTGAGATATATTTTTAGAGGCCTTCCGGAGACAGTACGTTCCGGATGCCGCACAACGGAAGATGAAAATGGCATTTTTGGGACTGATCCAAGGGAGCAGGACTGTGGATGAGTATGAGACTGCTTTTATCTCCCTGGGCAGGTCTGATCCCAACACGATGAGTAATGAGGTCGAGAAGATCCAAAAGTTTGTGGATGGATTGAGATTGACCATCAGGTCTAGACTGGTTCCCCTGGATATACCGACCTATGAGGAGGTAGTGCGCAGGGCGTAATTATGTGAACAAGATGTTAATAGAATTGCCTCAGAGTTTGGAAAGGTTGGTAAGATGAGGGACAGAGATAAGAAGAGACCTATGATGGATAGAGGCTTCAGCTATAAAGGAAGCAAGAGGTTTGCTGGGAAGAGGTCGAGAGTTGATGAGATCTGGGAGAGGACAGTTAATACTCCCATGTATACGGCCATTGCTCCAGCTAAGGGAATTATGATTGGAAGACTACGACCTACTACGGAACAGTGTGGCAAGTGTGGTAGGTACCATGGAACTCGAACATGCTATGGATCTCCTGTAGTATGCTTCAGATGTGGGAAACCAGGGCACATAATCAAAGATTGCCCAGAGATGATAGAGAGAGCCCCACAGAAGGGCAAGGAGCCAGAGAGAGAGCTCCAGTTGGTATAGTTGCTTCGAAGAGAAGGGCTACAGCTGAGGAAAAGGGGAAGCAGGCAGTGGGTGTGAGCAGAGGATGAGTGCATGTACTGGACCAGGACACTACAGATCAGTCATCAGATGTGGTAAAAGGTACCGTCCAAATCTTTGATTTAGAAGCTTATGTACTGTTTGATCCTAGTGCCACGCATTCTTTTGTATCACCATCCTTTGCATGTAAATTGTTGAAGCATGTAAAACCCACACTGCTTGATAAGATGTTGTTGATATCTACCTCTATGAATGATAGTCAGTTGACTGAGCATGTATATAGAGATTGTAAGATGAGGATAGGAGGTAAAGAAACGGCAGTCGATTTAATTTTATTAAATATGAATGATTTTGATGTAATCCTAGGGATGGATTGGCTGGCTGCAAATCATGTTGTTATGGATTGTCATCTAAAAACTTTGATGTTTCCAAAGATAGACAATCTTGTAGTAAATTTTATGAAATGAAGTTAAAGAACATGATTTTTATTAAGTGTGATGAGTACAATCTTGATACATGATGTATGAAAGATAAATTTGATTTTCATGTATGTATGTGATGTGATGATTTATGATACTAATGGTGGAACGAATAATGTGAAGGGTTTATCGCTTATGTGATTGAGACGGATAAGGCACGTCCGAAATTGGGAGACATGCCAGTGGTTAAGGAGTTTCCAGATGTCTTTCTGGATGAGTTACCAGGGTTACCTCTAGATTAGGAGATGGAGTTTGGTATAGACTTGACACCTGGTACAAAGTCGATATCCAAGCCACTGTATAGAATGACTCAAGTTGAGTTGGAAGAACTAAGGAAACAGCTGCAAGAGTTGCTAGAGAAGGGGTTCATCAGACTGAACGTCTCACCTTGGGGAGCACCGATTTTGTTTGTAAGGAAGAAGGATGGAAGCCTCCGACTGTGTATAGATTACCGGTTGTTGAATAAGGCCACCATCAAGAATAAGTATCCCCTTCCACGCATCGATGACTTGTTGGATCAGCTTAAAGGAGCACAGGTCTTTTCCAAGATAGATTTGAGATCAGGGTACCATCAGTTGAAGATACGAGGTGGAGATGTACCCAAGACAGCTTTTCGCACCTGGTATAGGCATTATGAGTTTATGGTTATGCCATTCGGGTTGACGAATGCTCCCGTAGCTTTTATGTCATTGATGAATGAGGTATTCCACCAGTATTTAGATCGATTTGTGATCGTGTTTATTGATGATTTACTGGTGTACTCAAGGTCTAGCGAGGAGCATGAAAGGCACCTAAGGATAGTGCTACAGACCCTCCGAGAGAAGAAGTTGTACGCTAAACTCAGTAAGTGCGACTTTTTGTTGGAACAGATCTCTTTTCTGGGTCACATAGTATCAAAGGATGGAGTATCAGTGGATCCATCTAAGATTGAGGCCGTAGTTCAGTGGTAGAGACCTCAGACAGTGACAGAGATCAAAAGTTTCCTGGGTTTACCGGGTATTACAGAAGGTTTGTAGAGGGATTTTCGAGATTGGCTGCTCCTTTGACATGTCTCACGAGAAAAAAATGTAGAGTTTGTGTGGGACGATAAGTGTGAGGAAAGCTTTGAGGAGTTGAAAGGAGATTAACCACAGCTCCGATCCTCACCATTCCTACCAGCTCAGGAGGTTTCTCGGTGTATGCGGATGCTTCACATTTGGGACTGGGCTGTGTATTGACCAGGATGGGAAGGTAGTAGCTTATGGATCAAGACAGTTAAAGGATCATGAGAGTAACTACCCGACCCATGACTTGGAGTTAGCAGCAGTGGTATTTACGTTGAAGATATGGTGCCACTACCTCTATGGTGAGAGATTTCTGATTTATACAGATCATGAGAGCCTTAAGTACCTGTTCTCACAGAAAGAGTTGAACATGAGACAGAGGAGATGGCTTGAGCTGTTAAAGGATTATGATTGTGAGATCCTGTACCACCCGGGTAAAGCAAATGTGGTTGCTGATGCATTGAGTAGAAAGCATCTCGGGATGGTGTCATTTATGATGGTCAGGGAACACGAGCTGTTAGAACAGTTCATGAACCTCAGTTTGGATATGACGCCGCCTGACGCTGATAGTGGATTTATGATAGCTAGCCTGCAGTTGGAACTGGATCTGGTAGATCGAATCCGACAGGCTCAGCGAGTTGATCAGCAGTGCAGTGATATCGTCGGGCAGATACAGAGGGGTATAGACACGGACTTTGGATTGAGTTCGGATGGATTGTTGAGGTTCAGAGGTAGGATATGTGTTCCTGATGATGCAGAGATCAGAAGGTTGATCTTAATAGAGGCTCACTCATCGAAGTATACGATACATCCAGGGGGTACTAAGATGTATCAAAACCTTCGAAAGGTTTATTGGTGGTCTGGGATGAAAAAGCACATTGTTGAATATGTGTCTAAGTGTCTCATTTGTCAGCAGGTGAAGGTAGAGCATCAGAAGCCTGCAGGGTTATTGCAGCCTCTATCGATACCAACATGGAAGTTGGAGCATGTCACCATGGATTTTGTGATGGGATTGCTGAGGACCCGGAGAGGTCATGATGCCATATGGGTGATTGTGGATCGGTTAACAAAATCAGCCCATTTTCTAGCTATGAGAGCTACCGATACTTTGAGCCAGTTAGCGAACCAATATGTGCGCGAGATAGTGAGGCTACATGGAATTCCAGTGAGCGTTGTTTCTGATAGGGATGCCCGCTTCACTTCCCACTTCTGGAAACATTTTCAGGAAGCGATGGGGGGCCAGTTAAGTTTTAGCATCGCATTTTATCCTCAGACAGATGGTCAGTCAGAGAGGGCTATACAGACCCTGGAGGATATGTTGAGAGCGTGTGCATTGGATTTTGGAGGCTCCTGGGATGACCATTTTCCACTCGCAGAGTTCGCATATAATAACAGTTTTCATGCGAGTATCGGGATGGCACCATATGAGGCATTGTATGGGCGTAGATGCCGTTCCCCTATTGGATGGGAAGAGGTTGGTGACAGATAGATCTTTGCTCCTGACTTGGTTAGACAAGCCTCTGAGGACGTCCAATTGATATGTGAGAGGTTAGGGACAGCTCAGAGCAAGCAAAAGAGTTATGCTGACAGGAGCCGAAGACCACTAGAGTTTGAGGTGGGTGAGTCAGTGTTTTTGAAAGTTTCCCCTTTGAAGGGAATTATGAGATTCGGGAAGAAGGGAAAGTTGAGCCCTCGATATATAGGGCCATTTGAGATACTTGATAGAGTGGGAGATAAGGTGTATAGGTTGGCATTGCCACCAGAGTTGGCAAGTGTGCATAACGTCTTCCACGTATCCATGTTGAGGAAGTATCACCCGGACCCAGCACATGTGATAAGATATGAGCCTTTGGAGCTCAATAAAGGTATGACCTATGTTGAGAAGCCAATTTGGGTATTGGACAGAAAAGAGAAAGTGTTGAGGACAAAGACAATTCCCTTGGTGAAAGTACTTTGGCAACATCACACTGTGGAAGAAGCCACATGGGAATTGGAGAGTTTGATGCGAGAGAAGTATCCCGAGTTGTTCACAGAATAATTGGTTCTAATTTGGAGGACCAAAATTTTCTAAGTAGGGGAGAATGTGAGACCCCGTATATGTATAATAGTATATATGTACATAGAAATGTAAATTAAGTGAAGTATATGTGATGTAAGTCCATAAGTTAATGAACACACTTGTAATAAGAGTTATGATTGTACATACAAGTTACATTATGTATGAATGTAAAGAAATGGACTTAAACATGTGGAGAATGTGAGTAGAATGGATTATGAGTAGTGTGGTAAAATGGAAGTAGAATTGCATAAGTTGTGCACTTCCATTTGGTTTAAATCGTATACTTTTGGTTATACAAGGATTCCACACAAGTTTCAATAGGAATAAGGTATATATGGATGTCATTGTCAAGCCTAAAAGATGAATGAATGAGAAAATGATCATGGTAGCAAAGTAAGGATGTTTGAGTATGAGTTGCTGCAGAAGAACTGCAAAAAATCTGGAAACTATGAAGGGCAGATCGATCTTATGGGATGATAGATCGATCTAGAAGAGCCAGAATGCTCTTATTTGGGCAATGGAATAGAGCAGATCGATCTCCAATGGAGCCAGATCGATCTCCTAAGCATTCTGTAATGAAAAGATCAATCCTCAAGCGCCCAGATCGATCTCCTTAGCTCTCTGTTTGGGAGCAGATCGATCTCATGCTTCGACAGATCGATCTCATGCTTAAAATGCCGTGAAAATGAGGGATTTAAGGGGACCTGATCTATCTCCTCTTGGTGCAGATCGATCTCCTCAAGCTATTTCTATAAAAGGAGTGCTGAAAATCAAAAAATTTCGAGAAAAACACTATCCTTCCATTTTCAACCCAAACCCAACTTTCGCTCTCTAAAATCAGCCATTTTCAGTAAGATTTGAAGGGAGACCATAAGAGGAAAAGTTATTCCTATCAAAGAGAAGAACAACATAGTTGGAAGGCATTTTCCCATTGTTGGTATTGAAGGAGCTAAGGACATTGTCATTTGGAGCAAGATGAGAAATCAAACTTGGTAAGATTCTAACCGTCCCACTATGGTACATTGTCTATTTAAATGATTTTGGAGTTGTTTGGTATGAGTATGGATGGTTAGAAACTATCTAAAATACATTGGAATGATTATGACTTAGAAATGGTCTAGTGTGAGAAAGTGGAATGTATGGAGATTAATGAGAAATGAGATGTTTAGAGGTGACAATAGTGTTATGGGTATAATTTTAAGATGTTGTTGGTGGATAAATTGTAAGATTTACCTAAAAGGGGTAAAATGTGGATTATGGCATTGGTAAAATGCATAAGTGAACTATATTGAATAGTGAAGTCAGATATGGGTTAAAAACATTAACTCAAATGATTTGAATGAATGAATCGCAGCTTTCGAGGATACGCCCCGCGAGTTGAGCCAAGAGCGTGAGAAGCTAAGAGGAAAGGAGTCACACCAAGTAAATCGAGGTAAGGGAATTGTGTGAACTCTTAGAGATATCTGTGCGCAACTTGGGCGCATTAAATGCTTTGTTAGAATGCATGAGACATTAGGAAATGATGTTGGGTGATTGAAGGGAAAAAGTTGGGTGTTTGACAAAATGTGCATGAAAACAAAACCATATTACTTTGAAAATCATGTTTTATTGCTTTTTAGCAAATGATTGGTAGGTTGGCTGACATTGAAATGATTTGCAAGAGAAATGAGTGTGTTTTGGTTTTGTTAACCATACTTTGCAAAGTTTTGAGCCACCTACATGATTTCGTGAGTATGAAAGCATGCTAGAGTATGACTCGCACGATATTTGACGTGTTTTATACACATTAGTGTTTGAGGCACTAGTTTTCACATGGATTTCATATTTGTTTTGGCATTGTATCGAAGGATGGTGTGTCAGTGGATCCATCAAAGATTGAGGCAGTGATACAGTGGTAGAGACTCCAGGCAGTAACAAAGATCAAAAGTTTTCTGATTTTAGTCGGGTATTGTCGAAGGTTTGTGAAAGGATTCTCGAGATCAGCTGATCCTTTGACACGTTTCACGAGAAAAAATGTTGAATTTGTGTGAGACGATAAGTGTGAGGAAAGTTTTCAGGAGTTGTAAAAGAGATTAACTACAGCACAGATTCTCACCATTCCTACCAGCTCAGGAGGTTTCTTGATGTATACGGATGCTTTACACCAAGGACTAGGCTGTGTACTGATGCAGGATGGGAAGGTAGTAGCCTATGGATCAAGACAATTGAAGGATCATGAGAGGAACTACCCGACCCATGATTTAGAGTTGGCTACCGTAGTGTTTGCTTTGAAAATATGGCGCCACTATCTCTATGGTGAGAGATTTCAGGTTTACACTGATCATAAGAGCCTTAAGTACCTATTCTCTCAGAAAGAGTTAAACATGAGATAGAGGAGATGCTCAAACTTTTAAACGATTATGATTGTGAAATCCTGTACCACCCGGGTAAGGCAAATGTAGTGGCTAATGCATTGAGTAGAAAGCATCTCGGGTTGGTGTCATTTATGATTATTAGGGAACACGAGCTATTAGAACAGCTCACAAACCTCAGTTTGGACGTGACCCCGTCTGACGCTGATAGTGGCTTTATGATAGCTAGCCTACGATTGGAACCGGATCTGGTAGATCGAATTCAATAGGCTCAGCGAATTGATTAGCAATACAATGATATTGTCGGGCAGATACAGAGGGGCACAGAGATGGACTTTGAATTGAGCTCAGATGGAATGTTGAGGTTCAGGGGGAGGATATGTGTTTTCGATGATCCAGAGATCAAGAAGTTGATCTTGACAGAGGTTCACTCATCGAGGTATACGATACATCCAGGGAGTAGTAAGTTGTATCAAGACCTTCAAAAAGTTTATTGGTTGTTTGGGATGAAGAGAGACATTGCTGAATATGTCGATAAGTGTCTCGTTTGTCAACAGGTGAAGGTAGAGCATCAGAAGCCTGCAGGGTTATTGCAGCCTCTACCGATACCGACATGGAAGTGGGAGCATGTCACCATGGATTTTGTGATGGGATTACTGAGGACTTGCAGAGGTCATGATGTCATATGGGTGATTGTGGATTGATTGACGAAATCAGCCTATTTTCTAGCTATGAGAGCTACCGATACTTTGAGCCAGTTAGCGAACTTCTATGTGTGCGAGATAGTGAGACTATATGGAATTCCAGTGAGAGTTGTTTCTGATAGGGATGCCCCCTTCACTTCCCACTTTTGGGAACATTTTCAAGAAGCGATGGGGATCCAGTTGAGTTTTAGCATCGCGTTTCATCCTCAGACAGATGGTCAGTCAGAGAGGACTATACAAACCCTGGAGGATATGTTGAGAGTGTGTGCATTGGATTTTGGAGGCTCCTGGGATGACCATTTGCCACTAGCAGAGTTCGTCTATAATAACAGTTTTCATACGAGTATCGGGATGACACCATATGAGGCATTGTATGGGCATAGATGTCATTCCCCTGTTGGATGGGAAGAGATCGGTGACAGATAGATCTTTGCTCCTGACTTGGTTAAACAAGTCTCTGAGGATGTCCAATTGATTTGTGAGAGGTTATGGACAGCTGTGGATTGTTCCCCTTTGGGTTATTATCTGTTTGATGTTATGAACTAGAAATTGTATGATCTTGGGGTTAATGATTTATGATAAACACAAGTGATCAAATGATACTGTACAAGAATACAACCCAAGTAAGAGGTTTAATATAAGAAAATTTTAAATGAGCCCTATTTTTCGTGCTTTCGGGCTGTCACAATGCACAAGTTCATACAGAAACTCGATAGATGGCTTAATTCAGGTGAAATCGGTATCCCTGACCGAGTTCACTTCGACAAATCAGAAAGTATGAGTGGGAGGGTAATTTCCCTTCAATCACTCATTAAATGATTTTCACTTAGTTAAAAATACATTTTATGTAAAATAGCTAAATCGGGAGCCAGTCTATAATTCTTCACTTGCAAAAACATCTTTTCACGATAACGACACTGAAAGCATGCACTTTATGCATTTATGCATTTTCCTATGATTTGGTTTTCATGTAGATATTCCAATATCTATATACTCTATAGTAGTTATTTGCACACAAAAGGTAAGAAATATATATATAGCTATCTCTAATAACTCGCATAAATACCTTACCTCGAATCACGTAGGAGTCACTTTCCTTTGATTTTCACTACTCGTGATCCGGTCTAATCGGCTCCAAATATATCTCCAGGAGCTGCAATTATTTACTAATCACATCAGTATAATTTGATATATTTAATTCTCACCTGAATTAAATTCAAATAAAATGTATTGGGTCCGTTTACACCTATTTGGCCTCGTTACATCTTGTTGGGCCGTACTTTCTCTAAATTTCGTTTCGATTGTACAGTTCATTCCTCAAGAATCTATTGGGCTCATGAAGCCTACTGATTTATATTGGGCCGGCCTTAGGCCCACAATGCCTTATTGAGTCGAATGTTTAAAACTTGGCCTACTTAACCATTCGATCACACATGATGCACCACCCCTAGACATGGTCGACACCATGGTTGCCTAGCCCTCATGGCATTTCGATAATCACTTGGTGTGCATGCCTCAAATTCATCATTTTCATTCACTAAGACATTTCATTATACACCTCTTATGCTCACTTTAAATCATCATCTATTCTAACATTTTGATTTGGGCCTTCTTTTTACATATCTCTCGTTATTTGGGACCCTATTCACCGCTTTTCTTTTTTTCTTCTATTGAATCGAGAAATAAATAGGTTTGATTGTCCATCTTTTTAATATAATCTATATATATTTAATATAATCTTAATATATATAAGACATCCTCCGGATACTTCAAATCGAAGCAATTGGATGTCCGACTCGGGCCTATATGACATGACCGATCAATAGAAATACTCCAACACTCCACCTTTGTCATATATTCCATACATCACACTAGATAGATATCATATTCATGGAATACGATTCACTTTCAAGATGCCTGGGTGGTGAAATGGTAGACACGCAAGACTCAAAATCTCGTGCTAAAGAGCGTGGAGGTTCGAGTCCTCTTCAAGGCATAATATTGAGAATGCTCATTGAATTGGAATAAGTTTGGCAACGGATCACGAGATCTTGGTGATCTTCTCTATCTAATGAATGGGGAGTCCGCTTTGAAATCGTTCGCCCTGCACAAAACTATCTTAGAATCATGCTTAATAACCTCAATTCATGTTTAAATAATCATTAACTCCATGTCAAATCAACTTTCTCTCACTTTCTCACATTAAACCCATTTTAGGTCATGGATGATTAAGCACGTTCAAGGATGTTTCATCCAACAATACATACACATATCAAGTCATAAATATGTCTAGATTAACATAATTGAATTTGGGGTATTGAGAGCTCACTTAGCCTGACTTTTCTCTTTTGGTTGAAATTAGGGGAATTACTTTGCTCCTTCAATCCAGCAAATCAACTTCTAGTTTTTTTGACTATGTTGTTCTTCTCATCATAAGAAACAACTGTGCTAAAATAGCTTTTCTCAAATCTATTTGGAAGGTGATGATATTTTAGAGTGAGAAAGCTTGTTTACTTTGTTTTAAATGGAGAAGTATCAGCTATTCGTGGAAGAAGACTTGGCTGTTGGGTTTCTATAGAAATGGGCATTGTGAGATCGATCTCCAAGGGTGAGAGATCGATCTTCCTTTGGTTGAACTACATCAATAGTTAGCAAGTAGATTGTGGGATTGATATGCTCTTGAGAAAGGATCGATCCTTTCTTGGCAGAAGCAAATCGAGATCGATCTTCCTTTTACAGAATGATTTGGCACTAACATTTCAAGAAAATAAGATCGATCTCCCATGTACTAAGATCGATCTGCTTGCCTAGAAAACCTTTGTGATTACATTCTGAAATTACAAGATCGATCTTTTCGTGGATGAAGATCAATCTGGCATTCATCTGCAGCATTCCAGCTGCGAATTTTCCCAAAAATTCAAAGGAAGGATTGCTTTTAATTGCTTCACTACTCATTTTGCATTCTATTCACACTTAGAGCATAAAAAGGTCCATTTCTTATGATTCACATATTCTGAGACCCCATATGTGTATGACTTTGTAACATGTGTAAGTGGAATTGTAAGACAAATGATTTTAAATCATGCAAATGTGAATGAATTGCAAATGAGAATGAATGAGTATCATGGATGCATGTAAAGGTTGAATAAAGGCTGAAGTGGCCACAAACTAAACGAATAAAACTTAAAGCATCCGGACTGGAGATAAGGACTTAAAACACAGAATGATAATGCATGGATTGTGAAATTGGGTATCCATTATGGTTCCCAAGCAATATGCACAAGTTCCATAACACGAAAATCAAGGAAATAAGTCTTTCCATGCTCCAAGTTGGATTAAAATGTAGAATGAGTATTGGAGCAATGGGATGGGAATTCACCCTTGGAAAATCTACGAAAGTGTAACAAAAGGGCTGTAGATGGGAGCCAGATCAATCTCCCATTTAAGTGCAGATCAATCCCAAAACAGGGCAGTTTCACGTGAAATAGCCAAGGCAATATCGATCTCCCTGTCAAGCAGATCGATCTCCCCAATAACTAGATCGATATGCATTTTCTCTGCCAAGCCCAGATCGATCCTCCCTTAAGTGCAGATCGATCTTCTTAAGCTACTGTCAAAGAGAGATCGATCTCTTCCCCATTGAACAGATCGATCTGACTTTGTAATGCCTGAACATTTCAAGAGCAAAAACCAAAAGCAGATCGATCCCCTACCTAACCAGATCGATCTCCTCACCCTTTTTTCTATATAAACCCGACGGTAAAAAGCTCCAATCTGCAAGAAACTTGATCTCTCTCCATTTTTCACCTAAATACTAAGCTTTCAAGTAAATCGAGGTAAAGGAATTGTGTGGACTCTTAGAGATATTAGTGCGCATTTTGGGCGCTTTATGATTTTCTAGAATAATTGTTGACATAGGAATGAAATGAGTGTTTAAAGGGCAAAGAAAGGGAATTTGAGAAATCTGCATGAGAAACAAGAGCGTGATGCTTTTAAAACCCATTATTGATTTTTAGCATGTGATAGGTAAGTTGGCTAGCATTTCAAATAATTTGCACAAGAAATAACATTGATTTGGTTTTATAACCATGTTTTGCAAAGAATGAGCCACCTACATGAGTTTGTGGAAATGAAAAGTGCTAGAGCATTGCTCACACAAGATTTGACATGTTTACACACGTATTAGTACTGGAGTAATACTCGCACTAGTGTTTTACATGGATTTTATGACATTATTGATAATTCTATAAAAATAGAATTATTTATGCTTCATTTCTTAATTAAATATTTTAATCCCCAAATTATTTTGTTAATTATCCCTTCATTTTGACTAAAATTCTCATGTTTGCAGATAAATTAAATTTGGATGAATTTGGAAAATTTTGGTAGAAAATGGACTGGAATTGGGCTAAAATAGAGATTGGACCATGCGGACAACACGAGCCATGCCACCTAGCACATCTAATTGGACAAGAAGACAGATGACATACAAATATCTTTTCAAGGAGCCAATGGTGTGAAGACAAGTGGCCAAACAATGCTAACTCATCTAGGATGGAAAAATTACAATTGTACCCCTAAGTGTGTGTATAAATAAGACATGATATCAATTAAAGAAAGTAAGTAGTTTTAGTGTAAAACTAGTTAGAGTAGTTTAGGTAGAATAGTTTTTAGTTTTCTTTTTATTGTTAGTTGTTAGCCACCTTCCTCATTTTTACTATTCATTCCATTTTTATGTTCTTCATTTTCTAGTCTTGGATAATTTTTCATGGCAATCAATATCATTTCATGCTTCTCAGTTTGGTTAAAAAATCAGCTCTTTTGTTTTTCAAGTTTCAATACATACCTTATATTTTCTAGTGTAGCTCTCGATTTTCGATAAAACAATTGCTTATGTTTTTATTTGAAAAACCTGTATTTTTTCATAGCTCTCGGTTTGTTCATCTTGTGCACATTCGGGTGACAGCATTTCCTCAATCTTTCTTTTACCTTTCGGTTCTGGTGCCTTGATGTGGGTTGATGCTGAGCATTGTTCCACATCAAGAGCAATGTGGAACCACAGTGGGAGTTGAAAATGAAGTAACCCGAGGATGTTGGAGTACATTTTTCCAGCAACTAAACCAGTAATGGATTGTTGAAAACAAGGAAACGATGACTTTGGCCTTCTATTTATTCCAGCTTGCATAGTTTGTTTTTTTTTTTTTACTAACTGTTTAGTTTCATTTCTTCTCCTTCTTAGTGATGTTCATGTCAGTTTTTGATGGTCCCTTGATAATCTATGAGTCTCCTCTGTTATACTCTGTTATTGTATGTTTGTTACTGTTCACTATAATCGTTAGTCTGCATTCATCCATTGCTGTTGATGCTTCAGTTTTCTGCTAATGGTCTTTTCTGTATGTTTTGCGTTGGTGGGTTAGGGTGAGTCGGAAGAAGTAGCAGCTGGCGTTTCCTAACATTACATACTGTGCTAAGCAGGGATATGGTACATGATGATTTGTCCAGAGCAATGAGCAAGGCTGCATTGTGGACTAGAGTATGTGCTGCTGCAATGACCAGTAAGCAGTTGTTGTCGACACAAATGTTAGTTGGGCAAGGAATGAGTAAGGGCAGGTCCATGGTGCTGGTGCCAGCAACGCAGGACAACAGAACCATAATTCATAACACGTGAGCAGCAGAGCATAGGACAAGACCGAGAGCAGGAGCTGCTGCTGTAAGCTTGCGAGATTCTTCTCTGCATTGAATAGCTGATGCATGTAAGGCTAGAGTTGTGTAGAGAAGGAAGAAATGCACAGAACCGAGAGCAGAGTTGGTGGGAGTTGCAGAGTAGGAGCTGGACATGCCTGGGCAGCAAAATAAAAATGAAGCAAAGAAGACGTGTACAGTGCAGTTATTGGGACCAGCATGGTTTCTAATTTGGTTAAGGCCTTGTTTAACCACATTACATTGTTGCTATAGTCTAATGCATTATTAGTATTTCTATTCCTTTGTTAGTTGTTAGTTAGGTAGTTTAATCAATTAAAATGGTAGATTAGTTATAATATTTTTTGCATGTTAATTTAATTTTCAAGTTTTAATTTTTTAGTTAGTAGTTAATTTTATATTATATGTTTTAGTACTTTATTTTAGTTTAGTATTTAATGAGTTACATTTAGAATTAATTTAGATTAAATGAGTTTCATGCATTTTTAATTTAGTCTTCATTTGTATTAGATTTTAGGTTAGTTTAATTTGCAATTTTTATTAGTTTAATTGCATGCATTTTTTATTTTAAGTTTGTTTAAATTTTAGTTTAATTAATTTTATTTCTTTATTTTCATATTTGCATTTTAGTTTAATTGCGTTAATTAATTTTAACTGTTTTAATTTTTTTTGTAGGTTAATGCTTTTAATTGCTTGGAGTACTATAAGTAAATTTTAGTTTAGTTTTATTTTCTTTAGTTTATAGCTTTTATTATTTTCAGTATTTTAATTTCTGACTTGTAGAACACCCATTATCAATTCATAATTTGGTAAAATATGCTTAGGGTAAGATTAACCGGTAGTTAATTAGGCTGATCAACTTTTCTATGGGACGATATTTAGGGACTCAAATCCCATTATTACTTATACGACCCATGCACTTGCGGACAATACGTTTAGCTCGTGTCAAGTTTTTGGCGCCGTTGCCGGGGAAGTTTTAATTAGTCGTTAATTAATATCGGTGAAATTATGTCTAGGTGTAATTCTAGCTTGTGAATATTTAGGTTGTAAATATTTAGATCCTTAGTTTAGTTAGTTAATTTTCTCATAAAAAAAATTGAAAAACTTGAAATTTTTTTTTCTAAGGACTTTTAAATATTTGCATGTGTAGAGCTAAGAGTTATGATTGCTTTCCTCTAGATCCGAAAATTGAACGATCTCTTAGGAAAATTCGAAGGGATTCTAGGAAATTTATAGCTCCGTTGCAAAACACCATGGCAGAAAATAGGGAAATCAAGACCGTTGGAGATTATACAGTGCCGACGATTGGAAGATATTATAACGACATTAGGCCACCAGTTGTCCCTGCTAACAATTTCAAAATTAAGCCTTCCATCCTCCAGATGATCTGGTCCTCTTTACAGTTCAGTGGGCTTCAGCACAATGACCGACATGCTCATCTTGGGCAATTCCTAGACTTGTACAATACGTTTAAGCACAATGGATTATCTGATGGTGCGCTTAGACTTAGACTCTTCCCTTTCTCACTTAGGGATAGGGCGCGACACTGGTTAACCTCCTTGCCTCCAGTATTCATTTCTACATGGGACGAGTTAGCCCATCAATTTCTAGCCAAGTTTTTTCCTCCCTCTAAAATGGCCATACTCCGTAGTGACATATCTTCCTTTGCCCAGGTCGACTCTGAATCTCTTTACGAAGCATGAGAACGATATAAGGAGCTTCTTAGGAAATGCCCTCACCATGGCCTACCTTTATGGCTACAAGTCTAAACTTTCTACAACGGACTTACAAGCCAAAATAGGGCCATCGTGGACGCTGCTGCGGGTAGAGCCCTGATATGCAAAATAGAGGAGGAAGCTTATGAGCTGTTAGACAAGATGGTGGCTAATAACTATCAATGGTCCTCAGAGAGACAATTGCCAAAGAAGTCGGTGGGTATTTATGAGCTTAACACACTGTCTACCTTGACCTCTCAAATCGCTAACCTTATGAAGAAGGTAGAGTTGCTCAGTACACAACATAATCCTTCCAGCAATGCTAACCCTGTGTTTTCTATCCAAAGTCCTTTTTCTCTCTTGTGATCTGTATAGTGGTACCCACTCTGTAGATAGGTGTCCACTTAACTTAGAATCGATTCAGTACGTTGCCCCCCTAAGCAACAGAACAACCCTTTTTCAAACACCTATAATCTAGGGTGGAAGAACCATCCTAACTTTTCTTGGAGCCAAAACCAAGGGCAAACTTCTAACTCTAGACCAGTAGGACCCCTTGGTTCTCAAGCTCCATCGGTTCGGGTACCACTATAGCATTAATTTCCTCACCACCCACCACCTTAGTATCCACATCATCCACCTAATCATTCCCATCCATCCTACTTCCATCAACCACCACCACCACTACAACCCCGGCACTTATCAGCGGTTGAAAAGAAGCCCTCGCTTGAGGAAATGTTCACAACGATCCTACAAAATCAAGTAGCTTTAATTAAGAACCTAGAGGTTCAGGTGGGACAAATAGCAAAAGCTCTTAGTCAACGTCCTCAAGTGACCCTTCCTAGTAACACTGAAGCCAATCTTGTTAGGTAAAGGGAGGGTAAGGAACATGTGAAAGCCATCACCCTTAGGAGTGGCAGAGAGCTAGTAGATCCACTAGTTAAGTCCAGACTTGACAAGCCCATAATTGAAAAACCCATAGGTTCTTCCGAAGCAGCTCAGAAGGAGCAGGAATCAAAAGAACAAGTTGTAACGGAAACAAAGCCAGGCAATTCTTCACCTTTACATGTTTCTTTGTAACAACCTTCTTTTCCTCTGATGCTACAGATGTTTCCACTACATCTCCTCCTATTAGACCACCAGTTCCTTTTCCTCAGAGGTTTCAAAATCAAAAATTAGACCAACAATTTGCCAAATTCCTTGAGGTTTTTAAGAAACTTCACATCAACATTCCCTTCGTAGATGCCTTAGAGCAAATGCCAAGCTATGTGAAGTTTATGAAGGACATCCTCTCTAGGGAAAGAAGATGGAAGACTATGAGATGGTAGCCTCAATGGAGGAATGTAGCGCCATTATCCAGAGGAGATTACCCCCCAAGCTCAAGGATCCCGAGAGTTTTACCATACCATGCACTATTGGAAATTTATTCTTTGGTAGAGCCTTGTGCAATTTAGGAGCTAGTATAAATCAAATGCCTTTGTCTATCTATCAGAAGTTAGGAATAGGGGATGCTAAGCCAACTACAGTGACCCTCCAGTTGGCTAATCGATCAATTAAATATCTGAAGGGGGTCATTGAGGATGTCTTAGTAAAGGTGGACAAGTTTATTTTCTCTGCGGATTTTATCGTGTTAGACATGGAGGAAGACATGGAAGTCCCCATTATACTAGGTAGACCTTTCCTAGCGACTGGTAGAACTTTAATTGATGGGCAAAATGGGGAGTTTATAATGAGAGTTAAAGATCAGGAAGTCAAGTTTAATGTGTTCAAATCTCTAAGGTTTCCTGATGACTCTCACGATTGTTTTAGGATAGATTTAGTGGGTAAAGATATTACTGAGGAGTTTTCCAAGACACATCCTTTAAACCCTTTAGAAGCCTCTTTAGTGAAATCTGTTGATATTAGAGAATATAGTAAAGATGATGATGAGGTCTACGAGACTTTACAATTATTAGAGGTAACTCCTTTTGAGGAAATTACCTAATTTGAGACACTAGACCCTTCATCTATTCCAGCTTCAAATATCTTTCCATCCACCAGTGATTCTCCAGCATTAGAGCTCAAACCTTTACCCTCACACCTTAGGTATGCTTACTTAGGTGAATCCTCCACACGACCAGTAATAGTATCTGTTGCTCTCTCCAGTGATCAGGAAACAAAATTACTACAAGTTTTGAGAGAGCACCAGAAGGCTATAGGCTAGTCTATCTCTAATCTTAAGGGTATTAATCCCTCAATCTGTATGCATAAGATACTGTCAGACCCATATTTTTATAGCTGATTTCTTATGATTCCTATGTGTATGAACACTATATAATTATAGTTGAATCATAAGAAGAGTATTTACTAGACTTAAAGTGTTAGTGAAATGATTTAACACGCAAAAGCTATATAAAGAGCCTAATGTGAACTATAAGTGTCACAGGCTAAACCGAGAAAATCTAAATCATTCTGACTGAAAATAAGAACTTAAAATGAGAGAGCATAGAGAGCTCATGAAGGAAAGTCAGCTTGATTTAGTCCCGAACATAGAAAACGAGAGTAAAAGCTAAAAAGGGTAAAATGGACCTTTTTGGCGAGAAAAGGTGTTTCGGGTATAATTATCCACCGAGAACGGTTGAAACATAAAAATAAGAGTGTAAGACATAAGATATGACACTTTCGGAATATTAAGAAAAAGTCAACTATAGTTAAGAAAGTGGACTTTTACCATAGTTGACTAATCATGGTTAAAAATTAACCTAAGTGTGGAGAAAAAATTGGGAAAAAATATTCTTGGCCAGAATACAAGATAATCATCCCCGGAAGAAAGGAAAATTTATTCTAAAGGATTCTGGAATAAATTTAATGGTTAAAAACGTAATGGGCCTAAGGTGAAAATTTTAAAGCCCATTAAGGTATACTAAACGTATATCGAAATTCTTAGGTCCTTTAGACCGAATTTTTGGACCAATTGATTAGCCAAATTTTGAGACAACTAAAGGCCCGAGACATAATAAAAATTTCAGCCCGAAAGCCCATTAAGAAAGCCCAAACCGAGAATCCCAAATGGAAATGCCCATGAGATAAATATCTAACCATAGTTAAAGCTAACCATGACTCATAAGGTGACTCATTAGGTGACTCATGGCTAAGGCTTGGAAAGTCAAGCTTAATGGCTGAAAAGTAAAGCTTAATGGCTAAGTATGTGGCTTATAAATTCAGCCACACCATTGTCATCTTCATCACACCAAATTCGGCTAGAAGAAGAAACCATTGAAACATATTTTCCAAGCTTTCTCTCACTAGAAATCACTAGGAATTAGGCATAATTGGAACTTGCATCCTTCATGGAAGTTGTTCCAAATTGAAAGGAGAGTGACATATGTTGGAATTGGCTATCAATCAGCCATAGAGTGCAAACCAAGAGCCTTCAAAGATTCAGCCAAAGGGTGAACACAACAATTGGTATATTTTCTAATTTCCAATTTCATATATGTTAATGTATGAATGATTTTAAGTATGTTGATATATGTTTTAAGCATTGAAACATATTAAATCACCATGAAGTTGGTTAGGCCGAGAGTGAGTAATGGGATATTGATTTATGTCAATATGATTTTAAGGCATAAATGGATTAATGTACATGTGTTAATGATTATGGTGTAATTAGAATTAATCAATTTGATTAATTGATACATATAATTAGTTGGCAATCAAGGTGTTTGATAAAATGCCTAAATGAACTATATGATGATTAGTAATGTTGCCTACCAAGCGTTTGTGAAAATGCCTAAGTGAATTGGCTAGACAAATAGGCATGGATGGCATGCCATGGTGAAACCGAGGCATGGATAGCTCTCGGCCATGGCATGTGGCCGAGAGGCCCAATGGGCCAAGCCCAAATATTTTAGGCCCAATAAGATGTAATGGGCCTAGAACAAGCCCAATAAGAGTTGGTGGACCCCATAAGCCTAATAGGCCCAATGAAAATGAATAGTAAAATGAAAATGGGCTTAAGGTATGTTGGCCCATTAAGGATTATTAAGGCCCATTAAGGGAAATGGACTGTATTTAATGTGAAATACAGTAGGAAAAGTGTAATTAACCTGATAAATGGTTATATGCAGCTCCAAAGAGTATTGGAGGAGCAAATCGGACTGCTGAAACGAGCAGCGTAGAGAAAGTGAAATTTCTCGAGTGATTGCAAGTAAGGGACTTTTGTGAGTAGTTAGAGATACCTGCATGTATTTTCATCTGCTTTTACATTCACTTAAAAACTCTGTGGGTCAGAGAAAGTGAATAATAATATTGCGACCCGATAGTGGCAAATTACGATTTTGCCCCTAGTTAGTCAAAAAGTCAACTTTTGTGAAAAGTTGCAAAAAGCATGCAAACTACTATTGTGAGTGTTTAACTGCTGTTTAGCATGAAAATAAATAGATGGGCTAATGATTTTAAGGTTGATGTGAATTAAGCACACTTTATAGTGCTGATTTTGATGTTTTGTAAACTATCCCTTTTTAAAGTGCCATCTATCATATTATGTGAGAATGAACCATGCTAGAGCACAACTCGTACTGGATTTCATATGTTTTCCACATACATTAGTGATGGATTTTGATACGCACTAGATTTCCATGACATGCATGATAGAGTACTGGAGTTTTACTCGTACTCAGTTTTATATGATATATGCATGACAGAGTGCTGGAGCGATTAGCTCGTACTCGAGTTTTACATGAGATACATGACAGAAGCGTTGCTCGTACTCGATTCTTCATAGTTTATACATGACATAGTGCTGGAGCTATTGCTCGTACTTGATTTGACGATATTATGCATAGCATGGTACTGGAGCTATTGCTCGTACTTGATTTAATACATGAACTATGCATTGACCTAGTTACTGGAGGTTTACTCACACTATAGTTGAGTTTGTGATGTGAAACAGTGTTCGAGCGTAGTGTCGACTGTGTGTCGCACTCAAGGGCGCGCACTGTATGTGATATTATTTACATGTTACCAACCCGTGCCGCATCCTTGTGTGACTGAGTGTCACTTCATGAGAGGATGGCCAGCATGAGGGTATTAGAGATGTGGTATGATGTTCCATGGTTTGAGGGCTAAGACCTATGGTAGGCACCCTGACTGTGATGTAGGGTCCATGGGTGTACTTTGTACCGTGCTCGGGGCATGAGGAGTACGCTGTACCGTGTGTTGTGTATAGCTGACGGCTGTAGTGGACTGACCATCCTCCCGTTGCAGCAGTGATACCCTGCGCACCGAGATCTGTGTGGCCTGGGTTCACATTTCGGATATGATCATAGTCCAGGATACTATTTACATTTCACCACAGAGTCTCACATGATATATCACATTGATTGATTGATTTCAATTGCGGACAGACCTAAGGGATGGGTCGAACTCCGATTTTGTGATGTGAATTATTTAATGCCATATTTATTGTGATTTAAATATACATGGCATGATTTACATAAAGGCATGATTTATATACGATGCATTGTTTTGCACTATATGCCTACATTTGAGAAAGAAAGCATGATTTCTGTACATGGGATTTAATCTGTACAAGTATATATATTTTATTTAAAGACATGCTTTTAAAGTGAGTAAAGGAAATAATGTTTTCAAGGCATAGCATTATTTTGAGTAGATAGTGTAGATATCTACTTGCTTGCCTGATTTCCTTACTGAGTGCGTTGTATGCTCACCCGCTTTCTTTACATCTCTCTACAGAGCATCAGTAGAGCGAGAGCTATCGAGGGATAGTATTCCTGAGTCCACTGCTAGTTCCTATCGATCGCCAGGTATACAGATTTTGTACGGTTATGTATCTGAACATAGAAACAGCACAGTGATGTATACGATATATATAATGGGGAATCTATTTGTATTAGATTTTATATAATCTTACATATATAATAAAAGCAGCTACAGTCAGTAATATTATATTGACATGTATGTATGATAATGGAAAATGTGGTAAGCGAGGACTCTGACATCGAATCATAGCCCAACCATTGTAGAGAGAAAAGGTAAGTTAAAATGCAAAAAATTTATAGTGGTTTTTGGTTAAAGTCATGGATTGAGAATGGGGTCCTGACAGATACTATTGGAGGAAGGGTATAGGTCATCTATAGAGCACCAGCGTCGATTGAACCCTGTAATGAAAGAAGTTATCAAGAAGGAGATCATTAAGTGGTTAGATGCAGGGATCATCTATCCCATTTGTGACAGTGCCTGGGTGAGCCCAGTACAATGTGTCCCTAAGAAGGGAGGGATGATAGTGATCGAGAATGAAAATAATTAGCTTATCCCCACTAGGATTGTCACTGGTTGGCGAGTATGCATGGACTATAGGAAACTCAACAAGGCCACCAGGAAAGACCACTTCCCTTTACCCTTCATTGACCAAATGTTAGATCAATTAGTTGGTCACGAATTGTATTGTTTGTGGATAGATACTCTGGGTACAATCAAATAGCTATAGCCTTAGAAGACCAAGAAAAGGCTACATTCACCTATCCCTATAGGACCTTTGCTTTTAGAAGAATGCCTTTTGGCTTATGCAATGCACCTGCTACATTCCATTGTTGCATGATGCCCATATTTCATGATATGGTGGAGGATTTTCTTGAGGTTTTCATGGATGATTTCTCAGTATTTGGGGATAGCTTCGATTTATGTCTGCATAATTTGGCATTAGTACTGAAGATGTGTGAAGAAACAAATTTAGTGCTTAATTGGGAGAAATGCCACTTTATGGTGAAAGAAGGTATAGTTCTTGGGCACAAAATTTCTGATAGGGGGATAGAAGTGGATAAAGCTAAGGTGGAAATCATTGAGAAATTACCTCCCCCTACCTCTATTAAAGGAATCAGAAGTTTTCTGGGCCATGCAAGATTTTACAAAAGGTTCATTAAGGATTTTTCTCAGATATCTAAGCCTTTATGTAATCTCCTAGAAAAAGACACTACATTTTACTTTGATGAACGATGCTTAGGAGCATTTAAGACTTTGAAGGAAAAATTAGTTACAACCCCTGTAATCATAGCTCCGGATTGGAGTTTACCCTTTGAGTTTATGTGTGATGCAAGTGATTATGTTGTTGGGGCTGTACTAGTACAAAGATAAGGAAGAGTCTTTTATGCTATCTACTATGCAAACAAAACTCTGAATGAGGCCCAGTTGAACTATGCTACTTCCGAGAAGGAGTTATTAGCTGTAGTATTTATTTTTGATAAGTTTTGCTCCTATCTCATTGGTACTAAGGTAATAGTTTATACTGATCATGCTGCCATTAAGTACTTAGTCTCCAAGAAGGATGCAAAGCCTCGACTAATTAGATGGATCCTCCTAATACAGGAGTTTGACTTGGAGATTAGGAACAGGAAAGGAACGGAGAATCAGGTTGCTGACCATCTATCTAGATTGGAGAGTGGACTCAAAGAAGATGGTACAACTATTAATGAGTCCTTTCCTGATGAGTAGCTATTTACTTTCGGGCACTCCAGATTGCCCTGGTACGTTGATTTTGTGAATTATCTGGTAAGCAATGTGATGCCACCTAATTTGACTGCCCAACAAAGGAAAACGTTTTTGAGTGATGTCAAGTATTATGTTTGGGATGAACCCTTCTTGTACAAGCAATGTAAAGATCAAATTTTGAGAAGGTCTATTCCCATGGAAGAAGTAGAGGATATACTTAGACATTGCCATTCTTCTGATTATGGAGGGCACTTTAGAGGAGAGAGGAAATCGGCCAAGGTTTTGCAATCTGAATATTACTGGCCCATGCTATTTAAAGATGCCCACTATGTGCTGAAATGTGATAGATGTCAGAGGGTAGGTAATATTTTCAAAAGAAATGAGATGCCTTTGACTAACATTTTAGAAGTAGAACTCTTTGATGTCTGGGGTATTGATTTCATGGGACTATTTTTTTCCTTCATATGGCAATCTCTATATTCTTGTGGCTGTAGACTATGTGTCAAAATGGGTTGAAGCGATGGCTTTACCGACTAATGATGCCAAGGTAGTGGCAAGGTTTTTAAAGAAGAATATTTTCATAAGATTTGGCACACCTAGGGCTATCATTAGTGATGGATGATCCCACTTTTGCAATCGAAGTTTTGATAGGCTGTTAAAGAAATATGGGGTCAAACATAAAGTAGCCACTGCTTATCACCCACAGACGAGTGGCCGAGTAGAGTTGTCCAATAGGGAAATTAAGGGGATATTAGAGAAAACAGTGAACCCAAGTAGGAAGGACTGGTCCATTAGGTTAAATGATGCACTTTGGGCCTATAAGACAACCTTCAAAACACCTTTAGGAATGTCCCCTTATCAGCTTATTTATGGTAAGGCCTGTCATTTACCAGTGGAGCTTGAGCATAAGGCCTACTGGGCCCTTAAGAACCTGAATTTCAACTTAGAGGCAGCTGGGGAGAAGAGGCTGCTACAGCTCAATCAGTTAGATGAGTTCAGGTTGTAGGCATATGAGAATGCCAAGCTCTACGAGGAAAAGACTAAGTGATGGCATGATAGGAAAATCAAGGAGAGACACTTCGAGCCAGGTCAATAAGTTCTGTTATTTAATTCACGCTTGAAGTTGTTTCCAGGAAAGCTTAAGTCTAGATGGTCAGGACCCTTTACCATTACACAAGTATTCCCTCATAGAGCCATTGAAATTATGGATGAAACCCTGAAGCAACCCTTTAAGGTTAATGGGGGTAGACTGAAACATTATTTCAAGGGAGGATTTAATCGTCAGCATTCTGTGACCACTTTAGCTGATCCCTCCTACTTCTAATCCTGCTCCTTAGCTTCATTTTTCTTTGCACTTTTTGTACAGTTCTTCTCTCTTTTCTGCTATTTCTTCTTTATTTATTTTGTAGGTTGCTTTTACAGCATTACGTTTTCAATCAAGCTTCAATTATTCATCATCATCAGATGGGGGAGTACTCTGTCTTATATTATCTGCACACTGAGGATACTGTGCACTTTAAGTTTGGGGGAGGGGATATCACTTGAGCAATTTTGGGAAAAATTGGGAAAATTTTCAAAATTTTTTCGAAAATCTGAGAAAGAATTTTCAAAATTTGTTTTCGATAATATGAGCTTAAATTGTTTAATTTTGGGATGATTTAGTGCTTAGCATGTAGTTTTCCTATATTCCGATGATATGACCCTATGATTTAGTCTTACTTTGATTAACTGAGAAGCATGATTATAGGAAAAACATGAAGTTGAATTCTTGAATTTGTCTTAATTCTGATTGTGTTGCCTCATCTTATGCACATATCGTGTCATGAATCTGTATATTTATTTAGAGAAAGCTTGTGTGGACATAGGATTGCATTTGTTCAGTTGATTTTCTGTATCATATTCTAGAATTTGTTTGATCTAATCTCGAGGCTAAATATTAGATCACACTTAATTAGGGAGATGATTTAGGCCATCTTTGGATCGTTTGCGCCTTTCTAGCCTTCCTTGTACATATTCTACCCCTAGTCACCCATCTGGGCCAAATAAGCTTTTCTCTGTAAATATTCCGGCAAAAGTTTTCTGTAGCTTAAATACTCTGTTCCTATCCCTTACCCTAAAAGCATGAAACGTCATTAGGATATATTATGAGCTATATGTGTATTAAGTGATAGTGAAGGAGTATGTATTAAAAAAAATTGAAAAGAAAAAGAAAAAGAAAAAAAAGAAGAAAGAATAAACTACAAAAATAGAATAAAAATTTTAGTGAAATAAATAAGTTTGGGGGAAATAAATTTAAGCTCTTACATAAAGATCCTAGAAGTAATGCATGTTAAGGGGTAATTAAACCTAAATCGACTTTATCATACCTTAGCCCCAACCTTACATTACAAGCTTAATGAAGTCCTATTGATCTTTGATTAAGTGTGACTACATTAGTGGAGAGAGAAGTGAAAAGCAAACTTATGGGAATGATCACATGTCATTGACTTTGCATTCCCTGTGTTTGCATAATCTGATCCTTATAATGTACTATGAAGTGACTTTAACATTTTTCACACACTCACAAGGAGTCCAATTTGGGTTAGGACTTATGATTGAATGATTCTGAATGTTGGAGTTGTAATTGTGAGTCTTTGAGATCATAGTTTGTACTTTTTCTTTTGAGGATGATATTGGGGAAATTATTGTGTTTAGCACTTGTCATTCCTACAATTATTTTGTTTTGCTTGAGGACAAGCAAAAGCTCAAGTTTGGGGGTGTGATAATTCTATAAAAATAGAATTACTTATGCTTAATTTCTTAATTAATTATTTTAATCTCCAAATTATTTTATTAATTATCCCCTCATTTTGACTAAAATTCTCATGTTTGCAGATAAATTAAATTCGGATGAATTTGGAAAATTTCGGTAGAAAATGGACTGGAATTTGGCTAAAATCGAGATTGGACCACGCGGACAACACGAGCCATGCCACCTAGCACATCCAATTGGACAAGAAGACAGATCACATGGAACTATCTTTTCAAGGAGCCAATGGTGTGAAGACAAGTGGCCAAACAATGCCAACTCATCTAGGATGGAAAAATTACAATTGTACCCCTAAGTGTGTGTATAAATAAGACATGATAGCAATTGAAGAAAGTAAGTAGTTTTAGTGTAGAACTAGTTAGAGTAGTGTAGGTAGAATAGTCTTTAGTTTTATTTTTATTGTTTTTAAGCTTTCCCGTTAGTTGTTAGCCACCTTCCTCATTTTTACTATTCATTCCATTTTTATGTTCTTCATTTTCTAGTCTTGGATAATTTTTCATGGCAATCAATATCATTTCATGCTTCTCGGTTTGGTTAAAAAATCAGTTCTTTTATTTTTCAAGTTTCAATACATAGCTTATATTTCCTAGTGTAGCTCTCGATTTTCCATAAAAAAATTGCTTATGTTTTTATTTGAAAAACCTGTATTTTTTCATAGCTCTCGGTTTGTTCATCTTGTGCACATTTGGGTGACAACATTTCCTCAATCTTTCTTCTACCTTTCGGTTCTGGTGCCTTGATGTGGGTTGATGCTGAGCATTGTTCCACATCAAGAGCAATGTGGAACCACAATGGGAGTTGAAAATGAAGTAACCCGAGGATGTTGGAGTACATTTTTCTAGCAACTAAACCAGCAATGGATTGTTGAAAATAAGGAAACGATGACTTTGGCCTTCTATTTATTCCAGCTTGCATAGTTTGTTTGTTTTTTTTTTTTCTGTTAATGGTCTTTTCTGTATATTTTGCCTTGGTGGGTTAGGGTGAGTCGGAAGAAGTAGCAGCTGACGTTTCCTAGCATTACATACTGTGCTAAGCAGGTGTGAGATCCGCATCTTTGTATGATATTCCTTATGACTTGCATATTTTATGACATTATTATATGTTAATGGATTCATAAGATGGTTGATTCGGATTTGATAAATGTAGATGAAACGAAATAACGTACGTAAAATCGAATAAGGATAAATCGAGAAAGCAGGGACCCAACAAGTTCGTTTAAGGAATTTAATCGAGTTGACTGAAAATAAGGAATTGAAAATAGGGAAAAGATTGTGGATTTATGAAAGAAAGTCGATTCAATTTAGTCCCAAACACGTGCAAGGGTAAAATGGTAAAAATGCCAAAATTCAGTATAAATTCGATAAGTACTTTTCATTAAAATATGGAATTTACGAAATCTAGATCAATACCGAGGAAAATGTTTAAATTCATATCCGATTGATCTAGATATTAATTTATGAGAATTAATTCAAAATTAATCGAGATTTTTAATTCGAAAAATTATCCTGAAAAAAATAAAAAAATATACCGAAAAGACGAAAATAGATCGAGAAATCCATTTATTGATTAAATGGATAAATTAATAATTTTTAAGATATTTTTAGGGATATTTTGATTATTTTAATATATTTTAATGTTTTAAAATAATAATAAATAAATAAATAAATAAGGAAAACGAAAATCTGAAAATTTTCGGGGAGAGAGAAACATTGAAACGGAACCCAGAAACCCACCAAACTCGACAGCCAACTCGACATCCCCGACGAGCCACCGATGGCTAACGGACACAGCTAACGGTCGGAGACGATAGAGCGAAGCCCGGTGAACCCAACGATACCGGTAACGTGCGTCGACGACCCCTATTTTCGACGAATCGACGTACGAAAAATCATGGGAGAAAACGCGTCGGTTCCAGCGAACGGCGGTGTCCCAGCATCGATTCGACCAAGCCGAGCACTCCCTCGGCCGAGGTGGTCCTTTTGAGCCTAGTGGCGATCGACGAGACGATCGAGATCGCCGGCGTCGATGAATAGTTCAAAACGGCACCGTAGCCGGGAAGGAAGAAAAGGAAAAAAGAAAAAGAAAAAAGAAAAAGAAAAGAAAAAAAAGAAAGGAAAGAAAAGGGAAAAAGGGAAGAAAGTGTACCCGGGGACGACTCAAAATTCGGGTAAGTGACCGAGGGTCGAGAATTCAATTTAATATTTTATTGATGGAAAATGACCCGGATTTACATAATTGTGCAGTTTTATGACAAAGCCCGAACGAGAGCCGATTTAGCTCCGATTTTCCTACCTCGCACCATATTGGGTAAGTACATTTTAATTACGATAATATGAGTCCTTAAATGCAGAGTTAAGATTATTTTACGAAATTTACGGATTAATTCTGCATAAAAGGAATTTTATTCGAAATTTCAAAGTAATTATCGTAAACAGTGTCCGGGCTATCTAATGAGTTTGGACCGAAGCCCGATGATTATTGATAAGCCAAATAAGCCCAGTAAACCCGAAGAAGGGATTTAAAAAGTGGAAATGGGCTAAAAAAGGGGTCGAGGCCCATTAAAGTGCAATCGGGCCCAATAAAGTAAAACGGGCCCAATACTTTAGATTCGATCAGTAAGAGTGAAATACTGATCAGTATATTTGAACTGAAAACCATATGTGGTTATATACAGCTCCGTATACGAGCGAATTGGATTGAGAGACCTGGTACGGCCGAGTCGGGATAAGCTCGCGCATGATTCCAGGTAAGGGAATTTTATGAGCACTTAGAGGTAGCTGTACGTCGTTTCAAGGGGATTTACATTACGTTAAATTCATTAGGCTACCCGAAAACAGAATAATAATTTTTACGAAAAAATATGGAAATAGTGACAAATGATTATTTTGCCCCCAGTTAGGAAAATTTCAAAAAGGGTAGTAAGGCTATGAAATTGCATGAAATTCATGATTTTAATGTTTTCATGATGATATTGCTTTAATTCAAGCAATTTATGGATAGGTTGGCTATTATTTTCATGTTTTAAGTGAAAAGGCACAGGTTAGGTGCCAATTGATATTTATTTAACATGTTTTGATAAAATTGAGCCACCTATCAGTGTTATATGAGTTGTAATCGTGCTTGAGCACTGCTCGCACTGGATTTTATATTTTAACTCATACACAGAGTGCTGGAGCCTTGCTCGCACTATTTTACAGATTTATTTCACATGACTACCGTACTGGAGTTTTTCTCGTACGAGGTTTTCACTGAGTTTTAATACCTATCCGTACTAGAGCAATGCTCATACGTGGATTTGAATTATATATATAGTCAGTTTAAGTTGTACTTGAGTGCTTCTCTACGCAGATTTCATTGATTTCTATAAAACCATGCAAGAGCTCCACTCGCATGAGGTTTTAAGATATCATATATATATATGGAGCCGTGTTGGAGTTTCTCCTGTACACTGTGTGTCACAGTGAGATGATATGCTCACACGTGCATACTGAGACATACTTGACATGGGTGGATAAGACCTATTACAGGCACCCCTGATTGAGCTTGGATTCATGGAGTATGTTGTACCATGTTTATCACATGGAGTACACTGTACCGTGGGGATTGTTGGAGTGGAGTGGCATTAGCCATGAGATAGCAAGTCTTGCCCTCGCAATCTTGATATTATGCTGTTCTGGAGGGTAGGACCGGCCCACCTCCCATTTCAGGTGTGACACCCCGCACACTAGGATCCGTGTGCCAAGGATCACGAGGTTATGGCCATAGTCCTAAATGTTACCGATATAGTTTCTTACATGTCTCACATGATAAATCATTTAGTTTTGATAAATCAGGGTAGACCCGAGGGAAGGATCAGGAGTCTATTTTCTTATGAATCTGATTTAGATTCGATTTTCCCACAAAGGAATTTTGATGAAAATTTCATGATTTTTAACCCTATGAGAAGGGTGATTTTATAATGGAAATTCTAAGATAAATTATTTTATTGAAATGGATTTAATTCCTTGAGTGTATCATATTTAACCTAGATGGGGTGTTTTAAAACGTGTTGATCCATTTGAGCATGAGATGTTTTCATATAAGAATCATTCCATGTTTTATATACCGACTTCCTATTTTAGAATAGATGATATTATATATATGGCATATCATTGTTTTTACCTCATGCTCACATATATCCTGATTTCTTATCAGCAAGTAGATAGTATAACTATCTACCCGTTTGTATTATTGCCTTGCTGAGCATGTGGAGCTCACCCTTTCATTTTCCACCCACTTTCAGTGTTCCCACTATAGAGATAGCGGGTGTAGAGAGTAGACGGCATAGCTGATTTCTATGATTCCCATCGACTTTTAGGTATACACCATGTATAGAATTTAGTATTAGTATGCTTACAGCACAATATTGTATATGAAGGAATATTTGGGGATGTAAATATAGAATCATGTGATGTATAAAACATACCGACCACTCTATTATAATATGAATGATGTCAGTAAATATATATGTACGTGTGATATTTTAATGGTTAAAAAGGGTACATCAATGTTGATTCACAGCCCGACCTGTTTAGAGGAATATGTCACGAGGAGGTAAGAAAGATTTTCCAAAAGTGAAAAATTTGTACTGAATTTTGGTAAGTATTAGGTCGTGACAGTAAAAGTGGTATTAGAGTAGAGGTTGGACAGACGTGAATTGGTATCGATAAGTAAGCAATTAAGAGTTAGAGTTTGTCGGATAAGAGTCGATAGTGGTCGTTAAGGAAAATTACATCCCCTTAGTATTGTGCTGTGTGAGATGTCAAAGTGTATACTAGATTGGAATTTACTTAACAAATGAATTTGGATTACTGGATTTATATTATGTCGGTCACCCGTAGTGGTAGACGGGTTAGTACACGTGCTGGAGGACATAGGGGCAGGCCTAGAGGCCGTGTGATGGTATATAGACTGGTCAGGTACCCGAGGGTACTGCTGTGAGACTAGATGAGACTGAGGAACGCTTCGCTAGACTTGAGCGGGGTATTGAGAGCTTGGTTGAAATTGTAGTGCAGCAGGCAATGCTCGGGGCTAGAGATAGGCAAGATCCGACAGGATAGGCAGCAGCTGATCCAGAGATGCCGGCACAGGCCGCAGAGTTACCCGAGGTTCAGGCTCAGGCTGCAGAGGCAGTGAGACCCCAGCCAGCTCAAGATGCTAGATATGAGTGTGACCTTGATAGATTTAGACATTTTCAAAAATTTAGACGTCTAGTCTTCCATGGGAGGAAAGACCCTGTAGTAGCTGAGGATTGGGTGTATCAGATGTAGAAGCTATATAGGCTTTTCAGGTGCATAACAACTGAGAGGGTTGCTTTTGCCGTCTTTGTATGTCAGGGAGCGGCAGAGCATTGGTGGAGATCTACCGAGCCTATTTTAAGAGCTTGACACGCTGAGGTCACATGGGAGACATTTTTGGAAGCCTTTAGGAGGCAGTATGTTCTCGCTACTGGACAACAAAAGTTGAGGATGGAGTTTATGAGTTTGGTTTAGGGGAACCAGTCTATTGATGAGTATGAGACTCAATTCATCTCTTTGGGGAGATATGATTTAGAGACGATGAGCAGTGAGGATCGAAAGGTCCAGAAGTTTATAGATGGACTGAGACCAGCCATAAGATCTCCATTGGTTCCCTTTGATGTTTCAACTTATGAAGAGGAAGTACATAGAGCTCAGCTATGTGAACAGGATTTTGAGTGGAATGTCTTCGAGTTAGGAAAGATCAGTAGGAGTTGAGACAGAGACCGAAAGAGACTCGGGAGAGACAGATTGGTCAAGAGAGGGGTACGGCTCTCTGATAAGAGGTTGAAGATTGAGGAGGTTCAGGAGAAGACAGATAGACCCCCTGTTCATCCGGCTTTACCACCAACTAGAGGCATTGTCATTGGATGACCACGCCCTACTACTGATCGATGTAGGCGATGTGACAGATATCATGGTACCAGACCTTGTCCAGTGCCTATAGCTACTACAGTAGTATGTTATTGTTGTGGGAGGCCAGGGCATGTGGTTAGAGATTACCCAGAGAGACCGGACACTGCCCCACAGAAGGGCAAGGAGCCGGAGAGAGCTCCAGTTCAGGTTCTTGCTCAGAGGAGGAGAGCTACTGTCGAGGAGAAAGGGAAGCAAGTGATCAGTATAGGGCGAGTTCATGCTTTGGACTAGGATACAACAGATCAATCGTCTGATGTGGTGAAAGGTACCATCCTGATCTTTGATTTAGAAGCATATGTTTTGATTGATCCTGGTGCCACGCATTCATTCGTATCGCCTTCATTTGCATATAAATTGTCTAAATATGTAACGCTTACCCCTCTGAGTAGTAAATTGTTAATACTTACCCCCATAAACACTAGTCAGCTAGTAGAGTATGTAGTTAAGGACTGTAAATTAAAAGTCAGGAAAAAAAATGTCAGCCGACCTTATTTTGATGTATATGAGAGACTTCGATGTCATAGTAGGAATGGATTGGTTGGCTGCCAATCATGTTGTGTTAGATTGCTTTTCTAAGATGTTAACGTTCAATATCCTTGAAAGATGTGTTGTAAAGTTTTCCTGAAAAGTAATGCAATCAGTGGTTATTGTAAAAGGAGCAATGAATTTTTTGCTGATTTTAAGATTTATATTTCGAAGGATTCATTGCATATGTGGTTGATACGGACCAGGTACGATCGAATTTGAGAGATATTCCAGTGGTTAGCGAGTTTCCTAATGTCTTTCCAAACAATTTACCAGGATTACCACCAGCCAGAGAGATAGAGTTTAGGATAGATTTAGTACCTGGTACAGAACCGAATTTGAGACCACTGTATAGGATGGCTCCGATTGAGTTGGAGGAGTTGAGGAACTAGTTGCAAGATCTGCTTGAGAAGGGGTTTGTTAGACCGAGTGTATCACCTTGGGGAGCTCTGATCTTGTTTGTGAGAAAGAAAGATGGCAGCCTCCGATTATGTATAGATTACAGATTGTTGAATAAGGCTACCATTAAGAATAAGTATCCCCTTCCACGCATTGATGATCTGTTGGATTAGCTTCAGGGAGCACAGGTCTTTTCTAAGATTGATATGAGGTCTAGGTATCATCAGCTGAGGATACAGAGGGAGAATGTGCCCAAGACAGCATTTAGGACCTGTTATGGTCATTATGAGTTTTTAGTTATGCCATTCGGGTTGACTAATGCCCCTGCAGCATTCATGGCTTTGAAGAACGATGTGTTCAAGCCATACCTGGATCGGTTTGTGATTGTGTTTATTGATGATATTTTGGTATACTCCAGATCCAGGGAGGACCACGAGCAGCACTTAAGGATAGTTCTATAGACCCTCAGAGAGAGACAGTTGTATGCCAAACTCGGTAAGTGTGACTTCTGGTTGGAACAGATTTCTTTTCTGGGTCATGTGGTATTGAAGGATGGGGTGTCAGTGGACCCATCCAAGATTGAGAAAGTTGTTCAATGGGAGCGGCCCAGGACAATCACAGAGATTAAGAGTTTTCTAGGTTTGGCTGGATACTATAGGAGATTTTGTTGAGGGTTTCTCCAGATTAGCTACTCCGTTGACACGTCTCACACGGAAGGATGTTAAGTTTGTTTGGGATGATGCATGTGAGAGGAGTTTTCAGAAGCTGAAGCTTCGGTTGACCACTGCTCCAATTCTCACCATACCTACCACCTTAGGAGGTTTCTTGGTATATACAGATGCATCGCATCAGGGATTGGGCTGTGTATTGATGTAAGATGGGAGGGTAGTTGCCTATGGATCTAGACAGCTGAAAGATCACGAGAGGAACTATCTGACCCATGATTTGGAGTTGGCGGCCATAGTGTTTGCACTGAAGATATGGCGCCATTACCTATATGGTGAATAGTTTCAAATCTTTACAGACTATAAGAGTCTGAAGTATTTATTCTCGTAGAAGGAGCTGAATATGAGACATAGGAGATGGCTCGAGCTCCTGAAGGATTATGATTGTGAGATATTATACCACCCGGGTAGGGCTAATGTAGTTGCTGATGCTTTAAGCAGGAAGAGCCTAGGTTTGGTATCATTTATGATGGTTTGGGAATATGACTTACTAGAGCTGTTTGCGAGCCTCAGTTTGGACATAGCACCCTTGAGATTGACAGAGTTGAGATCATTGCGAGCCTCAGGTTAGAGCCAGAGTTGATTGATCGTATCCGATAGGCTCAGTAAAGTGATCAGAGATGTATTCAATTGATGAGTCAGGTATAGGCAAGTGCAGATACCGATTTTGCATAGAGTACTGATGGTTTACTAAGGTTCTGCGGTAGGATATGTGTTCCTGAGGATCCTAAGATCAGGAGGATGATTTTATCAGAGGCTCACTCAGCGAGGTATACAGTACATCTGAGAAGTACGAAGATGTATCAGAATCTCCCGAGAGTTTATTGGTGGCCTGGAATGAAGTGAGACATAACAGAGTATGTCACGAGATGTCTTGTCTGTCAGTAGGTAAGGGTAGAGCATCAGAAGCTTGTAGGATTATTGTAGCCTGTACCAATACCGACATGGAAGTGGGAGCATGTCACCATAGATTTTGTGATGGGATTACCGAGGACGCGCAGAGGTCACGATGCCATCTGGGTGATTGTGGATAGACTGACGAAGTCCACCCATTTCTTAGCTATGAGAGCTACAGATGCTCTGAGTACGTTGGCGAACTTATATGTTCGAGAGATTGTCATGCTACATGGTGTTACAGTAAGCATTGTTGCCGATAGGGATGCCCGCTTCACTTCCCATTTTTGGGAACACTTTCAGGAAGCGTTGGGGACCCGGTTGAGATTTAGCACTGGTTTCCATCCTCAGACAAATGGTCAGTCAGAGAGGACTATACAGACTCTGGAGGATATGTTGAGAGCGTGTGTGCTGGATTTTGGAGGCTTTTGGGATGATCATTTGCCATTAGTCGAGTTCACCTACAATAACAGTTATCACTCGAGTATCGAGATGGCACCGTATGAGGTACTGTATGGTCGCAGATGTCGTTCCCTATTGGATGGGAAGAGATTGGTGATAGATTGTTATTTGCTCCTGACTTGGTGCAGCAGGCCTCTGAGGATGTCAGATTAATATGCGATAGATTGCAAACAGCTCAGAGCCGACAAAGGAGTTACGCTGATAGGAGACGCAGACTAGTAGAGTTTGCAGAGGGTGAGTTGGTGTTTTTGAGAGTTTCTTCTTCCAAGGGTATCATGAGGTTCGATAAGAAAGATAAACTGAGCCCTCGTTTTATTGGACCCTTTGAGATTCTGGAGCGAGTGGGAGATAAGGCCTATAGATTGGCATTGCCACCAGAGTTGGCAGGTGTACATAGTGTCTTCAACGTTTTTATGCTTTGGAAGTACCATTCGGATCCGTCATATGTGATTCACTCCGAGTTGTTAGAGCTCAGTGACAGTATGATATATGTTGAGAGACCAGTTCAGATTTTGGATAGGAAGGAGAAGGTATTGCAATCCAGGACGATCTCCCTGGTGAAGGTTCAGTGGTAGTATCACACTCTGGAGGAAGCTACCTGGGAGCTAGAGAGCATGATACAGGAGAAGTACCCGAAGTTGTTTACTGATTGTTTGGTTCTAATTTAGAGGACCAAATTCTTATAGTGGGGGAGATTGTGAGATCCACATCTTTGTATGATATTCCTTATGACTTCCATATTGTATGACATTATTATATGTTAATGGATTCATAAGATGGTTGATTCGGATTTGATAAATGTAGATGAAACGAAATAACAAACGTAAAATCGAATAAGGATAAATCGGGAAAGCAGGGACCCAACAAGTTCGTTTACGAAATTTAATCGAGTTGACTGAAAATAAAGAATTGAAAATAGGGAAAAGATTGTGGATTTATGAAAGAAAGTCGATTTAATTTAGTCCCGAACATGTGCAAGGGTAAAATGGTCAAAATACCAAAATTCGGTATAAATTCGATAAGTAATTTTCATTAAAATATGGAATTTGTGAAATCTGGATCAATGCCGAGGAAAATGTTTAAATTTGAGTCCGATTGATCTAGATATTAATTTATGAGAATTAATCGAAATTAATTCAAAATTAATCGGGATTTTTAATTTGAAAATTATCCCAAAAATAATCAAAAAATATACCAGAAAGACGAAAATAGACTGAGAAATCCATTTCTTGATTAAATGGATAAATTAATAATTTTGAAGATATTTTTAGGGATATTTTGATTATTTTAATATATTTTAATCTATTAAAATAATAATAATAAATAAATAAATAAAGAAAACAAAAATCTAAAAATTTCGGGGAGAGAGAAACGCAAAAACGGAACCCAGACACCCACCAAACCCGACATCCCCGACGACCCACCGACGGTCGATGGACCTAGCTAACGGTCGGAGACGATTGAGTGAAGCCCGACGAACCCAACGGTACCGGTAATGCTCGCCGACGACCCCTATTTCCGACGAATCGACGGACGAAAAATCATGGGAGAAAACACGTCGGTTCCGACCAACGGCGGTGTCCCAGCACCGATTCGACCAAGCCGAGTACTCCACTGGTCGAGGCGATCCTTTTGAGCCTAGTGGCGGCCGGCGAGAAGGCCGAGATTGCCGGCGATGGTGAATAGCTCAAAACGGCACCGTAGCCGAGAAGGAAGAAAGGGAAAAAAGAAAAAAGAAAAAAGAAAAAAGAAAAGAAAAAAAAGAAAGGAAAGAAAAGGGAAAAAAGGGAAGAAAGTGTACCCGGGACGACTCAAAATTTGGGTAAGTGACCAAGGGTCGGGATTGACCTGCGGATAAATCCTGAGAATTTAATTTAATATTTTATTGATGAAAAATGACCCGGATTTACATAATTGTGCAGTTTTACGATAAAGCCAGAACGAGAGTCAATTTAGCTCTGATTTTTCTGCCCCACATCATATTGAGTAAGTACACTTTAATTACGATAATATTAGTCCTTAAATGTAGAGTTAAGATTATTTTACGGAATTTACGGATTAATTTTGCATAAAAGGATTTTTATTCAAAATTTCAAAAGTAATTATCGTAAACAGTATCCAGTCTATCCAATGAGTTTGGAACGAAGCCCGATGATTATAGATAAGAAAAATGAGCCTAGCAAACCAGAAGATGGGATTTAAAAAGTGGAAACGGGCTGAAAAAGGGCTCGAGGCCCATTAAAGTGCAATCGGGCCCAATAGAGTAAAATAGGCCCAATGCTTTAGATTCGATCAGTAAGAGTGAAATACGGATCATTATATTTGAACTGAAAACCATATGTGATTATATGCAGCTCCGTAGACGAGCGAATTGGATTGAGAGACCTGGTATGGTCGAGTCGGGATAAGCTCGTGCGTGATTCTAGGTAAGGGAATTTTATGAGCACTTAAAGGTAGCTGTACGTAGTTTCGAGGGGGTTTACATTACGTTAAATTCATTAGGCTACCCGAAAACAGAATAATAATTTTTACGGAAAAATATGGAAATAGTGATAAATGACTATTTTGCCCCCAGTTAGGAAAATTTCAAAAAGGGTAGTAAGGCTATGAAATTGCATGGAATTCATGATTTTAATGTTTTCATGATGATATTGCTTTAATTCAAGTAATTTATGGATAGGTTGGATATTATTTTCATGTTTTAAGTGAAAAGGCACAGGTTAGGTGCCAATTGATATTTATTTAACATGTTTTGATAAAATTGAGTCACCTATCAGTGTTATATGAGTTGTAATCATGCTTGAGCACTGCTCGCACTGGATTTTATATTTTAACTCATACACAGAGTGCTGGAGCCTTGCTCGCTCTATTTTACAGATTTATTTCACATGACTACCGTAGTGGATTTTTTCTCGTACGAGATTTTCACTGAGTTTTAATACCTATACGTATTGGAGCAATGCTCGTACGTGGATTTGAATTGAATATATAATCAATTTAAGTCATATTGGAGCGCTGCTCGTAGGCAGATTTCATTGATTTCTATGAAACCGTGCAGGAGCTTCGCTCGCACGAGGTTTTTAGATATCATGTATATGTATGGAGCCGTTTTGGAGTTTCTCCTGTACATTGTGTGTCACAGTGAGATGATATGCTCACACGTGCATACTGAGGCATACTTGACATGGGTGGATAAGACCTATTACATGCACCCCTGATTGAGCTTGGGTTCATGGAGTACGTTGTATCATGTATATCACATAGAGTACGCTGTACCGTGGGGATTGTTGGAGTGGAGTGGTATTAGCCACGAGACAGCAAGTCTTGCCCTCGTAATCCTGATATTATGCTGTTCTGGCGGGTAAGACCAACCCACCTCTCGTTTTAGGTGTGACACCCCGCACACTAGGATCCGTGTGCCAGGGATCACAAGGTTATGACCATAGTCCTAAATGTTTCCGATATAGTCGCTTACATGGCTCACATGATAAATCATTTAGTTTTGATAAATCAGGGTAGACCCGAGGGAGGGGTCAGGCCTCTATTTTCTTATGAATCTGATTTAGATTCGATTTTTCCACAGAGGAATTTGATGAAACTTTCATGATTTGTAACCCTGTGAGAAGGGTTATTTTATAACGGAAATTTTAAGATAAATTATTTTATTGAAATGGATTTAATTACTTGAGTGTATCATATTTAACCCAGATGGGGTGTTTTAAAGCGTGTTGATCCATTTGAGCATGAGATGTTTTCACATGAGAATCATTCCATGTTTTATATGCCGATTTCCTGTTTTAGAACAGATGATATTATATATATGGCATATCATTGTTTTTACCTCATGCTCACATATATCCTGGTTTCTTCTCAGCATGTACATAGTATAGCTATCTATGCGTTTGTATTATTGCCTTACTGAGCATGTGGAGCTCACCTTTCATTTTCCACCCACTTTTAGTGTTCCCACCACAGAGATAGCGAGTGTAGAGTGTAGACGACATAGCTGATTTCTGTGATTCCCATCGACTTTCAGGTATACACCATGTACAAAATTTAGTATTAGTATGCTTACAGCACAGTATTATATATGAAGGAATATTTGGGGATGTAAATATAGAATCATGTGATGTATAAAACATACCGACCACTCTATTATAATATGAATGATGTCAATATATATATATATGTACGTGTGATATTTTAATGGTTAAAATGGGTATATCGATATTGATTCATAGCCCGACCTGTTTAGAGGAATTTGTCACGAGGAGGTAAGAAAGACTTTCCAAAAGTGAAAAATTTGTACTGATTTTTGGTAAGTATTGGGTCGTGACAGCTGGGATATGGTACACGATGATTTGTGCAGAGCAATGAGTAAGGCTACATTATGGACTAGAGTATGAGCTACTGCAATGACTAGTAAGCAGTTGTTGTCGACACAAATGTTAGCTGGGTAAGGAATAAGCAAGGGCAGGTCCATGGTGCTGGTGCCAGCAATGCAGGACGATAGAACCATAATGCATAACACGCTAGCAGCAGAGCACAGGAGAAGACCGAGAGCCGGAGCTGCTGCTGTAAGCTTGCGGGATTCTTCTCTGCATTGAATAGCTGATGGGTGTGAGGCTAGAGTTGTGTAGAGAAGGAAGAAATGCACGAAACCTAGAGCAGAGTTGGTGGGAGTTGCAGAGCAGGAGTTGGACAGGCCTGGGCAGCAAAATGAAAACGAAGCAAAGAAGACGTGTACAGTGCAGTTATCGGGACCATCACGGTTTCTAATTTCGGTTAAGGCCTTGTTTGGCCGCATTACATTGTTACTATAGTTTAATGCATTATTAGTATTTCCATTCCTTTGTTAGTTGTTAGTTAGGTAGTTTAATCAATTAAAATGGTAGGTTAGTTTCAATATTTTTTGCATGTTAATTTAATTTTCAAGTTTTATTTTTTTAGTTAGTAGTTAATTTTATATTATATGTTTTAGGACTTTATTTTAGTTTAGTATTTTATGAGTTGCATTTAGAATTAATTTAGATTAAATGAGTTTCATGCATTTTTAATTTAGTCTTCATTTTTATTAGATTTTAGGGTAGTTTAATTTGTGATGTTTATTAGTTTAATTTGTTGCATTTTTTATTTTAAGTTTGTTTAAATCTTAGTTTAATTAATTTTATTTCTTTATTTTCATATTTACATTTTAGTTTAATTGCGTTAATTAATTTTAACTGTTTTAATTTTCTTTTGTAGGTTAATACTTTTAATTGCTTGGAGCACTGTAAGTAAATTTTAGTTCAGTTTTATTTTCTTTAGTTTATAGCTTTTATTATTTTCAGTACTTTTAATTTATGACTTGTAGATCACCCATCATCAATTCATAATTTGCTAGAATATACTTAGGGTAAGATTAACCGGTAGTTAATTAGGCTGATCAACTTTTCTATGGGACGATATTTCGGGACTCAAATCCCATTATTACTTATACGACCCATGCACTTGCGGACAATACGTTTAGCTTGTGCCAATTATGCTGGAGCCTAGCTCGTATTTGTTTTTACACGAGTTTTGACATGGTGCTAGAGCATAGCTCACACTAGATGTCCATCATACTTGTTGTCGTGCTTGAGACTACTCGTACGTGGTTTTATGACATGTTAGAAGCAGTGCTGGGAGCTTCGGGTAAGCTGTGTGCCACACCGATTAAATAGGCTCGCACGTGTGTTTTGAGATGTGGCAATGTATGATGTGATGATATGGGTCCACGGAGTCCATTGTACCATGCAAGTAGCATGGAGTACGCTGTACCGTGCGTGATATATATGCCATCTTCGGATGATGGATTCTGCTATGGGCCGGCGGGCTGGACATGATCCACCTCTCATGCGGAAGCAAATAGAGGTGATACCCCACACACTAGGATCCGTGTAGCTTGGGATCACTGAGGATATGACCATAGTCCTGAGGATATTTCCCTTATTACATTATATGCTTATCTCACATGTCTATTGATGAATGATAAATCCATGTTTTTGAAATGTGTTTTGTGGGTCAGGATAGTCTATGGGAGGGGTCGAGTCCTGATGAGTGAATGATTTCTTATTGGCTTATGTTATGAATTGGAAATGTTTGCACGTTGCATGATGATTTACCATGCTTTGTCCTTGATTATGCATGATGATTTCTACATGCTATGCTTTAATAACTATGCTCTAATTTATACAGCATGATTTGCTTTACATGGCATAAACACAAGCATGAGCACACGTTTTGAAGTATGATAATAAATATGTGGTTTAAGCATGACATCACGATCTTGTAGATAGTACAGTTATCTACCTATTCGCATGATTACCTTACTGAGCGGGTGGTTTGCTCACCCCCCTTATTTTCCCCCTCTATAGAGCACTTACAGTAGATAGTGGGTGACTGAGGACTGGCTTTCGGTGTCCGTTGCATCCCATCACACGAGGTATACACATTCATGTAGTTTTTATATCTAGATATGTACAGGCACAATGATAACTTTAAATGTAATTTTTTGGGATGTAGAGAGTTTGTAAACACCTGTAAATGATAACTCTGATTAAGAAATACAAGTGTTTACTTTTAAATGAATTAAAATTTTAAATGATTTGGTTGGATGAGATTGACATCGATACACAGCCCAACTGTTGGTGGTGTAGCTGTTCACGATCAGGTAAAGTAAAAGTAAAGATTAATCAGTAAATAACGGGTCAAATATTAAATTTAAAAATGGCCAAAATTTGTAGTGGATTTCGGTGGTTTGAAGGTCATGACACATATTATGTAACTTGTGGGTACAACATGGAATCATAAAGGGTACATATAAGAGTATGGGCCTTACATTCCTCCCCTCCTTCAAGAAATTTGGTCCTCCAAATTATAACCAAGTCACTCTTCGAAAAGTCAGGGGTATTTTTCTCGCATCAGGCTCTCCAACTCCCAGGTAGCCTCCTCTGAAGTGTGGTGTTGCTAGAGAACCTTAAAAAGTGGCAACGATACGTGAAAGACGTTATGAATGCCTTCTAGCTCCGGTGGCAACGCGAGCCTGTAGGCCTTATCTCCCACTCATTCCACTATCTCAAATGGTTTGATATACCGAGGGCTCAACTTACCCTTCTTACCGAACTTGATAATCCCTTTCGAGGGAGATACTCTCAAGAACACTAAATCACCTACAGTGAACTCAATGGCCTCCGTCTCGTGTCAGCATAACTCTTCTGCCTGCTCTGAGCTATCCTTAATCTCTCACATATCAACTGAACATCCTCAAAGGCTTGTTGCATTAAATCGGAAGCAAAAGCTTTCCTATCAACCACTTCTTCCTAACAAATAGGGGAACAATAACTTCTACCATACAACGCCTCATACGGTGTCATCCCGATACTCGAGTGATAACTGTTGATGTAAGCAAATTCGGCTAATGGTAGGTAAAATCCATAACACACACTCTCAACATATCCTCTAACGTCTGGATGGTTCTCTCTAACTGACCATCGGTCTGAGGATAGAAAGCGATACTGAAACTTAACCGGATTCCCATAGCTTACTGAAAATGTTCCCAAAAGTGGGAAGTGAAGCGAGAATCCCTATTCGATATGATGCTCACTGGAACATCATGTAGTCTCACAATCTCTCGTACGTATAACTCTGCCAAAGCACTCAAAGTATCTGTGGATTTTATGGCCAAAATGTAGGCGGACTTCGTCAATCTATCCACCACTACCCAGATAGCGTCATGGTTCCTCTTAGTCCTCGGCAATCCCATGATGAAATCCATGGTGACATGCTTCCATTTCCAAGTTGGTATAGAGACAGGATACAATAACCCCGCAGGCTTCTGATACTCTACCTTCACCTGCTGACATATGAGACACTTTGCCACAAAACTCTGTAATATCCCTCTTCATCCCTGACCACTAATAAACTCTTCAAAGATTCTGATACATCTTGTTGTTCCCTGGATGTAATGTATATCTCAATGAATGAGCTTCCATCAAAATCAATCTCTTCAGCTCTGGTTCATCGGGAATGCAAATCCTGCCTCTGAACCTTAGTAGGCCATCACCAGTCACTAAGAAATCGACCACATCACCCCTCTGAATCTGACTTGCATGATCATCACACAGCGGATTGACATGCTGAGCTTGTTGAATTCGGTCAATCAAATTCGGTTCCACTCGCAGGCTAGCTATCACACAATCACTATCAACATCAAGAGGGTCATATCCAAACTGAGGTGAGCAAACTGCTCTAGTAGCTCATGTTCCATAACCATCATGTACAATACCACTCCGAGGCTCTTCCTACTCAAGGCATCAGCCACAACATTAGCCTTTCTCGGATGGTGCAATATCTCGCAATCATAATCTATCATGATTACCCACCCTCTTTACTGGTCCGTGAGCAGTACCTTACCACTTACCACTTACAGTTGGGCTGTGAGTCAACATCCAATCCACATCTCATATTCATTCATTTAAATGAAATAGAATAGAAATTGGACTTTTATAAATATGCGGAAGCGTTTACATCAGTTCCTATTAACTATACATCCCTTTTGTACATAATATCACTAGACTGTGCATTAATTTATAAGATACAAAATTTTTCTCCACACAAGTGTATACCTCTCTGTATTGCAGGAGAACTGGAGAACACCTTAGCAGGAATGATTGTAGTACTCACTATTGCGTAGTGTCTGTGGAGGAGGAAATAAGGGGGTGAGCATAACACGCTCAGTAAGGAAAATGTACAAGCAGGTAGATAACTACACTATCTACATGCTAAAATACATATATGTTCATTTTCCTTATAAAACAACATGTATGTTCATTAAAACAACTTCCATCAATACGAAATCATTAATTCTCTAGATGGGTATATGCATATTCACACAGTTCATCATACAAAACCACTAAGGTTCAACTTCACACAATAGCACATAGTTTCACATAACAAAAGCTATTCACACAACTCATATATATAGAAAATGCTTTTCGTTTATCAATTCAATATATGTGAGATATAATATATGGGTTATCACATATCCCTAGACACAAAACAAATGAGGATATCTGCCACCTCACACAGTAGTGACAATATCGTATCACTCAGATACATAAAGACTTATGGCCATAGTCGAATTCCAGACTACACTGATCAGGTGTACGGGAACCATACGCTTGGGGAGGCAGATCAACCATCCCTTCAGCTCACACATATATCACACAAATAGTCACGACACATCGTACCCCATGGCTAACGCTCACGGTACATCGTGCTCCCGTGGATCCTTATCACCTATTTACGTTATCTTAAATCACGTGCGAGCTCTCGAGTGGAACACATAATACTATCGAGGCATCAAACACTCTTATGTTTTCTTGAAATTCTCTTGAAAATAAAGTGTGAGCGAGGCTGGTAAATCTACCGTTGCCTCTCATGCTCTAATCACGATTTCACACAAAAAAGAAATAGAATTGCTCCTTTCACTGAGTATGAGTGAGAGGGTAAACTCCCTTCAATCACTCTTTATACACATTTCATATAATTGGCTAAAATCGGAGCCTGTCTATTATCATTCTTTCTCAAAACGTTTGAAAAACCTCTTTCCACAACAAACATAAAAGTCATACAACTCATATCATCGACTTATTTCCATACGTAGTTTTCTTCTAGATATATATCGATATCTATATATTGACACATACATTTACACACAACATATAAGAAAACATATGTATAGCTATCTTTATAGCTTACATAAGTGCCTTACCTTGATCTTGCAGTGTACCTCTTTGTCTCACACTGCTTCACTTATCACCATTCACGTCTACAGCTTCGTCTATCTCTCCGAACGCTGCAGATACACATCAAATGTATCATTCATAATTTCTATAATCTCAAACCATCAAAACACCATTTATTCTCTTATTTCCTCCCTTAGTGACTTCCCATGTTATAGTCACTTCTAGCTATCTTCCCATATATCAATAGGTTTATAACAGTAGCTAGATTAACATACTAGAATTTGGTAGCCTGAAAACTAACCTAGTTTGCTTTTCTTGCCACTTGGTCCAAAATCTCTTTATATCGATCAATACCTTAGATCTATTGTATTGAGGTCTCGTTTCCAACTATGTTGCTCTCCTCTGGCTAACAAACAACTTCGTAGAAGGAAACATCTCTTACTTCTGGCTAGAAAGGGTGGTTTTGTCTAGAAAAGGGTTTGAACACTTAAGCAAAATTGAGAGGTTTTTAGTTAATAATCTCGTTTCTTATATAGAAATTCCACTAGGAGATCGATATACATGGTGAGAGGATCGATCTCTCATTCACCTCCTTACTTTTCAGTGCAACGGTTTTGATGAGATCAATCTGCTCCAAGTGTTAGGATCGATCTTCTCCAGGCAAAGAGCTTAAGGCGATCGATCTACTTCAAGGGTGAGATAGATATGTTCTTGGTCGAGAGCTAAGGAAATCAATTCCTTCCACACAGAATGCTTATCAAATCAATCTGGCCCCCTTTAGAGATCGATCTGCCCTATTCCATTGCTCGAATAAGAGCATTTTTGGCTCTTCCAGATCGATCTTTCCTTTAATGAGATCGATCTGGCATTCATATTTTCTAGATTTGACTGCAGTTTCATGCAGTAACTCACACAAAACATCTCTAGTTTTGCTGCCATAGTCATTTTCTCATTTAACCACCTTTAAGACTTGAAAATGACATCCATTCATACTTTACACATATTAAAACTTGTGTGCATTCATTGTATAACCCAAAGTATACAATATAAAGTTAAATGGGAGTATAGTACTCATGCAACTTCATTCCATTTTACCACACTACCCATTTTTGCATTCCATTCACATTCATCACTTAGAAAAGTCCATTTCTTCATGTTCATACATAATGAAACTTGTATGTACATTACAACTCATATTACAAGTGTGTACATCAACTTTATGGACTTTACATCATTTATACTTCACATAACATGTGCATGTATATTACTTATGAATTCATAAGGTTACAACTGAAAATACGTGTTTTACATTCCTCCCCTCCTTAAAAGAATTTGGTCCTCCAAATTAGAACCAAGTTAGTCCTAAAACAATCGGGGGTACTTTTCCCGTATCAGGTTCTCTAACTCCCAAGTCGCTTCTTCAGAGTTATGGTGCTACCAGAGAACCTTAACAAGTGAAATCGTCTTATTCCGTAAGACTTTCTCTACATAGGATAAATCATCTTTGAGCTCTAAATGCTCATACCGAATCACATGACTTGGATCTGGATGGTACTTCTGAAGCATCGACTCGTGGAAGACATTATGAATGCTTATCAACTCCGATGGCAACGTAATTCTATAAGCCTTATCTCCCACTCGCTCCAATATTTCAAACGGTCCAATATAACGAGGGCTCAACTTACCTTTCTTACCGAACCTTATAATCCCTTTCGAGGGAGAGACTTTCAAGAAAATCGAGTTACCCACAGCGAACTCTAGTGGCCTGTGTCTTATGTCAGCGTAGCTTTTCTGCCTGCTCTGAGCTGTTCTCAATCTCTCACATAGCAACTGAACAACCACAGAGGCTTGTTGTACCAAGTCAGGAGTAAGCATTTTCCTCTCACCCATTTATTCCCAACCAATTGGGGATCAACACCTTCTACCATACAAGGCCTCATATGTGCCATCTTGATACTCGAGTGGTAACTATTTTTGTATGCAAATTCGGCTAACGGTAGGTGATCATCCCAAGAGCCTTTAAAATCCATAACACTTGCTCTCAACATATCCTCTAACGTCTGGATGGTTCTCTCTGACTGACCATCAGTTTGAGGGTGGAACGCAGTACTGAAATTCAATCGGGTTCCCATAGCTTCCTGAAATTGTTCCCAAAAGTGAGAAGTGAAGCAGGAATCCCTATCCAATACGATGCTCACTGGAACACCATGTAACCTCACTATCTCCCATACATACAACTCTGCTAAGCTACTCAAGGTATCTATAGCTTTCATAGCTAGAAAATGGACAGATTTCGTCAGTCTATCAACCACTACCCAGATAGTATCATGATTCCTCTTAGTCCTCGGCAATCCCACGATGAAATCCATGGTGACGTGCTCCCATTTCCAAGTCAGTACTAGTAGAGGCTACAATAACCCTGTAGGCTTCTGATGCTCTACTTTCACTTGCTGACATGTTAGACATCTTGCCATAAACTTTACGATATCTCTTTTCATCCCTGACCACCAATACACTTTTCGGAGGTTTTGGTACATCTTGTTACCTCCCAGATGCAATATATATCTCGATGAATGAGTTTTTGTCAAAATCAATCTCTTTAGTTCTGGGTCATCGAGAACGTAAATCTTGCCTCTAAACCTTAGTAGGCCATCATCACTCACAAAGAAATCGACCGCATCACCCCTTCGACTTTGACTCGCACGATCTGTACACAATAGATCGGCACTCTGAGCCTAGCATATCCAATCAATCAAATCCGATTCCACTCGCAGGCTAGCTATCACACGGTCTCTGTCAACATTCAGAGGGTCTATATCCAACCTAAGGTGAGCAAACTACTCGAGCTGCTCATATTCCCTGACCTTCATGTACGATACCATTCCGGGGCTATTTCTACTTAAGGCATCTACCACAACATTAGCCTTTCCTGGATGGTACAATATCTCTCACTCATAATCTTTCAAAAGCTCTATCCACCGTCTCTACCTCATATTCAACTTTTTCTAGGAAAACAAATATTTGAGGCTCTTATGATCTATATACAGCTGAAATTTCTCACCGTATAAGTAGTGGCGCCATATTTTCAATGCAAATACCACGGCTACCAACTCTAACTCATGGCTCGAGTAGTTCCTCTCATGGTCTTTAAGCTGTCTGGATTCATAGGCTACTACCTTCCTGTCTTGCATCAACACACAACCCAATCCTTATCCAGAGGCATCTGTATACACTGAGTAACCTCCTAAACTGGTGGGTATGGTGAGAATAGGTGCGATGGTCAGTCTGTTCTTTAGCTCACAGAAATTTTTCTCACATTTATCATCCCACTCGAATACCACATTCTTTCGAGTAAGACGTGTTAATGGAGCAGCCAGTTTAGATAATCCCTCGACAAATCGTCAATAATAACCTACTAAACCCAGGAAACTGCGGATCTCTGTAATTGTCTTGAGTCTTTCCCACTGTATCATAACCTCTATCTTAGACGAATCAACTGATACACCCTCTTTCGAGACTACATGACCCAAAAATGATATTTCACTCAGCCAAAAATCACACTTGTTCAGTTTAGCATACAACTCCTGATCTCGGAGGGTCTGCAATACTATTCTCAAATGTTGTTTATGCTCTTCCCTGGACTTCGAGTATACCAGTATGTCATCTATAAAGACAATCATGAATCTGTCCAGGTATAGCTTGAATACATCATTCATTAAAGCCATAAATGTTGCAGGAGCATTCGTCAACCCAAATGGCATAACCAGAAACTCATAATGGCCATACGGGGTCCGAAATGCTGTCTTAGGCATATCTTCAATCTGAATCCTCAATTGATGATACCCAGACCTCAAATCAATTTTCGAAAAGACCTGTGCTCCCTACAATTGATCTAATAGATCATCAATCCGTGGAAGGGGGTATTTGTTTCTTGATGGTGGCCTTGTTCAACAATCGATAGTCGATACACAGTCAGAGACTCCCATCTTTCTTCCTTACAAACAGAACCGGTGCTCTCCAAGGTGATACACTCACTCGGTCTGATGAACCCCTTGTCCAACAACTCTTCCAATTGCTACTTTAGCTCATCTAATTCCACTGGAGCCATTCGACACAGTGCGTTGGATATTGGTTCAGTTCCATGCACCAAATCAATACAAAATTCCATCTCCCTATCGGGCGGTAATCCTGGTAATTCTTCCAGAAAGACATCAGGCAATTCTCTAACCACAAGGATGTCAACCATATCCGGATACACCTTATCCAAATCAACCACAGAGGCTATAAAACTTTCAACATATCACAAGCACATTTAATTAGTAAAATCATCCGTCCTTAGACATAATTTACTGCTTCTTTCATTACTTTACAAAGCTTACAATATACGTTTTAGGGGTAGGAAACATTACTGTCTTAACATAATAGTTTAAGATGACTTGGTTTGTAGCTAACCAATCCATCCCTAATATTACATCAAAGTCTTTCATGTTTAATAGAATAAGATTGGCTAACATCTCCTTTTCCCCTACTTTTAGCTTACAACCATTACAGACATACGTTGTCATTACATTATCTCTAAGTGGACTGCTTATAAGTAAAATTCTACCTAGAGGTACAGGTATTACATGTTTAATCAATTTACATGTAAAAGTAGATGATACGAATGAATGCATGGCACCAGGGTCAATCAATGCTGATGCTTCAAAATTAAAGACTAGGATGGTACCTTTAATCACATCCTTAGAAGTCTCTGCAGAAGCTTGGTCCAAAGCAAACACTCACCCACGACCAACAACTTGTTTTCCTTTCTCTTCAGCTGTGGCTTTCCTCTTAGGTGTAGGTGTCTCAATCGTAACATTCTCTGGCTTTTTGCCCTTCCGTGGGGCTATATCAACCAACTCTAGGCATTCACGAGCTATGTGCCTTACTTTATGGCATCTATAGCATAATCTCGTCATAGGGCATGGTCTACTCCATGATATCTATCACACATCTAACATTGTTTGGTGGTAGGTCTGGGTCCACCAATAACAACGCCCCTCGATGCTAGATGAACTGGAGGCTTCACAGGCCCCTCTTGCATCTCCTCAATCTTAGGCCCCTTACCGAATAACCTTCGGCCCTTTCAAAACCCTCTATCATCCACCGACCTCTTTCAATCTCTATCTCTGCTCTTACCACTCTTACTCAACTCTAAGGCATGCAACTCATAATCTCGCTCACACAACTGAGCTTTGCGTATTGCCTCATCGTAGGTAGTAATGTCTAGTGGAGCTAGTCGAGCTCTGATGGAAGGTCTCAGTCCTTCAAGAAATTTTTGAATCTTTCTATCCTCAAAGCTCATTGTAACTTTATCATATCTGCCCAGGGATGTGAATCCAGACTCATACTCATCTACTGTCTGGTTCCCCTGAGTCAAAGTCATAAATTCCAACTGCATCTTTCTCTGAGCAGTAGCTGGAATGTATTGGCTCCTGAAGGCATCTAGGACTATGTCTAATGTCACAACTAGGTCCGTGCACTCAACATCGGATGTGTAGCCATCTACCAATGCTCGACTTCATCCTCTAACACAAAAGCCACAAAGGTGACCTTCTCTGTGTCGGAGCAATAGAAAAATTAGTAGAGCTTCTCCATACTGCGTATCCAATGCTAAGCTGACACTGGGTTCTTTACCCCATTAAACGAAGGTGGTCTGAACTTTTAGAATTCTCTCAATCTACCCAGGTCACAATCCTAAATTCCCTCCCCACAACCTGTTGTGGAACTAAAGGATCCTCAACTGGTGGGGGAATGTCTTGAACTGAGGGAGGTGCAGGATCCTCAACTGGTGGGGGAATGTCATGAACTGAGGGAGGTGTAGCTATCTCTACTTCTACGTCTCGAGGTCTCGGTGCAGGCTGTGCAGGCTCATCTCTCTCCGGTGCAGTAGCCTGACCAATAGGGTTTTCTTGTCTACCCTCTATTCTGGCCATTACCTGCGTAAACATCTCCATCACTGTGTCTACATTACGCCGTAATTGCGCTATACGGGCCTCAGCGGCCTCACTAAGCTCTGGTGGATCTCTACGAGAACTAGACCCATTATGCCTCTCGGGCTCATTTCTATGCCCCTATGAGTGCGAATTCTCTCCTTTACGAGTACGTCGTCTATTAGGCATCCTGCATACTCAAAATAAGTGTCTCAGTTACATTTTCCAGCTTGGTATACATATTTGTATCCTAGTAATGCACAATACTTTAGGGATGTATAATTTCCTAATCATGGACTCACATCAGACTAACTCAGCTCTGATACCATTCTATCACGATTACCCACCCTCTTTATCGGTCCGTGTCCTGTACCTTACCACTTCCCACTTACAGTTGGGTTGTGAGTCAGCATCCAATCCATATCTCATATACATTCATTTAATTGAAAGAGAATAAAAAACTGGACTTTTATAAATATGCGGAAGCGTTTATATCAGTTCCTATTAACTATACATCCTTTTAGTACATAATATCACTAGACTGTGCATTAATTTACAAGATACAAAATTTTTCTCAACACAAGTGTACACCTCTCTGTACTGCTGGAGAACTGCAGAACACCTTAGCAGGGATGACTGCAGTACTCATTACTGTGTAGTATCTGTGGAGGTGGAAATAAGGGGGTGAGCATAACATGCTTAGTAAGGAAAATGTGTAAGCAGGTAGATAACTACATTATCTACATGCTAAAATACATATATGTTCATTTTCCTTATAAAACAATATGCATGTTCGTTAAAACAACTTCCATCAATGCGAAATCATTAATTCGCTCGATGGGTATATGCATATTCATACAGTTCATCATACAAAACCACTGAGGTTTAACTTCACATAGTAGCACATAGTTTCACATAAAAAAAGCTATTCACACAGCTCATATATACAGAAAATGCTTTTCATTTATCAATTCAATATATGTGAAACATAATATATGGGTTATGACATATCGCCAGGCATACAACAAAGGAGGATATCTGCCACCTCACACAGTAGTGACAATATCATATCACTCAGATACTTAAAGACTTATGGCCATAGTCAGATTCCAGGCTACACTGATCAGGTGTGCGAGAACCCTACGCTTGGGGAGGCGGATCAACCGTCCCTTCAACTCACACATATATCACACAGATAGTCACGGCAGATCGTACCCCATGGCTAACGCTCCCGGTACATCGTGCTCCCGTGGATCCTTATCACCCATTTTTGTTGTCTCAAATCACGTGCGAGCTCTCGAGTGAAACACACAATACCATCGAGGCATCAAGCACTCTTATGTTTTCTTGAAATTCTTTTGAAAATAATGTGCGAGCGAGGCTGGTCAATCTACCGTTGCCTCTCATGCTCTAATCACGATTTCACACAGAAAAGAATTAGAATTGCTCCTTTCACTGAGTATGAGTGAGAGGGTAAACTCCCTTCAATCACTTTTTATACACATTTCATAGAACTGGCTAAAACCAGAGCCTGTCTATTATCATACTTTCTAAAAACGTTTGAAAAACCTTTTCCACAACAAATATAGTAGTCATACAACTCATATCATTGACTTATTTCCATATGTAGTTTTCTTCTAGATATATAACGATATCTATATATTAACACATACATTTACACACAGCAGATAAGAAAACATACGTATAGCTATCTCTATAGCTTACATAAGTCCCTTACCTTGATCTTGTAGTGTACCTCTTTGTCTCACATTGCTTCACTTATCACTATTCACGTCTACAGCTTCGTCTATTTCTCTGGACACTGCAGATACACATCAAATGTATCATTCATCATTTCTATAATCTCAAACCATAAAAACATCATTTATTCTCTTATTTCCTCTTTAACCTAACATAGGTCCTTTGTGACTTCACATGTTATAATCACTTCTAGCTATCTTCCCATATATCAATAGGTTCATAACAGTAGCTAAATTAATATACTAGAATTTGGTAGCCTGAAAGCTTACCAAGTTTGTTTTTCTTGCCACTTGGTCCAAAATCTCTTTATATCGATCAACACCTTCGATCTATTGTATTGAGGTCTCGTTTCCAACTATGTTTTTCTCCTCTGGCTAACGAACAACTTCGTAGAAGGAAACGTCTCTTACTTCTAGCTAGAAAGGGTGGTTTTGTCTAGAAAAGGATTTGAACACTTAAACAAAATTGAGAGGTTTTAGGTTATTGTGTCTTTCAGTGTAAAATCTCTTTTCTTATATAGAAATTCCACTAGGAGATCGATTTCCATGGTGAGAGGATCGATCTCTCCTTCTTCACCACCTTACTTTTCAGTGCAATGGGTTTCATGAGGTCGATCAGCTCCAAGTGTTGGGATCGATCTTCTCCAGGCAAAGAGCTTAAGGAGATCGATCGGCTCTAAGGGTGAGATCGATCTCCTCTTGGCCGAGATCTAAGGAAATCAATTCCTTCCACACAGAATGCTTATTAGATCGATCTGGCCCCCTTTGGAGATCGCTCAGCCCTGTTTCATTGCTCGATTAAGAGCATTTTTTGCTCTTCCAGATCGATCTTTCGTTCAATGAGATTGATTTGACGTTCATATTTTCTAGATTTGACTGCAGTTTTTTGCAGTAACTCACACAAAACATCTCTAGTTTTACTGCCATAGTCATTTTGTCATTCAATCACCTTTAAGACTTGAAAATGACATCCATTCATACTTTACACACATTAAAACTTGTGTGCATTCATTGTATAACCCAAGGTATACAATATAAAGCTAAATGGGAGTATAGTACTCATGCAACTTCATTCCATTTTGCCATACTACCTATTTTTGCATTCCATTCACAGTTATCACTTAGAAAAATCCATTTCTTCATGTTCATACATAATGAAACTTGTATGTACATCACAACTCATATTACAAGTGTGTACATCAACTTTATGGACTTTACATCATTTATACTTCACATAACATGTACATGTATATTACTTATTAATTCATAAGGTTACAACTGAAAATACGGGTCTTACATAATCTTTTAAAAGCTTTATCCAACTTCTTTGCCTCATATTCAACTCTTTCTGTGAAAACAGATATTTGAGGCTTTTATGATCTGTAAACACTTGAAATTTCTCACCGTACAAATAGTGGCACCATATCTTAAATGCAAATACCACGACCACCAACTCTAAATCATAGGTTGGGTAGTTCCTCTCCTGGTCCTTAAGCTGTCTGGATCCATAAGTGACTACCTTCCTTTCATGCATCAACACATAACCCAGTCTTTGTTTCCAGGTATCTATATACACTGAAAAGCCTCATAAGTTGGTGGGTATGGTGAGAATAGGTGCAGTGGTCAATTTATGCTTCAGTTTGCAGAAACTATGTTCACACTGATCACCCACTCAATTTCCAATTCTTTCGAGTGAGGTGTGTTAACGGAGTAGCCAATTTAGAGAATCCCTCCACAAACCGTCAATAATAACCCGCCAAACCTAGAAAACTACGGATCTCTATAATCGTCTTGGGTCTCTCCCATTGTACCACAACCTCTATCTTAGACGGATCCACTGACACCCCATCTCTCGAGACTACATGACCCAAAAATGCAATCTCACTCAGCCAGATATCACACTTACCGAGTTTAGCATACAACACCTTATTTTGAAGGGTCTGTAACACTGTTCTCAAGTGCCGCTCATGCTCTTCCCTGGACTTCGAGTACACCAATATGTCATCTATAAAGAAAATCACAAATCTGTCCAGGTATGGCTTAAATACATCATTCATCAAAGCCATAAACGTTGCAGGAGCATTCGTCAACCCAAATGGCATAACTAGAAACTCATAATGGCCATAATGGGTATGGAACGTTGTCTTGGGCACATCTTCACTCTGAATCCTCAACTGATGATACCCAGACCTCAGATCAATCTCCGAAAAGATCTGTTCTCCTTGCAACTGATCCAATAGATCATCAATACGTGAAAAGGGGATACTTATTCCTGATGGTAGCCTTAGTCAACAGCCGATAGTCTATGTAGAGTCGGAGGCTCCCATCTTTCTTCTTCACAAACAGAATTGGTGCTCCCCAAGGTGAAACATTGGGTTTGATGAACCCCTTATCCAACAACTCTTTCAACTGCTTCTTTAGCTCCTCTAATTCCACTGGAGCCATTCTATACGGTGGTTTGGATATCGACTCAGTACCAAGCACCAATTCAATACAAAACTCCATCTCCCTGTCTGGTGGCAACCCTGGTAAATCATCCAGAAAGACATTAGGGAACTTTCTAACCACTGGGATGTCAGCTAATTTCGGGTGCAACTTATCCAAATCAACCATGTATGTGATAAAACCTTCAACATTTTATTATCAAATTTGTTAGAAAAATCGTCCATCCTTGGAAATAATTTACTACTTCTTTCATTACTTTTCGAATCTTACAACATACTTTTCAGGGGTGGAAAACATTATTGTCCTAGCATAATAATCTAAAACAGCATGGTTTGCAGCCAACCAATCCATTCCTAGTATTACATCAAAATCCTTCATGTCTAACAGAATAAGATAAGCCAACATATCCCTTTCTCCTGCTTTTAACTTACAACCATTACATACATACTTAGTCACTACATTATCTCTCACTGGAGTGCTTATAAGCAACATCCTACCTAACGGTACAGGTTTCACATGTTCAAACAATTTTTATGCAAATGAAGGCGATATAAATGAATACGTGGCACCAGGATCTATTAACACTAATACTTTAAACTCGAAAACTAGAATAGTACCCTTAATCACATCTGTGGAAGCTTTTGCAGATGCCTGGGCTAACGCAAACACTCACCCTCGACTAACGGCTTGTTTCCCTTTCTCCTTAGCCGTGGCCTTCCTCTTAGGAGAAGCTGTCTCAATTGTGGTCTTCTCTAGCTCTTTGCCCTTCAGTGGGGCTATATCAAGTAACTCTGGGTAGTCATGAGTTATATGCCTTGGTTTGCCGCATCTATAACATGACCTCGTCAACAAATAGCATGGCCTACTCCCGTGATATCTACCACATATCCTGCACTGCTTAGTGGTAGGTCGGGGTCCACCAATAACTAAACCCCTCGATGTTGGAGGTAAAGCTGGATAAACTGGAGGCTTCGCAGGCCTCTCTCGTACCTCATCAATCTTTGGCCCTTTACCAAATAACCTTCAGCCCATTTTGAATCCTCTATCATCAACTGACCTCTTTCGATCTCTGTCTCTGTCTTTACCACTCCTGTCTAACTCTGAGGCATGCAAATCATAATCCTGTTCACATAGCTGAGCTCTGCGTACTGCCTCGTCATAAATGGTAATGTCCAATGGAGCCAATCGAGCTCGGATCGAAGGTCTCAACCCCTCAATAAACTTCTGACCCTTCCTATCCTCATTGCTCATGGTGACTGCATCATACCTACCTAGGGATGTGAATCCTGACTTATACTCATCAACTGATCGGGTCTTCTGAGTCAAATTCATAAACTCCATCTACATCTTCCTCTGAGCAGTGGCTGGAATGTACTGCCTCCTAAAGGCATCAAAAAATATATCCCAAGTCACAAACGGGTGCCGAGCACTCAGAATTGGCTGTGTGGCCATTCACCAATGCTCGACCTCACCTTTTAATACAAAAGCCACAAAGGTGACCTTCTCTGTGGTAGAACAATGGAAAAATCTGCAAAGGTTCTCCATACTACGAATCCAATGCTCCGCTAACACTAGGTTCTTCATCCCACTAAATAAAGGTGGTCCAAACTTCTTGAACTGTCTCAATCTATCCAGGTCACACTCATAAACGCATTTACCACCAACCTATTGTGGAGCTACAGGATTCTAAACTGGTGGGGGAATATCCTAAACTGGAGGGGGTGTAGGATTCTCTACCTCTGCAGCCTGAGGTCTCGGTGCAGGCTCAGGTCTCTCAGGTGCAGCTGCTTGACCAATAGGGTTCTTTTGTCTACCCTCAAATCTGGCCATCACCTATGTAAACAACTCCATGATAGTGTCTGCACTACGCTCTAGCCGTGCTATGCGTACCGTAGCGGCATCACTAAGACCTAGTGGATCTTTACTAGAACTAGACCTATTGCACCTCTCGGGCTCATCTCTATGCCCCTGAGAGCGCGAACTCTCTCCTCTACTACTGCTTCGTCTATCCGACATATTGCCTAGACAATAACAAGTGTCTCAGTCAATTTTCCAGCTCAGTATACACAATTGTATCCAAATAATGCATTGTACTATAAGGATGTATAATTTCCTAACTATGGACACTGACTCACATCAGACCAACTCCGCTCTGATATCACCTCTGTCACGATCCATTTTTGCGACATACCTTACTACCAACAGTTGGGCTGTGAGTCAATATCTATAACCACATCTCATCCATTTTATAAATCAATTTCATTAAATAGAATAGAAACTGTACTTTTATTTATACGAAAGCGTTTACATCAATTTCTATTATATACATCCCATCATATACAAAAGATAGCTTTACTGTGCACTATTTTACAGATACAAAATTTCCATAAGTGTATACCTGTGCACCACTGGAGAACTGGAAAACACGATAACAAGAACAAGTGTAGTGGACTCGCTGCTGTGCAGAATCTATAGAAGAGGAAAAAAGGGGGTGAGCTAACACGCTCAATAAGGAAAATATGAAAGCAGGGCATCACTGCTACAATGGAAGGTGAGTCAAATCCTTAACTGCAAGTTATCAACTCCTCAACTCCACATATCACTCCCCAACAACATACGGTACAACGTACTCTGTGACATATGCACCGTACAACGTACACTCGTGGACCCTATCTCAATAGATAATCAATGCGACGTCTCTAAATCCACATACGAACATCTCATCTATGTGACACTTACTCTACGAGAGGAAATCAGCATGGTTTCAAACATGTCTTGTATATCACATTAAAACTACAGTGCGCGTCTTGAGTGCAACTCACAGTCGACACCCCGTTCAAACACTGTTTCATACATATCATAAAATTGAACACTAGTACGAGTAACACTCTAGCACTAGGTCATGCATAATTTGTATTTCAAATCAAGTACAAGCAATTGCTCTAGTAATATGCCATGCACGAAACACATTAAAATCAAGTACGAGTAATGCTCCAATACTATGCCATGTATGTCATGGGAAATCAAGTGAGTAATCAGTCCAACACTTTTCATGTAGAAAACATATAAAATCAAGTGCGAGCAGTGCTTCAACATGATTTATTTTCACATAACTCGATAGATGGCTCCATTAAACAGGGATATTTCAAATCCGTAAAATCAGCACCATAATTAGGCTAGTTTTTGTATTTCACAAAAACGTTGGCCAATCTATCTATTCTTCTGCGAAACAGCAGCAAAAACATTCAAAACAATGATTTCCATGTTTTTAAGGACTTTTCCTAAACTTTGATTTTCTTGCCCTTACTAGGGATAAAATCGTAATTTACCCATATCAGGTCTCAATAAATATTATTCACTTTCTTTGACGCTCAAACTTCTTAAGTGAATGTAAAAGCAAATGAAACTACTCGTAAATCCCTTTACCTAAAATCAAATTGAGAATTTCCACTTTCTCGTTACTGCTCGATCACGCAGTCCGATTAGCTCTTAATATAAACTCTAGAGCTGCATATAATCATTTATCGGGTTAGTTATAATTTTCCAACTATATTTCATGTTTAATACAGTAAATTTCACTTAATGGGCCCATTTACTCTTATTGGGCCTTAATGCATCTTAATGGGCCTAACACTATCTTAAATTCATTTCACTTTACTATTCATTTCATATAGGCTTATTGGGCTTGTGGGGCCCACCAACACTTATTAGGCTTAGTTCGAGGCCCATGAATGCTTATTGGGCTGAGACCATATCAGCAAGGCCCATTTGGCCTCTCGACTGTGGCATGTGGCTGAGAGCCATCACACTGCCCATGGTCGAGTACCACGCCAACCATAGCCATCTAGCTAGCTAGTCACTTAGGCATTTCATCAAACACCACATGTGCATGCCTTAAGCCTAGTTTATGTTCACTTAAGCATTTCATCAAACACCTTATGTGCCATCTTCAATTCATTAACCAATTGATCAAATCAATTGAAATTAAGCATGCCATAATCATGTATACATGTTTACCAACCTAACCATGCATTAAAATCACATGCTTCTTCATGAAAACCTAAATACCTAATTTCAGCCATTATTGATTTATGGTGTTTCCATGTGTTTTGATCCATAAAACATACACCAATCAACTTGAATTAATCCATAGATAAACATATATGAAGTTGGAAGCTTGAAATTATATCTAGCTTCACTTTCCCTTCTTGTTTGAAACTTGTAGGATTCCTTGGAGTGTTGAAATCAGCTCTTTAGGCGTTGGCTTTAGACTATGTTAATCTACTCAACATGGGTAACAACTACCATGAAGACAACTTTTTCCAATTTGGTTTGTAGGTTGATGAATTCAAGAGTGATAAAGCTTGAAACTATAGTTTTAATGGCTTTTCCTTGCTTGGCCGAGAGCTATGAAGAAGACAATGGTGTGTTGGCTGATTTATAAGCTAGCACACTTAGTCATTAAGTCACAAATTTCAGCCCTTAATGTGGGCTAAAGGGTTTTGGGTTTTAGTTTACCATTTAGGCTTTAATTAATTTACTAGTGGGCTTGAAATTTAACTAACGGGCTTGAGTTTTGGGCTTCTCAATTTGGGCTTTTATTTTGGGCTTTTGGGCTGAAATTTTTTCCACCAATTGGGCCTTAAATTAACTTATATTGGGCCCACCAAATGGCCCAACAATTCGACCCAATGGGCCTAAGAAATTTTGCCACACTTATTACACCTTAATGGGCTTCAAAAATTCCATGTTGGCCCATCGAGTTTTACCCATTTAATTTAATCTGAATTTTGATTAAATTAATTTTCAACACTTGAGGGGATGAATATCGAGTGTTTTAACCAAAAATATTTCTTCCCCACTTTTAACCTTACTTATGTTAAATTTTAACAATGATTAGTCAACTATAGTCAAAGTCAACTTTTCTTAACCACCATAAACCACATTTGACTTTTTTTCAAAAATCTAAAAGTGCCATATTCCATGGTTTACACTCTCATCTTTATGTTTTGGCCATTTTTGAGAGGCAAATATGTCAAAAACACCTCAAACGGAATATTTCGAACTCGTTTAGCCCCTTTTTGGTCTTTCCTTTACTTCAATGTGTTTGGGACCAAATCAAACCGACTTTCCTTCATAAACGCTCTGTATTTTCCCATTTTAAGTTCTTATCTTTAGTCAGGATGATTTATATCCATTCAGTTTAGCATGTGGCTCTCATAGCCCTTACTTTGCCTTTACGTAGCTTATGTGAGTTTCACCACTTTACTTTCAATTTCATTCCAGTAAATACTCTTCTTATGATTCAACCAACATAATAAAATGTTTGTACATATAGGAATCATAAGGAATAAGCTACATAAAAATTCAGGTCTTACAATCCTCCCCAATTAAAGAAATTCGATCCTCCAAATTAGAACCAAGTCAGTTATCAAATAGCTTATGGTGCTTCTCACACATCATGTCACGACCTCCCTTCCCGTGACTTTCTAAAAACGCCACAAATTTTTCTCGTATTTTACTTACCTCTCCTTCTATCATCACTCACACCAACAATTGGACAGTGATTCGATATTAGTCACCTCAATCATATTCATTCATAATATGTATACAAGTCAATATTCTTTTATATAATGTAAACTCTTATACATTAATACTAATACTGGTACATATACATCCCCGATCGTACATTCGTTTACATAACTGTGCTTTTACATTGTTTAGTACAAAATGTTTCAAATGCGTGTAAAGATGGATATGCAGCGGATCAAGGAATACCAGTCCTCAACCGTGCTTGACTACTGTGAACGCTCAGTAGAGAGGGGAAATAAAAAAGGGGTGAGCTCACAGCTCAGTAAGGAAATCAGGCAAGCAGGTAGATAACCACACTATCTACAAAATACAATGCTCATGCCTTGAAATCATTTCCTTAGCAACTTGTTTCTAAAGCATGCATCGTACTTGAAACTTTTATGCAATATATATAGATACAAATCATCAGTTATAAAACTGGAAACATGCTAGTTTCATAACCTCAGCAGTTTATGCAAAATATTCTATTTCTCATGTAATTTCACAAAATTCACATTTATCATGCCATACAATTAAACCAAATGACATGGCACATCATCATGTTTAAAACATGGAAAACTGGGCCTCACCCATCCCTTGGGTTACCCTTTATCACACACAAATTCACATGTCCACATTATAAAACCATGTGATAGTTCAGTCAAGAAACTCAATTTACATGGCATGAAAGGAGTAGGCGACTACATGTTCCGAGATCATGATCATAACTTATTTTTCGTGATCGTAGGCTACACAGTACTCGGTGTGTGGGGTCTCACATTTGCTGTAATGGTAGGTGGGTCAAATCCTCAACCGTCAGCTCAATACTCACTCATATCGTGTACTCAAGGTGCATTGTACTCCATGGACCCTATCTCAAGGCGGGATGCTTGCCATAAGTCTTAGTCCACATACCTTGGATATACCTCATAGTCGGGATGCTTACCATAAGTCTTAATCCTCATACTATAGGTTCTATTTTTGATAGCCCTCGACCATATCTCAAAATATTGCACGTGTGAGCATATAATCAGTGTGGCACATAGTCAGCACAGGCTCCCAACCCGACTGTTTCATGCTTTCTTTCAAAACTGGTACATGCGAGTAAACTCCCAAAATGACCATATGACAATGACATAACTCTAGTGCTTGCAATGCTCCCAGCACTATGTCATGTAAAAATATAAGTATAAGCAAAGCTCCCAATACTCTATAATGTATAAATCAATGAAAACTGAGTACGAGCTAAGCTCTTAGTACTCTATCATGTAAAACTGAGTATGATGAAAGCTCCCAATACTCTATAATACATCAATCAATAAAACTGAGTACGAGCAATGCTCCCAGTACTCTAACATGCATAAATCTCATTTCAAATTTAGTATGAGAATATACTCAAGTACTATGTGATGTATATCTAAAAAATCAAGTGTTCTCTAGCACTTATGGTTTTCACACAAACCCAATAGATGGCTTATTCAAATCATAATTCACCCAAGTAAATCAAATAGGCACTCAAATGTGCTGTTTTCGCATATAAATGAAAACATTAGCCATTCTATCATGCAACTATGAAGATTAGTCACAACATGCTTCTAAGGCTTTTTACCTTATTTTTGGATAAAACTACACTTTATCTTATTAATTCCTATCACGATGTTTCTATTCGTGGGAATTCATATAGAATATAGTTATCAAAATTCTATTCGAAATACGTATAGCTATCTCTAGCTACTTACAAAATTCCCTTACCTCATATCACGTCACGTGACCTCACTTCCTCGATGTTGGTCACTCTCGCAGTCCGATCAGCTTCCAATATCAACTTCCAAAATTGTTAATAATTATTCACATCAATATACTTTAATATACTTGTTTTCACTTGTATGACACTAAATCAATGCTTTTATCTCCTTATTTTCTCCCATTATGATGTTATAACATATATATCATATACCTATCTTCATTTCTCTTCTATTTCAAATTTAGGTATTTCACAAAGCTACCTTACAATCTTTCATACATGCCCATTTCATCATTAAATCCATATTTACTAAACTTCCTGATCATTTTCTCATCTTTCCATCCATTTGTTTTCAGAAATTTAAACTTCTACCAATTCACTCACCAATACACATAGATTAACATATATCAAAGTGGTGTATTGAATCTTACCTAGCTTGAACTTTCTTCTTTTTCACCAAAATTGGCAAAATTCACCTTGCTTCTTCAATCTTTGATTCCAACTTCTTGTTTCCAACTATGTTGTTCTCCTCTTCACTAAGAATAACTTTGCTGAACTGAATCTCACTCAAAATAGATTCAAAGATGATGTTTTCTAGAGTAGAAAGATTAGGTTAACTTTGCTTTCTTGAAAGGTTTGGTAACTCTTGGGAAAACAGAGGTTACAGAGCCTTGTATTTATAGAATTGCTCTTAGAGATCGATCTGGTAACAAAGTGAGATCGATCTGTACTGCCTTTTTCCCTTCAAAAACTGACCTTTTGAACTTAGGGGATCGATCTGCTCTTAAGTATGAGATCGATCTGCATTACTCAGAACCTTAAGGAGATCGATCTGGCCCTTACATGAGATCAATCTGTTCTACCCAGAATCTCTTCAAGATCAATCTACATTGAATGAGAGATCGATCTGCTCCTCTTTAAAAGTAGTTCTGCTGTAACTTCTTCCCAAAAATCACTGTTGCATTCGATTTAACTTTGCCTAATTACCCGTTTTGCATATCATACACATTTGCAACTTAAAAACATTCATTCCTTATGATTTATATCAATTGTGACTTGTCTGTACATCACAAAATCATAAAGAGTACATATTAAATTACGGGTCTTACACATCAGGCTCTCTAACTCCGAAGAAGCTTCCTCTGAAGTGTGATGCTGCCAGAGAACCTTCACTAACCTGATGGTCTTCGACTTCTGTACCTTCTCCTTCCTATCTAGTATCCAAATTGGCTTCTCTATATATGACATGTCCTCTCTGAGCTCTAACGACTCATACAGAATCACATGTGCCAGATTTTGGTGATACTTTTGAAGCATCGAAATGTGAAAGATGTTATAGATGCCTGATAAGTCCGGTGGTAATGCCAACCTATAGGCTTTATCTCCCACTCGATCCAGTATCTTAAAGGGTCCAATGTAGCGAGGTCTCAGCTTACCTCTCTTCCCGAATCTCGTTATACCCCTGGAAGGAGAAACCTTCAAGAACACTGACTCTCCAACTGTAAACTCTAGTGGCCTCCGTCTCTTGTTAGCATAGCTCTTCTTTCTGCTCTAAGTTGTTCGCAATCTATCACATATCAATCGAACATCCTCAGAGGATTTCATGACCAAATCAAGAGCAAATATCTTTCGATCACCCACTTTTTCCCATCCAATAGGGGAATAACATCTACGGCCATATAAAGCCTTATACGGTGCCATCTCGATACTTGAATGATAACTGTTCTTGTAGGTGAATTCGGCTAGCAGCAAATGATCATCCTAGGAACCTCTAAAATCTAGCACACATGCTCTCAACATATCCTCTAGAGTCTATATAGTCCTTTCTGACTGACCATCTGTCTGAGGATGGAAAGCGGTGGTCAAACTCAACTGGGTTCCCATGGCTTCCTAAAAATGTTCCCAAAAGTGGGAAATGAACTGGGAATCCCTATCCGAAACAATGCTCACTAGAACACCATGTAACCTCAATATCTTGTGTACATACAACTCTGCTAATGAACTTAGAGTATCGGTAGCTCTCATAGCTAGGAACTGCACTAACTTTGTCAATCTATCAACGATCACCCATATCGCATCGTGATTCTTGCGGGTCCTCGATAAACCCATCACGAAATCCATGGCGATATGCTCCCATTTTCATGTCGGTATAGGTAGAGGCTGCGATAACCCTGAAGGCTTCTGAAGCTATACCTTCACCTGCTGACAACCGAGACATCTCACCACAAAATCTACCGCATCCTTCTTCATACCCGACCACTAATACACTTTTCAGAGATTTTGATACATCTTGTTACTCCTCAAATGTAACATGTACCTCGAAGAATGAGCTTTCGACAAAATCAATCTCCTGAGTTCTGGATCCTCGGGAACACACACCCTACCTCTGAACCTCAGTAGTCCATCAGAACTCAACTCATAATTCATACCTATACCCATCTGAATCTGACTGGTCATATAAATACACTGCTGATCAATACGCTGTGCTTATCGGATTCTGTCTACCAAATCTGGTTCTAATCTCAGGGTAGTTATCACACAGTCAGTATCCATGCTAGAAGGCATATGACCCAAACTGAGACTAGTAAACTGCTCTAACAGCACATGTTCCCGAATCATCATATACGATACCATCCTAAGGCTCTTCCTAGTCAAAGCATCAACTACAACATTAGCCCTACTCGGATGATAAAGTATCTCACAGTCATAGTCCTTCAGAAGCTCTAGCTATCTTCTCTGTCTCATGTTTAGCTTCTTCTGCGAGAACAAATACTTGAGGCTCTTGTGGTCAGTAAAAATCTGGAACTTCTCACTGTACAAGTAGTGGCTCCATATCTACAACGCAAACACTATTGCTGCTAACTCCAAATCATGGGTTGGATAGTTCTTCTCATGGTCCTTCAGCTGTTAAGATCCATAACCAACTACCTTTTCATCCTGCATCAATACAGAACCCATTCCCTGATGCGAAGCATAAATATACACAGAAAAACCTCCTGAGCTGGTAGAAATAGTGAGAATCGGAGCGGTGGTCAATCAACGCTTCAACACTTGACAACTCCTCTCACAATCATCGTCCCACACGAATGCAACATTCTTCTCAGTGAGACGGGTCAATAGAGTAGCTAACGTCGAAAACCCATGGTACGAGCTAAACGTATTATCCACAAGTGCACGGGTCATATAAGTAATAATGTGATTTGAGTCCCGAATTATCGTCCCACAGAGAAGTTGATTAGCCTAATTAACTACTAGTTAATCTTACGCTAAGTATATCCTATCAAATTATGAATTGATGGGTGATCTATAAGGCTAACAGTACTGAAAATAATAAAACTATAAAATAAAGAAAATTAAACAGAGCTAAAATTACTTACAAAGCTCCAAGCACTTAAAAGCAAATAACCTACAAAAGAAAATTAAAACAGTTAAATGAATTAACGCAACTAAAATAAAATGCAAATAAGAAAAGAAAGAAAAAAATTAAACTAAAATTTAAGCAAACTTAAAATAAAAATGCATGTAATTAAACTAATAAAAATTGCAAATTAAACTAACCTAAAATCTAATAAAAATGAAGACTAAATTAAAAATGAATGAAACATATTTAATCTAAATTAATTCTAAATGTAACTCATAAAATAATATATTGAAATTAAATCCTTAAAGCTATGATATAAAATTAACTTTTAACTAAAAATTAAAATTAAAGATTAAATTAACAACTTAAAACATTAGATTTAACCTACAATTATCAATTAACCACTATCCTAAACTAACAACTAATGAAACAATCAAAATAATAACAATGCAATAAACATTAAATTAAACAAAGACAATGTGGCCAAATAAGGCCTTAGCTAATTTTCTAAAAAAGTGGTGCCGACTTTATGCACTGTACACGTTTCTTCAACAAGTTTCATTTCCAGGTGCTGCTCTCGGTTCAGTGTTGTGTCCTACTGTTCTTAGTTTAGTGTCCTCGATCTGCTTCTGCTATTTGTCCTCGGTCTGTCCTACCCGTGTCCCAGCAATACAAAACACAGCCACTCTCTGCCCAGCTAGTATACGTCTCTGCACTTTTACTTTGCTGCACAGGTGATGGTTTTCACTGCTGCATCCATAACCGTATCCTGCTCCAGGTCTTGCACAACTTTCTACTACACGGGTTCTCGACACACCATGCTGTCCACTGCTGCCTCAAGTCTGCATTGTGGCTCTTGTAACATTTCTGCATAAATGAATAGTATTGGAGCTATAAAACAGAGGTTGAATGCCAAGCTAATCTTGCTTCTAAGATGAACCCATGCACTACAAATGCTGAGATGAAATGTAGTAAATAAAATGGACTAAAGAAATATGAGAAAATGTAGTAAAGAGAGGTATGATTGCAAAGCAGTCAATGAAATTAAACCATAAGAAGAAACATCAGAGCACTACTATGTCTTCAAGTAGGAAATACATGAATAAATTTGCAGTCAAAGAGTAAATCGAATCAACTAACAACTGCTAAACAGAGAAATGAGAGAGCAACATGGGCTATGCCTTGCTTCATTTTCTGCTTAGCTTACCGTTCCACTGTGCGAGCAATGCAAGAACAAAATTCGATGTTGAACTTACACCACTGCACCAGAACAAGGCAAAACGAGAACAACGTGCTTTGGCAAATCAGCTAGGCAACCCTCAAATGTTTCTCACCATTCTAAGCTAAAGCAAGCATAAAAAAATATAAACAGCATGTAAAAGGATGAAGAAGGAGTTATAAAACAAAGAAAAATAGTAAATAAAACTAGTAAACTGAGAATAAAACTTTCATTGATGCGACTATAAAAATGCAAACATCATAATAGTCAAGAAATTTATAACATTGTGAATGAAATCTTTTAAATGAAGTTAAAAAAAAAAATGGAAGCTTGCTGATTAACAGAAATGGTGGCAGCCAGTAAAAGAACAAGGAAGGAAGTGGAAACTTTCATAAAATAAGAGTAACATTTTCAATGAACAGTATTGAAAAAAAAAATCAATGGAGGCTAACAACAACTAACGGGAAAATGCTTGGAAATAAAAAAAACAACTTAAAAACTAAAGCTAACCTAGAATTACAACTACTCCTAATTTACTCTACAGTACTCCTACCCTAGCTACTTACCCTACTCTTACTTCCTACTCTACTTTTTTTTTTTCAATTGCCATCATGTTCTATTTATACACACACTTAGAGGTACAATGGTAATTTTTCCATCCTAGATGAGTTGGCATTTTTTGGCCATTTGTCTTCATTTGATTTGCTGCAGAGTAGATATTTCCATGTCATCAGTCTTTTTGTCCAATTGGTTGTGTGATGTGGCCCGACGTGTGTCTTCCAGAGGATTGGCACGGTGTCCTTCGATTTTATCATTTCGAAGCAAATAAAATAGGGACACCTGGCATCATGCATGTCCAGATGACTTGATGACTTGGCCTGTAAATTGGAAGTGGTCCAGTCTCCCTTAGCCCGTTTTCAGCCCAATTTCGACTGAAACGACTAAGTTTCATCCAGATTTAATTTACCTGCACATTAAAGAATTTTAATTAAATAAAAGGGATTATTAATAAAATAATATGGGGATTAAATAAATAATTAGGAAATTAAGCACAAATAATTCTATTAAAAATAGAATTATCACACCCCTAAACTTGAGCTTTTACTTATCCTCAAGCAAAACAAAATAATTGTAGGAATGACAAGTACTAAACACAATAATTTCCCCAATATCATCCTCAAAGATAAAGTGTAGACTATGATCTCAAAGACTCACAATTACAAGTCCAACACTTAGAATCATTCAATCATAAGTCCTAACCTAAATTGGACTTCTCGTGTGTGTGTGAAAATGTTAAAATCACTTCACAGTACATTATCCAGATCAAATTATGTAAACACGGTGAATGCAAAGTCAATGACATGTGATCATTCCCATAAGTTTACTTTTCACTTATCTCTCCGCTAATGTTGTCACACTTAACTAAAGATCAACAGGACTTTATTAAGCTTGTAATGTAAGGCTAGGGCTAAGGTATGATAAAGTCGATTTAGGTTTAATTATCCCTTAACATGCATTACTTCTAGGATCTTTAATGTAAGAGCTCATTTATTTCCCCCAAACTTATTTATTTTGCTAAACATTTTATTTTATTTTTGTATTTTTCATCTTTTTTTTTTGAACTTTCACTATCACCAAATTCCCATATGTACAAAGCTCACAATATATCCCAATGACTTTTCATTCTTTTAGGGAAAGGGATAGGAACAAAGTAGTTAAGCTAAAGAAAATATGCAGGTGTATTTACAGAGAACAGCTTATTTGGCTCAGATGGGTGACTAGGGGTAAAGTATGTAGAGGGATGGCTCGAAAGGCTCAAATGATCCAAATATGGCTTAAATCATCTCTCTAATTAAGTGTGATCTAATATTTCACCTCAAGACAAGATCAAACAAATTCTAGAATATGATGCACAAAATCAATTGAACAAATGCAATCCTAGGTCCACATAAGCTTTCTCAAAATAAATATACAGTTTCATGACATGACATGTGCATAAAATGAGGAAATCACAATCAGAATCAAGACAAATTCAAGAACTCAACTTCATGCTTTTCCTATAATCATGCTTCTCAGTCAATCAAAATTAGACTTAATCATGGGGTCATATCATTGGAATATGGGAAAACTACATGCTAAGCACTAAATCATCCAAAAATCCAACAATTTAAGCTCAGATTTTTGAAATTTTTTTAATTTTTGCCCAAAATTGCTCAAGTGATATCCCCTCCCCCAAACTTAAAGTGCATAGTGTCTTCAGTTTGCAGATAATATAAACATTTAAGTTCAAGAATAGAGTACTCCCCCATTTGATGATGATGATGAACAACCGAAGTTTGATTGAAAAGGTAATGCTAGAAAAGAAATCTACAAAATAAACAAAGAAAGAAACAACTAAAAAGAAAAGAACTATACAAAAAGTGAAAAAGAAAAAGAAATCCACTTCAAATGCAACTAAAAAACACAACACTCAGTAGCAGGGCGGAGAGTAGGAGGATCAGCCAGAGTGGTGATAGAATTTTGACAGTTAACTCCTCCTTAGCTCTATCTACTTCCCTCATTCTTTCAGGTTTCCTATGCTTAAGCCTTATATCCTCTATCCTAAAACAATCTTGAGAGTCATCATGGAGCTTCAAAGGTTTGAAAGCATGAAATGTCACCTCCTGATCTAGGACTCTCATAGTCAACTCCCCCTTTTGTACATCAATTAAGGTTCTACCAGTAACTAAGAAAGGTCTGCCTAGTATAATGGGGACTTCCCTGTCTTCCTCCATGTCCAATACAATAAAATTCGCAGGGAAAATAAATTTATCCACCTTGACTATCACGTCCTTAATGACCCCCTTCAGATATTTAATGGATCGATCAGCTAGCTAAAGGGTCACTGTGGTAGGCTTGACATCCCTTATTCCTAACTTTTGGTAGATTGACAAGGCATCAGATTTATACTAGCTCCTAGATCACACAAGGCTCTACCAAAGAAAAGATTTCTAATAGTGTAGGGTATGGTAAAACTCCTGGGATCCTTGAGCTTGGGGGGTAATTTCCTCCGAATAATTGCACTACATTCCTCAGTTAAAGCCACCATCTAATATTCTTCCAATCTTCTTTTCCTAGAGAGGATATCCTTCAAAAACTTCACATAACTTAGCGTTTGCTCTAAAGCATCTGTGAAAGGAATGTTGATGTGAAGTTTCTTAAAAACCTTAAGAAATTTGGTGAATTATTGATCGAGTTTTTGATTCTGAAACCTCTGAGGAAAAGGTACTGGTGGTCTAACTGGAAGGGATGTAGTGGTAACATGTGTAGCATCAGAGGACGAGGAAGGCTGTGAAGAAGAAGAATAAGGTAAAGATGAAGAAGCGCCTAGCTTTGTTTCCTTTGCAGCCCGATCCTGATGTTCCTGCTCTTTCTGAGCTGCTTCGTTAGAACTTAAAGATTCTTCAACTATGTTCTGTTTAGGGCTGGACTTAACTTGTGAATCATCCAGCTCTCCGCCACTCCTAAGGGTGATGGATTTCACATGTTCTTTACCCTCCCTTTGTCTAACAGGGTTAACTTCAGTATTACTGGGGAGGGTCCCTTGTAGACGTTGGCTAAGAGCACTAGCTATTTGTCCAACCTGAACTTTTAAGTTTGTAATTGAGGCAGCTTGATTTTGTAGGATAGTCGTGAACATTTCCTCAAGCGAGGGCTTCTTCTCAGTTGCTGGTGCATGGTAAAGTCAGTTTACCTTAGTGTTTTCTTTTTGTTTTGCTGATTAAAGTTGAAGGAGGTGTACTGCACTGGACGCTATGATGTTAGGGGGATGTGTTGGTACAGAACCACCATGCAAAGCTGAAGCAGCGGTGGACAACACCTAAACAGAGTATGCCGATGATTAGAGTAGTAGAAAATCGGGCATCAGCTCGAGTAAGATACTGTTAGCATCTGGAGCAGAAGCCATGGATGAATCTTGGACACTTGAAGAGCAGGACAAAACCAAGAGCAGCAGCTGGGAACCGAGAATGCTGAGAAATGTTTTGGTGAAGAACATGAACAGTGTTTGGAGGGAATGGTTTAAATTTACTTAAGGCCATGTTTGGTACATTTGCATTATAGCTTTAACTCATTTTCATGCATTGTTAGTTTAGTTTAATTCCTATTTAATTTGTTAGCTTAGTTTAAAGTCTTTGATTAAATTGCATGATTAGTATTTTTGTTTAATGGTTTAGAACTTAGTTTTAATCAGGTTGATAGTTAATTAAGTGTTCACTTAGAGTTAAATTAGGGGTAAAATTTATTTCATTAAATCTTAAGTTAGTTTAAATTGCATTTTGATTAAATAGTATTATTGCATTTTAGGATTGTTAATTTTAGTTTAATTAATCTTGCTTTGTTATTCTCATATTTGCATTTTATTTGCGTTAATTAGTTTTAGCTATTTTAATTTCTTTTGTAGGCTTTTGATTTTAAGTGCGTAGAGCACTGTAAGTAATTTTGTTCGGTTTTATTTAGTTTATTTTATAGTTTTATTATTTTCAGTACTTTTAATTAGCCTTAGTAGATCACCACCTTAATCTTATAATTTTCCAGGATATACCATAAGGTAAGATTAACCGGTAATTAATTAGACTAACCAACTTCTCTGAGGGACGATAACTCGAGACTCAAATCCCATTATTACTTGTACGACCCGTGCACTTGCGGACAATACCTTTAGGGCGTGTCAATGGTAATTTTTTCATCCTAGATGAGTTGGCATTGTTTGGCCACTTGTCTTCATTTGATTTACTGCATAGTAGATATTTCCATGTCATCAGTCCTTTTGTCCAATTGGTTGTGCGATGTGGCCCAACGTGTGTCTTCCAAAGGATTGGCATGGTGTCCAGACGACTTGATGACTCGGTTTGCAAATTGGAAATGGTCCAGTCTCCCTTAGCTCGTTTTCAGCCAAATTTTGACTGAAACGACTGAGTTTCATCCGGATTTAATTTACTTGCACATTAAAGAATTTTAATTAAATAAGGGAGATTATTAATTAAATAATATGGGGATTAAATAAATAACTAGGAAATTGAGCACAAATAATTCTATTAAAAATAGAATTATCAACCCACCAACAAACTTCCGATAATAACTAGCTAAACCCAAAAAAGTCCTGATCTCGGTGACCATCCTCGACTGTTCCCACTGAACTACAGCCTTAATTTTGGATGTATCTACTGGCACTCCATCATTTGACACAATGTGTCCCAAAAATAAGATCTGCTCTAACTAGAAGTCATACTTATTGAGTTTAGCATGCAACTCCTATTTGAGAGTCTGTAATATAATCCTCAGGTGCTGCTTATGCTCTTCTTGAGACTTCGAATACACCAAGATGTCATCGATAAAGATGATAACAAACTAATCTAAGTATGGCTTGAACACATCATTCATTAAATTTATAAAAGCTGCGGGAGCATTCGTCAATCCAAATGGCATAACCAAGAACTCATAGTGGCTATATCGGGTCTGAAATGTTGTATTAGGCACATCTCCACTACGAACTCTTAACTGATGATACCCAGACCTTAGATCAATCTTAGAAAAGACCTGTGCTCCCCGAAGCTGATCCAACAAGTCATCTATACACAGAAGGGATACCTATTTTTGATGGCAGCCTTATTTAAAAATCTGTAATCAATAAATAATCGGAGGCTTCCATCCTTCTTCTTCACAAACAGAACCGGTGCTCCCCAAGGTGAAACACTAGGTCTAATGAACCCCCTATCCGACAGTTCCTGCAACTGTTTCTTGAGCTCCTCTAACTCAACTAAGGTCATGCGATATGGTGTTTTTGAAATAGGCTTGGTACCAGGTACCAAATCTATACAAAACTCCACCTCTCTATCTGGTGGTAACCCTGGTAGTTTATCCGAAAAGACATGGGGAGACTCCCTAACCACAGGGATATCTGCCAACTCCGGATGCGCCTTATCTGTATCGACCACGTACGCAATGAAACCTTCAACAATTTGATTTCTTATTCAGTAAAATACACTGTCTACTATATATTGCAGCTACTTATTTCATTTCTTTTCAGTAAACTTTACAATATATTTTTCAGGGGTAGGAAACATAACCGTCTTAGAATAGCAATCTAAAATAGCATGGTTTGTATCTAACCAATCCATTCCTAAGATTACATCAAAATCACTCATACTTAACAATATTAGATTAGCTATCATATCCTTTCCCCATACTCTTAACTTACATTCATTAAACACATACTCAACTAATTGACTGTTATTCATAGGCGTACTAATCAACATTATTCTACTTAAAGGTGTACGCTTTACATGTTTCGATAACTTACAGGCCAATGAAGGTGATACGAATGAATACGTGGCACCGAGATCAAATAAAACATATGCTTCAAGATAAATAATCAGGATGTTACCTTTAATCACATCCAATGAAGCATCAGTTGTACCCTGGTCCAAAGCATGTACCCGCCCTTGACCAATCACTTGCTTCCCCTTCTCCTTAGCTATCGCTCTCTTTCTTGGAGCAGACGCATCTACTGTAGCTCTCTTTCGCTCCTTGCCCTTCTGTGGGGCAAGCTCAATCTACTCTGGGTAAGTTCTCGCAATAGGCCCTGGTTTCCCGCATCAGAAACAAACTACAAGCATCATCGGACAAGGTCTATTACCATGATATCTGTCGCATCTACTGCACTGCTCAGTAGTAGGCCTATATCCTCTAATAACAATGCCCCTAGCTGGAGCTTTAATCGAATATACGGGAGGTCTAATAGTCTTCTCCTGTATCTCCTCGATCTGTGGTCTCTTACCGAAGAGTCTCATCCATCATCGATAATCGAAACCTCTATCTCTTATCGACCTCTTCCTATCTCTATCTCGACTACTAATAACCTTCACAAACTCAAAGGCAATCCTCTCATAATCCTACTTATAGAGTTACACCCTGCACACTGCCTCCTCATAAGTACAGATACCTAGTGGAACCAATCTAGACCATAGCGTCAGTCTCTTTAAAGCCCGTAACATAATATGTACTCTTTATGATTTTGTGATATATGGACAAGTCACATTTGATATAAATCGTAAGGAATGAATGTTTTTAAGTTGCCAATGTGTATGAAATATAAAACAGGTAGTTAAGCAAAGTTAATATCAATGTAATAGTGGTGTTTGGGAAAATTACAGCAGAACTGCTTCAGAAGAGGAGCAGATCGATCTCTCATTCAATGCAAATCGATATTGGATAGGTTCTGGGTAGAACAGATTGATCTCATAGCAAGGCTAGATCGATCTCCTTAAAGTTCTGTGTAAAGCAAATCGATCTTATGCTTAAGAGTAGATCGATCCCCTAAGCTTAAAAAGTCATGTTTTGAAGGGAAATATGTAGGGCAGATCTATCTCATTTAGTTAGCAGATCGATCCTTTAGAGCAATTATATAAATACATGGTGGCTCTGCAACTTCTATTTTCCCTAGAACACCAAACCCTTCCTGAAACAAGTGAAAACCTAACCTTTCTAGTCCAAAAATCTTCATCTTTCAAGTAGTTTTGAGTGAGACTCAATTCAGCGAAGTTGTTCATAGTAAAGAGTAGAACAACATAGTTCAAAACTAGAAGTTGGAATTAAAGATTGAAGGAGCAAGGTGGATTTTACCAAATTTGGAAAAAAGAGGAAAAGTTCAAGCTAGGTAAGATTCAATACACCAGGTTCATATACGTTAATCTAGGTGTATTGGCGAGTTGATTGGTGTATGTTTAAATTGTTGAAAACACCTTGATCATGAAAAATATCTATGACCTAGATATTGGTATGAGATTGAGAAAATGATTAGGAAGTTGAGTAAACAGAGATTAAATGATGAAATAAGCACGTATGAAAGATTGTAAGGTAGTTTTATGAAATACATAAATTGGAATCGATGAGAAATGAAGATATGCATATGAAATATATGGTATAACAGCATAATGGGAGAAAGTGATGAGATTGAGGCATTGAGAGCAGTTAAATGCATTGATTTTGAGTCATACAGGTGAAAACAAGTATATTAAGGTAGACTGGTACAGATAATTATTAATAGCTTCGAAGTTGATATTGGAAGCTGATCCGACTGCGAGGTTTTGTAGCACTGAGGAAGTGAGGTCACGCGACGTGATCCGAGGTAAGGGAATTTCGTGAGTAGTTGAGATAGCTACATGTATTTCGAATAGAATTTTGATTATTGTACTATATTTGAAATCCTGCGTATAGAAAGTTTGTGATAGGAAGCATGTTTGTGACTAAATTTTATGGTTGCATGATAGAATGGCTAATGTTTTCATGTTATATGTGAAAACAACACATTTGAGTGCCGATTTGATTTGATTGGGTGAAATTCAATTTAAATAAGCTATCTATTAGATTTGTGTCAGACCCAGATCTTTGTAGCTTGTACCTTATGATTCCTATGTGTATGAACACTATGTAATTATAGTTGAATCATAAGAAGAGTATTTACTAGACTTAAAGTGTTATTGAAATAATTAACACACAAAAGCTACATAAAATGCCTAATGTGAGCGATGGGTATCACAGGCTAAACCGAGTTATTCTAAATCATTCTGACTGAAAATAAGAACTTAAAATAAGAGAGCGTAGAGAGCTCATGAAGAGAAGTCAGCTTGATTTAGACCCAAAAACACAAAACGAGAGTAAAAGCTAAAAAGGGTAAAATGGACCTTTTTGGCGAGAAAAGGAGTTTCGGGTGAAATTATCCACCTGGAGCGATTGGAATATAAAAACGAGAGTGTAAGACATAAGATATGACACTCTCGAAATTTTAAGAAAAAGTCAACATGGTCAATGATTGAGGAAAAAGTCAACTATAGTTAAGAAAGTGGACTTTTACCATAGTTGACTAATCATGGTTAAAAATTAACCTAAGTGTGGAGGAAAATTTGGGGAAAAATATTCTTGGCTAGAATATAAGATAATCATCCCCGAAAGTAAGGAAAATTTATTCGGAAGGATTCCGGATTTAATTTAATGGTTAAGAACGTAATGGGCCTAAGATGAAAATTTTAAAGCCCATTAAGGTATACTAAACGTATATCGAAATTCTTAGGTCCTTTAGACCGAATTGTTGGACCAATTGATCGGCCAAATTTTGAGACAATTAAAGGCCCGAGACATAGTAAAAATTTCAGCCCGAAAGCCCAAACCAAGAAGCCCAAATGGAAAAGCCCATGAGATAAATATCTAACCATAGTTAAAGTTAACTATGACTCATAAGGTGACTCATAAGGTGACTCATGGCTAAGGTTTGGAAAGTCAAGTTAAATGACTGAAAAGTAAAGCTTAATGGCTAAGTATATGGCTTATAAATTCAGCCACACCATTGTCATCTTCATCACACCAAATCCGGCTAGAAGAAGAAACCATTGAAATATATTTTCCAAGCTTTCTCTCACTAGAAATCACTAGGAATTAGGCATATTTGGAACTTGCATTCTTCATGGAAGTTGTTCCAAATTGAAAGGATACTGACATATGTTGGAATTGGCTATCAAGGAGCCATAGAGTGCAAACCGAGAGCCTCCAAAGTTTCGGCCAAAGGGTGAACACAACAATTGGTATATTTTCTAATTTTCCAATTTCATATATGTTAATGTATGAATAATTTCAAGTATGTTGATATATATTTTAAGCATTGAAACATATTAAATCACCATGAAGTGTGTTAGGCCGAGAGTGATTAATGGGATGTTAATTTATGTCAATATGATTTTTAGACATAAATGGATTAGTGTACATGTATTAATGTTAATGGTGTAATTAGAATTAATCAATTTGATTAATTAATACATGTAATTTGTTGGCAATCAAGGTGTTTGATAAGATGCCTAAATGAACTGTGTGATAATTGGTAATGTTGCCTACCAAGTGTTTGTGAAAATACCTAAGTGAAAATGGCTAAATAATAGGCATGGATGGCATGCCATGGTAAAATCGAGACATGGGTAGCTCTCGGCCATGGCATGTGGCCGAGAGGCCCAATGGGCCAAGCCCAAAATTGTTAGGCCCAATAGGGTGTAATGGGCCTAGTACAAGCCCAATAAGAGTTGGTGGGCCCCACAAGCCCAAAAGGCCCGACAAAAGTGAATAGTAAAATGAAAATGGACTTATGGCCTAGTTAAGCCCATTAAGGATTATTAAGGCCCATTAAGGGAAAATAGAATGTATTAATGTATAATACAGTAGGAAAAGTATAATTAACCTGAGGAATGGTTATTTACAGCTCCGAAGATTACATTGAGAGCTGATCGGACTGCAGGATTTAACAGCACCGAGGAAGTGAGGTCACGTGACGTGATCCGAGGTAAGGGACTTTTGCGAGTAGTTAGAGATACCTGCACTTATTTTTGTCTGCTTTTACATTCACTTAAAAACTCTGAGGGTCAGGGAAAGTGAATAATAATTATTGCGACCTGATAGTGGCAAATTATGATTTTGCCCCTAGTTAGTCAAAAAGTCAACTTTTGTGAAAAGTTGCAAAAAGCATGGAAACTATTATTGTGATTGTTTCACTGCTGTTTAGCATGAAAATAAATATATGGGCTAATGATTTTAAGGTTGATGTGACTTAAGCACACTTTATAGTGCTGATTTTGATGTTTTATAAACAATCCCTTTTTAAAGAGCCATCTATCATATTATGTGAGAATGAATCGTGCTAGAGCACAACTCGTACTGGATTTCATATGTTTTCCACATACTTTAGTGCTGGATTTTTATACGCACTAGATTTCCATGACATGCATGATAGAGTACTGGAGTTTTACTCGTACTCAGCTTTTAATGATATATGCATGACACAGAGTGCTGGAGCGATTAGCTCGTACTCGAGTTTTACATGAGATACATGACAGAGTACTGGAGCGTTGCTCGTACTCGATTCTTCATGGTTTATACATGACATAGTACTGGAGCTATGGCTCGTACTTGATTTGATGATATTGTGCATAGCATGGTACTAGAGCTATTGCTCGTACTTGATTTAATACATGAATTATGCATTGACCTAGTTGCTGGAGGTTGCTCGCACTAGAGTTGAGTTTGTGATGTGAAACAGTGTTTGAGCGTAGTGTCGACTGTGTGTCGCACTTAAGGATGCGCACTATATGTGATATTATTTACATGTACCTATTCATGCCGCATTCTTGTGTGACTGAGTGTCACATTTTGAGAGGATGGCCAGCATGAGGGTATTAGAGATGTGGTATGATATTTCCACAGGCGCGAGGGCTAAGACCTATAGTAGGCACCCTGACTGTGATGTTGATATTCCACGGGTGCGAGAGCTAAGACCTATGGTAGGCACTCTGGCCGTGATGCAGGGTCCATGGGTGTACTTTGTACCGTGCCTGAGTGGCGCGAGGTGTACGCTGTACCGTGTGTTGTTATGGAGTTGAGGAGGATATAGCTGACGGTTGTGATGGACTGACCCCCCTCCCATTGCAGCAGTGATGCCCCGCACACTAGGATTCCGTGTAGCTTGGGATCACATTTCGGATATGATCATAGTCCAGGATACTATTTACATTTAACCATAGGGTCTCACATGATATATCACATTGATTGACTGATTTAAATTGCGGACAGACCTGAGGGATGGGTCGGACTCTGATTTTGTGTTGTGAATCATTTAATGCCATATTTATTGTGATTTAAATATACATGGCATGATTTACATAAAGGCATGATTTATATACAATGCATTGTTTTGCACTACATGCCTAAATTTGAGAAAGAAAGCATGATTTTCTGTACATGGGATTTATTCTGTACAAGTATATATATTATATTTCAAGACATGCTTTTAAAGCGAGTAAAGGAAATAATGTTTTCAAGGCATAGCATTATTTTGAGTAGATAGTGTAGATATCTACTTGCTTGCCTGATTTCCTTACTGAGAGCGTTGTATGCTCACCCCTCTTTCTTTACATCTCTCTGCAGAGCGTCAGTAGTAGAGCGAGAGCTATCGAGGGATAGTATCCCAGAGTCCACTGCTAGTTCCTATCGATCGCCAGGTATACATATTATGTACAGTTGTGTATCTAAACATAGAAACAGCACAGTGATGTATACGTTATATATTATGGGGAATGTATTTGTATTAGATTTTATATAATCTTACATATATAATAAAAGCAAGTACAGTCAGTAATAGTATGTTGACATGTATGTATGATATTGGATGATGTGGTAAGTGAGGACTCTGACATCGAATCATAGCCCAACCATTGAAGAGCGGAAAGGTAAGTTAAGAATGCAAAAAATTTGTAGTGTTTTTGGTTAAAGTCATGGATTGAGAATGGGTCCTGACAATTTGTGTGTAAGCCATTAGTGCTAGAGAATACTCGCACTATAGTTTATGAGATATGCATCACATAGTACTTGAGTATATTCTCGTACTTAATTTAATTGCGATTTATGCATTATGGAGTATTGGGAGCATTGCTCATACTCAGTTTTACATGATAGAGTACTGGGAGTATTTCTCGTACTCAGTTTTCATTGATTGATGCATTTTAGAGTATTGGGAGCATTGCTCATACTCGGTTTTTACATGACATAGTGCTGGGAGCATTGCTCGCACTAGATTTATATCACTTGTGTTATGGTTATGCTGGGAGTTTACTCGCACGTACCAGTTTTGAAAGAGAAAACATGAAACAGCCGTGTTGGGAGCCTATGCTGACTGTATGTCACACCAATTATATGCTCACACGTGCAATATTTTGATATATGGCCGAGGGCTATCGAAATTATTATCCATAGTATAAGGGCTAAGACTTATGACAAGCGCCTAACTATGAGGTATATCCAATGTATGAGAGCTAAGACTTATGGAAAGCACCCCGACCTTGAGATTGGGTCCATGGAGTAGTTTGTACCGTGTATGTCACATGAGTACGTTGTATCATGAGTACATGATGTTGTTGAGTTGTGAGCTGACGGTAGAGGATTTAACCCACCTCACGTTATAGCAATTGTGAGACCCCGCACACCTAGTACTGTGTAGCCTGGGATCATGAAAAATGAGTTATGATTATAATCTTGGAACATGTAGTCGCCTATCTTGTTTTATCACTTGAGATTTCTTGAATGACTTATCACCTGGTTTTATAATTTGAACATGTGAATTTGTATGTGATAAAGGGTAACCCGAGGGATGGGTATTTTGATTTAATTAAATGGAGTGATAAATATGAAATTTATGAATTACATAAGAAATGCAATGTTTTGCATAAACTGCTGAGATTCATTAAACCAACATGTTTCCAGTTACATAATTGACGATTTATATCTATATGAATATATTGCATAAATGTTTAAATAAAGACACATGCTTTAGATATGAGTTGAAAAGGAAATGATTTCAAGGCATGAACATTGTATTTTGTAGATAGTGTGGTTATCTACTTGCTTACCTGATTTCCTTACTGAACTGTGAGCTCACCTTTTTTTTATTACCCCTCTCTACAAAGCATTCACAGTTGTTGAGCACAGCTGAGCTCTGATATTCCTTGATCCACTGCATATCCATCTTACGTAAGGTATACACATTTGAAACGTTGGTACTGAACAATATAAGAGCACAGTTAAATAAACGAATGTAAGGTCAAGGATGCATATGCACAAGTATTTGTATTAATGTATATGAGTCTACATTTTTATAAAAGAGTACTTACATACAATAGATAATTGTATTGATATGTATGCATATTACGGAATGAATGTGGTTGAGGTGACTAATATCGAATCAAAACCCAACGTCTTGGTGTTGAGTTAGGACAGAAAGAGAGGTAAAAAAATAAGAAATGCAAAAAAAAAAAAATGTGGTGATGCTGGTAAAAGTCATGGGCGCTATGGGCGGTCGTGACAGTCTCAGTCCATCCACAAATCTTTGGACCTTCTTGGCCTCACTGATCATAATATCAGGGTCGTACCTTCCAAGAGACATGAATCTTATCTCATACTCATCCACTAACTGACTCCCTTGGCTCAACCCCAAAAAGTCCATCTGCAGCTTTCGCTACGCTGTATCTGGGACGTACTACCTCCTGAAGGCATCCAAAAATATGTCTCAACTGGTCTAAGTATGTCGGGCTCTCAGTATCGACCTAGTAGACTTCCACTAATGCTCTGCCGCTCCCTTCTGCATGAATACCATGAAAGCAACCCTCTCTGAAGTCGTGCACTGAAATAACCCATACAACTTCTTGATCTCTCCTATCCAATCCCCAGCAACCACTGGGTCCTTGACCCTACTGAATGACGACAATTTAAACTTTTGAAACTGTCATAACCAGTCTAACTCATAATCATACCCCAATCCACCACTGACCTGTTGCGGGTTAACAGGAGATGACGTACCCTGAACTGGTGGAGGTGTAAGAGTATCTATGGGCTGTGGCATCTGTGTAGGTTGTTCAGGTGTATTAGGAGCAACTGTCTGTCCAGTAGCAATCCCTGCATTCAGACCCTGCCTCCCATGCATAGCCTGAGTAAACATCTTCATCATGGTCTCTAAGCTAAGCTTTAACATCGTAAAGCGTGTCTTGATACTCTCAGGTACCCCAGTGGGACCCTGAAACTCATGGTCAGATGAAGACTCGTCTTGGCTCTTAGGCCTACCTTTACGGCCTCTAGCCAGACCTACACCTCTCTACCACGACTGGTATTAGCCATAATGGCTCGATTCCTAAATTCACAACCATTACTTTTCAATTCCCATATTGGAATACACCTTTGTATATAAATACAACACAGTAATATGGGGATGTCAGCTTTTTCTAACCACTAACACCGACTCACATCAGACCAACTTAACTCTGATACCATTCTGTCACGATTGACTTTTTACCAAAAACCACTACAAATTTTTGCTTTTTCTTACTTTTCTTTCTGTCATAATTCAACCACCAACAGTTGGGCTGTGGTTCGATATTAGAATCATCACCTTTACTTACCATATCATCCATTCAATACGATGCATACATGTCAATATAAACTATTTATTGACTGTAAATACTTTTGTACCATATGTGAGTAGCACATATATTTAAATACAAATACACCCCCCATTATTACATTGTTTACATCATTAAGCTGTTATATGTTCAGATACAAAATAGTACATGATGTGTATACCTTTCGCTCGATAGGAATGTAGCAGACAAAAGGAATACAAGTCCTCAGCCGTACTCTATCTACTGCGGATGCTATGTAGAGAGGTGGAAAATGAAACGGGGTGAGCTCACTAGCTCAGTAAGGAAATCAGGCAAGCAAGTAGATAACTACACTATTTACTAAAATAATGTCATGCCTTAAAATACTCTTTCCTTCGTTTCACATTTAAAGCATGTATCAGAAAACTGATATAGTGTATACATATTTAGTTACATGTACTGAAATCATGTGGAGTTCGTAAATATAGGCATTTCATGCAAAACACCGCATTTTTGCAAACTCATAATGGCTTTAAAGTAAATCATATCATTTTAATTCAAACATGTTAAATATGGCATTTCAGCAATTAAAACATATCAATCAGGTTTCGACATATCCCTCAAGTCTACCTGAAATCATAAATCATGTGATATAATCATGTGAGAGTCGGTGGCTATATGCAATAATATCCTGGACTATGGTCATATCCTATACTGTGATCCCAAGCTACACGGATTTCGATGTGCGGGGCATCACTGTTGTAATGGAAGGTAGGTCAAATCCTTAACTGCTAGTTATCAACTCCTCAACTCCACATATCACTCCACAACAACACACGGTACAACATACTCCGTGACACATGCACGGTACAACGTGCACCTGTGGATCCTATCTCAATAGATAATCAATGCCACATCTCTAAATCCACTTGCAAACACCTCATCTGTGTGACACTCAGTCTACATGAGGAAATCAGCACGGTTTCAAGTGCGAGTAATACTTCAGCACTAGGTCATGCATAATTTTCATTTCAAATCAAGTACGAGCAATTGCTCTAGTACTATGCCATGCACAAAACTCTTTAAAATCAAGTACGAGCAACACTCTAGTACCATGCCATGTATGTCATGGGAAATTAAGTGTGAGTAATCACTCCAACACTTTTCATCTAGAAAACATATAAAATCAAGAGCGAGCAGTGCTCCAATACGATTTATTTTCACACAACTTGATAGATGGCTCCTTGAAACTGGGATATTTCAAATCTGTAAAATCAGCACCATAATTGGGCTATTTTTTGTATTTCACAAAAAACATTAGCCAATCTATCTATTCTTCTGCTAAACAGTAGTAAAAACATTTAAAAACATGATTTTCATGGTTTTTAGGACTTTTCCTAAACTTTGACTTTTTTCCCTTAATAGGGGTAAAATTATAATTTACTTATATCGAGTCATATTCCATGGTTTACACTCTCATCTGTATGTTTTGGCCGTTTTCGGGAGGCGAATATGTCAAAAACACCTCAAATGAACCATTTTGAACTCGTTTAGCCCCTTTTTGGTCTTTCCTTTACTTCAATGTGTTCGGGACCAAATCAAACTGATTTTCCTTCATAAGCCCTCTGTATTTTCCCATTTTAATTTCTTATATTTAGTTAGGATGATTATATCCATTCAGTTTAGCTTGTGGCTCTCATAGCCCTTACTTGGCCTTTACGTAGCTTATGTGAGTTTAACCACTTTACTTTCAATTTCATTCTAGTAAATACTCTTCTTATGATTCAACCAACATAATAAAATGTTTGTACATATAGGAATCATAAGGAATAAGCTACATAAAAATCTGGGTCTTACACTGATCTTTGGGTGATAAGTAATGGCTACCTTATACTTGACCTTATATTTACCTAAAAACCCATCAAAACTTTTATTACAAAAAAAGGGATCCATTATCACTAATGATAGCTCTAGGGGTGTCAAATCTCGTAAAAATATTCTTAAAAAGCTCATCACCACCAAGGCATCATTAGTCTACAATGCCACTTTCGCTACCTAATCCCATTTGGACACGTAGTCCACGACCACTAAAATGTAGAGATTACCATATAAGGGACAAAAGGTCCCATGAAGTCTATCCTCTAAACATCAAAGATCTCTGCTTCCCAAATGTTGGTCAGAGACATCTAATTTCTTACCTATCTTCTGACACTTATCACATCTAGGCATCTTTGACTAAAGTGGGCTAATAGTATCCAGATTACAAAACCTTGGTAGCTATCCTCTCTCCTATAAAGTGCCCTTCATAATTAAATTAATGACAATGTCTAAGTAAATCCTTTACTTCCTTCAAAGGAAACACCTCTTCAAACTCTGGTCTTTACACTACTTATATGAGAAGGGCTCATGCCATACATAGTACTTGACATCATTTAAAAACTTATTCTTTTACTGAGAGGTCAAGTTAGGTGGCAACATGTAAGACCAAAAACTTGTACAGTATTCCTTATGATTCACATGCTATAAACTTTGTAATATGTTGTTTGAATTATAAGAAGAGTATTTATTAACATGGAAGTGCAAATTAAGTAAAGAATGCTTATGAATGCATGTAAAGGACAAATAAGGGCCAAAAGGGCCACAGGCTAAATCGAAGGGATTCAAATCATTTTCACTGAAGATAAGAACTTAAAACATCAAAATATAAAGGGTTCATGAAGGCAAGTCGGTTTGGTTTGGTCCCGAATATGTTGAAGTAGAGGAAAAGTCAAAAAGGGGCTAAACGAGCTCGAAATGGACCGATCGAGGTGTTCTTAGCTATTTCACTTCCCGAAAAATGACAAAAATGCAGAGATGAGAGTGTTAACCATGAGAATTGACACTTTTAGATTTTTGAGAAAAAGTCAAACGTGGTCAATGGTCAAGAAATGTCAAAGTTAGTTGAAAATGTTGACTTTGACCAAAAAAGAACTAACCATGGTTAAAATTTAACCCAACTAAAGTTAAAAAGTAGGGAAGAATTATTTTTAGCTAAAACACTCGATCTTCAACTACTTAAGCATGGGAAATTAATTTAATCGAAATTCAGTTTAAATTAAATGGGTAGAAATCGATGGGCCAACTAATGGAAATTTTAAAGCCCATTAAGGTGAATTAAGCATGGGTCGTATTGTCTAAGCCCAGTGGGTCGAGTTGTTGGGCCATTTGATGGGCCCAATATTAAGCAAATTGAAGGCCCAAATTGTGGTGAAAATTTCAGCCCAAAAGCCCAAATCGAAGCCCAAAATGGAAAGCCCAAATCCATGGTTCAAGCCCAAACCCTTAATCCCACTTTAAGGGCTAAAAATTAAGACCAATTAAACATTAAAATTTATCTTAAGAGCTAAGGAAAATTTGGCAATCATGTTCTTCACCAAACAACCACCATTTTTTCTACGTAACCTAAACTAGTTAAGCTTTCACTCTCTAGATTCCACCCTTTTACGAATCAAATTGGAATAAGTTGTCTTCATGGAAGTTGTTACCCATGATGAGGAGAATAACATAGTCTAAAACCAACACCTAAAGAGCTGATTTCAACCACCCAAAAATTCCCACAAGTTTCGCCTAACTGGAGAACAATAAGCTAAGTGAGTTTTCAAGCTTCCAACTTCTAGTATGTTTATCTAGGGATTATTCTAAGTTGATTGGTATATGTTTTAAGGATCAAAACACACAAAATCACCATGAACAAGTGAGGGCCAAAAATAGGTATTTGTGTTTTGAGGTGTAAGCATGTGATTTTAAGACATGAGTAGGTTGGTAAACATGTATACATAATCATGGCATGCTGAGTTTCATTCAATTAGATGAATTGGTTGGTGAATTAAGGTGGTACCAAAGGTGTTTGATAAAATGCCTTAATGAACGAAAAAACGAAAGGCTTATGGCATGCATAGTAAGTGTTTGATAAAATGACTAAGTGAATGGCTAGCAAAATGGCATGGTGGTGGGATGGTTGGCGTGACTCTCGACCATGGTGGCGTGCATGGCTCTCATCCACCATGCCATGGTCGAGAGGTAGAATGGGCAAAGCTAAGTGGTTTCGGCCCAATAAAGTTAATGGGCCTCAAACAAAGCCCAAAAAGTGTTAATGAGCCCAATAAGCCCAATAGGCCCAGATAAAATGAATAGTAAAGTAAAAATGAGCTTAAGACTGAGTAAAGCCCATTAAGATGCAATTGGGTCCAATAAGAGTAGATGAGTCCAACGCTTTAAATTAAGCCCAATGAAAGTGAAATACAGTTGAATATATTGTAATTAACTTGACAAATGGTTATATTCAACTTCAGAGATTATATTGGGAGTGAATCAGATTGAGTGATTTTACAGCGTTGGAAAAGGAAGAGTATTCCACGCGATTTGAGGTAAGGGAATTTTATGTCATGACCTCGTTTCACCTTAAAACACTGTAAATGTTTCACTTTTTCCTTACCTTTTTCCCTTCATGACAATTCTTACCACTAATAGTTGGGCTATGATTCGGTATTAGTCACATCGTCTTTACTTACCTTATCATCCATTTCTATGTCATACATACATGTCAATATGAATTATCGATTGACTGTAAATATTTTCATCTCATAAGTGAACTCACATATGTTTACATATATTTACATCCTCGATATTACATCCGTTTACATTATTGTGCTGTTATATGTTTAGATACAAAACTATACGAATGTGTATACCTTTCGCTCAATGGGAATGTAGCAGATACTAGAATACGAGTCCTCAGCCACTCATTATGCTACTGTAAATGCTCTGTAGAAAGGGGGAAAATGAAAGGGTGAGCTCACTAGCTCAGTAAGGCAATCAGGCAAGTAAATAGATAACTACACTACTACATATTTATAATGCCATGCATTGAAATGCTATTTTCTTTATTTCACAGTTAAAGCATGAATGTTATTGTAAAACTTATGCAGTGTGTATATATTTACTTGTATATACTAAAATCATGCTTTATTCATAAACACAGGCATTTCATGCAAAACATTGTTTTCTATATATTTTCATATAATGCCTAAAAAACATATCATGCTATTTCATTTCAATCATATAAAATATGGCATTTCATCATGTCAAAATACATCTATCAAGTCTCAACCCATCCCTCGGGTCTACCCTGATTCACAAACGTTTACATTTATGTAAAGTCATAAAATCATTTATCGGGGCTCGACCCATCCCTAGGGTCTACCCTAGTTCGTATAAAACTATGTGATTTAATCACGTGACATTGGTCGACTACTATCATAATATCGAAGACTATGGCCATATCCAATACTGTAATCCCAGGCTACATGGATCCTAGTGTGCAGGGCATCACTGCTACAAAGAGAGGTGGGTCAAATCCTACCCGCCAGCCTACATCTTCTCAACTCCGAATATCCCCCTCAACACCAAATACTCATGGTACAACGTACTCAATGTCACATACACGGTACAATGTACTCCATGGATCCTATCTCAAGTCGATAGTCAATGCCAAGTCTCAAATTGCACGTGCGAACATCTCATCTGTGTGACACACAGTCTACATGAGGCTTCCAGCACGACCTAAAGCATGTTATGTCAAATCTCGTGTGAGTACAACTCTAACACGGTTTTATGTATTCACATCAAAATACTGTGCGAGCCTTGAGTGCAACGCTCAGTCGACACCCTGCTCAAACACGATTTTATGTACATTCCATATAGACTCTAGTGCGAGTAACATTCCAACACTATGCCATGCATTAGTCATATTTAAAATCGAGTACAAGTAATGCTCTAGTACTATGCCATGCATATCATGGGAAATCTAGTACGAGTAACACTCCAACACTAATTTATGTAGAAATCGTATAAAATCTAGTGCGAGCAGTGCTCCAGCACGATTTGTTTTCACACAACTCGATAGATGGTTCATTTCAAAAGGATTATTACAAATCATCAAAATTAGCGCCATAATTGGGTTGTTTTGCATAATTCAAGAAAACACTCGTTGATATATCTATGTTTCTGCTAAACAACAATAAAAACACTTAAAAACATGTTTTCCATGCTTTATGTGACTTTTCTCAATTTCTAGAATTTTACCCTTAATAGGGGTAAAATCATAATTTATCCATATTGGGTCTCTAAAAATGTTATTCTCTTTCTCAGACCCTCAGACTTTTTAAGTGAATGTAAACTACTCTGAAAATAAACGTAGCTACCTCTAACTACTCACAAAATTCCCTTACCTCAAATCACGTAGAGGGCGTCCACTTTTCTAACACTGCTCAGTTTTGCAGTTCGTTTAGCTCCCAATATAATCTCTGGGGTTGTATATAACCATTTATCACATCAATTACACTTATTCATTGGTATTTCACTTTTATTACAGTCTATTTCACTTAATGGGCCTGTTTACTCTTATTGGGGCCAATTGCTTCTTAATGGGCCTTACTCAGTCTTAAGCTCATTTCACTTTACTATTTATTTTATCTGGCCTATTGGGCTCATTAGGCCCATTAAGTCTTATTGGGCTTGTTTGAGGCCCATTGCTTCATTTTGGGTCGAGACCATCAAGGCTAAGCCCATTGCACCTCTTGGCCATGGCATGGTGGCTGAGAGCCATGCACGCCATCATGCCCTTTTTGGCTAGCCATTCAATTAGGCATTTTATCAAACACTTCCTATACATGGCTTAAGCCTTTAGTTTTTGTTCATTAAGGCATTTTATCAAACACCTTACATGCCAACCTTAATTCACCAACCAATTCATCAAATTGAATGAAGCTAAGCATGCCATGATCATGTATACATGATTACCAACCTATCCATGCGTTAAAATCACATGCTTGTTCATCAAAACATAAATACCCATTTTTGGCCACTTAGTGTTCATTATGATTTTATGTGTTTTGATCCATAAAACATATACCAATCATCTTAGAATAATTCCTAGATTAACATACTAGAAGTTGGAAACTTGAAAACTCACCTAGCTTATACTTTTTCACTTGGCCGAAACTTCACTTGATTTTCACCCCCTTCAAAATGGCTTCTCTATGGCTGGATTTGAAGTATGTTATTCCTCTCTCAATATGGAACAACTTTCATGAAGGTTACTTGTTCCAAATATGTCTTTAGGTTAGTGTTTTCTAGTGTGAGAAAGCTTGGAAGTTACGTTGTTAATGGTGTTTATTCTTGGCCGAGAGCTTAAGGGAGAAGAAGACTATGCTTGGCTGATTTTTTAGTTAGCAATTTCATCCATTTAGTCTTAAATTTCAGCCCACCTTTTGGTCTTGGTTTTGGTTTTTGGGCTTGGTAACTTTGTTCTTAAATTTTGGGCTTGGACATTTAACTAATGGGCTTAGTTTTAGACTTTCCATTTTGCACTTCGATTTGGGCTGAAATTTTTACTACAATTTTGGCCTTCAATTTGCTTGATATTGGACCCATCAAATGGCCTAACAATTCGACCCATTGGGCTTACAAAATTCAGCCTATGCTTAATCCACCATAATGGGCTTTAAAATTTCCATTAGTTGGCTTATCGATTTCTACCCATTCAATTTAATCCGGATTTCGATTAAATTAATTTTCTATACTTAAGAGTTGAAGATCGAGTGTTTTAGCTAAAAATATTTCTTCTCCACTTTTTAACCTTGGTTGGGTTAAATTTTAACAATGGTTAGTTTTTTAAGGTCAAAGTAAACATTTCCAACTAACCTTAACTTTTCTTAACCACTGACCACATTTAACTTTTTTTCAAAAATCTAAAAGTGTCAATTCTTGTGGTTAACACTATCATCTTTGTGTTTTGGTCATTTTCGGGAGGTGAATGTGTCAAAAATACCTTAAACCTACCATTTCGAGCTCATTTAGCCCACTTTTGGCGTTTCCACTACTTTGACAAGTTCGGAATTAAACCAAACTAACTTTCCTTCTTAAACTACCCTTATTCTCATGTTTTAAGTTCTTATCTCCAGTCAGAATGGTTGGCATCCCTTCGGTTTAGATTGTGGCCCTTATAGCCCTTATTTGCCCTTTTTATGACTTATATACATTTAATTATCTCGATTGTATTTTCATTTCAGTAAATACTCTTCTTATGATTCAACTAACATAATCGAATGTTTACACATAGGAATCATAAGGAACATAATACAAAATATGGGTCTTACAATCCTCCCCAACTTAAGAAATTTGATCCTCCAAATTAGAACCAAGTCAGTCTTTAATAGCTAGGTGTGCTTCTCGCGCATTAGGCTCTCTAACTCCTATGTAGCTTCCTTTGAAGTGTGGTGTTGCTAGAGAACCTTCACTAACCAAATCGTCTTCGATCTCAATACCTTCTCCTTCCTAACCAGTATCCGAATAAGCTTTTCTACATATGACATATCCTCCTGACCTCTAATGGCTCATACTGAATCACGTGTCAGATCCGGGTGATACTTCTGAAGCATCAAAATGTGGAAGACATTATGGACGCCTGATAAGTCCGATGGCAACGCCAACCTATAGGCCTTATCTCCCACTCGTTCCAATATCTCAAAGTGTCCAATGTAGCGAGGACTTAGCTTACCTCTCTTCCCGAATCTCGCTATACCCTTGGAAGGAGAAACTTTCAGAAATACAGACTCACCAATAGTAAACTCTAGTGGTCTCCATCTCTTGTCAGCATAACTCTTATGTCTGCTCTGAGCTATTCTCAATCTCTCACATATCAATTGAAAATCCTTAGAGGCTTGCGTGACCAAATCTGGAGCAAATATCTTTCGATCAACCACTTCTTCTCATCCAATAGGGGAACGACATCTACGGCGATAAAAGCCTCATATGGTGCCATCCCGATACTCAAATGATAACTGTTGTTGTAGGTAAATTCGGCTAGTGGCAAATGATCATCCTAGGAGCCTCTAAAATTTAGCACACATGCTCTCAATATATCCTCCAGAGTCTGTATAGTTCTCTCTGACTGACCATCTATCTGAGGATGGAAAGAGGTACTCAAACTCAACTGGGTTCCCATGGCTTCTTGAAAATGTTTCAAGAAATGGGAAGTGAAGCGAGAATCCCTATTCAAAACAATGCTTAATGGAACACCATGTAACCTCACTACCTCGCGTACATACAACTCTGCTAATGTACTAGAGTATCGATAGCTCTCATAGCTAGGAAGTGGGCTGAATTAGTCAATCTATCCATAATCACCCAAATAGTATCGTGATTCCTGTAGGTCCTCGGTAAACCAATCACGAAGTCCATGGTAACATGCTCCCATTTCCATGTCGGTATAGGTAGAGGCTACAATAACCCTACAAGCTTTTGATGCTCTACTTTCACCTTCTTTACACTTGACCACAAATTAACTTTCTGAAGATTCGGATACATCTTATTACTCTCCAGATGCAATGTGTACTCGATGAGTGAGGTTCCGTCAAAATCAATCTCCTGATCTCTGGGTCATTAGGAACATAAAATCTAGTTTTGAACCTCAATAGTCTATCAGAACTCAAATCAGACTTAGTCACAGTGCCCATCTGAGTCTGACAAGTCATATCAACATAATACAGATCACTCTACTAAGCCTGTCTGATCTTGTCCAACAAATCAAGTTCCAACCTCAGGCTAGCTATCACACAGTCCGTATTCGTATCAGAAGGCATAACATCCGAACTGAGGCTAACAAACTGCACTAGCAACTCGTGTTCCCTAACCATCATATACGATACCATTCCAAGGTTTTTCCTGCTCAAGGCATCAGCTACAACATTAGCCTTACCCGCATGATAAAGTATCTCACAATCGTAATCCTTAAGAAGCTCTAGCCATCTCCTCTATCTCGTATTCAGCTCTTTTTGTGAGAACAGATACTTGAGGCTATTGTGATCAGTAAAAATGTGAAATGTCTCACTGTATAAATAGTGGCGTCATATCTTCAGTGCAAATACTACGGCCCCCAACTCTAAATCGTGAGTCGGATAATTCTTCTCATGGTCCTTAAGCAGTCTAGATCCATAAGCAACTACCCTCCCATTCTGCATCAATACACAGCCCAGTCCTTGGTGTGGAGCATCTGTATATATGGAAAAACCTCCTGAGCTAGTAGGAATGGTGAGAATCAGAGCGGTGGTCAATCAAAGCTTCAATTCTCCAAAACGCCACTCACAATCATCATCCCACATAAATGCAACATTCTTCTGAATGAGACGGGTCAACGGAGCAGCCAACCTAAAAAATCCCTCCACAAACCTTTTATAATATTCAGCTAAACTCAGCAAACTCCTGATCCCTGTGACTGTTCTGTGCTGTTCCCACTAAACTACAGCCTCAATCTTGGATGGATCTACTGACACTCTATCCCTCGATACGACATGGCCTAGAAATGAAAGCTGCTCTAGCCAGAAGTCACACTTACTGAGTTTAGCATACAACTCCTTCTCTTTGAGGGTCTATAAAATAATCCTCAGATGTTGGTCATATTCTTGGATTTCGAAATACACCAAAATGTAATCAATAAAAATGATAACGAATCGATCGAAGTATAGCTTGAACACATCATTCATCAAAGCCATAAAAGCTATGGGAGCACTAGTCAACCCGAATGACATAACCATAAACTCATAATGACCATACCTGGTATGAAAAGCTGTCTTGGGTAGATCTCCACTCTGAATTCTCAGTTGATAATACCCCGACCTCAAATTAATCTTAGAAAAGATCTATGCTCCCCGAAGCTGATGCAATAAATCATCTATACTCAAAAAGGGATACTTTTTCTTGATAGTAGCCTTATTCAACAATCTATAATCAATACACAATCGGAGGCTTCGTCCTTCTTCTTCATAAAAAAAACTGATGCTCTCCAAGGTGAAACACTCGATCTCACAAACCCCTTATCCAACAGTTCCTGCAATTGCTTCATTAGCTCCTCTAACTCAACCAGAGCCATTCAATATGGTGGTTTGGATATTGGTTCGGTACCAGGCACCAAATCTATATAGAACTCCATCTCTTTATCTAGTGGTAACCCTGGTAGCTCATCCGGAAAGACATCAGGGAACTCCCTAACCACAGGGATATCTGCCAACTCTGGATGCGCCTTATTCACATCAACCACGTATGCAATGAAACCTTTAACATATTGATTATTTAGTCAGCATAATAATTTACCTTTTTAAATACTGCAACTACTTTCATTTCGTTTCAGTGAACTTTACAATAAATTTTGCAGGGGTAGGAAACATTACCGTCTTAGAATAACAATCTAAAACAACATGGTTTGTAGCTAACCAATCCATTCCTAGGATTACATCAAAGTCACTCATATTCAACAAAATAAGATTGGCTGACATATCCATTTCCCCTATTCTTAGCTTGCAGTCTCTATACATATACTCGACTAGCTGACTGTTATTCATAGGTGTACTAATTAACATAATTCTACTTAATGATGTACACTTCACATATTTCAATAACTTACATACAAATGAAGGTGATACAAATGAATGAGTGGCACCGGGATCAAATAAAACAAATACTTCAAGATAAAAAATTAGGATAGTACATTTGATCACATTCAATGAAGCATCAGCTATGCCCTGGTTCAAAGCATGTACTCGCTCTCGACTAATCACTTGCTTCCTTTTTTCCTCAGTTGAGGCTCTCCTTCTTAGAGCAGAGGTATCAGAAGAAACTCTCTCTAACTCTTTGCCTTTCTATGGGGCAGTCTCAATCATCTCCAGATAATTCCTCATATAATGCCCTGCCTTACCACATCGAAAATAGACTCCAGCAATCATCAGACAAGGTTGGTTGCCATGATACTTGCCACATCTACTACACTGCTCAGTAGTAGGCCTTTGTCCTTCAATTACTATGCCTCTCATTGGAGCTATGGCTGGATACACAGGAGCCTTAACAATCCTCTCCCGTATCTCTTCAATCTGATGTCTCTTATCGAAGAGTCTCCTTTCTCCTTTGAAACTGAAACCTCTGTCACTCACTACCCTCTTTCCATCTCTATCCCTACTACTGCTAACCTTCCCAAACTCAAAAGAATTATGCTCATAGTCTTGTTCACATAGTTGCGCCCTGCGCACTGCCTCCTTATATGAAAGAATGTCCAACGGAACTAACCTAGACCGTATCGCTAGTCACAGACCATCTACAAACCTCCTGACCTTCTTGGTCTCACTACACATCGTATCAGGGTTGTACCTTCCCAGAGACATGAATTTTGTCTCATACTCATAAACTGATCTATTTCCCTATATCAACCTCAAAAATTTCATCTGCAACTTTCGTTGCGTAGTGTTTGGAACATACTACCTCCTGAAGGCATCCTAAAAGATCTCCCAACTGATCTCAGAATGTCGGGCTCTTAATATCGGTCTGGTAGATTACCACTAATGTTCTATAGCTCCCTTCAGTATAAATGTGCCAAAGCAACCATCTCAATTGTAGTACACTGGAAGAACATGCACAACTTCTCTATCTTATTTACCTAGTCCTCTGCAACTATGAGATCCTTTACCCCACTAAATGATGGTGGTTTAAACTTTTGAAACTATTATAGCCTATCTAACTCACAACCATACCCCAATCCACTACTGTCCTACTGTGGGGCAACAGGAGAAGGCGTATCCTGAACTAGTAGGGGTGTAGGAGTATCTGTGGTCCGTGTCATCTGTGTAGGTGTATCAGGAGCAGCTGCCTGTCCAATAATAGTCTGTACATTCGAACCCTGCCTATCTTGCATCACTTGTGCAAATAGCTCAATCATGGTCTCTAGGCTACGCTTTATCCTCGTAAAGCGTTCCTCAATGCTCTCTTTTCCTTCAGTGGGACTCGGTGTAGTATGGTCAGACGAAGACTCTTCTCGGCTCTTATGCCTACCTCTACGTGTAAGACCTACATTTTTGTATTATATTCCCTATGATTTCTATCTATAAACATTTGATTATGTTAGTTGAATCATAAGGCGAGACATTTCTGGAATGAAAAATGCAAACAAAAGGAATAATACATATAAGTAATGAAAAAGCCAAATAAGGGCTATAATTGCAACAGGCTAAACCGAAGGGATGCTAATCATTCTGACTGAAGATAAAAACTTAAGACATTAAAATATAGAGGGTTCATGTAGGAAAGTTGATTTGGTTTGGTCCCGAATACGTTGAAGTAGAGGAAAAGCCAAAAAAGAGCTAAACGAACTCGAAATGGAATGTTCAAGGTGTTTTTAGCTATTTCACTTCCCGAAAATGACCAAAACATAGAGATGAGCGTGTTAACCATGAGAATTGACACTTTTGGATTTTTGAGAAAAAGTCAAACGTTGTCAATGGTCTTTGACCTTAAAGAACTAACCACGGTTAAAAGTTAACCCAACCAAGGTTAAAAAGTAGGGAAAAGTATGTTTTTCTAAAACACTCGGTCTTCAACTACTCAAACAGGGAAAATTAATTTAATCAAAATCCAAATTAAATTAAATGGTTAGATATCGATGGCCCAACTAATGGAAATTTTAAAGCCCATTAAGGTGAATTAAGAATGGACCGAATTTGGTGGGCCCAATTACCTAGGAAAAATCCAGCCTAAAAGCAAAAAAGAAGAGCCCAAACCAAAGCCCAAAACTAGGCCCATTAGTTAAATGTCTAAGCCCAAAACTTAAGCCCAAATTTACCGAGCCCAAAATCAATGCCAAGCCCAAATGGTGGGCTGAAATTTAAGACTAAATAGATGAATTTGCTAAGTGAAAAATCAGCCAAGCATAGTCTTCTTCTCCCTTAAGCATTCGGGCAAGAACAAAACACAATTTAAGCATAAGCTTCCAAGATTTCTCACACTAGAAAACACTAACCTAGAGACATATTTGGAACAAGTGACCTTCATGAAAGTTGTTCCATATTAAGAGAGGAATAACTTAGTCCAAAACTAGCCATAGAGAAGCCATGTTGAAGGGAGCAAAAATCAAGCAAAGTTTTGGCCAAGTGAAGAAGTATAAGCTTGGTGAGTTTTCAAGCTTTCAACTTCTAGTATGTTAATCTAGAAATTATTATAAGATGATTGGTATATTCTTTATGGATCAAAACGCACACAACCATCTTGAACACCAAGTGGCTGAAAATGGGTATTTTATGTTTTGATGAATACCCATGTGATTTAAATGCATATATGGACTAGATAAGATGCTTGGATGATGATGTCATGGTTAGATTTAATCAATTTGTTCAATTGGTTGGTGAATTAAGGTTGGCATGTAAGGTGTTTGATAAAATGTCTAAATGAACAAAAACTAAAGGCTTAAGGCATGCATAGAAAGTATTTGACAAAATGCCTAAGTGAATGGCGAGCCAAAGAGGGTATGGTGGCGTGCATGACTCTCGGCCTAACCTTGTTGGTCTCGGCCTAAAATGAAGCAATGGGCCTTAGACCATGCCCAAATAAGAGTTAGTGAGCCCAACATGCCCAATAGGCCTAGATGAAATGAATAGTAAAGTGAAATAGGCTTAAGACTGAGTAAGGCCCATTAAGATGCAATTAGGCCCAATAAGAGTAAATGAGCCCATTAAGTGAAATAGACTGTATTAAAAGTGAAATACAGTTGAAAAAGTGTAGTTGATCTGATAAATGATTATATGCAGCTTTAAAGATTATATTGGGAGCTAAATGGACTACGTGATCAAGCAGCGCTAGGAAAGGAAACTCGCTCGATGTGATTCGATGTAAAGGAATTTTACGAGTAGTTAGAGATACCTATGTGTAATTTTTAGGGTATTTTCATTCACTTACAGAGTCTGAGGGTCATAGAAAGAGAATAAAAATTATAGAGACCCGATATGTGTAAATTACGATTTTACCCCTATTAAGGGAAAAATTCCTAGAAATTTAGAAAAGTCACAAAAAGCATGGAAAACATATTTTTGGTTGTTTTTACTGCTGTTTAGCAGAAACATAGAGGGATGGGCTAGTGTGTTGGCTCTACCGAGAGGGGGGTGAATCGGTTTTCTAACGTTAATGGCAAATTTTAATTTAATCCTATTTCAATCAGCAAATGATAATGAGCAATATAATAAAATTAAATAATTTAATGCAAGATAGGGAAGAGAGAAACAAACACAATTGTTTATAGAGGTTCGACTAAACTCTTGCCTACGTCCTCTCTCCTTGACCTTCTTGTCAAGTGCTTTCTTACTCTCTTTCAATAGAAGTTACAATGTTCCTTTTTCAGGTTAAGGAATAACCTCTCTACCCTTTGCAATACAAAAATGTATTCACCCTGTTACAATTTTATCTCACTGAGGAACAATCCTCTTCTCTCTTAAGGTAAGGATGAATACAAAATGAAGCTTTAATATGGGTAGGACAAATACAGCTTTTGCGCTTAAGCTTATAAAATAATTCTTAATAAATGAGGAATGAAGACACAAGGAATGAAGGTATTGAAAGCTTGAGAATGTAAGAAATGTACAGCAGTAGTATCTCTATTCTCATTGTCTTCAATGCTTGGTTAAATACTGAAGGATTGGTAGTTGGAGCATTAAATGCTATTTTTCTCGTTGAGATTTTGCAGAAACTAGCCGTTGGGTACCTCCAGTAGAGTACCAGATCGATCTGCCATCTTGGCCAGATCGATCTCTTAGTTATAAATCCTACAAGATCAAAGCACAATAACACAAGGAGATCGATCTCATAGGTTAGCAGATCGATCTGTTAATTTGAAAATGATAGGGCAGATCGATCTTCCAATCTCTCTGTTAAAGGCAAGATCGATCTACAGATAGATCTGCCATGCAATCTCATAGTGGGGAGATCGATCTCTCAATAACCCAGATCAATCTCCTTAGCTCTCTGACTTTGAGGAGATCGATCTCTTTCTTATCAGATCGATCTCATAAGCTCTCTATTTGAGTGTAGATCGATCTTACAGATCGATCTACTGTCTTTGCATTAAGGGAGATCGATCTCTTCATAGATCAGATCGATCCCTCAACTCCAGTATTGGGCAGATCGATCTCTTAACCCTTATAGATCGATCTTACTCTTCCTTAATACCTTTGTACAGGTTCAAGGCTTGGCAGATCGATCTCATGTCTTCCTGAATCGATCTCTCATCCAAGATAAACCCAGGAGATCGATCTCTCATAACCCAGATCGATCTCTTATCTATAGAAAACCCAGGAGATCGATCTCTCATAACCCAGATCGATCTCTCATCAACAGAACTTTAAGTTCTGGTACTGATAACCTCTAAACATGTTTTTGTATCATCTTTATATTATTGAATTTACTTGTTTTGTCATTTCAAAATACATTAACTCAACAATCTCCCCCTTTTTGATATGACAAAACTTATTCAATCAACATGTTTAGTTAATTTGCAGAAGCTCCCCCTTTTTGTGACCTCCCCCTTTCTTTTAGCTTTTGACCTTGTTACTATCTTAACTCCCCCTCATTTTAATCATTCTTTTAAAACTTTAGAGATGTTTCTTAAAGCCATTTACACATCTTTTAATTAACCATATGTTCTCTTTTCTTCTCCCCCTTTTTGTCATGTCAATAGCAAGAAAGAAATAATATTCATGTCATTTCAAATTAACATTTTCATTAAAACTTAGTCAACAAGAAGACAAATGGCAGTTCATTCAAGCAAATTGAGTTCAAATAACAAAGAGTAATGAAAACATATAACTAAACTAGATCTAGCAACTAAATCCTGGTGGAGGAGGAAATCGATCCATGAGATCCTCAACGTGAGTGCGAGTGTCTTGAAGCTCATCAAACATCGCCTCCTGAGCCTCATGAAGATTTGCAAGACCGTCATCCACTTTGCGGTTCAGTTCCTCGAATCCGCTGCTGAGTTGCATGAAGGTTTGCAAAGCCTTCATCGATTTTTCTGTTGAGGTCACTCATCATCGTCATAATGAGCTCCATGCCAGCAGGTGAGGGTGCAGGTGCAGTGGGCTGAGCAGGTGGAGATGGTGGACGCGCAGTCGGTGCAGCCGGTGGATCGACAGGCTCATCGAAGGGATCTTCCTCCATAGCTGCTGTAGAAGGTTGTTCCTGTTTCTTCTTCCAGTCGCCCCGAAAGTCTTTGCAGTAGCCCATGTGATGGAGTGTCCCAATGTTAAGGACGCTCTTCGGAGAGGGCATTTTGCAGGTTTCGCAACTGCTATCTATTTCGAGTCGATGGAGAAAGTACGCCAGTGGTTGCGGAAATACGATCGTTGTGGCTTGACCTCGTACGATCTTCAACCAATCTTGATAGATAAAGTGGATAAGGTTGGGTTTTTGACTGGTGGAATGAATGTGGTGAAGCCAGAACCTATCTAACCGTCTAACAGTGGAGTAACGGGTACCAAAAGGACAAAGATTCCAAGAAATGATGAGGTGGAGTAACCGGGGGTGCATTGGGAGGTCACTCGCCTTATCCCCGGGAATATCAAACTCCAAAGGAACTTCCTCATCTTCATTTGTCAAGCCTTCATCGCGTATGTCAAACGCTTTGGCAAGGACTTCAGTGTCGACGACAATGGATTTACCCATGACATACGTAGTAAATCTGAGAATGTTACAAGTGTCGTTGGGATCATAGTTGAGTTCGGCATTGGAAAAGAATGCGCGAACGATATTTGGAGGTACGGGAGTATTGATTTTTAGGAAAGACATCCATCCAAAATCTTCAAATTTAGACATATACGGGAAATCAATGCGGTTTAGGAAAGAGAAATCGATTGTGCGCCCATGTTTAATTGGCATGGTTGAAAAGTATTCTTCATATCGCTTCCTTTTGGCAGGTGTTTTAAAACACCTGTTGAAGGTAGCAACGGAAGAGGGAGGAATGGATTGAGAGGATGACCCGGGCTCTACATTAGATCGGGGAGGTTTTTGGCCTACTCTCTTAAGCCTAGGCATGGTTCTAGACACTAGATTGAATCTTAAGGCTAGTTCTCTAGACATCTATCCAATGGAACAGTAAAAAAAAAAATTGCCCTAACTAAGATTACACAAACACTAGACAAATTTTGAAGAAAAATTTACCAATGTAGGTTACTTGACCCTGATTGATGAGAGGATTTGGCAAGATTTTTACCGAGGATTGATCTGGAGGGAGAATTGAGAGAGGATGTGCGGCAGAAGCTTTAGGGATTTGAGAATTGGAGTTTTGAAATTTGGGGATATTTCGCCAGATTTTATAGTGCAGGGCACAGGAGATCGATCTGTCGTATGCACAGATCGATCTGCTTCGAACAGAGGCGTAAGGAGATCGATCTGTCAAATGCATAGATCGATCTTCAGAGGACAGAGACTTGAGGAGATCGATCTGTCGTATGCACAGATCAATCTGTTATCTAATAGAGGCTTACGGAGATCGATCTTATGGATAGAAGATCGATCTTCCTAGCTTAACCTTAATGCTTTAGGCTTATTTGAGGTATGTAGATCGATCTATATGAATGGGAGATCGATCTCTCATACTTGTTGCCCAGAAAAATAATTGAAAATCACTTTTAAGACAATTTGAAATCAAGATTTTGAAGCACAAACATCTTAGGGAACATTCATAAGTCCTAATTCACCTCTAAGAATGCAAAACCTATCTCTATCAAGGGGTTTGGTGAATATATCAGCTATTTGATGTAAAGTGTCAATATACTCTAGAATTATATCCCCCTTTTGCACATGGTCTCTAAGGAAATGATGCCTAATCTCAATGTGCTTGGTTCTAGAGTGTTGAATAGGATTTTTAGATAGATTAATGGCACTGGTATTATCACATTTAATAGAGACTTGTTTCATGTCAATACCATAATCTTTCATTTGTTGTTTAATCCACAACACTTGAGCACTACAACTACCAGCTGCTATGTATTCAGCTTCAGTTGTGGACTGAGCCACACTGTTTTGTTTCTTAGAGAACCAAGAAATTAGTCTATTTCCTAAGAATTGGCAAGTACCTGAAGTACTTTTCCTATCTATTTTGCATCCTCCAAAATCTGCATCTGAAAATGCATGAAGGGTAAAAGTGGAGTCCTCGGGGTACCAAAGTCCTAGTGAGGGAGTGTCCTTAAGGTATCTAAAAATCCTTTTAGTTGCTAATAGATGTGATTCCCTAGGAGAGGATTGAAATCTAGCACAAAGGCATACACTAAACAAAATATCTGGTCTACTTGCAGTTAAATAAAGCAATGAGCCAATCATAGACCTATAGAGTTTAGTGTCTACACACTTACCACTTTCATCTTTATCAAGCTTGATGTTGGTGCCCATAGGAGTTGCTTGAGGTTTGCAATTGTCCATTCCAAATCGCTTGAGCAAATCCTTAGTATACTTTGCTTGATTGATGAAGGTTCCATCCTTTGTTTACTTCACTTGAAGTCCCAAGAAGAAAGTGAGTTCTCCCATCATGCTCATTTCAAACTCACCTTGCATGATCTTAGCAAACTCTTGACATAAAGACTCATTAGTTGATCGAAAAATAATATCATCTACATACACTTGTACAACTAATAAATCCTTATTTTTATTTTTGATGAATAAAGTGGTACCCACTTTTCCTCTTGAAAATCCCTTTTCTATTAAAAATTTTGACAACCTTTCATACCAAGCTCTAGGAGCTTGTTTCAAGCCATAGAGTGCCTTAGATAATTTGAAAACATGTTCAGGGAATTCATGATTTTCAAACTCGAGAGGTTGCTCAACATAGACTTCTTCATTAATGAAACCATTTAAGAATGCACTCTTTACATCCATTTGATACAATTTGAAGTTTTTATAACATGCAAAGGCAAGTAACATTCTTATTGCCTCTAGTCTAGCTACCGGTGCATAGCTTTCATCATAATCTATACCTTCTTCTTGTCTATATCCTTGTGCAACTAACCTAGCCTTATTCCTTATGATCACACTATTTTCATCCATTTTGTTCTGAATATCCATTTAGTTCCAATTATAGAGTGATCACTAGGCTTAGGAACTAGTTTCCATACTTTGCTTCTCTCAAATTGATTTAATTCTTCTTGCATTGCTAGGAACCAATTATTGTCATCTAAGGTTTCAATGACATTCCTAGGCTCTATTTGAGATACAAAGGCTATATATTGACACATATTCCTTAGAGATGATCTAGTTCTAACTCCAATAGTTGGATCTCCCACTATTTCACAATCTTTTACATATCCTAACTCTCTTGGTGCTCTAGATTCTCTCTCCAACATCTCTATTTCATCTTTATCTTCTTTATTCAAGTCAAGTTTTTCTAATAAATCATCTTCTAATTTTGAGTTTTCCTCCAAGTTTTCATTAAATATTCCAACATCCTCATTATTTGTTGAATCTTTAGATAAATTATTTGACTTATCAAATATCACATGAATTGATTCTTCAACCATCAATGTTCTTTTGTTATATACTCTATAAGCCTTTGAATTCAAAGCATATCCTAGAAAGATTCCCTCATCACTTTTGGCATCAAATTTTCCTAAATTATCTTTCCCATTATTTAAGACAAAACATTTGCAGCCAAAGGGATGGAAGTAACTAATGTTAGGCTTTTTACCTTTGTAGAGCTCATAAGGAGTTTTCTTAAGCATGGGTCTAATCATAGCTCTATTAATTATATAGCAAGATGTGTTTATAGCTTCAGCCCAAAAATACTTTGGCAAATTATTCTCATACAACATGGTTCTAGCCATTTCTTCCAAGGTTCTATTTCTTCTTTCAACTACTCCATTTTGTTGTGGTGTCCTAGGGGCTGAGAAGTTATGACTAATTCCTTGATCATTGCAATACTCATCAAATCCTATGTTTTCAAATTCCTTCCCATGATCACTTCTAATGCTAGTTATTGTATACCCTTTTTCATTTTGAGTAATTTTTATATAGGCTATGAATTTTTTTAATGTCACGACCCTCAACTTACCAAAATACGTACAAATTCTTCGCATTTCCATGCATCGATCCTTAATCATCCTTCCTCGATCGTGAACAACCACTTAACAGTTGGGCTGTGTGTCGACGTCTAACTCACTCCAGCATACCAATTCAATTTGAAACATTATTTATGAGTAAACACTTATGTAAATGTATATATATCAGAGTTGTTACATGTGTTTACATTGCTTTACATCCCCAGTAGTTACATACAAAATGCTACTGTGCTATGTCTAGTTTAGATACAAAATAATCCAAGTGTGTATACCTTTAGCGATGGGATGCAGCGGATTACCAAAAAAGGGGAACGCCTCCAGTCACGTCCAATCTATACTCAAATCTCTGTAGAGAGGGGAAAATAAGGGGGGTGAGCAAACCACACGCTCAGTAAGGCAATCATGCGAATAGGTAGATACTGTACTATCTACGTGATCGTGATGCCATGCTCAAAAGCATTTTATTCATTGTTTATCTCAAAACATGAGTGTATGATTGTGTTAATGGTATGTAAAGCATTCATGCTATAAAATTAAGTGCACATTTCAACTCAAAGCATGGTATAAATCATCATGCATAATTCACAATAAAAGCATGGCATTACCCATCATGCATTTTTCTCAAATAGCATGGCATTAACCATCATGCATTTTCACAATAAAGCATGGCATTAAACATCATGCATCCGTGCACTTTAAAACCATTAACAAATCAATTTAACGTCAGGTCCCAGCCCATCCCTCGGGCTTTCCTGACCACAATCACTTCAAACATGGATTTATTCTCAAATAGCATTAGACATATGAGATAGGCAGTTTCAACAATAGGTAATAACCTCAAGGCCTATGTACATAACCTGTGATACCGGCTACACGGATCAGGTGTGCGGGATATCATCACCCTCTGCTTCCACACGGGAGGTGGGTCAAATCCTACCCGCCAGTCCATAGCAGATCTCGTCCGAAGACGGCACATCACATCACAACACGGTACAATGTACTCCATGCTACATGCATGGTACAACGTACTCCGTGGACCCCCAGCCTTATCCCTCGTTCGGGCTCATCAGCTGTTCCTCCAACCCTTATCCCTCGTTCGGGCTCATCAGGTGGATCTCCAACCCTTATCCCTCGTTCGGGCTCATCAGGTTGTTTTAACATGCCATGTCTCAAAACAATGCACGTGTGAGCCTATTTAATCGATATGACACCAAGTCTACTCGAAGCTCCAAACACAGCAACATGCAAGGTGGGCATCCCGTGCGAGACAAACTCAAGGCACAATGTCAAAACAATATGAAATCCATGTGAAAACAAGTGCCTCTTGCACTCTTTCATACTCACGAAATCATGTAGGTGGTTCAAAACTTGCAAAATATGGTTACCAAAACCAAAACACACTCATTTCTTTTGCAAATCATTTCAATGTTAGCCAACCTACCAATCATTTGCTAAAAAGCAATAAAACATGATTTTCAAAGCAATATGCTTTTGTTTTCATGCACATTTCTCAAACTCCCAACTTTTACCCTTCAATCACCCAACAACAACATTTCCTAATCTCATGCATTCTAGCAAAACATTTATGCACCCAAATTGCGCATAATATCTCTAAGAGTCCACACAATTCCCTTACCTCGATTTACTTGGTGTGACTCCTTTCCTTTTAGCTTCTCACGCTCTTGGCTCAACTCGCCTCGACGTATCCTCGGAAGCTGCGATTCATTCATTAAATCGATTGAGTTAACGTATTTAACCCATAATTGACCTCACTAGTCAACATTATTTACTTATGCATTTTACAAATGCCTTAACCCTCATTTTACCTCTTTTAGGTAAACCTCACAATTTATCCACTAACCACATCTTAAAATCATACCACAATCACTATTAATGATTTCTACATATCTCATTCATCATTAATCTCCATCAATTTCACTTTCTCACACTAAATCATTTCTAGGTCAAAATCATTCCAATGCATTCTAGATAGTTTCCAACCATCCATACTCATGCCAAACAACTCCAAAATCAATTAAATAAACAATGTACCATAGTTGGAGTGTTAGAATCTTACCAAATTTGATTTCTCTTCTTGGTCCAAATGGCAATGCCCTTAAACCCTTCAATATCAACAAATGGGAGAATGCTTTCCAACTATGTTGTTCTTCTCTTTGCTAGGAACAACTTTGTCTCTAATGGTCTCTCTTCAAACCTCACTGAAAATGGCTAATTTTTGAGAGAGAATGTTAGGTTTTTGGGTTGAAAGTGGAAAGTTTGTGTTTTTCCCGAAATTTTCTGATTTCCAGCACTCCTTATATAGAAATAGCTTGAGGAGATCGATCTGGTCCAAGAGGAGATCGATCTGATCCCTTAAAATCCCTCTTTTTCACGGCATTTTTAAGCTTGAGATCGATCTGTCGAAGCATGAGATCGATCTGTCAAGGCATGAGATCGATCTGTCGAAGCATGAGATCGATCTGCTCCCAAACAGAGAGCTAAGGAGATCGATCTGGTCCATTGGAGATCGATCTGTTCTATTCTCTCACCCAAATAAGAGCATTCTGGCTCTTCCAGATCGATCTCTCATCCCATGAGATCGATCTGCCCTTCAAAATTTCCAGATTTCCTCTGCAACAACACTTACCAAACATCCTTAATTTGCTACCATGATCATTTCCTCATTCATTCATCTTTGAGACTTGAAAATGGCATCCATCCTCACTTCATACACATTAAAACTTGTGTATGATCTTTGTGTGACCAATGGTACTTAATATCAACTAAAATGGAAGTGCACATCTTATGCAATTATACTTCCATTTTACCAAGCTATTCAAACTCCATTCTACACACGTTCTCCACATGTTTAAGTCCATTTCTACACATTCATACATAATGAAACTTGTATGTACGATTACCACTCTCATTACAAGTGTGTACATTACTTATGGACTTACATCACATATACTTCACTTATGAATTCATAGTACCACTCCATTTACATTTCTATGTACATATACACCATTATACATATACGGGGTCTCACATTTAAGGTTTCATTTTTTACTCTTAAAAAGAACACCCATGTGAACCTAGTGTAATCATCAACTATTACAAATCCATAGTGTTTCCCACCTAGGCTAGTTGTTCTAGTTGGTTCAAATAAATCTAAGTGAAGTAATTGAAGAGGCCTAGTGGTGGATACAATATTCTTAGGCTTAAATGTTGTCCTTTTATGTTTTCCTTTAACACAAGCTTCACATATTTCTTCATGATCAAAGGATAGCTTGGGTAAACCTATGACTAGATCCTTTCTAGCTAACTTAGATAACACATGCATGCTAGCATGACCTAGTCTTCTATGCCATAACCAAGATTCCTTTTTACTGTCTACCATTAGGCATATATTTTCATTTTTGAGTTCATTAAGATAGACAATATATATATTACCTTGCCTATGGCCTAGAAAAAGAACTTTGTTTGACTTAGGATCTACCACATTACATTTCATGCAATCAAAAATTACTTTGTAACCTTTGTCACAAAGTTGACTTATGCTTAGTAAGTTATGCTTTAGACCCCTAACAAGTAATACTTTTTCTAAAGAGAAGTAATCATTACCTATTGAGCCATTTCCTTCTACTTGGCCTTTGGAGTTGTCCCCAAATGTGACCTCTCCACCAACCTTTGATTTAAAAGAGTTGAAGTGGCTTCTATCTCCCGTCATGTGCCTTGAGCATCCACTATCCAAGTACCATGCTTCCTTTGTTTTAGCTTTGTGGCCATGCTCAATCACCTACACGAAGATTTAAACTCAAGTCTTAGGTACCCAAATTTTCTTGGGTCCTTTGAGGTTAGTGAATGCAATTCTTGATCCCTTTGGGATCCATTTTGCTAATGCATTACAATCCTTTGAGTCAATGACTTCTTTTGGAACCCATATTCTTTTTACTATTATTCCTTTTAGAGTCCTCATCTTTATATTGCAATTATGTGATGCATGTCCCTTTCTATTACAACATGAACAAGTAATTTAAGGTTTATTCATGCTCTTCCTAGCAATAAAACTTTTAAGACGAGTCTCTCTACTCTTTGCATTATATCCTAAGCCATTTTTGTCAAAGAATGCCCTTTGGGTCTCTAGCATGCTATCTAACTTTTGTTGACCCATGTGAAACCTATTAAAGGAATTATGTAGATTGCTATTTTTCTCTTTAAGGTCACAAATTTCTAGATTTGAAATCTCTAGTTTCTTTTGACATTCTAATTTATCCCTTTGCATTATCTCATTTTCTTTTCTCAATTTGGATATTATCTTTTTATATTTCATACTCATGCATTCATACTCTAATGCAAGATCATCAAAGGCATCTTGCAATTCATCAAAAGAATATTCATTGAGGCTTGAAGTTACCTTTTCATCCTCAATAGCCATGAAGCACAAGTTAGCAATGTCCTCATTTGATTCATCATCGGAGCAGTCACTGTCGCTCTATGTTGCCACCATTGCCTTCTTTTTATGGAACCTATCATTGGACCTTTTAAGAAGAGGGCAGTTAAATTTTATGTGTCCTAGTTTTTTACATTCATAACACACAATTGAATCTTTTCTACCTACTTCTTCTTGATCTCTCTTATTGTTTCTCCTATTACTACCACTAGCTCTCATCCTCATGAACTTCTTAAATCTTTTGGCAAACATTGCCATCTCAACGTCCTCTTCACTACCACTCTCATTCTTAATCTCCTCTTGAGTAGTGGATTTTAGAGCAACTCCCACTTTCTTGGGTGGCTCTTCATTTCTTCTTAATTTCATCTCATAAGTGAGTAGAGATCCTATTAATTCATCTAAAGACAATGTGTGAGGATCCTTAGATTCCTCAATTGCAGTCACTTTAGCTTCCCATGATTTAGGTAAGCTATTTAATATTTTCTTGACCATTTCAATATTAGAATATATTTTTCCTAAGGACTTTAGTCCATTAATTACATCTGTGAATCTAGTGAACATATCACTAATTGATTCTCCTTCCTTCATCCTAAAAAGCTCATAATCATGTGTGAGCATTCCTACCTTAGTCTCCTTCACTTGGGTTGTACCCTCATGAGTTATTACCAATTTGTCCCAGATTTGTTTGGCATTATCACACCCGGAGACTCTGTTATATTCATTTGGACCTAAGGCACAAAATAATGTGTGCATAGCTTTAGCATTTAGCTGAGCACATTTAATATCATTTGAATCCCATTCATCTTCTTCTTTAGGGATATCTCTTCCCTCTATTCTCTTTGTAGGGATTTGAGGTCCTTTAATTATAATTCTCTACACTTCATAATCATTTGCTTGAATGAATAACATTATCCTATTCTTCCAATAAGCATAATGTTCTCCATTGAACATAGGAGGTCTAACCGTAGAGTGCCCCTCTCCTACCAAACTAGTTGCTACATTGTTATGAGCCATTTGATCGTTTCTAACTCTTAGGAAGTTGTTCCTATGTGATTAAAGAGTCCTAGTTCTGATACCAATTGTTGGCTCTACCGAGAGGGGGGGTGAATCGATTTTCTAACGTTAATGGTAAATTTTAATTTAATCCTATTTCAATCAGCAAATGATAATGAGCAATATAATAAAATTAAACAATTTAATGCAAGATAGGGAAGAGAGAAACAAACACAATCGTTTATAGAGGTTCGGCCAAACTCTTGCCTACGTCCTCTCTCCTTGACCTTCTTGTCAAGTGCTTTCTTACTCTCCTTTAACAGAAGTTACAATGTTCCTTTTTCAGGTTAAGGAATAACCTCTCTACCCTTTGCAATACAAAAATGTATTCACCCTGTTATAATTTTATCTCACTGAGGAACAATCCTCTTCTCTCTTAAGGTAAGGATGAATACAAAATGAAGCTTTAATGTGGGTAGGACAAATACAGCTTTTGCACTTAAGCTTATACAATAATTCTCAATAAATGAGGAATGAAGACATAAGGAATGAAGGTATTGAAAGCTTGAGAATGTAAGAAATGTGCAGCAATAGTATCTCTATTCTCATTATCTTCAATGCTTGGTTAAATACTGAAGGATTGGTAGTTGGAGCATTAAATGCTATTTTTCCTGTTGAGATTTTGCAGAAACTAGCCGTTGGGTACCTCCAGTAGAGTGCCAGATCGATCTGCCATCTTGGCCAGATCGATCTCTTAGTTATAAATCCTGCAAGATCAAAGCACAATAACACAAGGAGATCGATCTCATAGGTTAGCAGATCGATCTGTTAATTTGAAAATGATAGGGGAGATCGATCTGTCGAATAGGCAGATCGATCTTCCAATCTCTCTGTTAAAGGCAAGATCGATCTACAGATCGATCTGCCATGCAATCTCGTAGTGGGGAGATCGATCTCTCAATAACCGAGATCGATTTCCTTAGCTCTCTGACTTTGAGGAGATTGATCTCTTTCTTATCAGATCGATCTCATAAGCTCTCTATTTGAGTGTAGATCGATCTTACAAATCGATCTACTGTCTTTGCATTAAGGGAGATCGATCTCTTCATAGATCAGATCGATCCCTCAACTCCAGTATTGGGCAGATCGATCTCTTAACCCTTATAGATCGATCTTACTCTTCCTTAATACCTTTGTACAGGTTCAAGGCTTGGCAGATCGATCTCATGTCTTCCTGAGATCGATCTCTCATCCAAGATAAACCAAGAGACTCATAACCCAGATCGATCTCTTATCTATAGAAAACCCAGGAGATCGATCTCTCATAACCCAGATCGATCTCTCATCAACAGAACTTTAAGTTCTGGTACTGATAACCTCTAAACATGTTTTTGTATCATCTTTATATTATTGAATTTACTTGTTTTGTCATTTCAAAATACATTAACTCAACATAGTGATTTCATGAATTACACAAAACAGCACAATTATGATGCTGATTTTGATTATTGAAATAAATTCTTTGAAATGTGCCATCTATCGAGTTTATGTGGAAATAAATCATGCTGGAGCACTGCTCGCACTGTTTTTTATATGGTTTCTGCATGAAATTGTGCTGGAGAGTTTCTTGTACCAGATTACACATGATATGCATGACATATTACTGGAGCGTTGCTCGTACTTGATTTTAAAAGTGATCTATACATAACATGGTGCTGAAGTGTTACTCACTTTAGATTTTATATGAAATATGCATAAACCGTGTTGGAGTGGGGTGTTGACTTGTCGTCACACTCAAAGATCGCACTATGATTTGATATACATGGAACCGTGTTGGAGATTACTCACACGTGGAATTGATTGAACATGCTTAAGGCAATGCTGGATGCCTCGTGTAGACTATGTGTCACACGGATGAGATGCTCGCATGAACGATATGAGAGTGGCATGGGTGATTGATATGAGATGCGGTCCATAAGTACTTTATATCGTGTACATAGCATGGAGTATGTTGTACCATGTAGTCTTCGGATTAGATGAGTCTTTGGACTGGATTATATTATATTGTAGACTGGCGGTAAGGATTTGACCCACCTATCATTGCAGCATGTGATGCCCTACACACTAGGTACCATGTAGCCTGGATCACCGATTTGGATATCGCTATAGTTCCTACATGATTACCATAATACTTGCCAAATCTCTCTTGTTTAAAATGTATATAAATACATGACTTCATATGATTTTAGAAATCATGGTATCTCGAGGGACGAGAGGAGCCTTGATATATGTGGAATGAAATGCATATTTGAATGATTTTATGTGAGTTAAAGTATCCCGAGGGATGGGAGGAGCCTTAATAAATGTTGAATGAAATCCATATTTGAAATGATTTTTTGGATCAGATAACCTGGGGGAAAGGTTAAGTCTTTATCATTATTTTAAACATATTAAATGTGAAAAGACATGTCCATGAATGAATGGCATGGAACGCCCTTTTTTACGTGAGATTTATGTTGCATATGTTTATAAATGCAAGACATGCTTTTAAAACGTGACATGGAAATAGAATAATTTAACGCATGGCATTATGTTCATGTAGATAGTGTAGTTATCTACTTGCTTGCATAATTTCCTTACTGAGCTAGTGAGCTCACCCTTTCATTTTTCCTCTCTCTACAAAACATTTTTAGTAGCTAGTGAGTGATTGAGAACTCGTATTACGACATCCGTCGCATTCCCACAGAGCGAAAGGTATACACATTCATATTGTTTTGTATCTAAGCATGTAACAGCACAGTAATGTATATAGATGTAATATCGGGGATGTAAATGTATGTAAACGTATGTGAGCTCACTTATGAGATGGGAATATTTATAGTCAATCGATAGTTTATGTTGACATATATGTATGATATAGAAATGGATGATATGGAAAGTAAGGAGGATGTAACTAATGTTGAATCATAGCCCAATTGTTGGTAGTAAGATGGCCATGAAGAGAAAAAGGTAAATAAAAAGTGAAAAATTTGGAGTGTTTTAAGATAAAAGAGGTCACGCCAGAGGTGGTATCAGAGCATCGTTGGTCTGATATGAGTCGGTGTTAATGGTTAGACAAGTTTACATCCTCATATTACTGTGCTTTGTTTAGTTACAAATGTGTATTCTGAGAAGCAATTCGAATACGCAGTGGCTGCGAATACAGGAAACGAGTCATTATGAATAATGGTAGCCGTGGTAGAGGGGCTAGAGCAAGGGTTCGATGCCGTAGAGGTAGGCTTGAGAGCCGAGATGGGTCTTCGTCTGATCATGCTTTGTAGGGTCCCACTGAAGGACTTGAGAGTATTGATGCACGCTTTATGAGGATAGAGCAAAGTCTAGAGGCTATGATGGAGCTGTTTGCTCAGGCTATGCAAGGTAGGCAGGGTTCAGATGTACATACTAATACTGGATAGGTAGCTGCTCCTGATATGCCTGCACAACCTGTACAGATGTAACAAACTATAGATACTCTTACACCCACACCAGTTCAGGGAACGTCTTCACCAGTTGCTCCACAGTAGAGTGGTAGTGATATGCGATATGATTGTGAGCTAGATAGATTCCAACAGTTTTAGAAGTTTAGACCTCCGTCGTTTAATGGGGTAAAGGACCCAGTAGTTGCTGAGGACTGGGTGAATGAGATTGAGAAGTTATATGGATTCTTTCAGTGCACGATGATCAAAAGAGTTGCCTTTGCAATGTTCATGTTGAAGAGAGCGACAGAGTATTGGTAGTAGTCTACCAGACAGATACTAAGGGCCTGACACTCAGAGATTAGTTAGGATATCTTTTTAGATGTGTTCTGAAGGCAGTATGTTCCGGATACGGCCCGAACGAAGCTTTAGATAGAGTTAATGAGTTTGGTTCTAGGGAGCTGAACCATCAACGAGTATGAGTCGAAGTTCATATTTTTGTGAAGGTATGACCCAGACACAATGAGCAGTGAGACTAAGAAGGTCCAAACGTTCCTAGACGGATTGAGACCACCTATCAGGTCCATACTGATTTCGTTAGATATCTCTACGTATGAGGAGGCAGTGTGGATAGTGCAACTATGTAAGCAGGATTATGAGTGAAATGCCTCTGAGTTCAGGAAGGTTGAAAGAGTTAGAGATAGAGACCGAAAGAGATTAGTGAGTGATAGAGGTTTCTGTTATCGAGGAGAAAGGAGACTCTTTGGGAAAAGGCCACAGATCGAGGAGATACGAGAGAGGACTGTTAGACCTCCTGTGTATCTGGCCATAGCCCTGATGAAAGGCATACTCATTAGAGGACCACAACCCACTACAGATCAGTGTAGTAAGTTTGGTAGGTATCATGGCAACCGGCCTTGTCAAGTGGCTACTGAGGCATGTTACCGTTGTTGTAAGGCAGGGCATTTGATGAGGAATTAAACAGAGATGATTGAGACTGCCTCATAGAAGGGCAAAGAGTCAGAGAGAGTTTTTACTGATACCTCTACTCCGAGAAGGAGAGCTACAGTTGAGGAGAAAGGGAAGCAGGTGGTTGGTTGAGGGCAAATACATGCATTAGACCAAGACACTGCAGATGCTTCGACGGATGTGATTAAAGGTATTATCCTAATTTTTGATCTTGAAGTATTTACTTTGTTCGATCGTGGTGCCACGCATTCAGCCTTCATTTGCATCTAAGTTATTAAAACATGTGAAGTTTACACCTTTAAGTAAAATGATGCTGATTAGTACACCTTTGAATAATAGTCAGCTAGTTGAGTATGTGTATAAAGGCTGTATTCTAAAAGTAGGAGAAAGGAAAATGTCAGTCGATCTTATATTACTGAACATGAGTGATTTTGATGTAATATTAGGAATGGACTAGTTGGCTACAAACCATGCTATTTTAGATTGTTATGCTAAAACAATGATGTTTACTAACCATGATAAGTGTGTTGTAAAGTTTACTACAAAGAAATGAAAGAATGTAGCATTTGTCAATGGAAAAAGAATAGATGTTGTAATGGAGAGAATTAAATTGGGAGCCAATGATATGGATAATGTTTTGAAGGTCTTATTGCATACGTGGTTGATACAGATAAGATACGTCCGAAGTTCACAGAGATATCAATTATTAGGGAATTTCTTGATGTCTTTTTGGATGACCTACCAGGGTTACCACCAAATAGAGAGATGAAGTTTTGTATAGATTTGGTGCCTGGTTCCGAGCAAATTTCGAAACCACCATACGGAATGGCCCCAATTGAGTTGGAAGAGTTGAAGAAACAGTTACAAGAGCTGTTGGATAAGGGGTTTGTTAGATCGAGTGTTTCACCTTGGGGAGCATCGATTTTATTTGTGAACAAGAAGGAAGAGAGCCTCCGACTGTATATTGATTACAGGTTATTGAATAAGGCCACCATCAAGAACAAGTATCCCCTTCCACGTATAGATGATTTGTTGGATCAACTTCGGGGACCACATATATTTTCTAAGATAGATCTGAGGTCTGGGTATCATCTGTTGAAGATTCGCGATGACAATGTACCTAAGATAGCATTTCAGACATGATATGGCCACTACGAGTTTTTAGTTATGCCATTTGGAATGACAAATACCCCGCAACTTTTATGGCTTTGATGAATGAGGTGTTCAAGCCATACTTGGATCGATTTGTTATCAGTTTTATCGATGACATTCTGGTATATTCAAAATCCAAGGAAGAACATGAGCAACATTTGAGGATTGTTTTACAGACCCTCCGAAAGAAGGAGTTGTATGCGAAGCTTAGTAAGTGTGACTTCTAGTTAGAGCAGATCTCATTTTTTGGACATGTTGTGACGAAGGATGGTGTGTCAGTGGACCCATCCAATATCGAGGCTGTAGTTCAGTGAGACAAGCCTAAGACAGTCATAGAGATTAGAAGCTTTCTGGGTTTGGCAAGTTATTACTGACAGTTTGTACAGGGATTTTTGAAATTGGCTGCTCCGTTGACTCGTCTCACTCGGAAGAAGGCTGCATTTGAGTGGGACGACAAATGTGAGAAGAGTTTTTAGGAGTTGAAGCGTCGATTGACCACTACTTCGATTCTCACTATTCCTACCAGCTTAAGAGGTTTTTCTGTATATATAGATGCTTCACACCATGGGAGGAACTATTCGACTCACGATTTGGAGTTGGCAGCAGTAGTGTTTGCATTGAAGATATGGCACCACCACTTAAACGATGAGAAATTTCAGATATTTACTGACCGTATGAGCCTCAAGTATCTGTTCTCGCATAAGGATTGAATATGAGACAAAGAAGATGGCTAAGTCCACTGCTAGTTCCTATCGACCGCCAGGTATATAGATTTTGTACGGTTATGTATCTAAACATAGAAACAGCACAGTGATTTATACGATATATATTATGGGGAATGTATTTGTATTAGATTTTATATAAACTCAGTTATAGTCAGTAACAGTATATTGACATGTATGTATGATAATGGATATTATGGTAAGCAAGGAGTCTGACATCGAATCACAGCCCAACCATTGAAGAGAGGAAAGGTAAGTTGAAAATGCGAAAAATTTGTAGTGATTTTGGTTAAAGTCATGGATTGAGAATGGGGTCCTGACAGAATGGTATCAGAGCAGAGGTTGGTCTGATGTGAGTCGGTGTTAGAAAATAGGAAAGTGTACATCCCCATAGTACTGTGCTATGTTTAGATATAACTGTGTATACCAGATAGGAAACGGACTAATTCATTATTATGAATGCAGGAACATTGCCTATATGGCAAATACGCGTAGTGGTAGAGTTACGAGAGGTAGGGCTCGAGGTCGGGGAGATAGACCCAAGGGACGAGCTGCTGCCGAACCATTACCTACGCATGAGACTCCAAGTGCTACTGAGGCACCCGAGTGTGTTGAGACGCGCTTTACGAGATTAAAGTATAGTCTCGAGACGATTATCGAGATATTGGCATCGACGATGCCAGGTAGGCATGGATAGGAGGCAGGAGTTGCGACAGGAGAGGCAGTTACCCCTGATACTCCTACACATATGACTCATGCACCGAGGACAGTAGGTACTCTAACACCCCCACCAGTTTCGGGTGGTAGTGGATTAGGATATGGATGTGATCTGCATCGGTTGCGAGAATTCCAGAAGTTTAGACCTCCATCCTTTAGTGGGGTCAAGGACCCTGTAGCTGCCGAGGAGTGGTTAGCGGAGATGGAGAAGCTCTATGGATTCTTCGAGTGTACGACCTCGGAGATGGTCGCATTTGCTACGTTCCTACTGAAGGGAGCTACAGAGCATTGGTGGAAGACCACCCGACCTATATTGAGATCCCGACACACAGATATCAGTTGGGAGATATTTCGAGAGGCCTTCAAGAGGCAGTTTGTTCCCGACACCGCCCAGCAAAAACTACAAGCAGAGTTTTTGGGACTAAACCAGGGGAGTTTATCCGTGGACGAGTATGAGACTCGATTCCTATCCCTAGGGAGATATGACCCGGATACCATGTATAGAGAGACCAGGAAGGTCCACAGGTTTATCGAGGGTTGAGTCCGGTTCTGCGGTCCAGGTTGGTTCCATTAGACATAGTGACCTATGAGGAAGCAGTGCGTAGGGCGCAACTATGTGAGCAAGATTACGAGAGGAATGCTTTCGAGTTCGAGAAGTTTAGCCGTAGCTGAGAGATACAGAAGAAGAGGCCAGTTAGAGATTTTGGTTATCGGGGAAGGAAGAAGCTCTTCGATAAGAGGTCACGAGTAGAGAAGGCAAGAGAGAGATATGCTAGACCTCCTGCTTATCAGACTGCAGCCCCAGCGATGGGCATTGTCATAGGAGGACAGAGACTTGCTATTGATCAGTGTAGAAGATGTGGTAAACAACATGGAAGTAGACCGTGTCCGCTGACTCCTATTGTATGTTTTCGATGTGGGAAACAAGGGCATATGGCTAGAGAGTGCCCAGAGACATTTGCAACTGCCCCACAGAAGGGCAGGGAGCCTGATAGAACTCCAGCTGGTACGTCTGCTCAGAGAGGTAGAGCGACGGCAGAAGAGAAGGGGAAACACGTAATGGGTTGAGGGCGAGTGCATGCTTTGGACCAGGGGACAGCTGATGCTTCATCGGATGTGATTCGAGGTAACATCCTGATTTATGATATTGAAGCATATGTTTTAATTGATCCTGGTGCCACGCATTCATTTGTATCACCTTCAAATGCATGTAAATTAGCAAGACATGTAGAGCGTACACATTTATGTATGATGATGTTGATTAGTACGCCTATGAATAGTAGTCAAGTTGTAGAATATGTATTTAATGACCGCAAGTTGAGGGTAGGGGATAAGGAGATGATAGCCAATCTAATATTACTAAGTATGTGAAACCTTGATAAAATATTTGGAATGGATTGGCTATCTGCAAACCATACCGTTTTAGATTGTTATGCTAAGACAGTTATGTTCCCTAACCCTACTGGATATGTTGTAAAGTTTAATAAGAATAAATGAAAGGAGTAGTTATGATTATTACATGATTACTGATTTAGAAAACCTTTAACATATCAAGGTTTCATTGCGTACGTGGTAGATATGGATAAGGCACATCCGGAGTTGTCAGATATTACTGTGGTCAGTGAGTACCCATATGTTTTTCCGAATGAATTGCCAGGGTTACCACCAGATAGAGAGATGGAGTTCTGTATAGATTTGGTGCCTAGTACAGAGCCTATTTGGAGACCACCATATCGCATGGCCTTAGTTTGGCTGGAGGAGCTCAAGAGACAGTTACAGGAGCTACTGGATAGGGGTTTTATACGACCGAGTGTTTCACCTTGGCGAGCATCGATTTTGTTTGTGAGGAAGAAGGATGGGAGCCTCCGATTGTGTATAGACTACCGATTGTTGAATAAGGCCACCATCAAGAATAGATACCCCCTTCCACACATTGATGACTTATTAGATCAGCTTCAGGGAGCTCAAGTCTTTTCCAAGATCGACCTGAGGTCTGGGTATCATCAGCTGAAAGTTCAGAGTGGAGATGTACCCAAGACAGCATTTTGTACCCAATATGGCCATTATGAGTTCTTGGTCATGCCATTCGGAATGACAAATGCTCCAGCTGCTTTCATGGCTTTGATGAATGATGTGTTCAAGCCATATTTCGACCAGTTTGTTATCGTCTTTATTGATGACATATTGATATACTCGAGATCCAAGGAGGAACATGAGGAGCACCTCAGGATCGTATTGTAGACTCTACGAGAGCAGGAGTTATATGCTAAGATCAGTAAGTGTGACTTTTGGTTGTTACAGATCTCGTTTTTGGGACACGCTGTATCGAGAGATGGTGTATCAGTTGATCCATCTAAGATAGAGGCTGTAGTTCAGTGGGAACAGCCGAGGACAGTCACCGAGATCAGGAGTTTTCTAGGTTTAGCTGGATACTATAGAAGATTCATTGAGGGATTTTTGAAGTTGGCTGCTCCGTTGACACGTCTTACTCGAAAGAGTGTACCGTTCGTATGGAATGAGGATTGTGAGAAGAGTTTTGAGGAGTTGAAGCGTCGATTGACCACCGTTCCAATTCTCACTATCCTTACCAGCTCATGAGGATTTACAGTGTATACCGATGCTTCGCATCAGGGACTGGGCTGTGTATTGATGTAGGATGGGAAGGTAGTTGCTTATGGATCCAGACAGCTGAAGGATCATGAGAAGAACTATACGACCCATGATTTGGAGCTAGCAGCAGTAGTGTTTGCGTTGAAGGTATGGCGCTATTACTTATATGGCGAGAAGTTCCAGATATTTACCGATCACAAGAGCCTCAAGTATCTGTTCTCACAGAAAGAGCTGAACATGAGACGGAGAAGATGGCTAGAGCTTCTGAAGGACGACGATTATGAGATACTTTATCATCCGGGTAAGGCTAACGTTGTAGCCAATGCCTTGAGTAGGAAGAGCCTAGGGATGGTATCGTACATGATGGTTAGGGAACATGATTTGCTAGAGCAGTTTGCTAGCCTCAGTTTAGGAATCGTGCCTTCTGACATAGATACAGGCTATGTGATAGCAAGTCTACGCTTGGAGCCGGACCTGTTGGATAGGATCAGAGTGGCTCAGCAGACTGATCCATTTTGTATGGATGTAAGTAGTCAGATGCAGAAGGGCACAGTGACTGATTTTGAGTTGAGTTCGGACGGACTTCTGAGGTTTAGAGGTAGATTATGTGTTCTCGAGGATTCAGGACTCAGGAGATTGATATTGGCGGAAGCTCATTCGTCGAGGTATACGTTACATCCAGGGAGTAACAAGATGTATCAGAACCTCTGGAAGGTATATTGGTGGTCAGGTATGAAGAGAGATGTAGCAGACTTTGTGGCAAAGTGTCTTGTATGTCAGCAGGTGAAGGTAGAGCATCAGAAACCTGCAGGGTTATTGCAGCCTCTACCTATACCGACATGGAAATGGGAGCACATCACCATGAATTTCGTGATGGGTTTATCGAGAACCCGTAGGAATCACGATGCTATATGGGTGATCGTTGACAGACTGAAGAAGTCAGCTCACTTCCTATCTATGAGAGCGATCGATACTCTGAGTTCATTAGCAGAACTGTATGTACTCGAGGCAGTGAGGCTACACGGTGTACCAGTGAGCATAGTCTCTGATAGGGATTCCCGCTTCACTTCCCATTTTTAGGGACATTTTCAGGAAGCCATGGGAACCCAGTTGAGTTTGAGCATCGCTTTTCATCCTTAGACAGATGGTTAGTCAGAGAGAACTATGCAGACTCAGGAGGATATGTTGAGAGCATGTGTGCTAGATTTTAGAGGCTGCTGGGATGACCACCTGCCACTAGCCGAGTTCGCCTACAACCACAGTTATCATTCAAGTATCGGGATGGCACCGTATGAGGCTATGTATGGCCGTAGATGTCATTCCCCTATTCGATGGGAAGAAGTGGGTGACCGTAAGATTTTCGCTCCTGACATGGTTACACAAGCATCTGAGGACGTCCACTTGATTGTAGAGAGACTGAGGACAGCTCAGAGCAGACAGAAGAGTTACGCTGATAGGAGACGTAGGCCACTAGAGTTTGCAGTTGGTGAATCCGTGTTTTTGAGAGTTTCTCCTTCCAAGGGCATAACGAGATTTGGGAAGAGAGGGAAACTAAATCCTCTCTATATTTGATCCTTTGAGATACTTGATCGAGTAGGAGATAAGGCGTATAGGTTGGCATTGCCACCGGACTTATCAGGTGCCCATAACGTCTTCCACATATCGATGCTTCGGAAGTATCACCCGGATCCGGCACATGTGATTAGTTACGAGCCTTTGGAGCTCCGAGAGGACATGTCATATGCTGAGGACCGATTTGGATATTGGATAGGAAGGAGAGGGTATTGAGATCGAAGACCATCGGATTAGTAAAGATTCTCTGGCAGCATCATACTTCAGAGGAAGCTACTTGGGAGCTAGAGAGTCTGATGCGAGAGAAGTACCCTCACCTATTTGATGACTGACTTGGTTCTAATTTGGAGGACCAAATTTTTTGAGTAGGGGAGGATTGTCAGACCCGAATTTTTGTAGCTTGTACCTTATGATTCCTATGTGTATGAACACTCCGTTATTATAGTTTAATCATAAGAAGAGTATTTACTAGACTTAAAGTGTTAGTGAAATGATTTAACACTCAAAGGCTACATAAAAAGACTAATGTGGACTATAAGCGTCACAGGCTAAACTGATTGAATCTAAATCATCCTAACTGAAAATACGAGCTTAAAATAAGAGAGCATAGAGATCTCATGAAGGAAAGTCAGCTTGATTTAATCCCGAACATAGAAACCGAGAGTAAAAGCTAAAAAGGGTAAAATGGACCTTTTTGACGAGATAAGGTGTTTTGGGTGAAATTATCCACCAGGAACGGTTGAAACATAAAGACGAGAGTGTAAGACATAAGATATGACCCTTTTGAAATTTTAAGAAAAAGTCAACTTGGTCAATGGTTAAGGAAAAAGTCAACTATAGTTAAGAAAGTGGACTTTTACCATAGTTGACTAATCATGGTTAAAAATTAACCTAGGTGTGGAGAAAAAATTTGGGAAAAATATTCTTGGCCAGAATACAAGATAATCATCCCCGGAAGTAAGAAAAATTTATTCGGAAGGATTCTGGAATAAATTTAATGGTTAAAAACGTAATGGGCCTAAGGTGAAAATTTTAAAGCCCATTAAGGTATACTAAACGTATATCGAAATTCTTAAGTCCTTTAGGCCGAATTGTTGGACCAATTGATTGGCCAAATTTTGAGACAATTAAAGGCCCGAGACATAGTAAAAATTTCAGCCCAAAAGCCCATTAAGAAAGTCCAAACCGAGAAGCCCAAATGGAAAGCCCAAGAGATAAATATCTAACCATAGTTAAAGCTAACCATGACTCATAAGGTGACTCATGGCTAAGGCTTGGAAAGTCAAGCGTAATGGCTGAAAAGTAAAGCTTAATGGCTAAGTATGTGGCTTATAAATTCAGCCACACCATTATCATCTTCATCACACCAAATTCGGCTAGAAGAAGAAACCATTGAAACATATTTTCCAAGCTTTCTCTCACTAGAAATCACTAGGAATTAGGCATATTTTGGAACTTGCATCCTTCATAGAAGCTGTTCCAAATTGAAAGGAGAGTGACATATGTTGGAATTGGCTATCAAGGAGCCATAGAGTGCAAACCGAGAGCCTTCAAAGATTCGGCCAAAGGGTGAACACAACAATTGGTATATTTTCTAATTTCCAATTTCCAATTTCATATATGTTAATGTATGAATGATTTTAAGTATGTTGATATATGTTTTAAGCATTGAAACATATTAAATCACCATGAAGTTGGTTAGTCCGAGAGTGAGTAATGGGATAATGATTTATGTCCATATGATTTTAAGGCATAAATGGATTGAAGTACATGTGTTAATAATTATGCTGTAATTAGAATTAATCAATTTGTTTAATTAATACATGTAATTAGTTGGCAATCAAGGTGTTTGATAAAATGCCTAAATGAACTATATGATGGTTAGTAATGTTGCCTACCAAGTGTTTGTGAAAATGCCTAAGTGAATTGGCTTAGGCATGGATGGCAGGCCATGGTGAAATCGAGGCATGGATAGCTCTCGGCCATGGCATGTGGTCGAGAGGCCCAATGGGCCAAGCCCAAATATTTTAGGCCCAATAAGATGTAATGGGCCTAGAACAAGCCCAATAAGAGTTGGTGGGCCCCATAAGCCCAATAGGCGCAACAAAAATAAATAGTAAAATGAAAATGGGCTTAAGGTATAGTTAGGTCCATTAAGGATTTTTAAGGCCCATTAAGGGAAATGTACTGTATTTAATGTGAAATACAGTAGGAAAAGTGTAATTAACCTGATAAATGGTTATATGCAGCCCCAGAGAGTATTGGAGAAGCAAATCGGACTGCTGAAATGAGCAGTGCAGAGAAAGTGAAATTTCTCGAGTGATTGCAAGTAAGGGACTTTTATGAGTAGTTAGAGATACCTGCATGTATTTTCATCTGCTTTTACATTCACTTAAAAACTCTGAGGGTCAGAGAAAGTGAATAATAATTATTGCGACCCGATAGTGGTAAATTACGATTTTACCCCTAGTTAGTCAAAAAGTCAACTTTTGTGAAAAGTTGCAAAAAGCATGGAAACTACTATTGTGAGTGTTTAACTGCTGTCTAGCATGAAAATAAATAGATGGACTGATTATTTTAAGGTTGATGTGACTTAAGCACACTTTATAGTGCTGATTTTAACTTTTTGTAAACCATCTCTTTTTAAAGAGCCATCTATCATATTATGTGAGAATGAATCGTGCTAGAGAATAAATCGCACAGGATTTCATATATTTTCCACATACATTAGTGCTGGATTTTGATTCGCACTAGATCTCCATGACATGCATGATAGAGTACTGGAGTTCTTACTCGTACTCAGTTTTATATGATATATGCATGAGAGAGTGCTGGAGCGATTAGCTCGTACTCGAGTTTTACATGAGATACATGACAGAGTACTAGAGCATTGCTCATACTCGATTCTTCATGGTTTATACATGACATAGTACTAGAGCTATTGCTCGTACTTGATTTGATGATATTATGCATAGCATGGTACTGGAGCTATTGCTCGTACATGATTTAATACATGAACTATGCATTGACCTAGTTGCTGGAGGTTTACTCACCCTAGAGTTGAGTTTGTGATGTGAAACAGTATTTGAGCGAAGTGTCAACTGTGAGTTGCACTCAAGGCGCACATTATATGTGATATATAATACATGTTAAAACCCATGCCAGAGTCCTTGTGTGACTGTGTGTTACAGCTAGAGAGGATATCCGCATGAGGGCAATATAGACGTGGTATGATATTCCATGGTTTGAGGGCTAAGACCTATGGCAGGCACCCCGACTGTGATGTAGGGTCCACGGGTGTACTTTGTACCGTGCCCGGGGCATGGGAGTATGCTGTACCGTGTGTTGTGTATAGCTGACAGTTGTAATGGATTGACCATTCTCCCGTTGCAGCAGTGATGCCCCGCACACCGAGTACTGTGTTGCTTGGGATCACATATCGGATATGATCATAGTCCAGGATGCTATTTACATTTCACCACAGAGTCTCACATGATATATCACATTGATTGACTGATTTAAATTGCGGACAGACCTGAGGGATGGGTCGGACTCCGATTTTGTGATGTGAATTATTTAATGCCATATTTATTGTGATTTAAATATACATGGCATGATTTACATAAAGGCATGATTTATATACGATGCATTGTTTTGCACTACATGCCTACATTTGAGAAAGAAAACATGATTTCTGTACATGGGATTTAATCTGTACAAGTATATTTATTATATTTAAAGACATGCTTTTAAAGTGAGTAAAGGAAATAATGTTTTCAAGGCATAGCATTATTTTGAGCAGATAGTGTAGATGTCTACTTTCTTGCCTGATTTCCTTACTGAGCGCGTTGTATGCTCACCCCCTTTTCTTTACATCTCTCTACAGAGCATCAGTAGAGCGAGAGCTATCGAGGGATAGTATTCCTAAGTCCACTGCTAGTTCCTATCGACCGCCAGGTATACAGATTTTGTACGGTTATGTATCTAAAAATAGAAACAGCACAGTGATGTATACGATATATATTATGGGGAATGTATTTGTATTAGATTTTATATAATCTCAGTTACAGTCAGTAACAGTATATTGACATGTATGTATGATAATGGATATTATGGTAGGCGAGGAGTCTGACATCGAATCACAGCCCAACCATTGAAGAGAGGAAAGGTAAGTTGAAAATGCGAAAAATTTGTAGTGATTTTGGTTAAAGTCATGGATTGAGAATGGGGTCCTGACACCATTTCAAGCCCAAATTAATGGCTGAAATTGTGGCTTAATGACTACGTCTATTAGCTTAAAAATCAACCAACAAATAGTCCTCTTCAACCTTTCATTCTCAGCAAACAAGAGGAAACCATTAACAACCTAGTTTCAAGCTTTATCTCACTAGAAATCACTAAGCTAGAGACATATTTGGAACTTGAAATCTTCATGGAAGTTGCTCAAAATTGAGAGAGGATTAACATCCTTTGGAATTGGCTATCAAAGAGCCATATTGAGAGAGGAAGATTTCTTCAAAGTGTCAGCCACAAGGGGGAACACCAAGCTAGGTATAATTTCAAGCTTCCAACTTCATATATGTGTATCTATGTGTTAATTCAAGTTGATTGGTGTATGTTTTATGGATCAAAACACATGAAAACACCATAAATCCATGTTGGCCAAAAATGAGTATTTGTGTTTTGATGAATACCCACTTGATTTTAAGACATGTATAGATTGGTATGTATGTGTGCATGATTATGGCACAATTAATTTTAATCAATTTGATCAATTGGTTAATGAATTGATGATGGCACACAAGGTGTTTGATAAAATGCCTAGGTGAACATAAACTAAGGCTAAGGTATGCACACATGGTGTTTGATGAAATGCCTAAGTGAAAGGCTAGTCAAATGGCCATGGGTGGCATGGTGCTCGACATGATGGCTCTCAGCCATAAGCCAAGGCAGAGAGGCCAACGGGCCTAACCGATGTGGTCTCGACCCAATGGGCCTTATCGATGTGGTCTCGACCCAATAAACAATCATGGGCTTCAGACCAAGCCCAATAAGAGTTGGTGGGCCCCAGAAGCCCAATAAGCTCAATTGAAATGAATAGTAAAGTGAAATGAGCTTAATACAGTGTTAGGCCCATTAAGAGTAAATGGGCCCATTAAGTGAAATAGACTGTATTAAACATTAAATATTGTTGGAAAAGTGTAATTAACTTGATAAATGGTTATATGTAGCTACAGAGTTTATATTGGGAGCTAATCGGACTGCGTGATCGAGCAGCGTTGAAAAAGCAATTTTACTTGGAATGATTTCAAGTAAGGGGATTTTGCTGGTAGTTAAAGATATATGCACGTAGTTTCATTTTCTTTTACATTCACTTAAAAAGTCTGAGGATCAGAGAAAGTGAATAATATTTATTGAGACCCGATATTGATAAATTATGATTTTACCCCTACTAAGGGTAAAAAGTCAAAGTTTAGGAAAAGTCCTAAAAAATATAGAAACTATATTTTTGAAAGTTTTTACTACTGTTTAGCAAAAGAATAGATAGATTGGCCAATGATTTTGTGAAATACACAAAATAGTCTAATTATGTTGCTGATTTTACACTTTTGAAATATCCCTATTTAAAGGAGCCATATATCGAGTTATGTGAAAACAAATCGTGCTGGAGCATTGCTCGCACTTGATTTTACATGTTTGCTACATGAAAAGTGTTGGAGTGATTACTCACACTTGATTTCCCATGACATACATGACATAGTACTGGAGCACTGCTCGTACTTGATTTTAATCAGTTTTGTGCATGGCATAGTACTGGAGCGATTACTCATACTTGATTTGAAATGCAACTTATGCATGACCTAGTGCTGGAGTGTTACTCGCACTAGTGTTCAAGTTTGTGATATGTGTGGAACAGTGATTTGAGTGGGGTGTCGACCGTTAGTTCGCACTCAAGGCTCGCACTGTAACCTTAATGATTTGAGTGGGGTGTTGACTGTGAGTCACACTCAAGGCTCGCACTGTAAATTTGATGTGATATACACGACATGTTAAAACCATGCTCATTTCCTCGTGTAGACTGAGTGTCACACAGATGAGATGTTCGTATGTGGATTTAGAGACGTGGTAATGATTATCCATTAAGATAGGGTCCACGGGTGTACGTTATACCGTGTATGAGTTGTTTGGAGTGATATGTGGAGTTGAGGAGTTGATAGCTGGCGGTTGTGAGGTTTTGACCCACCTCCCATTGCAGCAATGATGCCCCGCACACTAGGATCCATATAGCATGGGATCACAGTATAAGATATGCCCATAGTCCAGGATATTATTGCAAATAGCCACCGAGTCTCACATGATTATATCACATGATTTTATAATTTAGGTAGATGTGAGGCATGGGTCGAAACTTGATTGATATGTTTAAATTTACGGAAAATGTCATATTTACGATGTTTGAATTTCAATGGCATGATTTATTTGAAGGCATTATAAATTCTTAAAGATGCAATGTTTTGCATGAAATACCTATATTTAAGAACTCAGCATGATTTTAGTACATGTGAATTATATGTAAATACTATATCAATTTCCCAATACATGCTTTAAATGTGAAACTAAGGAAAGAGTAATTCATGGCATAATAGTATTTTTAGTAGATAGTGTAGTTATCTACCTGCTTACCTAATTTCCTTACTGAGCAAGTGAGCTTACCCATTTCATTTTCCACATCTCTACAGAGCATCCACAGTAGATAGAGTACGGCTGAGGACTAGCATTCCTTTTGTCTGCTACATTTCCCATCGAGCGAAAGGTATACACATCGCGTACGATTTTGTATCTGAACATATAAACAGCACAGTGATGTAAACAATGTAATAATGGGGGATGTATTTGTACTTATATATACGTGAGCTCACTTATGATACAGAAGTATTTACAGTCAGTATATAGTTATATTGACATGTATGTATGATAATGAATGAATGATATGGTAAGTGATGATACTAATACCGAATCACAACCCAATTGACGTTTGGAATTATGGCAGAAGAAAAGGTAAGAAAAGAGAAAAACTAGTAGTGGCTTTTAGTAAAAGTTGGTCATGATAATAAATACATGACTTCATATGATTTTATGAATCAAGGTATCCCGAGGGATGAGAGGAGCCTTGATATATATGGAATGAAATGCATATGTGAATGATTTTATGTGAGTTAAGGTATCCCGAGGGACCGAAGGAGCCTTAATAAATATTGAATGAAACCCATATTTGAAATGATTTTTTTGGATTAGATAACCTAGGGTCAAGGTTAAGTCCTGATCATTGTTTTAAACATATTAAACATGAAAATACATGTCCATGAATGAATGGCATAGCACGCCTTTTTGTGCGTGAGATTTATGTTGCATATGTTTAGAAATGCAAGACATGCTTTTAAAAAGTGACATGGAAATATAATGATTTAATGCATGGCATTATGTTCATGTAGATAGTGTAGTTACCTACTTATTTGCATAATTGCCTTACTGAGCTAGTGAGCTCACCCTTTCATTTTCCCTCTCTCTACAGAGCATTTTCAGTAGCTAGTGAGTGACTGAGGACTCATATTTTGGTATATGTTGCATTCCCATAGAGCGAAAGGTATACACATTCGTATTGTTCTGTATCTAAACATGTAACAGCACAGTAATGTATACGGATGTAATATCGAGGATGTAAAATATATGTAAACGTATGTGAGCTCACTTATGAGATGGGAATATTTACAGTCAATCAATAGTTTATATTGACATGTATGGGATATGGCCATAGTCCTCGATATTATCACAGTAGTCGCCCAGTTCAAGTGATTATGTCATATAGCTTTATACGAAGTAGGGTAGACCCGAGGGATGGGTCGAGCCCTGATAAATGTGTTTTTACATGATGAAATGCCATATTTTAAATGATTGAAATGAAATGGCATGATATGTTTTCTAAGCATTATATGAACATATATAAAATGCAATGTTTTGCATGAAATGCTTATATTTATGAACACAACATGATTTCCATGTATACGAGTAAATATATACATATTGCATAAGTTTTACACCAATATTCATGCTTCAAATGTGAAATGAAAAAGAATACTTTTAGGCATGGCATTAGGAATATGTAGATAGTGTAGTTATCTACTTGCTTGCCTAATTGCCCTACTGAGCCAGTGAGCTCACCCTTTCATTTTCCTCTTCTCTACAGAGCATTTACAGTAGCTAGTGACCGGCTGAGGACTCGTATTCTGATATCCGCTGCATTCCCATCATCGAAAGTTATACACATTCGTATAGTTTTGTATCTAAACATGTAAAAGCACAGTAATGTATACGGATGTAATATTGGGGATGTAAATGTATGTAAACGTATGTAAGCTTACTTATAAGATGAAAATATTTACAGTCAATCGATAGTTCATATTGACATGTATGTATGACATATAAATGAGTGATAAGGTAAGTAAGGATGATGTGACAAATATCGAATCATAACCCAACTATTAGTGGTAAAATTGTCACGAAGGGAAAAAGGTAATGAAAAAGTGAAAATTTACAATCTTTTAAGATGAAATGAGTTCGTGACAGAGGTGGTATTAGAGCAGAGTTGGTCTGATATGAGTCGGTGTTATTGGTTAGGAAAGTTACATCTCAATATTACTATGCTTTGTTTAGTTATAAATATGTATTCCGAAATGGGATTCGAATAAGCAGTGGTTGTGAATGCAGGAATCGAGTCATTATGGCTAATGGTAGCCATGGTAGAGGGGCTAGAGCATAGGCTATATGCCATAGGGATAGGCCTGAGAGCCGAGACGAGTCTTCGTCTGATCATGCTTCACCGGGTTCTACTAAAGGATATGAGAGTACTGAGGCACACTTTACTTGGATACAGCGTAGTCTAAAGACCATGGTGGAGCTGTTTGCTTAGGCTATGCAAGGAAGGTAGGGTTTGGATGTACAGATCACTATTGGATAAGTAACTGCTCTTGATATGCCTCCATAGATGCCACAGACCATAGATACTCCTACACCCCACCAGTTCATGATACACCTTCTCCTATTGCCCCATAGCAAGGCAGTAGTAGATTGGGGTATGGTTGTGAGTTAGATAGGTTACGATAATTTCAGAAGTTCAGACCACCGTCATTTAGTGAGGTAAAGGACCCCGTAGTTGCAGAGGACTAGGTAAATGATATAAAGAAGTTATACGGGTTCTTTCACTGTACGAAAGTTGAGGTGGTTATTTTTATCGTGTTCATGTTAAAGGGGCGGCAGAACATTGGTGGAAGTGCACCAGAATGATACTGAGAGCCTGACATTCTGAGATCAATTGGGAGATCTTTTTGGATGCCTTCTGGAGGCAGTATGTTCCAAACACAGTACAACAGAAGCTGCATATGAAATTTTTACGATTAATTAAGGGGAAAGATCAGTTGATGAGTATGAGATGAAGTTCATGTCTATGGGGAGGTACGACCTTGATACGATGAGTAGTGAGACCAAGAAGGTCAGGAGGTTTGTAGATGGGCTGAGATCGATAATACGATCTAGGCTGGTTTCGTTAGATATCTCTTCGTATGAGGAGGCAGTGCGCAGGGCGCAACTATGTGAGCAGGACTATGAACGAAATGCCTTTGAGTTTGGGAAGATTAGTAGGACTAGGGATAGAGATAGAAAGAGGCCAGTGAATGATAGAGGGTTCGGTTTCAAAGGAGGAAGGAGACTCTTCAGTAAGAGACCTTGGATTGAAGAGATACGGGAGAGGACTGTTAAGCCTTTTGTGTATCCAGCCATAGCTCCAACGAGAGGTATAGTGATTGAAGGATAGTGGCCTACTATCGAGAAGTGTAGTAGATGTGGCAGGTATCATGGCAACCAGACTTGTCCGATGGCTACTGGAGTCTGTTTCTAATGTGGTAAGGTAGGGCATTTTATGAGGAATTGCCCGAAGATGATTGAGACTGTGCCACAGAAGGGCAAAGAGCCGGTGAGAGTTTCTGCTGATACCTCTGCTCCGAGAAGGAGAGCTACAGTTGAGGAGAAAGGGAAGCAGGTGGTTGGTCGAGGGCAAGTACATGCTTTGGACCAGAGCACAACTGATGCTTCATCGGATGTGATCAAAGGTGCATTCCTAATTTTTTATCTTGAAGCATTTGTTTTATTTGATCATGGTTCCACTCATTCATTTATATTACCTTCATTTTCATGTAAGTTATTGAAATCTGTCAAGCGTACATCGTTAAGTAGAATGATGTTGATTAGTAAACCTATGAATAACTATTAGCTAGTCGAGTATATGTATAGAGACTGCAAGCTAAGAGTATGGGAAAATGATATGTTAGCCTATCTCATTTTGATGGATATGAGTGACTTTGATGTAATCCTAGGAATGAATTGGTTAGCTGAAAACCATGCTGTTTTAGATTGTTATTCTAAGACAGTAATGTTTCCTACCCCTGAAAAATATATTATAAAGTTCATTGAAACGAAATGAAAGAAGTAGTTGTAGAAATTTAAAAAGGTAAATTATTATGCTGACTAAATAATCAATGGAGTAGAATAGAAACTGAGATTTTATATATAAGTATGGAAGCGTTTACATCAGTTTCTATTATATACATCCCCCTAAATACAAAATACAAACTTTACTATGCATTAATTTACAAGATACAATTTTTTTTATCTCATAAGTGTATTCCTCTCTACACTGCTGGATGACTAGAGAAATACGATAGCAGAGACGACTGCAGTGTACTCACTACTGCTTAGTAACTGTGGAAGAGGAAATAAGGGGGTGAGCTAACGCGCTCAGTAAGGAAAATATGAAAGCAGGTAGATAACTACACTATCTACATGCTTAAAATACATATATATTCGTTTTCCTTATAAAACATATGCATTCGCTTTAAAACAACTTCCATCAATGCGAAATCGTTAATTCGCTAGATGGGTATATATGCATATTCACACAGAATCACACAACATATTCCAAATCACACAGTTCATCTTTAAAATCATTGAGTACACATTTAGAAATCACTTTGCACATAGCAATTTAATATGCATGAGACATAATCATGGGTTATCACATCCCCAAACACACAGCAAGGGAAAACATATGTCACCTCACACAGTAGTAACAATGTTGTATCACTCAGATACATAAAAGACTTATGGCCAAAGTCGGATTCCATGCAACACTGATTAGGTGTACGGGAACCCTACGGTTAGGGAGGCGGATCAACCATCCCTTTAGCTGATACTCAAATCATGGCACATCGTACCCCATGGCTAACGCTCACGGTACATCGTGCTCCCGTGGATCCTTACCACCCATTTTCATTGTCTCAAAATTTCATGCGAGCAAGTCAGTGCAAGAAACACAACAGTACACAACGACTCAAGCATGGTTTTGTACTCATTACATCACATTCATAAACCACATGTGAGTAGGTCAATGCAAGACACACAGCAATGCATGACCGCTCTAACATAGTTTTACTCAGCACATAGGATAATCATGAAAACCTAGTGTGGGCAACTTAGTGTAAGACACACAACATTCCTGAGGCATCGAGCACAGTATTACTAGGAAGTTACATGCGAGCATAGTCAGAGCAAGACACACAGTAATACTCGAAGGCTCTAGCATGATTCTCAAAATCTAGTACGAGCATCTCGAGTGGAACACACATCATCACCCGAGGTATCGAGCACTCTTTTGCTTTTCTCAAAAATCCCTTTGAAAATAACATGCGAGTAGGGCTGGTAAATCTGCCGTTGCCACTCAGGCTTTAACACAATTTCACAAAGAAAAGAAACAGAAGGGGCTCCATGTATAGTTGTGAGTGAGAGGGCAAATCTCCCTTCAATCACTCGTTAGAAACATTTCATGCACTTGGTTAAACCGAGAGCCCGTCTATTATTATTCTTTCTCAAAACGTTTGTAAAAACCTCTTTCCATAACAATCATAGAAGTCGTGCCACTCATACTATGGACTTATTCTCAAACGTAGACTTTCTACCTAGATATATCAATATCTATGTACGTATCATATACATTCGCACACAACAGGTAAGAAAACATACGTATAACTATCTCTATAACTCGCATAAGTCCCTCACCTCGAATTACGCTTGAATCATTTTCCTTCGATTTTCACTTCTCGTGATTCGTCCTATCGACTCCAATTATATCCTCCGGAGATGAAATTGTGTATTATACACATCAGTATATTGTCATACACTCCAATTATGTCCTATCGACTCCATGATATGCATTTGGCCATTTATATCTCTCATTTTGCCTAGTTACACCATCATTGGACTTTATCCTTTTATGAGTCCAATTCGAGTATATAACTAATACTCAAGAATATCTCAGACTCCTCGAGCCTATCGATTCATATTTAATCGGTATTAAACATTACAATACCTCAAGTTCATGATTTTATTTCATTGGGGCATTTCATCGAATACCTCATATACTGACTTTTAGCCATTTTCATTTCTAACACATGAACTTCATCAAATTGTTGTACAATCATGTATATATGCTTAATAACATCTATTCATGCTTAAATCATCATTAAATCCATGACTAGTAAACTTTCTCATCTTTTTTTCACATTTCACCATACATAGGTCATGGAGATTAAGCATGTTCTAAGATGTTTTCAACCAACAATATATACACTAATCAACTCATACAAGTGTATAGATTAACATACATAAGATTGATGCATTGAAATCTTACCAATCTCAGCTTTTCTCCTTTTGGAATTTGGAGAAATCACCTTGTTTCCTTCAATCAAACAGTTTCACCACTTGTTTTTGGGCTAAGTTGTTCTCCTCTCCACTATGAACACTTTTGCTAAACCAACTTCTCTCAATTTTGTATGAAAAGTGATGTTTTCCTATGGCGAAAAGCTAGGTTACTTTGCTTAGAATGAAAGGTTGAGGTTCTCCCGTGAATTGCAGTTCAGCAGGCCCTATTTTATAGAAATTGCAATGATGAGATCTATCTCCATAAGTGAAGGATCAATCTGTTGCTGCTTTTTAGCCTTTCAGAATCAATTTTCAAGCTATGGAGATCAATCTGTTTAAAAACATGAGATCGATTTGAGCCTGGTCGAGAGCTTCACAGATCGATCTGGTAGGGAAATGAGATCGATCTGCTCTAGGCCGAGACTTAAAGAGATCGTTCTGCTTTAGGTTAGATCGATCTGTTCTTCATAGGGGATCGATCTGGCTTGGATTGAGGATCGATTTCCTTGTTCTGCAACCATACTTAGCCAAATTTCACTCAAAATCTCAAGGCTAACTTCATATCCATTTACCTTACTACTCATTTTGCATTCAATATGCATTTTTCACTTACAAAGGTCCATTTCTTATTATTCATACATAACGAAACGTGCGTGTACATCACAAATCCACATAACTAGTGTGTACATCGGATTTATGGACCTTACATCACTTATGATTCATATTACATAAACGAATGTTTTCTTAAGAGATCATAAGGGTTACATGTAAGAATAAGGGTCTTACATTCCTCCCCTCCTTTAAGAAATTTGGTCCTCCAAATTAGAACCAAGTTACTCCTCAAAAAGTCAAAGGTAGTTTTCCCATATAGAGTTCTGCAACACCCAAGTAGCTTCCTCTAAGTTATGGTGCTACTAAAGAACCTTAACAAGCATAATTGTCTTGTTCTGTAACACATTTTCCTTCCTATCTAATATCTGGATCGATCTCTCTACGTATGACAAATCATTCTTGAGCTCCAATGGCTCATACCGAATCACATTAGTTGGATCTGGATGGTACTTTTGAAGCATCGATACGTGGAAGACATTATGTATGCCTGCTAACTCTGGTGGCAATGCTAGCCTATAGGCCTTATCTCCCACTCGCTCCAGTATCTCAAATAGCCCGATATACCAAGGGCTCAACTTACCCTTCTTACCGAACCTCGTAATCCCTTTCGAGGGAAAGACTTTCAAAAATATCGAGTCACCCACAGTGAACTCTAGTGGTCTCCGTCTCATGTCAGTATAACTTTTCTGCCTACTCTGAGCTATTCTCAATTTCTCACATATCAGCTAAACAACCTCAGAGGCTTACTGTACCAAATCAGGAGCAAAAATTTTCCTTTCACCCACTTCTTCCCAACCAATTGGGGAACGACACCATCTACCATACAAGGCCTCATATGGGGCCATCCAGATACTCGAGTGGTAACTATTATTGTATGCGAATTCGGCTAATCGTAAGTGATCATCCCAGGAGCCTTTAAAATTCATAACACTTGCTCTCAGCATGTCCTCTAACATTTGGATGGTTCTCTCTAACTGACCATCAGTCTGAGGATAAAAAGCAGTATTGAAACTCAACTGGCTTCCCATAGCTTCTTGAAATTATTCCCAAAAGTGAGAAGTGAAGTAGGAATCCCTATCTGATACGATGCTCACTGGTACACCATGTAGCCTCACTATCTCCCGTACGTACAACTCTACCAAACTACTCAAAGTATCTATAGATTTCATAGCTAGAAAGTGGGTAGATTTCGTCAGTCTATCAACCACTACCCAGATAGCATTATGGTTCCTCTTAGTTCTCAGCAATCCCATGATGAAATCCATGGTGACATGCTTCCATTTCCAAGTTGGTACTGGTAGAGGTTACAATAGTCCTGCAGGCTTCTGATGCTCTACCTTCACTTACTGACATATCAGACATCTTGCCACAAAATCTACAATATCTCTTTTCATCCCTGACCACTAATACATTTTTCGGAGATTTTGGTACATTTTCTTACCTCCTGGATGCAATGTGTATCTCGATGAATGAGCTTCTATCAAAATCAATCTCTTTAACTCTAGGTCATCGGGAACGCAAATCATGCCTCTAAACCTCAATAGGCCATCATCACTCACTAAGAAATCGGCCACATCATCCATCTGAATCAGACTCGCACAACCCTTACACAGTAGATCAGCATGCTAAGCCTGGCGTATCCGGTCAATCAAATTCGGTTCCACTCGCAGGCTAGCTACCACACAGTCTCTGTCAATATCAAGAGGGTCTATATCCAACATGAGGTGAGCAAACTGCTCGAGCAGCTCATATTCCATGACCATCATGTGCGATACCATTTCGAGACTCTTTCTACTCAGGGCATCAGCCTCCACATTAGCCTTTCCTGGATGGTACAGTATCTCGTACTCATAATCCATTAGCAGCTCTATCCATCGTCTCTACCTCATATTCAACTCTTTTTGTGAAAACAGATATCTGAGGCTCTTATGATCTGTATACACCTGGAATTTCTCACCTTATAAGTAGTGGCGCCAAATCTTTAATGCAAATACCATGGCTGCCAACTCCAAATCATGGGTCAGGTAGTTCCTCTCATGATCCTTAAGTTGTCTAGAACAGTAGGCTACTACCTTCTCGTCTAGCATTAACACATAGCCTAATCCCTGTCCCGAGGTATCTGTATACACTGTATAACCACCTGAGCTAGTGGGTATGGTGAGAATAGATGTAGTGGTCAATCTGTGCTTTAACTCGTAGAAACTTTTCTCACACTTATCATCCCACTCGAATACCACATTCTTTAGGGTGAGACGTGTCAATGGAGCAGCCAGCTTAGAGAATCCCTCAACAAATCATCGGTAATAATTTGCTAAACCCAAGAAACTGCGGATCTCTATAACCGTCTTGGGTCTTTCCCACTCTATCACAGCCTCTATCTTGGACGAATCCACTGATACACCATCTCTCGAGACTACATAACCTAGAAATGATATCTCACTCAGCCAGAAATCACACTTGTTGAGTTTAGCATACAACTCCTGATCTCGGAGGGTCTGTAACACTATTCTCAAATGCTGCTCATGCTCTTCCTTGGACTTCAAGTACACTAATATGTCATCTATACAGACAATCACGAATCTGTCCAAGTATTGCTTGAATACGTCATTCAATAGAGCCATAAACGCTAAAGGAGCATTCGTCAACCCAAATGGCATAACCAAAAACTCATAATGGCCAGAACGGGTCCGAAACACTGTGTTGGGCACATCTCCACTTCGAATCCTCAACTGATGATACCCATACCTTAGATCAATCTTTGAAAAGACTAGTGCTCCCTGCAACTAATCCAATAGATCGTCTATCCGTGGAAGGGGATACTTATTCTTGATGGTAGCCTTATTCAACAACCGATAGTCTATACATAGTTGAAGACTCCCATCTTTCTTCTTTACAAACAGAACCGGTGCTCCTCATGGTGATACACTCAGTCTGATGAACCCCTTCTCCAAGAACTCTTGCAATTGCTTCTTTAGATCTTCCAATTCAATTGGAGCCATTCTATATGGTGGCTTGGATATCGGTTCAGTTTCAGACACCAAATCAATACAGAATTCCATTTCTCTGTCTGGTGGCGACCCTTATAATTCTTCTGAAAAGACATTGGGGAATTCTCTAACCAGTGGGATGTCAGCTATATCCGAGTACACCTTATCCATGTCAACCACATAGGCGATAAAACCTTGAATACATTTTCATTACATTCATTAGCAACATCATTCATCCTTAAGATTAATCTACTACTTCTTTCATTACTTTCCAAATCTTACAACATACTTTTCAGTGATAAAAAAAATTACTATATTTGCATAACAGTCTAAAACAACATGGTTTGCAGCCAACCAATCTAGTCCTAATATCACATTGAAATCCTTCATAGTTAATAGGATGAGATCAGCCAACATGTCCTTTTCCCCTACTTTTAAGTTACAACTCTTACATACATACTCTATCATTACATTATCTGTCATAGGAGTGCTTATAAGCAATATCCTACCTAGAGGTACAGGTCTCACATGTTCACACAGTTTACATGTAAATGAAGGCGATATGAATGAATGTGTGGCACCAAGATCAATCAATGCTAATGCTTTCAAATCAAAGACAATGATGGTAGCTTTAATCACATCCGATGAAGTCTCTACAAAATCCTAGTTCAGTGCAAACATTGGTCCTCTACCAACAACTTGTTTCCCTTTCTCTTTAGCTGTGGTCTTCCTCTTAGGTGTAGGTGTCTCAACCATAGCCTTCTCTGGCTCTTTGCCCTTCTATGGGGCTGTATGAATCAACTTTAGGCATTCACGAGCTATGTGCCTTGGTTTACCACACCTATAGCATGATCTCATCAATAACGGGCATGGTTTACCCCCATGATATCTACCACATGACCTACACTGCTATGTGGTAGGTTGAAGTTCACCAATAACTATGCCCCTCGATGCTAGATGAACTAGAGGCTTTGCAGGCCTCTCTCGTATCTACTCAATCTTAGGCCCCTTACCAAACAACCTTCAGCCCTTTCAAAACCCTTTGTCATCAACTGACCTCTTTCGATCTCTATCTCTGTCTTTACCACTCATACTTAATTCTGAGGCATGTAACTCATAATCTTGCTCACATAGTTGAGCTTTGCGTACTGCCTCATCATAGGTGGTAATGTCCAATGGAGCTAGTCGAGCTCTGTTGGAAGGTCTCAATCCCTCAAGAAATTTTTGAACTATTCTGTTGTCAAGGCTCATCGTGACTATATCATATCTGCCAAGGGATGTGAATCCAAACTCATACTCATCCACTGTCTGGTTCCCCTGAGTCAATGTCATAAATTCCATCTGCATATTTCTCTGAGCAGTAGCTAGAATGTATTACCTCCTGAAGGTATGCACGAATATATCCCATGACACAACCGGGTGTCGTGCACTCAACATTGGCTGTGTGGCCATCCACCAATGCTCGGCCTCATCCTCTAATACAAAAGCTACAAAGGTGACCCTCTCTGTGTTAGAGCAATGGAAGAATAGATAGAGCTTCTCCATACTGCGTATCCAATGCTTAACTAACACTGGGTTCTTCACCCCATTAAATGAAGGTGATCCGAACTTCTGAAACTCTTTCAATCTATCCAGATCACAATTGTAAACTCCCTTGCCACCAACCTGTTGTGGAGCTACAGGATCCTGAATTGGTGGGGGAATGCCCTGAACTAGATAGGGTACAGGTATCTCTCCCTCTACATCTCGAGGTCTAGGTGCAGGCTGTGCTAGCTCTTGTCTCTCAGGTGCAGCAGCTTGACCAGCTGGGTTCTCCTGTCTACCCTCTACTCTGGCCATAGCTTGTGTAAACATCTCCATAACCGTGTCTACACTGCGCTGTAACTGCGTTATACGTTCCTCAGCAGCCTCACTAAGACCGGGTGGATCTCTACTGGAACTAGACCCACTACGTCTCTCGGGCTCATCTCTACGCCCTTGAGAGCGTGAACTCTCTCCTCTACGAGTACGTTGTCTATCAGACATCCTGCATACTCAAAATAAGTGTCTCAGTCACATTTTCCTGCTTGGAATACACATTTGTATCCTAAAAATGCATAATACTTTAGGTATGGATACGACTCACATCAGACCAACTCAGCTCCGATACCATTAATTCTTGTCACGACTCTCTTTACCAGTCCATAACCTTTACCTTACCACTGACAATTGGGCTGTGAGTCAACATCCAATTCACATCTCATCCATTTAGTTAAGTATTGTTATATAAATGAAGTAGAATAGAAACTGATCTTTTATATATAAGTACAGAAGCGTTTACATCAGTTTCTATTATATACATCCCCCAAAATACAAAATATAAACTTTACTGTGTATTAATTTATAGGATACAAATTTTTTTTTATCTCACAAGTGTATACCTCTCTGCACTGCTGGATGACTAGAGAAACACGACAGCAGGGATGACTGCAGTGTACTCACTACTGCGTAGTAACTGTGGAGGAGGAAATAAGGGGGTCAGCTAACGCGCTTAGTAAGGAAAATATGAAAGCATGTAGATAATTACACTATCTACATGTTTAAAATACATATATATTCGTTTTCCTTATAAAACATATACATTCTCTTTAAAACAACTTTCATCAATGCGAAAGCATTAATTCGCTAGATGGGTATATACATATTCACACAGAATCACACAACATATTCCAAATCACACAGTTCATCTTTAAAATTGTTGAGTACACATTTAGAAATCACTTTGCACACAACAATTTAATATACATGAGACATAATCACGGGTTATCACATCCCTAGAAACATAGCAAGGGAAAACGTATGTCACCTCACACAGTAGTGACAATGTCGTATCACTCATATACATAAAAGACTTATGGCCATAGTCAGATTCCATGCAACATTGATCAGGTGTGCGGGAACCCTACGCTTGGGGAGGTCGATCAACCATCCCTTCAGCTCATACTTAAATCATGGCACATCGTACCCCATGGGTAACGCTTACAGTAGATCGTGCTCCCGTGGATCCTTATCACCCATTTCTGTTGTCTCAAAATCTCGTGCGAGCAGGTCAGTATAAGACACATAGCAGTACACGACGAATCAAGTACGATTTTATACTCATTACATCACATTCATAAACCACGTGTGAGCATGTCAATGCAAGACACACAGTAATACATGACGGCTCTAACACGGTTTTACTCAGCACACATCATAATCATGAAAACCTCGTGCGAGCAACTCAGTGTAAGACACACAACATACCTGAGGCATCAAGCACAGTATTACTAGGAAGTTACATGCAATCATAGTCTGGGCAAGACACACAGGAATACTCGAAGGCTCCATGATTCCTAAAATCTATTACGAGCATCTCGAGTGGAACACACAGCATCACCTAAGGCATCGAGCACTCTTTTGTTTTTCTCAAAAATCCCTTTGAAAATAACGTGCGAGCAGGGCTGGTAAATCTACCGTTACCACTCTGGCTTTAGCACGATTTCACACAGAAAAGAAACAGAATGGGCTGCATGTATAGTCGTGAGTGAGATGGCAAATCTCCCTTCAATCAATCGTTAGAAACATTTCATGCAGTTGGTTAAATTGAGAGCTCGTCTATTATTATTCTTTCTTAAAATGTTTGCAAAAACCTCTTTTCATAACAATCATAGAAGTAATGCAACTCATACTATGGACTTATTCTCTTACGTAGGCTTTCTACCTAGATATACCAATATCTATATATACATATCGCATACATTCACACATAGCAGGTAAGAAAACATACGTATAGCTATCTCTATAGCTCACATAAGTCCCTTCCCTCAAATCATGCTTGAATCATTTTCCTTCGATTTCCACTTCTCGTTATTCATCCTATCAAGTCCAATTATATCCTCCATAGCTAAAATTGTGTATTATACACATCAGTATATTGTCATACACTTCATTTCACTTGCATAATATTTAAATCAGTGTATTTGGCCATTTATATCTCATTTAGCCTAGTTACACCATTATTGGACTTTATCCTTTTATGAGTCCAATTCGAGTATATAACTCATTTTCAAGAATCTCTCAGTCTCCTTGAGCCTATCGATTCCTATTTAATCGATATTAAACATTACGATTGTCAAGTTCATGATTTTATTTCATTGGGGCATTTCATCGAATACCTCCTACACTCACTTTCAGCCATTTTCATTTCTAACACATGAACTTCATCAAACTATTGTACAATCATGTATATATGCTTAATAACATCTATTCATGCTTAAATCATCATTAAATCCATTCCTACTCAACTTTCTCATCTTTTTCTCACATTTCACCATACATAGGTCATAGAGATTAAGCATGTTCTAAGATGTTTCAACTAACAATGTATACACCAATCAACTCATACAAGTGTATAGATTAACATACATGAGATTGATGCATTGAAATCTTACTAATCCTAACTTTTCTCCTTTTGGATGAATTTGGAGAAATCACCTTGTTTCCTTCAATCAAAACAGTTTCACCACTTGTTTTTGGGCTAAGTTGTTCTCCTCTCCACTATGAACACTTTTGGTATACAAACTTCTCTCAATTTTGTATCAAAAGTGATGATTTTATATGGTGAAAAGCTTGGTTACTTTACTTAGAATGAAAGGTTTGAGGCTCTCCCGTGAATTGTAGTTCTGTAGGCCCTGTTTTATAGAAATTACATTGATGAGATTGATCTCCATAAATGAAGGATTGATCTACTGCTGCTTTTTAGCCTTTCATAATCAGTTTTCAAGCTGTGGAGATCGATCAATCGAAGAACATGAGATCGATCTGAGGTTGGCCGAGAGCTTTACAGAGAGATTTGGCAGAGAAATGAGATCGATTTGTTCCAAGCTAAGACTTAAGGAGATCGGTCTGCTTGAGGTTGGATCGATTTGTTTTTCATAAGGGATCGATCAGGCTTAGACTGAGGATCGATTTCATCCTTTAAAATGCCTCTAAGATTGATCTCTCTTGCATTGGAGATCGATCTCTCCTTGTTCTGCGGCTATACTTAGCCAAATTTCACTCAAATTCTCAAAGCTAACTTCATATCCATTTACCTTACTAATAATTTTGCATTCAATACACATTTTTCACTTACAAAGGTCCATTTCTTATTATTCATACATAACGAAACTTGCGTGTACATCACGAATCCACATACCTAGTGTGTATATCAGATTTATGGACCTTACATCACTTATGATTCATATTACATAAACGAATGTTTACTTAGGAGATCATAAGGGTTACATGTAAAAATATAGATCTTCCACTGTGGTTAGGGAGTTCCCAGATATCTTTCATAATGAGCTGTCAGGGTTACTGCCAGACAGGGAGATGGAGTTTTGTATAGATTTGGTGCATGGTACCGAGCCAATATCTAAACCACCATACTAAATGGCTCTGGTTGAGTTAGAGGAGCTAAAGTAGCAGTTGTAGGAACTGTTGGATAAGGGGTTTATTGGACCGAACGTCTAACCCTGGGGAGCTCTGTTCTTATTTGTGAAGAAGAAGAATGGAAGCCTTTGATTGTGTATTATTTATAGATTGCTAAATAAGGCTACCATCAAGAATAAGTATCCCCTTTCGCTTATAGATGATTTATTGGACCAGCTTCAAGGAGCATAGATCTTTTCTATGACTGATCTAAGGTCAGGGTATCATCAATTGAATGTTTGGAGTGGAGATGTACACAAGACAGCCTTCCGTACCTGGTATGGTCATTATGAGTTATGGTTATGCCATTCGGGTTGACTAATTCTCTCATAACTTTTATGGCTTTGCTGAATGATGTGTTCAAGCCACACTTGGATCAATTTGTTATCATTTTTATCGACGACATTTTGGTGTATTCGAAATGTAAGGAAGAACATGAGCAACATCTGAGGATTGTATTACGCACCCTCCAAGATAAGGAGTTATATGCTAAACTCAGTAAGTGTGACTTTTGACTAGAGCAGATTTCATTTCTCGGTCATGTTGTATCAAGGGATGGGGTGTCAGTAGATCCATCCAAGATTGAGGCTGTAGTTCAATGGTGTTGGCTCAACCGAGAGGGGCGTGAATCAGTTTCTCTAGCAATTTACTAAATTTAAACATTCTTAACTCAAATTTCTCTTAACCAAATAAATAACAGTAATAAGAAATAGTGTAAATATGCAATAAAATGAAGATAAAGAGGAAGAGTAGTAAACACAGTAATCTATGGAGGTTCAGCCAAATCTCTTGCCTATGTCCCCTCTTCTTGACCTTCTTGTCAAGGAGTCTCTTTCACGAATCAAGTTAATCTTTACAGCTTCCTTTTTCAAGGTTAAGGAATAACCTCTACCCTCAGCCAATGAAGCTACCCAAACTCTTTAACAAAAGTTTTCACTCAGAGGAACACTTCCCCTCTTCTTTATAGTAGAGAATGAATACAAACAAAGGCTTCCTCACAAGATAATTGAAGAATAAAAATGAAATAAATACAGCTCAATCACTTTAGAAACAAAGAATGTTTCTTAAGACTGTTCAGAGTTTTTCTGCTTTCTTTCTTCTTATCTCCAATGTCTTTATGGCTTGTATTTATACACCTAGTTGGTTGGTAAAGCATTTAATGCATTTTCTCTCGTTGAAAACCTGTAAAAATAGCCATTAGAGTTCTGCAGAAGAAGTGCAGATCAATCTCATTTATCTGAAGAGATCGATCTCTTGGTTTCTGAACCTGAAACACAAAGGAACTTTACGAAGGGAAGATCAATCTCATTTATTGGGGGGTCGATCTTCTTGTTAGCTTTATATAGGGGAGATCGATCTCTTGTTAAAGAGAAGATCAATTTCTGCTTTGAAATATTGCTCCCACTTATAGGAGATCGATCTTATAATGTGTCGGTTTTGAGGAGATCGATCTCACAATACCTTGAGATTGATTTTGCAAAGCCTCTGTCTTGAGGAGATCGATCTCACCATTCCTTGAGATCGATCTTGCTAAGCCTCTGCCATGAGGAGATCGATCTCACCATTCCTTGAGATTGATCATGCAAGGCTTTTGCTTAAAGGAAATCGATCCTGCAAGGCTTTTAAATTGATTTCTTTAGCTCAATTTTCCTGCCAAGGTTTTAGTTTTATAAAGATTTGAAGTTTGACAATATTTCTAAATGAACATTGATGGAATATGATTTTAAGATAAATACTTAGAAATAGTTTCTTACAAATGATTTGAAAATAACTTCATTTGAGATTAATGTTTTGTCATTTCAAAATACATTATTCAAAGTTAACAATCTCCCTCTTTTTGATATGACAAAACTTAATTCAATCATTTAAGATTTTGGTTCCAAAAGTATGTCCAATCATTTGTATGTAAAATTTGCTCCCCCTTAATATATGCTCCCCCTTAAGATATGCTTTCTCTTTCTCCCGCTTTTTGTCATATCAAGAAAGCAAACATGATCCATTCAAGAACACTCATCAAATGATCAAATATAATTAAGCAATGAAGAACATTCATTAAATGATAAATAAGTAACATATTTAAGTAAACAAACATATCAAATGTCATTTAAAAATCAACATATATCACAACCAAATGTGCAACCAAATATTTAAGAAGGCGAAGGAAAATGATCGAAGAGTGCGTCAACACGGCTACAGGTGGTCTGCACTTCAGTAAACATTGCTTGTTGAGTCTCTTAAAGGATTGTCACTTGAGACTCAATAGTTTCAACTTGAGACGCAACAGTTGCAACTTGAGACTCAATAGTTGCAAAGCGTTGATCCATGGTCTAATGAAGGTTCATGATCATGGTTGCAAGGGAGTCCAAGTTGACTGATGATGAAGCAGCAGGTGCTGTCAAACCCGGATTTTTTGTCGCTTATTTCCTTATGATTCCTATGTGTATGAACACTAAATAATTATGGTTGAATCATAAGAAGAGTATTTACTAACATGCAATCGACAATTTGAGAAATTTAAAAATGCATGTAAGCTACATAACAACGATATAAGGGTTAAGTTAATTCCCGAATGAGTGCAGGGGTAAAACGGTCAAATGACTGACATTCGGTATAATTTCGATAAGAGAATTTCATTAAAAATATGAAATTAAGGAATCTTGATCAAAATCGAGGAAAATATTTAATTTCGAGCCCAATTGATCAAGATATAAATTTATTAGAATTTATCAGAATTTTTGCCTCGAAAAATGAGCCCAAAAATAGTGGAAAAATATACCGAAAAAGTAAAATCGGACTGATAAATTCATTTACGGATTAAATGAATTTAATATGATTTTTGGAGATATTTTTGGGATATTTATGGGATATTTATGGGATTTTTATTATTATTTTATAGTAAAATAATAATAAAAATATATTATAAAAAAAAAAAAAAAGAGAAATGAAATCTGAAGAGAAAACACGGGGAGAGAGAAGAGAGAAATCGCGTGAAACCGACCGAGGGAGAAGACCACCGGACGGCGAGCACCGGCCACCCCACGGGCAGGCAAGCGGCCGGAAAAGAAAGAGGAGGACCGTGCGAACCGATCGGCACCGGTCACGCCATCCACCGACGCCGGACGCCGGCGAATCGAAGAGGAGAAGCCGCGGAGGAAAAGAAGGAATCCGGCGGCAACCGGCGGTGCTTGGTCCCGATCGAGCCCAGCCGAGTGTTGCCCAGGCTTAGGCGCGCCGAACGGAGTGGTTATGCGTCGGGAACAGGCCGGAATAGGCCGAAACGGCCAAATGATGCCTGAACCGGTCGGCGGTTCAGGGGAGAAGGTTCTGTGCTGAACCGGACCGGACCGGTTCAGCCAAGGAGAAAAGAGGAAAAAGAGGAAAAAGAAAGAAAAAGGAAAAGGAAAATTTTCGGGATTTCACCGGACTTCGGGTAAGTCGATACGAGGTCAAAAGTGACCGATTTAATTTCCGATGAATTTATTTAAATTATATTTAATCGGAAATTGACCCGGAGTTAAATATAATAAATTGTGCAGTTCGACGATAAATTCCGAACGGAAGCCCGATCAAACTTCGATTTGCGTACCATCGCATATTCTCGGGTAAGTAAAGTTCATTTATGACAATTTATGTGATTTATGCGTATTTAATATTTAATTTACGCATTTCGGATTAAATTCCGTATTTAGTGAATTATATTCGGAATTTTGAATTAAATGTCGTAAATGATATACGGGCTATCCAAAGAGCTTGGAATAAAGCCCAATGGATATTGATAGGCCCAATGAGTCGATAGACCCTGATGAAGGGAAATAATAATTGGAAAATGGGCTTAATGCGGATTAAGGCCCATTACGGATTTTAAGGCCCATTAAGGATTTTTAAGGCCCATTAAGGGAAATTAAACTGTATTAATGTGTAATACAGTAGGAAAATGATAATTAACCTGAGGAATGGTTATTTACAGCTCCGGAGTTTACATCGAGAGCTGATCGGACTGCGGGATTGAGCAGCACCGAGGAAGTGAGGTCACTTGACGTGATCCGAGGTAAGGGACTTTTGCGAGTAGTTATAGATACCTGCACGTATTTTCAACTGCTTCTGCATTCACTTAAAAACTCTGAGGGTCAGAGAAAGTGAATAATAATTATTGCGACCCGATAGTGGCAAATTACGATTTTGCCCCTAGTTAGTCAAAAAGTCAACTTTTGTGAGAAGTTGCAAAAAGCATGGAAAATGCTATTGTGAGTGTTTAATTGTTATTAGCATGAAAATAAATAGATGGGCTAATGATTTTAAGGTTGATATGACTTAAGCACACTTTGAGTGCTGATTTTGATGTTTTATAAACAATCCCTTTTTAAATAGCCATCTATCATATTATGTGAGAATGAATCGTGCTAGAGCACAGCTCGCACTGGGATTCATGTGTTTTTCCACATAATATTAGTGCTGGATTTGATACGCACTAGATTTTCATGACATGCATGATAGAGTACTGGAGTTTTACTCGTACTCAGCTTTGAATAATATATGCATGACAGAGTGCTAGAGCGTGGCTCGTACTCGATTCTTCATGGTTTATACATGACATAGTACTGGGAGCTATTGCTCGTACTTGATTTTGATATTGTGCATAGCATAGTACTGGGAGCTATTGCTCGTACTTGATTTAATACATAAACTATGCATTGACCTAGTTGCTTGAGAGTGCTCGCACTAGAGTTGAGTTTTATGATGTGAAACAGTGTTTGAGCGGAGTAACGACTGTGAGTCGTACTCAAAACGCACACTGTATGTGATATGTAATACATGTTGAAACCCATGCCTGAGACCTTGCGTGACTGTGTGTCATAGCTAGAGAGGATATCCGCATGAGGTTGGTATAGACGTGGTATGATATTTCCACAGGCGCGAGGGCTAAGAGCTCTGTTAGGCACCCTGACTGTGATGTTGATATGTTCCACGGGAGTGAGAGCTAAGTCCTATGGTAGGCACTCTGGCCGTGAGAATGGGTCCACGGGTGTACTTTGTACCGTGTCTGAGTGGCACGAGGTGTACGCTGTACCGTGTGTTGTTATGGAGTTGAGGAGGATATAGCTGGCGGTTGTGATGGACTGACCCCCCTCCCGTTACAGCGGTGATGCCCCGCACACCTAGTACAGTGTTGCTTGGGATCACATCGGATATGATCATAATCCAGGATACTATTTACATGTACCACAGAGTCTTACATGTTATATCACATTGATTAACTTCTTTAAACTGCGGACAGACCTGAGGGATGGGTCGGACTCCGATTTGTGTTGTGAATCATTTGATGCCATATTTATATGTGATTTAAATATACATGGCATGATTTACATAAAGGCATGATTTATATATATAAATGCATTGTGTTGCACTACATGCCTACTTTTGAGAAATAAAGCATGATTTCTGTACATGGGATTTATTCTGTACAAGTACATATATATTATATTTCAAGACATGCTTTTAAAGTGAGTTAAGGAAATAATGTTTTCAAGGCATAGCACTATTTTGAGTAGATAGTGTGGATATCTACTTGCTTGCCTGATTTCCTTACTGAGCGCGTTATGCTCACCCCCTTTTCTTTACATCTCTCTACAGAGCGTCAGTAGAGCAAGAGTTATCGTGGGAGAGTGTCCCAGAGTCCATTGTTAGTTCCTATCGATTCATCAGGTATACTTATTATGTACAGTTGAGTATCTAAACATAGAAACAGCACAGTGATGTATACGTTATATATTATGGGGAATGTAATCGTATTAGATTTTATAAAATCTTACATGTATAATAAAAGCAACTACAGTCAGAATTAATATATTGACATGTATGTATGAGAATGGATATTTTGGTAAGTGAAGACTCTGACATCGAATCACAGCCCAACCAGTGAAGAGAGGAAAGGTAAGCTAAAATGCGAAAAATTTATTGTGGTTTTTGGTTAAAGTCAAGGATTGAAACTGGGGTCCTGACAGGATGGTATCAGAGCAGAGGTTGGTCTGATGTGAGTCGGTGTTAGAAAATAGGAAAGTGTACATCCCCATAGTACTGTGCTGTGTTTAGATATAACTGTGTATACCGGATAGGAGATGGACTAATTCATTATTATAAATGCAGGGACTTTGCCTATATGGCAAATACGCGTAGTGGTAGAGGTATGAGAGGTAGGGCTCGAGGCCGGGGAGATAGACCCGAGGGACGAGCCGCTGCCAGACCATTACCTACGCATGAGACTGCAGGTGCTACTGAGGCACCCGATTGTGCCGAGACACGCTTCACAAGATTAGAGCGTGGTCTCGAGACTATTATAGAGATACTGGCATAGACGATGCCAGGTAGGCAGAGACAGGAGGCAGGAGCTGCTACTGGAGAGGCAGTTGCCCCTGATACACCTACGCAGACAGCTGATGCACAGAGGACTGTAGATACTCCTACACCCCCACCGATTTCGGGTGGTAGTGGATTAGGATATGGATGTGACTTGCATCGGTTGAGGGAGTTCCAGAAGTTTAGACCTCCATCATTTAGTGGGGTCAAGAACCCCGTAGCTGCTGAGGAGTGGTTGGCAGAGCTAGAGAAGCTCTATGGATACATCGAGTGTACGACCTCGGAGATGGTCGCGTTTGCTACGTTCCTACTGAAGGGAGCCGCAGAACATTGGTGGAAGTCCACCCGACCTATATTGAGATCCCGACACACAGATATCACTTGGGATATATTTCGGGAGGCCTTTAGGAGGCAGTTTATTCCTGACACCGCACAGCGGAAGTTACAGGCAGAGTTTTTGAGACTCAACCAGGGGAGTTTATCGGTGGACGAGTATGAGACTCGATTCCTATCCCTAGGGAGATACGACCCGGATACTATGTATAGTGAGACCAGGAAGGTCCACAGATTTATCGACGGGTTGAGACCGGTGCTACGGTCCAAGTTGGTTTCGCTGGACATAGTGACCTATGAGGAGGCAGTGCGCAGGGCGCAACTATGCGAGCAGGACTACGAGAGGAATGCTTCCGAGTTTGGGAAGTTTAGCCGTAGCCAAGACTTGCAGAAGAAGAGGCCGGCTAGAGATTTTAGTTATCGAGGGGGGAAGAAACCTTTCGGTAAGAGATCACGGATAGAGGGGACACGAGATAGATATGCTAGATCTCCTGCTTATCCGACTGCAGCCCCAGCGAAGGGCATTATGATAGGAGGACCGAGACCTGCTGCAGATCAGTGCAGAAGATGTCACGACCCAATATTACCAAAATCAGTACAAATTTTTCGCTTTTGAAAAATCTTTCTTACCTCCTCGTGACATATTCCTCTAAACAGGTCGGGCTGTGAATCGATATCGATATACCATTCAAACCATTAAGAAATATCACACGTAAACATACATACTGATATCATTAATCATATAATAGAGTGGTCGGTACGTTTATACATCAATTAATTCTATATTTACATCCCCAAATATTCTTTCATATACAGTACTGTGCTGTAAGCATATTAATACAAAATTCTGTACGTGGTGTATACCTGACAGTCGATGGGAAACAAAGATATCAGCTATGCCGTCTACTCTCTACACCCGCTATCTCTATGGTGGAAACACTGAAAGTGGGTGGAAAATGAAAGGGTGAGCTCCACATGCTCAGTAAGGCAATAATACAAACGAGTAGATAGCTATACTATCTACATGCTGATAAGAAAATCAGGATATATGTGAGCATGAGGTAAAAACAATGATATGCCATATATATAATATCATCTGTTCTAAAACAGGAAATCGGCATATTAAAACATGGAATAATCCTCATGTGAAAACATCTCATGCTCAATGAAACAACACGTTTTAAAATACCCCATCTGGGTCAAAATACGATACACTCACAAATCAAAATCAATTTCAACCAAATTCTTTATTTTCAAATCTCTGTTATAAAACACCCTTCTCACAGGGTTACAAATCACTGAAAGTCTCATAAAATCCCTCCATGGGAAAAATCAAATCTCAATTGAAATCATAAGAATATCGGGGCCTGACCCCTCCCTCGGGTCTACCCTGGTCTATCAAGACCAATAGTTATATCATGTGAGACATGTCAACGACTATATGTGTAATATCCAGGACTATGGCCATAACCTCGTGATCCCTGGCACACGGATCCTAGTGTACGGGGTATCACACCTGAAACGGGAGGTGGGTCATCCTACCCGCCAGAACAGCATAATATCAGGATTGCGAGGGCAAGACTTGCTGTCTCGTGGCTAATGCCACTCCACTCCAACAATCCCCACGGTACAGCGTACTCCGCGTGATATACACGGTACATCGTACTCCGTGAACCCAAGCTCAATCAGGGGTGCCTGTAATAGGTCTTATCCACCCATGTCAGGTATGTCTCAGTATGCACGTGTGAGCATATCTCACTGTGACACACAGTCAACAGGAGGCTCCAACACGGCTATATGCATGTCATATAAATTCCTGTGCGAGCGAAGCTCCAGCACGGCTCCATGCATATTCATGATATCTGAAAACCTCGTGCGAGTGAAACTCTAGCACGGTTTCATAGAAATCAATTAAAATCTGCGTACGAGCAGTGCTCCAGTACGACTTAAACTGATTATACATTCAATTCAAATCCACGTACGAGCATTGCTCCAGTACGGATAAGTATTAAAACTCAGTGAAAACCTCGTACGAGAAAAACTCCAGTACGGTAGTCATATAAAACAAATCTGTAAAATAGTGCGAGTAATGCTCCAGCACTCTGAGTATGAGTTAAAATATAATATCCAGTGCGAGCAGTGCTCAAGCACGGTTACACTCATATAACACTGATAGGTGGCTCAATATTATCAAAACATGTTAAATAAAATCATCTGGCACCTAGCCTGTGCCTTTTCACATAAAACATGTAAATAATAGCCAACCTATCCATAAATTGCTTGAATTAAAGCAATATCATCAGGAAAACATTAAAATCATGAAATTCATGCAATTTCATAGCCTTACTACCCTTTTTGAAATTTTCCTAACTGGGGGCAAAATAGTCATTTTCCACTATTTCCATATTTTTCCGTAAAAATTATTATTCTGTTTTTCAGGTAGCCTATTGAATTTAACGTAATGTAAATCCCCTCAAAATTACGTACAGCTACCTCTAAGTGTTCATAAAATTCCCTTACCTGGAATCACGCGCGAGCTTATCCCGACTCAACCGTACCAGGTCTCTCAGTCCAATTTGCTCGTCTACGGAGCTGCATATAACCACATATGGGTTCAGTTCAATATATAGATCAGTATTTCACTCTTACTGATCGAATCTAAAGCTCTGAGCTCGTTTTACTCTATTGGGCCCGATTACACTTTAATGGGCCTCGAACCCTTTTTTCAGCCCGTTTCCACTTTTAAATCCCTTCTTCGGGTTTACTAGGCTCATTTGATTTATCAATAATCATCGGGCTTCGTTCCAAACTCAGTGGATAGCCCGGATACTGTTTACGATAATTACTTTGAAATTTCAAATAAATTTCCTTTTATGCAGAATTAATCCGTATTTTTCGTAAAATAATCGAAACTCTGCATTAAAGGACTCATATTATCGTAATTAACATATGCTTACTCAATATGGTGCGGGGTACGAAAATCGAAGCTAAATCGGCTCTCGTTTAGGGCTCTGTAGTGACACTGCACAATTATTTAAATTCGGGTCATTTTTCATCAATAAAATATTAAATTGAATTCCCGAGATTTATCCGCAGGTCAATCCCGACCCTCGGTCACTTACCCGAATTTTCAAGTCGTCCCCGGGTACACTTTCTTCCTTTTTTCCCTTTTTTTTTTTTTTTTCTTTTCTTTTTCTTTTTCTTTTTCTTTTTCTTTTCTCCCTTTCCCGGCTACGGTGCCGTTTTGGCCCATTTGCCGTCGTCGACGTTTCCGGCCATCTCGCCGGCAGCCAGTGGGTTCAACAGAACCGTCTCGGCCAGGGGAAGGCTCGGCTGGGTTGAATCGACACTGGAATGCCGCCGTTCGCCAGGACCGAGGCGATTTCTCCGCTGGACTTTCGGCCTTCGATTCGCCGGAAATAGGGGTCGTCGGCGTGCGTTTCCGGTACCACTGGAATCGCCGGACGACGCTCTTCCTTTTCCGACCGGTATCTGGGTTCAACGGTCGTCGGTGGCTCGTCGGGGGTGTCGGGTTGCGGACGGGTCGGCTGGGTTCCGTTTTTCGGGTTTCTTCTCTCTCCCCGATTCAGATTTCCCTTTTTTTTTTTTTTTTTTAACTGATTTATTGTTATTTTAATACATTAAAATATATTAAAATAGTCTAAATATCTCAAAAAATCTTTAAAAAATATTATTAAATTCATTTAATCAATAAATGAATTTATCAGTGTATTTTCGTCTTTCTCGGTATATTTTTCGATTCTTTTCGGGATAATTTTTCAAATTAAAAATCCCGATTAATTCCAAATTAATTCCCGTAAATTTCAATAAATTTATATCTAGATCAATTGACCTCGAATTTAATTATTTTCCTTGGTATTGATCCAGATTTCACAAATTCCATATTTTAACGAAAATTACTTATCGAATTTATACCGAATTTTGGTCTTTTGACCATTTTACCCTTGTACGTGTTCGGGACCAAATTGAATCGATTTTCTTTCATCAATCCACAATCTTTTCCCTATTTTCAATTCTTCATTTTCAGTCAACTCGATTAAATTCCTTAAAAACTTGTTGCTTCTTTATTTTCCCGATTTATCCGTACTCGATTTTACGTAATTTATTTCGTTTCATCCGCATTTTATCAAATCCGAATCAACCATCTTATGAATCCATTAACATATACTAATGTCATACAATATGAAAATCATAAGGAATATCATACAACAATTGCGGATCTCACAATCTCCCCCACTAAAAGAATTTGGTCCTCCAAATTAGAATCAAATCAATCAGTAAACAACTCCGGGTACTTCTCCTGTATCATACTCTCTAGCTCCCAGGTAGCTTCCTCCGGAGTGTGATACTGCCACTGAACCTTCACCAGGGAGATCGTCTTGGATCGCAATACCTTCTCCTTCCTATCCAAAATCCGAACTGGTCTCTCAACATATGTCATACTGTCACTGAGCTCTAACGGCTCGTAGTGAATCACGTGTGACGGATCTGGATGGTACTTCCGAAGCATAGAAACGTGGAAGACATTGTGTACACCTGCCAACTCTGGTGGCAATGCCAATCTATAGGCCTTATCTCCCACTCGCTCCAGAATCTCAAAGGGTCCAATAAAACGAGGGCTCAGTTTACCTTTCTTACCGAACCTCATGATACCCTTGGAAGGAGAAACTCTCAAAAACACTGACTCACCCTTAGCAAACTCTAGTGGTCTGCGTCTCCTGTCAGCGTAACTCTTCTGTCGACTCTGAGCTGTCCGCAATCTATCGCATATCAACCTGACATCCTCAGTAGCCTGCTGTACCAAGTCAGGAGCAAATAACAGTCTGTCACCAATCTCTTCCCATCCAATAGGGGAACGGCATCTGCGACCATACAGTGCCTCATATGGTGCCATCCCAATACTCGAGTGATAACTGTTATTGTAGGCGAACTCGGCTAATGGCAAATGATCATCCCAGGAGCCTCCAAAATCCAGCACACACGCTCTCAACATATCCTCCAGAGTCTGTATAGTCCTCTCTGACTGACCATCTGTCTGAGGATGGAAAGCGGTGCTAAATCTCAACTGGGTCCCCAACGCTTCCTGAAAGTGTTCCCAAAAATGGAAAGTGAAGCGGGCATCCCTATCAGAAACAACGCTCACTGGAACGCCATGTAGCCTGACAATCTCTCGAACATATAAGTTCGCCAACGTACTCAGAGCATCTATAGCTCTCATAGCTAAGAAATGGGCGGACTTCGTCAGTCTATCCACAATCACCCAGATGGCATCATGACCTCTACGGTTCCTCGGTAATCCCATCACAAAATCCATGGTGACATGCTCCCACTTTCATGTCGGTATCGGTAGAGGCTGCAATAATCCTGCAGGCTTCTGATGCTCTACCTTTACCTGCTGACAGACGAGACATCTCGCAACACACTCTGCTATGTCTCTCTTCATCCCAGACCACCAATAAACTCTCCGGAGATTCTGATACATCTTCGCACTCCCCGGATGTACTGTATACCTCGCTAAGTGAGCCTCTGATAAAATCATCCTCCTGATCTCAGGATCCTCGGGAACACATATCCTACCGCGGAACCTCAGTAAACCATCAGTACTCAATGCAAAATCAGTATCTGCACCTGCCTGTACCTGCCTCATCAGCTGAATACATCCCTGATCACTCTGCTGAGCCTGCCGGATACGGTCAATCAACTCCGGCTCCAATCTCAGGCTCGCAATGATCTCAACTCTATCAATCTCAGGGGGTGCTATGTCCAAACTAAGGCTCACGAACTGCTCTAACAAGTCATGTTCCCGAACCATCATAAATGATACCAACCCTAGGCTCTTCCTGCTCAAAGCATCAGCAACTACATTAGCCTTACCCGGGTGGTATAATATCTCGCAATCATAATCCTTCAGGAGCTCGAGCCATCTCCTCTGTCTCATGTTCAGCTCCTTCTGCGAGAATAAATACTTCAGACTCTTATGGTCTGTAAAAATCTGAAACTGCTCACCATATAAGTAATGGCGCCATATCTTCAGTGCAAACACTATGGCCGCCAACTCCAAATCGTGGGTCGGATAGTTCCTCTCGTGATCTTTCAGCTGTCTAGATCCATAGGCAACTACCCTCCCATCCTGCATCAGTACACAGCCTAGTCCCTGATGCGATGCATCTGTATATACCAAGAAACCTCCTGAGCTGGTAGGTATGGTGAGAACTGGAGCAGTGGTCAATCGACGCTTCAGCTCCTGAAAACTCCTCTCACAGGCATCATCCCACACAAACTCAACATCCTTCCGTGTGAGACGTGTCAACGGAGCAGCTAATCTGGAGAAACCCTCTACAAATCTCTTGTAATATCCTGCCAAACCCAGAAAACTCCGAATCTCTGTAACTGTCCTGGGTCGCTCCCACTGAACAACTGCCTCTATCTTGGATGGGTCCACAGACACTCCATCCTTCGATACTACATGGCCCAGAAAAGAAATCTGCTCCAACCAGAAGTCACACTTACTGAGTTTGGCATACAACTGTCTCTCTCTGAGGGTCTGTAACACTATCCTCAAGTGCTGCTCGTGGTCCTCCCTGGATCTAGAGTATACCAAAATATCATCGATAAATACAATTACAAACCGATCCAGGTATGGCTTGAACACATCGTTCATCAAAGCCATGAATGCTGCGGGAGCATTAGTCAACCCGAATGGCATAACCAAAAACTCATAATGACCATAACGGTTCCTAAATGCTGTCTTGGGCACATCCTCTCTCCGTATCCTCAGCTGATGATACCCAGACCTCAGATCAATCTTAGAAAAGACATGTGCTCCCCGAAGCTGATCCAACAAATTGTCAATGCGTGGAAGGGGATACTTGTTCTTAATGGTAGCCTTATTCAACAATCTGTAATCCATACATAATCGAAGGCTGCCATCCTTCTTCCTCACAAACAAGACCGGAGCTCCCAAGGTGATACGCTCGGTCTCACAAACCCCTTCTCAAGCAAATCCTGTAACTGCTTCCTCAGCTCCTCCAACTCAATCGGAGCCATCCTATACGGTGGTCTCGAAATCGGTTCTGTACCAGGTACTAAATCTATCCCAAACTCCATCTCTCTGGCTGGAGGTAATCCTGGTAAATCGTCTGGAAAGACGTCAGGAAACTCCCTAACCACTGGAATATCTCTCAAATCCGATCGTACCTGATCCGTATCAACCACATATGCGATGAATCCTTCAAAACATAAATCATAAAATCAGCAAAATTTATTGCTCCATTTAGAATAACACTGATTTCATTATTTTTCAGAGAAATTTTACAACACATCTTTCGGGAGTATTAAACGTTAACGTCTTAGAAAAACAATCTAACACAACACGATTGGCAGCCAACCAATCCATTCCTAATATGACATCGAAGTCCCTCATATACATCACAATAAGGTCGGCTGACATTTCTTTTCCCCGACTTTCAACTTACAGTCCCTGACTACATACTCTACTAGTTGACTAGTGTTTATGGGGGCAAGTATTAACAATTTACTACTCAGAGGAATAGACTCTACATACTTAGATAATTTACATGCAAATGAAGGCGATACGAATGAATGCGTGGCACCAGGATCAATCAAAACATATGCTTCTAAATCAAAGATCAGGATGGTACCTTTCACCACATCAGACGACTGATCTGCCGTATCCTGGTCCAAAGCATGAACTCGCCCTGTACCCATCACTTGCTTCCCTTTCTCTTCAGCAGTAGCTCTCCTCCTCTGAGCAGAAATCTGAACTGGAGCTCTCTCCGGCTCCTTGCCCTTCTGTGGGGCAGTGTCCTGTCTCTCTGGGCAATCTCTCATCACATGCCCTGGCCTCCCACATCGATAACATACTACAGTAGTAGCTATAGGCACTGGACAAGGTCTGGTACCATGATATCTGCCACATCGCCTACATCGATCAGTAGTAGGGCGTGATCCTCCAATGACAATGCCTCTAGCTGGTGGTAAAGCCGGATGAACAGGGGGTCTATCTGTCCTCTCCTGAACCTCCTCAATCTTCGGCCTCTTATCAGAGAGCCGTACACCTCTCCTGAAAAATCTATCTCTCCCGGGTCTCTTTCGATCTCTGTCTCGACTCCTACTGAACTTTCCTGTCTCGGAGACGTTCCGCTCATAATCCTGCTCACACAGCTGAGCTCTATGTACTGCCTCCTCATAAGTCGAAACATCAAAGGGAGCTAACCGATATCTGATGGCTGGTCTCAGTCCATCTATAAACTTCTGGACCTTCCGATCCTCACTGCCATCGTCTCCAAATCATATCTCCCCAAAGAGATGAATCGAGTCTCATACTCGTCAATAGACTGGTTCCCCTGAACCAAACTCATAAACTCCATCCTCAACTTCCGCTGTGCAGTAGCGGGAACATACTGCCTTCTAAAGGCATCCAAAAATATCTCCCATGTGACCTCAGCATGTCGAGCTCTCAATATCGGCTCGGTAGATCTCCACCAATGCTCTGCCGCTCCCTGAAACACAAATACGGCAAAAGCAACTCTCTCAGTAGTAGTGCACCTGAAAAGCCTATATAGCTTCTCCATCTGATACACCCAATCCTCAGCTACTACTGGGTCCTTCCTCCCATGGAAGATTGGAGGTCTAAACTTCTGAAAATGTCTAAATCGATCCAGGTCACACTCATATCCAACATCCTGAGCTGGCTGGGGTCTCACTGCCTCTGCAGCCTGAGCCTGAATCTCGGGTAACTCTGCGGCCTGTGCCGGCATCTCGGGATCAGCTGCTGCCTGTCCCGCCGGATCTCGCCTATCTCTAGCCCCGAGCGCTGCCTGCTGCGCTACAATCTCAGCCAGGCTCTCAATACTCCGCTCAAGTCTAGCAAAGCGTGCCTCAGTCTCATCTGGTCTCACAGCAGTACCCTCAGGTACCTGACCAGTCTGTATACTATCACCACGGCCTCTAGGCCTGCCCCTACGGCCTCTAGCACGTGTACTAGCCCCTCTACCACTGCGGGTGACCGGCATAATGTAAATCCTGTATTCCAAATTCATTTGTTAATTTAATTCCCATCTAGTGTACACTTTGATATCTCATACAGCACAGTACTAAGGGGGATGTAATTTTCCTTAACAACCATTATCGACTCTTATCCGACCAACTCTAACTCATAATTTCTTACTTATCGATACTGATTCACGTCTGGCCAACCTCTGCTCTGATACCACTTTATCTGTCACGACCCAATATTACCAAAATCAGTACAAATTTTTCGCTTTTGAAAAATCTTTCTTACCTCCTCGTGACATATTCCTCTAAACAGGTCGGGCTGTGAATCGATATCGATATACCATTCAAACCATTAAGAAATATCACACGTAAACATACATACTGATATCATTAATCATATAATAGAGTGGTCGGTACGTTTATACATCAATTAATTCTATATTTACATCCCCAAATATTCTTTCATATACAGTACTGTGCTGTAAGCATATTAATACAAAATTCTGTACGTGGTGTATACCTGACAGTCGATGGGAAACAAAGATATCAGCTATGCCGTCTACTCTCTACACCCGCTATCTCTATGGTGGAAACACTGAAAGTGGGTGAAAAATGAAAGGGTGAGCTCCACATGCTCAGTAAGGCAATAATACAAACGAGTAGATAGCTATACTATCTACATGCTGATAAGAAAATCAGGATATATGTGAGCATGAGGTAAAAACAATGATATGCCATATATATAATATCATCTGTTCTAAAACAGGAAATCGGCATATTAAAACATGGAATAATCCTCATGTGAAAACATCTCATGCTCAATGAAACAACACGTTTTAAAATACCCCATCTGGGTCAAAATACGATACACTCACAAATCAAAATCAATTTCAACCAAATTCTTTATTTTCAAATCTCTGTTATAAAACACCCTTCTCACAGGGTTACAAATCACTGAAAGTCTCATAAAATCCCTCCATGGGAAAAATCAAATCTCAATTGAAATCATAAGAATATCGGGGCCTGACCCCTCCCTCGGGTCTACCCTGGTCTATCAAGACCAATAGTTATATCATGTGAGACATGTCAACGACTATATGTGTAATATCCAGGACTATGGCCATAACCTCGTGATCCCTGGCACACGGATCCTAGTGTACGGGGTATCACACCTGAAACGGGAGGTGGGTCATCCTACCCGCCAGAACAGCATAATATCAGGATTGCGAGGGCAAGACTTGCTGTCTCGTGGCTAATGCCACTCCACTCCAACAATCCCCACGGTACAGCGTACTCCGCGTGATATACACGGTACATCGTACTCCGTGAACCCAAGCTCAATCAGGGGTGCCTGTAATAGGTCTTATCCACCCATGTCAGGTATGTCTCAGTATGCACGTGTGAGCATATCTCACTGTGACACACAGTCAACAGGAGGCTCCAACACGGCTATATGCATGTCATATAAATTCCTGTGCGAGCGAAGCTCCAGCACGGCTCCATGCATATTCATGATATCTGAAAATCTCGTGCGAGTGAAACTCTAGCACGGTTTCATAGAAATCAATTAAAATCTGCGTACGAGCAGTGCTCCAGTACGACTTAAACTGATTATACATTCAATTCAAATCCACGTACGAGCATTGCTCCAGTACGGATAAGTATTAAAACTCAGTGAAAACCTCGTACGAGAAAAACTCCAGTACGGTAGTCATATAAAACAAATCTGTAAAATAGTGCGAGTAATGCTCCAGCACTCTGAGTATGAGTTAAAATATAATATCCAGTGCGAGCAGTGCTCAAGCACGGTTACACTCATATAACACTGATAGGTGGCTCAATATTATCAAAACATGTTAAATAAAATCATCTGGCACCTAGCCTGTGCCTTTTCACATAAAACATGTAAATAATAGCCAACCTATCCATAAATTGCTTGAATTAAAGCAATATCATCAGGAAAACATTAAAATCATGAAATTCATGCAATTTCATAGCCTTACTACCCTTTTTGAAATTTTCCTAACTGGGGGCAAAATAGTCATTTTCCACTATTTCCATATTTTTCCGTAAAAATTATTATTCTGTTTTTCAGGTAGCCTATTGAATTTAACGTAATGTAAATCCCCTCAAAATTACGTACAGCTACCTCTAAGTGTTCATAAAATTCCCTTACCTGGAATCACGCGCGAGCTTATCCCGACTCAACCGTACCAGGTCTCTCAGTCCAATTTGCTCGTCTACGGAGCTGCATATAACCACATATGGGTTCAGTTCAATATATAGATCAGTATTTCACTCTTACTGATCGAATCTAAAGCTCTGAGCTCGTTTTACTCTATTGGGCCCGATTACACTTTAATGGGCCTCGAACCCTTTTTTCAGCCCGTTTCCACTTTTAAATCCCTTCTTCGGGTTTACTAGGCTCATTTGATTTATCAATAATCATCGGGCTTCGTTCCAAACTCAGTGGATAGCCCGGATACTGTTTACGATAATTACTTTGAAATTTCAAATAAATTTCCTTTTATGCAGAATTAATCCGTATTTTTCGTAAAATAATCGAAACTCTGCATTAAAGGACTCATATTATCGTAATTAACATATGCTTACTCAATATGGTGCGGGGTACGAAAATCGAAGCTAAATCGGCTCTCGTTTAGGGCTCTGTAGTGACACTGCACAATTATTTAAATTCGGGTCATTTTTCATCAATAAAATATTAAATTGAATTCCCGAGATTTATCCGCAGGTCAATCCCGACCCTCGGTCACTTACCCGAATTTTCAAGTCGTCCCCGGGTACACTTTCTTCCTTTTTTCCCTTTTTTTTTTTTTTTTTTCTTTTCTTTTTCTTTTTCTTTTTCTTTTTCTTTTCTCCCTTCTCGGCTACGGTGCCGTTTTGGCCCGTTTGCCGTCGCCGACGTTTCCGGCCATCTCGCCGGCATCCAGTGGATTCAACAGAACCGTCTCGGCCAGGGGAAGGCTCGGCTGGGCTGAATCGACACTGGAATGCCGCCGTTCGCCAGGACCGAGGCGATTTCTCCGCTGGACTTTCGGCCTTCGATTCGCCGGAAATAGGGGTCGTCGGCGTGCGTTTCCGGTACCACTGGAATCGCCGGACGACGCTCTTCCTTTTCCGACCGGTATCTGGGTTCAACGGTCGTCGGTGGCTCGTCGGGGGTGTCGGGTTGCGGACGGGTCGGCTGGGTTCCGTTTTTCGGGTTTCTTCTCTCTCCCCGATTCAGATTTCCCTTTTTTTTTTTTTTTTTTTTTTTAACTGATTTATTGTTATTTTAATACATTAAAATATATTAAAATAGTCTAAATATCTCAAAAAATCTTTAAAAAATATTATTAAATTCATTTAATCAATAAATGAATTTATCAGTGTATTTTCGTCTTTCTCGGTATATTTTTCGATTCTTTTCGGGATAATTTTTCAAATTAAAAATCCCGATTAATTCCAAATTAATTCCCGTAAATTTCAATAAATTTATATCTAGATCAATTGACCTCGAATTTAATTATTTTCCTTGGTATTGATCCAGATTTCACAAATTCCATATTTTAACGAAAATTACTTATCGAATTTATACCGAATTTTGGTCTTTTGACCATTTTACCCTTGTACGTGTTCGGGACCAAATTGAATCGATTTTCTTTCATCAATCCACAATCTTTTCCCTATTTTCAATTCTTCATTTTCAGTCAACTCGATTAAATTCCTTAAAAACTTGTTGCTTCTTTATTTTCCCGATTTATCCGTACTCGATTTTACGTAATTTATTTCGTTTCATCCGCATTTTATCAAATCCGAATCAACCATCTTATGAATCCATTAACATATACTAATGTCATACAATATGAAAATCATAAGGAATATCATACAACAATTGCGGATCTCACAGAAGATGCGGCAGATTCCATGGAGATAGGCCGTGTTCACAGGGTGCTATAGTATGTTTCCGATGTGGGAAACAGGGGCATTTGGTTAGAGATTGCCCATTGCCGTATGCGACTGCACCACAGAGGGACAGGGAGTTTGATAGAGCTCCAGCTGGTACGTCTGCTCAGAGAGGTAGAGCGACGGCAGAGGAGAAAGGGAAACAAGTGATGGGTCAAGGGCGAGTACATGCTTTGGACCAGGGGACAGCTGATGCTTCATCGGATGTGATTCGAGGTAACATCCTAATTTATGATATTGAAGCATATGTTTTAATTGATCCTGGTGCCACGCATTCTTTTGTATCGCCTTCAATTGCATGTAAATTAGAGAGACATGTAGAGCGTACACGTTTATGTATGATGATGTTAATCAGTACGCCTATGAATAGTAGTCAAGTTGTAGAATATGTATATAATGACTGCAAGTTGAGAGTAGGGGATAAGGAGATGACAGCCAATCTAATATTACTAAGTATGAGCGACTTTGATATAATATTAGGAATGGATTGGCTATCTGCAAACCATGCTGTTTTAGACTGTTACTCTAAGACAGTTATGTTTCCTAACCCTACTAGATATGTTGTAAAGTTTAATAAAGATAAATGAAAGGAGTAGATATGATTATTACATGACTTCTGATTTAGAAAACCTTCAACATATCAAGGTTTCATTGCGTACGTGGTAGATATGGATAAGGCACATCCGGAGTTGACAGATATCACTGTGGTAAATGAGTACCCAAATGTTTTCCCGGATGAATTGCCAGGGTTACCACCAGACAGAGAGATGGAGTTCTGTATAGATCTGGTACCTGGTACGGAGCCTATTTCGAGACCACTTTATTGCATGGCCTTAGTTGAGCTGGAGGAGCTCAAGAGACAGTTACAGGAACTGTTGGATAGGGGTTTTGTACGACCGAGTGTTTCACCTTGGGGAGCACCGATTTTGTTTGTGAGGAAGAAGGATGGGAGCCTCCGATTGTGTATAGACTACCGATTGTTGAATAAGGCCACCATCAAGAATAGGTACCCCCTTCCACGTATTGACGACTTGCTAGATCAGCTACAGGGAGCACAGGTCTTTTCCAAAATTGACCTAAGGTCTGGGTATCATCAGCTGAAGGTTCGGAGTGGAGATGTACCCAAGACAGCATTTCGTACCCGATATGGCCACTATGAGTTCTTGGTCATGCCATTCGGATTGACGAATGCTCCAGCTGCTTTCATGGCTTTGATGAACGATGTGTTTAAGTCATACTTGGACCAGTTTGTTATCGTCTTCATCGATGACATATTGGTGTATTCGAGATCTAAGGAGGAGCATGAGGAACACCTCAGCATCGTGTTGCAGACGTTACGGGAGCATGAGTTATATGCTAAGCTCAGCAAGTGTGACTTTTGGTTGTCACAGATCTCGTTTTTGGGACATGTTATATCGAGAGATGGTGTATCAGTTGATCCATCTAAGATAGAGGCTGTAGTTCAGTGGGAACAGCCGAGGACAGTCACCGAGATCAGGAGTTTTCTGGGTTTAGCTGGATACTATCGAAGATTCGTTGAGGGATTTTCGAAGTTGGCTGCTCCACTGACACGTCTTACTCGGAAGAGTGCACCGTTCGTATGGAACGAGGATTGTGAGAAGAGCTTTGAGGAGTTGAAGCGTCGATTGACCACCGCTCCGATTCTCACTATCCCTACCAGCTCAGGAGGATTTGCAGTATATACCGATGCTTCGCATCAGGGACTGGGCTGCGTATTGATGCAGGACGGGAAGGTAGTTGCTTATGGATCCAGACAGCTGAAGGATCATGAGAAGAACTATCCGACCCATGATTTGGAACTAGCAGCGGTAGTGTTTGCGTTGAAGGTATGGCGCCACTACTTGTATGGAGAGAAGTTTCAGATATTTACCGACCACAAGAGCCTCAAGTACCTGTTCTCGCAGAAGGAGCTGAACATGAGACAGAGAAGATGGCTAGAGCTTCTGAAGGACTACGATTGTGAGATACTTTATCATCCGGGTAAGGCTAACGTTGTAGCCGATGCCTTGAGCAGGAAGAGCCTGGGGATGGTATCGTATATGATGGTTAGGGAGCATGAATTGCTAGAGCAGTTTGCCAGCCTCAGTTTGGGAGTCGTGCCTTCTGACATGGATACAGGCTATGTGATAGCTAGTCTACGCTTGGAGCCGGACCTGTTGGACAGGATCAGAGTGGCTCAGCAGACTGATCCATTTTGTATGGATGTGAGTAGTCAGATGCAGAAGGGCACCGTGACTGATTTTGAGTTGAGTTTTGATGGACTACTGAGGTTCAGAGGCAGATTGTGTGTTCTTGAGGATCCAGGACTCAGGAGATTGATATTGGCGGAAGCTCATTCGTCGAGGTATACTTTACATCCGGGGAGTAACAAGATGTATCAGAACCTCCGGAAGGTATACTGGTGGTCAGGTATGAAGAGAGATGTAGCAGACTTCGTGGCAAAGTGTCTCGTATGTCAGCAGGTGAAGGTAGAGCATCAGAAACCTGCAGGATTGTTGCAGCCTCTACCTATACCGACATGGAAATGGGAGCATATCACCATGGATTTCGTGATGGGTTTACCGAGGACCCGGAGGAATCACGATGCTATATGGGTGATCGTTGATAGACTGACGAAGTCATCCCACTTCCTAGCTATGAGAGCTACCGATACTCTGAGTTCGTTAGCAGAACTGTACGTACGCGAGGTAGTGAGGTTACACGGTGTACCAGTGAGCATAGTCTCAGATAGGGATTCCCGCTTCACATCCCACTTTTGGGGACATTTTCAGGAAGCCATGGGAACCCAGTTGAGTTTGAGCACCGCTTTCCATCCTCAGACAGATGGTCAGTCAGAGAGGACTATACAGACTCTGGAGGACATGTTGAGAGCATGTGTGCTAGACTATCGAGGCTCCTGGGATGACCACCTGCCACTAGCCGAGTTCGCTTACAACAACAGTCATCATTCGAATATCGGGATGGCACCGTATGAGGCTTTGTATGGCCGTAGATGTCGTTCCCCTATTGGATGGGAAGAAGTGGGTGACCGTATGATTTTCGCTCCTGACTTGGTTACGCAAGCATCTGAGGATGTCCGCTTGATAGTAGAGAGACTGAGGACAGCTCAGAGCAGACAGAAGAGTTACGCTGACAGGAGACGTAGGCCACTAGAGTTTGCAGTTGGTGAATCCGTGTTTTTGAGAGTTTCTCCTTCCAAGGGTATAGCGAGATTTGGGAAGAGAGGGAAACTAAATCCTCGCTACATTGGACCCTTTGAGATACTTGATCGAGTGGGAGATAAGGCGTATAGGTTGGCATTGCCACCGGACTTATCAGGTGTCCACAACGTCTTCCACATATCGATGCTTCGGAAGTATCACCCGGATCCGTCACATGTGATTAGTTACGAGCCTTTGGAGCTCCGAGAGGACTTGTCATATGTAGAGAGACCGATTCGGATATTGGATAGGAAGGAGAAGGTATTGAGATCGAAGACCATCGGATTAGTGAAGATTCTCTGGCAGCATCATACTTCAGAGGAATCTACTTGGGAGCTAGAGAGTCTGATGCGAGAGAAGTACCCTCACCTATTTGAGGACTGACTTGGTTCTAATTTGGAGGACCAAATTTTCTGAGTGGGGGAGGATTGTCAAACCCGAATTTTTTGTAGCTTATTTCCTTATGATTCCTATGTGTATGAACACTAAATAATTATGGTTGAATCATAAGAAGAGTATTTACTAACATGCAATCGACAATTTGAGAAATTTAAAAATGCATGTAAGCTACATAACAACGATATAAGGGTTAAGTTAATTCCCGAATGAGTGCAGGGGTAAAACGGTCAAATGACTGACATTCGGTATAATTTCGATAAGAGAATTTCATTAAAAATATGAAATTAAGGAATCTTGATCAAAATCGAGGAAAATATTTAATTTCGAGCCCAATTGATCAAGATATAAATTTATTAGAATTTATCAGAATTTTTGCCTCGAAAAATGAGCCCAAAAATAGTGGAAAAATATACCGAAAAGGTAAAATCGGACTGATAAATTCATTTACGGATTAAATGAATTTAATATGATTTTTGGAGATATTTTTGGGATATTTATGGGATATTTATGGGATTTTTATTATTATTTTATAGTAAAATAATAATAAAAATATATTATAAAAAAAAAAAAAAAAAGAGAAATGAAATCTGAAGAGAAAACACGGGGAGAGAGAAGAGAGAAATCGCGTGAAACCGACCGAGGGAGAAGACCACCGGACGGCGAGCACCGGCCACCCCACGGGCAGGCAAGCGGCCGGAAAAGGAAGAGGAGGACCGTGCGAACCGATCGGCACCGGTCACGCCATCCACCGACGCCGGACGCCGGCGAATCGAAGAGGAGAAGCCGCGGAGGAAAAGAAGGAATCCGGCGGCAACCGGCGGTGCTTGGTCCCGATCGAGCCCAGCCGAGTGTTGCCCAGGCTTAGGCGCGCCGAACGGAGGTGGTTATGCGTCGGGAACCGGCCGGAATAGGCCGGCACGGCCAAATGATGCCTGAACCGGTCGACGGTTCAGGGGAGAAGGTTCTGTGCTGAACCGGACCGGACCGGTTCAGCCAAGGAGAAAAGAGGAAAAAGAGGAAAAAGAAAGAAAAAGGAAAAGGAAAATTTTCGGGATTTCACCGGACTTCGGGTAAGTCGATACGAGGTCAAAAGTGACCGATTTAATTTCCGATGAATTTATTTAAATTATATTTAATCGGAAATTGACCCGGAGTTAAATATAATAAATTGTGCAGTTCGACGATAAATTCCGAACGGAAGCCCGATCAAACTTCGATTTGCGTACCATCGCATATTCTCGGGTAAGTAAAGTTCATTTATGACAATTTATGTGATTTATGCGTATTTAAGATTTAATTTACGCATTTCGGATTAAATTTCGTATTTAGTGAATTATATTCGGAATTTTGAATTAAATGTCGTAAATGATATACGGGCTATCCAAAGAGCTTGGAATAAAGCCCAATGGGTATTGATAGGCCCAATGAGTCGATAGACCCTAATGAAGGGAAATAATAATTGGAAAATGGGCTTAATGCGGATTAAGGCCCATTACGGATTTTAAGGCCCATTAAGGATTTTTAAGGCCCATTAAGGGAAATTAAACTGTATTAATGTGTAATACAGTAGGAAAATGATAATTAACCTGAGGAATGGTTATTTACAGCTCCGGAGTTTACATCGAGAGCTGATCGGACTGTGGGATTGAGCAGCACCGAGGAAGTGAGGTCACTTGACGTGATCCGAGGTAAGGGACTTTTGCGAGTAGTTAGAGATACCTGCACGTATTTTCAACTGCTTCTGCATTCACTTAAAAACTCTGAGGGTCAGAGAAAGTGAATAATAATTATTGCGACCCGATAGTGGCAAATTACGATTTTGCCCCTAGTTAGTCAAAAAGTCAACTTTTGTGAGAAGTTGCAAAAAGCATGGAAAATGCTATTGTGAGTGTTTAATTGTTATTAGCATGAAAATAAATAGATGGGCTAATGATTTTAAGGTTGATATGACTTAAGCACACTTTGAGTGCTGATTTTGATGTTTTATAAACAATCCCTTTTTAAATAGCCATCTATCATATTATGTGAGAATGAATCGTGCTAGAGCACAGCTCGCACTGGGATTCATGTGTTTTTCCACATAATATTAGTGCTGGATTTGATACGCACTAGATTTTCATGACATGCATGATAGAGTACTGGAGTTTTACTCGTACTCAGCTTTGAATAATATATGCATGACAGAGTGCTAGAGCGTGGCTCGTACTCGATTCTTCATGGTTTATACATGACATAGTACTGGGAGCTATTGCTCGTACTTGATTTTGATATTGTGCATAGCATAGTACTGGGAGCTATTGCTCGTACTTGATTTAATACATAAACTATGCATTGACCTAGTTGCTTGAGAGTGCTCGCACTAGAGTTGAGTTTTATGATGTGAAACAGTGTTTGAGCGGAGTAACGACTGTGAGTCGTACTCAAAACGCACACTGTATGTGATATGTAATACATGTTGAAACCCATGCCTGAGACCTTGCGTGACTGTGTGTCATAGCTAGAGAGGATATCCGCATGAGGTTGGTATAGACGTGGTATGATATTTCCACAGGCGCGAGGGCTAAGACCTCTGTTAGGCACCCTGACTGTGATGTTGATATGTTCCACGGGAGTGAGAGCTAAGTCCTATGGTAGGCACTCTGGCCGTGAGAACGGGTCCACGGGTGTACTTTGTACCGTGTCTGAGTGGCACGAGGTGTACGCTGTACCGTGTGTTGTTATGGAGTTGAGGAGGATATAGCTGGCGGTTGTGATGGACTGACCCCCCTCCCGTTACAGCGGTGATGCCCCGCACACCTAGTACAGTGTTGCTTGGGATCACATCGGATATGATCATAATCCAGGATACTATTTACATGTACAACAGAGTCTTACATGTTATATCACATTGATTAACTTCTTTAAACTGCGGACAGACCTGAGGGATGGGTCGGACTCCGATTTGTGTTGTGAATCATTTGATGCCATATTTATATGTGATTTAAATATACATGGCATGATTTACATAAAGGCATGATTTATATATATAAATGCATTGTGTTGCACTACATGCCTACTTTTGAGAAATAAAGCATGATTTCTGTACATGGGATTTATTCTGTACAAGTACATATATATTATATTTCAAGACATGCTTTTAAAGTGAGTTAAGGAAATAATGTTTTCAAGCCATAGCACTATTTTGAGTAGATAGTGTGGATATCTACTTGCTTGCCTGATTTCCTTACTGAGCGCGTTATGCTCACCCCCTTTTCTTTACATCTCTCTACAGAGCGTCAGTAGAGCGAGAGTTATCGTGGGAGAGTGTCCCAGAGTCCATTGTTAGTTCCTATCGATTCATCAGGTATACTTATTATGTACAGTTGAGTATCTAAACATAGAAACAGCACAGTGATGTATACGTTATATATTATGGGGAATGTAATCGTATTAGATTTTATAAAATCTTACATGTATAATAAAAGCAACTACAGTCAGAATTAATATATTGACATGTATGTATGAGAATGGATATTTTGGTAAGTGAAGACTCTGACATCGAATCACAGCCCAACCAGTGAAGAGAGGAAAGGTAAGCTAAAATGCGAAAAATTTATTGTGGTTTTTGGTTAAAGTCAAGGATTGAAACTGGGGTCCTGACAGGTGCGGGTTTCACAACAGGAGGTACTGAAGGCTCAACTGGAGCATCTGTCTCCATTTTTACATCTTGCATAGGAAGTCCAGTCCTCTTGCGCCAAATTCCATTGTCATCTGTAGAGTATCCCATATGGTGAAGCGTTTTGATGTTGATAACACTCTTCTGTGATGGGAGCTCACCAGCTTCAACCGTGCAGTCAACACCAAGGTGTTGAAGAAGAAAAGAAAGTGGTTAGGGATAGACAATGGTGTTGGCTTGCCCCCTAATGACCTTGAGCCAGTCTTAAAAAATAATGTGGATCAGGTTTGGATTTCGACCGAAAGGAGAATGGATGTTATAGAGCCAAAACTGATCGAGTTTCCTAATGGCCGAGTGACGCGTGCCAAAATGTAAGTCTCGTATTTTTTATATGTAATTCGTATGAATTCCTAAGTATGCATTCGTTTATGTAATACGAATCATAAATGATGTAAGGTCCGTAAATTCGATGTACAAACTTGTTATATGGATTCGTGATGTACACGCAAGGTTCATTAAGTACGAATAATAAGAAATGGACCTTTTGAAGTGATGAAAGTGTATTGAATGCAAAATGAGTAGTGTGGTAAATAGATATGAAGTTAGCTTTAAGAATTGGAGTGAAAAATGGCTAAGTATGGCTGTAGGACAAAGGGAGATCGATCTCCAATGCAAGGGAGATCGATCTTAGAGGCATTTTGAAGAAGGGAATCGATCCTCAATCTAAGCAGATCGATCCCCTTAAGCCTCGGCCTGAAGCAGATCGATCTCATTACACTGCCAGATCGATCTGTGAAGCTCTCGGCCTGGAAGAGATCGATCTCATGTTCTTCGACAGATTGATCTCCTAAGCTTGAAAACTGAATTTTGGAAGGCTAAAAACAACTATTGATCGATCCTTTACTTATGTAGATCGATCTTATCAAGGTAATTTCTATAAACAGGACCTGCTAAACTGCAGATTTCGGGAGAAACACAAACCTTTCCATATTTTACAACCAAGTAACCTAACTTCCTCTTTAGACCATCAATACTTTCCTTAGAGATTTGAAACGAGTGCATTTCATCAAAGTTGTTCATAGAGTGGAGAAGACCAACATAGTTGGAAACAAGAGGCTGAATCACAAAATTGAAGGAGAAAGGGAGTTTTTTGTCAAAGTTGAGAAAAAAAGAGAAAAGTTGAGATTGGTAAGATTTCAATGCATCAATCTCAAATATGTTGATCTATATACTTGTATGAGTTGATTGGTATATAGATTAATGATTGAAAAGTGATAAACATGCTTAAACAAAGATAAGACCTAGAATCGATTTAATAATAGAAAATTGAGTAGGCAGGGTTTAATGGAGATTTCAGCATGTAAAGGTGTTATTGAATATGTATATATGCTGGTGTAACAGTTTGGTGAAGTCCATATGTTAGAAATGGAAATAGCTAAAATTGAATATATGTGGTGTTTGATGAAATGCCACAATGAAATAAAAATCATGATCTTGAGGTATTACAAGCTTAATACTGGTTTAATACGAATCGATAGACACGAGGAGTCTGAGGGATTCTCAAACACGAGTTAAATACTCGAATTAGACTTGTAAAAGGATAAAGTCCCATCATGGTATAATTGGCTAAATGCATTGATTTGAACATCATACAAGTAAAATGAGGTATACTGATGTGTGTAATATATGATTTTAGCTCTAGAAGATATCGTTGGAATCGATAGATCGAATCACAAGAAGTGAGAATTAAAGGAAAGCGATACAAGCGTGATTCGAGGTAAAGGACTTATGCGAGCTATAGAGATAGCTATACGTATGTTTTCTTACCTGCTGTGTGCGAATGTATACGAAAAGTATATAGATATTTGTAAATCTAAGTAGAGAACTACGTATGAGAATAAGTTCATAGTATGAGTTGCATGACTTCTATGATTGATGTGAAAAGAGGTTTTACAAACGTTTTGAGAAAGAATAACAATAGACGGGCTCTCGGTTTTGATAAGTTGCATGAACTGCTTTTAAAGAGTGATTGAAAAGAGATTTGTCCTCTCATTCATGCTATACATGGCGCCCCTTCTATTTCTTTTCTGTGTAAAATCGTGCTAGAGCCTAGTGGCAACGGTAGACTGACCAGCCCTGCTCGCACGTTGTTTTAAAAGGATTTTGAGAAAATAAAAGAGTGCTCGATGCCTCGGGTGATACTGTGTGTTCCACTCGAGCTGCTCGCACTAGATTTTAGGAATCATGCTAGAGCCTTCGAGTATTGTTGTGTGTCTTGCTCTGACTATACTGGCATGTAACTTCCTTGTAATACTGTGCTCGATGCCTCAGGCATGCTGTGTGTCTTACGCTGAGTTGCTCGCACGAGGTTTTCATGATTGTACTATGTGTTGAGTAAAACTGTCTTAGAGCCGTCATGTATTGTTCTATGTCTTGCATTGAACTGCTCACACGAGGTTTATGTATGTGATGTAATGAGTACAAAATCGTGCTTGAGCCGTCGTGTACTACTGTGTGTCTAACACTGACTTGCTCACACGAGATTTTGAGACAACGGATATGGGTGATAAGGATCCACAGGAGAATGATGTACCATGAGAGTTAGCCAGGAGGTACGATATGTCATGATTTAAGTATGAGCTGAAGGGATGGTTGATCCGCCTCTCCAAGCGTAGGGTTCCCGCACACCTGATCAGTGTAGCCTCAAATCCGACTATGGCCTTATGTCTTTATGTATCTGAGTGATACGACATTGTCACTACTATGTGAGGTGATAGATGTCTTCCCTTGTTGTGTGTCTGGGGATATGATAACCCATGGTTTATGTCTTAACATGTATTAGTTTACAAAGTATAAAGCATTTTCTATATATGAACTGTGTGAATAGATTATATTATGTGAAGTTATGTGATTCTGTGTGAATATGCATATACCCATCTAGCAAATTAATGGTTTCGCATTGATGGAAGTTGTCTTAAAGAATATGCATATTACTTTATCAGGAAAATGAATATATATGTATTTTAGCATGTAGATAGTGCAGTTATCTACCTGCTTTCATATTTTCCTTACTGAGCGTGTTATGCTCACCCCCTTTATTTCCTCCTCCATAGATACTACGCAGTAGTGAGTACATTGCAGTCGTCCCTGCTATCGTGTTTTCTCTAGTCATCCAACAGTATAGAGAGGTATACAATTGTGATGAAAATTTTGTATCCTATAAATTAATGCACAGTAAAGTTTGTATTTAGTATTTTGAGGGATGTATATAATAGAAACTGATGTAAACGCTACCGTACTTATATATAAAAGTCTAGTTTCTATTCTATTTCATTTAATTGAAATGATTAAACTATAAATGTATGAGAAATGGATCAGATGTTAACTCACAGCCCAACTATAAGTGGTAAGGTAAAGGTCACGTACTGGTATGGAGGGTCCTGACACAAAAAGACGAAGGTTCCACGAGATAATAAGATGAAGGAGGCGTGGATGCATAGGTAACTCACTAGCTCGATCATTAGTGATGTGGAAATCTAGCGTTACCTCATCGTCTTCATTGGTAAGACCCGAATTGGGTATACCAAAGACTCGCGCTAGGAGTTGTTTGTCGATATAGAGGGATTTAGCCATGACAAACGTATTAAATCCTATGGTTTGACAGGGATTATTAAGAGCAGTGATAATTTCAGCGTTTGAAAAGAAGGTGCAGATGATATTGGGAGGAACAAGAGTTTTGATTTTGAGAAATAAAAGCCATTGATATTCTTCAAATTTTGCAAGATAGGGAAAATCAATTCGATTCAGAAAAGAGAAATCAATGGTGTGCCAATGTTTAATGGGTAACGTGGAGAAATGTTCATCAGCTAAACGTAGTGGGTGGTGTGTTTACAGGAGTTGGTCATAGTGCTCGAGATGTTATAGTCTTAGTACGAGGCATTGTGAGTTGAGGTTGTTAGGAAAATAGAGAAATACCTAAATCAAACTAGCCTACACAGAATATGGATTCTCTAACACCTAATGGGTTCACTAAGAATTTGAACAGTAAAGGAACGAACAGATTGATCTATGGAGGAATAGTAAAAACTTTTGAAAAACAAATGTTGTGTCGAAGGAACTAAATAGATCAAAAATAAAATCAATCGAGGAAAACTTACCAAGATAATGATCTCGGGAGTGTGAGACAAAGAAGAATTGAGCTGTTTTTTGTTAGGGTTTTGCAGATTGGGGATCTGAATTTCTGAAATTTATGAAATTTTTACGGCGCTCTATATAGCCAAGGGCTAAGGAGATCGATCTGTCAAGGTACGAGATCGATCTCTCTTTCCTAAGAACTTAAGGAGATCGATCTGCTAGAGGTAGAGATCGATCTCTATTTCCCAGAGACTTAATAAGATCGATCTGTTAGATTGAGAAGATTGATCTCAGTTATACAGAAGCTTAAGGAGATCGATCTTAATAAATAGAAGATCGATCTTAGTTATACAGAAGCTTAAGGAGATCCATCTCAATGAATAGAAGATCGATCTACTAGTCGTGACCCAAATGCTGTAGGCTATTCTGAGTAAGCAAGATCGATCTATAATGAACATAGATCAATCTTTCTTACCAATTTGCCTAGAAAACATTTGAAAACTTAGTTGAAAAAAAATTGAAAAAGCAAATTTAAGTCAAACACATCAAGGAGCATTCATTAGTCCTAATTCACCTCTAAGAACAGAGAATCTTTCTTGTCAAGGGGTTTGGTAAAAATATCAGCTACTTGATGCATTGTATCAATATATTCTAGAACTATATACCCTTTTTGCACATGATCTCTAAGGAAGTGGTGTCTAATTTAAATATTTTTAGTTCTAAAATGTTGAATTGGATTTTTTGAGAGATTACTTGCACTCGTATTATCGTATTTTATGGGAACTTGTTTCATGTCGTCATAGTCTATCATTTGTTGCTTAATCCACAATACTTGAGCACTACAACTTCTAGCTGCTATGTATTCTGCCTCAGTTGTGGATTTTGCTACACTATTTTGTTTCTTTGAGAACCATAAGATTAATCTATTCCCTAAAAATTGACAGGTACCTAAAGTGCTTTTCCTATCTATTTTGCATCCTCCAAAGTCTACATCAGAATAAGCATGAAGAGCTAAGGTAGAATCTTTAGGGTACCATAATCCTTGTAAAGGTGTGTCTTTGAGATACCTAAAAATTCTTTTTGTAGCTAATAAATGAGATTTTCTAGGTGAGGATTGAAATCTAGCACATAAACACTCACTAAACATAATATCAGGTCTACTTACAGTAAGATAAAGTAGTGAGCCAATCATAGACCTATATAGTTTTGTGTCTACACACTTACCATTTTTATCTTTATCAAGCTTTATGTAAGTGCCCACTAGAGTTGCTTGAGGTTTGTAATTATCCATTCCAAATCTTTTGAGCAAATCATTGGTGTACTTAGCTTGATTGATGAAAATACCATCTTTACTTTTCTTTACTTGAAGCCCTAAGAAGTACGTGAGTTCTCCTATTATGCTCATTTCAAATTCACCTTGCATGATCTTAGCAAACTTTTGACATAAGGATTCATTTGTTGATCCAAAAATAATATCATCTACATAAACTTGAACTACTAATAAATCTTTATCCTTGGTTTTGATAAATAAAGTTGTATCAACTTTCCCTCTTGAAAATCCTTTTTCAATTAAAAACTTTGAAAGTCTCTCATACCAAGCTCTAGGAGCTTGTTTCAAACTATATAGTGCCTTTGAGAGTTTGTAAATATGATTGGGAAAATTAGGATCCTCAAAACCAGAAGGTTGTTCCACATAAACTTCTTTGCTTATAAAACCATTCAAGAATGCCTTTTTTACATCCATTTGATATAGTTTGAAGTTCTTATAACATGCAAAAGCAAGCAACATTCTAATGGCTTCTAGTCTAGCTATCGGAGCATAGGTTTCATCATAATCTATACCTTCCTCTTGTCTATAACTTGAACAACCAATCTAGCTTTGTTTCTTATAATAACACTGTTTTCATCCATCTTAATTTTAAATATCCATTTAGTTCCAATGATAGGGTAATCACTGGGTCTAGGAACTAAATTCCATACTTTGCTCCTCTCAAATTGATTTAAATCCTCTTGCATAGCTGAAAACCAATTGTCATCATCTAAAGCTTCATTGACATTTTTTTGTTCAATTTATGATACAAAAGCTATATATTGACATACATTTCTAAGTGAGGATCTTGTCTTAACTCCTAGATTTGGATCACTAACTATTTCACAATCTTTAACATATTTGAGTTCTCTTGAACATCTAGGTTCTCTCTCTACATTTTCTTGCCCAATTATCTCTTCTCTTTTGTCAATACCATGATCCTCTAAAATATTGATATTATCTTTCATGTTTAAGGGTTTTTCTAAAACTTCATTAAATATTTCTACATCCTCATCATTACTAAGGTTTCTAGTTGTCGCATTTGACTCATCAAGTATTACATGAATTGACTCTTCCACCATTCATGTCCTTTCATTGTAAACTCTATATGCTTTAGAATTTAATGAATATCCTAAGAAAATTCCTTCATCACTTTTAGCATCAAATTTTCCTAAATAATCTTTTCCATTATTTAAGACAAAATATTTACAACCAAAAGGATGAAAATAACTAATATTTGGTTTCTTTCCCTTGTAAAGTTCATATGAAGTTTTCTTTAAGATTGGTCTAACCATTTCTCTATTTATGATATAACATGAGGTATTAATAGCTTCAGCCCAAAAATACTTAGGTAAGTTATTTTCACAAAGCATTGTTCTAGCCATGTCCTCTATGGTTCTATTTCTCCTCTCAACAACCCCATTTTGTTGTGGTGTCCTAGGAGTTGAAAAAGTATGACTAATTCCTTGATCATTACAATATTCATTAAAACCAAGATTTTTGAATTCTTTGCCATGATCACTTCTAATACTAGTTATGGTATACCCCTTTTCATTTTGAGCTATTTTTGAATAAGTAACAAAATTTTCTAAAGCTTTATTTTTCATATTCAAGAAAAATACCCATGTAAATCTAGTGTAATAATCTACAGTTACAAATCCATAGTGCCTACCCCCAAGACTTGTGGTTCTAGTTGGACCAAAAAGATCTAAGTGAAGTTGTTGAAGTGGTCTAAAGGTTGACACACAATTTTTAGATTTAAACGATATTCTTTTATGTTTTCCCTTGACACAAGCTTCACAAATTTTGTCATTTTCATAGGACAACTTAGGTAAAGCTACAACAAGATCTCTTCTAGCTAGTTTAGATAATACATGTATGCTAGCATGACCTAGTCTCCTATGCCACAATCAAGGTTCATTTTCTTTACCAACCATAAAACATACATTTTCATTCTTAATTTCATTCAAATATACAATATATATGTTACATTGTCTATGTCCTAAGAAAAGAACTTTATTTGATTTAGCATCTATCACATGGCAATTTAAGCAATCAAAAATTACTTTGTAACCCTTGTCACAAAGTTGAGTAATACTAAGCAAATTATGTTTTAGTCCTCTAACAAGTAACACATTTTCTATAGAGAAAGAATCATTACCAATAGAGCCACTTCCCTCCATTTGGCCTTTGGAGTTATCCCCAAAAGTGACATCTTCACCAGCCTTTGATTTTAAGATATTGAAATGGCTCTTGTCACCGGTCATGTGCCTTGAGCATCCACTATCTAAGTACCAAGCTTCCTTTATCTTTGCCTTATAACAATGCTCAAGTTCCTATAATTATCATTAAACTTTTGTTTTAGGTACCCAAATTTTCTTGGGTCCTTTGGAGTTAGTAAGAAAAAGTTTTTATCCTTTTGGAATCCATTCCATTATTCAATCAATGTCTTTTGAATTTACAACATTCTTTGGCACCCAAACCTTTCTAACTACTTTTCCTATAAGAGAAGTTTTTCTAACCTTGCATTCTTTTAATAGATTTCCTATTTTTTTTTACATAGTTAGCAAGTATGAGATAGATTATGTTTATTATGTTTATTATGTTTACTCACTAAGAAATTCTTCAAATGAGTTTCTTTAATCTTGCCATTATATCCTAAACCTTTTTTATCAAAGAAAGCTCTTTGTGTTTCTAACATATGATCTAATTTTTGTTGTCCCATATAGAATCTAGAGAAAGAATTATGCAGGTTATTATACTTTTCTTTTAAATCACTGTTTCTAGATTTGCACTTTCCAAATTCTTTTCCCATTCTATTTTGTTATTTATTAACTTTTCATTTTCTTTCTTTAGTTTATAGATATCATCATTTTATATTTCGAGTTCATGAACTCAAATTGCTTAGCAAGATCATCAAAGGCATCTTGTAACTCATCAAAAGAGTATTCATTAGATATAGATAATACCTTATCATCTTCTAGAGCCATGAAGCAAAGATTAGCTACTTCTTCTCCTCCATCATCATCGAAGTTGTCGCTCTCACTCCATGTTGCCATCATTTCCTTCTTTTTTGGTTTCCTATCATTCGATTTCTTTAGCAAATGACAATCAAATTTAATATGACATGGTTTTTTACATTCATAACATACAATAGTATCTTTCCTACTTGACTCTCCTCTATTGTGTTCTCTCTTATGGGTTCTCCTAATACCACCATTTCTATTCATTCTCATAAATTTATTGAATCTTTTGGAAAACATTGCCATTTCAAAATCCTCTTCCTCACCATTCTCATTTTTATCCTCTTTTAATTCATCATAAGTGGTAGATTTTAGAGCTACTCCTACTTTCTTCAGAGGCTCTTCATTTCTTTTCAGCTTCATTTCATATGTGTATAATGACCCTATCAATTCATCTAATGATAGTGAGTGAGGGTCCTTAGACTCCTCAATAGCAATTACCTTGACTTCCCAAGATTTTAGTAAGCTATTTAGGATTTTCTTCACCATCTCTATGTTGGAATACGTTTTGCCTAATGATTTGAGTCCATTAATTATATTAGTAAATCTTGTAAACATGTCACTAATTGACTCATATTGTTTCATTCTAAATAATTCATAATCATGAGTAAGCATACCTACTTTAGTCTCCTTGACTTGAGTTGTGCCTTCATGTGTGATTGCCAACTTATCCCAAACTTGTTTGGCATTTTCACAAGTAGAAACTCTATTATATTCATTAGGTTCTAATGCACAAAATAAGGTGTGCATGGCCTTTGCATTCAATTGGGTACATTTCATGTCATTGAAATCCCACTCATCTTCCTCTTTTGGAATATCTTTTCCTTCAACTCTCTTAGTAGGAATTTGTGGGCCTTTAACAATAATCCTCTACACTTCATAATCATTAGCTTGAATAAATAGCATAATTCTAGTCTTCCAATAGGCATAGTTTTCACCATTAAACATTAGAGGTCTAACAGTGGAGTGCCCTTCTCCTATTAGGCTAGTTGCTACACTATTATGAGCCATAACATCATTCTAAACTCTTAGGAATTGACTCATTTTTAATCAAAGAGTCTAAACTCTGATACCAATTGTTGGCTCAACTGAGGGGGGTGAATCGATTTTTCTAGCAATTTACTTAATTTAAACTTTCTTAACTCAAATTTTTCTTAACCAAATAAATTACAGTAATAAGCAATAGTGTAAATATGCAGTAAAATGAAGATAAAGAGGAAAAGTAGCAAACACAGTAATTTATAGAGATTCGGTCAAATCTCTTGCCTACGTCCTCTCTTCTTGACCTTCTTGTTAAGGAGTCTCTTTCGCTAATCAAGTTGATCTTTACAGCTTCTTTTTTCAAGGTTAAGGAATAACCTCTCTACCCTCAGCCAATGAAGCTACCCAAACTCTTTTACAAAAGTTTTCACTCAGAGGAACACTTCCCCTCTTTATAGTAGAGAATGAATACAAACAAAGGCTTTCTCACAAGGTAGTTGAAGAATTGAAATGAAATAAATACAGCTCAATCACTTTGGACACAAAGAATATTTCTCAAGAATGTTCAGAGTTTTTTTTTTTGCTTTCTTTCTTCTTGTCTCCAATGTCTGTATGGCTTGTATTTATACACCCAGTTGGTTAGTGAAGCATTTAATGCATTTTCTCTCGTTGAAAACCTGCAAAAATAGCCGTTGGAGTTCTACAGAAGAAGTCCAGATCGATCTCATTTATCTGAAGAGATCGATCTCTTGGTTCTTGAACCTACAACACAAAGGAACTTTACGAAGGGAAGATCGATCTCATTTACCGAGGGATTGATCTTCTTATTAGCTTTATACATGGGAGATCGATCTCTTGTTAAAGAGGAAATCGATCTCTGCTTTGAAATATTGCTCCCGCTTAAAGGAGATCGATCTTACAATGTGCCGGCCTTGACGAGATCGATCTCACAATACCTTGAGATTGATTTTGTAAAACCTCTATCTTGAGGAGATCGATCTGACCATTCCTTGAGATCAATCTTGCTAAGCCTCTGCCTTGAGAAGATCCATCTCACCATTCCTTGAGATCATTCTTGTGAAGCCCCTACCTTGAGGAGATCGATCTCACGTTCCTTGAGATCGATCTTGCAAGGCTTTTGCTTAAAGGAGATCGATCCTGCAGGGCTTTTAGTGTGAGACCCCATATATGTATAAGCACGACTTTATATATATATATATGTAAATAGTGATGTGCTTATAATGTGAAGTATAAATGATGTAAAGTCCAGAAATTAAATGTACACACATGTAATAAGAGTTGTGATTGTACATACAAGTTACATTATGTATGAATATGAAGGAATGGACTTTGATATGTGATGAATATGAGTAGAATGGAATATGTGTAGTATGGTAAAATGGAAGGAAGATTTGCATAAGTTGTGCACTTCCATTTGGTTTATATCATGTACCTTTGGATATGCAAAGATTCTACGCAAGGTTTAATGTGTATGAAGTATTATGGGATGTCATTTTCAAGTCTCAAAGATGATTGGATGAGGAAATGACCATTGTAATAAAAGGGATGAAGTTTAGTATGAGTTGCTGCAGAAAAACTGCAGAAAATCTTGAAATATGAAGGTCAGATCGATCTCATAGGATGAGAGATTGATCTGGAAGAGCCAGAATGCTCTTATTTGAGCAATGGAATAGAGCAGATCGATCTCCAAGGGAACCAGATCAATCTCCTAACACATTCTGTAAAATACATATTGATCCTTAATGGAACAGATCGATCTCCTTAGCTCTCGGGTCGGAAGTAGATCGATCTCCTTAACCTTCTGTTTGAAGCAGATCGATCTCCCTTATTCGACAGATCGATCTCCTACTTCAAAATATCTTGGAAAATAGGGATTTTAAGAGGACCAGATCGATCTCCACCCAAGGCAGATCGATCTCATCAAGCTGAATCTATAAATATGGAGCAGTTGGATCTGCATTTTCGAGACAAAAACCAACTTTTCCCATTTCCAACCTAAAACCTAGCTTTCTCACTCCTAAATCCACACATTTTCAGTAAGATTTGAGGGAAAGCTATTAGAGACAAAGTTGTTCACATCAAAGAGAAGAATAACATAGTTTGGAGGCATTTCCCCACTTTTTGGATTAAAGTATCAAAGGCGTATTTCCATTGGAGCAAAGAGAAAATCAAACTATGTGAGTTTCTAAATGAAATAGCTCAAGTACATTGTGTAGATATTGATCTTCCGAGTTGTTTGGTATGCATAGAAAGGGTAGAAACTACTTAAGAAGTAATGAATCCACCATGTCCTAGAAATGGTCTAGTGTGAGAAAGTGAAATGTGTTGAGATTAATGATGAATGGGATATATTGAGGTTAATAATAGTGTTGTGGTATGATTTTAAGATGTTGTTAGGAAAAAATAGTGAGATGTACCAAAAAGGGGTAAAATGTGGATTAAGGCATTGGTAAATGCAAAGATGGGTTATATTGACTAATGAGGTCAAATGTGAGTTAACAACTTTAACTCAAGTGGTTTGGATGATTGAATCGCAGCTTCCGAGGATACACCGAAGCAATGCGAGCTAAGAGCGCAAGAAGCTAAGAGGAAAAGAGAGTCACACTCAAGTAAATTGAGGTAAGAGAATTCTGTGGACTCTTAGAGATATCTGTGCGCAATTTGGGTGCCTAATTGCTTTGCTAGAATGCATGAGATGTTAGGAAATGAAATTGGGTAATTTAAGGCTAAAAAGTTGGGTGTTTGAGAAATGTGCATGAAAACAAAAGCATAATGCTTTAAAAATCATGATTTATTACTTTCTAGCAAATGATAGGTAGGTTGGCTAATATTTGAAATGATTTGCAAAAAGAAATGATGTGATTTAGTTGATAACCATGTTTTGCAAAGACTGAGCCACCTACGTAATTTTGTGAGAATTAAAGCGTGCTAGAGCAGGACTTGTACGAGATTTGATATGTTTTATACACATGAGTGCTGGAGCTTAGCTCACACTGGTTTTCACATGGATTTCATACTGGTTTTGGCATAGTGCTTAGAGCTTAGCTCGCACTAGATGCCCACCTTATTTGTTGCCGTACTTGGAGCTTCGGGCAGACTTAGTGTCGCACCGATTAAATAGGCTCGCACGTGCAGTTTGTGATTTTGACATGTTGATAGCCGTGTTAGGAGCTTCGGGTAGACAAGAGGTCGTACCGATTAAATAGGCTCACACGTGCATTTTGAGATGTGGCATGATATGATGTGTTGATTGGGTCCACGGAGTACGTTGTACCATGCATGTAGCTTGGAGTATGTTGTACCGTGTTGAGATTGTGATATGCCATCTTCAGACGAGATCTACTATCGACCAACTAGCTGGATTTGACCCACCTCTCGTGTGGAAGCAGATAGTGGTGATATCCTGCACATCTGATCCGTGTAGCTGGTATCACAAGATATGGTCATAGTCCTAGAGGTTATTACCTTTTATTGAATTGCCTATCTCACATGTCTATTGTTTTGTGAATAAATCCATGTTTGAAATGATTTATGGGTCAGGACAGTCCGAGGGATGGGCTGAGACCTGGCAAGTGTTGGATTGGTTTGTTAATGGTTTTTAAAGTGCACTGATGCATGATGATTAATGCCATGCATTATTGTGAAAAATGCATGATGGTTAATGCCATGCTTTATTGTGAAATATGCATAATGATTTATACCATGCCTTGAAATGAATTGTGCACTAGATTTTAATAGCATGAATGCTTTACATACCATTGACCCAAGCATGAACTCATATTTGAGAAAATGAGATGAAAAACATGCTTTGAGCATGGCATCACGTTCACGTAAATAGTGCAGTATCTATCTGTTCGCATGATTGCCTTACTGAGCGTGTGGTTTGCTCACCCCCTTATTTTCCTCCTCTCTACAGAGTGTTGAGTATAGATTGAGCGTGACTGGAGGCATTCCCTTTTGGTAATCCGTTGCATCCTATCGCGTAAGGTATACACACTGTTGTAATTTTGTATCTAAACTTACGGTAGCACAGTAGCATTTTGTATGTAACTATTAGGGATGTAAAACGATGTAAACACATGTAAACGACTCTGATTTATTTATACAAGTGTTTACTTATAAATAATATGCAAATTGAATTGGTATGGTGGAGTGAGTTAGACGTCGACACACAACCCAACTATTGAGGAGAGTACCTGTTCACAATTGAGGTAAAGACGAATAATAAATTGTAAGACCCGATTTTATTTAAAACACGAAATGAGTGAGTGTTAGTGAAAGGAAGTTGGAATGGTATTCCCGAACATGTGAAGGGTAAAATGGTCAAAAGATTGAAATTCGGTATTAATTGGATAAGAAAATTTCATTAAAATTATGGATTTGAGAAATCTTGATAATAACGAAGAAATAATTAAATTTCGAGTCCAATTGATCAAGATATGAATTTATTGGAATTAATCGAAATTTTCACTTCGAAAAATTATCCCGAAATTTTTGGAAAAATATACCGAAAATACGAAATAAGACCGATAAATTCAATTAGTGATTAAATGAATAAAATAATATTTTTTGAAGATATTTTTTATTTTAATTGAATAAAATAATGATTAAAATAATAATAAAATAAATTATAAATAAATTTATAAATTAAAAAAAAGAAAAAAAAGAAACTGAAAATTTTCGCGAAAACGCGAAACTGGGAAGCCGAGAAATCGAGGAAACGGTTTCCCCTCACCGGCGAGCCACCAGCGAGGGTCGAAAAAGGAAGCCCGACCCCATGAGGACCACCAGCCACCGGAACGCGCACCCCCAGAGTTCAAAAATCGCGTCAACGGCAAAAGGAGAGAAAATCGAGAGAGGGAGAGAGGAATCCAGTGATCGGCGCTGATCTAGGCCCGGCCACTGCCAACCGAAGGAAGCCCACGCGAAGACCGACCGATCAACGTCTAAATCGGCCAGAGGGATGACGGCTAGTGCCGAAAAACGTCGAGAAAAGAAAAGGCACCGACGCCGAAAGGGAGAAGAACCGGACCGACCACTTTTCGGCCAGCCATGGCGAAACCGAGGGAAGATCTATCACGACCCAAAAGTCAGAGTAAATTTTTCGTTTTTCTTTCATACTTACCTATCCTTTGATCGTGACCACACTCCATTAACAATTGGGTTGTGCGTCAATGCCAGTCCCACCGTTCAATCACCATATAACTTAATTCCTTATTACAGAAAAAGGTAAACACATGCGTTTTTCATTTATTCTTTTCCATTCATTTACAAGTGTTTACATTATCTATACATCCCCGACAGTTACTTACAAACATGTTACTGTGCTATTCTTATTTAGATACAATATGTACAAGTGTATATACCTCAAAATCATGGGCAGCAGCGGATATCAAGAATGCAGTACTCAGTCGCCTCAACATCTACTGGAGGAAATCTGTGTAGGAAAATGAAAGGGGTGAGCACATCAAGCTCAGTAAGGCAATCCTACGAACAAGTAGGCAACCATACTACCTACATGAACGTGGTGCCGTGCATAAACCACCCTTTCTCCACACATTTCAAAATCGATGCTACAATTCATGATGTCATGATGTCATGTAAAACAAGTACACATATGGATTTCAAAAGCATGGAAAACTCGACATGCAAATCCATTTAAAACATTTCATTCTTGTTAAAATTTCACAACACAGTCAGGACTCAACCCCTCCCTCGGGTGTTCCTGACTCACACAAAACCATGAAATCAAATGTTTTCAAAGCAATAGTATCATGTGATATAATGAATATCATGTAAAACCAGTTTACATCATTCATGGGTTTAAATAGCATGGAAATAACATCATACAAGTTTCCGTTTAAAACCCAATTTAATTTTTCATCAAAACCATATCTCGGTCAAGATCCAATCCCTCCCTCGGGTGATCCAGATTCACACAAAAAATCTAAAAAACGAGTTTCTTAAAACATCAACATGCGAGACTAGGCAATATATGTATATCTTAGGCAAATAACTAGGATGATGGCCATATGTCCTCATGATCCCACAGCTACACGGATCCTACTGTGCGGGGTCTCACCACTATCGGGAACCGCCCTGGGAGGTGGGTCAGTCCATCCCGTCGGTCCTGCCCGATCACTCGCATGCGAAGATGCCACTCGCATCTGAAGATGCCACATAATCAATCCCAGCATGGTACAGCGTACTCCATGCTACTTGCACGGTACAACGTACTCTGTGGACCCATATCTCATATCCATACTCATGCCTTATCTCAAAACGTACATTCGAGCCTATTTAATCGACGTGACACATAGTCTACCCTGTTGAGTTAACATATTTTGAAATGACAAAACAAGTAAAATCAATAATATAGAAATGATTTAAAACATGTTTAAAGGTTATCAGTACCAGAAACTAAGTCTTTGAGGATGAGAGATCGATCTGGTGTGATGAGAGATCGATCTCCTGGGTTTTCTAGTATGATAGATTGATCTCATGAGGATATGAGATCGATCTGCTAAAGGATTGAATTGTCAAAAGATCTGTACAAGGTATTGTGGAAGTAGAGATCGATCTATAAGGGTTATAAGATCGATCTGTCTAATACAGGATGTTTATGAGATCGATTTGGTCTAGAAAGAGATCGATCTCCTCTAAAACAAAAGGTAAAGGGAGTAGATCGATCTGTAGATCGATCTATACTCAAACAGAGAGTTCATGAGATCAATCTGGTATAAAAAGAGATCGATATCCTCAAAGTCAAAGAGCTAAGGAGATCGATCTGGGTTGATTAGAGATCGATCTCTTCACTACGAGAATACTTGGTAGATCGATCTGTAGATCGATCTAGCCTCAAACAGAGAGAATGGAAGATCGATCTGCTTGTTCGACAGATCGATCTGCTCTAACATTTTCAAATTGTAAGATCGATCTCTACATATATGAGATCGATCTCCTTGCTTCAATTTGCTTTGACATTGCAGGAATTTAAACTAATAGATCGATTTGGTCAAGATTGGGGATCGATCTGGCATTCTACTAGAGGTTCCCAACAGCTCTTTCTGTAAAAATCTCAACGGGAAAAACAGCATTAAATGCTCCAACTACCAATCCTTCAGTATAAAATCAAGCATTGAAGACACTGTGAAGTTAGACACCATTGCTGCACATTCTGTACATTCTTAAGAATTTATTTTCCACATTCCATTTGTCTTCAATCCTCATTTATTGATATTGTTGTATAAGCCTTTGTGCAAAAGCTATATTTATCCTACCCACATAAAAGGCTTGATCTTGTATTCATCCTTATTTTGAGGAAAAGAGGAGTGTTCCTCAGTGAGAAAAACTTTGTAAAAGGGTGAATATTTATTTTTGTAAAAAGGGTAGTGAGGTTATTCCTTAACCTGAAAAAGGGAGTGTGTAACATTCAGTGTTAGAGTGAAAGAAAGCTCTTGACAAGGAGGTCAAGAAGAGAGGACGTAGGCAAGAGATTGGCCGAACCTCTATAAACTACTGTGTTTGATATTTCTCTCCCTTATCTTCCTTTAATTTATTCCATTACATTATATTGATTATTCATTATTTGCAAATTAGACTTAATTTAGTTTAAATTTGCCATTAACATTAGAAAACCGATTCACCCCCCTCTCGGTAGAGCTAACAATTAGTATCAGAGCTAGGATTCTTTGATTCTAGAGGAATAACTTCCTAAGAGTTAGAAACGATCTAATGGCTCACAACAATGTAGCAACCAATCTAGTAGGAGAGGGGCATTCTACTGTTAGGCCTCCTATGTTCAATGGTGAACATTATACTTATTGGAAAACTAGGATGATGCTCTTCATTCAAGCAAATGATTATGAGGTATGGAGGATTATAACTAAAGGACCTCAAATCCCTACTAAAAGAATAGAAGAAGAGATATCCCTAAAGAAGAAGATGAGTGGGATTCAAATGATGTTAAATATGCTCAGCTAAATGCTAAGGCCATGCACACCCTATTTTGTGCTTTAGGGCCAAATGAATACAATAGAGTCTCTGGTTGTGACAATGCCAAACAAATTTGGGACAAATTGGCAATAACTCATGAAGGTACAACCCAAGTAAAGGAGACTAAGGTAGGAATGCTCACACATGACTATGAGCTATTTAGGATGAAAGAAGGAGAATCAATTAGTGATATGTTCACTAGATTCACTGATGTAATTAATAGGTTAAAATCCTTAGGAAAAATCTACTATAATATAGAAATGGTCAAGAAAATATTAAACAGTCTACCTAAATCATGGGAAGACAAAGTGGCTGCAATTGAGGAATCTAAGGACCCTCACACATTGTCACTAGATGAATTAATAGAATCACTGCTCACATATGAGATGAAGTTGAGAAGGAATGAAGAGCCACCCAAGAAAGTGGGAGTAGCTCTGAAATCCACCACTAAAGAGGAAAGTAAAAATGAGAGTGGTAGTGAAGAAGATCTTGAGATGGCAATGTTTGCCAAAAGATTTAACAAATTCATGAGGATGAGAGCAAGTAGTAGTGGTCGGAGAAACCACAAGAAAGATCAAGAAGAGTTAGTTAGAAAAGATACCATTATGTGCTATGAATGTAAAAAACCTGGACATATTAAATTTAAATGCCCTCTTCTTAAAAGATCCAATGATAGGTTCCACAAAAAGAAGGCAATGATGGCAACATGGAGCAACAGTGATTGCTCCGATGATGATTCGAATGAGGATAATGCCAACCTATGCTTCATGGCTATTGAGGATGAAAAGGTAACTTCAAACCTCATTGAATATTCTTTTGATGAATCGCAAGATGCCTTTGATGATCTTACATTGGAATATGAATGCATGAGTATGAAATACAAAAAGTTAATATCTAAATTGAAGAAAGAAAATGAGTTAATGCTAAAGGATAAGTTAGAATGTGAAAAGAAACTAGAAATTACAAATCTTGAAATTTGTGACCTAACAGAAAAAAATAGTAACTTACACAATTCTTTTAATAGATTTTATATGGGTCAACAAAAGTTAGACAACATGCTAGAAACTCAGAGGGCCTTCTTTGTTAAAAATGGTTTAGGATATGATGGAAAAAGTAGAGAGACCCATCTCAAAAGTTTCATAGCTAGAAAGAACATGCATAAACCCTTAACTATTTGTTCACATTGTAATAAGAATGGGCATGCATTATATAATTGCAATATGAAGATGACCACCCTTAGAGGAAAAATAGTAAAAAGAATTTGGATTCCAAAAGAAATAATTAACAAAAGATATTAATGCTTTAGTAAAATGGATTCCTAAGGGATTAAGAATTGCATTCACTAACCCCAAAAGACCCAAGAGAATTTGGGTACCTAAGACATGAGTTTGATTTTTGATTATAGGTGATTGAGCATTGCCACAAAGCTAAATCAAAGGAAGCTTGGTACTTGGATAGTGGATGCTCAAGACACATGACCAGTGATAGAAGCCACTTCAACTCATTTAAATCGAAAGTTGGTGGAGAAGTCACATTTGGGGACAACTCCAAAGGCCAAGTTGAAGGAAGTGGTTCAATAGGTAATGACTACTTTTCATTAGAAAAAGTGTTGCTTATTAGGGGTCTAAAACATAACTTACTAAGTATTAGTCAACTTTGTGACAAATGTTACAAAGTAATTTTTGATTGCTTGAAATGTCATGTTATAGATCCTAAATCTAATAAAGTTATTTTCCTAGGTCATAGGCAAGGTAATATATACATTGTCTATCTAAATGAACTTAAAAATGAGAACATATGCCTAATGGTAGACAAGATAAAAGAACCTTGGTTGTGGCATAGAAGACTAGGTCATGCTAGCATGCATGTGTTATCTAAGTTAGCTAGAAAAGACCTAGTTATAGGATTACCTAAGTTGTCCTTTGACTATGACAAAATATGTGAAGCTTGTGTTAAAGGAAAACATAAAAGGACAACATTTAAGCCTAAACATAGTGTATCTACCACTAGGCCTCTTCAATTACTTCACCTAGATCTATTTGGACCAACTAAAACAACAAGCCTAGGTGGGAAACATTATAGGTTTGTAATTGTTGATGATTACACTAGGTTCACTTGGGTGTTCTTTTTTAGAATGAAAAATGAAGCTTTAGAAAAATTCATTGCTTATACAAAAGTGACTCAAAATGAAAAAGGATACACTATAACTAGTATTAGAAGTGATCATGGCAAAGAGTTTAAAAATATTGGATTTGATGAATATTGCAATGATCAAGGAATTAGTCATAATTTTTTAGCCCCTACGACACCTCAACAAAATGGAGTAGTTGAGAGAAGAAATAGAACATTGGAAGAAATGGCTAGAACCATGTTGTGTGAAAATAATTTACCTAAATATTTTTGAGCTGAAGCTATAGATACATCTTACTATATCATTAATAGAGCTATGATTAGACCAATCTTAAAGAAAAGTCCCTATGAGCTTTACAATGGTAAGAAGCCTAATATTAGCTGTTTTCACCCCTTTGGTTGCAAATGTTTTGTCTTAAATAATGGGAAAGACAATTTAGGAAAATTTGATGCCATGAGTGATGAGGGAATCTTTTTAGGGTATGCTTTGAATTCAAAGGCATATAGAGTATATAACAAAAGAACATTGATGGTTGAAGAATAAATTCATGTAATATTTGATGAGTCAAATGATTTATCTAAAGATTCAACCAATGATGAGGATATTGAAATATTTGATGAAAACTTGAAAGAAATCTCAACCATAGAAAATGATCTATTAGAAAGACTTGACATAAATAAAGAAGATGAAGAAGAAATAGAAATATTAGAAAGAGAGTCTAGAGCACCAAGAGAATTAGGATATGTAAAAGATTGTGAAATAGTAGGAGATCCAACTCTTGGAGTTAGAACTAGATCATCTCTAAGGAATGTGTGTCAATATATAGCCTTTGTATCTCAAATTGAACCTAGAAATGTCAATGAAGCCTTAGATGACAATAATTGGTTTTTAGCAATGCAAGAAGAATTAAATCAATTTGAGAAGCAAAGTATGGAAACTAGTTCCAAGACCTAGTGATCACTCTATAATTGGAACTAAATGGATCTTCAAGAACAAGATGGATGAAAATAGTGTGATCATAAGAAACAAGGCTAGGTTAGTTGCTCAAGGCTATAGACAATAAGAAGGAATAGACTATGATGAAACTTATGCACCGGTAGCTAGATTAGAAGCAATAAGAATGCTACTTGCCTTTGCATGTTATAAAAACTTCAAGTTATATCAAATGGATGTAAATAGTGCATTTTTAAATGGTTTCATTAACGAAGAAGTATATGTTGAGCAACCTCCCGGTTTTGAAAGTCATAAATTTCCTGAATATGTCTTCAAATTATCTAAGGCACTCTATGGTTTGAAACAAGCTCCTAGAGCATGGTATGAAAGATTGTCAAAATTCTTAATAGAAAAAGGATTTTCAAGAGGAAAAGTAGATACTACTTTGTTTATCAAAAATAAAAATAAAGATTTACTAGTTGTTCAAGTGTATGTAGATGATATTATTTTTGGATCAACTAATGAATCTTTATGCCAAGATTTCAATCTTTATGGATAATTACAAACCTCAAGCAGAATATCTTTATGCCTTTGTGCTAGATTTCAATCTTCTCCTAAGGAGTCACACTTATTAGCCACTAAAAGGATCTTTAGATACCTTAAGGACACTCCCTCTCTAGGACTTTGGTACCCCAAGGACTCCACTTTTGTTCTTCATGCATTTTCTAATACAGACTTTGGGGGCTGTAAAATAGATAGGAAGAGCACTTCAGGTACATGTCAATTCTTAGGGAATAGATTAATCTCATGGTTCTCTAAGAAACAAAATAGTGTAGCTCAGTCCATAACTGAAGCTGAATATATAGCAGCAGGTAGTTGTAGTGCTCAAGAGTTGTGGATTGAACAACAAATGAAATACTATGGTATTGACATGAAGCAAGTCTCAATCAAATGTGATAATACCAGTGCCATCAATCTATCTAAAAATCCTATTCAACACTCTAGAACTAAGCATATTGAGATTAGGCACCATTTTCTTAGAGACCATGTTTAAAAGGGAGATATAATTCTAGAGTACTTTGACACTTTACATCAAATAGCTGATATATTCACCAAACCTCTTGATAGAGATAGGTTTTATGTTCTTAAAGGTGAATTAGGACTCATGAATGTTCCTTAAGATTTATCTGCTTCAAAACCTTGATTTCAAATTGATTTTAAATGAGTTTTCTAATGATTTTTCCTGGCAAAAAGTATGAGAGATCGATCTTCAATCACTATAGATCGATCTCCATACTTCAAATGGGCCTAAAGCAGATAAGTTAAGCTAGGCAGATTGATCTTCTTAACCATAAGATCGATCTCCTTAAGCCTCTGTAAAACAACAGATCGATCTATGCATTTGGTAGATCGATCTCATTAAGTCTCTGTAAAACAGTAGATCGATCTATGCATTTGGCAGATCAATCGCATTAAGCCTCTGTAAAACAGCAGATCGATCTATGCATTTGGCAGATCGATCTCCTTGAGCTTCTGTGTTTTGAAGATCGATCCTTCGATTCAGCAGATCAATCTCTTCAAGTCTCTAGAATTGACAGATTGATCTGTCGCCGTGATAGATCGATCTCCTTTGCCCTGGACTATAAAAACTGCTCAAAATCCCTAAATTTCAAAAATCCCAAATTTTCAAATCCCTAACCCCTGTCACGCCTCTTCCGTCGATTCTCCCTCCCAGATCGATCTCAGTAAGGTCTTTGTCAAATCTCTTCATCGTTTAGTGTTCTAGTAACCTACATTACTGATTTTTTCTTCAAAAAGCTCTTATTTTTTGCTAAAATCTTCATTAGGGCAATTCTAGCACTATTTGATTGCCTAGGTTTTAATGAACTCTTCAAAGCAGTGCTTAGGTGTGTTTAGTACAATCCTTGTGTGTGTCTAGTACTCAATTATGCCTTGTCTTAAGAGAGCGGCCAATAGAGAGCCTATACCCTCTTCCTCACAACCACCCTCTGCCTCTTCAGTCACTACCTTTAACAGGTGTTTTCAAATACCAGCAAAAAGGAAACAATATGAAGAGTATTTCTCGACTGTGCTAATTAAACATTGGCGAACAATTGATTTCTCATTTTTAAACTGCATTGACTTTCCTTATCTATCAAAAATGGAAGAATTTGGTTGGCTTCCATTTTTTAAAATCAATACCCCCGTACCTCCAAACATCATCAGGGCATTCTTTTCTAACGCTGAACTCATCTACGACCCTGATGATGCCTACAAAATTCTAGGGTTTAAAACTTATGTCATGTCTAAATCTATCTCTATAGATACATCTATCTTAGCCCAAGTGTTCAAAATAAAAGATGAAGGTTTGACCAATGAAAAGGAAGAAGTCCCCTTAGAATTTGACCTTCCTGGGGATAAGACGAGTGACCTACCGATGCACCCGAGGTTACTCCACCTTATCATCTCGTGGAATCTCAGGCCATTTGGTACCCGTCACTCCACAGTTAGGAGATTAGATCGATTCTGGCTCCACCACCTTCACTCCACAAGTCAAAAACCTAATCTGGTCCATTTCATTTATGAAGATTGGCTGAAGATCGTACGCGACCAGGCCTCCACGATAGTCTTTCCACAACCGCTGGCGTACTTACTACAATGACTCGGGATCGATTGTAGCTGTGAAACTGGTGAAGTGCCCTCCCCAAAGAGCGTCTTAAACATTGGCACACTTCATCACATAGGGTATTATAAAGATTTCCGAGGGGATTGGAAGAAGAAGCGAGACCAGTAGTCTGAGGCGGCTATAGAAGAAGACCCATCAACTGAGCCCACTGATCCACTTGCTGCACCTACTGAGGGTCCATCTTCCTCGACTACTCAGCCCACTGTACCTGCACCATCACCCGATGGAATGGCATCGATTATGACGATGATCATGGAGCTTAACCGAAAGATGGATGAAGGATTTGTAAAGCTTCATGCCACACAGCAGGCCATGTTTGATGAGCTGCAGGTTACTCGTACTCGAGTCGAGGAACTCATGGAGCGCTTCCCTCCTCAGCCTTAGGACTTACTTGTTAGGACTATTTTAGCTATGTTTTATGATTGATGGTTGTTGTTTGAAAACATCATTTGCTTGAATGCTCCATTGGTGAAATGACATGAAAATTTCTTTGAACTGTGAGTTCCTTCTTTTGAAATGCGTTATGTCTTGAAGTTTAAATTCTCCTTTTACCTTTATTGCCACTGATATGACAAAAAGGGGGAGAAGAATAAGAAAACATGTTTTAAATGATTTAAAAGGAATGAGTAAAATTAAGGGGGAGTAAAGGTGTCAAAAGTAAGGGGGAGCTTACAAAAAGGGGGACTTTTGTGAAAGCAAAACATAGTTTGTGCATTATACAAAAAAGATAACTAAACATGTTGATTGAATAAGTTTTGTCATATCAAAAAGGGGGAGATTATTGAGTTAACTTATTTTGAAATGACAAAACAAGTAAAATCAATAATATAGAAATGATTTAAAACATGTTTAAAGGTTATCAGTACCAGAAACTAAGTCTTTGAGGATGAGAGATCAATCTGGTGAGATGAGAGATTGATCTCCTGGGTTTTCTAGTATGAGAGATCGATCTTATGAGGATATGAGATCGATCTGCTAAAGGATTGAATTCTCAAAAGATCTGTACAAGGTATTGAGGAAGCAGAGATCGATCTATAAGGGTTATAAGATCGATCTGTCTAATACAGGATGTTTATGAGATCGATCTGGTCTAGAAAGAGATCGATCTCCTCTAAAACAAAGGTTAAAGGGAGTAGATCGATCTATAGATCGATCTATACTCAAACAGAGAGTTCATGAGATCGATCCAGTATACAAAGAGATCGATCTCCTCAAAGTCAGAGAGCTAAGGAGATCGATCTGGGTTGATTAGAGATCGATCTCTTCACTACGAGAATACTTGGTAGATCGATTTGTAGATTGATCTAGCCTCAAACAGAGAGAATGGAAGATCGATCTGCTTGTTCGACAGATCGATCTGCTCTAACATTTTCAAATTGTAAGATCGATCTCTACATATATGAGTTCGATCTCCTTGCTTCAATTTGCTTTGACATTGCAGGAATTTAAACTAAGAGATCAATCTGGTCAAGATTGGAGATCGATCTGACATTCTACCGGAGGTTCCCAACGGCTCTTTCTGTAAAAATCTCAACGGGAAAAACAACATTAAATGCTCCAACTACCAATCCTTCAGTATAAAATCAAGCATTGAAGACACTGGGAAGTTAGACACCATTGCTGCACATTCTGTACATTCTCAAGAATTTATTTTCCACATTCCATTTGTCTTCAATCCTCATTTATTGATATTGTTGTATAAGCCTTTGTGCAAAAGCTATATTTATCCTACCCACATAAAAAGCTTGATCTTGTATTCATCCTTATTTTGAGAGAAAAGAGGAGTGTTCCTCAGTGAGAAAAACTTTGTAAAAGGGTGAATATTTATTTGTGTAAAAAGGGTAGTGAGGTTAGTCCTTAACCTGAAAAAGAGAGTGTGTAACATTCAGTGTTAGAGTGAAAGAAAGGTCTTGACAAGGAGGTCAAGAAGAGAGGACGTAAGCAAGAGATTGGCCGAACCTCTATAAACTACTGTGTTTGATATTTCTCTCCCTTATCTTCCTTTAAGTTATTCCATTACATTATATTGATTATTCATTATTTCCAAATTAGACTTAATTTAGTTTAAATTTGCCATTAACATTAGAAAACCGATTCACCCCCCTCTCGGTAGAGCCAACATACCCGATGCTCCAAGCACAACTCATCGCATGTTCTCATAAAACCAGTGCGACCAATACTCCAGCACTCTCATAAAATCAAGAGAAATCTCGTGTGAGCAAAGCTCCAGCACGCATATCATAAAATCTCATAAATCTAGTGCGAGCTAAGCTCCAGCACTCTCATAAAATCATATAAAACTAGTGCGAGCTAGGCTCCAGCACTCTGTCATAACAATTCAAGTGAAAATTTGGTGCGAGTTAGACTCCAACATCGTGTCACGAAAATCATATAAGAATCTGGTGGGAGTTAGACTCCAGCACCGTGTCACGAAAATCATATAAAAATTTGGTGCGAGTTAGACTCCAGCACCAATGCATGTAAAACTCTAGTGCGAGCTCTCGCTCCAGTACTAATGCATGCATCACACAAATCAAGACTTGTGCGAGCTGAGCTCTAGCACATCACATTTTCATAAAATCACGTAGGTGGCTATATTTCTCAAAATCAATTTCAGAGAAAATCAACATTGTTGAAAATATGCAATGCGGTGCATTTTTATTTAAAAGTTAGCTAGCCTACTCATGCACGTGTCAAAACACCTCAAGAATGAGCAGGAACCTCTTGTTCTTACTCCTCCCAATTTTTCCTAAATTTGAAAATTTTACCCTTCACAAGGGTATTTTGGTAATTTGCTCATCCGGGGCACTAAAATTTTTATCTTAAATCTAGACCCTTCAGACAATTTTAGGAATGTAAATGACGTTGAAATTGCATAAAGTTACCTCTAGCAGCCCGTAAAATTCCCTTACCTAGAATTACAAGCAAGCTTATTCCGTTTTGACCGTACCAGGTCCCTCAGTCCAATTCGCTCCAAACCAAGTCTACGGAGCTGCATATAACAATGTATTTGGGTCAGTTCTAAGATACTTATTAGTATTTCACTTATACTGATCGAATCTAAAACACTGGGCCTGTTTTACTTTATTGGGCCCGATTGCATCTTAATGGGCCTCGACCCATTTCCAGCCTTTATAAGAAATTACGATATAATTTCGGGTCTTATATAATTCCCCCAATTAAGAAGCTTGGTCCTCCAAATTAGAACCAAGTCAAATGGGTCCATAAACAACTCCGGGTACGTCTATCGCATCATATTCTCTAATTCTCATGTGACTTTTCCAGAGTGTACTACTACCAAAAGACTTTGACTAGGGAGATCATCTTAAATCTCAACATTTTCTTCTTCCATCTAATACCCATATCGAGTTTTCAACATACGTTATACTTTCATTGAGCTGAGCTGTTGGAGCTTATATCCGATCACATATGTTAGCTCCGGATAGTATTTTCGAAGCATTAATAGATGAGACACATTGTGAATGCCTGCTAATTCAGGTGGTAACGCCAACCTACAGGCCTTATCTCCCACTTTGTTTAATCTCTTAAGGGATTCAATCTAACGGATTTCAATTTGCCTTCTTTTCGAATCTCGTTATGTCCTAAGGGCATGTAACTTCCAACAACACTGATTCACCTTCGGTGAATTCCAATGGTTTTTTTTGTCTCTTGTCAGCATCACTTTTCTGCCTGCTCTGAGGTGTTCTTAATCTCTCATAAATCAACTGAACATCTTCAGAGGTTTGTCTTACCAATTCAAGAGCAATTCTCTATCTGTCACCCCCTTCTTCTTATCCAAGTTGGGGAACAATCCCTACGACCATACAATGTTTCATATAAAGTCATCCCGATACTTAAGTGATAACTATCGTTATTGGCGAATTCAATTAGTAGCAACTGATCATCCCAGGAGCTTATAAAATCAATGGCACACACTCTCATCATATCCTCCAGAACCTGTACAGTTCCTTCTGACTGACCATCTGTCTGAGGATGAAAAGCTATGCTAACACTCAATCGGGTTCCCATAGCTTCCTAAAAAATATTCCCAGAAGTGGGAAGTGAAGCGAGAATCCCTATATGATATAATGCTCACTGGAAAATACATGGTGTTCCATAATCTTCCTTACACATATATCAGCCTACACACTCAGAGTATCTAGGGATTTCATAACCAGAAGGTGGGTAGACTTAGTCAATCTATCGACTATCACCTAGATAGCCTCGTGATTCATTCGGGTCCTCTGTAACCCATTATGAAATTCACGTTAACTTGCTCCCATTCTCGTGTCGATATAGGTAGAGGCTGCAATAACCCTGCAGACTTCTAGTACTCTACCTTACTCTGCTGACATATGAGACACTTCTCCACAATCTCTTCAATGTCTCATTTCATATTTGACCACCAATACCCTTTTCTAAGATTTCGATATATATATTACTTCTCAGATGCACTATATATCCCGAAGAGTGAGCTTCTGACGATAACACTATCTCATCACTGTGGTCCTGGGGTGTACTTATACTGTCTCTGAACCTTAGTAAGCTATCATCACTCTCTGTGAACTCTGTCACTGTACCCCTCTGAATCTGACCCACACTATCTACACCATGCCGATCATCACGCTAAGCCTGTCAAATCCAGTTACTCAAATCTGGTGCTAATCTTGGCTAGCTGTCACACATTCACTGTCATCATCAGAAAGGATCACATCACTACTGAGGCTCACAATTGCTATAGCACCTCACGCTCCCTGACCATCATATGTGATACCATCCCGAGGCTCTTTCTGCTCAAGGCATCAGCCATTTCATTAGCCTTTCCTGAGTGGTACAATTTCCACAATCATAATTCCTCAGAAGCTCTAACCCACTATGTTATCTCGTATCCGACTCTTTCTGTGAAAACAGATACTCGGGGCTTTTTATGATCAATGCATACCCAAAATTTCTCATCGTGTACATAGTACTGCCACATACTCAGTACAATCACTATCGTTGCCAACATTAAATCATGGGTTAGATAGTTTCTTTCATGATCCTTGAGTTGTCTGGATCTATAATCGACTATCTTCCCAGTTTGCATAAATACACAACCCATTCATTATTTGAGGTATCCATATACACTGCAAAACTTCTTGAGCTGTTGGGTATGGTGAAAATAATTATGGTGGTCAGTTCATACTTCAATGCACCAAAACTCCTATCACGTTTATCATCCCATTCAAATACCACTTTTTCTTAGTTACACGTGTCAACAAAGTAGTCCATTTCGAGAACTTTCAACAACTCATTTGTAAGACAGTTTCCTGTTGCTACTCATGCTCTTCCCTGGACTTCGAATACATCAAAATATCATCGCTAAGGATGATAACAAATCAGTCCAGGTAAAGTTTAAATACCTCAACATAGTTAAGTTCCACTAAATATTTCAATCACCCATATCCTTGACCTATGTACGCATAAACGTATAATGTCATTTCAAATTCACTTCCGTTCAAGATACTAACCCGCGTCATTTCATTTTTTATTATATTAACGACTTTTATAAAATTTTAATTTTTAAACCTTCCTGATTAATCAAATTCTATATTTCTTTATCGTACCAGTAAAGGTACCCTAATTTTAAATGTATATATTACGACTGTCGATTTCAATTTATAGGTGATGTGCACTTCTAGACGCTGTCAAGTCTTCAGGCGGGGAGGTATTTTGAAATACCTTTATTAACCCTCAGACTTGACCACATGGACTGGTTATGGATATATCCACCCCTTATCCTTGGTTGCAATTCATATTCACTACCTATAGCTTAATCCAAATTACTTACCTTGCATACGCCTCTTAGTCCAATATATCTCATATTCCGGATCTATCACATCTCAAAACTTATCTCCTTTCGTATATCAATTATAACAAAACTCTTTCATTACTTATTAAAACTTACAATATACTTTTTTCAGGGGTAACCATATCACTTTCTTAAGATAGAAATCTGAACAACATAGTTTGCAGCCGACCAATTTATTCTTAATTATTACATCAAATTATTCATATTCCATTGAATAAAATCGGCTGACTAATACTTCTTCCCCCGTTTTCAACATATAATCTCTTCATAATTATTCCATTAGGTAACCCTCCTTCATTGGGATGCTAACTATTAGCATTGTGCCCATGGGTGTAGGCATTCACGTCTTTCACTAACTTCTATACAAATGAAGGCAATATGAATAAATGCGTGGCACCGGGATCAATTAAAATAATTACTTCTTTATTCATAACTAGTGTGGTATCTTTCACCACATCCTCTGAAACATCAGTAATGTCCTGGTCCAAGGCATACACTCGTCCTCGTCCATCAGCCTACTTTCCCCTTTCTCTTCGGCTGTGGCTTCTCTTTTTCAGTGCAGAGATATCAACAGTGTTTTCTTTGTCTCTTTGCCCTTCTGTGGGGCAGTCTCATCTAACTCTGAGCAATCATTAAATAAATGGCCCGTTTTACCACACTTAACACCTATTTTTAGTCAATAATGTGTAGGTGTAGGCCTTACTTTCGTGGTATCTACCACACATCCTACACTGCTTACACTGTTATGGAGCAAGTCGGGGTCCTCTAATCACAATACCCCTCAAAAGTACTGAAATTGGATGCAATGGGGCCTTACCAATCATCTTATCCCATGAGTCATCAGCTCTAATCTCTTACCAAACTACCTTTTTCCCGTTCTAACATCTCTGTCATTCTCTATTCTCTTTTGTCTCTATTTTGGCCCTTACTACCTTTCCCAATCTCAGAGGCGTGCAACACATGATCTTATTCACACAACTGTAGTCTACGCACTGCCTCAGCATATGTAGTGATATCTAATGGGGCTAATCGAATTCAAATTGACAATCTGAGCCATTCCATGAACTTTTGGGCTTTTCGACTCTCATTGCCCATAGTGTCGGGGTAATATCTGCCCAGGGATATAAACTGAGTTTCATACTCGTCAATCAACCAATTCCTCTGGGTCAGAATAAAGAATTTTATTTGTAATTTTCGTTAAGAAGTATCTGGGATATTCTGTCAACGGAATACATCCAAAAATATTTCTCATGTCATCTCTGGATATCTAACTCTTAAGATGGGTCGAGCGAACTTCCCCTAATGCTCCGACTCGCCCTCAAATCTCATGCATACTCTGACCAATTTGCTCCTAAAATATTCTCCACACTCCGCTATAACCTCGCGAAGCGTGTCTCAATACTGTCTGATCTCTCTGTCGGACTCTGTGGGGCATGTTCAACATCAACCTTTAATTCAATCTCATCTTGGTTCTCATAGGTCGACTCAGCACGACTAGCAGACTCAGGCCTACCTCTACCACTTCTGCTTCGTGCTCTACCTCCTCTACCGCGACTAATATTAGGCAAAATGCCTATATTCCTGCATTCTCAATCATTTCTGAGTTAAAACCCATTTCGATATACACTATTGTATCTAACCAAGCACAGTAACACGGGGATGTATTTTCCTAATTACTGACACTGACACACATCAGACCAATTTCGCTATGATACCACCATTTGTCACGACCCAAAAATCAGAGTAAATTTTTCATTTTTCTTTCATACTTTCTTGTCCTCTGATCGTGAGCACACTCCACTAACAATTGAGTTGTGCGTCAATGCTAGTCCCACCATTCAATCACCATATAACTTAATTTCTTATTACAGAAAAAGGTAAACACATGTGTTTTTCATTTATTCTTTTCCATTCATTTACAAGTGTTTACAATATCTATACATCATCGACAGTTACTTACAAACATGTTACTGTGCTATTCTTATTTAGATATAATATGTACAAGTGTATATACCTCAAAATGATGGGCAGCAACAGATATCAGGAATGCTGTGAGAGCCCCTAGCCTCCGCAGGCGAGCCCACTGGCCCCCTGGGCCGACTAGGCCTCGTCACCATAGCTACGTATTGTCCGCTTTTGGTCCCACTGGACCAGCACAGATTTGCTCACCCAGGAGGCGTCCCCCAGGTTTCGAACTCAGGACATAGTCCTTTGTCCGACACCCCTGGTACCATTGAGCTCTTATGTGAGAGCCCCTAGCCTCCGTAGGCGAGCCCACTGGCCCTCTGGGCCGACTAGGCCTCGTCACCATAGCTACGTATTGTCCACTTTTGGTCCCACTGGACCAGCACGGATTTGCTCACCCAGGACGCATCCCCCAGGTTTCAAACTTAGGACATAGTCCTTTGTCCGACACCCCAGGTACCATTGAGCTCAATGGTACCAGGGGTGTCGGACAAAGGACTATGTCCTGAGTTCGAAACCTGGGGGACGTGTCCTGGGTGAGCAAATCCGTGCTGGTCCAGTGGGACCAAAAGCGGACAATACGTAGCTATGGTGACGAGGCCTAGTCGGCCCAGGGGGCCAGTGGGCTCGCCTGCGGAGGCTACGGGCACTCACAAATGCGGTACTCAGTCACCTCAACATCTACTAGAGGAAATTTGTGTAGGAAAATGAAAGGGGTGAGCACATCAAGCTCAGTAACGCAATCCTACGAACAACTAGGCAACCATACTTACATGAACGTGGTGCCGTGCATAAACCACCCTTTCTCCACACATTTCAAAACCAATGCTACAATTCATGATGTCATGATGTCATGTAAAACAAGTTCACATATGGATTTCAAAAGCATGGAAAACTCAACACAGTCAGGACTCAACCCCTCCCTCGGGTGTTCTTGACTCACACAAAACCATGAAATCAAATGCTTTTCAAAGCAATAGTATCATGCAATACAATGAATATCATGTAAAACTAGTTTACATTATTCATGGGTTTAAATAGCATGGAAATAACATCATGCAAGTTTTTGTTTAAAGCCCAATTTAATTTTTCATCAAAACCATATCTCAGTCAAGAACCAACCCCTCCCTCGAGTGATCTAGATTCACATAAAAATCCAAAAAATGAGTTTCTCAAAACATCAACATGAGAGACTAGGCAATATATGTATATCTCAAGCAAATAACTAGGACGATGGCCATATGTCCCTGTGATCCCACTACTACATGGATCCTAGTGTGCGAGGTCTCACCAATATCGAGAATCGTCCCGGGAGGTGGATCAGTCAATCCCATCAAACCTGCTTAATCACTCGAATCCGAAGATGCCACTCGCATCCGAAGATGCCATGCATCCGAAGATGCCACATAATCAATCCCAACACGGTACAGCGTACTCCATGCTACTTGCACGGTACAACATACTCCGTGGACCCATATCTCATATCCATACTCATGCCTTATCTCAAAACGCACGTACAAGCCTATTTAATCAACGTGACACACAGTTTACCCGACGCCCCAAGCACGGCTCATCGCATTTTCTCATAAAATCAGTGCGATCAATGCTCCAGCACTCTCATAAAATCATGTAAAACTAGTGCAAGCTAGGCTCCAGCTGTCAGACCCGAGTTTTTGATTTACGTATGTAGCTTGTACCTTATGATTCCTATGTGTACGAACGTTATATTTCATAGTTGAATCATAAGAAGAGTATTTACTATCGTGCAATCGATTTATTGAGAATTAAAAATGCATGTAAGCTACATAACAGCGAGATAAGGGTTCAGTTTATTTTCAAGTAAGTACAGGGGTAAGACGGTCAATTGACCAAAATTCGGTATAAATCCGATGAGAAAATTTCATTAAAAATATGAAATCGAGAGATCTTGATCAATAACGAGGAAAATATTGAATTTCGAGTCCAATTGATCGAGATATGAATTTAATTAATATTTTTGGAATTTTTGTCTCGAAAAACGAGCCCAAAAATAGTGGAAAAATATACCAAAAAAGTAAAATCGGACTGATAAATTCATTTACGGACTAAATGAATTTAATTGGAATTTTTGAGAATTTTTGAGATATTTTTGGGATATTCTAGGATTTTAATATTATTTTAAGGATTAAAATAATATTAAAAATATATTATAAAGTTAAAAAAAAAAAAAAACGAAACAGAAACGGATTGAAGAAAACGCGGGGAGAGAGAAGGAGAGAAACCGAGCAGACCCGAGGAGAGGAGAACCACCGGACCAGCCATCTCCGGCGACCAGCGGCCAGGCACGCGACCGGAAAAGGAAGCCGACACCCGCGCGATCAACCAGTCACCGGGAACGCGCTCCACCGGCGTCGGAAAAGGGAGATCGGCGAGGTTGAAGCCGCGGAGGAAAAAGCGGGCGTTCGTCGGCCACCGGCGGGAGTTGGCTCCGATCGAGGCCAACCGAGTGACCCCCTGTCCAAGACACGTCGAACGGCGGCAGCGGCACGTCGGGAACCGGCCGGACGACGCCGGCACGGCTAAATCACCCCTGAACCGGTCGGCGGTTCAGTGGAAAGTCACTGTGCTGAACCGGACCGGACCGGTTCAGCCAAGGAGAAAAGAGGAAAAAGAGGAAAAAAAGAAAGAAAAAGGAAAAAGAAAATTTTCGGGAATTCACCGGACTTCGGGTAAGTCGATACGAGGTCAAAAGTGACCAATTTAATTTCTGATAAATTTATTTAAATTATATTTAATCAGAAATTGACCCGGAGTTAAATTTACGAAATTGTGCAGTTCGACGATTAATTCCGAACGGAAGCCCGATCGAACTCCGATTCGCGCACCATCGCACAATCTCGGGTAAGTAAAGCTCATTTACGACAATTTATGTGATTTATGCGTATTTAAGATTTAATTTACGCATTTCGGATTAAATTTTGGATTTAGTGAATTATATTCAAAAAATTGAATAAAATGTCGTAAATGATATACGGGCTATCCAAAGAGCTTGGAATAAAGCCCAATGGGTATTGATAGGCCCAATGAGTCGATAGACCTTGATGAACGGGCTTAATACGGATTTAGGTCCGATTAACGTGATTAAGGCCCATTAAGCGTAAAAGGGCCAATTTAAGTGAAATAAACTGTATTAAATGTGTAATACAGTAAGAAAAGTGTAATTAACTCAGTGAATGATTAAATGCAGTTCCAGAGTCATATTGAGAGTTGACCGGACTGCGAGATTAGACAGCACAGAGGAAGAGAGGTCACACGACGTGATCCAAGGTAGGGGACTCTTGCAAGTAGCTAGAGATATCTGTGCATATTTTCGTTGGATTTTACATTCACTGAAATTGTTTGAGGGTCAGAGAAAATCTATAATAATTATAGGGACCCGATATGGGTAAATTACGATTTTGCCCCTAGTTAGGCAAAAAGTGAAATTTTGGGAAAAGTGGTAGAAAGCATGGAAATGATGTTTTGAGTGGTTTTTACTGCTGTGTATCAGAAGAGTAGGTGGATGGGCTAATGTTTTGAGGTCGATGTAAATTAAGCACACTTTATAGTGCTGATTTTAGTGATTTTTAACATCCCTATTTTTAAAGAGCCATCTACCGAATTATGTGGAAACAATCGTGCTAGAGCATAACTCGTACTTGATTTCAGATGTTTTTCACATACATTAGTGCTGGAGGTTGACTCGCACTACATTTATTTGACATGCATGATAGAGTATTGGAGCATTGCTCGTACTCAGTTTTTATGTGATTTGTGCATGACAGAGTGCTGGAGCGTTTAGCTCGTACTCGAGTTTTACATGAGATGCATGACCTGGTGCTGGAGGTTCACTCGCACTAGTGTTGATATTTTGACATGCATATACAGTGTTTTGAGGCGGAGTGTTGACTGTGTGTCACACTCAAGACGCGCACTGTAGTTTTTCGTGATATACACACATGTTAGAAAACCGTGACGATTTCCTCCGTGTAGACTGAGTGTCACATTGTTGAGATGTTCTCACGTGAATTTAGAGACGTGGCATTTATTCCATGGTTTCGAGGGCTAAAGACCCTGGCTATGAGGTTTTCCATGCTTTCGAGGGCTAAAGACCCTGGCTATGAGGTTTTCCATGGTTTCGAGGGCTAAAGACCCTGGCTGTGAGGGTCCACGGGTGTACTGTGTACCGTGTCTGAGTGGCACGAGGTGTACACTGTACCGTGTGTTACGTAGCTGGCGGCTGATAGTGGACTGACCATCCTCCCGTTACAGCAGTGATAACCCGCACACCGAGTACTGTGTTGCCTGGGATTTCACCACATGTTAGGATATGTACATAATCCGGAGATACTCTCTAACAGTAAGATCCTTAAGCCCAACATCCTTAAGCCAGAATAGGCGGGGAGGCTCTGTTCGGCGGGGAGGCTCTCTTACATAGTCTAGAGAGATTGCATTTAGCCACTGAGTCTCGCAAAGTATATCACATGTATTTTATGATACGGGTAGACCTAAGGGATGGGTCGAAACCCAGTTTATTTGTGTTGTGATGAGAAATGCCATATTTCCTGTGTTTTGAATGTAAATGGCATATTTTATATAAAGGCATTCTTAAATGATTAAATATGCACTGTTTTGCATGAATGCCTCTGATTGATAAACCAGCATGTGTTTAGTACATGGGATTTTAAATCTGTACTATATTATATATATTTTAAACATGCTTTTGAAATGAGAGAAGGAAAGGCAAAGCACTATTTTCAAGTAGATAGTATGGATGTCTACTTGCTTGCCTGATTTCCTTACTGAGCGCGTTGATAGCTCATCCCATTCATTTTCCCCCCATCTCTACAGATTCTCATCAGTAGATCGAGTCGGCCAGGGTATTGCATTCCTTTGATCCGCTGCCACTCCCCATCTAGCGAAAGGTATACACACGCGTACTCTTTTGTATCTGAACAATGTATAAACACAGTGATGTACACGTTTTAATATGGGGGATGTAATGATGTAATTATATTTAAGAATACGAATTTACTTATGATATAAATGTCATGTATGTATGATACGAAAAAGAATGGTAAGGTATGTATGGATGAGGAGACTAATGCCTATTCACAGCCCAACTGTTGAGGAGATAAAGGTAAGTAAAAAGCGAAAAATTTATTGTGGTTTTTGGTAAAGTCGCGTGTGGGAGGAGGGCGTGACAGAGTGGTATCAGAGCCTAGTTGGTCTGATGTGAATAGGTGTTAGTAATTAGGAAAATGTACATCCCCATATCACTGTGTTTATGTTCAGTTACAATTGTGTATACAAGATGGGAAGTTGACAAATTAATGGTTGTGAATGCAGGAATTGAGCCATTATGGCTAATACCCGTCGTGGTAGAGGGGCGAGAGGTAGGGCTGGAGGCCGTAGAGGTAGGCCGGCTAGCCAGGGTGAGTCTTCGACTACCCATACACCCCCAGGTACTGCTGAGGTACCAGATACTACTGAGGCACGCTTCACGAGGATAGAGCGTAGCCTAGAGGCGATAGTAGGGCTGTTGGCACAAACTTTGCCAGGTACACAGAGACAGGATGCAGAGACTGCGACTGGAGAGGCAGTTGCACCTGATACACCTACGCAGCCTGTACAGATGCCACAGACTACTGATACTCCTACACCCCCACCAGCTCAGGTTAGTAGAGGATATGGGTGTGATTTGGATCGGTTGCGACAGTTCCAGAAGCTTGGACCTCCATCTTTTCGAGGGGTCAAGGACCCAGCCAGTGCTGAGGAGTGGATTGGCGAGATGGAGAAGTTGTACGATATTTTTGAGTGTACGACTACTGAGAGAGTCGCATTTGCTGCGTTCCTACTGAAGGGAACGGCAGAGCATTGGTGGAAGTCCACCAGGCCGATATTGAGAGCCCGACATGCTGAGATTAGTTGGGAGATGTTTCTAGAGGCCTTCAGGAGGCAGTTTGTTCCTGATACTGCGCAGCGTAGACTGCAGGCTGAGTTTTTGGGATTGAGCCAGGGGAGTCTCACAGTGGATGAGTATGAGACCAGATTTTTGGCCCTGGGGAGATATGATCCCGATACCATGTACAGCGAGACCAGGAAGGTCCGCAGATTTATTGACGGATTGAGACCGGTGTTGCGGTCTAAATTGGTACCACTAGACATTGGTACATATGATGAGGCAGTGCGCAGAGCGCAGCTTTGTGAGCAGGATTACGAGAGAAATGCCTCTGAGTTTGGGAAGTTCAGTCGGAGCCGAGATAGAGAGAGGAAGAGACCGACTAGAGATAGAGGGTTCAGTTATCGAGGAGGGAGGAGACTCTTCGGTAAGGGACCACGGATAGAGGAGGTACGAGAGCGACCAGTCAGACCTCCTACATACCCGGCCATAGCTCCGGCGAAGGGCATTGTGATTGGAGGACCGAGGCCTACTACTGATCAGTGCAGCCGATGTGGCAGACATCATGGCGGTAGACCTTGTCCGTTGAGCCCTGTTGTGTGTTTTCGATGTGGGAAACATGGGCATATGGCTAGAGAATGCCCAGAGACATATGTGATTGCCCCACAGAAGGGCAGGGAGCAAGATAGAGCTCCAGCTGATACGTCTGCTCAGAGAGGTAGAGCGACGGCAGAGGAGAAGGGTAAGCAGGTGATGGGTCGAGGGCGAGTACATGCTTTGGACCAGGACACAGCTGATGCTTCTACGGATGTGATTCGAGGTAACATCCTGATTTATGATTTAGAAGCATATGTTTTAATTGATCCTGGCGCCACACATTCATTTGTATCACCATCATTTGCATGTAAGTTAGAAAAGCATGTAAAGTGTACTCCTTTAAAGATGATGATGTTGATTTGTACGCCTATGGATTCCAGTCAGCTAGTTGAGCATGTGTATAACGATTGTAAGTTAAGAGTAGGGGAAAAGGATATGACAGCCAATCTAATATTGCTAAGTATGAGTGACTTTGATGTAATATTAGGTATGGATTGGTTATCTGCAAACCATGCTGTTTTAGATTGTTATGCTAAGACAGTTATGTTTCCTAACCCTACGAAAGTTATTGTAAAGTTTGATAGGAAGAAATGAAAGAAGTAAATATGTTGTTAATAAATAAAAATATTTTGCTGACTGAGAGATAAATATCTTGAAGGTTTCATTGCATACGTAGTGGATACGGATAAGGTACATCCGGAGTTGGTAGATATTCCTGTGGTCAGTGAGTACCCAGATGTTTTCCCGGATGAGTTGCCAGGGTTACCACCAGACAGAGAGATGGAGTTCTGTATAGATTTGGTGCCTGGTACTGAGCCTATTTCGAGACCACCGTATCGCATGGCCTTAGTTGAGCTGGAGGAGCTCAAGAGACAGTTGCAGGAGTTGTTGGATAGGGGTTTTATCAGACCGAGTGTTTCACCGTGGGGAGCACCGGTTCTGTTTGTGAAGAAGAAGGATGGGAGCCTCCGATTGTGTATAGACTACAGATTGTTGAATAAGGCTACCATAAGGAATAGATATCCCCTTCCACGCATTGACGACTTACTAGATCAGCTTCGGGGAGCGCAGGTCTTTTCTAAGATTGATCTGAGGTCTGGGTATCATCAGTTGAGAGTTCGGAGTGGAGATGTACCCAAGACAGCATTTAGGACTCGATATGGCCATTATGAGTTCCTAGTTATGCCATTCGGACTGACGAATGCTCCTGCAGCTTTCATGGCTTTGATGAACGATGTGTTCAAGCCATATTTGGATCAGTTTGTTATCGTATTCATCGATGACATATTAGTATATTCGAGATCCGAGGAGGAGCATGAGGAGCACCTTAGGATTGTATTACAGACTCTACGAGGGCAGCAGTTGTATGCTAAACTCAGCAAGTGTGATTTTTGGTTGACAGAGATCTCGTTTTTGGGACATGTAGTGTCGAGGGATGGTGTATCAGTAGATCCATCCAAGATTGAGGCTGTAGTTCAATGGGAACAGCCGAGGACAGTTACCGAGATCAGGAGTTTTCTGGGTTTAGCAGGGTACTATCGGAGATTCGTTGAATGATTTTCGAAGTTGGCTGCTCCGTTGACACGTCTCACTCGGAAGAATGTTGCATTCGTGTGGGACGAGGATTGTGAGAGGAGTTTTCAGGAGCTGAAGAGTCGATTGACCACCGCTCCGATTCTCACTATTCCTACCAGCTCAAGAGGATTTTCAGTGTATACCGATGCTTCGCATCAGGGACTGGGCTGTGTGTTGATGCAGGATGGGAGGGTAGTTGCTTATGGATCCAGACAGTTGAAGGACCATGAGAAGAACTATCCGACCCACGATTTAGAGTTAGCAGCAGTAGTGTTTGCGTTGAAGGTATGGCGCCACTACTTGTATGGTGAGAAGTTTCAGATTTTTACCGATCACAAGAGCCTCAAGTACCTGTTCTCACAGAAGGAACTAAACATGAGACAGAGAAGATGGCTAGAGCTTTTGAAGGATTATGATTGTGAGATACTTTATCATCCGGGTAAGGCTAATGTTGTAGCAGATGCTTTGAGTAGGAAGAGCCTTGGGATGGTATCGTATATGATGGTCAGGGAGCACGAGCTGCTAGAGCAGTTTGCTAGCCTCAGTTTGGGAGTTGTGCCTTCGGACAGAGATGCGGATTGTATGATTGCGAGTCTACGCTTAGAGCCAGATCTGTTGGATAGGATCAGACAGGCTCAGCAGACAGATCTGCAGTGCATCGATGTGATTGGTCAGATGCAGAGGGGCACAGCGATAGATTTTGAGTTGAGTTCTGATGGACTACTGAGGTACAGAGGGAGATTGTGTGTTCCCGAGGACCCAGAGCTCAGGAGATTGATATTGTCAGAAGCTCATTCATCGAGGTACACGTTGCATCCAGGGAGTGGCAAGATGTATCAGAACCTCCGGAAGGTGTACTGGTGGTCAGGTATGAAGAGAGATGTGGCAGATTTTGTGACGAGATGTCTCGTATGTCAGCAGGTGAAGGTAGAGCATCAGAAACCTGCAGGATTGTTGCAGCCTCTACCTATACCGACATGGAAATGGGAGCACATCACCATGGATTTCGTGATGGGTTTACCGAGGACCCGGAGGAATCACGATGCTATATGGGTGATTGTTGATAGACTGACGAAGTCAGCCCACTTCCTAGCTATGAGAGCTACCGATACTCTGAGTACATTGGCAGGGTTGTATGTACGCGAGGTAGTGAGGTTGCATGGTGTTCCAGTGAGCATTGTTTCGGATAGGGATTCCCGCTTCACTTCCCACTTTTGAGAACATTTTCAGGAAGCTATGGGAACCCAGTTGAGTTTGAGCACAGCTTTCCATCCTCAGACAGATGGTCAGTCAGAGAGGACGATACAGACTCTGGAGGATATGTTGAGGGCATGTGTGCTGGATTTTAGAGGCTCCTGGGATGATCATTTGCCACTAGCCGAGTTCGCCTACAACAACAGTTATCATTCGAGTATCGGGATGGCACCATATGAGGCCTTGTATGGCCGTAGATGTCGTTCCCCTATTGGGTGGGAAGAAGTGGGTGACCGTAAGATTTTTGCTCCTGATATGGTTACACAGGCTTCTGAGGATGTCCGGTTGATAGTTGAGAGATTGAGGACAGCTCAGAGTCGACAGAAGAGTTATGCTGACAGGAGACGTAGGCCACTTGAGTTCGCAGTTGGTGAGTCCGTGTTTCTGAAGGTTTCTCCTTCCAAGGGTATAGCGAGGTTTGGGAAGAGAGGTAAGTTGAGTCCTCGCTACATTGGACCCTTTGAGATACTTGATCGAGTGGGAGATAAGGCTTATAGGTTGGCATTGCCACCAGATTTGTCAGGCGTGCACAACGTCTTCCACATTTCGATGCTTAGGAAGTATCACCCGGATCCGGCACATGTGATTAGTTATGAGCCTTTGGAGCTCAGTGAGGACATGTCATATGTTGAGAGGCCGATTCGAATACTGGATAGGAAGGAGAAGGTTTTGAGATCGAAGACTATCGGGTTAGTGAAGGTACTATGGCAGCATCACACTTCCGAGGAGGCTACTTGGGAGTTAGAGAGCTTGATGCGAGAGAAGCACCCCCAGTTGTTTGAGGATTGATTTGGTTCTAATTTGGAGGACCAAATTCTTTTAGTTGGGGAGGATTGTCAGACCCGAGTTTTTGATTTACGTATGTAGCTTGTACCTTATGATTCCTATGTGTACGAACGTTATATTTCATAGTTGAATCATAAGAAGAGTATTTACTATCGTGCAATCGATTTATTGAGAATTAAAAATGCATGTAAGCTACATAACAGCGAGATAAGGGTTCAGTTTATTTTCAAGTAAGTACAGGGGTAAGACGGTCAATTGACCAAAATTCGGTATAAATCCGATGAGAAAATTTCATTAAAAATATGAAATCGAGAGATCTTGATCAATAACGAGGAAAATATTGAATTTCGAGTCCAATTGATCGAGATATGAATTTAATTAATATTTTTGGAATTTTTGTCTCGAAAAACGAGCCCAAAAATAGTGGAAAAATATACCAAAAAAGTAAAATCGGACTGATAAATTCATTTACGGACTAAATGAATTTAATTGGAATTTTTGAGAATTTTTGAGATATTTTTGGGATATTCTAGGATTTTAATATTATTTTAAGGATTAAAATAATATTAAAAATATATTATAAAGTTAAAAAAAAAAAAAAAAACGAAACAGAAACGGATTGAAGAAAACGCGGGGAGAGAGAAGGAGAGAAACCGAGCAGACCCGAGGAGAGGAGAACCACCGGACCAGCCATCTCCGGCGACCAGCGGCCAGGCACGCGACCGGAAAAGGAAGCCGACACCCGCGCGATCAACCAGTCACCGGGAACGCGCTCCACCGGCGTCGGAAAAGGGAGATCGGCGAGGTTGAAGCCGCGGAGGAAAAAGCGGGCGTTCGTCGGCCACCGGCGGGAGTTGGCTCCGATCGAGGCCAACCGAGTGACCCCCTGTCCAAGACACGTCGAACGGCGGCAGCGGCACGTCGGGAACCGGCCGGACGACGCCGGCACGGCTAAATCACCCCTGAACCGGTCGGCGGTTCAGTGGAAAGTCACTGTGCTGAGCCGGACCGGACCGGTTCAGCCAAGGAGAAAAGGGGAAAAAGAGGAAAAAAAGAAAGAAAAAGGAAAAAGAAAATTTTCGGGAATTCACCAGACTTCGGGTAAGTCGATACGAGGTCAAAAGTGACCAATTTAATTTCTGATAAATTTATTTAAATTATATTTAATCAGAAATTGACCCGGAGTTAAATTTACGAAATTGTGCAGTTCGACGATTAATTCCGAACGGAAGCCCGATCGAACTCCGATTCGCGCACCATCGCACAATCTCGGGTAAGTAAAGCTCATTTACGACAATTTATGTGATTTATGCGTATTTAAGATTTAATTTACGCATTTCGGATTAAATTTTGGATTTAGTGAATTATATTCAAAAAATTGAATAAAATGTCGTAAATGATATACGGGCTATCCAAAGAGCTTGGAATAAAGCCCAATGGGTATTGATAGGCCCAATGAGTCGATAGACCTTGATGAACGGGCTTAATACGGATTTAGGTCCGATTAACGTGATTAAGGCCCATTAAGCGTAAAAGGGCCAATTTAAGTGAAATAAACTGTATTAAATGTGTAATACAGTAAGAAAAGTGTAATTAACTCAGTGAATGATTAAATGCAGTTCCAGAGTCATATTGAGAGTTGACCGGACTGCGAGATTAGACAGCACAGAGGAAGAGAGGTCACACGACGTGATCCAAGGTAGGGGACTCTTGCAAGTAGCTAGAGATATCTGTGCATATTTTCGTTGGATTTTACATTCACTGAAATTGTTTGAGGGTCAGAGAAAATCTATAATAATTATAGGGACCCGATATGGGTAAATTACGATTTTGCCCCTAGTTAGGCAAAAAGTGAAATTTTGGGAAAAGTGGTAGAAAGCATGGAAATGATGTTTTGAGTGGTTTTTACTGCTGTGTATCAGAAGAGTAGGTGGATGGGCTAATGTTTTGAGGTCGATGTAAATTAAGCACACTTTATAGTGCTGATTTTAGTGATTTTTAACATCCCTATTTTTAAAGAGCCATCTACCGAATTATGTGGAAACAATCGTGCTAGAGCATAACTCGCACTTGATTTCAGATGTTTTTCACATACATTAGTGCTGGAGGTTGACTCGCACTACATTTATTTGACATGCATGATAGAGTATTGGAGCATTGCTCGTACTCAGTTTTTATGTGATTTGTGCATGACAGAGTGCTGGAGCGTTTAGCTCGTACTCGAGTTTTACATGAGATGCATGACCTGGTGCTGGAGGTTCACTCGCACTAGTGTTGATATTTTGACATGCATATACAGTGTTTTGAGGCGGAGTGTTGACTGTGTGTCACACTCAAGACGCGCACTGTAGTTTTTCGTGATATACACACATGTTAAAAAACCGTGACGATTTCCTCCGTGTAGACTGAGTGTCACATTGTTGAGATGTTCTCACGTGAATTTAGAGACGTGGCATTTATTCCATGGTTTCGAGGGCTAAAGACCCTGGCTATGAGGTTTTCCATGGTTTCGAGGGCTAAAGACCCTGGCTATGAGGTTTTCCATGGTTTCGAGGGCTAAAGACCCTGGCTGTGAGGGTCCACGGGTGTACTGTGTACCGTGTCTGAGTGGCACGAGGTGTACACTGTACCGTGTGTTACGTAGCTGGCGGCTGATAGTGGACTGACCATCCTCCCGTTACAGCAGTGATAACCCGCACACCGAGTACTGTGTTGCCTGGGATTTCACCACATGTTAGGATATGTACATAATCCGGAGATACTCTCTAACAGTAAGATCCTTAAGCCCAACATCCTTAAGCCAGAATAGGCGGGGAGGCTCTGTTCGGCGGGGAGGCTCTCTTACATAGTCTAGAGAGATTGCATTTAGCCACTGAGTCTCGCAAAGTATATCACATGTATTTTATGATACGGGTAGACCTAAGGGATGGGTCGAAACCCAGTTTATTTGTGTTGTGATGAGAAATGCCATATTTCCTGTGTTTTGAATGTAAATGGCATATTTTATATAAAGGCATTCTTAAATGATTAAATATGCACTGTTTTGCATGAATGCCTCTGATTGATAAACCAGCATGTGTTTAGTACATGGGATTTTAAATCTGTACTATATTATATATATTTTAAACATGCTTTTGAAATGAGAGAAGGAAAGGCAAAGCACTATTTTCAAGTAGATAGTATGGATGTCTACTTGCTTGCCTGATTTCCTTACTGAGCGCGTTGATAGCTCATCCCATTCATTTTCCCCCCATCTCTACAGATTCTCATCAGTAGATCGAGTCGGCCAGGGTATTGCATTCCTTTGATCCGCTGCCACTCCCCATCTAGCGAAAGGTATACACACGCGTACTCTTTTGTATCTGAACAATGTATAAACACAGTGATGTACACGTTTTAATATGGGGGATGTAATGATGTAATTATATTTAAGAATACGAATTTACTTATGATATAAATGTCATGTATGTATGATACGAAAAAGAATGGTAAGGTATGTATGGATGAGGAGACTAATGCCTATTCACAGCCCAACTGTTGAGGAGATAAAGGTAAGTAAAAAGCGAAAAATTTATTGTGGTTTTTGGTAAAGTCGCGTGTGGGAGGAGGGCGTGACACAGCACTATGTCATAACAATTCAAGTGAAAATCTAGTGCGAGTTAGACTCTAGCACCCAGCCATAAAAATCATGAAAAAATTTGGTGCGAGTTAGACTTCAGCACCGTGTCATGAAAATCATATAAAAATCTGGCGGGAGTTAGACTCCTGCACCGTGTCACAAAAATCATATAAAAATCTGGTGCGAGTTAGACTCCAGCACCAATGCATGTAAAACTCTAGTGCGAGCTCTCGCTCCAGCACTAATGCATGCGTCACATAAATCAAGACTCGTGCGAGCTGAGCTCTAGCACGTCACATTTTCATAAAATCACGTAGGTAGCTATATTTATCAAATCAATTTCAAAGAAAATCAACATTGTTGAAAATATGCAATGCTGTACATTTTTATTTAAAAGTTAGCCAGCCTACTCATGCACGTGTCAAAACATCTCAAGAATGAGCAGGAACCTCTTATTCTTGCTCCTCCCAACTTTTCCTAAATTTGGAAATTTTACCCTTCACAAGGGTATTTTGGTAATTTACCTATCCAAGGCACTAAAATTTTTATCTTAAATCTAGACCCTTCAGACAATTTTAGGGAATGTAAATGACGTTGAAATTGCGTAAAGTTACCTCTAGCAGCCTATAAAATTCCCTTACCTGGAATTACGTGCAAGCTTATCCCATTTCGATCGTACCAGGTCTCTCAATCCAATTCGCTTCAAACCAAGTCTATGAAGCTACATATAACCATGTATTTGGGCCAGTTCTAATATACTTATCAGTATTTCACTTATACTGATCGAATCTAAAACACTAGGCCCGTTTTACTTTATTGGGCCCGATTTCATCTTAATGGGCCTTGACCCATTTCCAATCGTTATAAGAAATTACGATATAATTTTGGGTCTTATAAGATTCGTGCACCGGACGATCCCGCGAAGCAGCTGGCGATGAAAAACGGAGAACAACCGATCGGTGAAGCCTCGAACCAGTCGAATCGGACTGAACCGGCTGAACCGAACCAGTTTGAACCGGGTTGAATCGGATCGAACCGATTTAGCCAGAAAAGAAGAAAAAAAGATAAAAAAAGAAAAAGTAAAAGAGGAAAAATTGGGGAAAAAACCTAGTGATGCAATCGAGCTACGGGTAACTCGGTAAGCGGTCAAAATTAATCGATTTAAATTTTAAAATATTTAATTTAATTAAGATTCGACTGATAGTTGACCTAGAAAAATATGTAATTGTGTAGCTCGACAATTGACATCAAACAAAAGCTCGAGACGGCCTCGATTTGCATACTATCATGGAATCTCGGGTAAGTAACCCTTATTTAGGACAATATTGCATCGTTATGCATGTTAGAAATTTATCGCATAAATTACGGATTTAAATTCCGTATGGAATGAATTATATTCTGGAATTAGAGATAAATTGTCGTAAATAATTAATTGAGCTATCTAAAAATTTAAAATGAGGCTCAAAAAATACTGATTGGCCCAATGAGCCCAATAGGCCTCGATAATGTAAATAGTAAGTGGAAAACAGGCCTAAGGCCGATTAAGGCCCATTATAGTGCAATCGGGCCCAATATGGGTAAACTGGCCCAATGATTTAAATTAAGCCCAAAAAATATGAAATAAAATTAATTGTATTGTATTTGACCTGATGTATATTTATATACAGTTACAGAGATTTGATTGAGAGCAAATCCGACTGCATGACAAGATATCAGTGAAAGGTCAGACTGTACAGGAAAATGAGGTAAGGGAATTGTGTGAGTAGCTAGAGGTAGCTACGCGTATTTTAATAGCTTTTGTATACACTGAATATGTATAAAGATCTTAGAAATAGATTAAAGATTTTAAGGACCCGAAATAGATAAAAGACTAGTTTACCCCTACTGAAGGAAAATTCACCTAAGGATGGTGAAAGCATGACATGCATGAAATGCATGATTTAAGGAATTTTATGATTTAAGGAATTTTCTTGGTTTTTAATCAAACCAAATCGATATATTGGCCAGTAATTGCAAAAATTTTACAATATAACACTACATAAGTGTTATTAAGATTTAAATGAAAACTTTTGGAAAATGGGCCAACTATCAAGTTTATATGGAAACAGATAGTTCTAGCGCATAGCTCGCACTCTATCTGAGTTTGTGAGTGTGCATAAAATGTGCTAGAGCGGTTGCTCGCACTGATTTTACTATTGTGAAATGCATGAGACGTGCTGGAGCTTAGCTCGCACTCTGTTTTGTCATGTTTTGACTTGATATGCATAAAAAGGTGCTGGAGCGATTGCTCGCACTAATTTTAATGATTTGACATGCATGAGAGGTGCTGGAGCTTAGCTCGCATCCTATTTTGACATGATAATTGCATAAAAGCCATGCCGGAGTGTAACTCGCACGAGATTTGATTTATTTATGCATAAAGCCGTGCTGGAGTGTAACTCGCACGAGATTTGATTTATTGATGCATAACACCGTGCTGGAGCTTGCTCATACAAAGTTTTCTATGCATTTATAACTCATTTTAAAGACGTACTGGAGTACTACTCGTACGTATATTTTACTGATTTTTATGAAATCGTGCTAGAACTTCGCTCGCACGAGATTTTTAGATATCATGAATATGCATGGAGTCGTGCTAGAGCTTCACTCACACAAGGATTTATATGACATGCATATAGCCGTGTTGGAGCCTCCTGTAGACTGTGTGTGACAGTGAGATGATAGACCACACATGCATACTGAGACAGAGATGGTATGGGTGTATAAGACCTATTACAGGCACCCCCTGACTGAGATTGGGTTGACGGAGTATGATGTACCGTGTATATCACATGGAGTACACTGTAACATGGGGATTGTTGGAGTGGAGTGGCATTAGCCACGAGACAGCAAGCCTTGCCCTCATAATCCTGATGTTATGTTGTTCTAGCGGCAGGATTGACCCACCTCTCGTTTCAGGTGTGATACCCCACACACTAGGCACCGTGTAGCCAAGGATCACTAGGTTATGGCCATAGTCCTCGTTGTTACTGATATAGTCACCTACTTGTCTCACATGATATAACTTGTGGTCTCGATAGACCAGAGTAGACCTGAGGGAGGGGTCAGGCCCCCAATTTTAAGATTTTCTATTATGATGATAGGTTTTTAAGAGGATTTTATGAAATGTGTCCCTAAAAGAAGGGTGACTTTTATAACAGAATTTTATAATGAATTTTAATGATATTGATTTATGAGATGCTTAAACCCTTCGGGTTATTTTATATTGCAGTTTTAATGGAATGATTTAAATGCAGTAGCATGATGAGTTTTCCATGCGTCAATGATAAGATTCATGAAAAGAATTGTTTCTCATGATTTGTTTTACATGGCATCAAATGATGCATGATCTTGATTTACCTCATGCTAAGTATGATTTAATGATGTCACATAAAATGCCATTGATGCATGAATTACATGATTTCTATATGCATAAATAGTTTTGATAAATTATGTCATTGATGTATGAATGGTTTTGTGCTTGAGAGTTAAATGAAAAGAAATGGATTTTAAGGGCATGGCATTATGAGCATGTAGATAGTAGAGCTATCTACTTACTTGCATAATTGCCATACTAAGCGTGTGGTTTGCTCACCCCCTTATTTTCCCATCTTTTTAGAGCACTCGCAGTAGTTAGTGAGCGGCTAAGGACTTGCAATCTTGGTATCCGCTGCATCCCATCGAGAGTCAGGTATGCACATTTGTATAGTATTGTATCTAAATATGTAAGGCACAGTACTGTAAATGGATATGATGTCGGGGATGTAGAGTTATGTAAATACCATTGTGTATGTATTTAATTAAAGTTAAAGGATAGTAAATCCTGATATGTGAATGTGATTATTGAAATGGAAAGGTAAATAGGTGAGAGGTGACTAACACCGAATCATAGCCCAACTGTGTTGTAGGATGGTCACGATGAGAGAAAGGTAAGAATTAAATAATAAATGAAAAGCGAAAAATTTACTCTGATTTATAGGTAATTTGGGTTGTGACAGTTTTTGGTATCAGAGCTAAGTTGACTTGATATGAGTCGGTGTTAGTGGTTATGGAAGTTTACATCCCCATGTACTATGCATTGTTTAGATACAATTGTGTATATCGAGATGGAAGTGCAGCTAAGAATTTGGTTTTGAATGCAAGAATAGACTTATTAACTGATAGTCGTTATGGTAGAGAAGCGAGTACACGAGCTCGAGGCCGTATAGGTAAGCCTAAGCGTCGTACTGAGTCATCACATGAGACTTAAAATGAGATTAAATTGGAGGCTGATGTTGAGCATACCCCACAGAGTCCGACAGAGAGATCGGACAGAGTCTGACAGAGAAATCAGACAGTATTGAGACACACTTCGCGAGGTTAGAGCGGAGTGTGGAGAATATTTTGAGAGCTAATTGCTCAGAGTATGTATGAGATTTGAGGGCGAGTTGAAGGATTGGTGGAAGTCCGCTCGACCCATCTTAAGAGTTAGACATCCAGAATGTATATGGAAAATAATTTTAGATGTATTCCGGTGACAGAATATCTCAAAAACTGCTTAAAGAAAATTACAGATAAAATTATTTACTCTGACCCAGAGGAACTGGTTGATTAACGAGTATGAATCTCAGTTTATATATATATACCCAGATATGACTTCGACACTATGGACAGTAAGAGTCAAAAAACTCGAAAGTTCATGGAAGGACTCAGATTGTCAATCTGAGTCCGATAGGCCCCGTTAGATATCACTACCTATGCCGAGGCAGTGCGCAGACTGCAGTTGTGTGAATAAGATCATGATTTTCACACCTCTGAGATTGGAAAGGTAGTAAGGGTTGAAAAAGAGACAAAAGGAGAATAGAGAATGACAGAGATGTCAGAACAGGGAAAAGGTAGTTTGATAAAAGCTTAGAGCTGTTGAGTCACGGGGTAAGATGATTGGTAAGGCCCCAGTGTATCCAAATACAATACTTTTGAGGGGTATTGTGATTGGAGGACCCCGACCTGCTATGAAACAGTGTAGGATGTGTGGTAGATACCACGAAAATAAGATGTTGGATGAGGGCGAGTGTATGCCTTGGACTAGGACACTATTGATGTTTCATCTGATGTGGTGGAAGATACCACACTGGTTGTAAATAATGAAGTAATTATGTTAATTGATCCTGGTGCCACGCATTTATTCATACCGCCTTCATTTGCTTATAAGCTAGTGAAAGATGTGAAGCCTGTACCCTTGGCAAGATGATGGTAGTTAGCTGATTATCAATAATTGAATATGGGTATAGGGATTATGAGTTGAAAATAGGGGGAAAAAAGGATATGTCAGCTGATTTTATTCAATGGATTATGAATAATTTTGAAGAAATATTTGAGAATAGATTGACTCGGCTGCAAAATATGTTGTTTAGATTGCTATCCTAAGATAGTGATGTTTTTACCCCTGAAAAGTATACTGTAAGTTTTAACAAGTAATGAAAGAGTTTGTTATAAGTGATATTTGAAAGGAGATAAGTTTTGAGATGTGATAGATCCTGAATACGAGATATATTGGAATAAGAGGCGTATGCAAGGTAAGAATATCTTTGAGATGTAAAGTAATTTAGATTAAGCGATATGTAGTGAATATGAATTACAGCCAAGGATAAGAGGAAGATATATCCATAACCAGTCTATGTGGTCAAGTATGAGGGTTAATAAAGGTATTTCAAAATACCTCCCTGCCTGAAGACTTAACAGCGTCTAGAAGCGCACACATAACCTATAAATTGAAATCGACAGTCGTAATATATACATTTAAAATTTGGGTACCTTCACAGGTACGATAAAGAAATATAGAATTCGATTAATCATGAAGGTTTAAAAAAATTAAAATTTTATAAAAGACGTTAATATAAGAAAAAGGAAATGACGTGGGTTAGTATCTTGAACGGAAGCGACTTCGAAATGACATTATACATTTATGCGTACTAGGTCAAGGATATGGGTGATTGAAATATTTAGTGGAACTCAACTACGATGAGGTATTTAAACCTTACTTGGACCGATTGGTTGTCATCTTTAGCGATGATATTTCGATGTATTCGAAGTCCAGGGAAGAGCATGAGTAGCAATTGGAAACTGTCTTACAGATGAGGTGTTGTGAGTTTCTTGAAATGGGCTGCTCAGTTGATACGTCTCATTTGGAAAGAGATTGCATACGAGTGGGATGATAAGTATGAAAATGGCTTCGGTGAGTTTTGGTATATGGTAGTAATAAACTGACTACCATAATTATTCTCACCATAACCAACAGCTCAAGAGGTTTCAGTGTGTATGGATACCTCAAAATAAGGATTGGGTTGTGTATTGATGTAAAATGGGAAGATAGTCGTTTATGGATCCAGATAGTTCAAGGACCATGAGAGAAACTATCCACCCATGATTTAGAGTTGGCAGTTGTAGCGTTTACACTAAAAGTATGGCGCCACCACTTAAATGGTAAGAAATTTCGGGTATGCACTAATCGTAAAAGCCCCAAGTATCTGTTTTCACAGAAAGAGTAGAATATGAGATAACCAAGAGGGTTAGACCTTCTAATGATTATGATTATGAACATTATAACACCCAGGAAAGGCTAATGTAATGGCTGATGCCTTGAATAGAAAGAGCCTTGGGATGGTATCACATATGATAGTCAGGGAGCATGAGCTGTTAGATCAGTTGTGAGCGTCAGTTGTGATTTGATCCATTCTAATGATGACAGTGATTTTGTGACAGCTAGCCTGAGATTAGAACAGGATTTGAGTAACCGTATTTGCCATGCTTAGCATGATGATCGGCATGGTGTCGATAGTGTGGGTCAGATTCAGAAGGGTATAGTGACATAGTTCGCAATGAGTGATGATGACTTACAGAGGTTTAGAGACAGTATAAGTGCTCCCCAGGACCATAGTTGCTGAGATAGTGTTATTGTCAAAAGCTCACTCTTTGGGATATACAATGCATCCGGGAAGTAATAAATATATCGCAATCTTTAAAAGGGGTATTAGTGGTCAGATATGAAAAAAAAAGACATTGTAGAGATTGTGAAAAAGTGTCTCGTATGTCAGCAGATTAAGGTAGAGCAAAAGAAGTTGCAGGGTTCTTACAGCCTCTACCTATATTGACACGAAAATGGGAACAAGTTACCATGAATTTCGTGATGGGTTACAGAGGACCCGAATAAATCACGAGGCTATCTAGGTGATAGTCGATAGATTGATTTAGTTTACCCACCTTCTGGCTAAGGAAATCCCCAGATACTCTGAGTGTGTCGGCGGATTTGTGTACGGAAGATTATGGAACATTATGTAGCGTTCCAGTGAGCATGGTATCGGATAGGGATTTTCGCTTCACTTCCCACTTCTGGGAATATATTTTTCAGGAAGCTATGGGAACCCGACTAAGTGTTAGCACAGCTTTCCATCCTCAGACAGATGGTCAGTCAGAGAGGACTGTACAGGTTCTGGAGGATATGATGAGAGCGGGTGCCATTGATTTTATAAGCTCTTGGGATGATTAAGTGTTACTAATCGAATTCGTCAATAATGACAATTGTCACTTGAGTATCGAGATGACTTATATGAGGCATAGTATGGCCGTAGAGGTTATTCCCTAACTTGGATAAGAAAAAGTGGGTGACAGATAGAGAATTGCTCCCGAATTTGTAAGACAAACCGCTGAGGATGTTCAATTGATTTGTGAGAGATTAAGAACACCTTAAAGCAGATAGAAAAGCTATGTTGACAAGAGACAGAAACCATTGGAATTCATCGAGGGTGAATCAATATTGTGATAGTTACATGTCCTAAGAACAAAACGAGATTCGAAAAGAAGGAAAATTGAGTTTCGTTACATAGAATCCCTTGAGAGATTGGACAAAGTGGGAGATAAGGCTCATATGTTGGCATTACCACCTGAATAAGCAGGCATCCACAATGTGTCCCATCTTTTGATGCTTCGTAATCCTATCCGGACCCAGCATATGTGATCGAATATGAGCTCCAACAGCTTAGCTCAATGAAAGTATAACGTATGTTAAAAAAAAAATTGATTCGGGTATTAGACAGAAGGAGAAGGTGTTGAGGTTTAAGATGATCTCCCTAGTCAAGTCTGTTGGTAGTATTACACTCTAGAAAAAGGCACATGAGAATTAAAGAGTATGATGTGATAGACGTACCCGGAGTTGTTTATGGACCCATTTGACTTGGTTCTAATTTGGAGGACCAAATTTCTTAAGTGAGGGAGATTATGTAAGACACGATTTTATTTAAAACACGAAATGAGTGATTGTTCGTGAAAGGAAGTTGGAATGGTATTCCCGAGCACGTGAAGGGTAAAACGATCAAAAAACTAAAATTCGATAATAATTGGATAAGAAAATTTCATTAAAACTATGGATTTGAGAAATCTTGATCAATAACGAAGAAATAATTAAATTTCGAGTCTAATTAATCAAGATATGAATTTATTGGAATTAATCGAAATTTTCACTTCGAAAAATTATCCCAAAATTTTTGGAAAAATATACTGAAAATACGAAATATAATCGATAAATTCATTTAGTGATTAAATGAATAAAATAATAATTTTTAAAGATATTTTAGATTTTAATTAAATAAAATAATGATTAAAATAATATTAAAATAAATTATAAATAAATAAATAAAAAGAAAAAAAAAGAAACTGAAAATTTTCGCGAAAACGCGAAACTGGGAAGCCAAGAAATAGAGGAAACGGTTTCCTCTCATTGGCGAGCCATCGACGAGGACCGACGAAGGAAGCTTGACCCTGTGAGGACCACCAGCCACCGGAACACGCACCCCTAGCCACCGAAAATCAAGTCAACGGGGAAGGGAGAGAAAATCGAGAGAGGGAGAGAGGAATCCAGTGACCGGGGCCGATCTAGGCCCAGCCATCGCCAACGTCATTTATGGCACGCGGGAAGAGCTCGCGCAGCCGCAACGGGATTTGAATATGGAATTGATCGTGATTTTGAGCCTGTTCTTTCCATGACTCCTCTTAACTGAGACAGGAGATCCAATGCTTAAGGTAGGAATAGATTTGATTACACTATATATATTGAAGGAATCAGGTGATATTTAAAAAGTATTATGTTTTCCTTTCTTTTCAGCTCATTTTATATCTAAATATCTAAAATATTTTTTTTCTGGCTCGGCTATTCCACCCAGCCGAGCCATTACCTTTTATTAATATTAAGATTCTTAATTAAGAAATCGGGAAAAAGCAATAAAGAAAGAAATCTATCCATCGAGCAAAAAGCAATAAACCAGAGTCATTCTTTGATAAATGATCAGTATGAGTCAGACTCAATAGAATTTGATCAATCATTTTTTCTGTCGTTAAGATGGAGAACTAACCCAAGAATTCTCTTTCTTTATGATCAATCGAATCACTGCTCGCGACCCAGGATTCTATTTTATCATCAATCCAATCACCACTCACGTTTTTTTCTTATCAATGAATAGATCTCTTTACTTGTATGACTTAGATGTCTCATATTTCTCGAAAGAACCCTTCGGATTAGTTGATAATTTTTTGAAAGATTTATTCAAAAAGGTTTCATTAACTCCTGATTTATGTGGTGTAGACCTTGTTGTTACGAGAATTCTTAATTCATGAGTTGTAGGGAGGGACTTACGTCACCACAAATAGAGACTAAAGTAAGTGTTGGATTCAAAGCTGGTGTTAAAGAGTATAAATTGACTTATTATACTCCGAAATATGAAGTCAAAGATACTGATATCTTGGCAGCCTTTCGAGTAACTCCAAGGAAGCCCACGCGAAGACCGGCCGATCAGCGGCTGAATCGGCCAGAGGGATGGTGGCTAGCACCGGAAAACGACGAGAAAAAGAAAAGGCACCGACGTCGGAAGAAAGAAGAGCCAGACCGGCCACTTTTCGGCCAGCCATGGGGAAACCGAGGGCAGATCCGTTCACTGGACGATCCTACGGAGCTGTTGGCGAGGAAAGCCGATGAAGAATCGGTTGGTGAAGCCTCAAACCGACTGAACCGAACTGAACTGGTCTGAACCGGGTTGAACCGGACCGAATCGGTTCAGCCAGAAAAGAAGAAAAAGAAAGAGAAAAAGGGAAAAAGAAAAAGAGCAAAAATTAGGGAAAAATTTCAGTGATGCAATCGAGGTACGGGAAAGTCGGTAAGCGATCGAAATTGACCGATTTAAATTTTGGAATATTTAATTTGATTAATATTCGACTGAAAGTTGACCCGAAAAAATATGTAATTGTGTAGATCGACAATTGACGTCAAACAAGAGCTCGAGACAACCTCGATTTGCATACTATCATGGAATCTCGGGTAAGTAACCCTTATTTATGACAATATTGCATCGTTTTACGTGTTAAAATTTACCGTATAAATTACGGATTTAAATTTCGCATGAAATGAATTATATTTTGGAATTAGAGATAAATTGTCTTAAATAATTAATTGAGCTATCCGAAAATTTAAAATGAGGCTCAATAAATACCGGTGGACCCAATGAGCCCAATAGCCCTCAATAATGTAAATAGTAAGTAGAAAATGGTCTTACAGCCGATTAAGGCCCATTATGGTGCAATCGGCCCCAATATGGGTAAACGGGCCCAATGATTTAAATTAAGCCCAGAAAATATGAAATAAAATTATTTGTATTGTATTTGACCTGATGTATATTTATACGCAGTTTCGGAGATTTCATTGAGAGCAAATCGGACTGCATGACTAGACATCAGTGAAAGGTTAGACTGTACTAAAAAATGAGGTAAGGGAATTGTGTGAGTAGCTAGAGGTAGCTACGCGTATTTTAATAGCTTTTGTATACACTGAATATGTATAAAGGTCCTAAAAATAGATTAAAGATTTTAAGGACCCAAAATAGGTAAAAGACTAGTTTACCCCTACTGAGAGAAAATTCACCTAAGGATGGTGAAAGCATGAAATGCATGATTTAAGGAATTTTCTGATTTTAGGAATTTTCTTGGTTTTTAAGAAAAGCAAATCGATAGATTGGCCAGTAATTGCATAAATTTCACAATATAACACTACGTAAGTGTTATTAAGATTTAAATGAAAATCTTTTGGAAAACGGGCCAACTATCAAGTGTATATGGAAACAGATAGTGCTGGCGCATAGCTCGCACTATATCTGAGTTTGTGAGTGTGCATAAAAGGTGCTTGAGCAGTTGCTCGCACCAACTTGTGTGACATCATATGCATGAAATGTGTTAAAGCAACTGCTCGCATTGATTTTACTATTGTGAAATGCATGAGAGGTGCTGGAGCTTAACTCGCACTCTGTTTTATCATGTTTTGACTTGTTTTGACTTCATATGCATAAAAAGGTGCTGGAGCAATTGCTCGTACTAATTTTAATGATTTGACATGCATGAGAGGTGCTGGAGCTTAGCTCGCATCCTGTTTTGATATGATAATTGCATAAAAGCCGTGCTGGAGTGTAACTCACATGATATTTGATTTATTTATGCATAAAGCCATGCTGGAGTGTAACTCGCACGAGATTTGATTTATTGATGCATAACACCGTGCTGGAGCTTGCTCGCATTAAGTTTTATATGGATTTATAACTCATTTTAAAGACGTACTAGAGTACTACTTATACGTAAATTTTACTGATTTTTATGAAACCGTGCTAGAGCTTCGCTCGCACGAGATTTTTAGATATCATGAATATGCATGGAGTCGTGCTAGAGCTTCGCTCGTACAGGGATTTATATGACATGCATATAGCCGTGTTGGAGCCTCCTGTAGACTGTGTGTCACAGTGAGATGATATGCCACACATGCTGTAAGACCCGATATTTTCAAGTGCATTTAAAAATGCAAAAGGACTTAAATGACATTCCCGAATACGTGCAAGGGCAAAATGGTCAAAAGATCAAAATTCGGTATTAATCGGGACAAGAAAATTTAATTAAAAATATGAGAATGAGAAATCTTGATCAATGATGAAGAAATAATTAAATTTCGGGTTAAATTGATCAAGATATGAATTTCTTGGGATAAATCGGGATTTTCGCATCGAAAAATAATCCCGAAAATAATCGAAAAATATACCGAAAAGGTAAAATCGGACTGAGAAAATTATTTACAGATTAAATGAATAAAATATAAATTTTTAAAAGATATTTGTGTATTTTAATATTATTTTATTGATTAAAATAATATTAAAAAAAAATTAAATTATAAATAAATAAATAAAATCTGAAAAAAAAAAAAAAAAAAAAAAAAAAAAAGAAAATTCGCGAAAACGCGAAGAGAAACAGGAAACGGAAGCTGAAACAGAGGGAGCCCCCTCTGCCTCACCGATCACCGGCGATCGGCGGAGGCCCAAACCAGAGGCGAGGCCAGCCGAGCCACCAGCAACTCGAACAGGCTGACGAACGGCGACAAACGGCGGCCGAATGGGGAAGAAAGGAAGCCGAGACCGAGAAAGAGGAGAACGTCCGATTCGACGCAACCACCGGCGGACAACGCGAGGAGGCGACTGGCGAAGGTCGATCGGCACCCGAGGAAGCCGACCCGCACACCCACGCGCCCTGAAGTCGCCGGAAAAAGCCAGATCGACGGAGGAGAGCCGCGGGGAAGAAAACCCCGATTCGCCTGCGATGGCGCCGATTCGACCCAGGCCGAGGCCTGATTTGAGAAGCCCAGTCCATGGCGCGTTGAACGGCACCGGAATCGGCCAGAGAACCGACCGGACGGCGCCGGCACGACCAAAGGGAGCCTGGACCGGCCGAACCGGACAGAATCGGCCGAACCGGACCAGACCGGACCGGCGGTCCGAACCGGGTTGAACCGGACCGGACCGGTTCAGCCAAAAAGAGAGGGAAAAAAAGGAAGAAAAAGGGAAAAAGAAAAAGAGAAAAAATTGGGGAAAATTCCAGTGAAGCAATCGAGCTTCGGCTCGACAATTGGCATCCACTGAGAGCTCGAGACAGCCTCGATTTGTATACGATCAGGGAATAACGGTTCCGGAGATTTGATTTGGATTCGGAGCAAATCGGACTGCGTGACAAGACATCAGTGGGAAATGTCAGACTGTACAGATAAATGAGGTAAGGGAATTGTGTGAGTAGCTAGAGGTAGCTACGCGTATTTTAATAGTGTTCTGTACACTGAATATGTATATATGCCTTGATGATGTATAAAGATCCTAAAAGTGGTTTAAATAATTTTGAGGATCGAAATAGGTGAAAAGACTATTTTACCCCTATTGAGGGAAGTTCACCTAAGGATGGTGAAAGCATGACATGCATGAAATGCATGATTTAAGGAATTTTCCGAATTAAAGATTTGATTGGTTTTAATCAAAGTAAATCGATAGATTGGCCAATAATTGCATAAGTTTCCCAAATTAACACTACGTAGGTGTTATTAATATTTAAATGAAATTTCTTTGGAAAAGAGGCCAACTATCAAGTTTATATGGAAACAGGTAGTGCCGACACGTAGTTCGCACTATATCTGCGTTTGTGAATGTGCATAAATGTGCTTGAGCAGTTGCTCGCACCGACTTGTGTGACATCATATGCATGAAATGTGCTAGAGCATGGTGCTCGCACTGATTTTTATTATTGTGAAATGAGAGCTGCTGGAGCCTAGCTCGCACTCTGTTTTGACATGTTTTGACTGGTTTTGACTTGATATGCATAAAATGGTACTGGAGCGATTACTCGCACTACTTTTAATGATTTGACATGCATGAGAGATGCTGGAGCTTAGCTCGCATCCTGTTTTGATTTAATTATGCATAAAAGCCGTGCTGGAGTGAAACTCGTACGAGATTTGATTTAGTTATGCATAAAGCCGTGCTGGAGTATAACTCGCACGAGATTTGATTTAGTTATGCATAAAGCCGTGCTGGAGTATAACTCGCACGAGATTTGATTTACTTGAGCATTCATTTGTGCTGGAGCGTTGCTCGCACAAAGTTTTATATGGTTTTCATAATTCATTTGAATGTCGTACTGGAGTTTTTCTCGTACGAGGTTTTCACTGAATTTATATACATATCCGTACTAGAGCGTTGCTCGTACGTGGAATTTACATGAAATTATAATCAGTTTAAGTCGTACTGGAGCGCTGCTCGTACGCAGATTTCACTGATTTTTATGAAACCGTGCTAGAGCTTCCCTCGCACGAGATTTTCAGATATCATGAATATGCATGGAGCCGTGCTTGAGTTTCGCTCGCACAGGGATTTATATTACATGCATATAGCCGTGTTGGAGCCTCCTGTAGACTGTGTGTCACAGTGAGATGATATGCTCACACGTGCATTCTGAGACAGAGATGATATGGGTGGATAAGACCTATTACAGGCACCCCTGACTGAGCTTGGGTCCACGGAGTACGTTGTACCGTGTATGTCACGCGGAGTACGCTGTACCGTGGGGATTGTTGGAGTGGAGTGGCATTAGCCACGAGGCAGCAAGCCTTGCCCTCGCAATCCTGGTGTTATGCTGTTCTGGCGGGTAGGACGACCCACCTCCCGTTTCAGGTGTGATACCCCGCACACTAGGTACCGTGTTGCCAGGGATCACTAGGATATGGCCATAGTCCTCGATGTTACTGTTAATTACCTGATTGTCTCACATGATATAACTTGTGGTCTGTTAGACCAGGGTAGACCCGAAGGAGGGGTCAGGCCCCCGATTTGATGATTTGATGATTTCATATGATTTTATGATATGTGACCCTGAAAGAAGGGTGGTTTTATAACCGAAGTTTTATAATGAATTTTATTGAATTGTTTTATGAGATGGACCCGGAAAGGGGTTTTAACTGCAGTTTTAATGTTTTGATTTAAATGCAGTAGCATGTGAAGTTTTCCATGCTTTCATTTGAAATCCATGTTTTGTCTTACATGGCATAAAAGACTGCATGATCTTGATCTAATTCATGCTTAATATGATTTAATGATGTCACATAAAATGCTTTGAATGCATGAGTTACATGATTTATATATGCACAAATAGTTTTGGATAAACTATGGCATTGAATATGCATGACTTTGTGCGTGTAATTTTAAATGAAAAGAAATGGATTTAAGGGCATGGCATTATGAGCATGTAGATAGTGGAGTTATCTACTTACTTGCATAATTGCCTTACTGAGCGTGTGGTTTGCTCACCCCCCCTTATTTTCCCATCTTTTCAGAGCACTTATAATAATTATTGAGCGGCTGAGGACTTGCATGCTTAATATCCGCTGCTTGCTGCTTCCCATTGAGAGACAGGTATACACATTTGTATGATTTTGTATCTAAATATGTAATGCACAGTACTATAACTGGATATGATGTCGGGGATGTAGAGTCATGTAAATACCATTGGGTATGTGTTTATTTAAAGTAAAAAGGATAGTAGATTCTGATATATGATTATGGGAATGAAATGTTAAATAGTGTGAGGTGACTAACACCGAATCATAGCCCAACTGTGTTGTAGGATGGTCACGACGAGAGAAAAGTAAGAATTAAATAATAAATGAGAAAGCGAAAAATTTACTCTGATTTTTAGGTAATTCGGGTCGTGACAGGTTTAATGGTATCAGAGCTTGAGTTGGCCTGATATGAGTCGGTGTTAGTGGTTAAGGAAGTTTACATCCCCATGTACTGTGCATTATTTAGATACAATTGTGTATATCGAGATGGAAGTGCAGCTAAGAATTTGGTTTTAAATGCAAGAATAGACTCATTGACTGATAGCCGCTATGGTTGAGAGGCGAGTACACGAGCTCAAGGCCGTTGAGGTAGGCCCATGAGTTGTACTGAGTCGCCACATGAGACTTGAGATGAGATTGACGTGGAGGCTGGTTGATCATGCCCCACAGAGTCCAACAGAGAGATCGGACAGAGTCTGACAAAGAGATCGGATAGAGTCTGACAGAGAGATCAGACAGTATTGAGATACGCTTCACGAGGTTGGAGCGGAGTGTGGGGAATATTATGAGCTAATTGCTCAGGGTATGTATGAGGGCGAGTCGGAACATTGATGAAAGTTCGCTCGACCCATTTGAAGATTTCGACATCCAGAATGGACATGGAAAAAATAATTCTAGATGTATTCCGGTGACAGAATATCCCGGATATTGTTTAAAGAAAATTACAGATGATATTCTTTACTCTGACCCAGAGGAACATGTTGAGTGACGAGTATAATACTCAGTTTATATTCCTGGGCAGATGTGACTCGGACACGATAAACAGTGAGAGTCGAGATTTTTGAAAGTTCATAGAAGGACTCAGATTATCAATTAGAGTCCGATTGGCCTGTTAGACATCACTACCTATGCCGAGGCAGTGCGCAGACTACAGTTGTGTAAATAAGATTATAAATTGCGCGCCTCTGAGATTGAGAAAGGTAGTAAAGGCTGAAATTGAGACAAAAAGAGAAAAGAGAATGACAAAGATGTCAGAACAAGAAAAGATAGTTTGGTAAAAGCTTAGAGTTGATAAATCACGGGGTAAGTTGATTGATAAACCCCAGTGTATCCAATTTCAATACTTTTGAGGGGTATTGTGATTTGAGGACCCCGACCTGCTACGTAACAGTATGACAGAGTAGCAGTGTGAACAGTGTAAGATGTGTGGTAGTTACCACGAAAATAAGATGTTGGACGAGGGCGAGTGTATGCCTTGGACCAGGACACTATTGATGTTTCATAGGATGTGGTGGAAGATACCACACTGGTTAAGAATAATGAAATAATTATTTTAATTGATCCTGGTGCCACGCATTTATTCATACCGCCTTCAGTTGCTTATAAGCGAGTGAAAAATGTGAAGCCTATACCTTTAAGCATGAAGAGGATGATAGTTAGTTGATTTTCAATAACTGAACATGGGTATAGGGATTGTAAGTTGAAAATAGGGGTGAAAACATCACTGAAAGGTGTAATGTAAGTTTGACAAGTAAGGAAAGAGTTTGTTATAAGATATATGAAAGGAGATGAGCTTGGAGATGTGATAGATCCTGCATACAAGATATATTGGAATAAAAGGCATATGCAAGGTAAGGATATCATTGATATGCAAAGTAATTTGGATTAAGCAATATGTAGTGTATATGGATTGCGACCAAGATAAGGGGTAGATATATCTACACCCAGTCGATGTGGTCAAATCTGAGGGTTAATAAAGGTATTTCAAAATATCTCCCTGCCTGAAGATTTGACAGCGTCTAGAAGCGCACGCATAATCTATAGATTGAATTCGACGGTCATAATATATACATTAAAATTTGGGTACCTTTGCTGGTACAATAAAGAAATATAGAACTTGATTAATCATGAAAGTTTAAAAAATTAAAATTTTATAAAAAAAAAAAAAAAAAAGCCGTCAATATAAGAGGAAAGAAATGACGTGAGCTAGTATCTTGAACGAAAGCTATTTCGAAATGACATTGTACGTTTATGCGTACATAGGTCAAGTATATGAAAAATTGAAATATTGAGTAGAACTCAACTACTTTAAGGTATTTAAACCTTACCTGGACCGATTGGTTGTCATCTACAGCGATGATATTATGATGTATTCGAAGTCCAGGGATGAGTATGAGTAGCAACAGGAAACTGTCTTACAGACGAGGTGTTGAGAGTTTCTTGAAATTGGCTGCTCAATTGACACGTCTCGTTTGGAAAAAGATTTCATACGAGTGTTATGATAAGTATGAAAATAGCTTCAATGAGTTTTGGTATATTGGAGTAATGAACTGACCACCATAAGTATTCTCACTATAACCAACAGCTCAAGAGGTTTCAGTGTGTATGGATACCTCCAAATAAGGATTGGGCTGTGTATTGATGTAAAAATGGGAAGATAGTCGTTTATAGATCCAAATAGTTCAAGGACCATAAGAGAAACTATCCGACCCATGATTTAGAGTAGGCAGCCGTAGCGATTACACGGAAAGTATGGCGCCACCACTTATATGGTAAGAAATTTCGGGTATGCACTGATCGTAAAAGCCCCGAGTATCTGTTTTCACAGAAAGAGTAGAATATGAGATAACCAAGAGGGTTAGAGCTTCTAAGGATTATGATTGTGAACTTTGTACCACCCAGGAAAGGCTAATGTAATGGTTGATGCCTTGAGCAGAAAGAGCCTCGGGATGGTATCACATAAGATGGTCAAGGAGCGAGAGCTGCTAAAGCAGTTGTGAACCTCAGTAGTGATGTGATCCCTTCTGATGATGACGGTGATTGTGTGACAGCTAGCCTGAGGTTAGAACCGGATTTGTGTGACCGGATTTGCCAGGCTTAGCGTGATGATCGGCATGGTGTCGATAGTGTGGGTCAGATTCAGAAGGGTATAGTGACAGAGTTCACAGTGAGTGATGATGACTCACAGAGGTTCAGAGACAGTATAAGTGCTCCCGAGGACCACAGTTGATGATATAGTGTTATTGACAGAAGCTCACTCTTCGGGATATACAGTGCATCCGAGAAGTAATAAATATATCAGAACTTCTGAAAAGGGTATTGGTGGTCAGATATGAAAAGAGATATTGTAGAGAATTGCGAAAAAGTGTCTCGTATGTCAGCAGAGTAAGGTAGAGTAAAAGAAGTTGCAGGGTTATTGCAGCCTCTACCTATATTGACACGGAAATGGGAACAAGTTACCATGGATTTCGTGATGGGTTACAGAGGACCCGAATGAATCTCGAGGCTATCTAGGTGATAGTTGATAGATTGATTCAGTTACCCACCTTCTGGTTATGAAAATCCCTAGATACTCTAAGTGTATAGGCGGATTTATGTGTGTGGAATATTGTGAAACATTGTGTAGCGTTCCAGTGAGCATGGTATCAGATAGGGATTCCCGCTTCACTTTCCACTTTTGGGAATATGTTTTTTTGGAAGCTATGGGACCCTGATTGTGTGTTAGCACAGCTTCCACCCTCAGACAGATAGTCAGTCAGAGAGGACTGTACAGGTTCTGGAGGATGTGATGAGAGCGTGTGCAATTGATTTTATGAGCTCCTGGGATGATTAGCTGCTACTAATCAAATTCGCCAGTGATGACAGTTGTCACTTGAGTATCGGGATGAGATTATATGTGGCATTGTATGACAGTAGGGAGTTGTTCCCTGACTTGGATAAGAAAAGTGGGTGACAAATAGAGAATTGTTCCCGAATTGGTAAGACAAACCTCTGAGGATGTTCAGTGGATTTGTGAGATATTAAGAACACCTCAGAGCAGATAGAAAAAGCTATGCTGACAAGAGACAGAAACCATTGGAATTCACCAAGGGTGAATCATTACTGTTGATAGTTACTTGTCCTAAGAGCATAAGGACGTAACGAGATTCGGATAGAGAGATATTGGACAAGTGGAAGTAAGACCTGTAGGTTGGCATTACCACTTGAATAAACAGGCATCCACTATGTGTCCTATCTTATGATGCTTCAGAAATATATCCGGACCCAGTATATGTGCAGATATGAGCTTCAACGGGTTAGCTCAATGAAAGTATAACGTATGATTGGAGAACTGATTCGGGTATTAGACGAAAGGAAAAAGTGTTGAGGTTTGAGATGATCTCCCTAGTTAAGTATGATGATAGTATTACACTCCGGAGAAAGTCACTTGAGGATGACTGTATATGATATGATAGATGTAACCGGAGTTGTTATGGACTCATATTACTTGGTTCTAATTTGGAGGACCAAATTTCTTAAGTGGGGGAGATTGTAAGACCCGATATTTTCAAGTGCATTTAAAAATGCAAAAGGACTTAAATGACATTCCCGAATACGTGCAAGGGCAAAATGGTCAAAAGATCAAAATTCGGTATTAATCGGGACAAGAAAATTTAATTAAAAATATGAGAATGAGAAATCTTGATCAATGATGAAGAAATAATTAAATTTCGGGTTAAATTGATCAAGATATGAATTTCTTGGGATAAATCGGGATTTTCGCATCGAAAAATAATCCCGAAAATAATCGAAAAATATACCGAAAAGGTAAAATCGGACTGAGAAAATTATTTACAGATTAAATGAATAAAATATAAATTTTTAAAAGATATTTGTGTATTTTAATATTATTTTATTGATTAAAATAATATTAAAAAAAAATTAAATTATAAATAAATAAATAAAATCTGAAAAAAAAAAAAAAAAAAAAAAAAAAAAAAAAAAAGAAAATTCGCGAAAACGCGAAGAGAAACAGGAAACGGAAGCTGAAACAGAGGGAGCCCCCTCTGCCTCACCGATCACCGGCGATCGGCGGAGGCCCAAACCAGAGGCGAGGCCAGCCGAGCCACCAGCAACTCGAACAGGCTGACGAACGGCGACAAACGGCGGCCGAATGGGGAAGAAAGGAAGCCGAGACCGAGAAAGAGGAGAACGTCCGATTCGACGCAACCACCGGCGGACAACGCGAGGAGGCGACTGGCGAAGGTCGATCGGCACCCGAGGAAGCCGACCCGCACACCCACGCGCCCTGAAGTCGCCGGAAAAAGCCAGATCGACGGAGGAGAGCCGCGGGGAAGAAAACCCCGATTCGCCTGCGATGGCGCCGATTCGACCCAGGCCGAGGCCTGATTTGAGAAGCCCAGTCCATGGCGCGTTGAACGGCACCGGAATCGGCCAGAGAACCGACCGGACGGCGCCGGCACGACCAAAGGGAGCCTGGACCGGCCGAACCGGACAGAATCGGCCGAACCGGACCAGACCGGACCGGCGGTCCGAACCGGGTTGAACCGGACCGGACCGGTTCAGCCAAAAAGAGAGGGAAAAAAAGGAAGAAAAAGGGAAAAAGAAAAAGAGAAAAAATTGGGGAAAATTCCAGTGAAGCAATCGAGCTTCGGCTCGACAATTGGCATCCACTGAGAGCTCGAGACAGCCTCGATTTGTATACGATCAGGGAATAACGGTTCCGGAGATTTGATTTGGATTCGGAGCAAATCGGACTGCGTGACAAGACATCAGTGGGAAATGTCAGACTGTACAGATAAATGAGGTAAGGGAATTGTGTGAGTAGCTAGAGGTAGCTACGCGTATTTTAATAGTGTTCTGTACACTGAATATGTATATATGCCTTGATGATGTATAAAGATCCTAAAAGTGGTTTAAATAATTTTGAGGATCGAAATAGGTGAAAAGACTATTTTACCCCTATTGAGGGAAGTTCACCTAAGGATGGTGAAAGCATGACATGCATGAAATGCATGATTTAAGGAATTTTCCGAATTAAAGATTTGATTGGTTTTAATCAAAGTAAATCGATAGATTGGCCAATAATTGCATAAGTTTCCCAAATTAACACTACGTAGGTGTTATTAATATTTAAATGAAATTTCTTTGGAAAAGAGGCCAACTATCAAGTTTATATGGAAACAGGTAGTGCCGACACGTAGTTCGCACTATATCTGCGTTTGTGAATGTGCATAAATGTGCTTGAGCAGTTGCTCGCACCGACTTGTGTGACATCATATGCATGAAATGTGCTAGAGCATGGTGCTCGCACTGATTTTTATTATTGTGAAATGAGAGCTGCTGGAGCCTAGCTCGCACTCTGTTTTGACATGTTTTGACTGGTTTTGACTTGATATGCATAAAATGGTACTGGAGCGATTACTCGCACTACTTTTAATGATTTGACATGCATGAGAGATGCTGGAGCTTAGCTCGCATCCTGTTTTGATTTAATTATGCATAAAAGCCGTGCTGGAGTGAAACTCGCACGAGATTTGATTTAGTTATGCATAAAGCCGTGCTGGAGTATAACTCGCACGAGATTTGATTTAGTTATGCATAAAGCCGTGCTGGAGTATAACTCGCACGAGATTTGATTTACTTGAGCATTCATTTGTGCTGGAGCGTTGCTCGCACAAAGTTTTATATGGTTTTCATAATTCATTTGAATGTCGTACTGGAGTTTTTCTCGTACGAGGTTTTCACTGAATTTATATACATATCCGTACTAGAGCGTTGCTCGTACGTGGAATTTACATGAAATTATAATCAGTTTAAGTCGTACTGGAGCGCTGCTCGTACGCAGATTTCACTGATTTTTATGAAACCGTGCTAGAGCTTCCCTCGCACGAGATTTTCAGATATCATGAATATGCATGGAGCCGTGCTTGAGTTTCGCTCGCACAGGGATTTATATTACATGCATATAGCCGTGTTGGAGCCTCCTGTAGACTGTGTGTCACAGTGAGATGATATGCTCACACGTGCATTCTGAGACAGAGATGATATGGGTGGATAAGACCTATTACAGGCACCCCTGACTGAGCTTGGGTCCACGGAGTACGTTGTACCGTGTATGTCACGCGGAGTACGCTGTACCGTGGGGATTGTTGGAGTGGAGTGGCATTAGCCACGAGGCAGCAAGCCTTGCCCTCGCAATCCTGGTGTTATGCTGTTCTGGCGGGTAGGACGACCCACCTCCCGTTTCAGGTGTGATACCCCGCACACTAGGTACCGTGTTGCCAGGGATCACTAGGATATGGCCATAGTCCTCGATGTTACTGTTAATTACCTGATTGTCTCACATGATATAACTTGTGGTCTGTTAGACCAGGGTAGACCCGAAGGAGGGGTCAGGCCCCCGATTTGATGATTTGATGATTTCATATGATTTTATGATATGTGACCCTGAAAGAAGGGTGGTTTTATAACCGAAGTTTTATAATGAATTTTATTGAATTGTTTTATGAGATGGACCCGGAAAGGGGTTTTAACTGCAGTTTTAATGTTTTGATTTAAATGCAGTAGCATGTGAAGTTTTCCATGCTTTCATTTGAAATCCATGTTTTGTCTTACATGGCATAAAAGACTGCATGATCTTGATCTAATTCATGCTTAATATGATTTAATGATGTCACATAAAATGCTTTGAATGCATGAGTTACATGATTTATATATGCACAAATAGTTTTGGATAAACTATGGCATTGAATATGCATGACTTTGTGCGTGTAATTTTAAATGAAAAGAAATGGATTTAAGGGCATGGCATTATGAGCATGTAGATAGTGGAGTTATCTACTTACTTGCATAATTGCCTTACTGAGCGTGTGGTTTGCTCACCCCCCCTTATTTTCCCATCTTTTCAGAGCACTTATAATAATTATTGAGCGGCTGAGGACTTGCATGCTTAATATCCGCTGCTTGCTGCTTCCCATTGAGAGACAGGTATACACATTTGTATGATTTTGTATCTAAATATGTAATGCACAGTACTATAACTGGATATGATGTCGGGGATGTAGAGTCATGTAAATACCATTGGGTATGTGTTTATTTAAAGTAAAAAGGATAGTAGATTCTGATATATGATTATGGGAATGAAATGTTAAATAGTGTGAGGTGACTAACACCGAATCATAGCCCAACTGTGTTGTAGGATGGTCACGACGAGAGAAAAGTAAGAATTAAATAATAAATGAGAAAGCGAAAAATTTACTCTGATTTTTAGGTAATTCGGGTCGTGACACATGCATACTGAGACAGAGATGGTATGGGTGGATAAGACCTATTGTAGGCACCCTCTAACTAAGATTGGGTTCACGAAGTACGATGTACTGTGTATATCACATGGAGTACATTGTATCATGGGGATTGTTGGAGTGGAGTGGCATTAGCCATGAGGCGGCAAGCCTTGCCGTCACAATCCTGATGTTATGTTGTTCTGGCGGCAGGATTGACCCTCCTCCCGTTTCAGGCGTGATACCCCACGCACTAGGTACCGTATAGCCAGGGATCAATAAGTTATGGCCATAGTCCTCGTTGCTATTGATATAGTCACCTACTTGTCTCACATGATATAACTTGTGGTCTCGATAGACCAGGGTAGACCCGAGGGAGGGGTCAGACCCCGATTTTATGATTTTCTATTATGATAGGTTTTTCAGAGAATTTTATGAAATGTGTCCCTGAAAGAAGGGTGACTTTTATAACAGAATTTTATAATGAATTTTAATGAGATTGATTTAAGATATGCTTAAACCCTTTGGGTTATTTTATACTGCAGCTTTAATGAAATGATTTAAATGCAGTAGCATGATGAGTTTTCCATGCGTTAATGATAAGATTCATGAAAAGAATTATTTCTCATGATTTGTTTTACATGGCATGAAATGATGCATGATCTTGATTTACCTCATGCTAAGTATGATTTAATGATGTCACATAAAATGCCTTTGATAAATGAATTACATGATTTCTATATGCACAAATAGTTTTGATAAATTATGTCATTGATGTATGAATGGTTTTGTGCTTGAGATTTAAATGAAAAGAAATGGATTTTAAGGGCATGGCATTATGAGCATGTAGATAGTGGAGCTATCTACTTACTTGCATAATTGCCTTACTGAGCGTGTGGTTTGCTCACCCCCTTATTTTCCCATCTTTTCAGAGCACTCGCAGTAGTTAGTGAGTGGCTAAGGACTTGCAATCTTGGTATCCGTTGCTTCCCATCGAGAGTCAGGTATACTCATTTGTATAGTATTGTATCTAAATATGTAATACACAGTACTATAAATGGATATGATGTCGGGGATGTAGAGTTATGTAAATACCATTGTGTATGTAATTAGTTAAAGTTAAAGGATAGTAAATCCTGATATGTGAATGTGATTATGGAAATGGATGGTAAATAGGTGAGAGATGACTAACACCGAATCATAGCCCAACTGTGTTGTAGGATGGTCACGATGAGAGAAGGGTAAGAATTAAATAATAAATGAAAAGCGAAAAATTTACTCTAATTTATAGGTAATTTGGGTTGTGACAATTTTTTTCCAATATTATCGATCTTATTTCGTATTTTTGGTATATTTTTCCAAAAATTTCGGGATAATCTTTCGAAGTGAAAATTTCGATTAATTCCAATAAATTCATATCTTGATCAATTGGACTCAAAATTTAATTATTTCTTCATTAATGATCAAGATTTCTCAAATCCATAATTTTAATGAAATTTTCTTATCGAATTAATACCGAATTTCAGTCTTTTGATCGTTTTACCCTTCATGTGTTCGGGAATACCATTCCAACTTCCTTTCACGAACACTCACTCATTTCGTGTTTTAAATAAAATCAGGTCTTACATAAATGATGTATGAAAATGCGAAAAATTTGTACGTATTTTGGTAAGTTGAGGGTCGTGACATTTAGACTGATTTCTTTAGCTCAATTTTCCCGCCAAAGTTTTAGTTTTATAAAGATTTGAAGTTTGACAATATTTCTTAGTGAACATTGACGAAATATGATTTTAAGATAAATACTTCGAAATAGTTTCTTACAAATGATTTGAAAATAAGTTCATTTGAGATTAATGTTTTGTCATTTCAAAATACATCATTCAAAGTTAACAAGTGGGAACTGCCCAGGACAGTCACAGAGATCAGGAGTTTTTTGGGTTTAGTTGGATATTATAGAAGGTTTATGGAGGGATTTTCTAAGTTGGCTGCTCTGTTGACTCGTCTCACTCAGAAGAATGTTGTATTTGTATGGGACGATGATTGTGAGAGGAGTTTTGGAGAATTGACGTGCCGATTGACCATTGCTCCGATTCTCACCATTCCTACGTGCTCAGGAGGTTTTTCTATATATACAGATGCTTCACACCAAGGACAGGGCTGTGTGTTGATGCAGAATGGGAGGGTAGTTGCTTATGGATCCAGACAGCTTAAGGACCATGAGAAGAACTATCTGACCCACAATTTAGAGTTTGCAGCCGTAGTGTTTCCACTGAAGATATGGTGCCACTATTTATACGGTGAGAAATTTTAAATTTTTACTAATCACAAGAGCCTCAAGTATCTGTTCTCGCAGAAAGAGTTGAATATGAGACAAAGAAGATGACTAGAGCTTCTGAAGGATTACTATTATGAGATACTTTATCATCCGGGTGATAATTCTATAAAAATAGAATTATTTGTGCTTAATTTCCTAATTAATTATTTAAATCCCCAATTTGTTTTTTTAATTATCCCCTTTATTTAATTAAAATTCTCTAATATGCAGGTAAATTAAATCCGGATGAAACTCAGTCGTTTCAGTAAAAAATGGGCTGAAAACGGGCTAAACGAAACTAGACCACTTCCAATTTGCAGACCGAGTCACTAGTCGTCTAGACACGTGGGATGCCAGGTGTTAGTATTTTATTCGCTCCGAAACGATGAGATCGACGGACACCGTGCTAACTTTATGGAAGATAAACGTCGGGCCACATCGCACAGCTAAGTGTACTAGAAGACGAGTGACATGGAAATATCTACTCTGCAGCAAATCAAATGAAGACAAGTGACCAAACATTGCCAACTCGTCTAGGATGGAAAAATTACCATTGTACCCCTAAGTGTGTGTATAAATAGAACATGATGGCAATTGAAAAAAATCAAGTAGTGTAGAATTTAGGGTAACCAAGGTTAGAATAAAAGTAATTTAGGAGTAGGAGTAGTGTTAGAATAGTTTTAGAATAGTTTTTTTTTAAAAAAAAAAAACTTTCCCGTTTGCTTTATTTTCCAATGAATGTTGTTTTAGCCACCATTTCCATTTTCATTTTCAGTTTTGCTCAAGTTCCTTCACTTATTGTTTTAATGTTTAAGTTTAATGAAAAGTTTTCAATTTTATTGTCCTAAGCTCTCGGTTTGCACTTTCTTTAAAATTTTTTTTTACTCATTATTTTTGTTGCTTGTTGATTTTTTTTCTTTATTTTTCCACTGTTATTCGGATTCATGGTTTTAAGGAGGCAGCCGAGTATTGTGAGAGGTTATACATAGCTGGTAAAAGTGGCTAAGCATTCTCTCCTTGCTTCGTTGCATCCATTTACTTATGGGTCATTTATTTCGTTGGTTTCGAATCCAGCATTTTTACATTTATTGTGTGTTTCCTTATTCTTTTCATTTGCTGTTTAAAGTTTTTCTTGTACAGTTTGTGTATTTCTCAGGCTTCTTTGCTTTGTGGTGTCGTGAAGGCTAGGCAGGCTCGAGAAGGTTGCTAGTTGCTGGTCTAAACAGCAGCAACCTGCGGCTTTGTAGAAGTTGGTGGATAGCTACCGGTGGATGAAGAGTAGAGCATCAAGGCTCTACCTCTCGGTTTCATTCTAAGTTGCCTATTACATTCTGATTGGTGCATCTTGCTTAACGCTGTTTATATATGTTGCTGGGACCATCGGTACAAGAACTGAGCAAAAATCAGTATCGAGCGATGCAGTGGGGAGGACGTGAGCAAGTCTGGAGCAGAAGGTTCAGTATTAGCTGAAGCCAACACTAGTATGCCAGCAGCATGGGCAGGGAATGGAGCAGAGAGCAGGAGCAGGACAATGCCTGGAGCAGCCAAAGAGAAACGTGCACGGGACTGCAAGCAGTTGGGATTTCTGATTAAGACCATGTTTAGCATTCCCAATTTATCCCAAATCAAATTTTATGCATATTTGTTATCTTGTTTTATTATCATTATTCCCTTTAACTTTAATTTTTTTTATAGCTTAGGTTAGTTTAGGTTTTTAAAACTAGGCTTAGTTTAATTTACATATTATTGTTCCTAGCTTATTAGTATAAACTTAGTTCAATTTAGGAATTTAGAATTAAATTTAGTATTTAGGTAATACATAATTAAAATTATTAGTAGAATTATTTTAGGTAATTTTAAGTAAGTTTTCATTTTAAATTAAAAAATCCAAAAATATTTCTCATGCATTAATTAGATTTTGTTTTAGTGTTAGTAATTAGTTAGAGTAAGATTTAATTTAGGATTATTTTATAGGTAGTTAAATTCTTAGTTTGATTTAAGAATTTCTTTAGGATTAATAGAAGTTTTATTTTATTAGACTTTAGGTTAGTTTGCATTTTTATTAAGTAGGTTAATTACATGCATATTTTATTTTAAGCTTGGTTAATTTTAGTTTAATTAATTTGTTTCTTTATTTTCATATTTGCATTCTAGTTTAATTGCATTTTAGTTAATTAATTTTAACTGTTTTAATTTTCTTTTGTAGGTTGTTGTTTTTAATTACTCGGAGCTCTGTAAGTAATTTTAGCTCGGTTTTATTTTCTTTAGTTTATAGTTTTTTATTATTTACAGTATTTCTAGCCTTGTAGATCACCTATAAGCAATTCATAATTTGCTAGGATATACTTAGGGTAAGATTAACCGGTAGTTAATTAGGCAATTCAACTTCTCTGTGGGACGATAATCTGGGACTCAAATCCCATTATTTCTTGTACGACCCGTGCACTTGCGGATAGAACGTCCTGATCACTTAGAGTGGGCGTAGTCGTCACATCAAGTTTTTGGAGCCGTTGCCAGGGAAGTCTTAATTAACCAGTAATTAATATCGGCGAAATTATACTTAGGTGTAATTCTAGCTTGTAAATATTTAGGTTGTAAATATTTAGAAGTTTAATCTAGATTAGTTAATTTTCTCTCTTATAAAATTAAAATAAAAATAATTTTAAAAATTTAAAACTTAAAAAAAAAATTTCTAAGGACTTTTTGATGTTTGGATGCGTAGAGCCAGGAGTTATGATTACTTTCCTTTAGATCCTGAAATTGAACGAACTCTTAGGAAATTCGAAAGGATTCTAGGAAATTAATAGCTCCGCTGCAAAACATCATGGTAGAAAATAGAGAAATTAGGACCGTTGGAGATTATGCAGTGCCGACGATTAGAGGGTATTATACAGGCATTAGGCCACCAACTGTCCCTACAAACAATTATGAAATTAAGTCCGCAATCCTCTAGATGATCCAGACTTCATTGCAATTCAGTGGGCTTCCTCATAACGACCCACACGCTCACCTCGAGCAATTCCTGGACCTGTGCAACGCCTTCAAGCATAATGGATTATCTGATGATGCGCTTAAGCTTAGATTATTCCCCTTCTCACTCAAGGATAGGGCGCGACACTGATTAACCTCCTTGCCTCCAGGATCTATTTCTACATGGGATGAGTTAGCCCATCAATTTCTAGCTAAGTTTTTCCCTCCCTCTAAAATGGCCAAACTTCGTAGTGGCATATCTTCCTTTGCCCAGTTCGATTCTGAATCTCTTTACAAAGCATGGGAACGATATAAGGAACTTCTTAGGAAGTGCCCTCATCATGGCCTACCTTTGTGGCTGCAAGTCCAGACCTTCTACAACGGACTTACGAGCTAAAATAGACCATCGTTGATACTGCTGCGAGTGAATCTCTAATGTGAAAAAATGAGGAGGAAGTTTACGAGTTGTTAGACAAGATGGCAGCTAACAATTATCTATGGTCCTCGGAGAGGTAACTTGTTAAGAAGTCTACAGGTATCTATGAGCTTGACACGCTGTCTACCTTAACCTCTCAAATAGCTAACCTTACGAAAAGGGTAGAGTCGCTCAGTACACAGCATAATCCTTCCACCAGTCCTAACCCTATTTATTCTGTACAAAGTCCTTTTCTTTCTTGTGATCTGTGTGGTGGTATACACTCTGTAGATAGGTGTCCACTTAATTTAGAATCGGTTCAGTATGTTGCCCCTTCTCATATGCAACAGAACAACCCCTTTTCAAACACCTAAAATCCAGGGTGGAGGAACCATCCTAATTTTTCCTAGAGCCAAAACCAAGGGCAATCTTCTAATTCTAGACCTATAGGACCCCTTAGTTTTCAAGCTCCACCAGTTCATTTACCACCACATCAGCAGTTTCCATATCATCCACCTCATCACCCATCCCCACAACAATTTCAACATCTTCCATCCCCACACCACCACCACTTATGCAACCCCAACATTTACATGCACCAGCAGCTGAGAAGAAGCTACATTATAGGAGATGTTCTCAACGATCCTGTAAAATCCAGCTGCTTCAATTAAGAACATAGAGGTTCAGGTGGGACAAATAACGAATGCTCTTAGTCAACGTCCTCAAGGGACCCTTCCTAGTAACACTAAAGCTAATCTTGTTAGGCAAAGTGAGGGTAAGGAACATGTGAAAGCCATCACCCTTAGGAGTGGCAGAGAGCTAGTCGATCCACCAGTTAAGTCCAGACCTGACAAGCCCATAGTTGAAAAACCCATAGGTGTCACGGCCCAAAAATCAGAGTAAATTTTTCATTTTTTTTCATACTTACCTGTCCTCTGATCGTGACCACACTCCACTAACAATTGGGTTGTACGTCAATGCCAGTCGCACCATTCAATCATCATATAACTTAATTTCTTATTAAATGAAAGGTAAACACATGCGTTTTTCACTAATCCCATTCATTTACAAGTGTTTGCATTCTCTACACATCCCCGAAAGTTTCTTACAAACATGTTACTGTGCTATTCTTATTTAGATACAATATGTACAAGTGTATATACCTCAAAATGATGGGCAGCAACGGATATCAGGAATGCAGTACTCAGTCACCTTAAAGTCTACTAGAGGAAATCTGTGTAGGAAAATAAAAGGGGTGAGCACATCAAGCTCAGTAAAGCAATCCTATGAACAAGTAGGCAACCATACTACCTACATGAACGTGGTGCCATGCATAAACCACCCTTTCTCCACACATTTCAAAACCGATGCTACAATTTATGATATCATGATGTCATGTAAAACAAGTTCACATATGGATTTCAAAAACATGGAAAACTCGACACGTAAATCCATTTAAAACATTTCATTATCGTTAAAATTTCACAACACAGTCATGACTCAACCCCTCTCTCGGGTGTTCCTGACTCACACAAAACCATGAAATCAAATACTTTTCAAAGCAATAGTACCATGCGATACAATGAATATCATGTAAAACCACTTTACATCATTCATGGGTTTAAATAGCATGGAAATAACATCATGCAAGTTTTCATTTAAAACCCAATTTAATTTTCATCAAAATTTTATTTGAGTCAGGATCTAACCCCTCCCTCGGGTTATCCAGACTCATACAAAAATCCACAAAACGAGTTTCTCAAAACATTAACATGCGAGACTAGGCAATATATGTATATATCTCGGGCAAATAACTAGGTCTATGGCCATATGTCCTCGTGATCCCGCTACTACACGGATTCTAGTGTGCGGGGTCTCACCACTATCGGGAACCACCCCGGGAGGTGGGTCAGTCCATCCCGTCGGTCCTGCCCGATCACTCACATCCGAAGATGCCACTCACATCCGAAGATGCCACGCATCTGAAGATACCATTCGCATAGAAGATGCCACGCATCCGAAGATGCCACATAATCAATCTCAGCACGGTACAACATGCTCCATACTACTTGCACTGTACAACGTACTCCGTGGACCCATATCTCATATCCATACTCATGCCCTATCTCAAAACAAATGTGCGAGCCTATTTAATAGGCGTGACACACAGTCTACCTGACGCTCCAAGCACGGCTCATCGCATATTCTCATAAAACTAGTGCGAGCGATGCTCCAGCAGTCTCATAAAATCAAGGAAAATCTTGTGCGACCCAAACTCTAGCACGCGTTTCATAAAATCTCATAAGATTAGTGCGAGCTAAGCTACAGCACTCTATCAAAATCATGTAAAACTAGTGTAAGACCAGAAATTAAATCGTAAATTTTTATGAGGGATGAAAATGATAAAAAATTTAAATGAATGGGATTCGGATTGGAAATAAGGAATTAAAATACGAAATGAATGAGTATTCGTGAAGGGAAGTTGGGGTAAATTAATCCCGAACACGTGCAAGGGCAAAACGGTTAAAAGATCAAAAGTCGGGATAAATTCGATAAGAAAATTTAATTAAAAAAATAAGGATTTAGAATATCTTGATCAATAATAAGGAAATTATATAATTTTGAGTCAAATTGATCAAGATCTGGAATTTTTAGAAATATCGAAAAGTCACTTGGGACAATATCCAAAAAATACGGAGAAATTATACCCGAAAATGGTTAAAATATAATAAATTAAATAAATTAAATTAAGTTAAATTGTTTGGAATAAAATATTAATTTTATAGATATTTTCAGATTTTTTTAGACTATTTTAATGAATATTTTAATAATAAAATAAATTGTTAAAAAAAATAATAATTGTAAAAAAAAAAAGAGGAAATCTGAAAATGTATCGGGGAGAGAGAAAACGATGAAAACTGAGGAAGCTGTCGCGGGTGGCCTGTCCGATCCACGGCCACCGGAGATCGACGACCCCGACGAACAGCCGGACAGGAAGAAGAGCGGCCGGCGAAGCTATTGGCGCCGGCGACGCTCGCTAAGGAGGCCGAAAATCGCCGAACGGAGGAAGAGTAGCCCGCGGGGAAAACGTCGTCGATCCCGACGATCCACGGCAGCTGGGGGCAAACGGCGGGCACCGGCGTGATCGGGAAGAGGAGCTGGTTCTTTTGAGACCAATATCGGCCGGCGAAACTGCCGAAATTCGTCGGATCGAGAGGTAACAGCCGATGGGGAGAAGGAAAGATTCGCCGGCGATAGCTGCGTTTCGACTCCAGCCGAGGCCCGATCTTGGATGCCCAGGTGCAGACGCGTCGAACGGCGGTGGTGAGGCGTCGGGAACCGGCCGGACGGCGCCGGAATGACCAAATAGGGATTGAACCGGACTGAACCGGCCAAACTGAACCGAATCGGACCAAGCTGAATCGGCGGTCTGAACCGGTCTGAACCGGACTGAACCGGTTCAGCTAAAAAGAGAAGGAAAAAGGAAGAAAAAGGGAAAAAGAAAAAGAGAAAAAATTGGGAAAAAATCCCGGCGATGTAATCAAGCTACGGGTAAGTCAGAAGTGGTCGAAATTGACCTAATTTAAATTTCGGAGTATTTAATTTAATTAATTTTGGGCTGAAAAACTTACCCGGAAAAATTGTGAAATTATGTAGCTCGACAATTGGCATCCAACGAGAGCTCGAGACAGCCTCAAATTTCGCACTATCATGGAATCTCGGGTAAGTGACCATTATTTACGACAATTTACATCGTTATGCGTGATATGAATTTAAATTCCGCATAAATTGAATTAAATTATGAAAAATTAGATAAATTGTCGTAAATAATAAATTTAGCAATTCGAGAGCTAGAACGAGGCCCAATAAATTGTTGGTGGACCCAGTGAGCCCAATAGGCCTCGATAATGTGAAAATTAAGTGGAAAACGGGCTTAAGGCCGAGTAAGGCCCATTAAGGTGCAATCGGGCCCAATAGGGGTAAATGAGTCCAATGATTTAAATTAAGCCCAGAAAGTATTAAATACAATTAAATTGTATAATATCTGACCTGAGAAACATTTATACGCAGTTTCAAACATTGGATTGAGAGCAGATGGACTGCGCGACGTGATATCAGAGAAAAGGTCAGATTCGACAGGAAAATCGAGGTAAGGGAATTTTGTAGGTATATAGAGATACCTATACGTATTTTTGAGGGGATTTACAGGGTCTAGAATTTCTTTAACTATCTAGAAATGAAATAATAATTTTGCAAAAATCGGGGCATAGGTAAATAAGGAAAAAATGACGATTTTGCCCCTGGCAGTAAAAATTTACAAAAAGGGTAGTAAGGCAGATAAATTGCATGATTATCATGTTTTAATGCTTTATATGATTATATTGCTTTGATTTAAGCAAATATGCACATAGGTTGGCTATTGATTTCGTGAAAAATACGAAAGGGTACCGGTTTGTACCGGTTACTATTTTAAAAGATGTTTTGTCAAGATTTAGCCACCTATCGTATTTATAAAGTAAAAAGAGTGCTAGAGTCTTACTCGCACTCAAGTTTACTGATTTATTCTCATGAAAAGCCGTACTAGAGCATTGCTCGTACGAGAAATTTGTGTGTGCACAAAATCGTGCTGGAGCTTCGCTCGCACGAGATTTTAGATATCATGATATGCATAGCGTGGTGCTGGAGCTTCGCTCGCACTAGACGTGAGTTGACATGCATATAGTCGTGCGGAAGCCTCCTGTAGACTGTGTGTCACAGAGAGTTAAGATGCTCGCACGCATAATTTGAGACATGGGTTGGTTATCGACATAGTATTGGGGTGGATAAGACCTGCGGCAGGCACCCCCAGACTATGATATGGGTCCACGGAGTACGATGTACCGTGTATGTCACACGGAGTACGCTGTACCGTGCATGTCACACGGAGTACGCTGTACCGTGCAGTCATGATGACTCTATGATGTTACTTGATATTCTGGCGGGTGGGACTTGACCCCACATCCCGTTGCAGTTGTGATGCCCCGCACACCGGGATCCGTGTAGCCTGGGATCACAGGGACATAGTATGGCCATAGTCCTCGATTTTTCATACAGTAACCTACATGCCTCACATGATATTATACGGTCTGGATAGACCAGGACAAACCCGATGGAGGGGTAGTCCCGATTTGTTTTTTTAAAAGAGATGTGATTTGATGAATCAAGGTATTCCCGAGAGATGGGTTTGACCTTGATGAAGTTGTTTTATAATGAAATAAATGAGTTTTAATGTGACGAGCATGAGATGTCATACATGATGATTTTCCATGTGTGCTTTATATGTCGATTTCATGATTTCTTGTATATGATATATACATACATGTGGCATTGTTTTAATCTTACCTCATGCTCCGAAAGTAAACGATTTTTACATTATGACATTATCAGCACGTAGATAGTATAGTTATCTACCAGCTTACATTATTGCCTTACTGAGCACGTTTCGCTCACCCTTTCATTTTTCACCCCACAGGGTACCTTCAGTAGAAGAGAGCGATAATAGTCTCGCATCTCGGTTATCCGCTGCTTCTTAGCAAGACCAGGTATACACATTTGTATAATTTCGTATCTGAACATATAGATGCACAGTACTGTATATGGATTTAATATTGGGGATGTATTTTGTTTAAATAAATTGATATGTGAATGTGAATATGAAAATGGAATGGTAAATAGGTGAGAGGTTACTAAAACCGAATCATAGCCCAACTGTTTAGTAGTGTAACTGTTCACGTCGGGTGAGGAAATGAAAAAAAAGCAAAAAATTTATAGGGATTTTTAGGTAATTTGGGTCGTGATAAATTTAATGGTATCAAAGCAGAGTTGGCCTGATATGAGTCGGTGTTAGTGGTTAAGTAAATTTACATCCCCATGTACTGTGCATTGTTTAGATACAATTGTGTATATCAAGATGGAATTGCAGCTAAGAATTTTGTTTCGAATGCAAGAATATAGTTTTTATAACTGATAGCCACTATGGTAGAGTGGCGAGTACACATGCTCGAGACCGTAGAGATCGGTCTGAGAATCAAATGAGTTGTCATATGAGACTCAAAATGAGCGTGAGGTGGAGGCTGATGATGAGCATACTCCACATGGTCCTATAAAGAGACCAAACAGTATTGAGACATGCTCCAAGTGGATGGAGTGGAGTGTAGAAAATATTTTAGACTTGTTTACTCAGTCTATTGCAAGTAGTTGAGGATAGGCAGGGTGAAACCTAAACAGATGCCTCAGACTATAGAGATTTTCACATCCCTCCGATAAATAGCGAAGTAAAGAAACTTATAGTTGTTGAGGACTGGGTGTATGAGATAGCGAAGTGCTATGGATTTTTCGGTGTATGTCGACCGAGAAAGTGACTTTTAAATACGTTTATGTTAAAGAGTCGAGGCAAAATATTGGTGGAAGTCCGCTCGACCTATCTGAATAGTTAGACGTCCAGAGTCAATGTGAAGAATAATTATGGATGTATTCCGGTGACAGAATATCCCGGACACTATTTAAGAAAAATTACAAGTAAAATTTTTACACTGACCCATAGGTATTGGTTGATTGATGAGTATGAATCTCAGATTATATCACTGGGCAAGTATGAACTCGATATTATGGGCAGTGAGAGTCGAAAAGCCCAAAAGTTCATGAAATGGCTCAACTTTTCAATTAGAGTCCAATTGGCCCCGTGAGATATTACCTATACCGAGGCAGTGCGCAGATTTACAGTTGGGTAAATAAGAACATGAATTGCACGCCTCTGAGATTGGGAAAGGTAATGAGGGCTGAAATAGAGACAGAAAAGAGAATCGAGAAATGACAAAGATATTAAAATGGGAAAATGGTAATTGGTAAAAGATTTAATTTGATGAGTTATGGAATTGGCACTCTTGAGGGGTATTGTAATTGGAGGACCCCGACCTGCTACGAAGCAGAGTAGCAGTGTGATCACTCTAGAATGTGTGGTAGATACCACGGAAGGAGGGTCTATATCTACACTGTATTGATGAAAATGGCCGTTAAGTGTGGTAAGACGGACCATTGATTTTGATTGCACAGAGTTGGACGAGATCGCCCTACGAAAAAGTAAAGAGACAGAAAAACTTCGTTGGTATAGCTGTAGCGAAAAGGGAGGCAATAGCCGAAAAGAAAAGAAAAAGGAAAGTAGATTGTTACACGAAGGCGAGAGGATGTCTTGGACCAGGACACTATTGATGTTTCATGGATGTGGTGTAAGATACCACACTTGTTATAAATAATGAAGTACATATGTTCATTGATCCTGGTGCCACACATTTATTCATACCGCCATCATTCGCATATAAGTGAGTAAAAAGGCATGAATGCCTACATCATTGGGGACAATTCTGATAAATGAGTACCCGAATAGAGGAGGATTAATTAACGGAATATGGATAGAGAGATTTTAAGTTGAAAACAATGGCGAAAACATCACTGAAAAGTATACAGTAAGTGTTAACAAGTGAAAAAAAAGGGGTGCAACAGTTGAAATTAAAGGAGTAAAGGATTGTACTCACGAAATGAATAATGACAAGAGTTTCGTTATAATAGATACACTAAGGAGATAATCTTTAAGATGAGATATGCTTAATTCTGAATACAAGATGTATTGGAGTAAGAGGCGTATGCTAGGTAAGAACATCCTTACGATATGAAGTCATTAGGATTTAACCGATAAGTCGTGAATATAAATGGTGACCACATAGACTGATATATAAAGTAATTGTGGTCAAGTCTGAAGGTTAATAAAGGTATTTCAAAATACCTCCCAGCCTGAAGACTTGACAGCGTCTAAAAGTATATATATATAACCTATAACGTGAAATCGATCGTCGTAATAAATACCTTTAGCATTAGGATACCTTTACTAAGACGATAAGAATATTAAAATTCAACAAATCATAAAGGTTAACATAGTAAAATTTAATAAGAGCCGTTAAGATAAGAAAAGGAAATGACACAGGTTAGTACCTGAAAACATAAGCGATTTTGTAGGATCTTATACGCTTATGCGTAAATAAGTCAAGGATTGGACCAATTTGTAATCATCATTATTGATGATATGTTGGGTGTAGTTAAAGTCTAGGGCAAATTGTAAGCAATAATTGGAAAATTGCTTTTACAAATGGGTTGTTGCGAGTTCTCAATATGGTCTACTTGGTTGACAGTTTAACTAAGAAAACGTGGTCTTTGAATGAGATGATAAATAAGATGATAGATGTGACATGAATTTCGGTGTAGTGAAGTATGAACTGACCACCGTGATTAATTTCACCATACCTAACAGCTCAAGAGGTTCTCAGTGAGTATGGATACCTCAAAATAATGAAGGAGCTGTGTATTGATGTATAATGGGAAAATAGTCAATTATGGAGTCAGACAACTCCTTGATCATGAAATAAACTATCTGACTCATGATTTTAAGTTGGCAGTGATAGTACTTGTACTGAGGATATGGTACTACTAGGTACACGATGAGAAATTTTGGATATGCACTGATCATAAAGCCCCGAGTATCTGTTTTTCACAGAAAGAGGCGAATATGAGAATACATAGTGGATTAGAGCTTCTGAGAGATTTTGATTGTGAAAATTGTACCACCCAGGAAAGGCTAATGTGACGGCTGATGCCTTGAGTATAAAGAGCCTCGGGATGGTACTACATATGATGGTCAGGGAGCGAAGCTGCTAGAGCAGTTGTGGACCTCAGTATTGATGTGATCCCTTCTGATGATGACAGTGATTGTATGACAGCTAGCCTGAGACTAGAACCGGATGAGAGTGCCCGGATTTGCCAGGCTTAGCGTGATGATCGGCAGGGTGTCGATAGTGTGGGTCAGATTCAGAAGGGTACAGTGATAGAGTTCACAGTGGGTGATGATGAGTTACTGAGGATTCCGGGACAGTATGAGTGCTCCCTAGGACCACAGTTGATGAGATAGTAATATTGTCAGAAGCTCACTCTTCAGGATATACAGTGCATACGGAAAGTAAAGAATATATGAAATCTTTGAAAAGGGTATTGGTGGTCAGATGTGAAATGAGACATGGTAGAGATTGTGGAAAAGTGACTAGTATGTCAGCAGAATAAGGTAGAGTATTAAAAGTCTACAGAGTTATTACAGCACCTACCTATATCGACACGGCACGAAAAATGAGAGCAAGTCTCCATGAATGTCGTGATGGGTTACAGAGAACCCAGGTGAATTACGAGGCTATATGGATGATAGTTGCTAAGCTGACTAAGTCTACCCACCTTTTTGGTTATGAATCCCCAAATACTCAGAGTGTATATGAGGATTTATGTATAAGGAAGATTGTGGAACATTATGTAGCGTTCCAGTGAGCATTGTATTATATAGGGATTCCCGCTTCACTTTCTACTTCAGGGAATATTTTTCAGGAAGCTATGGGAACCCGACTGAGTATTAGCACAGCTTTCCGTCCTCAGACAGATGGTCAGTCAGAGAGGACTGTACAAGTTCTGGAGGATCCGATGAAGCGTGTGCCCTTGATTTTTATGCTCCTGGGATGATCAGTTATTATAAATCGAATTCGCCAATAGTGACAGTTGCCACTTGATGTATCGGGATAACAAATATGAGACAGTGTATGGTCGTAGGGGTTGTTTCCCCAAATTGGATAAAATAGGTGGGTGACAGATAGAATTATTTTCGACTTTGGATAATAAGTCTCTGAGGATGTTTAGTTAAGGATGAGAGATTAAGAACACCTCAGAGTAGATAGAAAAGTATTGGAATTCACCGAGTGTGAATTAGTATGGTTGAAAGTTACTTGTCCTAAGAGGATAAGGACATAGCGAACTTTTGGAAGAAGGTAAATTGAGTTTCGCTGGATTGAATCTTTTGAGAGATTGGACAAGTGGGAGATAAGACCTGTAGGTTGGCGTTATCATTTGAATAAGCAGGCACCCACAATGAGTTCCATCTTTTGATGCTTCGAAAATATTATCCAGATCCAGCATAGGTGATAGGATATGAGATCCAACAGTTCAGCTTAATGCAAATATAAGTATATTGATAAGTTGATTTGGGCATTAAACAGGAAAGAGGAAGAATTGAGGTTTAAGACGATCTCCCTAATTAAAGTCCTTTGGTAGTAATACACTCCAGAAAAAGGTCACATGAGAATTAAAGAAGTATGATACGATTGATGAACCCGGAGTAGTTTATGGACTCATATGACTTGGTTCTAATTTGGAGGACCAAATTTCTCTTAAGTGGGGGAGATTTGTAAGACCTGAAATTAAATCGTAAATTTTTATGAGGGATGAAAATGATGAAAAATTTAACTGAATGGGATTCGGATTGGAAATAAGGAATTAAAATACGAAATGAATGAGTATTCGTGAAGGGAAGTTGGGGTAAATTAATCCCGAACACGTGCAAGGGCAAAACGGTCAAAAGATCAAAAGTCGGGATAAATTCGATAAGAAAATTTAATTAAAAAAATAAGGATTTAGAATATCTTGATCAATAATAAGGAAATTATATAATTTTGAGTCAAATTGATCAAGATCTGGAATTTTTAGAAATATCGAAAAGTCACTTGGGACAATATCCCAAAAATACGGAGAAATTATACCCGAAAAATGGTTAAAAATATAATAAATAAAATAAATTAAATTAAGTTAAATTGTTTGGAATAAAATATTAATTTTGTAGATATTTTCAAATTTTTTTTAGACTATTTTAATGAATATTTTAATAATAAAATAAATTGTTAAAAAAAATAATAATTGTAAAAAAAAAGAAGAGGAAATCTGAAAATGTATCTGGGAGAGAGAAAACGATGGAAACTGAGGAAGCTGTCGCGCGTGGCTTGTCCGATCCACGGCCACCGGCAACCGACGGCCCCGACGAACAGCCGGACAGGAAGAAGAGCGGCCGCGAAGCTATTGGCACCGGCGACGCGCGCTAAGGAGGCCAGAAATCGCCGAACGGAGGAAGAGAAGCCCGCGGGGAAAACGTCGTCGGTCCCTACGATCCACGGCAGCTGGGGGCGAACGGCGGGTACCGGCGTGATCGGGAAGAGGAGCTGGTTCTTTTGAGACCAATATCGGCCGGCGAAACTGCCGGAATCCGTCGGATCGAGAGGTAACAGCCGATGGGGAGAAAGAAATATTCGCCGGCGATGGCTACGTTTCGACTCCAGCCGAGGCCCGATCTTGGATGCCCAGGTGCAGACTCGTCGAACGGTGGTGGTGAGGCGTCGGGAACCGGCCGGACGGCGTCGGAATGACCAAATAGGGATTGAACCGGGTGAACCGGCCAAACTGAATCTAACCGGACCGAGCTGAACTGGCGGTCTGAACCGGACTGAACCGGTTCAGCCAAAAAGAGAAGGAAAAAGGAAGAAAAAGGGAAAAAGAAAAAGAGAAAAAATTGGGAAAAACTCCCGGCGATGTAATCGAGCTACGGGTAAGTCAGTAGTGGTCGAAATTGACCTGATTTAAATTTCGGAGTATTTAATTTAATTAATTTTGGGCTGAAAAACTTACCCGGAAAAATTATGAAATTATGTAGCTCGACAATTGGCATCCAACGAGAGCTCGAGATAGCCTCAAATTTCGCACTATCATGGAATCTCGGGTAAGTGACCATTATTTACGACAATTTACATCGTTATGCGTGATATGAATTTAAATTCTGCATAAATTGAATAAAATTATGAAAAATTAGATAAATTGTCGTAAATAATAAATTTAGCAATTCGAGAGCTAGAACGAGGCCCAATAAATTGTTGGTGGGCCCAATGAGCCCAATAGGCCTCGATAATGTGAAAATTAAGTAAAAAACGGGCTTAAGGCCGAGTAAGGCCCATTAAGGTGCAATCGGCCCAATAGGGGTAAATGAGTCCAATGATTTAAATTAAGCCCAGAAAGTATTAAATACAATTAAATTGTATAATATCTGACCTGAGAAACATTTATACGCAGTTTCAAACATTGGATTGAGAGCAGATCGGATTGCGCGACGTGATATCAGAGAAAAGGTCAGATTCGACAGGAAAATCGAGGTAAGGGAATTTTGTAGGTATATAGAGATACCTATACGTATTTTTGAGGGGATTTACAGGGTCTAGAATTTCTTTAACTATCTAGAAATGAAATAATAATTTTACAAAAATCGGGGCATAGGTAAATAAGGAAAAAATGACGATTTTGCCCCTGGGAGTAAAAATTTACAAAAAGGGTAGTAAGGCAGATAAATTGCATGATTATCATGTTTTAATGCTTTATATGATTATATTGCTTTGATTTAAGCAAATATGCACATAGGTTGGCTATTGATTTCGTGAAATATACAAAAGGGTACCGGTTTGTACCGGTTACTATTTTAAAAGATGTTTTGTCAAGATTTAGCCACCTATCGTATTTATACAAGTAAAAAGAGTGCTAGAGTCTTACTCGCACTCAAGTTTACTGTTTTATTCTCATGAAAAGCCGTACTGGAGCATTGCTCGTACGAGAAATTTGTGTGTGCACAAAATCGTGCTGGAGCTTCGCTCGCACGAGATTTTAGATATCATGATATGCATAGCGTGGTGCTGGAGCTTCGCTCGCACTAGACGTGAGTTGACATGCATATAGTCGTGCGGAAGCCTCCTGTAGACTGTGTGTCACAGAGAGTTGAGATGCTCGCACGCATACTTTGAGACATGGGTTGGTTATCGACATAGTATTGGGGTGGATAAGACCTACGGCAGGCACCCCCAGACTATGATATGGGTTCATGGAGTATGATGTACCGTGTATGTCACATGGAGTACGCTGTACCGTGCAGTCATGATGACTCTATGATGTTACTTGATATTCTGGCGGGTAGGACTTGACCCCACCTCCCGTTGCAGTTGTGATGCCCCGTACACCGGGATCCGTGTAGCCTGGGATCACAGGGACATAGTATGGCCATAGTCCTCAATTTTTCATACAGTAACCTACATGCCTCACATGATATCATACGGTCTAGATAGACCAGGACAAACCCGATGGAGGGGTAGTCCCGATTTGTGTTTTTAAAAGAGATGTGATTTGATGAATCAAGATATTCCCGAGAGATGGGTTTGACCTTGATGAAGTTGTTTTATAATGAAATAAATGAGTTTTAATGTGACGAGCATGAGATGTCATACATGATGATTTTCCATGTGTGCTTTATATGTCGATTTCATGATTTCTTGTATATGATATATACATACATGTGGCATTGTTTTAATCTTACCTCATGCTCCGAAAGTAAACGATTTTTACATCATGACATTATCAGCACGTAGATAGTATAGTTATCTACCTGCTTACATTATTGCCTTACTAAGCACGTTTCGCTCACCCTTTCATTTTTCACCCCACAGGGTACCTTCAGTAGAAGAGAGCGATAATAGTCTCGCATCTCGGTTATCCGCTGCTTCTTAGCAAGACCAGGTATACACATTTGTATAATTTCGTATCTGAACATATAGATGCACAGTACTGTATATGGATTTAATATTGGGGATGTATTTTGTTTAAATAAATTGATATGTGAATGTGAATATGAAAATGGAATGGTAAATAGGTGAGAGGTTACTAACACCGAATCATAGCCCAACTGTTTAGTAGTGTAACTGTTCACGACGGGTGAGGAAATGAAAAAAAAGCGAAAAATTTGTAGGGATTTTTAGGTAATTTGGGTCGTGACAACTAGTGCGAGCTAAGCTCCAGCACTGTGTCATAAATAATCAAGTGAAAATATAGTGTGAGTTAGACTCCAGCACCCTGTCACGAAATCATATGAAAATCTGGTACGAGTTATACTCCAACACTTATGCATGCAAAACTCTAGTGCGAGCTTTTGCTCCAACACTAACGCATGAATCACACAAATAAAAAACTCGTGCGAGCTGAGCTCTAGCACGTCACATGTCTATAAAATCATCTAGGCGGCTTTGTTATCTCAAAACAATTTCCAACCGAATCACATTGTTGAAATTATGCAATGTTGTGCATTTTTATTTAAAAGTTAGACAGCCTACTCATGCACGTGTCAAAACACCTCAAGAATAAGCAGGAACCTCTTATTGTTGCTCCTCCCAATTTTTCCTAAGTTTGGAAATTTTACCCTTAATAAGGGTATTTTGGTAATTTACCCATCCGAGGCACTAAAATTTTTTTCTTAAATCTAGACCCTTCAGACAATTTAAGAGACTGCAAATGAAGTTGAAATTGCGTAAAGTTACCTCTAGCAGTCTGTAAAATTCCTTTTTCCTAGAATTACGCTCAAGCTTATCCCGTTTCACCCGTACCAGGTCTCTCAGTCCAACTTGCTCCAAACCAAGTCTAAGGAGCTGCATATAACCACATATTTAGGTCAGTTCTAATATACTTATCAGTATTTCACTTATACTGATCGAATCTAAAACATTGGACCCGTTTTACTTTATTGGGTCCGATTGCATCTTAATAGGCCTCGACCCATTTCCAACTCGTTTCCACTTATTAAATCCCTTCTTTAAGTCTATTGGGCTCTCAATACCCATTGGGCTTTATTCCCAACTCTTTGGATAGCCCATTAATCATTTACGACAATTAATTCAAAAATCTCAATATAATTCACTAAATGCGGAATTAAATCCGAAATTCGTAAAATAAATCTTTAATGCGCGAATAATTACATAAATTGTTGTAAATGAGCTTTACTTACCCGAGATTATGTGATGATGCTCAAATCGAAGTTCGATCGGGCTAACGTATACGATTTATCGTCGAACTACACAATTTTATATTTAATTTCGGGTTAATTTTTGATCAAGTGTAATTTAAATAAATTTCTTGGTAATCAAATCGGTCACTTTTGACCTCTTACCAACTTACCCGAAGTCCAGTGTGTCCTAAAAAATTCTTCCCCTTTTTCCTTTTTTCTATTTTTCTTCCTTTTGCTTCCTTTTTCCTCTCTTTCTTGGCTGAACAGATTCGATCCGGTTCAACCCGATTCAGACCGGTCGGTTCAACCGGTTGTGAGATCTGAGAATTTCAGACATATTTAATGATGTAATAATAAATTGAAGTGTAATTTATTGAGCTAAGTGAATTGTGGGAATTATAATTGGAGATTTATATGTTAAGTATGTAAAATAAGCTTGATCCATGAGGACAGATCGATCTGGGAGAAGGAGAGATCGATCTGGTGAATTAAACATGACGAGGAAGGGGAAATTTGAGGAGCAGATCGATCTCCAATGGAAGAGATCGATCTCCTTATGAATCTGTTTGAGAAGGGATCGATCTCATGAGGAAGAGATCGATCTCCAAATGCTTCTGTTTGGGAGAAGATCGATCTCCTCAAGGCACAGATCGATCTCATAAAGCCATAAAGAGATCGATCTCACCCCTCGACAAATCGATCTCCTAGGCATAAAATTACCCAGATCGTCCCCAAAAATTCAAACGCAGATCGATCTCCCCAGGAGACAGATCGATCTCCTACCTCCAGTCTATATAAGGGACCCGTGTTTTCTCCTGAAATCTTACTTTCTCTCTCTTTCAAACCTCCATTTTTCCGAAAACCTAGTTTCTCACTCCTCCAAATCTCCCATTTCCGGCCAAATAAGCTATTGTGGTAAGAAGGAAAGTTGTTCCTCATCAAAGGGAGAACAACATACTTGGAAATCGAAGGACGAATCGGATCGAGGCGTGAGTTGTGCGTCTCACAAGCTTTGGGTAATTTCTAAACCTCGATCTTGACATTTGAGTTGATTTTGATGTTATTGGTGGTTGAATTTGTGTTGAAATGGCTGAAAGATGACTAGGGATTGATTAAATTTCAATGTGGTAGGAGTGATATGCATATTGAGAATTTTGGTGAATTTAGGAAATTGTGAGCTATAAATGGAAAATTGGACAATGTGGAGAATTAGCTTAGATAATTGGTATTAGAGATATCGAACATTGGGATATTGTGAATAGAGTTGTAGTTTAGGGTTGAGTTACGAGAAATCAAGGGAATTGAGGTGTTATGAGCAATTATGCTCGATTTTAAGAATTGAGGCTTATGTGATGTGGAGTATTGATGTTTTAACATCGTTTGGACAGCTCGGGAGTTCCAGAGTGGAATGCGAGACTAGTCCGTGATACAGGGGAAACGATTGCACTATACGAGGTGCAAAGAGGTAAGGGAAATCTAAACCATTTGTGTATGTGAATTGCAAACTGTTTTAGCATGATTTACGATTTATAAACAAGCATGTTGAGTATTTTGTGTTGAGATTTGAACTGCACACGATTTTATAGCCGGTTGGAGCCCAATGTTTTATGAGTTTATAACTGGGCTCTACGTTAAGGCAATATTGAGATTTGAGAAATGTGTGCTTGTGCTTTGCCGGTTAGAACTCGATTTTTATTACGTTTTGTGTTGAGTACAAAACGGTTTTCAAATGAGTTTTATGAGAGAGAAACCATTACGAGTTCTACGTGAAGGCAAACCTGTCTTATGTGATAAGACTTGGGTGTGTAGTTGTGAGTACACACCGGGCATTGCTCTGGTAGCATGTAAGCCCGAATTCTTCTCCGTTCTGGTAACGTTGAGAAACCCCATTGGTGGCTGTGCCACGTATACCCCATTGGTGGCTGTGCCACGTTGAGAAAACCCCATTGGTGGCTGTGCCACGTATACCCCATTGGTGGCTGCGCCACGTTGAGAAACCCATTGGTGGCTGTGCCACGTATACCCCATTGGTGGCTGCGCCACGTTGAGAAACCCATTGGTGGCTGTGCCACGTATACCCCATTGGTGGCTGCGCCACGTTGAGAAACCCATTGGTGGCTGTGCCACGTATACCCCATTGGTGGCTGTGCCACGTTGAGAAACCCATTGGTGGCTGTGCCACGTATACCCCATTGGTGGCTGTGCCACGTTGAGAAACCCATTGGTGGCTGTGCCACGTTGAGAAACCCCATTGGTGGCAGTGCCACGTTGAGAAACCCTATTCAGTGGCTATGCCACGTGAGAAAATAATTCAGTGGCTTTGCCACGTGTGTATTGTGGCTATGCCACGTGTGATTTTAAATCAGTGGCTATGCCACGTTATTTGAGAAAGCGTTTAACGCGTATTTTCACATGCTTAGTTTTGCTCTAGAGTGAGCCTTTTACTTCATGTTTTCACATGACTTGACACATGAGAGTGTCGTTTTGAATATTTTCATGCTATGGTTTTCAAATGAGTTTCACATACAAATAAATGCTTTGTGATGTGCATTTTGGTTTATGAAATGAGTCCCCTACCCCCCTTTACTGAGCGATTTAGAAGCTCACCCTGTTTTTCTTTCCCCCCAGAGTTCTTCAAGTGAATAAGGACTTCCCTGCGGCGTACGGAGTGGTGGCTAGTGGAGGATTCAAGCTCCAGGCTATATAATTTGTACTTTGAGGTATATTATCTTTTCATGTACCCAGACTATTAATGTATTTGCAGACACTTGATGTATGACATTATATGGGATGTATTAGGATTAATTGACTTGTAATCGAGTAATGGGTATAATACAATATTTATTATATCATGAAGAGATCCTGAGGCATGATAATTATGATGATGTATGACACTGCACAGGAATGCACTCTTTATTTGTGAATTAACGAGTAAAAAGTTTTAAATTAGCCCTATTTTCCGCATTTTCGGGGCGTGACACCGGTTCAGTCCAATCTAGTTTTCTTCTTCACCGTTCAGAACTCTGCTGGTTGGTTCTTCGCTGGCTTCCACCTCTAGCAGCTCCGCAGGGTAGTCCGATTCAAGAATATGGCCTCAATTTCGCCAACGGTGGCCAAAAAGTGGCTGGTTCGGCCAATTCTCCCTCGACGTCGGTACCCTTTCTCTTCCCGTGCAGTTCGACAGCGTTTCTCACCGATCTACGCCTGGATCGACGCCACTGTCATCCCCTCTGGCTAGTGGCGAGTCACTCCTCCTTCCTCCGATTGTCGATCATCTCGGTTTTCTCTTTTTCCTTCACTTTCTCTCTCTTTCCTCTTTCTCTCTCGTCGGCCGCCATTCTCTAATAGCTGTCGGTGCCGACGAGCGTAGCTGCCCCTCTCGTCTAACTTCTTGGTCACCAGAGGTCGTCGGTGGTGGAGATCGACTGCCTCGGTCTCGCCCTCTTCGCTTCGTTTCGCGTTTTTAGATTCAAATTTTTTTTAATTTAATTTTATTTTATTTTATTTTTATAATTTGTTATATTATTATTATATTCATTAAAATAATTTAAAATTACAAAATGTCCACCAAAAAATTATATTTTATTTAATTAATTTATTGTATTTTAACCTTTTTCGGTATATTTTCTTCGTATTTTCGGGATATTGTCCCGAGTGAATTTCGGTAAACCTTAATAATTTCAGATCTGGATCAATTGGACTCGAAATTTGATAATTTCTTTGTCATTGATCAAGATGTCCTAAATCCCTATTTTTAATTAAAATTTTCTTATCGAATTTATACCGAATTTTGGTCTTTTGACCTTTTTACCCTTGTACGTGTTTGAGATCAATCCAATCCAACTTCCCTCCACGAACACTCACTCATTTCGTATTTTAAATCCTTATCTCCAGTATGAATTCCATTCGTTTAAATTTGTGATCATTTTTAATCCTTTATAAGAAATTACAATATAATTTCGGGTCTTACAGTAGGTTCTAACGTAGCAGCTCAGAAAAAGCAGGAACATCAGGATCAGGCTGCAAAGGAAACAAAGCTAGGCGTTTCTTCATCTATACCTTCTTCTACTTCACAGCCTTCATCATCCTCTTATGCTACACATGTTACCACTACATCCCTTCTAGTTAGACCACCAGTACATTTTTTCTCAGAGGTTTCAAAACCAAAAGCTTGACCAACAATTCACTAAATTTCTTGAGGTTTTTAAGAAACTTCACATCAACATTCCTTTCACAGATGCTTTAGAGAAAATGCCGAGTTATGTGAAGTTCCTGAAGGATATCCTCTCTAGGAAAAGAAGATTGGAAGACTATGAGACGGTGGCCTTGACTGAGGAATGTAGTGCAATTATTGAAAGGAAGTTACCCCCCAAGCTCAAAGATCCCGGGAGTTTTACCATACCCTACACGATTAGAAATATGTCCTTTGGTAGAGCCCTATGTGATTTAGGAGCCAGTATAAATCTGATGCCTTGGTCAATCTACTAAAAGTTAGGAATATGGGATGTCAAGCCTACCAGAGTGACCCTTCCACTAGCTGATCGATCCATTAAATATCCGAAAGGGGTCATTGAGGATGTGCTGATAAAGGTGGACAAATTTATTTTCCCTGTAGATTTTATTGTATTAGAGATGGAGGAAGATAGGGAAGTCCCCATCATACTAGGCAGACCTTTCCTAGCGACTGGTAGAACATTAATTGATGTACAAAATGGGGAGTTAACTATGAGAGTCCTAGATCAGGAGGTGACATTTCATGTTTTCAAACCTTTGAAGTTCCCTGATGACTCTCAAGATTGTTTTAGGATGAAGGATATAAGGCTTAAGCATAAGAAATATGAAAGAATGAGGGAAGTAGATAGAGCTAAGGAGGAGTTAACTGTCAACATTATGTCACCATTGTGGCAGATCCTCCTACTCTTTGCCCTGCTGCTGAGTGTTGTGTTCTTCAGCTGCATTTGAAGTGGTTGTATTTTTGTTTTCACTTTGTATATAGTTATTTTTCTTTTTTCTTTTCTTTTCTATTGTTTCTTTCTTTGTTTATGCTGTAAATTTCTTTTCTAGTATTACGTTTTCAATCAAGCTTCAGTTATTCATCATCATCAGAAAGGGGAGTACTTTGTTCTTGAGCTTAAATTCTTAAATTATCTGCACACTGAGGACACTGTGCACTTTAAGTTTGGGGGAGGGGATATCACTTAAGCTATTTTAGGAAAAATTGGAAAAATTTCAAAATTTTTTCAAAAATCTGAGAAAGAATTTTCAAAATTTTTTCGAAAATATGAGCTTAAATTGTTTGATTTTAGGATGATTTAGTGCTTAGCATATAGTTTTCCCATATTTCGATGATATGACCCTATGATTTAGTTTGACTTTGATTGAATAAGAAGCATGATTATAGGAAAAGCATGAATTTGAATTCTTGAATTTTTTTGAATTCTTATTGTGATTGCCTCATCTTATGCACATGTCATGTCATGAATTAGTATATTTATTTAGAGAAAGCTTATGTGTACATAGGATTGCATTTGTTCAGTTGATTTTGTGCATCATATTCTAGAATTTGTTTGATCTGATCTCGATGTAAAATATTAGATCACACTTAATTAGGGAGATGATTTAGGCTATCTTTGGATCGTTTGAGCCTTTCTAGCCATCCTTGTACATATTTTACCCCTAATCACCCATCTGGGCCAAATAAGCTTTTCTCTGTAAATACACCTGCTTATTTTTTTCCTTAGCTTAAATACTCTGTTCCTATCCCTTACCCCAAAAGCATGAAAAGTTATTAGGATATATTGTGAGCTATGTACATATGGGTATTAAGTGATAGTGATGAAGTATATAAAAAAAATGAAAAAGAAAGAAAAAGAAAAAGAAAAGAAGAAAGAAGAAAAATACAAAAATAGAATAAAAAGTTTAGTGAAATAAATAAGTTTGGGGAAAATAAATTTGAGCTCTTACATAAAGATCTTAGAAGTAATGCATGTTAAGGGGTAATTAAACCTAAATTGACTTTATCATACCTAGGCCCCAACTTTACATTACAAGCTTAATGAAGTCCTATTGATCTTTGGTTAAGTGTGACTACATTAGTGGAGAGAGAAGTGAAAAGAAAACTTATGGGAATGATCACTTGTCATTGACTTTGCATTCACTGTGTTTACATAATCTGATCCGGATAATGTACTGTGAAGTGGCTTTGACATTTTCACACGCACACATGAGGAGTCCAATTTGGGTTAGGACTTAGGATTGAATGATTCTGAATGTTGGACTTGTAATTGTGAATCTTTGAGATCATAGTCTGTATTTTTTCTTTGAGGATAATATTGGAGAAAATATTATGTTTGTACTTGTCATTCTTGCATGAATTTTGTTTTGCTTGAGGACAAGCAAAAACTCAAGTTTGGGGGTGTGATAATTCTATGAAAATAGAATTATTTGTGCTTAATTTCCTAATTAATTATTTAAATCCCCAATTTATTTTTTTAATTATCCCCTTTATTTAATTAAAATTCTTTAATGTACAGGTAAATAAAATCCGGATGAAACTCAGTCGTTTCAATCAAAAATGGGCTGGAAACGGGCCAAAGGAAACTGGACCACTTCCAATTTGCAGACCGAGTCACCAGTCGTCTGGACACGTGGGATGCCAGGTGTTAGTATTTTATTCGCTCCGAAATGATGAGATCGACAGACACCGTGCTAACCTTTTAGAAGATAAACGTCGGGCCACATCGCACAACCAAGTGTACTAGAAGACGAGTGACATGAAAATATCTACTCTGCAGCAAATCAATTGAAGACAAGTGGCCAAACAATGCCAACTCATCTAGGACGGCAAAATTACCATTGTACCCCTAAGTGTGTGTATAAATAGAATATGATGGCAATTGAAAAAATCAAGTAGTGTAGAATTTAGGGTAGCCTAGGTTAGAATAAAAGTAATTTAGGAGTAGGAGTAGTGTTATAATAGTTTTAGAATAGTTTTTTTTTTCTTTAAAAACTTTCCTGTTTGCTTTATTTTCCAATGAATGTTGTTTTAGCCACCATTTCCATATTCATTTTCGGTTTTGCTCAAGTTCCTTTCATTTATTATTTTAATGTTTAAGTTTAATGAAAAGTTTTCAATTTTATTGTCCTAAGCTCTCGGTTTGCACTTTCTTTACAAAAAAAATTTTACTCATTATTTCTGATGCTTGATTTTGTTTTCTTTATTTTGCCACTATTTTTTGGATTCATGGTTTTAAGGAGGCAGTCGAGTATTGTGAGAGGTTATACATAGCTGGTGATAGTGGCTAAGCATTCTCTCCTTGCTCCGTTGCATCCATTTACTTACGGGTCATTTATTTCGTTGTTTCCAAATCCAGCATTTTTACATTTACTGTGTGCTTCCTTATTCTTTTCATTTGTTGTTTAAAGTTTTTCTTGTACTATTTGTGTATTTCTCGGGCTTTGTTGCTTTGTGGTCTCGTGAAGGCTAGGTAGGCTCAAGAAGGTTGTTGGTTGCTGGTCTAAACAGCAGCAACCCGTGGCTTTGCAGAAGTTGGTGGACAGCTACCGGTGGATGAAGCGTAGAGCATCACGGCTCTACCTCTCGGTTTCATTCTAAGTTGCCTATTACATTCTAATCGGTGCATGCTACTTGAAGCTGTTTATATATGTTGCTGGGACCATTGATACAAGAACTGAGCAGAAATCAGTATCGAGCAATGCAGTGGGGAGGACGTGAGCAGGTCTGGAGCAGAACGTTCGATGCAGCTGAAGATGACACTAGTATGCCAGTGGCATGGGTAGGGAATGGAGCAGAGAGCAGGACCCGTGCAGAGAGCAGGACCCGTGCAGAGAGCAGGACCCGTGCAGAGAGCAAGAGCAGGACAACGTCTGGAGCAACCAAAGAGAAACGTGCACGGGACTGCAAGCAGCTGGGATTTCTGATTAAGGCCATGTTTGGCATTCCCAATTTATCCCAAATCAATTTTTATGCATATTTGTTATCTTGTTTTATTATCACTATTCCCTTTAATTTTAAATTTTTTTTATAGCTTAGGTTAGTTTAGGTAAAAATAGGCTTAGTTTAATTTACATATTATTGTTCCTAGCTTATTAGTATAAACTTAGTTCAATTTAGGAATTTAGAATTGAATTTAGTATTTAGGTAGTACATAATTAAAATTAGTAGTAGAATTATTTTAGGTAATTTTAAGTAAGTTTTCATTTTAAATTAAAAAATCCAGTAATATTTCTCATGCATTAATTAGATTTTGTTTTAGTGTTAGTAATTAGTTAGAGTTAGATTTTATTTAGGATTATTTTATAGGTAGTTAATTTCTTAGTTTGATTTAAGAATTTCTTTAGGATTAATAGAAGTTTTGTTTTATTAGACTTTAGGTTAGTTTGCATTTTTGTTAAGTAGTTTAATTACATGTATATTTTATTTTAAGCTTGGTTAATTTTAGTTTAATTAATTTGTTTCTTTATTTTCATATTTGCATTCTAGTTTAATTGCATTTTAGTTAATTAATTTTAACTGTTTTAATTTTCTTTTGTAGGTTGTTGTTTTTAATTACTCGGAGCTCTGTAAGTAATTTTAGCTCGATTTTATTTTCTTTAGTTTATAGTTTTTATTATTTACAGTATTTCTAGCCTTGTAGATCACCCATCAGCAATTCATAATTTGTTAGGATATACTTAGGGTAAGATTAACCGGTAGTTAATTAGGCAATTCAACTTCTCTGTGGGACGATAATCTGGTACTCAAATCCCATTATTACTTGTATGACCCGTGCACTAGCGGATAGAATGTCTAGGTCACTTAAAGTGGGCATAGTCATCACATCACCGGGTAAGCCTAATGTTGTAGCTGATGCCTTGAGCAAGAACAGCCTTGGGATGGTATCGTATATGATGGTTAGGGAACACGAGTTACTAGAGGAGTTTGCTAGCCTCAGTTTGGATGTTGTGCCTTCTGATTCAGATATGGAATGTGTGATAGCTATCCTAAGGTTGGAACATGATCTGATAGACAGGATCAAACAGGCTCCCCAGAGTGATCTGTATTACGTTGATATGATTAGTCAAATTTAGATGGGCATAGTGACTGAGTATGAGTTGAGTTTTGATGGACTACTGAGGTTTAGAGGTAGATTATGTGTTCCCAAGGGCCAGAACTCAAGAGATTGATTTGTCAGAAGCTCATTCATCGAGGTATACGTTAAATCTGAGGAGTAGTAAGATGTATTAGAATCTCCAAAAAGTGTATTTGTAAGACCCGATATTTTCAAGTGCATTTAAAAATGCAAAAGGACTTAAATGACATTCCCGAATACGTGCAAGGGCAAAATGGTCGAAAGACCAAAATTCGATATTAATCGGGACAAGAAAATTTAATTAAAAATATGAGATTGAGAAATCTTGATCAATGACGAAGAAATAATTAAATTTCGGGTTAAATTGATCAAGATATGAATTTATTGAAATGAACCGAGATTTTCGCATCGAAAAATAATCCCGAAAATAATCGAAAAATATACAGGAAAGGTAAAATCGGACTGAGAAAATTATTTACAGATTAAATGAATAAAATATAAATTTTATTAAGGATATTTATGCATTTTAATATTATTTTATTGAATAAAATAATATTAAAAATAAATTATAAATAAATAAAATTTGAAAAAAAAAAAAAAAAAAAAAAAAAAACGCGAATTGGAATCGCGAGAAACAGAAACAGAGAAGAAGAAAAACGCGAAAGGCGAGCCGAGGAAGAGAAGACGACGGACGAGCCTCACCGGCGGCCAAGGGCCCCAGGCGAGGGTCGGCGAAGGTCGGCCGACCTCAGGCGAGCCCACAGGCGGCATCGACGCGCGGCCAGGTGGCCGGAAAACGCCGGAAAACGAAGGAGATGCCGCGGGAGAAAAGCTTTGATTCGCCGGCGATGGCGTCGATTCGAGCCACACCGAGGCCCGATCTAGGGAGCCCATGCGATGGCGCGCCGAACGGCGGTGGAATCGGTCGGAGAACCGGCCGGACGGCGCCGGCACGACCAATTGTTCCCTGAACCGGCCGAACCGGACTGAACCGGCGGTCTGAACCGGACCGGACCGGTTCAGCCAAAAAGAGAGGGAAAAAAGGAAGAAAAAGGGAAAAAGAAAAAGAGAGAAAAATTGGGGAAAATTCCTGTGATGCAATCGAGCTTCGGGTAAGTCGGTAAGCGGTCAAATTGACCGATTAAATTTTTAGAATATTTAATTTGATAAATAATCGACTGAAAGTTTACCCGAAAATATATTTAATTGTGTAGCTCGACAATTGGCATCCACTGAGAGCTCGAGACAGCCTCGATTTGTGTACGATCATGGAATAACGGGTAAGTGACCCTTATTTACGACAATTTTATATCGTTATGCGTGATTGATATTTAACGCATGAATTACGGATTTAATTTCCGCATAAATGAATTAAATTCTAGAAATTGGGATAAATTGTCGTAAATAATTCATAAGCTGTCTGAGAATTTAGAACGAGGCTAAATAAATATTGATGGGTCCAATGAGCCCAATAGGCCTCGATAAAGTGTGGTAAACGGGCTTAAGGCCGATTAAGGCCCATTATGGTGCAATCGGGCCCAATATGGGTAAACGGGCCCAATGATTTAAATTAAGCCCAGAAAATTGTGAAATACAATTAATTGTATTGTATTTGACCTGATGAATGTGTATCCGCAGTGCCAGAGATTTGATTTGGATTCGGAGCAAATCGGACTGCGTGACAAGACATCAGTGGGAAAGGTCAGACTGTACAGAAAAATGAGGTAAGGGAATTGTGTGAGTAGCTAGAGGTAGCTACGCATATTTTAATAGATTTTGTATACACTGATTATGTATGTATACACGATTATTGTAAAATGATCCTAAAAGTGGTTTAAATAATTTTTAAGGATCGAAATAGGTGAAATGTCTATTTTACCCCTATTGAGGGAAGTTCACCTAAGGATGGTGAAAGCATGACATGCATGGAATGCATGATTTAAGGATTTTTATGATTAAGGAATTTTCTTGATTTTAATCAAAGTAAAGCGATAGATTGGCCAGTAAATGGATGAATTTCACAAAATAACACTACGTAGGTGTTATTAATATTTAAATAGAAATTTCTTTGGAAAACGGCCAACTATCAGTTTATATGGAAACAGATAGTGCCGACACATAGTTCGCACTATATCTGCGTTTGTGAATGTGCATAAATGTGCTTGAGCAGTTGCTCGCACCGACTTGTGACATCATATGCATGAAATGTGCTAGAGCATGGTGCTCGCACTGATTTTTAATATTGTGAAATGAGAGCTGCTGGAGCCTAGCTCGCACTCTGTTTTGACATGTTTTGACATGTTTTGATTTGTTTTGACGTGGTATGCATAAAATAGTGCTGGAGCGATTACTCGCACTACTTTTAATGATTTGACATGCATGAGAGATGCTGGAGCTTAGCTCGCATCCTGTTTTGATTTAATATTGCATAAAGCCGTGCTGGAGTGTAACTCGCACGAGATTTGATTTAGTTATGCATAAAGCCGTGCTGGAGTATAACTCGCACGCGATTTGATTTACTTGAGCATTCATTTGTGCTGGAGCGTTGCTCGCACAAAGTTTTATATGGTTTTCATAATTCATTTGAATGCTGTGCTGGAGTTTTTCTCGTACGAGGTTTTCACTGAATTTATATACATATCCGTACTAGAGCGTTGCTCGTACGTGGAATTTACATGAAATTATAATCAGTTTAAGTCGTACTGGAGCGCTGCTCGTACGCAGATTTCACTGATTTTTATGAAACCGTGCTAGAGCTTCGTTCGCACGAGGTTTTCAGATATCATGAATATGCATGGAGCCGTGCTTGAGCTTCGCTCGCACAGGGATTTATATTACATGCATATAGCCGTGTTGGAGCCTCCTGTAGACTGTGTGTCACAGTGAGATGATATGCTCACACGTGCATCCTGAGACAGAGATGTTATGGGTGGATAAGACCTATTACAGGCACCCCTGATTGAGCTTGGGTTCACGGAGTACTTTGTACCGTGTATGTCACGCGGAGTACGCTGTACCGTGGGGATTGTTGGAGTGGAGTGGCATTAGCCACGAGGCAGCAAGCCTTGCCCTCGCAATCCTGGTGTTATGCTGTTCTGGCGGGTAGGACGACCCACCTCCCGTTTCAGGTGTGATACCCCGCACACTAGGTACCGTGTTGCCAGGGATCACTAGGATATGGCCATAGTCCTCGATGTTACTGTTAATTACCTGATTGTCTCACATGATATAACTTGTGGTCTGTTAGACCAGGGTAGACCCGAAGGAGGGGTCAGGCCCCCGATTTGATGATTTGATGATTTCAGATGATTTTATGATATGCGACCCTGAAAGAAGGGTGGTTTTATAACTCAAGTTTTATAATGAAATATAACAAATTGTTTTATGAGTTTTGAGATGATTGACCCAGAGGGGTTATTTTATACTGCGTTTTAAATGAATTGATTTAAATGCAGTGGTATGATGTGTTTTTCCATGCTTTCATTTGAAATCCATGTTTTGTCTTACATGGCATGAAAGATTGCATGATCTTGATTAAATTCATGCTTAATATGATTTAATGATGTCACATAAAATGCTTTGAATGCATGAGTTACATGATTTATATATGCACAAATAGTTTTGGATAAACTATGGCATTGAATATGCATGACTTTGTGCGTGTAATTTTAAATGAAAAGAAATGGATTTAAGGGCATGGCATTATGAGCATGTAGATAGTGGAGCTATCTACTTACTTGCATAATTGCCTTACTGAGCGTGTGGTTTGCTCACCCCCCTTATTTTTCCATCTTTTCAGAGCACTTGTAATAATTATTGAGCGGCTGAGGACTTGCATGCTTAATATCCGCTGCTTGCTGCTTCCCATCGAGAGACAGGTATACACATTTGTATGGTTTTGTATCTAAATATGTAATGCACAGTACTGTAAATGGATATGATGTCGGGGATGTAGAGTCATGTAAATACCATTGGGTATGTGTTTATTTAAAGTCAAAAGGATAGTAGACTCTCATATATGATTTTGGAAATGGAATGGTAAATGGTGTGAGGTGACTAACACCGAATCATAGCCCAACTGTGTTGTAGGATGATCACGACGAGAGAAAGGTAAGAATTAAATAATAAATGAAAAAGCGAAAAATTTACTCTGATTTTTAGGTAATTCGGGTCGTGACAGGTTTAATGGTATCAGAGCTTGAGTTGGCCTGATATGAGTCGGTGTTAGTGGTTAAGAAATTACATCCCCATGTACTGTGCATTGCTTAGATACAATTGTGTATATCGAGATGGAAGTGCAGCTAAGAATTTGGTTTTAAATGCAAGAATAGACTCATTGACTGATAGCCGCTATGGTTGAGAGGCGAGTACACGAGCTCAAGGCCGTTGAGGTAGGCCCATGAGTTGTACTGAGTCGCCACATGAGACTTGAGATGAGATTGACGTGGAGGCTGGTTGATCATGCCCCACAGAGTCCAACAGAGAGATCGGACAGAGTCTGACAAAGAGATCGGATAGAGTCTGACAGAGAGATCAGACAGTATTGAGATACGCTTCGCGAGGTTGGAGCGGAGTGTGGAGAATATTTTGCGAGCTAATTGCTCAGGGTATGTATGAGGGCGAGTCGGAACATTGATGAAAGTTCGCTCGACCCATTTGAAGATTTCGACATCCAGAATGGACATGAAAAATAATTTCAGATGTATTCCGGTGACAGAATATCCCGGACAGTGTTTAAAAGAAAATTACAAATAACATTATTTACTCTGACCCAGAGGAACATGTTGATTGACGAGTATAATACTCAGTTTATATTCCTGAGCTGATGTGACTCGGACACGATAAACAGTGAGAGTCGAGATGTCTGAAAGTTCATGGAAGGACTCAGATTATCAATTAGAGTCCGATTTGTCTGTTAGACATCACTACCTATGCCGAGGCAGTGCGCAGACTACAGTTGTGTAAATAAGATTATAAATTGCGCGCCTCTGAGATTGAGAAAGGTAGAAAGGGCCAAAATAGAGACAAAAGAGAATAGAGGATGACAAGAATGTCAGAACGGGAAAAAGGTAGTTTGGTAAAGGCTTAGAGCTGATAAATCACGGGGTAAGTTGATTGATAAACCCCAGTATATCTAATTTTAACACTTTTGAGGGGTATTATGATTTGAGGACCGCAACCTGCTACGGAGCATTGTAAACAGTATAACAGAGTAGCAGTGTGAACAGTGTAAGATGTGTGGTAGTTACCACGGAAATAAAATGTTAGATGAGGGTGAGTGTATGCCTTGGACCAGGATACCATTGATGATTAATATGATGTGGTGAAAGATACCACACTGGTTAAGAATAATGAAATAATTATGTTAATTGATCCTGGTGCCACGTATTTATTCATATCGCCTTCAATTGCTTATAAGCGAGTGAAAAATGTGAAGCCTATACCTTTAAGCATGAAGAGGATGATAGTTAGTTGATTTTCACTAACTGAATATGGGTATAGAGATTGTAAGTTGAAAATAGGGGTGAAAATATCACTGAAAAGTGTATTGTAACTTGACAAGTAAGGAAAGAGTTTGCCATAAGTGATATATGAAAGGAGATAAGATTGGAGATGTGATAGATCCTACATACGAGGTATATTGGAATAAAAGGCATATGCAAGGTAAGGATATCATTGATATGCAAAGTAATTTGGATTAAGCAATATGTAGTGTATATGGATTGCGACCAAGATAAGGGGTAGATATATCTACACCCAGTCGATGTGGTCAAGTCTGAGGGATAATAAAGGTATTTTAAAATATCTCCCTGCCTGAAGATTTGACAGCGTCTGGAAGCGCACGCATAATCTATAAATTGAATTCGACGGTCATAATATATACATTAAAATTTGGGTACCTTTGCTGGTACGATAAAGAAATAAAGAACTTAATTAATCATGAAAGTTTAAAAATTAAAATTTTATAAAATCCGTTACTATAAGGAAAAAGGAAATGACGCGGGTTAGTAGCTTGACCAGAAGCTATTTCAAAACGACTTTATACATTTATGCGTACATAGGTCAAGGATATTGGTGATTGAAATATTGAGTGGAACTCAACTACGTTAAGGTATTTAAACCTTACCTGGACCAATTGGTTGTCATCTTTAGTGATGATATTATGATGTATTCGAAGTCCAGGGAAGAGAATGAGTAGCAACGGGAAACTGTCTTACAGACGAGGTGTTGAGAGTTTCTTGAAATGGGCTGCTCAGTTGAGATGTCTCGTTTGGAAAAAGATTTCATACGAGTGTTATGATAAGTATGAAAATAGCTTCAATGAGTTTTGGTATATTGGAGTAATGAACTGACCACCGTAAGTATTCTTACTATAACTAACAGCTCAAGAGGTTTCAGTGTGTATGGATACCTCCAAATAAGGATTGGGCTGTGTATTGATGTAAAATGGGAAGATAGTCGTTTATAGATCCAAATAGTTCAAGGATCATGAGAGAAACTATCTGACCCATGATTTAGAGTTGGCAGCCGTAGTGATTACACTGAATGTATGGCGCCACCACTTAAATGGTAAGAAATTTCAAGTATGTACTGATCGTAAAAGCCCCGAGTATCTGTTTTCACAGAAAGAGTAGAAAATGAAATAACCATGAGGGTTAGAGCTTCTAAGGATTATGATTGTGAATATTGTACCACCCAAGAAAGGCTAATGTAAAGGCTGATGCTTTAAACAGAAAGAGCCTCGGGATGGTATCACATATGATGGTCAGGGAGCGTGAGCTGCTAGAGCAGTGTGAACCTCAGTAGTGATGTGATCCCTTCTTGATGATGACGGTGATTTTATGACAGCTAGCCTGAGGTTAGAACCGGATTTGTGTGACCGGATTTGCCAGGCTTAGCGTGATGATTTCGGCATGGTGTCGATAGTGTGGGTCAGATTCAGAAGGGTATAGTGACAGAGTTCACAGTGTATGATGATGACTTACAGAGGTTCAGAGAAAGTATAAGTGCTCCCCATGACCACAGTAGATGAGATAGTAGTATTGTCAGAAGCTCACTCTTCGGGATATACAGTGCATCCGAGAAATAATAAATATATTTGAATCTCTGAAAAGGGTATTGGTGGTCAGATATGAAAAGTGATATTGTAGAGATTGTGGAGAAGTGTCTCGTATGTCAGCAGAGTAAGGTAGAGCAATAGATGTATGCAGAGTCATTACAGTCTCTACCTATATTGACACGGAAATGGGAACAAGTTACCATGAATTTCGTGATGGGTTACAGAGGACCCGAATAATCATGAGGCTATCTGGGTGATAGTCAATGGATCGATTAAATCTACCCACATTCTGTTTATGAAAATCCCTAGATACTCTAAGTGTATAGGCGGATTTATGTGTGTGGAATATTGTGAAACATTGTGTAGCGTTCCAGTGAGCATGGTATCAGATAGGGATTCCCGCTTCACTTTCCACTTCTGGGAATATGTTTTTGGAAGCTATGGGACCCTGATTGTGTGTTAGCACAGCTTCCACCCTCAGACAGATGGTCAGTCAGAGAGGACTGTACAGGTTCTGGAGGATGTGATGAGAGCGTGTGCCATTGATTTTATGAGCTCCTGGGATGATTAGTTGCTACTAATCAAATTCGCCAATGATGACAGTTGTCACTTGAGTATCGGGATGAGATTAAATGAGGCATTGTATGGCCATAGGGAGTTGTTCCCTGACTTGGATAAGAAGTGGGTGACAGATAGAGAGTTGTTCCCGAATTAGTAAGACAAACCTCTGAGTATGTTCAGTTGATTTGAGAGAGATTAAGAACACCTCAGAGCAGACAGAAAAACTATGCTGACAAGAGACAGAAACCATTGAAATTCACCAAGGATGAATCATTACTGTTGATAGTTACTTGTCCTAAGAGCATAAGGACGTAACGATATTCGGATAAGAGATTGGACAAAGTGGAAGGTAAGACCTGTAGGTTGGTATTACCACTTGAATAAACAGGCATCCACAATGTGTCCTATCTTGTGATGCTTAAGAAATAATATCCGGATCCAATATATATGATCGGATATGAACTCCAACAGTTTAGCTCAATGAAAGAGTAATGTATGAAATCGAGTTGGTTATTAAAAATGGAAAGAGAAAGTGTTGTTGAGGGTTAAGATGATCTCCCTAGTTAAGTTTGATGGTAGTATTACACTCCGGAGAAAGTCACTTGAGGATGACAGTATATGATACGATAGATATACCCGGAGTTGTTATGGACTCATATTACTTGGTTCTAATTTGGAGGACCAAATTTCTTAAGTGGGGGAGATTGTAAGACCCGATATTTTCAAGTGCATTTAAAAATGCAAAAGGACTTAAATGACATTCCCGAATACGTGCAAGGGCAAAATGGTCGAAAGACCAAAATTCGATATTAATCGGGACAAGAAAATTTAATTAAAAATATGAGATTGAGAAATCTTGATCAATGACGAAGAAATAATTAAATTTCGGGTTAAATTGATCAAGATATGAATTTATTGAAATGAACCGAGATTTTCGCATCGAAAAATAATCCCGAAAATAATCGAAAAATATACCGGAAAGGTAAAATCGGACTGAGAAAATTATTTACAGATTAAATGAATAAAATATAAATTTTATTAAGGATATTTATGCATTTTAATATTATTTTATTGAATAAAATAATATTAAAAATAAATTATAAATAAATAAAATTTGAAAAAAAAAAAAAAAAAAAAAAAAAACGCGAATTGGAATCGCGAGAAACAGAAACAGAGAAGAAGAAAAACGCGAAAGGCGAGCCGAGGAAGAGAAGACGACGGACGAGCCTCACCGGCGGCCAAGGGCCCCAGGCGAGGGTCGGCGAAGGTCGGCCGACCTCAGGCGAGCCCACAGGCGGCATCGACGCGCGGCCAGGTGGCCGGAAAACGCCGGAAAACGAAGGAGATGCCGCGGGAGAAAAGCTTTGATTCGCCGGCGATGGCGTCGATTCGAGCCACACCGAGGCCCGATCTAGGGAGCCCATGCGATGGCGCGCCGAACGGCGGTGGAATCGGTCGGAGAACCGGCCGGACGGCGCCGGCACGACCAATTGTTCCCTGAACCGGCCGAACCGGACTGAACCGGCGGTCTGAACCGGACCGGACCGGTTCAGCCAAAAAGAGAGGGAAAAAAGGAAGAAAAAGGGAAAAAGAAAAAGAGAGAAAAATTGGGGAAAATTCCTGTGATGCAATCGAGCTTCGGGTAAGTCGGTAAGCGGTCAAATTGACCGATTAAATTTTTAGAATATTTAATTTGATAAATAATCGACTGAAAGTTTACCCGAAAATATATTTAATTGTGTAGCTCGACAATTGGCATCCACTGAGAGCTCGAGACAGCCTCGATTTGTGTACGATCATGGAATAACGGGTAAGTGACCCTTATTTACGACAATTTTATATCGTTATGCGTGATTGATATTTAACGCATGAATTACGGATTTAATTTCCGCATAAATGAATTAAATTCTAGAAATTGGGATAAATTGTCGTAAATAATTCATAAGCTGTCTGAGAATTTAGAACGAGGCTAAATAAATATTGATGGGTCCAATGAGCCCAATAGGCCTCGATAAAGTGTGGTAAACGGGCTTAAGGCCGATTAAGGCCCATTATGGTGCAATCGGGCCCAATATGGGTAAACGGGCCCAATGATTTAAATTAAGCCCAGAAAATTGTGAAATACAATTAATTGTATTGTATTTGACCTGATGAATGTGTATCCGCAGTGCCAGAGATTTGATTTGGATTCGGAGCAAATCGGACTGCGTGACAAGACATCAGTGGGAAAGGTCAGACTGTACAGAAAAATGAGGTAAGGGAATTGTGTGAGTAGCTAGAGGTAGCTACGCATATTTTAATAGATTTTGTATACACTGATTATGTATGTATACACGATTATTGTAAAATGATCCTAAAAGTGGTTTAAATAATTTTTAAGGATCGAAATAGGTGAAATGTCTATTTTACCCCTATTGAGGGAAGTTCACCTAAGGATGGTGAAAGCATGACATGCATGGAATGCATGATTTAAGGATTTTTATGATTAAGGAATTTTCTTGATTTTAATCAAAGTAAAGCGATAGATTGGCCAGTAAATGGATGAATTTCACAAAATAACACTACGTAGGTGTTATTAATATTTAAATAGAAATTTCTTTGGAAAACGGCCAACTATCAGTTTATATGGAAACAGATAGTGCCGACACATAGTTCGCACTATATCTGCGTTTGTGAATGTGCATAAATGTGCTTGAGCAGTTGCTCGCACCGACTTGTGACATCATATGCATGAAATGTGCTAGAGCATGGTGCTCGCACTGATTTTTAATATTGTGAAATGAGAGCTGCTGGAGCCTAGCTCGCACTCTGTTTTGACATGTTTTGACATGTTTTGATTTGTTTTGACGTGGTATGCATAAAATAGTGCTGGAGCGATTACTCGCACTACTTTTAATGATTTGACATGCATGAGAGATGCTGGAGCTTAGCTCGCATCCTGTTTTGATTTAATATTGCATAAAGCCGTGCTGGAGTGTAACTCGCACGAGATTTGATTTAGTTATGCATAAAGCCGTGCTGGAGTATAACTCGCACGCGATTTGATTTACTTGAGCATTCATTTGTGCTGGAGCGTTGCTCGCACAAAGTTTTATATGGTTTTCATAATTCATTTGAATGCTGTGCTGGAGTTTTTCTCGTACGAGGTTTTCACTGAATTTATATACATATCCGTACTAGAGCGTTGCTCGTACGTGGAATTTACATGAAATTATAATCAGTTTAAGTCGTACTGGAGCGCTGCTCGTACGCAGATTTCACTGATTTTTATGAAACCGTGCTAGAGCTTCGCTCGCACGAGGTTTTCAGATATCATGAATATGCATGGAGCCGTGCTTGAGCTTCGCTCGCACAGGGATTTATATTACATGCATATAGCCGTGTTGGAGCCTCCTGTAGACTGTGTGTCACAGTGAGATGATATGCTCACACGTGCATCCTGAGACAGAGATGTTATGGGTGGATAAGACCTATTACAGGCACCCCTGATTGAGCTTGGGTTCACGGAGTACTTTGTACCGTGTATGTCACGCGGAGTACGCTGTACCGTGGGGATTGTTGGAGTGGAGTGGCATTAGCCACGAGGCAGCAAGCCTTGCCCTCGCAATCCTGGTGTTATGCTGTTCTGGCGGGTAGGACGACCCACCTCCCGTTTCAGGTGTGATACCCCGCACACTAGGTACCGTGTTGCCAGGGATCACTAGGATATGGCCATAGTCCTCGATGTTACTGTTAATTACCTGATTGTCTCACATGATATAACTTGTGGTCTGTTAGACCAGGGTAGACCCGAAGGAGGGGTCAGGCCCCCGATTTGATGATTTGATGATTTCAGATGATTTTATGATATGCGACCCTGAAAGAAGGGTGGTTTTATAACTCAAGTTTTATAATGAAATATAACAAATTGTTTTATGAGTTTTGAGATGATTGACCCAGAGGGGTTATTTTATACTGCGTTTTAAATGAATTGATTTAAATGCAGTGGTATGATGTGTTTTTCCATGCTTTCATTTGAAATCCATGTTTTGTCTTACATGGCATGAAAGATTGCATGATCTTGATTAAATTCATGCTTAATATGATTTAATGATGTCACATAAAATGCTTTGAATGCATGAGTTACATGATTTATATATGCACAAATAGTTTTGGATAAACTATGGCATTGAATATGCATGACTTTGTGCGTGTAATTTTAAATGAAAAGAAATGGATTTAAGGGCATGGCATTATGAGCATGTAGATAGTGGAGCTATCTACTTACTTGCATAATTGCCTTACTGAGCGTGTGGTTTGCTCACCCCCCTTATTTTTCCATCTTTTCAGAGCACTTGTAATAATTATTGAGCGGCTGAGGACTTGCATGCTTAATATCCGCTGCTTGCTGCTTCCCATCGAGAGACAGGTATACACATTTGTATGGTTTTGTATCTAAATATGTAATGCACAGTACTGTAAATGGATATGATGTCGGGGATGTAGAGTCATGTAAATACCATTGGGTATGTGTTTATTTAAAGTCAAAAGGATAGTAGACTCTCATATATGATTTTGGAAATGGAATGGTAAATGGTGTGAGGTGACTAACACCGAATCATAGCCCAACTGTGTTGTAGGATGATCACGACGAGAGAAAGGTAAGAATTAAATAATAAATGAAAAAGCGAAAAATTTACTCTGATTTTTAGGTAATTCGGGTCGTGACAGTATTGGTGGTCAGGGATGAAGAAGGACGTAGTAGAGTACGTTGCTCGATGTCTCATTTGTTAGCAGGTGAAGGTAGACCATCAGAAGCCTGCAAGGTTATTGCAGCCTCTACCTATATCGACATGGAAATGGAAGCATCTTACCATGGACATCGTGATGGGCTTACCGAGGACTCGCAGGAATCATGACGCCATTTGGGTGATTGTTAATAGATTAACTAAGTCAGCCCACTTCCTAGCTATGAAAGCTACAGATACTCTGAGTATATTGGCGGATCTATATGTGCATGAGATAGTGAGGTCACATGGTGATCTAGTGAGCACTGTTTTGGACATGGATTCCCGCTTCGCTTTCCATTTTTGGCAACATTTTCAAGAAGCCATGGGAACCCAGTTAAGTTTTAGCATAGCTTTCCATCCTCAAATAGATGGTCAGTTAGAGAAGACTATATAGACTCTGGAGGATATGTTGAGAGTGTGTGTGCTGGATTTTAGAAGCTCATGGGATGATCATTTGCCACTAGTCAAATTCGCTTATAATTACAGTTATCACTCGAGTATCGGGATGGCACCATATGAGGCACTATATGGTCGTAGATGTCGATCCCCTATTGGATAGGAAGAGGTGGGTGACCGACAGATATTTGCTCCCAATTTGGCAAGACAAGCCTCTGAGGTTGTTCAGTTGCTTTGTGAGAGATTGAGAACAGCTCAGAGCAGATAAAAGAGTTATGCTGACCAGAGATAAAAACCAGCAGAGTTCACCATGGGTGAATCAATATTTTTGAAGGTTTCTCCTTCTAAGGGTATAACGAGATTCGGAAAGAAAGGTAAGGTGAGTTCTCGTTATATCAGACCTTTTGAGATTCTAGACAAAGTGGGAGATAAGGCCTACAGGCTAGCATTACCAACTGAGCTAGCAGGCGTCCATAACGTCTTCCACATTTCTATGCTTTGAAAATACCATCCGGATCTGGCAGATGTGATTAGATATGAGCCATTGAAGCTCAATGAGAGCATGTCATATGTAGAGAAGCCGATTCGGGTATTAGACAGGAAGGAGAAAGGGTTAAGGTCGAAGACGATTCCTTTAGTGAAAGTCCTTTGGCAATACCATACTCCGGAAGAAGCTACATGAGAGTTGGAGAGTATGACGCGTGAGAAGTACCCGAAGTTGTTCATGGACTGACTTGGTTCTAATTTGGAGGACCAAATTCCTTAAGTGGGGGAGATTATGTAAGACCCAAAACTTGTACAATATTACTTATGATTCACATGCTATAAACTTTGTAATATATTGTTTAATTCATAAGAAGAGTATTTATTATCATGGAAGTGGAAATTAAGTAAAGAATGCTTATGAATGCAAGTAAAAGGACAAATAAGGGCAAAAAGGCCACAGGCTAAATTGAAGGGATTCAAATCATTTTGACCGAAGTTAAGAACTTAAATCATCAAAATATAGAGGGTTCATGAAGGGAAGTCGGTTTGGTTTGGTCCCAAATACGTTGAAGTAGAGAAAAAGTCAAAAGGGGCTAAACGAGCTCCAAATGGACCGTTCGAGGTGTTTTTAGCTATTTCACTTCCCAAGAACAACCAAAACGTAGAGATGAGAGTGTTAACCATGAGAATTGAAACTTTTGGATTTTGAGAAATAGTCAAACGTGGTCAATGGTCAAGAAAAGTCAAAGTTAGTTAGAAATGTTGACTTTGACAAAAAAGAACTAACCATTGTTAAAATTTAACCCAACCAAGGTTAAAAAGTGGGGAAGAATTATTTTTAGCTAAAACACTCGATCTTCAACTACTTAAGCATGATAAATTAATTTAATCGAAATTCAGACTAAATTAAATGGGCAGAAATCGATGCGCAACTAATGGAAATTTTAAAGCTTATTAAGGTGAATTAAGCATGGGCCGAATTGTTGGGCCATTTGATGGGCCCAATATTAAGCAAATTGAAGGCCCAAATTGTGGTGAAAATTTCAGCCCAAAAGAAAAGCCCAAACTGAAGCCCAAAATGGAATGCCTAAAACCAACCCCATTAGTTAAATGGTTAAAGCCCAAACCCTTAAGCCCACTTCAAGGGCTTAAAATTAAGACCAATTAAACATCAAAATTTATCTTAAGAGCTAAGGAAAATTCGGCAATCATCTTCTTCACCAAACAGTCACCATTTTTGCTAAGTAACCTAAACTAGTCAAGCTCTCTCTCTATAGATTTCACCCTTTTACAAACCAAATTGGAAAAGTTGTCTTCACGGAAGTTGTTACCCATGATGAGGAGAATAACATAGTCTAAAACTAACACCTAAAGAGCTGATTTCAACCACCCAAAAATTCCCACAAGTTTCGGCCAAGTGGAAATAATAAGCTAAGTGAGTTTTCAAGCTTCCAACTTCTAGTATGTTTATCTAGGGATTATTCTAAGTTGATTGGAATATGTGTTAGGGATCAAAACACACAAAATCACCATGAACAAGTGATGGCCGAAAATGGTATTTGTGTTTTAATGTGTATGCATGTGATTTTAAGGCATGGATAGGTTGGTAAGCATGTATACATAATCATGGCATGCTTAGTTTCATTCAATTTGATGAATTGGTTGGTGGATTAAGGTTGGTACCAAAGGTGTTTGATAAAATGCCTTAATGAACAAAAAAAAACAAAGGCTTAAGGCATGCGTAGTAAGTGTTTGATAAAATGACTAAGTGAATGGCTAGCAAAATGGCATGATGGTGAGATGGTTGGAGTGACTCTCGGTCATGGTGGCGTGCATGGCTCTCGGCCACCATGCCATAGCCGAGAGGTATAATGGGCTAAGCCAAGTGGTTTCGGCCTAATAAAGTTAATAGGCCTCGTACAAAGCCCAATAAACCCAATAGGCTAGATAAAATGAATAGTAAAGTGATAATGAGCTTAAGACTGAGTAAGGTCCATTAAGATTCAATTGGGCCCAATAAGAGTAAATGGGCCCAAAGCTTTAAATTTAGCCTAGTGAAAGTGAAATACAGTTGAATATTCTGTAATTAACCTGATAAATGGTTATATGCAGCTCCAAAGATTATATTGGGAGCGAATCAGACTAAGTGATTTTACAGCGTTGGAAAATGAAGAGCATTCTGCGCGATTTAAGGTAAGAGAATTTTGCCAGTAGTTAGAGGTAGCTATGCGTATTTTCGAAGTCGTTTACATTCATTTAAAAAGTCCGAGGGTTATAGAAAGAGAATAAAATTTATAGAGACTCGATATGGGTAAATTACGATTTTACCCCTATTAAGGGTAAATTTTCAAAAGTCTAGAAAAGTCACAAAAAGCATGAAAAGCATGTTTTTGATTGATTTTAATGTGTTTAGCAACTGCATGGATAGATTGACTATTATTTTCATGATTTACACAAAATAGCACAATTATGGTGTTGATTTTGATTATTTGAAATAATCTATTTGAAATGAGCCATCTATCTAGTTGTGTGAAAACAAATCGTGTTGGAGCACTACTTGCATAGGATCTTATACGAGTTCTACACAAATTAGCGTTGGAGTGCTACTTGCACTAGATTTCACATGATATGCATGAAATAGTACTGGAACTTTTCTCGCAGTCGATTTTAAATATGACATATGCATGGCGTAGTTCTGGAGTGTTACTCGCACTAGATTTTATATGAAATATGCATAAAATCGTGTTTGAGTGGGGTGTCAACTGAGCGTCGCACTCAAGGTTCACACTGTATTTTGATATGATATATTTAAAACCATGTTGGAGTTGTACTCACACGAGATTTGACATAACATGTTTAAGGTCATGTTAGATTCCTCGTGTAGACTGTGTGTCCACGGAAGAGATGCTCGCACGTGTATTTTAAGAATTGGCATTGACTATCGACTTGAGATAGGGTCTATTGAGTACGTTATACCGTGTATGGGACACGAAGTATGCTGTACCATGAGTATTTGGTGTTGAGGGGATATTCGGAGTTGGAGTGATGTGGGCTGATGGGTAGGATTTGACCCACCTCCTGTTATTGCAGTGATGCCTCGAACACTAGGATCCATGTAGCCTAGGATCCTAGTATGGGATATGGCCATAGTCCTCGATATTATCACAGTAGTCGCCTAGTCTCATGTGATTATGTCACATAGCTTTATACGAAGTAGGGTAGACCTGAGGGATGGGTCAAGCCCCGATAAATGTGTTTTTACATGATGAAATGCCATATTTTATACGATTGAAATGAAATGGCATGATATGTTTTATAGGCATTATATGAACATATATAAAATGCAACGTTTTGTATAAAATGGTTATATTTATAAACATAGCATGATTTTCATACATACGGGTAAATATATACACATTGCATAAGTTTTACACCTACATTCATGCTTCAAATGTGAAATGAAAAGGAGTACTTTAAGGCATGGCATTATGAATATGTAGATAGTGTAGTTATCTACTTACTTGCCTAATTGTCTTACTGAGCTAGTGAGCTCACCTTTTCATTTTCCCCCTCTCTACAGAGCATTTACAGTAGCTAGTGAGCGGCTGAGGACTCGTATTCTGATATCCACTTCATTCACATCGATCGAAAGGTATACACATTCGTATCGTTTTGTATCTAAACAAGTAACAGCACAGTAATGTATACAGATGCAATTAGGGATGTAAACGTATGTTAGCTCACTTATGAGATGAAAATATTTATAGTCAATCTATAGTTCATATTGACATGTATGTATGACATAGAAATGAATGATAAGGCAAGTAAGGATGATGTGATTAATACCAAATCATAGCCCAACTGTTAGTGGTAAAATTGTCATGAAGGGAAAAAAGGTAATGAAAAAGCAAAAAATTTATAGTGTTTTAAGATGAAATGAGTTCGAGACATAACACATTGCTCACCAAATAATTAATGAAGTCAACATACTTGGGCAAACTAGAGTGCCTAAAAGCGAACAACTACTTATCAGGAAAAGACTTATTAATTGTTGTATCATATTCCTTAAGTCCACTTCCAATCTAGATAGATGGTTAGCTACCTGATTCTCAGTCCTTTTTTTTTATCCCTAATCTCTAAGTTAAACTCTTGAAGTAGGAGGATCTATTGAATCATTTTAGGTTTAGCGTCTTTCATAAAGACTAGGTACTTGATGGCAGCATGATATGTGTATACTACCACCTTAGTGACAATGAGATAGGAGCAAAACTTATCAAAAGAAAATACCATTGCCAACAGCTTCATCTCATTGGTAGCATAGTTTAACTGGCTTCATTTAGATCTTACTTGCATAATAGATAGCATGAAAGACTTTTTCTTTCCTTTGACTAAGTATAGCCCTAACTATGTAGTCACATGCATCGCATATCAACTTAAACGGTAAACTCCAATTCGAAGCTATGATCACGAGGGCTGTAATTAACGTCTCCTTATAACGTCTTAAATTGTCACGACCGCCTATGACTTACCAAAAACCACTACAAATATTTTTGCATTTTACTTACCTTTCCTTCTGTCATAATTCAATCACCAAACCGTTGGACTGTGATTCGGTATTAGTCACCTCAACCACATTCATTTCATATCATATATACATGTCAACATAAATATCTATTGACTGTATGTACTCTTTTCTTAAAAGTAAACTCATATATATTAATACAATTACATGTACATATACATCCCCGACAGTACATTCGTTTACATAACTGTGCTTCTACATTGTTCAGTACAAAACGTTTCAAATGTGTATATCTTTCGTATGATGGGTATACAACAAATAAAGGAATACCAGTCCTCAGCCGTGCTCAACTACTGTGAACGCTCTGTAGAGTGGAGGAAATAAAAAGGGGGTGAGCTCAAAACTCAGTAAGAAAATAAGGCAAGAAAGTAGATAACCACACTATCTACAAGATGTAATGCTCATGCCTTGAAATCATTTCCTTGTCAATTCACATCTAAAGCATGTATCTTTCTTGAAACATTTATGCAAGTGTATATCTATATATATATATATATATAGAAACAAAATGTCAGTATGAACTAAAAGCACGCTGGTTTAATAACCTTAGCAGTATATGCAAAACATTGCATTGTTATGTAAATATTGTAAATCACATTTCATTATGCCATATCAATTAAATCAAAACAAAGATGGTAGATCATCATGTAAAAACATGGAAATTCGGGCCTCACCCTTCCCTCGGGTTACCCTTTTTCAATTCAAAAAGTCACATGTTGAGGCTCAACCAATTCCTCGGGTTTACCCAATCTATAACATCATGAGACAATTTAAACAAGAAACATCAAGTGAGATAGATTGGCGACTACATGATCGAGGATTATGATCATATCCCATTTTATCGTGATCCCAGGCAACACAGTACTCGATGTGCGGCGCCTCACATTTGCTGTAACGGGAGGTGGGTCAAATCTTCAACCGTCAACCAACGACTCTACATCATCGTGTACACACGGTACAACGTACTCCATGTGATATACACGCTACAAAGTACTCTATGGACCCAATATCACAATCGGTGGTGCCTGCCATGGGTCATATCTACGCCATACCATGAATGCAGTTTCGATAGCCCTCTGCCATATCTCAAAATGCACGTGTGAGCATATAATCGGTGCGACACACAGTCTGCACAGGCTCCCAACACGGTTGTTTCATGCTATCTCTTTCAAAATCGGTACGTGTAAGTAAACTTTATCATGACCTCATGCACAAGTCATATAAATATAGTGTGAGCAATGCTCCTAGCACTATGCCATGTAAAACTGAGTACGAGCAATGCCCCAGTACTCTATCATGCATCGATCAATAAAACTAAGTACGAGCAATGCTCCAGTAGTCTATCATACATAAATCACATTAAAATTAAGTACAAGAAATGCTTAAGTACTATGCGATGCATATCATGAAAATCTAGTGAGAGTATTACTCTAGCACTAATGGGGTGGAAAACATACAAAATCCAGTGCGAGCTGTGCTCTAGCACGATTGGTTTTCACACAAATCGATAAATGGCTTATTTCAAATGAATTCATTCAATTAAATCAAATCGACACTATAACGTGCTGTTTTCGCATTTAACATGAAAACATTAGCCAGTCTATCTATGTAACTGTCAAACAATGTTAAAACTAATCACAAACATGCTTCCTAAGCTTCTTACCCTTAATTGGGGTAAAATCGTAATTTACCCTTTTTTCAGTCTCTTGAAATTTTATTCACTTTCTCTGACCATTAAACTATTTTTCTTAAGTGAAATACAAAAGTAGATGAAAATACGTGCAGAATATCTCTACCCGCAAAAGTCCCTTACCTCTGATCACGTCACATGGCCTTACTTCCTCGGTGCTGCTAAACCTCGTAGTTCGATCAACTCCCAATATAAACTCTAGAGCTATAAATAATCATTCACATCAATATACTTTAATATACTAAATTTTCACTCACAAGAATTTCAAATCAATGCATTAGGCCGTTTACACCCATTTGGCCTTATTACATCTTATTGGACCTTACTCTCTTTTAAGTCCATTTTGATTTTACCATTCATTTCTCGAGAACCTATTAGACACATCAAGTCTACTGATTCAAATTGAACCAGCATTAATCTCCCAATGCCTCAAGTTCATCATTTTCTTCCACTATGGCATTTCACCAAACATCTCATATGCCTATTCTCAAGCATCATCTATTCCAACACATGTATTTCACAAAACTATCTTACAGTCATGTATACATGCTTAATAACATCACTACATGCTTAAATCATCATCAAATCCATGCCTTATCAACTTGCTCTCACTTTCTCACACTAAGCCCAATTTTGGTCATGGAGGATTAGTATGTTCACGGGTGTTTTCAGCCAACAAAACATACATCAATCAACTCACCAAAATGCCTATATAAACATACTTAAAGTTGGTGTATCGAAATCTTACCTAGCTTGATTTTTCCTCTTTTTGTCAAATTTGGGGAAAATTACATTACTCCTTCAATCCAAGATTTCAACATCTAGTTTAAATTATGTTGTTCTCCTCCTCACACAAGACAACTTTGTTTAAATAAATCTCTCTCAATTTTGATTGAAAGGTGGTGATTCTTTGAGTGAGAAAGCTAGGTTTTCACTTTGCTGTAAATGGGGAATTTCCTATTTTCGGGGGAAGAAGATGCAGCACTCGGGTTTTTATAGAATTGCCTTATGAGATCGATCTCCTATTAATGAGAGATCAATCTGTCCTTTGTTAGAACTTTTTCAGAATTCGACATTTACAAGGTGGGATCGATCTGCCTCTTAGTATGGGATCGATCTTGGCCAAGCAGAATCACTTAGAGATCAATCTGGCCTTGGGAAGAGATTGATCTTTGCTATCCAGAATCCTTTAGAGATCGATCTGTCTTTGGGAAAGGATCGATCCTTACTAGGCAGAAGCATATTGAGATCGATCTGCTTAACTGAGGGATTGATCTTCCTTTTACAGAATGCTTTGATTCTACATTTCGAGCACAATGAGATTGATCTCCCCTTGCTCTGCAGCTTTCCAGCTGCAACTTTCCCAGATTTTCAAAGGTAACATTGTATTCATTTGCTTCATTACTCATTTTGTATTTCATTCACACTTGGAATTTAAAAATATTCATTTCTTATGATTCATATAAAATGTAACTTGTCTGTACATCCCGGAATCATATAGAATACAAATAATTTACGGGCCTTACATTCCTCCCCCCTTCAAGAAATTTGGTCCTCTAAATTAGAACCAAGTTATTTTTTCAAAAAGTCGATGGTACTTTTCCCGCATCAGGCTCTCTAACTCCCAGGTAGCTTCTTCTGAATTGTGGTACTGCCAGAGAACCTTAACAAGTGGAATCGTCATGTTTCGTAACACTTTTTTCTTCCTATCCAGTATCCGGATCGGTTGCTCTACATATTACAGATCGTCCTTGATCTCCAATAGCTCATACTGAATCACATGGGTCGGATCTAGATAATACTTCCGAAGCATCGAAATGAGGAAGATGTTGTGCACACCTGATAAGTCCAGTGGTAATGCCAACCTATAGGCCTTATCTTCCACTTGATCGAGTATCTCAAAGGGTCCAATGTAGTGAGGACTCAGCTTACCCCTCTTCTCGAATCTCGTTTTACCCTTGGAAGGAGAAATCTTCACAAACACTGACTCACCAATTGTGAATTCAAGTGGCCTCCATCTCTTGTCAGCATAACTCTTCTGTCTACTCTGAGCTATCCTTAATCTCTAAACAATCAACCAGACATCCTCAGAGGCCTGTGTAACCAAATCAAGAGCAAAAATCTTCCGATTACCCACTTCTTCCCAATTGATAGGGGAACGATATCTACAACCACACAAAGCCTCATACGGTGCCATCCCGATACTCGAATGATAACTGTTGTTGTAGGCGGATTTGGCTAGTGGTAAATGATCATATCAGGAGCCTCTAAAATCTAGCACATATTCTCTCAACATATCCTCCAGAGTCTGTACAGTCCTCTCTGACTGACCATCTGTCTGAGGATGGAGAGCGGTGCTTAAACTCAACTGGGTTCCCATGGCTTCCTAAAAATGTTCCCAAAAATAGGAGGTGAAGCGGGAATCCCTATCCGAGACAATGCTCAATGGAATACCATGTAACCTCACTACCATGCGTACATACAACTCTGCCAATGAACTCAGAGTATCGATAACTCTCATAGCTAAGAAGTGGGCTGACTTCATCAGTCTATCAATGATCACCCATATCGCATCGTGATTCCTGCGGGTCATCGGTAAACTAATCACGAAATCCATCGTGATATGCTCCCATTTCCATGTCGGTAGAGGTAGAGGCTACAATAACCCGGCAGGTTTTTGATGCTCTATCTTCACCTGCTGACATACGAGACATCTCGCCACAAAATCTGTCACGCCCTTCTTAATACTTGACCACCAGTACACCTTCCTGAGGTTCTGGTACATCTTATTACTCCGTGGATGCAACGTGTACCTCAAATAATGAGCTTCCAAGAAAATCAATCTTTTGAGCTCTAGGTCATCAAAAACACACACCCTACCTCTGAACCTAAGTAGTCCATCAGAACTCAACTCAAACTAGGTTATTATGCCCTTCTGCATCTAACTAGTCACATCAATACACTGCTGATCAACATGCTGAGCCTGTCAAATTCTGTCTACCAAATCTGGTTCTAATCTCAGGCTAGCAATCACACAGCCCGTATCCATGTCGGAAGGCACAACTCTCAAACTGAGTCTAGCAAACTACTCTAATAACTCATGTTCCCTAACCATCATATACGATACCATCCCAAGGCTCTTCTTACTCAAGGCATCAACTACAACGTTAGCCTTACCCGGATGATACAGTATCTCACAATCATAGTCCTTCAAAAGTTCTAGCCATCTTCTCGATCTCATGTTCAGATCCTTCTACGAGAACAGATACTTGAGGCTCTTGTGGTTGGTAAAAATCTGAAACTTCTTACCATACAAATAGTGGCGCCATACCTTCAACGTAAACACTACTGCTGCTAACTCCAAATCGTGGGTCGGATAGTTCTTCTCATGGTCCTTCAATTGCTGGACCCATAAGCAACTACCCTCCCATCCTGCATCAATACACAGCCCAATCCCTAATACGAAGAACCGGTATACACTAAAAATCCTCTTGAGATGGTAGGGATAGTGAGAATCAGAGTGGTGGTCAATCGGCGCTTTAGCTCCTAGAAACTCCTCTCATAATTCTCGTTCCATACGAATGCTACACTCTTTCAAGTGAGATATGTCAACGGAGTAGCTAACTTCGAGAATACCTCAATGAATCTCCGATAATATCCTGCTAAACCCAAAAAACTCTTGATATCGGTGACTATCCTCGGTTGTTCCCACTGAACTACAGCCTCAATCTTGGATAGATTTATTGATACTCGATCCCTTGACACAACGTGTCCTAAAAACGATATCTGTGCCAACCAAAATTCACACTTTCTGAGTTTAGCATATAGCTTCTACTCTCGTAGGGTCTGTAATACAATCTTGAGGTGCTGCTCATGCTCCTCCTTGGATCTCAAGTATATCAATATGTCATCGATGAAGACAATAACAAACTGATCTAGATATGGCTTGAACACAGTGTTCATCAAAGCCATGAAAGTTGATGGAGCATTCGTCAATCCAAATGGCATAACCAAAAACTCATAGTGGCCACATAGGGTCCTAAGTGCTGTCTTAGGTACATCTCTACTCCAAACTCTCAACTGATGATACCCAGACCTCATATCAATCTTAAAAAAGACCTGCGCTCCTCGGAGCTGATCCAATAAGTCATCAATACGTGGAAGGGGATACTTATTCTTGATGGTAGCCTTATCAAACAATATATAATCTATACATAATCGGAGGCTTCCATCTTTCTTCTTTACAAATAAAAATTGGTGCTCCCCAAGGCGAAACACTCGGTCTGATGAACCCTCTATCCAACAACTCCTGTAACTGTCTCTTGAGCTCCTCCAGCTCAACTAAGGCCATGCAATACGATGGTTTCGAAATAGGTTCAGTACCAAGCACCAAATCTATATAGAACTCCATCTCTTTGTCTGGTGGTAACCCTGGCAATTCATCCGAAAAGACATCTAAGAACTCACCAACCACATCTGCCAACTCTGGATGTGCCTTATCCGTATCAACCACGTATGTAATGAAACCTTCAATATTTTTATTTCTCAATTAGCATATCACATTGTCAATTACAACCAGAATTACTACTTTCATTTTTTTCATTAAACTTTACAACATAATTCGTAAGGGTAGGAAACAAGACTGTCTTAGCATAACAATCTAAAATAGCGTAGTTTACAGATAACCAATCCATTCCTAAGATTACATCAAACTCACTCATATTTAATAATAATAAAATAGATTGGCTGTCATATCCTTGTCTCCTACTCTTAGTTTGCAGTCATTTAACTCATACTCCACTAGCTGACTATTGTTCATAGGCGTACTGATCAACATCATCCTACGTAAAGGTGTGGGCTCTACATGTTTTGTTAACTTACAATTAAATGAAGGAGATACAAATGAATGCGTGACACTAGGATCAATTAAACACATACTTCTAAATCATACATCAGGATGTTACCTCAAATCATAACCGACGAAGCATCAGCTGTGACTTAGTCCAAGGCATGTACTCACCCTCGTCCAATGACCTGCTTCCCTTTCTCCTCTTCCGACGCTCTCCTCCTTAGGGCAAAAATGTTAGCTAGAGCTCTCTCTAACTCCTTGCCCTTCTGTGGGGCAATATCCATAATCTCTGGGCAAGCTCTCACCATATGCCCTGGCTTCCCACATCTAAAGCATAATCCACTAGAAATAGGATAAGGTCTATCGCCATGGAATCTACCATATCTACTACACTGCTCAGTGGTAGGCCTCGATCCTCCAATAGCAACACCTCTAGCTGGAGATATAGCCGAATATGCAAGAGATCTAACAGTTTTCTCCCGCACCTCCTCGATCCGTGGTCTCTTACCGAAGAGTCTCATCCCTCATCGATATCCAAAACCTCTAGCACTATCACTCACCGGCCTCTTCCTATCTCTGTCTCCACCCCTGCCAACTGTCCTCAACTCAGAGACATTCCTCTCATAGTCCTGCTCACAGAGTTGCGCCCTGTGCACTGCCTCATCATAGGTAGAGATATCTAGTGGAACCAGCCTAAACCGTAATACTGGTCTTAGTCCATCAATAAATCTGTGGACCTTCCTGGTCTCACTACACATAGGATCGGGGTCATACCTATCTAGGGATATAAATTGTCTCGTACTCATCCAAAGACTGAGTCCCCTGGCTCAACCTCAAGAAATCCATCTGCAGCTTCCACTGCGCTATGTCTAGGACATACTGCCACCTAAAGGCATCCAAAAAGATATTCCAAGTGATCTCTGAGTGTCGTGCTCTCAATATAACCCTGATGGACTTCCACCAATGCTCTGTCGATTCCTTCAGCAGGAACGCAACAAATGTGACCATCTTGATCATTGCACACACAAAGAATCCATATAGCTTCTCTATCTCTCCCAGCTAATCCTCTACAACAATGGGGTCCTGGGCCCCACTAAACGGCGGAGGTCCAAACTGTTGCAATCTATCAAGCTCATAACAATACCCCAAAGTACTATCGCTCTGTCGTGGAGCAACAGGAGAAGGCATATCCTAAGCTGGTGGAGGTGTAGGAGTATCTATAGGCTATGGCTTTTGAGCTGGCTGCACAGGTGTACCAGGTGCAGTCCCTGCATCCTGCCCCTATCTACTGGCAAATTCTGTGCCAGTAACTCCACTATTGTCTCAAGGCGACGCTTTAATTTCATAAAACGTATCTCGGTACTCTCTAGTACTTGAGTGGGACATGTCAACTCATGGTCAAATAAAGACTCATCTCAGGTCTCAGGTCTACCTCTACGGCCTCAAGCCCTACCACTAACCCCTCCACCATGGCTGGTATTAGCCATAATGCTTGATTCCTGCATTCATAACCATTAATTAGTTTGACTCACATTTTGTATACACAATTGTAATTGAACAAAGCACGGTAATATAGGGATGTACACTTTTCAAAATACTAATACTGACTTACATCAGACTAACTTCGCTTTGATACCATTCTATCATGATCGCCCATGACTTACCAAAAACCACTACAAATATTTTCACATTTTACTTACCTTTCCTTCTATCATAATTCAATCACCAAATCATTGGGCTGTGATTCGGTATTAGTCACCTCAACCACATTCATTTCATATTATGTATACATGTCAACATAATTATCTATTGACTGTAAGTAATCTTTTCTTAAAAGTAAACTCATATACATTAATACAATTACATGTACATATACATCCCCAACAGTACATTCGTTTAAATAACTATGCTTTTACATTGTTCAGTACAAAACGTTTTAAATGTGTATACCTTTTGTATGATAGGTATACAACAGATAAAGGAATACCAGTCCTCAGTTGTGCTCAACTACTGTGAACGCTCTGTAGAGAGGAGGAAATAAAAAGGGGCTAAGCTCACAGCTCAGTAAGAAAATAAGGCAAGCAAGTAGATAACCACACTATCTACAAAATGTAATGCTCATGCTTTGAAATCATTTCCTTTTCGATTCACATCTAAGCCATGTACCTTTCTTGAAACATTTATGCAAGTATATATATATATATACAAATCATGAGTATGAACTAAAAACACGCTGGTTTAATAACCTTAGCAATTTATGTAAAACATTGCATTGTTATGTAAATACTGTAAATCACATTTCATTATGCCATATCAATTAAATCAAAACAAATATGGTAGGTCATCATGTAGAAACATGGAAATTCAGGCCTCAACCGTCCCTCAGGTTACCCTTTTTTCAATTCACAAAGTCACATGTCGAGGCTCAACCCATTCCTCGGGTCTACCCAATCTACAAAATCATGTGACAATTCAAACAAGAAATATCAAGTGAGATGAGATTGGCGACTACATGTTCGAGGATTATGATCATATCCCATTTTTTCGTGATCCCAAGCTACACTGTACTCGGTGTGTGGGTCCTCACATTTGCTGTAACGGGAGGTGAGTCAAATCCTCAACCGTCAGCTAAAAACTCTATATCATCGTGTACTCATGGTACATCGTACTCCATATGACATACATGGTACAAAGTGCTCTATGGACCCAATATCACAATCGGGACTGCATGCCATTGGTCTTATCTACCCCATACCATGAATACAGTTTTCATATCCCTCTATAATATCTCAAAATACATGTGGGAGCATATAATCAGTGTGACACACAGTCTGCACAGGCTCCCAACATAGTTGTTTCATGCTATCTCTTTCAAAACTAGTACGTGTTAGTAAACTTTAGCACGACCTCATGCACAAGTCATTTAAATATAGTGTGAGCAATGCTCCCAGCACTATGTCATGTAAAATTGAGTATGAGCAATGCTCCAGCACTTTATCATGCATAAATCACATAAAACGTAGTACGAGAAATGCTCAAGTACTATGTGATGCATATCATGAAAATCTAGTGTGATTATCACTCTAACACTAATGGGGTGGAAAAATACAAAATCTAGTGCGAGTTATGCTCTAGCAAGATTGGTTTTCACACAAATCGATAGATGGCTTATTTCAAATGAATTCACTCAATTAAATCAAATCAGCACTATAACGTGCTGTTTTCGCATATAACATAAAATCATTAGCCAGTCTATCTATGCAACTGTCAAACAACGTTAAAACTAGTCACAAACATCCTTCCTAAGCTTTTTACCCTTAATTGGGGTAAAATCATAATTTACCCTTTTTCAATCTCTTAAAATTTTATTCACTTTCTCTGACCCTCAGACTATTTTTCTTAAGTAAATACAAAACCAGATGAAAATATGTGTAGAATATCTCTAACAACCCGCAAAAGTCCCTTACCTCTGATCACGTCACATGACCTTACTTCCTCGGTGCTGCTAAACCTCACAGTCCGATCAGCTCCCAATATAAACTTTGGAGCTGCAAATAACCATTCACATCAGTATACTTTAATATACTAAATTTTCACTCGTATGAATTTCAAATCAATGCATTAGGCAGTTTACACCTATTTGGCCTTATTACATTTTATTAGACCTTACTCTCTCTTAAGTCCATTTCGATTTTACCATTCATTTCTCGATAACCTATTAGACTCGTCAAGTCTACTTATTTGAATTGAACCGACATTAATCTCTCAATGCCTCATGTTCATCATTTTCTTCTACTATGGCATTTCACCATACATCTTATATGCCTATTTTCAATCATCATTTATTCCAACACATGTATTTCACAAAACTATCTTACAATCATGTAAACATGCTTAATAACATCACTACATGCTTAAATCATCATTAAATCCATGCCTAATCAACTTTCTCTCACTTTCTCACACTAAGCCCAATTTAGGTCATGGAAGATTAGTATGTTCAAGGGTGTTTTCAGCCAACAAAACATACACCAATCAACTCACCAAAATGCCTATATTAACATACTTGAAGTTGGTGTATTGAAATCTTACCTAGCTTGATTTTTCCTCATTTTGCCAAATTTAGGGAAAATTACTTTGCTCTTTCAATCCAGGATTTCACCTTCTAGTTTTCAACTATGTTGTTCTGCTCCTCACACGGGACAACTTTCCTGAAATAAATCTCTCTAAATTTTGATTGAAAGGTGATGATTCTTATAGTGTGAAAGCTAGGTTTTACTTTACTGTAAATGGGGAATTTGTTGTTTCCGGGGGAAGAAGATGCAGTAGTCGGGTTTTTATAGAATTGCCTTATGAGATCCATCTCCTATTAATGAGAGATCGATCTGCCCTTTGTTAGAATTCTTTAGAATTCGACATTTAGAAGGTGGGATCGATCTCCCTCTTGGTATGTGATCGATCTTGGCTAGGCAGAATCACTTAGAGATCGATCTGGCCTTGAGACGAGATTGATCTTTGCTATCCAGAATCCTTCAGAAAACAATCTTTGGGAAAGGATTGATCCTTGCTAGGCAGAAGCATATTGAGATCGATCTTCTTAACTAAGGGAAGGATCTTTCTTTTACAAAATGCTTTGATTCTGCATTTCGAGCACAATGAGATCTATCTCCCCTTACACTAAGATCGAGCTCCCCTTGCTCTACAGCATTCCAGCTGTAACTTTCCAAGATTTTCAAAGGTCACCTTGTATTCGCTTGCTTCACTACTCATTTTGCATTTCATTCACGCTTGGAACTTAAAAATATTCATTTCTTATGATTCATATAAAATGTAACTTGTTTGTACATCCGAGAATCATAAAGAATACATATGAATTTACGGGCCTTACATAAATGCATCTCCATTATACTCATCAAAACAAAATGCAACATCCTTTTTAAGAAGGTTACATAAAGGCTTTAAGATTTTGGAAAAGTCTTTTATAAACATTTTATAAAAGCCTGTATGGCCCAAAAAAATCATGATTCCCTTAATAGAGGTAGGGGTAGGTAACTTTTCAATGATTTCCACCTTAGCTCGTTCTACTATCCCACTCACTGACATCTTGTGTCCCAGCACAATCCCTTAACCATAAAGTGGTACTTCTCCAAATTAAGCACCAAATTTAATTGTTCACATCTCTTCAAAACCAAGCTCGAGTTATTTAGACAAAGGTCAAAGCTATCCCTGAATACAGAAAAATCATCCATGAAGACCACTAGAAAGTCCTCCAAAATATCATAAATATGGCCATCATGTAACATTAAAAGGTAGCAGGTGCATTGCATAGGCTAAATGACATCCTCCTAAATGTAAATTTCCAATAGGGATAGGTGAAGGTAGTCATTTCTTTAATTTCCAATAGGGATAGGTGAAGGTAGTCATTTCTTTGTGTTTTGAGGTTATTGCTATTTGATTATACCCAGAGTATCCATCCAATAAATAATAGGAATCATGTCCAGCTATTCTATCTAACATCTGGTCAATAAAGGGTAACGAGAATTGGTCTTTCTTAATGCCCTTGTTCCATTTTGTATAATTCATGCATACTCGCCAGCCAGTGACAGTCTTAATGGGTATGAGCTCATGGTTCTCATTCTCAATCATAGTAATCCCTTCCTTCTTAGAGACACTGAACTAGCTTGCTTGAGCATTACTGAGATAAAATATATGATCCTCACCTCTAAGTAATTAATAATCTCCTTTTTGACTACTTCTTTCATCATATGATTCAACCTCCGCTAGTGTTCTATTAATGACTTATACCCTCATTCAATAGTATTTTATGCATACAAATTGAGAGACTAATACACTTAAGATCATATATAAACTAGCCTATGGCCTTTTTGTGCTATCTTAAAACCTGTAATAACTTCTCCTCTTGATTAGTGGATAAAGCAACAGACACGATAATTGGTCTAGTGGAGGATTCACCTAGAAAAGCTTATCTAAGGTGTGAGGGTAAAGGCTTACGTTTTAAAGCTAGAGTAGATGAGGTATCTAAAGTCTTAAATCACATTATCTCCATCAAGAGAGTAATGTCTAACAACTGAAATGCCTCATATACATCATCATCATCCTCATTGTACTCCTTAAGATCCACTAATTTCACTAAGAAGGTTTCTAAAGGGTTCAACAGGTGTGTCTTAATATCTCTATCAGCTATGTCCATCTTAAAACAATCATGACAGCTATCAGGAAACCTCAAAGATTTAAACACATTAAAAGTTACCTTCCAATCCTAAACTCTCATATCAAATTCCTCTTTTTCCACATCTATAAATATCACGACCTCCCCTCCCATGACTTATCAAAACCACCACAAAATTTTCACATTTTACTTACCTCTTCTTCTGTCATAACTCAACACCAAACCATTGGGCTGTGATTCGATATTAGTCATCTCAACCTATAAGAGCCGTATTTTCAAATGTAATCCTTATGATTTCCTAAGTATACATTCGTTTATGTAATATGAATCATAAGTGATGTAAGGTAAATCTGATGTACACACTTGTTATATGGATTCATGATGTACACACAAGTTTCATTATGTCACCTCTCACCTATTTACCATTCCATTTCCATAATCACATTTACATATTATGATTTACTATCTTTTGACTTTAACTAAATACATACACAATGATATTTACATAACCTAACATCCCTGACGTCATATCCATTTACAGTACTGTGCATTTACAAATTTAGATACAAAATCATACAAATGTGTATACCTGTTTCTCAATGGGAAGCAACGAATACCAAGCATGCAAGTCCTCAGCCGCTCACTAACTATTACGAGTGCTCTGAAAAGATGGGAAAATAAAGGGGTGAGCAAACCACACGCTTAGTAAGGCAATTATGCAAGTAAGTAGATAGCTCCACTATCTACACGCTCATAATGCCATGCCCTTAAAATCCATTTCTTTTCATTAAAATCTCAAGCACAAAATCATTTATTTCATCATAACTTAGTTTATAAAATTATTCGTGCATATATAAATCATACTACTTATGCATCAATAGCATTTTATGTGACATCATTAAATCATACTTAGCATGAATTAAATCAAAATCATGCAATATTTCATGCGATATAAAACAAATCATGAGATACAATCATTTCATGAATTTATCATTAAAGCATGGAAAACTCATCATGCCACTATATTTAAATCATTTCATTTAAAACGCAGTATAAAATAACCCAAAGGGGTTAAGCATCTCATAATTCAATTCCAAACTCATAAAAAAATTTATTAAAATTCATTATAAAACTTCGGTTATAAAACCACCCTTCTTTCAGGGTCACATCATAAAATTAGGGGCTTGACCCCTCCCTCGGGTCTACCCTGGTCTATCGAGACCACAAGTTATATCATGTGAGAAACGTAGGTGACTATATCAGTAACAACAAGGACTATAGCCATAACCTAGTGATCCCTAGCAACATGGTACCTAGTGTGCAGGGTATCACACCTGAAACGGGAGGTGGGTCGATCCTACCCGCCAGAACAGCATAACATCAGGATTGTGAGGGTAAAGCTTGTTGCCTCGTGGCTAATGACACTCCACTCCAACAATCCCCACGGTACAGCGTACTCCGCGTGACATACATGGTACAACGTACTCCTTGAACCCAAGCTCAGTCAAGGGTGCCTGCAATAGGTCTTATCCACCCATACCATCTTTGTCTCAGTATGCACGTGTGAGCATATCATCTCACTGTAACACAGTCTACAGGAGGCTCCAACACGACTATATGCATGTCATATAAATCCCTATACGAGCGAAGCTTAAGCACGGCTCCATGCATATTCATGATGTTAAAAAATCTCGTACGAGCGAAGCTCTAGCACGGTGTCATAAAAATCAATAAAATCTGCGTACGAGTAACACTCCAGTACGACTTTAAAATTAGTTATAAATCCATATTAAATCACGTGTGAGCAATTCTCCAGCAATAAATGCTCAAGTAAATCAAAACTTTGTACGAGCAACGTTCTAGTACGACTTATGCATAAATACATCAAATCTCATGTGAGTTACACTCCAGCACGTCTTTTATGCAACATCATATCAAAACAGGATGCGAGCTAAGCTCCAGCACCTCTCATGCATTGTCAAATCATAAAAACTAGTGCGAGTAATCACTCCAGCACCAATTTATGCATATCAAGTCAAAACAAGTCAAAACAGTCAAAACAGAGTGCGAGCTAGGCTCCAGCAGCTCTCATGCATTTCACAATAATAAAATCAGTGCGAGCAACCGCTCTAGCACATTTTATGCATATGATGTCACACAAATCGGTGCGAGCAACCGCTCTAGCACATTTTATACACACTCACAAACGCAGATATAGTGCGAGCTATACGTCAGCACTATTTGTTTTCATATAAACTTGATAGTTGCTCGTTTTCCAAAGAATTTTCATTTAAATCTTAATAACACTTACATAGTGTTATATTGTGAAATTTATGCAGCTACTGTCCAATTTATCGATTTGCTTTGCTTAAAAACCACAAAAATTCCTAAAATCTAAAAATTCCTTAAATCATGCATTTCATGCATGTCATGCTTTCACCATCCTTAGGTGAACTTCCCTCAATAGGGGTAAAATAGTCTTTACCTATTTCGGGTCCTTAAAATCTTTAATCTATTTCTAGGACCTTTATACATATTCAGTGTGTACAAAAGCTATTAAAATACGCGTAGCTACCTCTAGATACTCACACAATTCCATCACCTTATTTTTCTGTATAGTCTGGCCTTTCACTGATGTCTCGTGATGCAGTCCGATTTGCTATTAATGAAATCTCTAAAACTGCGTATAAATATACATCAGGTCAAATGCAATACAATTAATTTTATTTCATATTTTTTGGGCTTAATTTAAATCATTCGGCCCATTTACCCATATTGGGCCCGATTGCACCAAAATGGGCTTTAATCGACTGTAAGCCTATTTTCCACTTACTATTTACATTATCGAGGCCTATTGGGCTCATTGGGTCCATCAGTATTTATTGAGCCTCATTCTAAATTTTCGGATGGCTCAATTAATAATTTACGACAATTTATCTCTAATTCTAGAATATAATTCATTTCATGCAGAATTTAAATTCGTAATTTATACGGTAAATTTCTAACACGTAAAACGATGTAATATTGTCGTAAATAATAGTTACTTACCTGAGATCCCATGATAGTATGCAAATCGAGGGTGTCTCGAGCTCTCGTTTGACGTCAATTGTCGATCTACACAATTACATATTTTTCAGGTAAACTTTCAGTCGAATATTAATCAAATTAAATATTTCAAAATTTAAATCGATCAATTTCGACCGCTTATCGACTTACCCATAGCTCGATTGTATCACTAGGATTTTTCCCTAATTTTTCCTCTGTTTTCTTTTTCCTTTTTTTTCTTATTTTCCTTTTCTTTTTGGCTGAACCGGTTCGGTCCGATTCAACTTGGTTCAGACCGATTCGGTCTAGCTGGTTCAGTTCGGTTCGGTCGGTTCAGGGCCTCGTCGACTGGTTCTTCATCGGCTTCCCCCAGCAGCTCCTTGAGGTCGTCCGATGCACGAATCTAGGGTCGGTTTTGTCCGAGGTGGCCGGAAAGTGGCCGGTCCGGCTCTTCTCCTTTTCGCCATCAGTACCATTTCTATTTGGCCGCCGTCCCACTGACCGATGTTGCCACCAATCATACCACCTGCGCCTGGTGATCGCTGGGCCTGAATCGGCGCCGATCGCCGAGAACTTCTCTTCCCCTCTCGGTTCCCTCAGTTTCTCTCCCTCTGCCACCGTTCGCCGCTCCTTCTCCATTTACTAGCGTCGGTGGTGGCCTCAGTTGTCTCTCCTTCAGCCGGTAGCCGGTGGTCATCCGTCGGTGGAGGCAGACATTGGCTTCTGCTTCGTTTTCTGTTTCTTTTAGTTTCGCGTTTCTTTCACGAATTTTTTTTTCATTTATGTATTTATTATTTATTTTTATTATTATTTTAATCAATTAAATATTATTATTTTTGCCAAAATATCTAAAAACATTTATATTTAATTCATTTAATCAATAAATGAATTTCTCGGTCTTACTTCGTCTTTTCGGTATATTTTTCGATTATTTTTAGGATTATTTTTCGAAGTGAAAATTCAGATTATTCCAATAAATTCATATCTTGATCAATTTAATTCGAAATTTAATTTATTTCTTCTTTATTGATCAAGATTTCTCAATCCTATATTTTTAAATAAATTTTCTTGTCACGTTAAATATCGAATTTTGATCTTTTGACCGTTTTACCCTTGCACGTATTCGGGAATACCATTTCAATCCTTTTGCATTTTTCATTTCGTGTTTTGAATAAAATCGAGTCTTATAATCTCCCCTACTTAAGAAATTTGGTCCTCCAAATTAGAACCAAGTCGAATGGGTTCATAAACAACTCTGGGTACGTCTATCACATCATACTCTTTAATTCTCATGTAACTTCTTTCAGAGTGTAATACTACAAATGGACTTGACAAGGGAGATCATCTTAAACCGTAACACTTTCTCTTTCCGTCTAATATCGGAATCGATTTCATACGTTATACTTTCATTGAGCTAAGCTGTTGGAGCTTATATCCGATCACATAAGCTAGGTCCGGATAGTATTTCTGAAGCATCAAAAGATGGGACACATTGTGGATGCCTACTAATTCAGGTGGTAACGCCAACCTATAGGCCTTATCTCCCATTTTGTCCAATATCTCAAAGGATTCCATCTAACGAAACTCAATTTGCCTTCTTTCCGAATCTCGTTATGTCCTTATGCTATGTCCTAAAGGCATGTAACTTCCAACAATACTAATTCACCCTCGGTGAATTCCAATGTTATTTTGTCTCTTGCCAGCATAGTTTTTCTATCTGCTCTGAGGTGTTCTTAATCTCTTACAAATCAACTGAACATCCTCAGAGGTTTGTCTTACCAATTCGGGAACAATTCTCTATCTGTCACCCACTTCTTCTTATCCAAGTCGAGGAACAATCCCTATGGCCATACAATGCCTCATATAAAATGTTATCCCGATACTCAAGTGACAACTATCATTATTGGCGAATTCGATTAGTAACAACTGATCATCCTAGGAGCATATAAAATCAATGGCACACACTCTCATCACATCCTTCAGAATCGGTACAGTCCTCTCTGACTGACCATCTATCTGAGAACGAAAAGCTATGCTAACAATCAATCGGGTTCCCATAGCTTCCTGAAAAACATTCCCAGAAGTGGGAAGTGAAGCGAGAATCCCTATTTGATACCATGCTCACTGGAACGCTACATAATGTTTCACCATTTTCTATACATATAAATCTGCCTACACACTTAGAGTATTTGGGGATTTCATAACCAAAAGGTTGTTAGACTTAGTAAATCTATCGACTATCACTCAGATAGCCTTGTGATTCATCCGGGTCATCTGTAACCCATCACGAAATTCATGGTAACTTGTTCCCATTTTCGTGTCAATATAGGTAGAGGCTGCAATAACCCTGTAAACGTCTATTGCTCTTCCTTAATCTGCTGACATACGAGACACTTTTCCACAACTCTATAATGTCTCTTTTCATATCTGACAACTAATACCCTTTTCAAAAATTTTGATATATTTATTACTTCCCGGATGTACTGTATATCCCGAAGAGTGAACTTCTGATAATAACACTATCTCAGCAACTATGGTCTTTGGGAGCACTTATACTGTCTCTGAACCTCTGTAAGTCATCATCACTCTATGTGAACTCTGTCACTGTCCCCTTCTGAATCTTACCCACACTATCGACACCATGTCGATCATCATGCTAAGCCTGGCAAATCTGGTCACTCAAATCTGGTTCTAACCTCAGGCTAGCTGTCACAAACTCACTGTTATCATCAGAAGGGATCACATCACTACTGAGGCTCATAACTGCTATAGCAGCTTACGCTCCCTGACCATCATATGTGATACCATCTCGAGGCTCTTTTTGTTCAAGGCATCAACCATTATATTAGCCTTTCTTGGGTGGTACAATTTCACAATCATAATCCTTAGAAGCTCTAACCCTATTTGTTATCTCATATTCTACTCTTTCTATGAAAACAGATACTCGAGACTTTTTATGATCAGCGCATACCCAAAATTTCTCACTGTATAAGTGGTGGCGCCATACTTTTAGGGTAAATGCTACTGCTTCTAACTCTAAAACATGGGTCAGATAGTTTCTCTGATGGTCCTTGAACTATCTGGATCCATAAACGACTATCTTCCCATTTTACATCAATACACAGCTCAATCCTTATTTTGAGGTATCCATACATACTGAAACCTCTTGACTGTTGGTTATGGTGAGAATACTTACGGTGGTCAGTTTATTACTTCAATATACCAAAAGTCACCGAAGCTAATTTCATACTTATCATCCTACTGACATACAATCTTTTTCCAAATGAGACGTATCAACTGAGTAGCCCATTTCGAGAAACTCTCAACAACTCGTCTGTAAGATAGTTTCCTGTTGCTACTCATGCTCTTCCCTGGACTTTGAATACATCAAAATATCATTGCTAAAGATGACAACCAATTGGCCCAGGTAAGGTTTAAATACCTCATCGTAGTTAAATTCCACTAAATATTTCAATCACCCATATCCTTGACTTAAGTACGCATAAATGTATAATGTCATTTCGAAATCACTTCCATTCAAGATACTAACCCACGTCATTTCTTTTTTCTTATATTAACGGCTTTTATAAAATTTTTAACTTTTTTAAACCTTCATGTTTAATTGAATTCTACCAGTAAAGGTACCCAAATTTTAAATGTATATATTACGACTGTCGATTTTAATTTATAGGTTATGTGTGCGCTTCTAGATGCTATCAAGTCTTCAGGCGAGGATGTATTTTAAAATACCTTTATTAACCCTCAGACTTGACCACATGGACTGGGTGTGGATATATATCCTCCCCTTATCCTTAGTCACAATTCATATTCACTACATATCGCTTAATCCAAATTACTTTACATGTCAAACATATTCTTACCTTGCATACGCCTCTTATTCCAATATGTCTTGTATTCAGGATCTATCACTTATAACAAACTCTTTCATTACTTGTCAAAACTTACAATATACTTTTCAGGGGTGAAAACATCACTATCTTAGGATAGCAATCTAAACATCATAGTTTGCAGCCGAATTAATCTATTCTCAAATATTACTTCAAAATTATTCATATTCCATTAAATGAAATCGGCTGACATATCCTTTCTTCCCTCGTTTTAAACTTACAATCCTTATACCCATATTCAGTTAGTGAAAATCAGCTAACCATCATCATCTTGCCTAAGGGTACAGGCTTTACATCTTTCACTAGCTTATAAGCAACTGAAGGTGACATGAATAAATACGTGGCACCAGGATCAATTAAAATAATTATTTCATTATTCTTAACAAGTGTGGTATCTTCCACCACATCAGATGAAACATTAGTAGTGTCCTGGTCCAAGGCATACACTCGCCCTCGTCCAACATCTTATTTCTATGGTATCTACCACACATCCTACACTGTTTACACTGATACGGAGTAGGTCGGGGTCCTCAAATCACAATACCCATCAAAAGTATTGAAATTGAATACACTAGGGCTTTACCAATCATCTTACCCCGTGACTCATCAGCTCAAATCTTTTACCAAACTACCTTTTTCCTGTTCTGACATCTTTGTCATTCTCTATTCTCTTTTGTCTCAATTTCGGCCCTTCCTACCTTTCCTAATCTCATAGGCGTGCAACTTATGATCTTATTCACACAACTGTAGTCCGCGCACTACGTCGGCATAAGTAGTGATATCTAACGGCCCAATCAGACTCTAATTGACAATCTGAGCCCTTCCATGAACTTTCAAACATCCCGACTCTCACTGTTCATAGTGTCGGAGTCATATCTGGGTAGGTATATAAATTGAGTTTCATACTCGCTAATCAACCAGTTCCTCTGGGTCAAAGTAAAAATGTTATCTGTAATTTCCTTTAAGCAGTGTCCGGGATATTCTGTCATCGAAATACATCTAGAATTATCTCTCATGTCCATTCTAGATGTCTAACTCTTGAGATAGGTCGAGCAGACTTACACCAATGCTCCGACTCACTTTCAAATCTCATGCATACTTTGAGCAATTAGCTTCCAAAATATTCTCCACACTTTGCTCTAACCTCATGAAGCGTGTCTCAATACTGTCTGATCTCTCTGTCAGACTTTGTTCGATCTCTCTCTCGGACTCTGTCTAATCTCTCTGTCGGACTTTGTGGGGCATATCAACATGTCTAATCTCTCTGTCGGACTTTGTGGGGCATATCAACACCAGCCTCCACTTCAATCTCATCTTCACGTCTCATGTGGTAACTCAGTACGACTCTCAGGCCTACCTCTACGGCCTCGAGCTCGTGTACTCGCCTCTCTACTATAGCGGCTATCAGTTAATGAGTCTATATTCTTGCATTCAAAACCAAATTGTTAGCTACAATTTCATCTCGATATACACAATTGTATATAAACAATGCACAGTACATGGGGATGCATACTTCCTTAACCACTAACACCGACTCATATCAGGCCAACTTAAGCTCTGACACCAAAAACTGTCACGACCCAAATTACCTAAAAATCAGAGTAAATTTTTCACTTTTTTATTTATTACTTAATTCTTACCTTTCTCTCATCGTGACCATCCTACAAACAGTTGGGCTATGATTCGGTGTTAGTCACCTCTCACCTATTTACCATTCCATTTCCATAATCACATTTGCATATTATGATTTACTATCTTTTGACTTTAACTAAATTCATACACAATGGTATTTACATAACCTTACATCCCCGACATCATATCCATTTACAATACTGTGCATTTACATATTTAGATACAAAGCCATAAAAATGTGTATACCAGTTTCTCAATAGGAAGCAGCGGATACCAAGCATGCAAGTCCTCAGCCGCTCACTAACTATTGCGAGTGCTCTAAAAAGATGGGAAAATAAGGGGGGTGAGCAAACCACACGCTCATTAAGGTAATTTTGCAAGTAAGTAGATAGCTCCACTATCTACATGCTCATAATGCCATGCCCTTAAAATCCATTTCTTTTTATTAAAATCTCAAGCACAAAATCCTGTATTTCATCATGACTTAGTTTATAAAACTGTTCGTGCATATATAAATAATACTACTTATGCATCAATAGCATTTTATGTGACATCATTAAATCATATTTAGCATGAATTAAATCAAAATCATGCATTATTTCGTGCGATATAAAACAAATCATGAGATATAATCATTTCATGAATTTATCATTAAAGCATGGAAAACTCATCATGCTACTGCATTTAAATCATTTCATTTAAAACGCAGTATAAAATAACCCAAATGGGTTAATCATCTCATAATTCAATTCCAAACTCATAAAACAATTTATTAAAATTCATTATAAAATTTCGGTTATAAAACAACCCTTCTTTCAGGGTCACATATCATAAAATCATAAAATCGGGGGCCTAACCCCTCCCTCGGGTCTACCCTGGTCTATCGAGACCACAAGTTATATCATGTGAGACACGTAGGTGACTATATCAGTAAGAACAAGGACTATGGCCATAACCTAGTGATCCCTGGCAACACGGTACCTAGTGTGCGGGGTATCACACCTGAAAACGGGAGGTGGGTCGGTCCTACTTGCCAGAACAGCATAACATCAAGATTACAAGGGCAAGGCTTACTTCCTCGTGGCTGATGCCACTCCACACCAACAATCCCCACAGTACAGCCTGCTCCGCATGACATACATGGTACAACGTACTCCGTGAACCCAAGCTCAGTCAGAGGTGCCTGCAATCGATCTTATCCACCCATACCATCTTTGTCTCAGTATGCACGTTTGAGCATATCATCTCACTATGACACACAGTCTACAGGAGGCTCCAACATGGTTATATGCATGTCATATAAATCCCTGTGTGAGCGAAGCTTAAGCACGGCTCCATACATATTCATGATATCAAAAAATCTCTTTCGAGCGAAGCTCTAGCACTGTGTCATAAAAATCAGTAAAATCTGCGTACGAGTAACACTCCAGTACAACTTTAAAATGAGTTATAAATCCATATAAAATCATGTGCGAGCAATGCTCTAGCATGAATGAATGCTCAAGTAAATCAAAACTTTGTACGAGCAACACTCTAGTACGACTTATGCATAAATACATCAAATCTCGTGCGAGTTACACTCCAGTACGACTTTTATGCAATATCATATCAAAACAGGATGCGAGCTAAGCTCCAGCACCTCTCATGCATTGTCAAATCATAAAAACTAGTGCGAGCAATCGCTCCAAAACCAATTTATGCATATCAAGTCAAAACAAGCCAAAATAAGTCAAAACAGTCAAAACAGAGTGCGAGCTAGGCTCTAGCACCTCTCATGCATTTCACAATAATAAAATCAGTTCGAGCAACTGCTCTAGCACATTTCATACATATGATGTCACACAAATCGGTGCGAGCAATCGCTCTAGCACATTTTATGCACACTCACAAACGCAGATATAGTGCGAGCTATACGCGAGTGCTATCTGTTTTCATATAAACTTGATAGTTGGCCCGTTTTCCAAAGAATTTTCATTTAAATCTTAATAACACTTACGTAGTGTTATATTGTGAAATTTATGCAGTTACTGGCCAATCTATCGATTTGCTTTGCTTAAAAACAACGAAAATTCCTTAAATGTGAAAATTCCTTAAATCATGCATGTCATGCTTTCACCATCCTTAGATGAACTTCCCTCAATAGGGGTAAAATAGTCTTTACCCATTTCGAGTCCTTTAAATCTTTAATTTATTTCTAGGACCTTTATACATATTCAATGTATACAAAAGCTATTAAAATACGCGTAGCTACCGCTAGCTACTCACACAATTCGCTTACCTCATTTTTCTGTACAGTCTGACCTTTCACTGATTTCTCGTCACGTAGTCCGATTTGCTCCGAATCCAATCTCTGAAACTGTGCTTAATTTAAATCATTGGGCCCGTTTACCCATATTGGGCTCGATTATACCATAATAGGCCTTAATCGGCCTTAAGCCCGTTTTCCACTTACTATTCACATTATCGAGGCCTATTGGGCTCGTTGGGCCCATCAGTATTTATTGAGCCTCATTCTAAACTGTCGAATAGCTTATTTAATTATTTACGACAATTTATCTCAATTTTTAGAATATAATTCATTTAATGCAGAAATTAAATTCGTAATTTATGCGATAAATTTCTAACATGTATAACGATGCAAATTGTCTTAAATAAGGGTTACTTACTTGAGATTCCATGATAGTACATAAATCGAGACTATCTTGAGCTCTCGGTTGACGCCAATTGTCAAGATACACAATTAAATATTTTTTGGGGTAAACTTTCATTCGAATATTAATCAAATTAAATATTTTGAAATTTAAATCGGTCAATTTCGACTGTTTACCAACTTACCCGTAGCTCGATTGCATCAGTGGAATTTTTTCCTAATTTTTCCTCTTTTCTCTTTTTCCCTTTTTTTTCTTCTTTTCCTTTTCTTTTTGGCTGAACTGGTTCGATCCGGTTCAGACTGGTTCGGTCTAACCGATTCAGTTCGGTTAGACAGGTTCAGGGCCTCGTCGGTCGATTCTCCACCAGCTTCCTTCGCCAGCAGCTCCGCAAGGTCGTCCGATGCACGGATCTGGGGTCGGTTTCGTTCAAGGTGGCCAAAAAGTGGTCGGTCCAGCTATTCTCCTTTCCACCCTCGGTACCATTTCTGTTTGGCCGTCGTTTTCGGTACTAGCCGTCGTCCCACCGACCGATGCTGCCACCAATCACACCACCTACGCCAGGGGATCGCTTGACTGGTGGTGGCCGGGCCTGAATCCACGCTGGTTGTCGAGAACTTCTCTTCCCCTCTCGGTTCCCTCGGTTTCTCTCCTTCTGCCACCGTTCGCCGCTCCTTCTCTGTCTACCAGCGCCAGTGGTGGCCTCAGTTGTCTCTCCTTCAGCCGCTCGCCTGGGCCGATCGCCGGTGGTCGTCCGTCGGTAGAGGCAGATGTCGGCTTCTGCTTCGTTTTTTGTTTCTTTCAGTTTCGCGTTTCTTTCACAATTTTTTTTCATTTATTTATTTATTATTTATTTTTTTATTATTTTAATCAATTAAATATTATTACTTTTTCCAAAATATATAAAAAATTTTATATTTAATTCATTTAATCAATAAATGAATTTCTCAGTCTTACTTCGTCTTTTCGGTATATTTTTGGATTATTTTCGAGATTATTTTTCGAAGTAAAAATTTTGATTTATTCCATAAATTCATATCTTGATCAATTTAATCCGAAATTTTATTATTTCTTCGTTATTGATCAAGATTTCTCAATCACATATTTTTAATTAAATTTTCTTATCACGATAAATACTGAATTTTGGTCTTTTAACTGTTTTATCCTTGCACGTATTCGGGAATACCATTTCAATTCTTTTGCATTTTTCATTTCATGTTTTGAATAAAATTGGGTCTTGCACATTAAGTATGAATAATAAGAAATGGACTTTTCTAAGTGATAAATGTGTATTGAATGCAAAATGAGTGGTAGAGTAATTGAAATGAAGTTAACATTGAGAATTTGGGATGAAAATGGCTATGTATGGCTGCAGAACAAGGGGCAATCGATCTCCAATGCAAGGGAGATCGATCTTAGAGGCATTTTGAAGAAGGAAATCGATCGTCAGTTCAAGCCAGATCGATCTCATTAAGCCTCTGCCAAGCCAGGATCGATCTCATTGTGTCTCGATAAGGAGCAGATCGATCTCATTACCCTGCCAGATCGATCTGTGAAGCTCTCAGCATAGGTAAGATCGATCTCATGCTCTTCGACAGATTGATCTCCCAAGCTTGAAAACTGATTCAGGAAGGCTAAAAATAGCAGCAAATCGATCCCTCACTTATGGTGATTGATCTCATCAATACAATTTCTATAAAATAGGGCTGTTTAATTGCATTTCACCGGAGAAACATCAAACCTTCCATTCTAAACTAAGTAACCTAGCTTTGCACTAGAGGAAACCATCACTTTTCATACAAAAATGAGAGAAGTTGGTTTAGCAAAATTGTTCATAGTGGAGATGAGAACAACTTAGTCCAAAATTGTTGATTGAAGGAAACAAGGTGATTTCTCCAAATTCAGCCAAAAGGAGAAAACTCTAGCTAGGTGAGATTTCAATGCACCGATCTTATGTATGTTGAACTATATAATTTTATGAGTTGATTGGTATATATATTGTTGGTTGAAACATCTTAGAACATGCTTAATCTCCCTGACCTATACATGGTGAAATGTGAGAAAAAGATGAGAAAGTTGAATAGGCATGGATTTAATGATGATTTAAGCATAAATAGATGTTATTAAGTATACATACATGATTATAAAGTAGTTTGATGAAGTTCATGTGCTAGAAACAAAAATGGTTGAAAGTGAGTATATGAGGTATTCGATGAAATACCAAAATGAAATGAAATAATGAACTTAAGGTATTGTAAGTATAATACTAGTTTAATACGAATCGATAGACTCGAAAAGTCTGATGGATTCTTGAAAACGAGTGATATACTCGAAATGGACTTATGAAAGGATAAAGTCCAATAATGGTATAACGAGGCCAAATGAGATGTAAATGGCCAAATGCATTGATTTGAATATTGTGCAAGTGAAATGAAGTATATGATAATATATTGATGTGTATAATACACAATTTCAGCTCTAGAGGATAAAATTGGAGTCGATAGAGTGAATCACGAGAAGTGGAAATTGAAGGAAAATAATTCAAGAGTGATTTGAGGTAAGGGACTTATCGAGCTATAGAGATAGCTATACGTATGTCTTCTCACCTGTTGTGTGCGAATGTATGCGATAAATGCATAGATATTGGTATATCTAGGTGAAAACTACGTATGAGAATAAGTCTATAAGTATGAGTTGCATGACTTCTATGATTATTGTGAAAAGAGGTTTTTTGCAAACGTTTTGAGAAAGAATAATAATAGACGGGCTCCCGGTTTAACTGATGCATCAAATGCTTCTAACGAGTGATTGAAGGGAGATTTACCCTCTCACTCATGACAGTATATAGAGCCCCTTCTATTTCTTTTCTGTGTCAAATCGTGCTAGAGCCTAGTGGTAACTGTAGATTGACCAACCCTGCTCGCATGTTATTTTAAAGGATTTTTGAGAAAACAAAAGAGTGCTCGATGCCTCAGGTGATGTTGTGTGTTCCACTCAAGATGCTCGCACTAGATTTTTGGAAATCATGCTAAAGCCTTCGAGTATTATTTTGTGTCTTGCTCTAACTATGCTCACATGTAATTTCCTAGTAATATCGTGCTCGATGCCTCAAGTATGCTATGTGTCTTACCCTGAGTTGCTCGCAGGAGGTTTTTATGATATGTTATGTGTTACGTAAAATTGTGTTAGAGCAGTCATGTATTGTTGTCTTGCTTTGACCTGCTCACACGTGGTTTATGAATGTGATGTAATGAGTATAAAATCATGCTAGAGTCATCGTGTACTGCTGTGTATCTTGCACTGACCTGCTCACACGAGATTTTGAGACAATGGAAATGGGTGATAAGGATCCACGAGAGCACGATGTACCGTAAGCATTAGCCGTGGGGTACGATGTGCCACGATTTGAGTATGAGCTGAAGGGATGGTTGATCCGCCTCCCCAAGCGTAGGGTTCCCGCACACCTGATCAGTGTTGCCTAGAATCTGACTATGGCCATAAGTCCTTTATGCATCTGAGTGATACGACATTGTCACTACTATGTGAGGTAACATATGTTTTCCCTTGTTGTGTGTCTGGAGATATGATAACCCATGATTTATGCCTCAATACATATTGATTTACTAAATGTAAAGCATTTTCTAAGTATGAACTGTGTGAATAGATTATGTAGTGTGAAGCTGTGTGATTATGTGTGAATATGCATATACCCATCTAGCGAATTAATGGTTTCGCATAGATGGAAGTCGTTTTATAGAACAAGCATATTGTTTTATAAGGAAAATGAACATATATGTATTTTAAGCATGTAGATAGTGTGGTTATCTACCTGCTTTCATATTTTCCTTACTGAGCGTGTAAGCTCAACCCCTTATTTCATCCTCCACAGATACTACTCAATAGTGAAAGCTCAACCCCTTATTTCATCCTCCACAGATACTACTCAATAGTGAGTACATTGCAGTCGTCCCTGCTATTGTGTTGCACCGATCATCCATCAGTATAGAGAGGTATAGACTTGAGATGAATAAAATTTTGTATCTTGTAAATTAATGCACAGTAAAACTTGTATTTTGTATTTTGGGGGATGTATATAATAGAAACTGATGTAAACGCTTCCGCACATATATATAAAAGTTTCAGCTTCTATTCTACTTCATTTGTATAACTATATTTAACAAAAATGTATGAGAAATGGATCGGATGTTGACTCACAGCCCAACTGTAAGTGGTAAGGCAAAGGTCACGGACTGGGAGTGAGGGTCGTGACAAAATTAATGGTATCAGGCTGAGTTGGTCTGATGTGAGTTAGTATCCATATTTAGGAAAATATACATCCCCAAGGTACTATGCATTATTAGGATACAAATGTGTATACCAAGCTGGAAAATGTGACTGAGACACTTATTTTCAGTATGCAGGATGTTTGATAGACGACGTACTCGTAGAGGAGAGAGTTCGCGCTCTCAAGAGCGTAGAGATGAGCCCGAGAGACGCAGTGGGTCCAGTTCTAGTAGAGATCCACCCGGTCTCAGTGAGGCCACTGAGGAGCGTATAGCTCAGTTACAACGCAGTGTAGACACAGTTATGGAGATGTTTACACAGGCAATAGCCAGATTTGAGGGTAGACAGGAGAACCCTACTGGTCAGGCTACTGCATCTGAGAGACAAGAACCAGTATAGCCTATACTGAGACCTCGAGATGCAGAGGCAGAGATACCTGTACCCCCTCCAGTTCAGGACATTCCCCCACTAGTTCAGGATCCTGTAGCTCCACAACAGGTTAGTGGTCAAGGAGTGTATAATTGTGATCTGGGTAGACTGAGATAGTTTCGAAAGTTCAGACCACCTTCATTTAATGGGGTGAAGAACCTAGTGTCAGCTGAGCATTGGATACGCAGTATGGAGAAGCTCTACCGATTCTTCCATTGCTACAACACCGAGAAGGTCACCTTTGCGGCTTTTCTGTTAGAGGATGAGGCTGAGCATTGGTGGATGGCCACACAGCCGATGTTGAGTGCACGACACCTGGTTGTGACATGGGATATTATAATATACGTGTACAAGAGGATGATTGAGGACGATTAAGGGAACGTGTGGATGGAGAATTGAAGCAGCAAAAAAAATGCAAGCTGGGCGAAAATAATAATGGTAGACTTTGAATGGAAAATAGAATAACAACCTAGAACCGAAGTCTAAAGAGACTTAAACCAAAGGTATTAGACCTCGACCTACGAATATAAAATTCAAGAACCTAAGGTATAACAATGGTGGTTGATGAAGAGGGAGGCGCCATAAGGAAGAAGACCTTGATAAGCCTAGTTGAAAGGGAACCCTAGAAAGAAGCACACTCAAATTTTTGAAAATTCAATCTAATTTGTTATGTTTTATTCAAGAGCGTTTACAAGGTATTTATAATAATATCTAGCACTTAATCCCTTAAACAAGTGGGCTGGAATTAGCACCAAACAGAAAATAAGACTAAAACCTAAATTCACGTATAAGCCTAGTTACATAGGATAATTGGTCTAAAACGCTATAAGACTCAAATGTGGGCTGTTTAAACACTTAACCCAACTTATTACTAAACCAAGACTCATGTCGTTTGGGCTTCCAAACAAATATTGATGGCTGGGGGACCTCCTTGGACCTTATCATCATGAACATCATGAGCAAGTGGACCTCCATCATTCCCCTTCTCCTTATAAGGATTTGTCCTCAAATCGCATGTACCTTCATCAAAAGAAAATGGAGAAAGATCAGAAACATTAAAAGTAGCAGATACACCATACTTACTAGGAAGATCTAATTGGTAAGCATTATCGTTGATCTTATTAATGACTTGGAATGGTCCATCTCCTCGAGGATGCAACTTAGTTCGTCGCTGAGTAGGGAACCTCTCCTTTCTCATATGTACCCAAACCCAATCACCAAGTTTAAAGACTACTTTCTTATGATGCTTATTGGCTTGGGTGGTATACTGTTCAGTCTTCCTTTCAATTGCTTGACGTACTTTCTCATGGAGTTGCTTCACAGAATGTCATCAAAATAGGCAACCACATACTTAGCAATGAAAGCACGTAAAACATGGTTCATTAAGCGCATAAAAGTACTGGGTGCGTTAGTCAAGCTAAAAGGCATAACTAACCACTCATAAAGACCATGTTTAGTCTTAAATACGGTTTTCCATTCATCACCTTCTTTCATACGAATTTGGTGATATCCACTCTTTAAATCAATTTTAGAAAATATGCATGCACCGTGTAACTCGCATGTCATCTAGCCTAGGAATAGGGTAGCGATACTTTACAATGATTTTGTTGATGGCTCGACAGTTAACGTACATCCTCTACATCCCATCCTTTTTAGGAACAAGCAATACGAGCACGACGCATGGACTCATGCTCTCTCTCACGTAACCTTTCCTCATGAGCTCCTCAACATGCCTTTGAAGCTCCTTTGTCTCTTCTGGATTACTTCTATAGGCTGGGCGATTAGTTATGGCAACTTCGGGGATAAGGTCAATCTAGTGCTCGATCCCACGAATCGTTGGTAGTCCATTTGGGATCTCCTCAGGGAATACATCCTCGAACTCCTGCAATAATGAGACAACATCAGTAGGTAAAGTATCATGGAGTTTAGTATCAATAAAACAAGAGTCTTTAAATAAGAGCAAAAAGATAGGAGACTTAACAATAAATGCAGTCTTCACGTCTTGGGGGTTGGCATGGTAACTCACTGATTTGTTTTCCTTGGTTCCTTTCTTTTCTTTAGCTAGCTTCCTTTGCTCGTCATGTTGCTCCTTCAACCTTAATTGATCCTCGTAAATCTCCTTGGGGCTAAGGGGAGCAAGAGTGATCTTCTTGCCATCCATAAAAAATGAGTAACAGTTAGTGTAACCGTCATGGATGATTCTCCGATCATACTGGCATGGTCTACCTAGCAACAGGTGGCTACCTTGCATGGGTACCACGTCACACATCACTTTATCTTTATACCTCCTAATATGAAAAGGAACCAAGACTTGCTTCACCATAGTCATTAATCCACTCCAACTTATATAGGCGGTAATGCTTGGTCGTAGGCAACTTTAGCTTATCAATAAGGTATGTGCTAGCAACATTAGTACAGCTCCCACCATCAATGATCATAGAGCATACCTTGTCACTAATATGGCATCTCGTATGGAAGATGTTCTCACATTATACCTCATCCTTAAACTTCACATGAGTATTAAGAGCACGTCTCCCAACAAGTGCTTCACCACAAGCAGCAAACTGAACATCTTCTTCTTCTTCAGTATCTTCTAAAATAGGCATCTCATCCTCAATACCAACATCAAAACTTTCACTCTCAACATCTCCATTCTCATGCAAGAGCATCACTCTACGGTTAGGACACTGAAAGCCAATATGTCCACGATCCAAACACTTAAAACACTTAATGTCACGTGTTCTGCTCTGAGATGCTTAGGCAGGCTCAGTCTTGAGCTTTGGAGGGTCTTCAGACTTGGGCTTAGCAAAACTTTCTGACTTAGGCTTAAACACATGCTTATCATCCCTACGAAAGGTGTTAGATTTCCAAACAGGAACTGAACTAGGAGTGAAACGGGATGTACCTTTCCTTTTGAGTTGTCTTTCCACTTTGATATCACATGCAGCATCTAATTTGGTACAGCAAGCCTCTGAGGTTGTTTAGCTAATATGTGGGAGATTAAGAACAGCTCATAGTAGGCAGAAAAGCTATGCTGACATGAGTCGGAGGCTATTAGAGTTCACCGTAGGTGACTCGGTGTTTTTGAAAGTCTCTCCCTCGAAAGGGATTATGAGGTTCGGTAAGAAGGGTAAGTTCAGCCCTAGGTATATCAGACCGTTTGAGATATTGGAATGTGTGGTAGATAAGGCCTACAGGCTAGCATTGCCACCAGAGCTAGCAGGCATACATAAAGTCTTCCACGTATCGATGCTTCAAAAGTATCATCCAGATCCAACTCATGTGATTCGGTATGAGCCATTGGAGCTCAAGAATGATTTGTCATATGTAGAGAAATTGATCCGAATACTGGATAGGAAGGAAAATGTTCTACGGAACAAGATGATTTAGCTTATTCAAGTTCTCTAGTAGCACCATAATTCAGAGGAAGCTACTTAGGAGTTGGAGAACTCTATAATGGAAAAGTACCCCTAACTTTTTGAGGAGTAACTTGGTTTTAATTTGGAGGACCAAATTTCTTAAAGGAGGGGAGGAATATAATACCCGTATTTTCACATGTAATCCTTATGATTTCCTAAGTATACATTCATTTATGTAATATGAATCATAAGTGATGTAAGGTCCATAAATTCGATGTACACACTTGTTATGTGGATTCGTGATGTACACACAAGTTTCATTAAGTATGAATAATAAGAAATGGACCTTTCTAAGTGATAAATGTGTATTGAATGTAAAATGAGTGGTGGAGTAATTGAAATGAAGTTATCATTGAGAATTTGGGATGAAAATGGCTAAGTATGGCTGTAGAATAAGGGGAGATCGATCTTAGAGGCATTTTGAAGAAGGAAATCGATCCTCAATTCAAGCTAGATTGATCTCATTAAGCCTCTGCCAAGCCAGGATCGATCTCATCCTCAAAGCAGATCGATCTCATTACCCTGCCAGATCAATCTGTAAAGCTCTCAGCCTGGGTAAGATCGATCTCATGCTCTTCGACAGATCGATCTCTCAAGCTTGAAAACTGATTCAGGAAGGCTAAAAACAGCAGCAGATCGATCCCTCGCTTATGGAGGTCGATCTCATCAATACAATTTCTATAAAACAGGGCTGCTAAACTGTATTTCACGGGAGAAACATCAAACCTTCCTTTCTAAACAAAGTAACCTAGCTTTTCACCAAAGCAAAACCATTACTTTTCATAGAAAATTGAGAGAAGTTTATAATGGAGAGGAGAACAACGTAGTCCAAAAACTAGTGGTGAAACTGTTAATTGAAGGAAACAAGGTGATTTCTCCAAATTCAGCCAAAAGGAGAAAAGTCTAGTTAGGTGAGATTTCAATGCACCAATCTCATGTATGTTGAACTGTCATGACCCTTAACTTACCAAAAATCATCACAAATTTTTCATTTTTTAGGCATTATTTTTTATTCATCCTTACCTTACCTCGATCGTGATCCACTCTCGACAGTTGGGCTGTGTGTCAATGTCTATCTCATCTAACCATAACAATTTGATTTGCATAAAAATTTAGAAGTGAACACTTGTATAAATAAATCAGAGTTGTGGTTTACATTTGTTTACATTGCTTTACATCCCTAATGATTACATTTAAAATGCTACTGTGCTATAGTAAGTTTGGATACAAAATCATACAAGTCTGTATACCTTTCGTGATGGGATGCAGTAGATACCAAAAAGGAAACCTCCAGTCGCCCTCAGTCTATACTCAATGCTCTGTAGAAAGGGGGAAAATAAGGGGGTGAGCAAACAACACGCTCAGTAAGGCAATCATACGAACAGGTAGATACTGCACTATCTACGTGATAGTGATGCTATGCTCAAAACCATACAATTTCTCATTCACACCTGAAAAGAATTAGTTCATGCTTGTGTTAATGGCATGTAAAGCAAATCATGTTATTTAATTCAGTGCACAAATCAAATTCAAGCATGGAAAACTATCATGCATATTTAAGTCATAAGGCATGGAAAATCATCATGCATCAGTGCACTTTAAAGCCATTATCATGCATTCTCATCTCAATAAAATCATCACTTGTCAGGATTCAACCTCTCCCTCGGACTGTCCTGACCCACAAAGCATTTCAAACATGGATTTATTCATAAAACAAAAGACATGTGAGATAGGCAATATAACAGAGAAATATCCTCTAGGACTATGGCCATATCTTGTGATCCCAAGCTACACTAATCAGGTGTGCGGGGTATCACCTCTATTTGCTTCCACATAGGAGGTAGGTCACATCCAACCCGCTGGTCCATAGCAGATCTAAACATCGTCTAAAGACAGCATATCACAATCTCAACATGGTACAACGTACTCCATGCTACCTGCACGGTACAGCGTACTCCGTGGACCCATATCAACTCATCATATCATGCCACATCTCAAAATGCACGTACGAACCTATTTAATCGGTGCAACACCTAATCTACCTGAAGCTCCTAGAACAGCTATCAATCATGTCATAAAATCACATGCGAGGAATCTCAAGCACGACAAGAAGTATGGTGGACATCTAATGCGAGCTACACTCCAGCACCATGTCAAAACCAATATAAAATCTGTGCGAGCTAAGCTCCAGCACAACATCATCGAAATCCATGTGAAAAACTAGTACAAGCTATGCTCTAGCAGTCATGCGTATAAAAACACATCAAATCTCATGCGAGTCATACTCTAGCACGCTTTCATTCTCACAAAATCCATGTAGGTGGCCCAATTCTTTGCAAAGCATGGTTTTTAAACCAAATCAAGTCATTTTCTCATGCAAATCATTTCAAATGATAGCCAACCTACCAAACACTTGCTAAAAAGCAATAAAATAGGATTTTCAAAGCATCATGCTTTTCTTTTCATGTACATTTCTCAAAACCCAACTCTTGCCCTTCATTCACCCAATTCATTTCCTATTACCACATGCATTCTAGAAAACATAATGCGCCCAAAATGCGCACAGATATCTCTAAGAGTCCACACAATTCCCTTACCTCAATTCGCTCGGGGTGCGACTCTCTTCCTCTTAGCTTCTTGCACTTTTGGTTCAACTTGCTCCGGTGTATCCTCGGGAGCTGCAAATCATTCACCAATCACTTGAGTTAATGTTGCTAACTCATATTTTCAATCTAACTAGTCAATGTATTTCATTGAGCCTATTTCATTAAGTTTGGCCCATTTTCCATTTGGCCATTATCAAGCCATTTCCAATCAATTTATCTAGTAACTCACTTAGTTACTTGTTTAAGTCTTGATGTGAAATACTCTACCCTTACTCTCTCATTCATTTATGCATTTTACCCAATGCCTTAATTACACATTTTACCCATTTTGGGTAAGTCTCACAATTCATTCCATAACACCATCATAAAATCATACCCACAACACCATTATCACCTGAAGACATCCCATTCATTATTAATACCTCTACATTTCACTTTCTCACACTAACCTATTTCTAGGTTATAATTGTTCCATGGTATTCTAGGTAGTTCTACCATTAACATGCATACCAAATCAACTCCAAAATCAATAACTAAACAAATGTACTTGGATTGGTGCATTAGAAACTCACCTAGAGTAATTTCCTCATTCCTCCAAATGAAAATGCACCTTTGCTCCTTCAATCCCACAAATGGAGTAATGCCTCCAAGCTATGTTGTTATCCTCTTCGATCTGGATAACTTTGTATCTAATAGCCTTCCCCAAATCTTCATAAAAATGGGCAGATTTAGGAGTGAGAAAGCTAGCTTTTTGGATTGAAAATGGAAAGGAATGGTTTTTTTCCCATGAAATGCAGATTTTAACTACTTCTATTTATAGAATTGCTTGATGAGATCGATCTGCATTGGGTGGAGATCGATCTGGTCCTCTTAAATCCCTCTTTTTCACAACATTTTGAAGGCGTGAGATCGATCTGGTCCTCTTAAATCCCTACTTTTCACAACATTTTGAAGGCATGAGATTGATCTGTCGAGGGCTTGAGATCGATCTGTCTCATGAAGAAAGTTAAGGAGATCAATCTGGCTAGGGAGGATATCGATCTGCTCCAACCCGCAAGCTAAAGAAATCTATCTGCTTGCCTTAAGAACCGATCTTCTCATTACAAAATGTTTAGCAGATCGATATGGCCCCATTAGAGATCGATCTGCCATGTTCCATTGCTCGAATAAGAGCATTTTTTGCTCTTCCAGATCGATCTCTCATCCTATGAGATCGATTTGGCATTCATATTTTCCAGATTTTGTTGTAGTTTTCTGTAGTAACTCACACAAAACATTCTTAATTTGCTGCCATAGCCATTTTCTCATCCACTTTGAGACTTGAAAATGACATCCATTCATACTTTATACACATTAAAACTTGTGTGCATTCTTTGTATAACCAAAGGTATACAAAATATAACTAAATGGAAGTCCAAAGATTTATGCAACACGTGTAACTTCATTCCATTTTGCCACGCTACTCATTTTTCATTCCACACATTCATCACATACAAAAGTCCATTTCTCCATATTCATACATAATGAAACTTGTACATACATCACAAACTCTTATTACAAGTGTGTACATTGAATTTATGAACTTTACATCACTTATGCTTCTCATTACAAGTACATCATCATACCTATGAATTCATAATTACTTGGTCCAAAATCATCCATATTATAATTCCATTTACATATATATAAGGGTAAACATATGCGGGGTCTCACATGAACTATACAATTTTATGAGTTGATTGATATATATATTGTTGGTTGAAACATCTTAAAACATGCTTAATCTCCATGACCTATACGTGGTTAAATGTGAGAAAAAGACGAGAAAGTTGAGTAGGCATGGATTTAATGATGATTTAAGCATAAATAGATGTTATTAAGTATACATACATGATTGTAAAGTAGTTTGATGAAGTTCATATGCTAGAAAATAAAATGGTTGAAAGTGAGTATATGAGATATTCGATGAAATGCCAAAATGAAATGAAATAATGAACTTGAGGTATTGTAAGTATAATACTAGTTTAATATGAATCGATAGACTCGAAGAGTCTAATGGATTCTTGAAAATGAGTGATATACTCGAAATGGACTTATGAAAGGATAAAGTTAAATAATGGTATAACGAGGCCAGATGAGATGTAAATGGCCAAATGCATTGATTTGAATATTGTGCAAGTGAAATGAAGTATATGACAATATATTGATGTGTATAATACACAATTTCAGCTCCAGAGGATAAAATTGGAGTCGATAGAGTGAATCACGAGAAGTGGAAATCGAAGGAAAACAATTCAAGCGTGATTTGAGGTAAGAGACTTATCGAGCTATAGAGATAGCTATACGTATGTCTTCTCACCTGCTGTGTGCGAATGTATGCGATAAATACATAGATATTGGTATATCTAGGTGAAAACTACGTATGAGAATAAGTCTATAAGTATGAGTTGCATGACTTCTATAATTATTGTGAAAAGAGGTTTTTTACAAACGTTTTGAGAAAGAATAATAATAGACGGGCTCTCGATTTAACTGATGCATGAAATGCTTCTAACGAGTTATTGAATGGAGATTTACCCTCTCACTCATGACAGTACATAGAGCCCCTTGATAATTCTATTAAAATAGAATTATTTGTGCTTAATTTATCAATTAATTATTTTAATCTCCATATTATTTTATTAATTATCCCCTTAATTTAATTAAAATTCTTTAATGTGCAGGTAAATTAAATCCGAATGAATTTCAGTCGTTTCAGTAGAAAATGGGCTGAAAATGGGCTAGAAGAGTTTAGACCACTACCATTTCGCAGTCTGAGTCACCATTCGTTGTAAAGATATGTGATGTCAGGTGTTCGTATTTTATTTGCCTCAAAAATATAAGACCGACGGATACTGTGCCCACCTTCTGGAAGACACACGCCGGGCTACATCGCACATCCAAGTGTACAAAAAGACAAGTGACGTGGAAATATCTTCTCTGAAGCGAATGGAATGAAGACAAGTGGCCAAACAATGCCAACTCATCTAGGATTGAAAATTACAATTGTACCCGCAATTTTGTTTATAAATAGAATATGATGAGTAATTGAAGAGGAGTTTTTTTTTTAGTAGCCTTAGTTTTTTTTTTTAGGTTAAAAACTTTATTGTTAGGTTTTATATTTTCCTTAGGTTTTCTTTTAGGTTTTTTTCACGGTGGCTGGTGACAGCAGCCACTATATTTCTTCTCGATTTTGTTCAATTCCTTTATTGTTTTGCTGTTTTAGTTTTTAATGGAAAGTTTTTATCTTTTTATTTGTTGCTCTTGGTTTATTTTCTTGTTTGATTTCATTTATTTATTTCTCCATTGTTCATTCGGGTTTTTGGTTCCTTGGTGTAGCCGAGTGGTATGAGAGGCTATGTGTAGCTGGTGACAGTGGCTAACATCCTCTCCTTACTCCGCTACAACCATTGGCGAGCTGATAATCTTTTCCCTTTGCTTCCAACTCCATTATTTTTACAGTATTTGTGGAAACTTTCTGAGTAAACTGAGGACTCGAGTAGGAGCCAATAGCAAGGAACCGTGAACTTAGCTCTCGGGTTCATTTTAGTTGATTAGTCAGTGTACATTGGTAGCTCGAGGTTCCGTTAGTTGCATTTCCATTTTATAGTTGTTGATATTTAGTTTCATTTTTTTATCTTCCAGTAGCTTCCTCATTTCTACTCTGTTTATGGTTTATATTACTGTTCACTTTAATTTGTTTTGTTAATATGCACTCTTCCAACATTACCTGATGTTTTGGTTGTTGTTGATTGTCTTTTAGGCAGCTTAACATTATGTTGGAAGGCAGGGGTGATCACGGACGCTAGAAGTAGAGCAGCAAGGAATATGTTGCTTGCAGGGAATGAAGCTGCTGCCTGCAGCTTGTGCCGCATGTATGTGACATCACACAGCAGTGCAGGGTAGAAGGGGCTGAAGCAGGAGATGCTGTCTGCTGCTGCAGTTAGGTGTTGTTGCTGATCGTGGCATTAGTGGGAGGAAAACGTGGTTGCTGGGTTGTAGATGAATACACGACAACATAGGACCAATTTCCTTCATTACTCTGTCCCGAGCTTAAGCTACTGTACACCTTAGTTTTGCTAAATATTTCACTCCATTACACTAAAGCTTTGGTTGCTGCATGTGTGCTATTTAACTTGTTTAGCATCTGTTAAGTTTTTCTTTTATTTCAAGTTTAGAGTTAGATAGAAAGCTGTTAATAGGTTGCCTTTCTTTCTTTGCATTGTTTTCTCCTTTTGGGTTATTTATTTAAGTTTTATCTTAGTTTTGTTTCCAGGTAATTTTTTATGTGTAAGACATAATTGGTGCCACTGTTTGGTGTACTGGAGCCACAACAAATAGAAAGCAGTTGATACAGACGCTAGCCGGGCAGGGAAAGGTAATGTTGCAGAACAACAGAGAATGAAACTGAGTGGCAGAACAATATAACGAAACAACTACAGGACATGTGCTGCTGAGCTTCATTGTCTGCTTCAGTTCGGTACTAGACAGACGAGCTGCTGCTGCGTGCGCATTCTGCTGCTGCTACCCATGTAGTAAAGGAGGACATATCGCTAGCTGGGCAGCCAGGATCTAGTGATCAGGACAGCACCTGAGCAGCTTGAGAAAGAAAGTGAACAATACACAAGCACGGGTTCACTAATTTAGCTGGCACTATGGCTAAGGCCATGTTTGGAATTCCATTTCTGCACATTTCCATTTTTCATGCATACCTATCATTACATTTTTATTAGTATTCCTTTTAATTTTATTTGTTAGCTTAGATTATAGACTGAACTTAATTTGCATATTATTGTTCCTTGCTTGTTAGTTTATATTTAGTTTTAATTAGGAATTTAGAATTAAATATAGTATTTAGGTAGTACATAATTAAAATTAGTAGTAGAAGTATTTTAGGTAATTTTAAGTAAGTTTTCATTTTAAATTGAAAAATCAAAAAAATATTTCTCATGCATTATTTAGATTTTGTTTTAGTGATTAGTTAGAGTTAGATTTAATTTAGGATCATTTTGTAGGCAATTAATTTCTTTGTTAGATTTAAGAATTTCTTTAGGTTAATAGAATTTTATTTTATTAAACTTTAGGTTAGTTTAAATTTGGAGTTTTATTTATTAGTTTAATTACATGCATATTTTATTCTAGGATAGTTTAATGTTAGTTTAATTAATTTGTTTCTTTATTTTCTTATTTGCAATTTAATTTAGTTGCATAAATTAATTTTAACTGTTTTAATTATCTTTTGTAGGTATTTGCTTGCTTGGAGCTCTGTAAGTAATTTTTAGCTCGGTTTTATTTTCTTTAGTTTATAGTTTTTATTATTTTTAATATTATTAACCTTGTAGATCACCCACTAAGCATTCATAATTTGATAGGATATACTTAGGGTAAGACTAACTGATACTTAATTAGGTTAATCAGCTTCTCTATGGGACGATAATCCAGGACTCAAATCTTATTATTACTTGTATGACTCGTGCACTTGCGAATAACACGTCTAGGTCACTTAGAGTGGGCGTAGTCACAATCACCCATTCTATTTCTTTTCTGTGTGAAATCATGCTAGAGCCTAGTGACAACAGTAGATTGACCAGCCTTACTCGTACGTTATTTTAAAGGACTTTTGAGAAAACAAAAGAGTGCTCGATGCCTCGGGTGATGCTGTGTGTTCCACTCGAGATGCTCGCACTAGAATTTTGGAAATCATGCTAGAGCCTTCGAGTATTGCTGTGTACCTTGCTCTGACTATACCCGCATGTAATCTTCTAGTAATATCGTGCTCAATGCCTCTGGTATACTATGAGTCTTACGTTAAGTTGCTCGCACGAGGTTTTTATGATATGCTGTGTATTACGTAAAATCGTGTTAGAGCCGTCATGTATTGTTATGTGTCTTACATTGACCTGCTCACATGTGGTTTATGAATGTGATGTAATGAGTATAAAACCGTGCTAGAGTCATCATGTACTGCTGTGTGTCTTGCACTAACTTGCTCGCACGAGATTTTGAGACAACGAAAATGGGTGGTAAGGATCCACGGGAGCACGATGTACTGTGAGCGTTAGCCATGGGGTACGATGTGCCGTGATTTTAGTATGAGCTGAAGCGATAGTTGATCCGCCTCCCCAAGCGTAGGGTTCCCGCACACCTGATCAGTGTTGCCTGGAATTCGACTATGGCCATAAGTCTTTTATGTATCTGAGTGATACGACATTGTCACTACTGTGTGAGGTGACATATGTTTTCCCTCGTTGTGTGTCTGGGGATATGATAACCCATGATTTATGTCTCAATATGTATTGATTTACTAAATGTAAAGCTTTTTCTAAGTATGAATTGTGTGAATAGATTATGTTATGTGAAACTGTGTGATTCTGTGTGAATATGCATATACCCATCTAGCGAATTATTGGTTTCGCATAGATGGAAGTCGTTTTACAGAACAAGCATATTGTTTTATAAGGAAAATAAACATATTTGTATTTTAAGCATGTAGATAGTGTAGTTATCTACCTGCTTTCATATTTGCCTTACTGAGCGCGTTAGCTCACCCCCTTATTTCCTCTTTCACAGATACTACTCAGTAATGAGTACATTGCAGTCATCCCTGCTATTGTGTTGCACCGATCATACAGCAGTATAGAGAGGTATACACTTGAGATGAAAAATATTTTGTATCTTGTAAATTAATGCACAGTACAGCTTGTATTTTGTATTTTTTAGGGATGTATATAATAGAAACTGATGTAAACGCTTCCGTACATATATATAAAAGTTTTAGTTTCTATTCTACTTCATTTGTATAACTATATTTAACAAAAATGTATGAGAAATGGATCGGATGTTGACTCACAGCCCAACTGTAAGTGGTAAAGCAAAGGTCACAGCCTCGAAGTGAGGGTCGTGACGCAACAACATTCATCCATAACATGCATACAAGTTAATACAATTATCTATTGACTGTAAATACTATTTTTCTTAAAAATAAACTCATATACATTAAATACAATTGCTTGTACATATACATCCCCAACCGTACATTCGTTTATATAACTATGCTTTTACATTGTTCAGTACAAAACGTTCGAATGTGTATACCTTTCGTAAGTTTGATATGCAGGGGATAAGGGAATACCTGTCCTCAGCCGTGTCCAACTATTGTGGACGCTCTGTAGAGAGGGGAAATAAAAAGGGGGTGAACTCACAGCTCAGTAAGGAAATAAGGCAAGCACGTAGATAAGCACACTATGTACAAAATATAATGCTCATGCCACTAAATCATTTCCTTTTCGATTCGCATCTAAATCATGTGTCTTTCTTGAAACATTTATGCAATATATACATATAGATATAAATCGTCAGTTATGAAACTGAAATAATTTTGGTTTAATTATCTCAGTAGTTTATGCAAAACATTGAATTTCTCAAGTAATTTATATAAATCACATTTTACCATGCTATTTCAATTAAATCAAAACAATATGGCATTTCATTATGTTAAAAACATGGAAATCTGGGCCTCACCCATCCCTCGAGTTACCCTTACCACACACAAACTCACATGTTCAGATTATAAAATCATATGATAAATCATTCAAAAAATCTCAAGTCAATGAAACGAGATAGGTGACTACATGTTCCGAGATTATGATCATAACTCATTTTTCATGATCCCAGGCTACACAATACTCAATGTGCGGGGTCTCACATTTACTGTAACGGGAGGTGGGTCAAATCTCTACCGTCAGCTCATAACTCAATCCCATCATGTACTCACGGTACATCATACTCCATGTGACATACACAATACAAAGTACTCTATGGACCCAATCTCAAGGTCGGGGTGCTTGCCATAAGTCTTAGGCCTCATACCTTGGATATACCTCATAGTCGAGGTGCTTGCCATAAGTCTTAGCCCTTATACTATGGATAATATTTTCGATAGCCCTCGGCCATATCTCAAAATGTTGCACGTGTGGCCATATAATCGATGCGACACACAGTCAGCACAGGCTCCCAACATTGCTGTTTCATGCTCTCTTTCAAAACTGATATGTGCGAGTAAACTCCCGACACGACCACATACACATGTTATATAAATCTAGTGCGAGCAATTCTCTCAGCACTATGTCATGTAAAACTGAGTATGAACAATGCTCCAATATTCTATCATGAAGCAATCAATAAAACTGAGTACGAGCAATGCTCCCAGTAGTCTATCATGCATAAATTGCATTAAAATCAAGTACGAGAATATACTCAAGTATTATGTGATGCATATATCATAAAATATGGTGCGAGTATTCTCTAACACTCATGGTTTTCACACAAACCGATATATGGCTTATTCAAATTGAATTTCACTCAATTAAATCAAATAGGCACTCAAATGTGTTGTTTTCGCATATACATGAAAACATTAGCCATTCTATCATGTAATTATAAAAATTAGTCCCAAGCATGCTTCCTAATCTTTTTTATCCTTATTGGTTCCTATAACAACTTTTCTATACACGGACTTTCATATATAGTATAATAATCAAAATTCTATTTAAAATACGTGTAGCTACCTCTAGCCACTCACAAAATTCTCTTACCTCAGATCACGTCACGTGACCTCACTTCCTCACTGTTGCTCAATGTTGCAGTCCGATCAGTTTCCAATATCAACTTCCAAAGCTATTAATAATTATCCACATCAGTATACCTTCATATACTTGTTTTCACTTGCATTACTCTAAATCAATGCATTTAACTCCTTTCAATGCCTCAATCTCATCACTTTCTCCCATTATGGTATTTTACCATATATCTTATACCTATTTTCATTCTTCATCTATTCCAATTCATGTATTTCATAAAACTACCTTAAAATCTTACATACATGCTTATTTCATCCTGACATCCATGTTCCTCATCATTTTCTCAATTTCATACCAATATCTAGGTCATGGATATTTTACACATTCAAGGTGTTTTCAGCACATAAAACACACACCAATCAACTCATCAAGATACTTACATTAACATATTTGAAGTTAGTGTATTGAATCTTACCTAACTTAAATTTTTCTCTTTTTAGCAAATTAGGAAATTCACCTTGCTCCTTCAATCCTTGATTCCGACTTCTAGTTTCCAACTATGTTGTTCTACTCTTTACTAAGAACAACTTTACTGAAATGAATCTCACTTAAAACTACTTGAAAGATGAAGATTTTTGGAGTAGAAAGGTTAGGTTACACTTTGGTTTTCAATGAGAATTATTACTCTTCGGGAAAAATGAAGTGCAGAGTCGTGTATATATAGACTTGCTCTTGGAGATCGATCTCCTAATGGTGAGAGATCAATCTGCCTTGCATTTTTCTCTTCAGAAAACGAATTTTCAAGCTTAGGAGATCGATCTACTCTTAGCATGAGATCGATCTGCATTACACATAACCAACCATAAGGAGATCGATTTGGTCTTTCTATGAGATCGATCTGTTATATCCAGAACCCTTTGAAAATTGATCTGCTTTAGCCATAACTTGTTAAAGATCGATCTGCATTACTGAGGGATCGATATGCTCTTATTAAGGGATCGATCTGCCTATTTCAGATGCTGTGACATTGCATTTTCAAGCCATGATATCGATCTTCCTTGCTAATGAGATCGATCTGCTCATCTTCTACTACAGTTCTACTACAAGTTTTCCTAAAATTTCACTGTTACATTCATTTCTGATTTGCTTAACTACCCGTTTTGCATTTCATAATTATTTGCAACTTAATAACATTCATTCCTTATGATTTATATCAAATGTGACTTATCCGTACATCACAAAATCATAAAGAGTACATATTAAATTACGAGTCTTACAATCCTCCCCATCTTAGGAAATTTAGTCCTCCAAATTAGAACCAAGTCAATCTCTAAACAACTGGGGGTATCTCTCTCGTATCAGACTCTCTAACTCCCAAGTAGCCTCTTCTGACGTGTGATGCTGCCAGAGAATCTTCACTAACCCAATGGTTTTATTTCTCACGACTTTCTCCTGTCTATCTAGTATCTGGATCAGTTTCCCTACATATGTCAAGTCTTCCTTGAGCTCCAATGGCTCATACCGAATCATATGGTTTTGTTCTGGATGATACTTCCATAGTATCGAAATGTGGAAGACATTATGCACTCCTGATAATTCTGGTGGAAAAGCCAACCTATATGCCTTATCTCCCACTCGATCAAGTATCTCAAAGGGTCCAATGTAGCAAGGACTCATCTTACCTCTCTTCCTGAATCTCGCTATACCTTTAGAAGGAGAAACCTTCAAAAATACTAACTCACCAACTGCGAACTCAAGTGGTCTCCGTCCCCTGTCAGCATAACTTTCCTATCTACTTTGAGCTGTTCTCAATCTCTCAACAATCAATCGGATATCCTCAGAGGCTTGGGTAACCAAATCAGGAGTAAAAGTCTTTCAGTCACCCACTTCTTCCCAACCGATAGGAGAACAACATCTATGACAATATAAAGCCTCATACGATGCCATCCTGATACTCGTATGATAACTGTTGTTGTAAGCGAATTCGACTAATGGTAAATGATCATCCAGGAGCCTCTAAAATCTAGCACACACACTCTCAACATGTCTTTCAGAGTCTGTATAGTCCTCTCTGACTGACCATCTGTCTAAGGATGGAAAGCATAGCTCAAACTCAACTGGGTTCCCATGGCTTCTTGAAAATGTTCCCAAAAGTGGGAAGTGAAGCGGGAATCCTTATCTGAGACAATGCTGACTGGAACACCATGTAACCTCATTACCTCACGTACATACAACTCTGCCAATGAACTCAGAGTATTGGTAGCTCTCATAGCTAAGAAGTAGGCTGACATTATCAGTCTACCAATGATTACCCATATCACATCGTGATTCATGCGGGTCATCGGTAAACCCATCAAGAAATCCATGGTGATATGCTCTCATTTTCATGTCGAAATAGGTAGAGGATACAATAATCCTACAGCTTTCTAATGCTCTACCTTCGCCTGCTAACATACAAGACATCTAGCCATAAAATTTGCTACATCTTTCTTCATACCCGACCACTAGTACACATACATCTTTTTACTCCCCGAATGCAATGTGTACCTTAAAGAATGAGCTTCTAACAATATCAATCTCCTGAGTTTTGGGTCCTCGAGAACACCACTCTACTTCTGAACCTTAGTAGTCCATCTGAACTTATCTTAAAATCAGTCACTGTGCCCTTTTGTATCTGACCAGTCATATCAATGTAATACGGATCAGTCTGCTGAGTCTGTCTGATCCTATTCAACAGATCTAGCTCCAAGCGTAAACTAGCAATCATACAGTCCGTATCCATGTCAGAAGGCACTACTCTCAAACTGAGGCTAGCAAATTGCTTTAGCAACTCATGTTCCCTGACCATCATTTATGATATCATCCCAAGGCTCTTCTTGCTCAAAGCATCAGCTACAACGTTAGCCTTACCCGGATGATAAAGTATCTCACAATAATAGACCTTCAAAAGCTCCAACCATTCTTTGTCTCATTCATATGCAAGTACAAGAGGATGATTTAGGATGATCAAGGGAACCTGTGGATTGAGAATTAAAGCAGCTAAAACTCAAGCTGGGGCGAAAACAATGATGGTAGACTTCGAATGGAGAGCAACTCGTAATAGAGTGGACACTGCAATTATAGGTAAACTCAACATGTGGCAAGCATTCTTCTCAATTTTTCAAATTCTTATGTATAATAGACCTCAATAATGTAGATAGGTTCGGTTGACCATGTCATGACCTAAATCGCCTAAAAACCACTACAAATATTTTTTTCGCTTTTTCCTTTCCTTTCTCGGACGTGAACATTCTCACCACCAAACAGTTGGGCTATGATTCGGTGTTAGTTCCCTCACGCTATTTACCATTCCATTTTGATATTCACATTCACATATTAGGATTTATTATCCTTTGACTTTAACTAAATACATATACAATGATATTTACATAACTCTACATCCCCGACATCATATCCATTTACAGTACTGTGCATTTATATGTTCAGATACAAAACTATACAAATGTGTATACCTGACTCTCGATTGGACGCAGTGGATACCAAAGATTGAAGTCCTCAGTCGTACCCAAACTATTGAAAGTACTATGTAGAGAGGTAAAATAAGGGGGTGAGCTTTCCAGGCTCAGCAAGAGATATATTTAAAGTAACCTTAGTACTTAAAACAAGTAAAACACGTGATTTCACAACTCAGCATAAACATGTACGAAAGTAGAGATGCTTACATTAAGAAAAGCAGTAAAAACATGCTTTAAAATCATTAGTTTACACGTCATGCATCCTTTTCGCAAAACGTATCCTACTATAAACATATCATTAGTGTAAATAGTCATAAAGCATCTCATAGATCTCAAATCATGTATATCATATTGTTCACTTTAAAAGTGAAAACATAACTTTCATATGCACATTTCATAAAAATATAACTCATGGGCCACCTTAAAAATCACATTATAGAAAAACATGTGCTAACTAGCAAATAACATATAAGGTAGCATGAAATGTGCTAAAACATATTTCTTTCTCGTGGAGACATGGCTTCATCAAAACTGGTCCCGAAGGATATCGTCAACATAACTGGTACATATAGCCATAGTACAGGGAACTGTAAGACTGGATCAGGGTCGTACAATGCGCTACTAGACTGTATGGTATGGGGCTATAGTGGGGTCACTCATTACGTGCCTGCAAAGGACTCGCAGTCTTAACGCATGAACTTTAAATGGTTACATGGTACCACAAGTCATCTCATCTCATCAGAGCCCTGCCCGTTCCCTGGCCATCTGCTAAGAAGATCCTTGATCGTTCTTGTACCCTTTTCTCAGTATACAAGATCGACCCCAGATCACTCTGACCTCATAACATCAATACTTCGTGCCATAGTCTCAAAACATTAAGCATGTTTTTCACAAACACATATATCTCGAGAATATATATATATCACATATAATGAAAACATAGTTTCGTAAAAACATTCTCGGGACTTTAACCCGTAAGACATAGAAAACATACTATGGTTTCATTCCATACATGAAAATCACTTTTATATACCATAAACATGGATACTAAAATGTATCTCGTTCAATGAAAATTATTTTAAAAAGTTTGGATAAGTTTATCTCATGTTTTGAGTGAATGGTGCTCATTTCACATTTCAAGAAAACCCTTATCCGTAGAAACTCAATTTATTATCCACATAAACTTTTGGTAAAATGGAAAAGTACAAATGCTACTCTAAATTATAGCCCTTACCTCACTTTAATCTGTACAGTCTGACTTTTTTCAAAAATGTCATGCCTGATAATTATATTTTTTAGAATTATTTATGCTTAATTTTCTAATTAATTATTTAAATCCTCAATTTATTTTGTTAATTCTTCCATTTATTTAATTAAATTCTCGTGTTTGTAAATAAATCAAATCCGGATGAATTTTGAATATTTCAATAGAAAATGGACTGGAATTTGGCTAAAATCAAGATTAGACCACGCAAACAACACGAGCCATGCCACCTAGCACATCCAATTGGATAAAAAAGACATATGACATGGAAATATTTTTTCAAGGAGCCAATGGTGTGAAGACAAGTGGCCAAACAATGCCAACTCATCTAAGATGGAAAAATTACAATTTTACCCCTAATTGTGTGTATAAATAGGAAAGGATGACAATTGAAAAACTATGTAAGTTAGGAGTAGTGTTAGTGTAGAAGTAATGTTAGTGTAAAACTAGTTAATGTAGTCTAATGTAGTCTAGAGTAGAATAGTTTTAGATAAATTTTTTTAGGATTTACTTTCCCTTTCTTTTAGTTTCCCATTAGCTCCATTTTCACTTGCAATGTTCATTCCATTTTTATGTTCTTCATTTTCTAGTCTTGGATAATTTTTCTTTTCAATGGAAATCAATATCATTTTCATGCTCTCGGTTTGGTAAAAATTAGCTCTTTTATTTTTTCAAGTTTTATTTACATAGATTATATTTTCTAGTTAGCTCTCGGTTTAAGCTTCTTTGGTGTATTCGGGTTGCTTCATTCTTGCCATCTATAGGCGGTGCGTTTGTCGATAGCTAGTAGGAACATGACTAATGGATGATGTGGGAAAAAGTTGTTCTTTCTTTAGTAACTAAACTGTGACCCCTGGAGCCGACTGTTTTCATGTTTTACAATCTTTCTTCATTTATGATTCAGTGTTCAGTGTTAGTTTTCAGCATTTTCTTCTTAGTTTCTACTTTATTGAAAATGTTTGCATTCAGAACCAAGAGGGTCTATTCAACGGGTAGCTGGACAGCAATAAAGTAGCCATAACCGAGAGCTTTCCTTTGTTCTCCCCTATTCTATGTTTCCATTATTGTTCATCTTCATTTTTCAGTTTTTCATTCTATTAACAGGATAGTATAGTAGCTAATGCATGTAAAAGACTCGCTTGCTGCAGTTGCTTGTTCATGCTCCTACCTTGCTGCTGCTCCATCATGCATCAACTGCCTTCCTTGCAACATAACATCTAGCCAGTGAGCATGATCAGTAGCAGTTAGACAGAGTCGGGAGTAAGAAGCAAACTGGTACCATGGGCACAATAGGTCGCATGCAGGACAGGAGCCAGATAAACGTCGGATGCGAAGCCACAGATAGCACCCTACTTGGAAGTGGAGAAGAAGCAAGAGCTGGACATGTGTGGGGAGCATGTCTGGTCAGAAACAGCAGGTGAAGTGGTTGGAAACGTGTTGTGCTGTGTTAAGTGCAGGAAATGAAGAAGTGCATGAAACCGAGAGCAAAGTTGGTGAGAGTTACAGAACCGAGTAGGAGATGGACATGCGTGGACAACAGCACCTGGAAACAACCAAAATCGAGAACAAATGAATCAGAAAATGTTGAAGACATGCACAGTAGCAGTGCAAGTCGGGACCACTTTGATGTTTTGCAAATTGATTAAGGCTTGTTTGACATTTATCTTGTGCACAATAATTCATTTTTCTTGATTAGTTCATGAATTAGATTTAATTATGTCCTTAGTTCATTTTTATTTTATCATGCATTAGTTAAGTTAGATTAAATTAGTTACATGCATTAGTTAGATTCTATTGTTAAGTTAGTAATTAGATATAGTTAGGATTAGTTTAGACTTAATATTTTAGACATGTAGTTTTATAGTTATTTTCTTAATTTCTTAGGATTTTATTTTCATTAAGTTTTAGTATAGTTTAATTTGCATTTTTATTAATTAGTTCAATTACATTCATATTTTATTTTAGGTTAGTTTAATTGTAGTTTAATTTATCTTGTTTTGTTATTTTCATATTTGCACTTTATTTTAATTGTGTTAATGAATTTTAACTGTTTTAATTATTTTTGTAGGTTTTTGCTTTTAATTACTCGGAGCACTGTAAGTAAATTTTGCTCCGTTTTATTTAGTTTTTATTATTTTATTGCTTTCCAGTAATTTTAATGTTAGCCATGTAGATCACCCACCTTAAATTCATAATTTGCTAGAATATACTTAGGGTAAGATTAACCGGTAGTTAATTAGGCTAACCAACTTCTCTGAGGGATGATAACTCGGGACTCAAATCCCATTATTACTTGTACGACCCGTGCACTTGCGGATAATACCTTCAGATCATATCAAGTTTTTGGCGCCGTTGTCAGGGAAGTCTTAATTAGCCATTAATTAGTATCGGTGAAATTATGCTTAGGTGTAATTCTAGCTTGTAAATATTTAGGGTGTAAATATTTAGAAGTTTAATCTAGATTAGTTAATTGAAAAATTAAAAAACTTAAAAAAATTTCTAAGGATTTTTAGATGTTTGCATGCGTAGAGCCAGGAGTTACGATTGCTTTCCTTTAGATCCTAAAATTGAAAGAACCCTTAGGAAAATTCGAAAGGATTCTAGGAAATTAATAGCTCCGCTGCAAAACATCATGGCAGAAAATAAGGAAATTAGAACTGTTGGAGATTATGCGGTGCCGACGACTGGAGGATATTATACCGGCATTAGGCCACCAGTTGTCCCTGCAAATAATTTTGAAATTAAGCCTGCAATCCTTCAGATGATCTAGACTTCTTTACAGTTTAGTGGGCTTCCGCACGATGACCCAGATGCTCACCTCGAGCAATTCCTGGACTTGTGCAACACGTTCAAACACAATGGGTTATCTGATGATGCGCTTAGGCTTAGATTGTTCCCCTTCTTGCTTAGGGATAGGGCACGACACTGGTTAACCTCATTGCCTCCAGGATCCATTTCTACATGGGACGAGTTAGCCCATCAATTTTTAGCCAAGCTTTTCCCTCACTCTAAAATGGTCAGACTCCGTAGTGACATATCTTACTTTGCCCAGTTTGACACTAAATCTCTTTACGAAGCATGGAAACGATATAAGGAGCTTCTTAGGAAGTGCCCTCACCATGGTCTACCTTTGTGGCTGCAAGTCCAGACCTTCTACAACGGACTTACAAGCCAAAATAGGACCATTATTGACGCTAATGCGGGTGGAGCCCCGATGTGCAAAACAGATGAGGAAGCTTATGAGCTCTTAGACAAGATGGTGGCTAACAGCTATCTATGGTCCTCGGAGAGGCAATTGCCAAAGAAGCTGATGGGTATTTATGACTCGACATATTGTCTACCTTGACCTCTCAAAGAAGGTAGATTCGTTCAGTACCCAACATAATCCTTCCACCAATCCTAACCCTGTGCTTTCTGTCCAATGTCCTTTTCTGTCCTGCGAGCTGTGTAGTGGTACCCACTCTGTAGATAGGTGTCCGCTCAACTTAGAATCGGTTCAATATGTTGCTCCACTTCAAAAGCAACAGAACAACCCCTTGTCAAACACCTACAACCCAGGGTGGAGGAACCATCCTAACTTTTCCTAGGGCCAAAACCAAGGTCAAACTTCTAGCTCTAGACCTGTAGAACCCCTGGTTTTCAAGTACCACCACAACATCCATTTTCTTATCATCCACCACATAATCCCCATCCACCTCACTTTCATCAACCACCACTACCACCACTTATGCAGCCCCAACTTTTACATGCACCAGCAGCTGAGAAGAAGCCTACATTAGAGGAGATGTTCTCAACGATCTTGCAAAATCAAGCTGCTTCAATTAAGAACTTAGAGGTTCAGGTAGGATAAATAGTGAATGCTCTTAGTCAGCGTCTTCAAGAGACCCTTCCTAGTAACACCGAAACCAATCCTGTTAGGCAAAGGGAGGGTAAGGAACATGTGAAAGCCATTACCCTTAGGAGCAGCAGAGAGCTAGATGATGATCCACAAGTTAAGTCCCAACCTGAACAGCACATAGTTGAAGAATCCTTAAGTTCTAATGCAACAGCTCATAAAGAGCAGGAACCTAAAGATCAAGCTGCAAAGGAATCAAAGATAGGTGCTTCTTCATCTATGCCTTCTTCTACTTCACAACCTTCAAAGTCCTCTGATGCCATACATGTTACCACTACATCCCTTCCAGTTAGACCACCAGTACCTTTTCCTCAAAGGTTTCAAAACCAAAAGCTTGACCAACAATTTGCCAAATTTCTTGAGATTTTTAAGAAACTTCACATCAACATTCCTTTCACAGATGCCTTAGAGCAAATGCCAAGTTATGTGAAGTTCCTGAAGGATATCCTCTCGAGGAAGAGAAGATTTGAAGATTATGAGACAATGGCCTTAACTGAGGAGTGTAGTGTAATTATCTAGAGGAAATTACCCCCCAAGCTTAAGGATCCTAGGAGTTTTACCATACCCTGCACTATTGGAAATCTTTTCTTTGGTAGAGCCCTGTGTAATTTAGGAGCCAGTATAAATCTGATTCCTTGGTCAATCCACCAAAAGTTAGGAATAGGGGATGTCAAGCCTACCATAGTGACCCTCTAGTTAGCTGATCGATCCATTAAATACCTGAAGTAGGTCATCGAGGATGTCTTAGTAAAGGTGGACAAATTTATTTTCCCTGCGGATTTTATTATTTTGGATATGGAAGAAGATAGGGAAGTCCCCATTATACTAGGCAGACCTTTCCTAGCTATAGGTAGGGCTTTGATTGGCGTGCAAAAGGGGGAGTTAACTCTGAGAGTGCAAGATCAGGAAGTGAAGTTTAATGTTTTCAAACCTTTGAAGCTCCCTGATGACTCTCAAGAGTGTTTTAAAATGGAGATTGAGGAGAATATAAGGCTTAAGCACAAGAAATCTGAAAGGATGAGGGAAGTAGATAGAGCTAAGGAGGAGTTAACAGTCAACCTTTTGTCACCATTGTGGCTGACCTCCTACTCTTTGTCCTACTGCTGAGTGTTGTTTTCTTCAGCTGCATTTGAAGTGGTGGTGTTTTCCTTTTCACTTTATATATAGTTCTTTTTCTTTTTCTTTTCTGTTGTTCTTTCTTTGTTTATGTTACAGATTTCTTTTCCAGCATTACGTTTTCAATCAAGCTTCAATTGTTCATCATCATCAGATAGGGGAGTACTCTGTTCTTGAGCTTAAATTCTTATATTATCTGCACACTGAGGACAATGTGCACTTTAAGTTTGGGGGAGGGGATATCACTTGAGCAATTTTGTGAAAAATTGGAAAAAATTTCAAAATTTTTTTGAAACTCTGAGAAAGAATTTTCAAAATGTTTTCGATAATATAAGCTTAAGTTGTTTGATTTTAGGATGATTTAGTTCTTAGCATGTAGTTTTCCCATATTTCGATGATATGACCCCATTATTTAGTCTGACTTTGATTAACTGAGAAGAATGATTATAGGAAATGCATGAAGTTGAATTCTTGAATTTGTCTTAATGCTGATTGTGATTGCCTCATCTTATGCACATGTCATGTCATGAATCGATATGTTTATTTAGAGAAAGCTTATGTGTACATAGGATTGCATTTGTTCAATTGATTTGGTGCATCATATTCTAGAATTTGTTTGATCTAATCTCGAGGTGAAATATTATATCACACTTAATTAGGGAGATGATTTAGGCCATCTTTGGATCGTTTGAGCCTTTCTAGCCATCCTTGTACATATTCTACCCCTAGTCAGCCATCTAGGCCAAATAAGCTCTTCTCTGTAAATACACCTGCAAAATTTTCCTTAGCTTAAATATTTTTTTCCTATCTTTTACCCCGAAAGCATGAAAAGTCATTAGGATATATTGTGAGATATGTGGGTATTAAGTGATAGTGAATGAGTATGTATCAAAAAAATGAAAGAAAAACAAAAAGAAAATAAGAAAGAAGAAAATACAAAAATAGAATAAAAAGTTTAGTGAAATAAATAAGATTGGGGGAAATGATTTGAGCTCTTACATTAAGATACTAGAAGTAATGCATGTTAAGGGGTAATTAAACCTAAATCGACTTTATCATACCTTAGCCCTAGCCTTACATTACAAGCTTAATGAAGTCCTATTGATCTTTGGTTAAATGTGACTACATTAGTGGAGAGAGAAGTGAAAAGCAAACTTATGGGAATGATCACATATCATTGACTTTACATTCACTGTGTTCGCATAATCTGATCCGAATAATGTACTGTGAAGTGACTTAGACATTTTTCACACACTCACGAGGAGTCTAAATTAGGTTAGGACTTATGATTGAATGATTCTCAATGTTGGACTTGTAATTGTGAGTCTTCGAGATCATAGTCTATACTTTTTCTTTGAGGATAATATTGGGGAAATTATTATGTTGGTACCTATCATTCGTACAATTTTTTTTTTTTTTGCTTAAGGACAAGAAAAAGCTCAAGTTTGGGGGTGTGATAATTCTATATTTTTTATAATTATTTATGCTTAATTTTCTAATTAATTCTTTAAATCCCCAATTTATTTTGTTAATTATTCCCTTTATTTAATTAAAATTCTCATGTTTGCAGATAAATCAAATCCGGATGAATTTTGAATATTTTGGTAGAAAATGGACTGGAATTTGGCTAAAATCGAGATTGGACCAAGCAAACAACACGAGCCATGCCACCTAGTACTTCCAATTGGACAAAAAAGACAGATGACATGGAAATATTTTTTTCAATGAGCCAATGGTGTGAAGCCAAGTGGCCAAACAATGCCAACTCATCTAGGATGGAAAAATTACAATTTGACCCCTAAGTGTGTGTATAAATAAGAAAGGATGGCAATTGAAAAATTATGTAAGTTAGGAGTAGTGTTAGTACAGAAGTAGTGTTGGTGTAAAACTAGTTAATGTAGTCTAATATAGTCTAGAGTAGAATAGTTTTAGATAAAAATTTTTAGGATTTACTTTCCCTTTCTTTCAGTTTCCCATTAGCTCTATTTTCACTTGTAATGTTCATTCCATTTTTATGTTCTTCATTTTCTAGTCTTGGATAAATTTTCTTTTCAATGGAAATCAATATCATTTTCATGTTCTCGGTTTGGTAAAAATTAGCATTTTTATTTTTCAAGTTTTATTTACATTGACTATATTTTCTAGTTAGCTCTTGGTTTGAGCTTCTTTGGTGTATTCGGGTTGCTTCATTCTTGCCATCTACAGGCGGTGCGATTTTCGACAGCTAGCAGGAACATGACTAATGGATGATGTGGGAAAAAGTTGTTCTTTCTTTAGCAACTAAACCGTGACCCCTGGAGCCGACTGTTTTCATGTTTTACAATCTTTCTTCATTTATGATTCAATGTTCAGTGTTAGTTTTCAACATTTTCTTCTTAGTTTCTACTTGCTTAGAGATGTTTGCATTCAGAATCGAGAGGGTGTGTTCAACGGGTAGCTGGACAGCAACAAAGTATAGTTCATCTTCTGCATGTAGCAACCGAGAGTTTTCCTCTGTTCTCCCCTGTTCTATGTTTCCATTATTGTTCATCTTCATTTTTCAGTTTTACATTCTATTAACAGGATAGTATAGTAGCTACTGCATGTAGAAAACTCGGTTGCTGCAGTTGCTGGTTCATGCTCCTACCTTGCTGCTGCTCCATCATGCATCAACTGCCTTCCTTGCAACAGAACTTCTAGCCAGTGAGCATGATCAGCAGCAGTTGGACAGAGTCGAGAGTCAGAAGCAAACTGGTACTGTGGGCACAGCAGGTCGCGTGCAGGACAGGAGCCAGATAAATGCTGGATGCAGAAGCCACGGACAGCACCCTACCTAGAAGTGGAGAAGAAGCAAGAGCTGGACATGTGCGGGGAGCAGGTCTGGTTAGAAACAGCAGCTGAAGTGGTTGGAAACGTGCTGTGCTGTGTTAAGTGCAGGAAATTAAGAGAAGTTCACAAAACCGAGAGCAAAGTTGGTGAGAGTTGTAGAACCGAGTAGGAGATGGACATGCGTGGACAGCAGCACCTGGAGACAACCAAAACCGAGAACAAAATGAATCAGGAAATGTTGAAGACATGCACAGTAGCAGTACAAATCGGGACCACTTTGATGTTTTGCAAATTGATTAAGGCTTGTTTGGCATTTATCTTGTGCAGAATAATCCATTTTTCTTGCTTAGTTTATGAATTAGATTTAATTATGTCCTTAGTTCATTTTTATTTTATCATGTATTAGTTAGATTCTATTGTTAAGTTAGTAATTAGATATAGTTAGGATTAGTTTAGAGTTAATATTTTAGACATGTAGTTTTATAGTTATTTTCATAATTTCCTAGGATTTTATTTTCATTAAGTTTTAGTTTAGTTTAATTTGCATTTTTATTAATTAGTTCAATTACATGCATATTTTATTTTACGTTAGTTTAATTGTAGTTTAATTTATCTTATTTTGTTATTCTCATTTTTTCACTTTATTTTAATTGTGTTAATGAATTTTTAACTGTTTTAATTATTTTTGTAGGTTTTTGCTTTTAATTGCTCAGAACACTGTAAGTAAATTTTGCTCGGTTTTATTTAGTTGTTATTATTTTATTGCTTTCCAGTAATTTTAATGTTAGCCATGTAGATCACCCACCTTAAATTCATAATTTGCTAGAATATACTTAGGATAAGATTAACCGGTAGTTAATTAGGCTAACCTACTTCTGTGAGGGACGATAACTTATGACTAAAATCCCATTATTACTTGTACGACTCGTGCACTTGTGGACAATACCTTCAGATCGTATCAACGTCACGCAGTCCGATCTGCACCCAATCAAATCTCTAAAGCTGCGTATAAGTATTTATCGGGTCAGAAATCATACAACTAACTATATTTCATAGTTTATGAGCTTAATTCAAAGTTTTGGGCCCTTTTACAATTTTGGGCCTGATTGCACCTTAATGGACCATAATAAGCCTTAAGCCCATTTTTCACTTACTATTCACATCATCGAGGCCTATTGGGCTCATTGGGCCAACCATCAATTTATTGTACCTCGTTCTAAACTCTTGGATAGCTTAAATAATTATTTATGACAATTTATCTCCAATTCCAAAATATAATTCATTTTATGCGGAATTAAATTCGTAATTTATGGGGTAAATTTTTAACACGCATAACGATGAAAATTATCGTAAATAAAGGTTACTTACCTGAGATTCTATGATAGTACACAAATCGAGGCTGACTCGAGCTCTCGTTTGTCGCCAATTATCGAGCTACACATTTATATATTTTTCGGGTCAAATTCAGTCAAATATATGTTTAAATAATTATTTCAAAAATTAAATTGGTCCATTTGACCACTTACCGGCTTACCAGTAGCTCGACTGCATCGCCAGACTTTTCCCTATTTTTCCTTTTCTTCTTTCTTTTTTTTTTGGCTGAACCGGTTCGGTCCGGTTCAGGCCAGTTCAGTCCAGTTCGATTCAGCCTGGTTCAGTTCAGTTCAGTTTTCTCCTTCGCCGTTCAGAGCTTTGCACGCTTCCTTTTCCAGCTTGTCCGCGAGGTCGTCCAGTGCACGGATCTGGTGTCGGTTTCACCAGGACTGGCCGATTTGGCTAAGTCTTTCCTCGGCAGCACTGTCGTTTTTCTCCCACGCCGTTCGACACCGTTTCTCGCTGATCTGTGCCTGAATTGGCGCCGTTGTCGCCCGCTCTGGCCAGTGGCAAGGCGTTCCCCTTCCTCCGGCCACCGTTCCTCTCTCTCCTCCATTTTCTCTCGGTATCTCTCTTTCTCTCTCTTTTCCTCTTTTTCTCTCGCTGGGCACGGCTCCTCCTCCCTCTACCAGTGCCGGCGATGGCTCGGCTGCCCCTCCCTTAGGCCTCTCGCCTGGTGCTGCCGCCAGTAGCCTCCGTTCGGTGAGGCAGAAGGAGAGGGTGGGTCTCCCTTGCGTTTTCTGTTTACTTTCATTTGCAGAATCGCGATTTTATGATTCTGTTTCTTTTTTTTTAATAATATATTATATTATATTAAAAATATAATATATTATCTTATATGACATAATATATTATTATAATATATTTTATACCTAAATATCAAATTATTTATTTATTTATTTTTATTTTTATTTTCTCGAAAATATTTTCCATATTCTCGAGATAAATTCCTGAGGCGAAAATTTTGGTTTATTCCAATAAATTCATATTTTGATCAATTCAACCTGAAATTTAATTATTTCTCCTTTATTGATCAAGATTTTCTGAATCCATGATTACAGTGTAAATTTCTTGTCGAATTGACACCGAATTTTGGGTCTTTTGACCGTTTTACCCTTTAACGTGTTCGGGACCAAATCAACACAACTTCCCTTCACGAACCCTTTCTCATTTCGTGTTTTAAATTTTTATCTCCAATCTAAATTATCCGAATCTCATTTGTTTAATACTTGGCCATTTTAATCTCCATTTGTTCTTTAAATGCATTTGGAAATTTTTGTTCATTCTATTTGCATTTTTTATTCACGTAAAACTCTTCTTATGATTCAATTTACATATAACCATGTTTACATCACGTAAATCATAAGGACATATGATAAAAATTTGGGTCTTACATAATCTCCCCCACTTAAGAAATTTGGTCCTCCAAATTAGAACCAAGTCAAATGGGTCTATAAACAACTCCGGGTATGTCTATCGCATCATACTCCTTCATTCTCGTGTGTCTTTTTCCAGAGTGTAATACTACCAAAGGACTTTGACTAAGGAGATCATCTTAGACCTCAACACTTTCTCCTTCTGTATAATACCTGAATCGACTTTTCAACATACGACCTACTCTCTTTGAGCTTCTATAGTCTCCGTCTCTTGTTAGCATAACTTTTTTTTTCTACTCTAAGATGTTCTTAATCTCTCACACATTAACTGAACATCCTCAGAGGATTGTCTTACCAAATCAGGAGTAATTATCTGTCTATCACCCACTTATTCCCATCCAATCGAGGAATAACCCCAACGACCATACAATGCCTCATATAATGTCATCCCCATACTCGAGTGATAACTATCATTGTAGGCAATTTAGCAAATGACAAGTGAGCATTCCAGGAGCTTCTAACATCAATTGCACATGCTCTCTACATATCCTCCAAAACCTGTATAGTCCTCTCTGACTGACCATCTGTCTGAGGATAGTAACTGTGCTAACACTCAACTGGGTTCCCATGGCTTCCTGAAAAATGTTCTCAGAAGTGGGAAATGAAGCGGGATTCCCTATCTGATACAATGCTCACTGGAAATTACATGGTGTTCCACAATCTCCCTTACACATAAATCCACCCACGCACTCAGAGTATCAGTAGCTTTCATATCTAGGAAGTGGCAGACTTAGTCAATCTATTGACTATCACCTAAATAACCTCGTGATTTTTGCGGGTCCTCCGTAACCCATCACGAAATTCATGGTAACATGCTCCCATCTCTGTGTCGATATAGGTAGAGGCTGCAATAACCTTGCGACTTCTGGTGTTCTACCTTACTCTGCTGACATACGAGATACTTTGCTACAACTCTACGATGTCTCTTTTCATGCCTGACCACCAATACCCTTTTAGAGATTCTGATACATTTTATTACTCCCCCGATGCACTGTATATCCTGAAGAATGAGCTTTTGACAATAAAAATCTCATTAACTGTAGGTCCTTGGGAGCACTTATCTTGCCTCTAAACCTCAATAAACTATCATTACTCTCTGTGAACTCATCACTGTACCCATCTGAATCTGACTCACACTATCGACACCCTGTTGATCATCACGCTAAGCCTATCAAATCTGGTCAATCCAATCCGGTTCTAATCTTAGGCTAGCTGTCACATAATCACTGTCAGCATCAGAAGGGATTACATCACTATTAAGGCTTACAACTGCTCTAACAGATCACGCTCCCTGACCATCATATGTGATACCATCCCGAGGCTTTATCTGTTCAAGGCACCAATCACTACATTAGCCTTACCCAGACGGTTTAATATCTCACAATCATAGTCCTTTAGAAGCTCTAACCCTCTTTGTTATCTCATATTCAACTCTTTTTGTGCAATAAATACTTAGGGCGTTTATGATCAGTGCATACATGATATTTCTCACCGTATAAGTAGTGGCGCCATACCCTCAGTGCAACCACTACGGCTACCAACTTTAAACCATGGGTCAGATAGTTTCTCTCATGGTCCTTAAACTGTCTGGATCTATAAGTGACTATCTTCCCGTTTTACATCAATACACAGCCTGATCCTTGTTTTGAGGCATCCATATATACTGAGAAACCTCTTGAGTTGTTCGGTATGGTGAGAATGGTGTAGTGGTCAGTTTATGCTTCAATTTACCAACTCTCACAGAAGCTACTTTCATACTTATCATCCTACTCAAATACAACCTTCTTCCGAGTGAGACGTGTCAACGGAGCAGCCCATTTCAAGAAATCCTCAACAAATCATTTGTAAAACAGTTTTCAATTGCTGTTCATAATCTTCCCTGGACTTCAAATGTACCCCACATATCATCGATAAAGATGATAACAAATCGGTCCAGGTAAAGTTTAAATACCTCGTACATTAATGTCCTAAAGGGTACAGAAAGTTATCTTGAGCACATCTACATACCAAATCCTCAACGAATGATACCCAGACTTCAGATTGTTCTAAAAAAAGATCTACGCTTATCAAAACTGATCCAATAGATTATCAATAATGGAAAGAAACACTTAATCAATAACTCATGTAATTGCTTTTTTAGTCCTTCCAGTTCCACTGAAGCCATTTTATATGGTGGTTTGGATATCAGCTCAGTACCAAGTACCAAATCAATACAAAATTCTATTTCTCTAACTGGTGGCAACCTTGGTAGATTATCCGAAAAGACATCAGGCAACTTCCTAACCACTATCTGTCAACTCCGGATGTGCCTTATCCATATCAATCACATAAACGATGAAATCTTCTTATCATTATTCATTCCGTTAGTACAATCATTTACTCCTTTAATTAAAACTATTACATTCTTTCTTTCAAAAGATATTATCCACTTTTCAAGGGTAAAAACATCATTATCTTAGAATAGTAATATCAACCGCATAGTTTGCAGTCGACTAATTTGGGAATGGATTGGTTTACCTCAAAATCATTCATATTCAATTGAATAAGATCGGCTGACATATCCTTTTCCCTCACTTTCACTTCAATCTCTACATACATATTCAGTTAGCTGACTCTCCTTCATTGGGATGCTAACTATCAGTATTTTGCCTAAGGGTATAGGCTTCACATATTTCACTAACTTATATGCTAACGATGGCGATTTGAATAAATGCGTGACATCAAGATCAGTTAAAATAATTGCTTCAATATTAACAATCTGGGTGGTACCTTCCACCACATAAGATGAAACATCAATAGTGTCCTAATCCAAGGCATACACTCGCCTTCGACTAATAGCCTATTTCCGTATTCTCTTTGGCTGTGACATTCTTTTCTGGTACAGAGGTATCATCAGGGCTTTCTCAGGCTCTTTGCTTTTCTAAGTGGCAATCTCACCCAACTATGGGTAATCATTGAATAGGTAGCCCCTATTACCACTCTTAACGCATGTTTTTGTCAATAAGATGCAAGGGCCTATTTTCGTGGTATCTACCACACATCTTACACTGCTCAGTAGCAGATCGGGGTCCTCCAATCAGAATACCAAATACCCCTCATAGGCGTTGAAACTGGATACACTGGGGGCTTACTAATCATCTTACCACGTGACTCATCAACTTTAAATCTCTTGCCAAATGGCCTCCTTCCCACTCTGACACCTCTATCGTTCACTATTTTCTTTTTGTCTCTATTTCGGCCCTTATTACCTTCCCCAAACTTGGAGGCGTGCAACTCATAACCTTATTCACACTCTGTGATCTGCGCACTGCCTCTTCATGGGTAATGATATCTAACGGGGCCAATCAAACTCTGATAGACAGTCTGAGTCTTTCCATGACTTTTGAACCTTTCGAATCTCACTGTTCATAATGTCGGGTTATACCTATCCAGGGATGTAAATCGAGATTCATACTCGTTGAGTGACCTGTTCCTCTAGGCCAGAGTAAAGAACTTTATCTGTAAATTCCTTTTAACAGTGTCTGAAATATACTATCTCTGTACATCCAGAATTATCTCTCATGTCAGCTCTAGATGTCTAACTCTTAAGATAGGTCGAGCGAACTTCCACCCGTGCTCTGTCTTGCCCTCCAACATAAATGCATCAAAAGTCACTTTCTCGATCGACATACACCGATGAAACCTATAAAACTTCGCTATCTCATCATTTAGTCCTCAATAGCTATTGGATTCTTTACCTCACTAATTACCGGTGGTCTAAACTTTTAAAATTGCCTTAACCTATCCAGCTCATAATCATATTCCAAATCATTACCACTCTGCGATAGAGCTGCAGGCGAAGACGTATCCTGAATTGGTGAGGTGTTGGAGTCTCTATAGTCTGAGGCATCTGTACAGGCTGTACAGCTAGGTCTTGTCAGCCCTCAGCTCCCTACATAGATTGAGTAACAACTCCAAAATATTCTTCACACTCCGCTTCAACCTTGTGAAGCGTGTCTCAATATCTTTCGTTCTCATTGTCAGACTCTGTAGGGCATGCTCAACAATAGCCTCCCCCTCAATCTCATTTTGATTCTCATATGGCAACTTAATACGACTCTCAGGCCTACCTCTACGACCTCGAGCACGTGTACTCTCGCCCCTCTACCATAGCGGATATCAGTTATAATAATTAGATTCTTGCATTCAAAACCAAATTCTTAGCTGCAATTCCATCTTGATATACACAATTGTATCTAAACAATGCACGATACATGGGGATGTAAACTTCCTTAACCACTAACACCGACTCACCTCAGGCTAACTCAGCTCTGATACCACCTTTGTCACGACCTAAATCGCCTAAAAACTACTACAAATTTTTTCGCTTTTTCCATTCCTCTTCCCGGTCATGAACATTCTCACCACTAAATAGTTGAGCAATGATTCGGTGTTTGTTCCCTCATACTATTTACCATTCCATTTCCATATTCGCATTCACATATCAGGATTTACTATCCTTTGACTTTAACTAAATACATATACAATGGTATTTACATAACTCTACATCCCCGACATCATATCCGTTTACAGTACTATGCATTTATATGTTCAGATACAAAACTATACAAATGTGTATACCTGACTCTCGATGGGACGCTGCGAATACCAAAGATGCAAGTCCTCAGCCATACTCAAACTACTGAAAGTACTTTGTAGAGGGGGAAAATAAGGGGGTGAGCTTTTCAGGCTCAACAAGGATACATTTAAAGTAACCTTAGTACTTAAAACAAGTAAAACACGTGATTTCACAACTTAGCATAAACTTGTACGAAAGTATAGATGCTTACATTTAGAAAAGCAGTAAAAACATGCTTTAAAATCATTAGTTTACAGATCATGCATACTTTTCGCAAAACGTATCATGCTATAAACATATCATTAGCGTAAACAGTCATAAAGCATCTCATAGATCTCAAATCATGTATATCATGCTGTTCACTTTAAAAGTGAAAACATTACTTTCATATGCACATTTAATAAAAATCTAACTCATGGGCTACCTTAAAAATCACATTATAGAAAAACATGAGCTAACTAGCAAATAACATATAAGGTAGCATGAAATGTGCTAAAACATATTTTTTTCTCGTGGAGACATGGCTTCATCATAACTAGTCTCGAAGGACATCGTCAACATAACTGGTACATATGGCCATAGTACAGGAAACTGTAAAACTGGATCAGGGTTGTACAATGCCTTACTGGACAGTGTGGTACGAGGCTATAGTGGGGTGATTCATTACATGCCTGCAAAGGACTCACAGTCTCTAAGCAGTCTCAACGCACGGACTTTAAATGGTTACATGGTACCACAAGTCATCTCATCTCGTCAGAGCCCTGCCCGTTCCCTGGCCGTCGGCTAAGAATATCCTTGATCGTTCTTGTACCCTTTTCTCAGTATACAAGATCGACCTCAGATCACTCTGACCTCATAACATCAGTACTTTGTGCCATAGTCTTAAAACATTAAGCATGTTTTTCACAAGCACAAGAGAATATATATATATATATCCTATCTAATGAAAACATAGTTTTGTAAAACATTCCCGGGACTTTAACCCGTAACACATAGAAAACATACCATGGTTTCATTCCATGCATGAAAATCACTTTTATATACCATAAACATGGATACTAAAATGTATCTCGTGCAATGAAAATTATTTTGAAAAGTTTAGATAAGTTTATCTCGGGTTTTGAGTGAATGGTGCTCATTTCACATTTCAAGAAAGCCCTTGTCCGTAGAAACTCAATTTATTATCCACATAAACATTTGCTAAGGTGGAAAAGTACTAATGCTACTCTAAATTATATCCCTTACCTCACTTTGCTCTGTACAGCCTGACTTTTTCCAAAAATGTCACGTCACGCAGTCCAATCTGCTCCCAGTCAAATCTTCGGACTGCGTATAATTATTTATCGGGTCAAAAATCATACAATTAATTGTATTTCATAATTTTTGAGCTTAATTCAAAGTATTGGGCCCGTTCACAATTTTGGGCCTGATTGCACCTTAATGGGCCTTAATCGACCTTAAGCCCATTTTCCACTTACTATTCACATCATCAAGGCCTATTGGGCTCATTGGGCCAACCAACAATTTATTGGACCTAGTTCTAAACTCTTAGCTAGCTCAAATAATTATTTACGATAGTTTATCTCCAATTCCAAAATATAATTCATTTTATGCGAAATTAAATTCGTAATTTATGAGGTAAATTTCAACACGCATAACGATGCAAATTATCATAAATAAGGGTTACTTACCCGAGATTCTGTGATAGTACATAAATCGAGGCAATTATCGAGCTATAAATTTACATATTTTTCGGGTCAAATTCAGTCAAATATATGTGTAAATAATTATTTCAAAAATTAAATCGGTCCATTTAACCACTTATCGGCTTACCCGTAGCTCGACTGCATCGCCAGATTTTTCCTCATTTTTCTTTTTCTTCGTTCTTTTTTTTTCTTTTTTCTTCTTTTTCCTGGTTGAACCGGTTCGGTCCGGTTCGATCCGGTTCAGCCCGGTTCAGTCTGATTCGATTTTCTCCTTTGCCATTCGGAGCTTCGTCAGTCGGTTCTTCACCGGTTTCCTTTTCTAGCTTGTTCGCGAGGTCGTCCGGTGCACGAATCTGGTGTCGGTTTCACCAGGACTGCCCGAAAAGTGATCGATTCGGCCATTTCTTTCCTTAGCATCACTGTCGTTTTTCTCCCGCGCCATTCGGGCACCGTTTCTCACTGATCCGAGCCTGGATCAGTGCCGTTGTAGCCCCCTCTGGCCGGTAGCAAGGCGTTCCCCCTTCCTCCGACCATCGTTCGTCTCTCTCTCCTCTATTTTCTTTTGATTTCTCTCTCTCTCTCTTTTCCCCTTTTTCTCTTGTCGGCTGCGGCTCCTCCTCCGTCTACAAGCGCCGACGATGGCTCGGCTGCCCCTCCCTTCAGCCTCTGGCCTGGTGCTGCCGCGGGTAGCCTTCGTTCGATAAGGCAGGAGGGGAGGCTAGGTCTCCCTCGCGTTTTCTGTTTCCCTTCATTTGCAAAATCGCGATTCTGTTTCTTTTTTTTTAATAATATATTATATTATATTAAAAATATAATATATTATATTATATAACATAATATATTATTATAATATATTATATACCTAAATATCAAGTTATTTATTTATTTTTATTTTTATTTTCTCAAAAATATTTTTCCATATTCCCGAGATAAATTCCCGATTCGAAAATTTTGATTTATTCCAATAAATTCATATCTTGATCAATTTAACCTGAAATTTAATTGTTTCTCCTTTATTGATCAAGATTTTCTGAATCCATGTTTACAGTGTAAATTTCTTACCGAATTGACACCGAATTTTGGGTCTTTTGACCATTTTACCCTTTAACGTGTTCGGGACCAAATCAACACAACTTCCCTTCACGAACCCTTTCTCATTCCGTGTTTTAAATTTTTATCTCCAATCTGAATGGTCCGAATCTTATTCATTGAATACTTGGCCATTTCAATCTCCATTTAGTCTTTAAATGCATTCGAAAATTTTTATTGATTCCATTTGCATTTTTTATTCACGTAAAACTCTTCTTATGATTCAATTTACATAGAACCATGTTTACATCACGTAAATCATAAGGAAATATGATAAAAATTCGGGTCTTACAGACTACCTAAGTCTGTCCATTAGTTTGGGGGTGACAAGTGGTGGAGAATAAAAATTTAGTTCCTAATTTTCCCCATAACGTCTTCCAAAAGTAACTAAGGAACTTGGAATCACGATCGGAGAGAATAGTTCTCGGCACACCATGTAGTCGTACTATCTCTTTGAAAAAAAAGGTTAGCAACGTTACTCGCGTCATCCGTCTTGTGGCAAGCAATGAAATGAGCTATCTTGGAGAACCTGTCAACCACAACAAAAATAGAATCTCTACCACGTTTTGTTCTAGGCAAACCCAAAACAAAATCCATAGAGATATCAGTGCACGGAGTAGTAGGAATGGGTAAAGGAGTATATTAGCCATGATTATGAACTCTAGATTTAGCGTGCCTACATGAAATGCATATATCCCATAACTTCTCTACATCTCTCCTCATGTTAGGCCAAAAGAAGTGCTCATGCAAAACATCTAGAGTTTTCCTAACTCCAAAGTGACCCATTAACCCTCCACGATGGGCTTCTCTAACTAACTGCTCACGCAAAGAACTCCTAGGCACACATAACTTATTCTCTCTAAATAAGGACCTATCATGCCTATAAAACTTACTAAAACCAGATGTACGACATACATCATAAACATTACCAAAATCAGCATCATCAGCTTACTGGTCTTTGATATACTCAAATCCTAAAAGCTTAGCATCCAGAGTTGTGATAAGAGTATACCTACGAGACAACGCATCTGCTACGACGTTCTCTTTACCTTGTTTGTACTTGATCACGTACGGGAACGCCTCAATGAACTCCATCCATTTGGCATGACGCTTGTTCAGCTTACTCTGTCCTTTTAGATGCTTCAAGGACTCGTGATCCATGTGGATGACGAATTCTTTGGGCCACAGGTAATGCTAGTACAAGAGGATGATTTAGGACGATCAAGGGAACGTGTGGATTGAGAATTGAAGCAGCTAAAACGCAAGCTGGGCAGAAACAATGATGGTAGACTTTAAATGGAAAATAGAATAACAACCTAGACTTGAAGTCTAAAGAGACTCGAACCAAAGGTATTGGACCTCGACCCTACGAATATAAAATTCGAGAACCCAAGGTAGAACAATTGTGGTTAGTGAAGAGGGAGGCGTCATAAGGAAGAAGCTTAGAAAGAAGCACACTCAAATTTTTGAAATTCAATCTGATCTGTTCTGTTTTATTCAAGAGCGTTTACAAGGTATTTATAATAATATCTAGTACTTAAGCCCTTAAACAAGTGAGCTGAATTAACACCAAACAGAAAATAAGACTAAAACATAAATTCACGCCTATGCCTAGTTACATGGGATAATTGGTCTAAAGCATAATAAGACTCAAATGTGGGCTATTTAAACACTTAACCCAACTTATTACTAAACTAAGACTCATGTCGTTTGGGCTTCCAAACAAATATAGATGGTTGGAGGCTTTACATGGAAGCTTCCTTGACAAACCAATAAGGCCAGGACTTGTTGCATTTTCTAAGCTTAAGCTCGGGTAATTGGACCTATCCTTGGCATCACGATCATCATGAGCATCACGAGCAAGTAGACCTCCATCATTCACCTTATCATCATGAACATCACGAGCAAGTGGACCTCCATCACTCATGTTTAATTCTTTCTACGAGAACGGATACTTGAGTCTCTTGTGGTCGTTAAAAATCTGAAACTTCTCACCATACATATAGTGGCGCCATACCTTCAATCTTAGAAAATACCAGCGCTCCCCGGAGCTGATCTAACAAATCATCAATGCATGGAACGGGATACCTATTCTTGATGGTTGCCTTATTCAACAATTTGTAGTCTATACATAGTCAGAGGCTTCCATCCTTCTTCATAAACAAAACTGGTGCTCCCCAAGGTAAAACACTCGATCTGATGAACCCCTATCTAACAGCTCTTATAACTATCTCTTGAGCTCCTTTAGCTCAACTAAGGCCATGCGATACGGTGGTTTCGATATAGGTTCAGTACTAGGCACCAAATTCATATAGAACTCTATCTCTCTGGTAGATGATAACCCTGGTAATTCGTCAGAAAAAACATCTAGGAACTTACTAACCACATGAATATCTGCCAACTCTGGATGTACCTTATCCGTATCAACCACGTACATAATAAAACCTTCAATATATTCATTTCTCAGTCAGCAAGTACATTATTTATTGTAACCACAACTACTACTTTTATTTCTTTTCATCAAGTTTTACAACATATTTTTCAGGGTTAGGAAACATAACTGCCTTAGCATAATAATCTTAAAATAACATGGTTTGCAGATAACTAATCCATCCATAAGATTACATTGAAATCACTCATACTTAACAATATTACATTGGCTATCATGTCCTTTTCCCCTACTCTTATCTTGCAGTCATTTAACACGTATTCCACTAGCTGATTGTTATCCATAGGCGTACTAAGCAACATCATCCTACTTAAAAGTGTACGCTCTATATGTTTTGCTAACTTACATGCAAATGAAGGCGATACAAATGAATGTGTGGCACCAGGATCAATTAAAACATATGCTTCTAAATCATACATCAGGATGTTACCTCTAATCACATCCGACGAAGCATCAGCTGTGACTTGGTCCAAGGCATTTACTTGCCCTCGTCCACTGACCTGCTTCACCATCTCCTCTGTCGTCGCTCTCCTCCTCGACCTAGAAATATCAGCTGGAGCTCTCTCCTGCTCATTGCCTTTCTATGGGGCAATATCAATAATCTCTGAGCAAACTCTCACCATATGCCCTTGCTTCCCACATCTGAAGCATAATCGGCTAGAAACAAAACAAGGTCTACCTCCATCAAATCTACCACATCTACTACACTGCTCAGTGGTAGGCTTCGGTCCCCCAATAACAACATCTCTAGCTGGAGCTATAGCCGAAATGCAGGAGATCTAATAGTCTTCTCTTGTACTTCCTCGATCTTTGGTCTCTTACTGAAGATTCTCATCCCTCCTCGATATCTGAAACCTCTGGCATTATCACTCATCGGCCTCTTCCTATCTCTGTCTCTACCCTTACCGACTGTCTTAAACTTTAAGATATTCCTTTCATAGTCTTACTCACATAGTTACGTCCTACGCACTGCCTCATCATAGGTAGAGATATCAAATGGGACTAATCTAGACCGTAGTACTGGTCTCAGTCCATCAATGAATCTGCGGACCTTCTTGGTCTCACTACTCATGGTATCGAGGTCATATCTACCCAGGGATATAAATCGTGTCTCATACTCATCCACTAACTGAGTCCCCTGGCTCAACCCTGAAAATTCCATCTGGAGTTTCCTCTACGTTGTGTCCGGGAGATATTACCTCCTGAAGGCATCCAGAAAGATATCCCAAGTGATCTTTGAGTGTCAAGCTCTTAATATAACCCTGGTGGACTTCCACCAATGCTCTACTGATCCCTTCAGCAGGAACGCAGCAAACGCTACCATCTCGATAGTTGTACACTCAAAGAATCCATAAAGCTTCTCCATCTCTCCCAACCAATCCTCTTCGACTACGGGGTCCTTCACCCTACTAAATGATGGTGGTCCAAGCTTCTGGAATTGTCGTAGTCTATCAAGCTCACAACCATACCCCAATATACTACCTCCATGTTTGGAGCAACATGAGAAGGAGTATCTTGAGCTGGTGGGAGTGTAAGAGTATCTGTAGGCTGTGGCATATGAGCTGGCTGTGTTATAGAGGTCCACTTGCTCGTGATGCTCATGATGATCGTGATGCCAAGGATCTATGGATCATCCAAGGAGGTTCAATTACCCGAGCCCTCTATATTTTTTTAGAAGCCCAAACAACATGAGTCTTGGTTTAGTAAAAAGTTGGGTTAAGTGTTTAAATAGCCCACATTTGAGTCTTATAGCATTTTAGAGCAATTATCCTATGTAACTAGGCTTAGGCGTGAATTTAGGTTTTTATCTTATTTTCTGTTTGGTGTTAATTCTAGCCCACTTGTTTAAGGGCTTAAGTGCTAGATATTATTATTAATATATTGTAAACGCTCTTGAATAAAACAGAACAAATCTTATTGAATTTTCAAATATTTGAGTGTGCCTCTTTTTAGGGTTCCCTCTCAACTAGGCTTATCAAGGTCTTCTTCCTTGTGGCGCCTCCCTCTTCACCAACCACCATTTTTATACCTTAGGTTCTCGAATTTTATATTCGTAGGGTCGAGGCCCAATACCTTTAGTTCGAGTCTCTTTAGACTTCGGGTATAGGTTGTTATTCTGTTTTCCATTCAAAGTCTACCATCATTTTTTCCACCCAACTTACGTTTTAGCTACTTCAATTCTCAATCCACACGTTCCCTTGATCGTCCTAAATCATCCCTTGTTCGTGCATATCAGTTTGGCATCAAATCAAGGTTTTGATTTTCTGGTTGTGCGTCTTCCCCTCATCTTTAACACTAAGTCAGTGTTAAAAAACATTTTCCTACTCTTAGCTATAGTGTTTAAGATGGACTCTACACTTAGTTGTTGTGTTTGAGTTGGACTCTACACTTAGTTGTTGTGTTTTAATTGGACTTTTGAATTTTTGTTTCAAGTCAGTCTCTTAGTCACACTAAAACTCTTCCTCACCACCGTAGCCGCAATCAAATTAGTTTATGTTAAAAAAAAAATTATGTACTATTCAAACACTATAAATAGAAAAAAATTATGTTGATTTATGGGATGCATAAGTATACATTTTCAAGAAAATGACAAAATAAAACGAACCTGTGGATTTTATCCACAGGTCCCACCCTCTTTTGGCCAAATTCCATCGTTTTCCTATAGTTTTAGGCCATTTTTTATTTTTTTGGTTATTATTTCTTTGAGATTCTTGTTGTGTCACCTTAGATGCACCTTTCTGAAGTAAAAAAAAATAAGAAAAAAAAAGAAGAGAAAATACTTGGTGAATTGGTTGATCCTTTGAGGTTGAATCTTTGACTGAGTCTCTAGTACAATTGTGAACCTATAGAGTTCAGGTAGAGTAAGAGAAAAATGCATGAGCATGTGAGAAACATTAGTAGAGAAAAGTCAAATTACTTGAGTGAAACACGAGTGTAAGTGCGCCATCTTGAGTGAATTGAGTGCAAACACGTGAGGTTATCACTTGTGAGGTTCTTTGTTTTCTCTTATCACTGACGTTTCTTGCAGGTTAAAGATGTCTTCTGAAGGTGATAAGTCAGACTTTAAAAAAAATTGAGTTCATGCTCGAGGCAATGCAATAACAGTTTCAATGGATGGACGTGAAATTCAATGCCATTCATGATAAGTTAGACCAACATGAAGCTCAGTTTGTAAGGATCCAACAAGGTGATTATTCCCATCTGAAAACTAAGATTGTTACCAATGAAGAGTATGATGATAATGTTGGGTATGATTTGAAAGAAGACTCTGAGGCAAATAGACATCATAGAAGGCATCATGAGTATAGAGATAGAGATCAAGTTGATAGAGCCCGTGATAGAGGCAAAGAGAATATGGATGGAAACCATGGCAGCATAAAATTGAAGATTCCTCCTTTTCCAAGGTAAGAATGATCTCGAGGTATATTTAGAGTGGGAAAGGAAGATTGGCATGGTATTTGACTGCCACCACTACTCTGAGGTAAAAAGGTTAAACTTGCTATAGTAGAGTTCACAGAATATGCTATGGTATGGTGGAATCAGCTGGTCTCTAGTAGAAGAAGATGTGGTGATCCTCTAGTGTCTACATAGGATGAGATGAAGCGCATCATGAGGAAAAGATTTGTGCCAACCATTACTACAGAGAGTTGTACCATAAGCTCCAAGCTCTTTCCCAGGGTTCAAAAAGTGTTGATGATTACTACAAGGAGGTGGAGATAATCATTATCCAAGCCAATATCTAGCAGGATATAGAAGCTACTATAGCTCATTTTCTCCAATGCTTGAACCGTAAGATTCCCAACTTTGTAGAGTTACAGTACTACATGGATTTAGAGGAGATGCTACATGTGGCCATCAAAGTGGAAAGGCAACTCAAAAGGAAAGGTACATCCCGTTTCACTCCTAGTTCAGTTCCTGTTTGGAAATCTAACAACTTTCGTAAGGATGATAAGCCTGTGTTTAAGCCTAAGTCATAAAGTTTGGTTAAGCCAAAGTCTGAGGACCCTTCAAAGCCCAAGAATGAGCTTACCCAAGCATCCCAGAGCAGAACAGGTGACATTAAGTGTTTGGGTCATAGACATGTTGCCTCTCAGTATCCCAATCGTAGAGTAATGCTCATGCTTAAGAATGGAGATGTTGAGAGTGAAGGTTCTGATGTTGGTATTGAGGATGAGTTGCCTGCGTTAGAAGATTCTAAAGAAGAAGAAAATGTTGAGTTTGTTGCTTATGGTGAAGCACTTGTTACCAGATGTGCTCTTAATACTCATGTGAAGTTTAAAGATGAGGTACAACGTGAGAACATCTTCCATATGAGATGCCATATTAGTGACAAGGTATGCTCTGTGATCATTGATGGTGGGAGCTGTACTAATGTTTCTAGCACATACCTTGTTAATAAGCTAAAGTTGCCTACTATCAAGCATCACTGCCCATATAAGTTGCAGTGGCTTTAGGACTGTTGCGAAGTGAACGTGGTGAAGCAAGTCTTGGTTCCTTTTCATATTGGAAGGTATCAGGATAAAGTGATGTGTGACGTGGTACCCATGCAAGCTAGCCACTTGTTGTTGGGTAGACCGTGTCAGTATGATCGGAGAATCATCCATGACGGTTACACTAACTGTTACTCCTTTTCTATGGATGGCAAAAAGATCACTCTTGCTCCCCTTAGCCTAAGGAGATTTATGAGGATTAATTAAGGTTGAATGAGCAACATGATGAGCAAAAGAAGCTAGCTAAAGAAAAGAAGGGAAGCAAGGAAAGCAAAGCAAAGCAATGAGCAACCATGCCAACCTCCGAGATGTGAAGGCTGCATTTATTACTAAGTCACCTATCCTTTTGCTTTTATTTAAAGACTCTTGTTTTATTAATACTGAACTCTATGATACTTTACCTACTGATGTTTTCTCATTATTACAGGAGTTCGAAGATGTATTCCCTGACGAGATCCCAAATGGACTACCACTGATTCGTGGGATTGAGCACCAGATCAACCTAGTCCCCGGAGCTACCATACCTAACCGCCCAGCCTACAGAAGCAATCCAGAGGAGATGAAGGAGCTTCAAAGGCAAGTTGAGGAGCTCATGAGGAAAGGTTAAGTGAGAGATAGCATGAGTCCATGTGTCGTGCCCATATTACTTATTCCTAAAAAGGATGGGATGTGGTGGATGTACGTTGACTGCTGAGCCATCAATAAAATCACTGTAAAGTATCGCTATCCTATTCTTAGGCTAGATGACATGCTCGATGAGTTGCATGGTGCATGCATATTTTCTAAAATTGATTTAAAGAGTAGATATCACCAAATTCGTATGAAAGAAGGCGATGAATGGAAAACCGCATTTAAAACTAAACATGGTCTTTATGAGTGGTTTGTTATGCCTTTTGGCTTGACTAACGCACCCAGTACTTATGCGGTTAATGAACCATGTTTTACGTGCTTTCATTGGTAAGTATTTGGTTGTCTATCTTAATGACATTCTAATTTACAGTAAGAGTCTGCATGAGCATATTGAGCATCTTAGGAATTGTTCTTACTATTTTGAGGAATGGAAGTTTGTATGCCAATTCTAAGAAATGTACATTCTGCACTGATAAGGTTGTTTTCCTTGGGTATGTAGTTTCTTCATATGGCATTTCTGTTGATGATGAGAAGGTAAAGGCAATTAAAGATTGGCCTGTACCTAAGTCTATTTCTGAGGTGTGTAGTTTCCATGGCTTAGCTAGTTTCTATAGTTGATTCGTTAGATACTTTAGCACTATAGTCGCACCTTTGACCGAAGTGGTCTAAAAGAATGTTGCATTTCATTGGGGTCCTGCACAAGAGCATGCTTGTAATTTGCTCAAGGATAAACTTTGTTCTGCTTCTTTGTTAACTCTGCCTGACTTTGCTAAAACTTTTGAGATTGAGTGTGATGCCACAAGTGTAGGAATTGGAGCTGTGCTTATGCAGGAAAAACACCAAATTGCATTCTTTAGTGAGAAGTTAAGTGGGACAGTGCTTGACTATCCCACATATGACAAGGAGATGTATGCATTAGTGAGGGCCTTGGAGACATGGCAACATTACCTGTGGCCCAAAGAATTCGTCATCCACACCGATCATGAGTCCTTGAAGCATCTGAAAGGATAGAGTAAGCTGAACAAGCATCATGGAAAGTGGATGGAGTTCATTAAGGTGTTCTCATACATGATCAAGTACAAACAAGGTAAAAAGAATGTCGTAGCTGATACGTTGTCTCGTAAATATACTCTTATCACAACTTTTGATGCTAAGCTTTTAGGATTTAAGTATATCAAAAACCAATATGTTGATGATACTGATTTTGGTAATGTTTATGATGTATGTGCTACATCTGGTTTTGGCAAGTTCTATAGGCATGATGGGTTCTTATTTAGAGAGAATAAGTTATGTGTGCTTAGAAGTTCTTTGCGTGAGCTGTTAGTTAGAGAAGCCCATAGTGGAGGGTTAACGGGTCACTTTGGATTTAGGAAAACTCTAGATGTTTTGCATGAGCACTTCTTTTGGACTAACATGAGGAGAGATGTAGAGAAGTTATGTGATAGATGCATTTCTTATAGGCAAGCTAAATCTAGAGTTCATAATCATGGCCTATATACTCCTTTACCCATTCCTACTACTCCGATATCTCTATGGATTTTGTTTTGGGCTTGCCTAGAACAAAACGTGGTAGAGATTCTATTTTTGTTGTGGTTGACAGATTCTCCAAGATGGCTTATTTCATTGCTTGCCACAAGACGGATGACTCGAGTAACGTCGCTGACCTTTTTTTCAAAGAGATAGTACGTCTACATGGTGTGCCGAGGACTATTGTCTCCGATCTGATGTCAAGTTCCTCAGTTACTTTTGAAAGACGTTATGGGGAAAATTGGGAACTAAATTGTTATTCTCCACCACTTTTCAACCCTAAACTGTTGGACAATCTGAGGTGGTCAACCGAACCCTATCTACATTATTGAGGTCTATCATACAGAAGAATTTGTAAAATTGGGAGGAATGCTTGCCACATGTTAAGTTTGCCTATAACCGCAGTGTCCACTCCACTACGAATTATTCTCCATTTGAAGTTGTTTATGGCTTCAATCCTCTTACTCCTTTGGATTTGTTGCCATTACCTAGTGTCGAGCAGAGTAACTTGGATGGAGAACAGCAGGCTAAGTTTGTGGCAACTCCATGAGAAAGTACGTCAAGCTATTTAAAGAAAGACTAAGCAGTATACCACCCAAGCCAATAAGCACCGCAATAAAGTAGTCTTTAAACCTGGTGATTGGGTTTAGGCAGATATGAGAAAGGAGAGGTTCCCTACTCAGCGACGAACTAAGTTGCATCCCCGAGGAGCTGGACCATTCCAAGGCATTGAGAAGATCAACGATAATGCCTACCGATTAGATCTTCCTAGTGAGTATGGTGTATCTGCTACTTTTAATGTTTTTGAGCTTTTTCCCTTTTCTTTTGATGAAGGTACATGCGATTTGAGGACAAATCCTTTTGAGGAGTGGGGGAATAACGGAGGTCCACTTACTCATGATGCTCATGATGATCGTGATGCCAAGGATTCATGGGTCATCCAAGGAGGTCCAATTACCCAAGCTCTCTATAATTGTTTGGAAGCCCAAACGAAGTTGGGTTAAGTGTTTAAATAGCCCACATTTGAGTTTTATAGCATTTTAGACCAATTATCCTATGTAACTAGGCTTAGGCGTGAATTTAGGTTTTAGTCTTATTTTTTGTTTACTGTTAGTTCCAGCCCACTTGTTTAAGGGCTTAAGTGTTAGATATTATTATAAATGCCTTGTAAACGCTCTTGAATAAAATAGAACAGATCATATTGAATTTTTAAAAATTTGTGTGCCTCTTTCTAGGGTTCCCTCTCAACTAGGCTTATCAAGGTCTTTTTCCTTGTGGCACCTCCCTCTTCACCAACCACCATTGTTGTACCTTAGGTTCTCGAATTTTATATTCATAAGGTAGAGGTTAAATACCTTTGGTTCGAGTCTCTTTAGACTTCGGGTCTAGGTTGTTATTCTGTTTTCCATTCAACGTCTACCATCATTGTTTTCACCCAGCTTGCATTTTAGCTGCTTCAATTCTCAATCCACACGTTCCCTTGATCGTCCTAAATCATCCCTTATACGAGCATATCACTGTGCAGGCGTACCAGGTGCAGCTGCCTCTCCAAGCGCAGTCCCTACATCCTGCCCCTGTCCTCTTGGAAAAGGCTATGCCAGTAACTCAACTATATTCTCAAGGCGACGGTCTAATCTTGTGAAGAGTGCCTCGGTACTATCTGGTACCTCTGTGGGATATGTCGTCTCATCTCGGGTCTTAGGGCTACCTTTATAGCCTTGAGCCCTACGTCTAACCCCTCTACCATGGCTGGTATTAGCCATAATGGCTCAATTCCTGTATTCATAACCATTAATTAGTCTGATTCTCAACTCGTATACACAATTGTAACTGAACAAAGTACAGTAATATGGGGATGTACACTTTCCTAATTACTAATACTAACTCACATCAAACCAACTTTGCTCTGATACCATTCTGTCACGAGTGATTCTCTTCTCGAATACACAATTGTAACTGAACAAAGCACAGTAATATGGGAACACTTTCCTAATTACTAATATTGACTCACATCAGACCAACTCTGCTCTGATACCATTCTGTCACGACCTCCCCTCCCATGTCCTATCAAAACCACCACAAAATTTTCGTATTTTACTTACCTCTTCTTTTATCATAACTCAACACCAAACCGTTGGGCTGTGATTCGATATTAGTCATCTAAACCACATTCATTCCATAACATGCATACAAGTCAATACAATTATCTATTGACTGTAAATACTCTTTTCTTAAAAATAAACTCATACATTAAATACAATTACTTGTACATATACATTCTCGACCGTACATTCGTTTATATAACCGTGCTTTTACATTGTTCAGTAAAAAACGTTTGAATGTGTTTACCTTTCGTAAGATGGATATGCAGCGGATAAGGGAATATCGATCCTCAGTCGTGTCCAACTACTGCAAAAACTCTGTAGAGAGGGGAAATAAAAAGGGGGTGAGCTCATAGCTCAGTAAGGAAATAAGGGATGCAAGTAGATAACCACACTATCTACAAAATATAATGCTCATGCCACTAAATCATATCCTTTTTAATTCGCTTCTAAAGCATGTGTCTTTCTTAAAACACTTATGCAATATATACATATAAATAGAAATTGTCAGTTAAGAAATTGAAATCATGCTGGTTTAATAATCTCAGCAGTTTGTGCAAAACATTGCATTTCTCATGTAATTTATATAAATCACATTTTATCATGTCATTTCAATTAAATCAAAACAATATGGCATTTCATCATGTTAAAAACATGGAAATCTGGGCCTCACTCATCCCATAGGTTACCCTTATCACACACAAAGTCACATGTTTAGATTATAAAATCATGTGATAATTCATTCAAGAAATCTCAAGTGAATGAAACGAGATAGGTGACTACATGTTTCGAGATTATGATCATAATTAATTTTTCATGGTCCCAGGCTACACAGTGCTCGATGTGTGGAGTCTCACATTTGCTGTAATAGGAGGTGGGTCAAATCTCTACCGTCAGCTCACAACTCAATCACATCGTGTACTCACGGTACATCGTACTTCATTTGACTACACGGTACAAAGTACTCCATGGACCTAATGATGGAGGTCAACTTGCTCGTGATGTTCATGATGACAAGGCCAATGATGGAGGACCACTTGCTCGTGATGCTAAGGATCCATGAGTCATCCAAGGAGGTCCCCCAGCCATCTATATTTGTTTAGAAACCAAACGACATGAGTCTTGGTTTAGTAATAAGTTGGGTTAAGTGTTTAAATAGCCCACATTTGAGTCTTATTGCGTTTTAGACCAATTATCCTATATAACTAGGCTTAGGCGTGAATTTAGATTTTAGTCTTATTTTCTGTTTGGTGTTAATTCCAGCCCACTTGTTTAAGGGCTTAAGTGCTAAATATTATTATAAATACCTTGTAAACGCTATTGAATAAAACAGAACAGATCAGATTGAATTTTTAAAAATTTGAGTGTGCCTCTTTCTAGGGTTCCCTCTCAACTAGGCTTATCAAGGTCTTCTTCCTTGTAGCGCCTCCCTTTTCACCAACCACCATTGTTCTACCTTAGGTTCTCGAATTTTATATTCGTAGGGTCGAGGTCCAATACCTTTGGTTCGAGTCTCTTTCGACTTCGAGTCTAGGTTTTTATTTTGTTTTCCTTCAAAGTCTGCTTCAATTTCCCAATTCACACGTTCCCTTAATCGTCCTAAATCATCCTCTTGTACACACATATCAGTTTGGCATCAGAGCAAGGTTTCAATTTTCTGGTTGTATGTCTTCCCCTTCATCTCTAACACTAAGTTAGTGTAAAAAAAAATCATCCACTTAGTTGTAGTGTTTGAGAAGGACTCTACACTTAGTTGTTGTGTTTGAGTTAGACTTTACACTTAGTTGTTGTGCTTGAGTTAGACTCTACACTTAGTTGTTGTGTTTGAGTTGGACTTTTGAATTTTTATTTCAAGTCAGTCTCTTAGCCACACTAAAACTCTTCCTCACTACCCTAGTCGCAAATCAGATTATTCTTTGTTAAAAAAAAGAGAGAGAAAAAGAAAGAAAGAAAAAAAAGAAGAAAAAAAGAAGAAAAAGAAAGAAAAAATCGTGTACTGTTCAAACACTGTTCATAAAAAAATTCTGTTGAGTTACGGGATGAATGAGTACCTTTTTTAAAGAAAATGATGAAATAAAACGAACCTGTGGATTTTATCCACAGGCCCCACCCTCTCTTGGCCAAATTCCATCATTTTCCTATAGTTTTAGGCCTTTTTTATTTTTTCTAGTGATTATTTCTTTGAGATTCTTGTTGTGTCACATTAGTCGTACCTTTCTGAAGTAAAAAAAAAAAATAGAAGAGAAAATACTTGGTGAATTGGTTGATCCTTTGAGGTTGAATCTTTGACTGAGTCTCTAGTACGATTGTGAACCTATAGAGTTAAGGTAGAGTAAGGGAAAAATGCATGAGCGTGTGAGAAAAATTAGTAGAGAAAGCGGAATTACTTGAGTGAAACACGAGTGTGAGTGCCCCATCTTGAGTGAATTGAGTGTAAAAACATGAGGTTATCACTTATGATGTTCTTTGTTTTCTGTTATCACTAACGTTTCTTGCAGGTTCAAGATGTCTTCTGAAGGTGATAATTCAGACTTTAAAAAAATTGAGTTCATGCTTCAGGCAATACAACAACAGTTCCAATGGATGGATGTGAAATTCAATGACATTCATGATAAGTTAGACCGACATGAAGTTCAGTTTGCAAGGATCCAACAAGGTGATTCTTCCCGTCTGAAAAGTAAGATTGTTACCAATAAAGAGTATGATGATAATGTTTGGTATGATTTGGAAGAAGAGTCTGAGGCAAATAGACATCATAAAAGGCATCATGAGTATAGAGATAGAGCCTGTGATAGAGGCAAAGAGAAGATGGATGGAAACCTTGGCAGCATAAAATTGAAGATTTCTCCTTTCCAAGGTTAGAATGATCTCGAGGCTTACTTAGAGTGAGAAAGGAATATTGACATGGTATTTGACTGCCACCACTATTCTGAGGTAAATAAGGTTAAACTTGCTGCAGCAGAGTTCACAGAATATGCTATGGTATGGTAGGATCAGCTGGTCTCCAGTAGAAGAAGATGTGGTGATCCTCCAGTGTCTACATGGGATGAGATGAAGCGCATCATGAGGAAAAGATTTGTGCCTAACCATTACTACAGAGAGCTGTACCAAAAGCTCCAAGGTCTCACCAAGGGTTCAAAAAGTGTTGACGATTACTACAAGGAGATGGAGATAATCATGATCTGAACCAATATCCAAGAGGATGCAGAAGCTAATATGTCACGTTTTCTCCAAGGCTTGAACCGTGAGATTACCAACATTGTAGAGTTACAACACTACATGGATTTAGAGGAGATACTACATGTGGCCATCAAAGTGGAAAGGTAACTCAAAAGAAAAGGTACATCCCGTTTCACTCCTGGTTCAGTTCCTGTTTGGAAATCTAACACCTTTCGTAGGGATGATAAGCTTGTGTTTAAACATAAGTCAGAAAGTTTTGTTAAGCCCAAGTTCGAGGACTCTCCAAAGCCCAAGACTGAGCCTGCCCAAGCATCCCAGAGAAGAACACATGACATTAAGTGTTTTAAGTGTTTGGATTGTGGACATGTTGCCTCTCAGTGTCCCAACCATAGAGTGATGCTCATTCTTGAGAATGGAGATATTGAGAGTGAAGGTTCTGATTTTGGTATTGAGGATGAGATGCCTGTGTTAGAAGATGTTGAAGAAGAAGAAGAAGATGTTGAGTTTGCTGCTTGTGGTGAAGTACTTATTACCAGACGTACTTTTAATACTCATGTGAAGTTTGAGGATGAGGTACAACGTGAGAACATCTTCCATACGAGATGCCATATTAGTGACAAGCTATGCTCTGTGATCATTGATGGTGGGAGCTATACTAATGTTGCTAGCACATACATTGTTGATATGCTAAAATTGCCCACTACCAAGCATTACCGCCCATATAAGTTGCAGTGGATTAATAACTGTGGTGAAGTGAACGTGGTGAAGCAAGTCTCGGTTCTTTTTCGTATTGGGAGGTATCAGGATAAAGTGTTATGTGACGTGGTACCCATGCAAGATTGATAGCCTGACTACACCCACTCTAAGTGACCTAGATGTGTTTTCCGCAAGTTCACGGGTCGTACAAGTAATAATGGGATTTGAGTCTCGGATTACCGTCCCACAGAGAAGTTGAATTACCTAATTAAGTACCGGTTAATCTTACCCTAAGTGTATCCTAGCGAAATCTAAATTTTTAATGTGTGATCTACAAGGCTGAAATTTAAAAATACTAAAAACAATAAAAATTACAAAATAAAGAAAATTAAACAGAGCTAAAATTACTTACAGAGCTCTAAGAAATTAAAAAACAAATACCTACAAAAGATAATTAAAACAGTTAAAATTAATCAACGCAATTAAAAATGCAAATATGAAAATAAGAAACAAGATTAACTAAATTAAAATTAAACAAGCTTAAAATAAAAATAAAATATGCATGTAATTAAACTACTTAATAAAAATGCAAATTAAGCTAACCTAAACTCTAATAAAATAAAGCTTCTATTAACCTAAAGAAATTCATAAACTCAACTAAGAAATTAACTACCTAACAAATGATCCTAAATTAAATCTAACTCTAACTAATAAAACAAAGTCTAAATAATGCATGAGAACTAAAATAGTTTTGGATTATAAATTTTTCAATTAAAAACTAAATTATGAACTAATTCTATCTCTAACTTAATTCTAAATGCAACACATGAGTTTCTTAAAAAAAAAAAAATTACAATCCTAATGTAATAAAAAATTAACTATTATCCTAATTAAAACTAATCACTAATTTAACCAACAATGAAAATCTATTTTTCCTAACTTAACAAATAATGTAAATGGCATAAAAAAATTCCAAACATGCTTAAACTAATTGCAACAGTGAGATGAAATGGCCAAACGTGGCCTTAAACACATTTTCCAGCTAGCCTATGGTCTCAAGTTGTGCACGGGTACTGTGCACATTCTTCCCCAGGCGTTGTCCTAGTCTCTGCTGCACTCCTTGCAACACAGCACCCCATACTGCCACCTTACTTAAAACACGAAATGAAAAATGCAAAAGGATTAAAATGGTATTCCCGAACACGTGAAGGGTAAAACGGTTAAAAGATTAAAATTTGGTATTAATCGGGACAAGAAAGTTTAATTAAAAATAATGGATTTCAGAATCTTGATCAATAATGAAGAAATAATTAAATTTCAGATTAAATTGATCAAGATATGAATTTATTGGAATTACTTGGAATTTTCACCTCGAGAAATTATCCCAAAAATAATCAAAAATTATACCGAAAAGGTAAAATCAGACTGATAAATTCATTTACGGATTAAATGAATTTATTCTAAATTTTTAGGATATTTTTAGGATTTTATTATTATTTTAATGAATAAAATAATAATAAAAATTATTATAAATAAATAAATAAATAAAATAAAATGAAAAAAAAAATTCGCGAAAAACGCGAACTAAGGAAACAGAAACAAAACAGGCGAAAATGAAGCAGGAAACCGATGAGGTAACGGTTTCCCTCTCACCGGCGATTCACTGGCAAGGCTGAGGGACTCGCGAGGGCCGGTGAAGGCTGCCCGACCTCGGGTGAACCATCAGCTGTAAGACCCGATTTTAATTAAAACACAAAATGAAAAATGCAAAAGGATTGAAATGGTATTCCCGAAAACGTGAAGGGTAAAACGGTCAAAAGATCAAAATTCGGTATTAATTGGGACAAGAAAATTTAATTAAAAATATGAGATTGAGAAATCTTGATCAATAACAAAGAAATAGTTAAATTTCGGATTAAATTGACCAATATATGAATTTATTGGAATAAATCGAAATTTTTACCTCGAAAAATTATCCTGAAAATAATAAAAAAATATACCGAAAAGTTGAAATAATACCGATAAATTTATTTATTGGTTAAATGAATTAAATATAATTTTTTATATATTTTGGCAAAATAATAATATAATATTGATTAAAATAATAATAAAAATAATAAATAAATAAATAAATAAAATTTAAAAAAAAGGAAAAAGAATTGCGAGTTGCGATTATGGAGGAAAAAAAAGAAGCAGAAATGAGAACGAAGTCGAGGGAGCCGAGCCCTTTGCCGGCCACCAGGCGAGCCCAGGCAAGAGGCAGCCCAGCCGACCTCGTCGACGTTGGTAGGCGGAAGAGGGAAGCGGCAATCGGCGATGAGAGAGAGAAAGACTGAGAACCGAGAGGCCAAACGAGGAAACCGACGACTGACGCCGATTCGGGCCCGACCACCGCAACCGAAGGAGGCCCACGCCAAGATCGGCCGATCAGCGGCTGAATCGGCCGGTGGGGCGGCGGCTAGCGCCAGAAACGGCGAGAAAGAGAGAAGCCACCGACGGCTAGGAGAGAACTGACCGAACCGGCTACTTTTCGACGACCTTGGATGAAACCGACCCCAGATCAGAGCTACCGATGACCCCGCGGAGTTGCTGACGGCAAAAACCAGTGGAGAACCGACCGGCAAGGCACTGAACCGGTGTTCTGAACCGGGTGGAACCGAGCCGATTTAGCCAAAAATAAAAGAAAAGAAAGAGAAAAAGGGGAAAAAGAAAAGAGAAAAAATTGAAAAAAATTTCAGTGATGCAATCAAGCTACGGGTAAGTCGGTAAGCGGTCGAATTGACCAATTTAAATTTTAGAATATTTAATTTGATTAATATCCGACTGAAAATTTACCCAAAAAAATATTTAAATTGTGTAGCTCGACAATTGGCGTCAACCAAGAGCTCGAGATAACCTCGATTTACGTATTATCATGGAATCACGGGTAAGTAACCCTTATTGACGATAATTTTACATCATTATGCATGATTGAATTTACTGCATAAATTACGGATTTAAATTCCGCATTAAATGAATTAAATTCTAAAAATTAGAATAAATTGTAGTAAATACTAAATTAAGCTATCTGAGACTTTAGAACGAGGCTCAATAAATATTGATGGGCCCAATGAGCCCAATAGGCCTCGATAATGTGAATAGTAAGTGAAAAAACGGGCTTAAGGCTGATTAAGGCCCATTATGATACAATCAGGCCTAATATGGGTAAATAGACCTAATGATTTAAATTAAGCCTAAAAAATATGAAATACAAATTAATTGTATTGTATTTGAGTTGATGTATATTTATCTGCAGTTCCGGAGATTGGATTGGGAGCAAATCGGACTGCGTGACGAGACATCAGTGGAAAAGGTCAGACTGTACAGAAAAATGAGGTAAGGGAATTGTGTGAGTAGCTAGAGGTAGCTGAGTATGTATGTATACATTGATATTGTATAAAGGTCCGAGAAATAAATTAAAGATTTTAAGGACTCGAAATAGATAAAGATTATTTTACCCCTATTGAGGGAAGTTCACCTTAGGATGGTGAAAGCATGACATGAATGAAATGCATGAATGAAAGCATGTCTGGAGCTTAGATCGCATCCAGTTTTGATATTAAATTGCATAAGCCGTACTAGAGCCTTGCTCGTACGTGATTTAATTGATTTAATTGCATAAAGCCGTGCTGGAGTGTAACTCGCACGAGATTTGATTTATTTATGCATAAAGCCATGCTGGAGTGTAACTCGCATGAGATTTGATTTATTTGAGCATTCATTCGTGCTAGAGCATTGCTAAACCGTGCTAGAGCTTTGCTCATACGAGATTTTCTGATATCATGAATATGCATGGAGCCGTGCTAGAGCTTCGCTCGCACAGGGATTTATATGACATGCATATAGCTGTGTTGGAGCCTCCTGTAGACTGTGTCACAGTGAGATGATATGCTCACACGTGCATACTGAGACAGAGATGATATCGGTGGATAAGACCTATTGCAGGCACCCCTGACTGAGCTTGGGTTCACGAAGTACGTTGTACCATGTATGTCACATGGAGTACGCTGTATCGTGGGGATTGTTGGAGTGGAGTGGCATTAGCCACAAGGCAGTAAGCCTTGCCCTCGCAATCCTGGTGTTATGCTATTCTGGCGGGTAGGATGACCCACCTCCCATTTTAGGTGTGATACCCCGCACACTAGGTACCGTGTTGCCAGGGATCATGAGGTTATGGCCATAGTCCTTGTTGTTACTGATAGTCACCTGCTTGTCTCACATGATATAACTATTGGTCGATAGACCAGGGTAGACCCGAGGGAGGGGTCAGCCCCCGATTTTATGATTTTATACTGTGATGCTAGATTTCAGATGATTTTATGATATGTGACCCTGAAAGAAGGGTGGTTTTATAACCAAAGTTTATAATGAATTTTACTGAATTGTTTTATGAGATGATTGACCTTGAAGGGTTACTTTATACTACGTTTTAAATGAAATGATTTAAATGCAGTAGCATGATGAGTTTTCCATGCTTTAATGATAAATGCATGAAATGATTGTATCTCATGATTTGTTTTATATCGCATGAAATAATGCATGATTTTAATTTAATTCATGCTAAGTATGATTTAATGATGTCACATAAAATGCCTTTGATGCATGAATTACATGATTTCTATATGCACAAATAGTTTTGATAAACTATGTTATGGATATATGCATGATTTTCTGCTTGAGATTTTAATGAAAAGAAATGGATTTAAGGGCATGGCATTATGAGCAAGTAGATAGTGGAGCTATCTACTTACTTGCATAATTGCCTTACTGAGCATGTGGTTTGCTCACCCCTTTTATTTTTCCATCTTTTCAGAGCACTCACAGCAGTTAGTAAGCGGTTGAAGACTTGCATTCTGGGTATCTGCTGCTTCCCATCGAGAGACATGTATACACATTTGTATAGTTTTGTATCTAAATATGTAATGCACAATACTGTAAACGAATATGATGTCGGGGATATAGAGTTATAAATACCATTGTGTATGATTTTGTTAAAGTCAAAAGATAGTAAACTCTGATAAGTGAATGTGATTATGGAAATGGAATGGTAAATAGGTGAGAGGTGACTAACACCAAATCATAGCCCAACTGTGTTGTAGGATAGTCACGATTAGAGAAAGGTAAGAATTAAATAATAAATGAAAAAGCAAAAAATTTACTCTGATTTTTAGATAATTTGGGTCGTGACATCAATGGCCAAGACGCGCCGTGGAGAAGCCGGAATCACGTCTAAAATGAAAGGAGATATCATGGGAGAGAAGCTTCAATCGGCGGCCATCGGCCCCGATTCGAGCCACACCGAGGCTCGATTATGGAAGCCCAGGCGATGGCGCGCCGAACGGCACAGGAAACTGCCCGAGAACTGATCGGACGGTGTCGAAATGACGAATTGATGCCTAAACCGACTGAACCAGACTGAACCGCTGGACCGAACCGGACTGAACCGGCTAGACCGAATCGGTCTGAACCGGGTTGAACCGAACCAGACCGGTTTAGCTAAAAAGAAAAGAAAAGAAAGAGAAAAAGAAGGAAACAAAAAGAGGAAAAATTGGGAAAAATCTCAGTGACGCAATCGAGCTACGGGTAAGTCGATAAGCGGTTGAATTGACCGATTTAAATTTTGAAATATTTAATTTGATTAATATCCGACTGAAAGTTTAACCGAAAAAATATTAAATTGTGTAGCTCGACAATTGACGTAGAACGAGAGCTCGAGACAGCTTCGATTTTGCGTAGTATCATGGAATAACGGGTAACTAACCCTTATTTACGACAATTTGCATCGTTATGCGTATAGATAAATTTCAGATTTAATTTTCGTATTAAATGAATTAAATTCTGGAAATTGAAATAAATTGTCGTAAATACTAAATTGAGTTATCCGAGAGTTTAGAACGATGCTCAATAAATACTGATGGCCCAGTGAGCCCAATAGGCCTCGATTATGTGAATAATAAGTGGAAAACGGGCTTAAGGCCGATTAAGGCCCATTATGGTACAATCGAGCCCAATATGGGTAAATGGGCCCAATGATTTAAATTAAGCCCAAAAAATATGAAATACAATTAATTTATTGTATTTGACCTGATGTATATTTATACGCAATTCTGGAGATATGATTGAGGGCAAATCGGATTGCGTGACGAGACATCAATGAAAGGTCAAACTATACAGAAAATGAGGTAAGGGAATTGTGTGAGTGGCTAGAGGTAGCTACGCGTATTTTAATAGCTTTTCTGTACACTGAATATGTATGTATACATTGATATTGTACAAAGGTCCTAAAAGTGGTTTAAAGATTTTAAGGACTCGAAATAGGAAAAGACTATTTCACCCCTATTGAGGGAAGTTCACCTAAGGATGGTGAAAGCATGACATGCATGAAATGCATGATTTAAGGAATTTTCTGATTAATGAATTTTCTTGGTTTTTAAGCAAAGCAAATCAGTAGATTGGCCAATAATTGCATAAGTTTCACAAAATAACACTTCGTAAGTGTTATTAAGATTTAAATGAAATTTCTGTGGAAAATGGGCCAACTATCAAGTTTATATGAAAACAGATAGTGTCCGCACATAGCTTGCACTATATCTGCGTTTGTGATTGTGCATAAATGTGCTTGAGCGGTTGCTCGCACCGACTTGTGTGACATCATATGCATGAAATGTGCTAGAGCGGTTGCTCGCACTAATTTTTATTATTGAGAAATGCATGATAGGTGTTAGAGCCTAGCTCGCACCTTGTTTTGAATGTTTTGACGGTTTTGAACTGTTTTGACTTGATATGCATAAAAAGGTGCTGAAGCGATTGCTCGCACTAGTTTTTATGATTTGACATGCATTAGAGATGCTGGAGCTTAACTCGCATCCTGTTTTGATATGAAATTACATAAAGAAGTGCTGGAGTGTAACTCGCACGAGATTTGATGTATTTATGCATAAAATCGTCCTAGAGCTTTCTCGTACGAGGTTTTTCACTGAGTTTTTATACATATCCGTACTAGAGCATTGCTCGTACATGGATTTTACTTGAATTTATAATTATTTTAAGTCGTACTAGAGCACTGCTCGTACGCAGATTTCATTGATTTCTATGAAATCTTGAGCTTCGCTCGCACGAGATTTTTTGATATCATGAATATGCATGGAGCCGTTCTAGAGCTTCGCTCGTACATGGATTTATATGACATGCATATAGCCGTGTTAGAGCCTCATGTAGACTGTGTGTCACAGTGAGATGATATGCTCACACGTGCCTACTGAGACAGAGATGATATGGGTGGATAAGACCTATTGCAAGCACCCCTGACTGAGCTTGGGTTCACGGAGTACGTTGTACCGTGTATATCACGCGGAGTATGCTGTACCGTGGGGATTGTTGGAGTGGAGTGGCATTAGCCACGAGGCAGCAAGCCTTGCCCTCGCAATCCTGATATTATGCTGTTCTAGTGGGTAGGACCGACCCACCTCCTGTTTCAAGTGTGATACCCCGCACACTAGGTACCGTGTTGCCAGGGATCACTAGGTTATGGCCATAGTCCTTGTTGTTAGTGATATAATCACCTACTTGTCTCACATGATATAAATATTGGTCGATAGGCCAGGGTAGACCCAAGGGAGGGGTCAGGCCCCCGATTTATGGTTTTATGATATGTGACCTTGAAAGAAGGGTGGTTTTATAACCGAAGTTTTATAATGAATTTTGATGAATTGTTTTATGAGATGATTGACCCATAAGGGTTATTTTATACTGCGTTTTAAATGAAATGATTTAAATGCAGTAGCATGACGTGTTTTCCATGCTTTAATGATAAATTCATGAAAGGATTGTATCTCATGATTTGTTTTATATCGCATGAAATAATGCATGATTTTTGGTTAATTCATGCTATGTATGATTTAATGATGTCACATAAAATGCTATTGATACATGATTTCGATATGCACGAATAGTTTTATAAACTAAGTCATTGATGAAATACATGATTTGTGCTTGAGATTTTAATGAAAAGAAATGGATTTTAAGGGCATGGCATTATGAGCATGTAGATAGTGGAGTTATCTACTTACTTGCCAAATTACCTTACTGAGCGTGTGGTTTGCTCAACCCCCTTATTTTCCCATCTTTTCAGAGCACTCGCAATAAATAGTGAGCGGCTAAGGACTTGCATTCTTGGTATCCGCTGCTTCTAATCGAGAGACAGGTAAGAATTAAATAATAAATGAAACAATGAAAAATTTACTCTGATTTTTAGGTAATTTGGGTCGTGACAAGCTCATCTGTCTAGTACTCAGCTGAAGCAGACAATGAAGCTCAGCAGCACATGTCCTTCCCCTGTCCGGCTAGTGTCTGCATCAACTGCTTCCTATCTGTTGTGCCTCCAGTACACCAAACAGCAGCACCAACTATCTCCTGCACATCAAAAATTAACTAGAAACAAAAATGCAGCAACCAAAACATCAGTGTAATGGAATGAAATGTTTAACAAAACTAAGGTAAACAATAACTTGAGCTCGAGACAGAGAAATGAAGGAAGTTAGTTCTATCCTGCCGTGTATTTAGCCACCAACCAGCAAACAATGTCTTCCTCCCACTGCTGTCGTGCTTAGAAAACACAACTACATTTGGATTTGGCAACAATGTAGGACAACAAACTAGCTCATATGAACAGTAAAATTAACTTAAAGCAGATCTGAACAGAGTCATGAATTTGAGAAATATTAACAATATGGATAATTATAAAATGCTAAGGAAATAAAAGCAACGAACACATGAAACAGAAAATGATGCTCGATCCCCTACTGTCACTTGCTGCTGCCTAATTCAATATTTAACACACAAGCCAGCAACAAGTATAAACTAGTAAAAATTAAAGATGTCGAGAAGACAAATGCAATTGCCGAAGCCATAAGCAGTAGAGAATAATGGAAGCTAGTATCTACATGCAGTAAAGAGTAAAATCTGGGAAACGCAGGCAAAGAAAAAATTGAAACAAAAAATGAATAACTAAACCTTGCAAGATATAAGCTAAAAAATGAAAAGAACTAAGTAAAGATCACAACTGAAAATTAACCCAAAACTATTAACACCCGTAAATCACATAAACGTTGAATTCCATCATCCTTGGGTTGCTTCAATTCCTACTCTAACCGTGATTCCACATTGCTCTTAATGTGGGAATAGTGCTAGGCATCAAAACCACATCAAGGCATTAAAATCGAATGGGACAGTGATGAAGGTAAATGATTCACCCGAATGAGCAAATGACACAAAGCAATAAAACCACACTAAATCGAGAGCTTCAAACCATAAAGACACATATAAGCATTTCATAACAAAAAACTGAACATGAAAATAATGAAAAGGAACTTTAATAAAACCGAGAATAAAAGAAATTGGAAGTGGTTGCCATTAACTAATGTGAAATACCAAGAAACTAGAAATTAAAAACAAACTTTTCATAAAATTGAATGAACAGTAAAATAAAGATGGTGGCTAAAAAAAACTATTCCGAGAAAGCTTAGAAACAAGGAAAATAAATCCTAAAGTTACCCTGAAAACTCTACCCTAACTAGTTTTTTTTCTTTATTTGCTATCATGTTCTATTTATACACAAACTCAAGGGTATAATGGTAATTTTTCATCCTAGATGAGTTGGTATTGTTTGGCCACTTGTCTTCATTTTATTTGCTACAGAGTAGATATTTTCACGTCACTCGTCTTGTAGTACACTTGACTGTGAGATGTGGTCCGACGTGTGTCTTCCAGAAGGTTGGTACGGTGTTCGTCGATCTTATCGTTTCGGAGCGAATAAAATACTAACACCCGGCATCCGACATGTCCAGATGATTGGTGACTCGATTTGCAAATTGAAAGTGGTCTAGTCTCCTTTAGCCCATTTTCAGCCCATTTTTTACTGAAATGACTGAGTTTTATCTGGATTTAATTTACCTGCACACTAAAGAATTTTAATTAAATAAAGGGGATAATTAATAAAATAAATTGAGAATTTAAATAATTAACTAGGCAATTAAATTAAGCACAAATAATTCTATTAAAAATAGAATTATCACACCCTCAAACTTGAGTTTTTGCTTGTCCTCAAGCAAAACAAAACAGATGTAGGAATGACAAGTACTAACATAATAATTTCCTCAATATTATCCTCAAAGATAAAGTACAAACTTTGATATCAAAGATTAATAATTACAAGTCCAATATTGAGAATCATTCAATCATAAGTCCTAACCCAAATTGGACTCCTCGTGTGTGTGTGTAAATGTCAAAACCACTTCACAGTACATTATCCGGATCAGATTATGCAAACACAGTGAATGCAAAGTCAATGACAAGTAATCATTCCCATAAGATTGCTTTTCACTTATCTCTCCACTAATGTAGTCACACTTAACCAAAGATCAATAGGACTTAATTAAGCTTGTAATGTAAGGCTGGGGCTAAGGTATGATAAAGTCGATTTAGGTTTAATTACCCCTTAACATGCATTACTTCTAGGATCTTTAATGTAAGAGCTCAAATTTATTTCCCCCAAACTTATTTAATTTGCTAGACATTTTATTCTATTTTTGTATTTTTTCTTCTTCTTCTTCTTTTTTCATCATTTCATTCTTTTTTTTTTCGAACTTTCACTATCACCTAATCCCCATATGTACATAGCTCACAATATATCCCAATGACTTTTCATGCTTTCGGGGTAAGGGATAGGAACAAAGTATTTTAGGCTAAGGAAAAATAAGTAGGTGTATTTACAGAGAAAAGCTTATTTGGCCCAGATGGGTTACTAGGGGTAAAATATGTATAGGGATGGCTAGAAAGGCTCAAACAATCCAGAGATGGCCTAAATCATCTCTCTAATTAAGTGTGATATATATTTCACCTCGAGATCAGATCAAACAAATTCTAGAATATGATGCATAAAATCAACTGAACAAATGCAATCCTATGTCCACATAAGCTTTGTTTAAATAAATATACAGATTCATGACATGACATGTGCATAAGATGAGGAAATCACAATCAGAATCAAGACAAAGTCAAGAATTCAACTTCATGCTTTTCCTATAATCATGTTTCTCAATCAATCAAAGTCAAACTAAATCATGGGGTCATATCATCGGAATATGGGAGAACTACATGCTAAGTACTAAATCATCCCAAAATCAAATAGTGAAAGCTCATATTTTCGAAAAAAATTTCAATTCTACCCAAAATTGCTCAAGTGATATCCCCTCCCCCAAACTTAAATTGCATAGTGTCCTCAGTGTGCAGATAATATAAACATTGATGTTCAAGAACAGAGTACTCCCCTTTCTGATGATGATGAAGAACAACTGAAGCTTGATTGAAAATGTAATAGAAAAGCAATCTGCAAAAGAAATAAAGAAAAAAATAACAGAAAAGAAAAAGAAAAAGAACTATATAAAAAGTGAAAAGAAAAATTAAGCCACTTCAAATGCAGCTGAAGAAAACAACACTCAGCAGGAGGGTGAAAGTAGGAGGGTCAGCCAAAGTGGTGACAAAATGCTGACAATCAAATCCTCTTGAGCTCTATCTACTTCCCTCATTCTCTCAGATTTGTTATGCTCAAGCCTTATATCCTCTTTAACCTTCATCTTAAAACACTCTTGAGAGTCATCAGGGAGCTTCAAAGGTTTGAAAACATGAAATGTAACCTCCTGATTTAGGACTCTCATAGTCAATTCCCCATTTTGTACATTAATTAAAGTTCTACCAATAGCTAGGAAATGTCTACCTAGTATAATGGGGACTTCCCTGTCTTCCTCCATGTCTAATACAATAAAATCCGCAGGGAAAATAAATTTGTCCACCTTTACTAACACATCCTCAATTACTCCATTCAGATATTTAATGGATCTATCAACTAGCTGAAGGGTCACTATGGTAGGTCTGGCATCCTCTATTCCTAATTTTTGATAAATAGACCAGGGCATCAGATTGATACTAACTCCTAAATCACACAGGGCTCTACCAAAGAACAGATTTCCAATAGTGCAGGGTAAGGTAAAACTCTCGGGATCTTTAAGCTTGGAGGCAATTTCATTCCTCAGTTAAGGCCACCATCTCATAATCTTCCTATCTTCTCTTCCTCGAGAGGATATCCTTCAGGAACTTCACATAACTCAGCATTTGCTCTAAAGCATCTACAAAGGAATGTTAATGTGAACCTTCTTAAGAACCTTGAGAAATTTGGCAAATTATTGATCCAGTTTTTGATTTTGGAACCTCTGAGGATAAGGTACTGGTGGTCTAACTGGAAGGGATGTAGTGGTAACATGTGTAGCGTCGGATGACGAGGAAGGCTGTGAAAAAGAAGAAGGTGTAGATGAAGAAGCACCTAACTTGGATTTCTTTGCAGCCTGATCCTGATGTTTCTGCTCTTTCTGAGCTGCCTCTTTAGACCCTAAGTATTCTACCACTGTGGGCTCAACAGGATTGGACTTAACTTGTGGATCATCTAGCTCTCTGCCACTCCTAAGGGTGATGGATTTAACATGTTCCTTACCTTGCCTTTGCCTAATAGGATTAGCTTCAGTGTTACTAGGAAGGGTCCCTTGTGGACGTTGGTTAAGAGCATTGGCTATTTGTCCAACCTGAACTTCTAAATTCTTGATTGAGGTAGCTTGATTTTGTAGGATTGTTATGAACATTCCCTCAAGCGAGGGCTTTTTCTCAGCTGCTGGTAAGTACTGGGGTTATGGTGGTGGTGGTGGTGGTGGTGGTGGTGGTGGTGGTGGTGGTGGTTAATGAGGCAGATGATATAGAAATTGATGATGTAGTGGTACATGAACTAGTGGAGCTTGAAAACCATGGGGTCCTACAGGTCTGGAATTAGAAGGTTGCCCTTGATTTTGGCTCAAGAAAAAATTATGATGGTTCCTCCACCCTGGATTGTAGGTGTTTAAAAATGGGTTGTTCTGTTACTTATGAGATGGGGCAATATACTAAACTGATTCTAAATTAAGCGGACACCTATCTACAGAGTGTGTACCACCACACAGATTGCACGAAAGAAAAGGACTTTGAACAGAATAAACAGGATTAGGACTGGTATAAGGATTATGTTGGGTACTGAGCGACTCTACCTTTTTCGTAAGGTTGGCTACTTGAGACATCAAGGTAGATAGTGTGTCTAACTCATAGATACTCGCCGACTTCTTAGGCAGTTACCTCTCCGAAGACCATAAATAATTGTTAGCTGCCATCTTGTCTAACAACTCGTAAGCTTCCTCCTCTGTTTTGCACATTAGAGCTCCACCCGCAGCAACGTCAACGATGGTCCTATTTTGGCTTGTAAGTCTGTTGGATAAGGTTTGGACTTGCAGCCATAAAGGTCGGCCATGATGAGGGCACTTCCGAAGAAGCTCCTTATATCGTTCCCAAGCTTCGTAAAGAGATTCAGAATCGAACTGGGTAAAGGAAGATATGTCGCTACGGAATTTGGCCATTTTAGAGGGAGAAAAAAACTTCGCTAGAAATTGATGGGCCAACTCATCCCATGTAGAAATGGATCCTGGAGGTAAGGAGGTTAACCAGTGTCGCACCGTATCCCTAAGCAAGAAGGGAAATAATCTAAACCTAAGCGCATCATCAGATAATTCATTGTGCTTGAAGGTGTTGCACAGGTCCAGAAATTGCTCGAGGTGAGCATGTGGGTCGTCATGAGGGAGCCCACTGAACTGTAAAGAGGTTTGGATCATCTGGAGGATTGAAGGCTTAATTTCGAAATTGATTACAGGGACAGCTGGTGGCCTAATGCCGGTATAATATCCTCCAATCGTCGGCACTGCATAATCTCCAATGGTCCTAATTTCTCTGTTTTCTGCCATGGTGTTTTGCAGCGGAGCTATTAATTTCCTAGAATCCTTTCTAATTTTCCTAAGAGTTCTTTCAATTTCAGGATCTAAAGGAAAGCAATCATAACTCTTGGCTCTACGCAGGCAAACATCAAAAAGTCCTCAAGAAAAAAATTTTAAAGTTTTTTTTTTCATTTTTTTAATGAGCGAGAAAATTAACTATTCTAGATTAAAGTTCTAAATATTTACAACCTAACTATTTACAAGCTAGAATTACACCTAAGCATAATTTCACCGATATTAATAACTGGCTAACTATCTTCCCCGACAACGGCGCCAAAAACTTGATAGCCCGACTACGTCCACTCTTAGTGACCAAGACGTGTTATCCGGAAGTGCACGGGTCGTACAAATAATAATGAGATTTGAGTCCCGGATTATCGTCCCACAGAGAAGTTGAATTGCCTAATTAAGTACCATTTAATCTTACCCTAAGTATATCCTAGCAAATGATGAATTTTTAATGGGTGATCTATAAGGATGAAATTTAAAAATACTGAAAACAATAAAAATTACAAAATAAAGAAATTAAGAACAAATACCTACAAACGATAATTAAAACAGTTAAAATTAATCAACGCAATTAAAAATGCAAATATGAAAATAAGAAACAAAATTAACTAGATTAAAATTAAACAGGCTTAAAATAAAAATAAAATATGCATATAATTAATCAATTTAATAAAAATGCAAATTAAGCTTATCTAAAGTATAATAAAATAAAACTTTTATTAACCTAAAGAAATTCTTAAATCCAACTAAGAAATTAACAACCTATCAAATGATCCTAAATTAAATCTAACTCTAACTAATAAAACAAAATCTAAATAATGCATGAGAACTAAAATATTGTTGGATTATAAATTTTTCAATTAAAAACTAAATTATGAACTAATTCTATCTCTAACTTAATTCTAAATGCAACACATGAGTTTCTTAAAAAAAAAAATTACCATCCTAATGTAATAAAAAATTAACTATTATCCTAATTAAAACTAATCACTAATTTAACCAACAATGAAAATCTATTTTTCCTAACTTAACAAATAATGTAAATGGCAAAAAAAATCACAAACATGCTTACACTAATTGCAACAGTAAGATGAAATGGCCAAACATGGCCTTAAACGCATTTTCCAGCTAGCCTATGGTCCCGACTTGTGCACTGGTACTATGCACGTTCTTCTCCAGGCGTTGTCCTACACTCCCTGCAACAAAGCACCCCATACTGCCACCTTATTGCTCAACAGTTTGCATCCATGGCATGAACCAGCTTAATTCCCTGGCCGGTTCAGCACTGCTCTGCTTCAGTCACCACATCCTTCTGCACTTGTCTCCTAATTTGTACCAACTGCACAATACCATCATCATGCACTACCTACCCCTGCCACCTTTCCACTAGTACATGCCATTACTGAACCCGCTTCCAGCGTCATCCTCAGCCTCCTCGTGCCCAGCTAGCGTACATCTTCCTATGCTCCTCGGGTGGCTACAGCATAATGCGCACGCAGCAGCAGCTCGTCTGTCTAGTACCTAGCTGAAGTAGATAATGAAGCTCAGCAGCACACGTCCTTCCCCTGTCTCGCTAGTGTCTGCATCAACTGCTTCCTATCTGTCGTGCCTCCAGTACACCAAACAACAACACCAACTATGTCATGCACATCGAAAATTAACTGGAAACAAAAATGCAGTAACCAAAACTTCAGTGTAATGGAATGAAATGTTTAACAAAACTAAGGTAAAAAATAGCTTTAGCTCAGGACAGAGTAATGAAGGAAGTTAGTTCTATCCTGCCATGTATTCACCCACTAACCAGCAAACAACGTCTTCCTCCCACTGCTGTCGTGCTCAGCAAACACAACTACATTTGGATTCGGTAACAATCCAGGACAACAAACTAGCTCATATGAACAGTAAAATTAACTTAAAGCAGAGCCGAACAGAGACATGAATTTAAGAAATATTAACACTATGGATAACTATAAAATGCTAAGGAAATAAAAGCAACGAACACATGAAATAGAAAATGAAGCTCGGTCCCCTACTGTCACTTGCTGCTGCCTAAATCAATATTTAACACACAAGCCAACAACTAGTATAAACTAGTAAAAATTAAAGATGCCGAGAAGACAAATGCAATTGTCCAGAAGCCACAAGCAGTAGAGAATAATGGAAGCTAGTATCTACATGCAGTAAAAAGCAAAATCTGGGAAATGCAGGCAAAGAAAAAATTGAAAAAAAAATTGAATAACCAAGCCTTGCAAGATATAAGCTAAAAAACGAAAAGAACTAAGTAAAGATCACAACCGAAAATGAACCCAAAACTATTAACACCCATAAATCACATAAACGTCGAATTCCATCATCCTCGGGTTACTTCAATTCTTGCTATAACCGTGATTCCACATTGCTCTTGATGTGGGAATAATTCTAGGCATCAAAACCACATCAAGGCATTAGAATCGAATGGGACAGTGATGAAGGTAAATGATTCACCCAAATGAGCAAATGACACAAAGCAGTAAAACCACACTAAACCGAGAGCTTCAAACCATAAAGACACATATAAGCATTTCATAACCAAAAACTGAACATGAAAATAATGAAAAGGAACTTTAACAAAATCGAGAATCAAAGAAATTGGAAGTGGTTGCCATTAACTAATGTGAAATACCAAGAAACTATAAATGAAAAACAAACTTTTCATAAAATTGAATGAACAGTAAAATAAAGATGGTGGCTAAAAAAAACTAGTCCGGGAAAGCTTAAAAACAAGGAAAATAAATCCTAAAGTTACCCTAAAAGCTATTCTACCCCAACTAGTTTTTTTTCAATTGCTATCATGTTCTATTTATACACAAACTTAGGGGTACAATGGTAATTTTTCATCCTAGATGAGTTGGCATTGCTTGGCCACTTGTCTTCATTCTATCTGCTGCAGTGTAGATATTTCCACGTCACTCATCTTCTAGTACACTTGGTTGTGCGATGTGGCCCGACGTGTCTTCCAGAAGGTTGGCATGGTGTCCATCGATCTTATCGTTTCGGAGTGAATAAAATACTAACACCCGGCATCCCACGTGTCCAGACGACTGGTGACTCAATCTGCAAATTAGAAGTGGTTCAGTCTCTTTTGGCCCGTTTTTAGCCCATTTTTTACTAAAACGACTGAGTTTCATCCTGATTTAATTTACCTGCACACTAAAGAATTTTAATTAAATAAAAGAGATAATTAATAAAATAAATTGAGGATTTAAATAATTAATTAGGCAATTAAGCATAAATAATTCTATTAAAAATAGAATTATTAAAGCTAGCCACCTGTTGTTGGGTAGATCGTGGCAGTATGATCGGAGAATCATCAATGATGGTTAAACTAACCGTTACTCTTTTTTTATGGATGGCAAGAAGATCACTCTTGCTCCCCTTAGCCCCAAGGAGATTTACAAGGCTCAATTAAGGTTGAAGGAGCAACATGACGAGAAAAGGAATCTAGCTAAAGAAAAGAAGGGAAAGAAGGAAAACAAAGTAGTGAGCTACCATGCCAACCCCCAAGATATAAAGACTGCATTTATTGCTAAGTCTCCTATCTTTTTGCTCGTATTTAAAGACTCTTGTTTTATTGATACTGAACTCCATGATACTTTACCTACTGATGTTGCCTCATTATTGCAGGAGTTTGAGGATGCATTCCCTGAGGAGATCCCAAATGGACTACCACCGATTCGTGGGATCGAGCACCATATTGACCTTATCCCCGGAGCTACCATACCTAACCGCCCAGCCTACAAAGGTAATCCAGAGGAGACGAAAGAGCTTCAAAGGCAAGTTGAGGAGCTCATAAGGAAAGGTTACGTGAGAGAGAGCATGAGTCCATGCGCCGTGCCCGTATTGCTTGTTCCTAAAAAGGATGGGATGTGGAGGATGTGCGTTGACTGTCGAGTCATCAACAAAATCACTGTAAAGTATTGTTATCCTATTCCTAGGCTAGATGACATGCTCGATGAGTTGCATGGTGCATGCATATTTTCTAAAATTGATTTAAAGAGTGGATATCACCAAATTCGTATGAAAAAAGGCGATGACTGAAAAAATACATTTAAGACTAAACATGGACTTTATGAGTGATTAGTTATGCCTTTTTGGCTTGACTAACGCACCTAGTACTTTCTTGCACTTAATGAACCATGTTTTACATGCTTTCATTGGTAAGTATGTGGTTGTCTATTTCGATGACATTCTGATTTATAGTTAGAGTCTACATGTGCATGTTGAGCATCTTAGGAATTTTCTTACTGTTTTGAGGAATGAAACTTTGTATGCCAATTCTAAGAAATGTACATTCTGCACTGATAAGGTTTTTTTCCTTGGTAATGTAATTTCTTCACATGGTATTTCTGTTGATGATGAGAAGGTAAAGGCAATTAGAGATTGGCCTGTACCTAAGTCTATTTCTGAGGTGCGCAGTTTCCATGGCTTAGCTAGTTTCTATCGTTGATTCATTAGAGACTTTAGCACTATAGCCGCACCTTTGACCGAAGTGGTCAAAAAGAATATTTCATTTCATTGGGGTCCTGCACAAGAGCATGCTTTTAATTTGCTCAAGGATAAACTTTGTTCTGCTCCATTGTTAACTTTGCCTGACGTTTCTAAAACTTTTGGATTAAGTGTGATGCCTCAAGTGTAGGAATTGGAGTTGTGCTTTTGCAGGAAAAATGCCCAATTGCTTTCTTCAGTGAGAAGTTAAATGGGACAACACTTAACTATCCCACATATGAAAAGGAGATTTATGCGTTAGTGAGGGCCTTGGAGACATGGCAACATTACCTGTGGCCCAAAGAATTCATCATCCACACTGATCACGAGTCCTTAAAGCATCTAAAAGCACAGAGTAAGCTGAAAAAGCGTCATGCCAAGTGGATGGAGTTCAATGAGGTGTTCCCGTATGTGATCTAGTACAAACAAGGTAAAGAGAACGTCATAGCTGATGCATTGTCTCGTAGGTATACTCTTATCACAACTCTTGATGATAAGCTCTTAGGATTTGAGTATATCAAAAACCAATATGCTGATGATGCTGATTTTAGGAATGTTTATGATGCATGTACTACATTTGGTTTTGGAAAGCTCTATAGGTATGATGGGTTCTTATTTAGAGAGACTAAGTTATGTGTGCCTAGGAGTTCTTTGCGTGAGCTGTTAGTTAGAGAAGCCCATAGTGGAGGGTTAATAGGTCACTTTGGAGCTAGAAAAACTCTAGATGTTTTGCATGAGCACTTCTTTTAGCCTAACATAAGGAGAGATGTTGAGAAGTTATGTGATAGATGCATTTCATGTAGGCAAGCTAAATCTAGAGTTCATAATCATGGCCTATATACTCCTTTACCCATTCCTACTACTCCATGGACTGATATCTCTATGGATTTTGTTTTGGGCTTACCTTGAACAAAACATGGTAGAGATTCTATTTTTGTTGTGGTTGATAGGTTCTCCAAGATGGCTCATTGCATTGCTTGCCATTTGACGGATAACGCTAGCTATGTTGTTGACCTTTTTTTTAAATAGATAGTACGTCTACATGGTGTGCTAAAGACTATTGTCTTCGATCGTGATGTCAAGTTCCTCAGTTACTTTTAGAAGACGTTATGGGGAAAATTGGGAACTAAATTGTTATTCTCCACCACTTTTCACCCCCAAACTGATGGACAGACTGAGGTGGTCAACTGAACCCTATCTACATTATTGAGGTCTGTCATACAGAAGAATTTGAAAAATTAGGAAGAATGCTTGCCACATGTTGAGTTTGCCTAAAACCGCATTGTCCACTCCACTACGAGTTGCTCTCCATTCGAAGTTGTTTATGGCTTCAATCCTCTTACTCCTTTGAATTTGTTGTCATTACCTAGTGTTGAGCAGAGTTACTTGGATGGAGAACAAAAGGCTAAGTTTGTAAAGTAACTCCATGAGAAAGTGCGTCAAGCTATTGAAAGGAAGACTGAGCAGTATACCACCCAAGCCAATAAGCACCGCAAGAAAGTAGTCGTTGAACCTGGTGATTGGGTTTGGGTACATATGAGAAAGGAGAGGTTCCCTACACAGCGATGAACTAAGTTGCATCCCCGAGCAGATGGACCACTCCAATTCATTGAGAAGATTAACGATAATGCCTGCTGATTGGATCTTTCTGATGAGTATGGTGTATCTGCTACTTTTAATGTTTCTGATCTTTCTCCCTTTTCTTTTGATGAAGGTACATGCAATTTGAGGATAAATCCTTTTGAGGAGAGGAGGAATGATGAAGGTCTACTTGCTCGTGATGTTCATGATGATAAGGCGAATGATGGATGTCCACTTGCTCGTGATGCCAAGGATCCATGGGTCATCCAAGGAGGTCCCCCAGCCATCTATATTTGTTTGGAAGCCCAAACGACATGAGTCTTGGTTTAGTAATAAGTTGGGTTAAGTGTTTAAATAGCCCACATTTGAGCTGATTGCGTTTTAGGCCAATTATCCTATGTAACTAGGCTTAGGTGTGAATTTAGGTTTTAGTCTTATTTTATGTTTGGTGTTAATTCCAGCCCACTTGTTTAAGGGCTTAAGTGCTAGATATTATTATAAATACCTTATAAACGCTCTTGAATAAAACAAAACAGATCAGATTGAATTTTTAAAAATTTGAGTGTGCCTCTTTCTAGGGTTCCCTCTCAACTAGGCTTATCAAGGTCTTCTTCCTTGTGGCACCTCCCTCTTCACCAACCACCATTGTTATACCTTAGGTTCTCGAATTTTATATTCGTAGGGTTGAGGTCCAATACCTTTAGTTCGAGTCTCTTTAGACTTCGGGTCTAGGTTGTTATTCTATTTTCCTTCAAAGTCTACCATCATTATTTTCGCCCAGCTTGCGTTTTTAGCTGCTTCAATTTCCCAATCCACATGTTCCCTTGATCATCCTAAATCATCCTATTGTACGCGCATATCACCCAATCTCATGGTCAGGGTGCTTGTCATAAGTTTTAACCCTCATACCTTGGATATAACTTATAGTCGGGGTGCTTACCATAAGTCTTAGCCCTCATACTATGGATAATATTTTCGATAGCCCTCAGTCATATCTCAAAATGTTGCCCGTGTGAGCATATAATTGGTGTGACACACAGTCAGCACAGGCTCCCAACACGGCTGTTTCATGCTTTCTATTTCAAAACTGGTACGTGCAAGTAAACTCCCAACACGACCACATACACAAGTTATATAAATCTTGTACGAGCAATGCTCCAAGCTCTACGTCATGTAAAACTGAGTATGACCGATGCGCCAATACTCTATCATGCATCAATCAATTAAACTGAGTATGAGAAATGCTCCAAGTACTCTATCATGCATAAATCGCATTAAAATCAAGTACGAGAATATACTCAAGTACTATGCGATGCATATCTCATAAAATATGGTGTGAATATTCTCTAGCACTCATGATTTTCACAGAAACCGATAGATGGCTTATTCAAATTGAATTTCACTCAATTAAATTAAATAGGCACTCAAATGTGCTATTTTCGCATATACATGAAAAAGTTAATCATTCTATCATGCAACTGTAAAAATTAGTCACAAACATGCTTCCTAAACTTTTTATCCTTATTGGTTCCTATCACAACTTTTCTATACGCGAACTTTCATATATAGTATAATAATCAAAATTCTATTTGAAATACGTGTAGCTACCTCTAGCTACTCACGAAATTCTCTTACCTCGGATCACGTCACGTGACCTCACTTCCTCGGTGCTGTTCACTCTCGCAGTCCGACCAGCTTCCAATATCAACTTCCGAAACTATTAATAATATCCACATCAATATACTTTCATATACTTGTTTTTGTTGAGTTAATGTATTTTGAAATGACAAAACAAGTTAATTCAATAATGTTAAGATGATATACAAACATGTTTAGAGGTTATTAGTACCAGAACTTAGAGTTCTGCTGATGAGAGATCGATCTGGGGTATGAGAGATCGATCTCCTGGGTTTTTACTTGATGAGAGATCGATCTCATGATGGAAGAGATCGATCTGGCAAGCCTTAAATCTGTACAAAGGTATTTAGGAAGAATGAGATCGATCTGCAAGGGTTAAGAGATCGATCTGGCTAATGCTAGAGTTGAGAGATCGATCTGGTCGATGAAGAGATCGATCTCCCTTAAGAGCTTAAGACTATAGATCGATCTGAGAGATCGATCCACATTCAAACAGAGAACTTATGAGATCGATCTGGTAAGGAAGAGATCGATCTCCTCAAAGTCAGAGAGCTAAAGAGATCGGTCTGTGTTGTTGAGAGATCGATTTCCTCTCTACGAGAGTGCATGGCAGATCGATCTGGAGATCGATCTTGCCTCAAATAGAGAGATTAGGAGATCGATCTGCCTATTCGACAGATCGATCTGCCTTATTATTTTTAAACTAACAGATCGATCTGCTAACCTATGAGATCGATCTCCTTGTGTATTTGTACTTCAATCTTGCAGGATTTATAACTAAGAGATTGATCTGGCCAAGAAGGCAGATCGATCTGGCACTCTACTGGAGGTACCCAACGGCTAGTTTCTGCAAAACACAACGGGAAGAATAGCATTTAATGCTCCAACTACCAATCCTTCAGTATTTAACCAAGCATTGAAGACAAAGAGAATAGAGACACTATTGCTGAACATTCCAAACATTCTCAAGCTTTAATTCATTCATTCTTTGTGTCCCTATTGCTCATTAATTGAAATTCATTGTACAAGCTTAAGTGCAACAAGCTTTGTTAGCACTACCCATTGTAAAGCCTTATTCTGTATTCATCCATACCCAAAAAGAAAAGAGGATTGTTCCTCAGTGAGAGACATTGTAAAAGGGTGAATACATTTCTGTATTACTAAGGGTAGAGAGGTTATTCCTTAACCTGCAAAAGGAACTGTGTAAGCTCTATTGAAAGAGAGAAAGAAAACACTTGACAAGAAGGTCAAGGAGAGAGGACGTAGGCAAGAGTTTGGCCGAACCTCTATAAACGATTGTGTTTGTTTCTCTCTTCCCTACTTTGCATTAAATTGTTATATTGCACTATATTGCTCATTATCATTTGTGATTAAATTGTGATTAATTTTTAATTTCCCATAATTGTTAGAAAATCGATTCACCCCCCTTCTCGGTAGAGCCAACAATTGGTATCAGAGCTAGGACTCTTTCATCACATAGGAACAACTTCCTAAGAGTTAGAAACGATCAAATGGCTCTTAACAATGTAGCAACTAGTTTGGTAGGAGAGGGGCACTCTACGGTTAGACCTCCCATGTTCAATGGTGAACATTATTCGTATTGGAGGACTAGGATGATGTTATTCATTCAAGCAAATGATTATGAAGTATGGAGAATTATAGTTAAGGGACCTCAAATCCCTACAAAGAGAATAGAGGGAAGAGATATCCCCAAAGAAGAAGATGAATGGGATTCTAATGACATTAAATGTGCACAGCTAAATGCTAAAGCTATGCACACATTATTTTGTGCTTTAGGTCCTAATGAATACAATAAAGTCTCCGGGTGTGATAATGCCAAGCAAATATGGGATAAATTGGCGATAACTCATGAGGGTACAACCCAAGTGAAGGAGACAAAAGTAGGTATGCTCACACATGACTATGAGCTCTTTAGGATGAAGGAAGGAGAATCAATTAGTGATATGTTCACTAGATTCACAGACGTAATTAATGGATTAAAATCTTTAGGAAAAATATATTCTAATATTAAAATGGTAAAGAAAATTTTAAATAGCTTACCTAAATCATGGGAAGCTAAAGTGACGGCAATTGAGGAATCTAAGGATCCTCACACATTGTGTCTAGATGAATTGATAGGATCTTTGCTCACTTATGAGATGAAACTTAAAAGAAATGAAGAGCCATCCAAGAAAGTGGGTGTTGCTCTAAAATCCACTGCTCAAGAGGAGATTAAAAATGAGAGTGGTAGTGAGGAGGATATTGAGATGGCAATGTTTGCGAAAAGATTCAACAAATTCATGAGAATGACAGCTAGTAGTAGCAATAGGAGAAACATTAAGAGAGACCAAGAAGAAGTAGCTAGAAAAGACTCTATTGTATGTTATGAATGTAAAAAACCGGGACACATAAAATTTAACTGCCCTCTTCTTAAAAGGTCAAATGATAGGTTTCATAAAAAGAAGGCAATGGTAGCAACATGGAGTGACAGTGACTGCTCCGATGATGAATCAAATGAGGACATTGCCAACCTATGCTTCATGGCTATTGATGATGATGAAAAGGTAACTTCTAATCTCAATGAATACTCTTTTGATGAACTGCAAGACGCATTTGATGATCTTGCATTAGAATATGAATGTATGAGCATGAAGTATAAAAAGTTAATATCTAAATTAAAAAAGGAAAATGAGATAATGTTAAAATATAAATTAGAATGTGAAAAGAAACTAGAGATTTCAAATCTAGAAATTTGTGACCTTAAGGAGAAAAATAGCAATCTACATAACTCCTTTAATAGATTTCACATGGGGCAACAAAAGCTAGATAGCATGTTAGAAACCCAAAGGGCATTTTTTGACAAAAATGGCTTAGGGTATAATGCACAAAGTAGGGAGACCCATCTTAAGAGTTTTATTGCTAGGAAGAGCATGAATAAACCTGCAATTACTTGTTCATATTGTAATAAGAAGGGACATAAGTCACATTATTGCAATATAAAGATGAGGAATCTTAAAGGAAAAATTGTAAAAAGGATATGGATTCCAAAACAGGTAATTCATTCCAAGGACTGTAATGCATTAGCAAAATGGATCCCAATGGGATCAAGAATTGCATTTACTAACCTCCAAGGACCCAAGAAAATTTGGGTACCTAAGACTTGAGTTTGATTTTTTGTAGGTGATTGAGCATAGCCACAAAGCTAAAACAAAAGATGCTTGGTACTTAGATAGTGGATGCTCAAGGCACATGACGGGTGATAAAAGCCATTTTAATTCCTTCAAATCGAAAATTGGTGGAGAAGTCACTTTTGGGGACAACTCCAAAGGCCAAGTGGAAGGAAGTGGCTCAATAGGTAATGATCATTTCTCTTTAGAAAAAGTATTACTTGTTAGGGGTCTAAAGCATAACTTACTAAGCATTAGTCAACTTTGTGACAAAGGTTACAAAGTAATTTTTGATTGCATGAAGTGTAATGTTATAGATCCTAAGTCAAATAAAATTCTTCTTCTAGGTCATAGGCAAGGTAACATATATATAGTCTACCTTAATGAACTCAAAAATGAAAACATATGCTTAATGGTAGACAACAAAAAGGAATCTTGGTTATGGCATAGAAGACTAGGTCATGCTAGCATGCATGTACTATCTAAGTTAGCTAGAAAGGATCTAGTCATAGGCTTACCCAAAATATCCTTTGATCATGAAGAAATATGTGAAGCTTGTGTTAAAGGAAAACACAAGAGAACAACTTTTAAGCCTAAGAATAGTGTATCCACCACTAGGCCTCTTCAATTACTGCATTTAGACTTATTTGGACCAACTAGAACCACTAGCTTAGGTGGGAAACACTATGGATTTGTAATAGTTGATGATTACACTAGGTACACATGGGTGTTCTTTTTTAGAGTAAAAAATGAAGCCTTAGAGAAATTCATAGCCTACTCAAAGGTGACTCAAAATGAAAAAGGATACACAATAACAAGCATTAGAAGTGATCATGGCAAAGAATTTGAAAATATAGGATTTGATGAGTATTGCAATGATCAAGGAATTAGCCATAATTTTTCAGCCCCTAGAACACCACAACAAAATGGTGTAGTTGAGAGAAGAAATAGAACTTTGGAAGAGATGGCTAGAACTATGTTATGTGAAAATAACTTACCAAAGTACTTTTGGGCTGAAGCTATAAACACATCATGTTATATAATCAATAGAGCTATGATAAGACCCATGCTAAAGAAAACTCCCTATGAGCTCTACAAAGGTAAGAAGCCTAACATTAGTTACTTCCATCCTTTTGGCTGCAAATGTTTTGTTCTAAATAATGGGAAAGATAATTTGGAAAAATTTGATGCCAAGAGTGATGAGGGAATATTCCTAGGATACTCATTGAATTCAAAGGCTTATAGAATATATAACAAAAGAACATTAATGGTTGAAGAGTCTATTCATGTTATATTTGATGAGTCAAATAATATATTAAAAGATTCAGCCAATGATGAAAATGTTGGAATATTTGATGAAGGCTTAGAAGATGACTTTCTAGAAAAGCTTGACTTGAATAAAGAAGATGAAGAAGAAATAGAGGTTTTAGAAAGAGAACCTAGAGCACCAAGAGAGTTAGGATATGTAAAAGATTGTGAAATAGTAGGAGATCCAACTCTTGAAGTTAGAACTAGATCATCCCTAAGGAATATGTGCCAATATATAGCCTTTGTATCTCAAATTGAGCCTAGGAATGTCAATGAAGCTTTAGAAGACAATAATTGGTTCCTAGCAATGCAAGAAGAATTAAATCAATTTGAGAGAAGCAAAGTATGGAAACTAGTTCCTAGGCCTAGTGATCACTCAATAATTGGAACTAAATGGATATTCAAGAACAAAATGGATGAAAATAGTGTGATCACAAGGAATAAGGCTAGGCTAGTTGCTCAAGGCTATAGACAAGAGGAAGGCATAGACTATGATGAAACATATGCACCGGTAGCTAGATTAGAGGCAATAAGAATGTTACTTGCCTTTGCATGTTATAAAAACTTCAAGTTATATCAAATGGATGTAAAGAGTGCATTCTTAAATGGTTTTATTAATGAAGAAGTATATGTTGAGCAACCTCCCGGATTTGAAAATCATGAATTTCCTGAACATGTTTTTAAATTATCAAAGGCACTTTATGGGTTAAAACAAGCTCCTAGAGCTTGGTATGAAAGGTTGTCAAAATTCTTAATAGAAAAGGGATTTTCAAGAGGAAAAGTGGATACCACCTTATTCATTAAGAATAAAAATAAGGATTTATTAGTTGTACAAGTGTATGTAGATGATATTATTTTTGGTTCAACTAATGAGTCTTTATGCCAAGAGTTTGCTAAGATCATGCAAGGAGAATTTGAGATGAGCATGATGGGAGAACTCACATTCTTCTTGGGACTTCAAGTGAAGCAAACAAAGGATGGAACCTTCATCAATCAAGCAAAGTATACAAAGGACTTGCTCAAGCTATTTGGAATGGACAATTGCAAACCTCAAGCAACTCCAATGGGCACCAACATCAAGCTTGATAAAGATAAAAGTGGTAAGTGTGTAGACACTAAACTCTATAGGTCTATGATAGGCTCATTGCTTTATTTAACTGCAAGTAGACCAGATATTTTGTTTAGTGTATGCCTTTGTGCTAGATTTCAATCCTCTCCTAAGGAATCACATATATTGGCAACTAAGAGAATCTTTAGATACCTCAAAGACACTCCCTCACTAGGACTTTGGTACCCCAAGGACTCCACTTTTGCCCTTCATGCATTTTCAGATGCTGATTTTAGAGGATGCAAAATAGATAGGAAAAGTACTTCAGGTACTTGCCAATTCTTAGGAAATAGGTTAATTTCTTGGTTCTCCAAGAAACAAAACAGTGTGGCTCAGTCCACAACTGAAGCTGAATATATAGCAGCTGGTAGTTGTAGTGCTCAAGTGTTGTGGATTAAACAACAAATGAGAGATTATGGTATTGACATGAAGCAAGTCACTATTAAATGTGATAATACCAGTGCCATTAATCTGTCTAAGAATCCTATTCAACACTCCAGAACCAAGCACATAGAAATTAGACATCACTTCCTTAGAGACCATGTACAAAAAGGGGATATAATTTTAGAGTACATTGACACTCTACATCAAATAGCTGATATATTCACCAAACCCCTTGATAGAGATAGGTTCTGTATCCTTAGAGGTGAATTAGGACTCATGAATATGCCTTAGGACATTCATGTTTTAAAAATCTTGGTTTCAAGTTGATTTTAAAAGAGTTTTTGCAAAGATTTTCTGGCAATGAGGATGAGAGATCGATCTCCTTGCAATATAGATCGATCTCCATACCTCCAAACAAGCCTAAATCATCAAGGTTAAGCTAAGCAGATCGATCTTCTAACCATAAGATCGATCTCCTTACGTCTCTGTTTAAAGGAAGATCAATCTGTCAACACGACAGATCGATCTCTTCAAGCTTCCGCATTCTGCAGATCGATCTTTGCATTGGGAAGATCGATCTCCCTAAGCCTCTGTTAAATGACAGATCAATCTGTGTGTAACAGATCGATCTCCTTAAGCCTCTGTTTGCGACCAGATCGATCTGGCCTTACGACAGATCGATCTCTATTGGATTCTAGAAATGACAGATCGATCTGTCGCCTCGACAGATCGATCTCCTGTGCCCTGGAGTATAAATACCCGCGTAAAATTCCCAAATTTCAGAAACCCAATTTTCAAATTCCCAAATTTCCCTCGCATCTTTTCCTCCGATTCCTCCTCAGATCGATCTCCGTACGGTCTTCCTTGCGTCTCGGTGTCAAATTCCGGTATAGTAACTAACATTTCTTACTGATTTTCACAAAATTTTTCTTCAATTTGTGTTCATTTTAATTCTAGGGCAAACCTAGGTACTGTTTCATTGCTTTTCTCATTGTTGAATCTGTTTAGCGCAAATCTAGAGTCTAGAATAATGCCTAGGCTTAAGACAGTAGGACACAAACCCCGTAGGACCACTGTAGAGGCCGGTTCCTCATCACAACCCGTTCCTCCACCTCCTATCGCTTCTTTCAATCGGTGTTTTAAAACACCAGCAAAAAGAAAGCGATATGAGGAATACTTCTCAACCATGCCAATCAAGCATTGGCGTACTATCGATTTTTCCTTCCTCAATCATATAGATTTTCCTTACGTGTCAAAGTTTGAGGAATTTGGTTGGATGAATTTCTTAAAAATCAACACTCCCGTCCCTCCAAATCTAGTTCGTGCATTCTTTTCCAATGTCGAATTACTTTTTGACCCAAATGACACTTGCAAAATTATCGGTTTCAAAACATATGTCATGGGTAAACCCATTATAATAGACACTGAAGTTCTAGCCAAAGCGTTTGATATACGCGATGAAGGCTTAACAAATGAGGATGAGGAAGTCTCCTTGGAGTTTGATCTCCCTGGGGACAAGGCGAGTGACCTGCCGATGCATCCTCGGTTACTCCACCTCATAATTTCGTGGAACCTCCGCCCTTTCGGTACTCGTCATTCTACCGTTAGGCGCTTAGATTGCTTTTGGCTCCATCACATTCACACCACAAGCCAAAAACCTAACCTCCCTCACTTTATATACGAAGATTGGCTGAAGATTGTGCGTGGACAAGCTACCACGATCGTGTTTCCACAACCGGTAGCTTATCTTCTCCACCGCCTTGGTATCGACTGCAGTAGCGAAACTGGCGAACTCCCCTCTCCCAAGAGCGTGCTTAACATTGGGACCCTCCATCATATGGGGTACTACAAAGACTTCCGGGGGGAGTGGACGAAAAAGAGGGACCAACAACCTGCTGAGGCTATGGAAGAGGACCCCACCAATGAACCAGCTCATCCACCTGCAGCACCAGCTCCAGAATCGTCGTCCTCAACGGCTGAGCCAACTGTACCAACGTCGTCTCCTGCTGGCTTGGAGATGTTCATGAAGATGATGAGTGATCTCACTCATAAAATCGATGAAGGATTTGCATATTTAAACCAAAGAGTGGATAAAATTCAAGAAGCTCAAGAGGCGATGTTCGATGAGGTCCAAGTGACCCGCACGCATGTTGAGCATCTTTTGGATCGTGATCCTCCCTCACAATAGGCATTAGGTGCTTTGATTTAGTGTAGTTACAACATTTTAAGCTACTTGATGTTATCTGTGAGGAATTTGCTTGAATGAAATGTGATTTGACTGGATATTGGGTGAGTTAATGAAAATGTTGATTTTGAAATGCCATGAATCTTCTATTTTGTGTGTGATTGATATGACAAAAAGGGGGAGAAGAAACATGTGTTGTGGTTGTGTTAAATGTTTAAAAGAATGATTTAATTGAGGGGGAGTTAAGATTTAACTGAGGGGGAGGTAAGTCATTAACGTTGTGGTTGTGTTAAATGTTTAAAAGAATGATTTAATTGAGGGGGAGTTAAGATTTAACTGAGGGGGAGGTAAGTCATTAACAAAGTCAAAAGCTCACAAAAAGGGGGAGTTTTGTAAATTTACTAAACATGTTTATTTGATGAGTTTTGTCATATCAAAAAGGGGGAGATTGTTGAGTTAATGTATTTTGAAATGACAAAACAAGTTAATTCAATAATGTTAAGATGATATACAAACATGTTTAGAGGTTATTAGTACCAGAACTTAGAGTTCTGCTGATGAGAGATCGATCTGGGGTATGAGAGATCGATCTCCTGGGTTTTTACTTGATGAGAGATCGATCTCATGATGGAAGAGATCGATCTGGCAAGCCTTAAATCTGTACAAAGGTATTTAGGAAGAATGAGATCGATCTGCAAGGGTTAAGAGATCGATCTGGCTAATGCTAGAGTTGAGAGATCGATCTGGTCGATGAAGAGATCGATCTCCCTTAAGAGCTTAAGACTATAGATCGATCTGAGAGATCGATCCACATTCAAACAGAGAACTTATGAGATCGATCTGGTAAGGAAGAGATCGATCTCCTCAAAGTCAGAGAGCTAAAGAGATCGATCTGTGTTGTTGAGAGATCGATCTCCTCTCTACGAGAGTGCATGGCAGATCGATCTGGAGATCGATCTTGCCTCAAACAGAGAGATTAGGAGATCGATCTGCCTATTCGACAGATCGATCTGCCTTATTATTTTTAAACTAACAGATCGATCTGCTAACCTATGAGATCGATCTCCTTGTGTATTTGTGCTTCAATCTTGCAGGATTTATAACTAAGAGATCGATCTGGCCAAGAAGGCAGATCGATCTGGCACTCTACTGGAGGTACCCAACGGCTAGTTTCTGCAAAACACAACGGGAAGAATAGCATTTAATGCTCCAACTACCAATCCTTCAGTATTTAAGCAAGCATTGAAGACAAAGAGAATAGAGACACTATTGCTGAACATTCCAAACATTCTCAAGCTTTAATTCATTCATTCTTTGTGTCCCTATTGCTCATTAATTGAAATTCATTGTACAAGCTTAAGTGCAACAAGCTTTGTTAGCACTACCTATTGTAAAGCCTTATTCTATATTCATCCATACCCAAAAAGAAAAGAGGATTGTTCCTCAGTGAGAGACATTGTAAAAGGGTGAATACATTTCTGTATTACTAAGGGTAGAGAGGTTATTCCTTAACCTGCAAAAGGAACTGTGTAAGCTCTATTGAAAGAGAGAAAGAAAACACTTGACAAGAAGGTCAAGGAGAGAGGACGTAGGCAAGAGTTTGGCCGAACCTCTATAAACGATTGTGCTTGTTTCTCTCTTCCCTACTTTGCATTAAATTGTTATATTGCACTATATTGCTCATTATCATTTGTGATTAAATTGTGATTAATTTTTAATTTCCCATAATTGTTAGAAAATCGATTCACCCCCCCTCTCGGTAGAGCCAACAGTTTTCACTTACATGACTCTAAATCAATGCATTTAACTCCTCTCAATGCCTCAATCTCATCACTTTCTCCCATTATGGTATTTTACCATATATCTTATACTATTTTCATTTCTCATCTATTCCAATTCATGTATTTCATAAAACTACCTTAAAATCTTACATACATGCTTATTTCATCTTTAAATCCATGTTTACTCAACTTCCTCATCATTTTCTTAATTTCATACCAATATCTAGGTCATGGATATTTTACACATTCAAGGTGTTTTCAGCACATCAAACATACACCAATCAACTCACCAAGATACCTATATTAACATATTTGAAGTTGGTGTATTGAATTTTACCTAGCTTGAAATTTCCTCTTTTTGGTAAATTTGGGAAAATTCACATTGCTCCTTCAATCCTTGATTCCAACTTCTAGTTTCCAACTATGTTGTTCTACTCTTTACTAAGAACAACTTTGCTGAAATGAATCTCACTTAAAACTACTTGAAAGATGAAGATTTTTGGAGTAGAAAGGTTAGGTTACACTTTGGTTTTCAATGGGAATTATTGCTCTTCGGGAAAAATGAAGTGCAGAGTCATGTATATATAGAATTACTCTTAGAGATCGATCTCCTAACGGTGAGAGATCGATCTGCCCTACATTTTTCTCTTCAAAAAATGATTTTTCAAGCTTATGAGATCGATCTACTCTTAGCATGAGATCGATCTGCTTTACACAGAACCATAAGGAGATCGATCTGGCCTTGCTATGAGATCGATATGTTCTATCCAGAACCCTTTGGAAATCGATTTGCTAAACTTGTTAAAGATCGATTTGCATTACTAAGGGATCGATCTGCTCTTATTGAGGGATCGATCTGCCTATTGCAAATTGTTGAGTTAATGTATTTTGAAATGACAAAACAGGTTAATTCAATAATGTTAAGATGATATACAAACATGTTTAGAGGTTATTAGTACCAGAACTTAGAGTTCTGCTGATGAGAGATCGATCTGGGGTATGAGAGATCGATCTCCTGGGTTCTTACTTGATGAGAGATCGATCTCATGATGGAAGAGATCGATCTGGCAAGCCTTAAATATGTACAAAGGTATTTAGGAAGAATGAGATCGATCTGCAAGGGTTTAGAGATCGATCTGGCTAATGCTAGAGTTGAGAGATCGATCTGGTCGATGAAGAGATCGATCTCCCTTAAGAGCTTAAGACTATAGATCGATCTGAGAGATTGATCCACTTTCAAACAGAGAACTTATGAGATCGATCTGGTAAGGAAGAGATCGATCTCCTCAAAGTCAGAGAGCTAAAGAGATCGATCTGTGTTGTTGAGAGATCGATCTCCTCTCTACGAGAGTGCATGGCAGATCGATCTGGAGATCGATCTTGCCTCAAACAGAGAGATTAGGAGATCGATCTGCCTATTCGACAGATCGATCTGCCTCATTATTTTTAAACTAACAGATCGATCTGCTAACCTATGAGATCGATCTCCTTGTGCATTTGTGCTTCAATCTTGCAAGATTTATAACTAAGAGATCGATCTGGCCAAGAAGGCAGATCGATCTGGCACTCTACTGGAGGTACCCAACGGCTAGTTTCTGCAAAACACAATGGGAAGAATAGCATTTAATGCTCCAACTACCAATCCTTCAGTATTTAACCAAGCATTGAAGACAAAGAGAATAGAGACACTATTGCTGAACATTCCAAACATTCTCAAGCTTTAATTCATTCATTCTTTGTGTCCCTATTGCTCATTAATTAAAATTCATTGTACAAGCTTAAGTGCAACAAGCTTTGTAAGTACTACCCATTGTAAAGCCTTATTCTGTATTCATCCATACCCAAAAAGAAAAGAGGATTGTTCCTCAGTGAGAGACATTGTAAAAGGGTGAATACATTTCTGTATTGCTAAGGGTAGAGAGGTTATTCCTTAACCTGCAAAAGGAACATTGTAAGCTCTATTGAGAGAGAGAAAGAAAGCACTTGACAAGAAGGTCAAGGAGAGAGGACGTAGGCAAGAGTTTGGCCGAACCTCTATAAGTGACTGTGTTTGTTTCTCTTTCCCTATCTTGCATTTAAATTGTTTAATTTCATTATTGCTCAATTCTATTTTCTGATTGAAGTAGGATTAAATTAAAATTTGTCGTAATTGTTAGAAAACCGATTCACCCCCCTCTCGGTAGAGCCAACAATTGGTATCAGAGCTAGGACTCTTTAATCACATAGGAACAACTTCCTAAGAGTTAGAAACGATCAAATGGCTCTTAACAATGTAGCAACTAGTTTGGTAGGAGAGGGGCACTCTACGGTTAGACCTCCCATGTTCAATGGTGAACATTATTCGTATTGGAGGACTAGGATGATGTTATTCATTCAAGCAAATGATTATGAAGTGTGGAGAATAATAGTTAAGGGACCTCAAATCCCTACAAAGAGAATAGAGAGAAGAGATATCCCCAAAGAAGAAGATGAATGGGATTCTAATGACATTAAATGTGCACAACTAAGTGCAAAAGCTATGCACACATTATTTTGTGCTTTAGGTCCTAATGAATACAATAGAGTCTCCGGGTGTGATAATGCCAAGCAAATATGGGATAAATTGGCAATAACTCATGAGGGTACAACCCAAGTGAAGGAGACAAAAGTAGGTATGCTCACACATGACTATGAGCTCTTTAGGATGAAGGAAGGAGAATCAATTAGTGATATGTTCACTAGATTCACAGACGTAATTAATGGATTAAAATCTTTAGGAAAAATATATTCTAATATTGAAATGGTAAAGAAAATTTTAAACAGCTTACCTAAATCATGGGAAGCTAAAGTGACGGCAATTGAGGAATCTAAGGATCCTCACACATTGTGCCTAGATGAATTGATAGGATCTTTGCTCACTTATGAGATGAAACTTAAAAGAAATGAAGAGCCACCCAAGAAAGTGGGAGTTGCTCTAAAATCCACTGCTCAAGAGAAGATTAAAAATGAGAGTGGTAGTGAGGAGGATATTGAGATGGCAATGTTTGCCAAAAGATTTAATAAGTTCATGAGGATGAAAGCTAGTAGTAGTAATAGGAGAAACAATAGGAGAGAACAAGAGGAAGTAGGTAGAAAAGACTCTATTGTATGTTATGAATGTAAAAAACCTGGACACATAAAATTTAACATGGAGCGACAGCGACTGCTCCGATGATGAATCAAATGAGGACATTGCCAACTTATGCTTCATGGATATTGATGATGATGAAAAGGTAACCTCTAATCTCAATGAATACTCATTTGATGAATTGCAAGATGCATTTGATGATCTTGCATTAGAGTATGAATGTATGAGCATGAAGTATAAAAAGTTAATATCTAAATTAAAAAAGGAAAATGAGATAATGTTAAAAGATAAATTAGAATGTGAAAAGAAACTAGAGATTTCAAATCTAGAAATTTGTGACCTTAAGGAGAAAAATAGCAATCTACATAACTCCTTTAATAGATTTCACATGGGGCAACAAAAGCTAGATAGCATGTTAGAAACCCAAAGGGCATTCTTTGACAAAAATGGCTTAGGGTATAATGCACAAAGTAGGGAGACCCATCTTAAGAGTTTTATTGCTAGGAAGAGCATGAATAAACCTGCAATTACTTGTTCATATTGTAATAAGAAGGGACATAAGTCACATTATTGCAATATAAAGATGAGGAATCTTAAAGGAAAAATTGTAAAAAGGATATGGATTCCAAAAGAGGTAATTCATTCCAAGGACTGTAATGCATTAGCAAAATGGATCCCAATGGGATCAAGAATTGCATTTACTAACCTCCAAGGACCCAAGAAAATTTGGGTACCTAAGACTTGAGTTTGATTTTTTTGTAGGTGATTGAGCATAGCCACAAAGCTAAAACAAAAGATTCTTGGTACTTAGATAGTGGATGCTCAAGGCACATGACGGGTGATAAAAGCCATTTCAATTCCTTCAAATCGAAAATTGGTGGAGAAGTCACTTTTGGGGACAACTCCAAAGGCCAAGTGGAAGGAAGTGGCTCAATAGGTAATGATCATTTCTCTTTAGAAAAAGTATTACTTGTTAGGGGTCTTAAGCATAACTTGTTAAGCATTAGTCAACTTTGTGACAAAGGTTACAAAGTAATTTTTGATTGCATGAAGTGTAATGTTATAGATCCTAAGTCAAATAAAATTCTTTTTCTAGGTCATAGGCAAGGTAACATATATATTGTCTATCTTAATGAACTCAAAAATGAAAACATATGCTTAATGGTAGACAACAAAAAGGAATCTTGGTTATGGCATAGAAGACTAGGCCATGCAAGCATGAGTGTGCTATCCAAGCTAGCTAGAAAGGATCTAGTAATAGGTTTACCCAAAATACCTTTTGATCATGAAGAAATATGTGAAGCTTGTGTTAAAGGAAAACACAAGAGAACAACTTTTAAGCATAAGAATAGTGTATCCACCACTAGGCCTCTTCAATTACTGCATTTAGACTCATTTAGACCAACTAGAACCACTAGCTTAGGTGGGAAACACTATAGATTTGTAATAGTTGATGATTACACTAGGTACACATGGGTGTTCTTTTTGAGAGTAAAAAATGAAGCCTTAGAGAAATTCATAGCCTACTCAAAGGTGACTCAAAATGAAAAAGGATACACAATAACAAGCATTAGAAGTGATCATGGCAAAGAATTTGAAAATATAGGATTTGATGAGTATTGCAATGATCAAGGAATTAGCCATAATTTCTCAGCCCCTAGGACACCACAACAAAATGGTGTAGTTGAGAGAAGAAATAGAACTTTGGAAGAGATGGCTAGAACTATGTTATGTGAAAATAACTTACCAAAGTACTTTTGGGCTGAAGCTATAAACACATCATGTTATATAATTAATAGAGCTATGATAAGACCCATGATAAAGAAAACTCCTTATGAGCTCTACAAAGGCAAGAAGCCTAACATTAGTTACTTCCATCCTTTTGGCTGCAAATACTTTGTTCTAAATAATGAAAAAGATAATTTAGGAAAATTTGATGCCAAGAGTGATGAGAGAATATTTCTAGGATATTCGTTGAATTCAAAGGCTTTTAGAATATATAACAAAAGAACATTAGTGGTTGAAGAGTCTATTCATGTTATATTTGATGAATCAAATAATATATCTAAAGATTCAACCAATGATGAAAATGTTGAAATATTTGATGAAGGCTTAGAAGATGACTTTCTAGAAAAGCTTGACTTGAATAAAGAAGATGAAGAAGAAATAGAGGTTTTAGAAAGAGAGCCTAGAGCACCAAGAGAGTTAGGATATGTAAAAGATTGTGAAATAGTAGGAAATCCAACTCTTGGAGTTAGAACTAGATCATCCCTAAGGAATATGTGCCAATATATAGCATTTGTATCTCAAATTGAGCCTAGGAATGTCAATGAAGCCTTAGAAGACAATAATTGGTTCCTAGCAATGCAAGAAGAATTAAATCAATTTGAGAGAAGCAAAGTATGGAAACTAGTTCCTAGGCCTAGTGATCACTCAATAATTGGAACTAAATGGATATTCAAGAACAAAATGGATAAAAATAGTGTGATCACAAGGAATAAGGCTAGGCTAGTTGCTCAAGGCTATAGACAAGAGGAAGGCATAGACTATGACGAAACATATGCACCGGTAGCTAGATTAGAGGCAATAAGAATGTTACTTGCCTTTGCATGTTATAAAAACTTCAAGTTATATCAAATGGATGTAAAGAGTGCATTCTTAAATGGTTTTATTAATGAAGAAGTATATGTTGAGCAACCTCCCGGATTTGAAAATCATGAATTTCCTGAACATGTTTTTAAATTATCAAAGGCACTTTATGGATTAAAACAAGCTCCTAGAGCTTGGTATGAAAGGTTGTCAAAATTCTTAATAGAAAAGGGATTTTCAAGAGGAAAAGTGGATACCACCTTATTCATTAAGAATAAAAATAAGGATTTATTAGTTGTATAAGTGTATGTAAATGATATTATTTTTGGTTCAACTAATGAGTCTTTATGCCAAGAGTTTGCTAAGATCATGCAAGGAGAATTTGAGATGAGCATGATGGGAGAACTCACATTCTTCTTGGGACTTCAAGTGAAGCAAACAAAGGATGGAACCTTCATCAATCAAGCAAAGTAGACAAAGGACTTGCTCAAGCGATTTGGAATGGACAATTCCAAACCTCAAACAACTCCAATGGGCACCAACATCAAGCTTGATAAAGATGAAAGTGGTAAGTGTGTAGACACTAAACTCTATAGGTCTATGATAGGCTCATTGCTTTATTTAACTGCAAGTAGACCAGATATTTTGTTTAGTGTATGCCTTTGTGCTAGATTTCAATCCTCTCCTAAGGAATCACATCTATTGGCAACTAAGAGAATCTTTAGATACCTCAAAGACACTCCCTCAGTAGGACTTTGGTACCCCAAGGACTCCACTTTTGCCCTTCATGCATTTTCAGATGCTGATTTTGGAGGATGCAAAATAGATAGGAAAAGTACTTCAGGTACTTGCCAATTCTTAGGAAATAGGTTAATTTCTTGGTTCTCCAAGAAACAAAACAGTGTGGCTCAGTCCACAACTGAAGCTGAATATATAGCAGCTGGTAGTTGTAGTGCTCAAGTGTTGTGGATTAAACAACAAATGAGAGATTATGGTATTGACATGAAGCAAGTCACTATTAAATGTGATAATACCAGTGCCATTAATCTGTCTAAGAATCCTATTCAACACTCCAGAACTAAGCACATAGAAATTAGACATCACTTCCTTAGAGACCATGTACAAAAAGGGGATATAATTTTAGAGTACATTGACACTCTACATCAAATAGCTGATATATTCACCAAACCCCTTGATAGAGATAGGTTCTGTATCCTTAGAGGTGAATTAGGACTCATGGATATGCCTTAGGACTTTCATGTTTTAAAAATCTTGGTTTCAAGTTGATTTTAAAAGAGTTTTTGCAAAGATTTTCTGGCAATGAGGATGAGAGATCGATCTCCTTGCAATATAGATCGATCTCCATACCTCCAACAAGCCTAAATCATCAAGGTTAAGCTAAGCAGATCGATCTTCTAACCATAAGATCGATCTCCTTACGTCTCTGTTTAAAGAAAGATCGATCTATCAACACGACAGATCGATCTCTTCAAGCTTCCGCATTCTGCAGATCGATCTTTGCATTGGGTAGATCGATCTCCCTAAGCCTCTGTTAAACGACAGATCGATCTGTGTGTAACAGATCGATCTCCTTAAGCCTCTGTTTGCGACCAGATCGATCTGGCCTTACGATAGATCGATCTCTATTGGATTCTGGAAATGACAGATCGATCTGTCGCCTCGACAGATCAATCTCCTGTGCCCTGGAGTATAAATACCCGCGTAAAATTCCCAAATTTTAGAAACCCAATTTTCAAATTCCCAAATTTCCCTCGCATCTTTTCCTCCGATTCCTCCTCAGATCGATCTCCGTACGGTCTTCCTTGTGTCTCGGTGTCAAATTCCGGTATAGTAACTAACATTCCTTACTGATTTTCTCAAACTTTTTCTTCAATTTGTGTTCATTTTAATTCTAGGGCAAATCTAGGTACTGTTTCATTGCTCTTCTCATTGTTGAATCTGTTTAGCGCAAATCTAGAGTCTAGAATAATGCCTAGGCTTAAGACAGTAGGACACAAACCCCGTAGGACCACTGTAGAGGCCGGTTCCTCATCACAACCCGTTCCTCCACCTCCTATCGCTTCCTTCAATCGGTGTTTTAAAACACCAGCAAAAAGAAAGCGATATGAGGAATACTTCTCAACCATGCCAATCAAGCATTGGCGTACTATCGATTTTTCCTTCCTCAATCGTATAGATTTTCCTTACGTGTCAAAGTTTGAGGAATTTGGTTGGATGAATTTCTTAAAAATCAACACTCCCGTCCCTCCAAATCTAGTTCGTGCATTCTTTTCCAATGCCGAATTACTTTTTGACCCAAATGACACTTGCAAAATTGTCGGTTTCAAAACTTATGTCATGGGTAAACCCATTATAATAGACACTGAAGTTCTAGCCAAAGCGTTTGATATACGCGATGAAGGCTTAACAAATGAGGATGAGGAAGTCTCCTTGGAGTTTGATCTCCCTGGGGACAAGGCGAGTGACCTGCCGATGCATCCTCGGTTACTCCACCTCATAATTTCGTGGAACCTCCGCCCTTTCGGTACTCGTCATTCTACCGTTAAGCGCTTAGATCGCTTTTGGCTCCATCACATTCACACCACAAGCCAAAAACCTAACCTCCCTCACTTTATATACGAAGATTGGCTGAAGATTGTGCGTGGACAAGCTACCACGATCGTTTTTCCACAACCGGTAGCTTATCTTCTCCACCGCCTTGGTATCGATTGCAGCGACGAGACTGGCGAACTCCCTTCTCCCAAGAGCGTGCTTAACATTGGGACCCTCCATCATATGGGGTACTACAAAGACTTCCAGGGAGAGTGGACGAAAAAGAGGGACCAACAACCTGCTGAGGCTATGGAAGAGGACCCCACCAATGAACCAGCGCATCCACCTGCAGCACCAGCTCCAGAACCGTCGTCCTCAACGGCTGAGCCAACTGCACCAACGTCGTCTCCTGCTGGCTTGGAGATGTTCATGAAGATGATGAGTGATCTCACTCATAAAATCGATGAAGGATTTACATATTTAAACCAAAGAGTGGATAAGATTCAAGAAGCTCAAGAGGCGATGTTCGATGAGGTCCAAGTCACCCGCACGCATGTTGAGCATCTTTTGGATCGTGATCCTCCCTCACAATAGGCATTAGGTGCTTTGATTTAGTGTAGTTACAACATTTTAAGCTACTTGATGTTATCTGTGAGGAATTTGCTTAAATGAAATGTGATTTGACTGGATATTGGGTGAGTTAATGAAAATGCTGATTTTGAAATGCCATGAATCTTTTATTTTGTGTGTGATTGATATGACAAAAAGGGGGAGAAGAAACATGTGTTGTGGTTGTGTTAAATGTTTAAAAGAATGATTTAATTGAGGGGGAGTTATGATTTAATTGAGGGGGATTTAAGATTTAACTGAGGGGGAGGTAAGTCATTAACAAAGTCAAAAGCTCACAAAAAAGGGGAGTTTTGCAAATTTACTAAACATGTTTATTTGATGAGTTTTGTCATATCAAAAAGGGGGAGATTGTTGAGTTAATGTATTTTGAAATGACAAAACAGGTTAATTCAATAATGTTAAGATGATATACAAACATGTTTAGAGGTTATTAGTACCAGAACTTAGAGTTCTGCTGATGAGAGATCGATCTGGGGTATGAGAGATCGATCTCCTGGGTTCTTACTTGATGAGAGATCGATCTCATGATGGAAGAGATCGATCTGGCAAGCCTTAAATCTGTACAAATGTATTTAGGAAGAATGAGATCGATCTTCAAGGGTTAAGAGATCGATCTGGCTAATGCTAGAGTTGAGAGATCGATCTGGTCGATGAAGAGATCGATCTCCCTTAAGAGCTTAAGACTATAGATCGATCTGAGAGATCGATCCACATTCAAACAGAGAACTTATGAGATCGATCTGGTAAGGAAGAGATCGATCTCCTCAAAGTCAGAGAGCTAAAGAGATCGATCCGTGTTGTTGAGAGATCGATCTCCTCTCTACGAGAGTGCATGGCAGATCGATCTGGAGATCGATCTTGCCTCAAACAAAGAGATTAGGAGATCGATCTGCCTATTCGACAGATCGATCTGCCTCATTATTTTTAAACTAACAGATCGATCTGCTAACCTATGAGATTGATCTCCTTGTGTATTTGTGCTTCAATCTTGCAGGATTTATAACTAAGAGATCGATCTGGCCAAGAAGGCAGATCGATCTGGCACTCTACTGGAGTTACCCAACGGCTAGTTTCTGCAAAACACAACGGGAAGAATAGCATTTAATGCTCCAACTACCAATCCTTCAGTATTTAAGCAAGCATTGAAGACAAAGAGAATAGAGACACTATTGCTGAACATTCCAAACATTCTCAAGCTTTAATTCATTCATTCTTTGTGTCCCTATTGCTCATTAATTGAAATTCATTGTACAAGCTTAAGTGCAACAAGCTTTGTAAGTACTACCCATTGTAAAGCCTTATTCTGTATTCATCCATACCCAAAAAGAAAAGAGGATTGTTCCTCAGTGAGAGACATTGTAAAAGGGTGAATACATTTCTGTATTGCTAAGGGTAGAGAGGTTATTCCTTAACCTGTAAAAGGAACATTGTAAGCTCTATTGAGAGAGAGAAAGAAAGCACTTGACAAGAAGGTCAAGGAGAGAGGACGTAGGCAAGAGTTTGGCCGAACCTCTATAAGTGACTGTGTTTGTTTCTCTTTCCCTATCTTGCATTTAAATTGTTTAATTTCATTATTGCTCAATTCTATTTTCTGATTGAAGTAGGATTAAATTTAATTTTGTCGTAATTGTTAGAAAATCGATTCACCCCCCTCTCGGTAGAGCCAACACAAATGTTGTGACATTCCATTTTCAAGCCATGAGATCGATCTGTCCTCTTCTACTGCAGTTTTGCTACAATTTTTCCCAAAATTTCATTGTTACATTCATTTTCTATTTGCTTAACTACCCGTTTTGCATTTCATACGCATTTGAAACTTAATAACATTCATTCCTTATGATTTATATCAAATGTGACTTGTCCATACATCACAAAATCATAAAGAGTACATACTAAATTACGGGTCTTACAATAAAGGTCTTACTAGTAGCTAGGAATGGTATGCCTGGAATGATGGGGACTTCTCTGTCTTCCTCTATATCAAGAACTATAAAATCCATAGGAAATATGAATAATTCCATATTGACCAATGCATTTTCAATAACCCCCTTCAGATACATAATAGATTTGTTAGCCAATTGAAGGGCCACCGTGGTGAGTTTTATAGCTCCTACTCCTAGCTTTTGGTACACAGACTAAGGCATCAAGTTAATACTAGCTCCTAGGTCGCATAAAGCTCTACTGAAGAACTAATCTCTTATGGTGCTGGGCATAGTAAAACTTCTTAGATCCTTGAGCTTAGGGAGTAATCTCATCTAAATGATGGCATTGCTCTCCTCAATTAGTGCCACTGTCTCATAATCCTATAGTCTCATATGCTCTGGAGCATAAGTAAAATGAATGTTAATGTAAAGGTTTTTAAAAACCTCAAGAAATTTACAGAATCGCTAATCAAGCTTCTAGTTTTAGAACCTATGAGGAAAGATATCAGCAGTTTAATTAGGGAAGGTGTTGTGCTAACTGATGTAGGGCCAGAAGAAGAAGAAGAGGAAAGTGAAGAAGATGAAAAAGCACTTGACTTAGGCTTTTTTGGAGCTTGATTATCTTGTACTAACCTTTTTTAGGCTGCCTTTATAAACCTAGTGGCTCTGCCACTATGGGCTATATAAGACTGGACCCAGCATGTGGATCATCTAACTTTCTACCGCTCAAAAGGGTAATCGTCTTAACATGCTTCTTACCCTCCTTTTGTTTAATAGCATTAGCTTTAATATTACTAAAGAGGGTCCTTTATGGATGATAGCTAAGAGCATTAGCTATATGTTTAACCTGGACTTTCAGGTTCTTAATGGAAGCAATTTGATTTTGCAAGATAGTCATGAACATTTCTTCAAGTAAGGGTTTCTTTTTAGCTGCAGATAGAGGTCTAGGCTGAGACTGCACAAGTGGTAGTGGTGGTGGATGATGCAAAAATTTATGTAACTGATGTGAATGATGAGATTGATGATGTGGAAGCTATTAAGGTGGTAGTACATGCGAGGGTGGAGGTTGAGAACCAGGGGGTCTTCGTATCATGTCAGCGTAACTTTTCTGCCTACTCTGAGCTGTTCTCAATCTCTCACATATTAGCTGAACAACTTTAGAGGCCTGCTCTCGAGAGCAAAAGTCTTTCTATCACCCACTTCTTCCCAACAAATAGGGTTACGACACCTTCTACCATACAATGCCTCATACGGTGCCATCCCGATACTCGAGTGATAACTGTTGTTGTATGCAAATTTGGCTAGTGGTAGGTGATCATCCCAGGAGCCTTTAAAATCCATAACACTTGCTCTCAGCATATCCTCTAACGTTTGGATGGTTCTCTCTGACTGACCATCAGTTTGAGGGTGGAAAGCGGTACTAAAGCTTAACTGGGTTCCTATAGCTTTTTGAAAATGTTCCCAGAAATGGAAGCGAGAATCCCTATCCGATACGATGCTCACTGGAACACCATGTAGCCTCACTATCTCTCGTACATACAACTCCGCCAAAGTACTCAGAGTATTTATGGATTTCATGGCTAGAAAGTGGGCGAATTTCATCAATTTGTCTACCACTACCCAAATAGCATCATGGTTCCTCTTAGTCCTCGACAATCCTATGATGAAATCCATGGTGACATGCTCCCATTTCCAAGTCGGCATAGGTAGAGGCTACAATAATCATGCATGCTTTTCATGCTTTTGATGCTTTACCTTCACTTGCTGTCATACTAGACATCTTGCCACAAACTCTGCGATATCTCTTTTCATCCTTGACCACCAATACACTTTTCGGAGGTTTTGGTACATCTTGTTACTCTGCAGATGCAATGTATATCTGGATGCATGAGCTTCTTTCAAAATCAATCTCTTTAGCTTAGGGTCATCGGGAATGCAAATTCTACCTCTAAACCTTAGTAGGCCATCATCACTCACTAAGAAATTGGCCACATCACCCCTCTGAATCAGACTCACATGATCCTCACACAGTAGAATGGCATGTTGAGCCTGTCGTATCTGGTCAATCAAATCTGGTTCCACTAGTAGGCTAGTTATCACACAGTCAATGTCAACATCAAGAGGGTCTATATCCAACCTGAGGTGAGCAAACTGTTCGAGCAACTCATGTTCTCTGACCATCATATACGAGATCGTTCCGAGGTTTTTTCTACTTAGGGCATCTGCCACAACATTAGCCTTCCCTGGATGGTACAATATCTCATAATCAGAATCCTTTAGAAGCTCTATCCATCGTCTCAACCTCATATTTAACTCTTTCTGTGAAAACATATATATGAGTCTCTTATGAATTGTGAACACCTGAAATTTCTCACTGTCCAAGTAGTGGCGCTAAATCTTTAATGCAAATACCACGACTGCCAACTCTAAATCATGAGTCGATTAGTTCCTCTCATGGTCCTTAAGTTGTCTAGATCCATAGGCTACTACCTTCCCGTTCTGCTTCAACACACAGCCCAGTCCCTGTCCCGAGGCATCTGTATACACTGAGTAACCTCTTGAGCTGGTGGGTATGGTGAGAATAGGTGTGGTGGTCAGTCTGAGCTTTAGCTCGTAGAAACTACTTTCACATTTATCATCCCACTCAAATTCCACATTCTTTTGAGTGAGACGTGTGAATAGAGCAGCAAGCTTAGAAAATCCCTCGACAAACCGTCGATAATAACCTGCTAAACCTAGGAAATTACGGATCTCTGTAATCGTCTTAGGTCTTTCTCACTGTATCACAACCTCTATCTTGGATGGATACACTGATACCCCATCTCTCGAGACTACATGACCCAGAAACGATATCTCACTCAGCCAGAAATCACATTACTACTGATCTCAGAGGGTCTGTAACACTGTTCTCAAGTGCTGCTCATGCTCTTCCCTAGACTTCGAGTACACCAATTTGTCATCTATAAAGACAATTATGAAGCTGTCCAGGTATGGGCTAAACATATCTTTCATTAATGCCACAAACGCTGCAGGTGTATTTGTCAACCCAAATGGTATAACAAAAAACTCATAATGGCCATAACGGGTCTGAAACACTGTCTTGGGCACATCTCCACTCCTAATCCTCAACTGATGATACCCAGACCTCAGATCAATCTTCCAAAAGATCTGTGCTCCCTGTAACTAATTCAATAGATCATCAATCATTGGAAGAGGATACTTATTCTTGGTGGTAGTCTTATGCAACAACCGATAATCTATACAAAGTTAGAGACTCCCATCTTTCTTCTTTACAAACAGAACCGATGCTCTCCAAGGTGATACACTCAGTCTAATAAACCCTTTGTCCAACAACTCTTACAATTATTTCTTTAGCTCTTCCAATTCTACTGGGTAATTCTATATGGTTTTTTGGTTATTTGTCAGTTCTAGACACCAAATCGATATAGAACTCCATCTCTTTGTCTGGTGGCAACCCTAGTAATTCTTTCGGAAAGACATCGAGGAGCTCTCTAACCACTGGGATGCCAACTAATTATGGTTGTGCTTTATCCAAATCAACCACATATGCTATAAAACCTTTAACATATTATGATCACATTTGTTAGTGATAGAGGTCATATACATCAAGTTCACATAAGCAAACATCGGCCAATAAAGGGCACCCATGCATCAGCTCAAAAGCCACATGGCGTGCCATGTGGCAATCACTAAAAGTCATAACCACATGGCATGGTATGCTTTGCGACAGAGGTGAGATCATGCGGCAGAGTACTCTTACGCGATAGAGGTACGATCACGTGATAGAGTACGCTTTGGCGATAGAGTTTCAGCACCTTAAGCCTGCGGCAGAGGTCTCGAGGCAAAGTATGCCTGCGACAAACCTTTGCTCCCTATGTCTTGCGGCAAAGTATGCTTACTACAGACCTTTGCGTCTTATGTCTGTGGCAGAGTGTGCTATGCGATAGACCTCTGCACCCAGAGTCTACGGCAGAGGTCATGCGACAGAGTTTACCCTGCGACAGACCTCTGCGCCCTAAGCCTAGCGGTAGAGTATGCCCTGCGATAGACCTCTGAGTCACAGCGACAGACTTCTGAGTCCCGCGACAGAGTGCCTAAGAACTTTGTCGCTAGCCTAGACGTGCGCCTAGGCCTCAGATCCGGACCGCCCAAAATGATAGAGTATTGGGCCCAAATATTCATAAGCCCTGGGAAAATGGAAAGCCAGACAAAAAACATCTATAAATACCCCAGGTAGGAGTAAAAAACCCTAAGTTCTACTTTTTCACAAAACCTCTGCTTAAACACTTTTTCTAACTTTAGCAACGGAGTGCGCGCGCAGGGACTGAACCCTACGCTTCTCTGATCTTTACTGTTTTTACAGAATCTTCAGTACATGTGGAGGAGACAACCAGGAAGATTACATCAGCATCATCTAATCATTGTTGTTCAGTACAACAACAATTGGCGTCGTCTGTGGGAACAGGATAAAAAGTCAGATTCTTTATTAAAATGGTGAGAACACGTTCGACAGCAGCAGCAAATAGGGGAGAAGAGAATTCAGTGAGTCCTCCTGACAGACCTAGGAGAGGACAAGAGTAGAATGGAGAAGGAGATAGGGTTGCCATGGTTTCCCTCGACGAGTTTGAAGCTTTTAAGGGCCAAAATGAGTAGACAACCATGGTGTTGAGGGCAATGATTGATTTTCTTCCAAAATGCACTGTCGCAGTTTAGTTTGGCTCCAGAAGTGCAGCAGATGGTAGGAGTGAATGTCCCGAGGCCAACTTTCGAGAGAGGCCAACCCTCTGCGGTGGTGAATATGGGACAAGGAGATGGGGATAGAATATGGCTGTTGGGCTGATACAAGACCCTGCCGCAGGTCTAAGGAAGAACCCTGTCACAGGTCAGGAGGAAACCCTGCCGCAGGTCTAGAGGACAACCCTACCACAAGTCTGAAGGTGAACTCTGCCGCAGGTCTAGAGGACTACCCTGCCGCACGTATTGATGACAACCCTGCCACAGCTCTGAAGAGGTGTCCTGCCGCTAGGATGCGAGAGGTGAACCCTGTCGTAAGTCTGAGGCGAATGAACACCGTTGAAGGAGTTGAGAGTCAAGACCCTACCGAAAGTCTGAGAGAGTTCAACCCTGCCACACGGTTTCAGAGGCTCAACTCTGCCATAGAGTATAGGAGGCAGACTTCTGTCGTAAAGTTCAAGGCTCAAACTTCTACCGCAGAATTCGAACGACATGACTTCAAAGTTCACAGATCGGAGGAGCGATAGAGACAATGTAGTGGACAGAATGGTCATGACTCCCAAGATTATTTCAAAGATTCAAGGCCGAATTATGGAATGGTAGGTATAGGAAGAAGGGATACAGTGCAGGCTCCTAGAGGAAGTGAAACTATGAACGATGAAGAGATCCCTAGCTGAGGAGCAGATCATGTGCGGAATCCTTGGAATAGAGGAAGAAGGGATTCTTACTACTCAGACTCTTCTAGTGTCGAAGAGAGGGGAGCACACTCAACCCGAGGGTCGAAAAATGTTGAGAAAGTTGTGTAAAGGATTTTGGAAAGGAAGAAGTTAGTGTCTCCCGATGACAATCAGAGAAGGAGAGTTCCTTTCAGTCCCTAGATTATAGACAAACCACTACCGAAAAAGTTTAAGATGCCTTCTATGGCTACTTATGCCGGTAAAACTGACCCATACGACTATATACTGAGTTATGATTCCCTTATGTTGCTCCCTGGATAGGAAGATAAAATCATGTGCAGAGCCTTCTTGCTCACATTATCGAGGCATGCGTTAAAATGGTTTAATAGGTTAAACGAGGGTTCTATCTTGTCCTTCGATCAGTTACAAAGTGAATTTTTTAGAGCCTTCATGATCAACAGCCAACGGAAGAAGGGTGGCACTTATTTACTCAACCTTACATAAGGGAACAATGAATCATTGAAGAACTATGTAGATCGTTTTCGAGATGCAACCTTAGAGGTGAAAGATCTACCAGTGGGAGTAGCCATGGCAACATTGTCCAGGGGATGAAATCTAAGAAGTTACAAGAATCCTTGTCCCTTGATCCGCCAGCTACTCTTCCCGATCTATTTGCGAGGGTGAATAAATACATGGCTCAAGAAGAAGTGATGAGGATGCTACAGTCCCGAGAGGTAAAGGAAGGAAGGAAAAGAAAGAGAGATGTACCTAAAAAAAGTTCTTCAAGACCTGACAGATTAAACAAAACTCCTAGACTCAGGTCTGAAAACTATACCAGGCTAAATGAGCCTCATGCTGCTATACTTGCCGCTATTGAAGGAACTGGACTGTTGGCGTTCCCTAAAAAGAAGATTAGAGATATGGGCCGAAAAGTTGATGCTTACTGTGATTTTCATGCCGTTCGTGGTCATCCTACTGAAAGATACAGACATCTGATGGATTAGTTAGAGAAACTAGCTCGAGATTGGGAAAATTAATCGCTTCCTGTGGAGAAGTGAAAGGCCCTATTACCGTCTGCGAGATCAAAGGGATGATCGTCCGCGAAATAGACAAAATAATGATAGAGGGCGAAACAGGCCAAGAAATGAAGAAGAAGCTAGGCCTAACCCCAGAGACAACCGGCTGGATAATGAACCCAATAGCCCAGCTATAAATGTTATTGCAGGGGGAGAATCGATAGCAGGAAGTTCCTCTGCTTCTCGCAAAAGTTACGAGAGACAAGCCTATCAAATTCATGTTGTGATAGAGGAGAAGGCGGATGAAGAACCCATTATGTTCACTCAGGCAGACAGAGGTGATATCATCATACCTCATGACGATCCCGTGGTAATATCAGCAGTGGTGGCAAAACATCCAGTGAGCAGAATCCTGATAGACAGTGGAAGTTTAGTGAACTTAAGCTATTAGAACTTCTTTGAGAAAATGAATGTATCAGACGATAGATTAAGACAAATTACGACACCACTGTACTGATTTACAGGCGAGAAAGCAAAGATCGCTGGGTCTATAGAGTTGGCTCTGACTCTAGGGGAAAGCCCAAAGGATGTGACTCGACAGGTATTGTTCATGGTTGTAAAATCAACCTCAGCTGCTTACAACATGATCTTGGGGAGGCCCCTACTAAAAGATATGAGGGTGGTAATATCTTCTTGCTACCTACTAATGAAGTTCCCTACTCCCAACGGACTCAGGCAAGTACGAGGAGATCAAAAGAGGGCTCGCACATGTTATATCGCCTCTACCGTCAACAAATGGGTACAAAGAAAGGAGACATTGTATATAGATGACCCTCCTAAACCTCAGCTTGTGACAGATAACGTACGACCCGTAAGAGCTTGAGGCGCAATAGCGTCACTATGCCTAGACGTTGAAAACAAACGAGTCATAAGAGCCTGAGGCATAATGGTGTCACTGTGGCCAGGCTTGAGGACAGACGAGCCGTAAGAGCTTGAGGCACAATGGCGTCACTATGCCAGGCATTGAAGATGGACGAGCCGTAAGAGCCTAAGGCGCAATAGCGTCACTGTAGCCAGGCGTTGAAGACAGAGGAGCCGTAAGAGCTTGAGGCATAATAGCGCCACTATGGCCATGCGTTGAGGACAGATGAGCCGTAAGAGCTTGAGGCGCAATAACATCACTGTGGCCAAGCGTTGAAGACAGACGAGCCGTATGAGCTTGAGGCGCAATAGCGTCACTGTGGCCAGGCATTGAGGACAGACGATCCGTAAGAGCTTGAGGCATAATAGCGTCACTGTGGCCAGGCATTGAAAACAGACGAGCGGTAAGAGCCTGAGGAGCAATAGCATCATTGTGGCCAGGCGTTCAAGACAGACGAGCCGTAAGAGCTTGAGGCGCAATAGCATCACTATGGCCAGGCGTTGAAGACAGATGAGCCGTAAGAGCCTAAGGTGCAATAGCGTCACTGTGGCCAGGCGATGGAAACATATCAGCCGTAAGAACCAAGGGCGCACCCCCTTCATGGTGGGCAAGCATTAGAAAAAGGTACGTTTACTTACGTAATTCTTTCTTCTAAAAGTGTAAGTCCTTCTATCAAGAATTTAGGGTGCATATACAGATAAATAAACATATGAGTAAACAAATATACAGATAAGTGGCAAAAGTTAAATAAATAACGTTCATAAACAATATGGAGTATGAATAGATAAACTTTATTCATAAACTCAAGAAAATCTTTACAAACGAGATATGGAGTATAAATAAATTCAACGATGAAATATTCAAAAAGAAAAATAAATCAATCTGTATAATATGGTGGTTTGGGGATCAGGCACTGTCGGACCCTCACGTTCTGGTGGTTGGGGATCAAGCACCGTCGGACCATGTTCTGGGGGCTGGGGATTAGGAAGTGACAGTTCTTCTCCATCCAGGTTATCAAGGGCACCAATGGGTTCGGGGACGTTATCTGAGATCACAGGTTGCCAAGGACCGGCCAGGTTCACAAGATCATCCAGCGCAGCCTTCTTCAGGACCTCATCAGCAGGCTTAGCATCAGGTTCATACTTAGTCCAATTAGGAGCTTCAAATAACATTGCTTCAGGCATATATAGAAGCTCAGGGAACTCCTCACCTTCCCTATGCTTCTCCAGCCAAGACCGGGCAAGGTAAAAACCATACTTTACATGTGGCACCGAGAATTCTTCTTTTCGCCTCAAGCAGTCTTTAGAAAGTTTATACCCCTTCACAACTTCTTCCCTAATACTATCAATCTCAACTTGATTAAGAGAAGGAGTAGTTTGACTCTTTAGTTCAATGATATGTTGTTCCAGCTCCCGATTGCGATTTGTTAGCTTATTAAAACTCGTGAATAGGGAGTCATACTTGGACTGCATATTATCTAGCTCTGTTTGTGCCTGGTGAAAATCTTCGTTAAGCTTGCTAGACCTAGCAGTCTCAACAGTAAGATCCCCTTTGACACGATTCAAATCCTGAAGAGCTTTTGAGAGTTGATCTTCGAGATTTTGCACCACTCCGGGCAGCCCAGATAATTGGTTGTTAGCATTTGCTAACTCTATAACCTTGTCCCTTAACGTCTGAATTTCTCTATTAGCCTGATCCCTATAAGCTCGATGTTGGGCATTATTGGCTATGGTTCTCTGAGCAAGCTAAAAAGAAACGCAAAAATTCAGACTCAAAATGAAGCAAAGAGAAATAAAACGAAAGAGAATCTGAAAAATTACCCTCATAGCTTCCATGTCGGCCAAGTCCTCTCCTTCTAGAAAATTTTTAAATAACAGGTGTTCATCCCTCGGAAGGATAGTAGCCCAACCCAATTTAGAAGCCACCCCGGAAGTCTCCAAGGTATCATTGTCAAGTACTCCTGGGTAAACCCAAAACTTCAATCCCCTCATTGTGAAGTCGCCATCTACACGATATGACCTCTCATCGACGGGACTCATCTTAGGAAGAATTGACCTCTTCCCCATTGCTAACTCAATGTACAAACGCCTCCGATTCTTTCGATGAGGCGAGATTATATTACACTCAGCACGTTCTTCAGACCGAGATCGTCCTAAGGAACCGGAAGCTCTCCTCGAATGGGAAAGAGCCTTCCCTCTATCCCGAGAGGAATCCCTAGACTCAGTAGGAGGAGGAGTCTCTTGCCTAGAAGTAGGCGAAATCCGAAGTCGGGGCAAGGGAGGTGGAACTGGTGCCTGACTGGGAACAACATCTGTCAAGCGAGGTCTCTTTCCAGCAGGATATAACAACCCGATTTTCCTACTATTTCCTTAGTTGGGCTATGAGTCGATGATTATTTCCCATAGTAAATTATTATTTTATGTATTTTATGGTAACAAATTGAATATAAATTTTGAGTAAAATTTTTTTTCGTAATTAAACAGAATAAATGTTTGTTACACATGATTAAGTTCACATATTTTCCCCCAGACTCAGATACAATATTGCATTACTGTACTTACAAAATTAGACACCAATTATATGTCTAAACAGGGTATACCTTTGTGAGTAGAAGGGTGTCCCTCTGATGCATGGCTGCAGATTAAAATCTACCCATCAAACTCTGTTACTGAGGGAACTCTGTAAATGTAAAATAAGGGATGAGCTCAACATGCTTAGTAAGAAAAATCAAGCGACAGGTAGATAAATACATTATCTACAAAATACGGGCTTGAAGTAATACTATATAGTTTAGTGTAGTACAGCGAAAATTACCATTTTTTTACAATATCGATGTCATAAAATAACCATTTTCTCACAATATCGATATCAAAAAATTATCATTATCTCACAGTATAGGTATCACATAAAACATTACTGTAAAACATTATTTAAATCAAATGCAATAAAATAAAACTCATTTCATATCAGAAATTCACTTCATCAAAACTCAGTTCAGATAAAACAAGTAAGTGGGGCATGGCGGAATATTCATCATCAATAATCAATCAATCAATATGACAATTGGCCAATGTCAATGACTACGGGCAATCACGGGCCAGGTGTGCCGGGATGTCAAGTGTCATGGGAGTGGTCAGCTACCCAATCGGCTCACTCATTTCTTTATTTCTCAATAATATTGTACATCGTACTCACGTGTACACAGCACGGTACATCGTACTCCATGGACCGGGCATCATTCTCAATTCACATTTTCATATAATTTCATTTTCAGTCACACGGTACATCGTACTCACGTGCACACAGCACGGTACATTGTACTCCATAGACCTCGGCATCATTCACATTTCCATAGAATTTCCATCTTCTTCTTTGCCTCTAATCACGTGCAAGTAGATACGTACAAGATCACACAGCAATACACGTCTGACAAGCACGGTTTATCAAAACACTTTAAAATCACGTGCGAGTAAGTCAGTGCAAGATCACACAACAATACACGACGGGTGGCACGATTTTACTTCATGACTTAGATGAAAATCCAGTGCGAGTCGGTCCGTGCGACATAGTCTGCAAGCGGTCAAGCACGTCTCATCAGTGCGAGTCAGGCCGTGCAACACACAGTCATCACGCGCTCAAGCACATCTCGTCAGTGCAAGTCGGTCCGTGCAATACAATCAACACGCGCTCAAGCACATCTCGCCAGTGCGAGTCAGGCCGTGCGACACACAGTCAACACGCGCTCAAGTACATCTCGTCAGTGCGAGTCGGTCCGTGCGATACAGTCAGCATGCGCTCCAGCACATCTCATTTAAAATTTTTCTTAAAATACATATAAAATTTCATTTGTTTCACGAAACAGTTCAAAATATGTTGTTTAATATAGTTTTAACTTTAGAACACCTAAATCTCATTTTCAGTATTTCAAATAGATTAAAAGGGGCTGGTCTTGCCTTTCTCAGCTAAAAATCCATAAAAACATAGTCTTAGTGCAAAATAAAAAGTTTTGAGTTTTTTCGTGATAATTTTAAAAGTACTCAATATTTATTTAAATACACTAAATAGGGTTATTTTGTAAATCAGGCATATTTTCAAGGTTCCTTAAAACTTATTTCTAAATTTTGGGCAGTAAAATTTGTCTAGGGATTTTCTACGTTCAGCGTATCAAAATTTCCTTCTAAGGTTTGCAATCTCCAAATACACAGTAAATATACGCAGTAAAATTTCAACGGTTCACGAGTAATTTTTTTTGTACAGCATAAATAATATATATATTTCCTAAATTCATATCTACCAAAATTCATCGAAAATTACGTGCATTCATCTCTATAGCACACTGTAATTTTCCTTACCTCGGTGTCTACACGCAGTTCAGAATACTTCCGCGTCTGGAGTCAAAGGACCCGGTCTACCCGATTAATTTTTCCTCAGAGTACTTTTCCCGAATTTTTTTCCAATTTTCCTTGTGCCTCTTTCCCCATTTCCAAATATATTTATATTATTATTATTATTATTATTATTATATATAAATATATAAATATTCAAACCTTTTTTTCCCTTGGTTTGATTTTCCTGCCATTTCTTTTTTTTCCTTCCTCGTTTCCTTCCTCCTTCCTGTCTTCCAGTTTTCTGTTTCTTCATTGTTTTCCCTCTCTCGGTAATGCCATTGTCATCTCCATCCTTTCCTCGTTGCTGCAACCACCTTCCTCCTCACCTCCATTCTTTGCTCCGGCCACCATCATCATCACCTCCCGCAAGCTTCGGTTCTTCATTTCCAGCCCGCCATTACCGACTTCTTCAGCTTGCTTCTCGGTTTCCTGTATACTCTCGGTTCTCCACCGTTCCCGGCCTCCACCATCACCGTCCTTGGTCTCGGCCATCACCACCTCCACCATTAACCAAATTTCTCTGTCTTCCTTTATTTCTCCCTTTCTTCACTGTTCCTCTCGGTCCATCCTTCCCTCTCTCGGTTTCTCTTTCCCGAGTCCTCTCGGTCACCTCCTCACGGTACCATCATCATCTTCACCACCCTCATCTTTACCATCACCATCATCAATTCCCTTTACCCAAAGCTCTGCCCTCCCCTGTTTTTACCCTCGGTTTGCTGCTCCCTCACTCCCAAACCTCTTCCTCTCTCATTCGGGTGGTGTATATATATATATGTACAGGTGGGCAGAGTCTGGTCGTGCAGGGACATGGGCGCAGGTTGCAGAGGTCTAGCAGGCTAGCGTGCGAGCAGAGACAGGCACAGGTGTAGGTAGCAGGGCGCGGTGCAGGGGTCCCTTGGCGTGCAAACAGGGTAGACTTTGGCTTGATGGGCTAGAGCGAAAGGGTGCAGGGAGCAGACGCGGGGGGGGGGCTGCTGGTACGCGATGGGGGCTGCCATTGTGCAGTCCCCAAAACGCAAGGGGGGCTAGGCTCCCTCACTCTCAAACCTCTTCCTCTCTCATTCGGGTGGTGTATATATATATATATATATGTACAGGTAGGCAGAGCCTGGTCGTGCAGGGACATGGGCGCAGGTTGCAGAGGTCAGGCAGGCTGGCGTACGAGCAGAGGCAGGCACAGGTGCAGGTAGCAGGGCGCGCTGGGGTGCACAGAGAGAAGGCTGGGGCGCGGTGCATGGTCCCTTGGCGTGCAAGCAGGGTAGACTTTGGCTTGATGGGCGAGAGCGAAAGAGGGGGGGGCGGCGGGCGGCGGCGCGAGCTGGTGCGCGATAGGGGCTGCCACTGTGCAGTCCCCGAAACGCGCCGTTTCGCGTATTCTAATTTTTTTTTTGAAGCATATATTTATATATATAACTAATACCAATATATATTTACAAACTCAATATATATACTTATATATATACATTTATATTTATAAATTTGTATACATATATGTATAAGTATACCTTTTCAAAATCAAAATATTTATATATATTCGTTCATGCATACGTTTATATACTCAAAATAAATTTATTTATATATATATATATATATACCTTTATAAAATCAAAATAAATGTATATTTATAAAATCAAGATATAAAATTTATATTTGTATCAAAATAATTTATATATACATACATACATTTATATAATCAAAATAATTCTATATCTATATATATATATACATATTGCTTATCTTGTCATCACTACCATTGTTAATATTATTATTATTTTAATTTTATAAATCGGATTTCTTAATGAAAATTGTCGACCTAACCTAATCTCGTCATTCCGACATAATTAATTTAATTGTCCATAAGCAGTTGTGAATTAATTTAAATTGAATATCGCTCGAGCCGAATTCTGAAAAAAATTTGGGGGTTTACACAGGATCGTCGGACGAACCTTCCTCCACCCTATTACGTGCCAAAGAACGTCTAATGTGGCTCATCTCTACAAAAAAGAAAAACCAAAGAAATTGTCAAAAACGCAGTTTAAACTAACAATAATAAATTGAAAAACGTGAAAGGTTACCATCAGGAGAATCAAGATACTCCTGAAGGGACTCTACGTTTAACGTGTCATCATCCGGGAGGACCATGAAAGTAGAACCAAACCCAACCCAGTCGCTCACATTGGCTAAGGGATCACTTTCAGAGCTGGACTCTCTATTTGTGCTCCCTACATTCCCTTGCGACCTTAAATGCTCAGGGTTCAACTCAGAAGGAATAGATGATGGAAGATTTGAAGGAGGAACAGAAGGGCCGACAATAGGAACAGAACTCAAACCCAAACGGCGGACACCAAATTTTCATTTGAGAAAAAATCATTATTAGGATTAATAGGGTTGTTAACTAAGAGTTTATTGATATATGAAGACAATTGTCTCCTAAGTGCAGAGATCCGGGGACCCTTAGGGATTTCGCGTCGAGTTTCCGAACGAATGGGGAAATCAAGGCCCTCAGGTGTTTCCATAATGAGCCACTCCGACTCGAATTCGTGGAGTTTATTCGCGAGTTTTTCAAATAACCTATTCTCAAACCCAGGCTTATATACCCGTTGAAGGGAATAAGGAACTAAGCCAGGGCTACCTTGGAACCTAAAAAAAGTATAAAATAAGGGAAGAGACGGAGAAACACCCCTTACTCGGTAATGCACAGTAAAGCCAATTAATTGCATCCAAGCATGAGGGTGTAGCGGTCCGGGGGCAATCCTAGGAGCCCTAAGGAAAGAGGCTCTGAAGTGAGAGATAGGAAAACAAAATCCTAGTTCTAGGGATATTCTGAAAATAACTACTCCGTTGGACACACTACGTACGTCACTCTCTTGAGGGCTTAGACGTCTATAAGTGTATCCCTCGAGCAATGGAAATCTAGACCTAAGATCCTGAATGTCAGCTTTTGTCAAAGTCGATCTAACTCCTAGTTCTATATGCTTTCCCACACCGTCGCTCGCCATTCTTGACCTAAGAAAAATTGGAAAGAACTAACTGGCGACAGAGTTTGACAGAGGATGCGACAAAGTTACCTAATGTAGCGACAGAGTTGCGGTAGACTGTGCGAGAGAGATTCGACAAAGTAGCAGTGTATGCGATAGAGTTACGGTAGACTGTGCAAGAGAGATGCGACAGAGAGGCAGGTACGCAAGAGAGTTGCGACAGAATGCTACGGAGAGATTCTCAACAATTCGCAATACCAGACCCTTTATATATAGTGGCGGTTGAGAGGGGCTGAAGTCGCGCGTGTACAGTAAACTGAAAATATATACATTCCCGGATGAATTGACTTAAGCGTCCCTTGTGAATGGTAACCTAAATGTGGGTCGCGTCCTTAATAAACGATCCTAGAAAGATATAATCCTATTATCATACTCTTTCGCAGGAAATTTTCTTATAAAAGAGTGGGAAGCAATTGATAAAGGTCATATACATCAAGTCCACATAAGCAAACATAGGCCAATAAAGGGCACCCACGCGTCAGCTCGAAAGCCACGTGGAGTGCGACGTGGCAATCACTGAAAGTCATAACCGCGTGGCATGGTATGCTTTATGACAGAGGTGAGATCACGCAGTAGAGTATTCTTGCGCGACAGAGGTAAGCTCATGCGACAGAATACGCTTTGGCGACAGAGTTTTAGTACCTTAAGCCTGCGGCAGAGGTCTGGTGGCAGAGTATGCCTGCGACAGACCTCTGCTCCCTATATGCCTGCGACAGACCTCTGCTCCCTATGTCTTGCGACAAAGTATGCCTACTACAGACCTCTGCGTCTTATGTCTATGGCAGAGTGTTCTATGCAATAGACCTCTGCACCCAGAGTCTGCGGTAGAGGTCATGCGCTAGAGTTTACCCTATGACAGACCTCTGCGCCCTAAGCCTAGCGGCAGTGTATTAGGCCCAAATATTCATAGGCCCTGGGAAAATGGAAAGCCAGACGAAAAACATCTATAAATACCTCTAGGTATGAGTAAAAAAATCTAAGTTCTACTTTTTCACAAAACCTCTGCTTAAACACTTTTTCTAACTTAAGCATCGGAGTCCGTGCACAGGGACAAATCCCTGCGCTTCTCTGATCTTTACTATTTTTACAGAATCTTCAGTACACGTGGAAGAGACAACCAGGAAGATTACGTCAGTATCATCTAATCATTGTTATTCAGTACAACAACAGTTAGTAAAATCATCCATCCTTGGAAATAATTTACTACTTCTTTCATTACTTTGCAAATCTTACAACATACTTTTCAGGGGTGAAAAACATTACTATCTTAGCATAACAGTCTAAAACAGCATGGTTTGCAACCAACCAATCCATTCCTAGTATTACATCAAAATCCTTTATGTTTAACAGAATAAGATTGGCCAACATATCCTTTTCCCCTACTTTTAACTCACAATCTTTATATACATACTTAGTTACTACATTATCTCTCACTGGAGTACTTATAAGCAATATTTGTCACGACCCAAATTTCCTAAAAATCACTACAAATTTTTTGTTTTATTTATTATTTAATTCTTACATTCCTCTCATCGTGACCATCCTACTAACAGTTGGGCTATGATTTGGTGTTAGTCCCCTCACACTACTTACCATTTCATTTTCATATTTACAATCATACATCAAGATTTACTATCCTTCGTGCGAGCGACGCTCCAGCACGGTTTCATGCATAAATAAATCAAATCTTGTGCGAGTTACACTCCAGCACGGCTTTTATGCAATTAAATCGATTAAATCACGTACGAGTAAGGCTCCAGTACGACTTTTATGCAATTATCATATCAAAACAGGATGCGAGCTAAGCTCCAGCACCTCTCATGCATGTCAAATTATTAAAACTAGTGCGAGCATCTGCTCTAGCACCTTTTTATGCATATCAAGTCAAAACAGTCAAAATAGTCAAAACAGAGTGCGAGCTAAGCTCCAGCACCTCTCATGAATTTCACAATAATAAAAATCAGTGCGAGCAACCGCTCTAGCACTTTTTATGCACACTCACAAATGCAGATATAGTGCGAGCTATGCGCCAGCACTATCTGCTTTCATATAAACTTGATAGTTGGCCCATTTTTCAAAGAAATTTCATTTAAATCTTAATAACACTTACGTAGTGTTATCTTGTGAAATTTATGCAATTATTGGTCAATCTACCGATTTGCTTTGCTTAAAAATCAAGAAAATTCCTTAAATCAGGAAATTCCTTAAATCATGCATTTCATGCATGTCATGTTTTCACCATCCTTAGGTGAATTCCCTTAATAGGGGTAAAATAGTATTTTCCTATTTTCGAGTACTTAAAATCTTTAAACCATTTCTAGGACCTTTATACATATTCAGTGTATACAAAAGCTATTAAAATACACGTAGCTACCTCTAACTAGTCACATAATTCCCTTACCTCATTTGTCTATATAGTCTGACCTTTCCACTGATGTCTCATTGATAATTCTATATTTTTAGAATTATTTTTGCTTAATTTCCTAATTAATTATTTAAATCCCCAATTTATTTTGTTAATTATCCCCTTTATTTAATTCAAATTCTCATGTTTGCAGATAAATTAAATCCAGATGAATTTTGAATATTTCGATAGAAAATGGATCGGAATTGGGCTAAAATCGAGATTGAGCCACGCGGACAACACGAGTCATGCCACCTAGCACATCCAATTGGACAAGAAGACCGATGACATGGAAATATCTTTTCAAGGAGCCAATGGTGTGAAGATAAGTGGTCAAAAAAATGCCAACTCATCAAGGATGTGGAAATTACCATTTTTACCCCTAGTGTGTTTATAAATAGGAAATGATGGCAATTGAAAGAGGATGTAATTTTCAGGAGTAGAAGTAGATGTAATTTAGTTTTAGGAGTAGGAGTAGTATAATCTAATGTAGTTTAGAGTAGTTTAGTTTTTAGATTACATTTTGAAGAATTATTTTCCTGTTGTCCGTTAGCTTCCATTTCTTTCTATGTTTATGCTCTTCATCTACTTGGATATTTTCTATTGATAGCAAGCAATGCATCATTTTCATTTGCTCTTCTCGGTTTGATGTTAAATCAGCTCTTTGTTTTTCAAGTTTTATTTTACACAGCCCATTTCTCCTAGTGAGTTCTCGGTTTCCATAAATTACTACTTGTGTTTTTATTTGAAGATCTTGTATCTTGTGTTTTATAGCTATCGGGTTTGCTTATTTTGGGTAGTGCCGAGAGATAAAATCTCGGTGCTAGCTGCTGCTAATAACAATGTTGTAGGGAGGTTTGTTTGCTGGTTGTGTTGTACTGGAAACGTGGCTGCTACATCTTGAACTTGTCCTAACACTACACGGTATAAGGATTGAAGCATGGACGACGGGCTGTGTTGGTAGTATTGCTGCTGTTCAGCATTGAACCAGCAGATGGGTGCAGGGAATGGAGCTGACGATGTGTAAGATTGGAGTGAGCAAATTCGGCATGATGCAGCAGTGGACAGGGAGTAATGTTTGCCTCTGTTCTGCTCTGTTTTAAGAGCTTCTCTTGGTGATTGAAGAAGCTGATAGCAAGAACTCGGTGCTTTCATGCTCTCGGTTACTCTCGGCTGCAAGAAGTTGATGGACACGGAAGGTTTCAGCTTAAAGCAGGAGCTGGCGTGAAGGTGTGGTAATACAGAGCCGAGAATGGAAGCTAGACATGTCTGGGCAGCAAAAGCAAGTAGCGGCATGGTAGAAAATGATGCTGATGAATGAAACCGGAGCAGTTGGAGACGTGTAGAGCATGTCTGGTAACCAGAAGCATGGGCAGAAGAGAAGAAATGCATGAAACCGAGTAGCCTGGAGCAGCACCCCGTGCAGCAGGAACCAGATCAGCAGCAGTTGCAGAACCGAGAATGGAAGCTGGACACGCCTGGGCAGTAGTAGCAGGTGCTAGAGGATAAAACCGTGAAAGCCTGGTTGCAGTGTGTAGTCAAAACAAAAAGCAGAAATAGCAGGACGCAGCGGACCAGCCTGGGAATGGAAATGAAGAAATGAAGGATGAACAGTAAAGGGAGGGAATGGTTTAAAATGCTTAAGGCTTGTTTGGCATTCAACTCTAGCAATTAACTCATTTTCATGCATTATTAGTTTAGTTTAATTTCAATTTAATTTGTTAGGCTTAGTTTAAAGTTTTTAATTAAATTGCATGTTAGTATTCTTGCATAATAGTTTAGAACTTAGTTTTAATTAGGTTTATAGTTAATTAAGTGTTCATTTAGAATTAAATTAGGGGTAAAATTTATTTTCATTAGACTTTAAGTTAGTTTAAATTGCATTTTCTTAGTTAGTTTAATTACATGCACATTTTATTTTAAGCTTGTTTAATTTTAGTTTAATTAGTTTTATTGCTTTAATTTCATATTTGCATTTTATTTTAATTGCGTTAATTAATTTTAATTGTTTTTATTTTCTTTTGTAGGCTTTTGATTTTGTCACGCCCCGAAAGTTTGCGGAAAATAGGGCAAATTTAAAACTTTTTACTCATTAATTCACAATTAAAGGTGCATTCCTGTGCAGTGTCATACATCATCATAATTATCATGCATCAGGATCTCATCACGACATAGTGTATATTGAATCATATACATTACTCAATTCCAAGTTAATTAATCCTAATACATCCCATATAATGATATACATCAAGTGTCTGTAATCACATTAATAGTCTGGGTACATGAAAGATAAAATATACCTCAAATACAATATATAAAGGGCCTGGAGCTCAAGTCCTCCACTAGCCACTACTCCGTACGCCGCAGGGAGATCCTTTTTCACTTGAAGAACTCTGGGGGGAAAGGAAAACAGGGTGAGCTTCTAAATCGCTCAGTAAGGGGGGTAAGGGAACTCAGTTATATAAACCATTTCACACATCACAAATATGTATTTCTTTATAAAGCTCATTTGAAATCGTAGCATGAAAGTTCTCAAAACATCATCTCACAACTCGATAAATCATGTGAAAACATGAAGATAAAAGGCTCAACATCGAGCACTCACAAGCATGTGTAAAGATATGCAATAATGGCTGTTCTCAATTACGTGATAAAAATCACCTCAGTAAATCACACGTGACAAGGTCACAAAACACAACTCATGTGTAAAACGAGACTAGGCAATAAAACTCAATTAAAACTCGTCTTGGCACATCAAATATATATATAAGCTCCTCTGGGTGTGCATCCCAGGCATACTCGTATAGAGGGAACGTCGACAATATGGTCGTATGCAAAGTATATTGGACTTATATGTTACCAGAACAAGGCCCGGCCTTACTTGCTACCAGAGCAATGCCTCGCCTAATGCACACTGACACGTGGTCCCTGGGTCGGTTCCCAGGCGGCCCACTCTCTCGGTCTTACATGCTACCAGAGCAATGCCTCCCAACGCTACCAGAGCGGAGGAATAATCAGACTTATATGTTACCAGAACAAGGCCTGTGGTCCCTGGGTCGGTTCCCAGGCGTCCCACTATATCGGTCTTATATGCTACCAGAGCAAGGCCCGTGGTCCCTGGGTCGGTTCCCAGGCGTCCCACTATATCGGTCTTATATGCTACCAGAGCAAGGCCCGATGTGTATTCAACATGACACGCCTAAGTCTCAATCATTAGCCATTATCTTATAAAACGTTATGCCTTCACGTAGAACTCATAATGGTTTTCTCTTAAAACTCATTTAAAACATTTGTGTACTCAACACAAAACATATTAAAACCGAGTTCCAACCGGCAAAACACGCACACATTTTCTCAAATCTCAATATCGCCTTAACGTAGAGCCCAATTTACTTTTCACGCAACTCAGAGGTTTATAAAGCAATTTCACACTCAGCTTATAAACTCATAAAATAATGGGCTCCAACCGGCTATAAAACCGTGTGCAATTACATCACAACACAAAACATGCTTGTATTCTCAAATCATGGTTCATGCTACAATAATTCATCAAAATACATACACAAATGGTTTAGTTTTCCTTACCTCTTTGCACCTCGTATAGTGCAATCGTTTCCCCCGTATCACGGACTAGTCTCGCATTCCACTCTGGAACTCCCGAGCTGTCCAAACGATGTTAAAACATCAATACTCAATTATCTCATAAATCTCAATTCTCAAAATCGAGCATCATCGCTCATAACACCTCAATTTTCTCAATTCTCGTCACTCTACCCTAAACTATAACCTCATTCACAATATCTCAATGTTCGATATCTCTAATACCAATTATCTACGCTAATTCACCACATTGTCTATATTTCCGTTTATAGCACAATTCTCAAAATTGCCACAATTTCCAAATATCAACATTAATCCAACTACATTACAATCTCATCAATCCCTAATCATTCCTCAACTATTTCAACACAATTACCACCACCAATAACATCAAAATCAGCTCAAATATCAAGATCGAGGTTTAGAAATTACCCAAAGCTTGTGAGACGCACAACTCACGCCTCGATCCGATTCGTCCTTCGATTTCCAAGTATGTTGTTCTCCCTTTGATGAGGAACAACTTTCCTTCTTACCACAATAGCTGATTCGGCCGAAAATGGGGGATTTGGAGGAGTGAGAAACTAGGTTTTCGAAAAAATGGAGGTTTGGAAGAGAGAGAAAGTGAGATTTCAGGAGAAAACACGGGTTCCTTATATAGACTGGAGGTAGGAGATCGATCTGCCTCTTGATGAGATCGATCTGTGTTTGAAATTTGGGGACGATCTGGGCAATTTTATGCATAGGAGATCGATCTGTCGAGGGGTGAGATCGATCTCTTTATGGCTTTATGAGATCGATCTGCTCCTAAGGAGATCGATCTTCTCTCAAACAGATTCATTTGGAGATCGATCTCTTCCTCATGAGATCGATCCCTTCTCAAACAGATTCATAAGGAGATCGATCTCTTCCATTGGAGATCGATCTGCTCTTCAAATTTCCCCTTCCTCATCATTTTTAACTCACCAGATCGATCTCTCCTTCTCCCAGATCGATCTGTCCTCATGCTTCATGCTCATTTTACACACTTAATACATAAATCTCCAATTATAATTCCTACAATTCACTTAGCTCAATAAATTATACTCAAATTATTATTACATCAATAAAATATGTCTGAAATTCTCAGATCTCACATCCTCCCCACCTTAAAAAGAATTTGGTCCTCCAAATTCAACTCAACTAGTCAAAATAGATGGGGGTATCTCTCCTTCATGAGGCTCTCTAGTTCCCACGTTGCCTCTTCCCTTGAGTGATGTTTCCACAAGACTTTCACTAATGGGATGCTCTTGGTTCTCAGTACCTTCTCCTTTCTATCGAGAATCCGGACGGGTTCCTCAGTGTAGCTCATGTCCTCTTGTATGTCCATCTCGTCATACTCTATGACATGAGAAGGGTCCGGGTGGTACTTCCGCAACATAGACACATGAAAAACGTTGTGTATTCCGGACATCTGTGGGGGTAATGCCAATCTGTAGGCTACCTCTCCCACTCTCTCAAGAATCTCGAATGGTCCTATGTATCAAGGACTCAATTTTCCTTTCTTACCAAATCGCATGATACCCTTGCTCGGTGATACTCTCAGAAATACTGCATCACCAACATCAAATTCAAGTGGCCGTCTACGCGCATCCGCGTAGCTTTTCAGTCTACTCTGTGCAGCCCGTAACCTCTCACATATGAGTTTCACACTCTGTACGGCTTGCTCAACAAGCTCGGGAGCATTTATCTTTCTGTCACCGACTTCTTCCCAAGCTACAGGGGATCTACACCTCCTACCATATAGAGCCTCAAAAAGTGCCATTCCAATACTAGCATTATAGCTGTTATTGTACGCAAACTCTGCTAGGGGCAGGTCATCATCCCATGATCCCTTAAAATCCATCATACACGCCCTCAACATATCCTCCAGGGTCTGAATAGTCCTCTCTGACTGACCATCTGTCTGAGGATGATAGGCGGTACTAAAACTCAATCGAGATCCCATGGACTCCTGAAACTGGGTCCAGAATCTAGAAGTAAACCGGGAATCTCTATCAGAAGTAATACTCACTGGAGCCCCATGTAATCTAGCTATCTCGCTGACATATAGCTCAGCTAAGGCATCCACCGTATCTGTGCTCTTGATGGCAAGGAAGTGGGCACTCTTGGTCAATCTATCCACAATGACCCATATCGCGTCACGACCTCTTCGGGTCCTCGGTAAACCCATAATAAAGTCCATAGTGACATGCTCCCATTTCCATGTAGGAACAGGTAAGGGCTGTAGTAGTCCTCCGGGCTTCCGATGCTCAGCTTTCACTTGCTTGCATACTAAACACCTGGCCACATACTCTGCCACGTCTCGTTTCATACCACTCCACCAATACACCTTTCTCAAGTCTCGGTACATCTTAGTACTCCCTGGGTGCATGGTGTATCGCGAGCAGTGGGATTCTCTCAGTATCTGTCTCTTTAGGGTATCATCGTCCGGTACACAAATCCGTCCTCTGAATCTCAACAATCCATCCTCACTGATGGTGAGATCTGACTGCGAACTCTGCTCAGCTTGGCTAACCATATCTATCAATCTCTGATCACTGCGCTGCCCAGTTCTAATCTGATCCATGATCCTGGGCTCCATCCGCAAGCTAGCCAAAAATCCAGTCTCTACCTCTTTAACTTTGATCCGAAGTTCGGCGAACTGCTCTAACAAATCTCATTCCCTGATCATCATAGCAGATATCATACTCTTCCTGCTCAGGGCATCAGCAACTACATTCGCCTTACCCGAATGGTATAGAATCTCGCAGTCATAATCCTTAAGGAGTTTCATCCATCTCCTTTGTCTCATGTTTAACTCTTTCTAATCAAAGAGATATCTCAAACTCTTGTGATCAGTGAAGATCTGGAATCTTTCCCCATATAAGTAGTGGCGCCAGATCTTCAAAGCAAATACCACAGCGGCTAACTCCAAATCATGCGTGGGGTAATTCCGCTCATGGTCTTTCAGCTGACGCGATCCATATGCGACCACTCTCCCGTGCTGCATAAGCACACACCCCAATCCTTGATGAGATGCATCACTATACACCGAGAATCCTCCTGATCCCTCAGGGATAGTTAACACAGGTGCCGCCGTCAATCTCCTCTTTAACTCTTGAAAACTGAGCTCACATTGATCAGTCCATATGAACGGAGTCTCCTTACGCGTGAGCTTAGTCAAAGGAGCGGCAATCCTCGAGAATCCTTCCACAAATCTCCTGTAATACCCTGCCAAACCAAGGAAGCTTCGTATCTCAGTCACTATCCTCGATCTTTCCCAATTAAGCACAGCTGCTATTTTACTCGGATCTACTGATACTCCTTCCTCTGAGACTACATGCCCAAAGAAAGCTATCCGGTTCAGCCAAAACTCACACTTACTAAGCTTTCCGTACAATTGCTTATCTCGGAGTATCTGAAGTACTAACCACAAATGCTGTGCGTGCTCCTCATACGACCGAGAGTACACCAGGATATCATCAATAAAGACTATCACAAACTTATGCAGATAGTCTCTGAACACCTCGTTCATCAATCTCATAAATGCTGCAGGGGCGTTCGTCAATCCAAAGGACATCACCAGAAATTCGTAATGGCCATACCTTGTCCTGAAGGCCGTCTTTGGAATATCTTCCTCCTTGATCCTCAATTGGTGATAGCCCGATCTCAAATCAATCTTAGAAAAGACTGATGCCCCTCTTAGCTGATCAAGTAGATCGTCAATCCTGGGCAGCGGATATTTATTCTTCACCGTGGCTTTATTCAATAGCCGGTAGTCCACACATAATCTGAGACTACCATCCTTCTTCTTAACAAACAGTACTGGCGCTCCCCATGGCGAAACACTGGGTCTAATAAACCCTTGATCCAATAACTCCTGTAGTTGTTTCTTCAATTCCTCAAGTTCCACTAATGCCATCCTGTAGGGAGGTTTAAAGATCGGCTGAGTATCTGGTACCAAATCAATGGTAAACTCCAGCTCTCTCTCTGGTGGTAAACCTGGCAATTCATCTGGGAAAACATCCAGAAATTCACAAACCACAGGTATATCCTCAATCCTCGGATGTTCCCGCTCATCGTCTGAGATGAGTGTCTCATAACCTTCACATGAATAATCACATTTAATATTCTCCAAAATAATGTTAAGATTCTCAAATTACTCACTAGAAATCCACATAATCATTTCCTCAATATCTCAACCGTACACTGCAAGGTTCAGGTAGGGAGAAAGTTACAATCTTAGTGTAGCAGTCTAAACTCACTCGATTGGTCGCCAACCAATCCATTCCCAGAATTACATCAAACCCATGTATACTCAACATGATTAGATCTGCTAACATCACTCTATCTCCCACCTTAATTTCACACCCTCTACAGATTAACTCAGTTCTCTGGGATTCACGCATAGGGGTATTTACATGTAGTATATATTCTAGAGGTTCAAACTTCAAGTTTAATCTACATGCAAAATGCTCAGAAATAAATGAATGCGTGGATCCTGAATCAATCAACACATGAGCCTCATAATTACAGACAGAGAGTGTACCTCTTATAGTTTCTGCCGAAGCGTCTGCGGCCTCCTTATCCAGGGCAAACACTCGTCCCTGTGCCACAGGTTTCTTCCCTTTCTCTGCCGCAGTGGCCCGTCTCCGGGGATCCACTCTCTGAGGCTGTTGTCTAGCGGGCTCCGGAGCATGTGGTATCTGAGGTTGGGGACAGTCTTTCACTCTGTGACCCATGTCACCACATCTAAAACATCCGCGGATCGACCCAGTACATCTTCCCTCATGCGATCGGCCACAGTCTCTACAAATCCTCATCTCCGGCCTGACATATCGAGGGGTCTCCTTGATAATAGGATAAGCTCTGGGTCTCTCCAATCTGTCCTTCTGTACCTTAATCCTTCCTCTCCTGAAGGAACCTCTCCGAGCCTCTGTTTGGAAAATCGCTGGCCTCTTGCCCTTATCTTTATGCACTGCTCTGAGCTCATGCTGGGATTGTACCATTTCGATTCCTCTTTCAACCTCTTGTGCTCGTCTTAGAGCATCTCCAAACTCAGTAATACATAGCCCCATCAGTCTATCTCTAATGACGGGCTTCAACCCATACACAAACTTCTCTGTGCGGAGCTCTTCACTCTTGAAGGTCTCTGGGTCATATCTCAGTAGTGCGGTGAACTGGCTCTCATAGTCATCCACCGACATGTCACCCTGTACCAAACTCAAAAACTCGGCCTGTTTCCTTCTCTGGGCGGCTCGGGGTACATATTGGGTTCTAAAAACTGTCTGAAACTCTTCCCAGCCAATCACATCCTGGCGGGACATCAAGATACCCTGGGTAGTACTCCACCAATCTCGAGCTCTCCCCTTCAGCATATAGGCACTCATACTGACTCTCTCAGCATCGGTGCACCCCAGTAAATCAAATATAACTCTCAACTCCGTTAACCACTCCTCAGCCTCTGTAGGATCCTTCTTTCCCCTAAATGCGGGTGGATTCATCTTCAGAAATTCCTTTAGTCGGACCTTACTTCTGTCCTCAGGCTGAGTGACGGGAGGCACTGGGGTTATGGGAGGTCCTGGTGGTGGTGTAGGGGTAGTATCCGAGGCATTAACTCCAAAGTGTTGCGCGAATAGCGCTGCAATCTGCTCAAAACCTTGCCTCACATCGGTCTCAATCCGATTAAATCGAGAGTTAGGACTCTCTGGTTGTGGGACAGGTGGTGGAGCGGACTCTGCCTGCCTCCTCGAACGACCTCGTCGTTTACTCATTCTCAATCTCAACTCGTCTCCTGCGCGTACATATCACAATCGATTGAAATCTCAATCCTCAATTTCAGTTCATGACCAGACTATTACAGACACTTGGGATGTATTCTATTTCACTTAACCGACACTGACAGTACTAGACACCCTAAGCTCTGATACCAAGAAAACTCTGTCACGCCCCGAAAGTTTGCAGAAAATAGGGCAAATTTAAAACTTTTTACTCGTTAATTCACAATTAAAGGTGCATTCCTGTGCAGTGTCATACATCATCATAATTATCATGCCTCAGGATCTCATCACGACATAGTGTATATTGAATCATATACATTACTCAATTCCAAGTTAATTAATCCTAATACATCCCATATAATGATATACATCAAGTGTCTGTAATCACATTAATAGTCTGGGTACATGAAAGATAAAATATACCTCAAATACAATATATAAAGGGCCTGGAGCTCAAGTCCTCCACTAGCCACTACTCCGTACGCCGCAGGGAGATCCTTTTTCACTTGAAGAACTCTGGGGGGAAAGGAAAACAGGGTGAGCTTCTAAATCGCTCAGTAAGGGGGGTAAGGGAACTCAGTTATATAAACCATTTCACACATCACAAATATGTATTTCTTTATAAAGCTCATTTGAAATCGTAGCATGAAAGTTCTCAAAACATCATCTCATAACTCGATAAATCATGCGAAAACATGAAGATAAAAGGCTCAACATCGAGCACTCACAAGCATGTGTAAAGATATGCAATAATGGCTTTTCTCAATTACGTGATAAAAATCACCTCAGTAAATCACACGTGACAAGGTCACAAAACACAACTCATGTGTAAAACGAGACTAGGCAATAAAACTCAATTAAAACTCGTCATGGAACATCAAATATATATATAAGCTCCTCTGGGTGCGCATCCCAGGCATCCTCGTATAGAGGGAACGTCGACAATATGGTCGTATGCAAAGTATATTGGACTTATATGTTACCAGAACAAGGCTCGGCCTTACTTGCTAGCAGAGCAATGCCTCGCCTAATGCACACTGACACGTGGTCCCTGGGTCGGTTCCCAGGTGGCCCACTCTCTCGGTCTTACATGCTACCAGAGCAATGCCTCCCAACGCTACCAGAGCGGAGGAATAATCGGACTTATATGTTACCAGAACAAGGCCTGTGGTCCCTGGGTCGGTTCCCAGGCGTCCCACTATATCGGTCTTATATGCTACCAGAGCAAGGCCCGTGGTCCCTCGGTCGGTTCCTAGGCGTCCCACTATATCGGTCTTATATGCTACCAGAGCAAGGCCCGATGTGTATTCAACATGACACGCCTAAGTCTCAATCATTAGCCATTATCTTATAAAACGTTATGCCTTCACGTAGAACTCATAATGGTTTTCTCTTAAAACTCATTTAAAACATTTGTGTACTCAAACACAAAACATATTAAAACCGAGTTCCAACTGGCAAAACACGCACACATTTTCTCAAATCTCAATATCGCCTTAACGTAGAGCCCAATTTACTTTTCACGTAACTCAAAGGTTTATAAAGCAATTTCACACTCAGCTTATAAACTCATAAAATAATGGGCTCCAACCGGCTATAAAACCGTGTGCAATTACATCACAACAAAAAACATGCTTGTATTCTCAAATCATGGTTCATGCTACAATAATTCATCAAAATACATACACAAATGGTTTAGTTTTCCTTACCTCTGTGCACCTCGTATAGTGCAATCGTTTCCCCCGTATCACGGACTAGTCTCGCATTCCACTCTGGAACTCCCGAGCTGTCCAAACGATGTTAAAACATCAATACTCAATTATCTCATAAATCTCAATTCTCAAAATCGAGCATCATCGCTCATAACACCTCAATTTTCTCAATTCTCGTCACTCTACCCTAAACTACAACCTCATTCACAATATCTCAACGTTCGATATCTCTAATACCAATTATCTACGCTAATTCACCACATTGTCTATATTTCCGTTTATAGCACAATTCTCAAAATTGCCACAATTTCCAAATATCAACATTAATCCAACTACATTACAATCTCATCAATCCCTAATCATTCCTCAACTATTTCAACACAATTACCACCACCAATAACATCAAAATCAGCTCAAATATCAAGATCGAGGTTTAGAAATTACCCAAAGCTTGTGAGACGCACAACTCACGCCTCGATCCGATTCGTCCTTCGATTTCCAAGTATGTTGTTCTCCCTTTGATGAGGAACAACTTTCCTTCTTACCACAATAGCTGATTCGGCCGAAAATGGGGGATTTGGAGGAGTGAGAAACTAGGTTTTCGAAAAAATGGAGGTTTGGAAGAGAGAGAAAGTGAGATTTCAGGAGAAAACACGGGTTCCTTATATAGACTGGAGGTAGGAGATCGATCTGCCTCTTGATGAGATCGATCTGTGTTTGAAATTTGGGGACGATCTGGGCAATTTTATGCATAGGAGATCGATCTGTCGAGGGGTGAGATCGATCTCTTTATGGCTTTATGAGATCGATCTTCTCTCAAACAGATTCATTTGGAGATCGATCTCTTCCTCATGAGATCGATCCCTTCTCAAACAGATTCATAAGGAGATCGATCTCTTCCATTGGAGATCGATCTGCTCTTCAAATTTCCCCTTCCTCGTCATTTTTAACTCACCAGATCGATCTCTCCTTCTCCCAGATCGATCTGTCCTCATGCTTCATGCTCATTTTACACACTTAACACATAAATCTCCAATTATAATTCCTACAATTCACTTAGCTCAATAAATTATACTCAAATTACTATTACATCAATAAAATATGTCTGAAATTCTCAGATCTCACAGATTTTAATTGCGTGGAGCACTGTAAGTAATTTTGCTCGGTTTTACTTTCTTTATTTTATAGTTTTTATTATTTTATTGCTTTCAGTATTTTTAATTCTAGCTATGTAGATCACCCACTTTAACTTCATTATTTGTTTGGATATACTTAGGGTAAGAATAATCGGTAGTTAATTAGGCTGATCAACTTCTCCGTGGGATGATAACTCGGGACTCAAATCCCATTATTACTTGTACGACCCGTGCACTTGCGGACATATACCCTTAGGGCATGTCACTCATCACGCAGTCTGATTTGCTCCCAATCCAATCTTCGGAACAACGTATAAATATTCATCAGGTCAAATACAATATAATTAATTGTATTTTCATATTTTTTTGGGCTTAATTTAAATCATTGGGCCCGTTTACCCCTATTGGGCCTGGTTACACCATAATGGGCCTTAACCGGCCTTAAGCCCATTTTCCACTTACTATTCATATTATCGAGACCTATTGGGCTCATTGGGCCCATCAGTATTTATTGGGTCTCGTTCTAAACTCTCGAATAGCTCAATTAATTATTTACGACAATTTATCTCTAATTTCAGAATATAATTCATTTTATGCGAAAATTAAATCCGTAATTTATGTGATAAATTTTTAACACGCATAACGATGTAAATTGTCATAAATAAGGGTTACTTACCCGAGATTTCATGATAGTATGCAAATCGAGGCTAACTCAAGCTCTCGTTTGACGTCAATTGTCGAGCTACACAATTACATATTTTTTTCGGTAAATTTTCAGTCGAATATTAGTCAAATTAAATATTCTAAAATTTAAATCGGTCAATTTCGACCGCTTACCGACTTACCCGTAGCTCGATTGCATCACCGAAATTTTTCCCAATTTTTTCCTCTTTTTCTTCCTTTTTTTCTCATTTTTCTCTTTCCTCATTGGCTAAACTGGTTCGGTTCGGTTCAGCATACCATCACTGCACTGAACCAGTCCGTACCAGTTCAGGCCTCAACTTTGCCGTTTCGGCGCCGTCCGATCGGTTCCCGGAGCGATTTCGGTGCCGATCGATGCGCCATCGCCTGGGTGAACTTCTTTGGGCCTCGGGTTGGACCGATCGGCTCTGGTGGCTGTCAGATTCCTTTTTTTTCTCCCGCGGTAATCCCTCCGTCCATCTGGTGTTCTCCGACGATGTCGGTGAGCGTGCCGGTGCCTGGTGGGTCGCCCGATGTCGAGCTTCCTTCGTCGACTCTTCGTCTGGTCGATGGGTCGTCGGATGCTTGCCGGTGATTCTCCCTCGGTTCGGCTTCATTTTTCTTCTGTAGAATCGCGATTTCGCGATTCTGCGTTTTCATTTTTTATTATTTATTTATAATTTATTTTTATTATTATTTTATTCATTAAAATATTCTAAAAATCTCAAAATATCTAAAAAATCATATTTAATTCATTTTATCCATAAATAAATTTATCAGTCTTATTTTGTCTTTTCAATATATTTTTTCAATATTTTCGGGATAATTTTTTGAGGTGAAAATTTTAATTAATTCCAATAAATTCATATCTTGATCAATTGGACTCAAAATTTAATTATTTCTTTGTTATTGATCAAGATTTCTCAATTCCATATTTATAATAAAATTTTCTTATCGAATTTATACTGGATTTCGATATTTTGACTGTTTTACCCTTGCACGTGTTCAGGAATCTTTTATTCATTCCATTTGCATTTTTCATTCATGTGAAACTCTTTTTATGATTGAATTTACATATAACCATATTTACATCATTTGAATCATAATAAATTTACGATAAAAATCGGGTCTTACAATATCCTACCTAGAGGTACAGGTTTCACATGTTCAAACAATTTACATGCAAGTGTAGGCGATATGAATGAATGCGTGGCAGCAAGATCAATTAATGCTAATGCTTTAAAATCAAAGACTAGGATGGTACCTTTAATCACATTTGTAGCAGCTTCTGCAGATGCTTAGTCCAAAGCAAACACTTGCCCTCGACCAACAGCTTGTTTTCCTTTCTCTTCAGCTATGGCATTCCTCTTACGAGTAGGTGCCTCAACTGTAGGCTTCTCTGGCTCTTTGCTCTTCTGTGGGAATGTATCGACCAACTCTTGGTATTCACGAGCTATGTTCCCTGGTTTACCACATCCATAACATGATCTCATTAAAGGGCATTGTCTACTCCCATGATATCTACCACACATCCTGCACTGCTCGGTGGTAGGTCGAGGTGTGAGACCCCGTATATGTATAACATTGTATATGTGTATATTGGATTACGAAATAAATACATGCAAGTTTTAAAGTGTATAGCGAGTGAAAGAAGTACATTTCTGTGAGTGGAATGTAAATATATTGAATTTTGGGTGGTGTGGTAAAATGGAAGGAAGATTGCATGAGTTGTGCACTTTCATTTAGTTTATATTATATACCTTTGGTTATACAAAGATTTCACACAAGTTTTAATGTGTATAAAGTATGAATGGATGCCATTTTCAAGTCTTAAAGGTGGTTGGATGGGAAAATAACTATATCTGCAAATTAAGGATTATTTGGTGTAAGTTTCTACAGAAAACTGCAACAAAATTTAGAAAATATGAATGTCAGATCTATCTCATAGGATGAGAGATCGATCTGAAAGAGCCAAAATACTCTTATTCGAGCAATAGGAATAGGGCAGATCATCTCCAAAGGGGCCAGATCGATCTGCTAAACATTCTGTAATGAGAAGATCGATTTTTAAGGTAAGCAAATCGATTTTCTTAGCTCTCGGGTTGGAGCAGATCAATCTCCTCCCTAGCTAGATCGATCTCTTTAACTCTCTGCCTAAGACAGATCGATCTCAAGCCTTCGACAGATCGATCTCATGCCTTTAAAATGACGTGAAAACAAGGGATTTAAGAGGACTAGATCGATCTCCTTCCAATGCAGATCAATCTCATCAAGCAATTTCTATAAATAAGGGTAGTGGAATCTGCATTTCACGGGAACAACCAATTTCTTCCATCTTCCAATCCAAAAACCTAGTTTTCTCTCTCTAAATCATCCCATTTCCAGTAAGATTTGAGGAAAGGCTATTAGATACAAATTTGTTCACATCAAATAGAAGAACAACATAGCTTGGAGGTATTTTTCCCATTTGTTGGATTTAAAGAACAAATGGGCATTTCTATTTGGAGCAAAGAGGAAATCTAAAGAGGTAAGTTTCTAGTGCACCAATCCAAGTACATTTATTTGGTTATTGATTTTGAAGTTGATTTGGTGTGCATATTAATGGTAGAACTACCTAGAATGCCATGGAACAATTGTAACCTAGAAATAGGTTAGTGTGAGAAAGTGAAATGTAGTGGTATTAATGATGAATGGGATATCTTAAGGTGATAATGGTATTGTGGGTATGATTTTAAGATGATGTTATGGAATAAATTGTAAGACTTATCCAAAAAGGGGTAAAATAAGTATTTAAGGCATTAGGTAAAATGCATAGTTGAATTAAAGTTAGCAACATTGACTCAACTGTTCAGATGAATGAATTCAGCATCCGAGGATACACCCGGAGCAAGTTGAGCCAAAGCGCGGAAGCGAAGAGGGAGAGAGTCGCACCCGAGTAAATCGAGGTAAGGGAATTGTGTTGACTCTTAGAGATATCTGTGTGCAATTTGGGCTCATAATGTTTTGCTAGAGTGCATGTGACACTAAGAAATAAAATTGGGTGATTGAAGGGCAAAGAGTTGAGATTTTGAGAAATATGCATGAAAACAAAACCATGATGCTTTGAAAACCTTGTTTATAGCTTTTTAGCATGTGAGTGGTAGGTTGGCTAATATTTGAAATGATTTACAAAAGAAATGACTTGATTTTGGTTTTATAACCATGCTTTGCAAAGGATTGAGCCACCTACATGGTTTTCGTGAGAATGAAAGCATGCTAGAGTATGACTCGCACGAGATTTGATGTGTTTTATACGCATGAGTGCTAGAGCTTAGCTAGTAATAGTTTTCACATGGATTTTTATGATGTTATGCTAGAGTTGAGCTCGCACAGACTTTATATTGGTTTTGGCATGGTGCTAGAGCATAGCTTGCATTAGATGCCCATCATACTTGTTTTTGTGCTTGAGATTACTCGTACGTGATTTTATGTCATTATTGATAGCCGTGCTAGGAGCTTCAAGTAGACTGGGTGTCACACCGATTAAATAGGCTCGTACATGCATTTTAAGATGTGGCGTGATATGATGTGTTGATATGGGTCCACGGAGTATGTGTACCGTGAAGGTAGCATGGAGTACGTTGTACCATGTTGAGATTGTGTTATGCTGTCTTCGGATGATGTTTAGATCTGCTATGGACCAGCGTGTTAGACGTGACCCATCTCCAATGTGGAAGCAGATAGTGGTGATACCCCGCACACCTAATCAGTGTAGCCTGGGATCACAAGATATGGCCATAGTCCTAGATGAGATTTCCCTTATTATATTGCCTATCTCACATATCTATTGTTTTATGAATAAATCCATTTTTTATGAATAAGTCCTAGATGAGACTTTCAATTAGTCAACACTAAATTCTCATGCATGTATCATTTTTTTCTGGAATTTAATCTAAATCAATACACATACATATCGACATATCAGTAACAATATTAAATTTCCAAAAATTGACAACACCCTTACCCCTAATTTACTCCAGTCGAACCTCCTAGCTAATTTTCCCCAAATTGCTCAAACAATTTTTTGGAAATCCTTGGTGGTTGCCTACTATCCTACATATTGGCCACGCAATTGGAGGAGTTCTTCATCAAATCAAATCACCTAAGCTCTAAATTCCTACATGCAGCTCTCAGTTCTAGCTAGAAATGCAGAGTCCATGGCTATTTCAACAAGTCTCTGGTATGGTGGAGGTTAAAAACGTGTTTGGTGAGCTTAGAAGGTAATAATATATGTCTAAACAAATTTCTAAACACCCTATACTAACATGCAACAAGGGATTTCTGATTTTAGTTGGCTGTTTACAGAACAAATCTGGAAATAGGGCTGTTTATGCGTGGATGACAATAGAGGTGTGGATGGTTGTTGCATGCAAGCCTAGGAGGTTGATTTGAGATGACTGGTGGCGTGGTTGGTGGCTAGATTTTCCAGCTGGTGAGGTGGTGATGGCGTGATGGGGAGGGAGGAAAAAGAACACTTTTCTGGTTTTGTTTTCCCTTGGCTGAAAATGTGAAAGGGGTATGAGGGAACCAGAATTGGTTTAGTTTTCTATTTATATTTTCTGTATAATTTAAGTTCTTATTAGTTTAATCATTTGATAATTTAATTTCCAGAATTAACAACTTAATTATACATGCATATAGTTCAACTTTTACTATGGTTTTAGAAATTAAATAATAAGTGCAGTTTTTTCAAATTTTAATTGTCACGCCCTCCTCCCACACTCGACTTACCAAAAACCACAACAAATTTTTCGCTTTTTACTTACCTTTCTCTCCTCAATAGTTGGGCTGTGATTAGGCATTAGTCTCCTTATCCACACATACATACATGTCATTCTAAATATTTATCGACTGTACGTACACTTTCTCATAAGTAAATTCATATACCTAATATAATTACATCATTACATTTACATCCCTAACATTAAATCGTGTACATCAATGTATTTATGCATTGTTCAGATACAAAAGAGTGTGCATGTATATACCTTTCGCTAGATGGGGAGTGGCAGCGGATCAAAGGAATGCAATATCCTGGCCGACTCGATCTACTGACGAGAATCTGTAGAGATGGGGGGAAAATGAATCAACGCGCTCAGTAAGGAAATCAGTCAAGCAAGTAGACATCCATACTATCTACTGAAAATAGTGCTTTGCCTGTCCTTCTCTCAATTTAAAAGAATGTTTCAATATATATATAATATAGTACAGATTTAAAATCCCATGTACTAAACACATGCTGGTTTATCAATCAGAGTCATTCGTGCAAAACAGTGCATATTTAATCATTTAAGAATGTCTTTATATAAAATATGTCATTTACTGTAAAACCCAATTTTTATCATAAGAGCAAATGGAATGAATAGAAATTTTCGAGTGTATTTAAAAATGCAAAAGGATTGGAAATGAATTCTCGAACACGTGCAAGGGTAAAACGGTCAAAAGATCGAGATAATTAAATTTTGACAAGAAAATTTAATTAAAAATAATGGGAATGAGAAATCTTGATCAATGAAGAAGAAATAACTAAATTTCGGGTTAAATTGATCAAGATATAAATTTATTTAATATTTTCAGAATTTTCACCTCGGGAAATAATTCTGAAAATAATCAAAAATTATACCGAAAAGGCAAAATCGAACTGAGAAATTCATTTATGGATTAAAAGAATAAAATAGTATTTTTTAGATATTTTTTAGATTTTAATATTATTTTAATGATTAAAATAATATTAAAATAAATTATAAAAAATTATAAATAATAATAATAAAAAAAAGTGAAAATCGCGAAACGCAATTTTTTGGGAAAACGAAGCAGAAGGCCGAGGCTGCCTCACCCAACGTCGACCACCAGCGACCAACCTAGAGGAGCGGCCAACCAGAGGGAAGGCAGCCGAGCCACCAGCAAACCGAACAGGCTGACGAACAGCGGCAATCGACGGTCGAATGGGGAAGAAAGCGAACCGAGGAGAAAAAGGGAATCAGCGGTAATCGACGCCGATCTAGCCCCAACCGGCCATAGCCGAGGGTTCCCCAGGCATAGGCGACACGATCGGTGGTGGCCACAACCAGTGAAACGACCGACAGCGCCCTAAACAACGGCCAAACAGAAACGGTACCGACGATGAGGAGAGAACAGGCCGGACCAACCACTTTTCGGCGACCTTGGACAAAACCGATACCAGATCCGAGCTGCGGACGACCTTGCAGAGCTTCTGGTGACGAAAATTGGTGGAGAATCGATCGGCAAAGCATCGAACCGGTCGAACCGGACTGAACCACTGGATTGAACCGGTCTGAACCGAGTTGAACAGAACCGAACCGGTTCAGCCAAAAAGAAAAGAAAGGAAAGAGAAAAGGGGGAAAAAGAAAAGAGGAAAAATTGGAAAAAAATCCCAGTGATGGAATCGAGCTACGGGTAAGTCGGTAAGCGGTCGAAATTGACCGATTTAAATTTCAAAATATTTAATTTGGTTAATATTCGACTGAAAATTTACCCGAAAAAATATTAAATTGTGTAGCTCGACAATTGATGTCAAACGAGGACTCGAGTTAGTCACGATTTTTGTATTATCATGGAATCTCGGGTAAATAACCCTTATTCATGATAATATTACATCGTTATGCGTGTTAGAATTTACCGCATAAATTACGAATTTAATTTTCGCATGAAATGAATTATATTCTGGAAAATTTGGATAAATTGTTGTAAATACTAAATTAAGCTATTCGAGAGTTTAGAATGAGACTCAATAAATACTGATGGGCCCAGTGAGCCCAATAGGCCTCGATAATGTGAATAATCAGTGGAAAACGAGCTTAAGGCCAATTAAGGCCCATTATGGTATAATCGGGCCCAATATGGGTAAACGGGCCCAATGGTTTAAATTAAACCCATAAAATTATGAAATACAATTACATATATTGTATTTGACCTGATGAATATTTATCCGCAGTTTCAGAGATTGGATTTGGAGCAAATCGGACTGCGTGACGAGACATCAGTGGAAAAGGTCAGAATGTACAAAAAAATGAGGTAAGGGAATTGTGTGAGTAGCTACGCGTACTTTAAATAGCTTTTGTATACACTGAATATATATGTATACATTGATATTGTACAAGGTCCTAAAAATGGTTTAAAGATTTTAAGGACTCGAAATAGGTAAAGACTATTTTACCCCTATTGAGGGAAGTTCACCTAAGGATGGTGAAAGCATGACATGCATGAAATGCATGATTTAAGTAATTTCTGAATTAAGGAATTTTATTGATTTTTAAGCAAAGTAAATCGATAGATTGGCCAGTAATTGCATAAATTTCACAAGATAACACAACGTAAGTGTTATTTATATTTAAATGAAAATCCTTTGGAAAATGGGCCAACTATCAAGTTTATATGGAAACAGATAGTGCTGGCACATAGCTCGCACTATATCTACGTTTGTGAGTGTGCATAAATGTGCTTGTGCGATTGCTCACACCGACTTGTGTGACATCATATGCATGAAATGTGCTAGAGCGATTGCTCGCACTGATTTTATTCTTGTGAAATGCATGAGAAGTGCTGGAGCCTATATCGCACTCTGTTTTGACTGTTTTGACGATTTTGACTGAAAATGCATAAAAAGGTGCTGGAGCGATTGCTCGCACTAGTTTCAATGATTTGACGTGCATGAGAGGTGTTGGAGCTTAGCTCGCACGAGATTTGATTTATTGATGCATAACACCGTGTTGGAGCTCGCTCTCACATGATTTTATATGGATTTATAATTCATTCATTTTTAAGTCGTACTGGAGTGCTACTCGTACGCAGATTTTACTGATTTTTATGACACCGTGCTACAGCTTCGCTCGCACGAGATTTTTAGATATCATGAATATGCATGGAGCCGTGCTAGAGCTTCGCTCGTACAGGGATTCATATGACATGCATGGAGCCGTGCTAGAGCTTCGCTTGCACAGGGATTCATATGACATGCATATAGGCGTGTTGGAGCCTCCTGTAGACTGTGTGTCATAGTGAGATGATATGCTCACACGTGCATACTGAGACAGAGATGATATGGGTGGATAAGACCTATTGTAGGCACCCCTGACTGAGCTTGGGTTCACGGAGTATGTTGTACCGTGTATGTCACACGGAGTACGTTGTACCGTGGGGATTGTTGGAGTGGAGTGGCATTAGCCACGAGGCAGCAAGCCTTGCCCTCGCAATCCTGGTGTTATGCTATTCTGGCGGGTAGGACGACCCACCTCCCGTTTCAGGTGTGATACCCCGCACACTAGGTACCGTGTTGCCAAGGATCACGAGGTTATAGCCATAGTCCTATGTTGTTACTGATAGTTACCTACATGTCTCACATGATATAACTATTGGTCGATAGACCAGGGTAGACTGGAGGGAGGGGTCAGGCCCCCGATTTTATGATTTTATGATATGTGACCCTGAAAGAAGGGTGGTTTTATAACCGAAGTTTTATAATGAATTTTAATGAATTGTTTTATGAGATGATTGACTCGGAAGGGTTAGTTTATATTACAGTTTTAAATGTAATGATTTAAATGCAGTAGCATGATGAGTTTTCCATGCTTTAATGATAAATTTATGAAATGATTGTATCTCATGATTTGTTTTATATCGCATGAAATAATGCATGATTTTGATTTAATTCATGCTAAGTATGATTTACTGATGTCACATAAAATGCCATTCATGCATAAGTAGTATGATTTATATATACACGAACAGTTTTTTAAACTAAGTCATTGATGACATACATGAATTTGTGCTTGAGATTTTAATGAAAAGAAATGGATTTTAAGGGCATGGCATTATGAGCATGTAGATAGTGGAGCTATCTACTTACTTGCATAATTGCCTTATTGAGCGTGTGGTTTCTTACCCCCCTTTTTTCCCATCTTTTCAGAGCACTCGCAATAGTTATTGAGCGGCTGAGGACTTGCATTCTTGGTATCCGCTACTTCCCATCGAGAGACAGGTATACACATTTGCATAGTTTTATATCTAAATATGTAATGCACAGTACTGTAAACAGATATGATGTCAGGGATGTAGGGTTATAAATACCATTGTGTATGTATTTAATTAAAGTCAAAAGATAGTAAACTCTGATATGTGAATGTGATTATGGAAATGGAATGGTAAATAGGTGAGAGGTGACTAACACCGAATCATAGCCCAACTGTTTGTAGGATGGTCACGATGAGAGAAATGTAAGAATTAAATAATAAATGAAAAAGCGAAAAATTTACTCTGATTTTTAGGTAATTTGGGTTGTGACATTTACATTCAAAACACAGTAAATATGACATTTCTCATCACAACAGAAACAAATCGGGTTCCGACCCATCCCTCAGGTCTACCTGTATCATAAAACACATGTGATATATCATGCGAGACTCAGTGGCTAAATGCAATAACTCCGAACTATGGCCATATCCTAACATGTGGTGAAATCTCAAGCAACACAATACTCGGTGTGCGGGTTATCACTGCGGTAACGGGAAGGGGATCAGTCGATCACAATTGCCAGCTATCAGGAACTCTCCTCCACAACTCCACAACAAAACACGATACAATGTACTCCATGCCACATGCACGGTACAACGTACACCCGTGGACCTTACATCATGGTCGGGGTGTCTGCTATAGGTCTTAGCCTCTCATACCATGGAATAATCAGTGCCATGTCTCTAAATCCACGTGCGAACATCTCCAGTGTGACACTCAATCTACACGAGGAAATCGTCACGGTTTTTCTAACATGTCTATATATCACATAAAACTACAGTGTGCGTCTTGAGTGTGACTCACAGTCAACGCTCCACCTCAAAACACTGTATATGCATGTTAAAATATCAAACACTAGTGCGAGAAAACCTCCAGCACTAGGTCATGCATAGTCTCATTTCAAATCAAGTACGAGAAAATCGCTCAAGTACTATGTCATGTACAAATCATGAAGAATCGAGTACGAGCAACGCTCCAACACTCTGTCATGCATCTCATGTAAAACTCGAGTACGAGCTAATCGCTCCAGCACTCTCTCATGCATAATCACATAAAATTGAGTACGAGCAATGCTCCAGTACTCTATCATCCATGTCAAATAAATGTAGTGCGAGTAAACCTCCAGCACTAATGTATGTGAAAAACATCTGGAATCAAGTGCGACCTGTGCTCCAGCATGATTGTTTCCACATAATTCGGTAGATGGCTCTTTAAAAACAGGAATGTTTAAAATCACTAAAATCAGCACTATAAAGTGTGCTTAGTTTACATCGACCTCAAAACATTAGCCTATCTACCTACTCTTCTGCTACACAGCAATAAAACCACTCAAAACATCATTTCCATGCTTTTTACAACTTTTCTCAAAATTTGACTTTTTGCCTAACTAGGGGTAAATTTGTAATTTACCAATTCGGGTCCCTATAATATTACTGGTTCTCTCTGACCCTTAAACAATTTCAGTGAATGTAAAATCCAACGAAAATATGCACAGATATCTCTAACAACTTGCAAGAGTCCCCTACCTTGGATCACGTAGTGTGACCTCTCTTCCTTTGTGCTGTCCAAACCTCGCAATCCGGTCACTCTCAATATGACTTTGGACCTGCATTTAACCATTCACTGGATTAATTTCATGTTTCCTACTGTATTACACATTTAATATTGTTCATTTCACTTAATTGTGCCCGTTTACTCTAAATGGGCCTTAATACTTTAATTGGGCCTTAATTCGTATTAAGCCCATTTTTCATGTATTATTTCCCTTCATCAGGGTCTATCGACTCATTGGGCCTATCAATACCCATTGGGCTTTATTCCAAGCTCTTTGGATAGCCCATATATCATTTACGACAGTTAATTCAAAATTCCGAAGATAAATCACTAAATGCGAAATTTAATCCGAAATGCGTAAAATAAATCTTAAATATGCAATAATCACATAAATTATCGTAAATGAGCTTCACTTACCCGAGATTATGCGATGGTACGTAAATCGAAGTTCGGTCGGGCTTTCGTTCGGAATTTATCGTCGAACTGCACAATTTTGTATATTTAACTTCGGGTTAATTTTCGATTAAATATAATTTAAATAAATTTATTGAAAATCAAATTGGTCACTTTTGACCTCGTATCGACTTACCCGAAGTCCGGTGAAATCCCAAAAATTCTCCTTTTCCTTTTTCTTTCTTTTTTCTTCTTTTTCCCCTTTTCTCCTTGGCTGAACCAGTCCAATTCGGTTCAGTGCAGAAGCTTCTTCACTGAACCGCCGACCAGTTCAGGACTTCTTTGGTCGTGCTGACGTCGTCCGGTCGGTTCCCGATGTCTCACCACCGCCGTTCGGTGCACCACAGCCTGGGGACCTCTCGGTTGGCCTCGATCGGAACCAATCACCACCGGTGGCCGTCGGATTTCACTTCTCCTCTCCGTGACTTCAACCTCGTCGATCTACCTTTTTTGGCGCCGGTGGAGCGCGTTGCCGGTGGCTGGGAGGTCGCATGGAATCCCTCTTCCTTTTTCTGTTGCTTGCCTGGCCGTGGGGTCGCCAGTGCTCGCCGTCCGGTGGTGAATCTCTTGTCTCGACTTGATCGCAGGTTCCTCTTCAATTTTTTTCTCTCTCCCCGATTTTCAATCCAATTTTCTGATTTTTTCCTTTTTTTAATATTTATAAATGATTTTAATATTATTTTAATCCTTAAAATAATATTAAAAATTCCCAAAATATCTAAAAAATTCATATTAAATTCATTTAATCCATAAATGAATTTATTAGTTCGATTTTACATTTTCGGTATATTTTTCTAATATTTTCGGGCTCGCTTTCCGAAGTGAAAATTCTGATAATATTAAATAAATTCATATCTTGATCAATTGGACTCGAAATTAAATATTTTCTTCGATTTTGATTAAGATTCCTCAATTTCATATTTTTAATGAAATTGTCTTATCGAAATTATTCCAGATTTTAGTCATTTGACCGTTTTACCCCTGCACTCGTTCGGGAATCAACTTAACCCTTATCTCGTTGTTATGTAGCTTACATGCATTTTTAATTTCTTAAATTTTGTCGATTGCATGATAGTAAATACTCTTCTTATGATTCAACTATGAAATAAAGTGTTCGTACACATAGGAATCATAAGATACAAGCTACATACGTAAATCGAAAATATGGGTCTGACATTAATCTACATAAATTCTAGTTTCTATGTCTAATGTATATGGTTTTAACAATTTAAATAACACAATTACAGATTTTAATTTCAATCTATATGTTTTACTCTAATACATATATATATATATGATAATTCTATTTTTTATAGAATTATTTGTGCTTAAATTCCTAATTATTTATTTAATCCCCATATTATTTTATTAATAATCCCCTTTATTTAATTAAAATTCTTTAATGTGCAGATAAATTAAATCCGAATGAAACTCAGTCGTTTCAGACGAAATTGGGCTGAAAACGAGCTAAAAGAGACTGGACCACTTCCAATTTGCAAACCGAGTCATCAGTCATCCGGACACGCGTGATGCCAGGTGTCTGTATTTTATTTGCTCCGAAACGATAAGATTGAAAGACACCGTTCCAACCCTCTGGAAGATACACGTCGGGCCACATCGCACAGCTAATTGGACAAAAAGGCTGATGACGTGGAAATATCTACTCTGCAGCAAATCAAATGAAGACAAGTGGCCAAACAATGCCAACTCATCTAGGATGAAAATTTACCATTGTACCCCTATGTTTTTGTATAAATAGAACATGATGGCAATTGAAAAATGAAGTAGGAAGTAGGAGTAGGGTAAGTAGAGTAGAATTTAGGAGTAGGGTAGAGTAATTTTAGGAGTAATTTTAGAATAGTTTTATTTTAGTTTAAAGTTTTCATTGTTATTTTCTATCTTTCTTTGGTTTTCTTTTAGCTTTCACGTCAATGGCTATAACCACCATTGTTATAGAACTTTTCAAGCTGCCATGTTATTTTCTTTGAATGAAAAATTTTAAATCTAGTTGCTGAATTTATCTTTTACTGCATCATTGTTATTTTCTTTTCTTTGGTAGTTCATTCGGGTTATTAGTTTCGTGGTGTAGCCGAGCAGTGTGAGAGGCTGTCTATAACTGGTGACAGTGGCTAAGCATCCTCTCCTTGCTCTGCTGCATCCATTAGCACGCTAGGTCCTCTATTCCCTTTGTTTTCAATTCCACTATTTTTACATTAGTAGTTATGAGGAGTCGAGGAAAAGAAAGAACAAGGAACTGTGGCCTTAGCTCTCGGTTTCATTCCAATCGAATATTCTGTTTACATTGGCTGCTTTAGTCTCCATTAGTGTCATTTTCTCCTTATTGTTGTTGATGTTTTTTTGTATCTCCTTTTTAAGTATCCACTAGCCACCTTTGTTGTACTCTGTTTCAATACTCGTGCACTGTTCATTGAGAGTTGTTTGCTCGAGTTGAAAGTGTTGTATAAGTAGATGGCTAAGGAGTTGCTAGCAGCAGTTTTCCTCATCTTTCCTACTTCCATTTCCCTTGTTTTAACTTTTTTAAATTAGTTACTGTTTTATGTTGATCCCTGTTGCTAAATACTTTCATTATATTTTATGTTGCCGTTTAGCTTCTGCATTGCTCGTGAGAATCGGGGCTGAGTGAGGCTCCTACGTGAGTGATTGTGTGCAGGAGGCAAGACACGAACTGGACGAGTGAGGCATGTTGGGCTGTGTAAATTAAGCAGATGGACGCACCATGGCAGCAGACCGGGACCAGCTCTACCTCTCTGTTCTCCCCTGTTCTATGAGTCATCTACTGTTCATTTTCTTGTTTGTTGTTAACTTTTGTTTTCATTATATGTTATATTTCCTGTTTGTCTCTTCTGCTTTAAGCCTTCAAGTAACAACTTCTGCTTTTGTTTTGTCTTAATTCTTATTTGTATTGCTAATCATTTAAAATTTTGCTGTATTATTCTGTTTTACTCTTACTGTTATGTGCATGAGTGATGGCATGGCGGGTCAGTTTTAGAGCGGGAGACGATGCTCCCCTGATGTTCTGTTGCTGTTACAGGAATTAAAGGAGTGTTGCTGTAAGACCCGATATTTTCAAGTGCATTTAAAAATGCAAAAGGACTTAAATGACATTCCCGAATACGTGCAAGGGCAAAATGGTCAAAAGATCAAAATTCGGTATTAATCGGGACAAGAAAATTTAATTAAAAATATGAGAATGAGAAATCTTGATCAATGATGAAGAAATAATTAAATTTCGGGTTAAATTGATCAAGATATGAATTTCTTGGGATAAATCGGGATTTTCGCATCGAAAAATAATCCCGAAAATAATCGAAAAATATACCGAAAAGGTAAAATCGGACTGAGAAAATTATTTACAGATTAAATGAATAAAATATAAATTTTTAAAAGATATTTGTGTATTTTAATATTATTTTATTGATTAAAATAATATTAAAAAAAAATTAAATTATAAATAAAAAAATAAAATCTGAAAAAATAAAAAAAAAAAATAAAAAAAAAAAAAAGAAAATTCGCGAAAACGCGAAGAGAAACAGGAAACGGAAGCTGAAACAGAGGGAGCCCCCTCTGCCTCACCGATCACCGGCGATCGGCGGAGGCCCAAACCAGAGGCGAGGCCAGCCGAGCCACCAGCAACTCGAACAGGCTGACGAACGGCGACAAACGGCGGCCGAATGGGGAAGAAAGGAAGCCGAGACCGAGAAAGAGGAGAACGTCCGATTCGACGCAACCACCGGCGGACAACGCGAGGAGGCGACTGGCGAAGGTCGATCGGCACCCGAGGAAGCCGACCCGCACACCCACGCGCCCTGAAGTCGCCGGAAAAAGCCAGATCGACGGAGGAGAGCCGCGGGGAAGAAAACCCCGATTCGCCTGCGATGGCGCCGATTCGACCCAGGCCGAGGCCTGATTTGAGAAGCCCAGTCCATGGCGCGTTGAATGGCACCGGAATCGGCCAGAGAACCGGCCGGACGGCGCCGGCACGACCAAAGGGAGCCTGGACCGGCCGAACCGGACAGAATCGGCCGAACCGGACCAGACCGAACCGGCGGTCCGAACCGGGTTGAACCGGACCGGACCGGTTCAGCCAAAAAGAAAGGGAAAAAAAGGAAGAAAAAGGGAAAAAGAAAAAGAGAAAAAATTGGGAAAAATTCCAGTGATGCAATCGAGCTTCGGGTAAGTCGGTAAGCGGTCAAATTGACCGATTTAATTTTCTGAATATTTAATTTAATTAATTCCGACTGGAAATTTACCCGAAAAAATATATTTAATTGTGTAGCTCGACGATTGGCATCCACCGAGAGCTCGAGATAGCCTCAATTTTTGTATTATCATGGAATAACGGGTAAGTGACCCTTATTTACGACAATTTTATATCGTTATGCGTGATTGATATTTAACGCATAAATTACAGATTTAATTTTCGCATAAATGAATTAAATTCTGGAAAATTAGATAAATTGTCGTAAATATTAAATTGAGATATCAGAGAATTTAGAACGAGGCTAAATAAATTACTGATGGGCCCAGTGAGCCCAATAGGCCTCGATAAAGTGTGGTAAACGGGCTTAAGGCTGATTAAGGCCCATTAAGGTACAATAGGGCCCAATATGAGAAACGGGCCCAATGATTTAAAATTAAGCCCAGAAAATTATGAAATACATTAAATTGTATTGTATTTGACCTGATGAATGTGTATCCGCAGTTCCGGAGATTTGATTTGGATTCGGAGCAAATCGGACTGCGTGACAAGACATCAGTGGGAAAGGTCAGACTGTACAGAAAAATGAGGTAAGGGAATTGTGTGAGTAGCTAGAGGTAGCTACGCATATTTTAATAGTTTTTCTGTACACTGAGTATGTATGTATACATGGATATTGTATAATGATCCTAAAAATGGTTTGAATGATTTTAAGGATCGAAATAGGTGAAATGTCTATTTTACCCCTATTGAGGGAAGTTCACCTAAGGATGGTGAAAGCATGACATGCATGAAATGCATGATTTAAGGATTTTTGATGATTAAGGAATTTTATTGGTTTTAATCAAAGCAAAGCGATAGATTGGCCAGAAATTGTTTAATTTCACAAAATAACACTACGTAGGTGTTATTAATAATTAAATGGAAATTTCTTTGGAAAACGGCCAACTATCAAGTTTATATGGAAACAGATAGTGCCGACACGTAGTTCGCACTATATCTGCGTTTGTGAATGTGCATAAATGTGCTTGAGCAATTGCTCGCACCGACTTGTGACATCATATGCATGAAATGTGCTAGAGCATGGTGCTCGCACTGATTTTTAATATTGTGAAATGAGAGCTGCTGGAGCCTAGCTCGCACTCTGTTTTGACATGTTTTGACATGTTTTGATTTGTTTTGACGTGGTATGCATAAAATAGTGCTGGAGCGATTACTCGCACTACTTTTAATGATTTGACATGCATGAGAGATGCTGGAGCTTAGCTCGCATCCTGTTTTGATTTAATTATGCATAAAAGCCGTGCTGGAGTGAAACTCGCACGAGGTTTGATTTAATTATGCATAAAGCCGTGCTGGAGTGTAACTCGCACGAGATTTGATTTACTTGAGCATTCATTTGTGCTGGAGCGTTGCTCGCACAAAGTTTTATATGGTTTCACAATTCATTTAAATGTCGTACTGGAGTTTTTCTCGTACGAAGTTTTCATGAGTTTTTATACATATCCGTACTAGAGCGTTGCTCGTACGTGGATTTTAATTGAAATTATAATCAGTTTAAGTCGTATTGGAGCGCTGCTCGTACGCAGATTTTACTGATTTTTATGAAACCGTGCTAGAGCTTCCCTCGCACGAGATTTTCAGATATCATGAATATGCATGGAGCCGTACTTGAGCTTCGCTCGCACAGGGATTTATATTACATGCATATAGCCGTGTTGGAGCCTCCTGTAGACTGTGTGTCACAGTGAGATGATATGCTCACACGTGCATTCTGAGACAGAGATGATATGGGTGGATAAGACCTATTACAGGCACCCCTGACTGAGCTTGGGTTCACGGAGTACTTTGTACCGTGTATGTCACGCGGAGTACGCTGTACCGTGGGGATTGTTGGAGTGGAGTGGCATTAGCCACGAGGCAGCAAGCCTTGCCCTCGCAATCCTGGTGTTATGCTGTTCTGGCGGGTAGGACGACCCACCTCCCGTTTCAGGTGTGATACCCCGCACACTAGGTACCGTGTTGCCAGGGATCACTAGGATATGGCCATAGTCCTCGATGTTACTGTTAATTACCTGATTGTCTCACATGATATAACTTGTGGTCTGTTAGACCAGGGTAGACCCGAAGGAGGGGTCAGGCCCCCGATTTGATGATTTGATGATTTCATATGATTTTATGATATGTGACCCTGAAAGAAGGGTGGTTTTATAACCGAAGTTTTATAATGAATTTTATTGAATTGTTTTATGAGATGGACCCGGAAAGGGGTTTTAACTGCAGTTTTAATGTTTTGATTTAAATGCAGTAGCATGTGAAGTTTTCCATGCTTTCATTTGAAATCCATGTTTTGTCTTACATGGCATAAAAGACTGCATGATCTTGATCTAATTCATGCTTAATATGATTTAATGATGTCACATAAAATGCTTTGAATGCATGAGTTACATGATTTATATATGCACAAATAGTTTTGGATAAACTATGGCATTGAATATGCATGACTTTGTGCGTGTAATTTTAAATGAAAAGAAATGGATTTAAGGGCATGGCATTATGAGCATGTAGATAGTGGAGTTATCTACTTACTTGCATAATTGCCTTACTGAGCGTGTGGTTTGCTCACCCCCCCTTATTTTCCCATCTTTTCAGAGCACTTATAATAATTATTGAGCGGCTGAGGACTTGCATGCTTAATATCCGCTGCTTTCTGCTTCCCATTGAGAGACAGGTATACACATTTGTATGATTTTGTATCTAAATATGTAATGCACAGTACTATAACTGGATATGATGTCGGGGATGTAGAGTCATGTAAATACCATTGGGTATGTGTTTATTTAAAGTAAAAAGGATAGTAGATTCTGATATATGATTATGGGAATGAAATGTTAAATAGTGTGAGGTGACTAACACCGAATCATAGCCCAACTGTGTTGTAGGATGGTCACGACGAGAGAAAAGTAAGAATTAAATAATAAATGAGAAAGCGAAAAATTTACTCTGATTTTTAGGTAATTCGGGTCGTGACAGGTTTAATGGTATCAGAGCTTGAGTTGGCCTGATATGAGTCGGTGTTAGTGGTTAAGGAAGTTTACATCCCCTTGTACTGTGCATTATTTGGATACAATTGTGTATATCGAGATGGAAGTGCAGCTAAGAATTTGGTTTTAAATGCAAGAATAGACTCATTGACTGATAGCCGCTATGGTTGGGAGGCGAGTACACGAGCTCAAGGCCGTAGAGGTAGGCCCGGGAGTTGTACTGAGTCGCCACATGAGACTTGAGATGAGATTGACGTGGCGGCTAATGTTGAGCATGCCCCACAGAGTCCGACAGAAAGATCGGACAGAGTCTGACAGAGAGATCAGACAGTATTGAGATACGCTTCGCGAGGTTGGAGCGGAGTGTGGAGAATATTTTGCGAGCTAATTGCTCAGGGTATATATGAGGGCGAGTCGGAACATTGATGAAAGTTCGCTCGACCCATTTGAAGATTTCGACATCCAGATTGGACATGAAAAATAATTCGAAATGTATTCCGGTGACAGAATATCCCGGATATTGTTTAAAAAAAATTACAAATAACATTATTTACTCTGACCCAGAGGAACATGTTGATTGACGAGTATAATACTCAGTTTATATTCCTGGGCAGATGTGACTCGAACATGATGAACAGTGAGAGTCAAGATGTCTGAAAGTTCATAGAAGGACTCAGATTATCAATTAGAGTCCGATTGGCCTGTTAGACATCACTACCTATGCCGAGGCAGTGCGCAGACAACAGTTGTGTGAATAAGATCATGAGTTGCACGCCTCTGAGATTGAGAAAGGTAGTGAGGGCCGAAATTGAGACAAAAAGAGAAAAGAGAATGACAAAGATGTCAGAACAAGAAAAGATAGTTTGGTAAAAGCTTAGAGTTGATAAATCACGGGGTAAGTTGATTGATAAACCCCAGTGTATCCAATTTCAATACTTTTGAGGGGTATTGTGATTTGAGGACCCCGACCTGCTACGTAACAGTATGACAGAGTAGCAGTGTGAACAGTGTAAGATGCGTGGTAGTTACCACGAAAATAAGATGTTGGACGAGGGCGAGTGTATGCCTTGGACCAGGACACTACTGATGTTTCATAGGATGTGGTGGAAGATACCACACTGGTTAAGAATAATGAAATAATTATTTTAATTGATCCTGGTGCCACGCATTTATTCATACCGCCTTCAGTTGCTTATAAGTTAGTGAAAAAAAAATGTGAAGCCTATACCTTTAAGCATGAAGAGGATGATAGTTAGTTGATTTTCACTAACTGAATATGGGTATAGGGATTGTAAGTTGAAAATAGGGGTGAAAATATCACTGAAAAGTGTATTGTAACTTGACAAGTAAGGAAAGAGTTTGCCATAAGTGATATATGAAAGGAGATAAGATTGGAGATGTGATAGATCCTACATACGAGGTATATTGGAATAAAAGGCATATGCAAGGTAAGGATATCATTGATATGCAAAGTAATTTGGATTAAGCAATATGTAGTGTATATGGATTGCGACCAAGATAAGGGGTAGATATATCTACACCCAGTCGATGTGGTTAAATCTGAGGGTTAATAAAGGTATTTCAAAATATCTCCCTGCCTGAAGATTTGACAGCGTCTGGAAGCGCACGCATAATCTATAAATTGAAATCGACAATTGTGAAATATATACATTAAAATTTGGGTACCTTTATTGGTATGATAAAAAGATATAGAAATTCATTAATCATGAAAGTTTAAAAATTAAAATTTTATAAAAGCCGTCAATATAAGAGGAAAGAAATGACGTGAGCTAGTATCTTGAACGAAAGCTATTTCGAAATGACATTGTACGTTTATGCGTACATAGGTCAAGTATATGGAAAATTGAAATATTGAGTGGAACTCAACTACGTTAAGGTATTTAAACCTTACCTGGACCGATTGGTTGTCATCTACAGCGATGATATTATGATGTATTCGAAGTCCAGGGAAGAGAATGAGTAGCAACAGGAAACTGTCTTACAGACAAGGTATTATGAGTTTCTTGAAATGAGTTGCTCAGTTGACACGTCTCATTCGGGAAAAGATTTCATACGAGTGTTATGATAAGTATGAAAATAGCTTCAATGAGTTTTGGTATATTGGAGTAATGAACTGATCACCATAAGTATTCTCACTATAACCAACAGCTCAAGAGGTTTCAGTGTGTATGGATACCTCCAAATAAGGATTGGGCTGTGTATTGATGTAAAAATGGGAAGATAGTCGTTTATAGATCCAAATAGTTCAAGGACCATAAGAGAAACTATCTGACCCATGATTTAGAGTTGGCAGTCGTAGCGTTTACACTAAAGGTATGGCGCCACCACTTATATGGTAAGAAATTTCGGGTATGCACTGATCGTAAAAGCCCCAAGTATCTGTTTTCACAGAAAGAGTAGAATGTGAGATAACCAAGAGGGTTAGAGCTTTTAAGGATTTTGATTGTGAACATTGTACCACCCAGGAAAGGCTAATGTAATGGCTGATGCTTTGAGCAGAAAGAGCCTCGGGATGGTATTACATGTGATGGTCAGGGAGCGTGAGCTGCTAGAGCAGTTGTGAACCTCAGTAGTGATGTGATCCCTTCTGATGATGACAGTGATTTTATGACAGTTAGCCTGAGGATAGAACCGGATTTGTGTGACCGGATTTGCCAGGCTTAGCGTGATGATCGGCATGGTGTCGATAGTGTGGGTCAGATTCAGAAGGGTATAGTGACAGAGTTCACAGTGAGTGATGATGACTCACAGAGGTTCAGAGACAGTATAAGTGCTCCCGAGGACCACAGTTGATGATATAGTGTTATTGACAGAAGCTCACTCTTCGGGATATACAGTGCATCCGAGAAGTAATAAATATATCAGAACTTCTGAAAAGGGTATTGGTGGTCAGATATGAAAAGAGATATTGTAGAGAATTGCGAAAAAGTGTCTCGTATGTCAGCAGAGTAAGGTAGAGTAAAAGAAGTTGCAGGGTTATTGCAGCCTCTACCTATATTGACACAGAAATGGGAACAAGTTACCATGGATTTCGTGATGGGTTACAGAGGACCCGAATGAATCTCGAGGCTATCTAGGTGATAGTTGATAGATTGATTCAGTTACCCACCTTCTGGTTATGAAAATCCCTAGATACTCTAAGTGTATAGGCGGATTTATGTGTGTGGAATATTGTGAAACATTGTGTAGCGTTCCAGTGAGCATGGTATCAGATAGGGATTCCCGCTTCACTTTCCACTTCTGGGAATATGTTTTTTTGGAAGCTATGGGACCCTGATTGTGTGTTAGCACAGCTTCCACCCTCAGACAGATAGTCAGTCAGAGAGGACTGTACAGGTTCTGGAGGATGTGATGAGAGCGTGTGCAATTGATTTTATGAGCTCCTGGGATGATTAGCTGCTACTAATCAAATTCGCCAGTGATGACAGTTGTCACTTGAGTATCGGGATGAGATTATATGTGGCATTGTATGACAGTAGGGAGTTGTTCCCTGACTTGGATAAGAAAAGTGGGTGACAAATAGAGAATTGTTCCCGAATTGGTAAGACAAACCTCTGAGGATGTTCAGTGGATTTGTGAGATATTAAGAACACCTCAGAGCAGATAGAAAAAGCTATGCTGACAAGAGACAGAAACCATTGGAATTCACCAAGGGTGAATCATTACTGTTGATAGTTACTTGTCCTAAGAGCATAAGGACGTAACGAGATTCGGATAGAGAGATATTGGACAAGTGGAAGTAAGACCTGTAGGTTGGCATTACCACTTGAATAAACAGGCATCCACTATGTGTCCTATCTTATGATGCTTCAGAAATATATCCGGACCCAGTATATGTGCAGATATGAGCTTCAACGGGTTAGCTCAATGAAAGTATAACGTATGATTGGAGAACTGATTCGGGTATTAGACGAAAGGAAAAAGTGTTGAGGTTTGAGATGATCTCCCTAGTTAAGTATGATGATAGTATTACACTCCGGAGAAAGTCACTTGAGGATGACTGTATATGATATGATAGATGTAACCGGAGTTGTTATGGACTCATATTACTTGGTTCTAATTTGGAGGACCAAATTTCTTAAGTGGGGGAGATTGTAAGACCCGATATTTTCAAGTGCATTTAAAAATGCAAAAGGACTTAAATGACATTCCCGAATACGTGCAAGGGCAAAATGGTCAAAAGATCAAAATTCGGTATTAATCGGGACAAGAAAATTTAATTAAAAATATGAGAATGAGAAATCTTGATCAATGATGAAGAAATAATTAAATTTCGGGTTAAATTGATCAAGATATGAATTTCTTGGGATAAATCGGGATTTTCGCATCGAAAAATAATCCCGAAAATAATCGAAAAATATACCGAAAAGGTAAAATCGGACTGAGAAAATTATTTACAGATTAAATGAATAAAATATAAATTTTTAAAAGATATTTGTGTATTTTAATATTATTTTATTGATTAAAATAATATTAAAAAAAAATTAAATTATAAATAAATAAATAAAATCTAAAAAAAAAAAAAAAAAAAAAAAAAAAAAAAAGAAAATTCGCGAAAACGCGAAGAGAAACAGGAAACGGAAGCTGAAACAGAGGGAGCCCCCTCTGCCTCACCGATCACCGGCGATCGGCGGAGGCCCAAACCAGAGGCGAGGCCAGCCGAGCCACCAGCAACTCGAACAGGCTGACGAACGGCGACAAACGGCGGCCGAATGGGGAAGAAAGGAAGCCGAGACCGAGAAAGAGGAGAACGTCCGATTCGACGCAACCACCGGCGGACAACGCGAGGAGGCGACTGGCGAAGGTCGATCGGCACCCGAGGAAGCCGACCCGCACACCCACGCGCCCTGAAGTCGCCGGAAAAAGCCAGATCGACGGAGGAGAGCCGCGGGGAAGAAAACCCCGATTCGCCTGCGATGGCGCCGATTCGACCCAGGCCGAGGCCTGATTTGAGAAGCCCAGTCCATGGCGCGTTGAATGGCACCGGAATCGGCCAGAGAACCGGCCGGACGGCGCCGGCACGACCAAAGGGAGCCTGGACCGGCCGAACCGGACAGAATCGGCCGAACCGGACCAGACCGAACCGGCGGTCCGAACCGGGTTGAACCGGACCGGACCGGTTCAGCCAAAAAGAAAGGGAAAAAAAGGAAGAAAAAGGGAAAAAGAAAAAGAGAAAAAATTGGGAAAAATTCCAGTGATGCAATCGAGCTTCGGGTAAGTCGGTAAGCGGTCAAATTGACCGATTTAATTTTCTGAATATTTAATTTAATTAATTCCGACTGGAAATTTACCCGAAAAAATATATTTAATTGTGTAGCTCGACGATTGGCATCCACCGAGAGCTCGAGATAGCCTCAATTTTTGTATTATCATGGAATAACGGGTAAGTGACCCTTATTTACGACAATTTTATATCGTTATGCGTGATTGATATTTAACGCATAAATTACAGATTTAATTTTCGCATAAATGAATTAAATTCTGGAAAATTAGATAAATTGTCGTAAATATTAAATTGAGATATCAGAGAATTTAGAACGAGGCTAAATAAATTACTGATGGGCCCAGTGAGCCCAATAGGCCTCGATAAAGTGTGGTAAACGGGCTTAAGGCTGATTAAGGCCCATTAAGGTACAATAGGGCCCAATATGAGAAACGGGCCCAATGATTTAAAATTAAGCCCAGAAAATTATGAAATACATTAAATTGTATTGTATTTGACCTGATGAATGTGTATCCGCAGTTCCGGAGATTTGATTTGGATTCGGAGCAAATCGGACTGCGTGACAAGACATCAGTGGGAAAGGTCAGACTGTACAGAAAAATGAGGTAAGGGAATTGTGTGAGTAGCTAGAGGTAGCTACGCATATTTTAATAGTTTTTCTGTACACTGAGTATGTATGTATACATGGATATTGTATAATGATCCTAAAAATGGTTTGAATGATTTTAAGGATCGAAATAGGTGAAATGTCTATTTTACCCCTATTGAGGGAAGTTCACCTAAGGATGGTGAAAGCATGACATGCATGAAATGCATGATTTAAGGATTTTTGATGATTAAGGAATTTTATTGGTTTTAATCAAAGCAAAGCGATAGATTGGCCAGAAATTGTTTAATTTCACAAAATAACACTACGTAGGTGTTATTAATAATTAAATGGAAATTTCTTTGGAAAACGGCCAACTATCAAGTTTATATGGAAACAGATAGTGCCGACACGTAGTTCGCACTATATCTGCGTTTGTGAATGTGCATAAATGTGCTTGAGCAATTGCTCGCACCGACTTGTGACATCATATGCATGAAATGTGCTAGAGCATGGTGCTCGCACTGATTTTTAATATTGTGAAATGAGAGCTGCTGGAGCCTAGCTCGCACTCTGTTTTGACATGTTTTGACATGTTTTGATTTGTTTTGACGTGGTATGCATAAAATAGTGCTGGAGCGATTACTCGCACTACTTTTAATGATTTGACATGCATGAGAGATGCTGGAGCTTAGCTCGCATCCTGTTTTGATTTAATTATGCATAAAAGCCGTGCTGGAGTGAAACTCGCACGAGGTTTGATTTAATTATGCATAAAGCCGTGCTGGAGTGTAACTCGCACGAGATTTGATTTACTTGAGCATTCATTTGTGCTGGAGCGTTGCTCGCACAAAGTTTTATATGGTTTCACAATTCATTTAAATGTCGTACTGGAGTTTTTCTCGTACGAAGTTTTCATGAGTTTTTATACATATCCGTACTAGAGCGTTGCTCGTACGTGGATTTTAATTGAAATTATAATCAGTTTAAGTCGTATTGGAGCGCTGCTCGTACGCAGATTTTACTGATTTTTATGAAACCGTGCTAGAGCTTCCCTCGCACGAGATTTTCAGATATCATGAATATGCATGGAGCCGTGCTTGAGCTTCGCTCGCACAGGGATTTATATTACATGCATATAGCCGTGTTGGAGCCTCCTGTAGACTGTGTGTCACAGTGAGATGATATGCTCACACGTGCATTCTGAGACAGAGATGATATGGGTGGATAAGACCTATTACAGGCACCCCTGACTGAGCTTGGGTTCACGGAGTACTTTGTACCGTGTATGTCACGCGGAGTACGCTGTACCGTGGGGATTGTTGGAGTGGAGTGGCATTAGCCACGAGGCAGCAAGCCTTGCCCTCGCAATCCTGGTGTTATGCTGTTCTGGCGGGTAGGACGACCCACCTCCCGTTTCAGGTGTGATACCCCGCACACTAGGTACCGTGTTGCCAGGGATCACTAGGATATGGCCATAGTCCTCGATGTTACTGTTAATTACCTGATTGTCTCACATGATATAACTTGTGGTCTGTTAGACCAGGGTAGACCCGAAGGAGGGGTCAGGCCCCCGATTTGATGATTTGATGATTTCATATGATTTTATGATATGTGACCCTGAAAGAAGGGTGGTTTTATAACCGAAGTTTTATAATGAATTTTATTGAATTGTTTTATGAGATGGACCCGGAAAGGGGTTTTAACTGCAGTTTTAATGTTTTGATTTAAATGCAGTAGCATGTGAAGTTTTCCATGCTTTCATTTGAAATCCATGTTTTGTCTTACATGGCATAAAAGACTGCATGATCTTGATCTAATTCATGCTTAATATGATTTAATGATGTCACATAAAATGCTTTGAATGCATGAGTTACATGATTTATATATGCACAAATAGTTTTGGATAAACTATGGCATTGAATATGCATGACTTTGTGCGTGTAATTTTAAATGAAAAGAAATGGATTTAAGGGCATGGCATTATGAGCATGTAGATAGTGGAGTTATCTACTTACTTGCATAATTGCCTTACTGAGCGTGTGGTTTGCTCACCCCCCCTTATTTTCCCATCTTTTCAGAGCACTTATAATAATTATTGAGCGGCTGAGGACTTGCATGCTTAATATCCGCTGCTTGCTGCTTCCCATTGAGAGACAGGTATACACATTTGTATGATTTTGTATCTAAATATGTAATGCACAGTACTATAACTGGATATGATGTCGGGGATGTAGAGTCATGTAAATACCATTGGGTATGTGTTTATTTAAAGTAAAAAGGATAGTAGATTCTGATATATGATTATGGGAATGAAATGTTAAATAGTGTGAGGTGACTAACACCGAATCATAGCCCAACTGTGTTGTAGGATGGTCACGACGAGAGAAAAGTAAGAATTAAATAATAAATGAGAAAGCGAAAAATTTACTCTGATTTTTAGGTAATTCGGGTCGTGACAGTTGCAATATTACAGTGCAGAATCATGCAAGATGATAGGACTGTGCAGGTGGTACCGAACACACGACAAGGTGCTCAAGGCTGCTGCAGTGCCGGCTACAGCAATCAAAAATTTTACAAGGCTAACGCGAGTAGCAGAGGCAGTAGCAGCACCTGGATGCAGGAGCAGACGGACAAAAACAAACCAGCACAGCACTGAGCAAACCAGAACAAATTCTACTGGAGAAGAACGTGTATAGTGTACACATGCACAATCGGGACCACTTGGTTTTGATGTTGTCTAAGGCCACGTTTGGCTAGTCCTTAATGATAGTCTCATGCAATTATTTTTATTTTGTTTAAGTGCTATTATGTCTTTTTCTACTTGTAGCTTAGTTATTTATCAATTTGTTTATAAGTTATATTTTCTTAGTTTATTAGTTTAAGGCTTAGTTTAATTTCATTAATAATTAATTTTCTTTTTACAATAGGAATTAAGGTTTTCCATTTAGAATTAATTTAGATTAATTATGTTTCATGCATTCTTTAGCTATCATTTTTATTAGATTTTAGGTTATTTTAATTCGCAATTTTCATTAGTTTAATTACATGCATTTTTATTTTAAGTTTTAGTTTAATTAATTTTATTTCTTCATTTTCATATTTGCATTTTATTTTAATTGCGTTAATTAATTTTAACTGTTTTAATTATTTTTATAGGAATTTGCTTTTAATTGTGTGGAGCTCGGTAAGTAGATCTTAGCTCTGTTTTATTTTCTTTATTTGTTAATGATTATTGTTTTCAGTACTTTTAATTTTAGCCTTGTAGATCACCCATCAATTCATAAATTGCTAGGATATACTTAGGGTAAGATTAACTGGTAGTTAATTAGGCTAGTTAACTTCTCTGTGGGACGATAACTCGGGACTCAAATCCCATTATTACCTGTACGACCCGTGCACTTGCGGACAATACCTTCAGGGCGTGTCAAGTTTTTGGCACCATTGCCATGGAAGTTTTAATTAGTCGTTAATTAATATCGGTGAAATTATGCTTAGGTGTAATTCTAGCTGTAAATATTTAGGGTGTAAATACTTAGAAGTTTAATCTAGATTAGTTAATTGAAAAAAAAATTAAAATAAAAAACCAAAAAAAACATTTAAAAAAATTTGTAAGGACTTTCTGATGATTGCATGCGTAGAGCTGGGAGTTTCAATTGCTTTCCTTTAGATTCTGAAATTGAACGAACTCTTAGAAAAATTCGAAAGGATTCTAGTAAATTATTAGCTCCACTGCAACGCACTATGACAAAAAATAGGGAAATTAGGACTGTTGGAGATTATGCGATGCCGACTATTGGAGGATATTATTCCGGCATTAGGCCACCAGCTATCCCTACAAATAACTTCGAAATTAAGCCTGCAATCCTCCAGATGATCCAAACTTCTTTACAGTTCAGTGGGCTTCCACACGATGACCCACATGCTCACCTTGGGCAATTCCTGGACTTGTGCAACACGTTCAAACATAATGGATTATCTAATGATGCGCTAAGCGATTATTCCCCTTCTCACTTAGGGATAGGGCGCGACACTGGTTAACCTCCCTGCCTTCAGGATCCATTTCTACATGGGATGAGTTAGCCCATCAATTTCTAGCTAAGTTTTTCCCTCCCTCTAAAATGGCATAACTACGTAGTAACATATCTTCCTTTGCCCAATCTGATGCGAAATATCTTTACGAAGCATGGGAACAATATAAGGAGCTTCTTAGGAAGTGCCCTCATCATGGTCTACCTTTGTGGCTGTAAGTCCAAACCTTCTACAACATACTTACAAGCCAAAATAGGACCATTGTTGACGCTGCTGCGGGTGGAGCCCTGATGTGCAAAACAGAGAAGGAAGCTTACGAGCTTTTAGACAAGATAGCGGCTAACAACTATTTATGGTCCTCGGAGAGGCAATTGTCAAAGAAGTCGGTGGGTATTTATGAGCTCGACACACTGTCTACCTTGACCTCTCAAATAGCTAATCTTACGAAAAAGGTAGAGTCGCTCAGTACCCAGCATAATCCTTCTACCAGTTCTAATCAGATTTATTCTGTCCAAAGTCCGTTCCCTTAATGCGATCTGTGTAGTGGTACACACTCTGTGGATAGGTATCCACTTAACCTAGAATCGGTTCAGTATGTTGCTCCACTTCAGAAGCAACAAAACAACCCCTTGTCAAACACCTACAACCCAGGGTGGAGGAACCATCCTAACTTCTCCTGGAGCCAAAACCAAGAGCAAACTTCCATCTCTAGACTTGTAGGACCCCCTAGTTTTCAAGCTCCACCGGTTCATGTACCACCACAGTTGCAATATCCATATCATCCACCTCATCAACCATCCCCACCTCAATTTCAGCATCATCCACCTCACTTCCATCAACCACCACCTGTAAAGCCTGATTTTATTGTAAGAGCAAAAAGGGAACGAATAGAAATTTTTGAGTGCATTTAAAAATGCAAAAGGACTGAAATGGTATTTCCGAAAATGAGTAAGGGTAAAACGATCAATAGACCGAAATTCGGTATTAATCGGGACAAGAAAATTTAATTAAAAATATGAGATTGAGAAATCTTGATCAATAACAAAGAAATAATTAATTTTCGGGTTAAATTGATCAAGATATGAATTTATTAGAATAAATCGAAATTTTCGTAACGAAAAATAATCTCGAAAATAATCGAAAAATATACCGGAAAGGTAAAATCAGACTGATAAATTCATTCATGGATTAAATGAATTTAATAGAATTTTTTTAGATATTTTTGAGAATTTTATTATTATTTTAATGAATAAAATAATAATAAAATTTAATTATAAATAAATAAATAAAGTTAAAAAAAACGAAAAACGAAATTTGGAGTCTGGATTGAAAACTGAAGAGAGAAAAGAAACAGAAACGACAGAAGTGGAAACAAGCCGAGACCGAGCAACACCGGACGAGCCACCACCGACGGGGCTGAGGGGCCGGCGAAGATAGCCCGACCTCGGGCGAACCATCAGCGGCGGTGACGCGCGCCGAGAACGACGGAGAACGTCGAAAACAGAGGGAGTGGCCGCGGGGAAGAAACGTCGATCGGCGGCCATCGACGTCGATTTGGTCCAACCTGAGCCCTGATTTAGGAAGCCCATGCGATGGCACGCCGAACGACGGTGGTGAGGCACCGGGAACCGGTTGGATGGCGCCGGAACGACCAAATAGTGACTGAACCGACCGAACTGGACTGAACCGACCGAACCGAACCGGACTGAACTGGCGGTCTGAACCGGGTTGAATCGGATCGAACCAGTTCAGCCAAAAAGGAAAGGAAAAAAAGAGAAAAAAGGGAAAAAGAAAAAGAGATAAAATTGGAAAAATTTCAGCGATGCAATCGAGCTTCGGGTAAGTCGATAAGCGGTCGAATTAATCGATTTAAATTTTGAAATATTTAATTTAATTAGTATTCGACTGAAAATTTATCCAAAAAAATATTTAAATTGTGTAGCTCGATAATTGGCATCCACCGAGAGCTTGAGATAGCTTCGATTTGTGTACTATCATGGAATCTCGGGTAAGTAACCTTTATTTACGATAATTTACATCGTTATGCGTGTTGAATTACGGATTTAATTTTCGCATAAATGAATTAAATTTTAGAAAATTGGATAAACTGTCGTAAATAATAAATTGAGATATCCGAGAATTTAGAACGAGGCTAAATAATTACTGATGGGCCCAATGAGCCCAATAGTCCTAAATAAAGTGTGGTAAACGGGCTTAAGGCCGATTAAGGCCCATTATGGTATAATCTGGCCCAATATGGGTAAACGGGCCCAATGATTTAAATTAAGCCCAGAAAATTATGAAATACATTAAATTGTATTGAATTTGACCTGATGAATATGTATCCATAGTTTCAGAGATTGGATTGGGAGCAAATCGGACTGCGTGATGAGTCATCAGTGGAAAGGTCAGACTGTACAGAAAATGAGGTAAGGGAATTATGTGAGTAGCTAGAGATAGCTACGCGTATTTTAATAGCTTTTCTATACACTGAATATGTATGTATACCCTGATTATGTATAATGATCCTAAAAGTGGTTTAAATGATTTTAAGGATCCAAATAGGTGAAAAGACTATTTTACCCCTATTGAGGGAAGTTCACCTAAGGATGGTGAAAGCATGACGACATGCATGAAATGCATGATTTAAGGAAATTTTTGATTTAAGGGATTTTATTGGTTTTTAAGCAAAGTAAATCGATAGATTGGCCAGTAATTGCATAAATTTCACAAGATAACACTACGTAAGTGTTATTTATATTTGAATGAAATTTCTTTGGAAAATGGCCAACTATTAAGTTTATATGGAAATAGATAGTGATGACACGTAGTTCGTACTATATCTGCGTTTGTGAATGTGCATAAATGTGCTTGAGGGGTTGCTCGCACCGATTTGTGTGACATCATATGCATAAAATGTTCTAGAGCGGTTGCTCGCACTGATTTTATGATTTGATATGCATGAGAGCTGCTGGAGCCTAGCTCGCACTCTGTTTTGACATGTTTTGACATGTTTTGACTTGTTTTGACGTGGTATGCATGAAATGGTGCTGGAGCGATTGCTCGCACTAGTTTTTATGATTGACGTGCATGAGAGGTGCTGGAGCCTAGCTCGCATCCATTTTTGATATAATAATTGCATAAAAGACGTGCTGGAGTGTAACTCGTACGAGATTTGATTTACTTGAGCATTCATTTCTACTGGAGCGTTGCTCGCACAAAGTTTTATATGGTTCTTATAATTCATTTGAATGTCGTACTGGAGTTTTTCTCGTACGAGGTTTTCACTGAGTTTTTACACATACCGTACTAGAGCATTGCTCATACGTGGATTTTACTTGAATTGATAATTATTTTAAGTCATACTGGAGCGCTGCTCATACACAGATTTCATTGATTTTTATGAAACCGTGCTAGAGCTTTGCTCGCATGAGGTTTTCTGATATCATGAATATGCATGGAGCTGTGCTAGAGCTTTGCTTGCACATGGATTTATATTACATGCATATAGCCGTGTTGGAGCCTCCTGTAGACTATGTGTCATAGTGAGATGATATGCTCACACGTGCATACTCTGACAGAGATGATATGGGTGGATAAGACCTATTGCAGGCACCCCTGATTGAGCTTGGGTTCACAAAGTACGTTATACCGTGTATGTCACGCGGAGTACGCTATACCGTGGGGATTGTTGGAGTGGAGTGGCATTAGCCACGAGGCAGCAAGCATTGGCCTCACAATCCTGGTGTTATGCTGTTCTAGCGGGTAGGACGACCCACCTCCCGTTTCAGGTGTGATACCCCACACACTAGGTACCGTGTTCCCAGGGATCACTAGGATATGGCCATAGTCCTCGATGTTACTGATATAATCAGCTGTTTGTCTCACATGATATAAGTTGTGGTCTGCTAGACCAGGGTAGACCCGAAGGACGGGTCAGGCCCCCGATTTGACAATTTTATGATTTGTGACCTTAAAAGAAGGGTGGTTTTATAACCGAAGTTTTATAATGAATTTTAAATGAATTGTTTTATGAGATGATTGACCCGGAAGGGTTAGTTTTACTGCAGTTTTAATGAATTGATTTAAATGCAGTAGCATGATGATATTTTCCATGCTTTCATTTGAAATCGATGATTTGTCTTACATGACATGAAAGACTGCATGATCTTGATTAAATTCATGCTTATTATGATATAATGATGTCACATAAAATGCTTTGATGCATAAGTAGTATGATTTATATATGCACAAACAGTTCTATAAACTAAGTCATTGATGTTTGCATGACTTTGTGCTTGATGATTTTAATGAAAAGAAATAGATTTAAGGGCATGGCATTATGAGCATGTAGATAGTGGAGCTATCTACTTACTTGCATAATTGTCTTATTGAGCGTGTGGTTTGCTCACCCCCTTATTTTCCCATCTTTTCAGAGCACTTACAATAGTTATTGAGCGGCTGAGGACTTGAATGCTTGATATCCGCTGCTTTCCATCAAGAGACAGGTATACACATTTGTATAGTTTTGTATCTAAATATGTAATGCACAGTACTGTAAACGGATATGATGTCGAGGATGTAGAGTTATAAATACCATTGGGTATGTATTTATTTAAAGTCAAAGAATAGTAAACTCTGATATATGAATGTGAATATGGAAATGGAATGGTAAATAGTGCGAGGTGACTAACACCGAATCATAGCCCAACTATTTGTAGGATGGTCACTATGAGAGAAAGGTAAGAATTAAATAATAAATGAAAAAGTAAAAATTTTACTCTGATTTTCAGGCAATTTGGGTCGTAACAGGTAATGGTATCAGAGTTGAGTTGGCCTGATATGAGTTGGTGTTAGTGGTTAAGGAAGTTTACATCCCCATGTACTGTGCATTGTTTAGATACAATTGTGTATATCGAGATGGAAGTGCAGCTAAGAATTTGGTTTGAATGCAAGAATAAACTTATTAACTGATAGCCGCTATGATAGAGAGACGAGTACACGAACTCAAGGTCGTAGAGGTAGGCCTGAGAGTCGTACTGAGTCGCCACAAGAGACTCAAGATGTTATTAACATGGAGGCTGGTATTGAGTATGCCCCACAGAGTCCGACAGAGAGATCGGGCAGAGTCTGACAGAGAGATCGGACAGTATTGAGACACGCTTCGCGAGGTTGATGCGGAGTGTGGAGAACATTTTGTGAGCTAATAGCTCAGAGTATGCATGAGATTTGAGGGTGAGTCGGAGCATTGGTGGAAGTTCACTCAACCCATCTTAAGAGTTAGATATCCAGAATGTATATGGAAAATATTTCTAGATGTATTCCGGTGACAGAATATCCCGGACACTACTTAAAGGAAATTAATGAAAAAATTATTTACTCTGACCCAAAGGAACATGTTGATTGACGAGTATGAAACTCAGTTTATATTCCTGGGCTGATATGACTTTGATACTATGAACAGTGAGAGTCGAGATGTCTGAAAGTTCATAGAAGGGCTCAGATTGTCAATTAGTGTCCGATTCGCCCGTTAGATATCACTACCTATGCCGAGGCAGTGCGCAGACTACAGTTGTGTGAACAAGATTATGAGTTGCACGCCTCTGAGATTGGAAGAAAGGCAGTAAGGGCCGAAATAGAGACACAAAAGAGAATATAGAATGACAGAGATGTCAGAACAAAAAAAAGGTAGTTTAGTAAAAGATTAGAGCTGATGAGTCATGGGATAAAATGATTGGTAAGGCCCCAGTGTATCCAAATACAATATTTTTGAGGGGTATTGTGATTTGAAGGCCCCGACCTGCTCCGTAACAGTTGAGCAGTGTAATAGAGTAGCAGTGTAAGCAGTGTAAACAGTGTAGATTATGTGGTAGTTACCATGGAAATAAGATGTTAGATGAGGGCGAGTGTATGCCTTGGACCAGGACACTATTGATGTTTCATATGATGTGGTGGAAGATGCCGCACTGGTTTTAAATAATGAAGTAATTATTTTAATTTATCCTGGTGCCACACATTTATTCATACCGCCTTTAGTTGCTTATAAACAAGGGAAAGATGTGATACCCGTACCCATAGACCAGAGGATGATAGTTAGTTTATTATCACTAACTGAATATGAGTATAGGGATTGTAAGTTGAAAATAGGGGTGAAAACCTCACTGAAAAGTATACTGTAAGATTGACAAGTAATGAAAGAGTTGTTATAAGTGATATATGAAAGGAGATAAGCTTTGAGATGTGATAGATCCTGCATACGAGATATATTGGAATAAGAGTCGTATGCAAGCTAAGGATATCCTTGATATGCAAAGTAATTTGGATTAAGCGGTATGTAGTCAAGTCTGAGGGTTAATAAAGGTATTTCAAAATACTTCCCTGCCTGAAGACTTGACAGCGTCAAGAAACGTACACATAACCTATAAATTGAAATCGACAGTCGTAATATATATACATTTAAATTTTGGGTACCTTTGCTGGTATGATAAAGAGATACAAAATTTGATTAATCATGAAGGTTTAAAAATTAAAATTTTATAAAAGCCGTTAATATAAGAAAAAAAGAAATGACGTGGGTTGGTATCTTGAAAGGAAGTGATTTCGAAATGACATTGTACGTTTATGTGTACATAGGTCAAGAATATGGGTGATTGAAATATTGAGTGGAACTCAACTACGATGAGGTATTTAAACTTTACCTGCACTGATTAGTTGTCATCTTTAGCGATGATATTACGATGCATTCGAAGTCCAGAGAAGAGCTTGAGTAGCAATTGGAAACTGTCTTACAGACGAGGTGTTGTGAGTTTCTCAATGGGTTACTCAGTTGACACATTTCGTTTGGAAAAGATTGCATACGAGTAGGATGATAAGTATAAAAGTAGTTTCCATGAGTTTTGGGTATATTGAAGTGATAAACTAACCACCGTAATTATTCTCACCATAACCAACAACTCTAGAGGTTTCAATGTGTATGGATACCTCAAAATAAGGATTGGGTTGTGTATTGATGTAAAATGGGGAGATAGTCGTTTATGGATCCAGTTAGTTCAAGGACCATAAGAGAAACTATCCGACCCATGATTTAGAGTTGGCAGCCATAACGTTTACACTTAAAGTATGGCGCCACCACTTAAATGGTAAGAAATTTCGGATATGCACTGATCATAAAAGCCTTGAGTATCTGTTTTCACAGAAAGAGTCGGATATGAGATAACCAAGAGGGTTAGAGCTTCTAAGGATTAAGATTGTGAACATTGTACCACCCAGGAAAGGCTAGTGTAATGGCTGATGCCTTGAGCAGAAAGAGCCTCGCGATGGTATTACATATGATAGTCAGGGAGCATGAGCTGCTAGAGCAGTTGTGAACCTCCGTAGTGATATGATCCCTACTGATGATGACAGTGATTTTGTGACAGCTAGCCTGAGGTTAGAACCAGATTTGAGACCGGATTTGCCGGGCTTAGCGTGATGATTGGCATGGTGTCGATAGTACGAGTTAGATTCAAAAGGGTATAGTGACAGAGGTTCAGAGACAGTATGAGTGCTCCTCAGGAACACAATTGATGAGATAGTGTTATTGACAGAAGCTCACTCTTCGGGATATACACTGCATCCGAGAAGTAATAAATATATGGGAATATTTAAAAAGGGTATTGGTGGTCAGGTATGAAAGGAAATATTGTAGAGTTATGGAGAAATGTCTCGTATGTCAGCGGATTAAGGTAGAGCAAAACAAGTCTGCAGGGTTATTGCAGCCTCTACCTATATTGACATGGAAAATGGGAATGAGTTACCATAGATATCGTGATGGGTTACAGAGGACCCGGATGAATCACGAGGCTATCTGGGTGATAGTCGATAGATTGATTAAGTCTACCCACCATTTGGTTATGAAATCCCCAGATACTCTGAGTGCGTAGGTGAAGTTAAATGTAAGAAAGATTGTGATACATTATGTAGCGTTCCAGGGAGCATGATATTAGATAGGGATTCCCTCTTCACTTTCCACTTCTGGGAATATTTTTCAGGAAGCTATGGGAACCCAATTGAGTGTTAGCACAGCTTCCATCCTCAAACAGAGGGTCAGTCAGAGAGGACTGTACAGGTTCTGGAGGATGTGATGAGAGCGTGTGCCAGTGATTTGATAAGCTCCTGGGATGATCAGTTGTTACTAATTGAATTCGCCAATAATGACAGTTGTCACTTGAGTATCGAGATGACTTTATATGAAACATGTATGGCCGTAGGGGTTGTTCCCCGACTTGGATAAGAAAAGTGGGTGACAGAGAGAGAATTGTTCCCGAATTGGTAAGACAAACCTCTGAGGATGTTCAGTTGATTTATGAGAGATTAAGAACACCTCAGAGCAGACAAAAAAGCTATGCTGACAAGAGACAGAAACCATTGGAAATTCACTGAGGGTGAATCATTATTGTGGCAGTTACATGCCCTTAGGACAAGCTTAAGGACGTAACGAGATTCAGATAGAGATATTGGACAAGTGGGAGATAAGGCCTGTAGGTTGGCATTACCACTTAAATTAACAGGCATCCACAATGTGTCCTATCTTTTGATGCTTAAGAAATATTATCCGGACCCAGCATATGTAATCGGATATGAGCTCCAACAGCTTAGCTCAATAAAAGTGTAACGTATTATTGGAAAATCGATTTAGGTATTAGATGGAAGGAGAAAGTGTTGAGGGTTAAGATGATCTCCCTAGTTAAGTATGATGGTAGTATTACACTTCGGAGAAAGTTACTTGAGGATGACAGTATATGATACGATAGATGTACCCAGAGTTATTTATGGACTCGTTTGACTTGGTTTTAATTTGGAGGACCAAAATTCTTAAGTGGGGGAGATTGTAAGACCCGATTTTATTGTAAGTGCAAAAAGGGAACGAATAGAAATTTTTGAGTGCATTTAAAAATGCAAAAGGATTGAAATGGTATTCCCGAAAACGAGCAAGGGCAAAACGATCAATAGACCAAAATTCGGTATTAATCGGGACAAGAAAATTTAATTAAAAATATGAGACTGAGAAATCTTGATCAATAACGAAGAAATAATTAAATTTCGGGTTAAATTGATCAAGATATGAATTTCTTGGAATAAATCGAAATTTGCGTAACGAAAAATAATCCCTAAAATAATCGAAAAATATACCGAAAAGGTAAAATCGAACTGATAAATTCATTTAGGATTAAATGAATTTAATAGAATTTTATTTTTGATATTTTTGAGAATTTTATTATTATTTTAAAGAATAAAATAATAATAAAATTCAATTATAAATAAATAAATAAAGTTAAAAAAACGAAAAACGAAATTTGGAATTTGGATTGAAAACTGAAGAGAGAAAAGAAACAAAAACGAACGAAGCGAAAATAAGCCGAGACCGAGGAACCACCGGACGAGCCACCAGCGACGGGGCTGAAGGGCCGACGAGGGCCGAAAAAGATAGCCCGACCTCGGGCGAACCATCAGCGGCGGTGAGGCGCGCAGAGAACGGCAGAGAACGCCGAAAATAGAGAGGGTGGCCGCGGGGAAGAAACGTTGATCGACGGCAATCGGCGCCGATTTAGTCCAACCCGAGGCCCAATTTAGGAATCCGATGCGATGGCGCACCGAACGATGGTGGTGAGGCACCGGGAACCGATCGGACGGCACCAGAATGACCAAATGGTGACTGAACCAGCCGAACCAGACTGAACCGACCGAACCGAACCGGACTGAATCGACGGTCTGAACCGAGTTGAACCGGACCAGACCGGTTCAGCCAAAAAGGAAAGGAAAAAAAGAGAAAAAGGGGAAAAAGAAAAAGAGAAAAAATTGGAGAAAATTTCAGTGATGCAATCGAGTTTCGAGTAAGTCGGTAAGCGGTCGAATTGACCGATTTAAATTTTGAAATATTTAATTTGATTAATATCCGACTAAAAATTTACCCGAAAAAATATTTAAATTGTGTAGCTCGACAATTGGCATCCACCGAGAGCTCGAGATAGCTTCGATTTGTGTACTATCATGAAATCTCGGGTAAGTAATCTTTATTTACGACAATTTGCATCGTTATGCGTGTTGATGAATTACGGATTTAATTTCTGCATAAATGAATTAAATTTTGGAAAATTGGATAAATTGTTGTAAATAATAAATTGAGATATCCGAGAATTTAGAACGAGGCTAAATAATTACTAATGGGCCCAATGAGCCCAATAGTCCTCGATAAAGTGTGGTAAACGGGCTTAAGGCCGATTAAGGCCCATTATGGTATAATCGGGCCCAATATGGGTAAATGGGCCCAATGATTTAAATTAAACCAAGACAATTATGAAATACATTAAATTGTATTGAATTTGACCTGATGAATATGTATCCGCAGTTCCAGAGATTGGATTGGGAGCAAATCGGACTGCGTGATGAGTTATCAGTGGAAAGGTCAGACTGTATAGAAAAAGAGGTAAGGGAATTATGTGAGTAGCTAGAGATAGCTACGCGTATTTTAATAGCTTTTCTATACACTGAATATGTATGTATACCCTGATTATGTATAATGATCCTAAAAGTGGTTTAAATGATTTTAAGGATCCAAATAGGTGAAAAGACTATTTTACCCCTATTGAGGGAAGTTCACCTAAGGATGGTGAAAGCATGACATGCATGAAATGCATGATTTAAGGAAATTTTTGATTTAATGGATTTTATTGGCTTTTAAGCAAAGTAAATCGATAGATTGGCCAGCAATTGAATAAATTTCACAAGATAACACTACGTAAGTGTTATTTATATTTGAATGAAATTTTTTTGGAAAACGGCCAACTATCAAGTTTATCTGGAAACAGATAGTGCCGACAAGTAGTTCGCACTATATCTGCGTTTGTGAATGTGCATAAATGTGCTTGAGCGGTTTTCTCGCACCGATTTGTGTGACATCAAATGCAAAAAATGTGCAAGAGCGGTTGCTCGCACTGATTTTATGATTTGATATGCATGAGAGCTGTTGGAGCCTAGCTCGCACTTTGTTTTGACATGTTTTGACTTGTTTTGACGTGGTATGCATGAAATGGTGCTAGAGCGATTGCTCGCACTAGTTTTTATGATTGACGTGCATGAGAGGTGCTGGAGCCTAGCTCGCATCTATTTTTGATATAATAATTGCATAAAAGTCGTGTTGGAGGGTAACTCGCACGAGATTTGATTTAATTATGCATAAAGCCGTGCTAGAGTGTAACTCGCACGAGATTTGATTTACTTGAGCATTCATTTGTGCTGGAGCGTTGCTCGCACAAAGTTTCATATGGTTTTTATAATTCATTTGAATACTGGAGTTTTTCTCGTACGAGGTTTTCATTGAGTTTTTACACATATCCGTACTAGAGCATTGCTCGTACGTGGATTTTACTTGAATTGATAATTATTTTAAGTCGTACTGGAGCGCTGCTCGTACGCAGATTTCATTAATTTTTATGAAACCGTGCTAGAGCTTTGCTCGCACGAGGTTTTCTGATATCGTGAATATGCATGGAGCTGTGCTAGAGCTTCGCCCGCACAGGGATTTATATTACATGCATATAACCGTGTTGGAGCCTCCTGTAGACTGTGTGTCACAGTGAGATGATATGCTCACACGTGCATACTGAGACAGAGATGATATGGGTGGATAAGACCTATTGCAGGCACCCCTGATTGAGCTTGGGTTCACAGAGTACGTTGTACCGTGTATGTCACGCGGAGTACGCTGTACTGTGGGGATTGTTGGAGTGGAGTGGCAGTAGCCACGAGGCAGCAAGCCTTGCCCTCGCAATCCTGGTGTTATGCTGTTATGGCGAGTAGGACGACCCACCTCCCGTTTCAGGTGTGATACCCCACACACTAGGTACCGTGTTGCCAGGGTTCACTAGGATATGGCCATAGTCCTCGATGTTACTGATATAATCAGCTATTTTTCTCATATGATATAAGTTGTGGTCTGTTAGACCAGGGTAGACCCGAAGGAGGGGTCAGGCCCCCGATTTGACGATTTTATGATTTCATGATTTTATGATTTGTGAATCTAAAAGAAGGGTGGTTTAATAACTGAAGTTTTATAATGAGTTTTAAATGAATTGTTTTATGAGATGATTGACCTGGAAGGGTTAGTTTTACTGTAGTTTTAATGAATTGATTTAAATGCAGTAGCATGATGATGTTTTTCATGCTTCCATTTGAAATCCCTGATTTGTCTTACATGACATGAAAGACTGCATGATCTTGATTAAATTCATGCTTATTATGATATAATGATGTCACATAAAATGCTTTGATGCATAAGTAGTATGATTTATATATGCACGAACAGTTTTATAAACTAAGTCATTGATGTTTGCATGACTTTGTGCTTGATGATTTTAATGAAAAGAAATGGATTTAAGGGCATGGCATTATGAGCATGTAGATAGTGGAGCTATCTACTTACTTGCATAATTGCCTTACTGGGTGTGTGGTTTGCTCACCCCCCTTATTTTTCCATCTTTTCAGAGCACTTACAATAGTTATTGAGCGACTGAGGACTTGCATGCTTGATATCCGCTGCTTCCCATCGAGAGACAGGTATACACACATTTGTATAGTTTTGTATCTAAATATGTAATGCACAGTACTATAAACGGATATGATGTCGGGGATGTAGAGTTATAAATACCATTGGGTATGTATTTATTTAAAGTCAAAGAATAGTAAACTCTGATATATGAATGTGAATATGTAAATGGAATGGTAAATAGTGCGAGGTGACTAACACTGAATCATAGCCCAACTATTTGTAGGATGGTCACGATGAGAGAAAGGTAAGAATTAAATAATAAATGAAAAAGTGAAAATTTTACTCTGATTTTTAGGTAATTTGGGTCGTGACACCACCACCACCACCACCACCACAACCTATGCATCCCCAACATTACCATTCATCAACAACTGAGTAGAAGCCATCGCTTGAGAAAATGTTCTCAACGATCTTGCAAAATCAAGCTGCTTCAATTAAGAACTTAGAGGTTCAGGTAGGACAAATAGCAAATGCTCAACGTCCTTAAGGGACCCTTCCTAGTAAAACTGAACCTAATCCTGTTAGGCAAAGGGAGGGTAAAGAACTTGTAAAATCCATCATCCTTAGGAGCGACAAAGAGATAGAGGAGCCACAAGTTAAGTCCCAACCTAAACAACACATAGTTGAAGAATTCGTAAGTTCTAAAGAACCAGCTCAGAAAGAGCAGGAACATCAGGATCAAGCTACAAAAGAATCCAAGCTAGGCACTTCTTCATCTATACCTTCTTCTTCTTCATTGCCTTCCTCGTCCTCTGATTCTACACAGGTTCCCACTACATTGCCTCTAGTTAGACCACCAGTACTTTTTCTTCAGAGATTCCAAGATTAAAATCTGGAACGACAATTTGCTAAATTTCTTGAGGTTTTTAAGAAACTTCACATCAATATTCGTTTCGCAGATGCCTTAGATCAAATGCCAAGTTATGTGAAGTTCCTGAAGTATATCCTCTCGAGGAAGAGAATATTGGAAGAATATGAGAGGGTGGCCTTAACTGAGGAATGTAGTGCAATTATCGAGAGGAAATTACCCCTCAAGCTCAAGGGTCCTTGGAGTTTTACCATACCATGCACTATTGGAAATTTATTCTTTGGTAGAGTCGTGTGTGATTTAGGAGCTAGTATAAATTTGATGCCTTTGTCTTTCAATTAGAAGTTGGGAATAAGGGAGGCCAAGCCCACCACAGTGACCCTCCAGTTAGCTGATCGATCAATTAAATATCCGAAGGGGGTCATTGAGGATGTCTTATTAAAGGTGGACAAGTTTATTTTCCCTGCAGATTTTATTGTTTTGGACATGGAAGAAGACAGGGAAGTCCTCATATTACTAGGCAAACCTTTCCTAGCTACTAGTAGAACAATAATTGATGTACAAAAGGGGGAGTTAACTATGAGAGTCCTAGATCAGGAAGTGAAGTTTATTGTTTTCAAATCTTTGAAGCTCCCTGATGACTCTTAAGAATGTTTTAAGATGGAGATTGAGGAGAATATAAGGCTTAAGCATAGGAACTCTGAAAGAAGGAGGGAAATAGATAGAGCTAAGGAGGAATTAATTGTCAACATTCTGTTACCATTCTGGATGACCCTTCTACTCTTCGCCCTGCTGCTGAGTGTTGTTTTCTTTTGCTGCATTTGAAGTGGTTGTGTTTTTCTTTTCACCTTGTATATAGTTCTTTTTCTTTTTCTTTTCTGTTGTTTCTTTCTTTGTTTATTTTGCAGGTTTATTTTCTGGTTTTATGCTTTCAATCAAAGCTTCAGTTGTTCATCATCATCAGAAAGGGGAGTACTCTGTTCCTGAACTTCACTGTTTATATTATCTGCACACTGAGGACACTATGCGCTTTAAGTTTGGGGGATGGGATATCACTTAAGCATTTTTTGAAAATTTGGGCAGAATTAAAAAAATTTTCAAATTTTTTTTCGAAAATCTGAGTTTAAATTGTTTGATTTTGGGATGATTTAGTGCTTAGCATGTAGTTTTCCCATATTCTAATGATATGACTCCATGATTAAGTATGATTTTGATTGACTGAGAAGCATGATTATAGGAAAAGCATGAAGTTGAATTCTTGAATTTGTCTTGATTTTGATTGTGATTTCCTCATTTTATGCACATGTCATGTCATGAATCTGAATATTTATTTAGAGAAAGCTTATGTGGACATAGGGTTGCATTTGTTCAGTAGATTTTGTGCATCATATTCTAGAATTTGTTTGATCCGATCTTGAGGCGAAATATTAGATCACACTTAATTAGAGAAATGATTTAGGCCATCTTTGGATCGTTTGAGCCTTTCTAGCTATCCTTGTACATATTTTACCCCTAGTCACCCATCTGGGCCAAATAAGCTTTTCTCTGTAAATACACCTGCATTATTTTCCTTAGCTTAAATACTCTTTTCCTATCCCTTACCCCGAAAGCATGAAAATTTATTGGGATATATTATGAGCTTTGTACATATGGGTACCTGGTGATAGTGAAAATTCAAAAAAAAAAAATGAAAACAAAAGAAAAAAAATGAAGAAAGAAGAAAAATACAAAAATAGAATAAAATGTTTAGTGAAATAAATAAGTTTGGGGGAAATAAATTGGAGCTCTTACATAAAGATCCTAGAAAGTAATGCATGTTAAGGGGTAATTAAACCTAAATCGACTTTATCATACCTTAACCCCAGCCTGACATTATAAGCTTAATGAAGTCCTATTGATCTTTAGTTAAGTGTGACTATATTAGTGGAGAGCGAAGTGAAAAGCAAACTTATGGGAATGATCACATGTCATTGACTTTGCATTCACTGTGTTTGCATAATCTGATTCGGATAATGTACTTTGAAGTGACTTTGACATTTTTCACACATGTACGAGGAATCCAATTTGGGTTAGGACTTATGATTGAATAATTCTAAGTGCTGGAGTTGTAATTGTGAGTCTTTGATTTCATAGTCTGTACTTTTTCTTTGAGGATGATATTGGGGAAATTATTGTGTTTAGTACTTGTCATTCCTACAATTATTTTGTTTTGCTTGAGGACAAGAGAAAGCTCAAATTTGGGGGTGTGATAATTCTATTTTTTATAGAATTATTTGTGCTTAAATTCCTAATTATTTATTTAATCCCCATATTATTTTATTAATAATCCCCTTTATTTAATTAAAATTCTTTAATGTGCAGATAAATTAAATCCGGATGAAACTCAGTCGTTTCAGACGAAATTAGGCTGAAAATGAGCTAAAGGAGAATGTCCCACTTCTAATTTGTAGACCGAGTCATCGGTCGTCTGGACACGCGTGATGTCAGTATCCGTATTTTCGAAACGATAAGATCGAAGGACACCGTGCCAACCCTCTGGAAGACACACGCTGGGCCACATTGCACAGCTAATTGGACAAAAAGACTGATGACGTGGAAATATCTACTCTACAACAAAACAAATGCAGACAAGTGGCCAAACAATGCCAACTCATCTAGGATGAAAATTTACTGTTGTACCCCTATGTTTGTGTATAAATAGAACATGATGGCAATTGAAAAATGAAGTAGGAAGTAGGAGTAGGGTAAGTAGAGTAGAATTTAGGAGTAGGGTAGAGTAATTTTAGGAGTGGTTTTAGAATAGTTTTATTTTAGTTTAAAGTTTTCATTGTTATTTTCTATCCTTCTTTAGTTTTCTTTTAGCTTTCACGTTAATGGCTACAACCACCATTGTTATAGAACTTTTCAAGCTTCCATGTTATTTTCTTTGAATGAAAAATTTTAAATCTAGTTGCTGAATTTATCTTTTACTGCATCTATTGTTATTTTCTTTTCTTTGGTAGTTCATTCGGGTTATTAGTTTCGTGGTGTAGCCGAGCAGTGTGAGAGGCTATCTGTAGCTGGTGACAGTGGCTAAGCAACCTCTCCTTGCTCTGCTGCATCCATTAGCACACTAGGTCCTCTATTCCCTTTGTTTTCAATTCCACTATTTTTACATTAGTAGCTATGAGGAGTCGAGGAAAAGAAAGAACAAGGAACCGTGGCCTTAGCTCTTGGTTTCATTCCAATCGAATATTCTGTTTACATTGGCTGCTTTAGTCTCCATTAGTTGCATTTTCTCCTTATTGTTGTTGATGTTTTTTTTGTATCTCCTTTTTAAGCATCCACTAGCCACCTTTGTTGTACTCTGTTTCAATACTCGTGCACTGTTCATTGAGAGTTGTTTGCTCGAGTTGAAAGTGTTGTATAAGTAGATGGCTAAGGAGTTGCTGGCAGCAGTTTTCCTAATCTTTCCTGCTTCCATTTCCCTTGTTTTAACTTTTTTAAATTAGTTACTGTTTTATGTTGATCCCTGTTGCTAAATACTTTCATTATATTTTATGTTGTCGTTTAGCTTCTACATTGCTCATGAGAATCGGGGCTGAGTGAGGCTCCTACGTGAGTGATTGTGTGCAGGAGGCAAGACACGAGCTGGACGAGTGAGGCATGTTGGGCTGTGTAAAATAAGCAGATGGACAGCACCGTGCTAGCAGACCGGGACCAGCTCTACCTCTCTGTTCTCCCCTGTTCTATGAGTCATCTACTGTTCATTTTCTTCTTTGTTGTTAACTTTTGTTTTCATTATATGTTATATTTCCTGTTTGTCTCTTCTGCTTTAAGCCTTCAAGTAACAACTTCTGCTTTTGTTCTGTCTTAATTCTTGTCTGTATTGCTAATCATTTAAAATTTTGCTGTAATATTCTGTTTTGCTCTTGCTGTTATGTGCATGAGTGATGGCATGGCGGGTCAGTTTTAGAGCGGGAGACGATGCTCCCCTGATGTTCTGTTGCTGTTACAGGAATTAAAGGAGTGTTGCAATTTTGCAGTGCAGAATCATGCAAGATGATAGGACTGTGCAGGTGGTACCGAACACACGACAAGGTGCTCAAGGCTGCTGCAGTGCCGGCTACATGCATTTTTATTTTAAGTTTTAGTTTTAATTTTATTTCTTCATTTTTATATTTGCATTTTATTTTAATTGCGTTAATTAATTTTAACTGTTTTAATTATTTTTTTAGGAATTTGCTTTTAATTGTGTGGAGCTCGGTAAGTAGATCTTAGCTCCGTTTTATTTTCTTTATTTGTTAATGATTATTATTTTCAGTACTTTTAATTTTATCCTCGTAGATCTCCCATCAATTCATAAATTGCTAGGATATACTTAGGGTAAGATTAACCGGTGGTTAATTAGGCTAGTTAACTTCTCTGTGGGACGATAACTCGGGACTCAAATCCCATTTTTACTTGTACGACCCGTGCACTAGCGGACAATACCTTCAGGGCGTGTCAAGTTTTTGGCGCCGTTGCTGTGGAAGTTTTAATTAGTCGTTAATTAATATTGGTGAAATTATGCTTAGGTGTAATTCTAGCTGTAAATATTTAGGGTGTAAATACTTAGAAGTTTAATCTAGATTAGTTAATTGAAAAAAAAATTAAAATAAAAAAACAAAAAAACATTTAAAAAAAATTTCTAAAGACTTTCTGATGATTGCATGCGTAGAGCCGGGAGTTTCAACTGCTTTCCTTTAGATTCTGAAATTGAACGAACTCTTAGAAAAATTCGAAAGGATTCTAGGAAATTATTAGCTCCACTGCAACGCACTATGGCAGAAAATAGGGAAATCAGGACTTTTGGAGATTATGCGATGCCGACTATTGGAGGATATTATTCCGGCATTAGGCCACAAGCTATCCCTACAAATAACTTCGAAATTAAGCCCACAATCCTCCAGATGATCCAAACTTCTTTACAGTTCAGTGGGCTTCCACACAATGACCCACATGCTCACCTTGGGCAATTCCTGGACTTGTGCAACACGTTCAAACATAATGGATTATCTAATGATGCGCTTAGGCTTAGATTATTCCCCTTCTCACTTAGGGATAGGGCGCGACACTGGTTAACCTCCCTGCCTCCAGGATCCATTTCAACATCGGACGAGTTAGCCCATCAATTTCTCGCTAAGTTTTTCCCTCCCTCTAAAATGGCACAACTACGTAGTAACATATCTTCCTTTGCCCAATATGATGCGAAATCTCTTTACGAAGCATGGGAACGATATAAGGAGCTTCTTAGGAAGTGCCCTCATCATGGTCTACCTTTGTGGCTGCAAGTCCAGACCTTCTACAATGGACTTACAAGCCAAAATAGGACCATTGTTGACGCTGCTGCGGGTGGAGCCCTGATGTGCAAAACAGAGGAGGACGCTTACGAGCTTTTAGACAAGATGGCGGCTAACAACTATTTATGGTCCTCGGAGAGGCAATTGCCAAAGAAGTCGGCGGGCATTTATGAGCTCGACACACTGTCTACCTTGACCTCTTAAATAGCTAATCTTACGAAAAAGGTAGAGTCGCTCAGTACCCAGCATAATCCTTCTACCAGTTCTAATCCGATTTATTCTGTCCAAAGTCCTTTCCCTTCATGCGATCTGTGTAGTGGTACACACTCTGTGGATAGGTATCCACTTAACCTAGAATCGATTCAGTATGTTGGTCCACTTCAGAAGCAACAGAACAACCCCTTGTCAAACACCTACAACCCAGGGTGGAGGAACCATCCTAACTTCTCCTGGAGCCAAAACTTCTCCTAAGCTACAAGGGCAAACTTCTAGTTCTAGACTTGTAGGACCCCCTAGTTTTCAAGCTCCACCGGTTCATGTAGCACCACAATTGCAATACCCATATCATCCACCTCATCAACCATTCCCACCTCAATTTCAGCATCATTCACCTCACTTCCATCAACCACCACCTGTAAAGCCCGATTTTATTGTAAGAGCAAAAAAGGAACGAATAGAAATTTTTGAGTGCATTTAAAAATGCAAAAGGATTGAAATTGTATTCCCGAAAATGAGCAAGGGTAAAACGATCAATAGACCAAAATTCGATATTAATCGGGACAAGAAAATTTAATTAAAAATATGAGATTGAGAAATCTTGATCAATAACGAAGAAATAATTAAATTTCGGGTTAAATTGATCAAGATATGAATTTATTTGAATAAATCAAAATTTTCGTAACGAAAAATAATCTCGAAAATAATCGAAAAATATACCGAAAAGGTAAAATTGGACTGATAAATTCATTCACGGATTAAATGCATTTAATAGAATTTTTTTTAGATATTTTTGGGAATTTTATTATTATTTTAATGAATAAAATAATAATAAAATTTAATTATAAATAAATAAATAAAGTTAAAAAAACAAAAAACGAAATTTGGAATCTGGATTGAAAACTGAAGAGAGAAAAGAAACAGAAACGAAAGAAGCGGAAACAAGCCGAGACTGAGCAACCACCGGACGAGCCATCACCGGTGGGGCTGAGGGGCCGACGAGGGCCGACGAAGATAGCCCGACCTCGGGCGAACCATCAGCGGCGGTGACGCACGTCGAGAACGGCGGAGAATGCCGGAAACAGAGGGAGTGGCCGCGGGGAAGAAACGTCGATCGGCGGCCATCGGCGCCGATTTGGTCCAACCTGAGCCCCGATTTAGGAAGCCCATGCGATGGCGCGCCGAACGACGGTGGTGAGGCACCGAAAATCGGTCGGATGGCATCGGAATGACCAAATAGTGACTAAACCGGTCGAACTGGACTAAACCGACAGAATCGAATCAGACTGAACCGGCGGTCTGAACCGAGTTGAACCGGATCGGACCTGTTCAGCCAAAAAGGAAAGTAAAAAAAGAGAAAAAGGGGAAAAAGAAAAAGTGAAAAAATTGGAAAAATTCCAATGATGCAATCGAGCTTCGGGTAAGTCGGTAAGTGGTCAAATTGACCGATTTAAATTTTGAAATGTTTAATTTGATTAGTATCCGACTGAAAATTTATCCGAAAAAATATTTAAATTGTGTAGCTCGACAATTGGCATCCACCGAGAGCTTGAGATAGCTTCCATTTGTGTACTATCATGGACTCTCGGGTAAGTAACCTTTATTTACGACAATTTGCATCGTTATGCGTGTCGATGAATTACGGATTTAAGTTTCGCATAAATGAATTAAATTTTGAAAAATTGGATAAATTGTCGTAAATAATAAATTGAGATATCCGAGAATTTAGAACGAGGCTAAATAATTACTGATGGGGCCCAATGAGCCCAATAGTCCTCGATAAAGTGTGGTAAACGGGCTTAAGGCCGATTAAGGCCCATTATGGTATAATCGGGCCCAATATGGGTAAACGGGCTCAATGATTTAAATTAAGCCCAGAAAATTATGAAATACATTAAATTGTATTGAATTTGACCTAATGAATATGTATCCGTAGTTCCGGAGATTGGATTGGGAGTAAATCGGACTGCATGACGAGTCATCAGTGGAAAGGTCAGACTGTACAGAAAAATGAGGTAAGGGAATTATGTGAGTAGCTAGAGATAGCTACGCGTATTTTAATAGCTTTTCTATACACTGAATATGTATGTATACCCTGATTATGTATAATGATCCTAAAAGTGGTTTAAATGATTTTAAGGATTCAAATAGGTGAAAAGACTATTTTACCCCTATTGAGGGAAGTTCACCTAAGGATGGTGAAAGCATGACATGCATGAAATGCATGATTTAAGGAAATTTTTGATTTAATGGATTTTATTAGTTTTTAAGCAAAGTAAATTGATAGATTGGTCAGTAATTGCATAAATTTCACAAGATAACATTACGTAAGTGTTATTTATATTTGAATGAAATTTCTTTAGAAAACGGCCAACTATCAAGTTTATATGGAAACAGATAGTGTCGACACGTAGTTCACACTATATCCGCATTTGTGAATGTGCATAAATGTGCTTGAGCGGTTACTCACACCGATTTACGTGACATCATATGCATAAAATGTGCTAGAGCGATTGCTCGCACTGATTTTATGATTTGATTGCATGAGAGCTGCAGGAGCCTAGCTCACACTCTGTTTTGACATGTTTTGACATGTTTTGACTTGTTTTGACGTGGTATGCATGAAATGGTGCTGGAGCGATTGCTCGCACTAGTTTTTATGATTGACGTGCATGAGAGGTGCTGGAGCCTAGATTGCATCTATTTTTGATATAATAATTGCATAAAAGCCGTGCTGGAGTGTAACTCGCATGAGATTTGATTTAATTATACATAAAGCCGTGCTGGAGTGTAACTCGTACGAGATTTGGTTTACTTGAGCATTCATTTGTGCTGGAGCGTTGCTCGCACAAAGTTTTATATGGTTTTTATAATTCATTTGAATATCGTACTGGAGTTTTTCTCGTACGAGGTTTTCACTGAGTTTTTACACATACCGTACTAGAGCATTACTCGTACGTGGATTTTAATTGAATTGATAATTGTTTTAAGTCATACTGGAGCGCTGCTCGTACGCAGATTTCATTGATTTTTATGAAACTGTGCTAGAGCTTTTCTCGCATGAGGTTTTCTGATTTCATGAATATGCATGGAGCCGTGCTAGAGCTTCGCTCGCACAGGGATTTATATTGCATGCATATAGCCGTGTTGGAGCCTCCTGTAGACTGTGTGTCACAGTGAGATGATATGCTCACACGTGCATACTGAGACAGAGATGATATGGGTGGATAAGACCTATTGCAGGCACCCCTGATTGAGCTTGGGTTCACAAAGTACGTTGTACCGTGTATGTCACGCGGAGTACGTCGTACCGTGGGGATTGTTGGAGTGGAGTGGCATTAGCCACGAGGCAGCAAACCTTGCCCTCGCAATCCTGGTGTTATGCTGTTCTGGCCGGTAGGACGACCCACCTCACATTTCAGGTGTGATACCCCACACACTAGGTACCGTGTTGCCAAGGATCACTAGGATATAGCCATAGTCCTCGATGTTACTGATATAATCAGCTGTTTGTCTCACATGATATAAGTTGTGGTCTGTTAGACCAGGGTAGACCCGAAGGAGGGGTCAGGCCCCCAATTTGACAATTTTATGATTTCATGATTTTATGATTTGTGACCCTAAAAGAAGGGTGGTTTTATAACCGAAGTTTTATAATGAATTTTAAATGAATTATTTTATGAGATGATTGAGCCGGAAGGGTTAGTTTTGCAGCAGTTTTAATGAATTGATTTAAATGCAGTAGCATGATGATGTTTTCCATGCTTTCATTTGAAATCGATGATTTGTCTTACATGACATGAAATACAGCAAGATCTTGATTAAATTCATGCTTATTATGATATAATGATATCACATAAAATGCTTTGATGCATAAGTAGTATGATTTATATATCCACGAACAGTTTTATAAACTAAGTCATTGATGTTTGCATGACTTTGTGCTTGATGATTTTAATGAAAAGAAATGGATTTAAGGGCATGGCATTATGAGCATGTAGATAGTGGAGCTATCTACTTACTTGCATAATTGCCTTACTGAGCGTGTGGTTTGCTCACCCCCCTTATTTTCCCATCTTTTCAGAGCACTTACAATAGTTATTGAGCGGTTGAGGACTTGCATGCTTGATATCCGCTGCTGCCCATCGAGAGACAGGTATACACATTTGTATGGTTTTGTATCTAAATATGTAATGCACAGTACTGTAAACGGATATGATGTCGGGGACGTAGAGTTATAAATACCATTGTGTATGTATTAATTTAAAGTCAGAGAATAGTAAACTCTGATATATGAATGTGAATATGGAAATGGAATGGTAAATAATGCGAGGTGACTAACACCGAATCATAGCCCAACTATTTGTAGGATGGTCACGATGAGAGAAAGGTAAGAATTAAATAATAAATGAAAAAGTGAAAATTTTACACTGATTTTTAGGTAATTTGGGTCTTGACAGGAAATGGTATTAGAGCTGAGTTGGCCTGATATGAGTCGGTGTTAGTGGTTAAGGAAGTTTACATCCCCATGTACTGTGCATTGTTTAGATACAATTGTGCATATTGAGATAGAAGTGCAGCTAAGAATTTGGTTTGAATGCAAGAATAAACTTATTAACTGATAGCCGCTATGATAGAGAGGCGAGTACACGAACTCAAGGTCGTAGAGGTAGGCCTGAGAGTCGTACTGAGTCACCATAAGAGACTCAAGATGTTATTGACGTGGAGGCTGGTATTGAGTATACCTCACAGAGTCTGATAGAGAGATCGGGCAGAGTCTGACAGAGAGATCGGATAATATTGAGACACGCTTCGCGAGGTTGGTGCGGAGTGTGGAGAACATTTTGTGAGCTAATAGCTCAGAGTATGCATGAGATTTGAGGGTGAGTCGAAGCACTGGTGGAAGTCCGCTCGACCCATCTTAAGAGTTAGACATCCAAAATGTTTATGGGAAATATTTCTAGATGTATTCCGGTGATAGAATATCCCGGACACTACTTAAAGGAAATTACTGATAAAATTATTTACTCTGACCTATAAGAACATGTTGATTGACGAGTATGAAACTCAGTTTATATTCCTGGGCAGATATGACTTTGATACTATTAACAGTGAGAGTCGAGATGTCTAAAAGTTCATAGAAGGGCTCAGATTGTCAATTAGAGTCCGATTAGCCTGTTAGATATCACTACCTATGTCGAGGCAGTGCGTAGACTACAGTTGTGTGAACAAGAATATGAGTTGCACGCCTCTGAGATTGGAAGAAAGGTAGTAAGGGCCGAAATAGAGACACAAAATTGAATATAGAATGACAGAGATGGCAGAACAAAAAAAAGTTAGTTTAGTAAAAGATTAGAGCTGATGAGTCATGGGATAAAATGATTGGTAAGGCCCCAGTGTATCCAAATACAATATTTTTAAGGGGTATTGTGATTTGAGGACTCCGACCAGCTCCGTAACAGTTGAGCAATGTAATAGAGTAGCAGTGTAAGCAGTGTAAACAGTGTAGAATATATGGTAGTTACCACGAAAATAAGATGTTGGATGAGGGTGAGTGTATGCCTTGGACCAGGACACTATTGATGTTTCATATGATGTGGTGGAAGATGCCACACTGGTTTTAAATAATGAAGTAATTAATTTAATTTATCTTGGTGCCACATATTTATTCATACCGCCTTCAGTTGCTTATAAACTAGGGAAAGATGTGATGCCTGTACCCATAGACAAGAGGATGATAGTTAGTTGATTATCACTAACTGAATATGGGTATAGGGATTGTAAGTTGAAAATAGGGGTGAAAACCTCACTGAAAAGTATACTGTAAGTTTGACAAGTAATGAAAGAGTTGTTATAAGTGATATATGAAAGGAGATAAGCTTTAAGATGTGATAGATCCTGCATACGAGATATATTGGAATAAGAGGCGTATGCAAGCTAAGGATATCCTTGATATGCAAAGTAATTTGGATTAAGCGGTATGTAGTCAAGTCCGAGGGTTAATAAAGGTATTTCAAAATACTTCACTGCCTGAAGACTTGACAGCGTCAAGAAGCGTACACATAACCTATAAATTGAAATCGACAGTCGTAATATATACATTTAAATTTTGGGTACCTTTGCTGGAACGATAAAGAGATACAAAATTTGATTAATCATGAAGGTTTAAAAATTAAAATTTTATAAAAGCCGTTAATATAAGAAAAAAAGAAATGACGTGGGTTAGTATCTTGAAAGGAAGTGATTTCGAAATGACATTGTACGTTTATGCGTACATAGGTCAAGAATATGGGTGATTGAAATATTGAGTGGAGCTCAACTACGATGAGGTATTTAAACTTTACCTGCACTGATTGGTTGTCATCTTTAGCGATGATATTTCGATGCATTCGAAGTCCAGAGAAGAGATTGAGTAGCAATTGAAAACTGTCTTACAGACGAGGTGTTGTGAGTTTCTCAATGGGTTACTCAGTTGACACGTTTCGTTTGGAAAAGATTGCATACGAGTAGGATGATAAGTATAAAAGTAGTTTCCATGAGTTTTGGGTATATTGAAGTGATAAACTGATCACCGTAATTATTCTCACCATAACCAGTAGCTCTAGAGGTTTCAGTGTCTATGGATACCTCAAAATAAGGATTGGGTTGTGTATTGATGTAAAATGGGGAGATAGTCGTTTATTTATCCAGTTTGTTCAAGGACCATAAGAGAAACTATCCGACCCATGATTTAGAGTTGGCAGCCATAGCGTTTACACTTAAAGTATGGCGCCACCACTTAAATGGTAAGAAATTTCGGATATGCACTGATCATAAAAGCCCCGAGTATCTGTTTTCACAGAAAGAGTCGATATGAGATAACCAAGAGGGTTAGAGCTTCTAAGGATTAAGATTGTGAACATTGTACCACCCAGGAAAGGCTAGTGTAATGGCTGATGCCTTGAGCAGAAAGAGCCTCGGGATGGTATTACATATGATAGTCAGGGAGCGTGAGCTGCTAGAGCAGTTGTGAACCTCAGTACTGATGTGATCCCTTCTGATGATGACAGTGATTTTCTGACAGCTAGCCTGAGGTTAGAACCAAATTTGAGTGACCAAATTTGCCAGGCTTAGCGTGATGATCGGCATGGTGTCGATAGTGTAGGTTAGATTCAGAAGGGTATCGTGACAGAGGTTTAGAGACAGTATGAGTGCTCCCCAGGACCACGATTGATGAGATAGTGTTATTGACAGAAGCTCACTCTTCGGGATATACAGTGCATCCGAGAAGTAATAAATATATGGGAATCTTTAAAAAGGGTATTGGTGGTCAGGTATGAAAAGAAATATTGTAGAGTTATGGAGAAATGTCTCGTATGTCAGCGGATTAAGGTAGAGCAAAACAAGTCTGCAGGGTTATTGCAGCCTCTACCTATATTGACACGAAAAATGGGAATGAGTTACCATAGATATCGTGATGGGTTATAGAGGACTCGGATGAATCACGAGGCTATCTGGGTGATAGTCGATAGATTGATTAAGTCTACCCACCATTTGGTTATGAAATCCCCAGATACTCTGAGTGCATAGGTGAAGTTATATGTAAGAAAGATTGTGATACATTATGTAGCGTTCTAGGGAGCATGATATCAGATAGGGATTCCCTCTTCACTTTCCACTTCTGGGAATATTTTTCAGGAAGCTATGGGAACCCGATTGAGTGTTAGCACAGCTTCCATCCTCAGACAGAGGGTCAGTCAGAGAGGACTGTACAGGTTCTGGAGGATGTGATGAGAGCGTGTGCCAGTGATTTGATAAGCTCCTGGGATGATCAGTTGTTACTAATTGAATTCGCCAATAATGACAGTTGTCACTTGAGTATCGGGATGACTTTATATGAAGCATTGTATGGCCATAGGGGTTGTTCCCCGACTTGGATAAGAAAAGTGGGTGACAGAGAGAGAATTGTTCTCGAATTGGTAAGACAAACCTCTGAGGATGTTCAGTTGATTTGTGAGAGATTAAGAACACCTCAGAGCAGACAGAAAAGCTATGCTGACAAGAGACAGAAACCATTGGAAGTTCCCCGAGGGTGAATCATTATTGTGGCAGTTACATGCCCTTAGGACAAGCTTAAGGACGTAACAAGATTCGGATAGAGATATTGGACAAGTGGGAGATAAGGCCTGTAGGTTGGCATTACCACTTGAATTAACAGGCATCCACAATGTGTCCTATCTTTTGATGCTTAAGAAATATTATCCGGACCCAGCATATGTAATCGAATATGAGCTCCAACAGCCTAGCTCAATAAAAGTGTAACGTATTATTGGAAAATCGATTTAGGTATTAGACGGAAGGAGAAAGTGTTGAGGGTTAAGATGATCTCCCTAGTTAAGTATGATGGTAGTATTACACTTCGGAGAAAGTTACTTGAGGATGACAGTATATGATACGATAGATGTACCCAGAGTTATTTATGGACTCATTTGACTTGGTTCTAATTTGGAGGACCAAAATTCTTAAGTGGGGGAGATTGTAAGACCCGATTTTATTGTAAGAGCAAAAAGGGAACGAATAGAAATTTTTGAGTGCATTTAAAAATGCAAAAGGATTGAAATGGTATTCTCGAAAACGAGCAAGGGCAAAACGATCAATAGACCAAAATTCAGTATTAATCGGGACAAGAAAATTTAATTAAAAATATTAGATTGAGAAATCTTGATCAATAACGAAGAAATAATTAAATTTCGGGTTAAATTGATCAAGATATGAATTTATTGGAATAAATCAAAATTTGCGTAACGAAAAATAATCCCTAAAATAATCGAAAAATATACCGAAAAGGTAAAATCGGACTGATAAATTCATTCAGGATTAAATGAATTTAATAGAATTTTATTTTGATATTTTTGGGAATTTTATTATTATTTTAATGAATAAAATAATAATAAAATTCAATTATAAATAAATAAATAAAGTTAAAAAAACGAAAAACGAAATTTGGAATTTGGATTGAAAACTGAAGAGAGAAAAGAAACAAAAACGAACGAAGCGAAAATAAGCCGAAACCGAGGAACCACCGGACGAGCCACCACCGACGGGGCTGAGGGGCCGACGAGGGCCGGCGAAGATAGCCCGACCTCGGGCGAACCATCAGCGGCGGTGACGCGCGCCGAGAACGGCAGAGAACGTCGGAAACAGAGAGGGTGGCCGCGGGGAAGAAACGTCGATCGACGGCAATCGGCGCCGATTTGGTCCAACCCGAGGCCCAATTTAGGAATCCGATGCGATGGCGCACCGAACGACGGTGGTGAGGCACCGGGAACCGATCGGACGGTGCCAGAACGACCAAATGGTGACTGAACCAGCCAAACCAAACTGAACCGACCGAACCGAACCGGACTGAATCGACGGTCTGAACCGAGTTGAACCGGACCAGACCGGTTCAGCCAAAAAGGAAAGGAAAAAAAGAGAAAAAGAGGAAAAAGAAAAAGAGAAAAAATTGGAGAAAATTCTAGTGATGCAATTGAGTTTCGAGTAAGTCGGTAAGCGGTCGAATTGACCGATTTAAATTTTGAAATATTTAATTTGATTAATATTCGACTGAAAATTTATCCGAAAAAATATTTAAATTGTGTAGCTCGACAATTGGCATCCACCGAGAGCTCGAGATAGCTTTGATTTGTGTACTATCATGAAATCTCGGGTAAGTAATCTTTATTTACGACAATTTGCATCGTTATGCGTGTTGATGAATTACAGATTTAATTTCTGCATAAATGAATTAAATTTTGGAAAATTGGATAAATTGTCCTCAATAATAAATTGAGATATCCGAGAATTTAGAACGAGGCTAAATAATTACTGATGGGCCCAATGAGCCCAATAGTCCTCGATAAAGTGTGGTAAACGGGCTTAAGGCCGATTAAGGCCCATTATGGTATAATCGGGCCCAATATGGGTAAACGAGCCCAATGATTTAAATTAAGCCAAGACAATTATGAAATACATTAAATTGTATTGAATTTGACCTGATGAATATGTATGCGCAGTTCCAGAGATTGGATTGGGAGCAAATCGGACTGCGTGATGAGTCATCAGTGGAAAGGTCAGACTGTACAGAAAAAGAGGTAAGGGAATTATGTGAGTAGCTAGAGATAGCTACGCGTATTTTAATAGCTTTTCTATACACTGAATATGTATGTATACCCTGATTATGTATAATGATCCTAAAAGTGGTTTAAATGATTTTAAGGATCCAAATAGGTGAAAAGACTATTTTACCCCTATTGAGGGAAGTTCACCTAAGGATGGTGAAAGCATGACATGCATGAAATGCATGATTGAAGGAAATTTTTGATTTAATGGATTTTATTGGTTTTTAAGCAAAGTAAATCGATAGATTGGCCAGTAATTGCATAAATTTCACAAGATAACACTACGTAAGTGTTATTTATATTTGAATGAATTTTTTTTTGAAAAAAGGTAAACTATCAAGTTTATCTGGAAACAGATAGTGCCGACAAGTAGTTCGCACTATATCTGCATTTGTGAATGTGCATAAATGTGCTTGAGCGGTTTTCTCGCACCGATTTGTGTGACATCATATGCAAAAAATGTGCAAGAGCGGTTGCTCGCACTGATTTTATGATTTGATATGCATGAGAGCTGCTGGAGCCTAGCTCGCACTTTGTTTTGACATGTTTTGACATGTTTTGACTTGTTTTGACGTGGTATGCATGAAATGGTGCTGGAGCGATTGCTCGCACTAGTTTTTATGATTGACGTGCATGAGAGGTGCTGGAGCCTAGCTCGCATCCATTTTTGATATAATAATTGCATAAAAGCCGTGCTGGAGTGTAACTCGCACGAGATTTGATTTAATTATGCATAAAGCCGTGCTAGAGTGTAACTCGCACGAGATTTGATTTACTTGAGCATTCATTTGTGCTGGAGCGTTGCTCGCACAAAGTTTCATATGGTTTTTATAATTCATTTGAATACTGGAGTTTTTCTCGTACGAGGTTTTCATTGAGTTTTTACACATATCCGTACTAGAGCATTGCTCGTACGTGGATTTTACTTGAATTGATAATTATTTTAAGTCGTACTGGAGCGCTGCTCGTATGCAGATTTCATTGATTTTTATGAAACCGTGCTAGAGCTTTGCTCGCACGAGGTTTTTTGATATCGTGAATATGCATGGAGCCGTGCTAGAGCTTCGCCCGCACAGCGATTTATATTACATGCATATAGCCGTGTTGGAGCCTCCTGTAGACTGTGTGTCATAGTGAGATGATATGCTCACACGTGCATACTGAGACAGAGATGATATGGGTGGATAAGACCTATTGCAGGCACCCCTGATTGAGCTTGGTTTCACAGAGTACGTTGTACCGTGTATGTCACGCGGAGTACGCTGTACCGTGGGGATTGTTGGAGTGGAGTGGCAGTAGCCACGAGGCAGCAAGCCTTGCCCTCGCAATCCTGGTGTTATGCTGTTCTGGCGAGTAGGATGACCCACCTCCCGTTTCAGGTGTGATACCCCACACACTAGGTACCGTGTTGCCAGGGATCACTAGGATATGGCCATAGTCCTCGATGTTACTGATATAATCAGCTGTTTTTCTCACATGATATAAGTTGTGGTCTGTTAGACCAGGGTAGACCCGAAGGAGGGGTCAGGCCCCCGATTTGACGATTTTATGATTTCATGATTTTATGATTTGTGACCCTAAAAGAAGGGTGGTTTAATAACTGAAGTTTTATAATGAATTTTAAATGAATTGTTTTATGAGATGATTGACCTGGAAGGGTTAGTTTTACTGTAGTTTTAATGAATTGATTTAAATGCAGTAGCATGATGATGTTTTTCATGCTTTCATTTGAAATCCCTGATTTGTCTTACATGACATGAAAGACTGCATGATCTTGATTAAATTCATGCATATTATGATATAATGATGTCACATAAAATGCTTTGATGCATAAGTAGTATGATTTATATATGCACGAACAGTTTTATAAACTAAGTCATTGATGTTTGCATGACTTTGTGCGCATGGCATTATGAGCATGTAGATAGTGGAGCTATCTACTTACTTGCATAATTGCCTTACTGAGTGTGTGGTTTGCTCACCCCCCCTATTTTCCCATCTTTTCAGAGCACTTACAATAGTTATTGAGCGGCTGAGGACTTGCATGCTTGATATCCGCTGCTTCCCATTGAGAGACAGGTATACACACATTTGTATAGTTTTGTATCTAAATATGTAATGCACAGTACTGTAAACGGATATGATGTCGGGGATGTAGAGTTATAAATACCATTGGGTATGTATTTATTTAAAGTCAAAGAATAGTAAACTCTGATATATGAATGTGAATATGTAAATGGAATGGTAAATAGTGCGAGGTGACTAACACTGAATCATAGCCCAACTATTTGTAGGATGATCACGATGAGAGAAAGGTAAGAATTAAATAATAAATGAAAAAGTGAAAATTTTACTCTGATTTTTAGGTAATTTAGGTCGTGACACCACCACCACCACCACCACCACAACCTATGCATCCCCAACATTACCATTCATCAACAACTGAGTAGAAGCCATCGCTTGAGAAAATGTTCTCAACGATCTTGCAAAATTAAGCTGCTTCAATTAAGAACTTAGAGGTTCAGGTAGGACAAATAGAAAATGCTCAACGTCCTTAAGGGACCCTTCCTAGTAAAACTGAACCTAATCCTGTTAGGCAAAGGGAGGGTAAAGAACTTGTAAAATCCATCATCCTTAGGAGCGGCAAAGAGATAGAGGAGCCACAAGTTAAGTCCCAACCTGAACAGCACATAGTTGAAGAATTCGTAAGTTCTAAAGAAGCAGCTCAGAAAGAGCAGGAACATCAGGATCAAGCTGCAAAAGAATCCAAGCTAGGCACTTCTTCATCTATACCTTCTTCTTCTTCATTGCCTTCCTCGTCCTCTGATTCTACACAGGTTCCCACTACATTGCCTCTAGTTAGACCACCAGTACTTTTTCTTCAGAGATTCCAAGATTAAAAGCTGGAACGACAATTTGCTAAATTTCTTGAGGTTTTTAAGAAACTTCACATCAACATTCGTTTCGCAGATGCCTTAGATCAAATGCCAAGTTATGTGAAGTTCCTGAAGTATATCCTCTCGAGGAAGAGAATATTGGAAGAATATGAGAGGGTGGCCTTAACTGAGGAATGTAGTGCAATTATCCAGAGGAAATTACCCCTCAAGCTCAAGGATCCTTGGAGTTTTACCATACCATGCAGTATTGGAAATTTATTCTTTGGTAGAGTCCTGTGTGATTTAGGAGCTAGTATAAATTTGATGCCTTTGTCTTTTAATCAGAAGTTGGGAATAAGGGAGGCCAAGTTTGAGACCCCGTATATGTATAGCTAGGTATATAGGAACATGGGAATGTAAATAAAATCATAAGTATGATGATACATTGTAATGTGAAGTATATGCAATGTAAGTTCATAAGATTATGTACGCACTTGTAATAAGAATTGTGATTATACGTACAAGTTGCATTATGCATGAGTAGGAGGAAATAAACTTGAACACGAGAAGAATGTGATCGAAATGGAATATGAGTAGTATAGTAAAATGGAAGGAAAGATTTACATAAGTGTATATTTCCATTCGAGTAATATCGTGTATATTTGGTTATACAAAGATTTCCCACAAGTTTTAAAATACATTAAGTGGGATGGGATGACATTTTTAAGTCTCAAGGAGCGATGAATGAGGAAAGGACTATGAAGGTAAATTGAGGAAGTCTTGAAGGGAGTTGTTGCAGAAAAACTGCAGGAAATCTAGAATTTGTGAAGGCCAGATCGATCTCATAGGATGAGAGATCGATCTGGGAGAGCCAGAATGCTCTTATGTGAGTAATGGAAGGGAACAGATCGATCTCCAAAGGAAGCAAATCGATCTCTTTAGTTCTCGGGTTGGAAGCAGATCGATCTCCCCTAAGACCAGATCGATCTCCTTAAGCTTCTGTTCGATAGCAGATCGATCTCTAGCCTCGACAGATAGATCTCCTGCCTTTAAAATGTCTTAGAAAAGAGGGATTTTAGAGGACCAGATCGATCTCCACCCAAGGGAGATCGATCTCATCAAGTCAAAACTATAAATAGGAGCAGTTGGATCTGCAGAATTTCGGGATAAACCATTTCCTCTCACTTCAACTCAAAGAAAACTAGCCTTCTCACTCCTAAATCCAGCCATTTTCAGTGAGGTTTAAGGAGAGTCTATTAGAGACAAAGTTGTTCATAACAAAAAGAAGAACAACATAGTCTAGAGGCATTTCCCCATTTGATGGATTGAAGAAATAAAGGGCAATCCTAATTGGAGCAAGAGGAAATCCAATGAGGTAAGTTCTAATGCACAAATCCAAGTACATTGGTTTAGTTAATGATTATAAAGATATTTAGGTGTGCATATTGTGGATAGAACTACCTAGAATGGTATGAAATGAATATAACTTAGAAATAGTCAAGTGTGAGAAAGTGGAATGTAGAGGTGTTAACGATGAATGAGATATCTTGAGTGGATGATTATGTTGTGGGAATGGTTTGGACATGTTGATATTGGGATAAAATTGTGAGATTTACCACAAAGGGTAAAATATGTATTTAAGGCATTGGATAAATGATTAGTTGAGCAAGAGTTAGAAACGGTAACTCGAGTGTTTGATGGATGAATTTCAGTTTCGGATGATACGCCGGAGCAAGTCGAGACGAGAACGCAAGAAGCATAAAGGCGGATAGTTGCACACAAGTAAAACGAGGTAAGGGACTGTGTGTTAGCTATAGAGATGTTCGTACGTATTTTACGGCAATTTTGTAGATATATTGCTAGAACTAGTACGATATTATAGTTCTATGAAATGATATGGAAGCATGAAAAGTACTAGGATACATATATGTATTGAGAAATGGGATAGGGTAAGGAAATAGCATGATATGCATGTTTTCAATGTCTTTCTCTATTATACATTAATCTTGAGGATTGAGAAACGTTGATGATAGGTTGGCTAATTTTACATGTTTTAGCATGAAAGGCATGCTGTATGAATAAACATGTTTTGAATTTTAAAAAGAGAAAATAGCCACCTATCAGTTTTGAGATGTGATTTGGTGTTGAAGCGCTAGCTTACACCCGTTTTAATGCCTTGATATACCGTGTTGGAGTTTTAACTCGCACGAGGGTTTTAAGAAAGTGCGGGAACTTTGCTCGCACCTGTTTTATTGAGTTAAGGTAAACCTGGTGGTCTGGGACCCAAGGGGATACCAGCCGACGGCCATTTGAATGGGCTGGGCCTTAACGATAGATCGTACCGCGCTGGAGCTTTGCGTTGACTGTGTGTCACGCTGCTTGCTTGCCTGGTATATGAGACATGGTTTAGGATAAAAAGTCCATCGGAGTTGGAGTATGGACTTGGGTCCACGGTCGTACGTGGAATAGTGTAGTCACCCGTTGGTATACTATGTACCGTGCTGGGTGCACGTGAGTATGAGTATCGCGTAGATGACACACGACGTATCTTCACCGTGAGTGTACGAGGAGATGAGGTGGATTGAGATGAGCCGGAGGGTAGGACTGACCCATCCCCCTTCAGGCGAAGTGATACCCTATGCACACCTGATCAGTGAGGCCTGGGATCACTGACTATGGCCATATGTCGTGGATATTTGATTGCCAAAAATTCCATGCCTGTCTCAGAGATTTGAGAAATAGAGATAATCTCAGAAAAGAAAGAGAATTGTGGAAAGAATGATTTGAGAAGTGAAAGAGATTTCGTATTTTTGATAAACCTCTCATTTCACATTCGTGCCGTGAGGGCACTATTTATGAGCATGTTTTAAATGGAAGCTTGATACTCATTTTACACGAAAATGCTATTGAGAAATATATGTTTTAAATGCATTTTTCGTATGATATTTCCATTTATAACGAAAACATGGTTTTGGTTTATGCATGCATGGGCTATGTAGGTAGTACGATATCTACCTGCTAGCATACATTTCCTTACTGAGCTGTGGTTTGCTCATCCCACTATTTTCCCCCTCCAGGTACTGAGAAGTAAGAGAGCGGTGGTCACTAGATCTTTTGTGTTAAACAGCTCCCACAATCCGCAAAGGTATAAGATTCGTATACACGAGTATTTTGTATCTAATATATTGTATCGCACAGTTATATCTTGGAATTGTAAACAGTATTATGGGGATGATATGTAAGGACATGGTATTTATACAATTAATTTTGTGTATCTACACACACACCTGGGAGTGTGAATTAAAGTTTTAAATATACTGTAGTAGAGAATGTATGGATGGAGGGGTTCACAAAAGCGGGGTATGACAGGTTTGGTATCAGAGCCTGGTTGGTCTGATGTGAGTTGATATTTAGGACTAAGAAAACATACATCCCCAAGTTACTGTGCGATATTTAGATACAAATGTGTGTACAGAGCTGGTAGTGAATTAAATGTTTGTTATAACGAAGGAAAGTTATCAGGCTAGTGAGTTATGCCTGAAAGACACCGCAAGAGGGGAGAGAGCTCGAGAGCTCGAGGGTAAAATGACAGGACTGAGAGGCACAGTAGATCATCCTCTAGTCATGAGCCCTAGGAACAGATAGAGGCTTCTGATCCTCGAATAACTCGATTGGAGGAAGACATGCGCACGATGATGACCATGATGGGTCAGATCATGGCTAGGTTTGAGGGTACACCTGGTACAGCGGGACAGGCTGCACCGAATCCCCCAGCAGCTGCACCTGAACCTGAGAATTTTACACCTGCGTAAGCAGAACAGGCTAGGCCACGGGAACCTCATATTCGACCGGTACCTCCTCCGGTAGCCCCACATCAGCATGATGATGATTTGGGGTATGGATATGATTGTGATATGGAAAGATTGAGGCATTTTATGGACTTTAAGCCACCTTCGTTTAGCGGGGTAAAGGATCCGACAGTGGCTGAGGATTGGATCAGTCAAATGGAGAAGTTATTCGACTTCTGTAGATGTTCAGCTACGGAGAGAGTAGCTCTTGCGGCCTTTGTATTGAGAGGCGAAGCAGAGCACTGGTGGAAGTCCACTAGGCCGATGTTAAGAGCTCAAGGAATGGTTATCACTTGGGATATGTTCTTGGACGTTTTCAGAGAGCAATACATCCCAGATACTGCTCGACGGAGACTATAGATGGAATTTCTGAATCTGACTCAAGGGAATCAAACAGTTGATGAGTACGAGTCACGATTCACTTCACTGGGTAGATATGATCCGGACTCGATCAGGAGCGAGGCTATTAGAGTCCGTAGATTTGTAGATGGACTGAAGCCTTCGATCCGAGCGAAGTTGGCCCCATTTGATGTCGTTACATATAGAGAGGCTGTGCGACGGGCCCAATTATGTGAGCAAGATTATAACTTGCAGATTTCTGAGTTTAGTTGGGGTAAGGACAAGGGACCAAGGAAGCTGGGAGATGGCAAGAGTGCCAAATTTGGTCGAAAATTCATGAGTAAAAGTCGGAGAGAGGTAGATGAGTTCCAGAAAAAGGTTGTTAGACCTTTTATGCCTCCGACTCAGACACCAGCCAGGGGTATAGTGATTGGTGGACCCCGACCGACTACAGATCAGTGTAAGTTATGCGGTCGATACCATGGTGGTAGGCCATGTCATCTTCAGGGTACCCGATGCTTCAGATGTGGTAAATTTGGACATTATGCCGAGAGTGCCCAGAGATAGTTGAGGCAATTCCACAGAGGGGTAAAGAGCCAGAGAGGGTTCCTACAGTTGCACCTCCTGCAAGAAAGAAAGCCTCGGCTGAAGAAAAAGGAAAACAAGTTGTGGGTCAAGGCAGGGTGTATGCGATAGACCAGGCATCGGCTGATACCTCTTCTGAAGTGATAAAAGGTACAATCTTGATTTTCAATCTAGAGGTTATAGCTTTGTTTGATTCTGGTGCTACGCATTCCTTCATATCACCTGCATGTGCATCTAAGTTAAAAGGGTTTTGTAGAACCCACATACTTGAGTAGGACTTTACTAATAAGTACTCCAATGAGAATTAGCCAATTAGTTGAACAAGTGTATAAAGATTGTAAAGTGAGGGTGGGAGATAAGTGCATGACAACCAACTTGATTTTGTTGAATATGTATGACATTGATGTAATTTTGGGAATGGATTGGTTAGCCGCCAATCATGCTGTCATAGACTGTCGTTCTAAGTCCATTAAGTTTTCTCTACCTGAAGAATGTGTTGTAAGATTTTAAGAGAAGAAATGAAATCTTAAATTTTGTGTTAAGTAAAGTACTTTGGTATAAATGACTTGAGTGTTGTTTTGAAGGTTTTGTTGCTTATGTGGTGGATTTGAACAAAGTACATCCGGATATGGAGGACATCTCAGTGGTCAGAGAATTCCCTGATGTCTTTCCAGACGATCTACCAAGATTGCCACCTGATAGAGAAACGGAATTCGGTATAGACTTGACGCCTGGAACCGAACCAATATCGAAGTCACCATATAGGATGGCTCCAGTTGAGTTAGAGGAATTAAGGAAACAGCTGCAAGAGTTGTTAGAGAAGGGGTTCATAAGATCGAGCGTCTCACCATGGGGAGCCCCGGTATTGTTTGTGAAGAAGAGAGATGGGAGCCTCAGGTTGTGCATTGACTATCGGATGTTAAACAAGGCTACCATCAAGAATAAGTACCCCTTGCCACTCATTGACGATTTATTGGATCAGCTTCGGGGAGCACAGATCTTCTCTAAGATAGATCTGAGGTCTGAGTATCATCAATTGAAGATTCGGAAGGAGGATGTGCCCAAGACAGCATTTCGTACCCGCTATGGCCATTACGAATTCTTAGTGATGCCTTTTGGGTTGACCAATGCGCCGGCAGCTTTTATGGCTCTAATGAACGAAGTATTCAAGCCATACCTGGACCAATTAGTAATTATTTTCATTGATGATATATTGGTGTATTCAAGGCCCAGAGAAGAGCATGAGCAGCACTTAAGGATTATTTTGCAGACCCTCCGAGAGAAAAGGTTATATGCCAAGCTTAACAAATGTGACTTTTGGCTAGAACAGGTTTCTTTTCTAGGCCATGTTATATCGAAGGATGGGGTGTCAGTAGATCCATCCAAGATTGAGGCAGTTGTTCAGTGGAAACAACCTAGGTCAGTCACAGAGATCAGAAGTTTTCTAGGTTTGGCTGGTTACTACAGGAGATTTGTAGAAGGTTTCTCTAGATTCGCTGCTCCATTGACACGTCTTACGAGGAAGAGTGTGGAGTTTTCATGGGATGAAGCTTGTGAGAGGAGTTTTCAGGAACTTAAGCACAGATTAACAACCGTGCCAGTTCTTGTCATCCCTAACAGTTCAGGGAATTACTCGGTGTATACAGATGCTTCGCATCAAGGACTAGGCTGTGTTTTGATGCAAGATGGAAGGGTAGTAGCTTATGGATCTAGACAGCTGAAAGATCATGAGAAGAACTACCCCACTCACGATTTGGAGTTAGCGGCCGTAGTGTTTGCGTTGAAGATATGGCGCCACTACTTATATGGTGAGAGATTTCAGATCTTTACGGATCATAAGAGTCTGAAATATCTATTCTCACAAAAGGAGTTAAACATGAGACAGAGGAGGTGGTTGGAACTCCTCAAGGACTATGATTGTGAGATCTTATACCACCCGGGGAAGGCAAATGTGGTTGCCGATGCATTGAGTCGGAAGAGTCTCGGGTTGGTATCTCATATGATGGTTAGAGAGCACGAGTTGTTGGAACAATTCACGAACCTTAGTCTGGATATGACCCTACATGAGATTGGCAGCTATGGGATTATTGCTAGCTTGAGATTAGAACCGAATTTGATTGAGAGAATCCGACAAGCTCAGCAAATTGATCAATGGTGTATTGTCATGATTAGCCAAATCCGGAAAGGGAAGGGTGCCGATTTTATATTGAGTCCAGATGGAATACTAAGGTTTAGAGATAGAATATGTGTTCCTAAGGATTTAGAGCTGAGAAAGCTGATCTTATCAGAGGCACACTCGTCGAGATACACGATACACCCGGGGAGTAGTAAGATGTATCAAAATCTCCGAAAAGCATATTGGTGGTCTGGAATGAAGAGAGACATAGCTGAGTATGTCGCTAGATGTCTCATTTGTCAGCAAGTAAAAGTCGAACATCAGAAACCAGGAGGATTATTACAACCTCTATCGATACCAACATGGAAGTGGGAGCATGTCACCATGGATTTTGTGATGGGGTTACCGAGAACCCGTAAGAACCATGATGCGATATGGGTGATAGTAGATCGGTTAACGAAATCGGCACATTTCTTAGCCATGAGATCTACAGATACATTGAGTGCACTGGCGAACCTGTATGTGCGAGAAATAGTGAGATTGCATGGAGTCCCAGTGAGTGTTGTTTCTGATCGGGATGCCCACTTCACTTTCCACTTTTGGGGACATTTCCAGGAAGCGATGGGGACCCAATTGAGTTTTAGCACCGCTTTTCATCCTCAGACAGATGGTCAGTCAGAGAGGACTATATAGACCCTGGAGGATATGTTGAGAGCGTGTGTGCTGGATTTTAGAGGCTTATGGGACGATCACTTGCCATTGATTGAGTTCGCCTACAATAACAGTCATCACTCAAGTATTGGTATGGCCCCTTATGAGGCACTATACGGTCGTAGATGCCGATCGTCCATTGGTTGGGAAGAAGTTGGTGACAGACAATTGCTCGCTCCCGATTTGGTTAAGCAAGCCTCCGAGGATGTTCAGATAATATGCGAGAGGCTGCGAACAGCTCAAAGTCGATAAAAGAGCTATGCTGACAGGAGACGGAGACCACTTGAGTTTGATGTTGGCGAGTCTGTATTTTTGAAAGTATCTCCTTCTAAGGGAATAATGAGGTTTGGGAAGAAAGGAAAATTAAGTCCTCGTTACATTGGTCCCTTCGAGATTTTGGATAGAGTGGGAGAAGGAGCATATAGGCTAGCCTTACCACCTGAGCTAGCAGAAGTCCACAATGTCTTCCACGTTTCTCTGCTTCGGAAGTACTACCCGGATCCGACACATGTAATTAGTTATGAGCCGTTGGGGCTCAAGAAAGATATGTCGTATGTCGAGAGATCGATCAGGGTGCTGGACAGGAAAGAGAAGGTGTTGCGAAACAAGACGATTTCATTGGTTAAGGTTTTGTGGCAACATCACACTGAGGAAGAGGCCACATGGGAACTGGAAAGTTTGATGCGGGAAAAGTATCCCGAGTTATTCACGGATTAAATTGGTTCTAATTTGGAGGACCAAATTCTCTAAGTGGGGGAGAATGTGAGACCCCGTATAGGTATAGCTAGGTATATAGGAACATGGGAATGTAAATAAAATCATAAGTATGATGATACATTGTAATGTGAAGTATATGCAATGTAAGTTCATAAGATTATGTACGCACTTGTAATAAAAATTGTGATTATACGTACAAGTTGCATTATGCATGAGTAGGAGGAAATAAACTTGAACACGAGAAGAATGTGATCGAAATGGAATATGAGTAGTATAGTAAAATGGAAGGAAAGATTTACATAAGTGTATATTTCCATTCGAGTAATATCGTGTATATTTGGTTATACAAAGATTTCCCACAAGTTTTAAAATACATTAAGTGGGATGGGATGACATTTTTAAGTCTCAAGGAGCGATGAATGAGGAAAGGACTATGAAGGTAAATTGAGGAAGTCTTGAAGGGAGTTGTTGCAGAAAAACTGCAGGAAATCTAGAATTTGTGAAGGCCAGATCGATCTCATAGGATGAGAGATCGATCTGGGAGAGCCAGAATGCTCTTATGTGAGTAATGGAAGGGAACAGATCGATCTCCAAAGGAAGCAGATCGATCTCTTTAGCTCTCGGGTTGGAAGCAGATCGATCTCCCCTAAGACCAGATCGATCTCCTTAAGCTTCTATTCGACAGCAGATCGATCTCTAGCCTCGACAGATCGATCTCATGCCTTTAAAATGTCTTAGAAAAGAGGGATTTTAGAGGACCAGATCGATCTCCACCCAAGGGAGATCGATCTCATCAAGTCAAAACTATAAATAGGAGCAGTTGGATCTGCAGAATTTCGAGATAAACCATTTCCTCTCACTTCAACTCAAAGAAAACTAGCTTTCTCACTCCTAATCTAGCCATTTTCAGTGAGATTTAAGGAGAGTCTGTTAGAGACAAAGTTGTTCACAACAAAAAGAAGAACAACATAGTCTAGAGGCATTTCCCCATTTGATGGATTGAAGAAATAAAGGGCAATCCTAATTGGAGCAAGAGGAAATCCAATGAGGTAAGTTCTAATGCACAAATCCAAGTACATTGGTTTAGTTAATGATTATAAAGATATTTGGGTGTGCATATTGTGGATAGAACTACCTAGAATGGTATGAAATGAATATAACTTAGAAATAGTCAAGTGTGAGAAAGTGGAATGTAGAGGTGTTAACGATGAATGAGATATCTTGAGTGGATGATTATGTTGTGGGAATGGTTTGGACATGTTGATATTGGGATAAAATTGTGAGATTTACCACAAAGGGTAAAATATGTATTTAAGGCATTGGATAAATGATTAGTTGAGCAAGAGTTAGAAACGTTAACTCGAGTGTTTGATGGATGAATTTCAGTTTCGGATGATACGCCGGAGCAAGTCGAGACGAGAACGCAAGAAGCATAAAGGCGGATAGTTGCACACAAGTAAAACGAGGTAAGGGACTGTGTGTTAGCTATAGAGATGTTCGTACGTATTTTACGGCAATTTCGTAGATATATTGCTAGAACTAGTACGATATTATAATTCTATGAAATGAAATGGAAGCATGAAAAGTACTAGGATGTATATATGTATTGAGAAATGGAATAGGGTAAGGAAATAGCATGATATGCATGTTTTCAATGTCTTTCTCTATTATACATTAATCTTGAGGATTGAGAAACGTTGATGATAGGTTGGCTAATTTTACATGTTTTAGCATGAAGAGGCATGCTGTATGAATAAACATGTTTTGAATTTTAAAAAGAGAAAATAGCCACCTATCAGTTTTGAGATGTGATTTGGTGTTGAAGCGCTAGCTTACACCTGTTTTAATGCCTTGATATACCGTGTTGGAGTTTTAACTCGCACGAGGGTTTTGAGAAAGTGCGGGAACTTTGCTTGCACCTGTTTTATTGAGTTAAGGTAAACCTGGGGGTTTGGGACCCAAGGGGATACCAGCCGATGACCATTTAAACGGGCAAGGCCTTAACGATAGATCGTACCGCGCTGGAGCTTTGCGTTGACTGTGTCACACTGCTTGCTCGCCTGGTATATGAGACATGGTTTAGGATAAAAAGTCCATCGGAGTTGGAGTATGGACTTGGGTCCACGGTCGTACGTGGAATAGTGTAGTCACCCGTTGGTATACTATGTACCGTGCTGGGTGCACGTGAGTACGAGTATCGCGTAGATGACACACGACGTATCTTCACCGTGAGTGTACGAGGAGATGAGGTGGATTGAGATGAGCCGGAGGGTAGGACTGACCCATCCCCCTTCAGGCGAAGTGATACCCTATGCACACCTGATCAGTGAGGCCTGGGATCACTGACTATGGCCATATGTCGTGGATATTTGATTGCCGAAAATTCCATGCCTGTCTCAGAGATTTGAGAAACAGAGATAATCTCAGAAAAGAAAGAGAATTGTGGAAAGAATGATTTGAGAAGTGAAAGAGATTTCGTATTTTTGATAAACCTCTCATTTCACATTCGTGCCGTGAGGGCACTATTTATGAGCATGTTTTAAATGGAAGCTTGATACTCATTTTACACGAAAATGCTATTGAGAAATATATGTTTTAAATGCATTTTTCGTATGATATTTCCATTTATAACGAAAACATGGTTTTGGTTTATGCATGCATGGGCTATGTAGGTAGTACGATATCTACCTGCTAGCATACATTTCCTTACTGAGCTGTGGTTTGCTCATCCCACTATTTTCCCCCTCCAGGTACTGAGAAGTAAGAGAGCGGTGGTCTCTAGATCTTTTGTGTTAAGCAGCTCCCACAATCCGCAAAGGTATAAGATTCGTATACACGAGTATTTTGTATCTAATATATTGCATCGCACAGTTATATCTTGGAATTGTAAACAGTATTATGGGGATGATATGTAAGCACATGGTATTTATACAATTAATTTTGTGTATCTACACACACACCTGGGAGTGTGAATTAAAGTTTTAAATATTCCGCTGTAAATGAATGAATTTTTAGTAACTGCATCTTCTCACAGCCCAACCGTAGTAGAGAATGTATGGATGGAGGGGTTCACAAAAGCGGGGTATGACAGGTTTGGTATCAGAGCCTGGTTGGTCTGATGTGAGTTGATGTTTAGGACTAAGAAAACATACATCCCCAAGTTACTGTGCGATATTTAGATACAAATGTGTGTACGGAGCTGGTAGTGAATTAAATGTTTGTTATAATGAAGGAAAGTTATCAGGCTAGTGAGTTATGCCTGAGAGACACCGCAAGAGGGGAGAGAGCTCGAGAGCTCGAGGGTAAAATGACAGGACTGAGAGGCACAGTAGATCATCCTCTAGTCATGAGCCCCAGGAACAGATAGAGGCTAGTGGTTTAAATGATTTTAAGGATCCAAATAGGTGAAAAGACTATTTTACCCCTATTGAGGGAAGTTCACCTAAGGATGGTGAAAGCATGACATGCTTGAAATGCATGATTTAAGGAAATTTTTGATTTAATGGATTTTATTGGTTTTTAAGCAAAGTAAATCGATAGATTGGCCAGTAATTGCATAAATTTCACAAGATAACATTACGTAAGTGTTATTTATATTTGAATGAAATTTCTTTGGAAAACGGCCAACTATCAAGTTTATATGGAAACAGATAGTGTCGACACGTAGTTCACACTATATCTGCATTTGTGAATGTGCATAAATGTGCTTGAGCGGTTACTCACACCGATTTACGTGACATCATATGCATAAAATGTGCTAGAGCGATTGCTCGCACTGATTTTATGATTTGATTGCATGAGAGCTGCAGGAGCCTAGCTCACCTCTGTTTTGACATGTTTTGACATGTTTTGACATGTTTTGACTTGTTTTGACGTGGTATGCATGAAATGGTGCCGGAGCGATTGCTCACACTAGTTTTTATGATTGACATGCATGAGAGGTGCTGGAGCCTAGATTGCATCTATTTTTGATATAATAATTGCATAAAAGCCATGCTGGAGTGTAACTCACACGAGATTTGATTTAATTATACATAAAGCCGTGCTGGAGTGTAACTCGTACGAGATTTGGTTTACTTGAGCATTCATTTGTGCTGGAGCGTTGCTCGCACAAAGTTTTATATGGTTTTTATAATTCATTTGAATATCGTACTGGAGTTTTTCTCGTACGAGGTTTTTACTGAGGTTTTACACATACCGTACTAGAGCATTGCTCGTACGTGGATTTTACTTGAATTGATAATTGTTTTAAGTCGTACTGGAGCGCTGCTCGTACGCAGATTTCATTGATTTTTATGAAACTGTGCTAGAGCTTTTCTCGCATGAGGTTTTCTGATATCATGAATATGCATGGAGCCGTGCTAGAGCTTCGCTCGCACAGGGATTTATATTGCATGCATATAGCCGTGTTGGAGCCTCCTGTAGACTGTGTGTCACAGTGAGATGATATGCTCACACGTGCATACTGAGACAGAGATGATATGGGTGGATAAGACCTATTGCAGGCACCCCTGATTGAGCTTGGGTTCACAAAGTACGTTGTACCGTGTATGTCACGCGGATTACGTCGTACCGTGGGGATTGTTGGAGTGGAGTGGCATTAGCCACGAGGCAGTAAGCCTTGCCCTCGCAATCCTGGCGTTATGCTGTTCTGGCGGGTAGGACGACCCACCTCCCGTTTCAGGTGTGATACCCCACACACTAGGTACCGTGTTGCCAGGGATCACTAGGATATGGCCATAGTCCTCGATGTTACTAATATAATCAGCTGTTTGTCTCACATGATATAAGTTGTGGTCTGTTAGACCAGGGTAGACCTAAAGGAGGGGTCAGGCCCCCAATTTGACAATTTTATGATTTCATGATTTTATGATTTGTGACCCTAAAAGAAGGGTGGTTTTATAATCGAAGTTTTATAATGAATTTTAAATGAATTATTTTATGAGATGATTGAGCCGAAAGGGTTAGTTTTACAGCAGTTTTAATGAATTGATTTAAATGCAGTAGCATGATGATGTTTTCCATGCTTTCATTTGAAATCGATGATTTGTCTTACATGACATGAAATACAGCAAGATCTTGATTAAATTCATGCTTATTATGATATAATGATGTCACATAAAATGCTTTGATGCATAAGTAGTATGATTTATATATCCACAAACAGTTTTATAAACTAAGTCATTGATGTTTGCATGACTTTGTGCTTGATGATTTTAATGAAAAGAAATGGATTTAAGGGCATGGCATTATGAGCATGTAGATAGTGGAGCTATCTACTTACTTGCATAATTGCCTTACTGAGTGTGTGGTTTGCTCACCCCCTTATTTTCCCATCTTTTCAGAGCACTTACAATAGTTATTGAGCGGTTGAGGACTTGCATGCTTGATATCCGCTGCTTCCCATCGAGAGACAGGTATACACATTTGTATAGTTTTGTATCTAAATATGTAATGCACAGTACTGTAAACGGATATGATGTCGGGGATGTAGAGTTATAAATACCATTGGGTATGTATTAATTTAAAGTCAGAGAATAGTAAACTCTGATATATGAATGTGAATATGGAAATGGAATGGTAAATAATGCGAGGTGACTAACACCGAATCATAGCCCAACTATTTGTAGGATGGTCACGATGAGAGAAAGGTAAGAATTAAATAATAAATGAAAAAGTGAAAATTTTACACTGATTTTTAGGTAATTTGGGTCTTGACAGGAAATAGTATCAGAGCTGAGTTGGCCTGATATGAGTCGGTGTTAGTGGTTAAGGAAGTTTACATCCCCATGTACTATGCATTGTTTAGATACAATTGTGTATATCGAGATGGAAGTGCAGCTAAGAATTTGGTTTAAATGCAAGAATAAACTTATTAACTGATAGCCGCTATGATAGAGAGGCGAGTACACGAACTCAAGGTCGTAGAGGTAGGCCTTAGAGTCGTACTGAGTCACCATAAGAGACTCAAGATGTTATTGACGTGGAGGCTGGTATTGAGTATACCTCACAGAGTCTGATAGAGAGATCGGGCAGAGTCTGACAGAGAGATCGGACAGTATTGAGACACACTTCGCGAGGTTGGTGCGGAGTGTGGAGAACATTTTGTGAGCTAATAGCTCAGAGTATGCATGAGATTTGAGGGTGAGTCGAAGCACTGGTGGAAGTCCGCTCGACCCATCTTAAGAGTTAGACATCCAAAATGTTTATGGGAAATATTTCTAGATGTATTCCGGTGACAGAATATCCCGGACACTACTTAAAGGAAATTACTGATAAAATTATTTACTCTGACCTAGAGGAACATGTTGATTGACGAGTATGAAACTCAGTTTATATTCCTGGGCAGATATGACTTTGATACTATTAACAGTGAGAGTCGAGATGTCTAAAAGTTCATAGAAGGGCTCAGATTGTTAATTAGAGTCCGATTAGCCTGTTAGATATCACTACCTATGCCGAGGCAGTGCTAGACTACAATTGTGTGAACAAGAATATGAGTTGCACGCCTCTGAGATTGGAAGAAAGGTAGTAAGGGCCGAAATAGGGACACAAAATTGAATATAGAATGATAGAGATGGCAGAACAAAAAAAAGGTAGTTTAGTAAAAGATTAGAGCTGATGAGTCATGGGATAAAATGATTGGTAAGGCCCCAGTGTATCCAAATACAATATTTTTAAGGGGTATTGTGATTTGAGGACCCCGACCAGCTCCGTAACAGTTGAGCAATGTAATAGAGTAGCAGTGTAAGCAGTGTAAATAGTGTAGAATATGTGGTAGTTACCACGGAAATAAGATGTTGGATGAGGGCGAGTGTATGCCTTGGACCAGGACACTATTGATGTTTCATATGATGTGGTGGAAGATGCCACACTGGTTTTAAATAATGAAGTAATTAATTTAATTTATCTTGGTGCCACACATTTATTCATACCGCCTTCAGTTGCTTATAAACTAGGGAAAGATGTGATGCCTGTACCCATAGACAAGAGGATGATAGTTAGTTGATTATCACTAACTGAATTTGGGTATAGGGATTGTAAGTTGAAAATAGGGGTGAAAACCTCACTGAAAAGTATACTGTAAGTTTGACAAGTAATGAAAGAGTTGTTATAAGTGATATATGAAAGGAGATAAGCTTTGAGATGTGATAGATCCTGCATACGAGATATTGGAATAAGAGGCGTATGCAAGCTAAGGATATCCTTGATATGCAAAGTAATTTGGATTAAGCGGTATGTAGTCAAGTCCAAGGGTTAATAAAGGTATTTCAAAATACTTCACTGCCTGAAGACTTGACAGCGTCAAGAAGCGTACACATAACCTATAAATTGAAATCGACAGTCTAATATATATACATTTAAATTTTGGGTACCTTTGCTGGAACGATAAAGAGATACAAAATTTGATTAATCATGAAGGTTTAAAAATTAAAATTTTATAAAAGCCGTTAATATAAGAAAAAAAGAAATGACGTGGGTTAGTATCTTGAAAGGAAGTGATTTCGAAATGACATTGTACGTTTATGCGTACATAGGTCAAGAATATGGGTGATTGAAATATTGAGTGGAGCTCAACTACGATGAGGTATTTAAACTTTACCTGCACTGATTGGTTGTCATCTTTAGCGATGATATTTCGATGCATTCGAAGTCCAGAGAAGAGCTTGAGTAGCAATTGGAAACTATCTTATAGACGAGGTGTTGTGAGTTTCTCAATGGGTTACTCAGTTGACACGTTTCGTTTGGAAAAGATTGCATACAAGTAGGATGATAAGTATAAAAGTAGTTTCCATGAGTTTTTGGTATATTGAAGTGATAAACTGATCACCGTAATTATTCTCACCATAACCAGTAGCTCTAGAGGTTTCAGTGTCTATGGATACCTCAAAATAAGGATTGGGTTGTGTATTGATGTAAAATGGGGAGATAGTCGTTTATTTATCCAGTTTGTTCAAGGACCATAAGAGAAACTATCCGACCCATGATTTAGAGTTGGCAGCCATAGCGTTTACACTTAAAGTATGGCGCCACCACTTAAATGGTAAGAAATTTCGGATATGCACTGATCATAAAAGCCCCGAGTATCTGTTTTCACAGAAAGAGTCGGATATGAGATAACCAAGAGGGTTAGAGCTTCTAAGGATTAAGATTGTGAACATTGTACCACCCAGGAAAGGCTAGTGTAATGGCTGATGCCTTGAGCAGAAAGAGCCTCGGGATGGTATTACATATGATAGTCAGGGAGCGTGAGCTGCTAGAGCAGTTGTGAACCTCAGTAGTGATGTGATCCCTTCTGATGATGACAGTGATTTTGTGACAGCTAGCCTAAGGTTAGAACCAAATTTGAGTGACCGGATTTGCTAAGCTTAGCGTGATGATCGGCATGGTGTCGATAGTGTAGGTTAGATTCAGAAGGGTATCGTGACAGAGGTTTAGAGACAGTATGAGTGCTCCCCAGGACCACGATTGATGAGATAGTGTTATTGACAGAAGCTCACTCTTCGGGAAATACAGTGCATCCGAGAAGTAATAAATATATGGGAATCTTTAAAAAGGGTATTGGTGGTCAGGTATGAAAAGAAATATTGTAGAGTTATGGAGAAATGTCTCGTATGTCAGCGGATTAAGGTAGAGCAAAACAAGTCTGCAGGGTTATTGCAGCCTCTACCTATATTGACACGGAAAATGGGAATGAGTTACCATAGATATCGTGATGGGTTATAGAGGAGCCGGATGAATCACGAGGCTATCTGGGTGATAGTCGATAGATTGATTAAGTCTACCCACCATTTGGTTTTGAAATCCCCAGATACTCTGAGTGCGTAGGTGAAGTTATATGTAAGAAAGATTGTGATACATTATGTAGCGTTCTAGGGAGCATGATATCAGATAGGGATTCCCTCTTCACTTACCACTTCTGGGAATATTTTTCAGGAAGCTATGGGAACCCGATTGAGTGTTAGCACAGCTTCCATCCTCAGACAGAGGGTCAGTCAGAGAGGGCTGTACAGGTTCTGGAGGATGTGATGAGAGCGTGTGCCAGTGATTTGATAAGCTCCTGGGATGATCAGTTGTTACTAATTGAATTCGCCAATAATGACAGTTGTCACTTGAGTATTGGGATGACTTTATATGAAGCATTGTATGGCCATAGGGGTTGTTCCCCGACTTGGATAAGAAAAGTGGGTGACAGAGAGAGAATTGTTCTCGAATTGGTAAGACAAACCTCTGAGGATGTTCAGTTGATTTGTGAGAGATTAAGAACACCTCAGAGCAGACAGAAAAGCTATGCTGACAAGAGACAGAAACAATTGGAAATTCACCGAGGGTGAATCATTATTGTGGCAGTTACATGCCCTTAGGACAAGCTTAAGGACGTAACGAGATTCGGATAGAGATATTGGACAAGTGGGAGATAAGGCCTGTAGGTTGGCATTACCACTTGAATTAACAGGCATCCATAATGTGTCCTATCTTTTGATGCTTAAGAAATATTATCCGGACCCAGCATATGTAATAAGATATGAGCTCTAACAGCTTAGCTCAATAAAAGTGTAACATATTATTGGAAAATCGATTCAGGTATTAGACGGAAGGAGAAAGTGTTGAGGGTTAAGATGATCTCCCTAGTTAAGTATGATGGTAGTATTACACTTCGGAGAAAGTTACTTGAAGATGACAGTATATGATACGATAGATGTACCCAGAGTTATTTATGGACTCATTTGACTTGGTTCTAATTTGGAGGACAAAAATTCTTAAGTGGGGGAGATTGTAAGACCCGATTTTATTGTAAGAGCAAAAAGGGAACGAATAGAAATTTTTGAGTGCATTTAAAAATGCAAAAGGATTGAAATGGTATTCCCAAAAATGAGCAAGGGCAAAACGATCAATAGACCAAAATTCGGTATTAATCGGGACAAGAAAATTTAATTAAAAATATGAGATTGAGAAATCTTGATCAATAACGAAGATATAATTAAATTTCGGGTTAAATTGATCAAGATATGAATTTATTGGAACAAATCGAAATTTTCGTAACGAAAAATAATCCCTAAAATAATCGAAAAATATACCGGAAAGGTAAAATCGGACTGATAAATTCATTCATGGATTAAATGAATTTAATAGAATTTTATTTTGATATTTTTGGGAATTTTATTATTATTTTAATGAATAAAATAATAGTAAAATTTAATTATAGATAAATAAATAAAGTTAAAAAACAAAAAACGAAATTTGGAATCTGGATTGAAAACTGAAGAGAGAAAAGAAACAGAAACGAAAAAAGAGGAAACAAGCCGAGACCGAGGAACCACCGGACGAGCCACCACCGACGAGGCTGAGGGGCCGGCGAGGGCCAGCGAAGATAGCCCGACCTCGGTTGAACCATTAGTCGCAGTGACGCGCGCCGAGAGCGGCAAAGAACGTCGAAAACAGAGGGAGTGGCCGGGGGAAGAAACGTCGATCGGCGGCAATCGGCGCCGATTTGGTCCAACCTGAGGCCCGATTTAGGAAGCCGATGCGATGGTGCACCGAACGACGGTGGTGAGGCACCGGGAACTGACCGAATGGCGCCAGAACGACCAAATGGTGACTGAACCGGTTGAACCAGACTGAATCGATCGAACCGAATCGGACTGAACCGGCAGTCTGAACCGAGTTGATCCGGACAGGACCGGTTCAGCTAAAAAGGAAAGGAAAAAAAGAGAAAAAGGGGAAAAGAAAAAGAGAAAAAATTAGAGAAAATTCCAGTGATGCAATCGAGCTTCGGGTAAGTCGGTAAGCGGTCTAATTGACCGATTTAAATTTTAAAATATTTAATTTGATTAATATCCGATTAAAAATTTACCCGAAAAATATTTAAATTGTGTAGCTCGACAATTGGCATCCACCGAGAGCTTGAGATACCTTCAATTTGTGTACTATCATGAAATCTCGGGTAAGTAACCTTTATTTACGACAATTTGCATCGTTATACGTGTTGATGAATTACAGATTTAATTTTCGCATAAATGAATTAAATTTTAGAAAATTGGATAAATTGTCGTAAATAATAAATTGAGATATCCGAGAATTTAGAACGAGGCTAAATAATTACTGATGGGCCCAATGAGCCCAATAGTCCTCGATAAAGTGTGGTACAAGGGATTAAGGCCGATTAAGGCCCATTATGGTATAATCGGGCCCAATATGGGTAAACGGACCCAATGATTTAAATTAAGCCCAGAAAATTATGAAATACATTAAATTGTATTAAATTTGACCTGATGAATATGTATCCGCAGTTCCGGAGATTGGATTGGGAGCAAATTGGACTGTGTGACGAGTCATCAGTGGAAAGGTCAGACTGTACAGAAAATGAGGTAAGGGAATTATGTGAGTAGCTAGAGATAGCTACGCGTATTTTAATAGCTTTTCTATACACTGAATATGTATGTATACCCTGATTATGTATAATGATCCTAAAAGTGGTTTAAATGATTTTAAGGATCCAAATAGGTGAAAAGACTATTTTACCCCTATTGAGGGAAGTTCACCTAAGGATGGTGAAAGCATGACATGCATGAAATGCATGATTTAAGGGAATTTTTTATTTAATGGATTTTATTGGTTTTTAAGCAAAGTAAATCGATAGATTGGCCAGTAATTGCATAAATTTCAGAAGATAACACTACATAAGTGTTATTTATATTTGAATGAAATTTCTTTGGAAAATGGCCAACTATCAAGTTTATATGGAAACAGATACTGCCGACACGTAGTTCGCACTATATCTGCGTTTGTGAATGTGCATAAATGTGCTTGAGCGGTTGCTCGCACCGATTTGTGTGACATCATATGCATGAAATGTGCTAGAGCGGTTGCTCGCACTGATTTTATGATTTGATATGCATGAGAGCTGCTGGAGCCTAACTCGCACTCTGTTTTGACATGTTTTGACATGTTTTGACTTGTTTTGACGTGGTATGCATGAAATGGTGCTGGAGCGATTGCTCGCACTAGTTTTTATGATTGACGTGCATAAGAGGTGCTGGAGCCTAGGTCGCATCCATTTTTGATATAATAATTGCATAAACGCCGTGCTGGAGTGTAACTCGCACGAGATTTGATTTAATTATGCATAAAGCCGTGCTGGAGTGTAACTCGCACGAGATTTGATTTACTTGAGCATTCATTTATGCTGGAGCGTTGCTCGCACAAAGTTTCATATGGTTTTTATAATTCATTTGAATGTCGTATTGGAGTTTTTCTCGTACGAGGTTTTCACTGAGTTTTTACACATATCCGTACTAGAGCATTGCTCGTACGTGGATTTTACTTGAATTGATAATTATTTTAAGTCGTACTGGAGCGCTGCTCGTACGCAGATTTCATTGATTTTTATGAAACCGTGCTAGAGCTTTGCTCGCACGAGGTTTTCTGATATCGTGAATATGCATGGAGCCGTGCTAGAGCTTCGCCCGCACAGGGATTTATATTACATGCATATTGCAGTGTTGCAGCCTCCTGTAGACTGTGTGTCACAGTGAGATGATATGCTCACACGTGCATACTGAGACAGAGATGATATGGGTGGATAAGACCTATTGCAGGCACCCCTGATTGAGCTTGGGTTCACAGAGTACGTTGTACCGTGTATGTCACGCGGAGTACGCTGTACCATGAGGATTGTTGGAGTGGAGTGGCATTAGCCATGAGGCAGCAAGCCTTGCCCTCGCAATCCTGGTGTTATGCTGTTCTGGCGGGTAGGACGACCCACCTCCCGTTTCAGGTGTGATACCCCACACACTAGGTACCGTGTTGTCAGGGATCACTAGGATATGGCCATAGTCCTCGATGTTACTGATATAATCAGCTGTTTGTCTCACATGATAGAACTTGTGGTCTGTTAGACCAGGGTAGACCCGAGGAGGGGTCAGGCCCCCGATTTGACGATTTTATGATTTCATGATTTTATGATTTGTGACCCTAAAAGAATGATGGTTTTATAACTGAAGTTTTATAATGAATTTTAAATGAATTGTTTTATGAGATGATTGACCCAGAAGGGTTAGTTTTATTGCAGTTTTAATGAATTGATTTAAATGCAGTAGCATGATGTTGTTTTTCATGCTTTCATTTGAAATCCATGATTTGTCTTACATGACATGAAAGACTGCATGATCTTGATTAAATTCATGCTTATTATGATATAATGATGTCACATAAAATGGTTTGATGCATAAGTAGTATAATTTATATATGCACGAACAGTTTTATAAACTAAGTCATTGATGTTTGCATGACTTTGTGCTTGATGATTTTAATGAAAAGAAATGGATTTAAGGGCATGGCATTATGAGCATGTAGATAGTGGAGCTATCTACTTACTTGCATAATTGCCTTACTGAGTGTGTGGTTTGCTCACCCCCCCTTATTTTCCCATCTTTTCAGAGCACTTATAATAGTTATTGAGCGGCTGAGGACTTGCATGCTTGATATCCGCTGCTTCCCATCGAGAGACAGGTATACACATTTGTATAGTTTTGTATCTAAATATGTAATGCACAGTACTATAAACGGATATGATGTCGGGGATGTAGAGTTATAAATACCATTGGGTATGTATTTATTTAAAGTCAAAGAATAGTAAACTCTGATATATGAATGTGAATATGGAAATGGAATGGTAAATAGTGCGAGGTGACTAACACCGAATCATAGCCCAACTATTTGTAGGATGGTCACGATGAGAGAAAGGTAAGAATTAAATAATAAATGAAAAAGTGAAAATTTTACTCTGATTTTTAGGTAATTTGGGTCGTGACACCACCTCCACCACCACCACCACAACCTATGCAACCCCAACATTACCATGCATACACAGCTGAGTAGAAGCCATCGCTTGAGAAAATGTTCTCAACGATCTTGCAAAATCAAGCTACTTCAATTAAGAACTTAGAGGTTCAGGTAGGACAAATAGCAAATGCTCTTAGCCAACGTCCTCAAGGGACCCTTCCTAGTAACACTGAAGCTAATCCTGTTAGGCAAAGGGAGGGTAAAGAACTTGTAAAATCCATCATCCTTAGGAGCGGCAAAGAGCTAGAGGTGCCACAAGTTAAGTCCCAACTTGAACAGCACATAGTTGAAGAATTCGTAAGTTCTAAAGAAGCAGCTCAGAAAGAGCAGGAACATCAGGATCAAGCTGCAAAAGAATCCAAGCTAGGCACTTCTTCATCTATACCTTCTTCTTCTTCATTGCCTTCCTCGTCCTCTGATTCTACACAGGTTCCCACTACATTGCCTCTAGTTAGACCACCAGTACTTTTTCCTCAGAGATTCCAAGATTAAAAGCTGGAACGACAATTTGCTAAATTTCTTGAGGTTTTTAAGAAACTTCACATCAACATTCGTTTCGCAGATGCCTTAGATCAAATGCCAAGTTATGTGAAGTTCCTGAAGGATATCCTCTCGAGGAAGAGAAGATTAGAAGAATATGAGACGGTGGCCTTAACTGAGGAATGTAGTGCAATTATCCAGAGGAAATTACCCCTCAAGCTCAAGGATCCTGGGAGTTTTACCATACCATGCACTATTGGAAATTTATTCTTTGGTAGAGCCCTGTGTGATTTAGGAGCTAGTATAAATTTGATGCCTTTGTCTATCAATCAGAAGTTGGAAATAGGGGAGGCCAAGCCCACCACAGTGACCCTCCAGTTAGCTGATCGATCAATTAAATATCCGAAAGGGGTCATTGAGGATATCTTATTAAAGATGGACAAGTTTATTTTTCCTGCAAATTTTATTATTTTAGACATGGAGGAAGACAAGGAAGTCCTCATATTACTAGGCAGACCTTTCCTAGCTACTAGTAGAACAATAATTGATGTACAAAAGGGGGAGTTAACTATGAGAGTCCTAGATCAGGAAGTGAAGTTTAATGTTTTCAAATCTTTGAAGCTCCCTGATGACTCTCAAGAATGTTTTAAGATGGAGATTGAGGAGAATATAAGGCTTAAGCATAGGAACTCTGAAAGAATGAGGGAAGTAGATAGAGCTAAGGAGGAGTTAATTGTCAACATTCTGTCACCATTCTGGATGACCCTCCTACTCTTCGCCCTACTGCTGAGTGTTGTTTTCTTTAGCTGCATTTGAAGTGGTTGTGTTTTTCTTTTCACCTTGTATATAGTTCTTTTTCTTTTTCTTTTCTGTTGTTTCTTTCTTTATTTATTTTGCAGGTTTATTTTCTAGTTTTATGCTTTCAGTTAAAGCTTCAGTTGTTCATCATCATCAGAAAGGGGAGTACTCTGTTCCTGAACTTCACTGTTTATATTATCTGCACACTGAGGACATTGTGCGCTTTAAGTTTGGGGGATGGGATATCACTTAAGCATTTTTCAAAAATTTGGGCAAAATTAAAAAACATTTCAAAATTTTTTTCGAAAATCTGAGCTTAAATTGTTTGATTTTGGGATGATTTAGTGCTTAGCATGTAGTTTTCTCATATTCTAATGACATGACTCCATGATTAAGTCTGATTTTGATTGACTAAGAAACATGATTATAGGAAAAGCATGAAGTTGAATTCTTGAATTTGTCTTGATTTTGATTATGATTTCCTCATTTTATGCACATGTCATGTCATGAATCTGTATATTTATTTAGAGAAAGCTTATGTGGACATAGGGTTGCATTTGTTCAGTAGATTTTGTGCATCATATTCTAGAATTTGTTTGATCCGATTTTGGGGCGAAATATTAGATCACACTTAATTAAAGAAATGATTTAGGCCATCTTTGGATCGTTTGAGCCTTTCTAGCCATCCTTGTACATATTTTACCCCTAGTCACCCATCTGGGCCAAATAAGTTTTTCTCTGTAAATACACCTGCGTTATTTTCCTTAGCTTAAATACTCTTTTCCTATCCCTTACCCGAAAGCATGAAAATTTATTGGGATACATTGTGAGCTTTGTATATATGGGTACCTGGTGATAGTAAAAATTCGAAAAAAAATGAAAAAAAGAAGAAAAAAATTAAGAAAGAAGAAAAATACAAAAATAGAATAAAATGTTTAGTGAAATAAATAAGTTTGGAGGAAATAAATTGGAGCTCTTACATAAAGATCCTAGAAAGTAATGCATGTTAAGGGGTAATTAAACCTAAATTGACTTTATCATACCTTAACCCCAGCCTGACATTACAAGCTTAATGAAGTCCTATTGATATTTAGTTAAGTGTGACTACATTAGTGGAGAGAGAGAAGTGAAAAGCAAACTTATGGGAATGATCACATGTCATTGACTTTGCATTCACTATGTTTGCATAATCTTATCCGGATAATGTACTTTGAAGTGACTTTGACATTTTTCACACACGCACGAGGAGTCTAATTTGGGTTAGGACTTATGATTGAATAATTCTAATTGCTGGACTTGTAATTGTGAGTCTTTGATTTCATAGTCTGTACTTTTTCTTTGAGGATGATATTGGGGAAATTATTGTGTTTAGTACTTGTCATTCCTACAATTATTTTGTTTTGTTGAGGACAAGCAAAAGTTCAAGTTTGGGGGTTTGATAATTCTATTTTTTATAGAATTATTTGTGCTTAAATTCCTAATTATTTATTTAATCCCCATATTATTTTATTAATAATCCCCTTTATTTAATTAAAATTCTTTAATGTGCAGATAAATTAAATTCGGATGAAAATTAGTCGTTTCAGACGAAATTAGGCTGAAAACGAGCTAAAGGAGAATGGACCACTTCCAATTTACAGACCGAGTCATCAGTCGTCTGGACACGCGTGATACCAGGTGTCCGTATTTTCGAAACAATAAGATTGAAGGACACCGTGCCAACCCTCTGGAAGACACACGCTGGGCCACATCACACAGCTAATTGGGCAAAAAGACTGATGACATGGAAATATCTACTATACAACAAATCAAATGAAGACAAGTGGCCAAACAATGCTAACTCATCTAGGATGAAAATTTACCATTGTATCCCTATGTTTGTGTATAAATAGAACATGATTGCAATTGAAAAATGAAGTAGAAAGTAGGAGTAGGGTAAGTAGAGTAGAATTTAGGAGTAGGGTAGAGTAATTTTAGGAGTACTTTTAGAATAGTTTTATTTTAGTTTAAAGTTTTCATTGCTATTTTCTATCTTTCTTTGGTTTTCTTTTAGCTTTCAAGTTAATGGCTACAGCCACCATTGTTATAGAACTTTTCAAGCTTCCATGTTATTTTCCTTGAATGAAAAATTTTAAATCTAGTTGCTGAATTTATCTTTTACTGCATTTATTGTTATTTTCTTTTCTTTGGTAGTTCATTCGGGTTATTAGTTTCGCGGTGTAGCCGAGCAGTGTGAGAGGCTGTCTATAGCTGGTGACAGTGGCTAAGCATCCTCTCCTTGCTCTGCTACATCCATTAGCACGCTAGGTCCTCTAGTCCCTTTATTTTCAATTCCACTATTTTTACATTAGCAGTTATGAGGAGTCGAGGAAAAGCAAGAACAAGGAACCGTGGCCTTAGCTCTCGGTTTCATTCCAATCGAATATTCTATTTACATTGGCTGCTTTAGTCTCCATTAGTTGCATTTTCTCCTTATTGTTGTTGATGTTTTTTTGTATCTCCTTTTTAAGCATCCACTAGCCACCTCTGTTGTACTCTGTTTTAATACTCGTGCACTGTTCATTGAGAGTTGTTTGCTAGAGTTGAAAGTGTTGTATAAGTAGAGGGCTAAGGAGTTGCTGGCAGCAGTTTTCATCATTTTTCCTGCTTCCATTTCTCTTGTTTTAACTTTTTTAAATTAGTTATAGTTTTATGTTGATCCCTGTTGCTAAATACTTTCATTATATTTTATGTTGCCGTTTAGCTTCTGCATTGCTTGTGAGAATCGGGGCTGAGTGAGGCTCCTACGTGAGTGATTATGTGCAGGAGGCAAGACACGAGTTGGACGAGTGAGGCATGTTGGGCTGTGTAAAATTAGCAGATGGACAGCACCGTGGCAGCAGACCGGGACCAGCTCTACCTCTCTGTTCTCCCCTGTTCTATGAGTCATCTACTGTTCATTTTCTTCTTTGTCGTCAACTTTTGTTTTCATTATATGTTATATTTCTTGTTTGTCTCTTCGGCTTTAAGCATTCAAGTAACAACTTCTGCTTTTGTTCTGTCTTAATTCTTGTCTATGTTGCTAATCATTTAAAATTTTCCTGTAATATTCTATTTTGCTCTTGCTGTTATATGCATGAGTGATGGCATGGCGGGTCAGTTTTAGCGCAGGAGGCCGGATTACTGCTGCTCCAATGTGTTGAACATTCTCTGGTGCATTCTGTTTGCTGAGAGACGATGCTCCCCTGATGTTTTGTTGCTGTTACAAGAATTAAAGGAGAGTTACAGTATTGCAGTGCAGAATCATGCAAGATGATAGGACTGTGCAGGTGGTACCGAACACATGATAAGGTGCTCAAGGCTGCTGCAGTGCCGGCTATAGCAATAAAAAATTTTACAAAGCTAACGCGAGTAGCAGAGGCAGTAGTAGCACCTGGGTGCAGGAGCAGACGGACACAAATAGACCAGCACAGCACTGAGCAAACCAGAACAAATTCTGCTGGAGAAGAACGTGTATAGTGTACACATGCATAATCGGCACCACTTGGTTTTGATGTTGTCTAAGGCCACGTTTGGCTAGTCCTTAATGATAGTCTCATGCAATTATTTTTATTTTGTTTAAGTGTTATTATGTCTTTTGTTACTTGTAGCTTAGTTATTTATTAATTTGTTTATTAGTTTAAGGCTTAGTTTAATTTCATTAATAGTTAATTTTCTTTTTACAATAGGAATTAAGGTTTTCCATTTAGAATTAATTTAGATTAATTATGTTTCATGCATTCTTTAGCTATCATTTTTATTAGATTTTAGGTTATTTTAATTCACAATTTTCATTAGTTTAATTACATGCATTTTTATTTTAAGTTTTAGTTTAATTAATTTTATTTCTTCATTTTCATATTTGCATTTTATTTTAATTGCGTTAATTAATTTTAACTGTTTTAATTATTTTTGTAGGTATTTGCTTTTAATTGTGTGGAGCTCGGTAAGTAGATCTTAGCTCAGTTTTATTTTCTTTATTTGTTAATGATTATTGTTTTCAGTACTTTTAATTTTAGCCCTGTAGATCACCCATCAATTCATAATTTGCTAGGATATACTTAGGGTAAGATTAACCGGTAGTTAATTAGACTAGTCAACTTCTCTGTGGGACGATAACTCGAGACTCAAATCCCATTATTACTTGTACGACCCGTGCACTTGCGGACAATACCTTCAGGGCGTGTCAATATATAATTACATTTCAAGTTTACATTGTTTTTCAATGTAATAACCAAAGTGCAGGTTTTACAAATTTTAATCTACATATAATCTGGTTTTTCATACCTCTAATGTGTATATGTATATATATATATATATATATATATATATATATATATATATATATATATGAACTTTCTATATGGTTTAACATAGTAAAATTAAATTGCATATTTAATATTTAATCTACATATAATCAAGTCATATATTTCCAATGTATATGTAACTACATTTTTTAGATTTAATATTCATACAATTTTATGGAATTCTAACTAGTATCTATCATAATGATAATATCATGTTCCAAATAAATCTTTACACAAGGTTTACATCCATATATTTTCAGATTTTGAAATTTATACATAAGGTTTATATTTCAATGTTTTCCGATTTTACAATTAAAAATAGGTTCATTTCAGATTTTGTGATTTATACATAAGTATATTTTTATCTTAATGTTAGTAGCTTAATATTTTCAGATTTTGTTACATTACTATATTAAATAAATTTGCTCCCTAATTAGCTAAGTAAACTTACTTAAATTTAATAATTTCGTTACTTAATTATTCATGAAGATTTAGCCTAATGTCTAATGGCAATTTATCTTAATCTATCCTAATTTAATCACATGAATATTTTTCAACTAAATAAATTGTGTTCATGACATAATCCTAAACATACATTATACACTATGCCATTAAATTATATTCTCTCTATTTAATTTATCTTTGTTGTATTTTATTTATATTAGACTATAATTTTCGTTTTCAATACTTATACTTTCCTATTTATCAATATCTTACCAATCCTTACATTGCTTAAACTAAAATTACACCAAAATTATTATTCTAAGTGGTGTAAATTGAAATAATCCTATTCTAATTTCTATTTATTCTATCTCTTAGTTAAATTATATCCTCCTATCCTTAAACTAATCCCGACTTAACATATAAATAACGAAACATTGGTATAGGGAATTTTGCGGTCTTACAAATATTCCAGAGAATTAAAGAATAAAATATGAAGTGCATATATATTTTCTTTAGAAATAAATTAAATAAAATATACATGTATATTTGTGTGTATATCAATGTATAAAATACATTATAACAATCTAATATTATTTTAATAATATGAGATATTTTATTATATTAGTATTATTATTAAAATAATACTATAATATAGGATATTTTCTAAAGGGTATAAATATATTATATTATATTTGAATATAATATTATAAACATTAAGGAAACAGTTAAAAAAATGTAGAAACTGGAAACATGAAGAAACCAAGCAGAGAAGGAATCGGGGAAAAACTTGATTCCTTCTCTGCTGTCACGCCCCGGAAGCGCAGAAAAATGAGGCTAATTTAAACTTTTTATCCATTAATTATGTTGTTTTCCTGTCCATGTCTAGATTTAAAATCTTTTTCATTTCCAGGATCTCATTACATTACATACATTTTGTATATATATAATCATTTACAACTATTACATCCCGACTATTATATACAATAATGTCTATTCTGTATCACATGTCTGGAATACGAGTAAGACTGTACCTCAAGGCTACGAAAGTATCCGATGAAAGGTTGGACTATATCGTCAACGACCACAGTCTCGTATGTGCAGTGGACTCGCTATAGATAATCTAGGAGATGGAGAGGAGGGGGGTGAGTTTTTCAGACTCAATAAGAGATACATTTAAAATAGCTTTAAATAGTCAAAACATGGTAAAACTCATGGTTTTACAAATCAGCATACTTATGCAGTGGAGTAGAGATGCTTACATTTCATAAAAGCAGTAAAAACATGCTTAAATTATAAGTTTACACATCATGCATCTTTTTGGTAAAACTCATATATAGTATGCATATCACGTCGTGTAAACAAATAAAAAGCATCTCAAAACTTAATCATGCATATAATAACATGCTTATCACTTTGAAAATGAAATCTTATTGTCATATGCATATTTCGTAAAACATACTCATGGCTACCCTTAAAATCTCATCACAAAAAATCTGTATTCAATAAAATCATAAAATAGGTAGCATGAAATGTGCAAAAACATATATATATCATTCCGTCAATTCATCGTATAGGGTCAGGCAATCGTCTCATATACTAGTCCCGAAGGACATCGTACATCTGGTCCCATAGGACGTTCATCATAGGTACATATGGCCATTGTACAGAAAGCCGTAGGACTGGATCAGGGTCGTACGTTGCCCTATCTCTCGTGCACCACTAAATGGGGACTATACGTATGAACTTACGTGCATCACCAAGTGTGGACTATACGCACGTTTCTCATATCAAGTCAGAGCCTGCCTGTTCTATGGCCGTCGGCTAGGTAGATCTTCGATCGTCTCCATATGCTACCCTATGTATGCGAGATCAACCCCAGATCCTCTGACTATCGTCATATCATGCCTTTTTACCCCACAAAAATCATTTTGGGCCTCTTACCCAATTTATCAAAATCATTTCGGGCCTCATACCCGTGTACTGAAAACCATTATGGGACTCTAACCCGATTATCAAAATCGTTATGGGACTCTAACCCGTTTCTCATAGAAAACATGGTTTTCATAAATCATTATGAGACTATAATTCGTTTCTCATCGAAAACATGGTTTTCATAAATCATTATGGGACTCTAGCCCGTGTAAACATGGAAAGCATAGTTATCAAAGTCAGTTCTTGGGACTCATACCCGTACCGTGAAAATATAGCTTAAAAGCTGTCTAGGGACTTTAACCCGTGTCATGAAAACATTGTTTCATAAAGCATATCAGGACTTTAACCCGTAATCTCACATGAAAACACTATGCTTTCATTTCAGAAGTGAAAAATCACTTTTATAAACATGTATGCTGTAAAAATGTATCTCATATATATAAAACATGCCGAAAACTCAGGAAATGGTTTTGGCTTCGGTTTGAATACAGTTGGAAATCCATTTCGTAAAATCTCATTCAATTCTCATACATAAACAGTTGGTAAGGATGAAGGAGTACTAACGCTACTCTAAATTATATTCCTTACCTCGAATCCCGTCGAGTACGTAGCTAAATCTCTCTGTCGGAGGTTCGTCCTGTCACGACCCAAATTACCTAAAATCACTACAAATTTTTCGTTTTTCGATTATTATTTAATTCTTACCTTTCTCCCATCGTGACCATTTTACCAAACAGTTGGGCTATGATTCGGTGTTAGTCACCTCTCACCTATTTACCATTTCATTTCCATAATCACATTCACATATCAGAGTTTACTATGTTTTGACTTTAACTAAATACATATACAATAGTATTACATTACCTTACATCCCCGACATCATATACGTTTATAGTACTGTGCATTACATATTTAGATACAAAACTATACAAATGTGTATACCTGTGTCTCGATGGGAAGCAGCGGATACCAAGAATGCAAGTCCTCAGCTGCTCACTAACTATTGCGAGCACTTTGAAAAGATGGGAAAATAAGAGGGGTGAGCAAACCGCACGCTCAGTAAGGCAATTATACAAGTATGTAGATAGCTCCACTATCTACATGCTCATAATGCCATCCCCTTAAAATCCATTTCTTTTCATTAAAATCTCAGCACAAAATCATGTATGTCATCAATGACTTAGTTTATAAAATTGTTCGTGCATATATAAATCATACTACTTATGCATCAATGGAATTTTATGTGACATCATTAAATCATACTTAGCATGAGGTAAATCAAGATCATGCCATGTAAAACAAATCATACGAAACAATTCTTTTCATGAATTTATCATTAACGCATGGAAAACTCATCATGCTACAGCATTTAAATCATTTCATTAAAACTGCAGTATAAAATAACACGAAGGGGTTAAGCATCTCATAAATCAAACTCATTAAATTCATTATAAAATTCTGTTATAAAAGTCACCATTCTTTTAGGGTCACAAGTCATAAAATCATCTGAAATCTAGCATCACAGTAGAAAATCATAAAATCGGGGGCCTGACTCCTCCCTCGGGTCTACCATGATCTATCGAGACCACAAGTTATATCATGTGAGACAAGTAGGTGACTATATCAGTAACAACAAGGACTATGGCCATAACCTAGTGATCCCTGGCTACATGGTACCTAGTGTGCGGGGTATCACACCTGAAACGGGAGGTGGGTCGGTCATACCCGCTAGAACAGCATAACATCAGGATTATGAGGGCAAGGCTTGCTGCCTCGTGGCTAATGCCACTCCATTCCAACAATCCCCACGGTACAACATACTCCGCGTGACATACACAGTACAACGTACTCCGTGAACCCAAGCTCAGTCAAGGGTGCCTGCAATAGGCCTTATCCACCCATACCATCTTTGTCTCAGTATGCATGTAAGACCCGAATTTAATTAAAATATGAAATGAATGAGCATTTGTGAAGGGAAGTCGGGTTAAATTAATCCCGAACACGTGTAAGGGCAAAACGGTCAAAAGACCGAAAGCCGGAGTAAATTCGATGAGAAAAATTAATTAAAACATGGATGTAAGAAATCTTGGTCAATAAAAGTGAAATAAATTTATTTCGGGTTAAATTGATCGAGATATTAGTTTATGGGAATTAATCGGGATTAATCGGAATTTTTAGTTCAAAAAAAAATAATCCCGAAAATAATCGAAAAATATATCGAAAAGTCACCCGGGACAATATCCCGAAAATACGGAGAACTTATACCCGAAAAAGGGGTTAAAATATAATAAATAAATTAAATAACAATTAAATTAATTAAATTAGAATAAAATAATAATTTTAAGGGATATTTGGGTATTTTTAGTGTATTTTAATGAATAAAATAAATTGTTAAATAATAATGATAATTCAAAAAAAAAAAATCAGAAATCTGTAAAACGTAGGGGAGAGAGAAAGAAAAAGGAAACGGAAATGGGAGACGCGCGTGGCCAACCGACGAGCCACCACCGGCGACCTTTGACCTCCGACGAAGGGCCGAGCAGCAAGAGGAGAGGCCGGCGACCTCACTGGCACCGGCAGCACGGCCAACCGACGCCGGAGGAGGCCGAAATCGGGGAGAGAAGCCGCGGGGGGAAAAGTTTCGATCGGCGGCGAACGGCGTCGATCTGGCCGACCCCGACCCCAGCCGAAGCTTCCCCAAGCGACGGTGAGCAGATTGGCGGTGGTGGCAACCACCGAAACCGACGGACGGTGCCGAAAACAGCAAGAGAGGAAAACGGGTCCGACGACGAAGAGGAGAACAGCCGGACCGGTGGCATCCCGGCGACGTTGAGGCGAACCGAGGGCAGATCTGAGATGCGAACGGCTTACGGAGCGATTGACGGTGGAAGCCGGCGGAGAACCGGTCGGAAAAGGGGTGAACCGACAGTCTGAACCGGTCCGAACCGGACTGAACCGGTTCAGCCAAAAAGAGAGGAAAAAAGGAAGAAAAAAGGGAAAAAGAAAGAGAAAAAAATTGGAGAAAATTTCGGTGATGCAATCGAGCTTCGGGTAAGTCGATAAGCGGTCAAATTGACCCGATTTAAATTTGGAATATTCTATTTAATTAAATTTCGACCGAAAAGTTTACCCGAAAATGTAATTAATTGTGTAGCTCGACGATTGGCATCCACCGAGGGCTCGAGACAGCCTCGATTTACGTACTAGCATGGAATCTCGGGTAAGTGACCCCTATTTATGACAATTACCTCGTTATGCGTGATATTGATTTAATTTCCGCATAAATTGAATTAAATTATGGAAATTTAGATTAATTGTCGTAAATATTAAATTTAGCTATTCGAGAATTAGAACGAGGCCCGATAAATTATTGGTGGGCCCAATGAGCCCAATAGGCCTCGATAAAGTGAGAATTAAGTGGAAAACGGGCTTAAGGCCGATTAAGGCCCATTAAGGTGCAATCGGGCCCTATAGGGGTAAACGGGCCCAATGATTTAAATTAAGCCCAGAAAGTATTAAATACAATTAAATTGTATGTTATCTGACTTGAGGAATATTAATACGCAGTTCCAGGCATTGGATTGGAAGCATATCGGACTGCGCGACGAGACAACATTGGAAAAGAAAAGGTCAGACTCGACAAGAATCGAGGTAAGGGAATTCTGCGGACTGCTAGAGGTAACTTTACGCAATTTTAAATTCATACGCAGTCCTTTAAAATTAACTGAAGGGTCTAGAGGTCGAAGAACAATTTTAGTGCCCCGAATGGGCAAAATTACTAAAATACCCTTGTTAAGGGTAAAATCTAAAAATTTAGAAAAAATTGAGAGGAGCAAGGACAAGAGGTTCCTGCTCGTTCTGGAGGTATTTTAACGCATGCATGAGTAGGCTGGCTCACTTTTAAAGATATGCATAGCATTGCATATCTTAATTGTTGTGATTTCTGTGAAAACTATTTGGAAATAACCGAGCCGCCTACATGTTTTTATTTACATGTGACGTGCTAGAGCTCAGCTCGCACGATGTTTGATTTGTGTGATGCATGCATTAGTGCTGGAGCGAGAGCTCGCACTAGAGTTTTACATGCATAGGTGCTAGAGTATAACTCGCACCAGATTTCACATGCTTTTGCGTGACACGGTGCTAGAGTCTAACTCGCACCAGATTTTATAAGATTTTCATACAATTTATATATAGAGTGCTGAGCATAGCTCGCACTAGTTTTACTGGATTTGTGGAGTAGCGCTGTCTGCCCTTGGAGTCAGCCAAAAGGCCCAACAGGCTCAAAAGACCTCTTAAGTAGGGTGAGAGTGAGGGATGAGGTTGGCGGCCTTGTGGAGATGTAAAGCGGGCTCTGCCAAGTTTACTTGATTTGATGAGAGTGCTGAGCATCGCTCGCACTGATTTTTATGAGAACATACGATGAGCCGTGCTTGGAGCATCGGGTAGACTGTGTATCACCGATTTAATAGGCTCGCATGTGCGTTTTGAGACATGGCAACGAGTATTGAGTTATGAAAACCTCTGTGGGAAGCAGGCCATTTGGGCTGGAGTACCTAGAGTGATATGGGTCCATGGAGTACGATGTACCGTGCAAGTAGCATGGAGTACGATGTACCGTGGGGTATCTTCGGATACGGTATCTTTGTGATACAGGGTATCTTCGGATACGGTATCTTTGTGATACGGGGTATCTTTGTGATATGGTATCTTTGTGATACGGGGTATCTTTGTGATACGGTATCTTTGTGATACGGGGTATCTTCGGATACGGCATCTTCGGATGCGTGAGATCGGATAAGACTGACGAGTTGGATTGACCCACCTCCCGGGCAGTTCTCGATCAGGGTGAGACCTCGCACACTGGGATCCGTGAAGCTAGAGGGACTCACGAGGACATATTGGCCAGTCCTGGTTATTACCGATATACAGTATTGCCTAGTCTCGTATCTTGTATATATATACGTATGTTTTCGATACCGATGCTCTTGAGAGACTCAATTTCCATGGTTTTGTGTGAGTCAGGATCACCCGAAGGAGGGGTCGAGTCCTGACTTCATTGTGAAATTTTAAATGGGAAAGAAATGATTTAAAATGAATTGCATGTCGAATTTTCCGTGCAACTTGATTTACATAACATCATGACGCATATCATTTGTTTTAAAATGTGTGGAGAAAGGGTGGTTTATGCATGGCACCACGTTCATGTAGGTAGTATGGTTACCTACTTGTTCGTAGGATTGCCTTACTGAGCTTGATGTGCTCACCCCTTTCATTTTCTCCAAATAATCTCCGGTTGAAGTCGCGACGACTCAGTACTGCATTCCGGATATCCGCTGCTACCCATCGACATAAGGTATATATACACTTGTACATATTGTATCTACATAAGCATAGCACAGTAACATGTTTGTAAGTAACTTTAGGGGATGTATAAATAATATAAACAATTATAAATGACTGGAGAATAAATAAGTTAGATGGTAATTGAATGGTGGGACTGGCATTGACGCACAGCCCAATTTTTAGTGGAGTGTTGGTCACGATTCGAGAACAGGTAAGAATTTAAGTAAGGAAACAAATAAAACGCGAAAAATTCACTCTGATTTTTGGGTAGTTTGGGTCGTGACATATAAAGGTGGTATCAGAGCACAATTGGTCTGATGTGTGTCAGTGTCAGTAATTAGGAAATTGCATCCCCGTGTTACTGTGCTTAGTTAGATACAATAGTGTATATCGAGATGGGCTTGACTAAGAAATGGTTGAGAATGCAGGAATGCTTAATATGAGTCGCGTTAGATGAGATAGTGCACGAGGCAGAGGTCGTAGAGGTAGACCTGAGTCTGCTAAGTCGTGCTGAGTTTGACTTATGAGAATCAGTATGAGATTGAGATAGAGGCTAATGTTGAGAATGCCTCACAGAGTCCGACAGAGAGATCGGACAGTATTGAGACACACTTCGCGAGATTGGAGCGGAGTGTGGAGATTATTTTGAGGAGCTAATTGCTCGGATTATGTATGAGATCAGAGGGCGCAGCGGAGCATCGGTGGAAACCCGCTCGACCCATCTTAAGAGTTGAGATGAGAAATATCTTAGATATGTTCCGGTGACAGGATATCCCGGACATGATTTAAAGGAAATTTCGGATTAAAGTCCTTACTTTGACCCAGAGGATTTGATTTATTGACGAGCATGGAGACTCGATTATACTCTGGGCAGATAATTCCTCGACACTATGAACAAGTGACAATCGAGATGTTTAAAGGTTCATGAAATGACTCAACTTTTCGATTAGAGTCCAATTGACCATGAGATATTGCCTATACCGAGGCAGTACACAGATTTACAGTTGGGTAAATAAGAACACGAATTGCACGCCTTTGTGATTGAGAAAGGTAATGAGGGCCGAAATAGAGACAGAAAGAGAATCGAGAAATGACAGAGATGTCAAAATGGGAAAATGGAAATTGGTTAAAGATTAGATTTGATGAATTATGGGCAGAGATAATTGGTAAGGCCCTAGTGCATCCAATTTTGGCACTGTTGAGGGGCATTGTGATTGGCGGACCCCGACCTGCTACGAAGCAGTGTAGCAGTGTGAGCACTGTAAGCAGTGTGAGATGTGTGGTGGATACCACGGAAGGAAGGTTTATACCTACACGGTATAGATGAAAATGGCCGTTAAGTGTGATAAGACGGACCATTGATTTGATTGCACAGAATTGGGCGAGATCGTCGCACAGAAAAGTAAAGAGACAGAACAACTTCGTTGGTATAGCCGCAACGAAAAGCGAGGCCCTAGCCGAAAAGAAAAAGGAAAGTAGGTTGTTGGACGAAGGCGAGAGGATGTCTTGGACCAGGACACTATTGATGTTTCATGGATGTGGTGTGAGATACCACACTTGTTATGAATAATAAAGTACATATGTTTATTGATCCTGGTGCCACATATTTATTCATACCGCCTTCATTCGCATATAAGTGAGTAAAAGGCATGAATGCCTACATCATTGGGCGCAATACAGATAAATGAGTATCCCAATAGAGGAGGATTAATAAACGGAATAGGGATATTGAGACTTTAAGTTAAAAACAGGGGTGCAACAGTTGAATTTACAGGAGGAAGGGATTGTACTCACAGAATGAATAAAGACAAGAGTTTTATTATAATTGATACGCAAAGGAGAAAATCTTTAAGATAAGGTAGATTCTAAATACAAGACGTATTGGAGTAAGAGGCGTATGCTAGGTAAGAACATCCTTACGATATGAAGTAATTGGGATTAAGCAATTAGTAAGGAATATAAATTATAACCAAGGATAAAGATGGGTATAACCATAACCAGTAGTTATGGTTAAGTCTGAGGGCTAATAAAGGTATTTCAAAATACGTCCCCGCCTGAAGACTTGACAGGGTCTAAATATATATAACCTATAACGGAAAATCGATCACCGTAAGAAATACCGTTAGCATTAGGATACCCTTACTAAGACGATAAGAATATTAAAATTCGACAAATCATAAAGACTAACATAGTAAATTTAATAGGAGCCGTTAAGATAAGGAAAGGAAATGACGCAGGTTAGTACCTGAAAACGTAAGCGGTTGAGAAGGATCTTATACGCTTATGCGTAAATAAGTCAAGGATTGGACCGAATTGTAATCAGCAGTATCGGTGATATTGGGTGTAGTTAAAGTCTAGGGCGATTTATAAGTAACGATTGGAAAATTTCTTTTGCAATGGGTTGCTGCAAGTTCTAAAAGGATTTACCTTGTTGACACGTTTAACTAAGAAACGTGGTCTCAGAAAGAGATGATAAATAAGATTATTGTTGTGACGTGAATTTAGCGTGATGAAGTATAAACTGACCACCGTGATTAATTTCACCATACCCAACAGCTCAAGAGGTTCTCAGTGAGTATGGATACCTCGAACTAATGAATGAGCTGTGTATTGATGTATAATGAGAAGATAGTCAAGTATGGAGTCAGACAACTCCTTGATCATGAAATAAACTATCTGACCCATGATTTAAAGTTGGCAACAGTAGTTGTACCGATAATATAGTACTATTAAGTATATGGTGAGAAATTGTGGATATGCACTGATCATAAAGCCCGAGTATCTGTTTTCACAGAAAGAGGTGAATATGAGAATACGTAATGGGTTAGAGCTTCTGAGAAATTTTGATTTGTGGAAATTGTACCACCCAGGAAAGGCTGATGCTTTGAGTAGAAAGAGCCTCGGGATGGTATTACATATGATGGTCAGGGAGCGTGAGCTGCTAGATGCAGTTGTGAGCCTCAGTATAGATGTGATCCCTTCTGATGATGACAGTGATTAGTATGATTATGTGACAGCTAGCCTGATGATTAGAACCGGATGAGAGTGCCCGGACTTGCCAGGCTTAGCGTGATGATCGGCAGGATTGTCGATGGTTTGGGTCAGATTCAGAAGGGTACAGTGACAGAGATCACAAAGAGTGTGATAATGATTTACAGAGAGGATTTCGAGACAGTATAAGTGCTCCCCAGGACCACAGTTGATGAGTTAGTAATATTGTCAGAAGCTCACTCTTCGAGATATACGGTGCATACAAAAAAGTAATGATTATATATTGAAATCTTAAAAAGGGTATTGGTGGTCAGATGTGAAAAGAGATATGGTGGAGATTGTGAAAAAGTGCCTGGTATGTCAGCAGGATAAGGTAGAGTATTAAAAGTCTGCAGAGTTATTGCAGCTTCTACCTATATCGACACGACACGGAAATGAGAGCAAGTCTCCATGAATGTTGTGATGGGTTACAGAGGACCCAGATGAATAACCAGGCTATTTGGATGATAGTCGATAGAGTGACTAAGTCCACCCACCTTCTAGTTATGAACTCCCCAGATACTCTGTGTATGAGGATTTATGCGTAAGGTAGATTGTGGAACATTAAGTAGCGTTCCAGTGAGCATGGTATCATATAGGGATTCCCGCTTCACTTCCTACCTCTAGGAATATTGTTAGGAAGCTATGGGAACCCGACTGAGTATTAGCACAGCTTTCCATCCTCAGACAGATGGTCAGTCGGAGAAGACTGTACAAGTTCTGGAGGATCCGATGAAAGCATGTGCCGTTAATTTTATAAGCTCCTGGAATGATCAGTTGATTTCTAATTGAAGTTGCCAATAACGACAGTTGGCAGTTGAGTATCGGGATAACAAGATATGAGACAGTGTATGGCTGTAGGGGTTGTTCCCCAAATTGGATAAGAAAAAGTGGGTGACAGGTAGAATCATTTTCGATTTTGGATAATAAGTCTCTGAGGATGTTTAGTTAAGGATGAGAGATTAAGAACACCTCAGAGTAGATAAATAAATATTGGAATTCACCCTTGGTGAATTAGTAAGATTGAAATGTTTCTTGTCCTAAGAGAATAAGGACATAGCGAACTTTGGAAGAAAGTAAATTGAGTTGCGCTGGATGGAATATTGTGAGAGATTGGACAAGTGGGAGATAAGACCTGTAGGTTGGTGTTATCACTTGAATTAACAGGCACCCACAATGTGTCCCAGCTTTTGATGCTTCGACAATACTATCCAGATCCAGCAGAGGTGATAGGGTATGAACTTCAAAAGTTCAGTTTTATGCAAATATAAGTATATTGAAGAAGTTGATTCGGGCATTAAACAGGAAAGAGATAGTATTGAGGTTTAAGATAATCTCCCTAATTAAAGTCCTTTGGTAGTAATACACTCCGGAGAAGGTCACATAAGAAATTAAGGGTATGATACAATAGATATACCCGGAGTTGTATATGGACTCATATGAATTGGTTCTAATTTGGAGGACCAAATTCCTTAAGTGGGGGGAGAGTTGTAAGACCCGAATTTAATTAAAATATGAAATGAATGAGCATTTGTGAAGGGAAGTCGGGTTAAATTAATCCCGAACACGTGTAAGGGCAAAACGGTCAAAAGACCGAAAGCCGGAGTAAATTCGATGAGAAAAATTAATTAAAACATGGATGCAAGAAATCTTGGTCAATAAAAGTGAAATAAATTTATTTCGGGTTAAATTGATCGAGATATTAGTTTATGGGAATTAATCGGGATTAATTGGAATTTTTAGTTCAAAAAAAAATCCCGAAAATAATCGAAAAATATATCGAAAAGTCACCCGGGACAATATCCCGAAAATACGGAGAACTTATACCCGAAAAAGGGGTTAAAATATAATAAATAAATTAAATAAAAATTAAATTAATTAAATTAGAATAAAATAATAATTTTAAGGGATATTTGGGTATTTTTAGTGTATTTTAATGAATAAAATAAATTGTTAAATAATAATGATAATTCAAAAAAAAAAATCAGAAATCTGTAAAACGTCGGGGAGAGAGAAAGAAGAAGGAAACGGAAATGGGAGACGCGCGTGGCCGACCGACGAGCCACCACCGGCGACCTTTGACCTCCGACGAAGGGCCGAGCAGCAAGAGGAGAGGCCGGCGACCTCACTGGCACCGGCAGCACGGCCAACCGACGCCGGAGGAGGCCAAAATCGGGGAGAGAAGCCGCGGGGGGAAAAGTTTCGATCGGCGGCGAACGGCGCCGATCTGGCCGACCCCGACCCCAGCCGAAGCTTCCCCAAGCGACGGTGAGCAGATTGGCGGTGGTGGCAGCCACCGAAACCGACGGACGGCGCCGAAAACAGCAAGAGAGGAAAACGGGTCCGACGGCGAAGAGGAGAACAGTCGGACCGGCGGCATCCCAGCGACGTTGAGGCGAACCGAGGGCAGATCTGAGATGCGGACGGCCTTGCGAAGCGATTGGCGGTGGAAGCCGGCGGAGAACGGACCGGAAAAGGGGTGAACCGGCGGTCTGAACCGGTCCGAACTGGACTGAACCGGTTCAGCCAAAAAGAGAGGAAAAAAGGAAGAAAAAAGGGAAAAAGAAAGAGAAAAAAATTGGAGAAAATTTCGGTGATGCAATCGAGCTTCGGGTAAGTCGATAAGCGGTCAAATTGACCCGATTTAAATTTGGAATATTCTATTTAATTAAATTTCGACCGAAAAGTTTACCCGAAAATGTAATTAATTGTGTAGCTCGACGATTGGCATCCACCGAGGGCTCGAGATAGCCTCGATTTACGTACTAGCATGGAATCTCGGGTAAGTGACCCCTATTTACGACAATTACCTCGTTATGCGTGATATTGATTTAATTTCCGCATAAATTGAATTAAATTATGAAAATTTAGATTAATTGTCGTAAATATTAAATTTAGCTATTCGAGAATTAGAACGAGGCCCGATAAATTATTGGTGGGCCCAGTGAGCCCAATAGGCCTCGATAAAGTGAGAATTAAGTGGAAAACGGGCTTAAGGCCGATTAAGGCCCATTAAGGTGCAATCGGGCCCTATAGGGGTAAACGGGCCCAATGATTTAAATTAAGCCCAGAAAGTATTAAATACAATTAAATTGTATGTTATCTGACCTGAGGAATATTAATACGCAGTTCCGGGCATTGGATTGGAAGCATATCGGACTGCGCGACGAGACAACATTGAAAAAGAAAAGGTCAGACTCGACAAGAATCGAGGTAAGGGAATTCTGCGGACTGCTAGAGGTAACTTTACGCAATTTTAAATTCATACGCATTCCTTTAAAATTAACTGAAGGGTCTAGAGGTCGAAGAACAATTTTAGTGCCCCGAATGGGCAAAATTACTAAAATACCCTTGTTAAGGGTAGAATCTAAAAATTTAGGAAAAATTGGGAGGAGCAAGGACAAGAGGTTCCTGCTCGTTCTGGAGGTATTTCAACGCATGCATGAGTAGGCTGGCTCACTTTTAAAGAAAAATGCATAGCATTGCATATCTTAATTGTTGTGATTTCTGTGAAAACTATTTGGAAATAACCGAGCCGCCTACATGTTTTTATTTACATGTGACGTGCTAGAGCTCAGCTCGCACGATGTTTGATTTGTGTGATGCATGCATTAGTGCTGGAGCGAGAGCTCGCACTAGAGTTTTACATGCATAGGTGCTAGAGTATAACTCGCACCAGATTTCACCTGCTTTTGCGTGACACGGTGCTAGAGTCTAACTCGCACCAGATTTTATAAGATTTTCATACAATTTATATACAGAGTGCTGAGCATAGCTCGCACTAGTTTTACTGGATTTGTGGAGTAGCGCTGTCTGCCCTTGGAGTCAGCCAAAAGGCCCAACAGGCTCAAAAGACCTCTTAAGTAGGGTGAGAGTGAGGGATGAGGTTGGCGGCCTTGTGGAGATGTAAAGCGGGCTCTGCCAAGTTTACTTGATTTGATGAGAGTGCTGAGCATCGCTCGTACTGATTTTTATGAGAACATACGATGAGCCGTGCTTGGAGCATCGGGTAGACTGTGTGTCACCGATTTAATAGGCTCGCACGTGCGTTTTGAGACATGGCAACGAGTATTGAGTTATGAAAACCTCTGTGGGAAGCAGGCCATTTGGGCTGGAGTACCTAGAGTGATATGGGTCCATGGAGTACGATGTACCGTGCAAGTAGCATGGAGTACGATGTACCGTGGGGTATCTTCGGATACAGTATCTTTGTGATACAGGGTATCTTCGAATACGGTATCTTTGTGATACGGGGTATCTTTGTGATACGGTATCTTTGTGATACGGGGTATCTTTGTGATACGGTATCTTTGTGATACGGGGTATCTTCGGATACGGCATCTTCGGATGCGTGAGATCGGATAAGACTGACGGGTTGGATTGACCCACCTCCCGGGCAGTTCCCGATCAGGGTGAGACCTCGCACACTGGGATCCGTGAAGCTAGAGGGACTCACGAGGACATATTGGCCAGTCCTGGTTATTACCGATATACAGTATTGCCTAGTCTCGTATCTTGTATATATATATACGTATGTTTTCGATACCGATGCTCTTGAGAGACTCAATTTCCATGGTTTTGTGTGAGTCAGGATCACCCGAAGGAGGGGTCGAGTCCTGATTTCATTGTGAAATTTTAAATGGGAAAGAAATGATTTAAAATGAATTGCATGTCGAATTTTCCGTGCAACTTGATTTACATAACATCATGACGCATATCATTTGTTTTAAAATGTGTGGAGAAAGGGTGGTTTATGCATGGCACCACGTTCATGTAGGTAGTATGGTTACCTACTTGTTCGTAGGATTGCCTTACTGAGCTTGATGTGCTCACCCCTTTCATTTTCTCCCACAGATAATCTCCAGTTGAAGTCGCGACGACTCAGTACTGCATTCCGGATATCCGCTGCTACCCATCGACATAAGGTATATATACACTTGTACATATTGTATCTACATAAGCATAGCACAGTAACATGTTTGTAAGTAACTTTAGGGGATGTATAAATAATATAAACAATTATAAATGACTGGAGAATAAATAAGTTAGATGGTAATTGAATGGTGGGACTGGCATTGACGCACAGCCCAATTTTTAGTGGAGTGTTGGTCACGATTCGAGAACAGGTAAGAATTTAAGTAAGGAAATAAATAAAACGCGAAAAATTCACTCTGATTTTTGGGTAGTTTGGGTCGTGACAATGTACGCGTGGGCATATCATCTCACTGTGACACATACTCTACAGGAGGCTCCAACACGGCTATTTGCATGTCATATAAATTCCTGTGCGAGCGAAGCTCTAGCACGGCTCCATGCATATTCATGATATCTAAAAATCTCGTGTGAGCGAAGCTCTAGCACGGTTTCATAAAAATCAGTAAAATTTGCGTACGAGTAGCACTCCAGTACGACTTTAAAATGAATTATAAATTTATATAAAATTTCGTGCGAGCAAACTCTAGCACGTTGTTATGCATCAATAAATCAAATCTCGTGCGAGTTGCACTCCAGCACGACTTTATGCATAAATAAATCAAATCTCGAGTGAGTTACACTCCAGCACGGCTTTATGCAATTATCATATCAAAACAGGATGCGAGCTAAGCTCTAGCACCTCTCATGCATGTCAAATCATTAAAACTAGTGCGAGCAATTGCTCTAGAACCTTTTTATGCATATCAAGTCAAAACAGTCAAAACAGGGTGCGAGCTAGGCTCTAGCACCTCTCATGCATTTCACAATAATAAAATCAGTGCGAGCAACCGCTCTAACACATTTCATGAATATGATGTCACACAAGCCGGTGCGAGCAACCGCTCTAGCACATTTTATGCACACTCACAAACACAGATATAGTGCGAGCTATGCGCCAACACTATCTGTTTCCATATAAACTTGATAGTTGGCCCATTTTCCAAAGAAATTTCATTTAAATCTTAATAACACTTATGTAGTGTTATATTATGAAATTTATGCAATTACTGGCCAATCTACCGATTTGCTTTGCTTAAAAACCAAGAAAATTCCTTAAATCAGAAATTACTTAAATCATGCATTTCATGCATGTCATGCTTTCACCATCCTTAGGTGAATTTTCCTCAATAGGGGTAAATAGCCTTTTCCTATTACGAGTCCTTAAAATCATTAATTTATTTCTAGGACCTTTATACATATTCTGTGTATACATACATATTTAGTGTATACAAAAGCCATTAAAATACGCGTTGCTACCTCTAGCTACTCACACAATTCCCTTACCTCATTTTCCTGTACAGTCTGACCTTTTCCACTGATGTCTCATCACGCAGTCCAATTTGCTCCGAATCCAATCTTCGAAACTGCAGATAAATATTCATCAGGTCAAATACAATATATTTAATTGAATTTCATATTTTTTAGGCTTAATTTAAGTCATTGGGCTCGTTTACCCATATTGGGCCCGATTGTACCGTAATGGGCCTTAATCGGCCTTAAGCCCGTTTCCCACTTACTATTCACATTATCGAGGCCTATTGGGCTCACTGGACCCATCAGAATATATTGGACCTCGTTCTACACTCTCGGATAGCTCAATTAATTATTTACAACAATTTATCTCTAATTCCATAAAAAAATTCATTTTATGCGAAAATTAAATCCGTAATTTATGTGGTAAATTGCTAACACGCATAACGATGTAAATAGTTGTAAATAAGGGTTACTTACCCGAGATTCCATGATAGTACGCAAATCGAGCTGACTCACGCTCTCGTTTGACGTCAATTGTTGAGATACACAATTATATATTTTTTCGGGTCAATTTTCAGTCGGATATTAATCAAATTGAATATTCCAAAATTTAAATCAGTCAATTTCGATCTCTTATCGACTTACCCGTAGCTCGATTGCATCACTGAGATTTTTTCCTAATTTTTCCTCTTTTTCTTTTTCCCTTTTTCTCTTTCTTTTCCTTCCTTTCTGGTTGAACCGGTTAGGTCCGTTTCAACCCAGTTCAGACCGGTTCGGTCCAGCTGGTTCAGTCCGGTTTGACTAGTTCTAGGCTTCGTCGACTGATTCTCCATCGATTTTCATTGCCATCAGCTCCACGGGATCGTTCGAAGCTTAGATCTGGGGTTGGTTTCGTCTGAGGTGGTCGAAAAGTGGTCGGCCCAGCTCTTCTCCCTTCCGGCGTGGGTACCGTTTCTTTTCCTTCACCGTTGATGGTGCTGCCGGCCATTCTACTGACCGGTGCTACCACCAATCACGTCGCCTATGCCTGGGGAACGCTCGGCTGGAGGTGGTCGGGTCGAATCGACGTCGGCTGCAGCGGATTCCTTTCTCCCTCTCGGATTTGCTCAGTTCCACCTTTCGTCGGCATTTCTCTCGTCGTTCGTGCTACCTTCGGCCTCAACCATTACCGGCGAGGCTCGGCTGGGCTTCCTTGGTGTCCTTCAGGTTGCCGGTGGTCGACGGTGAGGTAACCGACTCCCTCGATTTCCTGCTTCATTTTCTTCTCGCGATTTTCGCGATTTTCAGTTTTTTTCAATTTTATTTATTATTTATTTTTATTATTATTTTAATTGATTAAAATATTATTAAAATCCCAAAAATATCTTAAAAATTCTTATTTAATTCATTTAATCCATAAATGAATTTATCGATATTGTTTCGTCTTTCAGGTATACTTTTCGATTATTTTCGGGATAATTTCTCGAGGTGAAAATTTTGATTAATTCCTATAAATTCATATCTTGATCAATTTAACCCGAAATTTAATTATTTCTTCGTTGTTGATCAAGATTTCTCAATCCTATATTTTTAATTAAATTTTCTTCTCAAATTTATACTGGTTTTTGATCTTTTGACCGTTTTACCCTTGCACGTGTTCGGGACTACCATTTCAATCCTTCATTTGTTCTTTTCTCATTTCATGTTTTAAATAAAATTGGGTCTTACACGTCCAGTCTGACCTGCTCCTAATCCAATCTCGGAGCTGCATATAACTATTTATAAAGTCAATTTAACTCAATAAATATTTTTCTCATATTTACTACAGTCGATTTAGCTAATTGGGCCAATTTTTCTCTTATTGGGCTCGATTGCACCTTAATGGGCCTTAATCTGTTTTAAGCTCATTTCCACTTATTAATTCTTTCATCAAGGCCTATTGGGCTTACTAGGCCCATCAGTACTTATTGGGCCTTGTTCTAGACTCTTTGAATAACTCGTATATCATTTACGACAATTTAATTAAAAATTCCAATATAATACACTAAATGCGAAATTTAATCCGTAACTCGTAAAATAAATATTTAATACGCGATAATTACATAAATTGTCGTAAATGAGCTTTAATTACCCAAGATTATGCGATGGTGTGCAAATCGAAGTTTAATCGGACTCACGTAAGCGATTTATTGTCGAACTGCATAATTATATATTTAATTCTGATTAAATTTTTCATCAAATATAATTTAAATAAATTTTTCGAAAATAAAATCGGTCACTTTTGACCTCTTACCTGAAGTCCGGTGTATCCCCAAAAATTTTCCCCTTTTTCCTTTTTCTCTTTTTCTTTCTTTTTCTCCATTTTTTCTCTCTTTCTTGGCTGAACCGGTTCGGTCCGGTTCAACCCAGTTCAGACAGGTCGGTTCAGCCCAGTTCTCTTCTTACTGAACCGATCCGCACCGGTTCAGGCTTCTCCGTCGCCGTTTACCTCTTTTTCGACATGTTCTCGGGCCGTTTCTGGCGTCGTTCGGTGCATCTAGAGCAGGGGAACGTTCGACTGGGGTCGGCTGGGGTCAATCACCGGTGGAACCGTCAGACTCTTCTTCTCTTCCCCCACGGCTTTCTCCCTCGATCTGTCGAATTTCGACGTTTTCGACGCACGTCCCCGGTGGCAGGAGGGCCGGGCTGTTGTAGGCTACCTTCTCCGGTGGTCGTCGGGGCTCCCCGATCACCGGTGGTGGCTCGGCTAGTCCCTCGGTCTCCTTTCGCGTTTTTGTCTTTCCTTCTTCGCGTTTTTCTTCTGTTTTTCCTTGCTTCTCCAATTTCGCAATTCTTCAGTTTTCAATTTCTTTTTTTTATAATATAATTTATTATTGTTTTATTATATTTTATTATAACCAAATAAAATATCATAAAATCACAAAATATCTTAAAAATCATATTTTATTTATTAATTAATTTAATTTATTTTTACTTTTTCGGTGTATTTTTTGCATATTTTCGGGATAACGTCCATGGCGAAAATTACGAAAATTCATAATATTTTCGTATCTTGACTAATTGGACTCAAAATTCTATAATTTCTTTTTTATCGATCAAGATTTCCTAAATCCATACTTTTGACCATTTTACCCTTCTTGACGTTCGGGACCAATTTAGATCGATTTTCCTTCTCGGACTCACTATCTTTTCTCATTTAAATTCCGTATTTTCATACCTCCACTACATCATTCACATTCATATGTTCTAAATCATCTGTCTTATGATTCCAATTAATGAACATAGTGGGAAAAATCTGGGTTTCACATCTGCCCTCCTCGGAATCTAAAGAGGCCATCTAAGGAAGGAGACAAGCGAGAGGCCGAAATGGGGGAGAAGCCACCGACACCGACCAGTCAAAATTCAATGAAGAACGGTGACTGAAGAGAAAAAAGAAAGAGGAGTAAAAAAGAGGAGAAGAGAGGAAGCCGCGGCTGGAGGGGGAGAAGCTCTCATCGTCGTTGGCCAAAAGGAGGTCGAACGGACTTCGACGGAGTGAGGAATGAAGCAAATCGACGAGAAGAAAGGGCAGTAGCGCTACCGAAGAAGGAAATGGCCGAACCGGCCACTTTTCGGTCAAGCCAGCCTTGCTCCAGCCAACCACAGGCACCGCGAGGTCCCACAGAGCAGCTGGATGTAGAAGCCGACGAAGAACCGACCACCGAAACCAGAAACAGACAGGTTGGAGCTGAATCGGTCCGAACCGGTTCAGCCAAGGGGAAAAAAAGAAAAAAGAAAAAAAAAGAAAAAGAGGAAAAAAAGAGAAAGAAATGGAAAAAAATTTAGAGATTGCCTTGGTTTAACGGTAGACTGCGCGACAATGAGAGATGAACGAGAGTTGATTCAACCTCGATTTACATGCCATCATGAAATCTAAGCTCCAAAGGACTGAATAGGGGCTCAGTGGATTGATTTACTAGAAGTACTGGGATAATAGCGCTATCGACATATACCCAGGTAAGGGACTTCTGTAAGCTATAGCGATAGCTGTACGTACATCTGTTGAATTTTTCATCGCTAGATATATGCTGTAGGATATATATGATATTAGTGTTTTGAAACCAATTGTATCGACCACCCTATACAGTCTAAATTAGATTGAAAATCCCATACATAGCATATCATTGCATGATTTACATGATTACAAAGATTTATTGTCTACCATTGTTTATAATTGATATATGATAGGTTAGCTCAGATTTTTATTGACCGCATAAAATGACATAATTTTCAAAGTTAAACGTGCTTGGGTGAGAGAAATTCCACGATGGGTGACCTCACGGGAAGTCACCACCTAAGTCTCTTTTATGCATAAAACTTTGATTTTTTAATCATTTTCAATGCTATCGAGCCGCCTATCAGTTTTATAAGTGAAAATCGTGCTTGAGCAGGGTGTTGACTGAGTGTTACACTCAAGGCTCGCACCGGACTGTGAGACAGGGCATTGATTGACAGTGATACTGTGGTAGTAAATCCTGCCTACACTCAGGTACCCTCAAGCATAGTGTATCGTATTGGGTTACACGGAGTATGTTGTACCGTGTAAGTACACATGGAGTACGTTGTACCATGTGAGTGCATATGGAGTACGTTGTACTATGTAAAAATACATGGAGTACGTTGTAGTGTGTGAGTGCACATGGAGTACGCTGTACCATGTGAGTGCACATGGAGTACGCTGTACTGTGTGAGTGTGTAAGACCCAATTTTATTGTAAGAGCAAAAGGGAATGAATAGAAATTTTCGAGTGCATTTAAAAATACAAAAGGATTGAAATGGTATTCCCGAACACGTGCAAGGGTAAAACGATCAAAAGATCGAAACTCGGTATAATTTCGACAAGGAAATTTAATTAAATATATGGGATTGAGAAATCTTGATCAATAACGAAGAAATAATTAAATTTCGGGTTAAATTGATCAAGATATAAATTTATTTAATATTTTAGGAATTTTTACCTAGGAAAACATCTCGAAAATAATCGAAAAATATACCAAAAAGGTACAATCGGACTGAGAAATTCATTCACGGATTAAATGAATTTAATAGAATTTTTTTAGATATTTTTGGGATTTTTATTATTATTTTAATGAATAAAATATTAATAAAATTTAATTATAAATAAATAAATAAAGTTAAAAAAAATGAAAACTAATTTTTCGCTAAACAGAAGAGCGAAAATGAAACAGAAAAACGAAGGCCGACCCAGGAAGAAGAGATTCACCAGCGACGAACCAGCGGTGTACGACGGGAGGGGTGCCGGGCAGAAGGACGACCGGCACCGGGGGAGAGTTCGACGGCCACCACGCGCCGTGAATCGCTGCCGGCGAGGAGATCTGTGAGAGGGAAGCCGCGGGAGAGAAAGACAAATTCGACGGAATCCAACGCCGGTCAACCCCAGACGAGGCCAAAAGAAGCCTCTAGAGGAGAGGCCGCACCCTTTGGCGGTGGAATCGACCAGAGAACTGGCCGGACAGTGTCGAAAGGTACAAATGATGCCTAAACTGGTCGAACCAGATTGAACCGATCGAACCAAATCGGACTGAACCGGTGGTCTGAATCGGGTTGAACCGGACCGAACCGGTTCAACCAAAAAGAGAAGGAAAAAAAAGAAGAAAAAAGGAAAAAGAAAAAGAGGAAAAATTAGGGAAAATTCCAGTGATGCAATCGAGCTACGGGTAAATCGGTAAGAGGTCGAATTGATCGATTTAAATTTCAAAATATTTAATTTGATAAATAATCGACTGTAAATTTACCCGAAAAAAATATTAAATTGTGTAGATTGACAATTGGCATCAACCGAGAGCTCAAGACAGCCTCGATTTACGTACTATCATGGAATCTCAGGTAAGTAACCTTTATTTACGACAATTTGCATCGTTATGCGTGTTGATGAATTACGAATTTAATTTTCGCATAAATGAATTAAATTATGGAATTAGAGATAAATTGTCGTAAATAATTCATTGAGATATCCGAGAATTTAGAACGAGGCTAAATAAATACTGATGGGCCCAGTGAGCCCGATAGGCCTCAATAAAGTGTGGTAAACGGGCTTAAGGCCGATTAAGACCCATTATGGTGCAATCGGGCCCAAATGGGTAAACGAGCCCAATGATTTAAATTAAGCCCAGTATATGAAATACAATTAAATATATTATATTTGACCCGATGAATGTGTATCCACAGTTCCGGAGATGTGATTGGAAGCAAATCGGACTGTGCGATGAGTCATCAATGGAAAGGTCAGACTGTATAGAAAAAATGAGGTAAGGGAATTGTGTGAGTAGCTAGAGGTAGCTACGCGTATTTTAATAGTTTTTTTATACACTGATTATGTATGTATACATGGTTATTGTATAATGATCCTAAAAGTGGTTTAAATGATTTTAAGGATCGAAATAGGTAAAAAACAATATTTTACCCCTATTGAGGGAAGTTCACCTATGGATGGTGAAAGCATGACATGCATGAAGTGCATGATTTAAGGAATTTTTTGAATTTAAGAATTTGATTAGTTTTCATCAAAGCAAAGCGGTAGATTGGCCAGTAATTGCATGAATTTCACATGATAACACTACGTAAGTGTTATTTGTATTTAAATGAAAATTTCTTTGGAAAATAGGCCAACTATCAAGTTTATATGGAAACAGATAGTGCCGACACATAGTTCGCACTATATCTGCATTGGTGAATGTGCATAAATGTGCTTGAGCGGTTGCTCGCACCAACTTGTGTGACATCATATGCATGAAATGTGCTATAGCTGTTGCTCGCACTGATTTTACTATTGTGAAATACATGAGAGGTGCTGGAGCCTAGCTCGCACTCTGTTTTGACTGTTTTGACGATTTTGAACTGTTTTGACTGAATATGCATAAAAAGGTGCTGGAGCAATTGCTCGCACTAGTTTTACTGATTTGATATGCATGAGAGGTGCTGGAGCTTAGCTCGCATCCTGTTTTGATATGAAATTGCATAAAGCAGTGCTTGAGTGTAACTCGCACGAGATTTGATTTAATTATGCATAAAGCCGTGCTGGAGTGTAACTCGCACGAGATTTGATTTCCTTGAGCATTTATTCGTGCTGGAGCATTACTCGCACGAAGTTTTATATGGTTTTATAACTCATTTTAAAGCCGTACTGGAGTTTTTCTCGTACGAGGTTTTCACTGAGTTGTTATACATATCCGTACTAGAGCATTGCTCGTACATGGACTTTACTTGAATTTATAATTATTTTAAGTCGTACTGGAGCATTACTCGTACGCAGATTTCATTGATTTCTATGAAATCGTGCTAGCGCTTCACTCGCACGAGGTTTTCAGATATCATGAATATGCATGGAGCCGTGCTAGAGCTTCGCTCGCACAGGTATTTATATTACATGCATATAGCCGTGTTGGAGCCTCTTGTAGACTGTGTGTCACAGTGAGATAATATGCTCACACGTGCATACTGAGACAGAGATGATATGGGTGGATAAGACCTATTGCAGGCACCCCTGATTGAGCTTGGGTTCACGGAGTACGTTGTACCGTGTATGTCACGCGGAGTACATTGTACCGTGGGGATTATTGGAGTGGAGTGGCATTAGCCATGAGGCAGCAAGCCTTGCCCTCACAATCCTGGTGTTATGTTGTTCTGGTAGGTAGGACAACCCACCTCCCATTTCAGGTGTGATACCTTGCACACTAGGTACCGTGTTTCCAGGGATCACGAGGTTATGGCCATAGTCCTATGTTGTTACTGATAGTCACTTACATGTCTCACATGATATAACTATTGGTCGATAGATTAGGGTAGACCCGAGGGAGGGGTCAGGCCCCCGATTTTATGATTTTATGATTTGTGACCCTGAAAGATGAGTGGTTTTATAACCGAAGTTTTATAAAGAAGTTTAATGAATTGTTTTATGAAATCGAGATTTACTTATGAGATAATTGACCTGGATGGGGTTATTTTATTCCGCGTTTTGATGAATTGATTTAAATGCAGTCGCATGATGATGTTTTCCATGCTTTCATTTCAAATTCATGATTTGTCTTATATGACATGAAAGAATGAATGATATTGTTTTACTTCATGCTTATTATGATTTAATGATGTCACATAAAATGCTATTAATGCATGAATTACATGATTTCTATATGCACAAATAGTTTTGATAAACTAAGTCATAGATGTTTGCATGACTTTGTGCTTGATGATTTTAATGAAAAGAAATGGATTTAAGGGCATGGCATTATGAGCATGTAGATAGTGGAGCTATCTACTTACTTGTATAATTGCCTTACTGAGCGTGTGGTTTGCTAACCCCCTTATTTTCCCATCTTTTCAGAGCACTCGCAATAGTTATTAAGCGGCTAAAGACTTGAGTGCATTAGTATCCGCTGCTTCCCATCGAGAGACAGGTATACACATTTGTATAGTTTTGTATCTAAATATGTAATGCACAGTACTGTAAACAGATATGATGTCGGGGATGTAGAGTTATAAATACCATTGTGTATGTATTTAATTAAAGTCAAAAGATAGTAAACTCTGATATATGAATGTGATTATGGAAATGGATTGGTAATAATGTGAGGTGACTAACACCGAATCATAGCCCAACTGTGTTGTAGGATGGTCACGATGAGAGAAAGGTAAGAATTAAATAATAAATGAAAAAGCAAAAAATTTACTTTAATTTTTAGGTAATTTGGGTCGTGACAAGTTAATGGTATCAGAGCTTGAGTTGGCTTGATATGAGTCGATGTTAGTGGTTACGGAAGTTTACATCCCTATGTATTGTGCATTGTTTAGAAACAATTGTGTATATCGAGATGGAAGTGCAGCTAAGAATTTGGTTTTGAATGCAAGAATAGACTCATTAACTGATAGCCGCTATGGTTGAGAGGCGAGTACACGAACTCGAGGCCATAGAGGTAGGCCCGAGAGTCGTACTGAGTCGCCACATGAGACTTGAGATGAGATTGACGTGGAGGCTGGTATTGGGCATGCCCCACAGAGTCCGATAGAGAGATCGGACAGAGTCCGACAGAGAGACCGAACCGTATTGAGACACGCTTCGAAAAGTTGGAGCAGAGTGTGGAGAACATTTTGCGAGCTAATAGCTCAGAGTAAGAATGAGATTTGAGGGCGAGTTGGAACATTGGTGGAAGTCTGCTCGACCCAATTTAAGAGTTAAACGTCCAGAATGGACATGAGAAATTATTCTATATGTATTCTGGTGCCAGAATATCCCAGACACTGCTTAAAGGAAATTACAGATAACATTCGTTACTTTGACCCAGAGGAACTGGTTGATTCACGAGAATAAAACTCAGTTTATATTCCTGGGCAGATATGACTTCGACACTATGAATAGTGAGAGTCGAGATGTTTGAAAGTTCATGGAAAGGCTCAGATTGTTAATTAGAGTCCGATTGGGCTGTTAGATATCACTACCTATGTCAAGGCAGTGCGCACACTACAGTTGTGTGAATAATATCATAAGTCGTACGCTTCTGAGATTGGAAAAGGTAGTAAGGGCCGAAATAGAGATAAAAGAGAGTAAAGAATGACAGAGATGTCAGAACGAGAAAAGGTAGTTTAGTAAAAGCTTAAAGCTGATGAATCATGGGGTAAGATGATTGATGAACCCCAGTGTATCCAATTTCAACACTATTGAGGGGTATTATGATTTGAGGACCTTGACCTGCTCCGTAGTAGTTAAGCTGTGTAACAGAGTAGCAGTGAGAGCAGTGTACGCAGTGTAAGCAGTGTAACAGTGTAAGCAGTGTAAACAGTGTAAGATGTATGGTAATTACCATGAAAATAAGATGTTGGACGAGGGCGAGTGTATGCCTTGGACTAGGACACTACTGATGTTTCATCTAATGTGGTGGAAGATACCACACTGGTTGTGAATAATGAAGTAACTATTTTAATTGATCCTGGTGCCACGTATATATTCATACCGCCTTCAGTTGCTAATAAGCGAGTAAAAGATGTGAAGACTATACCCTTTAAGAAAGATGATGATAGTTAGATGATTATCACTAACTGAATATGGGTATAGAGATGGTAAGTTGCAAATAGGGGTGAAAACATCACTGAAAAGTGTATTGTAAGTTTGACACGTAATGAAAGGAGATAAGTTTTGAGATGTGATAGATCCTAAATACAGAACATATTGGAATAAGAGGCGTATGCAAGGTAAGGATATCTTTGATATGTAAAGTAATTTGGATTAAGCGATATGTAGTGAATATGGATTGCGACCAAGTATAAAGGGTAGATATATCCATACCTAGTCCATGTGGTCACGTTTGAGGGTTAATAAAGGTATTTCAAAATATCTCCCTGCCTGAAGACTTGATAGCGTCTTGAAGCGCACACACAACCTATAAATTGAAATTGACATTCGTAATATATATATATTTAAAATTTGGGTACCTTTGCTGGTATGATAAAGAGATACAAAATTTGATTAATCATGAAGGTTTAAAAATTAAATTTTTATAAAAGTCGTTAATATAAGAAAAAGGAAATGACATTATACGTTTATACGTACATAGGTCAAGAATATGAGTTATTGAAATATTGAGTGAACTCAACTACGATGAGGTATTTAAACCTTACCTAGACCAATTGGTTTTCATCTTTAGTGATGATATTTCGATGTATTCGAAGTCCAGGGAGGAGCATGAGTAGCAACAGGAAACTGTCTTACAGACGAGGTGTAAGAGTTTCTCGAAATTGGTTGCTCAGTTGACACATCTCATTCAGGAAAAGATTGTATATGAGTGAGATGATAAGTATGAAAGTAGCTTCGGTGAGTTTTGGTATATTGAAGTAATAAACTGACAACCGTAAGTATTCTCACCATAACCAACAGCTCAAGAGGTTTCAGTGTATATCGATACCTCAAAATAAGGAATGGGCTATGTATTAATGTAAATGGGAAGATAGTCGTTTATGGATCCAAATAGTTCAAGGATTATAAGAGAAACTATCCGACTCATGATTTAGAGTTGGCAACCGTAGCGTTTACATTGAAAGTATGGCGCCACCATTTAAATGGTAAGGAATTTTGGGTATGCACTGATCGTAAAAGCCCCGAGTATCTATTTTCACAGAAAGAGTAGAATATGAGATAACCAAGAGAGTTAGAGCTTCTAAGGATTATGATTGTGAAAATTGTACCACCCAGGAAAGTCTAATGTAATGGCTGATGCCTTGAGCAGAAAGAGCCTTGGGATGGTATCACATATGATGGTCAGGGAGCGTGAGCTACTAGAGCAGTTGTGAGCCTCAGTAGTGATGTGATCCCTTCTGATGATGACGGTGATTTTGTGACAACTAGCCTGAGGTTAGAACCAGATTTGTGTGATCGGATTTGCCAGGCTTAGCGTAATGATCGGCATGGTGTCGATAGTTTGGGTCAGATTCATAAGGGTATAGTGACAGAGTTCACAGTGAGTGATGATGACTTACAAAGGTTTATAGACGGTATAAGTGCTCCCCAAGACCACAGTTGATGAGATAGTGTTATTGTCAGAAGCTCACTCTTTCGGGATATACAGTGCATCTGGGAAGTAATAAATATATTGAAATCTTTAAAAAGGTATTGGTGGTCAGATATGAAAAGAGACATTGTAGAATTGTAGCAAAGTGTCTCGTATGTCAGCAGAGTAAGGTAGAGTAAAAGAAGTTGTAGGGTTATTGCAACCTCTACCTATATTGACACGAAAATGGGAACAAGTTACGATGAATTTCGTGATGGGTTATAGAGGACCCTGATGAATCACGAGGCTATCTGGGTGATAGTCGATAGATTGATTTAGTTTACCCACCTTCTAACTATGGAAATCCCCAGATACTTTGACTGTGTAGGCGGATTAATATGTAAGAAAGATTGTGGAACATTAGTAGCGTTCCAGTGAGCATGATATCAGATAGGGATTCCCACTTCACTTCCCATTTTTGGGAATATTATTTTTGGAAGATGTGGGAACCTGATTGTGTGTTAGCACAGCTTCCATCCTCAAACAGATGGTCAGTCAGAGAGGACTGTACAGGTTCTGGAGGATGTGATGAGAGCGTGTGCCATTGATTTTATAAGCTCCTAGGATGATCAGTTGTTGCTAATCGAATTCGCCATTTATGATAATTGTCACTTGAGTATCAGGATAACATTATATGAGGCATTGTATGGCTGTAGGGAGTTGTTCCCCGACTTGGGTAAAAAGAAGTGGGTGACAGATAGAGAATTATTTTCGAATTGGTAAGACAAACCTCTGAGGATGATCAGTTGCTTTGTGAGAGATTAAGAACACCTCAGAGCAGACAGAAAAGCTATGCTGACAAGAGACAAAAAATCATTAGAATTCACTGAGGGTGAATCAGTATTGTTGGAAGTTAATTGTCATAAGGACATAATGAGATTCGAAAAGAGATATTGGACAAAGTTGGAGATAAGACCTGTAAGTTGGCGTTACCACTTGAATTAACAAGCATCCACAATGTGTCCTATCTTTTGATGCTTCGAAAATATTATCCGGACCCGATATATGTGATTGGATATGAGCTCCAACAGTTTATCAGAATGAAAGTATAATGTATGAAATCGATTCGGGTATTAGACGGAAGGAGAAAGTGTTGAGGTTTAAGATGATCTCCCTAGTTAAGTATGTTGGTAGTATTACACTTCGGGAAAAAGTCACATGTGAATTAAAGAGTATGATGCGATAGACGTACCCGGAGTTGTGTATGGACCCATTTGACTTGGTTTTAATTTGGAGGACCAAATTTCTTAAGTGGGGGAGATTGTAAGACCCGATTTTATTGTAAGAGCAAAAGGGAATGAATAGAAATTTTCGAGTGCATTTAAAAATACAAAATGATTGAAATGGTATTCCCGAACACGTGCAAGGGTAAAACGGTCAAAAGACCAAAACCCGATATAATTTCGACAAGGAAATTAATTAAAAATATGGGATTGAGAAATCTTGATCAATAATGAAGAAATAATTAAATTTCGGGTTAAATTGATCAAGATATAAATTTATTTAATATTTTAGGAATTTTTGCCTTGGAAAACGATCCCGAAAATAATCAAAAAATATATCGAAAAGGTAAAATCGAACTGAGAAATTCATTCACGGATTAAATGAATTTAATAGAATTTTTTTAGATATTTTTGGGATTTTTATTATTATTTTAATGAATAAAATATTAATAAAATTTAATTATAAATAAATAAATAAAATTGAAAAAAAATGAAAACTGATTTTTCGCTAAACAGAAGAGCGAAAATGAAACAGAAAAGCGAAGGCCGACCCAGGAAGAAGAGATTCATCGGCGACGAACCAGCGGCAAAAGGTGCGAGAGGTGCCGGGTAGAAGGACGACCGGCACCGGGGGAGAGTTTGATGGCCACCACGAGCTGTGAATCGCTGCCGGTGAGGAGATCTATGAGAGGGAAGCCGCGAGAGAGAGACGGATTCGACGGAATTCAGCGCCGGTCAACCCCAGACAAGGCCAAAAGAAGCCTCTAGAGGCGAGGCCGCACCCTTTGGAGGTGGAATCGACCGGAGAACCAGTCGGACGGCGTCGGAAGGACCAAATGATGCCTGAACCGGCCGAACCGAACTGAACCGGCGGTCTGAACCGGGTTGAACCGGCTCAGCCAAAAAGAGAAGGAAAAAAAAAAAGAAGAAAAAGGGAAAAAGAAAAAGAGGAAAAATTGGAGAAAACTCCAGTGATGCAATCGAGCTACAGGTAAGTCGGTAAGAGGTCGAATTGATTGATTTAAATTTTGAAATATTTAATTTGATAAATTATCGATTGTAAACTTACCCAAAAAAATATTAAATTGTGTAGCTTAACAATTGGCATCAACCGAGAGCTCAAGACAGCCTCGATTTGTGTACTTTCATGGAATCTCGGGTAAGTAACCTTTAATTACGACAATTTGCATCGTTATGCGTATTGATGAATTACGGATTTAATTTTTGCATAAATGAATTAAATTATGGAATTATAGATAAATTGTCGTAAACAATTCATTGAGATATCCGAGAATTTAGAACGAGGCTAAATAAATATTGATGGGCCCAGTGAGCCCAATAGGCCTCGATAAAGTGTGGTAAACGGGCTTAAGGCCAATTAAGACCCATTATGGGTAAACGGGCCCAATGATTTAAATTAAGCCCAAAAAATATGAAATACAATTAAATATATTGTATTTGACCTGATGAATGTGTATCCGCAGTTTCGAAGATGTGATTGGAAGCAAATCGGACTGCGCGACGAGTCATCAGTGGAAAGGTCAGACTGTACAGAAAAAATGAGGTAAGGGAATTGTGTGAGTAGCTAGAGGTAGCTACGCGTATTTTAATAGCTTTTCTGTACACTGATTATGTATGTATACACGGTTATTGTATAATGATCCTAAAAGTGGTTTAAATGATTTTAAGGATCGAAATAGGTAAAAAAAAATATTTTACCCCTATTGAGGGAAGTTCACCTATGGATGGTGAAAGCATGATATGCATGAAGTGCAAGATTTAAGAAATTTTCTGAATTTAAGAATTTGATTGGTTTTAATCAAAGAAAAGCGGTAGATTGGCCAGTTGTTGAGTTAATATATTTTGAAATGACAAAACAAGTAAATTCAATAATATATAAATGATTTAAAAACATGTTTAGAGGTTATTAGTACCAGAAACTAAGTCTTTAAGGATGAGAGATCGATCTGGTGAGATGAGAGATCGATCTCCTGGGTTTTCTAGTAAGAGAGATCGATCTCATGAGGATATGAGATCGATCTGCTAAAGGATTGAATCCTCAAAGGATCTGTATAAGAATTTGAGGAAGTAGAGATCGATCTATAATGGTTATAAGATCGATCTGTCTAAATACAGGATGTTTATAAGATCGATCTGGTCTAGGAAGAGATTGATCTCCTCTAAAACAAAGGGTAAAGGCAGTAGATCGATCTATAGATCGATCTATGCTCAAACAGAGAGTTCATGAGATCGATCTGTTATAGGAAGAGATCGATCTCCTCAAAGTCAGAGAGCTAAGGAGATCGATCTGGGTTGATTAGAGATCGATCTCCTCGCTACGAGAATACTTGGTAGATCGATCTGGAGATCGATCTTGCCTTAAATAGAGAGATTGGAAGATCGATCTTCTTGTTCGACAGATCGATCTGTACTAACATTTTCAAATTATAAGATCGATCTCTACATATATGAGATCGATCTCCTTTCTTCTTTTTGCTTTGTCATCATAGGAAATTAAACTAAGAGATCGATCTGGTCAAGATTGAAGATCGATTTGGCACTCTACTGGAGGTTTCCAACGGCTCTTTCTGCAAAATCTTCAACGGGAAAAATAGCATTAAATGCTCTAACTACCAATCCTCCAGTATAAAATCAAGCATTGAAGACACTGGGATCAGAGAGACCATTGCTGTAAATTCTGTATATTCTCAAGAATTTCATTCCAACATTCCATTTGTCTTCAATCTTCATTTATTGATACTGTTGTATAAGCCTTTGTGAAAAAGCTATTTTTATCCTACCTACATAAGAAAAGCTTGATCTTGTATTCATCCTTATTTTAAGAGAGAAGATGAGTGTTCCTCAGTGAGACAAACTTTGTAAAAGGGTGAATATTTATTTCTGTAAAAAGGGTAGAGAGGTTATTCCTTAACCTGAAAAAGGGAGTGTGTAACATTCATTGATATAGTGAAAGGAAGCTCTTGACAATGAGGTCAAGAAGAGAAGATGCAGGCAAGAGATTGGCCGAACCTCTATAAACTGCTGAGTTTGCTTTTTCTTGTCCTTATCTTCTTTCAATTTATTTCATCACATTATATTGATTATTCATTATTTGCAATTTGACTCAATCTAGTTTAAATTTGTCATAAACCTTAGAAAACCGATTCATTCCCCCTCTCGGTAGAGCCAACACCAGTAATTGCAAGAATTTCACATGATAACACTACGTAAGTGTTATTTGTATTTAAATGGAAATTTCTTTGGAAAATAGGCCAACTATCAAGTTTATATGGAAACAGATAGTGCCGACATGTAGTTCGCACTATATCTGCATTTGTGAATGTGCATAAATGTGCTTGAGCGGTTGCTCGCAACGACTTGTGTGACATCATATGCATGAAATGTGCTAGAGCGGTTGCTCGCACTGATTTTACTATTGTGAAATACATGAGAGGTGCTGGAGCCTAGCTCGCACTCTGTATTGACTGTTTTGACGATTTTGAACTGTTTTGACTGAATATGCATAAAAAGGTGCTGTAGGGATTGCTCGCACTAGTTTTACTGATTTGATATGCATGAGAGGTGCTGGAGCTTAGCTCGCATCCTATTTTGATATGAAATTGCATAAAGCCGTGCTGGAGTGTAACTCGCATGAGATTTGATTTAATTATGCATAAAGCCGTGCTGGAGTGTAACTCGCACGAGATTTGATTTACTTGAGCATTTATTCGTGCTGGAGCGTTACTCACACAAAGTTTTATATGGTTTTATAACTCATTTTAAAGTCGTACTGGAGTTTTTTCTCGTACGAGGTTTTCACTGAGTTGTTATACATATCCATACTAGAGCATTGCTCGTACGTGGATTTTACTTGAATTTATAATTATTTTAAGTCGTACTGGAGCGTTGCTCGTACGCAGATTTCATTGATTTCTATGAAACCGTACTAGAGCTTCACTCGCATGAGGTTTTCAGATATCATGAATATGCATAGAGCCGTGCTAGAGCTTCGCTCGCACAGGAATTTATATTACATGCATATAGCCGTGTTGGAGCCTCCTGTAGACTCTGTGTCACAATGACATGATATGCTCACACGTGCATACTGCGACAGAGATGATATGGGTGGATAAGACCTATTGCAGGCACCCCTGATTGAGCTTGGGTTCACGGAGTACGTTGTACAGTGTATGTCGCGTGGAGTTCGCTGTACTATGGGGATTGTTGGAGTGGAGTGGCATTAGCCACGAGGCAGCAAGCGTTGCCCTCGCAATCTTGGTGTTATGCTGTTCTGGCGGGTACGACGACCCACCTCCCGTTTCAGGTGTGATACCCCGCACACTAGGTACCGTGTTGCCAGGGATCACGAGGTTATGGCCATAGTCCTATGTTGTTACTGATAGTCACTTACATGTCTCACATGATATAACTATTGGTCGATAGACCAGGGTAGACCCGAAGGAGGGGTCAGGCCCCCGATTTTATGATTTTATGATTTGTGACCCTGAAAGATGAGTGGTTTTATAACCGAAGTTTTATAAAGAAGTTTAATGAATTGTTTTATGAAATCGAGATTTACTTATGAGATAATTGACTCGGATGGGGTTATTTTATTCCGCGTTTTAATGAATTGATTTAAATGCAGTCGCATGATGATGTTTTCCATGCTTTCATTTCAAATTCATGATTTGTCTTATATGACATGAAAGAATGAATGATATTGTTTTACTTCATGCTTATTATGATTTAATGATGTCACATAAAATGCTATTAATGCATGAATTACATGATTTCTATATGCACAAATAGTTTTGATAAACTAAGTCATTGATGTTTGCATGACTTTGTGCTTGATGATTTTAATGAAAAGAAATGGATTTAAGGGCATGGCATTATGAGCATGTAGATAGTGGAGCTATCTACTTACTTGGATAATTGCCTTACTAAGCGTGTGGTTTGCTCGCCCCCTTATTTTCCCATCTTTTCAGAGCACTCGCAATAGTTATTAAGCGGCTGAGGACTTGAGTGCATTGGTATCCGCTGCTTCCCATCGAGAGACAGGTATACACATTTGTATAGTTTTGTATCTAAATATGTAATGCACAGTACTGTAAACAGATATGATGTCGAGGATGTAGAGTTATAAATACCATTGTGTATGTATTTAATTAAAGTCAAAGGATAGTAAACTCTGATATATGAATGTGATTATGGAAATGGATTGGTAATAGTGTGAGGTGACTAACACTGAATCATAGCCCAACTGTGTTGTAGCATGGTCACGATGAGAGAAAGGTAAGAATTAAATAATAAATGAAAAAGCGAAAAATTTACTCTGATTTTTAGGTAATTTGGGTCGTGACTAAGTGCACATGGAGTACGTTGTACCGTGTCTCAGTATTCATACTAGTGAAAATGAAAAGTGTAGTGATCGATTGACGGGCTTGGACTGACCCATCCTTCCCTAGGCAATCGGACAGCCATGCACACCTGGCCCGTGATTGCTTGGGGTCCCTGGCTATGGCCATATGTCCCACAGTGAATTATCAAACTACTTGCCTAGTCTCTATCGATATGGTTTAATGAGAGTGAAATGTTTATCGATTGTATTGTTTTAAATTGAATTGAATTAAAAGTGTTTTACTGAAAAACCAAGTTTATTGATATTGAAAAGTGTTTTTAGTGCAACAACATTGATCGTGAAGTGATTTACAGTGAAATTGCATTGTTTATTGAAAGTACCGATATTTTATTGAATCGAAAATTGAATGAATTGAAATGTATTTTTTTTTTATATAGCATTGTATTGGAGTTAATTTGTAATCAATCGTTATTGTAAGTGTTTTTAAAGAACGAATGCATAATATGTGAACCGTTTTCAGTGCATCGAATTGATTGAATGAAAATGTTTTTGCAAATTGTTTTAGCATGCATTATAAGTTTGTAGATAGTATGATTATCTACTTGCTTACATATTTTTCTTACTGAGCGAGTTAGCTCACCCCCTTTCTTTTTACATATAGATTATTTACAGTAGAACGGACTATGGAATTACTACTTATCTTGTCGCCACAGCTCTCTTTTAGTGTAAAGGTATACATGTGTATAAATCTTATGTATCTAAACTCTACTTTGCACATTTATGTATACTGTACACATTGAGGATGTAAATAATTGTAAACACAGTTAACTAAATACATATTTATTTAACATGATAGAAATAAGAAGTTTATTGGATTATATGATATAAAATGAATGATAGAGTGGCTAACATCGACTCATAGCCCAACCAATTGTACAGAGTCGAGCCCTAAATGAGATAATTGCATGTTAAATATAAGTAAAGTAAGCAAAAAAGGGTCGCGACCCAAATTAAATGTACGAAATTTCCAAAATCATGTTCAATCAAAGTTTCGAGAACATTTGATTGAGTAATGCTTCGAAGCATAAATCAATATATGGAAATTTTAAAATCATGTTCAATTGAAGTTTCGATAAACATTTGCCTGAGCAATGCTCTAAAGCACAAATCAATTTACAAGAATTCCAAAATCATGTTCAATAGAGATATGGCATAATCAATTTCTTAAGTAATGCTATAAAGTAAAATCAATCAATCTAGTCAATAAAGACTTAATCTTACTGTACCTATCAGTAAGTCAATCCTCCTTTAGAAAAAGGGCACTATCTATGGTCATAGACCTCAATATCTTCAGTTCATCACTCGGTGCGAAGTCGGACCTGTCTAAGACTATTGTCTGAGAAACCGAGATGCCTAATGAGTAAACTGTAATCGGGTGATTTCCTTGCCCTTTATTGACCCTATGATAATTGCCATAATCTTAAAAATCAATGCTTTTGGAAATCAGAGGTTCTAAAAATGAAATGATTCGAAATCTTAAAACTTATATAAGGCATTGGGATTTTAAAGATGGCACTCACTATTTAGCAGTTAGTTCTTGCAAGATTCTAGAGGTGGCTCATAAGGGTTAACACTTAATTCCCATGTGTGGGTGCCTGTAATCTCAGAAATCAAAAGTTTACATGTTCTTAAAATCATGAAAGCCAAATCATGCTTTCTTTCAAAATCCATTTGTGCACATGCATTATACCATAAGACTTTTCATTTCAAAGCATGTCCAATAGAAATCAATAGTTTCCAATATATGCATTTTTAAACCAATCCGTGCCTTTCAAATTGCATAAATTTCAAGTTATGCAAGAGTATGATAAATATGATGAATACATCAAGGTATAGTTCAATAGTTTAATTGTTTAATGCATATCTTTCAAATATCATAAATAGTATGATATGCATATAGAAACGACTGAATTTTACCAAAAATCACTACAAATTTTTCGCTTTTTCTTACATTTCTTTCTATCATAATTCAACCACCCACAGTTGGGCTGTGATTCGGTATTAGTATCATCACCTTTGCTTACCATATCATCCATTCTATACGATGCATACATGTCAATATAAACTATTTATTGACTGTAAATACTTTTGTACCATAAGTGAGCTCACATATATTTAAATACAAATACATCCCCCATTATTACATTGTTTACATCACTATATTGTTATATGTTCAGATACAAAATCGTACACGATGTGTATACCTTTCTGTCACGACCCAAAACTACCCAAAAATCAGAGTAAATTTCTTTTTGTTTTTCTTTCATACTTACCTGTCCTCTGATCGTGACCAACCACAACCAATAATTGGGCTGTGTGTCAATGCCAGTCCCACCATTCATTTACAAGTGTTTATAGTGTCTATACATCCCCAAAAGTTACTTACAAACATATTACTGTGCTATTCTTATTTAGATACAATATGTACAAGTGTATATACCTCAAAATAATGGGCAACAGCGGATATCAGGAATGCAGTACTCAATCGCCTCAAAGTCTACTAGAGGTAATCCGTGTAGGAAAATGAAAAGGGTGAGCACATCAAGCTCAGTAAGGTAATATTAAGAGCAAGTAGGTAACCATACTACCTACATGAACGTGGTGCCATGCATAAACCACCCTTTCTCCACACATTTCAAAACAGATGCTATAATTCATGATGTCATGTAAAACAAGTTCGCATATGGATTTCAAAGAGCATGGTAAACTCAACATGCAAATTCATTGAAAGCATTTCATTCTCGTTAAAATTTCACAACACATCCAGGACTCCACCCATCCCTCGGGTGTTCCTGACTCACACAAAATCATGAAATTAGATGCTTTTCAAAGAAATAATAACATGCGACACAGTGAATGACATGTAAAACCAGTTTACATCACGCCTGGGTTTAAATAGCATGGAAATAACGTCATGCAAATTTCAGTTTAAATCTCAGTTTCATTCTTATCAAAATCACATCTCAGTCAGGATTCAACCCCTCCCTCGAGTGGTCTAGACTCACACAAAAGTTCACAAACATGATTTTCAAAACATCAAGTAACAACATGTGAGACTTGGCACTATATATATATATATATCAAGCAAATAACTAGGAGTATTGGCCATATACTCGTGATACCACTGTTACACGGATCCTGTGTACGAGATCTCACCACTATCGGGAACTGTCCCGGGAGGTGGGTCAGTCCATCCCATCGGTCCTATCCGATATCTCGCATCCGAAGATGCCACTCACACCCGAAGATGCCACATAATCAATCCCAGCACGGTACAGTGTACTCCATGCTACTTGCACGGTACAACGTACTCTGTGGACCCATATCTCATATCCACAATCGTGCCAGTCTCAAAACACATGTGCGAGCATATTTAATCGGCATGACACACAGTCTACCCAACGCTCTAAGCATGGCTCATCGCATGTCTCATAAAATCAGTGTGAGCGATGCTCCAGCACTCTCATAAAATCAAGGAAAATCTCGTGCGAGCAAAGCTCCAGCTCGCGTTTCATAAAATCTCATAAGATCTAGTGCGAGCCAAGCTCCAACACTCTGTCAAAATCATGTAAAACTAGTGCGAGCTAGGTTCTAGCATTGTGTCATAAAAATCAAGTGAAATTCTAGAGCGAGTTAGACTCCAGCACCCTGTCACGAAAATCATATAAAAATCGAGTGCGAGTTAGACTCCAGCTCCTATGCATGTAAAACTCTAGTGCGAGCCCTTGCTCCAGCACTAATGCATGCATAACACAAATTAAAACTCGTGCGAGCTGAGCTCTAGCACGTCACACTTTCATAAGATCACGTAGGTGGCTACATTTCTCAAATCAATTTCCACAAGAAATCACATTGTTGAAAATATGCAATGCTATGCATTTTTATTTAAAAATTAGCCAGCCTACCCATGCACGTGTCAAAACACCTAAAAAAACAAGCAGGAACCTCTTGTTCTTGCTTGTCCCAACTTTTCCTAATTTTAGAAATTTTACCCTTCACAAGGGTATTTTGGTCATTTGCCCATCTGGGTACTAATTTTTTTATTTTATTTTAAATCTAGACCCTTCATACAATTTAAGAGACTGCAAATGAAGTCAAAATTTCATAAAGCTACCTCTAGCAGTCCGTAAAATTCCCTTACCTCATTTTTCTGTACAGTCTGACCTTCCCACTGATATCTCGTCATGCAGTTTGATTTGCTCCCAATCCAATCTTTGGAACTGCGTATAAATATTTATCAGGTTATATCCAAACATATTAATTCATATTTCACTTTTACTGGGCTTAATTTAAATAATTGGGCCCGTTTACCCCTATTGGGCCCGATTGCACCTTAGTGGGCCTTAATCGGCCTTAAGCCCATTTTCCACTTACTATTCACATTATCGAGCCCTATTGGGCTCATTGGGCCCATCAGTATTTATTTGGCCTCGTTCTAAACTCTCAGATAGCTCAATTAATTATTTACGACAATTTATCTCAAATTCCATAATTTAATTTGTTTTATAAGAAATTACTCTGTAATGTATGCGGTAGAATTCCTAACACGCATAATGATGTAAAATTGTAGTAAATAAAAGTTACTTACCCAAGATTCCATGATAGTACACAAATCGAGGCTGCCTTGAGCTCTCATTTGACGTCAATCGTCGAGCTACACAATTACATATTTTTCGATCAATTTTTAGTCGAATATTAATCATATTCAATATTCTAAAATTTAAATCGGTCAATTTTGACCGCTTACCGGCTTACCCGTAGCTCGATTGCATCACTGAAATTTTCTCCAATTTTTCCTCTTTTTCTTTTTCTCTTTTTCTCTTTCTTTTTCTTCTTTTCTGGCTCAGTCAAGTTCAGCTTTATTCTTCACCGTTCAGAGCTCTGCTAGTCGGTTCTTCACTGGCTTTTGCCTCCAGCAGCTCCGTGGGGTAGTTCGATTCACGAATCTGGCCATGGTTTCACCAACGGTGCCCGAAAAGTGGCAGGTCCGGCATGTTCTCTCCTCTGTTTCGTCGCCGTCTCTCCATTCGCCGTTTCTGACGCCGTCCGTCATTTTCTCCCGCTGTTTTTGGCACCAATCGGTGCGCCATCGAATGGGGGAGCTTTGGTGGTCAGTGGCTGTGGCAGAATCGACACCGATGGCCGCCGATTCTCTTTTCCCGTTTTGGTTTCTCTCTTTTCCTCTTCCTCCCTCGCAGGCCACGTTTCCTCGTCGGATTTCACCTGGGTCGGGGTCGATGTCGGCATGAGGCTCTCCCCTTCGGCCTCTCATTCTCTTCCCGGTGTCCTCCGTCGATGGAGGCAGAAGGCATCGACCCTCTTCAGATATCGCTAAATCGCGATTTCCTTTTTTTTAATTTTATTTTTATAATTTATTATATTATTATTTTATTCAATAAAATATTATATTTTACCAAAATATCTAATAATTATATATTTTATTATATAATTAATTTATTTAATCTATTTTTCCATTTTTTCGATATATTTTCTCCCTATTTTCGGGATTTTATCCCGAGTGAATTTTCGGTAAACCTTACTAATTTTGGATCTTGATCAATTGGACTCAAAATTTGATAATTTCTCCTTCATTGATCAAGATGTCCTAAAACCCTATTTTTAATTAAAATTTTCTTACCGAATTTACATCGAATTTTGATCTTTTGATCGTTTGTCCACTTCTACACGTTCGGGACCAATTTAGGCCAACTTTCCTTCTTGGACCCACTATAATTTCTCATTTACAATTCGAATCTCTGTCCGGACAATTTAAATCTCATAAATTAAATTTGAAATTCCTTAATTGTCCATTTTCAGATTTAATGTACGTTCGACTACTTCATTCATATTTATATGATCAAATAATCCGTCTTATGATTCCATTAACATTTAACCATATCCATAAAATGTGTGAATCATAAAGAAATACGATAACAATCGGGTCTTACACTTCCGCTAGATGGGAATGCAGCGGACAAAAGGAATGCAAGTCCGTAGCCGTACTCTATTGTCACGCCCCGTGACCTAACCTCAACCTAGTTGCGCAATGTTAAGCGGAATCGTAATTTAATATAACATATATATATCAACTTTCTATATGATTTAACATAGTAAAATTAAATTGCATATTTAATATTTAATCTACATATAATCAAGTCTTATATTTCCAATGTATATGTAACTACATTTTTTAGATTTAATATTTATACAATTTTATGGAATTCTAACTAGTATCTATCATAATGATAATAACATGTTCCAAATAAATCTTTACACAAGGTTTACATCCATATATTTTCAGATTTTGAAATTTATACATAAGGTTTATTGCCATTAGACTAAGATAAACTGCCATTAGACTCCTACACCCCCACCAATTTCGGGTGGTAGTGGATTAGGGTACGGATGTGATCTGCATCGGTTGTGAGAATTCCAGAAGTTTAGACCTCTATCTTTTAGTGGGGTCAAGGACCCTGTAGCTGCTGAGGAGTGGGTGGCGGAGATGGAGAAGCTTTATGGATTCTTTGAGTGCACGACCTCGGAGATGGTCGCATTTGCTACGTTCCTACTGAAGGGAGCTGCAGAGCATTGGTGGAAGTCCACCCGACCTATATTGAGAGCCCGACACACAGACATTAGTTGGGAGATATTTTGGGAGGCCTTTAGGAGGCAGTTTGTTCTCGATACCGCACAGCGAAAACTACAGGCATAGTTGTTGGGATTGAACCAAGGGAGTTTGTCAGTGGACGAGTATGAGACTCGATTCCTATCCCTAGGAAGATATGACCCAGATATCATGCATAGTGAGGCCATGAAGGTCCACAGGTTTATCGATGGGTTGAGACTGGTTCTGCGGTCCAGGTTGGTTCCATTAGACATAGCGACATATGAGGAAGCAGTGCGCAGGGTGCAACTGTGTAAGCAAGATTACGAGAGGAATGCTTCCAAGTTCAGGAAGTTTAGTCGTAGTCGAGATATACAGAAGAAGAGGTCGATTATAGATTTTAATTATTGAGGACGGAAGAAACTCTTCGATAAGAGATCACGGGTGGAGGAGGCACGAGAGAGATATGCTAGACCTCCTGTTTATCCGACTGTAGCCCCAACAAAGGGCATTGTCATAGGAGGATAAAGACCTGTTGTCGATCAGTGCAAAAAATACGGTAGACCACATGGAGGTAGACCGTGTCCGCTGACTCCTATCGTATGTTTTCGATGTGGGAAACAGGGGCATATGGCTAGAGTTTGCCCAGAGATGGTTGATACTGCACTGCTGAGGGGCAGGGAGCCTGATAGAGCTCCAAGAGGTAGAGCAACGGTAGAAGAAAAATGAAAACAAGTGATGGGTCGAGGGCGAGAACATGCTTTAGACCAGGGGACAACTGATGCTTCATCGGATGTGTTTTGAGGTTTCATTGCGTACGTAGTAGATATGGATAAGGCACATCCAGAGTTGTCAGATATTACTGTGGTCAGTGAGTACCCAGATGTTTTTTCAGATGAATTACCAGGGTTACCACCAGACAGAGAGATGGAGTTCTATATAGATTTGGTGCCTGGTACAGAGCCTATTTTGAGACTACCATATCGCATGGCCTTGGTTGAGCTGGAGGAGCTCAAGAGATAGTTACAGGAGTTGTTGGAAAGGGGTTTTGTTCGACCGAGTGTTTCACCTTGGGGAGCACCGATTTTATTTATGAGGAAGAAGGATGGGAGCCTCCGATTGTGTATAGATTATCGATTGTTGAATAAGGCCATCATCAAGAATAGGTATCCCCTTCCACGCATTGACGACTTGTTAGATCAGCTTCAGGAAGCACAAGTCTTTTTCAAGATTGACCTGAGGTCTGGGTATCATCAGCTGAAGGTTCGGTATTTTGGACTCGATATGACCATTATGAGTTCTTGGTCATGCCATTCGGATTGACGAATGCTCCAGCTGCTTTCCTGGCTTTGATAAACGATGTGTTCAAGCCATATTTGAACCAGTTTGTTATCGTCTTTATTGATGACATATTGGTGTATTCGAGATCCAAGGAGGAGCATGAGAAGCACCTCAGGATCGTGTTGCAGACTCTACGAGAGCAAGAGTTATATGCTAAGCTCAGTAAGTGTGACTTTTGGTTGTCACAGATCTTGTTTTTGGGACATGTTGTATCGAGAGATGGTGTATCAGTTGATCCATCTAAGATAGAGGCTGTAGTTCAGTGGGAACAGCCAAGGACAGTCACCAAGATCAAGAGTTTTTTGGGTTTAGCTGTTCACTATCGGAGATTCGTTGAGGGATTTTTGAAGTTGGCTGCTCCGTTGACACGTCTTACTCGAAAGAGTGTACCGTTCGTATGGAACGAGGATTGTGAGAAGAGTTTTGAAGAGTTGAAGCGTCGATTGACCACCACTTCGATTCTCACTATCCCTACCAGCTCAGGAGGATTTGCAGTGTATACCGATGCTTCGCATCAGGGACTGGGCTGTGTATTGATGCAGGATGGGAAGGTAGTTGCTTATGGATCCAGACAGCTAAAGGATCATGAGAAGAACTATCCAACCCATGATTTGGAGCTAGCAGTAGTAGTGTTTGCGTTGAAGGTATGGCCCCACTACTTGTATGGTGAGAAGTTTCTGATATTTACCGACCACAAGAGCCTCAAGTATCTGTTCTCACAGAAAGAGCTGAACATGAGACAGAGAAGATGGCTAGAGCTTTTGAAGGACTACGATTGTGAGATACTTTATCATCCGGGTAAGGCTAACATTGTAGCCGATGCCTTGAGCAGGAAGAGCCTAGGGATGGTATCGTACATGATGGTTAAGGAACATGATTTGCTAGAGCAGTTTGCTAGCCTTAGTTTGGGAGTCATGCCTTTTGACATGGATACAAGCTTTGTGATAGCTAGTCTACGCTTGGAGTCGGATCTGTTGGACAAGATCAGAGTGGCTCAGCAGATGGATCCATTTTGTATGGATGTGAGTAGTCAGATACAGAAGGGCACAGTGACTGACTTTGAGTTGAGTTCTGATGGACTACTGAGGTTTAGAGGCAAATTGTGTGTTCCCGAGGATCCAGGACTCAGGAGATTGATATTGGCGGAAGCTCATTCGTCGAGGTATACGTTACATCTGGGGAGTAACAAAATGTATCAGAACCTCCGTAAGGTATACTGGTGGTCGGGTATGAAGAGAGATGTAGCAGACTTTGTGGCAAAGTGTCTCGTATGTCAGCAGGTGAAGGTAGAGCATCAGAAACCTGCAGGGTTATTGCAGCCTCTACCTATACCGACATGGAAATGGGAGCATATCACCATGGACTTCGTGATGGGTTTACCGAGAACCCGCAGGAATCACGATGCTATATGGGTGATCGTCGACAGACTGACGAAGTCAGCCCACTTCCTAGCTATGAGAGCGACCGATACTCTAAGTTCATTAGCAGAACTATATGTACACGAGGTAGTGAGGTTAGATGGTATACCAGTGAGCATAGTCTCTGATAGGGATTCCCGCTTCACATCCCACTTTTGGGGACATTTTCAGGAAGCCATAGGAACCCAGTTGAGTTTGAGCACCGCTTTTCATCCTCAGACAGATGGTCAGTCAGAGAGGACTATACAGACTTTGGAGGATATGTTGAGAGCATGTGTGCTAGATTTTAGAGGCTCCTGGGATGATCACTTGCCACTAGCTGAGTTCGCCTACAACAACAGTTATCATTCGAGTATCGGGATGACACCGTATGAGGCTTTATATGGCCGTAGATGTCGTTCCCCTATTGGATGGGAAGAAGTGGGTGACCATAAGATTTTCACTCCTGACATGGTTACGCAAGCATCTAAGGACGTCCACTTGATAGCGGAGAGACTGAGGATAGCTCAGAGCAGACAGAAGAGTTACGCTGACAGGAGACGTAGGCCACTAGAGTTTGCAGTTGGTGAATCCGTGTTTTTGAGAGTTTCTCCTTCCAAGGGAATAGCGAGATTTGGGATGAGAGGGAAACTAAATCCCCGCTATATTGGACCCTTTGAGATACTTGATCGAGTGGGATATAAGGTGTATAGGTTGGCATTGCCACCGAACTTATCAGGTGTCCATAACGTCTTCCACATATCGATACTTCGGAAGTATCACCCGGATCCGACACATGTGATTAGTTACGGGCTTTTGGAGCTCCGAGAGGACTTGTCATATGTAGAGAGACCGATTCGAATATTGGATAGGAAGAAGAAGGTATTGAGATCGAAGACCATCGGGTTAGTGAAGATTCTCTGGCAGCATCATACTTCAGAGGAAGCTATGTGGGAGCTAGAGAGTCTGATGCAAGAGAAGTACCCTCACCTATTTGATGATTGACTTGGTTCTAATTTGGAGGACCACATTTTCTGAGTAAGGGAGGATTTTCAGACCTGGATTTTTGTAGCTTGTACCTTATGATTCCTAAGTGTATGAACACTCAGTTATTATAATTGAATCATAAGAAGAGTATTTACTAGACTTAAAGTGTTAGTGAAATGATTTAACACGCAAAAGCTACATAAAAAGCCTAATGTGAGCTATAAGAGTCACAGGCTAAACCGAGTAAATCTAAATCATTCTGACTGAAAATAAGAACTTAAAATGAGAAAACATAGAGAGCTCATGAAGGAAAGTCAGCTTGATTTAGTCCCGAACATAGAAAACGAGAGTAAGAGCTAAAAAGGGTAAAATGGACCTTTTTGGCGAGTTAAGGTATTTAAGGTGTTTCGGGTGAAATTATCCACCAGGAACGGTTGAAACATAAAGACAAGAGTGTAAGACGTAAGATATGACACTTTCAGAATTTTGAGAAAAGTCAACTTGGTCAATGGTTAAGGAAAAAGTCAACTATAGTTAAGAAAGTGGACTTTTACCATAGTTGACTAATCATGGTTAAAAATTAACCTGTGGAAAAAAAATTGGGGAAAAATATTCTTGGTCAGAATACAAGATAATCATCCCCGAAAGTAAGGAAAATTTATTCGGAAGGATTCTGGAGTAAATTTAATGGTTAAAAACGTAATGGGCCTAAGGTGAAGATTTTAAAGCCCATTAAGGTATACTAAACGTATATCGAAATTCTTAGGTCCTTTAGACCGAATTGTTGGACCAATTGATTGGCCAAATATTTAGACAATTAAAGGCCTGAGATATAGTAAAAATTTCAGCCCGAAAGCCCATTAAGAAAGCCCAAACCGAGAAGCCTAAATGGAAAGCCAATGAGATAAATATCTAACCATAGTTAAAGCTAACCATGACTCATAAGGTGACTCATTAGGTGACTCATGGCTAAGGCTTGGAAAGTCAAGCTTAATGGCTGGAAAGTAAAGCTTAATGGCTAAGTAAGTGGCTTATAAAATCAGCCACACCATTGTCATCTTCATCACACCAAATTCGGCTAGAAGAAGAAACCATTGAAACATATTATCCAAGCTTTCTCTCACTAGAAATCACTAGAAATTAGGCATATTTGGAACTTGCATCCTTCATGGAAGTCGTTCCAAATTGAAAGGAGAGTGACATATGTTGGAATTGGCCATCAAGGAGCCATAGAGTGCAAACCGTGAGCCTTCAAAGATTCGGCCAAAGGGTGAACACAACAATTGGTATATTTTCTAATTTTCAATTTCATATATGTTAATGTATGAATGATTTTAAGTATATTGATATATGTTTCAAGCATTGAAACATATTAAATCACTATGATGTTGGTTAGGCCGAGAGTGAGTAGTGGGATATTGATTTATGGCCATATGATTTTAAGGCATAAATGGATTAATGTACATGTGTTAAATGATTATGAGGGGTAACTAGGGGTTAATGATTATGAGGGGTAACTATGATTTATGGCCATATGATAAATGGATTAATGTACATGTGTTAATGATTTATGGCCATATGATTTCAAGTTGACTTTTTGACTAACTAGGGGTAAAATCGTAATTTGCCACTATCGGGTCACAATAATTATTATTCACTTTCTCTGACCCTCAGAGTTTTTAAGTGAATGTAAAAGCAGACGAAAATACGTGTAGGTATTAATGTACATAAATGGATTAATGTACATTAATCATTAACACATGTACATTAATCAATTTGATTAATTAATACATGTAATTAGTTGGCAATCAAGGTGTTTGATAAAATGCCTAAATGAACTATATGATGTTTAGGAATGTTGCCAACCAAGTGTTTGTGAAAATGTCTAAGTGAATTGGCTAAGAAAGAGACATGGTCGGCATGCCATAGTGTAACCGATGGCATGGGTAGCTCTCGGCCATGGCATGTGGCCGAGAGGCCCAATGGGCCAAGCCCAAATATTTTAGGCCAAATGTGATGTAATGGATCTAGGACATGCCCAATAAGAGTTGGTGGGCCCCACAAGCCCAATAGGCCCAACGAAAATGAATAGTAAAATAAAAATGGGCTTAAGGCATAGTTAGGCCCATTAAGGATTATTAAAGCCCATTAAGGGAAATAGACTGTATTTAATGTGAAATACAGTAGGAAAAGTGTAATTAACCTGATAAATGGTTATATGCAGCTCCATAGATTATTGGAGGAGCAAATCGGACTGCTGAAACGAGCAGCGCAGAGAAAGTGAAATTTCTCGAGTGATTGCAGGTAAGGGACTTTTGTGAGTAGTTAGAGATACCTACACGTATTTTCGTCTGCTTTTACATTCACTTAAAAACTCTGAGGGTCAGAGAAAGTGAATAATAATTATTGTGACCCGATAGTGGCAAATTACGATTTTACCCCTAGTTAGTCAAAAAGTCAACTTTTGTGAAAAGTTGTAAAAAGCATGGAAACCACTATTTTGAGTGTTTAACTGCTGTTTAGCAGGAGAATAAATAGATGAGCTAAGATTTTAAGGTTGATGTGAATTAAGCACACTTTATAGTGCTGATTTTGATGTTTGTAAATTATCCCTTTTTAAAGAGCCATCTATCATATTTTGGGAGAATGAATCGTGTTAGAGCATAGCTCGCACTGGATTTCATATATTTTCCACATACATTAGTGCTGGATTTTGATTCGCACTAGATTTCCATGACATGCATGATAGAGTACTGGAGTTATTACTCGTACTCAGTTTTATATGATATATGCATGACAAAGTGCTGGAGCGATTAGCTCGTACTCGAGATTTACATGAGATACATGACAGAGTACTGGAGCGTTGCTCGTACTCGATTCTTCATGATTTATACATGACATAGTACTGGAGCTATTGCTCGTACTTGATTTGATGATATTGTGCATAGCATGGTACTGGAGCTATTGCTCGTACTTGATTTAATACATGAACTATGCATTGACCTAGTTGCTAGAGGTTTACTCATACTAGAGTTGAGTTTGTGATGTGAAACAGTGTTTCAGCGGAGTGTCGACTGTGAGTCGCACTCAAAGGCATGCACTGTATGTGATATATAATACATGTTAAAACCCATGCCCGAGTCCTTGTGTGACTGAGTGTCACATCTTGTGAGAGGATATCCGCATGAGGGTAATAAAGACGTGGTATGATATTCGATGGTTTGAGGGCTAAGACCTATGGCAAGCACCCCGACTATGATGTAGGGTCCACGGAGTATGTTGTACCGTGCATGTGGCATGGGAGTACACTGTACCGTGTGGTGTTGTGGAGTTGAGGAAGATATAGCTGGCAGTTGTGATGGACTGACCCCCCTCCCGTTGCAGCAGTGATGCCCCGCACACCGAGTACTGTGTTGCTTGGGATCACATGTTGGATATGATCATAGTCCAGGATACTATTTACATTTCACCACAGAGTATCACATGATATATCACATTGATTGACTGATTTAAATTGCGGACAGACCTGAGAGATGGGTTGGACTCCGATTTTGTGATGTGAATTATTTAATGCCATATTTATTGTGATTTAAATATACATGGCATGATTTACCATGATTTATATAAAGATGCATTGTTTTGCACTACATGCCTATATTTAAGAAAGAAAGCATGATTTCTGTACATGGGATTTAATCTGTACAAGTATATGTATTATATTTAATGCATGCTTTTGAAGTGAGTTAAGGAAATAATGTTTTCAAGGCATAGCATTATTTTGAGTAGATAGTGTAGATATCTACTTGCTTGCCTAATTTCCTTACTGAGCACGTTGTATGCTCACCCCCTTTCTTTACATCTCTCTACAGAGCATCAGCAGTAGAGCGAGAGCTATTGAGGGATAGTGTTCCTGAGTCCACTGTTATTTCCTATCGACCGCCAGGTATACAGATTTTGTACAGTTATATATCTAAACATAGAAACAACACAGTGATGTATACGATATATATTATGGGGAATGTATTTATATTAGCTTTTATATAATCTCACTTGTATTATAAAAGCAGTTACAGTCAGTAAAAGTATATTGACATGTATGTATGATAATGGATAATGTGGTAAGCGAGGAGTCTGACATCGAATCACAGCCCAACCATTGAAGAGAGGAAAGGTAAGTTAATAAATGTGAAAAATTTGTAGTGGTTTTTGGTTAAGTCATGGATTGAGATCGGGTCCTGACAAAAAGGCACTATCTATGGTCATAGACCTCAATATCTCCAGTTCATCAATCGGTGCAAAGTCGGACTTGTCCAAGACTATTGTTTGAGAAACCAATATGCCTAATGAGTAAATTGTAATCGGGTGATTTCCTTGCGCTTTATTGACCTTATGATAATTGCCATAATCTCAAAAATCAATGTTTTTGGAAATGAGAGGTTCTAAAAATCAAATGATTCGAACTCTTAAAACTTATACAAGGCATTGGGATTTTAAAGATGGCACTCACTATTTAGCAGTTAGTTCTTGCAAGATTTTAGAGGTGGCTCATAAGGGTTAGCACTTAATTCCCATGTGCGGGTGCCTGTAATCTCAGAAATCAAAAGTTTACATATTCTTAAAATCATGAAAGCCAAATCATGCTTTCTTTCAAAATCCATTTGTGCACATGCATTATACCATATGACTTTTCATTTCAAAGCATGTCCAATAGAATCAATAGTTTCCAATATATGCATTTTTAAACCAATCCGTACCTTTCAAATTGCATAAATTTCAAGTTATGCATGAGTATGATAAATATGATGAATACATCAAGGTATAGTTCAATAGTTTAATTGTTTAATGCATATCTTTCAAATATCATAAATAGTATGATATGCATATTATCATGACCTACTTTTACCAAAAATCACTACAAAATTTTCACTTTTTCGTACATTTCTTTCTATCATAATTCAACCACCCACAGTTGGGCTGTGATTCGGTATTAGTATTGTCACCTTTGCTTACCATATCATCCATTCAATACGATGCATACATGTCAATATAAATTATTTATTGACTGTAAATACTTTTATACCATAAGTGAGCTCACATATATTTAAATACAAATGCATCCCCCATTATTACATTATTTACAATACTGTGTTGTTATATATTCAGATACCAAATCGTACGTGATGTGTATACCTTTCTGTCACGACCCAAAACTACCCAAAAATCAGAGTAAATTTTTGTTTTTGTTTTTCTTTCTTACTTACATGTCCTCTGATCGTGACCAACCACAACCAATAATTGGGCTATGTGTCAATGTCAGTCCCACCATTCATTTACAAGTGTTTATAGTGTCTACACATCCCCAAGAGTTACTTACAAACATATTACTATGCTATTCTTATTTAGATACAATATGTACAAGTGTATATACCTCAAAATGATGGACATCAGCGGATATCAGGAATGCAGTACTCAATCGCCTCAAAGTTTACTAGAGGTAATCTGTGTAGGAAAATGAAAGGGGTGAGCACATCAAGCTCAATAAGGCAATCCTACGAAAAAGTAGGTAACCATACTACCTACATGAACGTGGTGCCATGCATAAACCACCATTTCTCCACACATTTCAAAACAGATGCTATAATTCATGATGTCATGTAAAACAAGTCCGCATATGGATTTCAAAGAGCATGGAAAACTCAACATGCAAATTCATTGAAAATATTTCATTCTCGTTAAAATTTCACAACACAACCAGGACTCCACCCATCCTTCGGGTGTTCCTGACTCACACAAAATCTTGAAATCAGATGCTTTTCAAAGCAATAATAACATGCGACACAATGAATGTCATGTAAGACCAGTTTACATCACGTCTGGGCTTAAATTGCATGGAAATAATGTCATACAAATTTCAGTTTAAATCCCAGTTTCATTCTTATCAAAATCACATCTCAGTCAGGATTTAACCCCTCCCTCAGGTGATCCAGACTCACACAAAAGTTCACAAACATGATTTTCAAAACATCAAGTAACAACATGCAAGACTTGGCACTATATATATATATATCTCAGGCAAATAACCAGGAGTATTGGCCATATACTCGTGATCCCACTGCTACACGAATCTTGTATGCGAGGTCTTACCACTATCGGGAACCGTCGCGAGAGGTGAGTCAGCCCATCCCGTCGGTCTTGTCTAATATCTAGCATCCGAAGATTCGCATTCGAAGATACCACTCGCATCCGAAGATGCCACATAATCAATCCCAGCACAGTACAACCTACTCCATGCTACTTGCACGGTACAACGTACTCCGTGGACCCATATCTCATATCCACAATCGTGCTTGTCTCAAAACACACATGGGAGCATATTTAATTGGCGTGACACACAATCTACTCGACGCTCCAAGCACGGCTCATCGCATGTCTCATAAAATCAGTGCGAACGATGCTCCAGTACTATCATAAAATCAAAGAAAATCTCGTGCGAGCAAAGCTCCAGCACGCATTTCATAAAATCTCATAAGATCTAGTGCGAGCTAAGATCCAGCACTCTGTCAAAATCATGTAAAAATAGTGCAAACTAGGCTCCAACACTGTGTCATAAATATCAAGTGAAAGTCTGGTGCGAGTTAGACTCCAGCACCCTGTCACGAAAATCATATAAAAATCTGGTACGAGTTAGACTCTAGCACCTATGCATGTAAAACTCTAGTACGAGCCCTTGCTCTAGCACTAATGCATGCATCACAAAAAATCAAAACTCGTGCGAGCTGAGCTCTAGCACGTCGCACTATCATAAAATCACGTAGGCGGCGACATTTCTCAAATTAATTTCCACAAGAAATCACATTGTTGAAAATATGCAACCTTGTGCATTTTTATTTAAAAGTTAGCCAGCCTACCCATGCACGTGTCAAAACACCTCAAAACAAGCAGGAACCTCTCGTTCTAGCTTATCCCAACTTTCCCTAATTTTGGAAATTTTACCCTTCACAGGGGTATTTTGGTCATTTGCCCATCTGGGCACCAAATTTTTTTTATTTTAAATTTGGACCCTTCAGAAAATTTAAGAGACTGCAAATGAAGTCAAAATTTTGTAAAGCTACCTCTAGCAGTCCATAAAATTCCCTTACCTCATTTTTCTGTACAGTTTGACATTCCCACTGATATCTCGTCACGCAATCCGATTTGCTCCCAATCCAATCTCCGGAACTGCGTATAAATATTTATCGAGTTAAATCCAAACATATTATTCATATTTCACTTTTACTGGGCTTAATTTAAATCATTAAGCCCACTTACCCTTATTGGGCTTGGTTGCACCTTAATGGGCCCTAATCGGCCTTAAGCCCATTTTTCATTTACTATTCACATTATCGAGGCCTATTGGGCTCATTGGGCCCATCTGTATTTATTTGGCCTCGTTCTAAACTTTCGGATAGCTCAATTAATTATTTACGACAATTTATCTCAAATTCCATAATTTAATTCGTTTTATAAGAAATTACTCCGTAATGTATGTGGTAAAATTTTTAACACGCATAACGATGTAAATTGTCATAAATAAAAGTTACCCGAGATTCCGTGAGGGTACCTAAATCGAGGTTATCTCGAGCTCTCATTTGGCGTCAATTGTCGAGCTACACAATTACATATTTTTTCGATCAATATTTAATTAATCATATTAAATATTCTAAAATTTAAATCGGTCAATTTCGACCGTTTACTAGCTTACTCATAGCTCGATTGCATTACTGGATTTTTTTTCAATTTTTTCTCTTTTTCTTTTTCACTTTTTCTCTTTCCTTTTCTTCTTTTCTGGCTGAACCGGTTCGGTCCGGTTCAGCCCGATTCAGTCCGGTTCGACTTTCTTCTTTTCCATTCGGAGCTCTGCCGACCGGTTCTTCATCGGCTTCCGCCTCCAGCAGCTCCGTGGGGTAGTCCAATTCACGAATCTGGCCTCGGTTTCACCAACGGTGGTCGAAAAGTGGTTGGTCCGGCCTGTTCTCTCCTCGGTTTCGCCGCTTTTTCTTCATTCGTCATTTTCGACGCCATCCGTCGTTTTCTCCGGCTGTTTTCGACACCAATTGGTGCGGCATCGAATGGGGGAGCTTCGGTGGGCGGTGGCTGTGGCCGAATCGACGCCGGTGGCCATCGATTCTTTTTTCCTTTTTCGGTTTCTCTCTTTTCCTCTTCCTCCCTTGCCCGCAGCGTTTCTTCGCTGGATTTCGCCTGGGTCGAGGTCGGCGTCGGCGTGAGGCTCTCCCCTTCAGCCTGTCGTTTTCTTCCCTGTGGCCTCCGTCGGTGGAGGCAGAAGGCATCGGCCTTCTTCAGAAGTCCCAAAATCGCGATTTCTTTTTTTTTTAATTTTAATTTTATAATTTATCATATTATTATTTTATTCAATAAAATATTATATTTTACCAAAATATCTAATAATTATATATTTTATTAAATAATTAATTTATTTAATCTATTTTTTCATTTTCCCGATATATTTTCTCCGTATTTTCGGGATATTATCCCAAGTGAATTTTCGGTAAACCTTAATAATTTCGGATCTTGATCAATTGGACTCGAAATTCGATAATTTCTCCTTCATTGATCAAGATGTCCTAAAACCCTATTTTTAATTAAAATTGTCTTACTGAATTTACACCGAATTTTGATCTTTTGACCATTTTACCCTTCTATACGTTCGAGACCAATTTAGGCCGACTTTCCTTCTTGGACCCACTATATTTTCTCATTTACAATTCGTATCTCTGTCCGGACAATTGAAATCTCATAAATTAAATTTGAATTTTCTTAATTGTCCGTTTTCGGATTTAACGTACGTTCGATTACTTCATTCATATTTATATGATCAAATAATCCGTCTTATGATTCCATTAACATTTAACCATATCCATAAAATGTGTGAATCATAAGGAAATACGATAACAATCGGGTCTTACACTTTCGCTCGATGGGAATGCAGCGGACAAAAGGAATGCAAGTCCTCAGTCGTACTCTATTGTCACGCCCCGTGACCTAACCTCAACCTAGTTGCACAATGTTAAGCGGAATCGTAATTTAATATAACCTAAATATTACTACGCAGATCGTTTTACTTGTTGTTTGTGTCCGATGTAGGTTCCATTATACCCTTTATAATATTTTTGTGCGTGATTAATTTCTAATCTTAACTTATATTACCCGTAATTTAGGTTTCTTTACAAACTTGACATAATCATCATTGCAACCATAAAATCCGGCATCCAAGTTAATCCACATAGTATGCTATACCATTTATCCATTTCAAACTGAAAAGAAGAAACCTAAGGTAAATCATGCTAACCGAAACTACCATAACAGCACATAACCACAATCATGTCTAATCGGTTTAGTAGCATCTAACATATTATCCAAATCTAAGGTTTAAACCGAGACCAAAAGAAGAATCCCAAAGGTGCAATACCTAATAGTCATGCTTAAACATTTTCCAACAAATACATCTTAAAAATACAATCATGCGTACATATCTGAAAATAAATATGCATATATATACATATACCGTCCATCGCATATACCTCGGGAAACTCAAAAAGCTACTAATCAAACTGAGGGAGACTGCTAGAACCTGACGCTCGCCCCGACATACTAATCTGAAAAGTGTTGAAAGAGAGGGGTGAGCAACCACACGCTCAGTAAAATGTCTACATAACCGAACTAGCAAAACACCATGCAACACGCCATGCAATGGTAAACCTAGATAATCATGTAAAACATCATGCATAATTCGATAAAACAAATGTTGCACATGCTTCAGTTTAGACAAGTCTACATAATTGTAAATCAATGTATCATTAGTCAAAATCAGATTTTCCAAAGAATAATTATAACTCCACAAAATCGAGATCATAGCAAGAGCGATTCATTCAAATACATGCATGGGCATACTTAAAGCATTCGATACAGTAACATGAGTAAGTGGCAATAACCCAAACCAGTCATGGATCCAATATTCAAATAACCTCACCAATATCAATGCAAAATCAATACACCTATGGCCATAGTGACTACCGTCCTATCCTAACTGAGCAGGTTCAGGACTAGGGTATTGTAAACGGCTCAAGGTCTCATAGTATTAGGTAGCATTAACAAACTCGATGCCACGAAGGCATCCCCATGAAGCACTTAGCACCAAAGGCCAATCACATAGAACCTCCTACCGGGTGCTAGAGATAGCTCTCACGGGACATGACTGCCACACAAGCATAACCGGGTTGCCAACAGACTCAAAAATCCCTCGATGGGTTCACAATAAAATCCATCATTTCATTCCAAATCACAATTTCAAAAATTGGGAAAAAAAACCACCCATCGATAATAATTCATGAATCAACGGTACCAAAATCATCATGTATATAAATCATGTAACTTCATGCTAACTTAAAAAATATAGCTACCACACAACAACTTTAAAAATCAGCAACTCAATGGAGTTACGAAATTAGTGAAATGCATCACACGTACATGCTTCTATCATGTAAAAATATCAGCTTATAAAACGGTAACTCCATGTTATGACAGAATTTAAATCAAGGTAATTTATAAAAATGGTCGGTAAGAGTATTTTAATCTAGGCTACCCTAATAAATCGGCTAACCTATTTTCTATCTTTAAAAAGATGGAATCTAACATATCTTAAGTATTTTACTAACGATAGCTATATAAAACCCCTTACCACACAAGCTACGCGCCCGATTTACCCTTTTTTCCCCTTAGATGCGCATATATGAGTCTAAGCTTCCTTGGCGCCTTCCGACGTGTTTGCTGCGAAATATCATTAAGGCATGTGTTATCTACCATTCACACATTAACGAATTAAATTTCAGCACACGCACACTCACAAGAACAATCCTAAACTAACTACCATTAACGTAGTCTATCGGTTTTAGGCCTCACATTACTCATTTCCAATAATGCTCTCAAGGCCATAATTTCTACAATTTTACTTGTTAATTATTTTCGATCTTAATCAAAGTGGCCAAATACCTTGAGCATGTCTTAATTTCATACTACATTCATACAATACATATTTTTACATAATATTCGTTACTTATATTTTATTTATTTTCTGCAATTTCAATCACCCAATTTGTCAATATTTTTACTAATCGAAACTTCCCATAATCACCATTATCTATCTCTTAAATTCTGATTTTATCATTATGAGAGTATATTACTCCAACACTAAATTGATTATTTTCGTTCCTAATTTTGCAGCAAACATTTTTGTTCCTAACGTCCTCATTTGGCCGAACCTAACCCCTTTTATACTCATCCTGTAAGACCGCTAGTTAAATACTAAGTCATTTTTAATGTTGACGCGTAAATCGGTTCATTTAGTTAAATTAGAAATTTGACTTTATAACTTAGAAACAAATTCTGAATTATATGCATGTATTTTGGTATATTTATTTGGGGTAAATTAGAAAATGTAATTAAATAGGAAAAAATTATATAATTTAGTAATAAAATTTATAGAATAAATAAAACATAGTTAAAATAGAAATATATATTTTCTAACTAGAAATAAAAATTTTTAAAATATATTTTCTTGGTTAATTTGAAAATTATTTAAATAAATAAATAAATAAATAAATAAATAAAAGAGTGAAAAAAGGGAAGTAAAGTTAAAAAAAAGAAAACTGAAAAAGAAGGAAAAACGAAAAAAAGAGAGAAGAGAATCGCGCGACAGGGTTGCGCGATACTCTTTCTTCTCCCCCCTTCACCAGTTCGTCCTGCCTCAGACCCGTCTGGCCACCTTCGAGACACTAACGAAGAGCTGGCACCAGGAGACTGACGATCTCCGCTTCTTTCTTCACCAGCAGCGATATTTCCCTCCTTTTGTCGAAACCCAAAAACCCGAACTCCCCCTCTCCCTTCGTTTTTCGTTCGCCTGTCGTTTTCCTTTATCACCATCGGTGACCCGAGATCCCACCCGACCGATGGCCTCCTTCCTTAACCACTAAAAACCCCCTTTCCTCCCTTCCCTCTACCGAACGTCTTGGAAAACTGATCCCCGAGGCCCCGAAGCCTTTCCCCTCTGTTTAACGCTAGCCACCGGTGAGACGTCGGCTCTCCCCTCCGACCCAAACCCCGAACGACCACATTTTCCCCTCCGGCATGTTTCCTATTCCCCCTCTGACACCAACAGTGCCAAAATCAACAAAAACCCAGTTTCCTGTTCCTTCATTGTTGTAGTAGCACACTTTAGGTAAAAAACCTAATTTTTATCTAGTTAAATTTTTATACAAATAGTGTTACGGAAGTATTATTAATGTAAACAAAAAAAATCAATTTAATTTTTATCCTAAAGAAATTGTGAAATTATGGTTTGTAATTTGACAAAATTGGGAGATTTTGATAATTAGATTAAACACTTATATTTTGGATAAAATTTATGAATATATGTTGGATGAATTTATTGTTTTCCAACTAGTTTAATTTATTTTCAAAAGAAAATATGTAATGGGCATAAAGAGTTGGATTCGACAAATTGATAAATTTAGAGAAAAATAGTAAAATTGAGAATTCAAGGGTAGAAGTAATTAAATTGTGTTATGAACAATATATTTGTAGTGTAGCATGATTAGAAATTTAATGCACATAAGTTGGAGTAGAAATTAAGGTTTTAGTCACCTTGGAACGGTAGGATTAATCTATTGTAAGATCCATAATTTTGTATATGTAACCATCATGACTTGTGATGTGTATATAAGTCACAAATAATGAAATTATGAGAAATGGATATTTGAAGTTTGTAAATGTGTATGTAATGAATACATGCAAGTTTTAAAGTGTATAGGAAGTGTAAGAGGGATAACTCCATGAGTGAAATAGGAATATCTTGAGTTTTGAGTGGTTAAGTAAAATGGAATGAATTTATACTTCCATTTGGGTTTATATTGTATACCTTTGACTATACAAAGAATACACACAACGTTTAATGTGTCTAAGGTATGAATGGAAGTCATTTTCAAGCCTTAAAGATGGATAGATGAGAAAATGACTATGGCAGCAAAATCTATGAAGTTTGGTGTAAGTTACTACAGAAAACTACAGTAAAATATGAAAAATATGAATGAGAGATCGATCTCATGGGATGAGAGATCAATCTGGAAGAGCAAAGAATGCTCTTATTTGAGCGATGGAACATGTCAGATCGATCTGCTAAACATTCTGTGTTGAAGGAATTGATCTCAGAAGGGCCAGATCGATTTCTTTAAGCTACTGACTTGCAACAAATCGATCTCATACAAGAGCGCATCAATCTCCTTAAGATTCTGTGTTGCAGCAGGTCGATCTCATGTAAGAGCAGATCTATCTCATGTGGTCTGGAAGGTCGGTTTCAAGAGGAAAAACGTATAGCAGATCGATCTCATCAAGACAATTCAATAAATACTGGACTTCTGCATTTCAGTTTTCACGGGATTTACTATTTCTTTCAATAGCCAAAGTGTAACCTAGCCAAGAAACACTAGAAAACTTCAATTTGTGAGTTTTGAGTGAGATACAGTTGAGCAAAGTTGTTCTTAGCAAGAAGAGAGCAACATACTTGGAAACAAAGGATTGAAATCAAGAGTTCAAGGAGCAAAGAGGATTTTACCATTTTTGGTGGAAAAAGAAAGGAAAGTTCAACTAGGTAAGATTTAATACACCAAGTTAATATATGTTAAACTAGGTGTATTGATGAGTTGATTGGTATATATATGAATTGTTGGAAATAAAAGGATCATGAAAAATGAGCATGACCTAGTTTTGGCATGAAAGTGAGAAAATGGTGAGGAAATGGTGTTAACATTGGTTTGATGATGAAATATGCATGTATGAAAGATTATGAGTTAATCTTATGAAATGCATAACTTGGAAATAAGGAGAAATGACTATAGTTATGTGGAATGTGGATTTATACCATATTTGAAGTAAGTAATGAAAACTATGTATTGAATTGAGATTTGGTAAATGAAATGAGTATATAGAGATATACTAACGCCAATAATTATAACAGCTTTTGAAATCATTATGGAAGCTGCTCGGACTGCAAAAGTGATTGCACCGAGGAAGAGAGGTCACTTGACGTGATCCGAGGTAAGGGAATTTCGTGAGTAGCTAGAGATGGCTACACGTATTTTAAATAGAGTTTTGATATTATACTCTAAATGACTTCCCTGAAATAGGTATCTTGTTGTTCTAAGGATTAATGAGATAAAGTGTGTTTTATCCAAAAATAGGATAAAAAACCTTAGAAGCATGTTGTAACCCTTCATTCATGAGTTGCATGATAGAATGGCCAATGTTTTTATATGCAAAAACAACACATTTAAGTGCTAATTTGATTTGAATTGAAAGAGTTGTGATTTAAATAAGCCATCTATCTGGTTTTGTGTGAAAACCATAAGTGCTAGAGAATACTCGCACTATATTTTAAGATATGCATCACATAGTACTGGAGGACATACTCGTACTATATTTTAATGCTATTTTATGCATGTGAGAATACTGAGAGCATAGCTCATACTCAGTTTGTGATTGATGCATATAAAGTATTGGGAACTTTGCTCATACTCAGTTTTACATTACATAGTACTTGAGTGATAACTCGTACTTGATTTGAAATGAGAATTATGCATTAACCTAGTGCTAGAAGTTACTCGCACTAGTGTTGAATATTTTGAGATGCATACACAGTGTTTAAGAGGTAGAGTGTTGATTGTGAGCCACATTCAAGACGCGCACTGCAGTTTTACGTGAGATATAAGACATGTTAGCAAAATCGTGACGATTTCCTCCGTGTTGACTGAGTGTCACAATATTGACATGTTCTCACGTGGATTTAGAGACGTGGAATTTATTCCATAGTGTGAAGGCTAAGACTTATGGCAAGCACCCCGACTATGATGTATTTCCATGGTGTGAGGACTAAGACCTATGGTAGGCATCTCGACCGTGAGGAGAGGGTCCACGGGTGTACATTGTACCGTGCGAGTGGCATGGAGTACACTGTACGCGTGTTATATGGAGTTGTGGAGTTGAGGAGTTTATAGCTAGTAGTTGTGATGGACTGACCCCCTTCCCGTTACAGCAGTGATACCCTCACATCGAGATCTGTGTTGCCTGGGAGTTCACCATTATAGGATATGGCCATAGTCCAGAAGAGTATTGCATTAGCCATTAAGTCTCACATGATATATCACTTGTTTTCATGATACGGTTAGACCTAAGAGAGATGGGTCGAAAATCGATGATTGTTTGTGTTGTGAATTGCCATATTTACTGTGATTTATATGTAAATGGCATGATTGATATAAAGGCATTCCGAATTTTATAAAGATGCATTGTTTTGCATGAATGCCTACATTTGATAACTCAGCATGATTTTAAGTACAAGGAATTTATTCTATACTATTATTATATCATTCTGATACATGCTTTGAAATGAGAGAAGGAAAGGCAAAGTCTTATTTTTAGTAGATAGTGCAGTTGTCTACTTGCTTGCCTGATTTCCTTACTGAGGGCGTTGTTTTCTCATCCCCCTTTATTTTCTACTCTCAATAGATCATCCGTAATAAATTGAGTCTGGCTGAGGTATAACATTCATTGTATCCGCTGCCTATCCATCTTACGAGAGGTATACATACTCGAACATTTTGTACCGAACAATGTATAAGCACAGTTACGTAAACTATTGTACTGTCGGGATGTATATGTACAAATACTATAAAACAGTTTATGTTATAAAAAAGAATACTAAATTCTATGTATATTGTGAATGAATGTGAGTGGGTGACTAATTCCGAATCATAGCTCAACTGTCGAGGAGAGAAAGGTAACTAAAGTAAAAAGCGAAAAATTTTTAGTGGTTTTTGGTAAGTCACAGAATGAGGTCGTGACAGAATTGTATCAGAGCAGTGTTGGTCTGATGTGAATCGATATTAGTAATTAGGAAAGTGTACATCCCCCTAGTACTGTGCTTTGTTCAGTTACAATTGTGTATACAAGATGGGAATCAGATTAATTTACGGTTATGAATGCAAGAATTTAGTCTATATTGTCACGACCCTCCATGACTTAACCAAACCACTATAAATTTTTCGCATTTTAACTTACCTTTCTCCTTATCAACGGTTAGGCTGTGATTCGATGTCAACATACTCGCTTACCAGATCATCCATTATCATACATACATGTCAATATACTAATACTGACTGTAATTTCTTTTATAATATATTTGAGCTCATATAAATCTAATACAATTACATTCCCCATAATATATATCGTATACATCACTGTGTTGTTCATATGTTTAGATACAGAACCGTACAAAATATGTATACCTGTCGATCGATAGGAAAAGGCAGCATACAACAGGAAACACTATCCTTCTCTCGTAATCGCTCTACTGCGGATGCTCTGTAGAGAGGTTTTAAAAAAAGGGGTGAACTCACAGCTCAGTAAGGAAATCAGGCAAGAAAGTAGACATCTACACTATCTACTCAAAATAGTGCTATGCCTCGTAAATATCATTCCTTAACTCACTTTAAAAGCATGTCTTTAGAATATATATATATATATATATATAATTGTACAAATTAAATCCCATGTACATAAATCATGCTTTCGTTCTCAAATGTAGGCATGTAGTGCAAAATAATGCATCTTTATAATATCACAATGCCTTTAGATAAATCATGCCATTTATATTTAAATCACAGTAAATATGGAATTTTATCATTCATAACATAATAATCGAATTCTGACCCATCCCTCAGGTTTATCCGTATCATAAAATTAATTAGTCAAGTGATATATCATGTGAGACTCTGTGGTGAAATGCAATAATATCCTGGAATATGGCCATATCCTATAATGGTGATCATAGGCTACACAGTACTCGGTGTCCGGGGCAATCATTGCTGCAACGGGAGGGGGTTCAGTCCATCACAACCGCCAGCTATAAACTCCTCAACGTCACAACACCACAAGGTACAGTGTACTCCATGCCACTCGCATGGTACAACATACTCCGTGGACCCTACCTCACAGTCGGGGTGCCTGCCATAGGTCTTAGCCCTCAAATCATGGAATATAACTACCACGTCTCTAAATCCACATACGAACATCTCTACAGTGTGACACTCAGTCTACATGAGGAAATCAACATGGTTTTCAACATGTCTTATATATATTAAGTAAAACTACAGTGCGCGCCTTTGAGCGCGACTCACAGTCGACACTCCGCTCAAACACTGTTTCACATCACAAACTCAACTCTAGTGCGAGTAAACCTCCAGCACTAGGTCATGCATAGTTCATGTTTCAAATCAAGTACGAGCAATCGCTTAAGTACAATGTCATGTATCTCATGTAAAATTCGAGTATGAGCTAATCGCTCCAGCACTCTCTCATGCTTAAATCATATAAAACAGAGTACGAGTGATAACTCCAGCACTCTATCATGCATATAATGGAAATCTAGTGCGAATCATACATCAGCACTAATACATGTGGAAAATATATGAAATCAAGTGCGAGTTGTGCTCTAGCACGATTTATTCTTACATAATTCGATAGATGGCTCTTTAAAAAGGGATGATTTTCAAAATATCAAAATCAACATTGTAAATTGTGCTATTTCTCATCAACCAAGAAATCATTAGCCCATCTACCTACTCTTCTGCTAAACAGCAGTAAAAACACTCATAATTGTGGTTTCCATGCTTTTTACAACTTTTTCCAAAAGTTGAATTTTTTCCTAACTAGGGGTAAAATCGTAAATTGCCACTATCGGGTCACAATAATTATTATTCACTTTCTCTGACCCTCAGAGTTTTTAAGTGAATGTATAAGCAGACAAAAATATGTGCAGGTATCTCTAACTACTCACAAAAGTTCATTACCTGCAATCACTCGAAAAATTTTACTTTCTCAACGCTGCTCGATCCAGCAATCCGATTCGCTCTTCTAATAATCTCTAGAGCTTCATATAACCATTTATCAGGTTAATTACACTTTTCCTACTGTATTTCACATTAAATACAGTCTATTTCACTTAATGGGCTTTAATACACCTAAATAGGCCTAACTATGCCTTAAGCCCATTTCCATTTTACTATTCATTTTCGTTGTGGGGCCCACCAACTTTTATTAGGCTTGTGGGGCCCACCAACTCTTATTAGGCTTATCTAAGATCCATTACATCACATTGGGCCAAAACCAATTGGGCTTGGCCCATTGGACCTCTCGGCCACATGCCATGGTCGAGAGCATCCCATATCGTCAGTCACACCATGGCATGCCGTCCATGTCCATTTGTTTAGCCAATTCACTTAGGCATTTTCACAAACACTTGGTTGGCAATGTTCTTAAGCTTCACATAGTTCATTTAGGCATTTAATCAAACACCTTGATTGCCAACTAAATTCATGTATCAAATAATCAAATTGATTAATTCTAACTATACCATAATCATGAACACATGTATATCAACTCATTTATGCCTTAAAATCATATGGGCAATCCTGAATTTATCACTACTCACTCTCGGTCAAACCATGTTCATAGTGATTTCATATGTTTCAATGCTTAAAACATATACCAATATACTCAAAATCATTCATACATTAACATATATGAATTTGAAAGCTTGAAATTATACCTAGTATTTGTGTTCACACTTGGCTGAAACTTTGAAGTCTCATGATTTGTACACTATGGCTCCTTGATAGCCAATTCTGACATATGTCACTCTCCTCTCAATTTGGAATAACTTTCATGAAGAATGCAAGTTTCAAATATGCCTAAATCTTAGTGATTTCTAGTGAGAGAAAGCTTGGATAAATGTGTTTTAATGGTTTCTTCTTCTAGCCGAGAATGATATGTTGAAGAAGACAATATGGTGGCTGATTTTATAAGCCACTTATTTAGCCATTAAGCCTTACTTTCCAGCCATCAAAATTGACTTTCAAAAAGTTTAGGTAATGGTTATCATTTTGGACTTTGTTACCTTTCATTAATGACTTTTAACTTATACTAATGGCATTTTTAATTAGGCTTTCTTAATGGGTTTTCGGGCTGAAATTTTTACTATACCTCAGGCCTTTAATTGTCTAAATATTTGGCCTATCAATTGGTCCAAAAATTCTGTCTAAGGGACCTAAGAAATTCTATCTACACTTAGTATACCTTAATGGGCTTTAAAATCTTCACTTTGGCCTATTACATTTTTAACCATTAAATTTAATTCGAAATCCATTCGAATAAATTTTCCTTACTTTCGGGGATGATTATATTGTATTCTGACCAAAAATATTTTTCCCTAAATTTTTCTTGATACTTAGGTTAATTTTGAACCATGGTTAGTCAACTATGGTAAAAGTCCACTTTTCTTAACTACAGTTGACTTTTTCCTTAATCATTGATCAAGTTGACTTTTTTCAAAATTTCAAAAGTGTCATATCTTATGTTTTACACTTTCGTCTTTACGTTTTGGTCGTTTCTGGTAGGTGAATACACCCGAAATACCTTAAATACCTTAACTCGCTAAAAAGGTATGTTTTACCCTTTTTAGCTTTTAGTCTTGTTCTTTGTGTTCAGCCCTAAATCAAACTGGCTTTCCTTCATGAGCTCTGTATATCTTCATTTTATAAGTTCTCATCTTCATTCAGAATGATTCAAATCCACTCGGTTTAACCTGTGGCTCCTATATTTGACATTAGGCTTTTATGTAGCTTATAAGTGTTAAATCATTTCACATACACTTTAAATCTAGTAAATACTCTTCTTATGATTCATCTATAATAATAGAGTCTTCATACACATAGGAATCATAAGGAACAAGCTACATAAAATATGGGTTTGACATATATGGCTAATACCAGTCGTGGTAGAGGGGGTAGAGGTAGGGCTCGAGGCTGTAGTGATAGGCCAGAGACTTGAGATGAGACTACTGGTCAGACTGAGATACCAGAGACTACAAAGGAATGCTTCACGAGGATTGAGCGTAGCCTAAAAATGATAGTGGAGTTACTGACACAGACAAGGCCAGGTAGACAGGAACAAGATGCAAAGACTGCGACAGGAGAGGCAGTTTCACTTGACACACCTGCATAGCCAGCACCTGAGATGTTACAGGCTGCAGATACTCCCACACCCCCACTGGTTCAGGAGAGTAGTGGATTGAGATATGAGTGCGACATAGATAGATTGCGACAATTCTAGAAGCTCGGACCACCATTTTTTAGTGGGGTCAAGGACCTAGTTGTTGCTGAGGAGTGGATTGGAGAGATAGAGAAGTTGTACAGATTCTTGAGTGTACGGCTTCAGAGAGGGTCGCATTTGCTGTATTCTTACTGAAAGGAATGACAGAGCATTGGTAGAAGTCCACCAGGCCTATGAGAGCCCGACATGTTGAGATTTGTTGGGAGATATTTTTGGATGCCTTCAGGAGGCAGTTTGTTCCAGATACGGTACAGCAGAGGCTGCAGGTCGAGTTCTTGGGGTTGAGCTAGGGAAGTCTTTCAGTGGATAAGTATGAGACTAGATTTTTAGCCTTGGGAAGGTATGACACCGATATCATCTACAGCGAGACTAGGAAGGTCCGCAGATTAATAGATGGACTGAGACTGGTGTTACGGTCTAAACTGGTTCCATTTGACATTTCTACCTACGTTGAGGCTGTGCGCAGGGCTCAACTCTGTGAACAAGATTATGAGAGGAATGTCTCAGAGTTTAGATCAGTCGAAAAAGGTAGAGACATAGATAGAAAGAGGTCGATGAGTGATCGTTCACGAGGTTTCGATTATCAAGGAGGGAGGAGACTCTTCGGTAAGAAACTAGAGATCAAGGAAGTACAAGAAAAGATTGTGAGATTTCCTACACACCTGGCTATAGCTCCGACAAAGGGCATTATGATTGGAGGATCGAGGCCTACTACTGATCAGTGCAGTAGATGTGGTTGATACCATGGTGGTAGACCGTGTCCGATGAGTCCTATTGTGTGTTTATGATGTGAGAAACCTGGGAATATTGCTAGAGTTTGCCCAGAGATGGTTGAGACTGCACTATAGAAGGGTAGAGAGCCATAGAAAGCTCCAGTTAATACGTCTGCTCAGAGGAGGAGAGCGATGGCCGAGGAGAAGGAGAAGCAGGTTATGGGACGAGGGCGAGTGCATGCCTTAGACCAGGGAACAACAGATACTTCATCGGATGTGATTAGAGGTAACATCCTGATTTATGATTTAGAAGCACATGTTTTAATTGATCCTGGTGCCACGCATTCATTTGTATCGCCTTCATTTGCATATAAGTTAGCAAAGCATGTAGAGCATACACCTTTGAGTAAGATGATGTTGATTAGTACGCCTATGGATAATAGTCAGCTAGTGGAGTATGTGTTAAATGGTTATAAGTTAAGAGCAGGGGAAAAGGATATGACAACCAATCTGATATTGTTAAGTATGAGTGACTTTGGTGTAATCCTAGGAATGGATTGGTTATTTGTAAACCATGCTGTTTTAGATTGTTATGCTAAGAAAATTATGTTTCCTAACCCTGAAAAATATGTTGTAAAGTTTGATGAAAAGAAATAAAAGTAGTTGTTATGGTTGAAATTTATAAAGTACTATGCTGACTGAGAAATGAATATGTTGAAGGTTTCATTGCGTATGTGGTTGATACGGATAATGTACATCCAAAGTTGGAAGATATTCCTGTGGTTAGTGAATTCCCAGATGTCTTTCCGGATGAATTGCCAGGGTTACCACCAGGCGGAGAGATGGAATTCTGTATAGATTTGGTGCTTGGTACAGAGCCTATTTCGAGACCACCGTATCGCATGGCATTAGTTGAGCTAGAGGAGCTCAAGAGACAGTTATAGGAGCTGTTGGACAGGGGTTTTAACCGATCGAGTGTTTTGGCTTGGGGAGCCCCGATTTTGTTTGTAAGGAAGAAGGATGGAAGCCTCTGATTGTGTATAGATTACCGATTGTTGAATAAGGCAACCATCAAGAATAGATATCCCCTTCCACGTATTGATGATTTGTTTTATCAGCTCCGGGGAGCACAGGTCTTTTCTAAGATTGATCTGAGGTCTAGGTATCATCAGCTGAGAGTAAGGAGTGGAGATATGCCCAAGACAACATTTAGGACCCGATATGGCCATTATGAGTTCTTGGTTATGCTATTCGGATTGGCGAATGCTCCCGCAGCTTTTATGGCTTTGATGAACGATGTGTTCAAGCCATATTTGGGTCAATTTGTTATCGTATTCATAGATGACATTTTGGTATATTCTAAGTCTCAGGAAGAGCATGAGAGACACCTTAGGATTGTATTACAGACTTTACGAGAGCAGAAGCTAGATGCTAAGCTCAACAAGTGTGATTTTTGGTTGTCACATATCTCGTTTTTGGGACATGTAGTGTCGAAGGATGGTGTATCAGTGGATCCATCCAAGATTGAGGCTGTAGTTACCGAGATCAAGAGTTTCTTGGGTTTAGCAGGGTATTATCGGAGATTCGTAGAAGGATTTTTGAAGTTAGCTGCTCTGTTGACACGTCTAACTTGGAAGAGTGTAGCATTTGTATGAGATGATGTCAGGACCCCAGTTTCAATCCTTGACTTTAACCAAAAACCACAATAAATTTTTCGCATTTTTTAACTTACCTTTCCTCTCTTCACTGGTTGGGCTGTGATTCGATGTCAGAGTCTTCACTTACCATAATATCCATTCTCATACATACATGTCAATATATTAATTCTGACTGTAGTTGCTTTTATTATACATGTAAGATTTTATAAAATCTAATACGATTACATTCCCCATAATATATAACGTATACATCACTGTGCTGTTTCTATGTTTAGATACACAACTGTACATAATAAGTATACCTGATGAATCGATAGGAACTAGCAGTGGACTCTGGGACACTCTCCCACGATAACTCTCGCTCTACTGACGCTCTGTAGAGAGATGTAAAGAAAAGGGGGGTGAGCATAACGCGCTCAGTAAGGAAATCAGGCAAGCAAGTAGATATCCACACTATCTACTCAAAATAGTGCTATGCCTTGAAAACATTATTTCCTTAACTCACTTTAAGAGCATGTCTTGAAATATAATATATATACTTGTACAGAATAAATCCCATGTACAGAAATCATGCTTTATTTCTCAAATATAGGCATGTAGTGCAAAACAATGCATTGCATATAGATCATGCCTTTATGTAAATCATGCCATGTATATTTAAATCACAATAAATATGGCATCAAATGATTCACAACACAAATCGGAGTTCGACCCATCCCTCAGGTCTGTCCGTAGTTTAAATCAGTCAATCAATGTGATATATCATGTAAGACTCTGTGGTAAATGCAAATAGTATCCTGGATTATGATCATATCCGAAAATGTGATCCCATGCGACACAGTACTCGGTGTGCGGCAATCACTGCTGTAACGGGAGGATGGTTAGTCCAATGTCAACCGCTAGCTACGTAACACACGGTACAGCGTACACCTCATGCCACTCAGACACGGTACAAAGTACACCCGTGGACCCTAACAGCCAAGGTCTTTAGCCCTCGAAACCATGGAAACCCTCATAGCCAGGGTCTTTAGCCCTCGAAACCATGGAATTTAGTATACCACGTCTATATCAACCTCATGCGGATATCCTCTCTAGCTATGACACACAGTCACACAAGGACTCAGGCATGGGTTTCAACATGTATTCCATATCACATACAGTGTGCATCTCGAGTGCGACTCACAGTCGTTACTCCGCTCAAACACTGTTTCACATCACAAAACTCAACTCTAGTGCGAGCAAATCTCTAGCAACTAGGTCAATGCATAGTTTATGTATTAAATCAAGTACGAGCAATAGCTCCCAGTACTATGCTATGCACAATATCAAAATCAAGTACGAGCAATAGCTCCCAGTACTATGTCATGTATAAACCATGAAGAATCGAGTACGAGCCAATCGCTCCAGCACTCTGTCATGCATATATCATTCAAAGCTGAGTACGAGTAAAACTCCAGTACTCTATCATGCATGTCATGAAAATCTAGTGCGTATCAAAATCCAGCACTAATGTTATTTGGAAAACATATGAATCCCAGTGCGAGCTGTGCTCTAGCACGATTCATTCTCACATAATATGATAGATGGCTATTTAAAAGGGATTGTTTACAAAATAGTAAAATCAACACTTAAAAGTGTGCTTAAGTCATATCAACCTTAAAATCATTAGCCCATCTATTTATTTTCATGCTAATAGCATTTAAACACTCACAATAGTATTTTCCATGCTTTTTGCAACTTCTCACAAAAGTTATCTTTTTGACTAACTAGGGGTAAAATTGTAATTTACCACTATCGGGTCGCAATAATTATTATTCACTTTCTCTGACCCTCAGAGTTTTTAAGTGAATGCAGAAGCAGTTGAAAATACGTGCAGGTATCTCTAACTACTCGCAAAAGTCCCTTACCTCGGATCACGTCACGTGACCTCACTTCCTCGGTGCTGCTAATTCCCGCAGTCCGATCAGCTCTCAATGTAAACTCCGGAGCTGTAAATAACCATTCCTCAGGTTAATTATATTTTTCCTACTGTATTACACATTAATACAGTTTATTTTTCCTTAATGGGCCTTAAATTCCTTAATGGGCCTAACTAGGCCTTAAGTCCATTTTCATTTTACTATTCATTTTCGTTGGGCCTATTAATACCCATTGGGCTTTATTCCAAGCTCTTTGGATAGCCCGTATATCATTTACGACATTTAATTCAAAATTTCGAATATAATTCACTAATACGGAATTTAATCCGAAATGCGTAAATTAAATCTTAAATACGCATAAATCACATAAATTGTCGTAAATGAGCTTTACTTACCCGAGATTATGCGATAGTACGCAAATCGAAGTTCGATCGGGCTTCTGTTCGGAATTTATCGTCGAACTGCACAATTTATTATATTTAACTCCGGGTCAATATCCGATTAAATATAATTTAAATAAATTCATCGAAAATCAAATCGGTCACTTTTGACCTCGTATCGACTTACCCGAAGTCCGGTGAAATCCCAAAAATTTTCCTTTTCCTTTTTCTTTCTTTTTCCTCTTTTTCCCCTTTTCTCCTTGGCTGAACCGGTCCGGTCCGGTTCAGCACAGAACCTTCTCCCCTGAACCGCCAACCGGTTCAGGCATCCTTTGGCCGTGCCGGCCTATTCCGGCCGGTTCTCGACGCATCACCACCGCAGTTCGGAGCGCCTAAGCCTGGGCAACAGTCGGCTGGGCTCGATCGGGACCAAGCACCGTCGGTGGCCGCCGAATCTCTTCTTTTCCTCCGCGGCTTCTCCTTTTCGATTCGCCGGCGTCCGACGTCGGTGGAGGTCGTGATCGGTGCCGATGGGTGCGCACGATCCTCCTCTTCCTTTTCCGGCCGCTTGCCTGCCCGTGGGGTGGTCGGTGCTCGCCGTCCGGTGGTCTTGTCCCTCGGGTCGGCTTGCTTCTGTTTCTTTCCATTCTTTCTCTCTCCCCGCGTCCCAAATTCAGATTTCCCTCTTTTTTTTATAATATATATTTTTATTATTATTTTATTATAAAATAATAATAAAAATCCCAAAAATATCCCATAAATATCCCAAAAATATCTTCAAAAATTATATTAAATTCATTTAATCCGTAAATGAATTTATCAGTCCGATTTTACCTTTTCGGTATATTTTTTTCACTATTTTTGGGCTCATTTTTCGAGGCAAAAATTTCGATAAATTCTAATAAATTTATATCTTGATCAATTGGGCTCGAAATTAAATATTTTCCTCGATTTTGATCAAGATTCCTCAATTTCATATTTTTAATGAAATTGTCTTATCGAAATTATACTGAATTTCAGTCATTTGACCGTTTTACCCCTGCACTCGTTCGGGAATCAACTTAACCCTTATCTCGTTGTTATGTAGCTTACATGCATTTTTAATTTCTCAAATAGTCGATTGCATGATAGTAAATACTCTTCTTATGATTCAACTATAATTACATAGTGTTCATACACATAGGAATCATAAGGAAATAAGCTACAAAAATCCGGGTCTGACAATCCTCCCCCACTCAGAAAATTTGGTCCTCCAAATTAGAACCAAGTCAGTCCTCAAATAGGTGAGGGTACTTCTCTCGCATCAGACTCTCTAGCTCCCAAGTAGCTTCCTCTGAAGTATGATGCTGCCAGAGAATCTTCACTAATCCGATAGTCTTCGATCTCAATACCTTCTCCTTCCTATCCAATATCCGAATCGGTCTCTCTACATATGACAAGTCCTCTCGGAGCTCCAAAGGCTCATAACTAATCACATGTGACGGATCCGGGTGATACTTCCGAAGCATCGATATGTGGAAGACGTTGTAGACACCTAATAAGTCTGGTGGCAATGCCAACCTATACGCCTTATCTCCCACTCGATCAAGTATCTCAAAGGGTCCAATGTAGCGAGGATTTAGTTTCCCTCTCTTTCCAAATCTCGCTATGCCCTTAGAAGGAGAAACTCTCAAAAACACGGATTCACCAACTGCAAACTCTAGTGGCCTACGTCTCCTATCAGCGTAACTCTTCTGTCTGCTCTGAGCTATCCTCAGTCTCTCTACTATCAAGCGGACATCCTCAAATGCTTGCGTAACCAAGTCAGGAGCAAAAATCTTACGGTCACCCACTTCTTCCCATCCAATAGGGGAATGACATCTACGGCCATACAAAGCCTCATACGGTGCCATCCCGATACTCGAATGATGACTGTTGTTGTAGGCGAACTCGGCTAGTGGCAGGTGGTCATCCCAGGAGCCTCGATAGTCTAGCACACATGCTCTCAACATGTCCTCCAGAGTCTATATAGTCCTCTCTGACTGACCATCTGTCTGAGGATGGAAAGCGGTGCTCAAACTCAACTGGGTTCCCATGGCTTCCTGAAAATGTCCCCAAAAGTGGGATGTGAAGCGGGAATCCCTATCAGAGACTATGCTCACTGGTACACCGTGTAACCTCACTACCTCGCGTACATACAGTTCTGCTAATGAACTCAGAGTATCGGTAGCTCTCATAGCTAGGAAGTGGGCTGACTTCGTCAGTCTATCAACGATCACCCATATAGCATCGTGATTCCTGCGGGTCCTCGGTAAACCCATCACGAAATCCATGGTGATATGCTCCCATTTCCATGTTGGTATAGGTAGAGGCTGTAATAACCCTGCAGGTTTTTGATGCTCTACATTCACCTGCTGACATATGAGACACTTTGCCATGAAGTCTGCTACATCTCTCTTCATACCCGACCACAAGTATACCTTCCGGAGGTTCTGATACATCTTGTTACTCCCCGGATGTAAAGTATACCTCGACGAATGAGCTTCCGCCAATATCAATCTCCTAAGGTCTGGATCCTTGGGAACACATAATCTGCTCTGAACCTCAGTAGTCCATCAGAACTCAACTCAAAATTAGTCACTGTGCCCTTCTGCATCTGACTACTCACATCCATATAAAATGGATCAGTCTGCTGAGCCACTCTGATCCTATCCAACAGGTCCGGCTCCAAGCGTAGACTAGCTATCACATAGCCTATATCCATGTCAGAAGGCACGACTCCCAAACTGAGGCTGGCAAACTGCTCTAGCAAATCATGCTCCCTAACCATCATATACGATACCATCCCCAGGCTCTTCCTGCTCAAAGCATCGGCTACAACGTTAGCCTTACCCGGATGATAAAGTATCTCACAATCGTAGTCCTTCAGAAGCTCTAGCCATCTTCTCTGTCTCATGTTCAGCTCCTTCTGCGAGAACAGATACTTGAGGCTCTTGTGGTCGGTAAATATCTGGAACTTCTCACCATACAAGTAGTGGCGCCATACCTTCAACGCAAACACTACTGCAGCTAGCTCCAAATCATGGGTCGGATAGTTTTTCTCATAATCCTTCAACTGTCTGGATCCATAAGCAACTACCTTCCCATCCTGCATCAATACGCAGCCCAGTCCCTGATGCGAAGCATCGGTATACACTAAAAATCCTCCTGAGCTGGTAGGGATAGTGAGAATCGGAGCGGTGGTCAATCGACGCTTCAACTCCTCAAAACTCTTCTCACAATCCTCGTTCCATACGAACGGTGCACTCTTTCGAGTAAGACGTGTCAACGGAGCAGCCAACTTCGAAAATCCCTCAACGAATCTCCGATAGTATCCAGCTAAACCCAGAAAACTCCTGATCTCGGTGACTGTCCTTGGCTGTTCCCACTGAACTACCGCCTCTATCTTAGATGGATCAACTGATACACCATCTCTCGATCGACATGTCCCAAAAACGAGATCTGTGACAACCAAAAGTCACACTTGCTGACCTTAGCATATAACTCATGCTCTCGTAACGTCTGCAACACGATCCTGAGGTGCTCCTCATGCTCCTCCTTGGATCTCGAATACACCAATATGTCATCGATGAAGACGATAACAAACTGGCCCAAGTATAGCTTGAACACATCGTTCATCAAAGCCATGAAAGCAGCTGGAGCATTCGTCAATCCGAATGGCATGACCAAGAACTCATAGTGGCCATATCGGGTACAAAATGCTGTCTTGGGTACATCTCCACTCCGAACCTTCAGCTGATGATACCCAGACCTTAGGTCAATCTTGGAAAAGACCTGTGCTCCCTGTAGCTGATCTAGCAAGTCGTCAATGCGTGGAAGGGGGTATCTATTCTTGATGGTGGCCTTATTCAACAATCGGTAGTCTATGCACAATTTGAGGCTCCCATCCTTCTTCCTCACAAACAGAACCGGTGCTCCCCAAGGTGAAACACTCGGTCGTACAAAGCCCCTATCCAACAGCTCCTGTAACTGTCTCTTGAGCTCCTCCAGCTCAACTAAGGCCATGCGATATGGTGGTCTCGAAATAGGCTCTGTACCAGGTACCAGATCTATACAGAACTCCATCTCTCTGTCTGGTGGTAACCCTGGCAATTCATCCTGGAAAACATCTGGGTACTCACTGACCACAGTGATATCTGCCAACTCCGGATGTGCCTTATCCATATCTACCACGTACGCAATGAAACCTTGATATGTTGAAGGTTTTCTAAATCAGAAGTCATGTAATAATCATATCTACTCCTTTCATTTATCTTTATTAAACTTTACAACATATCTAGTAGGGTTAGGAAACATAACTGTCTTAGCGTAACAGTCTAAAACAACATGGTTTGCAGATAGCCAATCCATTCCTAATATTATATCAAAGTCACTCATGCTTAGTAATATTAGATTGGCTATCATCTCCTTATCCCCTACTCTCAACTTGCAGTCATTATATACATATTCTACAACTTGACTACTATCCATAGGCGTACTGATTAACATCATCATACATAAATGTGTACGCTCTACATGTTTCTCTAATTTACATGCAAATGAAGGCGATACAAAAGAATGCGTGGCACCAGGATCAATTAAAACATATGCTTCAATATCATAAATCAGGATGTTACCTCAAATCACATCCGATGAAGCATCAGCTGTTCCCTGGTCCAAAGCATGTACTCGCCCTTGACCCATCACTTGTTTCCCTTTCTCCTCTGCCGTCGCTCTACCTCTCTGAGCAGACGTACCAGCTGGAGCTCTATCAAACTCCCTGCCCTTCTGTGGTGCAGTCACAAATGGCGCTGAGCACTCTCTAGCCAGATGCCCCTGTTCCCACATCGAAAACATACCATAGTACTCTGTGGACACGGTCTATCTCCATGTGATCTGCCGCATCTTCTACACTGATCTGCAGCAGGTCGCGGTCCTCCCATAACAATGCCCTTCGCTGGGGTTGCAGTTGGATAAGCAGGAGATCTAGCATATCTCTCTCGTGTCCCCTCTATCCGTGATCTCTTACCGAAAGGTATCTTTCCCCCTTGATAACTAAAATCTCTAGCTGGTCTCTTCTTCTGCAAGTCTTGGCTACGGCTAAACTTCCCAAACTCGGAAGCATTCCTCCCATAGTCCTGCTCACATAGTTGCGCCCTGCGCACTGCCTCCTCATAAGTCACTATGTCCAGCGGAACCAACTTGGACTGTAGCACTGGTCTCAACCCGTCGATAAATCTGTGGACCTTCCTGGTCTCACTGTACATAGTATCCGGGTCGTATCTCCCTAGGGATAGGAATCGAGTCTCATACTCGTCCACCGATAAACTCCCCTGGTTGAGTCTCAAAAACTCTGCCTGTAACTTTCGCTATGCGGTGTCAGGAATAAACTGCCTCCTAAAGGCCTCTCGAAATATATCCCAAGTGATATCTGTGTGTCGGGATCTCAATATAGGTCAGGTGGACTTCCACCAATGCTCTGCGGCTCCCTTCAGTAGGAACGCAGCAAACGCGACCATCTCCGAGGTCGTGCACTCGAAGAATCCATAGAGCTTCTCTAGCTCTGCCAACCACTCCTCCGCAGCTACGGGGTTCTTGACCCCACTAAATGATGGAGGTCTAAACTTCTGGAACTCCCTCAACCGATGCAAGTCACATCCATATCCTAATCCACTGCCACCCGAAACCGGTGGGGGTGTAGGAGTATCTACTGTCCTCTGTGCATCAGCTGTCTGCGTAGGTGTATCAGGGGCAATTGCCTCTCCTGTAGCAGCTCCTGCCTCCTGTCTCTGCCTACCTGGCATCGTCTGTGCCAGTATCTCAATAATAGTCTCGAGACCACGCTCTAATCTCGTGAAGCGCGTCTCGACACACTCGGGTGCCTCAGTAGCACCTGGAGTCTCATGCGCAGGTAAAGGTCCGGCAGCGGCTCGTCCCTCGGGTCTATCTCCCCGACCTCGAGCCCTACCTCTCATACCTCTACCACTACGCGTATTTGCCATATAGGCAAGGTTCCTGCATTCATAATAGTGAATCAGTCCATTTCCTATCTGGTATACACAGTTATATCTAAACACAGCACAGTACTATGGGGATGTACACTTTCCTATTTTCTAACACCGACTCACATCAGACCAACTTCTGCTCTGATACCATTCTGTCAGGACCCCAGTTTCAATCCTTGACTTTAACCAAAAACCACAATAAATTTTTCGCATTTTTTAACTTACCTTTCCTCTCTTCACTGGTTGGGCTGTGATTCGATGTCAGAGTCTTCACTTACCATAATATCCATTCTCATACATACATGTCAATATATTAATTCTGACTGTAGTTGCTTTTATTATACATGTAAGATTTTATAAAATCTAATACGATTACATTCCCCATAATATATAACGTATACATCACTGTGCTGTTTCTATGTTTAGATACACAACTGTACATAATAAGTATACCTGATGAATCGATAGGAACTAGCAGTGGACTCTGGGACACTCTCCCACGATAACTCTCGCTCTACTGACGCTCTGTAGAGAGATGTAAAGAAAAGGGGGGTGAGCATAACGCGCTCAGTAAGGAAATCAGGCAAGCAAGTAGATATCCACACTATCTATTCAAAATAGTGCTATGCCTTGAAAACATTATTTCCTTAACTCACTTTAAAAGCATGTCTTGAAATATAATATATATACTTGTACAGAATAAATCTCATGTACAGAAATCATGCTTTATTTCTCAAATATAGGCATGTAGTGCAAAACAATGCATTACATATAGATCATGCCTTTATGTAAATCATGCCATGTATATTTAAATCACAATAAATATGGCATCAAATGATTCACAACACAAATCGGAGTCCGACCCATCCCTCAGGTCTGTCCGCAATTTAAATCAGTCAATCAATGTGATATATCATGTGAGACTCTGTGGTAAATGTAAATAGTATCCTGGATTATGATCATATCCGAAAATGTGATCCCATGCGACACAGTACTCGGTGTGCGGCAATCACTGCTGTAACGGGAGGATGGTCAGTCCAATGTCAACCGCCAGCTACGTAACACACGGTACAGCGTACACCTCGTGCCACTCAGACACGGTACAAAGTACACCCGTGGACCCTCACAGCCAGGGTCTTTAGCCCTCGAAACCATGGAAACCCTCATAGCCAGGGTCTTTAGCCCTCGAAACCATGGAATTTAGTATACCACGTCTATATCAACCTCATGCGGATATCCTCTCTAGCTATGACACACAGTCACACAAGGACTCAGGCATGGGTTTCAACATGTATTACATATCACATACAGTGTGCGTCTCGAGTGCGACTCACAGTCGTTACTCCGCTCAAACACTGTTTCACATCACAAAACTCAACTCTAGTGCGAGCAAATCTCTAGCAACTAGGTCAATGCATAGTTTATGTATTAAATCAAGTATGAGTAATGGCTCCCAGTACTATGCTATGCACAATATCAAAATCAAGTACGAGCAATAGCTCCCAGTACTATGTCATGTATAAACCATGAAGAATCGAGTACGAGCCAATCGCTCCAGCACTCTGTCATGCATATATCATTCAAAGCTGAGTACGAGTAAAACTCCAGTACACTATCATGCATGTCATGAAAATCTAGTGCGTATCAAAATCCAGCACTAATGTTATGTGGAAAACATATGAATCCCAGTGCGAGCTGTGCTCTAGCATGATTCATTCTCACATAATATGATAGATGGCTATTTAAAAGGGATTGTTTACAAAATAGTAAAATCAGCACTTAAAAGTGTGCTTAAGTCATATCAACCTTAAAATCATTAGCCCATCTATTTATTTTCATGCTAATAGCATTTAAACACTCACAATAGTATTTTCCATGCTTTTTGCAACTTCTCACAAAAGTTGTCTTTTTGACTAACTAGGGGTAAAATCGTAATTTAACACTATTGGGTCGTAATAATTATTATTCACTTTCTCTGACCCTCAGAGTTTTTAAGTGAATGCAGAAGCAGTTGAAAATACATGCAGGTATCTCTAACTACTCGCAAAAGTCCCTTACCTCGGATCACGTCACGTGACCTCACTTCCTCGGTGCTGCTAATTCCCGCAGTCCGATCAGCTCTCAATGTAAACTCCGGAGCCGTAAATAACCATTCCTCAGGTTAATTATATTTTTCCTACTGTATTACACATTAATACAGTTTATTTTTCCTTAATGGGCCTTAAATTCCTTAATGGGCCTAACTAGGCCTTAAGTCCATTTTCATTTTACTATTCATTTTCGTTGGGCCTATTAATACCTATTGGGCTTTATTCCGAGCTCTTTGGATAGCCCGTATATCATTTACGACATTTAATTCAAAATTTCGAATATAATTCACTAATACGGAATTTAATCCGAAATGCGTAAATTAAATCTTAAATACGCATAAATCACATAAATTGTCGTAAATGAGCTTTACTTACCCGAGATTATGAGATAGTACGCAAATCGAAGTTCGATTGGGCTTCTGTTCGGAATTTATCGTCGAACTGCACAATTTATTATATTTAACTCCGGGTCAATTTTCGATTAAATATAATTTAAATAAATTCATCGAAAATCAAATCGGTCACTTTTGACCTCGTATCGACTTACCCGAAGTCCGGTGAAATCTCGAAAATTTTCCTTTTCCTTTTTCTTTCTTTTTCCTCTTTTTCCCCTTTTCTCCTTGGCTGAACCGGTCCGGTCCGGTTCAGCACAGAACCTTCTCCCCTGAACCGTCGACCGGTTCAGGCATCCTTTGGCCATGCCGGCCTATTCCGACCGGTTCCCGATGCATCACCACCGCAGTTCGGCGCGCCTAAGCCTGGGCAACAGTCGGCTGGGCTCGATCGGGACCAAGCACCGCCGGTGGCCGTCGAATCTCTTCTTTTCCTCCGCGGCTTCTCCTCTTCGATTCGCCGGCGTCCGACGTCGGTGGAGGTCGTGACCGGTGTCGATGGGTGCGCACGATCCTACTCTTCCTTTTCCGGCCGCTTGCCTGCCCGTGGGGTGGTCGGTGCTCGCCGTCCGGTGGTCTTCTCCCTCGGGTCGGCTTGCTTCTGTTTCTTTCCATTCTTTCTCTCTCCCCGCGTCCCAAATTCAGATTTCCCTCTTTTTTTTTATAATATATATTTTTATTATTATTTTATTATAAAATAATAATAAAAATCCTAAAAATATCCCATAAATATCCCAAAAATATCTCCAAAAATCATATTAAATTCATTTAATCCGTAAATGAATTTATCAGTCTGATTTTACCTTTTCGGTATATTTTTTCACTACTTTTGGGCTCATTTTTTGAGGCAAAAATTTTGATAAATTCTAATAAATTTATATCTTGATCAATTGGGCTCGAAATTAAATATTTTCCTCGATTTTGATCAAGATTCCTCAATTTCATATTTTTAATGAAATTGTCTTATCGAAATTATACTGAATTTCAGTCATTTGACCGTTTTACCCCTGCACTCGTTCGGGAATCAACTTAACCCTTATCTCGTTGTTATGTAGCTTACATGCATTTTTAATTTCTCAAATAGTCGATTGCATGATAGTAAATACTCTTCTTATGATTCAACTATAATTACATAGTGTTCATACACATAGGAATCATAAGGAAATAAGCTACAAAAATCCGGGTCTGACAGATGAAGATTGTGAGAAGAGTTTTCAGGAATTGAAGAGTTGATTAGCTACTGCTCCGATTCTCACTATCCCTACCAGCTCAGGAGGATTTTCAGTATATACATATGCTTTGCATCAGGGATGGGGTTGTGTATTGATGCAGGATGGGAAGGTAGTTGTTTATGGATCCAGACAGCTGCAGAATCATGAGAAGAACTATCTGACCCATGATTTGGAGTTAGCGGCAGCAGTGTTTGGGTTGAAGATATGTCGACACTACTTGTAAGGAGAGAAATTTCAGATTTTTACCGACCACAAGAGCCTTGAGTATCTATTCTCGCAGAGAGAGCTAAATATGAGACAGAGAAGATGGCTAGAGCTTCGAAAGGACTATGATTGTGAGATACTTTATCATTCGGGTAAGGCTAATGTTGTAGCTGATGCTTTGAGTAGAAAGAGCCTGGGGATGGTATCGTATATGATTGTCAGGAAACATGAGTTGCTAGAGTAGTTTACTAGCCTCAACTTGGGAGTTGTGCCTTCTGACATGGATACAGATTGTATGCTTGCTAGTCTACGCTTGGAGCCAGATCTATTAGAGAGAATCAAAGTGGCTCAGCAGACTGATCTGTATTGCAATGACATGAGAGGTTAGTTGCAGAAGGGTACAGTGACTGACTTTGAGATAAGTTCAGATGACCTCCTAAGGTTTAGAGGCAGATTGTGTGTTCCCGAGGACCCATAACTTAGGAGATTGATATTATCGAAAGCTCATTCGCTGAGGTACACACTACATCCGGGGAGTAATAAAATGTACCAAAATCTCTGGAAGGTGTATTGGTGGTCAGGTTTGAAGAAGGATGTTGCAGATTTTGTGCTAAAATGTCTTGTATGTCAGCAAGTGAAGGTAGAACATCAGAAACCTGTAGGGTTATTGTAGCCTTTACCTATACCGACATGGAAATGGGAGCATATCACCATGGATTTCGTGATAGGTTTACCAAGGACCCGGAGGAATCACGATGCAATATGGGTGATAGTGGATAGACTAACGAAGTCAGCCCATTTTCTAGCTATGAGAGCTACCGATACTCTGAGTGAATTGGCAAAACTGTATGTACGCGAGGTAGTGACGTTACATGGTGTCACGCCCCGAAAGCGAGAAAAAATGGGGCTAATTTAAACTTTTTATCCATTAACTATGTTGTTTTCCTGTCCCTGTCTAGATTTAAAACCTCTTTTATTTTAAAAATTTTGGCAGCATAACGGCTGCGTTATGACTTAACCCAACCTACAGAGTTTGAAACGCAGTTTATATTATTCAACCCACATCCTTAATACTTTTCATTCATATCTTAGAATCATATAACAACTAAATATATGCATTCATTTATACTGCGTAACTAAGACTCTGTGTACAATCATTTACATCTATTACATCCCAAAAGTTATATACAATAGTGTCCATGCATTACCTCATGTCTAGAATATGAGTAAGACTGTACCTCAAATTTACGAGTGTATCCGATGAAAGGTTGGACTACCTTGTCAACGACCACAGTCTCGTAGGTGCAGTAGACTCGCTATAGATAATCTGGGAAATGGAGAGGAGGGGGGTGAGTTTTTCAGACTCAGGAAGAGATACATTTAAAATAGCTTTAAATACTCAAAACATGGTAAAACTCATGGTTTTACAAATTAGCATAAACATGTACTGGAGTAGAGATGCTTACATTTCATAAAAGCAGTAAAAACATGCTTAAATAATAAGTTTACACATCATGCATCTTTGGTAAAACTCATATATAGTATGCATATCACGTCGTGTAAACAAGTAAAAAACATCTCAAAACTTAATCATGCATATCATAACATGCTTATCACTTTGAAAATGAAATCGTATTATCATATGCACATTTCTTAAAACATACTCATGGCTACCTTTAAAATCTCATCATAAAAAAATATGTGCTCAATAGCAAATCATAAAATAGGTAGCATGAAATGGGCGAAAACGTATATATATCATTCCGTCAATTCATCGTGTAGGGTCAGGCAATCGTCTCATATACTAGTCCCAAAGGACATCATACATCTGGTCCCATTGGACGTTCATCGTAGATACATATGGCCATGTACAGGGGAGCCGTAGGACTGGATCAGGGTCATACGCTGCCCTATCTCTCGTCTACCACTAAATGGGGACTATAAGCATGAACTCACGTGCATCCCAAGTGTGGACTATACGCACGTTTCTCATATCAAGTCAGAGCCTGCCCGTTCTCTAGCCGTCGGCTGGGTAGATCCTCGATCGTCTCCATACGCTACCCTATGTATGCGAGATCGACCCCAGATCCTCTAACTATCGTCATATCATGCCTTTTTACCCCACAAAAATCATTTTAGGCCTCTTACCCATTTTATCAAAATCATTTCGGGCCTCATACCCATGTATTACAAATCATTACGGGACTTTAACCCGATTCTCAAAATCGTTATGGGACTCTAACCCTTTTTCATAGAAAACATAGTTTTCATAAATCATTACGGGACTCTAGCCCGTTTCTCATAGAAAACATAGTTTTCATAAATCATTGCGGGACTCTAGCTCGTGTAAATATGGAAAGCATAGTTAACAAAGTCAATTCTTGGGACTCATACCTGTACCGTGAAAATATAGCTTAAAAACTGTTTCGGGACTTTAACCCGTATCATGAAAACATGGTTTCATAAAATATATAGGGACTTTAACCCGTAATCTCACATGAAAAACACTATGCTTTCATTTCATAAGTGAAAATCACTTTTGTATACATAAACAAAAATACTAAAATGTATCTCATGAAATAAAAGTCATTTTGAAAGGTTAGGATAAGTTTATTTCGGTATTGAGTGAATAGTATTCTTTCCAACTTTTGAGAAAGCCCTTTTTCACAGAAAATAAACTAACTATCCACATAAACATTTGGTAAGGTTGAGGAGTACTAATGCTTTTCTAAATTATATCCCTTACCTCTTAACGTCGAAGGTAGTGCACGTTCCTCGATTTTTGAGCTCACCTCGAAATATGTGTCGATAACCCGAGCTATCACATACCAAGTTATCTCATCACATATAGCTCAAATTCATGTTAATATATTCAATATGTGATTACATCTAAAATGTTGACCAAAAGTTAACTTTTTTGTTACTTTACTCGTTTTGCTCAGTTTTATCAGTTTAAGCCTCGGTTTAAGCTTTCTTAACATGTTCGACACCTTCAAATTCATTTTCAATGCCTCTACATCATGTCTTACATTCCAGCAACTCATTCCACTTCAAACAAGACCTTAAATTATCGATTCTTGCATTATTTCGATAATTCACCTAGTTACACACTAAACCGAACCTTTGCAGTATAATTTCTACTGTAAATTCATTTTAATTACATAAAACTTCATTATTCCAGCAGCTAAATCATGTTGGCAGCAACTGAATTCAATCATCTAAATTAATTCATCACTTTCCTTCAACAAAAATTCCATTAAAAATCACAAATTAACAACCTATCTCATCATCATCACCATACCTCAACTTCTTCACTCCTTTGACCAAGTTTGACTTCGGTTTTAGGTCTCCAAATTGCCACTCAGCTGTAACACAACATGTATAGAGCTTATAAGTGTTCAGAATCATCCAAGAACCTCATCAAATTCATCCAGAAATTGAATTTTTTTGCTTACCTCGGAACAGGGTAGTTTTCTATCCTATTCATCTCTGTAACTTTTCAGGGGGTAAATGACTTCTTTTAGATCTGAATGTTTTATATGTGGTATAGGGGAGGAAGAGGAAGATTTCATATGAAGGGACCGTCACCTTAAAATGGCCGGAAGGTGGCCGAAAAATTCACGCCAATCAGGAGAAGAGGTAACGTCTGCGGCAGAATGGGTGAGGGATAACTCTCTGGTTTTGCAACATTGTGGGATGGTTCTTACCTTTTTAGAAAGCTTATCCAGTTGAATTTCAATATGAAAAGTATAAGAGGCAAATAAAATCTATATGGTCATCAAATGGGATTGTTTTTATTGGCTGACAGTTTACTAAATGCAGGGGAAATGACTGTTCTGTTTAATAAAATTTACCAAAATTAATCCTGATCAGATTTCATTAAAATTCTACTTCTCAATTGTTATAATATGTCTATAGTATGTCCCATAAAAATTTAGGGATCACTTTTAACGAACGAGCTCATTTTGCGCGGTTTGGCCAATACCGAGCAAAACGAAAATAAGCTTTCGGTTAGCTTTAAAAATTTATTTGAACCCCTAAATCTCCATATTTCTTCATGATTTTTATTTCACATGTCAATTTCACCTTATATTAATTTTCTTTGGCCTCGAAATAATTTTCACAAATTTTTAAAATTTTATTCGGATTTATTTCCCTTATTAGGTCCATTTTCTCGATTTAATTTAAAACCCGAGTTTAACTAACTTTTGCATTTCCAATCACTTAGTTTTTCCTTCTACGCATCATTCCATGCATGAACATGACATTTTTAAGAAATTATCGGGTCTAGGACCTTACCTTGATTTGTGTGCCATTAGGTCCCATGCTACAACCGAGTGCTTTAATCGTCTACGGACCTGTAAAATGTTACATTGAGATATAATTTACTTCTCGTAAGCATCATAATATGGAAAAATATCGGGTTTCACACATGGTATTCCAGTGAGCATTGTCTCGGATAGGGATTCCCGCTTCACTTCCCACATTTGTGAACATTTTCAGGAAGCAATGGGAACCTAGTTGATTTTGAGCATTGCTTATCATCCTTAGACAGATGGTCAGTCAGAGAGGACCATACAGACTCTGGAGGATATGTTGAGAGCGTGTGTGCTGGATTTTAGAGGCTCTTGGGATGACCATTTTGATAGGCCCAAAAGGTATATGTCCGCAAGTGCACGGGTCGTACAAGTAATAATGAGATTTGAGTCCCGAGTTATCGTCCCACAGAGAAGTTGGTTAGCCTAAATAACTACCGGTTAATCTTACCCTAAGTATATTCTAGCAAATTATGAAATTTTGATGGGTGATCTACTAAGTCTAAAATTAAAATTCTGGCAAGCAATAAAATAATCAAAACTAAATAAAACCAAGCAAAATTACTTACAGTGCTCCACGCAATTATAATAAAAAACCTACAAAAGAAATTAAAACAGTTAAAGCTAATTAACGTAATTAAAATAAAATGCACATATGAAAATAACAAAGTAAGATTAATTAAACTACAATTAAACTAACCTAAAATGCAATTTAACTACTTAATCAAAATGCAATTTAAACTAAACTAAAACTTAATGAAAATAACATCCTAGGAAATTAAGAAAATAACTATAAAACTACATGTCTAAAATATTAACTCTAAACTAATCCTAACTATATCTAATTACTAATTTAACAATAAAATTTAACTAATGCATGTAACAAATTTAATCTAACTTAACTAATGCATGATAAAAATAAAAATGAGCTAAGGACATAATTAAATCTACTTCATGAACTAATCAAGAAAAATGGATTATTGTGCACATGGTAAATGCCAAACAAGCCTTAAGCAAATTTAAAATCATCCAAATGTCCCTCTAAACACTGTTCACGTGTCTTTCCAAATGCTTATTTCCAGGCTTTCACGTTTTTGGCTACTGTCCTTGTTGCACTCTGCATCTCGGTTTTGACCGTGCTATTGTTCCAGGCAAGGTCCATTTCTGCTGCTCCAAGCTTTCTCGGTTTGCTGTCTTCTGCTACCCCAAGTGCTCCAGACTCCATTCTCGGCTCTGCCCTACTGCACTCTGCTTCTACTGTTTCTGTCCTGGTGTGTCTTGATTCCAAGTGCTGCTATGCTGCAGGTGCTATTCCAGGATTGATCCGGGTAAGGTTCTTGGTGTTTTTGCCCAGCTCACTGCTGTCTTGCTGCTACTTCGGACGGCCTGCAAATAGGTGCTACTTCCACTGTTGTTTGTCCTTGGCCATTCCTGCTCACGTTACCCGTCCATCCCTAGCTAACGTCTTCTTCCTCTGCTGTCCTGCACTGCTACGTTAGGTGCAAACCGCAACGTGCTCCAAGCGAGGTCCTTGCTGCCTTAGCTGCTTTGCTCAATGTCTCGGCTTGCACAACATCACCTTTCCTTGCATTTACAGCATCCTCTCATTAGCAATGCTATACTAAACATGCAGCAAAATATGCACTTAGCTCCTGCTTCAAATTAGTGATTAGCAGAGGCCGGCAGTGACACTCCTTTGCCGAACATACACATTCAAGCTTCTTACAATACTCAGCAAAGCAGAGCTGGGAATAAGAGAAAACACTAGCAAAGACAATATGTAATATGCAGTTTCAAGTAGTAAATGAAGAACAACAACTAAAAAGGACTAAAATTAAAAGCTAAACAAATAAAAAGAAAATGAACAGTAAATAAAACATGGAACAAAAGAGAACAGAGGGTCACTGTCTAGCTACTGCACACTGTTGTGCTCCGTTTACACTGCTCGGCAACACTCTCTTCAGCATTAAAAATCATGGCCCCCAACACAGTACAACGGCATTCGCGTCCTTCCTCCCTGCTCTGCGTCTTCTTCTTCAGCAGTATACGGATTGCTTCAGTCCAGACCATCCACGTCTTCAGCTTTCTTCTTCTCTGCCTATCCACATTCTGAGAGCATCCCAACGTCAATGGTATGTCCCTTGAAGCTTCGGTCACAACAACAACAGCAGACAGAGCCTCCAACGCAAATTAAAATCCGAAAACCACAGGATAAGAATTGTAACAGAACAAAGGCATAAAAATCTTCAGATTTTAATTCAAAAATAATTTATGCATTTTAATTCAAAAATGTAACTTCAGGGGAGAACTTGGCTGCTGGCACCAGCCTCTCCTCTCCATTCAACATGAGATATCCACCAAACCGAGAGTTACACTAGGAACATCATGTTATGTAAAAAAAAATAAAACTTGAAGAATAAAAGAGCTCATTATAACCAAACCAAGAAGAGCAAATGAAAATGATGCATTGTTTGCTATCAATAGAAAATATCCAAGTAGATGAAGAGCATAAACATGGAATGAAAATGGAAGCTAACGGAAATTACAAAGTAAAACAATGGGAAAATAAAAAAAAATACTAGAAAGGAAATAACTCTAAAAACTACTCTACCTACACTACTCCTACTCCTAAATTACATTTACTTCTACTCCTAAAATTACATTTTCTTTCAATTGTCATCCTTTCCTATTTATAAACACACTGGAGGTAAAATTGTAATTTCTACATCCTTGATGAGTTGGCATTTTTTTGGCCACTTGTCTTCACACCATTGGCTCCTTGAAAAGATATTTCCATGATATCGATCTTCTTGTCCAATTGGATGTGCTAGGTGGCATGACTCGTGTTGTCCGCGTGGCTCAATCTCGATTTTAGCCCAATTTCGATCCATTTTCTATCGAAATATTCAAAATTCATCCAGATTTAATTTATCTGCAAACATGAGAATTTTAATTAAATAAAGGGGATAATTAACAAAATAAATTGGGGATTTAAATAATTAATTAGGAAATTAAGCATAAATAATTCTAAAAATATAGAATTATCACATTTGCCACTAGTCGAGTTCGCCTACAACAATAGTTATCATGGAGTATCAGGATGGTACCGTATGAGGCTTTATTTGGTCGTAGATGTCGTTCCCCTATTGGTTGGGAAGAAGTGGGTGACCGAAAGCTTTTTGCTCCTGATTTGGTTACATAAGCCTCTGAGGATGTCCGTTTGATTGTTGAGAGATTAAGGACAAATCAGAGTAGACAAAAGAACTATGCTGACAAGAGACGGAGACCACATGAATTCGCAGTTGGTGAGTCCGTATTTCTGAAGCTTTCTCCTTCAAAGGGTATAACAAGATTTGGGAAGAGAGGTAAGTTGAGTCCTCGCTACATTGGACCCTTTGAGATACTGGACAGAGTGGGAGATAAGGCATATAGATTGGCTTTGCCACTTGATTTATCGGGAGTGCATAATGTCTTCCACATTTCGATGCTAAGGAAGTATCATCCAGATCCAAATCATGTGATTCAGTATGAGCCATTGGAGCTCAAAGATGATCTGACGTATATAGAGAAATCGATCCGGATATTAGATAGAAATGAGAGAGTCTTGAGGAATAAGACAATCGGGTTAGTGAAGATTCTCTGTCAACACCACACTTCAGAGGAAGCTACTTGGGAGCTCGAGAGTCTAATGCAAGAGAAATATCCCTAATTGTTTAAAGACTAACTTGGTTCTAATTTGGAGGACCAAATTCTTTTAAGGAGGGGAAGATTGTAAGATCTACAATTTTGTATATATAACCTTCATGACTTGTGATGTGTATATAAGTCACAAATAATGAAATTATAAGGAATGGATATTTGAAGTTTGTAAATGTGTATGGAATGAATACATGCAAGTTTTAAAGTGTATAGCAAGTGTAAGAGGGATAATTCCATGAGTGAAATAGGAATATCTTAAGTTTTGAGTGGTTAAGTAAAATGGAATGAATTTATACTTCCATTTGGGTTTATATTGTATACCTTTGAATAAACAAAGAATACACACAAGTTTTAATGTGTATAAGGTATGAATGGAAGTCATTTTCAAGCCTTAAAGATGGATAGATGAGAAAATGACTATGGCAGCAAAATCTATGAAGTTTGGTGTAAGTTACTGCAGAAAATTGCAGTAAAATCTGGAAAATATGAATGAGAGATCTATCTCATGGGATGAGAGATCGATTTGGAAGAGCCAAAAATGCTCTTATTTGAGTGATGGAATAGGTCAGATCAATCTCTAATGGGACAAGATCGATCTACTAAACATTCTGTGTTTAAGGAATCTATCTCAAAAGGGCTAGATCGATTTCCTTAAGCTAATGACTTGCAACAGATCGATCTCATACAAGAGCAGATCAATCTCCTTAAGGTTCTGTGTTACAACAAGTCGATCTCATGTAAGAGCAGATCGATCTCATGTGGTCTAGAAGGTCGGTTTCAAGAGGAAAAATGCAGAGCAGATCGATCTCCTTGGGTAGTAGATCGATCTCATCAAGATAATTTTATAAATACTGGACTTCTACATTTCAGTTTTCACGAGATTTACTATTTCATTCAATAACCAAAGTGTAACCTAGCCAAGAAACACTAGAAAACTTCAGTTTGTGATCAGTTTTGAGTGAGATACGGTTGAGCAAAGTTATCCTTAGCAAGAAGAGAGCAACACACTTGGAAACAAAGGGTTGAAATCAAGAGTTCAAGGAGCAAGGAGGATTTTACCATTTTTGGTAGAAAAGAAAGCAAAGTTTAACTAGGTAAGATTTAATGCACCAAGTTAATATATGTTAAACTAGGTGTATTGATGAGTTGATTGGTATATATATGAATTGTGGGAAATAAAAGGATCATGAAAAATGAGCATGACCTAGTTTTGGCATGAAAGTGAGAAAGTGATGAGGAAATGGGGTTAACATTAGTTTGATGATGAAATATACATGTATGAAAGATTATGAGTTAATCTTATGAAATGCATAACTTGGAAATAAAGAGAAATGACTATAGTTATGTGGAATGTGGATTTATACCATATTTGAAGTAAGTGATGAAAACTATGTATTGAATTGAGATTTGGCAAATGAAATGAGTATATAGAGATATATTAACGCCAATAATTATAACAGCTTCAGAAATCATTGTGAGAGCTGCTCGGACTGCGAAAGTGAATTGCACTGAGGAAGAGAGGTCACTTGACGTGATTCGAGATAAAGGAATTTCGTGAGTAGCTAGAGATGGCTACATGTATTTTAAATAGATTTTTGATATTATACTCTATATGAATTGCTTGAAATAGGTATGTTGTTGTTCTAAGGATTAATGAGATAAAATGTGTTTTATCCAAAAATAAGATAAAAAGCCTTAAAAGCATGTTGTAACCCTTCATTCATGAGTTGCATGATAGAATGGCTAATGTTTTTATATGCGAAAATAACACATTTAAGTGCTAATTTGATTTGAATTGAAAGTGTTGTGATTTAAATAAGCTATCTATCTGGTTTTGTGTGAAAACTATAAGTGCTAGAGAATACTCGCACTATATTTTGAGATATGCATCACATAGTATTAGAGGACATACTTGTACTATATTTTAATGTTATTTTATGCATGTGAGAGTACTGGGAGCATAGCTCATACTCAGTTTGTGATTGATGCATATAGAGTATTGGGAGCTTTGCTCATACTCAGTTTTACATGACATAGTACTTGAGTGATAACTCGTACTCGATTTGAAATCAGAAATATGCATTAACTTAGTGCTAGAGGTTACTCGCACTAGTGTTGAATATTTTGAGATGCATACATAGTATTTAAGAGGCGGAGTGTTGATTGTGAGTCACACTCAAGATGTGCACTGTAGTTTTACGTGATATATAAGACATATTAGCAAAACCATGACGATTTCCCCCGTGTTAACTGAGTTTCACACTGTTGAGATGTTCGCACGTGGATTTAGAGACGTGGCATTTATTCCATAGTGTGAGGGCTAAGACTTATGGCAAGCACCCCAACTATGATGTATTTCCATGGTGTGAGGATTAAGACCTATGACAGGCATCCTGACCATGAGGAGAGGGTCCATAGGTGTACGTTGTACCGTGCGAGTGGCATGGAGTATATTGTACCATGTGTTGTGTGGAGTTGTGGAGTTTAGGAGTTTATAACTGACGGTTGTGATGGACTGACCCCCCTCTCGTTACAAAAGTGATACCCGCACACCAAGATTTGTGTTGCCTGGGATTTCACCATTATAGGATATGGCCATAGTCCAGGAGAGTATTGCATTAGCCACTGAGTCTCGCATGGTATATCACTTGTTTTCATGATACGGTTAGACCTGAGAGAGATGGGTCGAAAACTGATGATTGTGTGTGTTGTGAAATGCCATATTTACTATGATTTATATGTAACTAGCATGATTGATATAAAGGCATTTCGAATTTTATAAAGATGCACTGTTTTGCATGAATGCCTACATTTGATAACTCAGCATGATTTTAAGTACATGGAATTTATTCTGTACTATTATTATATCATTTTGGTACATGCTTTGAGATGAGAGAAGGAAAGGCAAAGCCTTATTTTCAGTAGATAGTGCGGTTGTCTACTTGCTTACCTGGTTTCCTTACAGATCATCTGCAGTAGATTGAGTCCGGGTGAGGTATAACATTCATTGTATCCGCTGCCTATCCATCTTACGAGAGGTATACATACTCGAACATTTTGTACTGAATAATGTATAAGCACAGTTACGTAAACTATTGTACGGTCGGGATGTATATGTATAAATACTGTAAAACAGTTTATGATATCAAAAAGAATACTAAATTCTATTTATATTGTGAATGAATGTGAGTAGGTGACTAATATCGAATCATAGCCCAACTGTCGAGGATAGAAAGGTAAGTAAAGTAAAAAGTGAAAAATTTGTAGTGGTTTTGGTAAGTCATGGAATGAGGTAATGACATCTATCATAATTGGGAATTTAGTTTAAACTCAATCAAATAATGTAGGTTATTTTCCAAAAAAAAATAATAATTAATAAAGAAATGAGTTCTTATAAGGCTAAAAGGAATATAGAATTTAATTTATAAAATATTGTAGCAAGCCTACTTAAGTAGTCCATTAATTTAGGCTAGTACTGTAAACTAATAGTGATAAATAAATAATTATGTCAAATATAAGTCGAATTCATATTTAGATAGTAAGCTTAATACAAAAGGATAATAAAATAAGATAGCTTCCTTTTAATGGAATTAGTAAAGTATAAAACAGATGCAAATCTTGAATATATAAAGATGAAACATTAGAAGATAATCCAACGTTGATAACATGAGAAGTTAGTTTCACAATGGCACTTAGAAAATTCTTGAATAAACTATGAACTTAAGTAAATAAGAAGACTGATAATTGGATGTTCATGTATGTGAAAATCGCAGTTACTACCTCGTTGAATGCCGAGGAGACATAGGCACATATATACGTGCCTAAGGTGAGAAGGGTAAATAGTGCACATCGCTTTGGTGGTAAGGGATTTATATAGCTCCTAGCTAGTAAGATACCTTCGGTTAAGCTAACTTTACTAGAAACCATAGGTTGTTAGTCTACTTAGGATTTATTTTAAACTAAATACCTATCGTACCCGATTTTCATCAACTTCAAAACTTTGTTGTTCTTTTCTAGGCTTAGTAAAAAATTGATGTTTAAATTAAGTGTATTGATTTTATTGTGAAAAGAAAATAGTTAAACCCAAATGAGTACAACATTTTATTACTCGTTGTTTTGCGCATCTATGGATGATGTTATAGCTTGATTTCGTAGGCTGTTTTCAATTATGTTTTGGGAAAGTATGGTGGTGTACATAATGAAATTAGCATGCTTTACGATAATATTTCATATTTTCTAAAATTATTGGTGCATTTTTATATGAGCTGAAAGGAAATGATTTTCACATGATTTTCATAATTTTACCGTGCACCAATTAATGTAAACTTTGAGATTGTTGGCGAATTCGCTGAAAATACCTTTGTGGCAGTTATGTCCTGTGAGAGCCATCTTTAGCACCGATAGGAGGTTCTTAGTGATTGCCCTACGGTGCCAAGTGCTTCATAGGGATGCCTAGGTGGCATCAAGTTTATGGAACGTGAGAGCCATCTCTAGCACCGGTTGGAGGTTCTGTGTGATTGCCCTACGGTGCCAAGTGCTTCATGGAGATGCCTTTGTGGCACTAAGATTTTCTAAGTAGCACCGGTAGGAGGTTCTGCGTGATTTTCCTATGGTGTCAGCTACCTTCTACTAAGACCTTGATCCCGTCTTCAGTACCTGTGAGACCCCGTATATGTAAAGTTGTGATGTGTAATGAATGTGAATGGACTTGTAGTGTAAAGTATGATTGATGTAAGTCCATGGATCCAATGTACGTATGTGTAATATGATTTGTAACGTACATACAAGTTCCATTGAGTATGAATATGAAGAAATGAATTCTTGTAAGAGATGAATGTGATTGAAACTCAAAAAGAGTAGTGTGGTAAAATGGAATGAAGTTATGCTTCCATTTGGTTTTATGTAGCATACCTTGGGACATACAATGAATGCACACAAGTTTCAATGTGCATAAGGTATGAATGGATGCCATTTTCAAGTTATAAAGGTGGATGGATGAGAAAATGGCCATGGCAACAGATTAAGGATGTGTTGGTATGAGTTGCAGCAAGGAAACTGCAGGAAATCTGGAAAACATGAAGGCCAGATCGATCTCATAGGATGAGAGATCGATTTGGAAGAGCCAGAATGCTCTTATTTGGGCAATGGAATAGAGCAGATCGATCTCCAATGGGGCCAGATCGATCTCCTAAGCATCCGGTGATGAAAAGATTGATCCTCAAGCACCCAGATCGATCTCCTTAGCTCTCTGTTTGGGACCAGATCGATCCCATGCTTCGACAGATCGATCTCATGCTTCAACAGATCGATCTCATGCTTCGATAGATCGATCTCATGCTTAAAAATGTCGTGAAAAAAAGGGATTTAAGGGGACCAGATCGATCTTCTCTTAGACCAGATCGATCTCCTCAAGCTATTTCTATATAAGGAGGGCTGAAAATCAGGAAATCTCGAGAAAAACACAAACCTTCCACTTTCAACCCAAAAACCTAACTTTCCCTCTAAAAAAATCAGCTATTTTCAGTGAGATTTGAAGAGAGACCATTAGAGGAAAAGTTGTTCCTATCAAAGAGAAGAACGACATAGTGGGTAGGCATTTTCCCATTGTTGGTATTGAAGGAGAAAAGGGCATTGACATTGGGAGCAAGAAGAAAAATCATATTTGGTAAGATTCTAACACTCCAATCTAAGTGCATTGTCTATTTAATTGATTTTGGAGTTGTTTGGCATGAGTATTGATGGATAAATTATCTAGGGATGTGGTGGAATTGGTGTGACCTAGAAAACCTATAATGGGTATAATGTAAGAATATATGGGTTGAATGAGTTTATGATTTATGGGCATGCTAAAGTTGTTATTGAGGTAATGTTTATGATTTTAGATGGTTAAATGGAATTACATTGTGAGTTTGGAGGAATTGTGAAAATGGGTTTGTATATGCTTGATAAATGCCATAGTGAGGGAATTCATGAAATATGAACACTATGAGCTTAATGTCGATTTAATATCGATTTTGAATAAGTTAATAGGCCTAAGAAGAATCCATAGGCTTGAGTTTTGGGTAAAGTAATGAAACGAGGCCTCATAAGCGTTAATAGAAAAGTATAGGTCGAATTGACTATAGTGAACGCACGATGTCATATTATATGGATCGAGTATAATGCGGGAGACAATTTTGTGCAGTCCCGAAGAGTTCGTTGGAAACGAATCGAGTGGTACGAGTAGCAGCTTTAAGGAAGTGGAATCACGCATCGCGATTCTAGGTAAGGGAATTTTGTGAGTATATAGAGGTAGCTGCTCGTACTTTGAACTTGTGGGTGAATATTGGGTGTTTTATGAAATGCATGGTTGCTCAAATAAATGATTGATGGTATTGGTGAATGATGATGAGTATATGCGTGGTTTTTGAAGTGGATTTTATGAAATGGGATAGTAAGGCTAATAATTGCATAAATCTAATGTTTTGATGCTTTTCAAAATGAAATTGCTTGGTTTTAAGCAAGCTTGTAGATGGGTCGGCTAGTATTGTATTGTCGTTGTGGAAAAGCATTTGTGAGTGCCAAACCCGATTGTCGGGATTGTTTGATTGTGTATGGGCCGCCTATCGTATTTGTATGACATAAATCGCGCTAGAGCCTCGCTCATGCTAGATTTCTATGTTTTCATTTGTATGAAACGTGCTGGAGCTTAGCTCGCACCTTGATTTGGAAACTATGATAATGTTTATAAACCGTACTGGAGTTTCTGCTCGTACATGGCTTTTGAGTGGTTGTCTTATGAGTATAACCGTACTAGAGCTATGCTCGTACGCGTCTCTTTATGAGAGGATGCATGAGTCGTGCTAGAGCTTTGCTCGCACAAGTTTACACATTGTGATACGTATAAGGTTGTGAAAGTTGGTAAGATCCTTAAGCCTTACATCCTTAAGCCAACATCCTTAAACCTAAAGAGGCGGAGAGGCTCTGTTAGGCGGGGAGGCTCTGTTCGGTGGGGAGGCTCTCTTACGGTGGGATCCTTAAGCCAACATCCTTAAGCCCTGGAGGGGCGGGGAGGCTCTGTTAGGCAGGGAGGCTTTCCTACATGGGTACGGTAAGATCCTTAAGCCCTACATCCTTAAGCCAACATCCTTAAGCCCAAAGAGGCGGGGAGGCTCTGTTAGGCGGGGAGGCTCTGTTCGGTGGGGAGGCTCTCTTACGGAAGGATCCTTAAGCCCTACATCCTTAAGCTAACATCCTTAAGCCCGAGGAGGCAGGGAGGCTCTGTTAGGCGAGGAGGCTCTGTTCGGCAGGGAGGCTCTCCTTCACGGATATGGAAAACTCTTGGTATGGGGTAAGTAAGACCTAGGAATGGCACCCCTAATCACGATATGAGTCTGCGGAGTACGCTGTACCGTGTATATCACATGGAGTACGGTGTACCGCATGATGGTTATGTGATGAGAAAGTCTGGCGAGGGATAATCCATTTTCATGCCAGCATGATACCCCGCACACCTGGATGCGTATGGTCTGGGATGATTTATGATGTAGTGGTCCGCATAGGCACTTTTGATATAGTGACCTAGTTTTTATACACATGCGTGAATTGTGAAATGAAAATGTGGTTGTGATTGTGAATTGATTTGGTGGTATGTGTTGAGAAAGAGGTTTATGATGTTGGTTTAAAAAGGAGGTTTCTTAATGAATTGCCCTTTTTATGAATTTAAATGAGATTGAGCATGAGATGATTTATACATGATGCTTTTACCATGTTTTATATGCCAATGTACATGATTTTGATACATGTTATATATGTATACTCATATGGCATAGTTTTATTCCTCATGCTCCTACCATAAATGATTTATGCATAACACTATCAGCATGTAGATAGAGTAGTTATCTACCATGCTTGCATTATTGCCTTACTGAGCGTGTGGTTGCTCATCCCTCTCTATTTCCCCCCTACAGAGCGTGCATAGTAGTCCAGTGAGGACTGAGGCGTGGTATTTTGGACTCCGCTGCATCTCCATCGCTTAGAGGTATATACACAGTGATTCTTTTTGTATCTAAACAATGTAAAAGCACAGTATTCTTTTGAGTTGTAATTATGGGGGATGTAGATGTCAGTAAAACATACTTTTGTATAAGTACAAGATTAAATGCAAATGTATGACATCGTTTTATTTAACTGAGAATGAATGAGATGTGGTGTTTATTATTGACTCACAGCCCAACAGTGTGTGGTGAGTTAGTTCATGACCGGGTAAGGTAACAGTAAAACGCGAAAATTTTTTAGTGATTTTCGGTTAAAGAGAATGGAATTGGGTCGTGACAGTACCCTAGTCCAGACCCGATCAGTCTAGGATAGGGCAGTAGTCACGATAGCCATAGGTGTGTTTACATTGTATAATTGAATTCCATGAAAAATTTAAGATTGCGCCACATCTCGTAATTGTGTTGAATATTTTTCATGGAAGCCCATGTATATGTTTTGATTTACTGTACTCGTTTCCAGCATTAATATTATGCTTCCAGATTTCAAGATTTTCGGGTTTTGAAATCTATACTATTAAATTATGAACTATTGAGTGTAAGCTTTGTGAAATCTTTAGTTTTGAAAAGCCTGTTTAATAACCTAAATAAAGCTTGTGCATTGTGTTACAAAGTGCATATTTTTGCTAAATAGAGAAAATATTTATAAACCGCTTACTTGGTGTTTTATTAGATCAGTTATATGATTTCTTTACTGAGCGTGTGGTTGCTCACCCCTTTCTTTAAAACATTTCAGATTTATTTGTGGGTGAACCGCTCAAAAAATCACTGATTTCTCGTGCTGAGATCGCGACTTTTGTGCTAAGGTATACGCAACAATTGTAAAGTCTTTATTTCAGACTTTATGTATGCACGGATTTATATATTTATTATTATTATTATAAGGTCGGGATGTATTAGCTGTTTCTTTATAGGGGTAGAAATACGTTTAAGGAAGTGAATTAAGGTTCTCATATATATATATATATATATATATATATATATATATATATATACAGTGTAGAAGATGTTTTGGTTATACTTTGGTCTAAGGATGTAAAGTGATATATCATTGATGAATGATCATAATGTTGAGAACTTTTACATGTTAGTTGTGGATAGCTAGGATTGTTGATATTTATATCTGTTGCAAGGATTGGTTTATTGTGGATGTGTGATTGATGATTAAGGATATGGGCTTCCTATGGCTTTGTTTGTAGGTTGGGTTAGGTCCAATTACAATTGTTATGCTGCCAAAATTTTTAGAAAATTTAGGACTTTAATAAAATTCTTCACATATATGTCTAAAAGATTTCAACCTATATCGAATACGGAACTACAAGAAAAGATCCTAAAGGAATAATAATAAAGGATGGACAAACACTAATAATAAACATAGTTAATACCAGTACTTTATATACGATTTCCGCTTAGTCATGCTCTTAGGGATAGAAGTAGAGGTCACGGGTCGTGACAGTCTTTTTCGTATCAGAGCGGTTTGTAGATAGATCTTGTCGGTATGGGTTAGCTAGTATAGAAATACATCCCAAATACCATGCACGTCTGAAATGTATTTATATGTTGCGTATACTTTTGATTGTTAATAAGTGCGTTTGGATCTTGGTAAAAGAATTGGAAGTAAATATGAGCGAGAGATGAGGATGAGGCTGAGGTAGAAGGAGACAGGCACCGCTTCCTCCAGTACCTCTTCCTCCCCAGCCGGGTGGTCCAAACAATCGGATAGCTAGAATTGAGCAAACCATTGAGTAAATGTCGGCTACCATACTCAGTTCATGGCCACTTTCACAAACTTAGCAAACACGCCACAAGCTCCCCCACCACCAGCCGAGCCACAACCAGCTCCCTAAGATCCTCTACTTGTTCCACCATAGCCCAAGTGGTGCAGCCTCCAGCCTAAGACATGGTGAATAGGAACATGGCCCGATTAAAGCAATTTCAAAAAATGGATCCACCAGTCTTCAAAGGAGTTAAGGACCTTGATAAAGCTAAGAGTGAATTTTAGAATTGGAGAAATTTTGAAGTACATGCAGTGCAGTAGTGTAAAGAAAGTGGAGTTAGCTACTTACATGCTAGAAAGTGAGGCAGATCGATGGTGGACATCCACCAAAACTATTTGGTTGGCTAAGCATTCAGAGATTACTTGGGAGATTTTCCTTGAGAGATTTAATGAACAATACATCTTGGAATGTGCTCCGAGGAAGAAGAAAGCAGAGTTTCTGATTGTGGTCCAAGGTAACATGATGGTGGACCAATATGAGTCGAAATTGACTGCACTCCTCCGATATGACCCCAACATAGCCTGGAATGAGTTGAAAAAGACAGTAGGTTAGCATTTTTGAATCTGTGGACTTATGCCGAAGCCATCCAAAGGACACATTTCATAGAGCAAGATATGGAGTTTTCCCAAGTAGAATCTCAATCGAGATTGAGAAGTCATGGTAGGAGATATGATGATAGGAAGTCTTTTCAGAATATGAGGTAGAATAAGAAGCCGAGCATTGGTGCATCTAAAGCTTGACCACTAGATCGAGAGCTCCTCCTACTCCAAATGCTCCTGTACCTACTTTTGCTAGGAAGTTGAAGAGAAAACCCGATACTCTAGGTTATATACTGTCACGACCCATTTTTCCTAAAAACCCCTACAAATGTTTCGTTTTTTCATTTCCTTACCCGTCGTGAACAGTTTCACTACTAACAGTTGGGCTATGAGTCGATGTTAGACCCTTCTGTCATGTTACTTTCCTTAACATCTATTTTCCATATTTCATTTACATATCAATTTATTTTAACTAAATACATCCCCAATATTACATCCGTGTACAGTATTATGCCTCTATATGTTCAGATACAAAATTATATGAATGTGTATACTTGGTCTTGATAGGAAGCAGTAGATAGCTAAAATGCAAGACTATTGTTACTCTCTTCTACTGAATGTACCCTGTAGGGTGGAAAATGAAAGGGTGAGCACAACTTGCTCTGTAAGGTAATAATGCAAGTAGGTAGATAACTACACTATCTACATGCTGGTAAAGGCATGACATGTAAAACATTTATATCTCGAGCATGAGGCAATTAAAACCATGCCATGTATGAGTATATCGTATATCGTAAAACATGAATCGACATGTAAAACATGAAAAACATCTTATGTAAAACTTCTCATGCTCGGTACAGTAAAACTCATCAAAACAATCCCAGAGGGATTCAACACATCTTTAAAATCATTAATATCCTCATAAAACCCATCAATTTCTCATTTAATCCCACATTTCATGAAAATCATCACAAATCGGGGCTTGACCCCTCCCTCGGGTCTACCCTGGTCTAACAAGACCAATCAAATATATATCATGTGAGATATGCAGGTTACTGTATGAAAACAATCGAGGACTATGTCCCTGTGATCCCAGGCTACACGGATCTCGGTGTGCAGGGTATCACAACTGTAACGGGAGGTGGGTCACCCTACCCGCCAGAATATCACATCACGTGAATACAATAGTCATGACTACATGGTACAGTGTACTCTGTGTGACATACACAGTAAAACGTACTCCATGAACCCAATATCACAGTCTGAGGATGCCTGCCATAGGTCTTATCCCACTCCAAACCATGTCGATAACCAAACCATGTCTCAATCTACACGTGCGAGCATATCTTCTCACTGTGACACGCAGTCTACAGGAGGCTTTAGTATAATCATATGCATGTCATAAAATTCCTGTGCGAGCGAAGCTCCAGCACGGATCCAGGCATATTCATGATATCAGGAAAACCCTCGCGCCAGAGAAGCTCCAGCACGGTTTCATAAAATCAATGAAATCTACGGACGAGTAGCGCTCCAGTACAACTTAAAATAATTATAAATCCAATTTAAATTCATGTACGAGAAATGCTCTAGTACGGATGCATAAAACCAAGTAAAATCCACGTACGAGCACAGGTCCAGTACAGTAGTCATGTAAAGCAAGTTTGTAACACTCAGTGCGAGTAATGCTCCAACACTCTGTATATGAGTTAAAATATAAAATCTAGTACAAGCAGTGCTCTAGCACGATTTAAAACTCAGAAAAACATGATAGGCTACTCAATTTCACTAAAACAAATCAAAAATTACAACTGGCAGCTAACTCGTGCCCTTTTCTTGTAAAAACATGAAATAAATAGCCAGCCTATCCATAATTTGCTTAAATAAAGCAACATAATCATAGGAATATCAAAAACATGAAAATCAAGCAATTTCATAGCCTTACTACCCTTTTTGAAATTTTCCTAACTAGGGGTAAAATCGTAATTTTCACATATATCTTGATTTTCGTAAAAATTATTATTCTATTTCTAGATACCTTATGAAATTCTATGTAATGTAAATAACCCCAAAAATATGCACAGGTATCTCTAAACGCTTATAAAATTCCCTTACCTTGATTCTCTGTACAGTCTGACTTTTCCTATGCAGATAATTTCGCTATGTCCGATTTGCTCCCAATTAAATCTCCGGAGCTGCATATAACCATTATCAGGTTAAATACAATATACTTATCCATATTTAACCTTTATTGAGCTTAAATTTAAAATGCTGGGCCCGTTTACTCTTATTGAGCCCGATTACACCTGAATGGGCCTTACTCCTGTTTTATGCCCATTTCCACTTACTATTCACATCATCGAGGCCTATTGGGCTCATTGGGCTCTCAACGCTTATTGGGCCTCATTATAGGCTCTTTGGATAGCTTATACAGTTATTTACGACAATTAATTTCCAATTCCAAACATTACGAAATTATACGAAAATTAAATCGCAACGTACACGATTATTTCCTAACTCGTATAACTATCCAATTTATAGAAATCAAGCTTCACTTACCCGAGATTTCATTATAGTACACAAATTGAGGTTGACTCGAGCTCTCGTTTATCGTCAAGTATCAAGCTACACAATTACATATTTTCCCGGGGTCAATTTTCAATCGGATATTAATCAAATTAAATATTTCAAAATTTAAATCGGTCAATTTCAACCACTTACCGACTTACTCGTAGCTCGATTGCATCGTTGAATTTTTTCTCTTTTTCTTTTTCCCTTTTTCACTTTCTTTTTCTTCTTTTCTGGCTGAACCGGTTCGGTCTGGTTCAGCCCAATTCATCCGGTTCAGCCGGTTCTATCCGGTTTGATTTTCTTCTACGTCGTTTGGAGCTCTCCAGGCCAGTTCTACACTGGATTCCACCTCCTGCAGCTCCGCGGCATAGTCTGATTCACGAATCTGCCCTCGGTTTCACCAACGATGGTCGAAAAGTGGCCGGTTCGACCTCTTCTCTCCTACGACGTCAGTGCCTTTCTCTTTTCTCGCCATTGCTGGCGCTGGCCGCAATTTCCCAGGCCGTTTCCACCACCAATCGTGTCACCTGCACCTGGGGAACCATCGGCTAGGGTCGGTTGGGCCTAGATCGACGCCGGCTCGCCAGATTTCTCTTATCTCCCCAGTCGGTTTCTCTCCCTTAATTCACCGTTCTTGGACGCCGGTGGCGCATGTCCCGGTGGCAGGAGAGTCACCCAGTCGTCCTCTTCCTTTTCCGACCCTTAGCCTGGCCGCTGGGTCGCCGGTGGTGGCTCGTCCGGTGATCTCCTCAAGTTCGCCTTCTTCTCTTCATTTTCCTTCTTTTCACGTTTTCCAGTTTCAGTTTCTATTTTTTTATTATTTATTTTATTTTATTTTATTTTATTTTTATTTATAATTTATTTTAATATTATTTTAATCATTAAAATAATATTAAAAATCCCAAAATATCTAAAAAAATCATATTTAATTTATTTAATCCATAAATAAATTTATCTAGCTTATTTCGTCTTTTCGGTATATTTTTCCAATATTTTCGGGATAATTTTTCGAAGTGAAAATTTTGATTAATTTCAATAAATTCATAGCTTGATCAATTGGACTCGAAATTCAATAATTTCTCCTTTATTGATCAAGATTTTCTAAATTCATATTTTTAATAATAATTTCTTATCGAATTTATACCGAATTTTTAGGTCTTTTGACCATTTTACCCTTCTACACGTTTGGGACCAATTTAGACCGAATTTCCTTCTTGGACCCACTATAATTTCTCATTTAAAATTTGTATCTCTGTCTGGACAATTCAAATCTCATAAATTTAATTTGAAATTCTTTAACTGTCTGTTTTCAGATTTTACGTACGTTCGACTACTTCATTCATATTTATATGATCAAAATCTTTCGTCTTATGATTCCATTAACATATAACAATATCCATAAAATGTGTGAATCATAAGGAAATACGATAAAAATTGGGTCTTACATATACTCAAGGTTAAGACACCAAGGTGGGAGTCGCAAACAACCGAGGTAGTGTGCAGAAACTGTGAAATTAAGATAAATGACAATGTGGTATTAACTAACCTAATTTTGCTAAACATGTTAGATTTTGATTCTTGATGCTTTGAGAACAAATGAGTTGGGAGATTGTTGCATCTTTGTTATGTCGATCTTGTTATTAAGAGTCATTTGAATAAAATCAGAATCGCCTTGAAGTTAATTTGTTCAATCATGATTGAAATGGGCGTGTTTTTGTATGTTTTGAAGTCTATGGGATTTGGTATCTTACTACAATTTGAATGTTTGTTAGACAGGATTTAAATCATATTCGTTTAAATTCGATTATTAGATAAATGATTATGAGGAGTTTTGATAGAAGCTTATCGCATTACACATGGTGGATCGTTCTAAGAGGAGAATTGTAAGTTATCCTTGTTGAGATATGAACAAGACTTTGAATTCACGAGTTTTTGATTTTAGAAGATGAAATTAAATATCTGAGTCAGGTGCCGCCTTGTGTAGGTGAAGAAATGAATTACATTCTAGTGAAATTGTATGAACTATGGAATATGGATCAATGGTTCAATATCAAGTGCAATGAAATGTTATGTGGGAAGAACGTAGATTTTAGGTAGTATTCGAAAATCATCAGCAAAAAAAAAAAAAAAAATTTATCATTGTATATTGTAAGATTTTCTATTTGGTTGGATCAATCCTGCATTTAAAGAGGATATTTGCTTAATTTGAAGTGATCTTGGTTTAGTGAAAGAAAGAGAAAAATATCTTAACTTGAGGATATGAACTGATATTTATTCAAGTTGTTGAAGTACAATCTTTAGACTTCTATATAGAGTGATTAAATTGTGATAATGGTTTCAAAAATTGAGGTACAATATGGGATTAATCCTGATAGTGTTTAATGGTATATGGCACATGATATGTGCTGCGTATGCTTAAGGTTGAGGTAATTATTATCGTAAGATTCTATTATGGAAACTGGTTTTTGATTAAGTATTTTCGAATTATGGAAATGTGTTTTGTGAAGATAATTTGAGCTGTTTTAAGTATATAATATTAATTCATATTGGGGTTAAACAAAAAAAAAAAAGAATTCATGATTGCTTTATATATTTGGTAAATCTCAAGTATGTATTAAATTTTTGAAGAGATTGTAGAATCAATGAGATTATGTTATGTATGTGATTGGCGTTTGAAGTTGTGATCTTGATGTGAATTCTGCTATTTGGAGTTTTCTGACACATTTTCAAATAATCTACCAGAATTACAACAGGTAGAAAGATGAAGTTTTGAGTAGATTTAGTATTTGGTATCGATCTGATAGTCAACCACTATACTAAATGGCTTGATTTAATTAGAGGAGCTAAAGAAATAATTACAGGGATTGTATGATAAGAGGATTATCAGACCGAGTAAGCCACTTTACAGCATACTAGCCTTACTTGCTAAGGAAATCCGGAGTCTTATGGGTCATGAAGTATCAAGAGTGGATGCCAATAAGATTCTCCTAAAATAAAAGTTGTAGATCAGTGGGAAAGACCTAAAATTGTTAAGATGATTCAGAGTTGGGGTATAAGGAGACTTGGAATATGAATTACATATCGAATCTAAGGTTGTAAATTGTATATGCTTATGTATCGAATGCAAGACTTAATCGGAATAAGGAAAGAGCTTTGTTATGATTGATGTATGAAATGAGACAAGTTTTGAAGTGTAATAAATTTTGGATATAGGATTATAATTTGAATGAGAGATGTACACAACTATGAATATTCTTGTGTAAGACCCGAATTTTTATCAAATTCCTTATGGTTCATATGATGTGAACATGGTTGGATGTAAATTGAATCATAAGAAGAGTTGTACGTGAATGAAAAATGCAAATGGAATGAATAAAAATTCTCGAATGCATTTAAAGATCAAATGAAGGATTGAAATGGCCACAAATTAAACGAATAGGATTCGGACCATTCGGATTGGAGATAAGGATTTAAAATACGAAATAAGAAAGGGTTCATGAAGGGAAGTTGTGTTGATTTGGTCCCGAACACGTTGAAGGGAAAAACGGTTAAAAGACCCAAAATTTGGTGTCAATTCGCTAAGAAATTTACACTGTAAACATGGATTCAAGAAATCTTGATCAATAAAGTAGAAATAATTAAATTTCAGGTTAAATTGATAAAGATATGAAATTATTGGAATAAACCGAAATTTTCACCTCGAGAAATTTTCCCAAAAATATGAGAAAAATCCCTCGGGAAAATAAGATAAATATATATTTAATTGATTTAAATATATATATTGGGGTAATTTGGGTACATAATATCTTATATTATATTTTAATAAAATATAATATAATAATAAATAAATAAAAAAGAAAAGAATCACGAAATCGCGAGTCTGGAACAGAAGGCAAACGAGGACGCAAGCCGAGGGCCTCCCCCTTCTGCCTTATCGATCGGAGACGCCAAGGAGATCCATACGAGGTGGTCGAGCCATCGCCGGCACTGGTGGAGGACGAAGGAAGCGACGAACGGCGACCGGCAAGAGAGAGAGAAAGAAAAGAGAGAAACCGAGAGAGAGGAGAGAAAATGGAGGAGAGAGAGGTGAACGGAGGCGATGGAAGGGGGGAACGCCTCGCCATCGACCAGAAGGGATGACCAACGACGATGATCCAGTCGTAAATTGGTGAGAAACGACGCCAATCGGGAGTGAAAGAAATGGTAGCGACGTCGAAGGGAGAAGAGGCCGGACCGGCCACTTTTCGGCCAGCCTTGGCGAAACCGACACCAGATCCATGCACCGGACGACCTCGCGGATCTACTAGAGACGGAAACCGATGAAAAATCGATCGACGAAGCTCTGAATGGCGAAGAAGAAAATTAGATCAGACTAAATCGGACTGAACCGAACCGGCCTGAACCGGGTTGAACCGGACCGAACCGGTTCAGCCAGAAAAGAAGAAGAAGAAAGAAAAAGAAAAAGAAAAGAAAAATGGGAGAAAAATTCCAGTGATGCAATCGAGCTACGGGTAAACTGGTAAGCGGTCAAAATTGACTGAGTTAAATTTCAGAATATTTAAGTTGATTAACATCCGACTGAAAATTGACCGAAAAACTATGTAATTGTGTAGCTCGACAATTGACGTCAAACGAGGCTCGAGTCAGCCTCGATTTGTGTACTATCATGGAATCTGGGGTAAGTAACCTTTATTTACGACAATTTGCATAGTTATACGTGTTAGAAATTTACCGCATAAATTACGGATTAATTTCGTGTAAAATGAATTAAATTCTGGAATTTAAGATAAATTTTCGTAAATAATTAATTGAGCTATCCAAGAGTTTAGAACGAGACCCAATAAATACTGATGGGCCTAATGAGCCCAATAGGCCTCGATAATGTGAATAGTAAGTGAAAAATGGGCTTAAGGCCGATTAAGGCCATTAAGGTACAATCGGGCCCAAGATTGTAAACGGGCCCAATACTTTGAATTAAGCTCAGAAATGATGAAATAAAGTTAATTGAATGATTTCTAACCCGATAAATAATTATACACAGCTCTGGAGATTTGATTGGGAGCAAATCGTACTGCATAACGAGACATCGGTAAAAAGGTCAGATTGTACATAAAAATGAGGTAAGGGAATTTTACGAGTAGTTAGAGGTAGCTACGCGTATTTTTAATAGCTTTTCTATACACTGAAAATGTATAAAGGTCCTAGAAATGGATTAAAAATTTTAAGGACTCGGGATAGGTAAAAGATTATTTTACCCTGACACGCCCTAAACATATTACCGCAAGTGCACGGGTCGTACAAGTAATAATGGGATTTGAGTCCCGAGTTATCGTCCCTCAGAGAAGTTGGTTAGCCCAATTAACTACCGGTTAATCTTACCCTAAGTATATTCTAGCAAATTATAAAATTGAAGGGTGATCTACAAAAGCTAACAGTACTGAAAATAATAGAACTATAAAATAAAGAAAATAAAACCGAGTAAAATTACCTACAGTGCTCCACGCAATTAAAAGCAAATACCTACGAAAATAATTAAAACAGTTAAAACTAATTAACGCAATTAAAATAAAATGCAAATATGGAAATAAAGAAATAAAATTAATTAAACTACAATTAAACAACTCTAAATTAGAATGTGCATGCAAATTAATCTAATTTATAAAAATTGCAATTTAAACTAACCTAAGATCTATTAAAAGAAAATCCTAGAAAATTAAGAAAAATAATCATAAATCTAAATGTCTAAACTAATGAATCTAAAATTACTCTTAAATATATCTAAGTACTAACTTAACACTAGAATCTAACTAATGCATGAAACACATTTTTGGATTATTCATTTTAAAATGAAAGCTTAAAATGCATAAAATGAGTTTATCTAAATTAATTTAAAGCAGAACCCCTAATACTAGAATAAAAATTAATTAGTGACCTAATTAAATTTAAGTTAATCTAACGAAACAAAGCAATTATGACTAACATGCAAATTAGAAATCAACTAACTAAGCTAACTAATAAACTTGAAATTAATCTATCTAAAAATGCATGTAAAATGAATTAAACCACTACAATAGGAATTTGCCAAACACGGCCTTAGGCAATTACAAAACCATCAAAGTGGTCCCGATTGCACAACTGCACACATTTCTTCATCAGTTGCTCTAGCCGTGTCCTGCTCTTTCCCGCACGGTCCCACTGTTCAGGTAATGCACCGGTCTTTGCTACTCGCGGGTTCTGCTTATGGTTCTGTTGTCCTGCATAGCTGGCAACAGCTCCACATACTGCTCTGCTCCAGGCGGTGTCCTCCTCGCTGCAAGGTAGCTACAGCATGTCGTGCAAGCAGCAGCAGCTCTTGTGTTTACCTTATTTCGCTAGTGAAATCGTGTACCTGCAGTAGAACATAACTACTTCAGTTTTATTCCCTGTAATGCTGTACTAACTGCCTCTCTTGGAATCGGTCATGCCTTCTCTTGCCTCAACTGTTCATTTCCTGCACCAGCAACCTTGGTTCAATCAGCAGCACAAGTCCTTCACAGCAGCCCAGTTTTCATGCTGTGTTCATCCGGAGAATAATAAATCACCGAGGCAAGACTCATAGAAAAAGAAACATATGTAGAGAACCGAAGCTTCAGCAAAACTAAATAATCTAAACAGAAAATCAGCAGAAACACAAAGGAAATCGAGCAACATGGATTAATACTGATTACACAAATAAACTCACATGAACAGTATAATAGATAAATAACAGAGCAGAACAGAGGAGAATGTGTAACCTATGTATACTGTATGAGTTCACTCATCCTATGCTCTATTCCACTGGCAACAAACTTACCCTCATTAGTACCAATGAGCAAAAGAAAAGAAGAAAAAGAAAATGTAAAGATGAGTAAATGCAAAACAAATCTAACTAGATGCTAACCTAGTAACCGAAAACTAATCTTCTAAAATGTAGAGAAGTGAGGTATTAATATAATGCAGTGAATGGAAGTAGATAATGAAACAGAAACTACAATGCACTAAAAGTCATTAAACTTAAAGCAAAAGAAAAAGAAGAAAGAAAAACTCAGTAACTAAAAATGAAACCGAACTAGAGGAAACCATAAAACAGAGAAATACAAGCTCCAGAGGTCACGCTTGGCTTCATTATTTGCTCATCTTACCGATGTTCCACTGTGCCAGTAATGCAGGAACAATACATGACATTGAATCTTGCATCAAGGCATCAGAACAGGACAATGGCAATAACAATTGAAGCATAAAGAGCGACTGTAGCGAAATATGAATAAGCAGTAGAAAATCAAAGAAAGAAAATTGAAATAGGTAGTAAACCGAGGGCAATAATATAAAAATAATAACTTTTAATTAAAACTCAAACAGTAAAATAATAATGGAATGGAAACTGAACAAATCCTAGAAGAAATATGATGAATCGTGGCTGCTGTCACCAGCCGAAAAAAAATTAAAAGAAAACCTAAAAAAATAAAACCTAACAATAAATGTTTAACCTACAAAAAACTAAAGCTCCCTTTCAATTGCCATCTTTTTCTTATTTATATACACACTTAAGGGTACAATTATAATTTTTTCCATCCTAGATGAGTTGGCATTGTTTGGCTACTTGTCTTCACACCATTGGCTCCTTGAAAAATAATATTTCAATGTCATCTGTCTTTTTGTCCAATTGGATGTGCTAGGCTCATGTTGTTCGCGTGGTCCAGTCTCGATTTTAGCTCAATTTCGATCCATTTTATATCGAAATATTCAAAATTCATCCGAATTTAATTTATCTGCAAACATGAAAATTTTAATTAATAAAGGGGATAATTAACAAAATAAATTGGGGATTTAAATAATTTATTAGGAAATTAAGCACAAATAATCTAAAAATATATAATTATCATACCCCTTTTGAGGAAAATTCACCTAAGGATGGTGAAAGCGTGACATGCATGAAATGCATGATTTGAAGAATTTTCGTGACTTTTTAGCAAAGCAAATTGGTACATTGGCCAATATTTGCATAAATATCACAAGATAACACTATGTAAGTGTTATTTAGATTTAAATGAAATTTCTTTGGAAAATGGACCAACTATCAAGTTTATATGAAAACAGATGGTGCTGGAGCCTTGCTCACACTATATCTGAGTTTGTGAGTGTACATAATGGTGCTGGAGCGGTTGCTTGCACCAATTTGTGTGACATGATATTCATAAAAAAGGTGCTGGAGCGATAACTCGCACTAGTTTTAATGATTTGACATGCATGAGAGGTGCTAGAGCTTAGCTCACACGAGTTTTGAACTGTGTGATGCATGCATTAGTGCTGGAGCAGGGGCTTGCACTAGAGTTTTACATGTATGGGTGCAGGAGCCTAGCTCGCACTAGATTTTCACATGATTTTCGTGACAGGGTGCTGGAGTCTAACTCGTACCAGATTTTCACTTAATTTTTATGACAGAGTGCTGGAGCCTAGCTCGCACTAGTTTTACATGATTTTGATAAAGTACTGCAGTTTATCTCGCACGAGATTTTCTTAGATTTTATGAGAGTGCTGGAGTATTGCTCGCATTGATTTTATGAGACGTACGATAAGCCGTGCGTGGATCGTCGGGTAGACTGTGTGTCACACCGATTAAATATGCTCACACCTGCATTTTGAGACAGGCACGATTATTGATATGAGATGTGGGTCCACGGAGTACGTTATACCGTGTAAGTAGCATGGAGTACGTTGTACCGTGCTGGGATTGATTATGTGGCATCTTCGGATACGAGTGATTGGGCAGTACCGACGAGATGGACTGGCCCACTTCCAGGAGCGATTCTCGATAGTGGTGAGACCCCGCACACAGGATCCGTGTAGTGGAGGGATCACGAGGATATGGCCATAGTCCTGGTTATATGCTTGAGATATATATTGCCTAGTCTCATATGTTACTATCCGATGTTTTGAAAGTTTAGAATACGTGGATTTTGAGTGAGTCCGGACCACCCAAGGGAGGGGTTAGATCTTGACTGATGATATTGGTTTTGTTGTGAATAAATGAAATTTTCAATGTTTTCGAAAATGCTTGGAAATAAATGGTTTTATGTGGATCTGGATCACCTGAGGGAGGGATTGAGTCCTGATGAGTGTGACTGATATGTGATTTGATGAGAATGAAACTGGGATTTAAACTGAAACTTGTATGACATTATTTTCATGCTATTTAAACCCATGTGTGAGGTAAACTGGTTTTACATGACATTCATGGTGTGGCATATGGGTATGCGTGAAGGTTTTGTGAAAACTCGCATGATGTATTTTTCATAATTATATATAATTCATGCGATGAAATGTTTTAGCATGAGGAGGTTATTCATGCCTTAATTGCAAATGCATCATTTTGAGTTAATTTATGCGTTTTATGATTTTACACGAGATGCCATTGAGGCATGAGTTGCATGATTTCCATAAGCACGAACAACTTTTATAAACTATGGCATTGATGTGTGCATGATTTCTTGCTTAAGCTTTAAACGAAAAGAAATGGATTTAAGGGCATGGCATTATGAGCATGTAGATAGTGGAGCTATCTACTTACTTGCATAATTGCCATACTGAGCATGTGGTTGCTCACCCCCTTATTTTCCCCTTTTTTTAAAGCACTCGCAGTAGATGGTGAGCGCTGATGACTTGCATTCTTGGTCTCCGCTGTTCCCAACATCGAGAAAAGGTATACACACTTGTATGATTTTTGTATCTAAATATGTAAATGCAGAGTATTGTAAATCTATATAACGTCGGGGATGTAAGGTTATGTAAATGAAATTATGAATGTAACATGAAAATGGAATGATAAATAGTGTGAGGGGACAAACACCGAATCATAGCCCAACTGTTGGTAGGATGGTCACGATGAGAGGAAAGTAATAATTAAATATGGAAGAAAAACAAAAAAAATTTACTCTGATTTTTTAGTCGTGACAATTGGTGGTATCAGAGCTGAGTTGGCCTGATATGAGTCGATGTTAATGGTTAAGGTAGTTTACATCCCGATGTATTGTGCTGTGCTTAGATATAATTGTGTATATTGAGATGGAATTGTAGCTAAGAATTTGGTTTTGAATGCAAGAATCTATTTATTAACTGATAGCCGTTATGGTAGATGGGCGAGAGTATACATCCTCGAGACTCAGGATGAGATTGAAGTGGAGGCTGGTATTGAGTATGCCCCACAGAGTCCGACAGAGAGACCGGACAATATTGAGACACGCTTCGCGAGGTTGGAGCGGAGTGTGGAGAATATTTTGGGACTTATTTACTCAGAGTATGTATGGGATTTGAGGGCGAGTCGGAGTCCGCTCGACCCATCTTAAGAGTTAGACATCCAGAGCTAACATGAGAGATAATTCTGGATGTATTTCGGTGATAACATATTTCGGACACTACTTAAAGAAAATTATAGATAAAATTCTTTACTCTGACCTAGAAGAAACTGGTTGGCTAACTAGTATGAATCTCAGTTTATATCCCTGGGCAGGTATGACCCCGACACTATGAACAATGAGAGTCGGAATGTTCGAAAGTTCATGGAAGGGCTCAGACTGTTAATTAGAGTCCGATTGTCTCCATTAGATATCATATCACTACCTAGGTCGAGGTAGTGCACAGACTATAGTTGTGTAAATAACAATTTGAGTTGCACGCCTCTAAGATTGGGAAAGGAAGTAAGGGTCGAAATAGAGACAGAAAGAGAATAGTGGATGATAAAGATGTCAGAGCGGGAAAGAGACCATTTGGTAAGAGATTTAGAGTTGTCGAGTCATGGGGTATTGTGATTAGAGGACCCCAACCTGCTACTGAGCAGGGTTGAATATGTGGTAGTTACCACAGAAATAAGATGTTCGACGAGGGCGAGTGTAAGCCTTAGACCAGGACACTACTGATGTTTCATTTGATATGGTGGAGGGTACCACCGTGATTGTGAATAATGAAGCAACTACCTTAATTGATCCTGGTGCCATGCATTTTTTTTATACATCTCTTATTTGCATATAAGTTAGTGAAAGACGTGAATGCCTACACCCTTGGGGACAATGCTGATAGTTAGCACCCCAATGTAGGAGGGTTAACTAATGGAATAATTATGAAGAGATTATATGTCGAAAACGAGGGAAGAAGTATAAGTCAGCCGATTTTATTCAGTGGAATATGAATAATTTTGAAGTAATATTTGAGCATAAATTGGTTGGCTGTAAACTATGTTGTTAAGATTTCTATCCTAAGATAGTGATATGGTTACCCCTGAAAACTATATTGTAAGTTTTGACAAGTAATGAAAAGGGGTGTAGCGATTAAAATTAAAGGAGTAAATGATTGTACTCACAAAATGAGTAATGATGGGAATGTTTTCTCGTTTGTGTTGTTGGTATGGATAAGGCACATCCGGAGTTAACAGATATCCTTATGGTCAGGGAGTTTCCTGATATCTTCCCGGATAATCTACTAGGGTTGCCACCCGTTAAAGGAATGAAGTTTTGTATTGATTTGGTACCTGGTACAGAGCCGATATCCTAACCACGGTATAAAATGGTATTAGTGGAAATGGAAGGACTAAAGAAGCAATTACCGGAGTGATTGGATAAAAGTTCATCAGATCTTTTTAGAGATCGATTTGAAGTCTGGGTAACATCCGTTAAGAGTTCGGAATGTGAATGTGCCCAAAATGATTTCCGAAACCGTTAGGGCATTGATGAACAAGGTATTTAAACTTTACCTGGACTAATTTGTGGTCATCCTTAGTGATGATATTTTCATGTATTCGAAGTCCAGGGAAGAGCATGAGCAGCAACTGAAACTATTTTACAGATGAATTGTTGAGAGTTTCTCGAAATGGGCTGCTCAGTTGACACACCTCGTTCAGGAAAAGAATGCATACGAGTAGGATGATAAGTATGAAAGTAGTTTCGGTGAGTTTTGGTGTATTGAGGTATGAACTGACCACCATAATTATTTTCACCATACCCAATAGCTCAAGAGGTTTCGCAGTGTATATGGATACCTCAAAATAATGAGTAGGCTGTGTATTGATGCAAAATGGGAAGATAGTCGATTATGGATCCAGACGACTCATGGATCATGAAAGAAACTATCTGACCCATGATTTAAAGTTGGCAGCAGTAGTGTTTGTACTAAGTATATGGCACTACTATGTACACGGTGAGAAATTTTAGGTATGCACTGATCATAAAAGCCCCAAGTATCTGTTTTCACAGAAAGAGTAGAATATGAGATAACATAGAGGGTTAGAGCTTCTGAAGGATTATGATTGTTGAAATTGTACCACCTAAGAAAGGCTAATGTAATAGCTGATGCCTTGAGCAGAAAGAGCCTCGGGATGGTATCATAGATGAGGGTCAGGGAGCGTGAGCTGGTAGAGCAGTTGTGAGCCTCAGTAGTGATGTGATCCCTTCTGATGATGATAGTGATTGTGTGACAGCTAGCCTAAGATTAGAACCGGATTTGAGTGATCGAATTTTACAAGCTTAGCGTGATGATCGACAGGTTGTCGATAGTGTGGGTCAGATTTAGATAGGTACAGGGATAGAGTTCACAGTGAATAATGATGGCTTACTGAGGTTCAGAGATAATATAGGTGCTCCCTAGGACCACAGTTGATGAGATAGTGTTATTGTCAGAAGCACACTCTTTCGGATATACAGTGCATCCGGGAAGTAATAAATATATCAGAATCTCTGAAAAGGGTATTGGTGGTCAGATATGAAAAGAGACATTGTAGAGATTGTGTAGAAATGTCTCGTAGGTCAGCAGCTTAAGGTAGAGCAATAGAAGTTTGCAGGGCTATTGCAGCCTCTACCTATATCGACACGGAAATGAGAGTAAGTTACCACGGATATCGTGATGGGTTATAGAGGACCGTAGGAATCACGAGGCTATCTGGGTGATAGTCGATAGATTGACTAAGTCTAACCACCTTCTGGCTATGGAAATCCCCAGATACTCTGAGTGCGTAGGCGGATTTATGTGTAAGAGAGACTGTGGAACACCATGTAGCGTTCCAGGGAGCATGGTAACAGATAGGGATTTTCGCTTCACTTTCCACTTCTGGGAACATTTTTTAGGAAGCTATGGGAACCCGATTGAGTATTAGTGCAGCTTTTCATCCTTAGACAAATGATCAGTCAAAGAGGACTGTACAGGTTCTGGAGGATATGATGAGAGCGTGTGCCCTTGATTTATAAGCTCCTGTGATGATCAGTTGCTACTAATTGAATTCGCCAATAGCGACAGTTATCAATTGAGTATTGGGATAACATTATATGAGGCATTGTATGGCTGTAGGAGTTATTCTCTGATTCAATGGGAAGAAGTGAGTGACAGATAGAGAATTGCTCCTGAATTGGTATAATAAGTCTTTGAAGGTGTTCAGTTGATTGTGAGTGATGGAGAATACCTCAGAGCAGACAGAAAAGCTATGCTGACAAGAGACGAAGACAGTTGAAGCTCAAAGAGAGTATGTCGTATGTTGAAAAATTGATTCCGAAATTAAATAGGGAGGAGAAAGTATTGAGGTTTAACACGATCTCCCTAGTCAAAGTCCTTTGGAAGTATTACACTCTGGAAAAAGTCACATGGGAATTAAAGAGTATGATGCGATAGATGTACCTGGAGTTGTTTATGGACCCATTTGACTTGGTTCTAATTCGGAGGACAAAATTTCTTAAGTGGGGGAGATTATGTAAGACCCAAATTTTTATCAAATTCCTTATGGATCATATGATGTAAACATGGTTGGATGTAAATTGAATCATAAGAAGAGTTGTACGTGAATGAAAAATGCAAATGGAATGAATAAAAATTCTCGAATGCATTTAAAGATCAAAAGAAGGATTGAAATGGCCACAGATTAAACGAATGGTATTTGGACCATTCAAATTGGAGATAAGGATTTAAAACACGAAATGAGAAAGGGTTCATGAAGGGAAGTTGTGTTGATTTGGTCCCGAACATGTTGAAGGGAAAAACGGTCAAAAGACCCAAAATTCGGTGTCAATTCGCTAAGAAATTTACACTGTAAACATAGATTCAAGAAATCTTGATCAATAAAGGAGAAATAATTAAATTTCAGGTTAAATTGATAAATATATGAAATTATTGGAAGAAATCGAAATTTTCACCTCGAGAAATTATCCCGAAAATATGAGAAAAATCCCCCAGGAAAAATAAGATAAATATATATTTAATTGATTTAAATATATATTGGGATAATTTGGGTATATAATATATTATATTATATTTTAATAAAATATAATATAATAAAAATAATAAAAATAATAAAAAATTTTAAAAAAAGAAAAGAATGGCGAAATCGCGATTCTGAAACAGAAGAAAGAAACAGAAGGCAAACGAGGAAGCAAGCCGAGGGCTCCCCCTTCTTCCGCACCGATCGAAGACGCCGAGGAGACCCAGACGAGGTGGCCGAGCCATCGCCGGCGCTGGTGAAGGGTGAACGAAGCGGTGAACGACGACCAGCGAGAGAAAGAGAAAGAAAAGAGTGAAACCGAGAGAGATGAGAGAAGATGGAGGAGAGAGAGGCGAACGGAGGCCGAGGAAGGTGGAACGCCTCGCCACCGATAAGAAGGGATGACCAACGACGTCGATCCAGGCGCAAATCGGTGAGAAACGGCTCTGATCATGAGAGAAAGAAATGGGTAGCGACGTCGGAGGGAGAGGAGGCCGGACCGGCCACTTTTCGGCCAGCCCTGGTGAAACCGACCCCAGATCCATGCACCGGACGACCCCGCAGATCTGTTAGAGACGAAAGTGGCGAAGAATTGACCGACGAAGCTCTAAATGGCGAAGAAGAAAATCAGACCTGATTGAACCGGGTTGAACCGGGTCGACCCGGGTCGAACTGGTTCAGCCAGAAAAGAAGAAAAAGAAAGAAAAAGAAAAAGGGAAAAGAAAATAAAAGAAAAATGGGAGAAAAATTCTAGTGATGTAATCGAGCTACGGGTAAACCAGTAAGTAGTCGAAATTGACCTAGTTAAATTTCAGAATATTTAAGTTGATTAATATCCGACTGAAAATTGACCGGAAAAATATGTAATTATGTAGTTCGACAATTGATGTCAAACGAGAGCTTGAGTCAGCCTCGATTTATGTACTATCATGGAATCTCGGGTAAGTAACCCATATTTACGACAATTTGCATAGTTATGCGTGTTAAAAATTTACCGCATAAATTACGGATTAATTTCGTATAAAATCAATTAAATTTTGGATTTTAAGATAAATTGTCGTAAATAATTAATTGAGCTATCCAAGAGTTTAGAATGAGGCCCAATAAATACTGATGGACCCAATGAGCCCAAAAGGCCTCGATAATGTGAATAGTAAGTGTAAAATGGGTTTAAGGCCGATTAAGGCCATTAAGGTACAATTGGGCCCAAGATTGTAAACGGGCCCAATACTTTGAATTAAGCTCAGAAATGATGAAATAAAGTTAATTGAATGATTTCTGACCCTATAAATAATTATACACAACTCCAGAGATTTGATTGGGAGTAAATCGGACTACGTGACGAGACATCAGTGAAAAGGTCAGACTGTACAGAAAAATGAGGCAAGGAAAACTTGTGAGTAGCTAGAGGTAGCTATGCGTATTTTTAATAGCTTTTGTATACACTGAAAACGTATAAAGGTCCTAGAAATGGATTAAAATTTTTAAGGACTCGGGATAAGTAAAAGACAATTTTACCCCTACTGAGGAAAATTCACCTAAGGATGGTGAAAGAATGACATGCATGAAATGCATGATTTAAGAAATTTTCGTGACTTTTTAGCAAAGCAAATTGGTAGATTAGCCAGTATTTGCATAAATCTCACAAGATAACACTACATAAGTGTTATTTAGATTTAAATGAAATTTCTTTGGAAAAAGGACCAACTTTCAAGTTTATATGGAAACAGATGGTGCTGGAGCCTTGCTCGCACTATATCTGAGTTTGTGAGTGTGAATAATAGTGCTAGAGCGGTTACTCGCACCAATTTGTGTGACATGATATGCATAAAAAAGGTGCTGGTGTGATAGCTCGCACTAGTTCTAATGATTTGACATGTATGAGAGGTGCTAGAGCTTAGCTCGCACGAGTTTTGAACTGTGTGACGCATGCATTAGTGCCGAAGCAGGGGCTTGCACTAGAGTTTTACATGCATGGGTGCTGGAGCCTAGCTCACACCAGATTTTCACATGATTTTTCGTGATAGGGTGCTGGAGTCTAACTCGCACCAAATTTTTACTTGATTTTTATGACAGAGTGCTGGAGCCTAGCTCGTACTAGTTGTACTTATGAGATTTTATGTAACGTGTGCTGGAGCTTTGCTCGCACGAGATTTTCTTTGATTTTTTGAGAGTGCTGGAGCATCACTCGCACTGATTTTATAAGACATGCGATGAGCCGTGCTTCAAGCATCGGGTAGACTGTGTGTCACGCTGATTAAATATGCTCGCACGTGCGTTTTGAGACAGGCACAATTATTGATATGAGATATGGGTCCACGGAGTACGTTATACCGTGCAAGTAGCATGGAGTACATTGTACCGTGCTGGGATTGATTATGTGGCATCTTTGGATGCGAGTGGCATCTTTGGATGCGAGTGGCATCTTCGGATGCGAGTGATCGGGCAGGACTGACAGGATGGACTGACCCACCTCTCGAGGCTGTTCCCAATAGTGGTGAGACCCCGCACACAGGATTCGTGTAGCAGAGGATCACGAGGATATGGCCATAGTTCTGGTTATTTACCTAAGATATATATATATTGCCTAGTCTCGCATGTTACTATCTGATGTTTTGAAAGTTGAGAATGCACACCCGAGGGAGGGGTTGGATCCTGACTGATGATATTGGTTTTGTCGTGAATAAATGAAATTTTCAATGTTTTCGAAAATGCTTGGAAATAAAAGATTTTATGTGCATCAAGATCACCCGAGGGAGGGGTTGAGTCCTGATGAGTGTGACTGAGATGTGATTTGATGAGAATGAAACTGGGATTTAAACTGAAACTTACATGACGTTATTTTCATGCTATTTAAACCCATGTGTGAGGTAAACTGGTTTTACATGACATTCATGATGTGGCATATGGGTATGTGTGAAGATTTTGTGGAAACTCAGCATGATGTATTTTTCATAATTATTTATAATTCATGCAATGAAATGTTTTAGCATGAGGAGGTTATCCATGCCTTAATTGCAAATGCATCATTTTGAGTTAATTCATGCGTTTTATGATTTTACATGAGATGCCATTGAGGCATGAGTTGCATGATTTCTATAAGCACGAACAACTTTTATAAACTATGGCATTGATGTGTGCATGATTTCTTGCAGGAGCTTTAAACGAAAAGAAATGGATTTAAAGGCATGGCATTATGAGCATGTAGATAGTGGAGCTATCTACTTACTTGCATAATTGCCTTATTGAGCGCGTGGTTTCTCACCCCCCTTTATTTTCTGCTCTTTTCAAAGCACTCCCAGTAGATAGTGAGCGACTGATGACTTGCATTCTTGGTATCCGCTGCTTCCCATCATCGAGAAAAGGTATACACACTTGTATGGTTTTTGTATCTAAATATGTAAATGCACAGTACTGTAAACGTATATGACGTCAGGGATGTAAGGTTATGTAAATGAAATTGTGAATGTAACATGAAAATGGAATGATAAGTAGTGTGAGGGACTAACACCGAATCATAGCCCAACTGTTGGTAGGATGGTCACGATGAGAGGAAGGTAAGAATTAAATATGAAAGAAAAACAAAAATAATTTGCTCTAATTTTTGGGTCGTCACATGTTGGGTATGTGAAATGATTCGGATCGAGTGACGTGAACGAAGAACGTGTGGTGACTAAAGGATAAATGTCAAATCGCGATAAATTATGGTGTCCTACTAAACCCTTATATCCATAACCAGTTTATGTGGTCAAGCCCGATGGCTAATAAAGGTATTTCAAAATTCCTCCCCGCTAGAGAGACTCGACATCGTCTAGAAGTACCCAAATCCATAACCCATAAATTGGAATTGACAGTTGTATTATTTGCGTTTGAAGTTAGGATACCATTACTTGTGCAGTTAAGTATTATAGAATTTTATTGATCATGAAAGTTTTAAATTTCACAAAGCAATTTAACACAAGGAAAAGAAATAGCTAAAGCTGACACCTTGAAAAAAAAAAAACTCAGCCTAGAGTCGCATGAACTGTTAGGGAAAGAAAATTGTTGGAATGTTTTGCGAACCTCAAATTGGATGTGGTTCTTTTGATATTGATGTTTACTCTAGGTAGTTAACCTAAGAGTGGAAAACTGGATTGAATAAATCAAATCATTTAGGCTCAGCGTAATGATAAATACTGTATCAATAGGGCTAGTTAGATATCAAAGGGTACTAAAATAGATTTGGTATTGGCAGTGATGATTTTTTTAGATTTAAAAACAGAATTGTGTACCCCATGATCTATAGTTAAAGAAATTAATGTTGTCAGAGGCTCATCCATAAAGATACACTTTGCATCCGAAAAATAGTTAAATTTATCAAGACCTCCTAAAGGTACATTGATAATCAGGTACGATAAAGGATGTAACTAAATTTCAGACTAAATGTTTCATATGTGAGCAGATTAAGGTAAAGTACCAGAAGCCTAAGAGGTTATTACAACTTTTACCCATGCCAATATGGAATTGGGAGCATGTACTCAGGATTTTAAAAGGACTCTTGGAAAGACCATTTGCCATCAGCAGAGCTTGCACATAATAATAATAATTACCACTCAATTATCGGAATGGCCCCGTATGAAGCTCTTTATGGACGGAGGTGTGGATCACCGATTGGTTGGGAAGAGGTTGGTGACAGGAAGATTTATGTCTCAGACTTGGTTGAGAAATATTCGAGAAGGTTAGCATGATTTGTAAAAGGCTCAAAACAGCCCGGGATAGACAGAAAAAAAATTAAAATTAAAATTATGTAGATCATCAGAGAAGAGATTTGAGGTTCGAAGTGGGTGATCATCTTTTCTTAAAAGTTTCTCCGACAAAAGGTGTGATGAGATTTGGGAAGAAAGAAAAGTTGAGTCCTCGGTATATAGGACCATTTGAGATATTGGAGCGTGTTGGCGAAGTAGCGTACCGACTAGCTTTATCACCCCAGCTAGCTAAGGTACATAATGTATTCTATGTATCCATGCTCCGTAAATACTAGCCCGATCCTTCTCATATCATTGCTTATGAACCTTTGGAGTTAGGATAAGATTTGAGCTATGAAGAGAAACCGGTTCGAATTCTTGATAGGAAGGATGGAGTCTTGAGGTCTAAAACCATTCCTCTCGTCAAAGTTCTCTGGCAACACTATACTACTGAGGAAGCAACGTAGGAATTGGAGAGTTCGATGAGAGAGAGATCCCCACATCTTTTCTAACTTGGCTCGAGAATTTGGAGGATCGAATTCCATAAGGTGGGGAGAAATGTAAGACCGCTAGTTAAATACTAAGTCATATTTAATGTTGACGCATAAATCGGTTCATTTAGTTAAATTGGAAATTTGACTTTATAACATAGAAACAAATTTTGAATTATATGCATGTATTTGGGTGTATTTATTTGGGGTAAATTAGAAAATATAATTAAATAGGAAAAAATTATATAATTTAGTAATAAAATTTATAGAATAAATAAAACATAGTTAAAATAGAAATATATATTTTCTAACTAGAAATAAAAATTTTAAATATATATTTTCTTGGTTAATTTGAAAATTATTTAAATAAATAAAAGAGTGAAAAAAAAAGGGAAGTAAAGTTAAAAAAAAAACAAAGAAAACTGAAAAAAAAAAGGAAAAAAATAGAAGAGAATCGCGCGATAGGGTCGTGCGACCTCCTGTCGGGCGATACTCTTTCTTCTCCCCCCCTCACCAATTCGTCCTGCCTCAGACCCGTCCGGCCACCTTCGAGATGCCGGCGACGAACCGGCACCAGGAGACTGACGACCGCCGCTTCTTTCTTCACCACCGACGATATTTCCCTACTATCGTCGAAACCTGAAAACCCGAACTCCCTCTCTCCCTTCGTTTTTCGTTCGCCTGTCATTTTCCTTTGTCACCGTCGGTGACCCGATATCCCACTCGACCGACGACCTCCTTCCTCAACCACCAAAAACCACCTTTCCTCCCTTCTCTCTCCCGAACGGCCTGGAAAACTGAAACCCGAGGCCCCTAAGCCTTTCCCCTCTGTTTCGCGCCAGCCACCGGGGAGACGTCGGCTCTCCCCTCCGACCCGAACCCCAAACGACCCCATTTTTCCCTTCAGCATGTTTCCTCTTCCCCCTCCGACACCAACAATGCCAAAATAAACAAAAACCCAGTTTCCTGTTCCTCCATTATTGTACCAGCACACTTCTAGGTAAAAAACAAAATTTTTATCTAGTTAAATTTTTATACAAATAGTGTTATGGAAGTATTATGAATGTAAACAAAAAATTAATTTAATTTTTATCCTGAAGAAATTATGAAATTAGGGTTTGTAATTTGACAAAAATGGGAGATTTTGATAATTAGATTAAACACCTATATTTTGGATAAAATTTATGAATATATGTTGGATGAATTTATTGGTTGCCAACTAGATTTAATTTATTGTCAAAAGAAAATATGTAATGGGCATAGAGAGTTGGATTCGGCAAATTGACAAATTTAGAGAAAAATAGTAAAATTGAGAATTCAAGGGTTGAAGTAATTAAATTGTGTTATGAACAATATATTTGTAGTGTAGCATGATTAGAAATTTAATGCCCATAAGTTGGAGTAGAAATTAATGTTTCAGTCACCTTGGAAGGGTAGGATTAATCTATCATAATTAGGAATCTAGTTTAAACTCAATCAAATAATGTAGGTTATTTTCCAAAAAAAATAATTAATAAATAAATGAGTTCTTATAAGGCTAAAAGGAATATAAAATTTAATATATAAAACATCGTAGCAAGCCTACTTAAGTAGTCCATTAAGTTAGGCTAGTAATGTAAACTAATAGTGATAAATAAATAATTATGTCAAATATAAGTCGAATTCATATTTAGATAGTAAGCTTAATAGAAAAGGATAATAAAATAAGATGGTTTCATTTTAATGGAATTAGTAAAGTATAAAATAGATGCAAATCTTGAATATATAAAGATGAAACATTAGAAGATAATCCAACATTGATAAATGTACATGAGAAGTTAGTTTCACAATGGCACTTAGAAAATTCTTGAATAAACTATGAACTTAAATAAATAAGAAGACTGATAATTAGATGTTCATGTATGTGAAAATCGCAGCTACTACCTCGTTGGATGCCGACGAGACATAGGCACATATATGCGTGCCTAAGGCGAGAAGGGTAAATAGTGCGCATCGCTTTGGTACTAAGGGATTTATATAGCTCGTAGCTAGTAGGATACCCCCGGTTAAGCTAACTTTACTAGAAACCATAGGTTGTTAGCCTAGTTAGGATTTATTTTAAACTAAATACCTACCGTATCCGATTTTCATCAACTTCAAAACTTTGTTGTTAATTTCTAGGCTTAGTAAAAAAATGATGTTTAAATTAAGTGTACTGATTTTAGTGTCAAAAGAAAATAGTTAAACCCAAATAAGTACAACGTTTTATTACCCGATTTTATTATTTTACGCATATATGCATGATGTTATAGCTTGATTTTGTGGGCCGTTTTCAATTATGTTTTGGGAAAGTATGGTGGTGTACATAATGAAATTAGCATGCTTTACAATAATATTTCATATTTTCAAAAATTATTGGTGCATTTTTATATGAACTTGATGTTGAAAGGAAATGATTTTCATAATTTTACCGTGCACCTATTGATGTAAACTTTGAGATTCTTGGCGAATTCCCTGAAAATGCCATTGTGGCAGTCATGTCCAGTGAGAGCCATCTTTAGCATCGATAAGAGGTTCTTGGTGATTGCCTTACGATGCCAAGTGCTTCACAGGGATGCCTAGGTGGTATCGAGTTTATAGAACGTGAGAGCCATCTCTAGCACTGGTAGGAGGTTCTCTGTGATTGCCCTACGATGCCAAGTGCTTCACGGAGATGCCTTTGTGGCATTGAGATTTTCTAAGTAGCACTGGTAGGAGGTTCTGCGTGATTTCCCTACGATGCCAGCTACCTACTACTAAGACCTTGATCCCGTCTTCAGTACCCTAGTCCAGACCTGATCAGTCTAGGATAGGGCAGTAGTCACTATAGCCATAGGTGTGTTTACATTGTATAATTGAATTCCATGACAAATTTAAGATTGCTCCACATCTCGTAATTATGTTGAATATTTTTCATGAAAGCCCATGTATATGTTTTGATTTACCGTACTCGTTTCCAGCATGAATATTATACTTTCAAATTTCAAGATTTTTGAGTTTTGAAATCTTTACTTATTAAATTATGAACTATTGAGTGTAAGCTTTGTGAAATCTTTAGTTTTGAAACTCGTGTTAAACTGTAAGACTCGAAAGTTTGTAATGTAACCTTTATGACTTGTGATGTATGAGCAAGTCACATTTAATGTAAATTATGAGGAATGGATATTTGAAGTTTGTAAATGTGTATGGAATGAATACATGCAAGTTTTAAAGTGTATAGCAAGTGTAAGAGGGATATTTCCATGAGTGGAATGTGTCTATCTTGAGTTTTGAGTGGTTAAGTAAAATGGAATGAATTTATACTTCCATTTGGGTTTATATTGTATACCTTTGGCTATACACCAAATGCATACAAGTTTCAATGTATATAAAGTATGAATGGATGTCATTTTCAAGCCTTAAAAGAGGTTGGATGAGAAAATGACTATGGCAGCAAAATAAGTAAAGTTTGGTGTGTGTTTACTACAGAAAACTGCAGTAAAATCTAGAAAATATGAATGAGAGATCGATCTCATGGGATGAGAGATCGATTTGGAAGAGCAAAAAAATGCTCTTATTTGAGCAATGGAACATGTCAGCTTGATCTCCAAAGGGGCCAGATCAATCTGCTAAACATTCTGTGTTGAAGGAATCGATCTCTAAAGGTTCAGATCGATTTCCTTAAGCTACTGACTTGCAATAGATTGATCTCATGCAAGAGCAGATCGATCTCCTTAAGGTTCTGTGTTGCAACAGATCGATCTCATGAAAGAGCAGATCGATCTCATGTTATCAGGACCCCAGTTTCAATCCTTGACTTTAACCAAAAACCACAATAAATTTTTCGCATTTTTTAACTTACCTTTCCTCTCTTCAATGGTTGGGCTGTGATTCGATGTCAGAGTCTTCACTTACCATAATATCCATTCTCATACATACATGTCAATATATTAATTCTGACTGTAGTTGCTTTTATTATACATGTAAGATTTTATAAAATCTAATACGATTACATTCCCCATAATATATAACATATACATCACTCTGCTGTTTCTATGTTTAGATACACAACTCTACATAATAAGTATACCTGACAAAACGATAGGAACTAGCAGTGGACTCTGGGACACTCTCCCGCGATAACTCTCGCTCTACTGACGCTCTGTAGAGAGATGTAAAGAAAAGGGGGTGAGCATAACGCGCTCAGTAAGGAAATCAGGCAAGCAAGTAGATATCCACACTATCTACTCAAAATAGTGTTGTGCCTTGAAAACATTATTTCCTTAACTCACTTTAAAAGCATGTCTTGAAATATAATATATATGTACTTGTACAGAATAAATCCCATGTACAGAAATCATGCTTTATTTCTCAAAAGTAGGCATGTAGTGCAACACAATGCATTTATATATAAATCATGCCTTTATGTAAATCATGCCATGTATATTTAAATCACATATAAATATGGCATCAAATTATTCACAACACAAATCGGAGTCCGACCCATCCCTCAGGTCTGTCCGCAGTTTAAATCAGTCAATCAATGTGATATATCATGTGAGACTCTGTGGTAAATACAAATAGTATCCTGGATTATGATCATATCCGAAAAGTGATCCCATGCGACACAGTACTCGGTGTACGGCAATCACTGCTGTAACGGGAGGATGGTCAGTCCAATGTCAACCGCCAGCTACGTAACACACTGTACAGCGTACACCTCGTGCCACTCAGACACGGTACAAAGTACACCCGTGGACCATCACAGCCAGGGTCTTTAGCCCTCGAAACCATGGAAATCCTCATAGCCAGGGTCTTTAGCCCTCGAAACCATGGAATTAAGTATACCACGTCTATATCAACCTCATGCGGATATCCTCTCTAGCTATGACACACAGTCACACAAGAAATCAGGCATGGGTTTCAACATGTATTACATATCACATACAGTGTGCATCTTGAGTGCGACTCACAGTCGTTACTCCGCTCAAACACTGTTTCACATCATAAAACTCAACTCTAGTGCGAGCAATCTCTAGCAACTAGGTCAATGCATAGTTTATGTATTAAATCAAGTACGAGCAATAGCTCCCAGTACTATGCTATGCACAATATCAAAATCAAGTACGAGCAATCGCTCCCAGTACTATGTCATGTATAAACCATGAAAAATCGAGTACGAGCCAATCGCTCCAGCACTCTGTCATGCATATATCATTCAAAGCTGAGTACGAGAAAAACTCCAGTACTCTATCATGCATGTCATGAAAATCTAGTGCGTATCAAAATCCAACACTAATGTTATGTGGAAAACATATGAATCCCAGTGCGAGCTGTGCTCTAGCACGATTCATTCTCACATAATATGATAGATGGCTATTTAAAAGGGATTGTTTACAAAATAGTAAAATCAGCACTAAAAGTGTGCTTAAGTCATATCAACCTTAAAATCATTAGCCCATCTATTTATTTTCATGCTAATAGCATTTAAACACTCACAATAGCATTTTCCATGCTTTTTGCAACTTCTCACAAAAGTTGACTTTTTGACTAACAAGGGGAAAAATCATAATTTGCCACTATCGGGTCGCAATAATTATTATTCACTTTCTCTGACCCTCAGAGTTTTTAAGTGAATGCAGAAGCAGTTGAAAATACGTGCAGGTATCTCTAACTACTCGCAAAAGTCCCTTACCTCGGATCACGTCAAGTGACCTCACTTCCTCGGTGCTGCTAAATCCCGCAGTCCGATCAGCTCTCGATGTAAACTTCGGAGCTGTAAATAACCATTCCTCAGGTTAATTATCATTTTCCTACTGTATTACACATTAATACAGTTTAATTTCCCTTAATGGGCCTTAAAAATCCTTAATGGGCCTAACTAGGCCTTAAACCCATTTCCAATTTACTATTTACTTTTGTTGGGCCTATTGGGCTTGTGGGGCCCACCAACTCTTATTGGGCTTGTCTTAGGCCCATCACACCCTATTGGGCCTAAAAATATTGGGCTTGGCCCATTAGGCCCCTCGGCCACATGCCTTGGTCGAGAGCTTAGCCATTCTCGGTTTCCACCATGGCATGCCATACATGCCTATTTCCTAGCCATTTTCACTTAGGCATTTTCACATACACTTGGTAGGCAATATTACCAATCATCCTATTGTTCATTTAGGCATTTTATCAAACACCTTGATTGCCAACAATTTACATGTATTAATTAATCAATTTGATTAATTCTAATTATACCATTAACATTAATACATGTGTACTAATCCATTTATGTCTTAAAATCAAATTGACATATTTCAATATCCCATTGATCACTCTCGGCCTAACCCTCTTCATGGTGATTTAATATGTTTCAATGCTTAAAACATATATCAACATACTTGAAATCATTCATACATTAACATATATGAAATTGGAAATTAGAAAATATACCAATTGTAGTGTTCTCCTTTTGGCCGAATCTTTGGAGGCCTCGGTTTGCACTCTATGGCTCCTTGATAGCCAATTCCAACATATGTTAATCTCCTTTCAATTTGGAACAACTTTCATGAAGAATGCAAGTTCCAAATATGACTAATTCCTAGTGATTTCTAGTGAGAGAAAGCTTGGATGGTTATGTTTCAATGGTGTTCTTCTCTAGCCGAAATTGTGTGATGAAGAAGACAATGGTGTGGCTGCATTTATAAGCCACTTACTTAGCCATTAAGCCTTACTTTTCAGCCACTATGCTTGACTTTCCAAATCTGAACCATGAGTCACCTTATGAGTCACCTTATGAGTCATAGTTAACTTTAACTATAGTTAGATATTTATCTCATGGGCTTTTCCAATTGGGCTTCTCGGTTTGGGCTTTCCTAATGGGCTTTCGGGCTGAAATTTTTACTATACCTTGGGCCTTTTATTGACTCAAAATTTGGCTGATCAATTGGTCCAACAATTCGGTCTAAAGGACCTAAAAATTTCGATATACTTTTAGTATACCTTAATGGGCTTTAAAATTTTCACCTTAGGCCCATTACGTTTTTAACCATTAAATTTATTCCGGAATCCTTCCGAATAAATTTTCCTTACTTTTGGGGATGATTATCTTGTATTCCGGCCAAGAATATTTTCCCCAAATTTTTCTCCACACTTAGGTTAATTTCTAACCTTGATTAGTCAACTATGGTAAAAGTCCACTTTTTTAACTATAGTTGACTTTTTCCTTAACCATTGACTAAGTTGACTTTTTTTTAAATTTTTGAAAGTGTTTAATATCATGTCTTACACTCTCTTCTTTATATTCCAACCGCTCTCGGTGGATAATTTCACCCGAAACTCCTTTTCTCACCGAAAAGGTCCATTTTACCCTTTTTAGCTTTTATTCTCGTTTTGTATGTTCGAGTCTAAATCAAGCTGACTTTCCTTCATGAGCTCTCAACGCTCTCTTATTTTAAGTTCTTATTTTTAGTCAGAATGATTTAGAATGACTCGGTTTAGCCTGTGATACTCATTGCTCACATTAGGCATTTTATGTAGCTTTTGCGTGTTAATTCATTTCAATAACACTTTAAGTCTAATAAATACTCTTCTTATGATTCAACCATAATTACATAGTGTTCATACACATAGGAATCATAAGGAAATAAGCTACAAAAATCCGGGTCTGACAATCCTCCCCCACTCAGAAAATTTGGTCCTCCAAATTAGAACCAAGTCAGTCCTCAAATAGGTGAGGGTACTTCTCTCGCATCAGACTCTCTAGCTCCCAAGTAGCTTCCTCTGAAGTATGATCCTGCCAGAGAATCTTCACTAATCCGATGGTCTTCGATCTCAATACCTTCTCCTTCCTATCCAATATCTGAATCGGTCTCTCTACATATGACAAGTCTTCTCGGAGCTCCAAAGGCTCGTAACTAATCACATGTGACGGATCCGGGTGATACTTCTGAAGCATCGATATGTGGAAGACGTTGTGGACACCTGATAAGTCCGGTGGCAATGCCAACCTATATGCCTTATCTCCCACTCGATCAAGCATCTCAAAGGGTCCAATATAGCGAGGATTTAGTTTCCCTCTCTTCCCAAATCTCGCTATGCCCTTGGAAGGAGAAACTCTCAAAAATACGGACTCACCAACTGCAAACTCTAGTGGCCTACGTCTCCTGTCAGCGTAACTCTTCTGTCTACTCTGAGCTGTCCTCAGTCTCTCTACTATCAAGCGGACATCCTCAGATGCTTGCGTAACCAAGTCAGGAGCAAAAATCTTACGGTCACCCACTTCTTCCCATCCAATAGGGGAACGACATCTACGGCCATACAAAGCCTCATACGGTGCCATCCCGATACTCGAATGATAACTGTTGTTGTAGGCGAACTCGGCTAGTGGTAGGTGGTCATCCCAGGAGCCTCGATAGTCTAGCACAGATGCTCTCAACATGTCCTCCAGAGTCTGTATAGTCCTCTCTGACTGACCATCTGTCTGAGGATGAAAAGCTGTGCTCAAACTCAACTGGGTTCCCATGGCTTCCTGAAAATGTCCCCAAAAGTGGGATGTGAAGCGGGAATCCCTATCAGAGACTATGCTCACTGGTACACCGTGTAACCTCACTACCTCGCGTACGTACAGTTCTGCTAATGAACTCAGAGTATCGGTAGCTCTCATAGCTAGGAAGTGGGCTGACTTCGTCAGTCTATCAACGATCACCCATATAGCATCGTGATTCCTGCGGGTCCTCGGTAAACCCATCACGAAATCCATGGTGATATGCTCCCATTTCCATGTCGATATAGGTAGAGGCTGCAATAACCCTGCAGGTTTCTGATGCTCTACCTTCACCTGCTGACATACGAGACACTTTGCCACGAAGTCTGCTACATCTCTCTTCATACCCGACCACCAGTATTCCTTCCGGAGGTTCTGATACATCTTGTTACTCCCCGGATGCAACGTATACCTCGACGAATGAGCTTCCGCCAATATCAATCTCCTGAGACCTGGATCCTCGGGAACACATAATCTGCCTCTGAACCTCAGTAGTCCATCAGAACTCATCTCAAAATCAGTCACGGTGCCCTTCTGCATCTGACTACTCACATCCATACAAAATGGATCAATCTGCTGAGGCACTCTGATCCTGTCCAACAGGTCCGGCTCCAAGCGTAGACTAGCTATCATATAGCCTATATCCATGTCAGAAGGCACGACTCCCAAACTAAGGCTAGCAAACTGCTCTAGCAAATCATGTTCCCTAACCATCATATACGATACCATCCCCAGGCTCTTCCTACTCAAGGCATCGGCTACAACGTTAGCCTTACCCGGATGATAAAGTATCTCACAATCGTAGTCCTTCAGAAGCTCTAGCCATCTTCTCTGTCTCATGTTCAGCTCCTTCTGCGAGAACAGGTACTTGAGGCTCTTGTGGTCGGTAAATATCTGGAACTTCTCACCATACAAGTAGTGGCGCCATACCTTCAACGCAAACACTACTGCTGCTAGTTCCAAATCATGGGTCGAATAGTTTTTCTCATGATCCTTCAGCTATCTGGATCCGTAAGCAACTACCTTCTCGTCCTGCATTAATACGCAGCCCAGTCCCTGATGCGAAGCATCGGTATATACTGTAAATCCTCCTGAGCTGGTAGGGATAGTGAGAATCGGAGCGGTGGTCAATCGACGCTTCAACTCCTCAAAGCTCTTCTCACAATCCTCGTTCCATATGAACGGTGCACTCTTCCGAGTAAGACGTGTCAACGGAGCAGCCAACTTCGAAAATCCCTCAACGAATCTCCGATAGTATCCAGCTAAACCCAGAAAACTCCTGATCTCGGTGACTGTCTTTGGCTGTTCCCACTGAACTACAGCCTCTATCTTGGATGGATCAACTGATACACCATCTCTCGATACGACATGTCCCAAAAACGAGATCTGTGACAACCAAAAGTCACACTTGCTGAGCTTAGCATATAACTCATGCTTTCGTAACGTCTGCAACACGATCCTGAGGTGCTCTTCATGCTCCTCCTTGGATCTTGAATACACCAATATGTCATCGATGAAGACGATAACAAACTGGTCCAAGTATGGCTTGAACACATCGTTCATCAAAGCCATGAAAGCAGCTGGAGCATTCGTCAATCCGAATGGCATGACCAAGAACTCGTAGTGGCCATATCGGGTACGAAATGCTGTCTTGGGTACATCTCCACTCCGAACCTTCAGCTGATGATACCCTGACCTTAGGTCAATCTTGGAAAAGACCTGTGCTCCCTGTAGCTGATCTAGCAAGTCGTCAATGCGTGGAAGGGGGTACCTATTCTTGATGGTGGCCTTGTTCAACAATCGATAGTCTATACACAATCAGAGGCTCCCATCCTTCTTCCTCACAAACAAAACCGGTGCTCCCCAAGGTGAAACACTCGGTCGTACAAAGCCCCTGTCCAACAGCTCCTGTAACTGTCTCTTGAGCTCCTCCAGCTCAACTAAGGCCATGTGATAAGGTGGTCTCGAAATAGGCTCCGTACCAGGTACCAGATCTATACAGAACTCTATCTCTATGTCTGGTGGTAACCCTGGCAATTCATCGAGGAAAACATCTGGGTACTCATTGACCACAGTGATATCTGCCAACTCCGGATGTGCCTTATCCATATCTACCACGTACGCAATGAAACCTTGATATGTTGAAGGTTTTCTAAATCAGAAGTCATGTAATAATCATATCTACTCCTTTCATTTATCTTTATTAAACTTTACAACATATCTAGTAGGGTTGGGAAACATAACTGTCTTAGCATAGCAGTCTAAAATAGCATGGTTTGCAAATAGCCAATCCATTCCTAATATTATATCAAAGTCACTCATGCTTAGTAATATTAGATTGGCTGTCATCTCCTTATCCTCTACTCTCAACTTGCAGTCATTATATACATATTCTACAACTTGACTACTATTCATAGGCGTACTGATTAACATCATCATACATAAATGTGTACGCTCTACATGTCTCTCAAATTTACATGCAAATGAAGGCGATACAAAAGAATGCGTGGCACCAAGATCAATTAAAACATATGCTTCAATATCATAAATCAGGATGTTACCTCGAATCACATCCGATGAAGCATCAGCTGTCCCCTGGTCCAAAGCATGTACTCGCCCTTGACCCATCACTTGTTTCCCCTTCTCCTCTGTCGTGGCTCTACCTCTCTGAGCAGACGTACCAGCTGGGGTTCTATCAAACTCCCTGCCCCTCTATGGTGCAGTCGCATACGGCAATGGGCAATCTCTAACCAAATGCCCCTGTTTCCCACATCGGAAACATACTATAGCACCCTGTGAACACGGCCTATCTCCATGGAATCTGCCGCATCTTCTGCACTGATCTGCAGCAGGTCTCGGTCCTCCTATCATAATGCCCTTCACTAGGGCTGCAGTCGGATAAGCAGGAGATCTAGCATATCTATCTCTTGACCCCTCTATCCGTGATATCTTACCGAAGGGTTTCTTCCCCCCTCGATAACTAAAATCTCTAGCCGACCTCTTCTTCTGCAAGTCTTGGCTAAGGCTAAACTTCCCAAACTCGGAAGCATTCCTCTCGTAGTCCTGCTCACATAGTTGCGCCCTGCGCACTGCCTCCTCATAGGTCACTATGTCCAACGGAACCAACTTGGACCGTAGCACCGGTCTCAACCCGTCGATAAATCTGTGGACCTTCCTGGTCTCACTATACATAGTATCCGGGTCGTATCTCCCTAGGGATAGGAATCGAGTCTCATACTCGTCCACCGATAAACTCCCCTGGTTGAGTCTCAAAAACTCTGCATGTAACTTCCGTTGTGCGGTGTCAGGAATAAACTGCCTCCTAAAGGCCTCCCAAAATATATCCCAAGTGATATCCGTGTGTCGGGATCTCAATATAGGTCTGGTGGACCTCCACCAATGCTCTGCAGCTCCCTTCAGTAGGAACGCAACAAACGCGACCATCTCCGAGGTCGTACACTCGAAGTATCCATAGAGCTTCTCTAGCTCTACCAACCACTCCTCCGCAGCTACGGGGTTCTTGACCCCACTAAATGATGGAGGTCTGAACTTCTGGAACTCCCTCAACTGATGCAAGTCACATCCATATCCTAATCCACTACCACCCGAAATCGGTGGGGGTGTAGGAGTATCTACTGTCCTCTGTGCATCAGCTGTCTGCGTAGGTGTATCAGGGGCAACTGCCTCTCCTGTAGCAGCTCCTGCCTCCTATCTCTGCCTACTTGGCATCGTCTGTGCCAGTATCTCTATAATAGTCTCGAGACCACGCTCTAATCTCGTGAAACGCATCTCTGCAGAATCGGGTGCCTCAGTAGCACCTGCAGTCTCATGCGTAGGTAATGGCCTGGCAGCGGCTCGTCCCTCGGGTCTCTCTCCCCGGCCTCAAGCCCTACCTCTCATACCTCTACCACTACGCGTATTTGCCATATAGGCAAAGTTCATGCATTCATAATAGTGAATTAGTCCATTTCCTATCTGGTATACACAGTTATATCTAAACACAGTATAGTACTATGGGGATGTACACTTTCCTATTTTGTAACACCGACTCACATCAGACCAACCTCTGCTCTGATACCATCCTGTCAGGACCCCAGTTTCAATCCTTGACTTTAACCAAAAACCACAATAAATTTTTTGCATTTTTTAACTTACCTTTCCTCTCTTCAATGGTTGGGCTGTGATTCGATTTCAGAGTCTTCACTTACCATAATATCCATTCTCATACATACATGTCAATATATTATTTCTGACTGTAGTTGCTTTTATTATACATGTAAGATTTTATAAAATCTAATACGATTACATTCCCCATAATATATAACGTATACATCACTGTGCTGTTTCTATGTTTAGATACACAACTGTACATAATAAGTATACCTGATAAAATGATAGGAACTAGCAGTGGACTCTGGGACACTCTCCCGCGATAACTCTCGCTCTACTGACGCTCTGTAGAGAGATGTAAAGAAAAGGGGGTGAGCATAACGCGCTCAGTAAGGAAATCAGGCAAGCAAGTAGATATCCACACTATCTACTCAAAATAGTGCTGTGCCTTGAAAACATTATTTCCTTAACTCACTTTAAAAGCATGTCTTGAAATATAATATATATGTACTTGTACAAAATAAATCCCATGTACAGAAATCATGCTTTATTTCTCAAAAGTAGGCATGTAGTGCAACACAATGCATTTATATATAAATCATGCCTTTATGTAAATCATGCCATGTATATTTAAATCACATATAAATATGGCATCAAATGATTCACAACACAAATCGGAGTCCGACCCATCCCTCAGGTCTGTCCGCAGTTTAAATCAGTCAATCAATGTGATATATCATGTGAGACTCTGTGGTAAATACAAATAGTATCCTGGACTATGATCATATCCGAAAAGTGATCCCATGCGACACAGTACTCGGTGTGCGGGGCATCACTGCTGTAACGGGAGGATGGTCAGTCCAATGTCAACCGCCAGCTACGTAACACACGGTACAGCGTACACCTCGTGCCACTCAGACACGGTACAAAGTACACCCGTGGACCATCACAGCCAGGGTCTTTAGCCCTCGAAACCATGGAAATCCTCATAGCCAGGGTCTTTAGCCCTCGAAACCATGGAATTAAGTATAGCACGTCTATATCAACCTCATGCGGATATCCTCTCTAGCTATGACACACAGTCACACAAGAAATCAGGCATGGGTTTCAACATGTATTACATATCACATACAGTGTGCGTCTTGAGTGCGATTCACAGTCGTTACTCCGCTCAAACACTGTTTCACATCATAAAACTCAACTCTAGTGCGAGCAATCTCTAGCAACTAGGTCAATGCATAGTTTATGTATTAAATCAAGTACGAGCAATAGCTCCCAGTACTATGCTATGCACAATATCAAAATCAAGTACGAGCAATCGCTCCCAGTACTATGTCATGTATAAACCATGAAAAATCGAGTACGAGCCAATCGCTCCAGCACTCTGTCATGCATATATCATTCAAAGCTGAGTACGAGTAAAACTCCAGTACTCTATCATGCATGTCATGAAAATCTAGTGCGTATCAAAATCCAACACTAATGTTATGTGGAAAACACATGAATCCTAGTGCGAGCTGTGCTCTAGCACGATTCATTCTCACATAATATGATAGATGGCTATTTAAAAGGGATTGTTTACAAAATAGTAAAATCAGCACTAAAAGTGTGCTTAAGTCATATCAACCTTAAAATCATTAGCCCATCTATTTATTTTCATGCTAATAGCATTTAAACACTCACAATAGCATTTTCCATGCTTTTTGCAACTTCTCACAAAAGTTGACTTTTTGACTAACTAGGGGCAAAATCATAATTTACCACTATCGGGTCGCAATAATTATTATTCACTTTCTCTGACCCTCAGAGTTTTTAAGTGAATGCAGAAGCAGTTGAAAATACGTGCAGGTATCTCTAACTACTCGCAAAAGTCCCTTACCTCGGATCACGTCAAGTGACCTCACTTCCTCGGTGCTGCTAAATCCCGCAATCCGATCAGCTCTCGATGTAAACTCCGGAGCTGTAAATAATCATTCCTCAGGTTAATTATTATTTTCCTACTGTATTACACATTAATACAATTTAATTTCCCTTAATGGGCCTTAAAAATCCTTAATGGGCCTAACTAGGCCTTAAGTCCATTTTCATTTTACTATTCACTTTTGTTGGGCCTATTGGGCTTGTAGGGCCCACCAACTCTTATTGGGCTTGTCTTAGGCCCATTACACCCTATTGGGCCTAAAAATATTGGCCTTGGCCCATTGGGCCTCTCGGCCACATGCCATGGCCGAGAGCTAGCCATTCTCGGTTTTCCACCATGGCATGCCTTACATGCCTATTTCCTAGCCATTTTCACTTAGGCATTTTCACAAACACTTGGTAGGCAACATTACCAATCATCATATTGTTCATTTAGGCATTTTATCAAACACCTTGGTTGCCAACAATTTACATGTATTAATTAATCAATTTGATTAATTCTAATTATACCATTAACATTAATACATGTGTACTAATCCATTTATGTCTTAAAATCAAATTGACATATTTCAATATCCCATTGATCACTCTCGGCCTAACCCTCTTCATGGTGATTTAATATGTTTCAATGCTTTAAACATATATCAACATACTTGAAATCATTCATACATTAACATATATGAAATTGGAAATTAGAAAATATACCAATTGTAGTGTTCTCCTTTTGGCCGAATCTTTGGAGGCTCTCGGTTTGCACTCTATGGCTCTTTGATAGCCAATTCCAACATATGTTAATCTCCTTTCAATTTGGAACAAGTTCCATGAAGAATGCAAGTTCCAAATATGACTAATTCCTAGTGATTTCTAGTGAGAGAAAGCTTGGATGGTTATGTTTCAATGGTGTTCTTCTCTAGCCGGAATTGTGTGATGAAGAAGACAATGGTGTGGCTGCATTTATAAGCCACTTACTTAGCCATTAAGCCTTACTTTTCAGCCACTATGCTTGACTTTCCAAATCTGAACCATGAGTCACCTTATGAGCCACCTTATGAGTCATAGTTAACTTTAACTATAGTTAGATATTTATCTCATGGGCTTTTCCAATTGGGCTTCTCGGTTTGGGCTTTCCTAATGGGCTTTCGGGCTGAAATTTTTACTATACCTCGGGCCTTTTATTGTCTCAAAATTTGGCCGATCAATTGGTCCAACAATTCGGTCTAAAGGACCTAAAAATTTCGATATACTTTTAGTATAACTTAATGGGCTTTAAAATTTTCACCTTAGGCCCATTAGGTTTTTAACCATTAAATTTATTCCGGAATCCTTCCGAATAAATTTTCCTTACTTCCGGGGATGATTATCTTGTATTCTGGCCAAAAATATTTTTTCCCAAATTTTTCTCCACACTTAGGTTAATTTCTAACCTTGATTAGTCAACTATGGTAAAAGTCCACTTTTTTAACTATAGTTGACTTTTTCCTTAACCATTGACTAAGTTGACTTTTTCTTAAATTTTCGAAAGTGTTTTATATCATGTCTTACACTCTCTTCTTTATATTCCAACCTCTCTCGGTGGATAATTGCACCCGAAACTCCTTTTCTCACCGAAAAGGTCCATTTTACCCTTTTTAGCTTTTATTCTCGTTTTGTATGTTCGGGTCTAAATCAAGCTGACTTTCCTTCATGAGCTCTCTACGCTCTCTTATTTTAAGTTCTTATTTTCAGTCAGAATGATTTAGAATGACTCGGTTTAGCCTGTGATACTCATTGCTCACATTAGGCATTTTATGTAGCTTTTGCGTGTTAATTCATTTCAATAACACTTTAAGTCTAATCAATACTCTTCTTATGATTCAACCATAATTACATAGTGTTCATACACATAGGAATCATAAGGAAATAAGCTACAAAAATCTGGGTCTGACACATGTGGTCTGGAAAGGTTGATTCCACGAGGAAAAAAGCGGAGTAGATTTTCTCAAGACGTGTACTGTGGTTTTTATGTGATATATAATACATGTTAAAGAGAAAAATCGTGACGATTTCCTCCGTGTAGAGTGAGTGTCACACTGTTGAGATGTTCGCACGTGGATTTAGAGATGTGGCATTTATTCCATAGTTTGAGGGCTAAGACTTATGGCAAGCACCTCGACTATGATGTATTTCTATGGTGTAAAGACTAAGACTTATGGCAGGTATCCCGACCATGAGGAGAGGGTCCATGGGTGTACGTTGCATCGTGCGAGTGGCATGGAGTACATTGTACCGTGTGGTGGAGTTGTGGAGTTGAGGAGTTTATAGCTGGCGGTTGTGATGGACTGACCCCCCTCACGTTACAGCAGTGATACCAGCACACTGAGATCTGTGTTGCTTGGGATTTCACATTTTAGGATATGGCCATTGTCAGGACCCCAGTTTCAATCCTTGACTTTAACCAAAAACCACAATAAATTTTTCGCATTTTTAACTTACCTTTCCTCTCTTCACTGGTTGGGCTGTGATTCGATGTCAGAGTCTTCACTTACCATAATATCCATTCTCATACATACATGTCAATATATTAATTCTGACTGTAGTTGCTTTTATTATACATGTAAGATTTTATAAAATCTAATACAATTACATTTACATTCCCCATAATATATAACGTATACATCACTGTGCTGTTTCTATGTTTAGATACACAACTGTAAATAATAAGTATACCTGATGAATCGATAGGAACTAGCAGTGGACTCTGGGACACTCTCCCACGATAACTCTCGCTCTACTGACGCTCTGCAGAGAGATGTAAAGAAAAGGGGTGAGCATAACGCTCTCAGTAAGGAAATCAGGCAAGCAAGTAGATATCCACACTATCTACTCAAAATAGTGCTATGCCTTGAAAACATTATTTCTTTAACTCACTTTAAAAGCATGTCTTGAAATATAATATATATACTTGTACAGAATAAATCCCATGTACAGAAATCATGCTTTATTTCTCAAATGTAGGCATGTAGTGCAAAACAATGCATTGTATATAAATCATGCCTTTATGTAAATCATGCCATGTATATTTAAATCACAATAAATATGGCATCAAATGATTCACAACACAAATCGGAGTCCGACCCATCCCTCAGGTCTGTCCACAGTTTAAATCAGTCAATCGATGTGATATATCATGTGAGACTGTGGTAAATGCAAATAGTATCCTGGATTATGATCATATCCGAAAAGTGATCCCAAGCAACACAGATCTCGGTGTGCGGGGCATCACTGCTGTAACGGGAGGATGGTCAGTCCAATGTCAACCGCCAACTACGTAACACACGGTACAGCGTACACCTCGTGCCACTCAGACACGGTACAAAGTACACCCGTGGACCCTCACAGCCAGGGTCTTTAGCCCTCGAAACCATGGAAACCCTCATAGCCAGGGTCTTTAGCCCTCGAAACCATGGAAATAAGTATACCACGTCTATATCAACCTCATGCGGATATCCTCTCTAGCTATGACACACAGTCACACAAAGACTCAGGCATGGGTTTCAACATGTATTACATATCACATACAGTGTGCGTCTTGAGTGCGACTCACAGTCGTTACTCCGCTTAAACACTATTTCACATCATAAAATTCAACTCTAGTGCGAGCAATCTCTAGCAACTAGGTCAATGCATAGTTTATGTATTAAATCAAGTACGAGCAATAGCTCCCAGTACTATGCTATGCACAATATCAAATCAAGTACGAGCAATAGCTCCCAGTACTATGTCATGTATAAACCATGAAGAATCGAGTACGAGCCAATCGCTCCAGCACTCTGTCATGCATATATCATTCAAAGCTGAGTACGAGTAAAACTCCAGTACTCTATTATGCATGTCATGAAAATCTAGTGCGTATCAAAATCCAGCACTATGTATGTGGACAACATATGAATCCCAGTGCGAGCTGTGCTCTAGCACGATTCATTCTCACAAATATGATAGATGGCTATTTAAAAGGGATTGTTTACAAAATAGTAAAATCAGCACTTAAAAGTGTGCTTAAGTCATATCAACCTTAAAATCATTAGCCCATCTATTTATTTTCATGCTAATAGCATTTAAACACTCACAATAGTATTTTCCATGCTTTTTGCAACTTCTCACAAAAGTTGACTTTTTGACTAACTAGGGGCAAAATCGTAATTTGCCACTACCGGTCGCAATAATTATTATTCACTTTCTCTGACCCTCAGAGTTTTTAAGTGAATGCAGAAGCAGTTGAAAATACGTGCAGGTATCTCTAACTACTCGCAAAAGTCCCTTACCTTGGATCACGTCAAGTGACCTCACTTCCTCGGTGCTGCTAAATCCCGCAGTCCGATCAGCTCTCAATGTAAACTCCGGAGCTGTAAATAACCATTCCTCAGGTTAATTATAATTTTCCTACTGTATTACACATTAATACAGTTTAATTTCCCTTAATGGGCCTTAAAAATCCTTAATGGGCCTAACTAGGCCTTAAGTCCATTTTCATTTTACTATTCACTTTTGTTGGGCCTATTGGGCTTGTAGGGCTCACCAACTCTTATTGGGCTTGTCTTAGGCCCATTACACCTTATTGGGCCTAAAAATATTGGCCTTGGCCCATTGGGCCTCTCGGTCACATGCCATGGCCGAGAGCTAGCCATTCTCGATTTTCCACCATGGCATGCCTTACATGCCTATTTCCTAGCCATTTTCACTTAGGCATTTTCACAAACACTTGGTAGGCAACATTACCAATCATCATATTGTTCATTTAGGCATTTTATCAAACACCTTGGTTGCCAACAATTTACATGTATTAATTAATCAATTTGATTAATTCTAATTATACCATTAACATTAATACATGTGTACTAATCCATTTATGTCTTAAAATCAAATTGACATATTTCAATATCCCATTGATCACTCTTGGCCTAACCCTCTTCATGGTGATTTAATATGTTTCAATGCTTAAAACATATATCAACATACTTAAAATCATTCATACATTAACATATATGAAATTGGAAATTAGAAAATATACCAATTGTAGTGTTTACCCTTTGGCCGAAACTTTGGAGGCTCTCGGTTTGCACTCTATGGCTCCTTGATAGCCAATTCCAACATATGTTAATCTCCTTTCAATTTGGAACAACTTCCATGAAGAATGCAAGTTCCAAATATGTCTAATTCCTAGTGATTTCTAGTGAGAGAAAGCTTGGATGGTTATGTTTCAATGGTGTTCTTCTCTAGCCGGAATTGTGTGATGAAGATGACAATGGTGTGGCTGCATTTATAAGCCACTTACTTAGCCATTAAGCCTTACTTTTCAGCCACTATGCTTCACTTTCCAAATCTGAACCATGAGTCACCTTATGAGTCACCTTATGAGTCATAGTTAACTTTAACTATGGTTAGATATTTATCTCATGGGCTTTTCCAATTGGGCTTCTCGGTTTGGGCTTTCCTAATGGGCTTTCGGGCTGAAATTTTTACTATACCTTGGGCCTTTTATTGTCTCAAAATTTGGCCGATCAATTGGTCCAACAATTCGGTCTAAAGGACCTAAAAATTTCGATATACGTTTAGTATACCTTAATGGGCTTTAAAATTTTCACCTTAGGCCCATTACGTTTTTAACCATTAAATTTATTCCGAAATCCTTCCGAATAAATTTTCCTTACTTTCGGGGATAATTATCTTGTATTCTGGCCAAGAATATTTTTCCCCAAACTTTTCTCCACACTTAGGTTAATTTCTAACCTTGATTAGTCAACTATGGTAAAAGTCCACTTTCTTAACTATAGTTGACTTTTTCCTTAACCATTGACCATGTTGACTTTTTCTTAAATTTTCGAAAGTGTTATATATTATGTCTTACACTCTCGTCTTTATATTCCAACCGCCCCCGGTGGATAATTTCACCCGAAACTCCTTTTCTCGCCGAAAAGGTCCATTTTACCCTTTTTAGCTTTTATTCTCGTTTTGTATGTTCGGGTCTAAATCAAGCTGACTTTCCTTCATGAGCTCTCTATGCTTCTTATTTTAAGTTCTTATTTTCAGTCATAATGATTTAGAATGACTCGGTTTAGCCTGTGATACTCATCATCCACATTAGGCATTTTATGTAGCTTTTGCGTGTTAATTCATTTCATTAACACTTTAAATCTAGTAAATACTCTTCTTATGATTCAACCATAATTACATAGTGTTCATACACATAGGAATCATAAGGAAATAAGCTACAAAAAATTCGGGTCTGACAGCCATAGTCTAGGTGAGTATTGCATTTAGCCACTGAGTCTCACATGATATATCACTTGTTTTCATCATACGGTTGACTTGAGAGAGATAGGTCGGAAACCGGTTTGTGTTGTGTTGTGAACTGCCATATTTACTATGATTTATGTGTAAATGGCAATGATTTCTTTAAAGGCATTCCGAAATTATAAATATGCACTGTTTTTGCATGAATGCCTATATTTGATAACTCAGCATGATTTTAAGTACATGGAATTGATTCTGTACTATTATTATATCATTTTGATACATGCTTTGAGATGAGAAAAGGAAAGGCAAAGCTCTATTTTTAGTAGATAGTGCGGTTGTCTACTTGCTTGCCTGATTTCCTTACTGAGCGTGTTCTTTTCTCATCCCCCTTTTATTTTCCACTCTTTACAGATCATCCGCGGTAGAGTGAGTCCGACTGAGGTATAGCATTTATAGTATCTGCTGCCTCTCCATCTCACGAGAAGTATACACACTTGAACATTTTGTACTGAACAATGTATAAGCACAGTTATGTAAACTATTGTACGGTCGGGGTGTATATGTACAAATACTATATAATAGTTTTTGTTATCGAAAAGAATACTAAATTCTATGTATAATGTGAATGGATGTGAGTGGGTGACTAATATCGAATCACAGCCCAACTGTTGAGGAGATAAGTGAAGTAAAAAGTAAAAAATTTGTAGTGGTTTTGGGTAAGTCACGGATTGAGGTCGTGACAAAAACAACCCAAATAAAGCTTGTGCATTGTGTTACAAAGTGCACATTTTTGCTAAACTAAGAAAATATTTATAAACTGCTTACTTGGTGTTTTATTAGCTCAATTATATGATTTCCTTACTGAGCGTGTGGTTGCTCACCCTTTCTTTAAAACATTTTAGATTTATTTGTGGGTGAACCGGTCGAAAATCAATGATTTCTCATGCTGAGATCGTGGCTTTTGTGCTAAGGTATATGCAACAATTGTAAAGTTTTTATTTCAGACTTTATGTATGCATGGATTTATATATTTATTATTATTATAAGGTCGAGATGTGTTAGTTGTTTCTTTATATGGGTAGAAATACGTTTAGGGAAGTGAATTAAGGTTCATATATATATGCACATGTCATGTCATGAATCGGTATATTTATTTAGAGAAAGCTTATGTGGACCTAGGATTGCATGTGTTTAGTTGATTTTGTGTATCATATTCTAGAATTTGTTTGATCTAATCTCGAGGCGAAATATTAGATCACACTTAATTAGGGAGATGATTAAGGCCATCTTTGGATCGTTTGAGCCTTTCGAGCCATCCTTGTACATACTTTATCCCTAGTCACCCATCTGGGCCAAACAAGCCTTTCTCTGTAAATACACCTGCTTATAACTTTCCTTAGCTTAAATACTTTGTTCCTATCCCATACCCCAAAAGCATGAAAGTCATTGGGATATATTTTGAGATTTGTACATATAGGTATCTGGTGATAGTGAAAATTAAAAAAAAAAAGAAAAAAAAGAAGAAAAATACAAAAATAGAAAAAAAATGTTTAGTGAAATAAATAAGTTTGGGGGAATAAATTTTAGCTCTTACATTAAGATCCTGAAAGTAATGCATGTTAAGGGGTAATTAAACCTAAATCGACTTTATCATACCTTAGCCCCAGTCTTACATTACAAGCTAATGAAGTTCTATTTATCTTTAGTTAAGTGTGACTACATTAGTGGAGAGAGAAGTGAAAAGCAAACTTATGAGAATGATCACATGTCATTGACTTTGCTTCACTGTGTTTGCATAATCTAATCCGGATAATGTACTGTGAAGTGACTTTGACATTTTTCACACACTCACGAGGAGTCCAATTTGGGTTAGGACTTATGATTGAATGATTCTGAGTGATGGACTTATAATTGTGACTCTTTGATTTCATAGTCTGTACTTTTTCTTTGAGGATAATATTGGGGAAATTATGGTGTTTAGTACTTGTCATTCTTACAATTATTTTGTTTTGCTTGAGGAAAAGCAAAAGCTCAAGTTTGGGGGTATGATAATTCTATATTTTTAGAATTATTTGTGCTTAATTTCCTAATTAATTAATTAAATCCCCAATTTATTTTGTTAATTATCCCTTTTATTTAATTAAAATTCTCATGTTTGCAGATAAATTAAATCTGGATAAATTTTGAATATTTCGGTAGAAAATGAACCGAAATTGAACAAAAATCAAGATAGGACCATGCAGACAACACGAGCCTAGCACATCCAATTGGACAAAAAGACAAATGACATGGAAATATTATTTTTCAAGGAGCCAATGGTGTGAAGACAAATGGCCAAACAATGACACCTCATCTAAGATGAAAAAATTACAATTGTACCCTAAATGTGTATATAAATAGAAAATGATGGCAATTGTAAAATGGGGTGAAAATTAGGGTAGCTTTGGTTTTTTAGGTTAAACATTTATTGTTAGATTTTATTTTTTTCTTAGGTTTTTTTTTTTTAATCTTTTTGGCTAGTGACAGCAGCCACCATTCCATTATTATTTTACTGTTTGAGTTTTAATTAAAAGTTATTATTTTTATATTGTTGCTCTCAGTTTTCCTTAATAGTTGATGTTTTTGGTTTGATCAATCTTTAATATTTTTGTTCTCCTTCTCGATTTATTCTCTTAGTGCATTTGGGTCACCATGATAATCATTTTTTTTCATCTTTGTTGCTCTCGGGTTATTTTCTGGTTGGGTTTATTTTCCATTGTTCATTCGTGTTCTTTGTTTTCATTGCTTCCTTGGTTTTCATTTTTTCTTTCTTTTCTACTATTCATGCCTGGTGTGCTCTAGAATAGCTACTGCCTCTTTTGCCATTTTTGCACTTAGCTAGTCACAATGAAGGCGGCAGCGTGATGGGCATTCAGAAATATGGAAGGACAAGCTATTAACACGGATGCATTAATATGATGAATTTCTGTTTCAAGTTGTAAATCGTGACTGGGGATTTTCCTATTCTGGTATGCTCTGTTTTGGGTGCTTGATACTGTTCATTCTCTTTTCATGACTGCATTCTGTATTAATCTAGTTGTGGTAGCTGAAGTTGTTAAGGATTTATAGATTTATGTTTAATCTTAGTCCAGCTTTGTTTTAATTTATGTTTTGTGTTGATTATATTTTCTGTTTTGTTACATTATTCCCAGTTATATTTTTTTTTTCAGGTTCAGTTTCATGCTTCTTATTATAGTTGCATTAAATGGGTTTAGCTTTTCCAGTGTTTGCATTGTTCATAATTATTTACTAATCTTTTCTTGATTGCACTTCAGTCGGGTGACATTTTCAAGAGGAAGTAAGATTTACTCGAGCGCTGGACCAAAGCAGAAGGATGATGGCAAGTCGCTTACATAGCTGTAGTTTGTTCCTATTCAGTTGCAGTATTGAAGAGGGGGATGTTCACTAGCAGGACAGGCCAAGGAACGTTACCTGGAACAAGAGCAGACCAGCATAGCACTTGGACAGCAGCACCTGGAGACAACTAAAGCCGAGAGGAATGTGCTGCAACAGAGGAAAATGACAAGCTGAAAGCAGAATCGGAATAGCAGCTGGGCATGTCGAGGACAGTGTAGCAGAGACAGCAGCAGCACTTAGAGCAGAAGCCACGGACGAATGTTGGACAGACCTGGACACCCGAGAGCAACAGAACCATGCTGGAGAAAGAAGACACGCCTGGAAACCGAAACCACACCTGGAAATGAAAAATGAAATAAAGCATAAACAGTGAATGGAGGGATTTGGATGATTTAAAATTGGTTAAGACTTGTTTGACTAGTGCATAATAGTTAGTTAATTCATTTTCATGCATTGTTAGTTTAGTTTAATTTCAATTTAATTTGTTAGATTAGTTTAGAGTCTTTAATTAAATTGCATGATTAGTATTCTTAGTTAATGGTTTAGAACTTAGTTTTAATTAGGTTGATAGTTAATTAAGTGTCTATTTAGAATTAGATTAGGGGTAAATTTATTTAATTAAATCTTCACTTAGTTTAAATTGCATTTTGATTAAGTAGTTTAATTGCATTTTAGGTTAGTTTAATTTTATTTTAATTAATCTTGCTTTGTTATTTTCATATTTGCATCTTATTTTAATTGCATTAATTAATTTTAACTGTTTTAATTATTTTTGTAGGTTTTTTATTTTAATTGCTTGGAGCACTGTAAGTAATTTTGCTCGGTTTTATTTAGTTCTTTTTATTTTATTACTTTCCAGTATTTTTAACCTTAGACTTAGTAGATTACCCACTTTAATCTCATAATTTGTTAGAATATACTTAAGGTAAAATTAACCGGTAGTTAATTAGGCTAACCAACTTCTTTGAGGGACGATAACTCGGGACTCAAATCCCATTATTACTTGTACAACCCGTGCACTTGCGGTAATACCCTTTGGGCGTGTCAACCAGTACTTTATGTCACGACCCAAATTATCTAAAAATCACTACAAATTTTTCGTTTGTTATTTAATTCTTACCTTTCTCTGATCGTGCCCATCCTACCAATAGTTGGGCTATGATTCGGTGTTAGTGCCCTCCCACCTATTTACCATTCCATTTCCATGTTACATTTACACATTAGGATTTTTCTATCCTTTGACTTAAACTAATACATTCACAATTGGATTTACTTAACCTTACATCCCCGACATCATATACGTTTACAGTACTATCCATTTACATATTTAAATACAAAACTATTCAAATGTCTATACCTGACTCTCGATGGGACGTAGCGGATACCAAGAATGCAAGTCCTTAGTCGCTCACTAACTACTGCGAGTGCTCTGAAAAAAAGGGATAATAAGGGGGTGAGCAAACCACATGCTCAGTAAGGCAATCATGCAAGTAAGTAGATAGCTCCACTATCTACATGCTCATAATTCCATGTCCTTAAATCAATTTCTTTTCGTTTAAATCTCACGTACGAAATCTTACACACATCAATGCCATAGTTTAAAAAAACTATTCGTGCATATAGAAATCATGCAACTCATGCATCAATGACATTTTATGTAAAATCATAATTCGTAAGAAGTAAATCAAGATCATGCATTATTTCATGCCATGTAAAACAAATCATGAGAGACAATTCTTTTCATGAATTTGTAATTAAAGCATGGAAAACTCTAGCATCATAGTAGAAAATCACATATCAGTGAAATCATAAAATCGGGGGCCTGACCCCTCCCTCGGGTCTACCCTAGTCTATCGAGACCAAAAGTTATATCATGTGAGACATGTAGGTGACTATATCAGTAACATCGAGGACTACGACCATATCCTAGTGATCCCTGGCAACACCTAGTATGCGGGGTATCACACCTGAAATGAGAGGTGGGTCAGTCCTACCACCAGAACAACATAAATACCAGGATTGTGAGGGCAAGGCTTACAGCCTCGTGGCTAATGCCACTCCACTCCAACCCAACAATCCCCACGGTACAGCGTACTCTGCGTGACATACACGGTACAACGTACTCCGTGAACCCAAATCATAGTCAGGGGGTGCTTGTCGTAGGTCTTATACACCTAACCTATGTTGCAGTATGCACGCATGGGCATATCATCTCACCGTGACACACAGTCTACAGAAGGCTCTAACACGGTTATATGCATGTCATATAAATCCCTGTGCGAGCAAAGCTCCAGCACAACTCCATGCATATTCATGATATTTGAAAACCTTGTGCGAGCGAAGCTCTATCACAATTTTATAAAAATCAGTAAAATCTACGTACGAGCAGCACTCCAGTATGACTTTAAAAGAGTTATAACCATATAAAATCACGTGTGAGCAAGGTCTAGCACAGTTTTATGCATAAAACCCATCAAAGCCTCGTGCGACCAATGCTCCAGCACGACTTTTATGCAATTAAATCGATTAAATCACGTACGAGCAAGGCTCCAGTACGGCTTTTATGCAATTATCATATCAAAACAGGATGCGAGCTAAGCTCCAGCACCTCTCATGCATTTCACAATAGTAAAAATCAATGCGAGTAACCGCTCTAGCACATTTTATGCACATGATGTCATATAAATCGATGCGAGCAATCGCTCCAGCACCATTATGCACACTCACAAACTCAGATATAGTGCAAGAAAATGCTCCAACACCATCTATTTCCATATAAACTTGATAGTTGGCCCATTTTCCAAAGAATTTCATTTAAATTCAACTAACACTTACATAGTGTTATCTTGTGAAATTTATGCAAATACTGGCCAATCTACCAATTTACTATGCTAAAAAGTCAAGAAAATTCCTCAGATCATGCATTTCATGCATGTCATGCTTTCACCATCCTTAGGTGAATTTCCCTCAGTAGGGGTAAAATAGTCTTTTACTTATCCCGAGTCCTCAAAAATTTTAATCTATTTCTAGGACCTTTATACATTTTCAATGTATACAAAAGCTATTAAAATACACGTAGCTACCTCTGCTACTCACAAAATTCCTTTACCTTATTTTTCTGTACAGTTTGACCTTTCCACTGATGTCTCGTCACGTAGTCCAATTTGCTCCCAATCCAATCTTCGGAACTGCGTATAAATATTCATCAAGTCAATTACAATATAATTAATTGTATTTCATATTTTCTGGGCTAAATTTAAATCATTGAGCCCGTTTACCCATATTGGACCCGATTGTACCATAATGAGACTTAACCAGCCTTAAGCCCATTTTCCACTTACTATTCACATCATCGAGGCTTATTAGGCTCATTAGGCCCATCAGTATTTATTGAGCCTCATTCTAAACTCTCGAATAGCTCAATTAATTATTTACAACAATTTATCTCAAATTTCAGAATTTAATTCATTTTATACGGAATTAATCTGTAATTTATGCGGTAAATTTCTAACACGCATAACTATGCAAATTGTCGTAAACAAGGGTTACTTACCCGAGATTCCATGATAGTACACAAATCGAGGCTGACTCGAGCTCTCGTTTGACGTCAATTGTCGAGCTACACAATTACATATTTTTCCTGGTCAATTTTTAGTCGAATATTAATCAAAATAAATATTTCAAAATTTAAATCGGTCAATTTCGACCGCTTATCGACTTACCCGTAGCTCGACTGCATCATCGAATTTTTCCCTAATTTTTCCTTCTTCTTTTTCCTTTTCTTCTTTTCTGGTTCAGCCAGTTCAATTTTTTTCCTCCGCCGTTAGGAGCATCACCGGATGGTTCTTCACCGGCTTTCATCTCAAGCGAATCCACGAGGTCGTCCGGTGTATGGATCTGGTGTCGATTTCACCAAGACTGGCCGAAAAGTGGTCGGTCCGGCCTCTTCTCCCTTTGGCGTCGGTACCATTTCCTTTTTGCCGCCGTTGACTACATTGTTGGTCGTTCCAGTGGCCAATTCAGCCACCGATCGGTAGGTCTTCGCCTGAGGAACACTCGGCTGGTGGTGGCTATGGTCGAATCGGTGCCGACTCGTCGAATTTCTCCTTTCTCCCTCATTTTCTCTCGGTTTGGCCGTTTCTCTCCCTCTCTCTCACCGGTCGCCGTACCTTCAGGCTGGTGGTGCCGACGGTGGCTCGCGCTCGTCCTCTCGTCCAGCTCGCCCTCCGATAGCCTCCGTTTGTGAGGTAGAAGGGAGGCCCTCGGCTCCCTCGATCTTCTGTTTTCATTGCTTCTTTGCAGAATCGCGATTTTGCTATTTTGTTCTTTTTTTTCTTTGTTTTTTTATTATTTTATTCATTTTAAACTACATTAAAAATCCAAAAATATCTTCAAAAAATATTTTTTTATTCATTTAATCAATAAATGAATTTATCTTTCTTATTTTATCTTTTTGGTATATTTTTCTAATATTTTCGGGATAATTTTCCGGATGTGAAAATTTTGGTTAATTCCAATAAATTCATATCTTTATCAATTGGACTCGAAATTCAATATTTTCCTCGTTATTGATCAAGATTTCTCAATTCCATATTTTTAATGAAATTTTTCTTATCGAATTTATACCAAATTTTGGTCTTTTGATCGTTTTACCCTTCTAAACGTTCGGGGCCAAACCAATCCAACTTTCCTTCACAAACACTCACTCATTTCGTGTTTTAAATCCTTATCTCCAGTCTGAATGATCTGAATCCCATTAGTTTTGTCTTTGGCCATTTCAACCTTCATATGACCTTTAAATGCATTTCAGGAATTTTTATTCATTCCATTTGCAATTTTTCATTCAAGTAAACTCTTCTTATGATTCAATTTACATAAAACCATGTTTACATCATTTGAATCATAAGAAATTACGATAAAAATCGGGTCTTCCATAATCTCCCCCACTTAAGAAATTTGGTCCTCCAAATTAGAACAAAGTCAAATGGGTCCATAAACAACTCCGGGTACGTCTATCACATCATACTCTTTAATTCCCATGTGACTTTTTTCGGAGTGTAATACTACCAAAGGACTTTGACTAGGGAGATCGTCTTAAACCTCAACACATTCTCCTTCTGTCTAATACCTGAATCGATTTTTCAACATATGTTATACTTTCATTGAGCTCCAACAGCTCATATCCGATCACATATGCTGGGTTCGGATAGTATTTCTAAAGCATCAAAAGATGGGACACATTGTGGATGCCTGCTAATTCAGGTGGTAACGTCAACCTACAAGCCTTATCTCCCACTTTGTCCAATATCTCAAAGGATTCAATCTAACGAAACTCAATTTGCCTTCTTTTCGAATCTTGTTATGCCCTTAGGACAAGTAACTTCCAACAATATTGATGCACCCTCGGTGAATTCCAATGCTTTTCTGTCTCTTGTCAGCATAGCTTTTCTGTCTACTCTGAGGTGTTCTTAATCTCTCACAATTAACAGAACACCCTCAGAGACTTATTATACCGAAGCGGGAGTAATTTTTTGTCTGTCACCTACTTCTTCCTATCCAAGTCATGGAAAAACCCCTAAAGCCATACCATGTCTCATAAAATGTTATCTCGATACTCAAGTGACAATTGTCATTATTGGCAAATTCGATTAGTAACAACTGATCATCCCAAGAGCTTATAAAATCAATGGCACATGCTCTCATCATATCCTCCAGCATCTGTATAGCCCCGTTTGACTGACCATCTCTTTGAGGATGGAACGTTGTGCTAACACTCAATCAGGTTCCCATAGCTTCCTGAAAAGCGTTCCCAGAAGTGGGAAGTGAAGCGGGAATCCCTGTTTGATATCATGCTCCCTGGGACGCTACATAATGTTTCACAATTTTTCGTACACATAAATCCGCCTACACACTCAGAGTATCTCAGGATTTCATAATCAGAAGGTGGGTAGACTTAATCAATCTCGCTACTATCACTCGGATAGCCTTGTGATTCCTGCAGTCCTCTATAACCCATCACAATATCCATGGTAACTTGCTCTCATTTTCGTGTCGATAAAGGTAGAGGCTGCAATAACCCTGCAAACGTCTATTGCTCTACCTTAATCTGCTGACATACGAGACATTTCTCCACAATCTCTACAATGTCTCTTTTCACATCTGACCACCAATACCCTTTTTCAGAGATTCCGATATATTTATTACTTCCCAGATGCACTGTATATCCTGATGAGTGAGCTTCTGAAAATAACACTATCTCATCACTGTGGTCATGGGGAGCACTTATACTGTTTCTGAACCTCAGTAAACCATATCACTCTCTGTGAACTCTGTCATTGTACCCATCTGAATCTGACCCACACTATCGACACCCTGCTGATCATCATGCTAAACCTGTCGAATCCGGTCACTCAAATTCAGTTCTAATCTCAAGCTAGCTGTCACAAAATCACTGGTATCATCAGAAGGGATCATATTAGTACTGAGGCTCACAACTGCTCTAGCAGCTCACGCTCCCTGACCATCAGATGTGATACCATCCCGAGGCCCTTCTGCTCGAGGCATCAGCCATTACATTAGCCTTTCCTAGGTGGTACAATTTCCACAATCATAATCCTTTAGAAGCTCTAATCCTCTATGTTATCTCATATTCTACTCTTTCAAATAGATACTGAGGCTTTTATGATCAGTGCATACCTGAAATTTCTCACTGTATAAGTGGTGACGCCATATACTTAGTACAAACACTACCGCTGCCAACTTTAATTCATGGGTCAGATAGTTTCTGTCATGATCCTTGAGTTGTCTGGAACCATAAGCGACTATCTTCCCATTTTCTATTAATACACAGCTCACTCATTATTTTGAGGTATCCATATACACTGAGAAACCTCTTGAGCTATTAGGTATGGTGAGAATAATTACGGTGGTCAGTTTATTACTTCTATATACCAAAACTCATGGAAGCCACTTTCATACTTATCATCCCACCAGCATGCAATCTTTTTTTTTAAAGTGATGTGTCAACTAAGCAGCCCATTTCGAAAAACTCACAACACTTCGACTGTAAGACAGTTTCCAGTTGCTACTCATGCTCTTCCCTGGACTTCGAATACATCAGAATATCATCGCTAAAGATGACAACCAATCAGTCTAGGTAAGGTTTAAATACCTTGTTCATCAATGGCCTAACGGTTACGAAAATCATCTTGGGCACATTCACATTCTGAATTCTTAATGGATCTTACCTACACTTTAAATACGATTTCCCCTTAGTCATGCGCTTAGGGATAGAAGTAGAGGTCACGGGTCGTGACACATCTAATTATTTCAATAATTGTTTGACACAAATTTATTAACCAACAATTTCTTATAATTTACAGCTAAAGAATTAAATTTTTTCTGCATTTCATTTCTTTTCCTACATTCGTCCATGGTATATTATTTTCATACTAAACATGTAATTTATCGCCCTTAACCGAATGCATGTATAAGTTCCCTTAACTTTCCTACTTAGCTGAGCATTCATAATGACTCTTTCCTTATAATTTTCCAGCAAATTCACTTAGTTACACATTAAATTAATATATTATTTTTCAAGTTTTAAAATCTACAAAATTTATTCCATATTTCCAGCTTTTAATTTATGTTTTTAACTTACTTGAATTGCATGAATTTAAGCTATCCTACATAAATTTTCTATATTCTAATTAATCATGGCATTATGAAAATTCTAGATTTAGCTTACTCCTCATTTACATAAATCATAATTTCTGTTTCAATTCTTTCTTTTCTTTTGTCAGACCCGGATTTTTTGTAGCTTATTTCCTTATGATTCCTATGTGTATGAACACTATGTAATTATGGTTGAATCATAAGAAGAGTATTTACTAGATTTAAAGTGTTAATGAAATAAATTAACACGCAAAAGCTACATAAAATGCCTAATGTGGATGATGAGTATCACAGGCTAAACCGAGTCATTCTAAATCATTCTGACTGAAAATAAGAACTTAAAATAAGAGAGCGTAGAGAGCTCATGAAGGAAAGTCAGCTTGATTTAGACCCGAACATACAAAACGAGTGTAAAAGCTAAAAAGGGTAAAATGGACCTTTTCGACGAGAAAAGGAGTTTCGGGTGAAATTATCCACTGGGAGCGGTTGGAATATAAAGACGAGAGTGTAAGACATGATATATAACACTTTCAAAAATTTAAGAAAAAGTCCACTTAGTCAATGGTTAAAGAAAAAGTCAACTATAGTTAAAAAAGTGGACTTTTACCATAGTTGACTAATCAAGGTTAGAAATTAACCTAAGTGTGGAGAAAAATTTGGGGAAAAATATTCTTGGCCAGAATACAAGATAATCATCCCCGAAAGTAAGGAAAATTTATTCGAAAGGATTCCGGAATAAATTTAATGGTTAAAAACGTAATGGGCCTAAGGTGAAAATTTTAAAGCCCATTAAGGTATACTAAACGTATATCGAAATTTTTAGGTCCTTTAGACCGAATTGTTGGACCAATTGATCGGCCAAATTTTGAGACAATAAATGGCCCGAGGTATAGTAAAAATTTCAGCCCGAAAGCCCATTAGGAAAGCCCAAACCGAGAAGCCCAATTGGAAAAGCCCATGAGATAAATATCTAACTATAGTTAAAGTTAACTATGACTCATAAGGTGACTCATAAGGTGACTCATGGTTCAGATTTGGAAAGTGAAGCATAGTGGCTGAAAAGTAAGGCTTAATGGCTAAGTAAGTGGCTTATAAATGCAGCCACACCATTGTCATCTTCATCACACAATTCCGGCTAGGAGAAAACACCATTGAAACCATAACATCCAAGCTTTCTCTCACTAGAAATCACTAGGAATTAGACATATTTGGAACTTGCATTCTTCATGGAAGTTGATCCAAATTGAAAGGAGATTAACATATGTTGGAATTGGCTATCAAGGAGCCATAGAGTGCAAACCGAGAGCCTCCAAAGTTTCGGCCAAAGGGTGAACACAACAATTGGTATATTTTCTAATTTCCAATTTCATATATGTTAATGTATGAATGATTTCAAGTATGTTGATATATGTTTTAAGCATTGAAACATATTAAATCACCATTAAGAGGGTTAGGCCGAGAGTGATCAATGAGATATTGAAATATGTCAATTGGATTTTAAGACATAAATGAATTAGAGTACATGTATTAATGTTAATGGTGTAATTAGAATTAATCAAATTGATTGATTAATACATGTAAATTGTTGGCAATCAAGGTGTTTGATAAAATGTCTAAATGAACTATAGGATGATTGGTAATGTTGCCTACCAAGTGTTTGTGAAAATGCCTAAGTGGAAATGGCTAGAAAATAGGCATGTATGGCATGCCATGGTGGAAACCGAGAATGGCTAGCTCTCGGCCAAGGCATGTGGTCGAGAGGCCCAATGGGACAAGCCCAATATTTTTAGGCCCAATAGGGTGTAATGGGACTAAGACAAGCCCAATAAGAGTTGGTGGGCCCCACAAGCCCAATAGGCCCAACAAAAATGAATAGTGAAATGAAAATGGACTTAAGGCCTAGTTAGGCCTATTAAGGATTTTTAAGGCCCATTAAGGGAAATTTAACTGTATTAATGTGTAATACAGTAGGAAAATTATAACTAACCTGAGGAATGGTTATTTATAGCTCCAGAGTTTACATTGAGAGCTGATCGGACTGCGAAAATTAGCAGCACCGAGGAAGTGAGGTCACGTGACGTGATCCGAGGTAAGGGACTTTTGCGAGTAGTTAGAGATACCTGCACGTATTTTCAACTGCTTCTGCATTCACTTAAAAACTCTGAGGGTCAGAGAAAGTGAATAATAATTATTGCGACCTGATAGTGGCAAATTACGATTTTGCCCCTAGTTAGTCAAAAAGACAACTTTTGTGAGAAGTTACAAAAAGCATGGAAAATACTATTGTGAGTGTTTAAATGCTATTAGCATGAAAATAAATAGATGGGCTAATGATTTTAAGGTTGATATGACTTAAGCACACTTTTAGTGCTGATTTTACTATTTTGTAAACAATCCATTTTAAATAGCCATCTATCATATTATGTGAGAATGAATCGTGCTAGAGCACAGCTCGCACTGGGATTCATATGTTTTCCACATAACATTAGTGCTGGATTTTGATACGCACTAGATTTTCATGACATGCATGATAGAGTAGTGGAGTTTTACTCATACTCAGCTTTGAATGATATATGCATGACAGAGTGCTAGAGCGTGGCTCGTACTCGATTCTTCATGGTTTATACATGACATAGTACTGGGAGCGATTGCTCGTACTTGATTTTGATATTGTGCATAGCATAGTACTGGGAGCTATTGCTCGTACTTGATTTAATACATAAACAATGCATTGACCTAGTTGCTAGAGATTGCTCGCACTAGAGTTGAGTTTTATGATGTGAAACAGTGTTTGAGCGGAGTAACGACTGTGAGTCGCACTCAAGACGCACACTGTATGTGATATGTAATACATGTTGAAACCCATGCCTAAGTCCTTCTGTGACTGTGTGTCATATCTAGAGAGGATATCCGCATGAGGTTGATATAGACGTGATATACTTAATTCCATGGTTTCGAGGGCTAAAGACCCTGGCTGTGAGGATTTCCATGGTTTCGAGGGCTAAAGACCCTGGCTGTGATGGTCCACGGGTGTACTTTGTACCGTGTCTGAGTGGCACGAGGTGTACGCTGTACCGTGTGTTACGTAGCTGGCGGTTGACATTGGACTGACCATCATCCCGTTACAGCAGTGATTGCCGCACACCGAGTACTGTGTCGCATGGGATCACTTTTCAGATATGATCATAATCTAGGATACTATTTGTATTTACCACAGAGTCTCACATGATATATCACATTGATTGACTGATTTAAACTGCGGACAGACTTGAGGGATGGGTCGGACTCCGATTTGTGTTGTGAATCATTTGATGCCATATTTATTGTGATTTAAATATACATGGCATGATTTACATAAAGGCATGATTTATATACAATGCATTGTTTTGCACTACATGCCTACATTTGAGAAAGAAAGCATGATTTTCTGTACATGGGATTTATTCTATACAAGTATATATATTATATTTCAAGACATGCTTTTAAAGTGAGTTAAGGAAATAATGTTTTCAAGGCATAGCACTATTTTGAGTAGATAATGTGGATATCTACTTGCTTGCCTGATTTCCTTACTGAGCGCGTTATGCTCACCCCTTTTCTTTACATCTCTCTACAGAGCGTCAGTAGAGCGAGAATTATAGCGGGAGAGTGTCCCAGAGTCCACTGCTAGTTCCTATCGATTCATCAGGTATACTTATTATGTACAGTTGTGTATCTAAACATAGAAACAGCACAGCGATGTATACGTTATATATTATGAGGAATGTAATCGTATTAGATTTTATAAAATCTTACATGTATAATAAGAGCAACTACAGTCAGAATTAATATCTTGACATGTATGTATGAGAATGGATATTATGGTAAGTGAAGACTCTGACATCGAATCACAGCCCAACCAGTGAAGAGAGGAAAGGTAAGTTAAAAATGCGAAAAATTTATTGTGGTTTTTGGTTAAAGTCAAGGATTGAAACTGGGGTCCTGACAGGATGGTATCAGAGCAGAGGTTGGTCTGCTGTGAGTCGGTGTTAGAAAGTAGGAAATTATACATCCCCATAGTACTGTGCTGTGTTTAGATATAACTGTGTATACCGGATAGGAGATGGACTAATTCATTATTATAAATGCAAGGACCTTGCCTATATGGCAAATACGCGTAGTGGTAGAGGTATGAGAGGTAGGGCTCGAGGCCGGGGAGAGAGACCCGAGGGACGAGCCACTGCTGGACCATTACCTACGCATGAGACTGCAGGTGCTACTGAGGCACCCGATTGTGCTGAGACGCACTTCACGAGATTAGAGCGTGGTCTCGAGACTATTATAGAGATACTGGCACAGACGATGCCAGGTAGGCAGAGACAGGAGGCAGGAGCTGCTACAGGAGAGGCAGTTGCCCCTGATACACCTACGCAGACAGCTGATGCACAGAGGATAGTAGATACTCCTACACCTCCACCGGTTTCGGGTGGCAGTGGATTAGGATATGGATGTGACTTGCATCGGTTGAGGGAGTTCCAGAAGTTTAGACGTCCATCATTTAGTGGGGTCAAGAACCCCGTAGCTGCGGAGGAGTGGTTGGCAGAGCTAGAGAAGCTCTATGGATTCTTCGAGTGCATGACCTCGGAGATGGTCGCGTTTGCTGCGTTCCTACTGAAGGGAGCCGCAGAGCATTGGTGGAAGTCCACCCGACCTATATTGAGATCCCGACACACAGATATCACTTGGGATATATTTCGGGAGGCCTTTAGGAGGCAATTTATTCCTGACACCGCACAGCGGAAGTTACATGCAGAGTTTTTGAGACTCAACCAGGGGAGTTTATCGGTGGACGAGTATGAGACTCGATTCCTATCCCTAGGGAGATACGACCCGGATACTATGTATAGTGAGACCAGGAAGGTCCACAGATTTATCGACGGGTTGAGACCGGTGCTACGATCCAAGTTGGTTCCGCTGGACATAGTGACCTATGAGGAGGCAGTGCGCAGGGAGTAACTATGTGAGCAGGACTACGAGAGGAATGCTTTCGAGTTTGGGAAGTTTAGCCGTAGCCAAGACTTGCAGAAGAAGAGGCCGACTAGAGATTTTAGTTATCGAGGGGAGAAGAAACCCTTCGGTAAGAGATCACGGATAGAGGGGACACGAGATAGATATGCTAGATCTCCTGCTTATCCGACTGCAGCCCCAGCGAAGGGCATCATGATAGGAGGACCGAGACCTGCTGCAGATCAGTGCAGAAGATGCGGCAGATTCCATGGAGATTGGCTGTGTTCACAGGGTGCTATAGTATGTTTCCGATGTGGGAAACAGGGGCATTTGGTTAGAGATTGCCCATTGCCATATGGGACTGCACCACACAGGGGCAGGGAGTTTGATAGAATCCCAACTAGTACGTCTGCTCAGAGAGGTAGAGCCACGGCAGAGGAGAAGGGGAAACAAGTGATGGGTCAAGGGCGAGTACATGCTTTGGACCAGGGGACAGCTGATGCTTCATCGGATGTGATTCGAGGTAACATCCTGATTTATGATATTGAAGCATATGTTTTAATTGATCCTGGTGCCACGCATTCTTTTGTATCACCTTCATTTGCATGTAAATTAGAGAGACATGTAGAGCGTACACATTTATGTATGATGATGTTAATCAGTACGCCTATGGATAGTAGTCAAGTTGTAGAATATGTATATAATGACTGCAAGTTGAGAGTAGGGGATAAGGAGATGACAGCCAATCTAATATTACTAAGCATGCGTGACTTTGATATAATAATAGGAATGGATTGGCTATCTGCAAACCATGCTGTTTTAGACTGCTATGCTAAGACAGTTATGTTTCCCAACCCTACTAGATATGTTGTAAAGTTTAATAAAGATAAATGAAAGGAGTAGATATGATTATTACATGACTTCTGATTTAGAAAACCTTCAACATATCAAGGTTTCATTGCGTACGTGGTAGATATGGATAAGGCACATCCGGAGTTGGCAGATATCACTGTGGTCAGTGAGTACCCAGATGTTTTCCCGGATGAATTGCCAGGGTTACCACCAGACAGAGAGATGGAGTTCTGTATAGATCTGGTACCTGGTACGGAGCCTATTTTGAGACCACCATATCGCATGGCCTTAGTTGAGCTGGAGGAGCTCAAGAGACAGTTACAGGAGCTGTTGGATAGGGGTTTTGTACGACCAAGTGTTTCACCTTGGGGAGCACCGATTTTGTTTATGAGGAAGAAGGATGGGAGCCTCCGATTGTGTATAGACTACCGATTGTTGAATAAGGCCACCATCAAGAATAGATACCCCCTTCCACGCATTGACGACTTGCTAGATCAGCTACATGGAGCACAGGTCTTTTCCAAGATTGACCTAAGGTCTGGGTATCATCAGCTGAAGGTTCGGAGTGAAGATGTACCCAAGACAGCATTTCGCACCCGATATGGCCACTATGAGTTCTTGGTCATGCCATTCGGATTGACGAATGCTCCAGCTGCTTTCATGGCTTTGATGAACGATGTGTTCAAGCCATACTTGGACCAGTTTGTTATCGTCTTCATCGATGACATATTGGTGTATTCGAGATCCAAGGAGGAGCATGAGGAGCACCTCAGGATCGTGTTGCAGACGTTACAGAAGCATGAGTTATATGCTAAGCTCAGCAAGTGTGACTTTTGGTTGTCACAGATCTCGTTTTTGGGACATGTCGTATCGAGAGATGGTGTATCAGTTGATCCATCCAAGATAGAGGCTGTAGTTCAGTGGGAACAGCCAAAGACAGTCACCGAGATCAGGAGTTTTCTGGGTTTAGCTGGATACTATCGGAGATTCGTTGAGGGATTTTTGAAGTTGGCTGCTCCGTTGACACGTCTTACTCGAAAGAGTGCACCGTTCATATGGAACGAGGATTGTGAGAAGAGCTTTGAGGAGTTGAAGCGTCGATTGACCACCGCTCCGATTCTCACTATCCCTACCAGCTCAGGAGGATTTGCAGTATATACCGATGCTTCGCATCAGGGACTGGGCTGCGTATTGATGCAAGACGGGAAGGTAGTTGCTTACGGATCCAGACAGCTGAAGGATCATGAGAAGAACTATCCGACCCATGATTTGGAACTAGCAGCAGTAGTGTTTGCGTTGAAGGTATGGCGCCACTACTTGTATGGTGAGAAGTTCCAGATATTTACCGACCACAAGAGCCTCAAGTACCTGTTCTCGCAGAAGGAGCTGAACATGAGACAGAGAAGATGGCTAGAGCTTCTGAAGGACTACGATTGTGAGATACTTTATCATCCGGGTAAGGCTAATGTTGTAGCCGATGCCTTGAGCAGGAAGAGCCTGGGGATGGTATCGTATATGATGGTTAGGGAACATGATTTGCTAGAGCAGTTTGCTAGCCTCAGTTTGGGAGTCGTGCCTTCTGACATGGATATAGGCTATGTGATAGCTAGTCTATGCTTGGAGCCGGACCTGTTGGACAGGATCAGAGTGGCTCAGCAGACTGATCCATTTTGTATGGATGTGAGTAGTCAGATGCAGAAGGGCACCGTGACTGATTTTGAGATGAGTTCTGATGGACTACTGAGGTTCAGAGGCAGATTGTGTGTTCCCGAGGATCCAGGACTCAGGAGATTGATATTGCCGGAAGCTCATTCGTCGAGGTATACTTTACATCCGGGGAGTAACAAGATGTATCAGAACCTCCGGAAGGTATACTGGTGGTCAGGTATGAAGAGAGATGTAGCAGACTTCGTGGCAAAGTGTCTCGTATGTCAGCAGGTAAAGGTAGAGCATTAGAAACCTGCAGGGTTATTGCAGCCTCTACCTATACCGACATGGAAATGGGAGCATATCACCATGGATTTCGTGATGGGTTTACCGAGGACCCGCAGGAATCACAATGCTATATGGGTGATCGTTGATAGACTGACGAAGTCAGCCCACTTCCTAGCTATGAGAGCTACCGATACTCTGAGTTCATTAGCAGAACTGTACATACGCGAGGTAGTGAGGTTACATGGTGTACCAGTGAGCATAGTCTCTGATAGGGATTCCCGCTTCACATCCCACTTTTGGGGACATTTTCAGGAAGCCATGGGAACCCAGTTGAGTTTGAGCACCGCTTTCCATCCTCAGACAGATGGTCAGTCAGAGAGGACTATACAGACTCTGGAGGACATGTTGAGAGCATGTGTGCTAGACTATCGAGGCTCCTGGGATGACCACCTATCACTAGCCGAGTTCGCCTACAACAACAGTTATCATTCGAGTATCGGGATGGCACCGTATGAGGCTTTGTATGGCCGTAGATGTCGTTCCCCTATTGGATGGGAAGAAGTGGGTGACCGTAAGATTTTTGCTCCTGACTTGGTTACGCAAGCATCTGAGGACGTCCGCTTGATAGTAGAGAGACTGAGGACAGCTCAGAGCAGACAGAAGAGTTACGCTGACAGGAGACGTAGGCCACTAGAGTTTGCAGTTGGTGAGTCCGTATTTCTGAGAGTTTCTCCTTCCAAGGGCATAGCCAGATTTGGGAAGAGAGGGAAACTAAATCCTCGCTACATTGGACCCTTTGAGATACTTGATCGAGTGGGAGATAAGGAATATAGGTTGGCATTGCCACCGGACTTATCAGGTGTCCACAACGTCTTCCACATATCGATGCTTCGGAAGTATCACCCGGATCCGTCACAATTGATTAGTTACGAGCCTTTGGAGCTCCGAGAGGACTTGTCATATGTAGAGAGACCGATTCGGATATTGGATAGGAAGGAGAAGGTATTGAGATCGAAGACCATCGGATTAGTGAAGATTCTCTGGCAGCATCATACTTCAGAGGAAGCTACTTGGGAGCTAGAGAGTCTAATGCGAGAGAAGTACCCTCACCTATTTGAGGACTGACTTGGTTCTAATTTGAAGGACCAAATTTTCTGAGTGGGGGAGGATTGTCAGACCCGGATTTTTTGTAGCTTATTTCCTTATGATTCCTATGTGTATGAACACTATGTAATTATGGTTGAATCATAAGAAGAGTATTTACTAGATTTAAAGTGTTAATGAAATAAATTAACACGCAAAAGCTACATAAAATGCCTAATGTGGATGATGAGTATCACAGGCTAAACCGAGTCATTCTAAATCATTCTGACTGAAAATAAGAACTTAAAATAAGAGAGCGTAGAGAGCTCATGAAGGAAAGTCAGCTTGATTTAGACCCGAACATACAAAACGAGTGTAAAAGCTAAAAAGGGTAAAATGGACCTTTTCGACGAGAAAAGGAGTTTCAGGTGAAATTATCCACCGGGAGCGGTTGGAATATAAATACGAGAGTGTAAGACATGATATATAACACTTTCGAAAATTTAAGAAAAAGTCAACTTAGTCAATGGTTAACGAAAAAGTCAACTATAGTTAAAAAAGTGGACTTTTACCATAGTTGACTAATCAAGGTTAGAAATTAACCTAAGTGTGGAGAAAAATTTGGGGAAAAATATTCTTGGCCAGAATACAAGATAATCATCCCCGGAAGTAAGAAAAATTTATTTGGAAGGATTCCGGAATAAATTTAATGGTTAAAAACGTAATGGGCCTAAGGTGAAAATTTTAAAGCCCATTAAGGTATACTAAACGTATATCGAAATTTTTAGGTCCTTTAGACCGAATTGTTGGACCAATTGATCGGCCAAATTTTGAGACAATAAAAGGCCCGAGGTATAGTAAAAATTTCAGCCCGAAAGCCCATTAGGAAAGCCCAAACCGAGAAGCCCAATTGGAAAAGCCCATGAGATAAATATCTAACTATAGTTAAAGTTAACTATGACTCATAAGGTGACTCATAAGGTGACTCATGGTTCAGATTTGGAAAGTGAAGCATAGTGGCTGAAAAGTAAGGCTTAATGGCTAAGTATGTGGCTTATAAATGCAGCCACACCATTGTCATCTTCATCACACAATTCCGGCTAGGAGAAAACACCATTGAAACCATAACATCCAAGCTTTCTCTCACTAGAAATCACTAGGAATTAGACATATTTGGAACTTGCATTCTTCATGGAAGTTGTTCCAAATTGAAAGGAGATTAACATATGTTGGAATTGGCTATCAAGGAGCCATAGAGTGCAAACCGAGAGCCTCCAAAGTTTCGGCCAAAGGGTGAACACAACAATTGGTAAATTTTCTAATTTCCAATTTCATATATGTTAATGTATGAATGATTTCAAGTATGTTGATATATGTTTTAAGCATTGAAACATATTAAATCACCATTAAGAGGGTTAGGCCGAGAGTGATCAATGAGATATTGAAATATGTCAATTGGATTTTAAGACATAAATGAATTAGAGTACATGTATTAATGTTAATGGTGTAATTAGAATTAATCAAATTGATTGATTAATACATGTAAATTGTTGGCAATCAAGGTGTTTGATAAAATGCCTAAATGAACTATAGGATGATTGGTAATGTTGCCTACCAAGTGTTTGTGAAAATGCCTAAGTGGAAATGGCTAGAAAATAGGCATGTATGGCATGCCATGGTGGAAACCGAGAAAGGCTAGCTCTCGGCCAAGGCATGTGGTCGAGAGGCCCAATGGGCCAAGCCCAATATTTTTAGGCCCAATAGGGTGTAATGGGACTAAGACAAGCCCAATAAGAGTTGGTGGGCCCCACAAGCCCAATAGGCCCAACAAAAATGAATAGTGAAATGAAAATGGACTTAAGGCCTAGTTAGGCCCATTAAGGATTTTTAAGGCCCATTAAGGGAAATTTAACTGTATTAATGTGTAATACAGTAGGAAAATTATAATTAACCTGAGGAATGGTTATTTAGTGCTCCAGAGTTTACATTGAGAGCTGATCAGACTGCGGAAATTAGCAGCACCGAGGAAGTGAGGTCACGTGACGTGATCCGAGGTAAGGGACTTTTGCGAGTAGTTAGAGATACCTGCACGTATTTTCAACTGCTTCTGCATTCACTTAAAAACTCTGAGGGTCAGAGAAAGTGAATAATAATTATTGCGACCCGATAGTGGCAAATTACGATTTTGACCCTAGTTAGTCAAAAAGACAACTTTTGTGAGAAGTTGCAAAAAGCATGGAAAATACTATTGTGAGTGTTTAAATGCTATTAGCATGAAAATAAATAGATGGGCTAATGATTTTAAGGTTGATATGACTTAAGCACACTTTTAGTGCTGATTTTACTATTTTGTAAACAATCCATTTTAAATAGCTATCTATCATATTATGTGAGAATGAATCGTGCTAGAGCACAGCTCGCACTGGGATTCATATGTTTTCCACATAACATTAGTGCTGGATTTTGATACGCACTAGATTTTCATGACATGCATGATAGAGTAGTGGAGTTTTACTCGTACTCAGCTTTGAATGATATATGCATGACAGAGTGCTAGAGCGTGGCTCGTACTCGATTCTTCATGGTTTATACATGACATAGTACTGGGAGCGATTGCTCGTACTTGATTTTGATATTGTGCATAGCATAGTACTGGGAGCTATTGCTCGTACTTGATTTAATACATAAACTATGCATTGACCTAGTTGCTAGAGATTGCTCGCACTAGAGTTGAGTTTTATGATGTGAAACAGTGTTTGAGCGGAGTAACGACTGTGAGTCGCACTCAAGACGCACACTGTATGTGATATGTAATACATGTTGAAACCCATGCCTGAGTCCTTGTGTGACTGTGTGTCATAGCTAGAGAGGATATCTGCATGAGGTTGATATAGACGTGGTATACTTAATTCCATGGTTTCGAGGGCTAAAGACCCTGGCTGTGAGGATTTCCATGGTTTCGAGGGCTAAAGACCCTGGCTGTGATGGTCCACGGGTGTACTTTGTACCGTGTCTGAGTGGCACGAGGTGTACGCTGTACCGTGTGTTACGTAGCTGGCGGTTGACATTGGACTGACCATCCTCCCGTTACAGCAGTGATTGCCGCACACCGAGTACCGTGTCGCATGGGATCACTTTTCGGATATGATCATAATCCAGGATATTATTTGTATTTACCACAGAGTCTCACATGATATATCACATTGATTGACTGATTTAAACTGCGGACAGACCTGAGGGATGGGTCGGACTCCGATTTGTGTTGTGAATCATTTGATGCCATATTTATTGTGATTTAAATATACATGGCATGATTTACATAAAGGCATGATTTATATACAATGCATTGTTTTGCACTACATGCCTACATTTGAGAAAGAAAGCATGATTTTCTGTACATGGGATTTATTCTGTACAAGTATATATATTATATTTCAAGACATGCTTTTAAAGTGAGTTAAGGAAATAATGTTTTCAAGGCATAGCACTATTTTGAGTAGATAGTGTGGATATCTACTTGCTTGCCTGATTTTCTTACTGAGCGCGTTATGCTCACCCCTTTTCTTTACATCTCTCTACAGAGCGTCAGTAGAGCGAGAATTATCGCGGGAGAGTGTCCCAGAGTCCACTGCTAGTTCCTATCGATTCATCAGGTATACTTATTATGTACAGTTGTGTATCTAAACATAGAAACAACACAGTGATGTATACGTTATATATTATGGGGAATGTAATCGTATTAGATTTTATAAAATCTTACATGTATAATAAGAGCAACTACAGTCAGAATTAATATCTTGACATGTATGTATGAGAATGGATATTATGGTAAGTGAAGACTCTGACATCGAATCACAGCCCAACCAGTGAAGAGAGGAAAGGTAAGTTAAAAATGCGAAAAATTTATTGTGGTTTTTGGTTAAAGTCAAGGATTGAAACTGGGGTCCTGACATCTTTACATCTCTACATGACCGAATATATTGTTCAAATCTTCCAATTTTCCTTGTTGAATTTTAATCCATAAAATTGCACAATGTACATTACCATTTCAGATTACATAATCTAATTTCACATTGCCAATTCAACAATTTCCCTATGTTTCTCCATGTAGCCGAATCACAACTTAATGTATCTACTTACATTGTTAAATTTTCAATCATGCAATCCTTAGAACAACTTATTTCACATTATAATTTACTGCCTTAATCTGAAATTTCCAGCAAATTCAATCTCCTCTAATTTAGCTACATGTGACCAAATTTACCTACATGCACCCACTGAATTTTTTTTCTTCATTTGTTACAATTTATACTTGTTGCAGTAATTTTGTACATGCAATACATTTTTCTTCAATTTATCATAACAATTTATACCATTAAAATTTTCAGAATTTAAGATTTCATTAGCTAACAACTCTAATTCATGTGCATGCAACATTTCCTGGAATTTAAACAAACTAATTACACATATACAATAACATAATAGCAAACACATTGAAATTGCAGAAATTAACAATATCCTTACCCCAAATCACACTAGCCGAACCTCCTAGCAAATTTTCCCTAAATTGCTCAACTAATTTCTGGAATTCTTGATGCAATCCTACTGTCCTACACGGTTTGTAGCTGAATTGGGGAGGTTCTTCATCTAATCAACTGACGTAAACACTAACTTCCCACATGCAGCTCTTGGTTCCAGCTCAATTGGAGTTTTCTTGGTTGTTTGGTGAATTTTCTGGTATGGTGGAGGGTGAAAACGTGCTGGTGGTTTAAATGGTAACTAATCTAAGTCTAAACTGGTTTCTAAACAACCTAAACTAACATACAACTACAATTCTTAAACTTTTGTTGACTTTTTGTAGGAAAATCTGGAAATGTGGGCTATTTATGTGTGGATGACTAAATAGAGGGAAGGGATGTTTCATGCAAGCTGCATTAGGGTGCCGGTGGAGTGATTTGTGGTGGCTGATGCTGGATTCAGCTGCTGGTTTCGGTTGTGGCATGAGGAAGAATGAGATGAAGGGGCAGTTCTGGTTTCTAGCTTGGTGTAAAAACGTGAAAGGGGGAAGGAATAGAAGAGGGAAACCAAAACAAAAAAAATGTTTAATTCCCCTATTTATATTTTATGTTTTAATTTAGTTTTATTTAATTTAGTTTAGTAAATCTGAAACTTAGTTATAGAATTTGAAATTTAATTATACATGTGTATGATTCATCTTTTACTATGGTTTTTAACAATTGAATATTAAGTGCAAAATTTTGTAATTCAATCTACATAAATTCTAGTTTTTCATGCTCTAATATATATGGTTTTAACAATTTAAATAACACAATTATAGATTTTAATTTCAATCTATATGTTTTACTCTAATACATACATACATATATATATATATATATATATAAAGTTTCCATATGGTTTAACATAGTAAAATTAAATTGCATATTTATAATTAAATCTACATATTTTACTCTAATGCTTATATGAGTAATTACATTTTCAGATTTCTTATTATGCCAATTTCATGAAATCTGACTTTATAACTAACATAATTATATATACATGTTCCAAAATAATACTACACAAGGTGCACATCTATATATATATATATATATATATATATATATATATATATATATATATATATATATATATATATATATATATACATGTTCCAAAATAATACTACACAAAATAATTAGCTTACTTAAATTAAGATTTTCACTACCTAATTATCGTGAATTTTCCATTTAACCGAATCTATCATGGTTTCCTTATTAATTTTGGTCACACATTAATCTACTTACGTGAATTAAATTTATTTCTACACTCATGAATATTTAGCCAAATGTCTAATGGTAAATTATCTTAGTCTATCCTAATTTAATCACATGAACATATTTCAACTACATAAATTATGTTCTTGACATAATCCTAAACATACATTATACATTATGCATTTAAATTACATTCTCTCTATTTAATTTATCTTTGTTGTATTTTATTTATGTTAGACTATAATTTTCGTTTTCAATACTTATACTTACATAATTTTATCAATTCTTACCAATTCTTACATTGCTTAAACTAAAATTACACCAAAATTATTATTTCTAAATGGTGTAAACCAAAATAATCGTATTCTAGTTCTATTTATCCTAACTCTTAATTAAATTAAATCTTCCCATCCGTAAACCAATCCCGACTTAACATATAAATAACAAAACATTGGTATAGGGAATTTGCGGTCTTACATTTCTCCCTTCCTTAAAGAATTCGGTCCTCTGAATTCCGAGCCAGGTCAAACAAGTACTGGTATCTCTCTTGCATCAAGCTCTCTGATTCCCACGTTGCTTCCTCATCAGAATGGTGTTGCCATAGAACTTTGACGAGAGAAATGACTTTGGATCTCAAAACTTTGTCCTTCATCTCAAGAATTTGGACCGGTCTCTCCTCGTAACTCAAATCATTTCTTAACTCCAACTGCTTATAAGCTAGAATGTGAGATGGATCGGGCTGATACTTACGAAGCATAGACACATGAAACATGTTGTGTACCTCGGCTAGCTGGGGAGGTAAAGATAGTCAGTATGCTACTTCACCAACACGTTCCAATACCTCGAATGGTCTTATGTATCGAGGACTCAATTTGCACCTTTTTCTAAACCTCATCGCACATTTCGTAGGAGAAACCTTCAAGAATACATGGTCTCCCACTATAAACTCCAAATCTCTTCTCTGATGGTCTGCATAACTTTTCTATCTGTCCTGGGCTATCCGAAGCCTTTTACAAATTATTCGGATCTTCTTTGAAGTTTGTTCAACCAAATCTGGAGCATATATCATCCTATCACCAACCTCTTCCCAACCGATTGGTGATCTGTATCTCCATCCATAAAGAGCTTCATACGGAGCCATTCCTATACTGGCATGGTAACTATTGTTATAAGCAAATTTTGCCAATGGCAAATGCTCATCCCATGAATCTCCGAAATCAATAACACAAGAATGCAACATGTCCTCTAATGTTTGTATCGTCCGTTTTGACTGTCCATCAGTCTGCGGATGATATGCCATGCTAAACTGTACCCGAGAACCTAAAGACTCTTGAATCTGCTTCCAAAATCGAGAGGTGAACCTAGAGTCCCTATCCGAAGTGATACTTACGGGGGTTCCATGGAGTCTCACCATCTCCTTAACAAACAATTCAACCAGGGCATTCAAAAGAGTAGTCGAGCTAATGGCTATGAAATGTGCTGACTTGGTGAGTCTATCCACGAGTACCCAAATCACGTCATGCTTCCTCCGAGTTCTAGGTAGACCCGTAACAAGGTCCATAGTTACGTGTTCCCACTTCCAAGTTGGCATGGGTAGGGGTTGGAGTAAACCTGTCGATTTCTGGTGTTCCACCTTCACTTGTTGACTCACTAAACACCTAACTACAAACACGACAACATCACGTTTCATTCTAGGCCACCAATACATCTTGAGTATGTTGTGGTACATTTTGGTCCTTTCAGGATGTAAAGTATAGCTACTAGAGTGAGCTTCGGCCAAAATCAATTTCTTGAGGTCCTCATCCCTCGACACACATATCCGGCCTCTGAATCTAAGTAATCCATCCGAACCAATCTCAAACTCAGAATCTCTACTCTCCTGAATCTGCCCGGACACCTCAAGCAACTTTTAATCTAGCTTCTGTGCCTACCTAATCTGTTCAATCAATGTCGATCCTATCCTGAGACTACCAACTAAAGGACTCTGATCTGACGGTGCTACATCAATAGACAAGCTTGCAAATTGTCCCAACAATTCTCACTCCTTAACCATCATACCGGACACCATACTCATGTTCTTCCTACTCAATGGGTCCACTACCACATTTGCTTTCCCCGGGTGATACAAAATTTCACAGTTGTAGTCTTTCAATAATTCCATCCATCTACGCTGCCTCATGTTCAGTTCTTTATGAGAAAATAGGTATTTGAGGCTTTTGTGATTTGTATAAATCTGAAACTGTTTTTCATAAAGGTAATGCCTTCATATTTTCAAAGCAAAAACTACTGCTGCAAGTTCGAGATCATGCGTGGGGTAATTCCTTTCATGCTCCTTCAGTTGACGTGATCCATATGCTACCACTTTGTCATTCTGCATGAGCACACATCCCAATCCATTCAATGAAGCATCATTATACACTATAAATCCTCCGGGTCCATCTGGTATGGTGAGGATCGGTGTAGAAGTTAACCGATGCTTGAGCTCTAAAAAGCTACGCTCACAGGCATTGCTCCACTTAAACTTGACATCCTTACGGGTGAGTCGAGTCAGAGGAGCTGCAATTTTTGAGAATTCATCTACGAACCTTCTGTAGTACCCGGCTAATCCAAGAAAGCTTCCTATCTCCATCACTGTCTGTGGCCTCTCCCAGTTCACTATAGCTTCCACTTTGGACGGGTCAACAGACACTCCATCCTCATTCACAACATGGCCCAGAAAACCAATTTGCTTCATCCAGAACTCACATTTGTCCAACTTAGCAAACAATCTCCTTTCTCTAAGTGTTTGAAGGACTATGTACAGGTGTCGTTCATGTTCTTTAAGAGAACGAGAATACACCAAGATTTCATCTATAAAAACAATCATGAACTTATCCAGATACTCCTTGAAAACTTCATTCATCAAGTTCATAAATGCAGTTGGGGCATTCATCAAGCCAAATGGCATGACCAAGAATTCGTAATGCCCATAGCGAGTTTGGAAGGATGTCTTGGGGATGTCCTCACTTCTAACTTTTAGCTGGTGATATCCTGACCTTAGGTTTATCTTCGAGAACACTTTGGCACCCTTCAACTGATCGAACAAGTCATCGATCCCCGGCAACGGGTATCGATTCTTGACAGTAGCCTTATTGAGCATCCGATAGTTAATGCATAGCCTCAAGCTACCATCCTACTTCTTTATAAAGATCATGGGTGGGCCCCAAGGTGACACACTCGAGCGTATAAATCCCTTATCTAGTAGCTCTTGGAGTCGTTTCTTTAATTCTTCCAACTCAATATGTGCCAACCTATACGGGGGTTTAGACAAAGGTTCGGTTCTATGCACCAAGTCAATGACAAACTCTAACTCTCTATTAGGAGGTAATACTGGCAACTCTTTGGGAAATACATCAGGGAATTCCTTTACTACCGGGATAACTTGAAGACTAGGCTTCGGCTTCTCATTACATTCCACGAAAGCTATGAAACCTTCATCATTTAAATCAACTATCAAGACCACATTCAATCAAACACAAGTTTACTTATTATTCATTTATCTCCAAAAGTTACTACACACTTTTCGGGTAAGTACATGGTCATAACCTTCCTAAAACAGTCTAAATTTACTTTATGGATTGCTAACCTATCCATTCCTAGTATCACATCAAAGTCTGACATATTTAGCAAGATCAAGTTAGCTGGAACTACCTTGTCACCTATTCTTACCTCATGGTTCTTATACACTACCTCAGTCATTTGTGATTCTTTCATGGGTGTTTTTACACGAAGTAAATAACCTAGAGGCTCAGGCTCTAATGGTAACTTCCTAGCAAACGTAGGTGATACAAAAGAATGTGTTGATCCTGAATCTATTAACACAAAAGCTTTAACATTTGAGATGAGAAGATTACCCTTCACCACTGATGTCGAGGCATCCGCAGCTTCCTTCTCCAATGTAAACACTCGTCTCTGACCGATCACTTTCTTGCCCTTGTCCACTGGAGTTGCTGGTGGTGGAGGAATCACTCTTACTGGTTGAGCTAGTGGAGGAATCTGTCACGAACCTCAACTTACCAAAAATAGTCACAAATGTTTCGCATTTTAGACATTTTTTATTATTCATTCTTATCTTAATCCGATCGTGACAGCTACACTCTCAACAGTTGGGCTGTGTGTCAATGTCTACCTCATCCACCCATAACAATTTAATTTGCATTATAATTTAGAAGTAAACACTTGTATAAATAAATCAGAGTCGCTGTTTACATGGGTTTACATTACTTTACATCCTCAGTGATTACATTCAAAATGCTACTGTGCTATGGTAAGTTTAGATACAAAATTACAATTAGTGTGTATATCTTAAGCGATGGGATGCAGCGGATACCAAAAAGGAAACCTCCAGTCACCTTCAGTCTATACTCAATGCTCTGTAGAGAGGGGAAAATAAGGGGGGGGTTGAGCAAACAACACGCTCAGTAAGGCAATCAAGCGAATAGGTAGATACTGCACTATCTACGTGATCGTGATGCCATGCTCAAAACCATACAATTTCTCATCCACACCTCAAAACCATTAGTTCATGCTTGTGTTAATGGCATGTAAAGCAAATCATGCTATTTAATTCAGTACACATCAAATTTAAAGCATGGAAAATCATCATAAATCAGTGCACTTTAAAGCCATTATTAAACTTTCTCATCTCATAAAATCAACACTGGTCAGGACTCAGCCCCTCCCTTGGACTATCCTGACTCACAATACATTTCAAAACATGGATTCATTCATAAATAAGAGACATGTGAGATAGGCAATATAACAGGGAAATCTCCTCTAGGACTATGACCATATCCTGTGATCGCAGGCTACACTGATCAAGTGTGTGGGGTATCACCACTATCTGTTTCAACAAGGGAGCTGGGTCACATCCAACACGTCGGTCTATAGTAGATCTAAACATTGTCCGAAGATGACATATCACAATCTCAACATGGTACAACGTACTCCATGCTACCTGTATGGTACAACATACTTTGTGGACCCATATCAACACATCATATCAAGCCACGTCTCAAAATGCACGTGTGAGCCTATTTAATCAGTGCGACACCCAATCTACCCGAAGCTCCTAACACAGCTACCAATCAGGTCATAAAATCATGTGCGAGTAATCGCAAGCATGACAACAAGTATGGTGGACATCTAATGCGAGGTATGCTCAGTACCATGTCAAAACCAGTATAAAATATGTGCGATCTAAGCTCCAGCACATCATCATAGAAATCCATGTGAAAACTAGTGTGAGCTATGCTCCAGCACTTATGCGTGCAAAAACACATCAAATCTCATGCGAGTCATACTCTATCACGCTTTCATTCTCATGAAAACCAGGTAGGTGGCTCAATTCTTTGCAAAGCATGGTTATAAAACCAAATCAAGTTATTTCTTATGCAAATCATTTCAAATGTTAGCCAACCTACCAAATAAGGTTTTCAAAGCATCATGCTTTTGTTTTCATGCACATTTCATCAAAACCCAACTCTTACCCTTCAATCACCCATTTCATTTCCTATTACCGCAAGCACTCTAAAAAAACATTAAGCGCCCAAATTACACACATATATCTCTAAGAGTCCACATAATTCCCTTACCTCGATTTACTTGGGGTGCGACTCTCTTCCTCTTAGCTTCTCGCGTTTTGGCTCACTTTGCTCCGAGTGTATCCTTGGAAGCTGCAATCATTCATCAATCATTTGAGTTAATGTTGCTAACTCACTTTTTGACTTCAACTAGTCAATATATTCCAGTGAGCATATTTCATTAAGTTTGGCCCATTCTTGCATTTGGCTATCATCAAGCCTTCTAACCAAACTTATTTAGTAACTCACTTAGTTACTTGTTTAAGTTTTAATGTGAAATACTCTATCCTTACTCTCTCATTCATTTATGCATTTTACCTAATGCCTTAAATACATATTTTACCCATTTTGGGTAAGTCTCACAACTCATTCCATAATACCATCTTAAAATCATACCCACAACACCATTATCACCTTAAAATATCCCATTCATCATTAATACCTCTACATTTCACTTTCTCACACTAACCCATTTCTAGGTTATAATTGTTCCTTTGCTTTTTAGGTAGTTTTACAATTAATATACACACCAAATCAACTTCAAAATCAATAACTAAACAAATGTACTTGGATTTGTGCATTAGAAACTCACCTCTTTGGATTTCCTCCTTACTTCAAATGGAAATGCCCCTTGTTCCTTAAATCCAACAAATGGGGAAATGCCTCTAAGCTATGTTGTTCTTCTCCTTGATGTGAACAACTTTGTATCTAATAGCCTTCCCTCAAATCTTTATGAAAATGAGAGGATTTAGGAGTGAGAAAGCTAGGCTTTTGGTTGAAAATGGAAAGGAAATGGTTTTGTCCGTGAAATGTAGATTTCAACTGCTCCTATTTATAGAATTGCTTGATGAGATTGATCTGTCGAGGGCATGAGATCAATATAGTCTTCTTAAAATCCCTCATTTTCATGACATTTGAAGGCATGAGATCAATCTGTTGAAAGCTTGAGATCGATCTGTCTCAGGCAAAGAGTTAAGGAGATCGATCTGGCTAGGGAGGAGATCGATCTGTTTGCTTTAAGAATTGATCTTCTCATTTACAAAATGTTTAGCAGATCGATCTGGCTCCATTGGAGATCGATCTGTCCTATTCCATTGCTTGAATAAGACTATCTTTGGCTCTTCCAGATCGATCTCTCATCCTATGAGATCGATCTAACATTCATATTTCTAGATTTTGCTGCAGTTTTCTACAGTAACTCACCCAAAACAATCCTTAATTTGCTGCCATAGTCATTTTCTCATCCAGCCACCTTTAAAACTTGGAAATGACATTCATTCATACTTTATACACATTAAAACTTGTATGCAATAATTCTCTAACCAAAGGTATATAATACATGACTAAATAAAAGTATCAAGATTTACACAACTCATGAAACTTCATTCCATTTTACCACACTACTCATATTTCATTCCACTCATATTCATCACATACAGAAGTCCATTTCTTCATATTCATACATAATGAAACTTGTACGTATATCACAAACTCTTATTACAAGTGTGTACATTGAACTTATGGACTTTACATCACTTATGCTTCACATTACAAGTACATCACCATTCCTATGAATTCATAATTACTTAGTCCAAAATCATCCATATTGTAATTCCATTCACATATATACAAAGTTAAACATATATAGGGTTTCACATTCTCCCCCACTTAGAAAATTTGGTCTTCCAAATTAGAACCAAATCAATCCATGAATAACTCGGGATACCTCTCCTGCATCAAACTCTCCAATTCCCATGTGGCCTCTTCCACCGTGTGATGTTGCCAAAGAACTTTCACCAAGGGAATTATCTTTGTCCTCAAAAGTTTCTCTTTTCTATCCAATATCCGAACCGACTTCTTAACGTATATCATGCTTTCATTGAGCTCAAAGGCTTGTACATTATCACATGCGTCGGGTCCGGGTGATACTTCCGTAACATGTATATGTGGAAGATGTTATGTACGCTCGCTAGCTCAAGTGGTAATGCTAGCCTGTATGCCTTATCTCACACTTTATCAAGTATCTCAAATGGCCCTATATATTGAGGGCTCAACTTTCCTTTCTTCTCGAATCTCATAATCCCCTTCAAGGGAGAAACCTTTAAAAACATTGACTCACCCACACTAAACTCTAGTGGTCTTCGTCTCTTATCAGCATAACTCTTTTGTCTACTCTAAGCTGTCTGTAACCTCTTACAAATCAACTGGACATCCTCAGAGGCTTGTCTAACCAAGTCAAGAGAAAAAATTTGTTTATCACCAACCTCTTCCCATCCAAATAGGGGAATTACATCTACGCCCATGCAATGCCTCATATGGTGATATCTCGATACTCACATGGAAACTGTTGTTATAGGCGAACTCTGCGAGTGGCAAATGGTCATCCCAAGAGCCTTTAAAATCCAATGCAAATGCTTTCAACATATCCTCCAGGGTTTGTATAGTCCTCTCTGATTGACCATCTTTCTGAGGATGAAATGCGGTGCTAAAACTCAACAGGGTCTCCATCGCTTCCTGAAAATGTTCTCAGAAGTGGGAAGTGAAGCGGGCATCCCTATCAGAAACAACACTCACTGGAATTCCATGTAACCTCACTATCTCGCGCACATACAAGTTCGCTAACTAGCTTAGAGTATCGGTAGCTCTCATAGGTAGAAAATAGGCTGACTTCGTCAACCGATCCATAATCACCCATATGGCATCATGACCTTTGCGGGTCCTTGGTAGGGTCATTAGAAAATTCATGGTGACATGCTCCCACTTCGACGTCGGTATTGGTAGAGGCTGCAATAATCTTGCAGGCTTCTGATTCTCTACCTTCACCTACTGACTTCTGATGCTCTACCTTCACCTGTTGACAAATGAGACACTTAGTGACATATTTAGCAATGTATTTCTTCATCCCAGACCACCAATAAACTTTTCAAAGGTTTTGATACATCTTAGTACTCCTTGAATGTATCGTATATCTCGATGAGTGAGCCTCTATCAAGATCAACTTCCTGATCTCTAGATCATCAGGAACACATATCCTACCTCTGATCCTCAACAACCCATCTGAACTTAATTCAAAGTCTATCTTTGTGCCCCTCTGTATCTGTCCGACAATATCATTGCACTGCTGATCCATTCGCTGAGCCTGTCACATTTGATCTACCAGATCTGATTCCAATTGCAGGCTAGCTATCATAAATCCACTATCAGCATCAGGTGAGCTCATATCCAGACTGAGGTTCATGAACTGCTCCAACAACTCATGTTCCCTAATTAGCATAAATGACACAAACCCGAGATGCTTCATACTCAGTGCATCAGCAACCACGTTCATTTTTCTCAGGTGGTACAGGATCTCACAATCATAATCCTTTAAAAGCTCGAGCCATCTTCTCTATCTCATGTTTAACTCTTTCTGCGAAAACATGTACTTAAGGCTCTTATGATTAGTGTAAACTTGAAATCCCTTACCATATAGATAGTGGCGCCATATTTTCAATGCAAACACTATGGCCGCCAACTCTAAATCGTGGGTCGGGTAGTTCCTCTCATGGCCCTCCAACTGTCTTGATCCATAGGCTACTACATTCCCATCTTGCATCAATACACAGCTCAATCCTTAGTGTGAAGCATCCGTATACACCGAGAAACATCCTGAGCTGGTAGGAATGGTGAGAATTGGAGCTGTGGTTAATCTCCTTTTCACCTCCTGAAAACTTTCTTCACATTTATCATCCTACATGAATTTAACATTCTTTCTCGTGAGACGTGTCAAAGGAGCAACTAATCTCGAGAATCCCTCAACATTTCAAGTTTACATTTTTTTATCAATTTAATAACCAAAGTGCAGGTTTTACAATTTTAATCTACATATAATCTGGTTTTTTTAATACCTCTAATGTATATATAAGTCACGACCCATTTTATCCTTTTTAATCGAAAATCGCTACAAATTTTTCGTATTTTTCCTTTCCTTACCCGATCGTGAACAAACTCACCACTACATAGTTGGGCTGTGAGTCAATAATAATCATTACTCATCATTTATTTTCAAATCAATCAAAAGAAGTGTCATTCATTTGGAAGTTAAGTTATACATGACACGTTTCTAACTTTTACATCCCCCACATTACAATACAAAATGACTATTGTGCCTTTACATGTTTAGATACAAAAAAAATCCTTGTGTGTATACCTTTTGGCCATGAAAGCAGAGGATGTCCAAAACACAACGCCTCAGTCCTCACTAGGTTGCTATGTACGCTTTGTAGAGGGGAAAGTAGAGAGGGATGAGTAACCACACCCTCAGTAGGCAATAATGTAAGCATGGTAGATAACTACTTTATCTACATGCTGATAGTTTTATGCATAAATCGTTTATAATTAGAGCATGAGGAAATAAAACTATGCCACATGTATATACATATATCATGTATCGAAAATCATGTAAATAGGCATAAAACATGGAAATATCTACATGTAAAATCATTCCATGCTCAATCTCAGTAAAACTTATCACAAAAGGGAAATTCATTTAAGAAACATCCTTTTCAAATCACATTATATCTCATCAGAATTCTCTTTTCAAATTCCATCACATCTCATCATAAATCAAATCATCATTTCATTAAATCACAAATCCAATAAGGCTCGACCCCTCCCTCGGGTCTACCCTGGACAAATCACAATCACACTTATGTATAAAAATCATGTGGTATTATGTAATACTAGAAGAGACAGGTTCCTATATCTCAAAGACTATGTTGGCCAACTATGTCATAAAACATCCCAGAACACACGGATCCCGATGTGCGGGGTATCATACTGGAACGAAGGTAGGTTAGTTCTTCACCAGACTTTCTCATCAATATCTCAACCACGGGGTACAACGTACTCTATGTGATATACACGATACAACGTACTCTGCGGACCCATATCATGGTTGGGGGTGCCAACCGTAGGTCTTATCTACCCCATACCACATGTAACCTACTCAGTCTCAAGTGCACGTGGGAGTATTTTCTTTTGATGTCAGGTCCTAGCCCCTCATGGCCTTGCTCGCCCCTTTTGGGTTCTCTGAACACCATATCAGGTCTTAGCTCCTCATGGACTTGCTTGCCCCTTTTGCGTTCCCTGAATGGATTAATGTCAAGTCCTAGCCCCTCATGGCCTTGCTCGTCCCTTTTGGGTTCCCTGAATTAATCCGTATTACCCTCACCACGACATCATACATACCATAGTGTGAAAACCTGTGCGAGCTAAGCTCTAGCACAATACATGCATCATAGATAAATATCCTCGTACGAGCAACGCTCTAGTACGACATTTATGCATAAAAACATGAAGAAAACCACGTACGAGCATAGCTCCAGTATGGTTATATGCATAAGAAAAATCACTCGAAATCCACGTACATGTAGAAGCTCCAGTACGATTTACAAAACATCACCAAAATTTTAATCAAAGTGCAAACTAAGCTCCAGCACATTTCATACATATAAAAATATCGAAATCCTGTGCGAGCGAGGCTCCAGCACGATTAATTCACACTAACACGATAGACGACTCATAATTAACCAAAACAGTCTCAAAATCATGAGTAGCACCTCACATGTGGTATTTCACAAAGTCATTTAAACGCTAGCCAGCCCATCCATTAATTCGCTTAAAACAAAGCAATGTGTTTCGTGAAAACATTCAAACACATGATTTATGCAATTATTAGCCTTACTATCCCTCTTATTATGAAACCCACTCAAAAACCAAATCATATATACATACTCGTAATTATTCACGCATATCATCAATCACTTTTCTTAAACATTCATGCATTTCATAAATGCTCTATATTCACCCACGAGTTCAAAGTACGAGCAACTATCTCTATATACTCACTGAATTCCCTTACCTTGAATCGCGTCGCGTGATTCCACGTCCTTAGAGCTGCTTACTTATGCGGTTCGATTCATCTCCAACGAACTATCCAGAACTGCACAAAGTCGTATGTCGCATAAATTTAATCCATATAACACAACTCTTGTGTTTGCTATAGTCAATTCAACCTATAGCCTCCATTAATACTTATAAGGCCTCATTTTATTGTTCTACTCGTATCTTAAGTCTATTGATTCTTTTAGGCCTATTGATTCATAATAAATCAATATTAAATCGATATTGAGCTAATAGTGTTCATATTTCATCAATTTATTCACTATGGCATTTTATCAAACATCACATATACCCATTTTCATAAATTGACTATCCTCACAATGTAACTTCATTTACCCATCTCAAATCATTCACATTATCCCATAAACACCTTAGCATATCCATAAATCATCAACTCATTCAACCCATATTTTCTCACACTAGACTTATTCTAGGTTTTCTTGTTCCAATACATCCTAGGTAGTTTTAACCATCAATACACCTACAAATCAACTCCAAAATCAATAATTAGGCAAATGTACTTGGGCTGAAATATTAGAAACTTACCAATCTAGTTCTCTTCTTGCTCCAAAGGAAAATGTCCCTTGCTCCTTTAATCCAACAAATGCGGCTTTAATTCCACAGTATGTTGTCCTTCTCTTGGATCAGAACAACTTTGTATCTAATAGTCTTTCCTTAAATCTTACTGAAAATGGGATGATTTAGAGAGAGAAAACTAGGTTTTTGATTGAAAAATGGAGGAGTGAGATTGTTTCCCAAAATTTATAGATTTCACTACTCCTATTTATAGAAATTGCTTGATGAGATCGATCTGTCGAGGGTCTGAGATCGATCTGGTCTTCTTAAATCCCTCATTTTCATGACATTTGAAGGCATGAGATCGATCTGTTGAAGGCTTGAGATTAATCTGCTTCAAGCAGAGAGTTAAGGAGATTGATCTGGTTAAGGGAGGAGATCGATAACCCAAGAGCTAAGGAAATAGATCTGTTTACATTAATGATCGATCTCTTCATTTACAGAATGCTTAGTAGATCGATCTGGCCCAATTGGAGATCGATCTGGCATGTGCCATTGCTTGAATAAGAGCATTTTTTGCTCTTCCAGATCGATCTTTCGTCCTATGAGATCGATCTGTCATTCATATTTTCCAGATTTTGCTATAGTTTTTCGCAGTAACTTACACCAAACATCCTTAATTTGCTGCCCTAGTCATTTTCTCATCCAACCACCTTTAAGACTTGAAAATGACATCCATTCATACTTTATACACATTAAAACTTGTGTGCATTCATTGTATAACAAAAGGTATACCATACAAAACTAAATGGAAGTATAAAGATTTATGCAACTTCTTTCCATTTTACAACACTACTCATTTTGCATTCCACTCACTTTTATCACATACAAAAGTCCATCTCTTCATATTCATACATAATGAAACATATGTGTACATTCCCAACTCATATTACAAGGGGTACATCAATCTTATGGACTTTTCATCACTTATGACCTACTTTACATGTACATCACCATACTTATGAATTCATAAGGTTTAAATCTGAAAATACGAGTCTTACATTCCTCCCCTCCTTAAAAGAATTTGGTCCTCCAAATTAGAACCAAGTCACTCTTCAAAAAGTTGGGGGTACTTCTCCCGTATCAAGTTCTCTAATTCCCATGTGGCCTCTACCACCGTGTGATGTTGCCAAAGAACGATCACCAAGGGAATTATCTTTGTCTTCAACACCTTTTCCTTTCTGTCCAATATCCGAATCGACTTTTCAACATATGACAAACTCTCATTGAGGTCCAACGGCTCATATCTTATCACATTTTCTGGGTCCGGGTGATACTTCTGAAGCATAGAGACGTGGAAGACGTTATGAACATTTGCCAAGTCCGATGGCAATGCCAACCTATATGCCTTATCTCCCACTCTCTCCAAAATCTTGAAGGGTTCGATATATCTAGGGCTCAGCTTGCCCTTCTTACCAAATCTCATAATACCCTTCGAAGGTGAAACTCTCAAAAATACGAACTCACCCACACCAAACTCTAGTGGTCTTTGTCTCTTGTAAGCATAACTCTTTTGCCAGCTCTGGGCTGTCCATTATCTCTCACATATCAATCGGACGTCCTCAGATGCCTACTGCACTAAGTCTGGATCAAAAATCTGTTTGTCACCAACCTCTTCCAATCCAATGGGGAATCAACATTTGCGTCCATATAGTGCCTCATAGGGTGCCATTCCGATACTCGCATGATAACTGTTATTATAAGCGAACTCGGCTAACAATAGGTGATCATTCTAGGAGCCTCCAAAATCCAGCACACACGCTCTCAACATATCCTCCGAGGTCTGTATAGTCCTCTCTGACTGCCCATCTGTCTGAGGATGAAAAGCGGTGCTAAAACTCAAGTGGGTCCCTATTGGAGATTGATATTGCACATTTATAATTAAATCTACATATTTTACTCTAATGTTTATATGAATAATTACATTTTCAGATTTCTTATTATGCCAATTTCATGAAATCTGACTTTATAACTAACATAATTATATATACATGTTCCAAAATATTACCACACAAGGTGCACATCTATATATATATATATATATATATTTTTCATATTTTATAATTTATACTTAAGTGTATTTTTATCTTACTGTTAGTAGCTTAATATTTTCAGATTTTTGTTACATTGCTATATTAAATTAATTTGCTTCATAATTAATTTAATTAGCTTACTTAAATTAAGATTTTCACTACCTAATTATCTTGAATTTTCCAATTAACCGAATCTATCATGGTTTCCTTATCAATTTCGGTCACACATTAATCTACTTACATGAATTAAATTTATTTCTACACTCATGAATATTTAGCCTAATGTCTAATGGTAAATTATCTTAGTCAATCTTAATTTAATCACATGAACATATTTCAACTACATAAATTATGTTCTTGACATAATCCTAAACATACATTATACATTATGCGTTTAAATTACATTATCTCTATTTAATTTATCTTTGTTGTATTTTATTTATATTAGACTATAATTTTCGTTTTCAATACTTATACTTACCTAATTTTATCAATTCTTATCAATTATTACATTGCTTAAACTAAAATTACACCAAAATTTTTATTTATAAGCGGTGTAAATCGAAATAATCGTATTCTAGTTCTATTTATCCTAACTCTTAATTAAATTAAATCTTCCTATCCTTAAACCAATCCCGACTTAACATATAAATAACAAAACATTGGTGTAGGGAATTTGTAGTCTTACATCTATCTACTACGGATGCTCTGTAGAGAGGTGGAAAATGAAAGGGGCGAGCTGTCATGACCCACTTTCCTCTAAAGATCCACTACAAATTTATTATTTTTTGTTTATTATTTAATCCATTTCTTACCTTACTCTGATCATGAACAGCTATACCACAACAATTGGGCTGTGTATCGATGTTACTCTCATCCAACTATACCATTTCAAGTTACAACTCATTTAAATGTAAACACTTGTATTTCTTAATCAGAGTTGTTGTTTACACGTGTTTACAATTCTTTACATCCCCAAACGTTACATTCAAAATATTACTATGCTATTGTAGGTCTAGATACAAAACCGTACAAATGTGTATACCTTTATATGATGGGATGCAGCGACCTCAAAAAATGAAATCCTCAGTCGCTCTCAATCTACAAAAAGTGCTATGTAGAGGGGGAAAATAAGGGGGTGAGTAACCACACTCTCAATAAGGCAATCATGCAAGCAAGTAGATAATTGTACTATCTACATGATCGTGATGCTATGCATAAAACCACGCAGTTACATGTCATACCCAAAAACATCAGTTCATGCTCGTGTTCATAGTACATAAAGCAGTTCATGCTATTCAAATTAGTGCACAAGTCAGTAAATAAAGCATGGAAAATCATTATGCTAGCTGCACTTCAAATAATTCATGTTATTCAACTGAAATCAGAAACAAATCATCATTCATCAGGACTCAGCCCCTCCCTTGGACTGTCTTATCCCACAAAATAATTCAAAACATGAAATCATCATATAAACCAGTTGACATGTGAGCTTAGGCAAATAATAATAAGGGTAATAACTAGGACTATAGCCATATCCACTGTGATCCTAAGCTACATAAATCCTAGTGTGCGGGGTATCACCTCTATCTGCTTTCGTACGGGAGGTGGGTCACATCCAACTCGTCGGTCCATAGCAGATTATCCATCGTCTGAAAACGATACATATATATATATATCCAAACACGGTACAACGTACTCTGTGCTATATGCATGGTACAACATACTCCATGGACCCATATCATCACATCATATCATGCCACATCTCAAAACGCACGTGCGAGACTATTTAATCGGTGTGACACACAGTCTACCCGAAGCTCCTAGCACGACTCCCAACATGTCATAAAATCACATGTGAGTAATCTCTAGCACGACTACAAATATATAGTGAACATCTAGTGCAAGCAATGCTCCAACACCATGTCATAAAATCCATGTGAAAACTAGTGCGAGCTAGGCTCTAGCACTCATGTATGTAAAACTCTAGTGCGAGCTTAGCTCTAGCACTAGTGCATGTATGACAGTGTCAAATCTTGTTCGAGGAGCGCTCTAGCACGTTTTATTTCTAAGAAACTCATATAGGTGGCAAATTTTCTTGCAAAGAAAGGTTATTAAAAGCAAATCAAGTTGTTTTCTTGTAAACCATTTAAATTCTAGCCAGCCTACCTATCCACATGCTAAAAGCAGTAAAAGACTCAAGAACTTCCCGTTCTTACTTTTCATGAACTTTTCTAAAATCCCAATTTTCTTTGCCCTTCAAACATTTTTTTCTTTTCTATGATCCTCAGACATTTTAAGAGGTTGCAAATGCGCCCGAAATCTCTGACAGATATCTCTAAGAGCTAACAAAATTCCCTTACCTCAATTCTCTATATAGTCTGACATTTTCCAATGCTGAGAATTTTGCTTAGTTCGATTTGCTCCCAGTCAACTCCCTGGAGCTACTTATAACCATATATAAGGTTAATTAAGATACATTCATCAATCTTTTCAGTCTACACTGATAACACATTATTCTGAATTCAACTTAGTCAATATATCTTATTGGCCTAATTACACCTCAATGGCCTTATCCCATTTTAAGTCCATTTACACAACTCTATTCATTTCACCTAGGCCCATTGGGCTCCTTAGGTCCATTATCTCTCATTGGATCGATTTCTAGGCTCATTTACCTTATTTTTCCATTCATTCATGCATTTTCACAAACACCTTATATGCACACTTTATAACTTCATCCAATCCCATAAATTAATTTCACAAAACCATCCCAAAATCATGAATATAACATCATCAACACTTTAGTATAACTCATTCATCATTAAATCAACCATATCTCATTTTCTCACACTAAACCCATTTTTAGGTCATGAATGATTCTTCATACTCTAAATAGTTTCAGCCAATAATACATGCACTAATCAACTCATAATAATGTCTAGATAAACATACTTGGAGTTGGTGTATTGAAAATTCACCTAGCTTGTCTTTTCTCTTGTCCAGATGTGAGAACTGTGAATTTTGTATACCCCATTTATGAGAATTGTAATTTTGTGTATGTAATTATGATATGTTTATGTACACACAAGTTTTAAATATGATAAAGTATACGAAGATGAGGTTTTTAAGTCTTAAATGTGTATGGATTGAAATATGGACTATGGGGTAGATTTTGGGAAGTTTTACATTGAATTTTCTGCAAACTGATGCAGCAGCAATACAATCTGTGAAAGCCAGATTGATCTCATGGCTCAAGAATACAGGAAATATGCATGAACTGATAGGCAGATCGATCTCATAGTCAAGAAGATCAATCTCAAAATGTTTTTTTAAAGACAAGATCTATCTCCTCGAGGAGTAGATCGATCTCATGAAGCAATTTTGAGATCGATCTCACCCCACGACAGATCGATCTCCTAGGCATAAAATTGCCTCAAAACATTCCCAAATTCAAAGAGAGATCGATCTCATAAAGGACTAGATCGATCTCTTACCTTCGGCATATATAAAGACCCTTTTATTTTTTTAGAAATCGATCTCTCTCTCTCCTTAAATCACCATTTTCATAACCATAGTTTTCTCTCTCCTCCAAAACCCCTATTTTTGTCTAAATCTCAAGCCGAGGAAAGAAGGAAATTTGTTCCTTATCCAAAGGAGAACAACATACCTCGAAATCAAAGGACGAAGTGAATCGAGGTGTGAATAGAGCTCTCCATAAATTTTAGGTAAATTTCTAAGCTTTAATCTTTGATATTGAGGTGATTTTGGTGATTGTGACTATAGGTGTTGTGATAAAATAACTAGGAAATTATTAGAGTTCATGAAATTGTGATTTTGTTAGAGTGATGATGATAATATACAATTTGTGATAATTTTAGGATTTTGGCTATAAATTGGAATCGAGACAATGAGGTGATTTTGGCATGGATATTATGTAGGATTTGAAATGTAGTGGATGAGAATGTGGATTATGATAAGAATATGAGAAAAATGAGATTTCTAGTATTTAACGAGAATATGAGCAAATATATGCTCGATGATGTGATTGAGATGAATTATTAATGTTTTAGCATCGTTTGGACAGCTTAGGAGTTCTAAAGAGGAATGCATGGCTTGTCCGTTGTTCAGGGGAACGATTTCACTATACGAGGTGCAACGAGGTAAGGGAAAACTTAAACTCATTTGTGTATGCGATTTTATGATGATATTGTAGCATCGAATGTGATTTGAGAAAACAAGCATGTTTTATGATTTCTGAATGAGCTGTTGTACACGGTTTTATAGCAGGTTGGGGCCCAATTTTTATGAGTTGTATACTAAATGTGAAAATGTGTTACAACCGTTTTGAGTATTAAAAAGTGAAAAGTGACTTGGGCTCTACGTTAAGGCATACTAAGATTTGAGAAATGTGTTCATGGTTTTACTGGTTCGAGCTCAGTTTTGACATGTTTTGTGTTGAGTACAAAACGATTTTGAGATTAATTTTATGAGAAAAACCATTATGAGCACTACGTGAAGGCAAAATGGTTTTATATGATAATGGCTATTACTGAGACTTAGGCGTGTCATGTTGAATACACATCGGGCTTTGCTCTTGTAGCATGTAAGGTTGGGCCGTGCTCTAGTAGCATGTAAGACCGATGCCTCTATTCTAGCAACACGAGATGACCCCGCTCCGCAGTTGCATTGGGTGGCATTACTTTGATAGCATGTAAGGTCGGGCCGTCCTTTGATAGCATGTAAGATCGATGGTTGTACGAATCTGGTCAAGTCTATAGCGAACCATGGCTATGGGAGTATTATTGTCGAAGAAATCCCTCGATTGGGGATGTCCGCCTAGGGGACGAGTTCAATCGTTTTGATGTGCCATGACGAATTTTTATATGAGTTTTATTTGCTTAGTCTCATTTTACATATGAGATTATGTTTGGTGGATGCGCCACGTGCATTATTATTGCGGTGATTTTATCACGTTTTACGAGAAAAACCATTATCGCATCGTGTTTTCTACATGCTTGTAACTGTGGTGTTTATATTAAACCAATTATTCTCATGTTTCTGCATGAGCTTTGAGAAATGAGTTGAGATGGTATTTTGATTATTCATGCTACACTTTTCTACTAAGTTTATTGGGTTTTCACCCACAAGATAAAATGATTGTGCTGTGCAAATCATTATTTTGTTAATGAATCCCTTACCCCCTTACTGAGCGATTTAGAAGTTCACCTTATTTTATCCCCCCTCAAATTTCTTCAAGTGAAGAGAGTTTTCCTGCGACGTACGAAGTAGTGGCTAATCGAGGACTTTAGCTTTAGGCCACATATTGTGCTTGAGGTATATTTTAATATTTCAGGTACCTAGACTAAAGTTGTATTTACAGACACTGGATGAACAATGATGTATGGGATGTATTAGGATTAATTAATTCGGAATTGAAGAATGAATATGATGTAATATATAAATGTTGGATGATGAGATCCTGAGGTGTAAATTATAATTTATATATGATGATGCATGACATTGTACAAGAATGCACTTAGAATTGTGAAATGATGTAAATAAATTATAAATTTGGCCTGTTTTCCATACTTTTGAGGCGTCACAGAGTTTTCTTGGTATCAGAGCTTAGGGTGTTTAGAACTGTCAGTATCGATCGAGTGAAATAGAATACATCCTAAGTTTCTGCATAAGTCTGGTCATAAACTGAAACTGAAGATTAAGATTTCAATCGAATTTGATGTGTACGCGCAGGAAACGTATTGAGATTAAGAATGAGTGGATGACGAAGTCATTGAGGAGGCAGGCAGAGCCACCTCCGTAACCTGCCCCACAACTAGAGAGTCCTAACTCTCGATTTAACCGAATTGAGCAAGATGTGAGGCAAGGTTTTGAGCAAATGGCAGCGTTATTTGCGTAACATTTTGGAGTTAATGCCTCGGGTACTACTCCTACACCACCACAAGGACCTCTCGTGCCACCAGTACAGATAGACCCGATGCCTCCTGTCACTCAGCCTGATAATAGAAGTATGGTCTGACTGAAGGACTTTTTGAAAATGAATCCACCCACATTCAAATGGAAAAAAGATCCCGCAGAGGCTGAGGAGTGGCTGACTGAGTTGAGAGTCATATTTGACTATTTGGGATGCACAGATGCTGAGAGGGTCAGTATGGGTGCGTATATGTTGAAAGGGAGAGCTCGAGATTGGTGGGGTATTACCCAGGGTATTCTGATGTCCAACTAGGATGTGATTGGTTGAGAAGAGTTTCAGACAGCATTTAGAGCCCAATATGTACCTCGAGTTGCTTAGAGAATGAAGTAGGCAGAATTTTTTAATCTAGTACAGGGCGATATGTCTGTGGATGATTATCAGAGTCGATTTACCACTCTATTGAGGTATGATCTAGAGACCTTAAAAAATGAAGATCTTCGCACAAAGAGATTTGTGTATGGATTGAAGTCCATCATCAGAGATCGATTGATAGGGCTGTGTATTACTGAGTTTGGAGATGCTCTGAGACAAACACAAGAGATTGAGAGAGGAATCGAAATTGTACAATCCCAGAATGAGTTCAGTGCAGTGACTCAGGATAAGGGCAAAAGGCCAGCGATTTCCCAGGTAGATGTTCAGAGAGGTTCCTTCAGAAGAGGAAGGATTGAGGTACAGAAGGGCAGATTGGCGAGACCCAAGCTTATCTAGATAAGTTTGTGACAGTCATTATTGATGATATCTTAGTGTACTCTCGATCTTATGAGTAGCACGCACAGCACTTGTGGTTAGTACTTCAGATACTCTGAGATAAGCAATTATATGGAAAGCTTGGTAAGTGTGAGTTTTGGCTGGATCAGATAGCTTTCCTTAGTCATATAGTTTCAGCGGAGGGAGTATCAGTTGATCCGATTAAAGTAGAGGTTGTGCTTAATTGGGAAAGACCAAGGATAGTTACGAAGGTACAAAGTTTCCTTAGATTGGCAGGATATTACAGAAGATTTATGGATGGATTTTCCAGGATTGTCGCTCCTTTAACCAAGCTCATGCACAAGGAAACTCCGTTCATATGGACTGATCAATGTGAGCTTAATTTTCAGGAATTAAAGAGGAGATTAACAGCAGCACCTGTGTTGACTATACCAGATGGATCAGGAGGATTTTCAGTGTATAGTGATGCTTCCCATCAAGGATTAGGGTGTGTGCTCATGCAGTACGAGAGAGTGGTCGCCTATGGGTCACGATAGTTGAAAGATCATGAGAGAAATTACTACACGCATGATTTGGAGTTAGTCGCTGTAGTATTTACATTGAAGATCTGGCGGCACTACTTATATGGGGAAAGGTTTTAGATCTTCACTGACCATAAGAGTTTGAGGTATCTGTTTCATTAGAAAGAGTTAAACATGAGACAAAAGAGATGGATGGAACTCCTTAAGGATTATGACTGCGAGATTCTGTACCATCCGGGAAAGGTGAACGTAGTTGCTAATACCCTGAGCAGGAAGAGTATGATATCTGCTATGATAGTCAAGGAATGGGATTTATTAAAGCAGTTCGTCGAACTCCGGATCAGAGTTAGAGAGGTAGAAACTGGATTTTTAGCTAGCCTGCGAATAGAGCCTAAGATCATGGATCATATTAGAACTGGGCAGCGTGATGACCAGAGGTTGATCGATATGGTTAGCCAAGTCGAGCAAACTTCGCAGTCAGATCTCATAGTCAGTGAGGATAGGTTATTGAGATTTAGAGGATGAATTAATATATCGAATGATGATACCCTGAAGAGACAGATATTGAGAGAATCTCACTGCTCGCGATACACCATACACCTAGGGAGTACTAAAATGTATCAAGATTTGAGAAAGGTATATTGGTGGAGTGGGATGAAGCGAGATGTGGCAGATTTTGTGGCCAGATGTTTACTGTGCCAACAAGTGAAAGCTGAGCATCGAAAGCCCGAAGGATTATTGTAGCCTTTACCTGTGCCTACACAGAAATGGGAGCATGTCACCATGGACTTTATTATGGGTTTACCGAGGACCCGAAGGGGTCATGATGCGATATGGGTCATAGTGGATAGACTGACGAAAAGTACCCATTTCCTTGCCATCAAGAGCACCACTACTGTGGATGCCTTAGTTGAGTTATATGCCAGCGAGATAGCTAGATTACATGGGGCTCCAATGAGTATTACTTCTGATAGAGATTCTCGATTTGCCTCTAGATTTTAGACCCCTTTTCAGGAGTCCATGCTGAGTTTTAGTACCACTTATCATCCTTAGACAGATGGTCAGTTAGAGAGGACTATTCAGACCTTGGAGGATATGTTGAGGGTGTGCATGATGAATTTTAAGGGATCATGGGATGATCACCTACCCCTAGCATAGTTTGCGTACAATAATAGCTATCATGCGAGTATTGGAATGGCACTTTTTGAGGCTCTATTTGGGGTAATAGGTGTAGATCCCCTGGGTGTGGGAAGAAGTGGGTGATAGAAACATAAATGCTCTTGAACTTGTTGAACAGGCTGTACAGAGTGTGAAACTCATATGTGAGAGATTACGGGCTACACAGAGTAGACAGGAAAGTTACGCGGATGTCCATAGACGATCGCTCGAGTTTGATGTGGGTGATGCAGTATTTCTGAAGATATCACCGAGTAAGGGTATCATGAGATTTGGAAAGAAAAGGAAATTGAGTCCTCGATACATCGGACCATTCAAGATTCTTGAGAGAGTGGGAGAGGTAGACTACAAGTTGGCATTACCCCCACAGATGTTCGAAATACACAATGTCTTTCATGTATCTATGTTGAGGAAATACCACCCGGACCCTTCTCATGTCATAGAGTATGAAGAGATGGACATATAAGAGGACATGAGCTATACTGGGGAACCCGTCCGGATCCTTGATAGGAAAAAGAAGGTACTTAGAACCAAAAGCATCCCATTAGTGAAAGTTTTGTGGAAACATCACTCAATGGAAGAAGCAACCTGGGAATTGAAAAGCCTTATAAAGGAGAAGTACCCCTATCTATTTGACGAGTTGAGTTAAATTTGGAGGACCAAATTTGTTAAGGTGGGGAGGATGTGAGAACTGTGAATTTTGTATACCCCATTTATGAGAATTGTAATTTTGTGTATGTAATTATGATATGTTTATGTACACAAAAGTTTTAAATATGATGAAGTATAAGAATATGAGGTTTTTCAGTCTTGAATGTGTATGGATTGAAATATGGAATTTGGGGTAGATTTTGGGAAGTTTTACATTGATTTTTCTGCAAATTGATGCAGCAGCAGTGCAATCTGTGAAGGCCAGATCGATCTCCAAGTATGAGAGATCAATCTCATGGCTCCAGAATGTAGGAAATGTGCAAGAACTGATAGGCAGATCGATCTCATAGGCAAGAAGATCGATCTTAAAATGTTTTTGTAAAGAGAAGATCAATCTCCTCAAGGAGCAGATCGATCTCATGAAGTATTCTGTAAATAGAAATTGTTCTCCTCAAGGAGCAGATCGATCTCATGAAGCAATTGTGAGATCGATCTCACCTCACGACAAATCGATCTCCTAGGCATAAAATTACCCCAAAACATTTCCAAATTCAAAGAGAGATCGATCTCCTACCTTCGGCCTATATAAATACCCCTTTGTTTTTATAGAAATCGATCTCTCTCTCTCCTCAAATTGCCATTTTCGCAACCCTAGCTTTCTCTCTCGTCCAAAACCCCTATTTTCGTCCAAATCTCAAGCCGAGGCAAGAAAGAAAGTTGTTCCTCATCCAAAGGAGAACAACATACTTGGAAATCGAAGGACGAAGTGAATCGAGGTGTGAATAAAGCTCTCCATAAGTTTTGGGTAAATTTCTAAGCTTTAATCTTTGATATTGAGGTGATTTTAGTGATTGTAACTATGGGTGTTGTGATAAAATAGCTAGGAAATTATTAGAGTTCCTGAAATTGTGATTCTGTTGGAGTGATGATGATAATATACAATTTGTGGTAATTTTGGGATTTTGGCTATAAATTGGAATCGAGACAATAGGGTGATTTTGGCATGGATATTATGCATGAAAAATGTAGGATTTGAAATGTAGTGGATGAGAATGTGGATTATGATAAGAATATGAGAAAAACGAGATTTGTAGTATTTAACAAGAATATGAGCAAATATGTGCTCAATGATGTGATTAAGATGAATTATTGATGTTTTAGCATTGTTTGGACAACCCGAGAGTTTCAGAGAGGAATGTGTGGCTAGTCCATCGTTTGAGGGAATGATTGCACTATATGAGGTGCAACGAGGTAATGAAAAACTTAAACTCATTTGTGTATGCAATTTTGTGATGATGTTGTAGCATGAAATGTGATTTGAGAAAAAAAAAGGCATGTTTTATGAGTTGTGATGTAAGACCCGATTTTAGTTAAAACACGAAAATTAAAAATGCAAAAGGATTGGAATGGAATTCTCAAACACGTACAAGGGTAAAATGGTCAAAAGATCAAAAGTCGGTATAAATTCGATGAGAAAAATTTAATTAAAAATAAGGGATTGAGAAATCTTGGTCAATAAAGGTGAAATAAATTTATTCTGGGTTAAATTGATCAAGATATCAATTTATTGGAATTAATCAAAATTTTTACTTCGAGAAATAATCCCGAAAATAATCGAAAAATATATCGAAAAGTTGAAATAATACTAATAAATTCAATTAGGGATTTATTGAATAAATTACTAATTTTTTTAGATATTTTGACAAATAATAGTATTTTAATTATTAAAATAATAATAAAAATAAATAATAAAAAAAGGGAAATAGAAAGCAGAAACGCGATTCGCGGTTCTGCAAGGGAAAACAGAAGGAAGCAATCGAGGGAGGCCCATCTGCTCATCGACGGAGCCGGACGAACGGACCAGACGGGGCGACCGAGCCTCGCCGGAGCCGGAAGAGGGAGAAGAGGACGCGACCGACGAGGGAAAAGAGAGGGAGAGAGAGATCGAGAGAGAAAAAGAGAAAAAGAGGAAAAGGAGGTGACCGACGGTCGAGGAGGGGAGGAGCGACCCACCACCGGCCAGAGGGGAACATCTGGGAACATCTGAGACTCCGATCCAGGCGCAAATCAGCCAGAAACGACGTCGATCGGAAGAGGAAAAATTTGGTGCCGACGTCGGAGGAGAGAAGAGGCCGGACCAACCACTTTTCGGCGAGCTTTGGCGAAACCGACCCCAGATCCATGCATCAGACTACCCCGCGGACAAGCTGGAGGTGGAAGCCGGCAGAGAACCGGTCGGAAAAGCCCCAAACGACGGGGGTGAAAGTTGGACCGGGAGTGAACCGGATGAACCGGACCGGTCTGAACCGGGTCTGAACCGGACTGAATCGGTTCAGCCAAGAAAGAGAGGAAAAAAGGAGAAAAAGGGAAAAAGAAAAAGTGGAAAAATTGGAGAAAATTCCAGTGATGCAATCGAGCTTCGGGTAAGTCGGTAAGCGGTCGAATTGACCGATTTAAATTTCGAAATATTTAATTTGATAAGTAATCGACTGGAAGTTTACCCGGAAATATATTTAATTGTGTAGCTCAACGATTGGCATCAAACGAGAGCTTGAGACAGCCTCGATTTGCGTACTAGCATGGAATCTCGGGTAAGTAACCCTTATTTACGACAATTTGCATCGTTATGCATGCTTCGAATTTTATTTTCGCATTTATTTAAATTAAATTTTGGAAAGTCGGATAAATTGTTGTAAATAATAAATTGAGCTATTCGAGAGTTAAAACGAGGCCCAATAAATTGTTGGTGGGCCCAATGTGCCCAATAGGCCTCGATAGTGTAAAAATTAAGTGGAAAACAGGCTTAAGGCCGATTAAGGCCAATTAAGGTGCAATCGGGCCCAATAAGGATAAATGGACCCAATGATTTAAATTAAGCCCAGAAAGTATTAAATACAATTAAGTTGTATAATATCTGACTTGAGGAATATTGATACGCAGTTTCGGGCATTTGATAGGGGAGCAGATCGGACTGCGCGATGTGACATCAGTGGAAAGGTCAGACTCGACAGGAAAATAAGGTAAGAGAATTCTGCGGACTGCTAGAGGTAACTTTACGAAATTTTAAGTTCATTTGCAGTCTTTTAAAAATTATCTGAAGGGTCTAGAGGTCAAATAATAATTTTAGTGCCCCGAATGGGTAAATTACCAAAATACCCTTGTTAAGGGTAAAATTTACAAATTTAGGAAAAATTGGGAGGAGCAAGAACAAGAGGTTTCTGCTCGTTCTGGAGACATTTTAATGCATGCATGAGTAGGCTGGCTAACCTTGAAAGAAAAATGCACAGCATTTCATAGTTTCAACGATGAAATTGTTTTGAAAACTGTTTTGAGGAAACAGAACCGCCTACGTGTTTTTATTGACATGTGACATGCTAGAGCTTAGCTCGCACGATGTTTTGATTTGTGTGATGCATGCATTAGTGCTGGAGCGAGAGCTCGCACTAGAGTTTTACATGCATTGGTGCTGGAGTCCAACTCGCACCAGATTCTTTTTATATGATTTTCGTGACACGGTGCTAGAGTCTAACTCACACCAGATTTTCACATGGTTTGCATACAGAGTGCTAGAGCTTAGCTCGCACTAGTTTTACCTGATTTGATGAGAGTGCTGAGCATCCCTTGCACTGATTTTATGAGAACATGCGATAAGCCGTGCTTGGAGCAACGGGTAGACTGTGTGTCATCGATTAAATAGGCTCGCACGTGCGTTTTGAGACATGGCATGAGTATAGAGACATGATATGGGTCCACGGAGTACGATGTACCGTGCAAGTAGCATGGAGTACGATGTACCGTGTGGTATCTTCGGATACGGCATCTTCGGATGCGGCATCTTCGGATGCATGGGATCGGATAAGACCGACGAGATGGATTAACCCACCTCCTGGGTGGTTCCCGATCATGGTGAGAACCCGCACACTAGGATCTGTGTAGCAGAGGAACTCTCGAGGACACATGGCCATAGTCCTGGTTATTACCGATATACAGATGTTGCCTGGTCTCGCATGTTGACGACTTGATGAGATTAAAACTGGGTTTTTAAAATCAAACGTGCATGATGATTACTTCCATGCTTTTCAAACCCATGTGTGAATGTAAATCGATTTTTTATGGTTTTATGTGAGTCAGGACCACCCGAGGGATGGGTTGAGTCCTGGCCTTGTTGTGAAATTTTAAATGAGAAAGAAATGATTTGAAATAATTGCATGTTGAATTTTGCCATGCGAATGGATTTACATAACATCATAACTCGTATCATCTGTTTTAAAATGTGTGGAGAAAGGGTGGTTTATGCATGGCACCACGTTCATGTAGGTAGTATGGTTACCTACTTGTTCGTAGGATTGCCTTACTGAGCTTGATGTGCTCACCCCTTTCATTTTCTCACACAGATAATTTCCAGTTGAAGTTGAGGCGACTCAGTACTGCATTCCGGATATCCGCTGCTGCCCATCATTTAAGGTATACACACTTGTACATATTGTATCTAAATAAGCATAGCACAGTAACATGTTTGTAAGTAACTTTAGGGGATGTATAAATATTGTAAACACTTATAAATGACTGAGAAAGAATTAAGTTATATGGTAAATGTATGGTGGGACTGGCATTGACGCACAGCCCAATTTGTTAGTGGAGTGTGGTCACGATCAGAGGACAGGTAAGCATGAAAGAAAATAACAAAACGCGAAAAATTTACTCTGATTTTTGGGTAGTTTTGGGTCGTGACATGTGAATGAGTTGTTCCACACAGTTTTATAACCGGTTGAGGCCCAATTTTTATGAGTTGTATACTAAATGTGAAAATATGTTACAACCGTTTTGAGTATTGAAAAGTGAAAAGTGATTTGGGATCTACGTTAAAGCATACCTAGATTTGAGAAATGTGTGCGTGGTTTTGCCGGTTTAAGCTCGATTTGACATGTTTTTTGTTGAGTACAAAACAGTTTTGAGATGAATTTTATGAGAAAAACCATTATGAGCACTACGTGAAGGCAAAACGGTTTTATATGAAAATGGCTATTACTGAGACTTAGGCATTTATTGGGTTTTCACTAACAAGATAAAATGATTCTGCTGTGTAAATCATTATTTTGTTCATAAATCCTTTACCCCCTTACTGAGCGATTTAGAAGCTCACCCTGTTTTATCCCCCCAGATTTCTTCAAGTGAAGAGAGTTTTCCTGCGACGTACGGAGTAGTCGCTAGTGGAGGACTTGAGCTCCAGGCCACATATTGTGCTTGAGGTATATTTTAATATTTCATGTAACCAGACTAAAGTTGTATTTATAGACACTTGATGAACAGTGATGTATGAGATGTATTAGGATTAATTAATTCAGAATTGAAGAATGAATATGATGTAATATATAAATGTTGGATGATGAGATCCTGAGGTGTAAATTATAATTTATATATGATGATGCATGACATTGCACAGGAATGCACCTAGAATTGTGAAATGATGTAAATAAATTATAAATTTGCCCTATTTTTCGTGCTTTCGGGGCGTCACAGAGTTTTCTTGGTATCAGAGCTTAGGGTATTTAGTGCAGTCAGTGTCGGTCGAGTGAAATAGAATACATCCCAAGTGTCTGTATAAGTCTGGTCATGAACTGAAATTGAGGATTGAGATTTCAATTGAATTTGATGTGTACGCGCAGGAAACGTATTGAGATTGAGAATGAGTGGACGACGAGGTCGTTCGAGGAGGCAGGCAGATCCACCTCCACCACCTGCCCCACAACTAGAGAGTCCTAACTCTTGATTTAACTGGATTGAACAAGATGTAAGGCAAGGTTTTGAGCTAATGGCAAAGCTATTCACATAACATTTTGGAGTTAATACCTCGGGTACTACTCCTACACCGCCAGCTCTCAACTTAACTCCACATATCACTCCCAAACAACACACAATACGGTATACTCTGTGACACATGTATGGTACAACGTACACCCATGGACCCTATCTCAATAGACAATCAATGCCACATCTCTAAATCCACATGCGAACATCTCATTTGTGTGACAATCAATCTACAAGAGGAAATCAGCATGGTTTTAACATGTCATGCATATCACATCAAAGTTACAGTGTGAGCTTTGAGTGCGACTCACAGTTGACACCCCGTTCAAATCACTGTTTCACACATATCACAAAAATAAAACTCTAGTGCGAGTAACACTCTAGCACTTGGTCATGCATAATTCACATTTCAAATCAAGTACGAGCAATCACTTCAGTATTATGCCATGCAAAAAACTCATTAAAGTCAAGTACGAGCAATGCTCCAGTACTATGTCATGCATGTCATGGAAAATCAAGTGTGAGTAACCACTCTAACACTTTTCTTGCTGAAAACGTATAAAATCCAATGTGAGCAGTGCTCCAACACGATTTCTCACATAACTCGATAGATGAATCCTTTAAAGAAGGATATTTCAAATCCATAAAATCAGCTCCATAATTGGGCTATTTATGTATTTCACAAAAGCATTGCCCAATCTATCTATTCTCCTGCTAAACAGCAGTAAAAACATTCAAAAACATGCTTTCCATGCTTTTTAGGACTTTTCCTAAACTTTGACTTTTCACCTTTAGTAGGGGAAAAATCATAATTTACCCATATTGGGTCTCTATAAATATTATTCACTTTCTTCGACGTCAGACTTTTTAAGTGAATGTAAAAGCAGATGAAACTATGCATAGATATTTCTAACTACCCGTAAAATCCCCTTGCCTGAAATCATGTCACGCAATTCCACTCTCCCGACGCTGCTCAATCACACAGTCTGATTAGTTCCTAATATAAACTCTGGAGCTGCATATAACTACTTATCAGGTTAATTATATTTTTCCAACAGTATTTCACATTTAACATAGTCTATTTCACTTAATGGGCCCGTTTACTCTTATTGGGCCTTAATGGGCCTAACATTGTCTTAAGCCGATTTCACTTTACTATTCTTTTCATCTGGGCCTATTGGGCTTGTGGGGCCTATTAACATTTATTGGGCTTGGTCTAAGGCACACGAATGCTTATTGGACCGAGACCACATCGGCACGGCCCATTTGGCCTCTTGGCCATGACATGTGGTCGAGAGCCATCACGCCGCCCATGGCCGAGCTCCACGCCAACCATGGCCATCTAACTAGTCATTCACTTAGGCATTTCATCAAACACCACATGTGCATGCCTTAAGCCTTAGTTTATGTTCACTTAAGCATTTCATCAAACACCTTATGTGCCATCTTCAATTCATTAACCAATTGAGCAAATCAATTGAAATTAAGCATGCCATAATTATGTATACATGTTTACCAACCTAACCGTGCATTAAAATCACATGCTTCTTCATGAAAACCTAAATACCCATTTTCAGCCATCATTGATTTATGGTGTTGCCATGTGCTTTGATCTATAAAGCATACACTAATCAACTTAAATTATTCCATAGATAAACATATATGAAGTTGGAAGCTTGAAATTATACCTAGCTTCACTTTCCTTTCTTGGCCAAGACTGTAGGATTCCTTAAAGTGTTGAAATCAACTCTTTAGGTGTTGGCTTTAGACTATGTTAATCTACTCATCATGGGTAACAACTTCCATGAAGACAACTTTTTCCAATTTGGTTGGTAGGTTGATGAATTCTAGAGATATAACGCTTGAAACTATGGTTTTAATGGTTTTCCCTTGCTTAGCCGAGATCTATGAAGAAGATGATGGTGTGTTGGCTGATTTATAACTCAGCACACTTATCCATTAAGTCACCAATTTCAGCCTTTAATGTGGGCTAAAGGGTTTTAGGTTTAAATTTACCATTTGGGCTTTCAATCTTTTACTAATGGGCTTGAGTTTTGGGCTTCTCGGTTTGGGCTTTTCTTTTAGGCTTTTGGGCTGAAAATGTTTCTATCAATTGGACCTTAAATTGACTTAATATTGGGCCCACCAAATGGCCCAACAATTCAGCCCAATGGGCTTAAGAAATTCGGCTAAAACTTGTTACACCTTAATGAGCTTTAAAAATTCCATCATTGGCCCATCAAGTATTTAAATATATGTGAGCTCACTTATGGTACAAAAGTAATTACAGTCAAAAGATAGTTTATGTTGACTTGTATGCATCATTTTGAATGGATGATATGGTAAGCAAAGGTAATGATACTAATACCGAATCACAACCCAACTGTTGGTGGTTGAATTATGACAAAAAGAAAGGTAATAAAAACCAAATATTTGTAGTGATTTTTGGTAAAAGTCGATCGTGACATCAGCAACCGCTGGGTCCTTGACCCCACTGAATGACGATGGTCTAAACTTCTGAAACTGCTGTAACCGATCCAACTCGCAACCATACCCCAATCCACTACTAACCTGCGACAGGTCGACAGGAGATGACGTACCCTGAACTAGTAGAGGTGTAGGAGTATCTGTAGGCTATGTGGCATCTGTACAGGCTGTGTAAGTGTATCAGGAGCAGTTGCCTATCCAGTAGCAGTCTCTCCATCCGGCCCCTGCCTCTCATGCATAGCTTGTGTAAACATCTCCATCATGGTCTCTAGGCTACACTTTAACCTCGTAAAGTGTGCCTCAATACTCTCTGGTACCTCGGGGGGACCTTGTGACTCATGGTCAGACGAAGACTCGTCTCTGCTCTCAAGCCTACCTCTACGGCATCTAGCCCTTCCTCTTGATCTCGCTGCTCTACCATGGCTGGTATTAGCCATAATGGCTCGATTCCTGCATTCACAACCATTACTTAGTCAATTCTCATCTCGAAATACACATTTTTATCTAAACACAACACAGTAATATTGGCATGTAAACTTTCCTAACCACTAACAGTTAGTCACATCAAGCCAACTCTTCTCTGATACAATTCCGTCATGACCGAATTTTACCAAAAATCACTACAAATTTGGGCTGTGATTCCGTATTAGTATCATCACCTTTACTTACCATATCATCCATTTAATATGATGCATACATTTCAATATAAACTATTTATTGAACGTAAATACTTTTATACCATCAGTAAGCTCACATATATTGAAATACAAATATATCCCCCATTATTACATTGTTTACATCACTATGCTGTTATATGTTCAGATGCAAAATCGTACGTGATGTGTATACCTTTTGCTCGATGGGTATGCAGCGGACAAAAGGAATGCAAGTCCTCAGCCATACTCTATCTATTGCAGATGCTCTATAGAGTGGTGGAAAATGAAAGGACTGAGCTCACTAGCACAGTAAGAAAATTAGGCAAGCAAGTAGATAACTACATTATCTACTGAAAATAATGTCATGCCTTGAAATACTCTTTCCTTCGTTTCACATTTAAAGCATGAATTGAAAAATTGATATGGTGTGTACATATTTAGTTACAGGTACTGAAATCATGATGAGTTCGTAAATATGGGTATTTCATGCAAAATACTGCATCTTTGTAAACTCATAATGTCTTTAAAGTAAATCATGCCATTTAAATTCAAACATGTTAAATATGGAGTTTCAGCAATTAAAACATATCAATTAGGTTCCGACCCATCCCTCAGGTCTACTCGAAATCATAAAATCATGTGATATAATCATGTGAGACTTGGTGGCTATATGCAATAATATCCTGGACTATGGCCATATCCTATACTGTGATCTCAGGCTACACAGATCCTAGTGTGCGGGGCATCACTGCTTCAACGAAAGGTGGGTCAAATCCTTAACCGGTAGCTCTTAACTCCTCAACTGTAAGACCTGAAATTTAACATGTAATCCTTATGACTTTGTGAATGTATAGAAAAGTTACAATTTATATAAATCATGAGGAATGGATGTTTTGAAGTTGTAAATGTGTAGAAAATGTAAAATGGATGGTTAAGTAAATTAAATATCAATGTAACAGTGAAATTGGGAAGAAAAGTGCAGCAGAACTGCTTCAGGAAGAGAGCAGATCGATCTCATTGATAATACAGATTGATCCCATAGGTTTAATATGAGGAAATGAGGTAGCTGCAAGAGGCAAATCGATCTTTTAGCAAGAGCAGATTGATCCCTCAATGATGCAGAACAATTTCCTTAAGGCTCGGGTTATCACAGATCGATCTTATTCCAAGGCCAGATCGATCTCCCTAAGGTTCTGAGTAATGCAGATCGATCTCATGCTTAGGGGTAGATCGATCTGATTTGACCTGAAAGGTCAATTTCGAGGAGAAAAATGCAGGGAAGATCGATCTCATATAGTTGGCAGATCGATCTCCAAGAGCTAATTCTATAAATACTAGACCTCTGCAACCTCTGTTTCATGAGAAACACTATTCCATTCAAAACCTAAAGTTAAACCTAACCTTTCAACATTAGAAACTTCAGTTTGCAATCAATTTTGAGTGAGATTCAGTTAAGTAAGGTTGTTCTTGGTAAAGAGGAGAACATACTTGAAAACAAGAAGTTGGAATCAAAGATTGAAAGAACTATGAGGATTTCACCAAATTTGGAGAAAAGGAGGAAATCTCAGCTGGGTGAGATTTAATGCACCAAGTTGATATATGTTAAACTATGTGTATTGGTGAGTTAATTGGTATATGTATGAATTGTTGGAAATGAAAGGATCATGAAAAATAAGCATGACCTAGCTATTGGCATGGAAGTGAGAAAATGATGAGAATGTGGTGTTAACATGAATTAAATGATGGAATATGCATGTATGGAAGATTATAAGTGATGGTGGTCGTGTCACCAGATCCACGTGTGCAACTATCCGCCTACCACGTGTCGAACGGAGAACAGGCCACATGGCAGATTGGCGACAGAACCGCCATGAGACACCGTTCCTAGAGGTGCGACAGAGTGTCTGAAGCGAGAGGAGTCTGCCGCCTCACAGTCTGCCGCGCATCGTGAGCGGCAGACCTCCATCGCCCCTGCACATCATAGGACTCCGCATTGCCCCCGACACAGGTCTCCCGCGTGCCTGAGGTAGAGGTCTCCCGCACCTCACTCGATAGAGGACTCCCGCACCTCACGCGGTAGAGGACTCCCGCGCAGACCGCGGTAGAGGTCTCCCGCACTGCATGCGGCATAGTCTCCCGCACCGATGGCAGTAGAAGTCTCCCGCACAGATCGCGGTAGAGGTCTCCCGCACGAACAGCGGTAGATGTCCCTCGCCCAGCGTAGTGGCAGAGCAGCTCCCGCTTAGACAGCGGTAGAGGTCCCTCGCCCAACATAGCGGCAGAGGTCTCCCGCACCAATAGCGGTATAGGTTCCATGCATACTCTGCCGCCAGACTACTTCCCCGCAAGTTGCATGGCCCGAGGCATGACAGAGTGCTCTATAACTCTGTCGCGGCCCAGACACGCGCCTGGGCCTCAGCTCGAACCGACTTGCAGAAATCTATAAATATCAGGTGAACCCTCAGAAAGGAGGGGGCGGGATCCGATCCAAAAAAGAGAAAAACAGGGAGAAACACTTAAACCCTTTGATTTAAGCAATACTTTCTCCTTTTCTCATATACACCAACTCCTGATCACTGACTTGATCGTCGGAGTGCGCGTGCAGGGAATAATCCCTGCCCCCTCTGATTCCTATTGTTTTTGCAGGATATACGAAGAACACGTGGATCAAATTACATCGACGTCACCCTTTCGTCGTTAGTGTAATCAGACTACGCGAAAAGCATAATCAGACCACGTGGAAGGTAAAGCACTGTTGCTGTCAGGTAGGCAACATCAATTGGCGCCGTCTGTGGGAATCTCGACAAAAAGTCAAGTTCTCTATCGAAATGGTGAGGACACGCTCAACTGCAAAATTGACAGGAGGGCAGAACTCTGTAAGTCCCCCTGTCAGATCGGAACAGCGAAGAAGACACAGTGAAAGGGCTCAAGGAGAACCCTTAGTCTCCTTGGAGGAATTCGAGGCCCTGAAACGCAAAAATACGGAGGCTACCACAGCACTGAGAGCCATGGTGAACTTCTTCAAAGAAGCTCTCCCCCAATTCAGCTTACCCCATGAAGTGCAGCAGCTAGTGGGGGAAAGCACACCGAGGCAGACCTACGAGAGAGGTCAGCCTTCCAGCCTTGTAAACATTGAACAAGAGGCAGGAACGCTACGCAACGCCACTGCCAATCCAGCGAGACAGAGTCCGCCCTCAGCTCCCAGGCGACAGAGTTCTCCAGTGGCTCAGGTGCGACAGAGTCCGCCCGTAGCTCCCGGGCGACAGAGTTCGCCAAAAACTCTCAGGCGACACAGCTCACCCGCATCTCCCATGCGTCAAACATCTCCTTTGTCCTATGAGCGGCAGAGCTCGCCGAATGTGTAGCGGAGTCCCCCTGCGGCTCAACGGCGACAGAACTCTCCCGCAGACAACACGCGGCAGAGGTATCCTACATTGCATGCGAGACGATGTACTCCCACTGCTTATAGGCGGCAGAGTTCTCCTCTGCCCAATGTGCGGCAGACTTCTCCTATCGCCGCTCAGCGGCAGAGTTTTCCCGCAGTCCATAGGCGGCAGAGTTCACCTCTGCCCAATGTGCGGCAGACTTCCCCTCTGGCTGCCAGGCGACAGAGTTCTCCCGCAGCCCATAGGCGGCAGAGTTTCCATACCTGCCGCAGCTCATCCCCTGTGAAGTTGGAACATGACCTAAGGGCACATAGAGCTGGGGAGCAACGAAGACAAGGAGATTTTGACCCACAAGAAGGTCCCGAGATATCAAGTCCCGTAGTCAGAGGTACTGGAAGAGGTATTTACCAATCGGCCTCTTCTAGACCGGAAGGGACAGGACCTTACTCAGCTCGAGGGTCGGAGGACGTGGAGAAGGTCGTCCAAAGGATCCTCGAGAAGAAAAGGCTAGTGTCTCCGGATGACGGACAAAGGAGGAGGATCCCATTCAGTCCGGAGATCATGAACAAACCCTTGCCGAAGAAGTTCAAAATGCCTTCTATGGCTACTTATACCGGCAAAGCGGATCCCTACGACCATATTCAGAGTTATGAATCCCTCATGCTGCTTCATGGATGGGAGGACGAAATCATGTGCAGAGCTTTTTCTCTCACATTGTCCGGGCACGCTCTAAAATGGTTTAACGGGCTGAGCGAAGGTTCAATCTCCTCTTTCGACGAGTTGAGAAATGAGTTCCTCAAAGTGTTCATGATTCACAGCCAGAGGAAGAAAGACGCTACCTACCTACTCACGCTTAAACAAGGAAATAGAGAATCCTTGAAGAGCTATGTAGATCGCTTCCGAGATGCAACCTTGGAGGTGGAAGATCTACCAGTAGGGGTAGCCTTGGCTGCGATGCTGCAAGGGACAAGCTCAGAGAAGCTGCAAGAATCCCTCTCTCTTGATCAACCTCTGACGATCTCCGATCTTTTTGCTAGGGCTGATAAATACGTGTCCCAAGAAGAGGTCATGAGAATGATACAGCCCAGGGAGGCTAAAGAAGGAAAGAAGAGAGAGAGGGACGCGCTTGAAAGAAGCTCCCAAAGACCCGTGAGAGTAGACGAAGCCCTCAGGCTCAGGTATGAAGGCTATACCAGACTGAACGAGCCTCGTACTGCAATATTGGCAGCAATTGAGGGGGCGGGACTACTGGAATTCCCCAATAAGAAGATGGGAGATGTAGGCCAAAATCCTGAAGCCTACTGTGAATTCCATGGTGCTCACGGACACTCGACAGAGAGGTGTAAAGACTTGATGGACCAGTTAGAAAGACTGGCCAGAGAGGGCAAGATCAACCGCTTCCTATGGAGAAGCGAGAGACCCCGTTATCCTCCGCGTGACCAAAAGAAATGACCGTTCGCGGATCGGGGCAAATAATAACAATAGACGGGATAGGCCAAGAAACGAAGCAGTTAGGCCTGCAATTCCCCGTGCTAATCCGCCAAACAACGACCCATAAGAGCCTGAGGCGCTATGCGTCACTGTGGCCAGGCGTAGTTCAACCGAGCCGTAAGAGCCTGAGACGCAAGGCGTCACTGTGGCCAGGCATAAAATATACGATTAACCACAAAGGCCTGAGGCGCTATGCGTCCCTGTAGCCAGGCGATAAAAATATCAAGGCTATAAAAACTAAAGACGCATACACGTCACAATAATCAAGCCTTAAACAACTATACGCTCACACAAATACATTCAAAGACGTAAAAGAAAACCGTCAAAGCGCCCTTGGTTCGAGCCCTTCGAACGCAGGCTGCCAACGGGCCAGACCCAAAGCGCCCTTGGTTCGGGCCCTGCGAACGCAGGCTACCAACGGGCCAGACCCAAAGCGCCATTGGTTCGGGCCCTGCGAACGCAGGCTGCCAACGGGCCAGACCCAAAGCGCCCTTGGTTCGGGCCCTGCGAACGCAGGCTGCCAACGGGCCAGACCCAAAGCGCCATTGGTTCGGGCCCTGCGAACGCAGGCTGCCAACGGGCCAGACCCAAAGCGCCATTGGTTCGGGCCCTGCGAACGCAGGCTGCCAACGGGCCAGACCCAAAGCGCCCTTGGTTCGGGCCCTGCGAACGCAGGCTGCCAACGGGCCAGACCCAAAGCGCCATTGGTTCGAGCCCTGCGAACGCAGGCTGCCAACGGGCTAGACCCAAAGCGGACAATTCGGTTGCGTGGCCACTGGCTGAGCTAAGACCACAGCATACACGAATACATTCGAACATGCAATTAACCAAGCCGTAAGAGCCTGAGACGCTCTGCGTCACTGTGGCCAGGCGTACAATTAACCAAGCCGTAAGAGCCTGAGGCGCTATGCGTCACTGTGGCCAGGCATAAAAGATCTAATTAACCGAATCCTCTTTCGCAGGAAAAGTTCCTACCAAAGAGTGGGGAGCAATTGATGGTGGTCGTGTCACCAGATCCACGTGTGCAACTATCCGCCTGCCACATGTCGAACGGAGAACAGGCCACGTGGCAGATTGGCGACAGAACCGCCATGAGACACCGTTCCTAGAGGTACAACAGAGTGTCTGAAGCGGGAGGAGTCTGCCGCCTCACAGTCTACAGCGCATCGTGAGCGGCAGACCTCCATCGCCCCTGCACATCATAGGACTCCGCATTGCCCCCGACACAGGTCTCCCGCGTGCCTGAGGTAGAGGTCTCCCGCACCTCACGCGATAGAGGACTCCCGCACCTCACGCGGTAGAGGACTCCCGCGCAGACCGCGGTAGAGGTCTCCCGCACTACATGCGACATAATCTCCCACACCGATCGCGGTAGAAGTCTCCCGCACAGATCGCGGTAGAGGTCTCCCGTACGAACAGCGGTAGATGTCCCTCGCCCAGCGTAGTGGCAGAGCAGCTCCCGCTTAGACAGCGGTAGAGGTCCCTTGCCCAACATAGCTGCAGAGGTCTCCCGCACCAATAGAGGTATAGGTTCCATGCATACTCTGCCGCCAGACTACTTCCCCGCAAGTTACATGGCCCGAGGCGCGACAGAGTGCTCTATAACTCTGTCGCGGCCCAGACACGCGCCTGGGCCTCAGCTCGAACCGACTTGCAGAAATCTATAAATATCAGGTGAACCCTCAGAAAGGAGGGGGCGGGATCCGATCCAAAAAAGAGAAAAACAGGGAGAAACACTTAAACCCTTTGATTTAAGCATACTTTCTCCTTTTCTCATATACACCAACTCCCGATCACTGACTTGATCGTCGGAGTGCGCGTACAGGGAATAATCCCTGCCCCCTCTGATTCCTGTTGTTTTTGCAGGATATACGAAGAACACGTGGATCAAATTACATCGACGTCACCCTTTCGTTGTTAGTGTAATCAGACTACGCGAAAGCCATAATCAGACCACGTGGAAGGTAAAGCACTGTTGCTGTCAGGTAGGCAACATCAATAAGATAGTTTTATGAAATGCATAAATTGAAAATGAGGAGAAATGAAGTGTCAGGACCCCAGTTTCAATCCTTAACTTTAACCAAAAACCACAATAAATTTTTCGCATTTTTAACTTACCTTTCCTCTCTTTACTGGTTGGGCTGTGATTCGATGTCAGAGTCTTCACTTACCATAATATCCATTCTCATACATACATGTCAATATATTAATTCTGACTGTAGTTGCTTTTATTATACATGTAAGATTTTATAAAATCTAATACAATTACATTTACATTCCCCATAATATATAACGTATACATCACTGTGCTGTTTCTATGTTTAGATACACAACTGTACATAATAAGTATACCTGATGAATCGATAGGAACTAGCAGTGGACTCTGGGACACTCTCCCACGATAACTCTCGCTCTACTGACGCTCTGTAGAGAGATGTAAAGAAAAGGGGTGAGCATAACGCGCTCAGTAAGGAAATCAGGCAAGCAAGTAGATATCCACACTATCTACTCAAAATAGTGCTATGCCTTGAAAACATTATTTCCTTAACTCACTTTAAAAGCATGTCTTGAAATATAATATATATACTTGTACAGAATAAATCCCATGTACAGAAATCATGCTTTATTTCTCAAATGTAGGCATGTAGTGCAAAACAATGCATCGTATATAAGTCATGCCTTTATGTAAATCATGCCATGTATATTTAAATCACAATAAATATGGCATCAAATGATTCACAACACAAATCGGAGTCCGACCCATCCCTCAGGTCTGTCCGCAGTTTAAATCAGTCAATCAATGTGATATATCATGTGAGACTCTGTGGTAAATACAAATAGTATCCTGGATTATGATCATATCCGAAAAGTGATCCCATGCGACACAGTACTCGGTGTGCGGCAATCACTGCTGTAACGGGAGGATGGTCAGTCCAATGTCAACCGCCAGCTACGTAACACACGGTACAGCATACACCTCGTGCCACTCAGACACGGTACAAAGTATACCCGTGGACCCTCACAGCCAGGGTCTTTAGCCCTCGAAACCATGGAAACCCTCATAGCCAGGGTCTTTAGCCCTCGAAACCATAAAATTTAGTATACCACGTCTATAACAACCTCATGCGGATATCCTCTCTAGCTATGACACACAGTCACACAAGGACTCAGGCATGGGTTTCAACATGTATTACATATCACATACAGTGTGCGTCTCGAGTGTGACTCACAGTCGTTACTCCGCTCAAACACTATTTCACATCACAAAACTCAACTCTAGTGCGAGCAAATCTCTAGCAACTAGGTCAATGCATAGTTTATGTATTAAATCAAGTACGAGCAATAGCTTCCAGTACTATGCTATGTACAATGTCAAAATCAAGTACGAGCAATAGCTCCCAGTACTATGTCATGTATAAACCATGAAGAATCAAGTACGAGCCAATCGCTCCAGCACTCTGTCATGCATATATCATTCAAAGCTGAGTACGAGTAAAACTCCAGTACTCTATCATGCATGTCATGAAAATTTAGTGCGTATCAAAATCCAGCACTAATGTTATGTGGAAAACATATGAATCCCAGTGCGAGCTGTGCTCTAGCACGATTCATTCTCACATAATATGATAGATGGCTATTTAAAAGGGATTGTTTACAAAATAGTAAAATCAGCACTAAAAGTGTGCTTAAGTCATATCAACATTAAAATCATTAGCCCATCTATTTATTTTCATGCTAATAGCATTTAAACACTCACAATAGTATTTTCCATGCTTTTTGCAACTTCTCACAAAAGTTGTCTTTTTTACTAACTAGGGGCAAAATCGTAATTTGCCACTATCGGGTCGCAATAATTATTATTCACTTTCTCTGACCCTCAGAGTTTTTAAGTGAATGCAGAAGCAGTTGAAAATACGTGCAGGTATCTCTAACTACTCGCAAAAGTCCCTTACCTCGGATCACATCAAGTGACCTCACTTCCTCGGTGCTGCTAAATCCCGCAGTCCGATCAGCTCTCGATGTAAACTCCGGAGCTGTAAATAACCATTCCTCAGGTTAATTATCATTTTCCTACTGTATTACACATTAATACAGTTTAATCTCCCTTAATGGGCCTTAAAAATCCTTAATGGGCCTAACTAGGCCTTAAGTCCATTTTCATTTTACTATTCACTTTTGTTGGGCCTATTGGGCTTGTGGGGTCCACCAACTCTTATTGGGCTTGTCTTAGACCCATTACACCCTATTGGGCCTAAAAATATTGGGCTTGGCCCATTGGGCTTCTCGGCCACATGCCATGGCCGAGAGCTAGCCATTCTCGGTTTCCACCATGGCATGCCATACATGCCTATTTTCTAGCCATTTCCACTTAGGCATTTTCACAAACACTTGGTAGGCAACATTACCAATCATCCTATAGTTCATTTAGGCATTTTATCAAACACCTTGGTTGCCAACAATTTACATGTATTAATTAATCAATTTGATTAATTCTAATTATACCATTAACATTAATACATGTGTACTAATCCATTTATGTCTTAAAATCAAATTGACATATTTCAATATCCCATTGATCACTCTCGGCCTAACCCTCTTCATGGTGATTTAATATGTTTCAATGCTTAAAACATATATCAACATACTTAAAATCATTCATACATTAACATATATGAAATTGGAAATTAGAAAATATACCAATTGTTGTGTTCTCCCTTTGGCCGAAACTTTGGAGGCTCTCGGTTTGCACTCTATGGCTCCTTGATAGCCAATTCCAACATATGTTAATCTCCTTTCAATTTGGAACAACTTCCATGAAGAATGCAAGTTCCAAATATGACTAATTCCTAGTGATTTCTAGTGAGAGAAAGCTTGAATGGTTATGTTTCAATGGTGTTCTTCTCTAGCCGGAATTGTGTGATGAAGATGACCAAGGTGTGGCTGCATTTATAAGCCACTTACTTAGCCATTAAGCCTTACTTTTCAGCCACTATGCTTGACTTTCCAAATCTGAACCATGAGTCACCTTATGAGTCACCTTATGAGTCATAGTTAACTTTAACTATGGTTAGATATTTATCTCATGGGCTTTTCCAATTGGGCTTCTCGGTTTGGGCTTTCCTAATGGGCTTTCGGGCTGAAATTTTTACTATACCTCGGGCCTTTTATTGTCTCAAAATTTGGCCGATCAATTGGTCCAACAATTCGGTCTAAAGGACCTAAGAATTTCGATATACTTTTAGTATACCTTAATGGGCTTTAAAATTTTCACTTTAGGCCCATTACGTTTTTAACCATTAAATTTATTTCGGAATCCTTCCGAATAAATTTTCCTTACTTCCGGGGATGATTATCTTGTATTCTGGCCAAGAATATTTTTTCCCAAATTTTTCTCCACACTTAGGTTAATTTCTAACCTTGATTAATCAACTATGGTAAAAGTCCACTTTTTTAACTATAATTGACTTTTTCCTTAACCATTGACTAAGTTGACTCTTAAATTTTCGAAAGTGTTATATATCATGTCTTACACTCTCGTCTTTATATTCCAACCGCTCCCGGTGGATAATTTCACCCGAAACTCCTTTTCTCGCCGAAAAGGTCCATTTTACACTTTTTAGCTTTTATTCTCGTTTTGTATGTTCGGGTCTAAATCAAGCTGACTTTCCTTCATGAGCTCTCTACGCTCTCTTATTTTAAGTTCTTATTTTTAGTCAGAATGATTTAGAATGACTCGGTTTAGCCTGTGATACTCATCATCCACATTAGGCATTTTATGTAGCTTTTGCGTGTTAATTCATTTCATTAACACTTTAAATCTAGTAAATACTCTTCTTATGATTCAACCATAATTACATAGTGTTCATACACATAGGAATCATAAGGAAATAAGCTACAAAAAATACGGGTCTGACAATCCTCCCCCACTCAGAAAATTTGGTCCTCCAAATTAGAACCAAGTCAGTCCTCAAATAGGTGAGGGTACTTCTCTCGCATCATACTCTCTAGCTCCCAAGTAGCTTCCTCTGAAGTATGATGCTGCCAGAGAATCTTCACTAATCCGATGGTCTTCGATCTCAATACCTTCTCCTTCCTATCCAATATCCAAATCGGTCTCTCTACATATGACAAGTCCTCTCGGAGCTCCAAAGGCTCGTAACTAATCACATGTGACGGATCCGGGTGATACTTCCGAAGCATCGATATGTGAAAGACGTTGTGGACACCTGATAAGTCCGGTGGCAATGCCAACCTATACGCCTTATCTCCCACTCGATCAAGTATCTCAAAAGGTCCAATGTAGCGAGGATTTAGTTTCCCTCTCTTCCCAAATCTCGCTATGCCCTTGGAAGGAGAAACTCTCAAAAACACGGATTCACCAACTGCAAACTCTAGTGGCCTACGTCTCCTGTCAGCGTAACTCTTCTGTCTGCTCTGAGCTATCCTCAGTCTCTCTACTATCAATCGGACGTCCTCAGATGCTTGCGTAACCAAGTCAGGAGCAAAAATCTTACGGTCACCCACTTCTTCCTATCCAATGGGGGAACGACATCTACGGCCATACAAAGCCTCATACGGTGCCATCCCGATACTCGAATGATGACTGTTGTTGTAGGCGAACTTGGCTAGTGGCAGGTGGTCATCCCAGGAGCCTCGATAGTCTAGTACACATGCTCTCAACATGTCCTTCAGAGTCTGTATAGTCCTCTCTGACTGACCATCTGTCTGAGGATGGAAAGCGGTGCTCAAACTCAACTGGGTTCCCATGGCTTCCTGAAAATGTCCCCAAAAGTGGGATGTGAAGCGGGAATCCCTATCAGAGACTATGCTCACTGGTACACCGTGTAACCTTACTACCTCGCGTACGTACAGTTCTGCTAATGAACTCAGAGTATCGGTCACTCTCATAGCTAGGAAGTGGGCTGACTTCGTCAGTCTATCGACGATCACCCATATAGCATCGTGATTCCTGCGGGTCCTCGGTAAACCCATCACGAAATCCATGGTGATATGCTCCCATTTCCATGTCGGTATAGGTAGAGGCTGCAACAATCCTGCAGGTTTCTGATGTTCTACCTTCACCTGCTGACATACGAGACACTTTGCCACGAAGTCTGCTACATCTCTCTTCATACCCGACCACCAGTATACCTTTCGGAGGTTCTGATACATCTTGTTACTCCCCGGATGTAAAGTATACCTCGACGAATGGGCTTCCACCAATATCAATCTCCTGAGTCCTGGATCCTCGGGAACACATAATCTGCCTCTGAACCTCAGTAGTCCATCAGAACTCAACTCAAAATCAGTCACGGTGCCCTTCTGCATCTGACTACTCACATCCATACAAAATGGATCTGTCTGCTGAGCCACTCTGATCCTGTCCAACAGGTCCGGTTCCAAGCGTAGACTAGCTATCACATAGCCTATATTCATGTCAGAAGGCACGACTCCCAAACTGAGGCTGGCAAACTGCTCTAGCAAATCATGCTCCCTAACCATCATATTCGATACCATCCCCAGGCTTTTCCTGCTCAAAGCATCGGCTACAACGTTAGCCTTACCCGGATGATAAAGTATCTCACAATCGTAGTCCTTCAAGAAGCTCTAGCCATCTTCTCTGTCTCATGTTTATCTCCTTCTGCGAGAACAGATACTTGAGGCTCTTGTGGTCGGTAAATATCTGGAACTTCTCACCATACAAGTAGTGGCGCCATACCTTCAACGCAAACACTACTGCTGCTAGTTCCAAATCATGGGTCGTATAGTTCTTCTCATGATCCTTCAGCTGTCTGGATCCATAAGCAACTACCCTCCCGTCCTGCATCAATACACAGCCCAGTCCCTGATGCGAAGCATCGGTATACACTGCAAATCCTCCTGAGCTGGTAGGGATAGTGAGAATCGGAGCGGTGGTCAATCGACGCTTCAACTCCTCGAAGCTCTTCTCACAATCCTCGTTCCATATGAATGGTGCACTCTTTCGAGTAAGACGTGTCAACGGAGCAGCCAACTTCGAAAATCCCTCAACGAATCTTCGATAGTATCCAGCTAAACCCAGGAAACTCCTGATCTCGGTGACTGTCCTCGGCTGTTCCCACTAAACTACAGCCTCTATCTTAGATGGATCAACTGATACACCATCTCTCGATATAACATGTCCCAAAAACGAGATCTGTGACAACCAAAAGTCACACTTGCTGAGCTTAGCATATAACTCATGCTCCCGTAACGTCTGCAACATGATCCTGAGGTGCTCCTCATGCTCCTCCTTGGATCTTGAATACACCAATATGTCATCGATGAAGACGATAACAAACTGGTCCAAGTATGGCTTGAACACATCGTTCATCAAAGCCATGAAAGCAGCTGGAGCATTCCTCAATCCGAATGGCATGACCAAGAACTCATAATGGCCATATCGGGTACGAAATACTGTCTTGGGTACATCTCCACTCTGAACCTTCAGCTGATGATACCCAGACCTCAGGTCAATCTTGGAAAAGACCTGTGCTCCCTGTAGCTGATCTAGCAAGTCGTCAATGCGTGGAAGGGGGTATCTATTCTTGATGGTGGCCTTATTCAACAATCGATAGTCTATACACAATCGGAGGCTCCCATCCCTCTTCCTCACAAACAAAACCGGTGCTCCCCAAGGTGAAACACTCGGTCATACAAAGCCCCTATCCAACAGCTCCTGTAACTGTCTCTTGAGCTCCTCCAGCTCGACTAAGGCCATGCGATAAGGTGGTCTCGAAATAGGCTCCGTACCAGGTACCAGATCTATACAAAACTCCATCTCTCTGTCTGGTGGTAACCCTGGCAATTCATCCGGGAAAACATCTGGGTACTCACTGACCACAGCGATATCTGCCAACTCCGGATGTGCCTTATCCATATCTACCACGTACGCAATGAAACCTTGATATGTTGAAGGTTTTCTAAATCAGAAGTCATGTAATAATCATATCTACTCCTTTCATTTATCTTTATTAAACTTTACAACATATCTAGTAGGGTTAGGAAACATAGCTATCTTAGCGTAACAGTCTAAAACAGCATGGTTTGCAGAGAGACAATCCATTCCTAATATTATATCAAAGTCACTCATGCTTAGTAACATTAGATTGGCTGTCATCTCCTTATCCCCTACTCTCAACTTGCAGTCATTATATACATATTCTACAACTTGACTACTATCCATAGGCGTACTGATTATCATCATCATACATAAATGTGTACGCTCTACATGTCTCTCTAATTTACATGCAAATGAAGGCGATACAAAAGAATGCGTGGCACCAGGATCAATTAAAACATATGCTTCAATATCATAAATCAGGATGTTACCTCGAATCACATCCGATGAAGCATCAGCTGTTCCCTGGTCCAAAGCATGTACTCGCCCTTGACCCATCACTTGTTTCCCTTTCTCCTCTGCCGTCGCTCTACCTCTCTGAGCAGATGTACCTGCTAGGGTTCTATCATACTCCATGCCCCTCTGTGGTGCAGTCACATATGGCGCTGAGCACTCTCTAGCCAGATGCCCCTGTTTCCCACATCGAAAACATACCATAGCACCCTGTGAACACGGTCTATCTCCATGTGATCTACCGCATCTTCTGCACTGATCTGCAGCAGGTCTCTGTCCTCCTATGACAATGCCCTTTGCTGGGGCTACAGTCGAATAAGCAGGAGGTCTAGCATATCTATCTCGTGTCCCCTCTATCCGTGATCTCTTACCGAAGGATCTCTTTCCCCCTCGATAACTAAAATCTCTAGCCGGCCTCTTCTTCTGCAAGTCTTGGCTACGGCTAAACTTCCCAAACTCGGAAGCATTCCTCTCATAGTCCTGCTCGCATAGTTGCGCCCTGCGCACTGCCTCCTCATAAGTCACTATGTCTAATGGGACCAACTTGGACCGTAGCACCGGTCTCAACCCATCGATAAACCTGTGGACCTTCCTGGTCTCACTGTACATAGTATCCGGGTCGTATCTCCCTAGGGATAGGAATCGAGTCTCATACTCGTCCACCGATAAACTCCCCTGGTTGAGTCTCAAAAACTCTGCCTGTAACTTTCGCTCTGGGACACTCTGGGACACTCTCCCACGATAACTCTCGCTCTACTGACGCTCTGTAGAGAGATGTAAAGAAAAGGGGTGAGCATAACGCGCTCAGTAAGGAAATCAGGCAAGCAAGTAGATATCCACACTATCTACTCAAAATAGTGCTATGCCTTGAAAACATTATTTCCTTAACTCACTTTAAAAGCATGTCTTGAAATATAATATATATACTTGTACAGAATAAATCCCATGTACAGAAATCATGCTTTATTTCTCAAATGTAGGCATGTAGTGCAAAACAATGCATCGTATATAAGTCATGCCTTTATGTAAATCATGCCATGTATATTTAAATCACAATAAATATGGCATCAAATGATTCACAACACAAATCGGAGTCTGACCCATCCCTCAGGTCTGTCCGCAGTTTAAATCAGTCAATCAATGTGATATATCATGTGAGACTCTGTGGTAAATACAAATAGTATCCTGGATTATGATCATATCCGAAAAGTGATCCCATGCGACACAGTACTCGGTGTGCGACAATCACTGCTGTAACGGGAGGATGGTCAGTCCAATGTCAACCGCCAGCTACGTAACACACGGTACAGCGTACACCTCGTGCCACTCAGACACGGTACAAAGTATACCCGTGGACCCTCACAGCCAGGGTCTTTAGCCCTCGAAACCATGGAAACCCTCATAGCCAGGGTCTTTAGCCCTCGAAACCATAGAATTTAGTATACCACGTCTATAACAACCTCATGCGGATATCCTCTCTAGCTATGACACACAGTCACACAAGGACTCAGGCATGGGTTTCAACATGTATTACATATCACATACAGTGTGCGTCTCGAGTGTGACTCACAGTCGTTACTCCGCTCAAACACTATTTCACATCACAAAACTCAACTCTAGTGCGAGCAAATCTCTAGCAACTAGGTCAATGCATAGTTTATGTATTAAATCAAGTACGAGCAATAGCTTCCAGTACTATGCTATGCACAATGTCAAAATCAAGTACGAGCAATAGCTCCCAGTACTATGTCATGTATAAACCATGAAGAATCAAGTACGAGCCAATCGCTCCAGCACTCTGTCATGCATATATCATTCAAAGCTGAGTACGAGTAAAACTCCAGTACTCTATCATGCATGTCATGAAAATTTAGTGCGTATCAAAATCCAGCACTAATGTTATGTGGAAAATATATGAATCCCAGTGCGAGCTGTGCTCTAGCACGATTCATTCTCACATAATATGATAGATGGCTATTTAAAAGGGATTGTTTACAAAATAGTAAAATCAGCACTAAAAGTGTGCTTAAGTCATATCAACCTTAAAATCATTAGCCCATCTATTTATTTTCATGCTAATAGCATTTAAACACTCACAATAGTATTTTCCATGCTTTTTGCAACTTCTCACAAAAGTTGTCTTTTTTACTAACTAGGGGCAAAATCATAATTTGCCACTATCGGGTCGCAATAATTATTATTCACTTTCTCTGACCCTCAGAGTTTTTAAGTGAATGCAAAAGCAGTTGAAAATACGTGCAGGTATCTCTAACTACTCGCAAAAGTCCCTTACCTCGGATCACGTCAAGTGACCTCACTTCCTCGGTGCTGCTAAATCCCGCAGTCCGATCAGCTCTCGATGTAAACTCCGGAGCTGTAAATAACCATTCCTCAGGTTAATTATCATTTTCCTACTGTATTACACATTAATACAGTTTAATCTCCCTTAATGGGCCTTAAAAATCCTTAATGGGCCTAACTAGGCCTTAAGTCCATTTTCATTTTACTATTCACTTTTGTTGGGCCTATTGGGCTTGTGGGGTCCACCAACTCTTATTGGGCTTGTCTTAGACCCATTACACCCTATTGGGCCTAAAAATATTGGGCTTGGCCCATTGGGCTTCTCGGCCACATGCCATGGCCGAGAGCTAGCCATTCTCGGTTTCCACCATGGCATGCCATACATGCCTATTTTCTAGCCATTTCCACTTAGGCATTTTCACAAACACTTGGTAGGCAACATTACCAATCATCCTATAGTTCATTTAGGCATTTTATCAAACACCTTGGTTGCCAACAATTTACATGTATTAATTAATCAATTTGATTAATTCTAATTATACCATTAACATTAATACATGTGTACTAATCCATTTATGTCTTAAAATCAAATTGACATATTTCAATATCCCATTGATCACTCTCGGCCTAACCCTCTTCATGGTGATTTAATATGTTTCAATGCTTAAAACATATATCAACATACTTAAAATCATTCATACATTAACATATATGAAATTGGAAATTAGAAAATATACCAATTGTTGTGTTCTCCCTTTGGCCGAAACTTTGGAGGCTCTCGGTTTGCACTCTATGGCTCCTTGATAGCCAATTCCAACATATGTTAATCTCCTTTCAATTTGGAACAACTTCCATGAAGAATGCAAGTTCCAAATATGACTAATTCCTAGTGATTTCTAATGAGAGAAAGCTTGAATGGTTATGTTTCAATGGTGTTCTTCTCTAGCCGGAATTGTGTGATGAAGATGACCAAGGTGTGGCTGCATTTATAAGCCACTTACTTAGCCATTAAGCCTTACTTTTCAGCCACTATGCTTGACTTTCCAAATCTGAACCATGAGTCACCTTATGAGTCACCTTATGAGTCATAGTTAACTTTAACTATGGTTAGATATTTATCTCATGGGCTTTTCCAATTGGGCTTCTCGGTTTGGGCTTTCCTAATGGGCTTTCGGGCTGAAATTTTTACTATACCTCGGACCTTTTATTGTCTCAAAATTTGGCCGATCAATTGGTCCAACAATTCGGTCTAAAGGACCTAAGAATTTCGATATACTTTTAGTATACCTTAATGGGCTTTAAAATTTTCACTTTAGGCCCATTACGTTTTTAACCATTAAATTTATTCCGAAATCCTTCCGAATAAATTTTCCTTACTTTCGGGGATGATTATCTTGTATTCTGGCCAAGAATATTTTTCCCCAAATTTTTCTCCACACTTAGGTTAATTTCTAACCTTGATTAGTCAACTATGGTAAAAGTCCACTTTTTTAACTATAGTTGACTTTTTCCTTAACCATTGACTAAGTTGACTTTTTCTTAAATTTTCGAAAGTGTTATATATCATGTCTTACACTCTCGTCTTTATATTCCAACCGCTCCCGGTGGATAATTTCACCCGAAACTCCTTTTCTCGCCGAAAAGGTCCATTTTACCCTTTTTAGCTTTTATTCTCGTTTTGTATGTTCGGGTCTAAATCAAGCTGACTTTCCTTCATGAGCTCTCTACGCTCTCTTATTTTAAGTTCTTATTTTCAGTCAGAATGATTTAGAATGACTCGGTTTAGCCTGTGATACTCATCATCCACATTAGGCATTTTATGTAGCTTTTGCGTGTTAATTTATTTCATTAACACTTTAAATCTAGTAAATACTCTTCTTATGATTCAACCATAATTACATAGTGTTCATACACATAGGAATCATAAGGAAATAAGGTACAAAAAATTTGGGTCTGACATGAAGAGAGATGTATGGAAAAATATGGGATAACACCATAATGAGAGAAAGTGATGAGATTTATATATTGAATTGAGATTTGGCAAATGAAACAAGTATATTACGATATACTAACGTATATAATTATAACAGCTTCGAAAATCACAGTGGAATCTGATCGGATTGCAAAAGTTTGCAGCACCAAGGAAGAGAGGTCACGTGACGTGATCCGAGGTAAGAGAATTTCGTGAGTAGCTAGAGATAGCTACACGTATTTCGAATAGAATTTCTGTGACAGCCCGGAAGTGTGGAAAATATGGCTAATTTAAAATTTTTCTTAAAACAAAACTAACAACTCTAGGTGTATTCTTCTACAGTGTCATGTGCTCACTTACATTTCAACACTAGTCATTATACCTAAGATCATACAACTCATACTTAATGAAATCGATTTCATAATATCCCAAAAAGAATCAACCCATAAGTCTCAAATCATCTCTTTCATATCAACCTAATTACATCCCAAAATACTCATTACAAATGTCTGTATTACATCATTGTCTGGATACAAAATGAACTGAATTATGCCTTATGCGTGTACAAGCCATAGCCTGGGGAGATCTTGTCCACCAGGCTATATCACATACGCGGCAAGCTCTATCTCGCTTACTTCAAGTAATCTAGAGGGGAGAGGAAAAAGGGTGAGCTCTCAAAATGCTCAGTAAGGAGGATAAGGGAAGTTATGAAAATCATCATCACAATCACAATTTGATAGCAAATAATGAGCATGCAATCGTTATAGAAATAACATTAGGAAAACAATGGCGCCAACATACTTCACGTGATAAATTCACAAATCACATCACATTAAATCTCAATGCGTGATATAAATCGCAGTTCTAAAATCATATCATCATCACAGAAATCGAGACTAGACATTTATAAAACTCATGAAATCAATGTCACGGCAGATCACAACGATTGAATTCGTCCCCTAGGCGGACATCCCAAATCGAGGTATTTTGTCGACAATAATACACACATGGCTATGGTTCACTATAGACTTGATCGGAGTTGTACAATCGTCGGTCATACATTGTATCATAGCACAGCCCGGTCTTACATGCTATCAAAGCAAAGCCACCTAACGCTAACACGGAGCAGGGTCATCTCATGTTACTAGAACGGAGGCATCGGTCTTACATGCTACTAGAGCACGACCCGACCTTACATGCTACAAGAGCAAAGCCCGATGTGCATCTCATGACAAGCCATAGTCTCAGTTAAAATCATTTTGCCTTCATGTAGAGCTCTTAGTGGTTATCACAAAACTAATTTCGGTTATAACACATTGTGTTCACATTTACATAAAACTCATCAAATTGAGCTCAAACCGGTAAAACACTCACACAGAAAAAACTTGCCATTGTTGTATATAAATCATTTTACCTTCATGTAGAGCTCATCGTGGTTATCACAAAAACCCATTTTGGTTATAAACCATATGTGTTCACAATTACACAAATCACATAAAAAATCGAGCTCAAATCGGTAAAACACTCACACATTTATCAACACATCAAATCATCTCATAAAACATGCTCATTCATCAAACTCTTTTTCATGCTCTTAAAATGATTTCATTCATTAGAAAACTCACAAGCACAAATGGTTTATTTACCTTACCTCTTGCACCTTGCGTGGTTCAATATACTCGGCTCTTGGACTAGCTTCGTTACTCGTGTTGGATTCTCGAGCTTTCCACACACATCATTAAATCATCAATATACATCATTTTCATTTTCCATCTCTTTCTCTTACTCATTCTAACTCAACATTATCTCAAAACCCTTTCTACATCTTTATCATCACTTTAGTTAGCTCATAACCATCACAAGATGCCCATATCTCAATTTTCATCTATGCTCATTATTTGTTTTCCTTCATAACTTCGATATCTCTAACCAAATATATGTATATGTGCATTTATTCACAAATATACCCAATAAAAATGCTTAAACTAAGGATCTTGTGAGCTTACCTAGCTTGTCCTCTCTTGACCAAGTTGTAGAACGCTTGTCTCTTCCTTTTGCTCATGCCCACCTTTGATTTTCTAGTAAGTTGTTCTCCTTACCAAGAGGAACAACTTTGTCTCTTGCCCCATTGTCTAATTTCATTTAGAATAGGGTGAAACTTAGAGAGAGAAAGCTTGGTTGGGTAAAAATGGTAAGGGTTTGGGTTGCAGAGAGAGAAAAGCTCAATTTCAGGCAAAAATCCTATGATCCTTTTATAGACAGGGCTTATAAGATCGATCTGGTATTGAAGGAGATCAATCTCTGCTCAATTCAACTGCTCCAAACTGCTCCCTTAACAACTACAAGATCGATTTGGTTGAGGTTGGAGATCTATCTGCTCTTTATAAGAAAACTAAGTGGAGATCGATCTGGCATTGAATTGGGAATCGATCTCTTTCAGGCCGAGAGTTAAGGAGATCGATCTGGCTAAGGGAGGAGATTGATCTGCTCCAACCCAAGAGCTAAGGAAATCAATCTACTTGTATTGAGGATCGATCTCATCATTTACAGAATGTTTAGCAGATCGATCTGACCCAATTGGAGATCGATCTGCCCTATTCCATTGCTTAAATAAGAGCATTTTTTGCTCTTCCAGATCGATCTTTCCTTCGATGAAATCGATCTGGGATTCATATTTTCCAGATTTTGCTACAGTTTTTTGTAGTAACTCACACAAAACATCCTTAATTTGCTGCCATAGTCATTTTCTCATCCAACCACCTTTAAGACTTGAAAATGGCATCCATTCATACTTTATACATAATGAAACCTGTACGTACATCAATATATCATAATTACATTAACCAAATTACAATTCCTACTTAGCAAATCTCATAAAATTTACAGTTCTCAAATCCTCCCTATCTCAAGAGAATTTGGTTTTCCAAATTTAATTCGACCCATTAAATAACTGAGGGTACTCCTCCTTCATACTATTCTCTAGTTCCCAAGTTACTTCCTCCATTGAGTTGTGTTTCCAGAGAACTTCAACCAATGGAATCCTTTTAGTCTGAAGTACTTTTTCCTTTTTGTCAAGTATTCAGATGGGTTCTTCCACATAACTCATGTCTTCCTGAATATCCAATGCCTCATACTCAATGACATGAGAGGGGTCCGAATTATATTTCCTCAACATGGATACGTGAAAGACATTATGTATCCTGGACAACTGCGGAGGTAAGGCCAACTGATAGGTGACGTCTCCCACTCTCTCTAAAATCTCAAATGGTCCTATATATCGATGACTCAATTTCCTTTTCTTCTCGAAGTGCATGATACCCTTACTGGGAGATATCTTAAGGAACACAGAGTCTCTAACTTCAAACTCAAGTGGCCATATACGCACATCTGTGTAACTTTTATGTCGACTATGAGTAGCCCGTAATCTATCAGAAATGATTTTCACATTCTGAACTGCCTGTTTAACTAGTTCGGAAGTAATTACTTTCTTGTCCTCCACTTCTTGCCATGCTATAGGGGATCTACACTATAGGAGATCTACACCTACTACCATACAGAGCCTCATAAGGTGCCATACCAATACTCACATGATAGCTATTGTTGTACGCAAACTCAGCAAGGGGTAGGTGATCATCCCATGATCCCTTAAAATCCATCGTACATGCCCTCAACATGTCTTCCAAGGTCTATATAGTCCGTTCAAACTGACCATCAGTTTGAGGATGATAGGCGATACTGAAATTCAACCAAGATCCCATGGCCTCCTAAAAATGATTCCAAAACCTGGAGGTGAACCGAGAATCTCTATCAGAGGTAACACTCACTGGAGCCCCATGTAGTCTAGCTATCTCTCTAACATATAGCTCGGTTAATGTACTCAATGTACCTGTGCTCTTGATGGCAAGGAAGTGGGCACTCTTCATTAATCTATCCACTATCACCCATATTTCATCATAACCTCGTCGGGTCGTCGGTAATCCTATGATAAAGTCCATGGTTATATGCTCTCATTTCCATGTAGGTATAGGCAATGGCTTAAGTAATCCTCCGAGCTTTTATTACTCAGCTTTCACTTATTGGTATACCAAACATCTGGCCACATGTTCTGCCATGTCCCTCTTCATGCCACTCCACCAATACATCCTTCCTAAATCTTGGTACATCTTGGTACTTCCCAAGTGCATGGTGTACCGCGAGCAATGAGACTCTCTCAGTATTCGTTTCTTCAGGGTATCATCGTTCGGAACACAAATTCGACCCTTAAACCTCAATAGCCCATCATCGTTGATCATGAAATCTCACTGCAAGGTTTGTTCAGCTTGGCTAACCATATCCAATAGCCTCTGATCATTTCGTTGTCTGGCTCTAATCTGATCCATAATATCAGGCTCTATCTGCAGGCTAACCATAAATCCGACCTCTACCTTTTTAACTCTGATGTTGAGTCTGGCGAATTATTCTAATAAATCCCATTCCCTGATCATCATAGCCGATACCAAACTTTTTCTGTCTAAGGCATCAGCAACTACGTTCTCCTTCCCAAGATGGTAGAGCATCTCGCAATCATAATCTTTAAGGAGTTTCATCCATCTCCTTTGTCTCACATTTAACTCCTTTTGGTTAAATATATATCTTAGGCTCTTGTGATCAGTAAATATTTGGAACCTTTCCCTATATAAGTAATGCCGCCAAATCTTCAATGCAAACATCACTGCGGCTAACTCCAAATCATGTCTGAGGTAGTTCCGCTCATGATCTTTCAGCTGTCGCGAACAATAAGCGACTACTCTCCCATGCTACATGAGCACACACCCCAATCCTTGTTGAGAGGCATCACTATACACTGCAAAGCCTCCGGGTCCATTTAGGATAGTCAACACAGGTGCCGTCATTAATCTCCTCTTTAACTCTTAGAAACTCTGCTCACACTTCTCATACCATACAAAAGGAGTCTCTTTACGTGTGAGTTTAGTTAAAAGAGCAGTAATCCCGAAAAATCCTTCAATAAATCTTCTGTAATACTCTGCTAACCCTAAAAAACTTTGAATCTCAGCAACCGTCCTCGGTCTCTCCCAATTAAGTACGGCTTCTATCTTAGACGGATCAACTGCCACCTCGTCTTTAGATACAATATGCCCAAAAGAAGGTATTTGATCCAGCCAAAATTCACTCATACTGATCTTTCCATAAAGCTGTTTATCTCTGAGTACTTGCAACACAATCCACAAATGTTGTGCATGTTCCTTATGAGACCGAGAATACACAAGGATGTCATCAATGATGAGTATCACAAACTGATCTAGATAGTCCCAAAATACCTCATTCATCAAACTCATAAAAGCAGCAGGGGCATTTGTCAATCCAAAGGGCATCACTATGAACTCGTAGTGGCCATAATTAGTTCTGAAGGCCATCTTCGAAATATCCTCTTTCCTGATTCTTAACTTGTGATAGCCCGATCTTAGATCAATCTTAGACAGCCCCTCTCAGCTAGTTAAACAAATCATCTATCCTTGGCAAGGGGTACTTATTCTTCATCGTAGCCTTGTTTAGCAATATGTAGTCTATACATAGTCTCAGGCTACCATCCTTCTTCTTTACAAACAACACCGGAGCTCCCCATGGTGACACAATAGGTCTAATAAAACCCTAGCTAAGTAGTTCTTGCAACTGCTTCTTTAACTCTTCCAATTCGACCAACGCCATTCTATAGGGAGGTTTAGAGATCAGCTGAATATCTGGCACTAAATCAATAGTGAACTCCAGCTCTCTCTCCAGTGGTAAGCTAGGCAATTCATCTGGAAATGCATCGAAAAACTCACATACTACCAGTATGTCCTCTATCCTCGGATGTTCTCGACTCATATCAGAGATAAGTGCGATGTAACCTTCACATCAATTAAATCAGTATTTATAGTGATATAATCGTCTCTTAACATTTCACCATAAACTTTACATGTCTTTATTCCTTAACATTGAAACATACACTAAACTTTTCAGATAGGGAGAAAGTTACAATCTTAGTGTAGCAGTCTAGACTCACACGATTGGCCGCTAGCCAATCCACCCCTAAAATCACATCGAATCCACACATGTTTAACATCACTAGATCTGCTAACATCACCTTATCTCCCACCTTAATCTCATAACTCTTGCATACCATATCAATCCTTTGGGACTCACGCATGGGGATATTTACATGTTGAATATAATATAAGGATTCATACTTCAAACTCAGTTTACATGCAAATTATACATCATTAAAAGAATGCGTGGATCTCGAATCAAATAACGCATGAGCCTTATGATTACAGACAAGAAGTGTACCTCGTATTGTCTCAGACGAAGTGTCTGCAGTCTTCTTATCTAAGGTGAACACTCGTCCCTCTATGACTGACTTCTTACCTTCATCAACAGCCATAGCTCATCTCTGAGGAATCGTCCTCTGTGACTGTTGTCTAAGAGGCTTTGGAGAATGTGGCTTCTGTGGTTGTGGGCAGTACCTCACTCTATAACCCATGTCCCCACATCTATAGCATCCTTGTTTGGTTCTGGGATAGCTTCCCTCATGTGATCTGCCACAATCTCTATAGACTCTAACCTCTGGTCTGACACCTCGAGGGGTCTCCTTAATAATGAAAGGAATCCTAGGTCTGTCAACTATTCCCCTCGGTCCCTCAAACTGTTTCCTCTTAAAAGAACTCCTCTGAAAGTTTATGTGGGAGGTCACGAGTCACTTACTCTTGTCCCAAATCAAAATCTGGGACTCAGTTTGGGACTGTACCAACTCTAGTCCCCTCTCCACTTCTAGCACCTCAGAGCAGCCTTGAACTCAGTGATATAGAGCCCATATACAAATCGCTCTATGCAGAGCTCATCATCCTTAAGAGTTTTCGAGTCATACTTCAGTAGAGTGGTGAATTGGCTATTATAATCATCAACCAACGTATTGCACTGAGCTAAATTTAGGAATTCAACTTGCTTCCTCATCTGGGCAGCTCTTGGCACATACTGGGTTCTAAATACTGATTGAAACATCTCCCAGCTAATCACTTCATGGCTAGATGCCAATATACCCTGAGTAGTGCTCCATAAATCTCGGGCTTTTCCCTTTAACATGCAGGCACCCATACTGACCTTCTCTACATCAGTGCATCCCAAAAAGTCAAAAATGTCTTGCAACTCAGTCAGCCACTCCTCAGCCTCTGCGGGATCTTTCACCTCTCTAAAAGCTGGTGGGTTCATCTTCAGAAAGTCCCTCATCCGACCCTTATCTCTATCATCAAGTTGGGTCTGTACTGGAGGCTGTGTGGCAGGGGGCACCAGATCAATTTGTGGTGGACGTACAGGTGGTCCCTATGGTGGTGGAGAAGTCGATACAGGAGTGGTACCCGAGGCATTAGCCCCAAAATGTTGCATGAATAGCGCTGCCATCTGCTCGAATCCCTGACGTACATCGTGCTCTAGGCGATTCATTCGAGAGTTAGGACTCTCTGGTTGTGGTTCACGTGGTGGAGGTGGCTCTGCCTACCTCTCTGAACGTCCTCTTCTCCCCCTCATATTCTATCTCTTACGTGCCTGCGCATATTTATTATACATCGATCATAATTTTACTTGTTAAATTCAATTCATTACCAGACAATACAGACACTTGGGATGTAATCTATTTCCAATTGATTGACACTAACAGTACTAAACCCCTTTGCTCTGATACCAAAAAAATAAAACTAACAACTCTGGGTGTATTCCTGTACAGTGTCATGGGCTCACTTACATTTTAACACTAGTCATTATACCCAAGATCATACAACTCATACTTAATGAAATCAATTTCATAATATCCCAAAAAGAATCAACCCATAAGTCTCAAATCATCTCTTTCATATCAACCTAATTACATCCCAAAATACTCATTACAAATGCCTGTATTACATCATTGTCTAGATACAAAATGAACTGACTTATACCTTATGCATGTACAAGCGATAGCCTGGGGAGATCTTGTCTACCAGCCTATATAACGTACGTGGCAGGCTCTATCTCGCTTACTTCAAGTAATCTGGAGGGGGGGGGAAAATGTGAGCTCTCAAAACGCTCAGTAAGGAGGATAAGGGAAGTTATGAAAATCATCATCACAATCACAATATGATGGAAAATAATGAGCATGCAATCATTATAGAAATAACAATAGGAAAACAATGGCATCAGCATACTTCACGTGATAAATTCACAAATCAAATTACATTAAATCTCAATGCTTGATATAAATCACAGTTGTAAAATCACATCATCATCACAGAAATCGAGAGTAGGCATTTATAAAACTCATATGAAATCAACATCATGACACATCACAACGAATGAATTCATCCCCTAGGCAGACATCCCCAATCGAGGGATTTCGTCGACAATAATACACACATGGCCATGGTTCACTGTAGACTTGATTAGAGTCGTACAGCCGTCGGTCTTACATGATATCACAGCACAACCCGATCTACATGCTATCAAAGCAAAGCCACCATCGCTACCACGAAAAAGGGTTATATCGCGTTACCAGAATGGAAGCGTCGGTCTTACATGCTACTAGAGCACGGCCCGACCTTACATGCTACAAGAGTAAAGCCTGATGTGCATCTCATGACAAGCCATAGTCTCAGTAAAAAGTGTTTTACCTTCACATAGAGTTCTTAGTGGTTATCACAAAACCTATTTTGGTTATAACACATTGTGGTCACATTAACATAAAACTCATCAACTTGAGCTCAAATCGGCACAACACTCACACAGTAAAAACATGCCATTATTGTATATAAATCATTTTACCTTCACGTAGAGCTCATGGTGGTTATCATAAAAACCGATTTTGCTTATAAACTGTATGTATTCACAATTACACAAATCACATGAAAAATCGAGCTCAAATCGGTAAAACACTCACACATTTATCAACATATCAAATTATCTCATAAAACATGCTTATTCATCAAACTCTTTTTCATGCTGTTAAAACGTTTTCATTCATTAGAAAACTCACAAGCACAAATGGTTTATTTCCCTTACCTCTTGTACCTTGTGTGGTACAATAGCCTCAACTCTCGGACTAGCCTCGTTTCTCTCATTGGATTCTCGAGCTGTCCACACACATCATTAATTCATCAATATACATCATTTTCATTTTCCATCTCTTTCTCTTACTCATTCTAACTCAATATTATCTCAAAACCCTTTTTACATCCTTATCATCACTTTAGTTAGCTCATAACCATCATAAGATGCCCACATCTCAATTTTCATCTATGCTTATTATTTGTTTTACCTCATAACTTAGATATCTCTAACCAAATATATGTATATATGCATTTATTCACAAATATACCCAATGAAAATGCTTAAACCAAGGATCTTGTGAGCTTACCTAGCTTGTCCTCTCTTGACCAAGTTGTAGAACACTTGTCTCTTCCTTTTGCTCAAGCCCACCTTTGATTTTCTAGTATGTTGTTCTCCTTACCAAGAGGAACAACTTTGTCTCTTGCCCCTTTGTCTAATTTCATCCAGAATAGGGTGAATCTTAGAGAGAGAAAGCTTGGTTTGGGTGAAAATGGTGAGGCTTTGGGTTGCAGAGAGAGAAAGGCTCAGTTTCAGGCGAAAATCCAGTGATCCTTATATAAACAGGGCTTATGAGATCGATCTGGTACTGAAAGAGATCGATCTCTGCTCGATCCAACTGATCCAAACTGCTCCCTTAACAAGTACAAGATCAATCTGGTTGAGGTTGGAGATCGATATGCTCTTCATAAGAAAACTAAGTGGAGATCGATCTGGTATTGAATTAGGAATCGATCTCTTCCAGGCTGAGAGTTAAGGAGATCGATCTGGCTAAGGGAGCAGATCTATTTGCTCCAACCCGAGAGCTAAGGAAATCGATCTGCTTATATTTAGGATCAATCTCTTCATTTACAAAATGCTTAGTAGATCGATCTGGCCCCATTGGAGATCGATCTGCCCTATTCCATTACTCAAATAAGAGCATTTTTTGCTCTTCTAGATCAATTTTTCCTTCAATGAGATCGATCTGGCATTCATATTTTCCAGATTGTGCTACAGTTTTCTACAGTAACTCACATAAAACATCCCTAATTTGCTACCATAGTCATTTTCTCATCCAACCCCCTTTAAGACTTGAAAATGGTAACCATTTATAATTTATACATAATGAAACTTCTACGTATATCAATATATCATAATTACATTCACCAATTTACAATTCCCACTTAGTAAATCTCATAAAATTTACTGTTCTTAGAATTTCGAAATTAAATCCTATATGAATTCCCATGAATATGCATGTTATTGTGATAGGGACAAATGAGGATAAGTGTGTTTTATCCAAAAATAGGGTGAAAAAGCCTTAGAAGCATGTTGTGACTAAAATTTCGTAGTTGCATGATAGAATGGCTATTGCTTTCATGTATATGTGAAAAACAACACATTTGAGTGCCGATTTGATTTGAGTTGGGTGAATTATGATTTGAAAAGCCATCTATATGGTTTTGTGTGAAAACCATAAGTGTTAGAGAATACTCGCACTATATTTTGAGATATGCATCATATAGTATTGGAGTTTATTCTCGTACTAAATTTTAATGTGATTTATGCATGTTAGAGTACTAGGAGCATATCTCGTACTCAGATTTATTGATTGATCCATTATAAAGTATTGGGAGCTATGCTCATACTCAGTTTTACATGATAGAGTAATGGGAGCTTAGCTCGTACTTAGTTTTCATATATTATACATTATAGTGTATTGGGAGCTTTGCTCATACTCGTGTTTTATATGACATAGTGCTGGGAGTATTGCTCGCACTAGAGTTATATCATTATAATATGGTCGTGTTGGGAGTTTACTCGCACGTACCGGATTCTAAAAAGAGTATGAAACAGTCGTGTTGGGAGCCTGTACTGACTGAGTGTCACACCGATATATATATATATATTTATGCTCACACGTGCATTATTTTGAAATAAGGCCGAGTGCTATCGAAATAACCCATAGTATGACGACTAACACTCATGGCGAGCATCCCGACTAAGAGGTATATGAAAGGTATAAAGACTAAGACTCATGGCGAGCATCCCACCTTGAGATAAGGTTCATGGAGTACTGTGTACCATGTATGTCACATGGAGTACACTATACCGTGAGTACTTGAATGTACTTTGATAGGACTGGTTAGCAGTGGGAGCGACATCCAGTAGGATCTGGTGTGCTCCAGGATCAGGTCCTCAGTTGAGAGCTGACTGTAGAGATTTGACCCACCTCTAGTTACAACAATTGTGTGATCCTGAACACCGAGTACTGTGTAGCCTGGGATCATAAAAAATCAGTTATGATCATAATCTCGAAACATGTAGTCGCCTATCTCGGTTTTCTTTTCATGCAATGTGAATCAATATTTCTTGATTGAATTATCACATGGTTTTATGATATGAACATGTGAATTTGTGTGTTGTGAAAAGGTTAACCCGGGGGATGGGTGAGGCCCAATTTTTCATTTTTTTAAACAAGATGATATGCCATATTAATTGATTTAATTGAATGGCATGATAAATATGATATTTAGAAATTATATGAGAAATGCAGTGTTATGCATAAAACGTTGAGGTTATTAAACCAGTATATTTCCAGTTTTATAACTGATGTTTTGTATCTATATATATTGCATAACAGCTTTAAGCAGGATACATGCTTTAGATACGAAAAGACAAGGAAATGATTTCAAGGTGTGACAGCCCGGAAGCACGGAAAAGAAGGCTGATTTAAAATTTTCTTATATTAAACCTATTACTTGGATTGCATTCCTATACAATGTTATTTAATCACTTGTGTTTATCATAAATCATTAACCCCAAGATCATACAATTTCTAGTTCATAACATCAAACACATAATATCCCAAAGGGGAATAATCCATAAAATACGATTCATTTTTCCTCATATTGTCCTAATTACATCCCAAAAATAATTAACACAAATGTTTGTAATACATCATTGTCTGGATACAAAATGAACTGAATTATACCTTGTGCGTGTACAAGCAATGGCCTGGGGAGATCTTGTCCACTAGCCTATATCATGTACGCGGTAGGCACTATCTCGCTTACTGCAAGAAAGCTGGAGGGGGAGGAAAAAGGGTGAGGTCTCAAAACGCTCAGTAAGGAGGATGAGGGAAATTTATAAAATCATCATCACAACACAATATGATGGAAATATTCGAGCATGTAAAAACGTTATAGAAATAACGGTAGAAACAATGGCGTCAGTAGAATTCACGTGATAAAGATCACAAATCATCATAACATCAAATCTCATTACGTGATCGAAATCACAGTTGTAAAACACATCATTCATCAAAGAAATCGAGACTAGGCATTTAATAAAACTCAGATAAAATCCTCATCATAGGCACATCACATCAATCAAATCAAATCGTCCTCTAGGCGGACATCCTCAAAAGAGGGAAACGTCGTCATCAATACATGGCCATGATTCGCTGTAGACTTGATCAGAGTCGTACAACTGCGGTCTTACATGCTATTCAAAGCAAGGCTCGATCTTACATGATATTAAAGCAAGGCCGCCCATCACTACTAGAGCGGGGTCATCTCCCATTACCAGAATGGAGGTATCGATCTTACATGCTACTAGAGTAAGGCCACTCAACGCTGTTAAAGCGGAGTATCGATGTGCATCTCATGACAAGCCTTAGTCTTAGTGAAATATGCCATTGTTGTATCAAAACTGTTTTGACTTCACGTAGAGCCCATAGCGGTTATTATAAAACTCATTTTGGTTATAAAACATTATATTCACCATTGCACAAAACTCATCAAAATCGAGCTCAAACAGGTAAAACAGTCACACATTCATCAAGCATCAAACCAACTCATTTCTCATAAACATGCTCATTCATCAAACCCTTTCCACACTAAAAAGCTATTTTCATCATTTTAGAAACTCACAAACACAAACATTTTATTTCCCTTACCTCTTGCACCTTGAGTGGTACAATATCCTCCAGTTCTCGGACTAACCTCGTTTCCCATGTCGAATTCTCGAGCTGTCCAAACATCATTCAATTGTCAATATTCATCATTCTCATTTCCCTTTTCACCCCATTTATTCCTATATCTATACTATATCCGAGTTACCATTCTTAACACATACATTGTCTCAAAATTTCTCATACATCTTAATCATCACATTAGCTAGCTCAAAATCAATACAAGATATCCACATTTCATTTTCCAACTATACTCATTGGTTGTTTCCCTCATGACTTAGACATTTCCAACCAAATATATATATATATATATACATATATCTCCATTCACCCATATAAAAAATTATGATGTTTAAGAAAACAAGGGACTTATAAGCTCTCTTAGCTTGTCTCCTCTTGACCAAACTTGTAGAATTCTTGTACTTTCCTTTGTTTTAATCCAATCCTTGATTTTCTAGTATGTTGTTCCCTTTACCAAGAGGAACAACTTTGTCTCTTACCCTTTTGTCTAATTCTGTCCAGAATATGGTGAATCTAAGAGAGAGAAAGCTTGGTTTGGTTGAAAATGGTGAATGTTAAGGTTTGTATGTGAGAGAGGCTCGATTTTCAGGTAAACTCTCGTGATACTTATATAGGCGGGGCGTATGAGATTGATCTGGCATTAATAGAGATCGATCTCTACTTGATTCAACTGCTCCAACTGCTCCATTAACAACTACGATATCAATCAGGCCAGGGGTAGAGATCGATCTCTTCCAGGTCGAGACTTAAGGTGATCGATCTGCTCTTGTGACAAGATCGATCTTGCTAGGTAGAAGCAATAGGAGATCGATCTGCCTGTCTGCTTTTGCACATTTTTTTGCATTCTAGAGCCATGAGATTGATCTCTCTTCCCTTAGAGATCAATCTGGCCTTCACAGATCTTACTACTGCTGCACAATTTTATAGGAAACTCAATGTAAAACTTTAGCACAATCTACTCCCTAATCCATATTTTAATCCATGCACATTTAAGCCTTAAAAACTTCATCCTCTTATACTTCATTAGATTCAAAACTTGCGTGTACATTGCAATATCATAACTACATTCTCTAAACTATAAATCTCATAGTTAAAGTACACAAAATTCACAGGTCTTACATCCTCCCAACCTTTAGAGAATTTGGTCCTCCAAATTCAACTCGATCCACAAAATAGTTGGGGCCATTTCTCCTTTATAAGGCTCTCTAGTTCCCAAGTTGCTTCCTCTATGGAGTGGTGTTTCCAGAGGACATTAAACAATGAAATCCTTTTCGTCTGAAGTACCTTTTCCTTTTTGTCAAGTATTCGAATGGGTTCTTCCATATAACTCATATCCCCCTGAATATCCACTGCTTCGTACTCAATAACATAGGGGGTCCGGATTATATCTCCTCAACATGGATACGTGAAAGACATTGTGTATCCTAGAGAATTGTGGAGGTAAGGCCAATCGATAGGCGACGTCTCCCACTCTCTCCAAAATCCCAAACGGCCTTATATATTGAGGACTCAATTTCCCTTTCTTCCCGAAGTGCAAGATACCCTTACTTAGAGACACTTTAAGAAACACAAAATCTCCAATTCGAAACTCTAGTGGCCGCCTACGTATATCAGCGTAACTCTTCTGTCGACTTTGAGCAGCGCGTAACCTTTCACATATGATTCTGACACTTTGAACTACCTGTTCAACTAGGTCAGGAGTAATTACCTTTTTGTCACCCACTTCTTCCCAAGCTATGGGGGATCTACACCTCCTACCATATAGAGCCTCATACAGTGCCATACCAATACTCGTATGATAGCTATTATTATATACAAACTCGGCAAAGGGTAGGTGATCATCCCATGATCCCTTAAAATCCATCGTACACGCCCTCAACATGTTCTCCAAGGTTTGAATAGTCCGCTCGGACTTACCATTCGTCTGAGGATTATAGGCGATATAAAAACTCAATCGAGATCCCATGGCCTCCTGAAAATGAGTTCAAAACCTAGAGGTGAGCCGAGAATCTCTATCAGATGTAATACTCACGGATCCCCATGCAATCTAGCTATCTCTCTAACATACAGCTCGTCTAAGGTACTCAAGGTATTCATGCTCTTGATGGAAAGGAAGTGGGCACATTTCGTTAATCTGCCTACTATCACCCAAATAGCATCATGACCTCTCTGAGTCCGTGGTAATCCCATTATAAAGTCCATGGTGATATGCTCCTATTTCCACTTAGGCACTGGTAAGGATTTAAGTAATCCTCCAAGCTTTTGATGCTCAGCTTTTACCTGTTGGCATAACAAACACTTGGCCACAAATTCAGCCACTTCCCGTTTCATACCACTCTACCAATACATCTTACGCGGTCCTGATACATCTTGGTACTACCTGGGTGCATGGTGTAATGGGAATAGTGTGACTCTCTCAATATTTGTTGGTTCAAGGTATCATTGCTTGGGACACAAATTGTCACAACCCTCAACATACCAAAAATCGTCACAAATTTTTCGCTTCAGACATTATTTATTATTCTTTCTTATCTTAATCCAATTGTGATCAGCTACACTCTCAACAGTTGGGCTGTGTGTCAATGTCTACCTCATCCACCCATAACAATTTAATTTGCATTATAATTTAGAAGTAAACACTTGTATAAATAAATCAGAGTCGTTGTTTACATGTGTTTACATTGCTTTACATCCCCAGTGGTTACATTCAAAATGTTACTGTGTTATGGTAAGTTTAGATACAAAATTACAATTAATGTGTATACCTTAAGCGATGGGATACAGCAGATACCGAAAAGGAAACCTCCAGTCACCTTCAGTCTATACTCAATGCTCTGTAGAGAGGGGAAAATAAGGGGGGTAAGCAAACAACACGCTCAGTAAGGCAATCATGAGAACAGGTAGATACTGCACTATCTACGTGATCGTGATGCCATGCTCAAAACCATATAATTTCTCATTCACACCTCAAAAGCATTAGTTCATGCTTGTGTTAATGGCATGTAAAGCAAATCATGCTATTTAATTCAGTGCACATATCAAATTTAAAGCATGGAAAACCATCATGCATATTTAATTCATAAGGCATGGAAAATCATCATGCATCAGTGCACTTTAAAGCCATTATCAAACTTTGTCATCTCATAAAATCAACACTGGTCAGGACTCAGGCCCTCCCTCGAACTATCCTGACTCACAATACATTTCAAAACATGGATTCATTCATAAATAAGAGACATGTGAGATATGCAATATAACAGGGAAATCTCCTCTAGGACTATGGTCATATCCTATGATCCCAGGCTACACTGATCAGGTGTGCTGGGTATCACCACTATCTGCTTCCACATGGGAGGTGGGTCACATCCAACTTGCCAATCCATAGCAGATCTAAACATCGTCCAAAGGCGGCATATCACAATCTCAACACGGTACAACGTACTCCATGCTACCTGCATGGTACAGCGTACTCTGTGGACCCATATCAACACATTAAATCATGCCACAACTCAAAATGCACGTGCAAGCCTATTTAATCGGTGTGACACCCAGTCTACCCGAAGCTCCTAGCACAACTACCAATCATGTCATAAAATCACGTGCAAGTAATCTCAAGCACGATAACAAGTATGGTGGACATCTAATGCGAATTATGCTCTAGCACCATGTCAAAACCAATATAAATTCTATACGAGCTAAGCTCCAGTACATCATCATAGAAATTAATGTGAAAAACTAGTGCGAGCTAAGCTTTAACACTCATGCGTGTTAAAACACATCAAATCTCATGCGAGTCATACTCTAGAATGCTTTCATTCTCACGAAACCATGTAGGTGGCTCAATTCTTTACAAAGCATGGTTATAAAACCAAATAAGTTATTTCTTATGCAAATTATTTCAAATGTTGGCCAACCTACCAAACACTTCCTAAAGAGAAATAAAACAAGGTTTTCAAAGCATCATGCTTTTTGTTTTCATGCACATTTCATCAAAACCCAACTCTTGCCCTTCAATCACCCATTTCATTTCCTATTACCACATGCACTCTAGAAAAATATTAAGCGCCCAAATTGCGCACATGTATCTCTAAGAGTCCACACAATTCCCTTACCTTGATTTACATGGGGTGCAACTCTCTTCCTTTTAGCTTATCGCGCTTTGGGTCACTTTGCTCCGAGTGTATCCTCGGAAGCTGGAATCATTCACCAATCATTTGAGTTAATGTTGCTAACTCACATTTTGACTTCAACTAGTCAATATGTTCCATTGAGCCTATTTAATTAAGTTTGGCCCATTCTTGCATTTGGCTATCATCAAGCCTTCTAACCAAACTTATTTAGTACCTCACTTAGTTACTTGTTTAAGTCTTAATGTGAAATACTCTACCCTTACTCTCTCATTCATTTATGTATTTTACCCAATGCCTTAAATACACATTTTACCCATTTTAGGTAAGTCTCACAACTCATTCAATAATAACATCTTAAAATCATACCCACAACACCATTATCACCTTAAAATATCCCATTCATCATTAATACATCTACATTTCACTTTCTCACATTAACCCATTTCTAGGTTATAATTGTTCCTTTGCTTTCTAGGTAGTTCTACCATTAATATACACACCAAATCAACTTCAAAATCAATTACTAAACAAATGTACTTGGATTGGTGCATTAGAAACTCACCTCTTTGGATTTCCTCCTTGCTCCAAATGGAAATACCCCTTGTTCCTTAAATCCAACAAATGGGGAAATGCCTCCAAGCTATGTTGTTCTTCTTCTTGATGTGAACAACTTTGTATCTAATAGCCTTCCCTCAAATCTTTATGAAAATTAGCGGATTTAGGAGTGAGAAATCTAGGTTTTGGGTTGAAAATGGAAAGGAAATGGTTTTGTCCGTTAAATGCAGATTTCAACTGCTCTTATTTATAGAATTGCTTGATGAGATCGATCTGTAAAGGGCTTGAGATCGATTTGGTCTTCTTAAAATCCCTCATTTTCACGACATTTGAAGGCATGATATCGATCTATCGAAAGCTTGAGATCGATCTGTCTCGGGCAGAGAGTTAAGGAGATCGATCTGGCTAGGGAGGAGATCGATTTGCTCTAACCTGAGAGCTAAGGAAATTGATCTGCTTGCCTTAAGAATCGATCTTTTAATTTACAGAATGTTTAGCATATCGATCTGGCTCCATTGGAGATCGATCTGTCCTATTCCATTGCTTGAATAAGAGCCTCTTTGGCTCTTCTAGATCGATCTCTCATCCTATGAGATCGATCTAGCCTTCATATTTCCAGATTTTGCTGCAGTTTTCTGCAGTAACTCGCCCAAAACAATCCTTAATTTGTTGCCATAGTCATTTTCTCATCTAGCCACCTTTAAGACTTGAAAATGACATTCATTCATACTTTATACACCTTAAAACTTGTATAATTATACAATACATGACTAAATAGAAGTACCAAGATTTACACAACTCATGCAACTTCATTCCATTTTACAACACTACTCATATTCCATTCCACTCACATTCATCACATACAAAAGTCCATTTCTTCATATTCATACATAATGAAACTTGTACGTACATCACAAATTCTTATTACAAGTGTGTACATTGAACTTATGGACTCTACATCACTTATGCTTCACATTACAAGTACATCACCATTCCTATGAATTCATAATTACTTGGTCCAAAATCATCCATATTATAATTCCATTCATATATATACAAAGTTAAACATATATGGGGTCTCACACAAATACGGCCCTTAAACCTTAATAGTTCATCGTCACTGACTGCAAAATCCGACTGCAGGGTCGCCTCAGCTTAGCTGACCAATTCCAGTAGCCTCTAATCATTTTGCTGCCCGTTTCTAATCTGATTCATAATACTGGGCTCTATCCGTAGGCTAGCCATAAACCCGACTTCTGCTTCCTCAACTTTGATCCTGAGTCCGGTGAACTGTTCTAACAAATCCCATTCCTTGATCATCATAGTAGATATCACACTCTTCCTGCTTAGGGCATCAGCAACTACGTTCACCTTCACCGGATGGTAGAGTATCTCACAATTATAGTCTTTAAGAAGTTCCATCCAACTCTTTTGTCTCATGTTTAACTCCTTTTGGTCGAATATATAGCTTAGGCTCTTGTAGTCAGTAAATTCTATAACCTTCCCTATATAAGTAATGCCGCCAAATCTTTGGTGCAAACACCACTATGGCTAACTCCAAATCATGTGTGGGGTAATTTTATTCACGGTCCTTTAACTGTCGCGAACCATAAGCGACTACTCTCCCTTGTTGCATGAGCACACACCCCAATACTTGTTGAGAGGCATCACTGTATATTGTGAAGCCTCTAAGTATATTTGGAATAGTCAACACAGGTGTCGTCGTTAATCTCCTCTTTAATTCTTGGAAACTCTGCTCACACTGCTCAGACCATAAAAAAGGAGTCTCTTTATGTGTGAGCTTAGTCAAAGGACCAGTAATCCTAGAAAATCCTTCAATAAACCTTCTATAATACCTTGCCAGTCCTAGAAAACTCTAAATCTTTGTAACTGTCCTCGGTCTCTCCTAATTAAGTACAGCTTCTACCTTAGACGGGTCAACTAACACTCCATCCTTAGATACAGTTAGACCAAGAAAAGCTATTTGATCTAGCCAAAACTCACTCTTACTGATCTTTCCATAAAACTGCCTATCTCTGAGTATTTGCAGCACAATCCTCAAATGTTGTGCACGTTCTTCACGAGATCGAGAATACACAAGGATGTCATCAATGAAGACTATCACAAACTGATCTAGATAGTCTCTAAATACCTCATTCATCAAACTCATAAAAGCAACAGGGGCATTTGTCAAACCAAAGGGCATTACTAAGAATTCATAGTAGCCATACCTAGTTCTAAAGGCCATTTTTGAAATATCCTCTTCCCTGATTCTTAACTGGTGATTGCCCGATCTTAAATCAATCTTAGAAAAGACAGAAGCCCCTCTCAGCTGGTTAAATGAATCATCTATTCTTGGTAAGGGATACTTGTTCTTCACCATAGCCTTGTTCAGCAATCTGTAAACAAACAACACCGGAGCTCCCCGTGGCGACACACTAGGCCTAATAAAACCCTGGTCAAGCAATTCCTGTAACTGTTTCTTTAACTCTTCCAATTTGACCAACGCCATCCTATACGGAGGTCTAGAGATCGGCTGGGTTTCTAGCACTAAATCGATAGTGAACTACAGCTCTCTCTCCGATGGTAAGCCATGCAATTCATCAGGAAATACATCCGAAAACTCACATACTACTGTATGTCTTCTATCCTCGGATGTTCCCGACTTGTATCGGAGATGAGTGTGATGTAACCTTCACATCAATATTTTAATCAGTGTTTTATAGTGATATAACCATATCTTTTAATTTTTCACAATGAACTTCATACATTTTCATTTCTTAATATTCAAATGTACACTAAACATTTCAGGTAGGGAGAAAGTTACAATCTTAGTGTAGCAGTCTAGACTCATACAATTGGTCGCTAACCAGTCTATCCTTAAAATCACATCAAAACCACACATGTTTAACAACACTAGATCTGCTAACATCACTCTATCTCCTACCTTGATCTCACACCTTCTACACACCATATCAGTCCTATGGGACTCACGCATATGGGTATTTACATGTAAAATATAATCTAAGGATTCATGCTTTAAACTCAGTTTGCATGCAAAATGTACATCAATAAAAGAATGTGTGGATCCCGAATCAAATAACACATGAGCCTAATGATTACAGACAAGAAGTGTACCTCGTATGGCCTCGGACGAAGTATTTGCGGTCTCCTTATCCAAAGCAAACACATGTCCTTCTGTGACTGACTTCTTACCCTTATCAACAGTCGTAGCTCCTCTCTGGGGAATCGTCCTCTGAGGCTACTGTCTTGGAGGCTCTTGAGAGTGTGGCTTTCATGGCTGCGGGCAATTCCTCACTCTTTGACTCATGTTCCCGTATCTAAAACATCCTTTTATGGTTTTGGAACAACTTCCCTCATGTGGTCGGCCACAATCTCTACAAACTCTAACCTTTGGCTTGGCACTTCAAGGGGTCTCTATAACAATAGGAGGAACCCTGGGTCTGTCAACTCTTCCTCTCAGTCCCTCAAACTATCTCCTCTTAAAAGAACCTCTCAGAAAGTCTGTGTGGGAGGTCACGAGTCGCTTACTCTTATCTCTGGTCAACCTCCGGGACTCAGTCCAAGATTGTACCAACTCAAGTATCCTCTCTACTTCTTATGCTCGTCTCAGAGCATCCTTAAACTCAGTGATACATAGCACTATCAATCGGTCTCTAATGACGGATCTCAGTCCATACACGAATCGCTCTGTATAGAGCTCCTCATCCCTAAGAGTCTCTGGGTCATACTTCAATAGGGTGGTGAATCAGCTCTCATACCCATCAACTGTCATATTGCCCTAAGTCAAGTTTAAAAATTCAGCTTACATTCTCCTCTGGGCAACTCTTAGCACATACTGAGTTTTAAATGCTGACTGAAATGCCTCCCAACTAATCACTTCATGGCTAGTCGCCATTATACTCTGAGTAGTGCTCCACCAATCTCGGGTTTGTCCCTTTAACATGTAAGCATCCATACTGACCCTCTTGGCTGGTTCTGTACCGCGAGCTGTGTGGCAGGAGGCACCGAGTCAGTCTGTGATGGGGGTACAGGTGGTCCTTGTGGTGGTGGAGGAGTCGAAACAGGTGTAGTGCCTGAGGCATTTGCCCCAAAATGCTACGTGAATAGCGCTGCCATCTGCTCGAATCCCTATCGTACATCATGTTCTAGCCGATTCATTCGAGAGTTAGGACTCTCCGATTATGGGGCAGGTGGTGGAAGTGGCTGTGCCTGCCTCCCGAGATGACCTCATCTCCCGTTCATCTCTTATCTCTTCTGTACCTGCGTGTATGCATTAAGAATCAATCATAATTTTATCCGTTAAATTCAATTCATTACCAGACAATACAGACTATTGGGATGTAATCTATTTCTAGTTACTCGACGTTGACAGTACTAGGCAACCCTTGCACTGATACTAACAAAATCTATGACAGCTCGGATGCGCGAAAAATAGGGCAAATTTAAAATTTTCTTATATTAAACCTCTTACTCAGGTTGCATTCCTGTACAATGTCATTTAATCACTTGTGTTTATCATAAATCATTAACCCCAAGATCATACAATTTCTAGTTCTTAACATCAAACACATAATATCCCAAAGGAGAACCATCCACAAAACACGATTCATTTTCCTCATATTGTCCTAATTACATCCCAAAAATACTTAACACAAATGTTTGTATTACATCATTGTCTGGATACAAAATGTATTGAATTATACCTTGTGCGTGTACAAGCAATGGCCTGGAGAGATCTTGTCCACCAGCCTATATCACGTACGTGACATACACTATCTTGCTCACTACAAGAAATCTGGCGGGGGAGGTGGTAGGGAGAGCTCTCAAAACACTCAATAAGGAGGATGAGGAAAATTTATAAAATCTTCATCACAGTGCAATATGATGGAAATATTCGAGCATGTAAAAACGTTATAGAAATAACGGTAGAAACAATGGAGTCAACAGAATTCACGTGATAAAGATCACAAATCATCATAATATCAAATCTCATTACGTGATAGAAATCACAGTTGTAAAACACATCATTCATCAAAGAAATCGAGACTAGGCATTTAATAAAACTTAGATAAAATCCTCGTCATAGGCACATCACATCAATCAAATCAAATCATCCCTTAGGCGGATATCCTCAAAAGAGGGAAACGTCGACATCAATACATGGCCATGATTCACTGTAGACTTGATCAGAGTCGTACAGCTGCGGTCTTATATGCTATTCAAAGCAAGGCTCAATTTTACATGCTATTAAAGCAAGGCCACCCATCGCTACTAGAGCGAGATCATCTCTCGTTAGAAAAATGGAGGTATCGGTCTTACATGCTACTAGAGTAAGGACATTCAATATTGTCAAAGCAGAGTATCGATGTGTATCTTATAACAAGCCTTAGTCTCAGTGAAATATGTCATTGTTGTATTAAAACCGTTTTCCCTTCATGTAGAGCCCATAGAGGTTATTACAAAACTCATTTCGGTTATAAAACATTATATTCACCGTCACACAAAACTCATCAAAATCGAGCTCAAACCAGCGAAACACTCACACATTCATTAAGCATCAGACCAACTCATTTCTCATAAACATGCTCATTCATCAAACCCTTTTCACACTAAAAAAGGTATTTTCATCATTTTAGAAACTCACATACACAAACATTTTATTTTCATTACCTTTTGCACATTGAGTGGTACAATATCCTCCAGTCCTCAGACTAGCCTCGTTTCCAGTGTCGAATTCTCGAGCTGTCCAAACATCATTCAATTTTCAATATTCATTATTCTCATTTCCTTTTTCACCCCATTTATTCCTATATCTATACTATATCCAAGTTACTATTCTTAACACATACATTGTCTCAAAATTTCTCATACATCTTAATTATCACCTTAGCTAACTCATAATCAATGCAAGATATCCACATTTCATTTTCCAACTATACTCATTGGTTGTTTCCCTCATGACTTAGACATTTCCAACCAAATATATATATATACATATATCTCTATTCACCAATATATAAAATGATGATGCTTAAGAAAACAAAGGTCTTGTAAGCTCACCTAGCTTGTCTCCTCTTGACCAAATTTGTAGAATGCTTGTCCTTTCTTTTTTTTTTTCAATCCAATCCTTGATTTTCTAGTATGTTGTTCCCTTTACCAAGAGGAACAACTTTGTCTCTTACCCTTTTATCTAATTCTTTCCAGAATATGGTGAATCTGAGAGGGAGAAAGTTTGGTTTGGCTGAAAGTGGTGAATGTTGAGGTTTGTAGGTGAGAGAGGCTCGGTTTTCAGGTAAAATCTTGTGATTATTATAAAGGCAGGGCGTATAAGATCGATTTGGCATTAATGGAGATCGATCTCTGCTTGATTGAACTGCTCCAATTGCTCCATTAACAACTATGGGATCGATCTGGCTGGGGGTAGAGATCAGTCTCTTCCAAGCCGAGATTTAAAGAGATCAATTTGCACTTGTGACAAGATCGATCTTGCTAGGTAGAAGCAATAGGAGATCGATCTTCCTGTCTGCTTTTGCACATTTTCTGTATTTTGGAGCCATGAGATCGATCTCTCTTCCCTTGGAGATCGATCTAGCCTTCATAGATCTTACTACTGCTGCACAATTTTATAGGAAGCTCAATGTAAAACTTTACCATAATGTACTCCCTAATCCATATGTCAATCCATGCACATTTAAGCCTTAAAAGCTTCATCTTCTTATACTTCATTAGATTCAAAACTTGCGTGTACATTGCAATATCATAACTACATTCTCTAAACTATAAATCTCATAGTTAAAGTACACAAAATTCACAGGTCTTACACAAGGCATTAGCATATTATTTTGTAGATAGTGCGGTTATCTACTTGGTTGCCTGATTTCCTTACTAAGCTGTGAGCTCACCCCATTTTTATTTCCCCCTTTACAGAGCATCCACAGTAGGTGGACACGGCTGAGAACTGGTAAACTTTGATCCGATGCCTATCCATCTTACAAGAGGTATACACACTTAACATTTTATACTGAACATTGTAACAGAACAGTTATGTAAACAAATGTATGATCGGGGATGTATAGGCACAAATCTTTGTATTAATGTATAAGAGCTTACATTATAGAAAAGAATATTAAATTGTATGCATGTTATGAGTGAATGTGAAAGGGTGACTAATATCGAATCACAGCCCAACTATTTGGTGTGGAGTGATAACAGAAGAAGTGGTAAGTGAAATTTGAAAATTTTGTGGTGATTTTGGGTAGGTTGCATGTGAGTGAAAGGCGTGACAGAATGGTATCAGAGCATAGTTGGTCTGATGTGAATCAATATTAGTAATTAGGAAAGTGTATATCCCTATAGTACTGTGCTTTGTTCAGTTACAATTGTGTATACGAGATGAAAAATCAGACTAATTAATGGTTATAAATGCAGGTATTTAGCCGTTATGGTTAATACTCTCCGTGGTAGAGGGGCTAAAGATAGGGCTCGAGGCTATGGATGTAGGCCAGAGACCCGAGATGGGACTACAGGTCCCATTGAGGTACCCGAGAGTACCGAGGCATGTTTCGAGAGATTAGAGCATTGCCTTGAGTTTATAGTGGAGATACTGGCACGGACTATGCTAGGAGGACAGGGACAGGATTTAGAGACTACGTCTGCAGAGGAAGCTGCACCTGGTACGCCTGCACAGCCAGCTCATGTGCCGTAGCCTACGGATACACCTACACCTCTACCAGTTCAAGATACGTCGTCTCATGGTGCTCCATGACAGGGCAGTAATGTTTTGGTGTATGGTTGTGATCTTGATAGACTTCGACAATTTCAAAAGCTTGGACCTCCAACTTTTCATGGGATTAAGGACCCAGTGTTGGCAAAGGAGTGGATAGGAGAGATGGACAAGTTGTACAGATTCTTTGAGCGTACGACTTCAGAGATGCTCGCATTTAATGCGTTCCTACTGAAGGGGACAACAAAACTTTGGTGGAAGTCCACCCGACCCATATTGAGAGTCCAACATACAGAGATCAGTTAGGAGATATTTTTGGATGCCTTCATGAGGCAGTTTGTTCCAGATATGGCTCAGCGAAGGCTGCAGGCCAAACTTTTGGGGTTAAGCTAGGGAATTCATTCAATAGATGAGTATGAGACTAGATTTTTATCTCTGGGAAGGTATGACCTTGACACCATGAGTAACAAGACTAGGAAGGTCCGCGGATTCATAGATGGACTAAGACCAATATTACGATCTAAACTGGTTCCATTTGACATCTCTACCTATGATGAGACAATGCGCAAGGTGCAACTCTGTGAACAAGATTATGAGAGGAATGTCTCAGAGTTCAGGACAATTGGAAAAGGTAGAGACAGAGATAGGAAGAGGTCGGTGAGTGACAGTGCCCGAGGTTTCAGATATCGATGAGGGAGGAGACTTTTGGGTAAGAGGCTAAGGATAGAGGAAGTACAGGAGAGGATTGTTAGATCTCCTGCATACTCGACTATAGCTCAAGCTAGAGAGGTAGTGATTGGAGGACAGAGGCCTACTACTGAGCAATGTAGTAGATGTGGTAGATTCCATGGAGGTAGACCTTATCCTGTTTCTAGTGGATTATGCTTCAGATGTGGAAAGCCAAGAAACATGGCCAGAGTTTGCTAAGAGGTTATAGATATTAGCCCATAGAAGGGTAAAGAACATGAGAGAGCTCCAGTTGATATGTCTACTCTGAGTAGAAGAGCGACAACAGAGGAAAAAGGGAAACAGGTCATTGGATGAGGGAAAGTGCACGCCTTGGACTAGGGGACAGTCAATGCTTCGTCAGATGTGATTAGAGGTGACATCGTAATATATGATTTAGAAGCACGTGTTTTGATCAATCTTGGTGCCACGCATTCATTTATATCGCATTCATTTGAATGTAAATTAGAAAATCATGTAGAGTGTACACCCTTGAGTAGGATGATGTTGATTTGTACACTTATGGATAATAGTCAGCTGGTGGAATATGCATTAAATAGTTGTAAGTTGCACCCTTGAGTAGGATGATGTTGATTAGTAAGCCTATGGATAATAGTCAGCTGGTGGAATATGTATTAAATAGTTGTAAGTTAAGAGTAGGGGAAAAGGACATGACAGCCAATCTAATACTATTAAGTATGAGTGATTTCGATGTAATCTTAGGAATGGATTGGTTATCGTCTCACCATGCTGTTTTAGATTGTTATGCTAAGACAATTATGTTTCCTAACCCTGAAAAATATGTTGTAAAGTTTGATGAAAATAAATAGAAGTAGTAGTTATGGTTGTAATTGATAATATACTATGCTAACTGGGAAATGAATATGTTAAAGGTTTTATAGCATATGTGGTTGATACAGATAAGGTACATCCGGAGTTGGCAGATATTCATGTGGTTAGTGAATTCAAAGATGTCCTTTCGGATGAGTTGCCAGGGTTACCACCAGACAGAGAGATGGAGTTCTATACAGACCTGGTGCCTGGTACTGAACCTATATCGAAACCGTCGTATCGCATGGCCTTAGTTGATCTAGAAGAGCTCAAGGGACAATTACAGGAGTTGTTGGATAGGAGTTTCATCAGACCGAGTGTTTCGCCTTGGGGAGCACTAATTTTGTTTGTGAAGAAGAAGGATGGAAGCCTCCGATTATGTATAGATTACAGATTGTTAAATAAGAAAACCATCAAGAATATATATCCCCTTCCACGCATAGACGATTTGTTGGATCAGCTCCAGAAGCGCAGGTATTTTCTAAGATTGATCTGAGGTCTGGGTATCATCAGTTGAGAGTTAGGAGTGGAGATGTGCCCAAGACAGCATTTAGGACCCGATATGGCCACTATGAGTTTTTGGTTAGGCCATTCGGACTGACGAATGCTCCCGCAACTTTCATGGCTTTGATGAACAATGTGTTCAAGCCATATCTAGATCAGTTTGTTATCATTTTCATCGATGAAATTTTGGTATATTCGAAATCTGAGGAAGAGCATGAGGAGCACCTCAGGATTGTATTGTAGACCCTACGAAAGCAGAAGCTGTATCCTAAACTCAATAAGTGTTTTGGTTGTCACAGATCTCATTTTTGGGACACGTTGTGTCGAAGGATGGTGTATCAGTGAATCCATCCAAGATTGAGGCTGCAGTTTAGTGGGAATAGCCAAGCACAGTCACCGAGTTAGGAAGTTTCTTGGGTTTAGCAAGGTATTATCGAAGATTTGTAGAAGGATTTTTGAAGTTAGCTGCTCCGTTGACACATCTAACTCGGAAGGGTGTAGCATTTGTGTGGGATGAAGATTGTGAGAAGAGTTTTCAGGAGTTGAAGAGTCGATTGACCATCTCTCCGATTCTCACTATCCCTACCAGCTCAGGAGGATTTTCAGTATATACCGATGCTTCACATTAGGGATTGGGCTATGTATTGATGTAGGATGGGAAGGTAGTTTGTCAAGACCCTTCATTGACTTAACCAAAACCACTACAATTTTTTCGCATTTTAACTTACCTTTCCTTTCATCAATGGTTGGGCTATGATTCGATGTTAGCTTCCTCGCGTACCATATCATTCATTACCATATATACATGTTAATATATTATTTCTGACTGTAACCTTCTTTTATAATACATGTAAGACCATATAAAATCTAATACAAATACATTCCGCATAATATATATCGTATACATCACTATGCTATTTCTATGTTTAGATACATAACCATACAAAATATGTATACCTGTCGATCGATAGGAAATAGCAGCGGACAACAAGAATACTATCCCTCAAGCACACTCGCTCTATTGTTGATGCTCTGTAGAGAGATATAAAAGAAAGGGGGATGAGCATACAACGCGCTCAGTAAGGAAATCAGGTAAGCAAGTAGACATCTACACTATCTACTCAAAATAATGCTATGCCTTGAAAACATCATTTCCTTAACTTATTTTAAAAGCATGTCTTTATATATATATATATATATATATATATATATATATATATACTTGTACAGATTAAATCCAATGTACAGAAATCATGCTTTCATTCTCAAATGATGCAAAATAATGCATCTTTATAATATCACAATGCCTTTAGATAAATCATGCCATGTATATTTAAATCACAGTAAATATGGCATTTAAATCATTCACAACACAAAATCGAATTTCGACCCATCTCTCATGTCTATCTGCATCATAAATAAATCAGTCAAGTGATATATCATGTGAGACTCTGTGGTGAAATGCAATAATATCCTGGACTATGGCCATACCCTATAATGGTGATCCCAGGCTACATAGAATCCTAGTGTGTGAGGCATCAATGCTGCAATGGGAGGGGGGTTAGTCCATCACAACCGCCAGCTATCAACTCCTCAACTCCACAACACCACAGGGTACAGTGTACTCCATGCCACTCGCACGGTACAACGTACTCCATGGACCCTACATCACAGTCGAGGTGCCTGCCATAGGTCTTGCCCTCAAACCATGAGATATACATACCACGTCTCTAAATCCACATGCTAACATCTCATAGTGTGACACTCAGTCTACAAGAGGAAATCAAACACGATTTATTTTTCAACATGTCTTATATATCACATAAAATACAGTGCGCGCCTTTGAGCGAGACTCACAGTCGACACTCTGCTCAAACACTATTTCACATGACAAACTCAAACTCTAGTGCGAGTAAACCTCCAGCAACTAGGTTAATGCATAGTTCATGTTTCAAATCAAGTACGAGCAATAGCTCCAGTACCATGCTATGCACAAAACTCGTTAAATCAAGTACGAGCAATAGTTCAAGTACTATGTCATGTATGAATCATGAAGAATCGAGTACGAGCAACACTCTAGCACTCTGTCATGTATCCTATGTAAAATTCGAGTACGAGCTAATCGCTCCAGTACTCTCTCATGCATAAACCATATAAAACTGAGTACGAGTAATAACTCCAGGACTCTATCATGCATGTCATGGAAATCCAGTATGAATCATACATCAGCACTAATATCTGTAAAAAATATATGAAATCAAGTATGAGCTGTGCTCTAGCACGATTTATTCTCACATAATTCGATAGATGGCTCTTTAAAAAGGGATGTTTTTCAAAATATCAAAATCAGCACTATAAAGTGTGCTTAATTCACATCAACCTTAAAATCATTAGCCAATCTACCTACTCTGTTGCTAAACAATAGCAAAAATAGTCAAAATGGTGGTTTCCATGCTTTTTACAACGTTTCACAAAAGTTGACTTTTTTCCTAAGGGTAAAATCATAATTTACCACTATCGGGTCACAATAATTATTATTTACTTTTTCTGACCCTCTGAGTTTTTAAGTGAATGTAAAAGCAGACCAAAATACATGCAGGTATCTCTAACTACTCACAAAAGTCCCTTACCTGCAATCACTCGAGAAATTTTACTTTCTCAATGCTGCTCGATCCAGCAGTCCAATTCGCTCCTCCAATAATCTTTGGAGTTGATATAACCATTTATCAAGTTAATTATCTTTTTCCTACTGTATTTCATATTAAATATAGTCTATTTTCCTTAATGGGTTTTAATAAACCTTAATGGGCCTAACTATGCCTTAAGCCCATTTCCATTCTACTATTCATTTTTGTTAGGCCCATTGGGCTTATAGGGCCCACCAACTCTTATTGGGCTTATCCGAGACCCATTACATCACATTGGGCCTAAAATAATTGAGCTTGGCCCATTAGACCTCTCGACCACATGCCATGGCCGAGAGCATCCCATGTCATCGGTCACACCATGGCATGCCATCCATGTCCATTTCTTTAGCCAATTTCACTTAGGCATTTTCACAAACACTTGGTTGGAAATCTTCTTAAACTTCACATAGTTCATTTAGGCATTTTATCATACACCTTGATTGCCAACTAAATACATGTATCAATTAATCACATTGATTAATTCTAACTATACCAAATCATTAACACATGTATATCATCTCATTTGTGCCTTAAAATCATATGTGCATTCATCAATATTTCACTACTCACTCTCGGCCTAACCATGATCATAGTGATTTCATATGTTTCAATGCTTAAAACATAGACCAATATACTTAAAATCATTCATGCATTAACATATATGAATTTGAAAGCTTAAAAATATACCTAGTATTTGTGTTCACACTTGGCCGAAACTTTGAAGCCTCATGGTTTGCACACTATGGCTTCTTTATAGCCAATTTCAACATATGTCACTCTCCTCTCAATTTGGAACAACTTTCATGAAGGTTGCAAGTTCCAAATATGCCTAATTCCTAGTGATTTCTAGTGAGAGAAAGCTTGGATGAATTTATTTCAATGGTTTCTTCTTCTAGCCGAGAATAGTATGGTTAAGATGACAATGTTGTGGCTGATTTTATAAGCCATTAACTTAGCCATTAAGCCTTACTTTTCAGCCATTATAATTGACTTTCTAAGGTTTAGTTATGAGTCACCTAATGAGCCATTAACTAAGGTTAGATATTTAATCCTAATGGGCCTTACAATTGGGCCTCTCGGTTTGGGCTTTCTTAATGGGATTTCGGGCTGAAATTTTTACTATACCTCGGGCCTTTAATTGTCTAAATATTTGTCCTCTCAATTGGTCCAACAATTCGGTCTAAGGGACCCAAGAAATTTGATATACATTTAGTATACCTTAATGGGCTTTAAAATCTTCATTTCCGCCAATTACGTTTTTATCCATTAAATTTAATCTGGAATCCTTTCGAATAAAGTTTCCTTATTTTCGGGGATGATTATCTTGTATTCTGATCAAAAATATTTTTTTTTCAAATTTTTCTCCATACTTAGGTTAATTTTTAACCATGGTTAGTCAACTATGGTAAAAGTCCACTTTTCTTAACTATAGTTGACTTTTTCCTTAATTCATTTACCATGTTGACTTTTTCTAAAAAATTTGAAAGTGTCATAACTTATGTTTTACACTCTCAAATTTACGTTTTAACCGTTCCCGGTAGGTAGATATGCCTTACATACCTTAAATACCTTAAACCGTTGAAAAGGTCTGTTTTACCCTTTTTAGCTTTTACTCTTGTTTTCTGTGTTTGGGACTAAATCAAACTGACTTTCCTTCACGAGCTCTCTATATTTTCTCATTTTAAGTTCTTCTTTTCAGTCGGAATGATTTAAATCCACTCAGTTTAACATGTGGTTCTTATAGCTCACATTAGGCTTTTATGTAGCTTTTAAGTGTTAAAGCATTTCACTAACACTTAAATCTAGTAAATACTCTTCTTATGATTTAAATAACTTAATACATGTCTTTACATATATAAATCATAAGGAACAAGCTACATAAAAATACAGGTCTGACATAGTTGCTTATGGATCCAGACAGCTGAAGGACCATGAGATGAACTATTTGACCCACAATTTAGAGTTAGCAGCACTAGTGTTTTCGTTGAAGGTATGGCGCCACTACTTGTATGGTGAAAAGTTCCAGATTTTTACCGAACACAAAAGCCTTAAGTATCTATTCTCGCTAAAAGAATTGAACATGGGAAAGAGAAGATGGCTAAAGCTTCTAAAGGACTATGATTGTGAGATACTTTATCATTCGGGTAAGGCTAATGTTGTAGCTGATGCTTTTAGCAGGAAAAGCCTTGGGATGGTATCGTATATGATGATTAGGGAACATGAGTTTCTGTATGCATGTTATGAATGAATGTGAAAGGGTAACTAATATCGAATCACAGCCCAACTATTTAGTGTGGAGTGATAACAGAAGAAGAGGTAAGTGAAATGTGAAAAATTTGTGGTGATTTTGGGTAAGTCGCATGTGAGTGAAGGGTGTGACATCAACTCCACATATCACTCCCAAACAACCACACAGTACAGCGTACTCCGTGACACATGCACGGTACAACGTACACCCGTGGACCCTATCTCAATAGATAATCAATGCCACGTCTCTAAATCCACATGCAAAGATCTCATCTGTGTGACACTCAGCCTACACGAGGAAATCAGCAAGATTTTAACATGTCATGTATATCACATCAAAGTTACAGTGCGAACCTTGAGTATGACTCATAGTCGATACCCCACTCTCACTGTTGCACACATAGCACAAAAATCAAACTCTAGTGTGAGTAACACTCCAACACCAGGTCGTGCATAATTCACTTTTCAAATTAAGTAAAAACAATCGCTCTAGTACTATGCCATGCACAAAACCCATTAAAATTAAGTATGAGCAACGCTCCAGCACTATGCATGCATGTCATGGAAAATCAAGTGCGAGTAACAACTCTAACACTTTTCATGCGGAGAACATATAAAATCCAGTACGAGCATTGCTCTAGTATGATTTATTCTCACATAAGTCGATAGATGGCTCCTTTAAAGAGGGATATTTCAAATCCATAAAATTAGCTTAATAATTGGGCTATTTGTGTATTTCACAAAAACATTGGCCAATCTATCTATTTTTCTGCTAAACAGCAGTAAAAACATTCAAAAACATGTTTTCCATGTTTTTTAGGACTTTTCCTAAACTTTGACTTTTTACCCTTAGTAGGGGTAAAATCGTAATTTACCCATATTGGGTCTCTATAAATATTATTCACTTTCTCTGACCCTCAGACTTTTTAAGTAAATGTAAAAGCAGACGAAACTACGAGTAGACATCTCTAACTACCTGCAAAATTGCCTTACCTGAAATCACATCGAGCAATTCCACTTTCCTGACGCTGCTCCATCACACAGTCTGATTAGCTCCCAATATAAACTCTGGAGCTGCATATAACCATTTATCAGGTTAATTATATTTTTCAACTCTATTTCACATTTAATACAGTCTATCTCACTTAATGGGCTTGTTTACTCTTATTGGGCCTTAATGAGCCTAACACTATCTGAAGCTCATTTCACTTTACTATTCGTTTCATCTGGGCCTATTGGGCTTGTGGGGCCCAGCATACTTATTGGGCTTGGTCTGAGGCACACAATTACTTATTAGGTCGAGACCACATCAGCAAGGCCCATTTGGCCTTATGACCACGGCATGTGGCTGAGAGCCATCATGCTGCCCATGGCCGAGCACCACGCCAATCATGGCCATCTAACTAGCCATTCACTTAGACATTTCATCAAACACCACATGTGCATGCCTTAAGCCTTAGTTTATGTTCACTTAAGCATTTCATCAAACACCTTATGTGCCATCTTCAATTCATTAACTAATTGACCAAATCAATTGAAATTAAGCATACCATAATCATGTATACATGTTTACCAACCTAACCATGCATTAAAATCACATGATTTTTCATGAAAACCTAAATACCCATTTTTGGTCATCGTTGATTTAAGCTGTTTCGATGTGTTTTGATCCATAAAACAAACACCAAGCAACTTGAATTAATCTATAGATAAACATTTATAAAGTTGAAAGCTTGAAATTATACTTAGCTTCACTTTCCCTTCTTGGCCGAGACTTGTAGGATTCCTTGAAGTGTTGAAATTAGCTCTTTAGGTGTTGGCTTTAGACTATGATAATCTACTTATCATGGATAACAACTTCCATGCAAATAACTTTTTCCAATTTGGTTTGTAGGTTGATGAATTCTAGAGAGATAAAGATTGAAACTATGGCTTTAATTGCTTTTTCTTGCTTGGCTAAGAGCTATGAAGAAGATGATGGTGTGTTGCCTAATTTATAACTTAGCACTCTTAGCCATTAAGTCACCAATTTCAGCCTTTAATGTGGGCTAAAGGGTTTTGGGTTTAAATTTACCATTTGGGCTTTAAATCTTTTACTAATGGGCTTGAGTTTTGGACTAAAAATTTTTCTATCAATTGGACCTTAAATTGAACTAATATTGGGCCCAATAAATAGCCCAACAATTCAGCCTAATGGGCCTAAGAAATTCAGCCCACACTTGTTACACCTTAATGGGCTTTAAAAATTTCATCGCTGGCCAATCAAGTTTTACTCGTTTAATTTAATCCGGATTTCGATTAAATTAATTTTTCGTACTTATGGGGATGAATATCGAGTGTTTTAACCAAAAATATTTCCCCACTTTTTAACCTTAGGTTAAATTTTAACCATGGTTAGTCAACTATGGTCAAAGATAACTTTTCTTAACTACCCTGACTTTTCTTGACCATTGATCACGTTTGACTTTTTTTTAAAGATCCGGAAGTGTCATATTCCATGGTTTACGCTCTCATCTTTATGTTTTAGCCATTTTCGAGACGCGAATATGTTAAAAACACCTCAAACGGACCATTTCAAACTTGTTTAGCCCCTTTTTGGTTTTTCTTCTACTTTAGTGTGTTCGGGACCAAATCAAACCGACTTTCCTTCATGAGCCCTCTATATTTTCCCATTTTAAGTTCTTATCTTTAGTTAGGATGATTTATATCCATTCGGTTTAGTTTGTGTCTCTTACAGCCCTTATTTGGCCTTTACGTAGCTTATATACATTTAATCACTCCACTTTCAATTTCATTCTAGTAATTACTCTTCTTATGATTCAACCTACATAATAGAATGTTTGTACATATAGGAATCATAAGGAATAAGCTACATAAAAATCTGGGTCTTACACATATATATATGCCGAATAAAATTAAAGCATGGTTCGATGTATACTTTTAAATCTCATAAGTCACATACCATCCATAAGTTGGTCGAATACAGTCAAAGCATGGCTCACTGCATACTTTCAATACTCAAGTTTATGCCATTCACGCTTTAAGACAATGCACTGAACATGAGTTAACAATCACAATGTCATGGTTGCCAAGCACTATGCCAAGTGCACACTATCTACTGGTTATCCATGAATAGAGTCTCAAACATAACATTCTTTATCAAATAGTCACATGTACCATGCTATGCAAGACTTGGCCAAATGCACTAGGCTAGACTTTCAAATGTCTCAGTTGCTAACGTATGCATTAGTGTGGCATAGAACTAATCATCAATCATTTCCACTTTCATATAGGCTATTATGCCATCATTAGCATTGGTATTAATCATTTCAACATCACTATACCACATGCACCACATAGGGTACTATGCCCTAATTAGGTAACAATAACATGCTTTGCATACATATCATCTCAAGTTACATTTTAACTTCCAATAACACACAACAAAATAATATGATACTAACGTCCATTTTATATAAATAACTCACTAAAAGCTTAGCACTTAGTACCAACTTAAGCCCTTAGCGAATTTCACAAGTCACACCTTATGACTTTTTCTATAATTTAAACACATACCATAGCTTAAAACAATCTCATATACATGATAGAACTTCAATTAAATTAAATTATTCTCTCTCTAATATCCAACCTAGGTCGTGACCTTCACTTAGATTTCCTTGTGTTTTTTCTATAATTAAATCGTTCAAACATTTTAAACATATAATGTATATGATCATAGTTCCTTAAGATTTTCACAAACAGTAATCTTACCCTTAAGCCAATCTCTGATAAAAAATTAAAAACTTTATTGCCTTATGAGAACTCTACAAACCAACACCATATCATAGCTTAAAGTTATCATAGAAACAACATATAAACTAATCAAATTAAGACAACACTTCCTTACCCCTTTTCAAGTAATTTTGCCAAACCTCCCTTAAACTTGGCTCTAAGTTTTGCTTCTTGCAAAACTGACTCAAAATAAGAAAGATAACGAACTCTCTAGCTTTGGAGTATGGAAATCAAGCTAGGGTTAGGTGTTTGCAAGCTTTCTTCTTTTCTTTTCTCGTTTCTTATTTCTTTTTTTTTCTTTTAGTTTTTCTTATTCTCCTATGGTTTGGCTGAATGCTTGTTGCACCCGTTTTACTTTTGGTTGGGCTATGAGTCTGTGTCAGTCCCTAAATAATTCATACTAACATTTACTTATAAACAAAACAAAAATTCTAGGATATCTTTATACAAAATCAAAGTCATGTTCTATCATTGGTATTTATACATGTTTACATCCCCCAAATATATGTCTATATATACATTATTGCGCAACAAATGTTAGATACAAAAGGGATAACACGCTGTGTATATCTCTACGCAAAGGGAAACTATGTGACGATATGTACGCCTTAAAAGATCCCTATAGTACAGCAGGTCCTCGCTACTGGAGGTAGTCTATGGAGATGAAATGAAAGGGTGAGCTTAACATGCTCAATAAGGAAAGTAAGTAAGCAAGTAGATAACTATACTATTTACGTGCTAGAAATGAAATATCATATAGTAAACAATGACGGTGATTAATGCCAATATCATTAACTTGGAAAACAGAAAATAGTATGTACAGTTTTCACAAACATCATATGGTGAAAATAAATTTGCCATCCATACACACAGAAGGCATTTTAATCATTCAGTATTTTAAATAAATAGTTTCTTCAGTAATTTAGATAAACGAATCTAGCCAGAACATGCTTTTACAGATCCCAAAGGGGAGAGTGTGACATATGGCCATAGTCAATGATTCCAAGCATCCCTGATCAGGTGTGCAAGGATATCAATTGCAATGGGAAGTGGTCAGCAACCCATCGGCCCTCCGAAGTCAGAAGACCGAAGCACGATACAGTGTACTCACATGTAAATCACATGGTACACCATACTCCATTGTCACGATCGTGACTTCACCAAAAACCACAACTAATTTTTCGCTTTTTATTTAACTTTCTCCTTATCAATAGTAGGGCTGTGATTCGACATTAGTCACCTCATTCACCTTATCTTATCATACATACATGCCAATATAAACTATCTATTGACTGTCAATACTTTTGTGTCACAAGTGAGCTCACATACATATAATTACAAATACATCCCCAATTATTACGTTGTTTACATGACGGTGCTGTTATATGTTCATATACAAAATCGTACATGTGTATGTATACCTTTCGTTCGATGGGAATGCAGTGGACACAAGGAATGCTAACCCTCATCCATACTCAATCTACTATGGATGCTATGTGGAAAAGGGGAAATTAAAGGGGTGAGCTCACTAGCTCAATAAGGAAATTGGGTAAGTAAGTAGACATTCACACTATCTACTGAAAATAATTCCATGCCTTCAAATAATATTTTCTTAACTCATATTAAAAGCATGTATTGAAAACCAATGTAAAGGTATATAGTATCTCATGTACTAGAATCATGCTGAGTTCTCAAATGTATACATTTCATGCAAAACAATGCATCTTTAAAATTTCATAATCCCTTTAAATAAATCATGCTATTTATATTGAAATCATAGTAAATATGGCATTTCAACAATTCATAACACATCCATTGGGTTTCGACCCATCCCTCAAGTCTATCCGAACTCATAAAATCAAGTGATATATCATGTGAGACTCGGTGGCTGATGGAGGTCCACTTGCTCGTTATGCCAAGGATCCATGGGTCATCCAAAAAGGTCTAATTACCCGAGCTTGAGCTAAGAAGATGCAACAACAAGCCCTGACCTCATTGTTTTGTCAAAGAAGCTTCCATGAAAAGTCCCCAGCCAACTATATTTGTTTCGAAGCCCAAACGACATGAGTCTTGGTTTAGTAATAAGTTAGGTTAAGTGTTTAAATAGCCCACATTTGAGTCTTATTGCGTTTTAGACCAATGATCCTATGTAACTAGGCTTAGGCGTGAATTTAGGTTTTAGTCTTATTTTCTGTTTGGTATTAATTTCAGCCCACTTGTTTAAGGGCTAAAGTACTAGATATTATTATAAATACCTTGTAAATGCTCTTGAATAAAACAGAACAGATCAGATTGAATTTTTAAGATTTTGACTATGCCTCTTTTTAGGGTTCCCTCTCAACTACGCTTATCAAGGTCTTCTTTCTTGTGGCACATCCCTCTTCACCAACCACCATTGTTATACCTTAGGTTTTCAAATTTTATACTCATAGGGTGGAGGTCCAATACCTTTGGTTCGAGTCTTTTTATACTATGAGTCTAGGTTGTTATTCTGTTTTCCATTCAAAGTCTACCATCATTGTTTTCCACCTAACTTGCATTTTAGTTGCTTCAATTCTTAATCAACACGTTCCCTTGATCGTCCTAAATCATCCTCTTGTACTTGCATATCAGTTTGGTATCAGAGCAAGGTTTTGATTTTCTGGTTGTGTGTCTTCCCCTTCATCTCTAACACTAAAAAATCCTACACTTAGCTATAGTGTTTGAGATGGACTCCACACTTAGTTGTTGTGTTTGAGTTGGACTCTACACTTAGTTGTTGTGTTTGAGTTAGACTTCTCAATTTTTTACTTCAAGTCAGTCTCTTAGCCACACTAAAACTCTTCCTCACCACCCGAGCCGCAAATCAGATTAGTCTTTGTTAAAAAAAATTACTTAGTGAATTGGTTGATCCTTCGAGGTTGAATCTTTGACTAAGTCTCTAGTACGATTCTGAACCTATAGAGTAGAGGTAGAGTAAGGGAAAAAAGCATGAGCGTGTGAGAAACATTAGTAGAGAAAAGTCGAATTACTTGAGTGAAACACGGGTATGAGTACTCCCATCTTTAGTGAATTGAGTGTAAACACGTTAGGTTATCACTTGTGAGGTTCTTTGTTATCACTAATGTTTCTTGCAAGTTAAAGATGTCTTCTAAAGGTGATAAGTCAAACTTTGAAAAAATTGAGTTCATGCTCCGGGCAATGTAACAACAGTTCCAACGGATGGATGTGAAATTCAATGACATTCATGATAAGTTGGACCGACATGAAGCTCAATTTGTAAGGATCCAACAAGGTGATTCTTCCCATCTAAAAAGTAAGATTGTTACCAATGAAGAGTATGATGATAATGTTGGGTGTGATTTGGAAGAAAAGTCTGAGGCAGATAGACATCATAGAAGGCATCATGAGCATAAAGATAGAGATCGAATTGATAGAGCCCGTGATGGAGGCAAAGAGAAGATGTATGGAAACCTTGGCAGCATAAAATTGAAGATTCCTCCTTTCCAAGGCAAGAATGATCCCGGGGCATATTTAGAGTGGGAAAGGAAGATTGACATGGTATTTGATTGCCACCACTTCTTTGAGGTAAAGAATGTTAAACTTGCTGCAATAGAGTTCACAGAATATGATATGGTATGGTGGGATCAACTAGTCTCCAGTAGAAGAAGATGTGGTGATCCTTCAATGTCTACATGGGATGAGATGAAGCGCATCATAAGGAAAAGATTTGTGCCTAACCATTACTATAGAGAGTTGTACCAGAAGCTCTAAGGTCTCACCCAAGGTTCAAAAAGTGTTGACGATTTCTACAAGGAGATGGAGATAATCATGATCCGAGTCAATATCCAGGAGGATGCAGAAGCTACTATGGCTCGTTTTCTCTAAGGCTTGAACCATACGATTGCCAATGTTGTAGAGTTGTAGCATTACATGGATTTAGAGAAGATGCTGCATGTGGCCATTAAAGTGGAAAGGCAACTCAAAAGGAAAGGTACATCCCGTTTCACTCCTAGTTCAGTTCCTATTTGGAAATCTAACACCTTTCGTAGGGATGATAAGTCTGTGTTTAAGCCTAAGTCAAAAAGTTTTATTAAGTCTAAGTCTGAGGACCCTCCAAAGCCTAAGACTGAGCCTGCCCAAGTATCCCAGAGTAGAACACATTGGATTAAGTGTTTTAAGTGTTTGGGTCGTGGACATGTTGCCTCCCAATGTCTCAACCGTAGAGTGATGCTCATGCTTAAGAATGAAGATGTTGAGAGTGTTCTGATGTTGGTATTGAGGATGAGATGTCTGCATTAGAAGATGTTGAAGAAGAAGAAGAAGATGTTGAGTTTGCTACTTGTGGTGAAGCACTTGTTGCCAGACGTGCTCTTAATACTCATGTGAAGTTTGAGGATGAGGTACAACGTGAAGTTTGAGATGCCATATTAGTGACAAGGTATGCTCTGTGATCATTGATGCTGGAAGTTATACTAATGTTGCTAGCACATACCTTGTGGATAAGCTAAAGTTGCCCATTACCAAGCATCACCGCCCATATAAGTTACAATGGATTAATGACTGTGGTGAAGTGTGAGACCCCGTATATGTATAAGGGTATATATGTACATAGAAGTGTAAATAGAGTTGTACTATGAATTCATGAGTGAAGTATATGTGATGTAAGTTCATAAGTAATGTACACACTTGTAATGAGAGTGGTAATCGTACATACAAGTTTATTATGTATGAATGTGTAGAAATGGACTTAAACATGTGGAGAATGTGTGTAGAATGGATTATGAATAGTTTGGTAAAATGGAAGTAGAATTGGATAAGATGTGCACTTCCATTTTTGTTTATATTAAGTACCATTGGTCATACAAAGATTCTACACAAGTTTTAATGTGTATGAAGTGAGGATGGATGCCATTTTCAAGTCTCAAAGATGAATGAATGAGGAAATGATCATGATAGCAAATTAAGGATGTTTGGTAAGTGTTGTTGCAGAGGAACTGCAGAAAATCTGGAAATTTTGAAGGGCAGATCGATCTCATGGGATGAGAGATCAATCTGGAAGAGCCAGAATGCTCTTATTTGGGCAAAAGAATAGAACAGATCGATCTCCAATGGACCAGATCTATCTCCTTAACTCTCTGTTTGGGAGCAGATCGATCTCATGCTTCGACAGATCGATCTCATGCCTCGACAGATCGATCTCATGCTTCGACAGATCGATCTCAGGCTTAAAAATACCGTGAAAAAGAGGGTTTTTAAGGGACCAGATCGATCTCCTCTTGGACCAGATCGATCTCCTCAAGCTAATTCTATATAAGGAGTGCTGGAAATCAGAAAATTTCGGGAAAAACACAAACCTTCCACTTTCAACCCAAAAACCTAACATTCTCTCTCAAAAATCAGCCATTTTCAGTGAGGTTTGAAGAGAGACCATTAGAGACAAAGTTGTTCCTATCAAAGAGAAGAACAACATAGTTGGAAAGCAATTTCCCATTGTTGGTATTGAAGGAGTTAAGGGCATTGCCATTGGAGCAAGAAGAGAAATCAATTTTGGTAAGATTCTAACACTCCAACTATGGTGCATTGTTTATTTAATTGATTTTGGAGTTGTTTGGCATGAGTATGGATGGTTAGAAACTATCTAAATACAATGGAATGATTATGACCTAGAAATGGTCTAGAGTGAGAAAGTGGAATGTATGGAGATTAATGATGAATGAGATATGTAAAAGTTATTTATAGTGTTGTGGTATGATTTTAAGATGTGGTTAGTGGATAAATTGTGAGACTTACCTAAAAGAGGTAAAATGTGGATTAAGGCATTTGTAAAATGCATAAGTGGATAATATTGACTAGTGAGGTCAATTATGGGTTAAATACATTAACTCAATCGATTTAATGAATGAATCGCAGCTTCCGAGGATACGCCGAGGCGAGTTGGGCCAAGAGCGTGAGAAGCTAAAAGGAAAGGAGTCACACCAAGTAAATCGAGGTAAGGGAATTGTGTGGACTCTTAGAGATATCTGTGAGTAATTTGGGCGCTTAAATGTTTTGCTAGAATGCATGAGACTAGGAAATGTTGTGAGTGATTGAAGGGTAAAAGTTGGGAGTTTGAGAAATGTGCATGAAAACAAAAGCATATTGCTTTGAAAATCATGTTTTATTGCTTTTTAGCAAATGATTGGTAGGTTGGCTAACATTGAAATGATTTGCAAAAGAGATGAGTGTGTTTTGGTTTTGTTAATCATATTTTGCAAGTTTTGAGCCACCTACATGATTTCGTGAGTATGAAAGAGTGCAAGAGGCACTAGTTTTTACATGGATTTCATAATTGTTTTGGCATTGTGCTCAAGTTTGTCTCGTACTGGATGCCCACCTTGTATGTTGCCGTGTTTGGAGCTTCGAGTAGACTGGGTGTCACATCGATTAAATAGGCTCACACGTGCATTGTGTTGACATGATTAATTAGCCGTGTTAGGAGCTTTGGATAGACAAGAGGTCGCCCCGATTAAATAGGCTCACACGTGCGTTTGAGATGTGGCGTGATATGATGTGTTGATTGGGTCCACGGAGTACGTCGTACCGTGCATGTAGCATGAAGTACATTATACCGTGTTGAGTTGTGATGTGCCGTCTTCGGACGAGATCTGCTACGGATCTGCGGGTAGGATTTGACCTACCTCCCGTGTGGAAGCAAGTGGTGGTGATACCCCGCACACCTGATTCGTGTAGCCGGTATCACAGGTTATGTACATAGGACTTGAGGTTATTACCTATTGTTGAACTGCCTATCTCACATGTCTACTGCTATTTGTGATTAAATCCATGTTTGAAATGATTGTGGGTCAGGAAAGCCCGAGGGATGGGAGTGATGAATTGATTTGTTAATGGTTTTTAAAGTGCATAGATGCATGATGTTTAATGCCATGCTTTATTGTGAAAATGCATGATGTTTAATGCCATGCTTTATTGTGAAAATGCATGATGTTTAATGCCATGCTTTTATTGTGAATTATGCATGATGATTTATACCATGCTTTGAGTTGAAATGTGCACTGAATTTTAAGTAGCATGAATGCTTTACATACCATTAACACAATCATACACTCATGTTTTGAGATAAACAATGAATTAAATGCTTTTGAGCATGGCATCACGATCACGTAGATAGTGCAGTATCTACCTGTTCACATGATTGCCTTACTGAGCGTGTGGTTTGCTCACCCCCCTTATTTTCCCCCTCTCTACAGAGATTTGAGTATAGATTGAGCGTGACTGGAGGCGTTCCCTTTTGGTAATCCGCTGCATCCCATCGCTAAAGGTATACACACTTGGATTATTTTGTATCTAAACTAGACATAGCATAGTAGCATTTTGTATGTAACCACTGGGGATGTAAAACAATGTAAACACATGTAACAACTCTGATATATATACATTTATACAAGTGTTTACTCATAAATAATGTTTCAAATTGAATTGGTATTGTGGAGTGAGTTAGACGTCGACAGACAGCCCAACTGTTAAGTGTGTGGTTGTTCACGATCGAGGAAGGATGATTAAGGATTGATGCATAAAAATGCAAAAAATTTGTACGTATTTTGGTAAGTTGAGGGTCGTGACAGAAGTTGGTATCAGAGCTCGAGTTAGTTTGACGTGTGTCGTGTCTAAAATACCTAATAAGTGAAAAAAAAATTACATCCCCAAGTTACTGTGCTTGTTTAGATACAAATACTGTATGTCGATGGGTTGACTAAGTAATTGGTTGTGAATGTAGGGAACTGAGTAAGTATGCCTAATACCAGTCGCGGTAGAGGGATGAGAGCACAGGCTCGAGGCCGTAGAGGTAGGCCTGGGGGTCGTGTTGAGCCAGAAACACACGAGGCTCAGGATGATGTTGAGGTGGAGGCTGATGTTGAGCACGCTCCACAGGGTCCAGAGGAGAGGCCCGAGAGTACTGAGGCTCGCTTCGCAGGATTGAGTGGAGCATTGAGATGATTGTGGAGTTGGTCACCCAATCTTTATCTGGAGTTGGCGGTAGACAGAGTCCCGCTACGCAAGGTGATGTCGAGCAGGCGGCAGCTCCTGAGGCACGGGCAAGGGAAGCCCAGAGGCCACAGACGACAGATACCCCACCCCCACAGGATGTGCCTACGCCGGTTGCTATGCCAGGCAGTAGAGGTTGGGGATATGGATGTGATTTGGATAGACTGCGGCAGTTCCAGAAGTTTGGACAGCCGTCTTTCAGTGGAGTAAAGGACCCAGTAGCGGCTGAGGATTGGATCAACGAGATCGAGAAATTATATGGGTTCTTTGAGTGCACTACTACCGAGATGGTAGCATTTGCCGCTTTTATGCTGAAGGGATCAGCAGAACATTGGTGGAAATCCACCAGGCCTATTTTGAGAGCCCGGCATACTGAGATCAGCTGGGATGTGTTTCTAGAGGCCTTCCGGAGACAGTATGTCCCGGATACCGCACAGCGGAAGCTAAAGATTGCATTTTTGGGACTGACCCAAGGGAGCAGGACTGTGGATGAGTATGAGACTGCTTTTATATCCCTGGGCAGGTATGATCCCAATACGATGGATAATGAGGTCGAGAAGATCCAAAAGTTTGTGGATGGATTGAGACCGACCATCAGGTCTAGATTGGTTCCCCTGGATATACCGACCTATGAGGAGGCAGTGCGCAGGGCGCAATTATGTGAACAAGATGTTGATAGAATCGCCTCGGAGTTTGGAAAGGTTGGTAAGATGAGGGACAGAGATAAGAAGAGACCTATGATGGATAGAGGCTTCAGCTATAAAGGAAGCAAGAGATTCTCTGGAAAGAGGCCGAGAATTGATGAGATCCGGGAGAGGACAGTTGATACTCCCATGTATCCGGCCATTGCTCCAGCTAAGGCAATCATGATTGGAGGACCACGGCCTACTACAGAATAGTGTGGCAAGTGTGGTAGGCACCATGGTACTCGACCATGTTATGGACCTCAGGTTGTATGCTTCAGATGTGGGAAGCCAGGGCACATAATCAGAGATTGCCCAGAGATGATAGAGAGAGCCCCACAGAAGGGTAAGGAGCCAGAGAGAGCTCCAGTTGGTACAGCTGCTCCGAGGAGGAGGGCTACAGCTGAGGAAAAGGGGAAGCAAACAGTGGGTGTGAGCAGAGGACGAGTGGACGCACTGGATCAGGATACTGCAGATCAGTCATCAGATGTGATAAAAGGTACCATCCAAATCCTTGATTTAGAAGCTTATGTACTGTTTGATCCTGGTGCCACGCATTCTTTATTTCGCCATCCTTTGCATGTAAATTGTTGAAGCATGTAAAACCCACGCTGCTTGATAAGATGTTATTGATATCTACCCCTATGAATGATAGTCAGTTGACTGAGCATATATATAAGGATTGTAAAATGAAGATAGGAGGTAAGGAGATGGCAGCCGATTTAATTTTATTAAACATGAGTGATTTTGATGTGATCCTAGGAATGGATTGGTTGGCTGCCAATCATGTTGTTATGGATTGTCATGCAAAAACTTTGATATTTCCAAAGATAGACAATCTTATAGTTAATTTCGTGAAATGAAATTAAAGAACATGATTTTTATAAGTTTGATGAGTATAATCTTGATACATGATGTATGAAGGATAAATTTGATTTCATTTATGAATGTGATGTGATGATTTATGATACTAATGGTGGAAAGAATAATGTGAAGGATTCATCGCTTTTGTGATTGAGATGGATAAGGCACGTCCGGAATTGGAAGACATACCCGTGGTTAGGGAATTTCCAGATGTCTTTCCGAATGAGTTACCAGGGTTACCTCCAGATAGGGAGATGGAGTTTGGTATAGATTTGGCACCTGGTACAGAGCCGATGTCCAAGCCACCATACAGAATGGCTCAAGTTGAGTTAGAGGAGTTAAGGAAACAATTACAAGAGTTGCTGGAGAAGGGGTTCATCAGGCCGAGCGTCTCACCTTGGGGAGCACCGGTTCTGTTTGTAAGGAAGAAGGATGGTAGCCTCCGACTGTGTATAAACTATCGGTTGTTGAATAAGGCCACCATCAAGAATAAGTATCCCCTCCCACGCATCGATGATTTATTGGATCAGCTTAAGGGAGCGCAGGTCTTTTCCAAGATAGATCTGAGATCAGGGTACCATCAGTTGAAGATACGAGGTACCCAAGACAGCTTTTCGCACCCGGTATGGACATTATGAGTTTATGGTTATGCCATTCGGGTTGACAAATGCTCCTGCAGCTTTTATGTCTTTGATGAATGAGGTATTCCACCAGTACTTGGATCGATTTTTTATTGTGTTTATTGATGATATACTGGTGTATTCAAGGTCTAGAGAGGAACATGAAAGGCATTTAAGGATAGTGCTACAAACCCTTCGAGAGAAGAAGTTGTACGCTAAACTCAGTAAGTGTAACTTTTGGTTGGAACAGATCTCTTTTCTGGGTCACATAGTATCAAAGGATGGAGTATCAGTGGATCCATCTAAGATTGAGGCCGTAGTTCAGTGGCAGAGACCCCAGACAGTGACAGAGATCAGAAGTTTTCTGGGTTTAACTGGGTATTACCGAAGGTTTGTAGAGGGATTTTCGAGGTTAGCTGCTCCTTTGACACGTCTCACAAGGAAAAATGTAGAGTTTGTGTGGGACAAAAAGTGTGAAGAAAGTTTTGAAGAGTTGAAAAGGAGATTACTACAGCTCCAATACTCACCATTCCTACCAGCTCAGGAGGTTTCTCGGTGTATGCAGATGCTTCACACCTAGGACTGGGCTGTGTATTGATGCAGGATGGGAAGGTAGTAGCCTATGGATCAAGACAGTTAAAGGACCATGAGAGGAACTACCAGACCCATGACTTGGAGTTGGCAGCGGTGGTGTTTGCGCTGAAGATATGGCGCCACTACCTCTATGGTGAGAGATTCCAGATTTATACAGATCATAAGAGCCTTAAGTACTTGTTCTCATAGAAAGAGTTGAACATGAGACAAAGGAGATGGCTCGAGCTGTTAAAGGATTATGATTGTGAAATCCTATACCACCCGGGTAAAGAAAATGTGGTTGCTGATGCATTGAGTAGGAAGCATCTCGGGATGGTATCATTTATGATGATCAGGGAACATGAGCTGTTGGAACAGTTCACGAACCTCAGTTTGGATATGACCCCGCCTGACGCTGATAGTGGATTTATGATAGCTAGCCTGCAGTTGGAACCGAATCTGGTAGATCGAATCTGACAGGCTCAGCGAGTTGATTAGCAATGTAGTGATATTGTCGGGCAGATACAGAGGGGTATAGAGACGAAATTTGGGTTGAGTTCGGACGGATTGCTGAGGTTCAGAGGTAGGATATGTGTTCCTGATGACGCAGAGATCAGAAGGTTGATCCTGACAGAGGCTCACTCATCGAAGTATACGATACATCCAGGGGGTACCAAAATGTATCAAAACCTTCGAAAGGTTATTGGTGGTCGGGAATGAAAAAGCACATTGCTGAATATGTTGCTAAGTGTCTCGTTTGTCAGCAGGTGAAGGTAGAGCATCAGAAGCCTGCAGGGTTATTGCAGCCTCTACCGATACCGACATGGAAGTGGGAGCATGTCACCATGGATTTTGTGATGGGATTACCGAGGACCCGGAGAGGTCATGATGCCATATGGGTGATTGTGGATCGGTTGACGAAATCAGCCCATTTCCTAGCTATGAGAGCTACCGATACTCTGAGCCAGTTAGCGAACCTATATGTGCGCGAGATAGTGAGGCTACATGGAATTCCAGTGAGCATTATTTCTGATAGGGATGCCCGCTTCACTTCCCACTTTTGGGAACATTTTCAGGAAGCGATGGGGACCCAATTGAATTTTAGCATCGCGTTTCATCCTCAGACAGATGGTCAGTCAGAGAGGACTATACAGACCCTGGAGGACATGTTGAGAGCGTGTGCATTAGATTTTGGAGGCTCCTGAGATAACCATTTGCCACTCGCAGAGTTTGCGTATAATAACAGTTTTCATGCGAGTATCGAGATGGCACCATATGAGGCATTGTATGGGCGTAGATACCATTCCCCTATTGGATGGGAAGAGGTTGGTGACAGACAGATCTTTGCTCCCGACTTGGTTAGACAAGCTTCTGAGGACGTCCAATTGATATGTGAGAGGTTACGGACAGCTCAGAGCAGGCAAAAGAGTTATGCTGACAAGAGACGGAGACCACTAGAGTTTGAGGTGGGTGAGTCAGTGTTTTTGAAAGTTTCCCCTTCGAAGGGAATTATGAGATTTGGTAAGAAGGGCAAGCTGAGCCCTAGATACATCGGACCCTTCGAGATTTTGGAGAGAGTGGGAGACAAGGCTTATAGGTTGGCATTGCCACCAGAGTTGGCAAGTGTGCATAACGTCTTCCACGTATCCATGTTGAGGAAGTATCACCCGGACCCGACACATGTGATAAGATATGAGCCTTTGGAGCTCAATGAGGGTATGACCTATGATGAGAAGCCAGTTCGGGTATTGGACAGAAAAGAGAAAGTGCTGAGGACAAAGACAATTCCCTTGGTGAAGATACTTTGGCAACATCACACTGTGGAAGAAGCCACATGGGAATTGGAGAGTTTGATGCGGGAGAGGTATCCCGAGTTGTTCACAGAATAATTGGTTTCAATTTGGAGGACCAAATTTTCTAAGTGGGGGAGAATGTGAGACCCCGTATATGTATAAGGGTATATATGTACATAGAAGTGTAAATAGAGTTGTACTATGAATTCATGAGTGAAGTATATGTGATGTAAGTTCATAAGTAATGTACACACTTGTAATGAGAGTGGTAATCGTACATACAAGTTCATTATGTATGAATGTGTAGAAATGGACTTAAACATGTGGAGAATGTGTGTAGAATGGATTATGAATAGTTTGGTAAAATGGAAGTAGAATTGCATAAGATGTGCACTTCCATTTTTGTTTATATTAAGTACCATTGGTCATACAAAGATTCTACACAAGTTTTAATGTGTATGAAGTGAGGATGGATGCCATTTTCAAGTCTCAAAGATGAATGAATGAGGAAATGATCATGATAGCAAATTAAGGATGTTTGGTAAGTGTTGTTGCAGAGGAACTGCAGAAAATCTGGAAATTTTGAAGGGCAGATCGATCTCATGGGATGAGAGATCGATCTGGAAGAGCCAGAATGCTCTTATTTGGGCAAAAGAATAGAACAGGTCGATCTCCAATGGACCAGATTGATCTCCTTAACTCTCTGTTTGGGAGCAGATCGATCTCATGCTTCGACAGATCGATCTCATGCCTCGACAGATCGATCTCATGCTTCGACAGATCGATCTCAGGCTTAAAAATACCGTGAAAAAGAGAGATTTTAAGGGACCAGATCGATCTCCTCTTGGACCAGATCGATCTCCTCAAGCTAATTCTATATAAGGAGTGCTAGAAATCAGAAAATTTCGGGAAAAACACAAACCTTCCACTTTCAACCCAAAAACCTAACATTCTCTCTCAAAAATCAGCCATTTTCAGTGAGGTTTGAAGAGAGACCATTAGAGACAAAGTTGTTCCTATCAAAGAGAAGAACAACATAGTTGGAAAGCAATTTCCCATTGTTGGTATTGAAGGAGTTAAGGGCATTGCCATTGGAGCAAGAAGAGAAATCAATTTTGGTAAGATTCTAACACTCCAACTATGGTGCATTGTTTATTTAATTGATTTTGGAGTTGTTTGGCATGAGTATGGATGGTTAGAAACTATCTAAATACATTGGAATGATTATGACCTAGAAATGGTCTAGAGTGAGAAAGTGGAATGTATGGAGATTAATGATGAATGAGATATGTAAAAGTTATTTATAGTGTTGTGGTATGATTTTAAGATGTGGTTAGTGGATAAATTGTGAGACTTACCTAAAAGAGGTAAAATGTGGATTAAGGCATTTGCAAAATGCATAAGTGGATAATATTGACTAGTGAGGTCAATTATGGGTTAAATACATTAACTCAATCGATTTAATGAATGAATCGCAGCTTCCGAGGATACGCCGAGGCGAGTTGGGCCAAGAGCGTGAGAAGCTAAAAGGAAAGGAGTCACACCAAGTAAATCAAGGTAAGGGAATTGTGTGGACTCTTAGAGATATCTTGCGCAATTTGGGCGCTTAAATGTTTTGCTAGAATGCATGAGACTAGGAAATGTTGTGAGTGATTGAAGGGTAAAAGTTGGGAGTTTGAGAAATGTGCATGAAAACAAAAGCATATTGCTTTGAAAATCATGTTTTATTGCTTTTTAGCAAATTATTGGTAGGTTGGCTAACATTGAAATGATTTGCAAAAGAGATGAGTGTGTTTTGGTTTTGTTAATCATATTTTGCAAGTTTTGAGCCACCTACATGATTTCGTGAGTATGAAAGAGTGCAAGAGGCACTAGTTTTCACATGGATTTCATAATTGTTTTGGGATTGTGCTCGAGTTTGTCTCGCACTGGATGCCCACCTTGTATGTTGCCGTGTTTGGAGCTTCGAGTAGACTGGGTGTCACATTGATTAAATAGGCTCACACGTACATTGTGTTGACATGATTAATTAGCCATGTTAGGAGCTTCGGATAGACAAGAGGTCGCCCCGATTAAATAGGCTCAGACGTGCGTTTGAGATGTGGCGTGATATGATGTGTTGATTGGGTCCACGGAGTACGTCGTACCGTGCATGTAGCATGGAGTACATTGTACCGTGTTGAGTTGTGATGTACCGTCTTCGGACGAGATCTGCTATGGACCGGCGGGTAGGATTTGACCCACCTCCCGTGTGGAAGCAGATGGTGGTGATACCCCGCACACCTGATCCGTGTAGCCGGTATCACAGGTTATGTACATAGGCCTTGAGGTTATTACCTATTGTTGAACTGCCTATCTCACATGTCTACTGCTATTTGAGATTAAATCCATGTTTGAAATGATTGTGGGTCAGGAAAGCCCGAGGGATGGGCCGAGACCTGACCAGTGATGAATTGATTTGTTAATGGTTTTTAAAGTGCACAGATGCATGATGTTTAATGCCATGCTTTATTGTGAAAATGCATGATGTTTAATGCCATGCTTTATTGTGAAAATGCATGATGTTTAATGCCATGCTTTTATTGTGAATTATGCATGATGATTTATACCATGCTTTGAGTTGAAATGTACACTGAATTTTAAGTAGCATGAATGCTTTACATACCATTAACACAATCATACACTCATGTTTTGAGATAAACAATGAATTAAATGCTTTTGAGCATGGCATCACGATCACGTAGATAGTGCAGTATCTACCTGTTCGCATGATTGCCTTACTGAGCGTGTGGTTTGCTCACCCCCTTATTTTCCCCCTCTCAACAGAGATTTGAGTATAGATTGAGCGTGACTGGAGGCGTTCCCTTTTGGTAATCGGCTGCATCCCATCGCTAAAGGTATACACACTTGGATTATTTTGTATCTAAACTAGACATAGCATAGTAGCATTTTGTATGTAACCACTGGGGATGTAAAACAATGTAAACACATGTAACAACTCTGATATCTATACATTTATACAAGTGTTTACTCATAAATAATGTTTCAAATTGAATTGGTATGGTGGAGTGAGTTAGACGTCGACACACAGCCCAACTGTTAAGTGTGTGGTTGTTCACGATCGAGGAAGGATGATTAAGGATTGATGCATGAAAATGCGAAAAATTTGTACGTATTTTGGTAAGTTGAGGGTCGTGACATGAAGTGAACGTGGTGAAGCAAGTCTTGGTTCCTTTTCGTATTGGAAGGGATCAAGATAAAGTGATGTGTGACGTGGTATCTATGACGGTTACACTAACCGTTACTCCTTTTCTATGGATGGCAAGAAGATCACACTTGCTCCCCTTAGCCCCAAGGAGATTTACGAGGATCAATTAAGGCTGAAAGAGCAACATGACGAGCAAAGGAAGCTAGCTAAAGAATAGAAGGGAAACAAGGAAAGCAAAGCAGTGAGCTACCATGCAAACCCCCGAGATGTGAAGATTCCATTTATTGCTAAGTCTCCTATCCTTTTTCTCTTATTTAAAGACTCTTATTTTATTGATACTAGACTCCATGATACTTTGCCTACTGATGTTGTCTCATTATTATAAGAGTTCGAGGATGCATTCCCTAAAGAGATAACAAATGGACTACCACTGATTCATGGGATCGAGTACCAAATTAACCTTGTCCCCGGAACTGCCATACCTAACCGCCCAGCCTACAGAAGCAATCCAGAGGAGACGAAGGAGCTTCAAAGGCAAGTTGAGGAGCTCATGAGGAAAGGTTACGTGAAAGAGAGCATGAGTCCATGCGTTGTGCTCGTATTTCTTGTTGCTAAAAAAGATGAGACGTGGAGGATGTACGTTGACTGTTGAGACATCAACAAAATCACTGTAAAATATCACTGTCTTATTCCTAGGCTAGATGACATGCTCGATGAGTTGCATGGTGCATGCATATTTTCTAAAATTGATTTAAAGAGTGGATATCACCAAATTCGTATGAAAGTAGGTGATGAATTGAAAATCGCATTTAAGACTAAACATGGTCTTTAGGAGTGGTTAGTTATGCCTTTTGGCTTGACTAACGCACCCAGTTCTTTCATGCGCTTAATGAACCATGTTTTACGTGCTTTCATTGGTAAGTATGTGATTGTCTATTTCGATGACATTTTGATTTACAGTAAGAGTCTGCATGAGTATGTTGAGCATCTTAGGAATGTTCTTACTATTTTGATGAATGAAAGTTTGTATGCTAATTTTAAGAAATGTACATTTTCCACTGATAAGGTTATTTTCCTTGGGTATGTAGTTTCTTCACATGGCATTTCTGTTGATGAAAAGAAGGTAAAGGCAATTAGAGATTGACCTGTACCTAAGTTTGTTTCTGAGGTGCGTAGTTTCCATAGCTTAGCTAGTTTCTATCGTTGATTCGTTAGACTTTAGCACTATAATCGCACATTTAATCGAAGTGGTCAAAAAGAATGTTGCATTTCATTGGGGTCTTGCACAAGAGCATGCTTTTAATTTGTTCAAGGATAAACTTTGTTTTGCTCATTTGTTAACTCTACCTGACTTTACTAAAAATTTTGAGATTGAGTGTGATGTCACAGGTGTAGGAATTAGAGCTGTGCTTATGCAGGAAAAACACCCAATTGCCTTCCTCGATGAGAAGTTAAGTGGGACAGTACTTAACTATCCCACATATGATAAGGAGATGTACGCGTTAGTAAGGGCCTTGGAGACATGGCAACATTACCTGTGCCCCAAAAAATTCATCATCCACATCGACATGAGTCCTTGAAGCATCTGAAAGGACAGAGTAAGCTGAACAAGCGTCATGCCAAATGGATGAAGCTTATTAAGGCGTTCTTGTACATGATCAAGTATAAACAAGGTAAAGAGAACGTCGTAACTGATGAGTTGTCTCGTAGGTATACTCTTATCACAACTCTTGATGCTAAGTTTTAAGATTTGAGTATATCAAAGACTAGTATGCTGATGATGCTGATTTTGGTAATGTTTATGATGCATGTGCTACATCTGGTTTTGGCAAGTTCTATAGGCATGATGGGTTCTTATTTAGAGAGAATAAGTTATGTGTGCCTAGGAGTTCTTTGAGTGAGTTGTTAGTTAGAGAAGCCCATAGTGGAGGGTTAATGGGTCACCTTAGAGTTAGGAAAACTCTAGATGTTTTGCATGAGCACTTCTTTTGGCCTAACATGAGGAGAGATGTAGAGAAGTTATGTGTTAGATGCATTTCATGTAGGCAAGCTAAATCTAGAGTTCATAATCATGCCTTATATGTATTCCTTTACCCATTCCTACTACTCTGTGAACTGATATCTCTATGGATTTTGTTTTGGGCTTGCATAGAACAAAACGTGGTAGAGATTCTACTTTTGTTGTGGTTGACAAGTTCTCCAAGATGGCTCATTTCATTGCTTGCCACAAGACGGATGACGCGAGCAACGTTGTTGACCTTTTTTCAAAGAGATAGTACGTCTACATGATGTGCCGAGGACTATTATCTCCGATCGTGATGTCAAGTTCCTCAGTTACTTTTGGAAGACGTTATAGGGAAAATTGGGAACTAAATTGTTATTCTCCACCACTTGTCACCCCCAAACTGATGGACAGATTGAGGCGGTTAACCAAACCCTATCTACATTATTGAGGTCTGTCATACAGAAGAATTTGAAAAATTGGAAAGAATTCTTGCTACATGTTGAGTTTGCTTATAACTGCAGTGTCCACTCCACTACAAGTTGCTCTCTATTCGAAGTTGTTTATGGCTTCAATCCTCTTACTCCTTTGGATTTGTTTCCATTACCTAGTACCAAGCAGAGTAACTTGGATGGATAACAGAAGGCTAAGTTTGTGAAGCAACTCCATGAGAAAGTGCATCAAGCTATTGAAAGGAAGACTGAGCAGTATACCACCCAAGCCAATAAGCACCGTAAGGAAGTAGTCTTTGAACCCGGTGATTGGGTTTGGGTACACATGAGAAAAGAGAGGTTCCCTACTCAGCGACGAACTAAGTTTCATCCCCGAGGAGATGGACCATTCCAAGTCATTGAGAAGATCAACGATAATGCCTATCGATTGGATCTTCTTAGTAAGTATGGTGTATCTACTACTTTTAATATTTCTAATCTTTCTCCCTTTTCTTTTGATGAAGGTACATGCGATTTGAGGATAAATCCTTTTGAGGAGAGGGGGAATGATGGAGGTCCACTTGCTCGTGATGCTCATGATGATCGTGATGCCAAGGATCCATAGGTCATCCAAGGAGGTCCAATTACCCAAGCTCGAGCTAAGAAGATGCAACAAGCCTGGCCTCATTGGTTTGTCAAGGAAGCTTCCATGAAAAGTCCCCATCCATCTAAATTTGTTTGGAAGCCCAAACGACATGAGTCTTGGTTTACTAATAAGTTGGGTTAAGTGTTTAAATAGCCCACATTTGAGTCTTGTTGCGTTTTAGACCAATTATCCTATGTAATTAGGCTTAGGCATGAATTTAGGTTTTAATCTTATTTTCTGTTTGGTGTTAATTCCAATCCACTTGTTTAAGGGCTTAAGTACTAGATATTATTATAAATACCTTGTAAACTGTAAGACTGCAAATTTCTTATACTGAATGTCTCATTTATGTATGTATATGGAATTTAAAACTTTGGAGTTCTTTGTTTTAGGAATGTATGGAGTGAGAATACGCTAGATTTTAGCTTTTATAGTTAAGTCGGATTGTGAGTCTGAATTAACAACGTTAAGCTTTAACCCAAGCTAGCTGAAATTTTAGAATAGCATTATTAATAGGGTCTAATTAATAAAATTAGAACTAACTGATATAATATTAAGATACTTAAAATAATAGAGTAAAGGAACATAAAAATTTAGGTGAAGAGTTAAATTCAATTAACATAGTGTGAACATATTTTAAATGCATAATGTATGTGCATGAATGTGTTCATGAACTCAATTTATTAAGTAGTAATAGATTCATGTGACCAGATTAGGATAGATTAAGGTAATCTACCATTAGTTATTAAGTTAAACGTACATGAATGTAGAATTAAATCAAATTCATACAAGTAAACTTAGGTAGTGTACCGAAATTTAATAGAAACATAAACTAATTCGGTTAAATAGAATTTATCAAGGATAAATTAATTAAGATGATTAAAATTTAGGTAATCTAACCAAGTTAATTAAGAGATAAAATATATTAAGTTAGGATAGTTATTTTCTAGGTTCACGCCGCTTAGTATGAATAATTTTAGTGCATTTTAGTTTAGGAAATGTAGAGATGTGTGAGACATTGACATAGTAGGTAAGTATAAATAATCAATCTCGAAATAAAATTTAGTATAAATAAAATACAGTAATGATAAATTGTATGGTCTGAACACAATAAATGAATTGGTGGGTGTATGAACAAGTTAGAAAACCAAGTCTACCAAACATAATAAAAGTAGGAAATTAATTAGTGAGGCTTAAAATAGGAAATTTGAAAACTTAAGTGTAATTGGAAAATATAGGTATACGAAGGAAACCCTATAATTTAATAATTTTCAGAATATAAAAATATATATATTATAGAAAGTAAAATCTGGAAATATAAATATATGTATTGGTAAAAAAAAAAAAAAAGAGTGATGTAGCCAACCACTCTCACAATTCCATCTCTTTTCTTCATCTCATGTAACAACGTTCCTTTTCTTCATGTTCTGTTTCCCAAAACTAGAAAATATCGCGTTCCCCTCACTTATGCTCTCAATTCACACCACTCTTGCTGCAAAACAGAGAATCCAACCTTAGATTTCTTTTTTCACACTTTAAATAATTAGAATATTTCCTTACAAATCCTTCACTTTCTCTCACGTTACCAGCCTTTTTTTTCTTCAAAAGTTGTTCCAAACATCAAAGAAAATAGAAAACAAAACCCTTCAATAATCTGCCATAGTTCACGTTATTCTTCCTTTAACAAACCTGTTACCGAAACAGCTAAGAAAATGGATGAGACCCAAACATGCATGTTGAAACCGTGAATCTGTCCAGCATATTCCAGCAACCAGAATTCACCATTCTGTTTCTGGATGCATAAATCCAGTTTCCCTTTTTCGTTTAATCGGTCAAACACATTTCCAGCAGCCTAAACTCTTCATTTCCAGTCCTGCATGCATTCTTTTCTTCCAACAGAAAATCAATCCTTCCAGCAGCAAGCTTGATTCATGTTTTACCCCTCTTCACCAGCCTGCAACCTGAAACAGCCAAGAAAAATTGTGAAATCCAACCTGCATGTTGAAAGCGTGAATACCCAAGGAGTGAATGATGTGGATTTGCTGAAATTTAAGGGGAGAACAAAAGTTTACAAACTGATTTGGAGACTAGGCGTGAGTGAGTGGAGGGTTCGGTAAATCGCTAGGCAGAATTTTGGGAGTTGATTCATAGGTTCGGCCACTCTTCCTATATGTAAAGTCATATGCAATTATAAATTCAGAATTATATAATGTGAAATTGTAGTAAAAAAAATACAAAATTTAAATGTGGAAAAGTCTAGGGTTCATGAAATTGGGGGAAATCCGAATTTAAGCCAAGATTTTATGTACTTGGGTAAATTTATACTGTTTAGATGAAGAACTAAATGTTTCATAAGTAATTACAAAACAGTTCTGGAAACCGTATATGAATGGTGAAAATTGAGTGCTCGGCCAAGGGAGGAAAATTTGGGGATTTCATGTTACATTTGGTTTGAGAGTTAGATTATAAAACTATCATGAAATTAGTAGATACATTGGTTCGCATGTGGTGAATAAGGATAAAAATCAGAATTTAGATTCACCTTGGCTGAAATTATAAGAATTTACTAGTTGGTATAGCAATGTCAATCAATTGTTGGAATGTCAAGTGAATATAGAAGATTAGGTTCGGTCATTTTGAAATGTTTGGGAACAACTTACTTTGCTGAAATTTAAGGATTAAGTCTGTAAACTGTAGTAAGAATAACATAATTTCATGATTTGTATCACCAAAATTAAGCTATTGAGTAGGGATGGTTAAGTGTAAGTTTCGACCATGATGAAGATAAGATAGGTATTTTGAAATTTGGGGATTTTTAGGGAAAATGATTAACTCTGTTTTGAATGGTAGATTAATGCGTAATTGGATTAGAATTACAATTTACCAAGCTGATATTTAAGCTTTACCGAAATTTAAGTGTGAAAATAGAGAGGGAGTGTTTGACCACTAAGTATGATTGGAAATAGTTTGTTTGCAGGAAATTTCAGAATTTAAACTTTAAAATATGTTATGAGATATGTTCAAAGGATGATAATGATGATTTCAAGAGGTGAAAATCGATTGGGCAACTATGGTCATGAGTGAGGAAGATAAGCTATAATATTGGAATTTGATAATATGAGTATTAAATGTTGCTGAAATTATATTTGGTCATGCATGAACGTTAAATGACACTTTGTTCTTATATGATAATTCGCAGCGACTGCCTCATCAGGCGCCAAGGAAGCTTAGGCGCATATATGCACGCCTAAGGCGATAAGGGTAAAGTTGTGCGCGACGCTTTTGTGTGTGTAAACCTCACAAATTTTCTACGTTTAACTAGATTATATAAAAATGGAAATAATATATATTAATGAAAGTGTGAATATTCGTTGTAGGACTCGAGGACTATAGGAACCGAGAAGCCCGTGGGATGACCGGGAACCCGAAGATACAATAAGTAATAAGGCGAATGCAAGTACGAAAGGGTTAGAAAATTGTAATTTGTTATTCGAAAAGTGTCGATGTAAACACTTGTATCGAGAACACATGGAGAATGATGGAATCCCGATATTATTTTAATTTCGGAATAAGGAAAATCTCATGGAAGGCATGATATTATGTCTTTGGATAAATTATATAAGAAAATGTATATATGTAGATATGTACATAGGTGAATATGTATATATATATATATATATATATGTATTAACATTTAAATAAAAGGAAAGGTGTATGTATATATATATACATAGGTATAATACATATATATATATATATATATATATATATATATATATATATATATATATATATATATATATACTAAACAATTTAAAATGGAAAAATGATGATGTACATATATATGACAAATATATATGTATATGTATTGTAAAGTATAATGTATAAGACATTTAATAATAATAATAATAATAATAAAAATAAATAAATAACAATGACAATACACAAACAATATATTTATACTAATATAATGTATGAATATACATTGATACATTATATAGGAGTGGGTGTAAAAAAAAATATATAACAACCATACAAATACATAACAATTAATACCTATATAATATATATATTAAACTAATATATATAAATATATTATGGCATGTACGGAATTGGCTTAGAAAAGCCAATTTCGTCTGCCACTGTTGCAATTTGAAAGGAAATCAAAAGAAAACAGAGGAGTGTTGGGCGGGAACCGAAAGGAGAAGAGAAGAGGAAGGAAAAGAGGAGAGGAAGGGGAAGAAAAGAGGAAGGAAGAGAGGTCTGGCCGGGAGAGAAAGAAAACCAGGAAAGGAAAGGAAGCTGGTTCTGGCCGAGGGAGAAGAAGAAGGAAAGAAGAGAAAGGAGAAAGGAGAAAGGAGAAAGGAAGGAGAGGCTCGGTCTGCTAGAGAAGAAGGGAAGAAAAGAGAAAGAAGAGAAGGGAAGGGAGAGGAGAAGGAAGCTGGGTCTGCCGAGGAAGAAGAGAAGGGAAAAAAAAAGGGAAACCGAAAGGAAAGAAAGGGGGGACAGCAGCACCGAGAAGAAGAAGAAACCGAAGCTGTTGGGAGCAGAACAGGGGTGTGTGAATAGGTCCAAAGCTGTTGGGAATAGGAGCTGAACAGAGTAGTTGAAGAAGTAGCAGCCAGGAAGTGATGATAACAGGGGAGAAAAGGAAGCTGGGAATCGGGAATTGAGGGAGACCGAAGGCAGCACCGAGGGCAGGAAATCTGGAAACAGAATTGGGATTGAAGGGATAGCAGAACAGGGGCTGGAAATGGAGGCTGTAACCGAGACCAAACAGGAGAAACCGTGAGGGAGAAAGGGCTGGAACCGAGGGAGAAAGGGAGGAAGAAGAAGAGCAATCGGGATAGTGAGCAGCTTAGGAAGAAAAGGAAGAAGAACGGCTGACCGAGAGGGAAGAAGAGAAAAAAAAAAAGAGAAAAGAAAGAAGAAAAAGAAAATAGAAAAGGTAAATGATATATTTCTGTATTTGTGTAGATTTAATATACATATACATTTAGATTGAAATAGAAGCATGTTTAGTGTAGATTTAATTTGGCAAAAATGGAAAGATGAGAAGTAGGCCAAAATATATAATTGTGATATGGAATAATGGAAACAAGTGATAATATATATATATATATATATATATATATGTATTTATGTGAACATATATATATATATATATTTGGGTATATACATATAGGTGTGTATAATGAAAAGGGTATGTTAGTAGATGTACATATATTTGATAATGAATAAGGAAAGCCAAGGATAAAATAAAAATGTGTATATACTTGGGTGTATATACAAATGAGCGTATAAAATAAATGTGTGTTTTAGTATATGTACATATAAAGAATGGATACATGTGATAAGGAAAAATGGAAAACAATGATATATATATATATATATATATATTTCGGTGCATATACATACGGATGTACATAGGATGAATGTGTGCTAGTATATGTATATACAAAGAATGTATATATATATATATGCGATAGTGACATATGAAAAACAAATAAAAGTATATATATGTATATATAGAGAACGTATATTGTATATATGTGAGATAGGAAAACATGAAAACAATAAAAGTATATATATATATATATATAGGAGTGTATATATATAAATATATATTTATGCGTGTATACTTGAGGATGTATATAATAAAGGTACATGTAATACTTGTAAGGGCAAATATATAAATGGTGAAGAAATATATATAAACGTGTGTGTCGGCCTAAGGATATACAATAATACGTACACACGCAGTAGCAATAATAAATTACGATTTTAATCCAATTTGCATGAATAGAGTGTTAAGTCTACAACTTCGATGTAGATAATCGTAGAAGGAATTAAAGGAGTTACTAGAGGTGACACCAATTGAGCACGGAGATTTCGATAGATCGAGGTAAGGGGTGTAATTTAAGATGGTAATGGTATCCCTTGTCACGACCCGAATTACCTAAAAATCAGAGTAAATTTTTCGCTTTTTCATTTATTATTTAATTCTTACTTTTCTCTCGTCGTGACCATCCTACAACACAGTTGGGCTATGATTCGGTGTTAGTCACCTCACACTATTTAACATTTCATTCCCATAATCATATATCAGAGTCTACTATCCTTTTTACTTTAAATAAACACATACCCAATGGTATTTACATGACTCTACATCCCCGACATAATATCCGTTTACAGTACTGTGCATTACATATTTAGATACAAAACCATACAAATGTGTATACCTGTCTCTCGATGGGAAGCAGCAAGCAGCGGATATTAAGCATGCAAGTCCTCAGCCGCTCAATAATTATTACAAGTGCTCTGAAAAGATGGGAAAATAAGGGGGGTGAGCAAACCACACGCTCAGTAAGGCAATTATGCAAGTAAGTAGATAGCTCCACTATCTACATGCTCATAATGCCATGCCCTTAAATCCATTTCTTTTCATTTAAAATTACACGCACAAAGTCATGCATATTCAATGCCATAGTTTATCCAAAACTATTTGTGCATATATAAATCATGTAACTCATGCATTCAAAGCATTTTATGTGACATCATTAAATCATATTAAGCATGAATTAGATCAAGATCATGCAGTCTTTTATGCCATGTAAGACAAAACATGGATTTCAAATGAAAGCATGGAAAACTTCACATGCTACTGCATTTAAGTCAATTCATTTAAAACGCAGTATAAAATAACCCCTCTGGGTCAATCATCTCAAAACTCATAAAACAATTCGTTATACTTCATTATAAAACTTGAGTTATAAAACCACCCTTCTTTCAGGGTCACAATTTCATAAAATCATAAAATCGTCAAATCGGGGGCCTGACCCCTCCTTCGGGTCTACCCTGGTCTAACAGACCACAAGTTATATCATGTGAGACAATCAGGTAATTAACAATAACATCGAGGACTATGGCCATATCCTAGTGATCCCTGGCAACACGGTACCTAGTGTGCGGGGTATCACACCTGAAACGGGAGGTGGGTCGTCCTACCCGCCAGAACAGCATAACACCAGGATTGCGAGGGCAAGGCTTGCTGCCTCGTGGCTAATGCCACTCCACTCCAACAATCCCCACGGTACAGCGTACTCCGCGTGACATACACGGTACAAAGTACTCCGTGAACCCAAGCTCAGTCAGGGGTGCCTGTAATAGGTCTTATCCACCCATATCATCTCTGTCTCAGAATGCACGTGTGAGCATATCATCTCACTGTGACACACAGTCTACAGGAGGCTCCAACACGGCTATATGCATGTAATATAAATCCCTGTGCGAGCGAAGCTCAAGCACGGCTCCATGCATATTCATGATATCTGAAAATCTCGTGCGAGCGAAGCTCTAGCACGATTTCATAAAAATCAGTGAAATCTGCGTACGAGCAGCGCTCCAGTACGACTTAAACTGATTATAATTTCATGTAAATTCCACGTACGAGCAACGCTCTAGTACGGATATGTATATAAATTCAGTGAAAACCTCGTACGAGAAAAACTCCAGTACGACATTCAAATGAATTATGAAAACCATGTAAAACTTTGTGCGAGCAATGCTCCAGCACAAATGAATGCTCAAGTAAATCAAATCTCGTGCGAGTTACACTCCAGCACGGCTTTATGCATAATTAAATCAAATCTCGTGCGAGATTCACTCCAGCACGGCTTTATGCAATATCAAATCAAAACAGAGTGCGAGCTAGGCTCCAGCAGCTCTCATTTCACAATATTAAAAATCAGTGCGAGCACCATGCTCTAGCACATTTCATGCATATGATGTCACAAGTCGGTGCGAGCAACTGCTCAAGCACATTTATGCACATTCACAAACGCAGATATAGTGCGAACTACGTGTCGGCACTATCTGTTTCCATATACACTTGATAGTTGGCCGTTTTCCAAAGAAATTTCCATTTAATTATTAATAACACCTACGTAGTGTTATTTTGTGAAATTAAACAATTTCTGGCCAATCTATTGCTTTGCTTTGATTAAAACCAATAAAATTTCTTAATCATCAAAAATCCTTAAATCATGCATTTCATGCATGTCATGCTTTCACCATCCTTAGGTGAACTTCCCTCAATAGGGGTAAAATAGACATTTCACCTATTTCGATCCTTAAAATCATTCAAACCATTTTTAGGATCATTATACAATATCCATGTATACATACATACTCAGTGTACAGAAAAACTATTAAAATATGCGTAGCTACCTCTAGCTACTCACACAATTCCCTTACCTCATTTATCTGTACAGTCTGACCTTTCCTCTGATGACTCGTCACGCAGTCCGATTTGCTCTGAATCCAATTCAAATCTCCGGCACTGCGGATACATATTCATCAGGTCAGTTACAATACAATTAATTGTATTTCTTAATTTTCTGGGCTTAATTTAAATCATTGGGCCCGTTTACCCATATTGGGCCCGATTGTACCATAATGGGCCATAATCGGCCTTAAGCCCGTTTACCACACTTTATCGAGGCCTATTGGGCTCATTGGGCCATCAGCATTTATTTAGCCTCGTTCTAAATTTTCGGATATCTCAATTTAATATTTACGACAATTTATCCAATTTTTCAGAATTTAATTCATTTATGCGGAAATTAAATCCGTAATTTATGCGTTAAATATCAATCACGCATAACGATACAAATTGTCGTAAATTAAGGGTCACTTACCCGTTATTCCATGATCGTACACAAATCGAGGCTGTCTCGAGCTCTCAGTGGATGCCAATTGTCGAGCTACACAATTAAATATATTTTCGGGTAAACTTTCAGTCGATTATTTATCAAATTAAATATTCTAAAAATTAAATCGGTCAATTTGACCGCTTACCGACTTACCCGAAGCTCGATTGCATCACTGGAATTTTCCCCAATTTTTTTCTCTTTTTCTTTTTCCCTTTTTTTTTCCTTTTTTTCCCTCTCTTTTTGGCTGAACCGGTCCGGTCCGGTTCAACCCGGTTCGGACCGCCGGTTCGGTCTGGTCCGGTTCGGCCGGTTCTGTCCGGTTCGGCCGGTCCAATCTCCCTTTGGTCGTGCCGGCGCCGTCCGGCCGGTTCTCTGGCCGATTCCGGTGCCATTCAACGCGCCATGGACTGGGCTTCTCAAATCGGGCCTCCGCTGGAGTCGAATCGGCCCCATCGCCGGCGAATCGAAGCCTTTTCTCCCGCGGGTTCCACCTCCGTTTTCGGCAATTTCCGGCCACCTCGCCGCGCGTCGTGGCCGCCTGTGAGCTCGCCTGAGGTCGGCCGACCTTCGCCGACCCTCGTCTGGGGCCCTTGGCCGCCGGTGGTTGCTCGCCGGTGAGTCTCTCCCTCGGGTTCGGCTTCGCGTTTTGCCTCTGTTTCGTTTCTCTTTTCTCTTCTGTTTCAGAAATCGTATTTGCGATTTTTTTTTTTTTTTTTTTTTTTTTTTTTTTTATTTCATTCATTTTTTTTTTTTTTTTTACATTTTATTTTGTTTATTTTATAATTTATTTTTAATAATATTTTATTCATTAAAATATTATTAAAATTACAAAATATCCCAAAATATTATAAAAAATTTCTATTTAATTCATAAATTAATTTCTCAGTCCGGTTTTACCTTTCCGGTATATTTTTCGATTATTTTCGGGATTATTTTTCGATGCGAAAATCCCGGTTTATTCCAATAAATTCATATCTTGATCAATTTAACCCGGAATTTAATTATTTCTTCGTCATTGATCAAGATTTCTCATTCTCATATTTTTAATTAAATTTTCTTGTCCCGATTAATACCGAATTTTGGTCTTTTGACCATTTTGCCCTTGCACGTATTCGGGAATGTCATTTAAGTCCTTTTGCATTTTTAAATGCACTCGAAAATATCGGGTCTTACAATCTCCCCCACTTAAGAAATTTGGTCCTCCAAATTAGAACCAAGTAATATGAGTCCATAACAACTCCGGGTATGTCTATCGCATCATATACTGTCATCCTCAAGTGACTTTCTCCGGAGTGTAATATTACCATCATACTTAACTAGGGAGATTATCTTAAACCTCAACACTTTTTCCTTTCGTCTAATACCCGAATCAGTTCTCCAATCATACGTTATACTTTCATTGAGCTAACCCGTTGAAGCTCATATCTGCACATATACTGGGTCCGGATATATTTCTGAAGCATCATAAGATAGGACACATAGTGGATGCCTGTTTATTCAAGTGGTAATGCCAACCTACAGGTCTTACTTCCACTTGTCCAATATCTCTCTATCCGAATCTCGTTACGTCCTTATGCTCTTAGGACAAGTAACTATCAACAGTAATGATTCACCCTTGGTGAATTCCAATGGTTTCTGTCTCTTGTCAGCATAGCTTTTTCTATCTGCTCTGAGGTGTTCTTAATATCTCACAAATCCACTGAACATCCTCAGAGGTTTGTCTTACCAATTCGGGAACAATTCTCTATTTGTCACCCACTTTTCTTATCGAAGTCAGGGAACAACTCCCTACTGTCATACAATGCCACATATAATCTCATCCCGATACTCAAGTGACAACTGTCATCACTGGCGAATTTGATTAGTAGCAGCTAATCATCCCAGGAGCTCATAAAATCAATTGCACACGCTCTCATCACATCCTCCAGAACCTGTACAGTCCTCTCTGACTGACTATCTGTCTGAGGGTGGAAGCTGTGCTAACACACAATCAGGGTCCCATAGCTTCCAAAAAAAAACATATTCCCAGAAGTGGAAAGTGAAGCGGGAATCCCTATCTGATACCATGCTCACTGGAACGCTACACAATGTTTCACAATATTCCACACACATAAATCCGCCTATACACTTAGAGTATCTAGGGATTTTCATAACCAGAAGGTGGGTAAACTTAATCAATCTATCAACTATCACCTAGATAGCCTCGTGATTCATTAGGGTCCTCTGTAACCCATCACAACTTCATGGTCACTTGTTCCCATTTCCATGTCAATATAGGTAGAGGTTGCAATAACTCTGTAGACATCTATTGCTCTACCTTACTCTGCTGATATACGAGACACTTGTCCATAATTCTACAATGTCACTTTTCATACCTGACCACCAATACCATTTTCAAATATCTCGATATATTTATTATTTCTCGGATGCACTGTATATCCCGAAAAGTGAGCTTCTGACAATAATACTGTATCATCAACTGTGGTCCTGGGGAGCACTTATATTGTGTCTGAACCTCTGTGAATCATCATCACTCTCTGTGACCTCTGTCACTGTACCCTTCTGAATCTGACCCACAATATCGACACCATGCCGATCATCACGCTAAGCCTGGCAAATTCGGTCACACAAATCCGGTTCTAACCTCAGGCTAGCTGTCACAAAATCACCGTCATCATCAGAAGGAATCACATCACTACTGAGGTTCACAACTGCTCTAGCAGCTCACGCTCCCTGACCATCATATGTGATACCATCCCGAGACTCTTTCTGTTCAAGGCATCAGCCATTACATTAGCCTTTCTTGGGTGGTACAATATTCACAATCATAATCCTTAGAAGCTCTAACCCTCATGGTTATCTCATTTTCTACTCTTTCTGTTAAAACAGATACTTGGGGCTTTTACGATCAGTGCATACTCGAAATTTCTTACCGTATAAGTGGTAGCGCCATACTTTCAGTGTAATCGCTACGGCTGCCAACTCTAAATAATGGGTCAGATAGTTTCTCTCACGTTCCTTGAATTGTCTGGATCCATAAACGACTATCTTCCCATTTTACATCAATACATAGTTCAATCCTTATTTGGAGGTATCCATACACACTGAAACCTCTTGAGCTGTTAGTTATGGTGAGAATACTTACGGTGGTCAGTTCATTACTCCAATATACCAAAACTTTACCGAAGCTACTTTCATATATATCATAACACTCGTATGAAATCTTTTTCCAAACGAGACGTGTCAACTGAGCAGCCCATTTCAAGAAACTCATAAAACCTTGTCTGTAAGGCAGTTTCCTGTTGCTACTCATACTCTTCCCTGGACTTCGAATACATCATAATATCATCATTAAAAACGATAACCCTATCGGTCCAGGTAAGGTTCAAATACCTTAACGTAGTTGAGTTCTACTCAATATTTCAATTTTTCATATACTTGACCTATGTACGCATAAACGTACAATGTCATTTCGAAATAGCTTTCGTTCAAGATACTAGCTCACGTCATTTCCTTTTTCTTATATTAACGGCTTTTATAAAATTTTAAATTTTAAACCTTCTTGATTAATCAAATTCTATATTTCTTTATCGTACCAGCAAAGGTACCCAAATTTTAATGTATATATTATGACCGTCGAATTCAATCTATAGATTATGCGTGCGCTTCCAGACGCTGTCAAATCTTCAGGCAGGGAAGTATTTTAAAATACCTTTATTATCCCTCAGACTTGACTACATATCGCTTAATCCAATTTACTTTGCATATCAAGGATATCCTTACCTTGCATACGTCTCTTATTCCAATATATCTCCTTTTATATATCACTTGTAACAAACTCTTTCCTTACTTGTCAAGTTACAATACACTTTTCAGTGATATTTTCACCCCTATTTTCAACTTACAATCCCTATACCCATATTCAGTCAGTGAAAATCAACTAACTATTATCCTCTTGTCTATGGGTACAGGCTTCACATTTTTCACTAGCTTATAAGCAACTGAAGGCAGTATGAATAAATAAATGGCACCAGGAGCAATTAAAAATAATTATTTCATTATTCACAACCAGTGTGGTATCTTCCACCACATCCAATGAAACATCAGTAGTGTCCTGGTCCAAGGCATACACTCGCCCTCGTCCAACATCTTATTTTCGTGGTAACTACCACACATCTTACACTGTTCACACTGCTACTCTGTCATACTGTTACGTAGTAGGTCGGGGTCCTCAAATCACAATACCCCTCAAAAGTATTGAAATTGGATACACTGGGGTTTATCAATCAACTTACCCCGTGATTTATCGACTCTAATCTTTTACCAAACTATCTTTTTCCCATTCTGACATCTCTGTCATTATTTATTCTCTTTTGTCTCAATTTTGGCCCTTACTACCTTTCTCAATCTCAGAGGCGCGCAATTTATAATCTTATTTAACACAACTGTAGTCTGCGCACTGCCTCGGCATAGGTAGTGATGTCTAACAGACAAATCGGACTCTAATTGATAATCTGAGTCCTTCCATGAACTTTCAGACATCTCGACTCTCACTGTTTATCGTGTCCGAGTCACATCTGCCCAGGAATATAATCTGAGTTTCATACTCATTAATTAACCAATTCCTCTGGGTCAGAGTAAATAATATCATCTGTAATTTCCTTTAAACAGTGTCCGGGATATTTTGTCACCGGAATACATTTCGAATTATTTTTCATGTCCAATCTGGATGTCGAAATCTTCAAATGGGTTGAGCGAACTTTCATCAATGTTCCGACTCGCCCTCAAATATCATACATATTCTGAGTAATTAGCTCTCAAAATATTCTCCCCCTTCGCTCCAACCTTGCGAAGCGTATCTCAATACTGTCCGATCTCTCTGTCAGACTCTATCCGATCTCTCTATCGGACTCTGTGGGGCATGATCAACCAGCTTCCACGTCAATCTCATCTCAAGTCTCAAGTGGCGACTCAGTACAACTCCCGGGCCTACCTCAACGGCCTTGAGCTCGTGTACTCGCCTCTCAACCATAGCGGCTATCAGTCAATGAGTCTATTCTTGCATTTAAAACCAAATTCTTAGCTGCACTTCCATCTCGATATACACAATTGTATCTAAGCAATGCACAGTACATGAGGATGTAAACTTCCTTAACCACTAACACCGACTCATATCAGGCCAACTCAAGCTCTGATACCATTAAACCTGTCACGACCCGAATTACCTAAAAATCAGAGTAAATTTTTCGCTTTTTCATTTATTATTTAATTCTTACTTTTCTCTCGTCGTGACCATCCTACAACACAGTTGGGCTATGATTCGGTGTTAGTCACCTCACACTATTTAACATTTCATTCCCATAATCATATATCAGAGTCTACTATCCTTTTTACTTTAAATAAACACATACCCAATGGTATTTACATGACTCTACATCCCCGACATAATATCCGTTTACAGTACTGTGCATTACATATTTAGATACAAAACCATACAAATGTGTATACCTGTCTCTCGATGGGAAGCAGCAAGCAGCGGATATTAAGCATGCAAGTCCTCAGCCGCTCAATAATTATTACAAGTGCTCTGAAAAGATGGGAAAATAAGGGGGGTGAGCAAACCACACGCTCAGTAAGGCAATTATGCAAGTAAGTAGATAGCTCCACTATCTACATGCTCATAATGCCATGCCCTTAAATCCATTTCTTTTCATTTAAAATTACACGCACAAAGTCATGCATATTCAATGCCATAGTTTATCCAAAACTATTTGTGCATATATAAATCATGTAACTCATGCATTCAAAGCATTTTATGTGACATCATTAAATCATATTAAGCATGAATTAGATCAAGATCATGCAGTCTTTTATGCCATGTAAGACAAAACATGGATTTCAAATGAAAGCATGGAAAACTTCACATGCTACTGCATTTAAGTCAATTCATTTAAAACGCAGTATAAAATAACCCCTCTGGGTCAATCATCTCAAAACTCATAAAACAATTCGTTATACTTCATTATAAAACTTGAGTTATAAAACCACCCTTCTTTCAGGGTCACAATTTCATAAAATCATAAAATCGTCAAATCGGGGGCCTGACCCCTCCTTCGGGTCTACCCTGGTCTAACAGACCACAAGTTATATCATGTGAGACAATCAGGTAATTAACAATAACATCGAGGACTATGGCCATATCCTAGTGATCCCTGGCAACACGGTACCTAGTGTGCGGGGTATCACACCTGAAACGGGAGGTGGGTCGTCCTACCCGCCAGAACAGCATAACACCAGGATTGCGAGGGCAAGGCTTGCTGCCTCGTGGCTAATGCCACTCCACTTCAACAATCCCCACGGTACAGCGTACTCCGCGTGACATACACGGTACAAAGTACTCCGTGAACCCAAGCTCAGTCAGGGGTGCCTGTAATAGGTCTTATCCACCCATATCATCTCTGTCTCAGAATGCACGTGTGAGCATATCATCTCACTGTGACACACAGTCTACAGGAGGCTCCAACACGGCTATATGCATGTAATATAAATCCCTGTGCGAGCGAAGCTCAAGCACGGCTCCATGCATATTCATGATATCTGAAAATCTCGTGCGAGCGAAGCTCTAGCACGATTTCATAAAAATCAGTGAAATCTGCGTACGAGCAGCGCTCCAGTACGACTTAAACTGATTATAATTTCATGTAAATTCCACGTACGAGCAACGCTCTAGTACGGATATGTATATAAATTCAGTGAAAACCTCGTACGAGAAAAACTCCAGTACGACATTCAAATGAATTATGAAAACCATGTAAAACTTTGTGCGAGCAATGCTCCAGCACAAATGAATGCTCAAGTAAATCAAATCTCGTGCGAGTTACACTCCAGCACGGCTTTATGCATAATTAAATCAAATCTCGTGCGAGATTCACTCCAGCACGGCTTTATGCAATATCAAATCAAAACAGGATGCGAGCTAAGCTCCAGCATCTCTCATGCATGTCAAATCATTAAAAGTAGTGCGAGTAATCGCTCCAGCACTATTTTATGCATACCACGTCAAAACAAATCAAAACATGTCAAAACATGTCAAAACAGAGTGCGAGCTAGGCTCCAGCAGCTCTCATTTCACAATATTAAAAATCAGTGCGAGCACCATGCTCTAGCACATTTCATGCATATGATGTCACAAGTCGGTGCGAGCAACTGCTCAAGCACATTTATGCACATTCACAAACGCAGATATAGTGCGAACTACGTGTCGGCACTATCTGTTTCCATATACACTTGATAGTTGGCCGTTTTCCAAAGAAATTTCCATTTAATTATTAATAACACCTACGTAGTGTTATTTTGTGAAATTAAACAATTTCTGGCCAATCTATTGCTTTGCTTTGATTAAAACCAATAAAATTTCTTAATCATCAAAAATCCTTAAATCATGCATTTCATGCATGTCATGCTTTCACCATCCTTAGGTGAACTTCCCTCAATAGGGGTAAAATAGACATTTCACCTATTTCGATCCTTAAAATCATTCAAACCATTTTTAGGATCATTATACAATATCCATGTATACATACATACTCAGTGTACAGAAAAACTATTAAAATATGCGTAGCTACCTCTAGCTACTCACACAATTCCCTTACCTCATTTATCTGTACAGTCTGACCTTTCCTCTGATGACTCGTCACGCAGTCCGATTTGCTCTGAATCCAATTCAAATCTCCGGCACTGCGGATACATATTCATCAGGTCAGTTACAATACAATTAATTGTATTTCTTAATTTTCTGGGCTTAATTTAAATCATTGGGCCCGTTTACCCATATTGGGCCCGATTGTACCATAATGGGCCATAATCGGCCTTAAGCCCGTTTACCACACTTTATCGAGGCCTATTGGGCTCATTGGGCCATCAGCATTTATTTAGCCTCGTTCTAAATTTTCGGATATCTCAATTTAATATTTACGACAATTTATCCAATTTTTCAGAATTTAATTCATTTATGCGGAAATTAAATCCGTAATTTATGCGTTAAATATCAATCACGCATAACGATACAAATTGTCGTAAATTAAGGGTCACTTACCCGTTATTCCATGATCGTACACAAATCGAGGCTGTCTCGAGCTCTCAGTGGATGCCAATTGTCGAGCTACACAATTAAATATATTTTCGGGTAAACTTTCAGTCGATTATTTATCAAATTAAATATTCTAAAAATTAAATCGGTCAATTTGACCGCTTACCGACTTACCCGAAGCTCGATTGCATCACTGGAATTTTCCCCAATTTTTTTCTCTTTTTCTTTTTCCCTTTTTTTTTCCTTTTTTCCCTCTCTTTTTGGCTGAACCGGTCCGGTCCGGTTCAACCCGGTTCGGACCGCCGGTTCGGTCTGGTCCGGTTCGGCCGGTTCTGTCCGGTTCGGCCGGTCCAATCTCCCTTTGGTCGTGCCGGCGCCGTCCGGCCGGTTCTCTGGCCGATTCCGGTGCCATTCAACGCGCCATGGACTGGGCTTCTCAAATCGGGCCTCCGCTGGAGTCGAATCGGCCCCATCGCCGGCGAATCGAAGCCTTTTCTCCCGCGGGTTCCACCTCCGTTTGCGGCAATTTCCGGCCACCTCGCCGCGCGTCGTGGCCGCCTGTGAGCTCGCCTGAGGTCGGCCGACCTTCGCCGACCCTCGTCTGGGGCCCTTGGCCGCCGGTGGTTGCTCGCCGGTGAGTCTCTCCCTCGGGTTCGGCTTCGCGTTTTGCCTCTGTTTCGTTTCTCTTTTCTCTTCTGTTTCAGAAATCGTATTTGCGATTTTTTTTTTTTTTTTTTTTTTTTTTTTTTTTTATTTCATTCATTTTTTTTTTTTTTTTACATTTTATTTTGTTTATTTTATAATTTATTTTTAATAATATTTTATTCATTAAAATATTATTAAAATACAAAATATCCCAAAATATTATAAAAAATTTCTATTTAATTCATAAATTAATTTCTCAGTCCGGTTTTACCTTTCCGGTATATTTTTCGATTATTTTCGGGATTATTTTTCGATGCGAAAATCCCGGTTTATTCCAATAAATTCATATCTTGATCAATTTAACCCGGAATTTAATTATTTCTTCGTCATTGATCAAGATTTCTCATTCTCATATTTTTAATTAAATTTTCTTGTCCCGATTAATACCGAATTTTGGTCTTTTGACCATTTTGCCCTTGCACGTATTCGGGAATGTCATTTAAGTCCTTTTGCATTTTTAAATGCACTCGAAAATATCGGGTCTTACATCCCTACCCTTAGACCCCGATTTATTTATGTGATTTCGTGCCTTCACGTGCAACCCTTGATTGTAAAATAAAACTTGACACCTAATGAGCCCAAGATTTATTTGATCATGTTTTCGAGATAAAGAAATGCTATATGAAATTAAATGCGTAGTTTCAAACATGATTTTCTGAATAAATGTCATGGTTTTGACTTATGTATGATTGATTTCATGTTTTTGAATGAAATGAAAGTTGGTATGTGAACTTATGTTTGAGAAATGAAATTTGTTTTCGAAAGGCGATTGTGGGGGCCACCTCTTGAGTCCTATGGGAACAAAGTGCCACACAGTCTATGTTACTGTGGGGGTTACCTCTTGAGTCCTGTGGGAGCAAAGTACCACGCGATTCACAAAGACATGCGAACGTGGGGGCCACCTCTTGAGTTCTGTGGGAGCAAAGTGCCACGCAGTCTATGTTACTGTGGGGGTCACCTCTTGAGTCCGACGGGAGCAAAGTGCCACGCGGTTCACAAAGACATACGATCGTGAGGGCCACCTCTTGAGATATGTGGGATCAAAGTGCCACACAGTCTGTGTGACTGTTGGGGGCCACCTCTTGAGTCCTACAGATGCAAAGTGCCATACGGTTAATGTATTTTTGTCGTGCGCGTCTTTGTGGTGTATATGAATGTATATGAATCCTGCCTTCGGGCATATTTATGACTTCCCTCTATAAGTTATCCAAACCTCCATCGATATGAACTATGTTAAATGATTTTGATCTTCCGATATATGTTTTTACATCAGTTATGCTTTTGAAGTTCTATCGGTTTTGAAATATTCTGGAGTTTTATATGTTTCGATAGATTGTGATGAAACTGAATAGATTGTTCTTCAAAATTATATTTCTATCAATTATGTTTTATATATACGCTCTTTGAAATCTATGTGATATTTGTAAAGAAACGTATCTTTTGGTTTTATCATGCAATTAATGCGATTTAGCCACCATGATCATTTTAAATGCGTTTCTTACTGGGCTTTTTTTTCCTGAAAGCTCACCCCTCTACCTTTCAGATTATTTGCAGTGATCTATAGACGTTATTTGCCGCGTACACAACGTAGGTTGGTGGGAAAGAGCTACCTTAGGCTACTTTTTCTACACGCAGTCAAGGTATACAACTACATTCCTTTACCAGACACATTCGTACGCACAGACATATATTAGGAATATTTTGTTGGGATGTAATTTGTAAGGAAACAATGTAGAGAATATGATTCTTGGGACTAGGTTGTAAAATGATTGGTATTAATCGATATGAATGTATTGAGTTGTAAATGTTGATTGGAAAGTATGCTTGGTAGTTGTGGATATCTAGGATTATTAAAACAACTGAATTGCAGGTGGGTAGGCCCATATGTAAGCCGTTATGCTGCCGAAATTTCTATCGACCATTGGGTCAAAATATGGAATTTAAATATAATTACAGATTAAGAATTTGGAAAAGCGATTTGACACTGAGCAGGAATGCAACCTAAGTGATTAAGGGAATAAGTGGGTAAAATAAATTCAAAAAAAAAAATTTCTCGATTTTCAAGGGTCAAGGGTCGTTACAGTTTAAGTGGTATCAGAGCGAAGGTTGTCTAGTACTGTCAGTGTCAAAAATAAGGATTAAATTACATCCCAAATGTCTGTGCTTGTCTGGTAGTAGGTAATGTATACCTAATGAATGTAAGACTTGATCTTTGGAATTACGCGCAGGTATTAGATCACTACACGATGAGTGGAAGACGCGGACGTCTTCGGAGGCAGGCTCAGCCACCTCCACCTCCTCCACCGCACTTAGAGGACCTCAATACACGTATGGCTCAATTTGAACAGCGGTTGGAGCAGCGCCTCGAGCGAGGTTTGGAATCGATAGCTGCCATGATTGTCCAACATCTAGGGACAAACGTTTCCGATTCAGTTGGCACGACACCATTTTCTACTCCGGTGTCGATTCCTCTACAAGCACCACCACCTCCTCCTCTACAAGTTCCTCCAGTACCTATAGCGCCTCAGCCTCTTGTACAGACCCGAAGGGAGGAGAGGAATGTCGGTAGAAAGAGGAATTTCTCAAAAATGAAGCCTCCAACATTTAAGAGAAAGAACAGGGATAAGAGTAAACGAACGGAGTTTGTGAGACAGGACCTTCAGAGGGGCCAACCTAAGAGACAGGGGACAGATGAGTCTCAGGCTAGGATTGATAGGCCCACAGTTCCTGTACCTACTCCACAGACTACCAGAGGCTTCCAACGGTACGACAGATTTTGCACTAGATGAGGTAAATTTTATAGAATTACATGTCACTAGTCCACCAGGAGTTGCTTTAGGTGTGGACAGAAGGGGCACATGATTAAAGATTGTCCACTGAATGAGTTCCCACAACCCCCAGAACCACCACGACAACCTGAGAGGCAAGCTCCCCAGAGACAAAACCCACAGAGACGGGCTACTGCAGTTGAGAAGGGTAAGAAGCTTGTCACTCATGGGAGAGCCTTTACCTTGGACTGATATGGTGTGTAGGAATTGTGAAATCAAGGTAGGAGATAGGACCATATTAGCAGATCTAATTTTGTTGAACATGTATGGTTTTGATATAATTTTGAGTATGGATTGGCTAGCCACCAACCATGTAAGTTTAGACTGCTACTCTAAGACTGTAACATTCTCCTTACCTAGTAAGTTTAATGTAAAGGAATAAATTTTATGATTTTGCTTATGATGAAAGTTTTTTTTTTTTTATGAACCTGTTGATGTGAAAGTTATATTGCATTCATCTCCGATACTAGTCGGGAATGTCCACGTATTCAGGACATATCTGTGGTATCCAATTTTCGGATGTATTTCTTGAGGAACTACCGGGGCTACCACTGGAGAGAGAGTTGGAATTCACTATAGGTTTGGCACTAGAGACACAGTCAATCTCGAAGTCTCCTTGTCAAATGAACTTTGTGGATCTTTAGGAATTGAAAAAAAAAAAAAGAGTTGCAAGAACTGTTAGATAAAGGAAGTTCAGAAACCCATAGGAGATATTGAGATATTTAGTTAAGCTAAGATGACTCTATTTGAAATTACCTTGAGGAAACAGAGCGCAAGGCGCAATTATGATGATATGAATTCTATATTTCTAAAATCACTAAAAAAGGGAAAGATAAAGAGAATGACGGAAAAGAGATCTACAAAGGAAATAGTGACAATGAAAGAGCACAGTCAATATACTGGAAGAATGAATCAGGGAACTAACGGTATAAATAAGACTCTAAAGGTCGCACTGCTTATATGATTGATAAAGATATAGCGTGTTCGGGGTATAGAGACATCCTTGTAAACAAGGAAAGTTTTCTGACACATGATCAAATGATTTATCAAGTTACCCTTAAACAAAAAGGAGAAGTTCTAGAATTGACTTAGCAGGTGGTATCGAATTAATTACTCAAACCACTGTACTGAGTAACTTTGCTTGGATTAGAAATGCTGAGAGAACAATTATAAGGATTACATGAAAAAAAAAGATTATCGGATCAAGTGATTCGTTTTGGAGTGTACCGGTGTTAAATTCTAAGGAGACCCAGAGTCGTTTTGGTCACGATATGTTAAGGAGGGTGTTAATTGGATTCCCAAGACAAGGATTATAAATCAGTGGGGAAAGACCCAAAACTCTTAAAGATGATTTAAAGTTGAGATATAAGGAAACTTTGGAATATGGATTACATATTGAATCTAAGGATTGCAACTTCTATATTTTTATGTTTTGAATGTGAGACTTAATTGGAATGAGGAAAGAGTTCTAATATAATTGATGTACGAAATGAGATAAGTTTGAAATGAGATAAATTTTGAATATACGAGTCATATTGGATTAAGAGATATATGCAAAGAACGAATATTTCTGGTATGTGAAGTGATTTGGATCAAGTGATATAAATTAAGAATAAGTTCTCATTTAGGATAAATGAGAAATTGCGGTAAGTTTGGTGTCTCAAACGATGATGCCCTAAGGCAAAGGATCTTAAAAGAGTTTCATTATTCTCGGTACACTATGCACTCGGGAAGCACTAAAGTGTACCATGATTTACAAAAAGTATATTGGTTGGTCGGTATGAAAAGAATGTAGTTGAGTTGTGGCCAAGTATTTGATTTGCTAACAGATTAAGATCGAGCACCAAAGACCAGCGGGGATTACTTAAGATTTTTTTTTTCCAGTGTCTACTTGGAAATGATTGCACATTACTATGGATTTCATAATGGGATTACCAAGGACCCAAAATGGGCATGATACAATCTAGATGATCGTAGACAAAGGGACCCGAAGGAATTTGGAGGACCAAATTCTTTTAAGGTGGGGAGAATGTAAACCCCACAAATTTTCTACGTTTAACTAGATTATATAAAAATGGAAATAATATATATTAATGAAAGTGTGAATATTCGTTGTAGGACTCGAGGACTATAGGAACCGAGAAGCCCGTGGGATGACCGGGAACCCGAAGATACAATAAGTAATAAGGCGAATGCAAGTACGGAAGGGTTAGAAAATTTTAATTTGTTATTCGAAAAGTGTCGATGTAAACACTTGTATCGAGAACACATGGAGAATGATGGAATCCCGATATTATTTTAATTTCGGAATAAGGAAAATCTCATGGAAGGCATGATATTATGTCTTTGGATAAATTATATAAGAAAATGTATATATGTAGATATGTACATAGGTGAATATGTATATATATATATATGTATTAACATTTAAATAAAAGGAAAGGTGTATGTATATATATATATACATAGGTATAATATATATATATATATACTAAACAATTTAAAATGGAAAAATGATGATATACATATATATGACAAATATATATGTATATGTATTATAAAGTATAATGTATAAGACATTTAATAATAATAATAATAATAATAAAAATAAATAAATAACAATGACAATACACAAACAATATATTTATACTAATATAATGTATGAATATACATTGATACATTATATAGGAGTGGGTGTAAAAAAAAATATATAACAACCATACAAATACATAACAATTAATACCTATATAATATATATATTAAACTAATATATATAAATATATTATGGCATGTACGAAATTGGCTTAGAAAAGCCAATTCCGTCTGCCACTGTTGCAATTTAAAAGGAAATCAAAAGAAAACAGAGGAGTGTTGGGCGGGAACCGAAAGGAGAAGAGAAGAGGAAGGGGAAGAAAAGAGGAAGGAAGAGAGGTCTGGCCGGGAGAGAAAGAAAACCAGGAAAGGAAAGGAAGCTGGTTCTGGCCGAGGGAGAAGAAGAAAGAAAGAAGAGAAAGGAGAAAGGAGAAAGGAGAAAGGAAGGAGAGGCTCGGTCTGCTAGAGAAGAAGGGAAGAAAAGAGAAAGAAGAGAAGGGAAGGGAGAGGAGAAGGAAGCTGGGTCTGCCGAGGAAGAAGAGAAGGAAAAAAAAAAGGGGAAACCGAGAGGAAAGAAAGGGGGGACAGCAGCACCGAGAAGAAGAAGAAACCGAAGCTGTTGGGAGCAGAACAGGGGTGCGTGAATAGGTCCAAAGCTGTTGGGAATAGGAGCTGAACAGAGTAGTTGAAGCAGTAGCAGCCAGGAAGTGATGATAACAGGGGAGAAAAGGAAGCTGGGAATCGGGAATTGAGGGAGACCGAAGGCAGCCTTGAGGGCAGGAAATCTGGAAACAGAATTGGGATTGAAGGGATAGCAGAATAGGGGCTGGAAATGGAGGCTGTAACCGAGACCAAACAGGAGAAACCGTGAGGGAGAAAGGGCTGGAACCGAGGGAGAAAGGGAGGAAGAAGAAGAGCAATCAGGATAGTGAGCAGCTTAGGAAGAAAAGGAAGAAGAACGGCTGACCGAGAGGGAAGAAGAGAAAAAAAAAAGAGAAAAGAAAGAAGAAAAAGAAAATAGAAAAGGTAAATGATATATTTATGTATTTGTGTACATTTAATATACATATACATTTAGATTGAAATAGAAGCATGTTTAGTGTAGATTTAATTTGGCAAAAATGGAAAGATGAGAAGTAGGCCAAAATATATAATTGTGATATGGAATAATGGAAACAAGTGATAATATATATATATATATGTATTTATGTGAACATATATATATATATATATATATATATATATATTTGGGTATATACATATAGGTGTGTATAATGAAAAGGGTATGTTAGTAGATGTACATATATTTGATAATGAATAAGGAAAGCCAAGGATAAAATAAAAATGTGTATATACTTGGGTGTATATACAAATGAGCGTATAAAATAAATATGTGTTTTAGTATATGTACATATAAAGAATGGATACATGTGATAAGGAAAAATGGAAAACAATGATATATATATATATATATATATTTCGGTGCATATACATACGGATGTACATAGGATGAATGTGTGCTAGTATATGTATATACAAAGAATGTATATATATATATGCGATAGTGACATATGAAAAACAAATAAAAGTATATATATGTATATATAGAGAACGTATATTGTATATATGTGAGATAGGAAAACATGAAAACAATAAAAGTATATATATATATATATATAGGAGTGTATATATATAAATATATATTTATGCGTGTATACTTGAGGATGTATATAAGAAAGGTACATGTAATACTTGTAAGGGCAAATATATAAATGGTGAAGAAATATATATAAACGTGTGTGTCGGCCTAAGGATATACAATAATACGTACACACGCAGTAGCAATAATAAATTACGATTTTAATCCAATTTGCATGAATAGAGTGTTAAGTCTACAACTTCGATGTAGGTAATCGTAGAAGGAATTAAAGGAGTTACTAGAGGTGACACCAATTGAGCACGGAGATTTCGATAGATCGAGGTAAGGGGTGTAATTTAAGATGGTAATGGTATCCCTAAACTTAGACCCCGATTTATTTATGTGATTTCGTGCCTTCACGTGCAACCCTTGATTGTAAAATAAAACTTGACACCTAATGAGCCCAAGATTTATTTGATCATGTTTTCGAGATAAAGAAATGCTATATGAAATTTAATGCGTAGTTTCAAACATGATTTTCTGAATAAATGTCATGGTTTTGACTTATGTATGATTGATTTCATGTTTTTGAATGAAATGAAAGTTGGTATGTGAACTTATGTTTGAGAAATGAAATTTGTTTTCGAAAGGCGATTGTGGGGGCCACCTCTTGAGTCCTACGGGAACAAAGTGCCACACAGTCTATGTTACTGTGGGGGTTACCTCTTGAGTCCTGTGGGAGCAAAGTACCACGCGATTCACACAGACATGCGAACGTGGGGGCCACCTCTTGAGTTCTGTGGGAGCAAAGTGCCACGCAGTCTATGTTACTGTGGGGTCACCTCTTGAGTCCGACGGGAGCAAAGTGCCACGCGGTTCACAAAGACATACGATCGTGAGGGCCACCTCTTGAGATATGTGGGAGCAAAGTGCCACACAGTTTGTGTGACTGTTGGGGGCCACCTCTTGAGTCCTACAGATGCAAAGTGCCATACGGTCAATGCATTTTTGTCGTGCGCGTCTTTGTGGCGTATATGAATGTATATGAATCCTGCCTTCGGGCATATTTATGACTTCCCTCTATAAGTTATCCAAACCTCCATCGATATGAACTATGTTAAATGATTTTGATCTTCCGATATATGTTTTTACATCAGTTATGCTTTTGAAGTTCTATCGGTTTTGAAATATTCTGGAGTTTTATATGTTTCGATAGATTGTGATGAAACTGAATAGATTTGTTCTTCAAAATTATATTTCTATCAATTATGTTTTATATATACGCTCTTTGAAATCTATGTGATATTTGTAAAGAAACGTATCTTTTGGTTTTATCATGCAATTAATGCGATTTAGCCACTATGATCATTTTAAATGCGTTTCTTACTGGGCTTTTTTTTCCCGAAAGCTCACCCCTCTACCTTTCAGATTATTTGCAGTGATCTATAGACGTTATTTGCCGCGTACACAATGTAGGTTGGTGGGAAAGAGCTACCTTAGGCTACTTTTTGTACACGCAGTCAAGGTATACAATTACATTCCTTTACCAGACACATTCGTACGCACAGACATATATTAGGAATATTTTGTTGGGATGTAATTTGTAAGGAAACAATGTAGAGAATATGATTCTTGGGACTAGGTTGTAAAATGATTGGTATTAATCGATATGAATGTATTGAGTTGTAAATGTTGATTGGAAAGTATGCTTGGTAGTTGTGGATATCTAGGACTGTTAAAACAACTGAATTGCAGGTGGGTAAGCCCATATGTAAGTCGTTATGCTGCCGAAATTTCTATCGACCATTGGGTCAAAATATGGAATTTAAATATAATTACAGATTAAGAATTAGGAAAAGCGATTTGACACTGAGCAGGAATGCAACCTAAGTGATTAAGGGAATAAGTGGGTAAAATAAATTCAAAAAAAAAAAAAATTTCTCGATTTTCAAGGGTCAAGGGTCGTTACAGTGTGGTAAGGGATTAACGTGGCTGCGGTTAGTAGAATGCCCTAGGATTAGTTAAGATTTTTACACGGAAACATAAAATGTTAGTTTAGTTAGTTAGCTAGGCCGTATTTAGATTTAAAATCTGCCTTACCTCACTTTACCTGTTTTCTGCAATTATTGTTTAGTTGCATCACTATGGACTAAATCCTTATTATACCATGAAAGTTGAATGTTTTGTAAAATATATTTTGAGGTGTTATAAATCATATGCGTGCAAGCATTTTACTGTCAATTTTATCACCTCATTTAGTTTTGTTGACGAATGTAAAGTTGTTAACATGGGCTCTTTGACTGTGTTTTAGAGAAAGCATAAAGTTGCAAGAATTGTATACATGTTGATTTTTGAAATGTCGGTACATGTTTTTATATCGATGGGTTGATTTCCCCAAAACTTTGGAATTGTGACTTTGGGTTGATTTGATAATTTATATTGTGAAACCCATTGTGGAGATTTTTAGATTGTTGGCGGCCCTGTTTATGTCTGTGTGGCAGTCGTGTCTTGTGAGAGCCATCTCTAGCACCCGGTAGGAGGTTCTGTGTGATTGCCCTACGGTACTAAGTGTTTCACAGGGATGCCTTTGTGGCATTGAGATGTTATTGCTACCTAATACTGTTAGACCCTGATCTCATCTTCAGTATCCTAGTCCGAAACTTGATCAGTTAGGATAGGGCGGTAGTCACTATGGACATAGGTGTTTTTCACTGATATTGGTGATATTGTTTAAGTACTTAGTTCCATGACTAGTTGCGAAAATTGCCACATTCTCATTCAGTTGTAGTGAATTATTTAAGCTTTGCCTATGCATGTATTTTGACAGAATTGCACATTTTAACAAATGTGTCGGATTTTGAGAATTTCTAAGTATTTCTCTTGGAACTTAAATTTTCTCAACGATGCATAAATTTTAGCTAAGCAAGCATGTCTCAATTGAAGCATAAGCAATATTTTCTTTAATTAAATGTGCATTATGTCTTTACATAATTTTAATAATTTACCACTGCATGGTGTGTTTGTATGGTATTTACTAGCTTCGGTTATGTAAATTTCTTACTAAGCGTGTGGTTGCTCACCCTTCTTTTTCAAACACCTTTCAGATTAGTTTTACGAGGTGAGCTTCACGTTCTTGCTGACTCCATCAGCCTAGTGAGCAGCGTTTTGGTCTACCGAGGTATTTGCGACGGTGACATATATATATATATGCATGTTATTTCAGATCATGTACACACGGTTGTAGTTTGTGGGATGTGTCAATTAGATGATGTCTTCTAAAGTCATTAATGTAATGGATTATTTTTCTTAGGCTACTCCTTTTCGGTTTCAAGAAATTAACTGACTTATGTGATCTATGTCTTTGGGAATGTATATAAGTTGTGGTTATGTTTTGCAAAACGAGTTGAGTTTTGACAATACTATGCTGTAGTATTTATTTAATTGTGGTTGTGTGGTGAGCAACTCGTATTTGGCAAGAGAGTTTAGTTTCCAAATTATACCGTTATGCTACCCGATATTTGGCAGAAATCTTTTTTTTTCCCCAAGCATGATAGTTCACAATTGTTCTTACATTCTTTAAAGAGTGGCATGAATTCCTACATTGGACACAAAACAACAACTAAAACGATCCATAGAGACATCTACGTTCCCTTAGAGCACGATTCCGCTTAACATTGCGCATTTACGTTTAGGTTAGGTCACAGGGTGTGACATAAACGCTCTTGAATAAAATAGAACAGATCAGATTGAATTTTCATAAATTTAAGTGTGCCTCTTTCTAGGGTTCCCTCTCAACTAGGCTTATCAAGGTCTTCTTCCTTGTGGTGTCTCCCTCTTCACCAACCACAATTGTTATACACTAGGTTCTCGAATTTTATATTCGTAGGGTCGAGGTCTAATACCTTTAGTTCGAGTCTCTTTAGACTTTAGGTCTAGGTAGTTATTCTGTTTTCCATTCAAAGTCTACAATCATTGTTTTCTGCCCAACTTGCCTTTTAGCTGCTTTAGTTTTTAATCCACACGTTCCCTTGATCGTCCTAAATCATCCTCTTGTACACGCATATCAATGGCTATATGAAATAATATTCTGGACTATGGTCATATCCTATAAGGTGATCCCAGGCTACATAGATCTCGATGTGCGAGGCAATCACTGCTGCAACGGAAGGTGGGTCAAATCCTCATAACCGCTAGCTCCTCAACTCCACAACTCTACACACAACACATAGTACAGCATACTCCGTGACACATACACAGTACAACGTACATCTGTGGACCCTAGCTCAATGGATAATCAATGTCACGTCTCTAAATCCATATGTGAACATTTCAACAGTGTGACACTCAGTCTACACGAGGAAATCTGCATGGTTTTTAACATGTCTTATATACCATAGTAAAACTACAGTGCGCGCCTTGAGTGCAACTCACAGTCGACATCCCGCTCAAACACTGAGGTTACAATGCGAGCTTTGAGTGCGACTCACTGTTGACACTTCGCTCAAATCACTGTTTCACACATCACAAACTTGAAAACTAAGTGAGTAACACTCCAGCACTAGGTCATGCATATTTCTTATTTAAATTCAAGTATGAGCAATCGCTCCAATACTCTGTCATGCATAAATCATGTAAATCTAAGTACGAGTATTACTCTAGTACTCTATTATGCATAAATCACTTCTTAAATCAAGTACGAGCAATCTTTCCAGTACTATGCTATGCACAAAACTCATTATAATAAAATACAAGCAATGCTTCAGTACTATGCGATGTATGTCATGGGAAATCAAGTGTGAGTATTCACTCCAACACTTTTCATGTAGAAAACATATGAAATCAAGTGCGAGTAATGCTCTAGCACGATTTGTTTTCACAAAACATTCAAATCGGCACCATATATTGTGCTTTTTCTCATTAACCACGAAAACAGTAGCTTATCTATCTACTCTTTTTCCAAACAGCAGTAAAAACACTCAAAATTATGATTTCCATGCTTTTTCGGACTTCTCCTAAAAGTTGACTTTTTTTGCCCTTACTAGAGGTAAAATCCTAATTTACCCATATCGGATCTTAATAAATATTATTCACTTTCTCTGACCCTCAGACTCTTTAAGTGAATATAAATGCAGACAAAAATATATGCAGGTATCTCTAACTACTTGCAAAAGTTCCTTTACCTGTAATCACTTGACAAATTTCACTTTCCCGACACTGCTCGATCTCGCAGTCTGATTCGCTCCTATTATAATTTTCGGAGCGGCATATAACCATTTATTTGGTTAATTACACTTTTTGCATCTGTATTTCACTTGATGGGCCATTTTTACTCTTATTGGGCTTTAACAACTCTTAATGGGCCTAACATCATCTTAAGCCCATTACACTTTACTATTCATTTTAATTAGGCCTATTGGGCTTGTAGGGCCCACCAACTTTTATTGGGCTTCTCGGAGGCCCATAACTTCTCATTAGGCCGAAACTAAGTCGGCTTGGCCCATTTGGCCTCTTGGCCATGGCATGTGGCCGAGAGCCGTGCATGCCGTCGGTCACTCCACCCCACCTCACTTGCCTAGCCATTCACTTAGGCATTTTATCATACACTTGGTTCGCATGTCTTAAGCCTTTCCTATAGTTCATGTTGGTATTTTATCAAACACCTTACATGCCAACATCATACTGTCACGCCCCAAATCGCCTAACAACCACTACAAATTTTTTTTTTAATTTTTCGTTTGTTATTTAATTCTTACCTTCCTCTCATCGTGACCATCCTACCAACAGTTGGGCTATGATTCAGTGTTAGTCCCCTCACACTACTTACCATTCCAATTCCATGTTACATTTACACATTAGGATTTTTCTATCTTTTGACTTTAACTAATACGTTCACAATTGCATTTACATAACCTTACATCCTCGACGTCGTATACGTTTACAGTACTGTGCATTTACATATTTAGATACAAAACCATACAAGTGTGTATACCTTTTCTCTATGGGAAATAACGGATAACAGGAATGCACGATCATTGCCGCTTTCTATCCACTAAAAGTACTCTATAGAGGGGGAAAATAAGGGGGGGTGAGCAACCACACGCTCAGTAAGGCAATTATGCAAGTAAGTAGATAGCTCTACTATCTACATGCTCATAATGCCATGCCCTTAAATCCATTTCTTTTTGTTTAAAGCTCATGCATGAAATCATGCACACATCAATGCCATAGTTTATAAAAGCTGTTTGTGCTTATGAAAATCAGGCAACTCATGCCTCAATGGCATTCCATGTAAAATCATAAAATGAATGAATTAAATCAAAATCATACATTTGCAATTAAAGAATGGATAACCTCCTCATGCTAAAACATTTCATTGCATGAGTTATAAACAAGTATGAAAAATACATCATGCTGGGTTTCCATAAAACCTTAGAAAACACTTAATTCATTTAAAAAATCCACATCCATCACACTCATTAGAAATCAACCCCTCCCTCGGGTGATCCTGATCCACATAAAATCATTTATTTCCAAGCATTTTCGAAAACATTGAAATTTCCATTTATTCACAACGAAACCAATATCATCAGTCAGGATCCAACCCCTCCCTCGGTTGGTCCAAACTCACACAAAATCCACGCATTCTCAAGCTTTCAAAACATCAGATAGTAACATGTGAGACTAGGTAATGTATCATAGAAATAACTAGGATTATGGCCATATCCTCGTGATTCCAGGCTACACAGATCAGCTGTGCGGGGTATCACCACTATCGGGAACCGCCATGGGAGGTGGGTCAAATCCAACCTGTCGGTCCAACTTGATCACTCGCATCTGAAGATGCCACATAAATATAATATATCATAACACGGTACAGCGTACTCCATGCGATTTGCATGGTACAACGTACTCCGTAGACCCATATCTCATATCAATACTCGTGTCATGTCTGAAAATGCACATGCTAGCATGTTTAATCGGCATGACACACAGTCTACCCGAAGCTCCAAGCACAGCTCATAGCATGTCACGACCTAATACTACCAAAATCAGTATAAATTTTTTCGCTTTTGGAAAATCTTTCTTACCTCCTCGTGACATATGCCTTTTAACAGGTCGGGCTGTGAATCAATATCGATATACCCTTTGTAACCATTAAATATCACACGTACACACACACACACACATATATATATATATACTGACATCAATCATATTATAATAGAGTGGTCAGTATGTTTATACATCATATGATTTTATATTTACATCCACAAATATTCTTTCATATACAATACTGTGCTGTAAGCATACTAATACAAAATTCTGTACATGTTGTAGCCTGATAGTCGATGGGAAACACAGAAAATCAACTATGTCGTCTACTCTCTACACCCACTATCTCTATGGTGGAAACATTGAAAGTGGGTGGAAAATGAAAGGGTGAGCTCCACATGCTCAGTAAGGCAATAATACAAATGGGTAGATAGCTATACTATCTACATGCTGATAAGAAATCAGGATATATGTGAGCATGAGGTAAAAACAATGATATGCCATATATATAATATCATCTATTCTAAAACAGGAAATCGGCATATTAAAACATGGCATAATTCTCATATGAAAACATCTCATGCTCAAATGAATCAACACGTTTTAAAATACCACATCTGGGTCAAAATATGATACACTCATGAATCAAAATCCGTTTCAACAAAATTCTTTATTTTCAAATCTCCGTTATAAAATCACCCATTCTCATAGGGTTACAAATCAGTGAAAGTTTCATAAAATCCCTCCATGGGAATAATCAAATCTCAAATGAAATCATAAGAAAATCGGGGCTGACCCCTCCCTCTGGTCTACCTTGGTCTATTAAGACCAAAAGTTATATCATGTGAGATATGTAAGCGACAATATCGGTAATATCCAGGACTATGGCCATAATCTCGTGATCCCTGGCACACGGATCCTAGTGTGCGGGGTGTCACACCTGAAACGGGAGGTGGGTTGGTCCTACCCGCCATAACAGCATAATATCAAGATTGCGAGGGCAAGACTTGCTGTCTCGTGGCTAATGCCACTCCACTCCAATAATCCCCAAGGTACAACGTACTTCGCGTGACATACATGGTACAACATACTCCGTGAATCCAAGCTCAATCAGGGGTGCCTGTAATAGGTCTTATCCACCCATGTCAAGTATGTCTCAGTATGCACATGTGAGCATATCATCTCACTGTGACACACAATCTACAAGATGCTCCAACACAGCTATATGCCTGTCATATAAATTCTTGTGCGAGAGAAGCTCTAGCACGGCTCCATGCATATTCATGATATCTGAAAACCTTGTGCGAGCGAAGCTCTAGCACGGTTTCATAGAAATCAATAAAAATCTACGTACAAGCAGCGCTCCAGTACGACTTAAACTGATTATAAATTCAATTCAAATCCACGTACGAGCATTGCTCCAGTACAGATAAGTATTAAAACTCAGTGAAAACCTCGTACGAGAAAAACTCCAGTACGGTAGTCATATAAAACAAATCTGTAAAATAGTGCGAGCAAGGCTCCAGCACTCTGAGTATGAGTTAAAATATAAAATCCAGTGCGAGCAGTGCTCAAGCACGGTTACAACTCATATAACACTGATAGGTGGCTCAATTTATCAAAACATGTTAAATAAATATCAATTGGCACCAAACATGTGCCCTTTTCACTTAAAACATGTAAATAATAGCCAACCTATCCATAAATTGCTTGAATTAAAGCAATATCATCATGAAAACATTAAAATCATGAAATTCATGCAATTTCATAGCCTTACTACCCTTTTTTGAAATTTTCCTAACTGAGGGCAAAATAGTCATTTTCCACTATTTCCATTTTTTTCCGCAAAAATTATTATTCTGTTTTCAGGTAGCCTATTGAATTTAACGTAATGTAAATTCCCTCAAAATTACGTACAGCTACCTCTAAGTGTTCATAAAATTCCTTTACCTGGAATCACGCGTGAGCTCATCCCGACTCGGTCGTACCAGGTTTCTCAGTCTAATTCGCTCGTCTACGGAGCTGCATATAACCACATATGGGTTCAGTTTAATATACAGATCAGTATTTCACTCTTACTGATCAAATCTAAAGCTCTGGGCTCGTTTTACTCTATTGGGCCCGATTGCACTTTAATGGGCCTCGAACCCATTTTTCAGCCCGTTTTCACTTTTAAATCCCTTCTTTGGGTTTACTGGGCTCATTTGATTTATCAATAATCATCGGGCTTCGTTCCAAACTCAGTGGATAGCCCGGATACTATTTACGATAATTACTTTGAAAGTTCAAATAAATTTCCTTTTTATGCAGAATTAATCCGTAAATCCGTAAAATAATCGAAACTCTGCATTAAAGGACTCATATTATCGTAATTAAAATGTACTTACCCAATATGGTGCGGGGTACGAAAATCGAAGCTAAATCGGCTCTCGTTCGGGCTCTGTAGTGACACTGCACAATTATTTAAATCCGGGTCATTTTTCATCAATAAAATATTAAATTGAATTCTCGAGATTTATCCGCAGGTCAATCTCGACCCTCGGTCACTTACCCGAATTTTCAAGTCGTCCCCGAGTACACTTTCTTCCTTTTTTTTCTCTTTTTTTTTTTCCTTTTTCTTTCTTTTTCTTTTTCTTTTCTCCCTTTCCTTCCTTCTCGGCTACGGTGCCGTTTTGGCCCGTTTGCCGTCGCCGTAGATTTCGGCCATCTCGTCTGCAGCTACTGGGTTCAAGAGAACCGTCTCGGCCAGGGGAAGGCTCGGCTGGGCTGAATCGGCGCTAGAATGCCGCCGTTCACCGGGACCGAGGCGATTTCTCCGCTGGACTTCCGTCGGTCGATTCGCCGGGAATAGGGGTCGTCGGCGCGCGTTGCTGGTACCGTTGGAACTGTCGGGCTTCGGTCTACTTTTTTCGACCGATAGCTGAGCTCGTCGGACGCCGGTGACTGGTCTGAGGTGTCGGGTTTCACGGGTTCCGTTTGGGTTTCGATTTTCGCGGGTCTTCTCTCTCCCCGATTTCAGATTTCTAATTTTTTTGTTTTTTTTATTTATTATTATTTTAATACATTAAAATATATTAAAATAATCCAACTATCCCAAAAAAATCTTGAAAAAATATTATTAAATTCATTTAATCAATAAAAGAATTTATCAGTGTATTTTCGTCTTTCTCGGTATATTTTTTGATTCTTTTCGGGATAATTTTTTTGAATTAAAAATCCCGATTAATTCCAAATTAATTCCCATAAATTTCAATAAATTAATATCTAGATCAATCGGCCTCAAATTTAAATATTTTCCTCGGTATTGATCCAGATTTCGCAAATTCCATAATTTATCAAAAATTACTTATCGAATTTATACCGAATTTTGGTCTTTTGACCATTTTACCCTTACACGGGTTCGGGACCAAATTGAATCAACTTTCTTTCATCAATCCACAATCTTTTCCCTATTTTCAGTCAACTCGATTTAATTCCTTAGACAACTTGTTGCTTCTTTATTTTTCCAATTTATCCATATTCGATTTTACATACATTATTTCGTTTCATCCACATTTTATCAAATCCGAATCAACCATCTTATGAATCCATTAACATATACTAATGTCATACAATATGGAAATCATAAGGAATATCATACAAAAATTACGGATCTCACATTGCTCGCACTAGAGTTGAGTTTTGTGATGTGAAACAGTGTTTGAGCGGAGTGACGACTGTGAGTCGCACTCAAGACGTACACTGTATGTGATATGTAATACATGTTAAAACCCATGCCTGTATCTTTGTGTGACTGTGTGTCATAGCTAGAGAGGATATCCGCATGAGGTTGATATAGACGTAGTATAAATATTTCCATAGTTTCGAGGGCTAAGTCCTATGGGAGGCACCCTGGCTGTGAGGGTCCACGGGTGTACTTTGTATCGTGTTTGGGACACGAGGTGTACGCTGTACCATGTGTTACGTAGCTGGCGGTTGACATTGGACTGACCATCCTCCCGTTACAGCAGTGATTTCCGTACACCGAGTACTGTGTTGCATGGGATCACTTTTCGGATGTGATCATAATCCAGGATACTATTTACATTTACCACAGAGTCTCACATGATATATCACATTGATTGACCGATTTAAACTGCGGACAGACTTGAGGGATGGGTCGGACTCCGATTTGTGTTGTGAATCATTTGATGCCATATTTATTGTGATTTAAATATACATGACATGATTTACATAAAGGCAAGATTTATATACAATGCATTATTTTGCACTACATGCCTATATTTGAGAAATAAAGCATGACTTCTGTACATGGGATTTATTCTGTACAAGTACATATATATTATATTTCAAGACATGCTTTTAAAGTGAGTTAAGGAAATAATGTTTTCAAGGCATAGCACTATTTTGAGTAGATAGTGTGGATATCTACTTGCTTGCCTGATTTCCTTACTGAGCGCGTTATGCTCACCCCCCTTTTCTTTACATCTCTCTACAGAGCATCAGTAGAGCGAGAGTTATCGTGGGAGAGTGTCCCAGAGTCCACTACTAGTTCCTATCGATTCATCAGGTATACTTATTATGTACAGTCATGTATCTAAACATAGAAACAGCACAGTGATGTATACGTTATATATTATCGGGAATGTAATTGTATTAGATTTTATAAAATCTTACATGTATAATTAAAGCAGCTACAGTCAGAATTAATATATTGACATGTATGTATGAGAATGGATATTATGGTAAGTGAAGACTCTGACATCGAATCACAGCCCAACCATTGAAGAGGAGAAAGGTATGTTAAAATGCAAAACATTTATTGTGGTTTTTGGTTAAAGTCAAGGATTGAAACTGGGGTCCTGACAGGATGGTATCAGAGCAGAAGTTGGTCTGATGTGAGTCGGTGTTAGAAAATAGGAAAGCGTACATCCCCATAGTACTGTGCTGTGTTTAGATATAACTGTGTATACCAGATAGGAAATGGATTGATTCACTATTATGAATGCAGGAACTTTATCGATATGGCAAATACCCGTAGTGGTAGAGTTACTAGAGGTAGGGCTCGAGGCCGGGGAGATAGACCCGGGGGATGAGCCGCTGCCAGACCATTACCTACGCACGAGACTGCAGGTGCTACTGAGGCACCCGATTGCGATGAGACGCGCTTCACGAGATTAGAGCGTGGTGTCGAGACAATTATAGAGATACTGGCACAGACAATGCCAGGTAGGTAGAGACAGGAGGCAGGAGCTGCTACAGGAGAGACAGTTGCCCCTGATACACCTACGTAGACAGCTGATGCACAGAGGACAGTAGATACTCCTACACCCCCACCGATTTCGGGTGGAAGTGGATTAGGATATGGATGTGACCTGCATCGGTTGAGGGAGTTCCAGAAGTTTAGACCTCCATCATTTAGTGGGGTCAAGAACCCCGTGGCTGCCGAGGAGTGGTTAGCAAAGCTGGAGAAGCTCTATGGATTCTTCGAGTGCACGACCTCGGAGATGGTCGCGTTTGCTACGTTCCTACTGAAGGGAGCTGCAGAGCATTGGTGGAAGTCCACCCGACCTATATTGAGATCCCGACACACAGATATCAGTTGGGATATATTTCGGGAGGCCTTCAGGAGGCAGTTTATTCCCGACACTGCACAGCGAAAGTTACAGGCAGAGTTTTTGGGACTACACCAGGGGAGTCTATCTGTGGACGAGTATGAGACTCGATTCCTATCCCTAGGAAGATATGACCCGGATACCATGTACAGTGAGACCAGGAAGGTCCACAGGTTTATCGACGGGTTGAGACCAGTGCTGCGGTCCAAGTTGGTTCCGCTGGACATAGTGACTTATGAGGAGGCAGTGTGCAGGGCGCAACTATGTGAGCAGGACTACGAGAGGAATGCTTCTGAGTTTGGGAAGTTTAGCCGTTGCCTAGACTTGCAGAAGAGGAGACCCGCAAGAGATTTTAGTTATCGAGGGGGAAAGAGATCCTTCGGTAAGAGATCACGGATAGAGGGGACACGAGATAGATATGCTAGACCTCCTGCTTATCCGACTATAGCCCCAGTGAAGGGCATTGTCATGGGAGGACCGCGACCTGCTGCAGATCAGTGTAGAAGATGTGGCAGATCACATGGAGATAGACCGTGTCCACAGGGTGCTATGGTATGTTTTCGATGTGGGAAACAGGGGCACATGGCTAGAGAGTGCCCAGCGCCGTATGTGACTGCACCACAGAGGGGCATGGAGTATGATAGAACCCCAACTGGTACGTCTGCTCAGAGAGGTAGAGCGACGGCAGAGGAGAAGGGGAAACAAGTGATGGGTCAAGGGCGAGTACATGCTTTGGACCAGGGAACAGTTGATGCTTCATCGGATGTGATTAGAGGTAACATCCTGATTTATGATATTGAATCATATGTTTTAATTGATCCTGGTGCCACGCATTCTTTTGTATCGCCTTCATTTGCATGTAAATTAGCAAGACATGTAGAGCGTACACGTTTATGTATGATGATGTTAATCAGTACGCCTATGAATAGTAGTCAAGTTGTAGAATATGTATATAATGACTGCAAGTTGAGAGTAGGGGATAAGGAGATGACAGCCAATCTAATATTACTAAGTATGAGTAACTTTGATATAATATTAGGAATGGATTGGCTATCTGCAAACCATACTGTTTTAGATTGTTACGCTAAGACAGTTATATTTCCTAACCCTACTAGATATGTTGTAAAGTTTAATAAAGATAAATGAAAGGAATAGATATGATTATTACATGATTTCTGATTTAGAAAACCTTCAACATATCAAGGTTTCATTGCGTACGTGGTAGATATGGATAAGGCACATCCGGAGTTGACAGATATCACTGTGGTCAGTGAGTACCCAGATGTTTTCCAGGACGAATTGCCAGGGTTACCACCAGACAGAGAGATGGAGTTCTATATAGATCTGGTGCTTGGTACGGAGCCTATTTCGAGACCACCTTATCGCATGGCCTTAGTCGAGCTGGAGGAGCTCAAGAGACAGTTACAGGAGCTGTTGGATAGGGGCTTTGTACGATCGAGTGTTTCACCTTGGGGAGCACCAGTTTTGTTTGTGAGGAAGAAGGATGGGAGCCTCCGATTGTGTATAGACTATCGATTGTTGAATAAGGCCACCGTCAAGAGTAGATACCCCCTTCCATGCATTGACGACTTGCTAGATTAGCTTCAGGGAGCACAGGTCTTTTTTAAGATTGACCTAAGGTCTGGGTATCATCAGCTGAAGGTTCAGAGTGGAGATGTACCCAAGACAGCATTTCGTACCCGATATGGCCATTATGAGTTCTTGGTCATGCCATTCGGATTGACGAATGCTCCAGCTGCTTTCATGGCTTTGATGAACGATGTGTTCAAGCCATATTTGGACCAGTTTGTTATCATCTTCATCGATGACATATTGGTGTATTTGAGATCCAAGAGGAGCACGAGGAGCACCTCAGGATCGTGCTGCAGACGTTACGGGAGCATGAGTTATATGCTAAGCTCAGCAAGTGTGACTTTTGGTTGTCACAGATCTCGTTTTTGGGACATGTCGTATCGAGAGATGGTGATCAGTTGATCCATCTAAGATAGAGGTTGTAGTTCAGTGGGAACAGCCGAGGACAGTCACTGAGATCAGGAGTTTTCTGGGTTTAGCTGGATACTATCGGAGATTCGTTGAGGGATTTTTGAAGTTGGCTGCTCCGTTGACACGTCTTACTCGAAAGAGTATACCGTTCGTATGGAACGAGGATTGTGAGAAGAGTTTTGAGGAGTTGAAGCGTCGATTGACCACCACTCCGATTCTCACTATCCCTACCAGCTCAGGAGGATTTGCAGTGTATACCGATGCTTCGCATCAGGGACTGGGCTGTGTATTGATGCAGGACGGGAAGGTAGTTGCTTATGGATCCAGACAGCTGAAGGATCATGAGAAGAACTATCCGACCCATGATTTGGAACTATCAGCAGTAGTGTTTGCGTTGAAAGTATGGCGCCACTACTTGTATGGTGAGAAGTTCCAGATATTTACCGACCACAAGAGCCTCAAGTACCTGTTCTCACAGAAGGAGCTGAACATGAGATAGAGAAGATGGCTAGAGCTTCTGAAGGACTACGATTGTGAGATACTTTATCATCCGGGTAAGGCTAACGTTGTAGCCGATGCCTTGAGCAGGAAGAGCCTGGGGATGGTATAGTACATGATGGTTAGGGAACATGATTTGCTAGAGCAGTTTGCCAGCCTCAATTTGGGAGTCGTGCCTTCTGACATGGATACAGGCTATGTGGTAGCTAGTCTACGCTTGGAGCCGGACCTGTTTGACAGAATCAGAGTGGCTCAGCAGACTGATCCACTTTGTATGGATGTGAGTAGTCAAATGCAGAAGGGCACTGTGACTGATTTTGAGTTGAGTTCTGATGGACTACTGAGGTTCAGAGGTAGATTTTGTGTTCCCGAGGATCCAGGACTTAGGAGATTGATATTGGCCGAAGCTCATTCGTTGAGGTATACGTTACATCCGGGGAGTAACAAGATGTATCAGAACCTTCGAAAGGTATACTGGTGGTCGAGTATGAAGAAAGAAGTAGCAGACTTCGTGGCAAAGTGTCTCGTATGTCAGCAGGTGAAGGTAGAGCATCAGAAACCTGCAGGGTTATTGCAGCCTCTACCTATACCGACATGGAAATGGGAGCATATCACCATGGATTATATGATGGGTTTATCGAGGACCCACAGGAATCACAATGCTATATGGGTGATCGTTGATAGACTGACGAAGTCAACCCACTTCCTAGCTATGAGAGCTACCGATACTCTGAGTTCATTAGCAGAACTGTACGTACGCGAGGTAGTGAGGTTACACGGTGTACCAGTGAGCATAGTCTCTGATAGGGATTCCCGTTTCACATCCCACTTTTGGGGACATTTTCAGGAAGCCATGGGAACCCAGTTGAGTTTGAGCACCGCTTTCCATCCTCAGATAGATGGTCAGTCAGAGAGGACTATACAGACTCTGGAGGACATGTTGAGAGCATGTGTGCTAGACTATCGAGGCTCCTGGGATGACCACCTGCCACTAGCCGAGTTCGCCTACAACAACAGTCATTATTCGAGTATCGGGATGGCACCGTATGAGGCTTTGTTTGGCCGTAGATGTCGTTCCCCTATTGGATGGGAAGAAGTGGGTGACCGTAAGATTTTTGCTCCTGACTTGGTTACGCAAGCATCTGAGGACGTCCGCTTGATAGTAGAGAGACTGAGGACAGCTCAGAGCAGACAGAAGAGTTACGCTGACAGGAGACGTAGGCCACTAGAGTTTGCAGTTGGTGAATTCGTGTTTTTGAGAGTTTCTCCTTCCAAGGGCATAGCGAGATTTGGGAAGAGAGGGAAACTAAATCCTCGCTACATTGGACCCTTTGAGATACTTGATCGAGTGGGAGATAAGGCGTATAGGTTGGCATTGCCACCGGACTTATCAGGTGTCCACAACGTCTTCCACATATCGATGCTTCGGAAGTATCACCCGGATCCATCACGTGTGATTAGTTACGAGCCTTTGGAGCTCCGAGAGGACTTGTCATATGTAGAGAGACCAATTCGGATATTGGATAGGAAGGAGAAGGTATTGAGATCGAAGACCATCGGATTAGTGAAGATTCTCTGGCAGCATCATACTTCAGAGGAAGCTACTTGGGAGCTAGAGAGTCTGATGCGAGAGGAGTACCCTCACCTATTTGAGGACTGACTTGGTTCTAATTTGGAGGATCAAATTTTCTGAGTGGGGGAGGATTGTCAGACCCAAATTTTTGTAGCTTATTTCCTTATGATTCCTATGTGTATGAACACTATGTAATTATGGTTGAATCATAAGAAGAGTATTTACTAGATTTAAAGTGTTAGTGAAATGAATTAACATGCAAAAGCTACATAAAATGCCTAATGTGGACGATGGGTATCACAGGCTAAACCGAGTCATTCTAAATCATTCTGACTAAAAATAAGAACTTAAAATAAGAGAGCGTAGAGAACTCATGAAGGAAAGTCAGCTTGATTTAGACCCGAACATACAAAACGAGAGTAAAAGCTAAAAAGGGTAAAATGGACCTTTTTGGCGAGAAAAGGAGTTTCGGGTGAAATTATCCACCGGGAGCGTTTGGAATATAAAGAGGAGAGTGTAAGACATAATATATGACACTTTCGAAATTTGGAGAAAAAGTCAACTTAGTCAATGGTTAAGGAAAAAAGTCAACTATAGTTAAGAAAGTGGACTTTTGCCATAGTTGACTAATCATGGTCAAAAATTAACCTAAGTGTGGAGAAAAATTTGGAGAAAAATATTCTTGGCCAGAATACAAGATAATCATCCCGGAAGTAAGGAAAATTTATTCGGAAGGATTTCGGAATAAATTTAATGGTTAAAAATGTAATGGGCCTAAGGTGAAAATTTTAAAGCCCATTAACGTATACTAAATGTATATCGAAATTTTTAGGTCCTTTAGATCGAATTGTTGGACCAATTGATCGGCCAAATTTTGAGACAATAAAAGGCCCGAGGTGTAGTAAAAATTTCAGCCCGAAAGCCCATTAGGAAAGCCCAAACCGAGAAGCCCAATTGGAAAAGCCCATGAGATAAATATCTAACCATAGTTAAAGTTAACTATGACTCATAAGGTTACTCATAAGGTGACTCATGGTTCAGATTTGGAAAGTCAAGCATAATGGCTGAAAAGTAAGGCTTAATGGCTAAGTAAGTGGCTTATAAATGCAGCCACATCATTGTCATCTTCACCACACCAATTCCGGCTAGAGAAGAAACCATTGAAACCATAACCATCCAAGCTTTCTCTCACTAGAAATCACTAGGAATTAGACATATTTGGAACTTGTATTCTTCATGGAAGTTGTTCCAAATTGAAAGAAGATTAACATATGTTGGAATTGGCTATCAAGGAGCCATAGAGTGCAAACCGAGAGCCTCCAAAGTTTCGGCCAAAGGGTGAACACAACAATTGGTATATTTTCTAATTTCCAATTTCATATATGTTAATGTATGAATGATTTTAAGTATGTTGATATATGTTTTAAGCATTGAAACATATTAAATCACCATAAAGAGGGTTAGGCCGAGAGTGATGAATGGGATATTGAAATATGTCAATTTGATTTTAAGACATAAATGGATTAGTACACATGTATTAATGTTAATGGTATAATTAGAATTAATCAAATTGATTAATTAATACATGTAAATTGTTGGCAATCAAGGTGTTTGATAAAATGCCTAAATGAACAATATGATGATTGGTAATGTTGCCTACCAAGTGTTTGTGAAAATACCTAAGTGAAAATGGCTAGGAAATAGGCATGTATGGCATGCCATGGTGGAAAACCGAGAATGGCTAGTTCTCGGCCATGGCATGTGGCCGAGAGGCCCAATGGGCCAAGCCCAATATTTTTAGGCCCAATAGGGTGTAATAGGCCTAAGACAAGCCCAATAAGAGTTGGTGGGCCCCACAAGCCCAATAGGCCCAACAAAAGTGAATAGTAAAATGAAAATGGACTTAAGGCCTAGTTAGGCCCATTAAGGATTTTAAGGCCCATTAAGGGAAAGTAAACTGTATTAATGTGTAATACAGTAGGAAAATTATAATTAACCCGTGGAATGGTTATTTACAGCTCCGGAGTTTACATTGAGAGCTGATCGGACTGCGGGATTTAGCAGCACCGAGGAAGTGAGGTCACGTGATGTGATCCGAGGTAAGGGACTTTTGCAAGTAGTTAGAGATACCTGCACGTATTTTCAACTGCTTCTGCATTCACTTAAAAACTCTGAGGGTCAGAGAAAGTGAATAATAATTATTGCGACCCGATAGTGGCAAATTACGATTTTGCCCCTAGTTAGTCAAAAAGTTAACTTTTGTGAGAAGTTGCAAAAAGCATGGAAAATACTATTGTGAGTGTTTAATTGCTATTAGCATGAAAATAAATAGATGGGCTAATGATTTTAAGGTTGATATGACTTAAGCACACTTTATGGTGCTGATTTTAATGTTTTGTAAACAATCCCTTTTAAATAGCCATCTATCATATTTTGTGAGAATGAATCGTGCCAGAGCATATCTCGCACTGGGATTCATATGTTTTCCACATAATATTAGTGCTGGGTTTTGATACGCACTAGATTTTCATGACATGCATGATAGAGTACTGGAGTTCTCACTCGTACTTAGCTTTGAATGATATATGCATGACAGAGTGCTAGAGCGTTGCTCGTACTCGATTCTTCATGGTTTATACATGACATAGTACTGGGAGCTATTGCTCGTACTTGATTTTGATATTGTGCATAGCATAGTACTGGGAGCCATTGCTCGTACTTGATTTAATACATAAACTATGCATTGACCTAGTTGCTAGAGATTGCTCGCACTAGAGTTGAGTTTTGTGATGTGAAACAGTGTTTGAGCGGAGTGACGACTGTGAGTCGCACTCAAGACGCACACTGTATGTGATATGTAATACATGTTAAAACCCATGCCTGTATCTTTGTGTGACTGTGTGTCATAGCTAGAGAGGATATCCGCATGAGGTTGATATAGACGTGGTATAAATATTTCCATAGTTTCGAGGGCTAAGCCTATGGGAGGCACCCTGGCTGTGAGGGTCCACGGGTGTACTTTGTACCGTGTTTGGGACACGAGGTGTACGCTGTACCGTGTGTTACGTAGCTGGCGGTTGACATTGGACTGACGATCCACTCGTTACAGCAGTGATTGCCGCACACCGAGTACTGTGTTGCATGGGATCACTTTTCGGATATGATCATAATCCAGGATACTATTTGCATTTACCACAGAGTCTCACATGATATATCACATTGATTGACCGATTTAAACTGCGGACAGACCTGAGGGATGGGTCAGACTCCGATTTGTGTTGTGAATCATTTGATGCCATATTTATTGTGATTTAAATATACATGGCATGATTTACATAAAGGCATGATTTATATACAATGCATTGTTTTGCACTACATGCCTATATTTGAGAAATAAAGCATGACTTCTGTACATGGGATTTATTCTGTACAAGTACATATATATTATATTTCAAGACATGCTTTTAAAGTGAGTTAAGGAAATAAGGTTTTCAAGGCATAGCACTATTTTGAGTAGATAGTGTGGATATCTACTTGCTTGCCTGATTTCCTTACTGAGCGCGTTATGCTCACCCCCCTTTTCTTTACATCTCTCTACAGAGCGTCGGTAGAGCGAGAGTTATCGTGGGAGAGTGTCCCAGAGTCCACTGCTAGTTCCTATAGATTCATCAGGTATACTTATTATGTACAGTCATGTATCTAAACATAGAAACAGCACAGTGATGTATACGTTATATATTATGGGGAATGTAATTGTATTAGATTTTATAAAATCTTACATGTATAATAAAAGCAGCTACAGTCAGAATTAATATATTGACATATATGTATGAGAATGGATATTATGGTAAATGAAGACTCTGACATCGAATGACAGCCCAACCATTGAAGAGGAGAAAGGTATGTTAAAATGCGAAAAATTTATTGTGATTTTTGGTTAAAGTCAAGGATTGAAACTGGGGTCCTGACAGGATGGTGTCAGAGCAAAAGTTGGTCTGATGTGAGTCGGTGTTAGAAAATAGGAAAGTGTACATCCCTATAGTACTGTGCTGTGTTTAGATATAACTGTGTATACCAGATAGGAAATGGACTGATTCACTATTATGAATGCAGGAACTTTACCGATATGGCAAATACGCCTAGTGGTAGAGTTACTAGAGGTAGGGCTCGAGGCCGGGGAGATAGACCTAGGGGACGAGCCTATGCCAGACCATTACCTACGCACGAGACTGCAGGTGCTACTGAGGCACTCGATTGTGATGAGACGCGCTTCACGAGATTAGAGCGTGGTCTCGAGACTATTATAGAGATACTGGCACAGACAATGCCAGGTAGGCAGAGACAGGAGGCAGGAGCTGCTACAGGAGAGGCAGTTGCCCCTGATACACCTACGCAGACAGCTGATGCACAGAGGACAGTAGATACTCCTACACCCCCACCGGTTTCGGGTGGAAGTGGATTAGGATATGGATGTGACCTGCATCGATTGAGGGAGTTCCAGAAGTTTAGACCTCCATCATTTAGTGGGGTCAAGAACCCCGTGGCTGCCGAGGAGTGGTTAGCAGAGCTGGAGAAGCTCTATGGATTCTTCGAGTGCACGACCTCGGAGATGGTCCCGTTTGCTGCGTTCCTACTAAAGGGAGCTGCAGAGCATTGGTGGAAGTCCACCCGACTTATATTGAGATCCCGTCACACAGATATCAGTTGGGATATATTCCAGGAGGCCTTCAGGAGGCAGTTTATTCCCGACACTGCACAACGGAAGTTACAGGCAGAGTTTTTGGGACTACACCAGGGGAGTCTATCTGTGGACGAGTATGAGACTCGATTCCTATCCCTAGGAAGATATGACCTGGATACCATGTACAGTGAGACCAGGAAGGTCCACAGGTTTATCGACGGGTTGAGACCAGTGCTGCGGTCCAAGTTGGTTCCGCTAGACATAGTGACTTATGAGGAGGCAGTGCGCAGGGCGCAACTATGTGAGCAGGACTACGAGAGGAATGCTTCTGAGTTTGGGAAGTTTAGCCGTAGCCTAGACTTGCAGAAGAGGAGACCCGCAAAAGATTTTAGTTATCAAGGGGGACCGCGATGAAGGCCATTGTCATGGGAGGGCATTGTCATGGGAGGACCGCGACCTGCTATTGTGAGTGTTTAATTGCTATTAGCATGAAAATAAATAGATGGGCTAATGATTTTAAGGTTGATATGACTTAAGCACACTTTATGGTGCTGATTTTAATGTTTTGTAAACAATCCCTTTTAAATAGCCATCTATCATATTTTGTGAGAATGAATCGTGCCAGAGCATATCTCGCATTGGGATTCATATGTTTTCCACATATTATTAGTGCTGGGTTTTGATACGCACTAGATTTTCATGACATGCATGATAGAGTACTGGAGTTCTCACTTGTACTCAGCTTTGAATGATATATGCATGACAGAGTGCTAGAGCATTGCTCGTACTCGATTCTTCATGGTTTATACATGACATAGTACTGGGAGCTATTGCTCGTACTTGATTTTGATATTGTGCATAGCATAGTACTGGGAGCTATTGCTCGTACTTGATTTAATACATAAACTATGCATTGACCTAGTTGCTAGAGATTGCTCGCACTAGAGTGGAGTTTTGTGATGTGAAACAGTGTTTGAGCGGAGTGATGACTGTGAGTCGCACTCAAGATGCACACTGTATGTGATATGTAATACATGTTAAAACCCATGCCTGTATCTTTGTGTGACTGTGTGTCATAGCTTGAGAGGATATCCGCATGAGGTTGATATAGACGTGGTATAAATATTTCCATAGTTTCGAGGGCTAAGTCCTATGGGAGGCACCCTGGCTGTGAGGGTCCACGGGTGTACTTTGTATCGTGTTTGGGACACGAGGTGTACGCTGTACCATGTGTTACGTAGCTGGCGTTTGACATTGGACTGACCATCCTCCCGTTACAGCAGTGATTGCCGCACATCGAGTACTGTGTTGCATGGGATCACTTTTCGGATATGATCATAATCCAAGATACTATTTGCATTTACCACAGAGTCTCACATGATATATCACATTGATTGACCGATTTAAACTGCAGACAGACCTGAGGGATGGGTCGGACTCCGATTTGTGTTGTGAATCATTTGATGCCATATTTATTGTGATTTAAATATACATGGCATGATTTACATAAAGGCATGATTTATATACAATGCATTGTTTTGTACTACATGCCTATATTTGAGAATAAAGCATGACTTCTGTACATGGGATTTATTCTGTACAAGTACATATATATTATATTTCAAGACATGCTTTTAAAGTGAGTTAAGGAAATACTGCTTTCAAGGCATAGCACTATTTTGAGTAGATAGTGTGGATATCTACTTGCTTGCCTGATTTCCTTACTGAGCGCGTTATGCTCACCCCCCTTTTCTTTACATCTCTCTACAGAGCGTCAGTAGAGCGAGAGTTATCGTGGGAGAGTGTCCCAGAATCCACTGCTAGTTCCTATCGATTCATCAGGTATACTTATTATGTACAGTCATGTATCTAAACATAGAAACAGCACAGTGATGTATACGTTATATATTATGGGGAATGTAATTGTATTAGATTTTATAAAATCTTACATTTATAATAAAAGCAGCTACAGTCAGAATTAATATATTGACTTGTATGTATGAGAATGGATATTATGGTAAGTGAAGACTCTGACATCGAATCACAGCCCAACCATTGAAGAGGAGAAAGGTATGTTAAAATGCGAAAAATTTATTGTGGTTTTTGGTTAAAGTCAAGGATTGAAACTGGGGTCCTGACAAAATCGAATCACCACTTTTGTATCATTTGTTGGTGTTGCTATTGCCTCCACCCAGTTAGAGACATAATCAATAGCAAGGAGAATGTATAGCTTCCCAAAAGATGGAGGAAATGGCCCCATAAAATCGATACCCCATGCATCAAAGATTTCCACTTCTAGAATATTTGTCAAAGGTAGTTCATGCCTTCTTGAAATGTTTCCAATCTTTTGACATCTGTCACATATTTTTACAAACATGTAGCTATCTTTAAACACACTAGGCTAATAAAAACCTGATTGCAACACCTTTGCTGCTGTACGTTCTGCACCAAAATGGCCTCCATATGCTGCAGCATGACAGTGGCGTAGAATTTCCTGAACTTCGTCTTCTGGCACGCACCTTCTTATAATCTGGTCTGGACACTTCTTAAACAACAGAGGGTCATCCTAAAAATACGAGTTGACATCATGGAAGAATTTCTTCCTTTGTTGATAAGTTAAACCACTTGAAATTAATTCTCTTGCTAAGTAATTCATTATGTCTGCGAACCAGGGAAGATTTGCATCAATCTTCATTATTGTTTCATCTGGAAACTCCTCTTGAATAGGCTGTTCTTGCTGAATTTCAGATTACTCCAACCTAGACAATTGATCAGCTACAACATTTTTGGATCCTTTTTTGTCCCTGATCTCAAAATCAAATTCTTTTAAAAGCAAGATCCATCTAATAAGTCTGGGTTTGGCATCCTTCTTTGCAAATAGATACCGAATAGCAGCATGGTCTGTATAGACAATGACCTTACCCCCAATTAAGTTTGGTCTGAATTTATCAAATGCATGTACAACTGTAAGCATCTCCTTCTCCGCTGTTGTGTAATTTTTCTGAGCTTCATCTAAGGTCCTGCTTGAGTAATAGATAGCTCGAAAAATCTTATCTCTTTTCTGCCCAAGGATTGCTCCAATTGCAAAATCACTCGTGTTGCACATCAGTTCAAACGGTTCTATCCAATCAGGTGCGATCATAATAGGTGTAGAAAAAAGCTCCTTCTTGATCTTTTCGAATGCTTGCAAGCAAAGATCATCAAAGATAAAATCAACAACTTTTTCTAATAAATTACATAAAGGTGTTGAGATCTTCGAAAAGTCCTTGATAAATCTATGATAGAAGCCTGCATGTCACAAAAAGCTACTCGTGACTTTAACTGATTTTGGAGGGAAAAGCTTTTCAATAGTATCGACTTTAGTTCTATCCATCTCAATGCCGTGAGCTGAAATTTTATGTCCAAGGATAATTCCTTCTTGCACCATAAAATGACACTTCTCCCAATTTAAGACGAGATTCATCTCTTCACATCTCTGCAAAACAAGTGCTAAATTAGATAAACATTGGTCAAAAGTCTTACCAAATACCGAGAAGTCATCCATGAAGACTTCTATTATCTCTTCAACCATGTCAGCGAAGATCGACATCATGCATCTCTGGAAGGTTACTGGGGCATTACACAAACCAAAAGGCAACCTCCTATATGCAAAAGTTCCATATGGGCAAGTGGAGGTTGTTTTCTCTTGATCTTCTGGGGCTATCGCAATCTGGTTATAGCTTGAGTAGCCGTCTAAAAAGTAATAATAACTGTACCCGGCTAGTCTATCTAACATTTGGTCAATGAACGGAAGCCGAAAGTGGTCTTTCCTAGTAGTTTTGTTCAGCTTCCTATAATCGATGCAGACTCTCCAACCTGTTACCTTTCTGGTGGATATGATTTCATCGTTGGTGTCACAAACTACTGTCATTCCACCCTTTTTAGGCACAACTTGCATACAACTCACCCAAAAACTATCATATATCGCATAAATAATGATATCATCCAAACAACATCACAAAGTAATTGCAATATGCCCAAAATTGGTTACATCAATTCTAGGAAAAAAAGAGTTTAGTTCATAGACATCATAATAAACATCCAAGAAATCAAATCTAACATCCCAAGAACAAATATGGTGAAAAAGGTAAAAAAAAAAAATGAAGTTTCAATGGAGCTAAATTAATCTTGAAGTCTTGAGCAGCAGCCTCCTTCGAAATTCTGATAAAAAAGACTATTTATAAGGTTTCCAAATACTAAATCACGAAAGGCCACATAGCAAAATAGTGTTGCCCTAATCAGACTGCTATGCTACGACAATGGTATTAATTCCTCAAATCTGCTATGCACTATCCAGTTTCTTCTATTGCTGCAGCATAAGTCATGATCAGCACCCTGTAACTTCAATTCTTCACGAAATTATTGAAACCAGCTCCAAAAGCCTCGACTTCTCTTAATTGTTCTTTTTCTTGCACAATTACGCAAAACACATAAAACATACCTAATATTGCAAAGAATAAATCAAATAACTAAGTAAAAAGGGTCCTAAACATATATAAAATTCAGTGCTAACACTTTAACAAATCATTTTCAAATGTTAGCAAACCCACTAATCACTTGCTCAAAAGCAATAAAATAGGATTTTTTAAAGCATCATGCTTTTGTTTTTATGCACATTTCTCAAAACCCACTCTTTGCCCTTCAATCACCCAATATCATTTCTTAGTACCACACTCTAGCAAAACATTTAAGGGCCCAAATTGTGCACAAATATCTCTAAGAGTCCACACAATTCCCTTTCCTTGATTTACTCGGGGTGCGACTCTCTTGCTCTTAGCTTCTCGCTCTTTTGGCTCAACTTACTCCGATGTATCCTCGAGAGCTGTAATTCATTCATCAAATGCTCGAGTTAGTGTTACTAACTCTCATTCGATTATGTATGTTACCCAATGCCTTAAATATTCATTTGCCCTTTTTGGGTAAGCTCATTCCATAACACCATCTTAAATTCATACCCAGAACACCATTATCATCTTAAGATGTCCTATTCACCTTTTATTCCCCTACATTTCACTTTCTCACACTAACCTATTTATAGATTATAATCTTCCATTGCATTCTAGATAGTTCCTACCATTAATATTCACACCCAACAACTCCAAAGTTAATAAATAGACAATGTATTTGGATCGGTACATTAGAAACTCACCTAGATTGATTTCCCCTGCTCCAAATGGAAATGCACCTTTGCTCCTTCAATCCCACAAACGGGGTAATGCCTCCAAACTATGTTGTTCTTCTCTTTGATGTGAACAACTTTTTGTCTAACAGCCTTCCCTCAATTCTTCTTGAAAATAGGGGGATTTAGAGAGAGAAAATTAAGTTTTTGGATTGAAAATGGTAGAGTGAGAGTGTTTCCTAAACTCTACAAATCCAACTGCTCCTATTTATAGATTTAGCTTGATGAGATCAATCTGCCTTGGGTGGAGATCGATCTGGTCCTCTTAAAATCCCTCTTTTTCATGACATTTGAAGGTAGGAGATCGATCTGTCGAAACCTTGAGATCGATTTGGCTAGGGAGGAGATCAATCTGTTCTAACCCGAGAACTAAGGAAATTGATTTGTTTGCCTTAAAAATCGATCCTCTCATTATAGAAAGTTTAGCAGATCGATCTGACTCCATTGGAGATCGATCTGCACTGTTCTTGTTCCTCGAATAAGAGCATTTTGGCTCTTCCAGATCGATCTCTCATTCTATGAGTTCGATCTGCCATTCATATTTTCTAAATTTTACTGCAGTTTTTTTTGTAAAAACTTATACCAAAACACCATTAATTTGCTGCCATAGTCATCTTCTCATTCAATCACCTTTAAGACTTGAAAATGGCATCTATTCACACTTTATACAAATTAAAACTTGTGTGAAATCTTTGTATAACCAAAGGTATATAATATAAACTAAATGGAAGTGCACAACCCATGCAATCTTCATTCCATTTTATCACACCACTCATATTCCATTCCACTCACATTCATCATACATCACAAACTCTTACTATAAGTGTACATTTAATTTATGGACTTTACATCACTTATACTTCACATTACAAGTACATCACCATTTACATATATACAAAATTATACATATATAGGGTCTCACACTAAATCCACCCATTTTTAAGAAGGTTTGAGGGAAGTTTATTAGACGCAAAGTTGTTCACATCAAGGAGAAGAAGAACATAGCTTGGAGGCATTCCCCCATTTTTTGGATTTAGGGGACATGGAGCATTGTCATTTGGGGTGAGAAGGAAATCCAAAGAGGCAAGTTTCTAAAGCACCAACTCAAGTACATTTGTTTAAGTTATTGATTTTAGAGTTGATTGGTGTGCTTATTAATGTTAGAAACTATCTAGAATGCAATGTAATGATTATAACTTAGAAATGGGTTAGTGTGAGAAAGTGAAATGTAGAGGTAATAATGATGGATAGGATATCATAAGGTGATAATGGTGTTGTGGTTATGGATTTAAGATGGTGTTATGGAATGAATTGTGAGACTTACCCAAAAGGGGTAAAATGAGTATTTAAGGCATTGGGTAGAATGCATAGTTGAATAAGAGTTAGCAACATTAACTCAAGTGTTTGATGAATGAATTACAGCTCCCGAGGATACACCAGAGCAAGTTAAGCCAAGCGCGCAAGAAAGCTAAGAGGAAGAGAGTCGCACCCGAGTAAATCGAGGTAAAGGAATTGTGTGGACTCTTAGAGATATCTGCGTACAATTTGGGCACTTAATGTTTTCTAGATTGCATGTGGTTGTAGGAAATGAATTGGGTGTTTGAAGGGCAAAGTTGGGTTTTGATGAAATGTTCACTAAAACAAAAGCATGGTGCTTTTAAAACCTTATTTTATTGCTTTTAGCAAGTGTTTGGTAGGTTGGCTAACATTTGAAATGATTTACATAAGAAATAACTTGATTTGGTTTTATAACCATGCTTTGCAAAGAATTGAGCCACCTACATGGTTTTCGTGAGAATGAAAGCGTGCTAGAGTATGTCTCGCATGAGATTTGATGTGTTTTTATACGCATGAGTACTGGAGCTTAGCTCACACTAGTTTTCACATGGATTTCTATGATGTTGTGCTGGAGCTTAGCTCGCACATACCTTATACTGGTTTTGACATGGTGCTGGAGCATAGCTCGCACTAGATGTCAACCATACTTGTTGTCGTGCTTGAAATCACTCGCACGTGATTTTATGACATGATTGTCGTGCTAGGAGCTTCGGGTAGACTCTGTGTCACACCGATTAAATAGGCTTGCACGTGCATTTTGAGATGTGGCGTGATATGATTGTTGATATGGGTCCACGGAGTACACTGTACCGTGCAGGTAGGATGGAGTACATTGTATCGTGTTTAGATTGTGATATGCCATCTTTGAACGATGTTTAGATCTGCTATGGACCGACGGGTTGGACATAACCCACCTCCCGTGTGGAAGCAGATAGTGGTGATACTTCGCACACCTAATCAGTGTAGTCTGGGATCACAAGATATGGCCATAGTCCTAGAGGAGATTTTCCTTATTATATTGCCTATCTCACATGTCTTTTATTATGAATGAATCCATGTTTTGAAAATGTATTGTGAGTCAGGATAGTCCGAGGGAGGGGCTAAGTCCTAACAAGCATTGATTTCATTGAGATGAAATAACATGATTTGCTTGAGAAAGTATGATAATGGCTTTAAAGTGCACTTACGCATGATGGTTTTCCATGCTTTATTTATGAAATATGCATGATGATTTATGCCATGCTTTGAATTTGATTTGTGTACTAACAAATAGCATGATTTGCTTTACATGCCATTAGCACAAGCATGAACTAATAATGCTTTTGAGATGTGAATGAGAAACTGTTTGGTTTTGAGCATGGCATCACGATCACGTAGATAGTGCAGTATCTACTTGTTCGCATAATTGCCTTACTGAGCGTGTGGTTTACTCACCCACCCTTATTTTCCCCTCTCTACAAAGATTTGAGTATAGATTGAGAGCGACTGGAGGCTTTCCCTTTTGGTATCTGCTGCATCCCATCACGTAAGGTATACACACTGATGTAATTTTGTATTTAAACTTTCTATAGCATAGTAGCATTTTGAAGGTAACCATTGGGGATGTAAAGCAATGTAAGCACATGAAAGCAACAACTCTGATTTATCTAATCAAGTGTTTACTTCTAAATTATAATGCAAATTAAATTGTTGGTTGGATGAGGTAGACATTGATACACAACCCAATCGTTTGAGAGTGTAGCTGATCACGATCGAGGTAAGGTAAGGACGAAAAATAATTAATGTATGAAAAGCAAAAAAATTTGAGACGAATTTTGGTAAGTTGAGGGTCGTGACACCTCTAGGCCCCGCTCTCACTGCTAACTAATCCTACAACTCCAAGTACTTTCAAGTACTTATGGTACAACGAACTCCGTGTGTTATAAACGGTACAAAGTACTCCATGGACCCAATATCAAGGTTTGAGGTGTCTGCTATAGGTCTTAGCCCTCATACCATGGATAATAATTTCGATAGCCCTCTGTCATATCTCAAAATGCACGTGCAAGCATGTAAATCGGTGTGACATACAATCTGCACAAGGCTCCAAGCACGACTATTTCATGCTATCTCTTTTAAAACTAGTACGTGCAAGTAAACTCCAGCATGACCTCATGCACATTTCATAAAATCTAGTGCGAGTAATGCTCCAGCACTATGTCATGTAAAATTAAGGATGAGCAATGCTCCAATGATCTATCATGTATTAATCATAGAAAATCAAGTCTGAGCAATGCTCCAGTACTATGTTATGCATTTAATGTAAAATCTAGTACGAGCGGTGCTCCAACACTATCTTATGCACAATCATGTATCACTCCAGTACTCTTTCATGCATACTCATGAAAATCTAGTGCGAGTAATTCTTCAGCACCAATTTATGCTGAAAACATATAAAATCCAGTGCGAGTGGTGCTCTAGCACTATTTGTTTTTACACAACTCGATATATGGCTTATTTAAAAGAGATTCACCCAAATAAATCAAATCGGTACTATATTGTGCGATTTTCGTATTTAACATGAAAACATCAGCCCATTTATCTATGCATTTGCTAAACAGCATTAAAACCACTCAAAAACACACTTTTCATGCTTTTCACAACTTTTCCTAACTTTCCTAATTTTTGACCTTTTTACCATTAGTAGGGGTAAAATCATAAATTTCCCATATCAGGTCGCTAAAATTTTTATTTACTTTCTCTAACCCTCAGACTTTTTTAAGTGAATGTAAATGCAGAAGAAAATACGTGTATGTATCTCTAACTACTCACAAAAGTTCCTTACCTCGGATCACGTCATGTGACCTCACTTCCTCGGTGCTGCTCAATCTCGCAGTCTGATTCGCTCCGATTACAATCTCCGAAGCTGAATATAACCATTTATTTAGTTAATTTCACTTTTTCATCAATATTACACTGAGTGGGCCCTTTTTACACTTATTGGGCTTTAACAACTCTTAATGGGCCTAATATTGTCTGATGCCTATTACACTTTACTATTCATTTCAATTGGGCCTATTGGGCTTGTAGGGTCCGCCAACTCTTATTAGGCTTGTCCGAGGCCCATAACATCTCATTGGGCTGAAACCAAATCGGCTTGGTCCACTTGACCTCTCGGCTATGGCATGTAGTTGAGAGCCATACATGCCGCCCATGGCCAAGACGATCCATATGGACAAATTGATTAAATCTAAGCATGTCATGATTATGTATACATGCTTACCAACCTATCCATGTCTTAAAATCACATGGGTATTCATCAAAACTCATATACCAACTTCCGACCATCACATGTTCATAGTGTTTTCATGTGTTTCAATTCATAAAACATATACCAATCAACTCTATATAACTCATAGATCAATATATATGAAGTTGGAAGCTTAAAAACTCACCTAGCTTATACTTCCCCCTTTGGCCAAAACTTCCTTGATTTTTGGGTTGCTCAATATGGCTCCTTAATAACTGATTTCAAGATATGTTATTCCTATCTCAATATGGAACAACTTTCATGCAAATCACTTGTTCCAAATATGTCCTAACCTAGTGATTTCTAGTGAGAGAAAGCTTGAAATATAGTTTGGTCATAATTTCCTTAAGCTTGCCGAAAATGAAAAGATGAAGATGATGGTGTGTTGGCTGATTTTATAGCCTAAAGACTTAATCATTAAGTCCTAAAGTCAGCCATCATATTTGACTTTTAAAAAGTTTAGGTGATGGTTACCAAATTGGATTTTGCTACCTTTTATTAATGGATTTTAACTTATACGAATGGGCTTTCCAATTGGGCTTTCGGTTTGGGCTTTTCTCTTGGGCTTTTCGGCTGAAATTTTTATAGCTATTGGGCCTTCAATTGTCTCAATATTGGGCCCACCAAATGGTCCAACAATTCAGCCCATTGGGCTTTCTAAATTCTGCCCACACTTGTTATACCTTAATGGGCTTTAAAATTTCAACTTGGCCCATTTCGTTTTACTTGTTAAATTTAATCCGGATTTCATCCAAATAAATTTTTCTTACTTCAGGGGATGAATATCTTGTATTTTAACCAAAAATATTTCTTCCCCAATTTTCTAACCATACTTAGGTTAAATTCTAACCATGGTTAGTCAACTATGCTCAAAGTCCACTTTCTTAACCACCATTGACTTTTCTAAACCATTGACCACATTTGACTTTTTCTCAAAAATCCAAAAGTGTCTCTGTCCATGGTTCACACTCTCATTTTTATGTTTTGGTCATTTTCGGGAGGCGAATATATCAATTACACCTCAAACGGACCATTTTGGACTCGTTTAGCCCCCTTTTGGCTTTTACTCTACTTCAATGTGTTCGAGACCAAATCAAACCGAATTTCCTTCATGAACTATCTATATTTTCACATTAAAAGTTCTTCTCTTCAGTCAGGATGATTTAGATCCTCTCGGTTTAGTCTGTGGCTCTTATAGCCATTATTCGGCCTTTACGTAGTTTATGTGTGTTTAACCACTTTACTTACAATTTCTGTGTAGTAAATACTCTTCTTATGATTCAACCAACATAATACAATGTTTGCACATATTAGAATCATAAAGAATAAGCTACATCAAAAATTCGGGTCTTACATATATCACATGATTTTGCATGATTTTATGATACGGGTAGACCTGATGGATGGGTCGAAACCTAGATTGATGTGTTATGAATGATTGAAATGCCATATTTACTGTGATTTGAATATAAATGGAATGATTTATCTAAAGACATTATGAAATCTTAAAGATGCATTGTTTTGCATGAAATGCCTATATTTGAGAACTCAACATGATTTCTGTGCATGAGATTTAAATCTGTACAATTTTATATATATATATATATATTTTGTCACACCTCGTGACCTAACCTTAAATATAATCGTACAATAATTAGCAGAATCGTGCTATAAGATAACGTAACTATCTCTATGGATCATTTTACTTATTGTTTTGTGTCTAATGTAGGAATTCTTGCTACTCTTTTTAGATTTTCGTAAATGATCAATATCTAGTCGTGACTTATAATATCTGTGATAACAGGTTTCTTTCGTAAATTCGGTGGCATAACGACATAATTGAACTAAGTCTTTCCTACATTTTACAACATATTCCTCACATGTACTTAACTAAAGGAATATTTAATCCGTAATAACAAAATTCATCAAAGCATCACAAAGCCACAAACCCGACTAGTTTGTTAAACACCATACACCATATTAGCTGTTCATTTACTTTAAACTGAAAAGAAGAAACCTAAGAGTATTCATAGTGATACTACTTTAAACAACTTCCAACTTAATACATCCCACAAAATACAACCGTGTGTACATGATCTGAAATAAAACACGCATATATATATATATATATATATATATATGTCGTGTGTCACATATACCTTAGAAATCCAAAAACTGCTCACTAGACAGATGGAGTCAGCAAGAACGTGAAGCTCGCCCCGTAAATCTAATTTGAAAAGTGTTGGAAAAGAGGGGTGAGCAACCACACGCTCAGTAAGAAATTTACATAACTGAAGCTAGTAAAATACCATGCAAATACACCATGCAGTGGTAAATTATGATAATTATGCATCGATGCCATGCACATTTTATTAAAGACAATGCTACTTATGCTTCGATTAAGACATACTTGCATAGCTAAAATTTATGCATCGTTAAGCAAATTTGAATTCCAAAGAAACACTTAGAAATTCTCGAAAAATTGACCCACTTATCAAAATGTGCAATTCTGTCAAAATACATGTATGGGTAAAGCTTGAATAATTCAATACAACTGAATGAGAATGTGGCAATTTCCGCAACTAGTCATGGAACTAAGTACTCAAACAATATCACCAATATCAATGAAAACACATATGGCCATAATGACTACCGCTCTATCCTAACTGATACAGTTTCGGACTAGGGTACTGAAGACGGGATCAGGGTCTAACATTATTAGGTAGCAATAACATCTCAATGCCAGAACGACATCACTGTGAAGCACATGGCATCGTAGGGCAATCATACAGAACCTCCTATCGGGTGCTAGAGATGGCTCTCACAGGACATGACTGCCACACAAGCATAACAGGGTCACCAACAATCTCAAACATAACATTTCAATGGGTATACTCAAATAAATCATAAATTATCAAGACCTAATTTATCCTTTCTAACCGAAAATCACTATAAATTTTTTTATGTTTTCCTTTCCTTACCCGGTCGTGAACAAACTCACCACTACACAGTTGGGCTGTGAGTCAATAATAAACATCCACAACATTCTTTCTCAAATAATCAAAAGATGTGTCATTCATTTCAAGTTAAGATATACATGACATGTTTTCTAACTTTTACATCCCCCATATTACAATACAAATTGACTATTGTGCTTGTACATTATTTAGATACAAAAAGAATCTTTGTGTATATACCTCTGGGTGATGGAGATGCAGCGGATGACTCAACAAAATGCCTCAGTCCTCACTCAGACACTATACACGCTCTGTAGAGGGGGAAAGTAGAGAGGGATGAACAACCACACGCTCAGTAAGGCAATAATGCGAGCATGGTAGATAACTACTCTATCTACATGTTGATAGTGCTATGCATAAAACATTTATAGATAGAGCATGAGGAATAAATCTATGCCGTATGAATATACGTATATCATGTACAGAAAACATGGAAAACAGGCATATAAAACATGGAATTATCATCATGTACAAATCATCTCATTCTCATCATTTCCAAATCTCATCATGTGACGCCCCGAAAACGCGAAAAAACAGGCTATTTCTTTTCCTTTACTTAAGTTGCATTCCTATCAGTGCTAATTTCTTAATCTTTCAGTAATGTACCGAGACGCAGTTTATAATCGCAACCAGTCGATTTCAATGTCTTTTCCTCTACTTATCAGTACGTCTATTCTCATTCCCATACTTTATATATCCAAAATATACAGTAAAGTTTAAACTGCATTACCACTACTTTAGTTACATTCATTTTTCTTATTTTACATCCCAAAACATTATTACAACATTGTCTATGTTTTACAAGAAGTCTGGTAGATAAAGTAAAATATACCTTACTAGTACTGAGGATAGCCTGGGAGGGCTGAGTCCGCCTGTCCACGACTATTGTAAGACAGGTAAGGGTGACAATTTACTTAAGAAAATCTGTGAGGTAAAAATAAAGGGGTGAGCTCTTCAAGCCCAGTAAGACATGCATTTAAGGCAGTCTTAGCATTAAACATGTAAATGTAAAATATTGTGATATAAACTTTATAAAATATCATGCACGTGAATATTAACCGAAACATATTTAGTTTCGAAAGACAAGTCAAAGTACTTGTGATATCATAACTGGTAGCATGTAATTTATAAATCATGCATCTTATAAAACACGTAGCATGTAACAAATATCCCGTAGGAAATCATTCACATAGCATATATCACGTAGCTCGTTTAAAGAGCAAATCAAGTCAGAGTACATAATATTTAAATCATAAAATTTAGTACTCTTTCTTTCAAATAATACTGATTCTTTTCATGGAGACTAGGCAACATTTTCATTACGACAAGAGTCGTATTCATGTATGCATTTCACATAGGAAATTTGCATAGATGCTTCACTTATACTTAGTACCGATGGCCATGGTAAGGGACTGTAGACTGGATCAGGGTCTTACAGAGCCCCTCGCCACTATACATATATTTCCTTTAACGGAGACTGGATCAGGGACTGTAGACTGGATCGGGTCCGTACACCCGTAAACTTTTAAATCATTTCTCGGGTCCGTACACCCGTAAATTCATAGAAATCATATTTTTAATCATATTTCGGGTCCGTTCAATCGTAAATTCGTAGAAATAATGATTTAATTATATTTCGGGTCCTTTCACCCGTAAACTCGTAGAAATCATATTTTTAATTATAATTCGGGTCCTTTCACCCATAACTTGTAGAAATAATGAATTTTCATTTTCACATAACAAATTTCATTTAAAAACATTTCACAGATATGAAAAGTATATTTTGAAGAGCTCAAAAAATAGGGCTTTTCTTTCGGGTTTTTTTCGATTTTTAAGTCCATAGTAATTTTTTTATGGGTTTGAAATTATTATTCGTAAAAACTAACATGTTCGACACATTTTTAAGCTGAAGTAAGGTATTTGAAGACCAATACTACTTTAAATCACATCCCTTACCTCGTAGATCGTAGGGTAGCGTAAACTTATCGAGTTTTGAGATTACCTCGATTTACGTGTCGAATTCTTAAACTGCCCAAAACGATATTCATTCATCATATATTGATCAATTTCATCTTAACATACTCAATTTTAATTTATCTTCTCGAAGTTTAACCAATTTTGACTTTTCGGTCAACTTTTTTCAATTTTCTCGGTTTTACCGATTTAGTGCCATTTTTGGCAAATTTTGTTATTCTAATTTCTCACTTCATTACTTCATTAACCTTATGACTCATTCAAGTTCATAAATCAAGCTAGTCACTTTGTAAAATTTTCCATTCTTTCATTTTTCGGTTTTACAATGAGTCAAACTATAAATCGGGCTTTCTCGGTATAAATTTAACCGTAAATAACCTTAGATCCATCAAAATTTTCACATAAACACATCAACACCTTGCTTTCCAGATCTCAAATCATTCTTAGAAGTTAAATCATCCAAGTCCACTTAACTATAAAACTTTCAACAACACCAAATAACAACATATATGAACTTCATCATCATCCATCAACTTTACCTCGAGTTTGACCAAGGTTGAACACGTTTTTGATTCTTTCAATTGATCCTCAACTGTTATTTAACATGTATAGAGCTTAGAATCATCAAAAACTACAAAAAACTTAGCCAAAGAATTAAAAATTCCAAGTTCTTCACTTACCAAAAACAGAGCAAATCCGTCGACCCTTTTTGTTTTTCATTTTTCACCTAGTAAATGAACTTATTTATGGCTGAATTTGTTATATGTTATATAGAACTTGATGATAAATATTTTATCCTTCTTTTCCGATACCTGAATCGGACCGGAAGGTGGCCGGAAAAATCATGGACTGAGGGCAAAGGGAGCACGCTTATGGGAAGAAAGGGTGGGGGATATCTCTCGGCCTAGAAGTCCTTTGGGGTTAATTTTTATGCCCAATGAATGATAATTACGTCTAATTTATTAATTGAAAAACTTGGCTCGAATTGAATACCATAAGGTCTTTAAATATGACAAACATGTTGGCTGGGTCGGCAGGCTGAAGGGGACAGATTTCTGTGCTCTTCTAGAAGAATTCAAGAAAAATTATTCTAGTCCAATTTTCTCCAAATTTCCACTTCTCAAGTGTTATAATATGTCTCTAATATGTTTGATAAAAATTTGAGGGTCACTTGTTTAAGAAAAATTACCCGATTGAACCCATGTTGCGCGATTTGGTCAATACTGAGCAAAATGGCTTAAAGTTTTCAATTTACCTTAAAAATTAATTCGATCCCCGAAACCTCCATATTTCCACTTGATTTTGATTTCTCAAGTAAATTTCATCTTATATTAATTTTCTATGGCCTCAGAATAATTTTCAGAAATTGTTAGAATTTATTCCGGATTTATTCTCTTTTCTGATATCATTTGCTCGATTTAGTGCAAAACCTGAACCTTACTAACGTTTTCACTTTCAATTCCTTAGTTTTCATTTCTACACATCAATTCATACTCGAACATGTAATTCTTAAGAAATTCTCGGGCTTAAAGCCTTATCTTGATTTACGTGCCAGCGGGCCTCACGTCAGTAACCCGAGTGTTTTAGTGGTTTCGGGCCTGCATAATATTATTCCGAGTTCTCAATTACTTTTTAGTTTTCCAAATAAGAAATAAAGTGAGAAATATTTGGGTTTCACACATCACAAAAGGGAAATTCAGCTTCAAACATCCTTTTACATTTATTTTGCTCTCAAATACATCAAAATCCCATCACAGTCAGAAACATCATTATCGTTTCTCAATTAAAATACCACAAGGCTCAACCCCTCCCTAAGGTCTACCCTGGACAGTCAAAATCACACTTATATATTGAAACCATGTGGTACTATGTAATTCGAGTGAGACAAGTCACTATATCTCAAAGACTATGTTGGCCAACTACTTCATAAATCATCCCAAACCACACGTATCCAGGTGTGGGGGTATCATGCTGGAATGAAGTTGGGTTAGTTCTCTGCCAGACTTTCTCATCAATAACTCAACCACGTGGTACAACGTACTCCATGTTATATACACGGTACAACGTATTTCGAGGACCCATAATATGGTTAGGGGTGCCAACCGTAGGTCTTATCTACCCCAATGCCATGTGTAACCAATATAGTCTCAAGTGTACGTGGGAGTAATTTCTCTGGTGCCAGGTCATAGCCCTTCATGGCCTTGCTCGCCCCTTTTGTCTTCCCTGAACACCTATCAGGTCCTAGCCCCTCACCTTCACCCCACTCTAGAGGTCAGTTAGTCTTATTGGGTTCTATAGAATGGATTAATGACAGGTCCTAGCCCCTCACCTTCACCCCACTCAAGAGGTCTGTTAGGCCTATTGGGTTCCTTGGACACTAATCTGTATTACCCTTACCACGGCATCATACATACCACAACGTGAAAACCAGTGCGAGTTAAGCTCTAGCACGCTATATGCATTGTAAAGAAACTTCCTCGTATGAGCAACAATCTAGTACGACATTTACGCATAAAAATATGAGAAATCCACGTACAAGCATAACTCAAGTACGGTTATATGCATAAGAAAACCACTCGAAATCCACATACGAGCAGAAGCTCCAGTAAGGTTTATAAAACATCATCACAATCAAATCGAGGTGTGAGCTAAGCTCCAACACGTTTCATACAAATGAATGCATCAAAATCTAGCGCGAGCGAGGCTCCAACGTAATTTACATCACACAATTATGATAGGTGGCTCATACACAATCCAAAACAATCCCAAAAATCGGGTTTAGCACCTCACAAATGCTATTCCACAACATCATTAAAACACTAACCAGCTTATCCATTTGTTGCTCGAAAACAATGCATTGTGTTTTGTGAAAGCACTCAAAACATGTGATTTATGCAATTATTAGCCTTACTATCCCATTTCTTTATAATACCATTTCAAACAACCAAATCTCATGCCAATACTTGTAGTAATTTCCATACAATGTCAAACACATTTCTATAAACTCATGCATATTTCCAAAGCCCTATATACCCACAAAATACAAGCAGCCACCTCTATATACTCATAAAATTCACTTAGCTGGAATCCCGTCGTGTGATTTCACTTTCGTAAAGCTACGTAAGTGTGCGGTTCGATTCGTCTCTAACGAACTCTCCTAAACTGCATGAAATCGTATATCACATCGATTTAGTCCATATAACTCAACATGGTGGTTGCTATAGTTGATTCAACCTATAGCCTCCGTTAATACTCATAAGATCTCGTTTCAATTCTCTATTCATATATCGAGTTTATGGTTCCTTTTAGGCCCGACGGTTCATAGTAAACCGATATCAAATCGATATTAAGCCCACAGTGTTCATATTTCATAAATTTCTTCACTATGGCATATCATCAAACACTACATGAGCTCATTTCTCATAACTTCCCTCAACCCACAATGTAGCTTCATTTACCCTTTTCTAATAATCCACATTACTCAAATAACAACTTAGCAAATACCACAACTCACCAACTCATCCAAATGACACTTTCTCACACTAGACTCATTCCATTTTCTAGGTCACATTAGTTCTAATACTTTCTAGGTGATTTCAATCATCAATACACATACAAATCAACTCCAAAATCAACAAATAGACCAATGTACTTGGGCTGGAGTATTAGAAACTTACCAATCAAGTTTCTTTTCTTCCTCCAAATGAGAATGTCCCTTGCTCCTTTAATCCAATATATGAGGCTTTGATTCCAAACAATGTTGTTCTATTCTTTAAGATGAACAACTTTATATCTAGTAGCTTCCTCTCAAATCTTAATGGAAATGGGGTGATTTTAGAGAGAGAAAACTAGGTTTTGGGTGGAAAATGGAAAGGTGAGGGTGTTTCCCGAAATCTGCAGATTTCACTGCTCCTATTTATAGAAATTGCTTGATGAGATCGATCTGGTCCTCTTAAATCCCTCATTTCCACACCGATTTGATTGCATGAGATCGATCTGTCGAGTGCTTGAGATCGATCTATCTCAGGCAGTAGCTTAAGGAGATCGATTTGATTCCAGGGGAGATCGATCTACTCCAACCCGAGAGCTAAGGAAACCAATTTGTTTGCCTTAAGAATCGATCCTCATTTTACAGAATGTTTAGCAGATCGATCTATCTCCATTGGAGATCGATCTGCACTGTTCCTATTGCTCGAATAAGAGCCATTTTGGCTCTTACAGATCGATCTCTCATCCTATGAGATCGATCTGGCATTTATATTTTCCAAAATTTCTGTAGTTTTTCTGCAGCAACACACACCCAAACATCCTCAATTTCTGGCATAGTCATTTTTTCATTCAACCACCTTTAAGACTTGAAAATGGCATCCATTCATACCTTGTACACTTTAAAACTTGTGTGCATTCATTGTACAACCAAGGGTACACAATACAAAGACCAAATGGAAGTACAACTTCATTCCATTTTACCACACTACTCTTTTTAAGTTCCAATCACATTCATCGCTTATAAAAGCTCATTTCTTCATATTCATATAAAATGAAACTTGTATGCACACCACAAATTCATATTACAAATATGTACTTTGAATCCATGGACTTACACCACTTATGCTTTACATTGCAAATACATCACCATACTCATGATTTCATAAAGTTACACATGAAATACGGATCTTACAATCCTCCCCTCTTTCAAGGAATTTGGTCCTCCAAATTAAAACCAAGTTACTCTTCAAAAAGTTAGGGGTAGTTCTCCCGTATCAAATTCTCCAATTCCCATGTGGCCTCTTCCACCGTGTGATGTTGCCAAAGGACTTTCACAAAGGGAATTGTCTTATTTTGTAACACTTTCTCTTTTCTGTCCAATATCCAAACCGGCTTCTCTACATACGTCATAGCCTCATTGAGCTCCAACGACTCATATCTTATCACATGTGCCGGGTCCGGGTGATACTTTCGAAGCATAGAGACGTGGAAGACGTTATGAACATTCACCAAGTTCGATAGCAATGCCAACCTATACGCCTTATCTCCCACTCTCTCCAAAATCTCGAAGGGTCCAATATATCTAGGGCTCAGCTTGCCCTTATTACCAAATCTCATAATACCCTTCGAAGGTGAAACTCTTAGAAATACCAACTCACCCACTTCAAACTCTAGTGGTCTCCATCTCTTGTCAGCATAACTCTTTTATCGACTTTGAGCTATCCGTAATCTCTCACATATCAATTGGACGTCCTCAAATGCCTGTTGCACTAAGTTTGGAGCAAAAATCTGTCTATCACCAACCTCTTCCCATCCAACAGGGGATCGACATCTGTGACCATACAGTGCCTCATATGGTACCATCTCGATACTCGTATGATAGCTATAATAATAGATGAACTCGACTAACTGTAGGTGATCATCCTAGGAGCCTCCAAAATCCAATACACACTCCCTCAACATATCCTTTAGGGTCTATATAGTCCTCTCTGACTGCCCATTTGTCTGAGGATGAAAAATGGTGCTAAAACTTAAGTGGGTCCTCATCGCTTCCTGAAAATATTCCTAGAAATGGGAAGTGAAGCGGGCATCCCTATCAAAAACAACGCTAACTGGTACACCATGTAGCCGTACTATCTCTCGTACATATAGGTTTGCCAACTTAGAGTATCGGTAGCTCTCATAGCTAAGAAATGGGCTGACTTAGTCAATCGATCCAGAATAACCCATATGGCATCATGACCTCAATGGGCCCTCAGAATCCCATCACAAAATCCATGGTGACATGCTCCCACTTCTATGTCTGTATCGGTAGATGCTGCAATAACCTGCAGGCTTCTGATGCTCTACCTTCATCTGCTGACAAACGAGACACTTAGCGACATATTTCGCAATGTCTCTTTTCATTCCAGACCACCAATAAACCTTCTGAAGGTTTTGATACATCTTGGTACTCCCGGATGTATCATGTACTTCGATGAGTGAGCCTCTGATAAAATCATTCTCCTGATCTCATGGTCTTTGGGAACACATACTCTGCCTTTGAACCTCAATAAGCCATCTGTACTCAACTCAAGCTCAATTCCTACACCTGTCTGTATCTGCCTTAGCCAACCGATACATTGTCGATCGCTCTGTTGAGCCTGCCAAATATGGCCATTCAATTTTGGCTCCAGTCTCAAACTAGTGATGATCTCAACTCTCTCTAATCTAGGTAGGGACACATCCAAACTAAGGTTCGCAATTTGTTCCAACAAATCATGTTCTTGTACCATCATATAAGACACCAACCCGAGGTTCTTCCTGTTCAAAGTATTGGCAACCACATTTGCTTTACCAGGGTGGTACATGATTTCATAATCATAATCCTTTAAAAGTTCGAGCCATCTCCTTTGTCTCATGTTCAGTTCTTTCTGCGAGAATAGGTACTTAAGGCTCTTATGATCTGTGAAAACCTGAAATCTCTCTCCAAAGAAGTAGTGGCGCCATATTTTCAAAGCAAACACCATGGCCGCCAACTGCAAATCATGTGTCGGGTAGTTCCTCTCGTGATCTTTCAACTGTCTAGATTCATAAACAACTACCTTCCCATCCTACATAAGCACACAACCTAGTCCTGTGATGCATCCATATACATCGAGAAACTTCCTAAGCTGGTAGGAATGGTAAGAACCGGAGCAGTGGTCAGTCGACGCTTAAGCTCCTCAAAACTCCTCTCACATGCCTTATCCAATACAAACTTAACGTCTTTCCGCATAAGGCGTGTTAATGGAGCAACTAGTCTAGAGAGACCCTCTACAAATCTCTAACTTGCCAATTCCAGAAAACTTCTAATCTCTGTGACTGTCTTAGGCTGTTCCCACTGTACAACTGCCTCTATCTTAGATGGATCCACTTATACCCTATCCTTCAACATAACATGGCCCAGAAATGAGATTTGCTCTAACCAAAAATTACACTTGCTGAGTTTGGCATATAATTCTTTCTCTCAGAGGGTCTGCAGAACTAACCTCAAATGTTGCTCATGATCTTCCCTGGACTTGGAATAAACCAAAATGTCATCAATGAATACTATCACAAACTTGTCCAGGTATGGCTTGAATACATCAATTCATCAGTTCCATAAATGTTGCAGGGGCATTCATCAATCCAAATGGCATCACCAGAAACTCGTAGTGGCCATAACGGGTACGAAATGCTATCTTGGGTACATCTCCACACCTGATCCTCAATTGATGGTACCCTGACTGTAGATCTATCTTTGAAAATACTTGGGCTCCTCGAAGCTAATCCAATAAGTCATCTATGCGTTGAAGGGGTACTTGTTCTTAATGGTGGTCTTATTCAACAACCGGTAATCTATAAACAGTCGAAGGCTTCCATCCTTCTTCCTTACAAACAGAACCGATGCTCCCTAAGGTGAGACACTTGGTCTAATAAACCCCTTCTCCAGCAACTCTTGCAATTGCTTCTTTAACTCTTCCAACTCTATCGGAGCCATTCTATATGGTGGTTTCAATATCTGCTCTGTACCAGGCATTAACTCTATGTAAAATTCCATTTCCCTTTCAGGTGGTAGTCCTGGTAATTCATCCGGAAAGACATCAGGGTAATCCACAATTACGGGTATGTCCCTCAATTTCGGGTGTGCCTCATCTATATAGACCACGTAGGCAATGAACCCTTCACATCATTCTTTCCACCGTTAGTGTCACAAATCATCACATCAATATTCAACATAAGCATATAAATTCAACTCTCAAGTAAATTAAATAGAATCATACTCTTTTCATTTCTCACAATTATAATCCTTCAATTCATTTCACAAATCTTACAACATGACTTTCTATCTCTGGAAACATCAAAGTCTTAGCATGACAGTCCATAAAAGCATGATTGGCAGCCAACTAATCTATTCCCAATATTAAATCAAAATCATTCATATTCAATAAAATTAAATTGGTTGTCATTTCCTTTCCCTCTATCTTCAATTTACAATCTTTACATACATACTCAGTCAATTGACTGTCATTCATGGGTGTGGTTATCATCAACATTTTATCCAATAATGTAGGTTTCACATGCTTCAACAATTTATGTGCAAAAGAAAGTGATATGAAGGAATGCGTGGCAACAAGATCAAATAATACCAATGCTTCTAAATCAAAGATTCGGATGGTACCTTTAATCACATCTGTCGATGCGTCTGCAGTGTCCTGGTCCAGCGCGTGCACTCTTCCTCTGCTCACACCCACTATTTGCTTCCCTTTTTCTTCAGCTATGGCCCTCCTCCTTGAGGCAGCTGTCTCAACTGGAGCTCCCTCTAGCTCTTTACCCTTCTGTGGGGTAATCTCAACCATCTCTGTATAGTATCTCGAAATGTGTCCAGGCATCCTACACCTACAGCATGAAACAGGGGGCATCTGATATGGTCTAGTTTCATGGTATTGCCATGTCACAACCCAAATTACCTAAAAATCAGAGTAAATTTTTTACTTTTTCAATTATTATTTAATACTTACCTTTCTCTCATCGTGACCATCCTACAAACAGTTGAGCTATGATTCGGTGTTAGTCACCTCTCACCACTTACCATTCCATTTCCATAATCATATTCACATATCAAGATTTACTATCCTTTGAATTTAACTAAATACTTATACAAAGGTATTTACATAACCTTACATCCACGACATCATATACGTTTACAATACTGTGTATTACATGTTCAGATATAAAACTATACAAATGTGTATACCTGACTCTCGATGGGAAGCAGCAAATACCAAGATTGCAAGTCTTTAGCTGCTCACTAACTACTGCGAGTGCTCTGAAAAGATGGGAAAATAAGGGGGTGAGCAAACCACATGCTCAGTAAGGCAATTATGCAAGTAAGTAGATAGCTCCACTATCTACATGCTCATAATGCCATGCCCTTAAAATCCATTTCTTTTCATTAAAATCTCAAGCACAAAACCATGCATACATCAATGACATAGTTTATCAAAACTATTTGTGCATATAAAAATCATGTAATTCATGCATCAAAGGCATTTTATGTGACATCATTAAATCATACTTAGCATGAGGTAAATCAAGATCATGCATCATTTTATGCCATGTAAAAAAAATCATGAGAAACAATTCTTTTCATGAATCTTATCATTAACGCATGGAAAACTCATCATGCTATTGCATTTAAATCATTTCATTAAAACTGCACTATAAAATAACTCGAAGGGGTTAAGCATCTCATAAATAAATCTCAAACTCATAAAACAATTCGTTACAAAATTCTATTACAAAATCACCCTTCTTTTAGGGTCACATGTCATAAAATTATCTGAAATCTAGCATCACAGTAGAAAATCATACAATCGAGGGCCTAACCCCTCCCTCAGGTCTACCCTAGTCTATCGAGACCACAAGTTATATCATGTGAGACAAGTAGGTGACTATATCAGTAACAACAAGGACTATGGCCATAACCTAGTGATCCCTGGCTACATGGTACCTAGTGTTCGGGGTATCACACTTGAAACGGAGGTGGGTGAATCCTGTCTCCAGAACAACATAACATCAGGATTACGAGGGCAAGGCTTGCTGCCTCGTGGCTAATGCCACTCCACTCCAACAATCCCCACGGTACAACGTACTCCATGTGATATACACGGTGCAATGTACTTCCTGAACCTAGTCTCAGTCAGGGGGTGTCTGTAATAGGTCTTATCCACCCATACCATCTCTGTCTCAGTATGCACATAAGGACATATCATCTCACTGTGACACACAGTCTACAGGAGGTTCCAACACAGCTATATGCATTTCATATAAATCCCTGTGTGAACAGAGCTCTAGCACGACTCCATGCATATTCATGATATCTAAAAATCTCGTGCGAGCGAAGCTCTAGCACGGCTTCATAAAAATCAGTAAAATCTGCGTATGAGTAGTACTCCAGTATGTCTTTAAGATGAGTTATAAATCCATATAAAACTTCGTGCGAGCAAGCTCCAGCACGGTGTTATACATCAATAAATTGAATCTCGTGCGAGTTACACTCCAGCACGGCTTTATGAATAAATAAATCAAATCTCGTGCGAGTTACATTCCAGCAGGGCTTTTATGCAATTATCATATCAAACCAGGATACGAGCTAAGCTCCAGCACCTCTCATGCATGTCAAATCATTAAAACTAGTGCGAGCAATCGCTCCAACACCTTGTTATGCATATCGAACCAAAACAAGTCAAAATAGTCAAAAACAAAGTGCGAGCTAGGCTCTAGCACCTCTTATGCATTTCACAATAGTAAAAATCAGTGCGAGCAATAGCTCTAGCACATTTTATGCACTTGATGTCACACAAATCGATGCGAGCAACCGCTCAAGCACATTTTTATGCACACTCACAAACGCAGATATAGTGCAAGCTATGCACCAGCACTATCTGTTTCCATTTAAACTTGACAGTTAGCCTATTTTCAAAATAATTTTCATTTAAATCTTAATAACACTTACATAGTGTTATATTGTGAAATTTATGCAAATATTGGCCAATCTATCGATTTGCTTTGCTTAAAAACCAAGAACATTCCTTAAATCAGAAAATTCCTTAAATCATGCATTTCATGCATGTCATGCTTTCACATATTCTGTACTTATTTCGAATCCTTACAATCTTTAATTTATTTCTAGGACCTTTATACATATTCTGTGTATACATACATATTTAGTGTATACAAAAGCTATTAAAATACACATAGCTACCTCTAGCTACTCACACAATTCCCTTACCTCATTTTTCTATACAGTCTGACCTTTCACTGATGTCTCGTCATGCAGTCCGATTTGCTCTCAATCAAATCTTTGAAACTACGTATAAATATACATCAGGTCAAATACAATACAATTAATTATATTTCATATTTTCTGGGCTTAATTTAAATCATTGGGCCTGTTTACCCACATTGGGCCCAATTGCACCATAATGGGCCTTAATCAGCCTTAAGCCCATTTTCCACTTATTATTCACATTATCGAGGCCTATTGGGCTCATTGGGCCTATCAGTATTTATTGAACCTCATTCTAAATTTTGAGATAGCTCAATGAATTATTTACGACAATTTATCTCTAATTCCAGAATTTAATTCATTTAATACGAAAATTAAATTCGTAATTTCTGCGGTAAATTCCTAACACGTATAACGATGCAAATTGTTGTAAATAAGGGTTACTTACCTAACATTCCATGATAGTACACAAATCAAGGCTGACTTGAGCTCTCGTTTGACGTCAATTGTCAAGCTACACAATTAAATATTTTTTCGGGTAAACTTTCAGTCGAATATTAATCAAATTAAATATTCTAAAATTTAAATCGGTCAATTTCGACCGCTTACTAACTTACCCGTAGCTCGATTGCATCACTGGGATTTTTCCCAAATTTTCCTCTTTTCTTTTTCCATTTTTTTCTTCTTTTTCCTTTTCTTTTTGGCTGAACCGATCCGGTCCGATTCAACCTGGTTCAGACCGGTTTGGTCCAGCCGGGTCAGCGCGGTTCGGTCGGTTTAAGGCTTCGTCGATCAATTCTCCACCGGCTTCCGTCGCCAACAGCTCCGTGGGGTCGTCCGGTGCACGGATCTGGGGTCGATTTCATCCGAGGTGGTCGGAAAGTGGCCGGTCCGGCTCTTCTCTCCTCGCCGTCGGTGACTTTTCTCTTTCTTACCATTTTTTGGATCTAACAGCCATCCCACCGGTCGATTCAACCGCTAATCGGCCAATATTGGCGTGGGCTTCCTTCGGCTGTTGATGGCCGAGCCTGAATCGACGCCGATAGCCAGATTTCTCCCTTTCTCTTCTCGACTTTCTCTTTCTCACCGTTCGCTGCCGTTCGTCGGTTCCTTCGGCCTCTGATGCCGGTGGTAGCCGCCTCTCGGCTGGCTCCCTCTGTGACTTCCAGTCGCCGGAGGTCTCCATCCGTCGGTGGAGGCAAAGGTCGGCTTCTGCTTCATTTTCTGTTTTCCAGAAAATCGCGTTTCGCGATTTTCAATTTTTTTATTTATTTATAATTTATTTTCATATTATTTTAATCATTATTATATTCAATTAAAATCCAAAAGATCTAAAAAAATTATTACTTTATTCATTTATTCAATAAATGAATTTATCCGTCTTATTTCATCTTTTCGGTATATTTTTCGATTATTTTCGGGATAATTTTCCAGTGTAAAAATTCCGATTAATTCCTATAAATTCATATCTTGATCAATTTAACCCGAAATTTAATTATTTCTTCATTATTGATCAAGATTTCTCAATCCCATATTTTTAATTAAATTTTCTTGTCACGATAAATACCAAATTTCGATCTTTTAACCGTTTTACCCTAACACGAGTTTAGGACTACCATTTCAATCCTTCATTTGATCTTTTCTCATTTCGTGTTTTAAGTAAAATCAGGTCTTACAATCTCCCCCACTTAAGAAATTTGGTCCTCCAAATTATAACCAAGTCAAATAGGTCTATAAACAACTCTGGGTACGTCTATCGCTTCATACTCTTTAATTCTCATAGGACTTTTTTCGGAGTGTAATACTACTAAAGGACATTGACTACGGAGATCGCCTTAGACCTCAACACTTTCTCCTTTCGTCTAATACTCGAAACGATTTTTTCAACATACGTTATACTTTCATTGAGCTAAGCTGTTGGAGCTCATATCCGATCACATATGCTGGGTCCGGATAGTATTTTTGAAGCAGTAAAAGATGGGACACATTGTGATGCCTATTTATTCAAGTGCTAACGCCAACCTACAGGCCTTATCTCTCACTTTGTCCAATCTCTCAAAGGATTCAATCTAACAAAACTCAATTTACCTTCTTTCCGAATCTCATTATGTCCTTATGCCCTTAGGACAAGTAACTTTCGACAATACTGATTCACCCTCGGTGAATTCTAATGATTTTTTGTCTCTTGTCAGCATAGCTTTTTTTGTCTGCTTTGAGGTGTTCTTAATCTCTCACAAATCAACTGAACATCCTCAGCGGTTTGTCTTACCAATTCGGGAGCAATTCTCTATCTGTCACCCACTTCTTATCCAAGTCGGGGAGCAACCCCTACGGCTATACAATGCCTCATATAAAGTCATCCCGATACTCGAGTGATAACAATCATTATGGCGAATTCAATTAGTAACAACTGATCATCCCAAGAGCTTATAAAATCAATGGCACCTGCTCTCATCATTTCCTCCAGAACCTGTACAGTTCCCTCTGACTGACCATCTGTCTAAGGAGAAAAGCTGTACTAACACTCAATCGGGTTCCCCTAGCTTAAAAATATTCCCAGAAGTGGGAAGTGAAGCGAGAATCCCTACCTGATACCATACTCACTGGAACGCTACATAATGTTCTACAATTTTCCATACACATAGTTCCGCCTACGCACTTAGAGTATCTGGGGATTTCATAACTAGAAGGTGGGTAGACTTAATCAATCTATCGACTATCACCCAGATAGCCTCGTGATTCATTCGGGTCCTCTATAACCCATCACAATATTCATGATAACTTACTCCTATTTTCATGTCGATATAGGTAGAGGCTGCAATAACCCTGCAGACTTCTAGTACTCTACCTTACTCTGTTGACATATGAGACATTTTTCCACAATCTCAACAATGTTTTTTTTCATATCTGACCACCAATACTCTTTTCAGAGATTCTGATATATTTATTACTCCCGGATGCACTGTATATCCCGAAGAGTGAGCTTCTGACAATAACACTATCTCAGTAACTATGGTCATGGGGAGCACTTATACTGTCTCTGAACCTCTGTAAGTCATCATCACTCACTGTGAACTTGTCACTATACCCTTCTGAATCTGACCCACACTATCGACACCATGCCGATCATCACGCTAAGTTTGGCAAATTTGGTCTCTCAAATCTAGTTCTCACCTCTGGCTAGCTATCATAAAATCACCGTCATCATCAGAAGGGATCACATCACTACTAAGGCTCATAACTGCTTTAGCAGCTCACACTCCCTGACTATCATATGTGATACCATCCCGAGACTCTTTTTGTTCAAAGCATCAGCCATTACATTAGCCTTTCCTGGGTGGTACAATGTTCACAATCATAATCCTCAGAAGCTCTAACCCTCTTGGTTATCTCATATTCTACTCTTTCTGTGAAAACAGATAATCGAGTCTTTTATGATCAGTGCATACCCAAAATTTCTCACCGTATACGTGGTGGTGTCATACCTTTAGCGTAAACGCTACAGCTGCAAACTCTAAATCATGGGTCGGATAGTTTCTCTCATGGTTCTTGAACTATCTGGGTCCATAAACGACTATCTTCCCATTTTACATCAATACACAGCTCAATCCTTATTTTGAGGTATCTATATACACTAAAACCTCTTGAGCTATTGGTTATTGTAAGAATAATTACGGTGGTCAGTTTATTACTTCAATATACCAAAACTTACCGAAGTTACTTTCATACTTATCATCCTACTGACATACAATCTTTTCCGAACAAGATGTGTCAACTGAGCAGCCCATTTCGAGAAACTCTCAAAAACTCGTCTGTAAGCCAGTTTCCAGTTGCTACTCATGCTATTCCCTAGACTTCGAATACATCAAAATATCATCGCTAAAGATGACAACCAATCGGTCCAGGTAAGGTTTAAATACCTCATCGTAGTTGAGTTCCACTAAATATATCAATCACCCATATCCTTGACCTATGTACGCATAAACGTATAATTTCATTTCGAAATCGCTTCCGTTCAAGATACTAGCCCATGTCATTTCCTTTTTCTTATATTAACGACTTTTATAAAATTTTAATTTTTTTTAAACCTTCATGATTTATCGAATTCTATAATTCTTTATCATACCAGTAAAGGTACCCAAATTTTAAATGTATATATTACGACTGTCGATTTCAATTTATAGGTTATGTGTGCGCTTCTAGACGGTGTCAAGTCTTCAGGTGGGGAGGTATTTTGAAATACCTTTATTAACCCTCAGACTTGAGCACATGGACTGGGTGTGGATATATCCTCCCCTTATCCTTGGCCGCAATTCATATTCCCTACATATCGTTTAATCCAAATTACTTTACATATTAAAGATATTCTTACCTTGCATATACCTCTTATTTCAATATATCTCGTATTCAGGATCTATCACATCTCAAAGCTTATCTCCTTTCATATATCACTTATAACAAACTCTTTCATTACTTATTAAAACTTACAATACACTTTTCAGGGGTGAAAACATCACTATCTTAGTATAGTAATCTAAACATCATAGTTTGCAGCCGAATCAATCTATTCTTAAATATTACTTTAAAATTATTCATATTTCATTGAATAAAATAGACTGACGTATCCTTTTTCTGTTCTGACATCTCTGTCATACTCTATTCTCTTTCTATCTCTATTACGGCCTTTATTACCTTTTCTAATCTCAGAGGCATGCAACTCATGATCTTATTCGTACAACTGTAGTTTACGCACTGCCTCGACATAGATAGTGATAACTAACAGCCCAATCGAACTCTAATTGACAATCTGAGCCCTTCCATGAACTTTTAGACATTCTGACTCTCACTGTTCATAGTGTCGGAGTCATATTTGGGTAGGTATATAAACTGAGATTCATACTCGTTAATCAACCAGTTTTCTGGGTCAGATTAATGAATTTTATTTGTAATTTCCTTTAAGCAGTGTTCGGGATATCCTGTCATCGGAATACATCTAAAATTATTTTCCACGCCTATTCTAGATGTCTAACTCTTAAAATGGGTCGAGCGAACTTCCACCAATGTTTCGACTCACCCTCAAATCTCATGCATACTCTGAGTAATTAGCTCCTAAAATAGTCTCCACACTTTGCTCCAACCTCGCGAAGCGTGTCTCAAAATTGTCCGATCTCTCTGTCAGATTCTGTCCGATCTCTCTGTTAGACTCTGTCCGATCTCTCTGTCGAACTCTTTAGGGCATGCTCAACATCACCCTCTACCTCAATCTAATATTGAGTCTCATGTGGTGACTCGATACGACTCTCAAGCCTACCTCTACGGCCTCTAGCTTGTGTACTCGCCCTTCTACCATAGCGGCTATCAGTTAATGAGTCTATTCTTGCATTCAAAACCAAATTCTTAGTTGCACTTCCATCTCGATATACACAATTGTATCTAAACAATGCACAGTACATGGGGATGTAAACTTCCTTAACCACTAACACCGACTCATATCAGGCCAACTTAGCTCTGATACCAAAAACTTTCACGACCCAAATTACCTAAAAATCAGAGTAAATTTTTTTTTCATTTATTATTTAATTCTTACCTTTCTCTCATCGTGACCATCCTACAAACAGTTGGGCTATGATTCGGTGTTAGTCACCTCTCATTACTTACCATTCCATTTCCATAATCACATTCACATACCAAGATTTACTATCCTTTGAATTTAACTAAATACTTATACAATGGTATTTACATAACCTTACATCCCCCGACATCATATACATTTACAATAATGTGCGTTACATGTTCAGATACAAACTATACAAATGTGTATACCTGACTCTCGATGGGAAGCAGCAGATACCAAGATTGCAAGTCCATAGCCGCTCACTAACTACTGCGAGTGCTCTAAAAAGATGGGAAAATAAGGGGGTTAGCAAACCACATGCTCAGTAAGGCAATTATGCAAGTAAGTAGATAGCTCCACTATCTACATGCTCATAATGCCATGCCGTTAAAATCCATTTCTTTTCATTAAAATCTCAAGCATAAAACAATGCATACATCAATGACATAGTTTATCCAAACTATTTATGCATATAGAAATCATGTAATTCATGCATCAAAGGCATTTTATGTGACATCATTAAATCATACTTGGCATGAGGTAATTCAAGATCATGCATCATTTTATGCCATGTAAAACAAATCATGAGAAACAATTATTTTCATGAATCTTATCATTAACGCATAGAAAACTCATCATGCTACTGCATTTAAATCATTTCATTAAAATTGCACTATAAAATAACCCGAATGGGTTAAGCATCTCATAAATAAATCTCAAACTCATAAAACAATTCGTTATAAAATTCTGTTATAAAATCACCCTTCTTTTAGGGTTACATGTCATAAAATTATCTAAAATCTAGCATCACAATAGAAAATCATAAAATCGGGGGCCTGACCCCTCCCTCGGGTCTACCCTGGTCTATCGAGACCATAAGTTATATCATGTGAGACAAGTAGGTGAATATATCAGTAACAACGAGGACTATGGCCATAACCTAGTGATCCCTGGCTATACGGTACCTATTGTGCGGGGTATCACACCTGAAACGAAGGTGGGTCAATCGTACCACCAAAACAACATAACATCAGGATTGCGAGGGCAAGGCTTGCTGACTCGTGGCTAATGCCACTCCACTCCAACAATCCCCACAGTACAACGTAATCCATGTGATATACATGGTACAACGTACTCCGTGAACCCAGTCTCAGTTAACGGGTGCCTGCAATAGGTCTTATCCACCCATACCATCTCTGTCTCAGTATGCACATGTGGATATATCATCTCACTGTTACACAGTCTACAAGAGGTTCCAACACGGGTAAATGCAAGTCATATAAATCCCTGTGTGAGCGAAGCTCTAGCACGACTCCATGCATATTCATGATATCTAAAAATCTCATGCAAGCAAAGCTCCAGCACAGTTTCATAAAAATCAATAAAATTTACGTACGAGTAGTACTCCAGTACGTCTTTAAGATGAGTTATAAATCCATATAAAACTTCATGCGAGCAAGCTCCAACACGGTGTTATGCATCAATAAATCAAATCTCATGCAAGTTACACTCTAGCACGACTTTATGCATAAATAAATCAAATCTCGTGTGAGTTACACTCCAATACGACTTTTATGCAATTATCATATCAAACCAGGATGTGAGCTAAGCTCCAGCACCTCTCATGCATGTCAAATCATTAAAACTAGTGCAAGCAATCGCTCCAGCACCTTTTTATGCATATCAAATCAAAACAAGTCAAAACAGTCAAAAAACAGAGTGCGAGCTAGGCTCTAGCACCTCTCATGCATTTCACAGTAGCAAAAATCAGTGCGCGTAAGAGCTCTAGCACATTTTATGCACATGATGTCACACAAATCGGTGCGAGCTGTCACGACCCAAATTACCTAAAAATTAGAGTAAATTTTTTGCTTTTTCATTTATTATTTAATTCTTACCTTTCTCTCATCGTGACCATCTTACCAAACAGTTGGGCTATGATTCAGTGTTAGTCACCTCTAACCTATTTACCATTCAATTTCCATAATCATGTTCACATATCAGAGTTTACTATCTTTTGACTTTAACTGAATAAATGCACAATGGTATTTATAACTCTACATCCCCAACATCATATCTATTTACAGTACTGTGCATTACATATTTAGATACAAAACTATATAAATGTGTATACATGTCTCTCGATGTTAAGCAATGAATACCACAATGCAAGTCCCCAGCCACTTACTAATTACTTTGAGTACTCTGAAAAGATAGGAAAATAAGGGGGGTGAGCAAACCACACGCTCAGTAAGGCAATTATGCAAGTAAGTAGATAGCACCACTATCTACATGATCATAATGCCATGCCCTTAAAATCCATTTATTTTCATCAAAATCTCAAGCACAAAATCATGTATTTCATCATGAATTAGTTTATAAAATAGTTCGTGCATATATAAATCATACTACTTATGCATCAATAGCATTTTATGTGACATCAGTAAATCATACTTAGCATGAATTAAATAAAAATCATGCATTATTTCATGCGATATAAAACAAATCATGAGATACAATCATTTCATGAATTTATCATTAAAGCATGGAAAACTCATCATGCTACTGCATTTAAATCATTTCATTTAACACGCAGTATAAAATAACCCAAAGGGGTTAAGCATCTCATAATTCAATTCCAAAATCATAAAACAATTCATTAAAATTCATTGTAAAACTTCGGTTATAAAACCACCCTTTCTTTCAGGGTCACATATCATAAAATCATAAAATCGAGGGCCTAACCCCTCCCTCGGGTCTACCTTGGTCTATTGACCAATAGTTATATCATGTGAGACAAGTAGGTGACTATCAGTAACAACATAGGACTATGGTCATAACCTAGTGATCACTGGCAACACGGTACCTAGTGCACGGGGTATCACACCTGAAACAGGAGGTGGGTCGTCCTACCCACCAGAATAGCATAACACCAGGATTACGAGGGCAAGGCCTGCTGCCTCGTGGCTAATGCCACTCCACTCCAACAATCCCCACGGTACAACATACTCCATGTGACATACACGGTACAACGTACTCCGTGAACCCAAGCTCAGTCAGAGGTGCCTGCAATAGGTCTTATCCACTCATATCATCTCTGTCTCAGTATGCACACACAGTCTACAGGAGGCTCCAACACGGCTATATGCATGTAATATAAATCCTTGTGTGAGTGAAGCTCTAGTATGGCTCCATGCATATTCATGATATTAGAAAATCTCGTGCGAGCGAAGCTCTAGCACGGTGTCATAAAAATCAGTAAAATCTACATACGAGAAATACTCCAATACGACTTTAAAATGAGTTATAAATCCATATAAAATCACGTGCAAGCAATGCTCCAGCACAAATGAATGCTTAAGTAAATCAAAACTTCGTACGAGCAACGTTCCAGTACGGCTTTATGCATAAATACATCAAATCTCGTGCGAGTTACACTCCAGCACGACTTTCATGCAATATCATATCAAAACTAGATGCGAGCAAAGCTCCAACACCTCTTATGCATTTCAAATCATAAAACTAGTGCGAGAAATCGCTCCAGCACCTTTTTATGCATATTCAATCAAAATAGTCAAAACCGTCAAAACAGGGTGCGAGCTAGGCTCCAACACCTCTCGTGCATTTCTTAATAATAAAATCAATGCGAGCAAACGCTCTAGCACATTTCATGCATATGATGTCACACAAGTCAGTGTGAGCAACCGTTCAAGCACATTTTATTCACACTCACAAACTCAAATGTAGTGCGAGCTATGCGCCAGCACTATCTGTTATCATGTCAACTTGATAGTTGGCCTATTTTCCAAAGAAATTTCATTTAAATCTTAATAACACTTACGTAGTGTTATCTTGTGAAATTTATGCAATTACTGGCCAATCTATCGCTTTGCTTTGATTAAAACCAATAAAATTCCTTAATTCAAAAAATTTCTTAAATCATGCATTCCATGCATGTCATGCTTTCACTATCCTTAGGTGAACTTCCCTCAATAGGGGTAAAATAGACTTTTACCTATTCCGAGTCCTTACAATCTTTAAACCATTTTTAAGACCTTTATACATAATCAGGGTATACATACATATTCAGTGTACAAAAAAGCTATTAAAATACGCGTAGCTACCTCTAGCTACTCACACAATTCCCTTACCTCATTTTTCTGTACAGTCTGACCTTTTCCACTGATGTCTCACCACGCAGTCCGATTTGCTCCCAATCCAATCTCTGAAACTACGGATAAATATTCATCAGGTCAAATACAATATATTTTCCTATATTTCATATTTTTCTGGGCTTAATTTAAATCATTGGGCTCGTTTACTCATATTGGGCCCGATTATACCTTAATGGGCCTTAATCGGCCTTAAGCCTGTTTTCCACTTACTATTCACATTATCGAGGCCTATTGGGCTCACAGGGCCCATCAGTGTTTATTGAGCCTCGTTCTAAACTCTCGGATATATCAATTAATTATTTACTACAATTTATCCAATTTTCAGAATATAATTCATTTTACGAGGAAATTAAATCTGTAATTTATCTAGGATGCATAACGATGCAAATTGTCGTAAATAAGGGTTACTTACTCGAGATTCCATGATAATACGTAAATCGAGGCTGACTCGAGTCCTCGTTTAACGTCAATTGTCGAGCTACACAATTTAATATTTTTTCGGGTAAATTTTCAGTCGGATATTAATTAAATTAAATATTTCAAAATTTAAATCGATCAATTCGACCGCTTACCAATTTATCCGTAGCTCGATTGCATCATTGGAATTTTCTTCAATTTTTCCTCTTTTTCTTTTTCCCCTTTTTCTCTTTCTTTTCTTTTCTTTTTGGCTGAACCGGTTCGGTCCGGTTCAACCCGGTTCAGACTGGCTCGGTCTAGCAAGTTCACTCTAGTTCGACCGGTTCAGTGCCTCGTCGATAGGTTCTCCGCCGGCTTCCACCGCTAGCAGCTCTGCGGGGTCGTCTGCAGCTCGGATCTGGGCTCGATTTTGTCTGAGGTCGTCGAAAAGTGGCCGGTTCGGCTCTTCTCCCCTCGCCGTCGGTACCGTTTCTATTTATTGCCCTTTTTCGACGTTAGCCGCCGCCCCACCGGCCGATTCAGCCGCTTATCGACCGGTCTTAGCGTGGGCTACCTTCAGTTTTCGGTGGTCAGGCCCGAATCAATGCCGGCGGCTGCGAATTCCTTCCTCCCTTTTGGTTTCGCTCGGTTCTGTTTCTCTCGTCATTCGTCGTCTCTCTTCCACCTACCAGCATCGACGATGGCCTCAGCTAGGTTGCCTCTCACCTGGGCTCGCCGTCGCCTGGGGTCTCCGTCTGTCGGTGAAGGTAGAGGTCGGGCTCGGCTTCGTTTTCTTTCAATTCACGTTTTGCGAATTTTCACTTTTTTATTTCTTTTAATTAATTTATTTATTATTTATTTTTAATATTATTTTAATCATTAACATAATATTAAAATCCCAAAATATGCAAAAAAATTATTATTTTATTCATTTAATCAATAAATGAATTTCTCGATATTATTTCGTATTTTCGGTATAATTTTCAATTATTTTCGGGATTATTTCATGAGGTGAAAATTCTGGTTAACTCCAATAAATTCATATCTTGATAAATTTAACCCGAAATTTAATTATTTCTTCGTTATTGATCAAGATTTCTCAATCCCATATTTTTAATTAAATTTTCTTATCCCGATTAATATCGAATTTTGGTCTTTTGACCATTTTACCCTTGCACGTGTTCGAGAATTCCATTTCAATCCTTTTGCATTTTCATTTCGTGTTTTAATTAAAATCGGGGCTTACACGAGCAACTGCTCAAGCACACTTTTATGCGCACTCACAAACGCAGATATAGTGTGAGCTATGCGCCAGTACTATCTATTTCCATTTAAACTTGATAGTTGGCCCATTTTCCAAATAATTTTCATTTAAATCTTAATAACACTTACGTAGTGTTATATTGTGAAATTTATGCAAATACTGGCCAATCTATCAATTTGCTTTGCTTAAAAACCAAGAACATTCCTTAAATCAGAAAATTCCTTAAATCATGCATTTCATGCATGTTATGCTTTCACCATCCTTAGGTGAATTTTCCTTAGTGGGGGTAAAATAGTCTTTACCTATTTCGAGTCCTTAAAATCTTTAATTTCTTTCTAGGAACTTTATACATATTCTATGTATACATACATATTCAGTGTATAAAAAAGCTATTAAAATACGCGTAGCTACCTCTAGCTACTCACACAATTCCCTTACCTCATTTTTCTGTACAGTCTGACCTTTCATTGATGTCTCGTCATGCAATCCGATTTGCTCTCAATCAAATCTTCGAAACTGCGTATAAATATACATCAGGTCAAATACAATACAATTAATTGTATTTCATATTTTTGGGCTTAATTTAAATCATTGGCTCGTTTACCCACATTGGGCCCGATTGCACCATAATGGGCCTTAATCGGCCTTAAGCTCGTTTTCCACTTATTATTCAAGACCGATCGATCAGCGGCTAAATTGGCCAGGGACGATGGCTAGGGCCAGAAAACGGTAAGAAAGAGAAAAGGCATTGACGATGAGGAGAGAAGAGCCGGATCGGCCACTTTTTGACCACCTCAGACGAAACCGACCCTAGATCCGTGCATCAAATGAAACCGCGGAGCTGTTGGCGATGAAAGCCTACAGAGAACCGGCCGGGGAAGCCCTGAACCGACTGAGCTGGACTGAATCGGCTAGATCAAATCGGTCTGAACAAGGTTGAACCGGACCGAACCGGTTCAGCCAGAAAAGAAGGAAAAGAAAGAAAAAAAGGAAAAAGAAAAAGAGGAAAAAAATGGAGAAAAATCTCAATGATGCAATCGAGCTATGGGAAATTCAGTAAGCGGCCGAAATTGACCAATTTAAATTGCAGAATATTTAATTTGATTAATATTCGACTGAAAGTTTACCCGAAAAAATATTTAATTGTGTAGCTCGACAATTGAAATCAAACGAGGACTCGAGTCAGCCTCGATTTACGTACTATCATGGAATCTCAGGTAAGTAACCCTTATTTACGACAATTTACATCGATATGGTTGTTAAAAATTTACTATATAAATTACGGATTCAAATTTTGCATAAAATAAATTATATTCTGAAATTAAAGATAAATTGTCATAAATAATTAATTGAGCTATTCGAGAGTTTAGAATGAGGCCCAATAAATACTGATGGGTCCAATGAGCCTAATAGGCCTCGATAATGTGAATAATAAGTGGAAAATGGGCTTAAGGCCAATTAAGGCCCGTTATGGTACAATCAGGCCCAATATGGATAAACGGGCCCAATGATTTAAATTAAGCCTAAAAAATATGAAATACAATTAATTGTATTGTATTTGACCTGATGAATATTTATCTGCAGTTTCGAAGATTGGATTGTGAGCAAATCAAACTGCGTGATGAGATATCAGTCTAAAGGTCAGACTGTATAGAAAAAATGAGGTAAGGGAATTGTGTGAGTAGCTAGAGGTAGCTACACGTATTTTAATAGCTTTTGTATACACTGAATATATATGTATACATAGAATATGTATAAAGGTCCTAGAAATAAATTAAAGATTTTAAGGACTCGAAATCGAAAAAACTATTTTACTCCTATTGAGGGAAATTCACCTAAGGATGGTGAAAGCATGAAATGCATGATTTAAGGAATTTTCAGATTTAAGGAATTTTCTTGGTTTTTAAGCAAAGCAAATCGATAGATTGGCCAGTAATTGCATAAATTTCACAATATAACACTACGTAAGTGTTATTAAGATTTAAATGAAATTTCTTTGGAAAATGGGCCAACTATCAAGTTTATATGAAAACAGATAGTGCTGGCGCATAGCTCGCACTATATCTGAGTTTGTGAGTGTGCATTGTGCTTGAACGGTTGCTCGCACTGACTTGTGTGACATCATATGCATGAAATGTGCTAGAGCGGTTGCTCGCACTGATTTTACTAATGTGAAATGCATGAGAGGTGCTAGAGCTTAGCTCGCACTCTGTTTTGACTGTTAAAACTTGTTTTAACTTGGTATGCTTAAAAAGGTGCTGAACCGATTGCTCGCACTAGTTTTAATGATTTGAAATGCATGAGAGGTGTTGGAGCTTAGCTCGCATCCTGTTTTGATATGATAATCACATAAAAGCTGTGCTGGAGTGTAACTCGCACAAGATTTGATTTATTTATGCATAAAGTCGTGCTGGAGTATAACTCACACGAGATTTGATTTATTGATGCATAACACTGTGCTGGAGCTTGCTCGCACGAAGTTTTATATGGATTTATATCTCATTTTAAAGACATACTAGAGTACTACTCTTACACAGATTTTACTGATTTTTATGAAATCGTGCTAGAGCTTTGCTCGCACGAGGTTTTTAGATATCATGACTATGCATGGAGCTGTGCTAGAGCTTCACTCGCACAGGGATTTATATGACATGCATATAGCCGTGTTGGAGCCTCCTGTAGACTGTGTCATAGTGAGATGATATGCCCACACGTGCATACTGAGACAGAGATGGTATGGGTGGATAAGACCTATTGCAGGCACCCCTGACTGAGATTAGGTTCACGGAGTACGTTGTACCGTGTATATCACATGGGGTACATTGTACCATGGGGATTGTTGGAGTGGAGTGGCATTAGCCACGAGGCAGCAAGCCTTGCCCTCGCAATCCTGATGTTATGCTATTCTGGCGGGTAGGACAGACCCACCTCCCGTTTCAGGTGTGATACCTCGCACACTAGGTACCGTGTAGCAAGGGATCACTAGGTTATGGCCATAGTCCTCATTGTTACTGATATAGTCACCTACATGTCTCACATGATATAACTTTTGATCTCGATAGACCAGGGTAGACCCGAGGGAGGGCTAAGGCCCCCGATTTTGTGATTTCTACTGTAATGATAGATTTTTCAAAGGATTTTATGAAATGTGACCCTAAAAGAAGGGTGATTTCATAACAAAATTTTTAATGAATTATAACGAGTTGTTTTATGAGTTTGAGATGTATTTATGAGATGATTGACCCAAAGGGGTTATTTTATACTACAGTTTTAATAAAGTGTTTTAAATACAGTAGCATGATGAGTTTTCCATGCATTAATGATAAATTCATGAAAAGAATTATTTCTAATGATTTGTTTTACATGGCATGATCTTGATTTACCTCATGCTAAGTATGATTTAATGATGTCACATAAAATGCCTTTGATGCATGAATTACACAATTTCTATATGCATAAATAGTTTTGATAAACTATGGCATTGAAATATGCATGATTTTGTGTGTAATCTTTTAATGAAAAGAAATGTATTTTAAGGGCATGGTATTATGAGCATGTAGATAGTGGAGCTATCTACTTACTTGCATAATTGCCTTACTGAGCGTGTGGTTTGCTCACCCCCTTATTTTCCCATCTTTTCAGAGCACTGGCAATAGTTATTGAGCGGCTGAGGACTTGCAATATTAGTATCCGCTGCTTCCCATCGAGAGTCAAGTATACACATTTGTATAGTTTTGTATCTGAACATGTAATGCACAATACTGTAGACATATATGATGTCGGGGATGTAAGGTTATGTAAATACCATTGTATATGTATTTAGTTAAAGTCAAAAGATAGTAAACTCTGATATGTGAATGTGATTATGGAAATAGAATGGTAAATAGGTGAGAGGTTACTAACACCGAATCATAGCCCAACTGTTTGGTAAGATGGTCACGATGAGAGAAATGTAAGAATTAAATATTAATCGAAATGAAAAATTTGTAGTGATTTTAGATAATTTGGGTTATGACATCTGTATCCTCTCATCTCTCAGCAGGGTTCTGTGGAGCTTGATTAGTCTGTGACTCTGCACGACTCTCAGGCCTACCTGTACGGCCTCTAGCACGTGTCCCCGCCCCTCTACCTTGGCGCATAACTGGCATAATGCCTAACTTCCTGTATTAAAATCGTTATTACCCTCAATCCATCACGATATACACAGTTATATCTAAACAAAAGCACAGTAATATGGGGATGCACATTTCTTACTTTTTATTACTGACTCACATTAGGCCAACATAGTTCTGATACCAATCTCTGTCATGACCTAATTTATCATTTCGAACCAAAATTCACTATAACTTTTTTTACGTTTTCATTTCCTTACCCGGTCGTGAACAAACTCACCACAACACAGTTGGGCTGTGAGTCAATAATAAACATCCACAACATTCATTCTCAAATAATCAAAAGATGTGTCATTCATTACAAGTTAAGTTATACATGGCACGTTTTCTAACTTTTACATCCCCACATTACAATACAAATTGACTACTGTGCTTGTACATTGTTTAGATACAAAAAGAATATCTGTGTATATACCTTTGGGTGATGGAGATGCAGCGGATGACTCAAAAAAGTGCCTCAGTCCTCACTGGGCCACTATGCATGCTCTGTAGAGGGGGCAAGTAGAGAGGGATGAGCAACCACATGCTTTGTAAGGAAATAATACGAGCATGGTAGATAACTACTTTATCTACATGCTGATAGTGTTATGCATAAAACATTTATAGATAGAGCATGAGGAATAAATCTATGTCGTATGAATATACGTATATCATGTACAGAAAACATGGAAAATAAACATATAAAACATGGAATTATCATCATGTACAAATCATATCATGCTCATCATTATCAAATCTCATCAAAAAAGGGAAATTAAGCTTGAAACATCCTTTTAAATTTATTTCGTTCTCAAATAAATTAAAATCCCATCATAATCACAAATGTAAACCCCACAAATTTTCTACGTTTAATTAGATTATATAAAAATGGAAATATTATATTTTAATGGAAGTGTGGATGTTCGTTGTAGGGCTCGAGAATATAGGAGTTGAGAAGCCCGTGAAGGACCGGGAACTCGAAGATACAAGAAGTGATAAAGCGAATGCAAGTACGAAAGGATTGGGGAATTTTAAATTGTTAAATTGAAAATTGTTGATGTAAACACTTGTATCGAGAATTTACGAAGAATGATGGAATCCCGATGCTTTTTCATTTTCGAAATAATAAAAATTTCGTGGAAGGCATGAATATTGTCATTATGTGATTTTATAAAAAAAAGGAAGGAAATAAAATGTGTATATATATATATATATACACATAGGTATAATATATATATATATATATACTAGACAAATTTAAAATGGATAAATGATGATATATATATATATATATGTGTGTATATATATGACAAATATATATATATATATATATGTATTGTAAAGTATAATGTATAAGACATTTAAAATAAAGTGGAAACAAAACAAATAAACAAAAAAAAATAACACTAACACTAAACCAAAAAAAATAATAATAATACAAATATATCTATCTATATATTAAAATAACATATATATATATTAATATATTAAATATAACATATATATATTAATATAATATATATATGTATGGTACGGAATTGGCTTTCAAAGAAAGCCAATTCCGTTTCTTCATTTCGAAAGAGGCAGATTAGCTCTGCTGGGCGGGAAGCAAAACAAAGAGAAAAGAAAGGAAGAGAAGGGAAGAAGGGTGTTCGGCTGGAGAAGAAGGGAAGAAGAGGAGAAATAGAAGGGTTGGCCGAGGAAAAAGAAAGAACAAAAGGGAAAAAGAAGGCTGAAGCCAGAAGAAACCGAGAGGAAGAGCTGAAGGAAAGGGCAAACCGAGGCTTCAATTGAAGTGGGCTGAGTTTGAAGCTGAAGCCAGAAACGAGACCGAGGCAGGGGAGATTGAGGATTGAAGCAGGCCGAAGTAGAACAATAAGGATTGGAGTAGATTGAAGGGCTGAAAATGGAGTTGAGTTAGCTGGGTTTCGGTCATGGAAGAAAACAGGGGCTGAACTTGGTAAAGTCGAGATTGAGTGAAGAAGAGAAATAAGGATGATGATGATGGAAGCCTGAAACCGAGAGGCAAGGGGGAAGAAACGAAAGCAGGGGATTGAAGCAAACCGTGAGGGAGAAAGGCATTGAAGCTGAATTGAGGGAGAAACCATGGAACAGTCAAAATCGAGACTGAAAAGGGAAGAGAACAGAACAAAATTGAAGAAGGCAGGGGAACCGAATGAAAAGGAGAATGATGGAGAATTGAAAAAAAAAAAAGAAAAGAAGGGGAAATTGAAGAAGAAGACAGGAGCTAAAGAGAGGCGGAACCAAGGGGTGGAGAAGACTGCAATTGGGACTGACCGAGGAGCAGGGGAGGCTGACGGGAGGAGGAAGAAGGCCAAAGGAGTTGAGCTGGAACCGAGACAAGTGAAGGGAGCAGAAATAGCTGGGAAACAGCAGCTAATCGAGGGAGAAAGAGAGGAAGAAGAAGAAGCAAACTGAGAAACCAGGCTAGAACCGAGAGGTTGAGGAAGAAGGGGAAAACAGAAACAGGGCTGGAAAACGTGAAACCCAGGAAGAAAAGCAAGCAAAAAAAAAGGAAGAAAGGAGAGATAAGAGGTAAAAATATCTAATGTATATATGTATATCTAATTGTACATGTATATATAGGTGATTGTGTATAAGTATGATGTGGTAAAGTATATATATGTATATACATGTATGTATATTCATTGTAAATGTAGATAAATGGGTGGTAGATACAAGCATGTTAGTTATAGATTAAATTAGACAAAAATGGAATGATGAGAAGTAGGCAAAGAAATATATATTTGTGATATTGAATAATGGAGACAAGTGATAATATATATATGTATTTATGTGAATAAAAATATATATATATTTTGGTATATACATATAGGTGTGTATAATAAAAGGGAATGTTAGTATATGTACATATATTTGACAAATGAATAAGGAAAGCCAATGATAAAATAATTATGAGCATATACTTAGGTGTATATACATAAAGGAGTATATGAAAAATGTGTATATACTTGGGTGTATATACAAATGATTGTATAAAATAAATGTGTTTTAGTATATGTACAAACAAAGACATATATATATATATGAGATAAGAAAAAAATAGAAGACAATAATATATATATATATATGAGTGTATATATATATATATATATATGTATATATATATTAGATGCATATACATATGGGTGTATAGAGGATGAATTTGTGCTAGTATATATATATACAAAGAATGTATATATGAGATAGGAAAAGAGTGAAAACAAATAAATATATATATATATATACATATGGGAGTGTATATATATGTATTTGTGTACATATATGTAGAGGTATATAATAAGGTGTATGTCAATAATTGTACATACAAAATAATATGTGGTAAGGGAAAATATATAAACGTGCGTGTTGACTTAGGTATGTACAATAATATGTACACACGTAGTAGTAACGAATAGGTTACGATTTTAACGCAATTCGGATAATTCGCACGAATAGGGTGCTAAGTGTACGATTTCGTGGTAGGTGATCATAGAAGGAATTAAGGAAGGTACTAAGAGACGTCACCACTCGAGCACGGAGATTTCGATAGATCGAGGTAAGGGGATATAATTTAAAATGGTAATAGTTAATTACCGAAACTTGATAAAGAAACCTTGCAAAGACATGAAGTATGATTTTCATGCATGTTTCTAAATTATATTTCTGATCAAGACTATGCTCTCTGTGTTTATGTTTTTGAATAATTGTATATAACTGAATTTGATTCCGGAATATGAGCATGTCTTTTAAATGATTTTTCGTATAAGATGAATTTATTTCGATATTTTCGTATATGAAAACTATAGTTGTTATGAGACTAAGGGCCATTTATGTTGCATGTTTACGTTTGTCAACTTCGCTTGTGTGGCGTCTGACTCGCCTGTGTGGCGTTTGAACTCGCCTGTGTGGCGCTTGTATTTCGCCTGTGTGGCGTCTGACTCGCCTGTGTGGCGTTTAAACTCGCCTGTGTGGCGCTTGTATTTCGCCTGTGTGGCGCCTGGAGTTGTAGGACTGGTTAGCAGTGGGAGCGGGGCCCAGAGGGGTCTGGCGTGCTCCGGGGCCAGGTCGCCTGTATTTCGCCTTCGTGGCGCCTGTATTTCGCCTGTGTGGCGCCTGTATTTCGCCTTCGTGGCGCCTGTACCCCGCCTTTGTGGCGTCTGAAATTACCCTTGGGTCCTGAATTCCCTCTACGGAGGATGATCGGGTTATTTTGCCGCGTGATAAATTGGTTATTGCCGCGTGATAAATTCGTTATTGTCACATGATAATTTTATGGCCGATGTAGTCTCAATTTGAAAATTTAAACTCTGTTTTCAGAACCGGATTTGTAGTATGTGATTTGATATGTATTCCTGTTTGGAATTCTGAATGTACGACTAGTTTTACGTAATATCTGTTAAGTTCAAATACCTAAAGATTTACGTTTTGAATATCGATATTTCTAATTTTCCTTAATCTTTGAATTTTATTATCAGTTTCAGAAAGTATCATCATACGCATTATTATGTTTTATACATATTTATATTGCTAGAATCGTTTTAAATACATCTTCTTACTGGGCTTTTTTCCGAAAGCTCACCCCTCTACCTCCCAGATTATTTGCAGTGATCCGTAGGCACTGTCTGCTGCGTACACGACGTAGGCTGGCGGGGAGAGCTCCTTAGGCTACTTTTTGTACACGCAGAAAGGTATACATTTATATTCCTGTACCAGACATAATTGTATGCACAGACACATTGGAAATATCAGTTGGGATGTAATTTTGTAAGGGACGATGTAAACATTACTACTTTGGTATAACGTTTTGAGATGACTAGTATTAAATTGAAATGGATGTGTTGAGTGGTAAAGATGAATTTGGAAAGTATGCTTGGTAGTGGTGGATATATAGGATTGCAAAAAAAAAAAAAAACAACTGATTTGCAGGTGGGTAGGCTCATATATAAGTCGTTGTGCTGCCGAAATTTTTATCGGCCATATAAGTTAAAATATAGAAATTAATTATGATTACGAGTAAAGTATTAGGAAAAGTATTTTGACACTGCACAGGAATACAACCTAAGTGAATAAGAAAATAAGTGGTTAAATTTTAAAAAAAAAAAAAATTTCCCCGATTTTCAAGGGTCAAGGGTCGTTACAGTTTAAGTGGTATCAGAGCGAAGGTTGTCTAGTACTGTCAGTGTCGAAAATAAGGATTAAATTACATCCCAATGTCTGTGCTTGACTGGTTGTAGGTAATGTATACCTAATAACTTTAAGATTCGATATTTGGAATTACACGCAAGTATTAGATCACTGCACGATGAGTGGGAGACGCGGACGTACTCAGAGGCAGGCTCAGCCACCCCCCCTCCACCGAGCCAGAGAGTCCTCGTACTCGTATGGCTCAGTTTGAGCAGCGATTGGAGCAGCGCCTCGAGCGAGGTTTGGAGTCGATAGCTGCCATGGTTGCCCAACATCTAGGGGCAAATGTTTCTGATTCTGCTGGCACGGCACCAGTTCCACCAGTACCTTTGGCACCTCAACCTCCTGTACAGGCCCGGAGGGAGGAGAGAAATATCGGTAGGATGAGAGATTTTCTGAAGATGAGGCCTCGAGTATTTAAGGGGATTAAGAATCCGGTAGAGGCTGAAGAGTGGCTGGTGAGCCTTGGGAAGATCTTCGACTTTTTGGGGTGTTCTGATGTTGAGGTCTCTATGGCCACTTACATGCTGCAGGGCCAAGCAGAGTATTGGTGGGGATCCACCAAGGTCCTTCTGACTACTCAGCATCCGGTGATTAGTTGGGATGCTTTCTCCACAGCTTTTAGGAAGCAGTATGTTCCACTAGTTGCCCAGCAAAAGTTGAGGATGGACTTTTTGAGTTTGGTACAGGGCAATATGACCGTGGATGAGTACGAGAGTAAATTCACCATGCTGATGAGGTATGATCCAGAGACGTTCCAGAATGAAGAGCGTCGGACTGAGAGGGTCTTAGCAGGGTTAAGGCCAGCTATCAGAGATCGTCTTTTGGGGCTATGGATTACGAAATTTCAGGATGCTCTAGGTAGAGCACAGATGGTCGTGAGGGGCCTCAATGTCACTCAGACGGAGTATGGTTTTAAGGGAAGGACCAGAGATGATCGTGTATAGATGGAGTTGGCGAGATGGGATTTTAGGAGGGGCCAGCCTAAGAGGCAGAGGACAGATGAGTCTCAGGCTAGGATTGATAGGCCCATGGCTCCTATAGCTACCCCACAGACTACCAGAGGCTTCTAGCAATACGAGAGATTGTGCCCTAGTTGTGGTAATTTCCATAGTGGTGTGTGCCACTGGTCCTCAGGGAGTTGTTTTAGGTGTGGACAGAGGGGACACCGGATTAGAGATTGTCCATTAAATAAGTTTCCACAGCTTCCAGAACTACCACGACAACCTGAGAGGCAAGCTCCTCCGAGACAAGACCCACAGAGATGGGCTACCATAACAGAGAGGGGCAAGAAGCCTGTCACTCATGGGAGGGTCTTTGCTGTGGATACAGAGACTGTTGATGCCTCCGCTGAGACCATCCAGGGTAAGCTTTCAATTTGCAATCACGAGACACATGTATTATTGGGTTCAAGTTCTACGCATTTTTATTTATTTATTTATATATCACCCCATTTGGCATGTAAACTGCCTGTGAAACCTGAGCCTATAGATTTCATGTTACACGTTACCACACCTCTGTATAAATCCCAAAAGACTAATATGGTGTATAGGAATTGTGAAATTAAGATAGGGCGTGTTCGGAGTATGGAAACATCCTTGTAAACTGGGAAAGCTTTCTGACATATGATCAAATAATTTATCAAAGTTACCCCTAAACTAAAAGGGAAAGTTCTAGAATTGATTTAGCAGGTGGTATCGAATTAATTACTCAAACCACTGTACTGAGTGACTTTGCTTGGATGTGAAATGCTGAGAGAGCAATTATAAAAGCTATATGAAGGGGAGATTTTCTGATTGAGTGACCCACTTTGGAGTGCACTGGTGTTAAAATTTAAGGAGACTCGGAGCCTCTTGGGTCACAGTGTATTAAGAATGGGTGTAATTAGGATTACCAAGAATCCGAAAGGGGCATGATACAATCTGGGTGATCGTAGACAGATTGATTAAGAATACCCACGTCTATTTTGATGGACCCGAATGAATTTGGAGGACCAAATTCTTTTAAGGTGAGGAGAATGTAAACCCCACAAATTTTCTACGTTTAATTAGATTATATAAAAATGGAAATATTATATTTTAATGGAAGTGTGGATGTTCGTTGTAGGGCTCGAGAATATAGGAGTTGAGAAGCCCGTGAAGGACCGGGAACTCGAAGATACAAGAAGTGATAAATCGAATGCAAGTACGAAAGGATTGGGGAATTTTAAATTGTTAAATTGAAAATTGTTGATGTAAACACTTGTATCGAGAATTTACGAAGAATGATGGAATCCCGATGCTATTTCATTTTCGAAATAATAAAAATTTCGTGGAAGGCATGAATATTGTCATTATGTGATTTTATAAAAAAAAGGAAGGAAATAAAATGTATATATATATATATATATATATATACACATAGGTATAATATATATATATATATATATATATACTAGACAAATTTAAAATGGATAAATGATGATATATATATATATATATGTGTATATACATGACAAATATATATATATATATATATATATATATATATGTATTGTAAAGTATAATGTATAAGACATTTAAAATAAAGTGGAAACAAAACAAATAAACAAAAAAAAATAACACTAACACTAAACAAAAAAAAAATAATAATACAAATATATCTATCTATATATTAAAATAACATATATATATTAATATATTAAATATAACATATATATATTAATATAATATATATATATATATATGTATGGTACGGAATTGGCTTTCAAAGAAAGCCAATTCCGTTTCTTCATTTCGAAAGAGGCAGATTAGCTCTGCTGGGCGGGAAGCAAAACAAAGAGAAAAGAAAGGAAGAGAAGGGAAGAAGGGTGTTCGGCTGGAGAAGAAGGGAAGAAGAGGAGAAATAGAAGGGTTGGCCGAGGAAAAAGAAAGAACAGAAGGGAAAAAGAAGGCTGAAGCCAGAAGAAACCGAGAGGAAGAGCTGAAGGAAAGGGCAAACCGAGGCTTCAATTGAAGTGGGCTGAGTTTGAAGCTGAAGCCAGAAACGAGACCGAGGCAGGGGAGATTGAGGATTGAAGCAGGCCGAAGTAGAACAACAAGGATTGGAGTAGATTGAAGGGCTGAAAATGGAGTTGAGTTAGCTGGGTTTCGGTCATGGAAGAAAACAGGGGCTGAACTTGGTAAAATCGAGATTGAGTGAAGAAGAGAAATAAGGATGATGATGATGGAAGCCTGAAACCGAGAGGCAAGGGGGAAGAAACGAAAGCAGGGGATTGAAGCAAACCGTGAGGGAGAAAGGCATTGAAGCTGAATTGAGGGAGAAACCATGGAACAGTCAAAATCGAGATTGAAAAGGGAAGAGAACAGAACAAAATTGAAGAAGGCAGCGGAACCGAATGAAAAGGAGAATGATGGAGAACTGAAAAAAAAAAGAAAAGAAGGGGAAATTGAAGAAGAAGACAGGAGCTAAAGAGAGGCGGAACCAAGGGGTGGAGAAGACTGCAATTGGGACTGACCGAGGAGCAGGGGAGGCTGACGGGAGGAGGAAGAAGGCCAAAGGAGTTGAGCTGGAACCGAGACAAGTGAAGGGAGCAGAAATAGCTAGGAAACAGCAGCTAATCGAGGGAGAAAGAGAGGAAGAAGAAGAAGCAAACTGAGAAACCAGGCTAGAACCGAGAGGTTGAGGAAGAAGGGGAAAACAGAAACAGGGCTGGAAAACGTGAAACCCAGGAAGAAAAGCAAGCAAAAAAAAAGGAAGAAAGGAGAGAAAAGAGGTAAAAATATCTAATGTATATATGTATATCTAATTGTACATGTATATATAGGTGATTGTGTATAAGCATGATGAGGTAAAGTATATATATGTATATACATGTATGTATATTCATTGTAAATGTAGATAAATGGGTGGTAGATACAAGCATGTTAGTTATAGATTAAATTAGACAAAAATGGAATGATGAGAAGTAGGCAAAGAAATATATATTTGTGATATTGAATAATGGAGACAAGTGATAATATATATATGTATTTATGTGAATAAAAATATATATATATTTTGGTATATACATATAGGTGTGTATAATAAAAGGGTATGTTAGTATATGTACATATATTTGACAAATGAATAAGGAAAGCCAATGATAAAATAATTATGAGCATATACTTAGGTGTATATACATAAAGGAGTATATGAAAAATGTGTATATACTTGGGTGTATATACAAATGATTGTATAAAATAAATGTGTTTTAGTATATGTACAAACAAGGACATATATATATATATGTGATAAGAAAAAAATAGAAGACAATAATATATATATATATGAGTGTATATATATATATATATATATGTATATATATATTAGATGCATATACATATGGGTGTATAGAGGATGAATTTGTGCTAGTATATATATATACAAAGAATGTATATATGAGATAGGAAAAGAGTGAAAACAAATAAATATATATATATATATATATATATATACATATGGGAGTGTATATATATGTATTTGTGTACATATATGTAGAGGTATATAATAAGGTGTATGTCAATAATTGTACATACAAAATAATATGTGGTAAGGGAAAATATATAAACGTGCGTGTTGACTTAGGTATGTACAATAATATGTACACACGTAGTAGTAACGAATAGGTTACGATTTTAACGCAATTCGGATAATTCGCACGAATAGGGTGCTATGTGTACGATTTCGTGGTAGGTGATCATAGAAGGAATTAAGGAAGGTACTAAGAGACGTCACCACTCGAGCACGGAGATTTCGATAGATCGAGGTAAGGGGATATAATTTAAAACGGTAATAGTTAATTACCGAAACTTGATAAAGAAACCTTGCAAAGACATGAAGTATGATTTTCATGCATGTTTCTAAATTATATTTCTGATCAAGACTATGCTCTCTGTGTTTATGTTTTTGAACAATTGTATATAACTGAATTTGATTTCGGAATATGAGCATGTCTTTTAAATGATTTTTCGTATAAGATGAATTTATTTCGATATTTTCGTATATGAAAACTATAGTTGTTATGAGACTAAGGGCCATTTATGTTGCATGTTTACGTTTGTCAACTTCGCCTGTGTGGCGTCTGACTCGCCTGTGTGGCGTTTGAACTCGCCTGTGTGGCGCTTGTATTTCGCCTGTGTGGCGTCTGACTCGCCTGTGTGGCGTTTAAACTCGCCTGTGTGGCGCTTGTATTTCGCCTGTGTGGCGCCTGGAGTTGTAGGACTGGTTAGCAGTGGGAGCGGGGCCCAGAGGGGTCTGGCGTGCTCTGGGGCCAGGTCGCCTGTAATTCGCCTTCGTGGCGCCTGTATTTCGCCTTCGTGGCGCCTGTACCCCGCCTTCGTGGCGTCTGAAATTACCCTTGGGTCCTGAATTCCCTCTACGGAGGATGATCGGGTTATTTTGCCGCGTGATAAATTGGTTATTGCCGCGTGATAAATTCGTTATTGTCACATGATAATTTTATGGCCGATGTAGTCTCAATTTGAAAATTTAAACTCTGTTTTCAGAACCGGATTTGTAGTATGTGATTTGATATGTATTCCTGTTTGGAATTCTGAATGTACGACTAGTTTTACGTAATATCTGTTAAGTTCAAATACCTAAAGATTTACGTTTTGAATATCGATATTTCTAATTTTCCTTAATCTTTGAATTTTATTATCAGTTTCAGAAAGTATCATCATACGCATTATTATGTTTTATACATATTTATATTGCTAGAATCGTTTTAAATACATCTTCTTACTGGGCTTTTTCCCGAAAGCTCACCCCTCTACCTCCCAGATTATTTGCAGTGATCCGTAGGCACTGTCTGCTGCGTACACGACGTAGGCTGGCGGGGAGAGCTCCTTAGGCTACTTTTTGTACACGCAGAAAGGTATACATTTATATTCCTGTACCAGACATAATTGTATGCACAGACACATTGGAAATATCAGTTGGGATGTAATTTTGTAAGGGACGATGTAAACATTACTACTTTGGTATAATGTTTTGAGATGACTAGTATTAAATTGAAATGGATGTGTTGAGTGGTAAAGATGAATTTGGAAAGTATGCTTGGTAGTGGTGGATATATAGGATTACAAAAAAAAAAAACAACTGATTTGCAGGTGGGTAGGCTCATATATAAGTCGTTGTGCTGCCGAAATTTTTATCGGCCACATAAGTTAAAATATAGAAATTAATTATGATTACGAGTAAAGTATTAGGAAAAGTATTTTGACACTGCACAGGAATACAACCTAAGTGAATAAGAAAATAAGTGGTTAAATTTAAAAAAAAAAAAAATTTTCCCCAATTTTCAAGGGTCAAGGGTCGTTACAACAAACATCATCATCGTTTCTCAATTAAAAACCCAAAAGGCTCAACCCCTCCCTCGGGTATACCCTGGACAGTCAAAATCACACTTAAATATTGAAACCATGTTGTACTATGTAATTCGAGTGAGACAAGTCACTATATCTCAAGGACTATATTGGCCAACGACCTCATAAATCATCTCAGACCACACACATCCAAGTGTGCGGGGTATCATGCTGGGACGAAGGTGGGTTAGTTCTCCGCCAGACTTTCTCATCAGTAACTCAACCACTCGGTACAACGTACTCTATGTTATATACACAGTACAACGTACTCCGCGGACCCATAATATGGTTGGGGGTGCCAATCGTAGGCTTTATCTACCCCAATGCCATGTGTAACCGATATAGTCTCAAGTGCACCTGGGAGTAATTTCTCTGGTGCCAGGTCCTAGCCCCTCATGGCCTTGCTCGCCCCTTTTAGGTTCCCTAAACACCTCTTAGGTCCTAGCCCTTCACCTTCACCCCATTCAAGAGGTCTGTTAGGCCTGTTGGGTTCCCTGGAATGGATTAATGTTAGGTCGTAGCCCCTCACCTTCACCCCACTCAAGAGGTCTATTAGGCCTGTTAGGTTCCCTGGACACTAATCTGTATTACCCTCACCACGACGTCATACATAGCACAGCATGAAAACCAGTGCAAGCTAAGTTCTAGCACGATATATGCATTGTAAAGAAACTGCCTCATACAAGCAACGCTCTAGTATGACATTTATGCATAAAAACATGAGAAATCCATGTACGAGCATAGCTCAAGTACAGTTATATGCATAAGAAAACCACTCAAAATCCATATACGAGAAGAAGCTCCCGTATAGTTTATAAAACATCATCACAATCAAATCGAGGTACGAGCTAAGCTCTGGCACGTTTCATATAAATGAATGCATCAAAATCTAGCATGAGCGAGGCTCCAGCGTAATTTACATCACACAATTACGATAGGTGGCTTATACATAATCCAAAAAAATTCCAAAAAATTGGGTTTTGCACCTCACAAATTCTATTCCACAACATCATTAAAACACTAGCCAGCCTATCCATTTGTTGCTCGAAAACAATGCATTGTGTTTTGTGAAAACACTCAAAACACGTGATTTATGCAATTATTAGCCTTACTATCCCATTTCTTTATAATACCATTTCAAACAACCAAATCTCATACCAATACTCGTAGTAATTTCCATACATCGTCAAACACATTTCTATAAACTCATGCACATTTCCAAAGCCCTATATACCCAAAAAATACGAGCAGCCACCTCTATATTCTCACAAAATTCCCTTACCTGGATTCACGTTGCGTGATTCCACTTCTGTAAAGCTGCGTACGTGTGCGGTTCGATTTGTCTCCAACGAACTCTTCGAAATTGCATGAAATCGTATATCACATCGATTTAGTCCATATAACTCAACATAGTGGTTGCTATAGTCGATTCAACATATAGCCTCCATTAATACTTATAAGATCTTATTTCGATTCTCTATTCATATATCGAGTTTATGGTTCCCTTTAGGCCCATAGGTTCATACTAAACCGATATCAAATCGATATTAAGCCCATAGTGTTCATATTTCATAAATTTATTCATTATGGCATATCATCAAACACTACATGAGCTCATTTCTCATAACTTCCCTCAACCCACAATATAGCTTCATTTACCCTTTTCTAATAATCCACATTACTCAAATAACAATTTAGTAAATCCCACAAATCACCAACTTATCCATATTACACTTTCTCACACTAGACTCATTCCATTTTCTAGGTCACATTAGTTCTAATACTTTCTAGGTGATTTCAATCATCAATACACATACAAATCAACTCCAAAATCAACAAATAGACCAATGTACTTAGGCTGGAGTATTAGAAACTTACCAATCTAGTTTCTCTTTTTCCTCCAAATGAGAATGTCCCTTGCTCCTTTAATCCAATATGTGAGGCTTTGATTCCAAACTATGTTGTTCTCTTCTTTAAGATGAACAACTTTGTATCTAATATCTTCCTCTCAAATCTTAATGGAAATGAGGTGATTTTAGAGAGAGAAAACTAGGTTTTGGGTGGAAAATGGAAAGGTGAGGTTGTTTCTCGAAATCTGCAGATTTCACTGCTCCTATTTATAAAAATTGCTTGATGAGATCGATCTGTCGAAGCTTGAGATCGATCTGGTCCTCTTAAATCCCTCATTTTCATGCCAATTTGACTGCATGAGATCGATCTGTCGAGTGCTTGAGATCGATCTGTCTCTGGTAGTAGCTTAAGGAGATCGATCTGATTCTAGGGGAGATCGATCTGCTCCAAACTGAGAGCTAAGGAAATCGATCTGTTTGCCTTAAGAATCGATCCTCATTTTACAGAATGTTTAGCAGATCGATCTATCTCCATTGGAGATCGATCTGTACTGTTCCTATTGCTCGAATAAGAGCAATTTTGGCTCTTATGGATTGATCTCTCATCTTATGAGATCGATCTAGCCTTCATACTTTCCAGATTCTTTTACAGTTTTTCTGCAGCAACTCACACCCAAACATCCTCAATTTACTGCCATAGTCATTTTCTCATTCAACCACCTTTAAGACTTGAAAATTGCATCCATTCATACCTTGTACACATTAAAACTTGTGTGCATTCATTGTACAACCAAGGGTACACAATACAAAACCAAATAGAAGTATAACTTCATTCCATTTTACCACACTACTCTTTTTGAGTTCCAATCACATTCATCGCTTATAAAAGCTCATTTCTTCATATTCATATAAAATGAAACTTGTATGCACATTGCAAACTCATTTTATAAATATGTACATTGAATCCATGGACTTACACCACTTATGCTTTACATTGCAAATACATCACCATACTTATAATTTCATAAAGTTACACATGAAAAATGAGTCTTACATAAATCATCCCAATTTCTCAATTTACCAGTATGGGAAAAATAACCCATCAATTTAAAAACAACTCGTATTGTCATATCCATAATTCAAAAAATCAGTTCAAGCTTTCTAAAAAACGTGGTTAAAATAGCCCATGCAAACTAGTTTCGAATGTCAAACAGGCTGAATGGAGTTACAAAATCATGATGAAATGCTCAGACGCACATGATATTAACATTTCAAAAATCAGCGTGCATACAATTTTTACAACTTTATGCTTTCTCTGAAACACAGTCAAAGAGCCCATGCAACAAGTTTACATTTGTCAACAAAACTGAATGAGGTGATAAAATTGGCAGTAAAATTCTTGCACGCATATAATTTATAACACCTCAAAATATATTTTACAAAGCATTCAATCCATAGTGATGCAACTGAACAATAATTACAGAAAACCGGTAAAATGAGGTAAGGTAGATTTTAAATCTAAATATGGCCTATCTAACTAACTAAACTATCAGCTTACGTTTTCATGTAAAAATCTTAGCTAATCCTAAGGCATTCTATTAATCGCAGCCACGTAAATCCCTTACCACACAACAGTGATGCGCACAACTATACCCTTTTCGCCTTAGACGTGCATATATGCGCCTAAGCTTCCTTGGCGCCTGTTGAAGTAGTCGTTGCAAATTAACATTTAAGGGCAAAATGTTATTTATCATTCATACATGAACAAATAAAATTTCAGCACTTTCAACACTCATAAGATAGATTTTTAACTTAGTTCTGATATTACATTCTTGTTTCTCTGATAAATGATTTTATGAAAGAGCTTATGATTTGAAATGATTTACCAATGCTTCCCTACTTACGAAACTGTTTACAAAACATGATTTCGTTTTACAAGATGTTCACTAGAACATCTATGTTTATGAAATAAACTTTCGAATTATGAAAATGCATGAAAGCTTTATGATGAGTTGAAAACCCATATTTACGTTTTGAAATGGAACTTTTGACGTTTTCAAAAGTATTTACGAAAAGAGAAAAGATGTTTTGAGACTATAGGCTTCATGCATGGTTACTTCTTGTGGTGTTCCGGCTCCACCACTTGGGTGCCGGTACGTAGGCCCCTTTAGGACTTGACTCGACCTGTGTGGAAGATGTCGTGCTATTGGTGGTTTATGCTGATGTTTTGGTAGTATCTCGTGCCCGCGCAGCACGCAATTATGTTGCCCACACGGAGAGTGCCTTTGGTGCCCGTGTCCTAGCTAGGTGCTAGTGAAAGTAAGTAAGATGGATACTACCCATATTTTACGAAAGGGCTGTACGACCCTGATCCAGTCTATAGCCCACTTACCATGGCCATAGGTATGATGACTCTCTACGTAGAATGACACGTATCGCATGACTTAGTTACACCCTAGTGTCCTCGATTTTAATTATAAAATCGACTGTGATGAGAGTTTATGAAATGATTATGAAATATGCATGAGATGTTTATGAAATGATTATGAAATATGCTTGAGATGTTTATGAAATGATTATGAAATATTCATGATATGTTTATGAAATGTTTTATGAAATGTTCATGAAAATGGTTAAGCATGTTAATGGTTTTATTGACACGCATGCTCAATGACATTTATGCGTGAAATGAAAATTTCTGTATTTCATTAAGTTTCGTTCCATGAACAATTTCAAATACTTTTCTATGTCAGAACTATTTTAATAGTACTATCTTACTGGGCTTTTCCCCAAAATCTCACCCCTCTACCTTCAGATTATTTGCAGTGAATCTATAGACGCTACCTACCGCGTACACGACGTAAGCTGGTGGGAAGAGCTACCCTAAGCTATTTTTGTACACGCGAAAGGTATACATTTACATTCTTGTACCAGACATAATTGTACGCACAGACATAGATTGGAATTATCAGTTAGGATGTAATTTTGTAAGGAGCGATGTAAACATTACTACTTTGGGATAATATTTTGGGATTTTATTTTGAGATGACTAGTATTAAATCGAAATAGATGCATTGTGTGGTAAAGATGGATTTGAAAAGTATGCTTGGTAGTTGTGGATATCTTGGATTGTCGAAAACAACTTATTTGCAGGTGGGTAGGCTCATATATAAGTCGTTGTGCTGGCGAAATTTCTATCGGTCATATAATTTAAAATATGGAAATCACTTACAAATTACGAGAAAAGAATTAGGAAAATGTTTTGACACTGTACAGGAATACAACCTAAGTGAATAAGGGATCAAGTGGGTAAATTAAATTAAAAAAAAAAATTTCCCCCGATTTTTAAGGGTTAAGGGTCGTTACAGTTAAAGGTGGTATCAGAGCGAAGGTTGTCTAGTACTGTCAGTGTCGAAAATAAGGATTAAATTACATCCCAATATCTGTGCTTGTCTGGTTGTAAGTAATGTATACCTAACGAGTTTAAGGTTTGATCTTTGGAATTACGCACAGGTATTAGATCACTGCACGATGAGGGGAAGACGCGGACGTCCTGGGAGGTAGGCTCAGCCACCTCCACCTCCTCAACTGAGCCAGAGAGTCCTAATACTCATATGGCTTAGCTCGAGCAGCGTTTAGAGCAGCGCCTTGAGCAAGGTTTGGAGTCGATTGCTGCCATGGTTGCCCAACACCTAGGGGTAAACGTTTCGGATTTAGCTGGCACGGCACCAACTCCTAATCCGATGCCAACTCCTTAACAAGCACCACCACCTCCTCCTCCACAAGTTCCTCCAGTACCTATGGTGCCTCAGCCTCCTGTACAGGCCCGGAGGGAGGAGAGAGATTTCGATAGGATGAGAGATTTTCTGAAGATGAAGCCTCAAGCATTCAAGCGAATTAAGAACCCAGTAGAGGCTGAAGAGTGGCTGGTGAGCCTAGAGAAGATTTTCGATTTTCTGGGGTGTTCTGATGTTGAGAAGGTTTCCATGGCTACCTACATGCTACAAGGCCAAGCAGAGTATTGGTGAGGATCCACCAAGGTCCTTCTGACTGCTCAGTATCTGGTGATTAGTTGGGATGCATTCTCCACAGCTTTTAGGAAGCAGTATGTTCCACTAGCTGCCCAGTAGAAGTTGAGGATGGACTTTCTGAGTTTGGTACAGGGCAGTATGACTGTGGATGAGTACGAAAGTAAGTTCACCATGCTGATGAGGTATGATCCGGAGACGTTCCAGAATGAAGAACGTCAGACTGAGAGGTTCTTAGCAGGATTAAGGCCAGCTATAAGAGACCGTCTTTTGGGGTTATGGATTATGGAATTTCAGGATGCCCTGGGTAGAGCACAGATGGTCGACAAAGGCCTAAATGTCACACAAGCGGAGTATGGCCTTAAGGGAAAGAGCAGGGATAAGGGTAAGCAGACAGAGTTAATGAGATAAGATTTCAGGAGGGGTCAGTCCAAGAGGCAGAGGATGGATAAGTTTAGACCTAGACATGATAGACCGATCATTCCAGTACCTGCTCCTTAGATTGCTAGAGGTTCGCAACAGTATAGGTCAATGTGTAAATAGTGTGGAAAACTTCATGGGGGTGTGTGCCTTTTGACCACCGGGAGCTGCTTTATGTGTGGGCAAAAGGGACATATAATGAGAGATTGTCCACAGAACCACTTTCCACAACGCCCAAAGCCACCACGGCAACCTGAGAGGCAAGTTCCCCAGAGACAGAACCCGCAGAGATGGGCTACCGCAGCAGAGAAGGGTAAGAAGCCTGTCACGCATGGGAGGGTCTTTACCTTGGATAAAGAAACTGCTGATACCTCCATTGAGACCATTCATGGTAAGCTCTTAATTTGCAATCATGAGGCACAAGTATTGTTTGATTCAGGTTCCACCCACTCTTTTATATCACCACATTTTGCACGTCAATTGCATGTTAAGCCTGAATCTCTAGACTTTACATTACACGTTAGCACACCTATGTATAAATCACAAAAGACTGATATGGTGTGTAGAAATTATGAAATCAAGGTAAGAGATAGGATCATATTAGCAGATCTAATCTTGTTGAGCATGTATGGTTTTGATGTAATTTTGGGTATGGATTGGCTAGCCACCAACCGAGTAAGTTTAGAGTGCTACGCTAAGACTGTAACCTTCTCCTTACCTAGTAAGTTTAGTGTATGTTTTGCAATGAAGGAATAAACTTTATGATTTTGAAAATTGATGAAAAATTTTGATGAATGTCTTAATGTAAAGGTTTTGTTGCATTCATCCTCGATACTAGTCGGGAATGTCCAAGTATTCAGGACATACCAGTGGTATGCGAGTTCTCGATTGTATTTCCTGATGAACTATCGAGATTACCACCGGAGAGAGAGTTAGAATTCACGATAGATTTGGCATCTGAGACTCAACCAATCTCAAAGTCTCCTTACCAGATGGCCATTGTTGAACTTGAGGAATTGAACAAGCAGTTGCAAGACTTACTAGACAAAGGGTTCATTAGGCCAAGTGTATCCCCGTGGGGAGCTTCGGTATTATTTGTGCTGAAGAAGGATGGTAGTCTTAGGTTATGTATAGACTACAGGCTGCTGAACAAAGCCACAATTAAGAACAAGTATCCCTTGCCCAGAATAGATGATCTATTTGACCAACTAAGAGGGGCTACGATGTTCTCAAAGATTGACCTGAGATCGGGCTATCACCAATTGAGGATTAGGAAGGAGGATGTTCCGAAGACGGCCTTCAGAACGAGATATGGCCACTATGAGTTCCGTGTGATGCCCTTTGTCTAACTAATGCCCCAGCTGCATTCATGAGCCTGATGAATGAGGTGTTCCTGGAGTATCTAGATCAGTTCGTCATCATTTTCATCGACGATATTCTAATCTACTCAAAGTCCTGAGAGGAGCATGAGCAGGACTTGAGAGTAGTGCTTCGAACTCTCAGAGAGAAGCAGTTGTATGGGAAGTTGGATAAGTGTGAGTTCTGGTTGGAGTAGATAGCATTTCTAGGCCATGTTATTTCTAAAGACGGGGTGTCGGTGGATCTGTCTAAGGTTGAGGCAGTACTCAGTTAGGAGAGATCGAAAACTGTTACAAAAATCTGAAGTTTTTTGGGACTAGCTGGATACTACAAGAGGTTTGTAGAAGGTTTCTCCAAGATTGCCGCTCCACTGACTAAGCTGATAAGCAAGAATGTTCCATTCGAGTGGACTGATCAGTGTGAGCAGAGTTTTGAAGAACTCAAGAAGAGGTTGACTACCACCCCAGTCTTAACCATTCCTAGTGGGTCTGGAGGCTATGCAGTATACAGTGATGCGTCATACCAGGGCTTGGGGTGTGCACTTATGCAGCATGGAAGAGTGGTTGCATATGGTTCTCGACAACTTAAGAATCATGAATGGAATTACCCCACCCATGACTTGGAGTTAGCTACTGCTGTTTTTGCTTTGAAGATATGGCGGCATTATCTGTATGGAGAGAGATTTCAAATTTTTACTGACCATAAGAGCTTGAAGTATATATTTGATCAGAAGGAGCTAAATATGAGGCAGAGACGGTGGATAGAGCTCCTCAAGGATTATGATTGCGAGATTCTATATCACCCTGCAAGGCAAACGTAGTGGCAGATGCTTTAAGCAAGAAGAGGATGATTTCTTTTATGATGGTTAGAGAATGGGAGTTACTAGATCAGTTTGTCGAGCTCAGTGTTAGTGTGGAAACAACAGATGTTGGGTTCATAGCTAGTTTGCAGATTAAACCTAGTATACTTGATCAGATCAGAACTAGACAGAGGGGTGATCAGAAGTTATTGGATATGGTCAGTCAGGTAGGACAGGACATACAGTCAGACTTTGTGGTCGGTGAGGATGGATTGATGAGATTTAGGGGCTGTATATGTGTCCCAAATGATGATGCCTTACGGCAAAGGATCTTAAAGGAGTCCCATTGTTCTCGGTACACCATGCACCCGGGAAGCACTAAGATGTACCAGGATTTACGGAGGGTGTATTGGTGGGTTGGAATGAAAAGAGATGTAGCTGAGTTTGTGGCCAAGTGTCTGATTTGCCAATAGATTAAGATCGAACACCAAAGACCAGCAGGACTACATAAGTCTCTTCCAGTGCCTACTTAGAAATGGGAGCACATTACTATGGATTTTATTATGGGGTTACCAAGGACCCGAAAGGGGCATGATGCAATCTGGGTAATCGTAGACAGATTGACAAAGAGTGCCCACTTCCTAGCCATAAGAAATACAGACTCCTTGAGTGCTTTAGCAGAGTTGTATGTGAGAGAGATAGCTCGACTGCATGAGGCACCTGTGAGCATTACGTCAGATAGAGATTCCCGATTCACTTCTAGATTTTAAGCTCATTTTCAAAAAGCCATGGGATCTCAGCTTAACTTGAGCACAGCCTATCATCCTCAGACCGATGGTCAGTTCGAGAGGACAATTCAGACCTTAGAGGATATGCTGAGGGTGTGCGTTTTGGAGTTCAATGGCTCATGGGAAGATCACTTGCCACTTGTAGAGTTTGCTTATAACAACAGCTATCATGCTAGCATCGGGATGGCACCTTATGAGGCCTTGTATGGTAGGAGATGTAGGTCTCCAGTGGCTTGGGAAGAAATGGGTGACAGAAGGATCTTGGCTCCTGAGTTGGTAGAACAGGCAGTAGAAGGTTTTCGGATAATCTGTGATAGACTTAAAACCGCACAAAGTAGGCAGAAGAGTTATGCGGATAAGCATAGACGGCCACTTGAGTTTCAGATTGGGGACTCCGTGTTTCTGAAAGTATCCCCGAGCAAGGGTATTATGCGCTTTGAAAAGAAGGGGAAACTGAGTCCTCGCTTCATTGGTCCTTTTGAGATTCTAGAGAGAGTGGGAGATGTAGCCTACAGACTTGCCCTACCCCCGCAGCTCTCTGGGGTACATAATGTCTTCCACGTTTCGATGTTAAGGAAGTATAATCTGGATCCCTCACATATCATTGAGTATGAGCCTTTGAGCATTCAAGAGGACATGAGCTACATTGAGCAACCTATCCGGATTTTAGACATAAAGGAAAAGGTACTTCGATCGAAGACGATTCCTCTGGTAAAGGTTCTCTGGAAACACCATTCAATTGAAGAAGTTACATGGGAGCTAGAGAGCCTCATGAGGGAAAAGTACCCTCATCTATTCTGAAGGACTAAGATGAATTTGGAAGACCAAATTCTTTAAAGGTGGGGAGAATGTAAACACCGCAAATTTTCTGTATTTAAATTAAACAAAATATATATATATATAATAAATGGAAATAGGGTATAGGGAAATATGTGAATATATATATATATATTTGTTAAGTTAAAAAAAATGAAAAAAATGATGAAGGATAAAAATAATTACAATAAAAATAAATACATGTAATTGTCCAAGAGTGAAATTATAATTAAAAATATGCATATATATAAAAATACAAATATAACATATATAATAAAAATATAAAAATATATATATAAATATAAATAGATATATATATATAAATAATATATATAATAAAAAAATGAAAAAAGAAAAGAAAAAAAAAAAGCGATCCCCAAAAAAGAAAACCCCCCTGTTCCTCTTCTGAAATTTCTACCACCGGCAAGCCTTCTCCCCGACCCATTGCCTGCCGATTTCCCCCTTTCCCTCACCGACAATCGGACCTAGCCTTCCCTCCCTGACCATCGGCGATCGAGCCTTTCCTCCTTTCTTCCTCTTTCCTCACCAAAAACCTGAGAAAGCCGAAACCTCTCCCCATTTTGCCTGCTGTCTTTCGATTCATCACCGATGGCCACACCAGTGCCAGGAGTTCCCTGGACCGACGGCTCCCCTCACCTGGACGTGGACCGGCTTCCCTCTCCCTCTTCCCTCATCGAACCGAGAGTTCAGCCAAGAAAATCTTTTGTTCTCGCGAACTCCGACGGGCGGCGACAAGACAGTGAACCGACGACCCCGACGACCGTTCAGTCACCCTTCTGGTCGTCCCCCCTGCCCCCTCCGATGCCACAATACATCTACAGTGGCAGTATACCAGGAAAAAAAATAAATAAAAAAATACCTAGTTGATATTCCCCATCCTTGTACCAGTTAATTCCTAGGTAAAAAAAAAAAACCCAAGCTGTATTTAGTTTAATGTATGTATAAATTGTATTATGGAAGCATGATGTTGTATGAATTAATTGAAATACAAGCATGTTTAGTGTAGATTTAATTTGACAAAAAAAAATTGGAAAGATGAGAAGTAGAAAAAAAATGGGAAAACAATATTAATATATATATACATGTATAGGAGTGTATATATATATATGTGTGTGTGTGTGTATATTTATTTATTTAGGAACATGTACAAATAAGTATATAATGAATTGGGTATGCTAGTATTTGTACAAAAAAAATATGTATGCATATGTGATAAGGAAAAATGGAAAACAATGATAATATATATATATATATATATTTATTTAGGTGCATATACATGTGGGGGGTATGCAAGGTGAATGTGTGCAAGTATATGTATACACAAAGAATGTCTATATATGAGATAGGAAAACATGAAAACAATAAAAGTATATATATATATATATATATATATACATATATGAGTGTATATATATATATATAAATATATATTTATGCGTATATACATGTGGATGCATATAATAAAAGTATATGCTAATACTTGTAGGTACAAATATATAAATAGTAAAGAAATATATAAACGTGCGTATTGGCTTAAGTATATACAATAATACGTACACACGCAGTAGTGATGATAGGTTACAATTTTAACGCAATTCGGACAATTTGTATGAATAAGATGCTAAGTAAACGATTTCGGTGTAGGTGAATCGTAGAAAGGCTTAAAGGAGGTACTAGGAGACGTCACCGTCCGAATTCGAGATACCCGATAAATCGAGGTAAGGGGTATTACTTAACTTAGTTCTGATATTACATTCTTGTTTCTCTGATATATGATTTTATGAAAGAGCATATGATTTGAAATGATTTACCAATACTTCCCTACTTACGAAACTGTTTACAAAACATGATTTCGTTTTACAAAAGGTTTGCTAGAACATCTATGTTTATGAAATAAACTTTCGAATTATGAAAATGCATGGAAACTTTATGATGAGTTGAAAACCCATATTTACGTTTTGAAATGGAACTTTTGACATTTTCAAAAGTATTTACGAAAAGAGAAAAGATGTTTTGAGACTATAGGCTTCATGCATGGTTACTTCTTGTGGTGTTCCGGCTCCACCACTTGGGTGCCGGTACGTAGGCCCCTTTAGCACTTGACTCAACCTGTGTGAAAGATGTCGTGCTACTAGTGGTTTATGATGATATTTTGGTAGTATCTCGTGCCCGCGCAGCACGCAATTATGTTGCCCACACGAAGAGTGCCTTTGGTGCCCGTGTCCTAGCTAGGTGCTAGTGAAAGTAAGTAAGATGGATACTACTCATATTTTACGAAAGGGCTGTACGACCTTGATCTAGTCTATAGCCCACTTACCATGGCCATAGGTATGATAACTCTCTATGGAGAATGACACGTATCGTATGACTTAGTTGCAGCCTAGTCTCCTCGATTTTAATTATAAAATCGACTATGATGAGAGTTTATGAAATGATTATGAAATATGCATGAGATTTTTATGAAATGATTATGAAATATGCATGAGATGTTTATGAAATGATTATGAAATATTCATGATATGTTTACGAAATGTTTTATGAAATGTTCATGAAAATGGTTAAGCTTGTTAATGGTTTTATTGACACGCATGCTCTATGACGTCTATGCATGAAATGAAAATTTCTGTATTTCTTTAAGTTTCGTTCCATGAACAATTTCAAATACTTTTATATGTCAGAACTGTTTTAATAGTACTATCTTGCTGGACTTTTCCCCAAAAGCTCTATCTTGCTGGACTTTTCCCCAAAAGCTCACCCCTCTACCTTCATATCATTTGCAGTGAATCTATAGACGCTACCTGCCGCGTACACGACGTAAGCTGGTGGGAAGAGCTACCCTAAGCTACTTTTGTACACGCGAAAGGTATACATTTACATTCCTGTATCAGACACAATTGTACGCAAAGACATATATTGGAATTATCAGTTGGGATGTAATTTTGTAAGGAACGAGGTAAACATTACTACTTTGGGATAATATTTTGGGATTATATTTTGAGATGGCTAGTATTAAATCAAAATAGATGCATTGTGTGGTAAAGATGGATTTGGAAAGTATGCATGGTAGTTGTGGATATCTAGGATTGTCGAAAACAACTGATTTGCATGTTGGTAGGCTCATATATAAGTCGTTGTACTACCAAAATTTCTATCGGCCATATAATTTAAAATATGGAAATCACTTACAAATTACGAGAAAAGAATTAGGAAAATGTTTTAACACTGTACAGGAATACAACCTAGGTGAATAAGGGATCAAGTGGGTAAATTAAATTAAAAAAAAAATTTCCCCCGATTTTCAAGGGTCAAGGGTCGTTACACTCCAGCACGATTTTATGCATAAAATCCATTAAAGCCTCGTGCGAGCAATGCTCCAGCACGACATCATGCATAAATCATTCAAAACTTCATGCGAACAATGCTCTAGCATGAATGAATGCTCAAGTAAATAAAAACTTTGTGCGAGCAAAGCTCCAGCACGGTTTCATGCATAAATAAATCAAATCTCGTGCGAGTTACACTCCCGCACGGCTTTTATGTAATTAAATCGATTAAATCACATACGAGCAAGGCTCTAGTACGGCTTTTATGCAATTATAATATCAAAACAGGATGCGAGCTAAGCTCCAGCACCACTCATGCATGCCAAATCATTAAAACTAGTTCGAGCAATCGCTCCAGCACCTTTTTATGCATATCAAGTCAAAACAGGGTGCGAGCTAGGCTCCAGCACCTCTCATGCTTTTCACAATAGTAAAAATCAATGCGAGCAACCACTCTAGCACATTTTATGAACATGATGTCACACAAATCGGTGCGAGCAACCGCTTCAACACCTTTTATGCACACTCACAAACTCAGATATAGTGCGAGCAATTCTCCAACACTATCTGTTTCCAAAGAAACTTGATAGTTGGCTCATTTTTCAAAGAAATTTCATTTAAATCTAAATAACACTCAAGTAGTGTTATCTTGTGAAATTTATGCAATTACTGGCCAATCTACCAATTTGCTATGCTAAAATTTCACGAAAATCTTCCAAATAATGCATTTCATGCATATCATGCTTTCATCATCCTTAGGTGAATTTTCCCTCAGTAGGGGTAAAATAGTCTTTTACCCATCCCCGGTCCTTAAAATTCTTAATCCATTTCTAGGATCTTTATACAGTTTCAGTGTATGTAAAAGCTGTTAAAAATATGCGTAACTACCTCTAGCTACTCATAAAATTCCCTTACCTCATTTTTCTGTACAGTTTGACTTTTCCTACCGCTACCGATCACCCGATCCGTTTAGCTTCCAATATGTTCTCTGGAGCTGCAGATAATCATTTATCGGGTTAAATCCAAACATATTTATCCATATTTCACTTTTACTGGGCTTAATTTAAATCATTTAGCCTGTTTACCCATATTAGGTCCGATTATACCATAATGGGCCTAAACCGGCCTTAAGCCCATTTTTCACTTACTATTCACGTCATCGCTGCCTATTGGGCTCATTGGGCCCATAAGTATTTATTGGGCCTCGTTCTAAACTCTCGGATATGTCAATTAATTATTTACGACAATTTATCTCAAATTCTAGAATTTAATTCATTTTATACGGAATTAATCTATAATTTATGCAATAAATTTCTAACACACATAACTATGTAAATTGTCGTAAATAAGGGTTACTTACCCGAGATTCCACGATAGTACATAAAACAAGCTGACTCGAGCTCTCGTTTTGTAAGACCTGATTTTATTTAAAACACGAAATGAGAAAAGATCAAATGAAGGATTGAAATGGTAGTCTCGAACACGTTGAAGGGTAAAACGATCAAAAGATTGAAATTCAGTATTAATCATGATAAGAAAATTTCATTAAAAATAATGGATTTGAGAAATCTTGATCAATAATGAAGAAATAATTAAATTTCAGATTAAATTGATCAAGATATGAATTTATTGGAATTAACAAAAAATTTCACATCGAAAAATTATCCCGAAAATATTCAAAAAATTATCCCGAAAGACGAACAAAGATCGATAAATTCATTTAGTGATTAAATGAATAAAACATAATTTTTTCAAGATATTTGTGGATTTTTAATATAAAATAATGAATAAAATAATAATAAAAATAAATTATAAATAAATAAAAAAAGAAACTCGCGAAAATCACGCGAATGGAAAACAGTGAAGCTTGAAGCCGACCCCTTTCCCTCACCAGACGGAGCAGCCGGCGGTGCACGCACCAAGCGAGATAGCCGATGCCGACCCAGGCAGAATTCGACAAGGAAGTACGAACGACGAGGAGGCACACCGGCGAGAGAGAAATCGAGGAAGCCCAACGAAGAGGAGAAAGGGAGAATCCGATGACCGGCGTCGATTCGGCCATGGCCACCACCAACCGAGCATTCCTCAGGCAAAGACCGACCGATCGGTGGCTGCATCGGCTGGTAGAAACGGCCAGCGCCGGCAATGGAGGAAGAAAGGAAAGGCACCAACGGCAAGGAGAGAAGAGGCCAGACCGGCCAGTCATGGTGAAACCGAGGGCAGATCCGTGCATCGGACGTGTAAGACCCGATTTTCATTAAAACAAGAAATGAAAAATGCAAAAGGATTGAAATGTTAGTCCCGAACACGTGAAGGGCAAAACGGTCAAAAGATCGAAACCCGATATAATTTCGATAAGAAAAAATTTATTAAAAATATGGGATTGAGAAATCTTGATCAATAACGAAGAAATAATTAAATTTCAAGTTAAATTTATCAATATATGAATTTATTGGAATAAACCAAAATATTGACATCGAAAAATAATCCCAAAAGTATTCAAAAAATATACCGAAAAGTCGAAATAATATCGATAAATTTATTTATTGGTTAAGTGAATTAAATATAATTTTTTAGATATTTTGGCAAAAATAATAATATAATATTGATTAAAATAATAATAAAAATAAATAATAAATAAAAAAAGTAAAATGTAAAAAAAAAAGTGAAAATTCGCAAAACGCGAATTGAAAGAAAACGAAGCCGCGCCCGACCTCTGCCTTCAACGACGGACGGAGACCACCGGCGACTATGAGCCCAGGTGAGAGGCAACCCAGCTGAGGCCATCGCCGGTACTGGTAAGCGGAAGAGAGGCTGCGAACGGCAAGAGAAATAGAACCGAGCGAAGCCGAGAGGGAGGAAGGAATTCGAAGTCGCCGGCGCCGATTCAGGCTCGGCCACCGATAGCCTAGGGAAGCCCGACCCCAAGAAAGCCCCCAGCCACCAGAATACGGGCCCCCAGTTACCGAAAATGCTATAAATGAAGAAGGGAAGAGAAGTCACCGATGGCGAGGAGAGAAGAGGTCGGACTGACCACTTTCCGTCGACCTCGGACGAAACCTAGACCAGATCCAAGCTGCGAACGACCCAACGAAGCTACTGGCAATGGAAACCAGTGGAGAACTAGTCGGCAAGGCATTGAACCGATCAAGCAGGACTAAATCGACGGTTTGAACCAGGTGAACCGGACCGAACCGGTTCAGCCAAAAAGAAAAGGAAAAAGAAGAAAATGGGAAAAAGAAAAAGAAGAAAAATTGGAGAAAATTCCAGTGATGCAATCGAGCTACGGGTAAGTTGGTAAGCGGTCTAATTGATCGATTTAAATTTTGAAATATTTAATCTGATTAATATCCTACTAGAAATTTACCCGAAAAAATATTTAAATGTGTAGCTCGACAATTGAAGTCAAACGAGAGCTCGAGATAACCTCGATTTGCGAACTATCATGAAATCTCGAGTAAGTAACTCTTATTTACAATAATTTTACATCGTTATGCGTGATTGATATTTATCGCATAAATTACGAATTTAAATTTCGCATATAATGAATTAAATTATGGAAAATTGGATAAATTGTTGTAAATACTAAATTAAGCCATTCGAGAGTTTAGAACGAGGCTCAATAATTATTGATGGGCCTAGTGAGCCCAATAGGCCTCGATAATGTGAATAGTCAGTGGAAAACGAGCTTAAGGCCCATTATGGTGCAATCGGCCCAATATAGGTAAACGGGCCCAATGATTTACAATTAAGCCCAAAAAATATGAAATACAATGAATTATATTGTATTTGACCTGATGAATATTTATCCACAATGCCGGAGATTTGATTTGGATTGGGAGCAAATCAGACTGCGTGACGAGTCATCAGTGGAAATGTCAAACTGTACAGAAAAATGAGGTAAGGGAATTATGTAAGTAGCTAGAGGTAGCTATGCGTATTTTAATAGTTTTTGTATACACTGATTATGTATGTATACACGGTTATTGTATAATGATCCTAAAAGTGGTTTAAATGATTTTAAGGATCGAAATAGGAAAAGACTATTTTACCCCTATTGAGGGAAGTTCACCTAAGGATGGTGAAAGCATGGCATGCATGAAATGCATGATTTAAGAAATTTTCTGATTTAAGGAATTTTCGTGGATTTTAAGTAAAGCAAATCGGTAGATTGGCCAGTAATTGTATAAATTTCAAAAGATAACACTACGTAGGTGTTATTTATATTTAAAGGAAATTTCTTTGGAAAACAGGCCAAATATCAAGTTTATATGGAAACAGATAGTGCTGGCACATAGCTCGCATTATATCTGCATTTGTGAGTGTGAATAAATGTGCTTCAGCGGTTGCTCGCACTAACTTGTGTGACATCATATGCATGAAATGTGCTAGAGCAAGGTGCTCACACTGATTTTTATTATTGTGAAATGAGAGGTCCTGGAGCCTAGCTCGCACTCTGTTTTGACATGTTTTGACTTGTTTTAACTTGGTATGCATAAAAGGTGAGGGAGCGATTGCTCGCACTAGTTTTTATGATTTGATATGCATGAGAGATGCTGGAGCTTAGCTCACATCCAGTTTTGATATTTAATTGCATAAAGCCGTACTGGAGCCTTGCTTGTACGTGATTTAATTGATTTAATTTCATAAAGTTGTGCTAGAGTGTAACTCGCACGAGATTTGTTATATTTATGCATAAAGTCGTACTAGAGCGTTGCTAGTACGAAGTTTTGATTTACTTGAGCATTCATTCGTGCTGGAGCATTGCTCGCACATGATTTTATATAGATTTATAACTCATTTTAAAGTCGTACTAGAGTGTTACTCGTACATAGATTTCATTTATTTCTATGAAACTGTGCTAGAGCTTCGTTCGCAGGAGATTTTTTGATATCATGAATATGCATGGAGCCGTGCTAGAGCTTTGCTCGCATAGGGATTTATATTACATGCATATAGCAGTGTTGGAGCCTCATGTAGACTGTGTGTCACAGTGAGATGATATGCTCACATGTGCATACTGAGATAGAGATGATATGGGTGGATAAGACCTATTGCAGGCACCCCTGATTAAGCTTGGGTTCACAGAGTACGTTGTACCGTTTATGTCACGCAGAGTACGCTGTACCATGGGGATTGTTGGAGTGGAGTGGCATTAGCCATGAGGCAGCAAGCCTTGCCCTCGCAATCCTGATGTTATGTTGTTCTGGCAGGTAGGACAGACCCACCTCCCGTTTCAGGTGTGATACCTCGCACAATAGGTACTGTGTTGCTAGGGATCACAAAGTTATGGCCATAGTCTTATGTTGTTACTGATAGTCTCGTACTTGTCTCACATGATATAACTATTGGTCGATAGACCAAGATATACCCCAGGGAGGGGTCAGGCCCCCGATTTTATGATTTTCTACTATGCTAATATATGTTTTAGAGGATTTTATGATTTGTGACCTTGAAAGAAGGGTGGTTTTATAACCGATGTTTTATAATGAATTTTAATGAATTGTTTTATGAGTTTGGAATTGAATTATGAGATGCTTAACCCCTTTGGGTTATTTTATACTGCGTTTTAAATGAAATGATTTAAATGCAGTAGCATGATGAGTTTTCCATGCTTTAATGATAAATTCATGAAATGATTGTATCTCATGATTTATTTTATATCACATGAAATAATGCATGATTTTGATTTAATTCATGCTAAGTATGATTTACTGATGTCACATAAAATGTTATTGACGCATAAGTAGTATGTTTTATATATGCACGACCAGTTTTATAAACTAAGTCATGATGAAATACATGATTTTATGCTTGAGATTTTAATGAAAAGAAATGGATTTTATGGGCATGGCATTATGAGCATGTAGATAGTGAAGCTATCTACTTTGTTGCTTAATTGCCTTACTGAGCTTGTGGTTTGCTCACCCCCGTTATTTTTCTTCTTTTAACAGCACTTACAGTAATTAGTAAGTGGTTGAGGACTTGCATGCATTGGTATTCGCTGCTTCCCATCGAAAGATAGGTATACACATTTGTATTGTTTTGTATCTAAATATGTAATGCACACTACTGTAAATAGATATGATGTCGGGGATGTAGAGTTATAAATACCATTATGTATGTACTTAATTAAAGTCAAAAGATAGTAAACTCTGATATATGAATGTGATAATGGAAATGGAATGGTAAATAGGTAAGGGGTGACTAACACCGAATCATAACCCAACTGTTTGTACGATGGTCACGATAAGAGAAAGGTAAGAATTAAATAATAAATGAAAAGTGAAAAATTTACTCTAATTTTTAGGTAATTTGGGTCGTGATAAGTTTAATGGTATCAGAACTTGAGTTGGCCTGATATGAGTCCGTGTTAGTGGTTAAGGAAGTTTACATCCCCATGTACTGTGCATTGTTTAGATACAATTGTGTATATCGAGATGGAATTGCAACTAAGAATTTGTTTTGAATGCAAAAATACTCATTAAATGATTGCCGCTATGGTAAAGAGGGAGAATACATGAGCTCGAGGACATAGGGGTAGGCCTGAGAGTTGTACTGAGTAGCCACATAAGACTCAAGAGGAGATTGAAGTGGAGGCTGATATTGAGTATGCCCCACAGAGTCTGACAGAGAGATTGGACAAAGTCTAACAAAGAGACCAGACAGTATTGAGACACGCTTCGTGAGGTTGGAGTAGAGTGTACGGAATATTTTTTGAGCTAATTGCTCAGAGTATGTATGAGATTTGAGGGTGAGTCAGAGCATTAGTGGAAGTCCCTCGACCCATCTTAAGCGTTAGACATCCAGAATGGACATGAGAAATAATTCTAGATGTATTCCGGTGACAGAATATCCCAGACACTGCTTAAAGGAAATTACAGATAAAATTCTTTACTTTGACCCAGAGGAACTGGTTGATTAACGAGTATGAAATTTAGTTTATATTCCTGGGGAGATATGACCCCGACACTAAGAATAGTAAGAGTCAAAAAGTTTGAAAGTTCATGGAAGGGCTCAGATTGTCAATTAGAGTATGATTGGGCCATTAGATATCACTACCTATGCCGAGGCAGTGCGCAAACTACAGTTGTGTGATAAGATCATGTGTTGCACGCCTCTGAGATTGAGAAAGGTAGTAAGGGTCGAAATAGAGACAAAAGAGAATAGAGAATGATAGAGATGTCAAAACGGGAAAAAGGTAGTTTGGTAAAAGCTTAGAGCTAATGAGTCATGGGTAAGATGGTTAGTAAAACCCCAGTGTATCCAAATACCAGACTTTTGAGGGGTATGCTGATTTGAGGACCCCGACCTGTTCCGTAGCAGTGTAAACAATGTAGAATATGTGGTAGATACCAAGAAAATAAGATGTTGGAAGAGGGCGAGTGTATGCCTTAGACCAGGACACTACTGATGTTTCATATGATATGGTTGAAGATACCACACTGGTTGTGAGTAATGAAGTAATTATTTTAATTGATCCTGGTGCCATGCAATTATTCATACCGCTTTCAGTTGCTTATAAGCTAGTGAAAGATGTGAAGCTTGTACCCTTAGGCAAGATGATAATAGTTAGTTGATTATCACTAACTGAATATGGGTATAGAGATTGTAAGTTGAAAATAGGGGTGAAAACATCACTAAAAAGTATATTGTAAGTTTTAATAAGTAATAAAAGAGTTTGTTATAAGTGATATATGAAAGGAGATAAGCTTTGAGATGTGACAAATCTTGAATACGAGATATATTAGAATAAGAGGCATATGTAAGGTAAGAATAGCTTTGATATGTAAAGCAATTGGGATTAAGCAATATGTAGTGAATATGAATTGCGATCAAGTATAAGGGCTGGATATATCTACACCCAGTCGATGTGGTCAAGTCTAAGGGTTAATAAAGGTATTTCAAAATACTCCCCGCCTGAAGACTTGACAGCGTCTACAAGCGCACATATAACCTATAAATTGAAATCGACAATCAAAATATATATATTTAAAATTTCGGTACCTTTACTGGTACGATAAAGAAATATAGAATTCGGGTAAACATGAAGGTTTAAAAATTTAAAATTTTATAAAAGCCGTTAATATAAGAAAAAGGAAATGACGTGGGTTAGTATCTTGAACGGAAGCGATTTCGAAATGACATTATACATTTATGCGTACATAGGTCAAGGATATGGGTGATTGAGATATTTAGTGGAACTCAACTACGATGAGATATTTAAACCTTACCTAGACTGATTGGTTGTCATCTTTAGCGATGATCTTTTAATGTATTTAAAATTCAGGGAAGAGCATGAGTAGCGACAGGAAACTGTCTTACAGACGAGGTGTGAGAGTTTCTCGAAATTGGCTGCTCCGTTGACACATCTTGTTCGGAAAAAGATTGTATGTCAGTAAGATGATAAGTATGAAAATGGTTTCCGTGAGTTTTGGTATATTGAAGTAATGAACTGACCACCGTAAGTAATCTCACTATAACCAACAGCTCAAGGAGTTTCAAAGTGTATAGATACCTAAATAAGAACTGGGCTGTGTATTGATGTAAAATGGGAAGATAGTCATTTATAGATCCAGATAGTTCAAGGACCGTAAGAGAAACTATCTGACCCATGATTTAGAGTTGGCAGCCGTGGCATTTACACTAAAGGTATGGCGCCACGACTTAAATGGTAAGAAATTTCATATATGCACTGATCGTAAAAGCCCCGAGTATCTGTTTTCACAGAAAGTGTAGAATATGAGATAACTGAGATGGTTAGAGCTTCTAAGAATTATGATTGTGAACATTGTACCACCTAGGAAAGGCTAATGTAATGGTTGATGCCTTGAACAGAAAGAGCCTTGGGATGGTATCACATATAATGGTCAGGGAGCGTGAGCTGCTTAGTAGTTGTGAGCCTCAGTAGTGATGTGATCCCTTCTTATGATGACGGTGATTTTGCGACAGCTAGCCTGAGGTTAGAACCGGATTTGAGTGATCGGATTTGCCAGGCTTAGCGTAATGATCGGCATGGTGTCGATAGTGTGGGTCAGATTCAGAAGGGCACAGTGACAGAGTTCACAGTGAGTGATGATGAATTATAGAGGTTCAGAGACAATATAAGTGCTCCTCAGGACCATAGTTGCTGAGATAGTGTTATTGTCAGAAGCTCACTCTTCAAGATATACAGTGCATCCGGGAAATAATAAATACATCGAAATCTCTGAAAAGGGTATTGGTGGTCAGATATGGAAAGAAATATTGTAGAGTTTAGCAAAGTGTCTCGTATGTCAGCAGAGTAAGGTAGAGCAAAAGAAGTACATGGTTATTGCAGCCTCTACATATATTGATATGGAAATGGGAACAAGTTACCATGAATTTTGTGATGGATTATAGAGGACCCGAATGAATCACGAGGCTATCTGGGTGATAGTCGATAGATTGATTTAGTTTACCCACCTTCTGGCTATGGAAATCCCCAGATACTCTGAGTGTGTAGGCGAAATTATGTGTATGGAAAATTGTGATACATTTTTTAGCATTCCAGTGAGCATCATATCAGATAGGGATTCTCGCTTCATTTTTCACTTCTGGGAACATTTTCAGGAAGCTATGGGAACCCGATTGAGCGTTAGCACAACTTCCATCCTCAGATAGATGGTCAGTCAGAGAGGACTGTACAGGTTCTGGAGGATGTGATGAGAGCGTCTGCCATTGATTTTATAAGCTCCTGGGATGATCAATTGTTACTAATCGAATTCGCCAATAATAACAGTTGTCACTTGGGTATCGGGGATAACATGTTATATGAGGCGTTGTATGGTCGTAGGGATTGCTTCCCGACTTGGATAAGAAAAAGTGGGTGACAGATAGAGAATTGTTCCCGAATTGGTAAGATAAACCTCTGAGGATATTCAATTGATTTATGAGAGATTAAAAACACCTCAGAGCAGATAGAAAAGTTATGCTGACAAGAAACAAGAAACCATTGGAATTCACCGAGGGTGAATCAATATTGTTGGAAATTAATTGTCATAAGGACATAACGAGATTCGGAAAGAGATATTGGACAAAGTGGAAGATAAGACCTGTAGGTTGGCGTTACCACTTGAATAAGCAGGCATCCACAATGTGTCCCATCTATTGATGATTCAGAAATAATATCCGAACCCAGCATATGTGATCAGATATGAGCTCCAACAGCTTTGCTCAATGAAAATATAATGTATGTTAAAAAAAAATCGATTCGGGTATTAGATGGAAGAAGAAAGTGTTGAGGTTTAAGATGATCTCCCTAGTCAAGTCCGTTGGTAGTATTACACTCCAGAAGAAGTCACATGAGAATTAAAGAGTATGATGCGATAGACATACTCAGAGTAGTTTATGGACCCATTTGACTTGGTTCTAATTTAGAGGACCAAATTTCTTAACTGGGTGAGATTGTAAGACCCGATTTTAATTAAAACAAGAAATGAAAAATTCAAAAGGATTGAAATGGTATTCCCGAACACATGAAGGGTATAATGGTTAAAAGATCGAAACCCAGTATAATTTAGATAAGAAAAAATTTATTAAATATATGGGAATGAGAAATCTTGATCAATAATAAGAAATAATTAAATTTCGGGTTAAATTGATCAAGATATGAATTTATTGGAATAAACCAAAATTTTCACATCAAAAAATAATCCCGAAAGTATTCAAATAATATACCGAAAATTTAAAATAATACCGATAAATTTATGTATTGGTTAAATGAAATAAATATTTTTTTTAGATATTTTGCCAAAAATAATAATATAATATTGATTAAAATAATAATAAAAATAAATAATAAATAAATAAAAAAAGTAAAATGTAAAAAAAAAAGTGAAAATTCGCAAAACACGAATTGAAAGAAAACGAAGTCGAGCCCGACCTCTGCCTTCACCGACGGACGGAGACCACCGGCGAGGGCGAGCCCAGGCGAGAGGCAACCCAGCGGAGGCCATCGTCGGCGCGGGTAGGAGGAAGAGAGGCGGCGAACGGCGAGAGAAACGGAACCGAGCAAAGCCGAGGGGGAGGAAGGAATTCGTAGTCGCCTGCACCGATTCAGGCCCGGCCACCGACAGTCGAGGGAAGCCCGACCCTGTGAAAGCCCTTAGCCACCGGAATAGGGGCCCCCAGTCACCAAAAACGCCCTAAACGGCGAAGGGAAGAGAAGTCACCGACGGCGAGGAGAGAAGAGGCCGGACCGACCACTTTACGGTGACTTCGGACAAAACCGAGACCAGTTCTGAGCTATGGACGACCCAGTGGAGCTGCTGACGGTGAAAATCGACGGAGAACCGATTGGCAAGGCACTAAACCAGTCAAACCGGACTGAACCGCTGGACCGAACCGGACTGAATCGGCAGTCTGAACCGGGTGAACAGGACAGAACCGGTTCAGCCAAAAAGAAAAGGAAAAAGAAGAAAAAGAGAAAAAGAAAAAGAGAAAAAATTGGAGAAAATTTTAGTGATGCAATCGAGCTACGGGTAAGTCCGTAAGCGGTCGAATTGATCGATTTATATTTTGAAATATTTAATTTGATTAATATCCGACTGGAAATTTACCCAAAAAATATTTAAATGTATAGCTTGACAATTGACGTCAAATGAGAGCTCGAGACAGCCTCGATTTATGTACTATCATGGAATCTCGAGTAAGTAACCCTTATTTACAATAATTTTACATCGTTATGCGTGATTGATATTTATCGCATAAATTATGGATTTAAATTCCGCATATAATGAATTAAATTCTAAAAAATTGGATAAATTGTTGTAAATACTAAATTAAGCTATTCGAGAGTTTAGAACGAGGGTCAATAATTACAGATGGGCCCAGTGAGACCAATAGGCCTCGATAATGTGAATAGTCAGTGGAAAACGGGCTTAAGGCCGATTAAGGCCCATTATGGTGCAATCGGGCCCAATATGGGTAAACAGGCCCAATGATTTACAATTAAGCTCAGAAAATATGAAATACAATGAATTAAAATGTATTTGACTTGATGAATATTTATCCGCAGTGCCAGAGATTTGATTTGGATTGGAAAGAAATCAGACTGCGTGACGAGTCATCAGTGGAAAGGTCAAACTGTATAAAAAATGAGGTAAGGGAATTGTGTCAGTAGCTAGAGGTAGCTACGCGTATTTTAATAGTTTTTGTATACACTGATTATGTATGTATACATGGTTATTGTATAATGATCCTAAAAGTGGTTTAAATGATTTTAAGAATCGAAATAGGAAAAAACTATTTTACCCCTATTGAAGGAAGTTCACCTAAGGATGGTGAAAGCATGGCATGCATGAAATGCATGATATAAGAAATTTTTTTATTTAAGGAATTTTCATGGATTTTAAGTAAAGCAAATTGGTAGATTGGCCAGTAATTGTATAAATTTCACAATATAACACTACGTAGGTGTTATTTATATTTAAAGGAAATTTCTTTGGAAAACGGGCCAACTATAAAGTTTATATAGAAACAGATAGTGTTGGCACATAGCTCGCACTATATCTGCATTTGTGAGTGTGCATAAATGTGCTTGAGCGGTTGCTCACACCGACTTGTGTGACATCATATGCATGAAATGTGCTAGAGCAGGGTGCTCGCACTGATTTTTATTATTGTGAAATGAGAGGTGCTGGAGCCTAGCTCGCACTCTGTTTTGACATGTTTTGACTTGTTTTAACTTCGTATGCATAAAAGGTGATGGAGTGATTGCTCGCATGAGAGATGCTGGAGCTTAGCTCGCATCCAGTTTTGATATTTAATTGCATAAAGTCGTACTGGAGCCTTGCTCGTACGTGATTTAATTTATTTATTTTCATCAAGCAGTGCTGGAGTGTAACTCGCACAAGATTTGTTGTATTTATGCATAAAGTTGTACTGGAGCATTGCTCGTACAAAGTTTTGATTTACTTAAGCATGCATCCGTACTGGAGCATTGCTCGCACATGATTTTATATAGATTTATAACTCATTTTAAAGTCATACTGGAGTGTTACTCGTATGCAGATTTCATTGATTTCTATGAAACCGTGATAGAGCTTTGCTTGTACGAGATTTTCTGATATCATGAATATGCATGGAGCCGTGCTAGAGCTTTGCTCGCACAGGGATTTATATTACATGCAAATAGCCGTGTTGGAGCCTCCTGTAGACTGTGTGTCACAGTGAGATGATATGCTCACACGTGCATACTGAGACAGAGATAATATGGGTGGATAAGACCTATTGCAGGCACCCCTGATTGAGCTTGGGTTCACGGAGTACGTTGTACCGTGTATGTCACGCGGAGTACGCTGTACCATGGGGATTGCTGGAGTGGAATGGCATTAGCCACGAGGCAACAAGCCTTGCCCTCGCAATCCTGATGTTATGTTGTTCTGGCGGGTAGGACCGACCACCTCCCGTTTCAGGTGTGATACCACGCATACTAGGTACCGTGTTACCAGGGATCACGAGGTTATGGCCATAGTCCTATGTTGTTACTGATAGTCACCTAGTTGTCTCACATGATATAACTATTGGTTGATAGATCAGGGTAGACCCGAGGGAGGGGTCAGGCCCCGATTTTATGATTTTCTACTATGCTAATATATGTTTTAGAGGATTTTATGATTTGTGACCCTGAAAGAAGTGTGGTTTTATAACCGATGTTTTATAATGAATTTTAATGAATTATTTTATGAGTTTGGAATTGAATTATGAGATGCTTAACCCATTTGGGTTATTTTATACTGCATTTTAAATGAAATGATTTAAATGCAGTAGCATGATGAGTTTTCCATGCTTTAATGATAAATTCATGAAATGATTTTATCTCATGATTTTATTTTATATCACATGAAATAATGCATGATTTTGATTTAATTCATGCTAAGTATGATTTATTGATATCACATAAAATGTTATTGATGCATAAGTAGTATGATTTATATATGCACGAACAGTTTTATAAACTAAGTCATGATGAAATACATGATTTTGTGCTTGAGATTTTAATGAAAAGAAATGGATTTTAAGGGTATGGCATTATGAGCATGTAGATGGTGGAGCTATCTACTTATTTGCACAATTGCCTTACTGAGCTTGTGGTTTGCTCACCCCTTATTTTTCCATCTTTTCAGAGCACTCACAATAATTAGTAAGCGGCTGAGGACTTACATGCATTGGTATCCGCTTCTTCCTATCGAAAGGCAGGTATACACATTGGTATAGTTTTGTATCTAAATATGTAATGCACAGTACTGTAAATGGATATGATGTCGGGGATGAAGAGTTATAAATACCATTGTGTATGTACTTAATTAAAGTCAAAAGATAGTAAACTCTGATATATGAATGTGATTATGCAAATGGAATGGTAAAAAGGTAAGCGGTAACTAACACTGAATCATAGCCCAACTGTTTGTAGGATGATCACGATGAGAGAAAGGTAAGAATTAATTAATAAATGAAAAAACAAAAAATTTGTAGTGATTTTAGGTAATTTGGGTCGTGACACCTTCACTCTTGATCGTATCTCCAACAGTAGGTTCTCCCTAGCCAACGATTGTGTGCTGTTGTGCCAGGACATGAACTAGATATAGCATCCACGTCTTACTTGCATCCCATGCATATCTTGCAGCAAACAGGGTGAACCTGGGACTGTCTATCAGCTGGAAGCAACAGCGAACCGACCTCCTGCCATGCGTCTGTCTCCCATACAACTCATGTAGAAGAACCCGAAAAGAACAGCAACACTGTCATTAGGAAACCTTTAGCAATGCAGACATAGAATTAAATAAAACTTAAGGAGAAGCTGTTAACATATAAATAAAATCGTAAATGAATAGACAAAGAAAATGCAAATTATCTAAAACCAAAAACTAAAGACAAACAGAAAATGAACAGTAAAAGAAGTCGTGAAACAGGAGAGAGCAGAGCATGGTGGTGACAGTGTCACGCCTCCATCATACAATAGACGGGAGCATGGGACTGAGCTGTACTTTGAGCATGAACCACTGTCCAGAAACCCGGCAGCGATCTTCACCTCATTGCAACGTCCCTGCTAACTCTTCCCCTCGACAGCAACAACAGTAGTGCAAAACAGTAGCTCCTCTTGACAGCAGCAATCGTGGCCTTCCAGCTACACCAAGAGCTTGAGCATTCCACGCTTCTGGTCCCAGCACCAGCGAGAAATATTTTACCTTGGTTCAGCTTTTTAGGCCAACAAGGTACTCATTGAGCAGAAGCTAGAAACACATCCTAAGAATTCATTATTGCAAGTTTAAAAAAAATAGTTTCTGGAAATCAAGAATAGTAAAATAAAATGGGAACAGTAATGTGTAACACGAAGCAGGTGAGAAAGTGATGCAAGGTAACTTTGCTCCAGTCACCAGAATCCTTCCCTCCGTCCAACAATTTTTTTTTAACAGTGAAGAAAATGAAAAATAAACACCAAGCCGAGAATGAATACTATTAAATGGAAATAAGGATGTTCTTTAAAGGAGCTTAGATGGTTCGCAAAATAGTAAATGGGAACTTGTAAAAACCTATAATAATGGTGGCTGCCACCAACGTGAAATGCTTAGAGGAAACTAAAGAGAATGAAACTTTTCATAAAACCAAAAATTAAAAGTGCCATGAACAATAGCTAAGCAAAATAAAATCAATGGTGGCTTGACAAGGACTACGGGAAAGCTTGAAGAAAACTAAAGGAATGAAAACTTTTAACCTAAAAACTATTCTAAAATTACCCTAGCACTATTCTTACCCTAGACTACATAATTTTTCAATTGCTCATCATATTCTAGTTATATACAAACACTGGGGTACAATGGTAATTTTTTATCCTAGATGAGTTGGCATTGTTTGACCACTTGTCTTCATTTAATTTGCTACAGAGTAGATATTTCCACGTCACTCCGTCTTCTAGTCCACTTGACTGTGTGATGTGGCCCGACATATGTCTTCCAAAAGGCTGGCACGGTATCCGTAGATCTTATCTTTTTGAAACGAATAAAATACTAACACCCGACATCGCACGTGTCCAGACGAATGGTAACTCGGTCTGCAAATTGGAAGTGGTCTGGTCTCCTTTAGCCCGTTTTCAGCCTATTTTTGACTGAAAAGACTAAGCTTCATCCGGATTTAATTTACCTGTACATTAAAGAATTTTAATTAAATTAAAGTGGATAATTAATAAAATAATATGGGGATTAAAATAATTAATTAAGAAATTAAGCACAAATAAATCTATTTTTATAGAATTATCCACCCTCAAACTTGAGCTTTTGCTTGTCCTCAAGCAAAACAAATGTAGGAATGATAAGTACCCGACATAATAATTTCCCCAATATTATCCTCAAAGAAAAAGTATCAACTCTGATATTAAAGCTTCACAATCATAAGTCTAACACTCAGAATCATTCAATCATAAGTCTTAACCCAATTTGGACCCCTCGTGTGTGTGTGAAAATGTTAAAGTCACTTCACAATACATGACCCGAATCAGATTATGCAAACACAGTGAATGCAAAGTCAATGACATGTGATCATTGCCATAAGTTTGCTTTTCACTTCTCTCTCCACTAATATAGTCACACTTAATCAAAGATCAATAGGACTTCATTAAGCTTGTAATGTAAGGCTGGGGCTAAGGTATGATAAAGTCGATTTAGGTTTAATTTCCCCTTATCACCTATGCATACATACATGCATACATATTTTTGTACAAATACTAGCATACCCAATTCATTATATACACCTATTTGTACATGTACCTAAATAAATAAATATACATATATATATATATATTTAAATAATTATTCCAAAAATTAAATTGGTTCATTTGACCACTTACCGACTTACCCGGAGCTCGATTGCATCACCCAATTTTTCTCATTTTTCCTTTTTTTTCTTTTTCTTTTTCTTTTTCTTTTTTTTCCTTCTTTTTCTGGCTGAACCGATTCGTGTAAGACCCGAATTTAATTAAAATACGAAATGAATGAGTTTTCGTGAAAGGAAGTCGGGTTAAATTAATCCCGAACACGTGTAAGGGCAAAATGGTCAAAAGACCAAAAGTCGGTATAATTTCGATAAAGAAATTTAATTAAAAATATGGATTTAAGAAATCTTGGTCAATAAAAGCGAAATAAATTTATTTCGGGTTAAATTGATCAAGATATTAATTTATTGGAATTAATCGGGATTAATTGGAATTTTTAGTTCAAAAAAAAAATCCCGAAAATAATCGAAAAATATACCGAAAAGTCACCCGGGACAATATCCCAAAAATACGGAGAAATTATACCCGAAAAAGGATTAAAATAAATTAAATAAAATTAAATTAATTAATTTAGAATAAAATAATAATAATTTTTGTAGATATTTGGGTATTTTAATGTATTTTAATGAATAGTAAAATAATTAAAATAAATAATAATAATAAAATTAATAAAAGAAATGAAAAAAAAAAGAAAAAAAAGGGGTCGGGGAGAGAAAGAAAGAAACAGAAACAGAAACGGAAGAAACGGAAGCCGAAAACGGAGGCTGAAGACCGGCGAGCCACCGGCGACCGTTGAGCCCAGGCGAAGGTCAGAAAACGTAGAGCGACGTCCGGCGAGCACGATGGTACCGGCGGTGCAGCCTACCGACGTCGGAGATCGGCGAATCGGGGGAGAGAAGCCGCGGGAGAAAAAAGGGAGATCGGCGGCGAACGGTGCCGATCTGGCCAATCCCACCCCTAGCCGAACGTTCCCAAGGCCAAGACGAGCAGATTGGCGGTGGTGGCAGCCACCGAAACCGACGGACGGCGTCGAAAACTGCGGAAGAAGAAATGGGTACCGACGGCGAAGAGGAGAACAGCCGGACCGGCGGCATTCCGGCGACCTCGACCCAAACCGAGGGCAGATTCGAGCTGCGGACAGCCTCACAGAGCTGCTGGCGGTGGAAGCCGGCAGAGAACCGACCGGCAAGGTGGTGAACCGGTGGTGAACCGATCGAACCGGAGAGAACCGGCGGTCTGAACCGGTCCAAACCGGACTGAACCGGTTCAGCCAAAAAGAGAGGAAAAAAGGAGAAAAAGGGAAAAAGAAAAAGAGAAAAAATTGGAAAAAATTCCTATGATGCAATCGAGCTTCGGGTAAGTCGATAAGCGGTCAAATTGACCCGATTTAAATTTGGAATATTTTATTTAATTAATTATCGACTGAAAGTTTACCCGGAAAATATATTTAATTGTGTAGCTCGACGATTGGCATCCACCGAAGGCTCGAGACAGCCTCAAATTTCGTACTAGCATGGAATCTCGGGTAAGTGATCCCTATTTACGATAATTACCTCGTTATGCGTGATATTGATTTAATTTACGCATAAATTGAATTAAATTATGAAAAATTAGATAAATTGTCGTAAATATTAGATTTAGCTATTCGAGAATTAGAACGAGGCCCAATAAATTATTCGTGGGCCCAATGAGCCCAATAGGCCTCGATAAAGTGAAAATTAAATGGGAAACAAGCTTAAGGTCCATTAAGGTGCAATCGGGCCCAATAGGGGTAAATGGGCCCAGCGATTTAAATTAAGCCCAGAAAAGATTAAATACGATTAAATTGTATGTTATCTGACCTGAGAAATATTAATACACAGTTCCGAGCATTTGATTGGGAGCATATCGGACTGCGCGACGAGATAACATTGGAAAAAGAAAAGGTCAGACTCGACAGGAAAAATAAGGTAAGGGAATTCTACGGACTGCTAGAGGTAAACTCTACGAAATTTTAAATTCATATGCAGTCTTTAAAATTTATCTGAAGGGTCTAGAGGTCGAATAATAATTTTATTGCCCCGAATGGGCAAATTACTAAAATACCCTTGTTAAGGGTAAAATCTAAAAAATTTAGGAAAAATTGGGAGGAGCAAGGACAAGAGGTTCCTGCTCGTTCTGGAGGTATTTCAACACATGCATGAGTAGGCTGGCTCACTTTTAAAGAAAAATGCATAGCATTGCATATCTTAAACGATGTGATTTCTGTGAAAACTATTTGGAGATAACCGAGCCGCCTACGTGTTTTATTTACATGTGACGTGTTAGAGCTCAGCTCGCACGATGTTTGATTTGTGTGATGCATGCATTAGTGCTGGAGCGAGAGCTCGCACTAGAGTTTTACATGCATAGGTGCTAGAGTATAACTCGCACCAGATTTCACATGCTTTTTCGTGACACGGTGCTAGAGTCTAACTCGCACCAGATTTTACATAATTTTCATGACAGGGTGTTGGAGTTTAACTCGCACCAGATTTTATAAGATTTTCATATGATTTATATACAGAGTGCTGAGCTTAGCTCGCACTAGTTTTATCGGATTTGTGGAGTAGCGCTGTCTGCCCTTGGAGTCAGCCAAAAGGCCCAACAGGCTCAAAAGACCTCTTAAGTAGGGTGAGAGTGAGGGATGAGGTTGGCGGCCTTGTGGGGATGTAAAGCGGGCTCTGCCAGTTTTATTTGACTTGATAGAGTGCTGAGCATCGCTCGCACCGATTTTATGAGAATATACGATAAGCCGTGCTTGGAGCATCGGGTAGACTGTGTGTCACCGATTAAATAGGCTCGCACGTGCGTTTTGAGACATGGCATGAGTATTGAGAAACAAAAACTCTGTGGGAAGCAGGCCAATTGGGCTGGAGTACCTAGAGATATTATATGGGTTCATGGAGTACGATGTACCGTGCAAGTAGCATGGAGTACGATGTACCGTGGGGTATCTTTGGATACGGTATCTTTGTGATACAGGGTATCTTTGTGATACGGTATCTTTGTGATACGGGGTATCTTCGGATACGGCATCTTCGGATGCGTGAGATCGGATAAGACTGACGGGTTGGATTGACCCACCTCCCGGGCGGTTCCCGATCAGGGTGAGACCTCGCACACTGGGATCCGTGAAGCTAAAGGGACTCACGAGGACACATTGGCCAGTTCTGGTTATTGCCGTTATACAAATATTGCCTCGTCTCGCATGTCGACGATTTCGATGATTTAAACTGGGATTTAAATTAAATATGCATGATGGTTATATTCCATGCTTTTAAAACCCATATGTGATGTTAACGATTTTCATGATTTTGAGTGAGTCAGGATCACCCGAAGGAGAGATCGAGTCCTGACTTTACTGTGAAATTTTAAACGAGAAAGATATGATTTTGAATATACTTGCATGTTGGATTTTCCGTGCAATGTGTTTTACATAACATCATAATTCATAGCATCTATTTTAAAATGTGTGGAGAAAGGGTGGTTTATGCATGGCACCACGTTCATGTAGGTAGTATGGTTACCTACTTGTTCGTAGGATTGCCTTACTGAGCTTGATGTGCTCACCCCTTTCATTTTCTCCCACAGATAATCTCCAGTTGAAGTTGAGGCGACTCAGTACTGCATTCTGGATATCCGCTGCTGCCCATCAACATAAGGTATACACACTTGTACATATTGTATCTACATAAGCATAGCACAGTAACATGTTTGTAAGTAACTTTAGGGGATGTATAAATATTGTAAACAAATATAAATGACTAGAGAATAAATAAGTTAGATGGTAATGGTCTGGTGGGACTGGCATTGACGCACAGCCCAATTATTAGTGGAGTGTTGGTCACTATTCGAGGACAGGTAAGAATTTAAGTAAGAAAAAAATAAAACGCGAAAAATTAACTCTGATTTTTGGGTAGTTAGGGTCGTGACAATTTGGTCCGGTTCAACCCGGTTTAGACCGGCCGGTTCAGCCCGGTTCAGTCCGGTCCAACTTTCTCCCTCCCCGTTCGGAGCTTTTTCTGCCGGTTCTCTGCTGGCTTCCACCTCCAGCTTGTCCGCGAGGTAGTCCGGTGCATGGATTTGGGATCGGTTTCGCCAAACCTTGTCAAAAAGTGGTCGGTCCGGCCTCTTCTCTCCTCCGACGTTGGCACCCATTTTTTTTCATCCGATCGGCGCTGTTTCTGGCCAATCAGCGCCTGGATTGGCGCCGCAGACGTCCCTCTCTAGCCAGTGGTGGGTCGCTCCTCCCTTCCTCGGCCATCGATCTCCTCTCTTTCCTCTTTTTCCCCCTCTTTCTCTCGGTTTCTCCCTCTCTCTCGGTCGTCGGACGTTCTCCTCTCTCTACCCACGGCGGTGAGGGCTCGACTGCTTCTTCTCCTTCAGCCGCTCGCCTGGCTCCTCGCCGGTATCCGGCCGTTGAGGCAGAGGGAACGCCCTCGGCTCCCTTCTTTAGTTTTTTTCCATGGCAGAACCGCGAATCGCGGTTCTGCCTTCTATTTCTTTATCATTATTATTATTATTATTATTATTATATATGTTATATGTTATATATTATATATTATATATTATTTAGTTAATTATTTTATTTATCTTATTTATTTCTCGGGTATTTTATTATTTTATTTAATTTATATCAGACTTACAATTTTATTTCCACTTGTACGTTTTTTACGAACCAATTTACAAGGAAATTACGGAGATTTACATTCTCCCCACCTTTAAAGAATTTGGTCCTCCAAATTCATCTTGGTTCTTTAGAATAGATGAGGGTACTTCTCCTTCATGAGGCTCTCTAGCTACCCTGTAGCTTCTTCAACCGAGTGGTGTTGCCAGAGAACCCTTACCAAAGGATTAATTTTCAATCGAAGTACCTTTTTCCTTTCTGTCCAAAATCCGGATAGGTTGCTTAATGTAGCTCATATCCCCTTGAATGCTCAAAGGTTCATACTCAATGATATGTGAGGGATCCGGATTATACTTCCTTAGCATCGAGACGTGGAAGACATTATGTACCCCAAAAGCTGCGGTGGTAAGACAAGTCTATGGGCTACGTCTCCCACTCTCTCTAGAATCTCAAATGGACCAAATAAAGCGAGGACTCAGTTTCCCTTTCTTTCCATAGCTCATGATACCCTTGCTCGGTATACATTCAGAAACATAGAATCCCCAATCTGAAACTCAAGTGGCCGCTTATGCTTATATGCATAATTCTTCTGCCTACTATGTGCGGCCTTACGTCTATCACAGATTATCCGAACACCTTCTGCTGCCTATTTGACCAAATCGGGAGCCAAAATCTCTTTGTCACCCTTTTCTTCCCATGCCACTGGAGACCTACATCTTCTATCATACAAGGTCTCATATGGTGCCATTCTGATGCTAGCATATTGGCTATTGTTATAAGCAAACTCTGCAAAATCTCGTTTCATTTTAGGCAATCAAAACACCCTTCGTCGATTTTTTTTTGGTACATTTTGGTACTACCGGGGTGTAGAACGTACTTACTATTATGAGCTTCAGTCAAAATTAACTTCCATATGAAAGATCAACCACTTGTCAAATTAACAATGATCCCAAAGTTGTAACTTAAATCCAATCACACTTCGACTGTTCCCTCTAATATGTCATTCGAATATAATCATGAAAACCTCAAAGTTATTGTTCATAACATTGTCTGGGATCAACATAATTTCTTGTTCATCAAATTTATTAGAACAAAATTTTCAAATCATGTTAAGTAATTATATCCTCATAAAACTTTAAATCTGAATAATCATATCGACAAATTTTCCAGTCACTTATAAACTATTGGATATTGATTTTCTTTTCTTTTTCACTGTATCAGAATATTTATCATCAGTTGACCATCACACACTACGATAAAGATGAAATCAATATAACTGAAATTTGTAATAGACATAAGTTTTTTTTTCACCCTAAACAAATTCAAACATAAATCTATGAGTATCCAACTCATCTCTAATCTCAAACATTAATAGCTTTCAAGTCTCATAAATCAATTATGGATGACGGTGAAACTCTTCGTAGAGCTTATAATATCCTAATCTAAAATTTTCTATTAGCCAAATACACTATTAACTCCAACTAAAAGTTAGAGCCTAGGAACAATAGGAAAGATCAATCGATAATTTCAATCATTATAACTCCAAATAATAAAATCCATATTAAGATCACAACTCCAAACACAGTCATATACATCACATAATCTCATTGATTCCTCAATCTTTGGAACCGTTATCACAATTCGATCACTTTTATCATTAACTAATTAATAGCACTCCATGTAGAAGTTTAGAGATTGTCCTGCAACGACTTGAATAATTTATCAATTCATATCCTCAAGTTGAGATACTTTTCTCTTTCTTTTACTAACCAAAATCACTTTAAATTAAGTAATTATCCTCTTTAAATGCAAGGTTGATTCCAGCCAATAGAAAATCTTACATTATAGAATAATAAATTTTCTGCTGATGATCTCCAATTACTGCCTAAAATATACGTTCCCACATAGCATTCCTTTGCACTTGATATTGAACAATTAATCCATATTCCATAGTTCATACGATTTCGTTAGAATGAAATTCATTTCTTCATCTTCACAAGTAATGGTATCCTGACTTCCAACACGAATATAACGACCGTCAATTTCAATTTATAGGTTATGGATTGGGGTACTTCTAGACGCTGCCAAGTCTCTTAGGCAGGGAGATATTTTGAAATACCTTTGTTAGCCATCAGACTTGACCACACAAACTGGTTATGGATTTAAAGATTCAAGGTTTAGTCCCAATAGAAAGTAGGATACCTTAACTTATCACAATTTCACATCTATCCTTTAGTCAGAACTTATCCTCAATTCATACCACATGGTTCCGAATCACTTCACATACAAAGATATTCTTACTTTGCATACACTTCTTATTCCAATGTAACTTCTATTCAAAATCTATCATATTTCAAACTTGTCTCATTTCGTACCTCAATTATATCAGAACTCTTTTCTTATTCCAATTAAGTCTTGCATTCGAAACATAAGCATTATCAATTTACAATCTTTAGGCTCGATACGTAATTCATATTCCAAAGTGTCCCTATATCTCAAACTCTGTATCATCTTTAAGAATTTTGGGCCTTCCCCACTGATCTATAATTTTTGCTTCGGAAGAATCCAATTAACTCTCGTTCTTAACATATCGTGACTAAGAAGACTTCGGGTTTCCTTAACAATTAATGCTAGTATACATCAAAGTGAATCACCTGGTCCGATAATCTCCTTTTCATGTAATCCTTATAATTGTTTCCTCAACATTTTAATTCAATCCTGTAAGCATACTTTTAGTTATGTGATTCATCTTTTCAGTTACAGGGACTTTACTCTATCATTCTCACTACTTCCTCAGTACATCACTTTCCGGTCATTCTCTATACCTTGTCATTTTCTTAGAAATCTTGAGAGTATATATCTCATATTCTCATAGTTGCGCCTTACGCACTGCTCTCTCAAAATAACATCTAGTCGAGCTAACTTAGCTGGATTGAGGATCTCAGTACCTTCTGTCCTTTCTACAGGACTTGATGGAGCACGCTCAACATCAGTTTCAATCTCGGTATCATTTATGAGTCTCATATGATGAATCTGCATGATTCTCAAGCCTATCTTTGCGGCCTCTAGCTCGTGATCTAATTCCTCACGTAAACCAAACATTAAGTCTTAACTTCATTAGGTATACTTACTCTACAACCAGATAAGCACAGACATTTGGGATGTAATCATATCCTTATTGTTGACACTGACAGTACTAGACAACATTTGCTCTGATACCACTTAAACTGTAACGACCCTTGACCCTTGAAAAATTTGGGTTTTTTTTGTAATTTAATTTACCCACTTATTCTCTTATTCACTTAGGCTGTATTCCTGTTTAGTGTCAATCTTTAAAAATATCTCATTTTATTTATCCTTATACAGATTTCATCCTGACACATATTTTCAATAGATGTCTGTGCATACAAATAGTCTGGTAAAGAGATAAGAATGTATACCTCACGCATAAATAAAATGTAGTCAGGGGAACCTCATATCCGCCAACTTACGTCGTCTACGCAGCATTTATTAGCTGTAATTCACTACAAAAATTTGAGAGGTAGAGAGGTGAGCTTTTGGGGAAAAGCCCAGTCAGGAAATACTCTTAAAGTAGTTCTGATATATAAAAACATTTGAAGTTGTTCATAGAATGAAACTTAATGCAATACATAAATTTTTATTTCATGCATAATCGTCATAAAGCCTGCGTATCTTTAAAACAAATAACAGGCTTAACCACTTTACAACTATTCATAAACCTTTCATAAACATTTCATAAATCATTTCGTAAACATTTCTTGAATATTTTATAGTCATTTCGTAAACATTTCATGAATATTTCATAATCATTTCGTAGACTTTTCATGAATAATTCATAATCATTTTGTAAACGTTTTATGAATAATTCATAATCATTTCGTCAACTCTCATCATAGTAGATTTTATAATTAAAACCGAGGAGACTAAGCTATAACTAAGTCATGCGATACATGTCATTCTCTGTAGAGAGTCATCATACCTATGGCCATGGTAAGTGGGCTGTAGACTGGATCAGGGTCATACAGCCCTTTCGTAAAATATGGGTCGTATCCATCTTACTTACTTTCACTAGCACCTAGCTAGGACACGGGCACTAAAGGCACTCTCCGTGTGGGCAACATAATTGCGTGCTGCGCGGGCACGAGATACTACCGAAACATTATCATAAACCACCAGTAGCACGACATCTTCCACACAGGTCGAGTCAAGTACTAAAGGGGCCTACGTACCGGCACCCAAGTGGTGGAGCAGGAACACCACAAGAAGTAACCATGCATGAAGCCTATAGTCTCAAAACATCTTTTCTCTTTTTGTAAATACTTTTGAAAACGTCAAAAGTTCCATTTCAAAGCATAAATATGGGTTTTCAAGCAATCATAAAACTCCCATGCTTTTTCATAATTCGAAAGTTTATTTCATAAACATAGATGTTCTAGCGAACATTTTGTAAAACGAAATCATGTTTTGTAAACGGTTTCGCAAGTATGGAAGCATTGATAATTCATTTCAAATCATATGCTCTTTCATAAAATCATTTATCAGAGAAACATGAATGCAATAACAGAACTAAGTTAAGTAATACCCCTTACCTCCTTTAATCCCTTCTACAATCACCTACATCGAAATTGTAGACTTAGCACCCTATTCATACGAATTGCATTAAAATCGTAATTTATCGTTGCTATTGCATGTGTACGTATTATTGTATATCCTTAGGCCGACACACACGTTTATATATTTCTTCACTGTTTATATATTTGCTCCTACAAGTATTAACATATACCTTTATTATATACATCTACATGTATACACGCATAAATATATATTTATATATATACACTCCTATATGTATATATATATACTTTTATTGTTTTCATGTTTTCCTATCTCATATATATATACATTCTTTGTATATACATATACTTGCACACATTCACCTTTCATACCCCCCCCCCCACATGTATACGCACCTAAATAAATATATATATATATATATATATATATACACTCCTTTATATATACATATATATTATCATTGTTTTTCATTTTTCCTTATCACCTATACATACATATATATATATTTTGTACAAATACTAGCATACCCAATTCATTATATACACCTATTTATACATGTACCTAAATAAATAAATATACATATATATATATATTTAAATAATTATTTCAAAAATTAAATTGGTTCATTTGACCACTTACCGACTTACCCGGAGCTCGATTGCATCACCGAATTTTTCTCATTTTTCCTTTTTTTTTTCTTTTTCTTTTTTTTCTTTTTCTGGCTGAACCAGTTCGGTCCGGTTCAACCTGATTCAGACCGGTCCGATTCAGCCCGGTTCAGACCGGTCCGGTTCAGCTCGGTTCAGTCCGGTCCAACTTTCTCCCTCGCCGTTCTGAGCTTTTCCAGCCGGTTCTCCATCGGCTTCCGCCTCCAGCTTGTCTGCGGGGTAGTCCGGTTCATGGATCTAGGGTCGGTTTCGCCAAACCTCGCCGGAAAGTGGTCGGTCTAGCCTCTTCTCTCCTCCGATGTCGATACCCATTTTTTTCTTTCGATCAGCGTCGTTTCTGGCCGATCTGCGCCTGGATGGGCGCCGCAGACGTCCTTCTCTAGCCGGTGGTGCGTCGCTCCTCCCTTCATTGGCCGTCGATCCCTCTCTTTCCTCTTTTTCCCCCTCTTTCTCTCGATTTCTCCCTCTCTCTCGGCCATCGGACGTTCTCCTCTCTCTACCCACGCCGACGAGGGCTCGGCTGCTTCTTCTCCTTCAGCTGCTCGCCTGGCTCCTCGCCGGTGTCCGACCGTTGAGGCAGAGGGGAGGCCCTTGGCTCCCTTTTTTTGTTTTTTTTTCGTGGCAGAATCGCGAATCGCTATTCTGCCTTCTATTTTTTATTTGTTTTTTCTTATTATTATTCTATATATTATATATTATATATTATTTAGTTATTAATTTATATTTATTTATTATTATTATTATTTTTTTTATTTTTTTAATATTATATTATATTTTATTAAAATATAATATAATATTTAATATACCCAAAATATTTAAATATATATATTTAAATCAATTAAATATGTATATTTATTTTATTTATTTCTTGGGTATTTTATTATTTTATTTATTTTATATCAGACTTATAATTTTATTTCCACTTGTACGTTTTTTACGAACCAATTTACAGGGAAATTTTGGGGATTTACATGGATGCCTGCTAATTCAAGTGAAAACGCCAACCTACAGGCCTTATCTCCCACTTGATCCAATATCTCAAAGGATTCAATCCAACGAAACTCAATTTGTCCTAGTCCAAAGCATACACTCGCCTCCATCCAATAGTCTACTTTCCCTTTCTTTTCAGCTGTGGCCTCCCTTTTCGGTGTAGAGATATCAACAGGGCTTTCTCTATCTCTATGCCCTTCTGTGGGGCAGTCTCATCCAACTCTAAGCAATCATTAAATAAATGGCCCATCTTACCACACTTAACGCCTATTTTAGTCAATAAGGTGTAGGCCCTACTTTCGTGGTATCTACCACACATCCTACACTGCTACGTAGCAGGTCGGGGTCATCCAATCACAATACCCCTCAAAAGTGATAAAACTAGATACACTGAGGTTTATCAATCATCTTACCTCGTGACTCATCAACTCTAATCTTTTACCAAACTACCTTTTTCCCGTCCTGACATCTCTGTCATTCTCTATTCTCTTTCTGTCTCTATTTCGACCCTTACTACCTTTCTCAATCTCAGAAGCATGCAACTCATGATCTTATTCATACAACTGTAGTCTGCGCACTGCCTCGACATAGGTAGTAATATCTAATGGGGCCAATCAGACTCTAATTGACAATCTGAGCCCTTCTATGAACTTTTAGACATCCCGACTCTTACTGTTCATAGTGTCAGGATCATACCCTGCCCAGGTCTATAAATTGAGTTTCATACTCGTCAATCAACCATTCTTTTGGGTCAGAGTGAGGAATTTTATCTGTAATTTCCATTAAGTAGTGTCCGAGATATTCTATCACCGGAATACATCTAGGATTATTTCCCATGTCCATTCTAGATGTCTAACTCTTAAGATGGGTCGAGCGGACTTCCACCAATGCTCCGACTCACCTTCAAATCCCATGCATACTCTGAGCAATTAGCTCCAAAATATTCTCCACACTCTGCTCCTACCTCGCGAAGTGTGTCTCAATAATGTCTGATCTCTCTATCGGACTCTGTGGGGCATACTCAACATCAGCCTCCACTTCAATCTCATCTTGAGTCTCAAGTGACGACTCAGTACGACTCGCAGGCCTACCTCTATGGCCTTGAGCTCGTGTACTCACTCCTCTACCATAGCGGCTATCAATTTATGAGTCTATATTCTTGTATTTGAACCCAAATTCTTAGCTGCACTTCCATCTCGATATACACAATTGTATCTAAACAATGCCCAGTACATAGGGATGTAAACTTCTTTAACCACTAACACCGACTCATATCAGGCTTTAAGCTTTGATACCAAAAACTGTCACGACCTAAATTACCAAAAATCACTACAAATTTTTCATTCTATTTATTATTTAATTCTTACTTTCCTTTCATCGTGACCATTCTACTAACAATTGGGCTATGATTCGGTTTTAGTCCCCTCACACTACTTAACATTTCATTACCATGTTACATTTACACATCAGGATTTACTATCCTTTGTCTTTAACTAAAAAAATTTACAATGGTATTTACATAACCTTACATCCCCGACATCATATCCATTTATAGTACTGTGCATTTACATATTTAGATACGAACCTATACAAATATGTATACCTGTCTCTCGATGGGAAGCAGCGGATACCAAGTTGCAAGTTCTTAACTGCTCACTAACTACTGCAAGTGCTCTGAAAAGATGAGAAAATAAGGGGGTAGCAAGCCACATGCTCAATAAGGTAATTATTCAAGTAAGTAGATAGCTCCACTATCTACATGCTCATAATGCCATTCCCTTAAATCCATTTCTTTTCATTAAAATCTCACGCACAAAATCATGCATACATTAATGACATAGTTTATAAATCATGCAACTCATGCATCGATGGCATTTTATGTAAACTCATAATTCGCATAAAGTAAATCAAGATCATGCATTATTTCATGCCATGTAAGTCAAATCATGAATTGGTAATTAAAGCATGGAAAACTCCTCATGCTACTGCATTTAAATCACTTCATTAAAACACAGTATAAAATAATCCGAAGGGGTTAAGCATCTTAGAAATCAATCTCTTAAAAAGTCAATATAAAATTCTCTAAAAAATTTAACATCATAGTAGAAAATCACAAAATTGGGGGCTTGACGCCTCCCTCGGGTCTACCCTGGTCTATCGAGACCACAAGTTATATCATGTGAAACATGTAGGTGACTACATCAATAACATCAAGGACTATGGCCATAACCTAGTGATCCCTGGCTACACGGTACCTAGTATGCAGGGTATCACACCTGAAACAGGAGGTGGGTTAATCCTACCGCCAGAATAACATAACATCAGGATTGCGATGGCAAAGCTTGCTGGCTCGTGGCTAATGCCACTCCACTCCAACAATCCCCACGGTACAGCATACTCCATGTGATATACACGGTACAATGTACTCTGTGAACTCAATGTCAGTCAGGGGGTGCCTGCAATAGGTCTTATCCACCCATACCATCTATGTCTCAGTATGCACGTGTGGCATATCATCTCACTGTGACACATAATCTACAAGAGGCTCCAACACTACTATATGCATGTCATATAAATCCCATGTGCGAGCAAAGCTCTAGCACGGCTCCATGCATATTCATGATATCTAAAAATCTTGTGCGAGCGAAGCTCTAGCACGGTTTCACAAAAATCAGTAAAACTTGTGTATGAGTAGCACTCCCGTACGACTTTAAAAGAGTTATAAATCCATATAAAATCACGTGCGAGCAAGCTCTAGCATGGTTTTATGCATAAAATCCATCAAAGCCTCGTGCGAGCAATGCTCCAACACGGATGAATGCTCAAGTAAATCAAAACTCGTGCGAGTTACACTCCAGCACGACTTATGAAATTAAATCGATTAAATCACGAACGAGCAAGGCTCCAATACGGCTTTTATGCAATTATCATATCAAAACAGGATGCGAGCTAAGTTCCAACACCTCTCATGCATGTCACAATAATAAAAATCAGTGCGAAGAACCACTCTAGCACATTTCATGCATATGATGTCACACAAGTCGGTGCGAGCAACCGCTCTAGCACATTTTATGCACACTCACAAACGCAGATATAGTGCGAGCTATGCGCCAACTCTATCTGTTTTCATATAAACTTGATAGTTGGCCCATTTTCCAAAGAACTTTCATTTAAATCTTAATAACACTTACGTAGTGTTATATTGTGAAATTTATGTTATTACTGGCCAATCTATCGATTTGCTTTGCTTAAAAACCACAAAAATTCTTTAAATCAGAAAATTCCTTAAATCATGCATTTCATGCATGTCATGCTTTCACCATCCTTAAGTGAATTCCCTCAATAAGGGCAAACTAGTCTTTTACCTATTCCAAGTCCTTAAAATCTTTATACATTTTCAGTGTATACAAAAGCTATTAAAAATATGCGTAGCTACCTCTAGCTACTCACAAAATTCTCTTACCTCATTTTTCTGTACTGTCTGAACTTTCTACTGATGTCTCGTCACGCAGTCTGATTTGCTCTCAATCAAATCTCCGTAACTGCGTATAAATATACATCAGGTCAAATACAATACAATTTATTGTATTTCATATTTTCTGGGCTTAATTTAAATCATTGGGCCCGATTGCACCTTATGGGCCTTAATCGGCCTTAAGCCCGTTTTTCACTTACTATTTACATTATCGAGGCCTATTGGGCTCATTAGGCCCATCATTATTTTTTGTACCTCGTTCTAAACTCTCGGATAGCTCAATTAATTATTTACGACAATTTATCTCTAATTCCAAAATTTAATTCATTTTATGCGAAAATTAAATTCGTAATTTATGCGATAAATTTCTAACACACATAATGATGTAAATTGTCGTAAATAAGGGTTACTTACCTGAGATTCCATGATAGTACGCAAATCAAGGTTGACTCGAGCTCCCGTTTGACGTCAATTGTCGAGTTACACAATTACATATATTTTTGGGTCAATTTTTAGTGGGATATTAATCAAATTAAATATTTCAAAATTTAAATCGGTGAATTTGACCGCTTACCGACTTACCCGTAGCTCGATTGCAACACAGATTTTTTCCCAATTTTTTCTCTTTTTCTTTTTCCCTTTTTCTTTTTCTTTTTCTTCTTTTCTGCCTAAACCGGTTCGGTCCAGTTCAGCCCAGTTTAGACCGATTTTTTTCAGCCGATTCAGTCCGGTTCGGTCGATTCGGTGCTTTTTCGATCGGTTATTCACCGACTTCTGTCGCCAGCAGCTCTGCGGGACGTCGTGAATCTCGGATCTGCCCTCGGTTTCGCCATAGCTGGCTGGAAAGTGGCCGGTCCCACCTCTTCTCCCTTAGCCGTCGGTGCCGTTTCTTTTCTGCCTTCGTTGTGGGCGCTGGCTGCCGTTCTACTGCACCATTCAGCCACTAATCGGCTGATGTTCGTGTAGGGCTTCTTCGGCTGTCGATGGTCGGGCCTAGATCGGCGTCGTCATCAGATTTCATTTTTTCTCCTCTCTCGGCTTTCTCTTTCTCCCTTCGTCGGCCGCTGTTCGTCGGATTCCTTGGTGCCGATGGTTCTCACGGGGTCGATTACCTCTCCCCCATCGTCTTCTCGCCTAGTCCACCATCGACCGCTCCGCCCGATGAGGGAGGGTCGACTCCCTCGGTCTCTGCTTCCTTTCCCATAATCGCAAATCGCGATTCTTTTCTTTTATTATTATTATTATTATTATTATTATTATTATTATTATTATTATTATTATTATTATTATTATTTTATTTATTATTTATTTTTATTATTATTTTATTCAATTAAAATCTAAAATATCTTAAAAAATTATATTTTATTCATTTAACTAATTAAATAAATTTATCGGTCTTATTTCATATTTTCGGTATAATTTTTCAATTTTTTTGGGATTATTTTTCGATGTGAAAATTTCGATTAATTCCAATAAATTCACATCTTGATCAATTTAATCTGAAATTAATTATTTCTTCGTTATTGATCAAGATTTTTCAATGCCATATTTTTAATGAAATTTTTCTGGTCCAATTAATACCAAATTTCAGTCTATTGATCGTTTTACCCTTCAACGTGTTCGAAAATACCATTCCAATCCTCCATTTGATCTTTAAATGCATTCGAGAATTTTTATTCATTCCATTTGCATTTTTCATTTACGTACAACTCTTCTTATGATACAATTTACATCATTTGAATCATAATAAATTTCGATAAAAATCGGGTCTTACAGGATATGCCCAAGACAGCATTTAGGACCTGATATGGCCATTATGAGTTCTTGGTTATGCTTGTCGGATTGATGAATGCTCCCACAGCTTTTATTGCTTTGATGAACGATGTGTTCAAGCTATATTTAGATCAATTTTTTATCGTCTTCATAGATGACATTTTGGTATATTCTAAATATGAGGAAGAGCATGAGGAGCACCTCAGGATTGTATTTCACACTTTACGAGAGCAGAAGCTATATGCTAAACTCAACAAGTGTGATTTTTGGTTGTCACAGATCTCATTTTTGAGACATGTAATATCGAAGGGTGGTGTATCAGTAGATCCATCCAAGATTGAGGTTGCAGTTCAGTGGGAACAGCCGAAGACAGTGACCGAGATCAGTAGTTTCTTGGATTTAGCAAGATATTATCGGAGATTCGTAGAAGGATTTTTGAGGTTAACTGCTCCATTGACACGTCTAACTAGGAAGAGTGTAGTTTTTGTATGGAACGAGGATTGTGAGAAGAGTTTTCAGGAGTTGAAGAGTCGATTGACCATCGCTCCAATTCTCACTATCCCTACCAGCTCAGGAGGATTTTTAGTGTATACAGATACTTCACATCAGGGACTGGGCTGTGTATTGATGCAGGATGGGAGGGTAGTTACTTATGGATCCAGCCAGCTGAATGACCATGAGAAGAACTATCTGACCCACGATTTAGAGTTAACGACAGTACTGTTTGCGTTGAAGATATGGCACCACTACTTGTATGGAGAGAAATTTCATATTCTTACCGACCACAAGAGCCTAAAGTATCTGTTCTCACAAAAGGAATTGAACATGAAACAGAGAAGATGGCTAGAGTTCTAAAGGATTACGATTGTGAGATACTTTATCACCCAGGTAAGGCTAATGTTGTAGCTGATGCTTTGAGCAGGAAGAGCCTTGGGATGGTATCGTACATGATGGTTAGGGGACATGAGTTGCTAGAGCAGTTTATTAGCCACAATTTGGGAGTCGTGCCTTTTGACATGGATACAGACTGTGTGATAGCTAGTCTACGCTTGGAGCCAGATCTGTTGGAGAGGATCAGGCAGGCTCAGCAGACTGATCCGTATTACACTTATATGTGTAGTCAGATGTAGAAGGACAAAGTGACAGACTTTGAGATAAGTTCATATGGACTTTTGAGGTTTAGAGGTAAATTGTGTGTTCCCGAGGACCCAAAACTCAGGAGATTGATATTGACGGAAGCTCATTTGTCGAGGTACGCGCTACATCTGGGGAGTAACAAGATGTACCAAAATCTTTGAAAGGTGTATTGGTGGTCAAGTCTGAAGAAAGATGTTATGAATTTTATGGTAAAATGTCTTGTCTGTCAGCAACTGAAGGTAGAGCATCAGAAACCTGTAGGGTTATTGCAGCCTCTATCTATACTGACATGGAAATAGGAGCATATCACCATGGATTTCATGAAGGGTTTATCTAGGACCCGGAGGAATCACGATACTATATGGGTGATTGTTGATAGACTAACGAAGTCAGCCCACTTTCTGGCTATGAGAGCTACCTATACTCTGAGTAAATTGGCAAAACTATATGTATGCGAGGTAGTGAGGTTGCATGGTATTCCAGTGAGTATTGTCTCGGATACGGATTCTCGCTTAACTTCCCACTTTTGGGAACATTTTTAGGAAGTCATGGGAACCCAGTTGAGATTGAGGACCGCTTATCATCCTTAGATAGATAGGCAGTCAGAGAGGACTATACAGACCCCAGAGGATATATTGAGAGCGTGTGTGCTAGATTTTAGAGGCTCCTGGGATGATCATTTGCCACTAGTCGAGTTCACCTACAACAACAGTTATCATGCGAGTATCGGGATGGCACCGTATTAGGCTTTGTATGACCGAAGATGTCGTTCCCCTATCAGTTGGGAAGAAGTGGGTGACAGAAAGATTTTTGCTCCTAATTTGGTTACACAGGCTTCTGAGGACGTCCAGTTGATTGTTGACAGATTGAGGACAACTCAGAGTAGATAAAAGAGCTATGCTGACAGGAGACGAAGACCACTTGAATTCATAGTTAGTAAGTCAGTATTTCTAAAGGTTTCTCCATCCAATGGTATAACAAGATTCGGGAAGAGAGGTAAGTTGAGTCCTCGCTACATTGGACTCTTTGAGATACTGGATAGAGTGGGAGAGAAGGCATATAGATTAGCTTTGCCACCGGATTTATCCAGAATGCACAATATCTTCCACATTTCATTGTTTAGGAATATGATCCAGGTCCAAATCATGTGATTCGGTATGAGCCATTGGAGATCAAAGATGATTTAACTTATGTAGAGAAATAGATCCGGATATTGGATAGAAAGGAGAAAGTCTTGAGAAATAAGACTACCGGGTTAGTGAAGATTCTCTGGAAACATCACACTTCAGATGAAGCTACCTGGGAGCTAGAAAGTCTCATGAGAGAGAGATATCCCCAACTGTTTGAAGAGTAACTTAGTTCTAATTTGGAGGACCAAATTTCTTTAAGGAGGGGAGGATTGTAAGATGCTCAAATTCATAAGTATATACATGTACATGCTATGTGAAGCATAAATGATGTAAAGTCCATAGAATTAATGTACACACTTGTATTATGAGTTTGTGATGTACCTACAAGTTTAGTTATGTATGAATAATATGAAATGGACTTTTGTAGATGATGAATGTGAGTGGAATGGAAAATGAGTGATGTGGTAAAATGGAATGAAGTATGCATAAGTTGCATAAATGGTTATACTCCATTTGGTATTGTAATTGTATACCTTTGGTTATACAAAGTACGCACACAAGTTTCAATGTGTATAAAGTATGATGGATGTCATTTTCAAGCCTTAAAGGTGGTTGGATGAGAAAATGACCATAGCAGCAAAATATATGAAGTTTGGTGAAAGTTACTGTAGAAAACTGTAGTAAAATGTAGAAAATATGACTGAGGGATCGATATCATAGGATGAGAGATCGATTTGGAAGAGCAAAAAATGCTCATTTTTGAGCAATGGAACAGGGGCAGATAGATCTCTAAGGAAACCAGATCGATCTGATAAACATTCTGTGAACAAGGATCGATCCCTAGAGAGCCAAATCAATTTCCTGAAGCTACTGACTTGCAATAAATCGATCTCATGTAAGAGCAGATTGATCTCCTTAAGGTTCTGTGTTGAGCAGATTGATATCATGCTAGGAGCAGATCCATATCATGTGGTCTGGAAGGTAGGTTTCAAGAGGAAAAATGCAAAGCAGATCGATCTCATAAAGACAATTCTATAAATACTAGACTTCTGCACTTCAGTTTGCACGAGAGAAACTATTCCATTCAAGAGCAAAAGTGTAACCTAGCCAAGAAACACTAGAAAACTTTAGTTGGTGATCAGATTTGAGTGAGATATAAGTGAGTAAAGTTGTTCTTAGCAAAGAAGAGAACAACATACTTGGAAACAAGAGATTGAGATCAAAGGTTTCAAGAGCAGGAAGGATTTTACCATTTTCGATGAAAAATGAAGGAAATTCTCAACTAGGTAAGATTTAATGCGCCGAGTTGATATATGTTAAGCTAGGTGTATTGAGGAGTTGATTGATATATGTTTGAAATGTTGGAAATGAAAGGATAATGAAAAATCACCATGACCTAGATATTGGTGAGAAAAAGAGGAAATGGTGTTAACATTGATTTAATGATGGAATATGCATGTATGGAATATTATAAGGTAATCTTATGAAATACATAAATTAAAAATTAGCAGAAAAAAAGATAGTTATGTGGAAATGGGATTTTATACCATATTGGGAGAAAATAGTGAGGTGATGTATTAAATTGAGATTTGGCAAATGAAATAAGGATATAACAGCTTCAAAAATCATATTGGAAGCTGATCGGACTGCAAAAGTGAGCAGAACCGAGGAAGAGAGGTCACTGGACGTGATCCGAGGTAAGAAAATTTCGTGAGTAGCTAGAGATGGCTACACGTATTTTAAATAGAGTTTCGATATTATACTCTATATGAATTCCCTGAAATAGGCATGTTGTGTGTGCTAAAGATTAATGAGATGAAGTGTGTTTGATCCAAAAATAGGATAAAAAGCCTTAGAAGCATGTTGTGACCCATAATTCATGAGTTACATGATAGAATGGCTAATGTTTTCCTAATTATACAAAAATAGTACATTTGAGTGCTTATTTGATATATTATGTGAAATGTGATTTGAATAGCCATCTATTTGGTTTTGTGTGTGAAAACCATAAGTGCTAAAGAATACTCGCACTATATTTTGAGATATGCATCACATAGTACTGGAGGATATACCCGTACTATATTTTAATGCTATTTTATGCATGTTAGAGTACTGAAAGCATAACTCGTACTCAGTTTGTGATTGATGCATATAGAGTATTGGGAGCTTTGCTCATACTTAGATTTATATGATAGAGTACTGAGAGCATTGCTCGTACTCGACTTTTCATTATTTATACATGATATAGTACTGGAGCGATAGCTCGTACTTGATTTGAAAAGAGAATTATGCATTAACCTAGTGCTAGAGGTTACTTGCACTAGTGTTTGATATTTTGAAATGCATATACAGTGTTTAAGAGGCAGAGTGTTGATTGTGAGTCACACTCAAGACGCGCACTGTAGTTTTACATGATATATAAGATATGTTAGAAAAATAGTGACAATTTCCTCCGTGTAGACTGAGTGTTACACTGTTGAGATGTTCGCATGTGGATTTAGAGATATGGCATTGATTTTCATTGTATGAGGGCTAAGACTTATGGCAAGCACCCCGACTATGATGTATTTCCATGATGTGAGGACTAAGACCTATGGTAGGTATCCCGACCATGAGGAGCGGGTCCATGGGTGTACGTTGTACCGTGAGAGTGGCATGGAGTACACTGTACCGTGTGGTGGAGTTGTGGAGTTGAGGAGTTAATAGCTGGCGGTTGTGATGGACTGACCCCCCTCCCGTTACAGTAGTGATAACTCGCACACCGAGATCTGTGTTGCCTGGGATTTCACCATTATAGGATATGACCATAGTCCAGGAGAGTAGTGCATTTAGCCACTGAGTCTCACATGATATATCACTTGTTTTTCATGATACGGTTAGACCTGAGAGATATAGGTCAGAAACTGGTTGGTGTTATGTTGTAAACTGTCATATTTACTGTGATTTATGTGTAAATGGCAATGATTTCTATAAAGGCATTCTGAAATTAAAAATATGTATTGTTTTGCATGATTGCCTACCTTGGATAGTCAGCATGATTTTAAGTACATGGAATTTATTCTGTACTATTATTATATCATTTTGATACATGCTTTGAGAAGAGAGAAGGAAAGGTAAAGCATTATTTTCAGTAGATAGTATGGACGTCTACTTGCTTGCCTGATTTCCTTACTGAGTATGTTGTTTGCTCATTCCCCTATATTTTCCACTCTCTACAGATCATCCGCAGTAGAGTGAGCCCGACTAAAGTAGAGCATTCCTATTGTCCGCTGCCATTTCCCATTTCATTAAAGGTATACACATCGCGTACTATTTTGTATTTGAACAATGTATAAGCTCAGTGATGTACACATTTGTAATATTTGGGGATGTAATTATGTAATGTAAATAAATTTACTTATGAGAAAAATGTACGTACAGTTAATAGATAATTATGATGACATGTATATATGATGTGACAAGATTGATAAGGTGAGTATGAATAAGGTGACTAATGCTGAATAACAGCCTAACTATTGGTAAAGAGAAAGGTAAGTAAAAAGCGAAAAATTAGTAGTGGTGTTCGGTAAGTCACGAAAGGAGGTTGTGACACCCCTTGGAAGGAGAAACCTTCAGAAATATTGAATCACCAATTGCGAACTCAAGTGGTCTCCGTCTCTTGTCAGTATAGCTCTTTTGTTTACTCTGAGCTGCCCTCAATCTCTCAACTATCATCCGAACATTCTCAGAGGCTTGTGTAACTAAGTCAGGAGTAAAAATCTTTCTATCACCCACTTCTTCCCAACCGATAGGGGAACGATATCTACGGCCATATAAAACCTCATATGGTGCCATCCCGATACTCGCATGATAACTGTTGTTGTAGGCGAATTCGGCTAGTGGCAAAAGATCATCCCAAGAGTCTTTAAAATCCAGCACACACACTCTCAATATATCCTCAAAAGTCTGCATAGTCCTCTTCGACTGACCATCTGTCTAAGGATGATAAGAGGTGATCAAACTTAACTGGGTTCTCATGGCTTCCTGAAAATGTTCCCAAGAGGGGAAAGTGAACCGAGAATCCCTATCCGGAACAATTCTCACTGGAATACCATGTAACCTCACTACCTCATGTACATATAGTTCTGCCAATGCACTCAGAGTATCGGTAGCTCTCATCGCTAGAAAGTGGGCTGACTTCGCCAGTCTATCAACAATCACCCATATCACATCATGATTCCTTCGGGTCCTTGGTAAACCCATCACAAATTCATGGTGATATGCTCTCATTTCCATGTCTGTATAGGTAGAGGCTGTAATAACCCTGCAAGCGTCTGATGCCCTACCTTTATTTGTTGACATACAAGACATCTCGCCATGAAATCTGCCACATCTCTCTTCATACCTGACCACCAGTACACCTCCCGGAGATTCTGATACATCTTGTTACTCCCCGGATATAGCGTGTACCTTAACAAAGGAGCTTCCATCAATTTCATTCTCCTGAGCTCTGGGTCCTCGGGAACACACAATCTACCTCTAAACCTCAAAAGTCCAGCAGAACTTAACTCAAAATCAATCACTGTGCTCTTCTGTATCTGACTACTCATATCAATGCAATAAGGATCAGTCTGTTGAGCCTGTCTGATCCTGTCTAACAGATCTAGCTCAAGCATAGACTAGTAATCACACAGTCCGTATCCAAGTCAGAAGACACAACTCTCGAACTGAGGCTAGCAAACTGCTCTAGCAACTCATGTTCCTTGACCATCATATACGATACCAACCCTAGGCTCTTTCTGCACAAAGCATCCGCTACAACATTAGCCTTACTTGAATGATAAAGTATCTCACAATCATAGTCATTTAGAAGCTCTAGCCATCTTCTCTGTCTCCTATTCAATTCTTTCTGTAAGAACAGATACTTAAGGCTCTTGTGGTCGATAAATATCTAAAATTTCTCTCCATACAAGTAGTGGTGCCATACCTTCAATGCAAACACTACTGCTACTAACTCCAAATTTTGGGTCGGATAGTTCTTCGCATAATCCTTCAACTGTCTGGATCCATAAGTAACTACCCTCCCATCCTGCATCAATACATGGCCCAGTCCCTGTTACGAAGCATCGATATACACTAAAAATCCTCCTGAGCTGGTAGGGATAGTGAGAATCGGAGCAGTAGTCAATCGACTCTTCAACTCCTAAAAACTTTTCTCACAATCCTCATCCCATACAAAAGCTACACCATTCTGAGTGAGTCATGTCAACGAATCAGCTAACTTCGAGAATCCTTCTATGAATCTCTGATAATATCCTGCTAAACCCAAGAAACTCCTGATCTCGATGACTGTCCTCGGCTGTTCCCATTGAACTATAGCCTCAATCTTGGATGGATCCATTGATACACCATCCTTTGACAAAACGTGTCCCAAAAATGAGATTTGTGACAACCAAAAATCACACTTATTAAGTTTAGCATATAGCTTCTGCTCTTATACGATATGCAATACAATCCTGAGGTGCTTCTCATGCTCTTCCTCGGATTTCGAATATACCAAGATATCATCTATGAAGACGATAACGAATTGATCCAAATATAGCTTAAACACATCGTTCATCAAAGCCATGAAAGCTGCGGGAGCATTCGTCAATCCGAATGGCATAACCAAAAACTCATAATGGCCATATCGGGTCCGAAATACTGTCTTTGGGTACATCTCCACTCTTTACTCTCAGCTGATGATACCCAAACCTCAGATCAATCTTAGAAAAGACCTGCGCTCCCTGAAGCTGATCCAACAAATCATCAATGCGTGGAAGGGGATATCTATTCTTGATGGTTACCTTATTCAACAATCTGTAATATATATATAATTGGAGGCTTCCATCCTTTCTTCTTTACAAACAAAACCGGTGCTCCCCATGGTGAAACACTCGGTTTGATGAAACTCCTATCCAACAGCTCTTGTAATTGTCTCTTGAGCTCCTCCAGCGTAACTAAGGCCATGCGATACGGTGGTTTCGATATAGGTTCAGTACCAGGCAGCAAGTCTATACAAAACTCCATCTCTCTGTTTGGTAGTAACCTTGGCAATTCATCCGGAAAGACATCTGAAATTTACTAACCACAGGAATATCTGCCAACTCTAGATGTACCTTATCTGTATCAACCACGTACGCAATAAAACCTTCAATATGTTCATTTCTTAGTCAGCATAGTACATTATCAATCACAATTATAACTACTACTTTTATTTCTTCTCATCAAGCTTTATAACATATTTTTCAGGGTTAGGAAACATAACTGTCTTAGCGTAACAATCTAAAGCAACATGGCTTGATGATAACCAATCCATCCCTAAGATTACATCAAAATCACTCATGCTTAACAGTATTAGATTGGCTATCATGTCCTTTTCCCCTACTCTTAGCTTACAATCATTTAACACATATTCCACTAGCTGACTATTGACCATAGGCATACTAATCAACATCATTCTACTTATAGGTGTACACTCTATATCCTTTTCTAACTTACATGCAAATGAAGGCGATAAAAATGAATGTGTGGCACCAAAATCAATTAATACACGTGCTTTTAAATAATATATCAGGATGTTACCTCTAATCACATCCGAAGAAGCATTGGTTGTCCCTTGGTCCAAAGCATGCACTTGCCCTCGTCCTATACCCTGTTTCCCTTTCTCCTCTACTGTTGCTCTCCTCATCGGAGCAGACATATCAGCTGGAGCTCTCTCAGGCTCCTTACCCTTCTGCGGGGCCATCTCTATAACCTCTTGGCAAACTCTGGCCATGTGTCCTGGCTTTCCACATCTAAAGCACAAATCGCTAGAAACAGGACAAAGTCTACCTCCATGGAATCTACCACATAAACTGCACTCCTCAGTGGTAGGCCTCTGTCCCCTAATCACTAGTCTTCTAGTTGGAGCTATAGCCGGGTATGCAGGAGATCTAACAATCTTCTCCTGTACTTCCTTGATCCTTGGTCTCTTACCGAAGAGTTTCCTCCCTCATCGATATCTGAAACCTCGAGCATATCACTCATCGGCCTCTTTCTATCTCTGTCTCTACCTTTTCCAACTGTTCTGAACTCTGAGACATTCCTCTCAAAATCTTGCTCACAGAGTTGCGCCTTGCACACTGCCTCATAGTAGGTAGAAATGTCAAATGGAACCAGTTTAAACCGTAATACTGGTCTCAATCCATCAATAAACTGCGGACCTTCCTGGTCTCGCTATTCATGGTATCAAGGTCGTACCTTCCCAGGGATAAAAATCTAGTCTCGTACTCATCTACCGAATAACTCCCCTTGTTTAACACCAAAAAGTTGACCTGCAGCCTCTGCAGAGCTGTATTTGGAACAAACTGCCTCCTAAAGGCATCTAAAAATATCTCCCAACTAATTTCTATCTGTCGGGCTCTCAATATGGGTCGGGTGGACTTCCACCAATGCTCTGCCGTCCCCTTCAGTAGGAACGCAACAAATGCGACCATCTTTGAAGTCATATACTCAAAAAATTCGTACAACTTCTCCATTTCTCCTATCCACTCCTCCGCAAAAAATAGGTCTTTAATCCCATGAAAAGTTTGAGGTCCAAGTTTCTTGAATTTTCAGAGTCTATCCAAATCACAATCATACCCCAAAACATTACCACCCTGTCGTGGAACAAAATGAGACGGTGTATCCTGAACTGGAGGGGGTGTAGGTGTATCAAGTGCAGCTGCCTTTCCCAACGCAGTCTCTGCATCCTGTCCTTATCCTCCTGGCATAGTCTGTGCCAGTATCTCAACTATAGTCTCGAGATGACGCTCTGGTCTCTCGAAACATGCCTCGGTACTCTCTGGTACATTAGTAGGACCAATAGTCTCATCTCGGGTCTCTAGCCTACCTCTACGACCTTGAGCCCTACCTCTATCCCCTCTACCATGATGAGTGTTAACCATAATGGCTAAGTCCCTGCATTTATAACCATTAATTAATCAAATTTCCATCTCGTATACACAATTGTAACTGAACAAATCACAGTACTATGGGGATGTATATTTTCCTAATTACTAATATCGATTCACATCAGACTAACAATGCTCTGATATCATTCTGTCACGCCCTTCTCCCACACGCGACCTATTAAAATCACCACAAAATTTTTACAATTCATTTACCTCTTCTTCTGTCATCACTCCACACCATTTAGTTGAGGTGTGATTCGATATTAGTCACCCATTCACACTTATTCACAACATACATAGAAATTAATATTCTTTTCTATAATGTAACCTCTTACACATTAACACAATTATTTATACATATACATCCCCGACTATACAATCGTTTACATAGCTGTGCTTATACATTGTTCAGTATAAAATGTTCAAATGTTTATACCTCTAGCAAGATAGGTAGGCAGTGGACCAAAATCTACAAATCTCCAACTGTGTCCACCTACTGTGGATGCTCTGAAAAAGGGGGAAATAATAAGGGGTGAGCTCACAGCTCAGTAAGGAAATCAGGTAAGCAAGTAGATAACCACGCTATATACAAAATTCAATGCTTATGCCTTGAATTCATTTCCTTATTTATTTGTATCTAAAGCATGCATCTCTCTCAAAGCTTTATGCAATATGTATATATAGATACAAAACATTAGTTGTAAAACTGGAAATATGCTGGTTTAACAATCTCAATGTTTTATGCACAATATTGCATTTCTCATGTAATTTCACATAAATCACATTTATCTTGCCATTCATTTAAATCAAAATCATATGGCATTCATCATGTTTCAAAACATGGAAATCTGGGCCTCACCTATCCCTCGGGTTACCCTTTCACAACTCACAAACTCACATGTTCATATCATAAATCCATGTGATAATTTATTCAAGAAATCTCAATCTACATAGCATGAAAATAAAACGGAGATAGGCGACTACATGTTCCAAGTGTATGATCATAACTCATTTTTCGTGATCCCAGGCTACACAGTAGTCGGTGTGCGGGGTCTCACAATTACTATAATAGGAGGTGGATCAAATCTCTACTGTCAGCTCTCAATCTGAGGACCTGATTTCGAAGCACACCAGATCCCACTGGATCCCTCTCCCACTGCTAACCAGTCCTATCATAGTACATCAAGTACTCACGATACAACGTACTCCATATGACATACACGGTACACAGTACTCCATGAACCCTATCTCAAAGTGGGATGCTCGCCATGAGTCTTAGTCCTCATAACTTGGATATACCTCATAGTCGGGATGATCGCCATGAGTCTTAGTCCTCATACCATGGGTTATTTCAATAGCCCTCAGCCTTATCTCAAAATATTGCACGTGTGAGCATATATATATATTGGTGTGACACATAGTCAGCACAGGCTCCCAACACGGTTGTTTCATGCTCTTTTCAAAATTGGTACGTGCGAGTAAACTCCCAACACGACCATATCACAATGATATAACTCTAATGCGAGTAATGCTCCCAGCACCATATCATGTAAAAACACGAGTATGAGCAAAGCTCCCAATACTCTATAATGTGTGTTATATGAAAACTAAGTACGAGCTAAGCTCCCAGTACGCTATCATGTAAAACTGAGTATGAGCACAGCTCCCAATACTCTATAATGCATCAATTACAATATGAGTACGAGCAATGCTCCCAGTACTCTAACATGCATAAATCGCATTGAAATGTAGTACAAGAATACTCTTAAGTACTATGTGATGCATATCTCAAAATATAGTGCGAGAAATCTCTAACACTTATGGTTTTCACACAAAACCTTATAGATGGCTATTCAAATCACAATTCACCCAATTCAAATCAAATAAGCACTCAAAGGTGCATGTTTTTGCATATACATGAAAACATTAGCCATTATATCATGCGAAATCATGAATCTTAGTCTCATCATGCTTCTAAGGTATTTTCACCCTATTTGTGGATAAAACACACTTATCCTCTTTGATTTCTATCACAACATCATGCATATTCATGGGAATTCATATAACATATAATATCAAAATGCTATTCAAAATACGTGTAGCTACCTCTAGCTACTCACAAAATTCCCTTACCTTGGATCACATCATGTGACCTCTTTTCCTCGGTGCTGCTTACTCTCGCAATCCGATTGTAACGACCCTTGACCCTTGAAAACTGAGGAAATTTTTTTTGAACTTAATTTACCCACTTATTCCCTTATTCACTTAGGTTGCATTCCTGCTCAGTGTCAAATCATTTTTCTTAATTCTTATTCCATAATTATATTTAAATTCCATATTTTAACCTATATTGTCGATAGAAATTTTGGCAGTATAACAGCTTATATATGAGCCTACCCACCTACAATTCAGTTGTTTTCGACAATCTTAGATATCCACAACTACCAAGCATGCTTTCCAACAATCCTAGATATCTATAACTACCAAGCATACTTTCCCAATCCACTTTTACAACTCAATATATCGATTTCGATTTAATACTAGCCATCTCAAAGTGTAAACCCAAAATGATATTGTTTACATCGTTTTCCTAACAAATTACATCGCAACAAAATATTCCCAATATATGTCTGTGCGTACAAATGTGTCTGGTAAAGGAATGTAATTGTATACCTTGACTGCGTGTACAAAAAGTAGCCTAGGGTAGCTCTTTCCCACCGGCCTACATCGTGTACATGGCAAATAGCGTCTATAGATCACTACAAATAATCTGAAAGGTAGAGGGGTGAGCTTTCGGGAAAAAGCCCAGTATGAAACGCATTTTAAATGATCATGGTGGCTAAATCACATTGAATGCATGATAAAACCAAGAGATACGTTTCTTTACAAATATCAAATAGCTTTCAAAGAGCATATATATAAAACATAATTGATAGAAATATAATTTCGAAGAACAAATCTATTCAGTTACATCACAATCTATCGAAACACACAGAACTCTAGAATATTTCAAAACCGATAGAACTTCAAAAGCATAACTAATGTAGAAACATGTATCGAAGAATCAAAATCTTGTAGCATAGTTCACATCGGATGGAGATTTGGCTAACTTATAGAGGAAAATCATAAATATGCCCGAAGGCAGGATTTATATACGCCACAAAGGCGCGCATGACAAAAATGCATTGACCGTGTGGCACTTTGCAATCTGTAGGACTCAAGAGGTGGCCCCCACAGTAACATAGACTGTGTGGTACTTTGCTCCCACAGAAATCAAGAGGTGGCCACGATCGCATGTTTTTGTGAACCGCATGGCACTTTGCTCCCGTCGGACTCAAGAGGTGACCCCTACAGTAACATAGACTGTGTGACACTTTGCTCCCACAAAACTCAAGAGGTGGCCCCCATGTTCGTATGTCTTTGTGAACCGTGTGGCACTTTGCTCCCGTCGGACTCAAGAGGTAGCCCCTACGTTCACATGTCATTGTGGAAATTGCATGGCACTTTGCTCTTGTCGGACTCAAGAGGTGACCCCCACAGTAACATAGACTGTGTGACACTTTGTTCCCACAGAACTCAAGAGGTAGCCCCCATAATTCCACTATACAATGCCCTTTTTGTCTCAAAACAGAGTTTTCAAAATCTTACTTGGGTTTTTATAGCTCCTTAACTCATATCTAGTAATAAAATCGGATTTCTTGAAATTTGAAAACTCTTTCATAAAACAAAAAGACTGTGTGGCACTTTGTTCCCGTAGGACTCAAGAGGTGGCCCCCACAATCGCCTTTCGAAAACAAGTTTCATTTCTCAAGCATAAGTTCACATACCAAATTTCATTTCATTCAGAAACATGAAATCAATCATACATAAGTCGAAACTATGACATTTATTCAGAAATCATGTTTGAAACTATGCATTTAATTTTCATATAGCATTTCTTTATCTCAAAAACATGATCAAATAAATCTTGGGCTTATTAGGTGTCGGGTTTTGTTTTACAATCAAGGGTTGCATGAGAAGGCACGAAAACGCATAAATAAATCGGAGTCTAAGGGTAGGGATACCATTACCATCTTAAATTACACCCCTTACCTCGATTTATCGAAATTTTCGAATTCGAGTGGTGACGCCTTCTAGTAACTCCTTTAATTCTTTCAACGATCACCTACACCGAAATCATATAATTAGCACCCTATTCATGCGAATTATCCGAATTGCGTTAAAATAGTAACATATTCGTTACTACTTCGTGTGTACATGTTATTGCACATACCTAGGACAACACGCACGTTTATATATTTTCTTTGCTATTTATATATTTTGTACATACAAATCTTAACATACACATTCATTATATACATCTACATGTATATACACATAAATATATATATATATACTCCTATATATATTATTATTTGTTTTCATTCTTCCTTATCACATGTATATATTCTTGTATGTACATAAACTAATGTACGCCTTTATCATATACACCTATTTGTATATACACCTAAGTATATACACACACTCATTTTATCATTTAATTTCCTTATTCATCATCACATAAATATATGCATATATATATATATTTTTCTATTTCTCATTTCTCCCAATTTTTTTCTATTTTTATTTCACATACAACTTAATCCACACTAACAAGCCTATATCTCAAAACATAAAAATATATACATGTATATTGAATATACATATATATAAATTTACCTCGTCTCCTTTCCAAATTTCCAGCCCTTTCTTCCCTTTTTTCCCCTTCTTTTTTTTTCTTCTTCTTCTCTTTTTTTCTTCCCTCTCGGTTAGCTTCTAATTTCAGCCTCTTCTCTCGGTTTTCTCCTGTTTCCTCTTGGTTCCAGCCTTCTCCATTCGGTCTCCCTTCCAGCTCCAAATTTTAGTCTTCTCTTCCCGTCAGTCTGCTCTTTCTCAATCTCCCCAGCCTCGATTCATTACTGATTTCCAGTTTTCAGTTCCGTTTTCAGGCTTCTCAAATCGTCCATTTCAATCTATATTTTTTTTATCGAGGCCCCATTTTGTTTCAGCCATAGACGGCAACTAAATCAACACCAGAAACTCACCCCACAGTCAGCCTTGAAGCTCATCTTCGCTTCAATTTTGGACTCTATTTTCAGCTTCGGTTCTGTTTCAATTCTTTCCCAGTCTTGGTCTTCTTCAAATCCTTCTCCCCTGCCTCTCGGTTTCACCTCCAGCAGCAACTCTCCTGCTCTGTTTCACGATCCAAGGCTGCTCCTGTTTCACAGCTTCACTGATTCAGTTTGTTCCAGCCTTCACGCAGGTCTTCCTCGTTTTTCTGCTTCCTACCCGGCGGTCCCCTTCTCCTTTTCCCCAATCGATTTGCCTTTCTCCTCTTCTTTTCTTCATTCTCTTCTCCTTTCTCTTTTCTCTCTCGACCAACCCCTTCTTTCTTCCTCCTCTTTTCTTTCCTTGCTTCCTCTTCTTTCTCTCGCCCAGCAGATGGTTCTCTGCTTCTTTGAATTCTAACAATGCGGAATTGGCTTTCAATACAACATAGTTTATTTTATAATAATATTATATTAATATATATATATATATGTATTATATTAATAAATATATATTGTATTAATATATATATATATATATATTATGTTTGATTAGTGTTATTATTATTATTATTATTATTATATTTATCTTTTTGTTTGTTTTGTGTGGTTTCCATTTCATTTTTAATTGTCTCATGCTTTAATTTTAATTTTATTAACACATATATATTAAATACTATACATTACATAATATATATATTTGTTATATATATATATTGTTGCCTTATTCATTTAAATTTGTTTAGTATATATATATGTTATACCTATGTATGTATATATATATATATATATATATACATTTTCTTTCCCTTTTTTTTAAATCACCTAATGACAATATTCATGCCTCCCATGAAATTTTGGTTATTTCGGAAAATGAATTATTATTGGGATTTCATCATTCCTCATAAATTCCCGATACAAGTCTTTACATTAAAATTATTTTCGATCCCTCCATGCTTGCATTCACTTTATCACTTCTTGTATCTTCGAGTCCCCGATCATTCACGGGCTTCTCGGTCCCTATAGTCCTCGAGCCCTACAACGAATATTCGCACTTCCATTAAAATATATTTTTTCCATTTTTATATAATCTACTTAAATGTAGAAAATTTGTGGGGTTTACATTAATCAGCTCCCAATGTGATTTTTCGAAGCTGTTATACGTATTTACATTAGTATATTGTATTATACTCGTTCTACTTGCATAATCTCAACTCAATACATTAATTTCATGATTTTCTCCCATTATGGTTTTATACCATATTTTCCATATAGCTATATTCATTCCTCCTTATTTCCAATTTATGCATTTCATATAACTACTTTATAATCTTCCATACATGCATATTCCACCATTAAATCCATGCCAACACCATTTCCTCATCATTTTCTCACTTTCACAGCAATAGCTAGGTCATGCTCATTTTTCATGACCCTTTCATTTTCAACAATTCATACATATACCAATAAGTTCACCAATACACCTAGTTTAACATATATAAACTTGGTGCATTAAATCTTACTTAGCTGAGATTTCCTTTTTTTTCCACCAAAATTGGCAAAAATCCTTCTTGCTCTTCAACCCTTTGATTCTAATCTCTTGTTTCCAAGTATGTTGCTCTCCTCTTTACCAAGAACAACTTTGGTGAACTATATCTCACTCAAAACTGGTTGCAAACTGAAGTTTTCTTGGGTTGAAATGTTAGGTTTTGCTTTGGTTCTTGAATGAAATAGTAAATCTCATGAAAAACTGAAGTGCAGAAGTCCAGTATTTATAGAATTGTCTCTATGAGATCGATCTGCTAATCATATGAGATCGATCTACCCTGCATTGTTCTCTTCAAAACTGACCTTTCAGGCATAATGAGATCGATCTGCCTTTAAACATGAGATCGATCTTCATAACTCAAAACCTTAAGGAGATCGATCTGTTGCAACCCGAGACTTAAGAAAATCGATCTGTATTGATAAGGAGATCGATCTACTCCCTTCCGAAGCAGTTCTACTGCACTTTTCCATCTAAATTCACTGTTACATTGGTATTTGATTTACTTAACAATTATTTTTTCCTTCTATCCACATTTACAACTTAAAAACATTCATTCCTCATAATTTACATAATTTGTGACTTGTCTATACATTCCAAAATCATAAAGGTTACATGTTAAGTTATGGGTCTTACAATCTTTGAGAACACTTTGGTACCCTTCAACTAATCGAACAAGTCGTCAATCCTTAGCAATGTGTACCAGTTCTTGATAGTAGCCTTATTGAGCCTCAAGCTACCATCCTTCTTCTTCACAAAGAGCACGAGTGAGACCCAAGTAACACACTCAGGCGGATGAATCCCTTAATAGCTCTTAGAGTTGTTTCTTCAATTCTTCCAACTCTATAGGTGCCAACCTATATAGAGGTTTAGACAAAGGTTTGGTTCTAGGCATCGAGTCTATGGCAAACTCTAACTCTCTATCAGGGGGTAATCCTGGCAACTCTTTGAGAAATACATCGGGGAAATCTTTCACTACTGGGATATCCTGAAGGCTGGGCTTCGGCTTCTCATTACATTCCACGAAAGCTATAAAACCTTCATCATTTAAAATCAACGTATCAAAACCACATTTAACAAACAAAAAGTTTACTTATTCATTCATTTATCTCCAAAAGTTACAACACACTTTTCGGGCAAGTACAAGGTCATAACCTTCCTAAAACAATCCAAATTAACTCTATGGGTTGCTAACCAATCCTTTCCTAGTATCACATTAAAGTTCAACATATCTAGCAATATCAAGTTAGCTGGAACGACCTTATCACCTATCCTTAACTCACAGTTCCTATACACTACCTCAGTAATTTGTGATTCTTTCATGGGTGTTTTTACACGAAGTATATAACCTAGAGGTTCAGGTTCTATTGGTAACTTCCTAGCAAAAGTAGGTGATACAAAAGAGTGTGTTAATCCAGAATCTATTAATACAAAAGCTTTAACATTTGAGATGAGAATATTACCTTTCACTACTAATGTCGAGGCATCTGCAGCTTCTTTGTCCAATGTGAACACTCGCCCCTGACTGATAATTTTCTTGCCTTTGTCTATTGGAGATGTTGGTGGTGGAGGAATTGCTCTTACAAGTTGGGCTGGCGGGGTAGTCAACTTAGGATAATTTTTCTTCATGTGTCCCACTTCTCCACACTGAAAACAAGTCCCATAGATTCGACGACAGGGCTGGTTGGCATGATGTCTCCTCCCACATCGGTTACACGTGGGAATCTGATAGGGTATAACAACATTTCATGTAGGGAAAGGTCTCGGCCTAGTCACCATGTCACGAGAGTGTCTAACCTTCTGTTTCTTATTCTGCCACCTATTCTGGAAGGATCTCCTGTTATCATACCTCTTGCCATGACTCCTCAGTCGTGACTGAAACTCAACCAGGGACAAATCCATGTCATGCTCTACAAATTACGCCCTTTGGATAGCCTCAGCATATGTCTGTATGTTCAGAAGTGCCAACTTCCTTCAGATTACCGGTTTCAACCCATAGATGAACCTAACTGTCTTCTTTAACTCATTTCAAGCAATATCAGGCTCGTATCAATGTAGTGCAGTGAACTTCGATTCATACTGGTCCTATGTCATGTTACCTTGGACCAAACTTAAAAATTTTACCATTTTCTTCCTCCGTGCACACTCCGAGATATACTGATCATCAAAACCCTCGAGTAAAGTCTCACAAGTGATCTCCGTGTGGCTCACCAACAAAATGGTCTTAGCAGAAGTCCACCATCGTTCTGCCTCTCCATCTAGCATATTGGTAGCCAATGCCACCTTCTTCGTGCTACTGTAGTTCATGATCTTGAATATCTTCACCAACTTTAGAACCCATTCCTTAGTTGCATTGGGGTCTTTATCTCCCTTAAACAGTGGCGGGTTCATCTTCTGAAATTGTCTTACCCACTCCATTTTCTTTTCCACAGTGTCTCAAACTAGTGGCTGCACTACCGATGGCTGTGGTGGAGGTATGGGTTCTTGTGGAACTGGTGGTGGTTATTCTCGTGGTGGTTAAGGCTCTAGAGGTGAGGGAGCTTATGGCGCATTCACGGTATTAGCGAAATTCACCATAAACTGACTGAATGTGGTAGACATCTCTACCATCGATCGCTTGAGTCTCTCCATCTTGGAGTTCGGACTCTCTGGCTTTGGGGGAGGTACCGGAGGTTGATGAGCTTGCCTACCCTTGGCCCTTGTTCATCTCCCACTCATACTGACTTGTAATTCCTATACCAAAGACCCAAACAAGGTTAATAACAATTGAAAGTATATGCAAACACATATATATAAATTTCAGACATGCACGGTTGTGAGATATACCTCTAGACTAGCAAACCTACACTGAAACGGCCTAACAACAAGCCGTTCTGATACCAAAATGAATTGTCACACCCTGTGACCTAACCTTAAACATAATCGTGCAATAATAAGCAGAATCGTGCTATAAGATAACGTAAGTATCTCTATGGATCTTTTTACTTGTTGTTTTACATCTAATGTAGGAATTCATGCTACTCTTTTTAGATTTTCGTAAATGATCAATATCTAGTCGTGACTTATAAAATCTGTGATAATAGGTTTCTTTCGTAAATCCGACGGCATAATGACATAATTGAACTAAGTCCTTCCTACATTTTATAGCATATTCATCACATGTACTTAACTAAAGAAATATTTAATCCATAATAACAAAATTCATCCACAAACCCGACTAGTTGGTTAAACACCATACAACATATTAGCCGTTTTCACACCCCGTGACGTAACCTCAACCTAGTCGTGCAATGTTAAGCTAAATCGTAATTTAATATAATATAAATAATTCTAAGCGGATCGTTTTACTTGTTGTTTGTGTCTGATGTAGGTTCCCTTCTACTTTTCATAATATTTTTAGGCGTGATCAATTTCTAATCTTAATTTATATCATCAATGATTCCAGTTTATTTTTCTATTTAAGCTGCGTGTCTACAATATATAATTTGGTCCTTCATACTCCGTACGACATATTTATCACAAGTTCTCAAATCTAATATATTAAATCCTGTGAGACCTGAGAATTTTATACACATTTAATTATGTAATGTGAACATGAGTGTAATTGATTGAGCTAAATGTGATGTACTCATAAATTGAGGCGGTAAGGAATGAAATTTCTAAATGATGAATGAGTATTGAATGAGAAACAATCAATTGAGTAAACAATGGCAATTATATATGGAGATTTTATGCCAAGTGTACAACCATAGTGTGAAACTATGAGGCCAGATCGATCTGGAGAAGAGGTGTCATGACCCGTTCTACCAAAATTACTACAAATTTTTTGCTTTTTCTATACTACTCACCTCCTCGTGACAATTTCCATTTTTAACGAGTTGGGCTATGAGTCAGTAATAATCCCAACTCTTATCCCATTAACCATATCATTCTTACCATGGTAATCATGTTAGAATTTCAGACAGTGTAATAATAAGTACATATATTATAAAACTGTATGTACATATGTTTTTATATATTTACATCCCCCATAGTTATATTCGTTACAAAACTATGCTACTATTTGTTTAGATACAAAATTGTACGATGTGTATACCTGATTTGCGATGGGAGCAGCGGACAACCAGGAATCCAGTCTCTACCCGCTCTCAACTACTGTAGATGCTCTGTGGAGGGTGAAAAATGAAAGGGTGAGCATAACTAGCTCAGTAAGGCAATAATGTAAGCAGGTAGATAACTATACTATCTATGTGCTGATAATGTCATGATATAAAATCGTTTATATTTGGAGCATGAGGTAAGACTAAAACGATGCCACATGTATATATATCATATAAGAGAAATCATCAAATCGACATATAAAACAAACATGGAAAAATCATCATGTATGACATCTCATGCTCATCACGTTAAAACTTATTTATTTCATCATAAAACAACCACATCAAGGCTAAACCCATCTATCGGGAATACCTTGATTTATTAAATCGCATCTCATTTAAAAACATAAATCGGGATATTACCCTTCCTTCGAGTCTGTCCTGGTCTATTCAGACCGTATGATATCATGTGAGGCATGTAGGTTACTATATGAAAAATTGAGGACTATGGCTATATTGTGTCCCTGTGATCCCAGGCTACACGGATCCCGGTGTGCGGGGCATCACAACTGCAATGGGAGGTGGGGTCAAATCCTACTCGCCAGAATATCAAGTAACATCATTGAGTCATCATGATTGCACGGTACAACGTACTCCGTGTGACATACATGGTACAACGTACTTCGTGGACCCATTTCATAGTCTGAGGGTGCCTGTCGTAGATCTTATCCACCCCAATACTATGTCGATAACCAACCTATGTCTCAAAGTATACGTGCGAGCATATCAAATCTCTGCGACAAACAGTCAACAGGAGGCTTTCGCAAGACTATATGCATATCAACTCACGTCTAGTGTGAGCGAAGCTCCAGAACAACGCTATGCATATCATGATATCTAAAATCTCGTGCAAGCGAAGCTCCAGCATGATTTTTGTACACACATACATTTCTTGTACGAGCAATTCTTGAGTATGGCTTTTTATGAGTAATAAATCAGTAAAATTTAGTGCGAGTAAGACTCTAGCATTCTTTTTACTCGTGTAAATATGATAGGTAGCTCAATCTTGATAAAACATTTTTAAAATCGTAACGGTACAAATCGGTACCCTTTCGTATAATTCATGAAATCAACAGCCAATCTATGTGCATATTTGCTTAAATCAAAGCAATACATTCATATAAAACATTAAAACATGATAATCATGCAATTTATTTGCCTTACTACCCTTTTTGTAAATATTACTCCCAAGGGCAATATCATCTTTTTATTTATTCACCCATGCCCCAGTTTTTTGTAAAAATTATTATTTCGTTTCTAGATACTTTAAGAAATTCTAGGCCCTGTAAATCCCTTCAAAAATACGTATAGGTATCTCTATGCACCTATAAAATTTCCTTACCTGGAATCATGCGCAAACTTATCCCGTCTTAATAATACCCGATCTCTCAGTCCAAATGCGCGTCACCCAAGTCTACGGAACTGTATATAACCATATATTGTGGGTCAATTCACTTATCTTTATCAGTATGTCACATTCACTGATCAATCTAAAGTACTGGGCCCGTTTTACTTTATTGGGCTCAATTGCACCTTAATGGGCCTCGACCCATTTTCAGCCCGTTTATACTTATTAAATCCCTTCTTTGGGTTTACTGGGCTCATTCAGCTTACCAATAATCATCGGGTTTTGCTCCAAACTCATTGGATAGCCCGTATACTATTTACGGTACTTACGTTGAAATTTCGAATAGTATTCTTTTTTATACAGAATTAATCCGTAAATTTCGTAAAAAATTGAAACTCAGTATTAAAGGACTCATATTATCGTAATTAAAATATACTTACACAATGTTATGCAGGGTACGAAAATTGGAGCTCAAATGGCTCTCATTCGGGCTCTGTCATAAAACTGCACAATTAGGTAAATTCGAGTTATTTTTTGATCAAATAAAATTTAAATAAATTTCTTGAAAATCAAATCGGTCATTGTTGTCCTCGTATTGACTTACCCGAAGTCCGGTGTATCCCCAAAAATTCTTCCCATTTTCCTTTTTTCTCTGTTTCTCCCTTTTTCCTCTCTTTCTTAGTTGAACCGGTTCGATCTGGTTCAACCCGGTTCAGACCGGTTCAGTTCAGTCGGTTTAGTCCGGTCTGATTTTCTTCTTCTCCGTTCGGAGCTATGCCGGTCAGTTCTTCATCGGCTTCCGTCTCTGTCAGCTTCGCGGGGTAGTCTGATTCACGAATCTGGCCTCAGTTTCACCAATGGTGGCCGAAAAGTAGTCGGTCCGGCCTGTTCTCTCCTCGCCATCGGTACCCATTTTCCTTTCTCTCCATTTTCGACGCCGTCTGTTGGTTTGGCCGGCTGTGGCCACTACCAATCTGCTCGGTATCACGTGGGGGTCCCTCAACGGTGTGGTCAGGGTCGAATAGACGCCAGTGGCTGCCGATTTCGTTTCTCTTCTCTGTGGCTTCTCTCATTCGATCCGTCGGATTTCGACGTCGGTGGGCTGCGTCGCCAGTACCAGGGAGGTCGCGCCGACGTCCTCTTCCTTTTTCGGCCCTCACCTGGCCGATTGGTCGTCGGACGATGGATGTCCGATCCCTCCTTCTTCTCCTCGGTCTGAATCGGTTTCCTTCTTTTCTCTTTCCCCAAAAATTTCAGTTCTCTTTATTATTATTATTATTATTATTATTTATAAATTAGTTTATTATTATTATATTCATTAAAATAGTAAAAAATATTCTAAAAATATCTACTAATTTATTATTTTATTCCAAATTAATTAATTTTATTTTATTTAATTTATTTATTATATTTTAAACCCTTTTCAGGTATAATTTCACCATATTTTCGGGATATTTTCCTGAGTGACATTTCGGTATTTCTAAAAATTCTGGATCTTGATCAATTTATACCGAATTTTGGTCTTTTGATCGTTTTACCCCTGCACTTGTTTCGGAACTAATTTAACCCGATTTTCCTTCATACATTCACTATCTTTTCTTATTTTTAATTCGTATTTTTCGTCAACTTAATTTCGATCCCTTTCGTTTGACCTATGACCATCTCGACCCGTATTTGGCTACTGCATACATTCACCGATATTTCGTTTTATTCTATTTGCAAATTTAATTCAATCAAAGCTCTTCTTATGATTCAATTAATATGTGGAAGTGTACATCACATGAATCATAAGGAAATGTATCGATAAGTACGTACAAAGTGGGTCTTACATAATCTCCCCCACTAAAAGAATTTGGTCCTCCAAATTGGAACCAAATCAGTCTCTGAACAACTCTGGATACTTCTCTTTCATCAAACTCTCTAACTCCCAAGTCGCTTCCTTCGGAGCGTGATGTGTGACGCCCCGGAAACGTGGAAAATAGGGTAAATTTAAAACTTTTTACTCATCTATTCACGATTAAGGGTGCATTCCTGTGCAGTGTCATACATCATCATACCTATCATACCTCAGCATCTCATCATAAGATAGTATATATCGTATCATATATAGTACTCAATTCCAAGTTAATTAATCCTAATACATCCTGTACATCATTGTACAATAAGTGTCTGTAAATATAACTCTAGTCTGGATACATGAATATTAAATGTATACCTCAATACACAAAATACGGCCTGGAGCTCAAGTCCTCCACTAGCCTCTAACTCGTACGTCGTAGGGAACTCACTTCACTTGAAGCAATCTGGGGGAAGAGAAAACAGGGTGAGCTTCCAAATCGCACAGTAGGAGGGGTAACGGAATTCAGTTATATAAACCATATCACACATCACAAATATGTATTTGTTTATGAAACTCATTTGAAAGCGTAGCATGAAAGTTCTCGAAACATCATCATCTCATAGCTCACAAATCATGTGAAAACATGAAGTTAAAAAGGCTCAATATCGAGCATTCACAAGCATGTGTAAATATATGCGATAATGGCTTTTCTTAAAATATGTGATAAAATCACCTCAGTAAATAGCACGTGACAAAGTCACAAAACACAACTCATGTGTAAAACGAGACTAGGCAATAAAACTCAATTAAAACTCGTCATGGCACATCAAATATATATATAATCTCCTCTGGGTGCGCATCCCAGGCATCCTCGTAAGAGGGAACGTCGACAATATGGTCGTATGGATGGTATATTGGACTTATATGTTACCAGAACAAGGCCCGGCCTTACATGCTACCAGAGCAATGCCTCGCCTCATGCACACTATCACGTGGTCCCTGGGTCGGTTCCTAGGCGGCCCACTCTCTCGGTCTTACATGCTACCAAAGCAAGGCCACCCAGCATTACCAGAACGGGGGTCATCTCACGTTACCAAAACGGAGGAATATCAGACTTACATGCTACCAGAGCAAGGCCTCCCAACGCTACCAAAGCGGAGGAATAATCGGACTTACATGCTACCAGAACAAGGCCTGTGGTCCATGGGTCGATTCCCAGGCGTCCCACTATATCCGTCTTACATGCTACCAAAGCAAGGCCCGATGTGTATTCAACATGACACGCCTAAGTCTCAATCATTAGTCATTATCTTATAAAACGTTATGCCTTCACGTAGAACTCATTATGGTTTTCTCTCATAAAACTCATTTAAAACGTTCGTGTACTCACACAAAACATATTAAAACCGAGTTCCAACCGGTAAAGCACGCACACATTTTCTCAAATCTCAATATTGCCTTAACGTAAAGCCCAATTTACTTTTCACGCAAACTCAACGGTTTATAAAGCAATTTCACACTCAGCTTATAAACTCATAAAATAATGGGCTCCAACCGGCTATAAAAACCGTGTGCAATCATATCACAACACAACACTAACATGCTTGTATTCTCAAATCATAGTTCATGCTACAAACAATTCATCAAAACACATACACAAATGGTTTATTTTTCGCTTACCTCTTTGCACCTCGTATAGTGTAATCGTTTCCCCCGTATCATGGACTAGCCTCGCATTCCACTCTGGAACTCCCGAGCTGTCCAAACGATGTTAAAACATCAATACTCATCATCACAGTAACCTCCATTCTCAAAATCGAGCATAATTGCTCATAACACCTCAAATTTTCTCAATTCTCATAACTCTATCACAAACCACAATCTCGTTCACAACACCTCAACATTCTACATTTCCCATGCCACAATATCTATGCTAATCCACCTCATTGTCTAAATCTCCATTTATAGCTCAAAATTCCCAAATTTACCAAAGTTGCTAAATATCATCATCACTCCAACTACATTGTAATTTCATCAATCGCTAATTATTTTTCAGCTATTTCAACACAATGCCAAAAACCATTATCACCAAAATCATCTCAAATATCAAGATCGAGGTTTAGAAATTACCCAAAACTTATGGAGAGCTTATCTCTTGCCTCGATTCGATCCGTCTTCCGATTCCCAAGTATGTTGTTCTCCCTTGGATGAGGAACAATTTTCCTTTTGGCCACAACCTCTGATTTGGACGGAAATGGATGCTTTGGATGAGTGAGAAAGCTAGGGCTCGGGTGAAAATGGGGTTTTGAAGAGAGAGAAAATGAAATTACAGGAGAAAGCAGGGGTTCCTTATATAGACTGAGGGTAAGAGATTGATTTGGCTCCTAATGAGATCGATCTGCATTTGAATTTGGGGACGATTTTGGGTAATTTTATGCCTAGGAGATCGATCTGTCGAGGGGTGAGATCGATCTCTTTATGGCTTTATGAAATCGATGTGCTCCTTGGGGATATCGATCTTCTCCCAAACAGAAACATTTGGAGATCGATCCCTTCCTCATGAGATCGATCTTCTCTCAAACAGAATCATAAGGAGATCGATCCTCTTCCATTGGAGATCGATCTGCTCACTTCCGTTCCTCCTTCCTTGTCAATTTTAGCTTACCAGATCGATCTTTCTTCCCTAAGATCGATCTGACCTCATAGTTTCCCACTTGGTTAAGCACTTACACATAAATCTACAAATATAATTTCCACAATTCACTTAGCTCAATAAATTACACTTCAAGTTCATATTACATAATTAAAATATGTCTAAAATTCTTAGATCTCACATGATGCAGCCACAATACTTTCACTAGAGGAATCGTCTTCGATCTCAATACCTTCACCTTCCTATCCACAATCTGGATCGATCTCTCAACATAGGATATACTCTCACTGAGCTCCAGTGGCTCGTATCTGATCACATGCGATGGATCTAGCTGATACTTCCGAAGCATGGAGACGTGGAAGACGTTACGGACATTTGCTAGCTCTAGTGGCAATGCTAGCCTATAACTGTTATTGTAGGCGAACTCCGCGAGTGGTAGGTGATCATCCCAGGAGCCTCTAAAATCAAGTACACAAGCTCTCAACATATCCTCGAGGGTCTGTATAGTCCTCTCAAACTGCCCATCTGTCTGAGGATGGAAAGCTATACTGAATCTCAACTGGGTCTCCATAGCTTCTTGAAAGTGTTCCAAAAATGGAAAGTGAAGCGGGAATCCCTGTCGACACAATACTTACTAGGACACCATGCAATCTCAGAATCTCGGGCACATATAGCTCCGCCAATCTACTCAGAGTATCGGTGACTCTCACAGCTAGGTAATGTGCCGACTTCGTCAATCTGTCAACTATCACCCATATGGCATCATTCCCTCTTCGAGTCCTCGGTAAACCCATCACAAAGTCCCTGGTGACATGCTCCCACTTCCAAATCGGTATAGGTAGAGGTTGCAATAACCCTGCAGGCTTCTGATGCTCTACCTTCACCTGCTAACAGACGAGACATCTCGCAACAAACTCTGCTATGTCTCTCTTCATCCCTGACCACCAGTATACCTTTCAGAGATTATGATACATCTTTGTACTACCCGGATGTAAGGTATACCTCGATGAATGAGCCTCTGTCAAGATCAATCTCCTGATATCAAGATCCTCAAGAACACATATCCTGTCTCGGAACCTCAGTAATCCATTCAAACTCAACTCAATCTCAATACCCCTTTACATCTGCTTGACTATCTCAATACACTGCTGATCATCACGCTGAGCCTGTCGGATCCAATCCATAAAATCTGGCTCTAACCGCAGGCTAGCAATCATATAACCACTCTCAACATCAGGCGGGGTCACATCCAAACTGAGGGTTGCAAACTGCTCTAACAACTTGTGTTCTCGTACCATCATATAAGAAACCAACCTGAGGTGCTTCCTGCTCAACGTATCAGCCACTACATTCGCTTACCCAGGTGGTATAAGATCTCACAATCATAATCTTTTAGAAGCTCAAGCCACCTTCTCTGTCTCATGTTTAATTCCTTCTATGAGAACAGATACTTGAGGCTTTTGTGATCGGTAAATACCTGGAATTTCTCACCATAGAGATAGTGGCGCCATATCTTCAAAGTAAACACCACGGTCGCCAACTCTAAATCATGGGTCGGGTAGTTCCTCTTATGATCCTTCAGTTGGCTGGATCCATACGCGACTGCCTTCCCGTCCTGCATCAATACACAGTCCAGTCCTTGGTAAGAAGCATATGTGTAAACAGAAAAACCTACTGAGCTGGTAGGAATAGTGAGAATCAGAGCAGTGGTCAATCGACGCTTCAGCTCCTGAAAACTCTCCTCACATTTGTCGTCCCACTCAAATGCTACACTCTTCCGAGTGAGACGTGTCAGTGGAGCAGCCAACCTCGAAAACCCCTCCACAAACCGTCTATAATATCAAGTTAAACCCAAAAAGCTCCTGATCTCCATAACTATCTAAGGCCTCTGCTGCTGAACTACTACCCTAATCTTGGATGGATCCACTAACACACCATCCATTGACACAATATGTCCCAAAAAGGAGATATGCTCAAGCTAAAAGTCATACTTACTGAGTTTAGCATACAACTGCTTCTCACGGAGGGTCTGCAATACAATCATCAGGTGCTATTCATGCTCCTCTCTAGATCTCGAATAAACCAGGATGTCATCGATGAACACTATCACAAATCGATCTAAATAAGGCTGAAACACCTCATTCATCAATGACATAAAAGCTGCGGAGCGTTCGTCAACCCGAATGGCATAACCATAAACTCAAAATGACCATAAAGGGTGCAAAAAGCTGTCTTGGGTACATCTCTATCCCAAACTCTCAATTGATGGTACCCAGATCTCAGATTAATCTTAGAAAAGACATGTGCTCCCCGTAGCTGATCTAGTAAATCATCAATCCTCGGAAAGGAATATTTGTTCTTGATGGTAGCCTTGTTCAACAATCGGTAGTCGATACATAATCGAAGGCTCCCATCCTTCTTCTTGACAAACAGAACCGGTGCTCCCCACGGTGACACACTCAGTTTGATGAACCCCTTCTCTAATAATCCTGTAATTGTTTCCTCAGCTCCTCCAACTCAACCGAAGCCATTCTGTACGGTGGTCTAGATATCGGCTCTGTACCAGGTGTCAAATCAATAATGAGCTCTATCTCTCGCACTAACGGTAAGCCTAGTAACTCATCTGGAAAGACATCTGGAAATTCTATCACAACTGGAATGTCTCTCAATTCCGGACGTGCCTTATCTATGTCAACCACATATGCAATGAACCCTTCAAAATACCATTTCCACCATTAGTGACATAATTCATCATATAAGTATCCATTATTAATAAATAAATTTACCTCGCAAATATGATGAATTACAACTATACTTTTCCAAATGCAATAATTATACGCCTTTTATTTCTTTTCAGCAAAACTTACAGTAAGACTATCTGTCCCTGAAAACATTATTGTCTTAGCATAGCAATCTAAAACAGCATGGTTTGCAGTTAACCAATCCATTCCTAAAATTCATCAAAATCCCTCATATTCAGTAAGACTAGATCGACTGTCATATCCTTTCCCCTTATTTTCAGCCTACAATCTCTATATACATACTCTGTCAACTCACTGTCATTCATAGGTGTAGAGATTAACAATATTCTATCTAACAATGTAGGTTGTACATACTTCAACAACCTATGTGCAAATGAAGGTGATATGAACGAATGTGTAGCACCAGAATCAAATAACACAAATGCTTCTAAATCAAAAATTAGGATAGTACCTTTAATCACATCCGCTGAAGCATCTGCGGTGTCCTGGTCCAATGCATGCACTCGCCCTCTGCCCATAACCTGCTTCCCCTTCTCCTCAATAGTGGCTCTTCTCCTAGGAGCAGGAGTCTCAACAGGAGCTCTCTCTAGCTCTTTGCCCTTTTATGGGGCAGTCACAATCATCTCGGGACAGTTTCTTATGACATGCCCCGACTTCCCACAACGAAAACATACTCCAATAGTTGTCAGACAAGGCCTAGTACCATGAAATCTACCATATCTCCTACACTGCTCAGTAGTCGACCGTGTCCCTCCAATAACTATACCCCTCGGTGATGGTAAAGTCGGATATAAAGGAGGCTTACCTATCCTCTCTTGTACCTCCTCAATCCGAGGTCTCTTATCAACAAACCTCTGACCTCCTCTCCTGATCACACTATCCCCTCTAGATCTCTTTCGGTCTCTATCTCTAGCTTTACTGACCTTCCCAAACTCTGAGGCACTCCGCTCAAAATCTTGCTCACACAACTGAGCCTTGTGCACTGGCTCCTCACAAGTGAGACGTCAAACGGAGCTAATTTAGATCTGATGGCTGGTCTCAATCCATCTATGAACTTCTGAACCTTCCGACTCTCACTGCTCAATGTATCTGGGTCATACCTCCATAAGGATATGAACCTTGACTCATAATCATCAACGGAGCGGTTCCCCTGAACCAAACTCATAAACTCCATCCGTAAACTATGCAGTGGCTGAAATATACTACCTTCTAAAGGCCTTAAAAAATATCTCCCAAAAAATCACTAAGTGTCGGGCTCTCAAGATAGACACAGTAGACCTCCACCAATGCTCTGCCTCACCCTTCAGCATAAATACGACAAAGGCAACCCTCTTAGTCGATGTACATCTGAAGAACCCATACAATTTCTCTATCTCATATATCTAATCTCTTCAATAACCGGGTCCTTCACCCCTCTGAAAACTGGAGGTCTAAATTCTTGAAATTGCTGTAATCTGTCTATCTCATAGTCATAACCCAGATCACTACCGCTCAGCTGTGGAGCGACAAGAGAAGTTGTATCTTGAACTGGTGGAGGTGTAACAGTCTCTATAGTCTGTCTCGTAGCAATAGGCTGTCCAACTGGGCGTCGTCTATCACCAGCCCCTAACTTCTGTGCAACTATCTCAACAAGACTTTCTATACTTCGCTTAATCCTAGCAAAGCGTGCCTCAGTATCCCCTGGTCTCTCAATGGGGTCCTGCGGAGCCTGACTAGTCTGTGGCTCTGCACCGCTCTCGCGCCTACCTCTACGGCCTCTAGCACGTGAACTTACCCCTCTACCACGACGAATGAAAGGCTTAATGTCTAAGTTCCTACATTCATGATCGTTTATTAGTCTAATCCCATATTGGTATACACAGTTATATCTAAACAAAGTATAGTACTATGGGGATTTAATTTCTTAACTATTATTACTGACTCATATCCGACCAACTCTAGCTTTGATACCACCTTTTGTCACGACCCGTTCTACCAAAATTACTACAAAATTTTCACTTATTCTATACTTCTCACCTCCTCGTGACAATTTCCATTTTTAACGAGTTGAGCTATGAGTGAGTAATAATCCCAACTCTTATCCTATTTAACCATATCATTCTTACCATGGTAATCATGTTAGAATTTCAGACAGTGTAATAATAAGTACATATATTATAAAACTGTATGTACACATGTTTTTATATATTTACATCCCTCATAGTTATATTTGTTATAAAACTGTGCTATTAGTTATTTAGATACAAAATTATACGATGTGTATACCTGATTTGCGATGGGAGCAGCGGACAACCAGGAATACAGTCTCTACCCGCTCTCAACTACTGTAGATGCTCTGTAGAGGGTGAAAAATGAAAGGGTGAGCATAACTAGCTCAGTAAGGCAATAATGTAAGCAGGTAGATAACTATACTATCTACGTGCTAATAATGTCATGATATAAAATCGTTTATATTTGGAGCATGAGGTAAGACTAAAACGATGCCACATGTATATATATCATATAAGAGAAATCAAGAAATCGACATATAAAACAAACATGGAAAAATCATCATGTATGACATCTATCAGACCCAGATCTTTGTAGCTTGTACCTTATGATTCCTATGTGTATGAACACTATGTAATTATAGTTGAATCATAAGAAGAGTATTTACTAGACTTAAAGTGTTATTGAAATGAATTAACACACAAAAGCTACATAAAATGCCTAATGTGAGCGATGGGTATCACAGGCTAAACCGAGTTATTCTAAATCATTCTGACTGAAAATAAGAACTTAAAATAAGAGAGCGTAGAGAGCTCATGAAGAGAAGTCAGCTTGATTTAGACCCGAAAACACAAAACGAGAGTAAAAGCTAAAAAGGGTAAAATGGACCTTTTTGGCGAGAAAAGGAGTTTCGGGTGAAATTATCCACCTGGAGCGATTGGAATATAAAAACGAGAGTGTAAGACATAAGATATGACACTCTTGAAATTTTAAGAAAAAGTCAACATGGTCAATGATTGAGGAAAAAGTCAACTATAGTTAAGAAAGTGGACTTTTACCATAGTTGACTAATCATGGTTAAAAATTAACCTAAGTGTGGAGGAAAATTTGGGGAAAATATTCTTGGCCAGAATATAAGATAATCATCCCCAGAAGTAAGGAAAATTTATTCGAAAGGATTTCGAATTTAATTTAATGGTTAAAAACGTAATGCGCCTAAGGTGAAAATTTTAAAGCCCATTAAGGTATGCTAAACGTATATCGAAATTCTTAGGTCCTTTAGACCGAATTGTTGGACCAATTGATCGGCCAAATTTTTAGACAATTAAAGGCTCGAGACATAGTAAAAATTTCAGCCCGAAAGCCCATTAGGAAAGCCCAAACCGAGAAGCCCAAATGGAAAAGCCCATGAGATAAATATCTAACCATAGTTAAAGTTAACTATGACTCATAAGGTGACTCATAAGGTGACTCATGGCTAAGGTTTGAAAAGTCAAGTTAAATGGCTGAAAAGTAAAGCTTAATGGCTAAGTATATGGCTTATAAATTCAGCCACACCATTGTCATCTTCATCACACCAAATCCGGCTAGAAGAAGAAACCATTAAAATATATTTTCCAAGCTTTCTCTCACTAGAAATCACTAGGAATTAGGCATATTTGGAACTTGCATTCTTCATGGAAGTTGTTCCAAATTGAAAGGAGATTGACATATGTTGGAATTGGCTATCAAGGAGCCATAGAGTGCAAACCGAGAGCCTCCAAAGTTTGGGCCAAAGGGTGAACACAACAATTGGTACATTTTCTAATTTTCCAATTTCATATATGTTAATGTATGAATAATTTCAAGTATGTTGATATATGTTTTAAGCATTGAAACATATTAAATCACCATGAAGTGGGTTAGGCCGAGAGTGATTAATGGGATGTTAATTTATGTCAATATGATTTTTAGACATAAATGGATTAGTGTACATGTATTAATGTTAATGGTGTAATTAGAATTAATCAATTTGATTAATTAATACATGTAATTTGTTGGCAATCAAGGTGTTTGATAAAATGCCTAAATGAACTATGTGATGATTGGTAATGTTTCCTACCAAGTGTTTGTGAAAATGCCTAAGTGAAAATGGCTAAATAATAGTCATGGATGGCATGCCATGGTATAACCGAGACATGGGTAGCTCTCGACCATGGCATGTGGTCGAGAGGCCCAATGGGCCAAGCCCAAAATTTTTTGACCCAATAGGGTGTAATGGGCCTAGTACAAGCCCAATAAGAGTTGGTGAGCCCCACAAGCCCAAAAGGCCAAACAAAAGTGAATAGTAAAATGAAAATGGACTTAAGGCCTAGCTAAGTCCATTAAGGATTATTAAGGCCCATTAAGGGAAAATAGACTGTATTAGTGTATAATACAGTAGGAAAAGTATAATTAACCTGAGGAATGGTTATTTACAGCTCCGAAGTTTACATTGAGAGCTGATCGGACTGCAGGATTTAATAGCACCGAGGAAGTGAGGTCACGTGACGTGATCCGAGGTAAGGGACTTTTGCGAGTAGTTAGAGATACCTGCACGTATTTTCGTCTGCTTTTACATTCACTTAAAAACTCTGAGGGTCAGAGAAAGTGAATAATAATTATTGCGACCCGATAGTGGCAGATTACGATTTTGCCCCTAGTTAGTCAAAAAGTCAACTTTTGTGAAAAGTTGCAAAAAGCATGAAAACTATTATTGTGATTGTTTAACTGCTGTTTAGCATGAAAATAAATAGATGGGCTAATGATTTTAAGGTTGATGTGACTTAAGCACACTTTATAGTGCTGATTTTGATGTTTTATAAACAATCCCTTTTTAAAGAGCCATCTATCATATTATGTGAGAATGAATCATGCTAGAGCACAGCTCGCACTGGATTTCATATGTTTTCCACATACTTTAGTGCTGGATTTTATACGCATTAGATTTCCATGACATGCATGATAGAGTACTGGAGTTTTACTCGTACTCAACTTTTAATGATATATGCATGACACAGAGTGCTGGAGCGATTAGCTCGTACTCGAGTTTTACATGAGATACATGACAGAGTACTGGAGCGTTGCTCGTACTCGATTCTTCATGGTTTATACATGACATAGTACAAGAGCTATGTCTCGTACTTGAATTGATGATATTGTGCATAGCATGGTACTGGAGCTATTGCTCGTACTTGATTTAATACATGAACTATGCATTGACCTAGTTGCTGGAGGTTGCTCGCACTAGAGTTGAGTTTGTGATGTGAAACAGTGTTTGAGCGTAGTGTCGACTGTGTGTCGCACTTAAGGACGCGCACTGTATGTGACATTATTTACATGTTACCTATTCATGCCGCATTCTTGTGTGACTGAGTGTCACATTTTGAGAGTATGGCCAGCATGAGGGTATTAGAGATGTGGTATGATATTTCCACAGGCGCGAGGGCTAAGACCTATAGTAGGCACCCTGACTGTGATGTTGATATTCCACGGGTGCGAGAGCTAAGACCTATGGTAGGCACTCTGGCCGTGATGTAGGGTCCACGGGTGTACTTTGTACCGTGCCTAAGTAGCGCGAGGTGTACGCTGTACCGTGTGTTGTTGTGGAGTTGAGGAGGATATAGCTGACGGTTGTGATGGACTGACCCCCCTCCCGTTGCAGCAGTGATGCCCCGCACACTAGGATTCCGTGTAGCTTGGGATCACATTTCGGATATGATCATAGTCCAGGATACTATTTGCATTTAACCATAGAGTCTCACATGATATATCACATTTATTGACTGATTTAAACTGCGGACAGACCTGAGGGATGGGTCGGACTCCGATTTTGTGTTGTGAATCATTTAATGCCATATTTATTGTGATTTAAATATACATGGCATGATTTACATAAAGGCATGATTTATATACGATGCATTGTTTTGCACTACATGCCTACATTTGAGAAAGAAAGCATGATTTTCTGTACATGGGATTTATTCTGTACAAGTATATATATTATATTTCAAGACATGCTTTTAAAGCGAGTAAAGGAAATAATGTCTTCAAGGCATAGCATTATTTTGAGTAGATAGTGTAGATATCTACTTGCATGCCTGATTTCCTTACTGAGCGCGTTGTATGCTCACCCCTCTTTCTTTACATCTCTCTACAGAGCGTCAGCAGTAGAGCGAGAGCTATTGAGGGATAGTATCCCAGAGTCCACTGCTAGTTCCTATCGATTGCCAGGTATACATATTATGTACAGTTGTGCATCTAAACATAGAAACAGCACAGTGATGTATACGTTATATATTATGGGGAATGTATTTGTATTAGATTTTATATAATCTTACATATATAATAAAAGTAAGTACAGTCAGTAATAGTATGTTGACATGTATGTATGATATTGGATGATGTGGTAAGTGAGGACTCTGACATCGAATCACAGCCTAACGATTGAAGAGTGGAAAGTAAGTTAAGAATGCAAAAAATTTGTAGTGTTTTTGGTTAAAGTCAAGGATTGAGAATGGGTCCTGACAGAATGGTATCAGAGCAGAGGTTGGTCTGATGTGAGTCGGTGTTAGAAAATAGGACAGTGTACATCCCTATAGTACTATGCTGTGTTTAGATATAACTGTGTATACCAGATAGGAAATGGACTAATTCATTATTATGAATGCAGGAACTTTGCCTAAATGGCAAATACGCGTAGTGGTAGAGTTACGAGAGGTAGGGCTCGAGGACGGGGAGATAGACCCGAGGGACGAGCCGTTATCGGACCATTACCTACGCATGAGACTCCAGGTGCTACTGAGGCACCCGAGTGTACAGAGACGCGCTTCAAAAGATTAGAGCGTGGTCTCGAGACTATTATCGAGATACTGGCACAGACGATGCCATGTAGGCAGGGACAGGAGGCAGGAGCTGCGACAGGAGAGGCAGTTGCCCCTGATACACCTACGCAGACAGCTGATGCACAGAGGACTGTAGATACTCCAACACCCCCACCGGTTTCGGGTGGTAGTGGATTAGGATATGGATGTGATCTGCATCGGTTGCAAGAATTCCAGAAGTTTAGACCTCCATCCTTTAGTGGGGTCAAAGACCCAGTGGCTGCTGAGGAGTGGTTAGCAGAGCTGGAGAAGCTTTATGGATTCTTCGAGTGCACGACCTAGGAGATGGTCGCGTTTGCTGCGTTCCTACCGAAGGGAGCTGTAGAGCATTAGTGGAAGTCCACCCGACCTATATTGAGATCTCGACACACAGATATCAGTTGGGATATATTTCGCGAGGCCTTCAAGAGGCAGTTTGTTCTCGACACCGCACAGCGAAAACTACAGGCAGAGTTTTTGGGACTACACCAGGGGAGTTTATCTGTGGACGAGTATGAGACTCGATTCCTATCCCTAGGAAGATATGACCCGGATACAATGTATAGTGAGACCAAAAAGGTCCACAGGTTTATCGACGGGTTGAGACCGGTTTTACGATCCAAGTTGGTCCCATTAGACATAGTGACCTATGAGGAAGCAGTACGCAGGGCGCAATTATGTGAGTAGGATTACGAGAGGAATGCTTCTGAGTTTGGGAAGTTTAGCCGTAGCGAGATATACAGAAGAAGAGGCCGGCTAGAGATTTCAGTTATCGAGGAAGGAAGAGACTCTTCGGTCAGAAATCACGAGTAGAGGAGGCATGAGAGAGATATGCTAGACCTCCTGCTTATTCGACTGTAGCCCCAGCAAAGGGCATTGTCATGGGAGGACAGAGGCCTACTACAGATCAGTGCAGAAGATGCGGTAGATCACATGGAGATAGACCGTGTTCACGGGGTGCTATGGTATGTTTTCGATGTGGGAAACATGGGCATATGGCTAGAGAGTGCCAGGAGGCATTTGCACCACTAAGGGGTAGGGAGCCTGATAGAACCCCAGCTAGTACGTCTGCTCAGAGGTAGAGCGACGGCAGAGGAGAAGGGGAAACAAGTGATGGGTCAAGGGCGAGTACACACTTTGGACCAGGGAACAGCTGATGCTTCATCGGATGTGATTCGAGGTAACATCCTGATTTATGATTTTGAAGCATATGTGTTAATTGATCCTGGTGCCACGCATTCTTTTGTATCGCCTTCATTTGCATGTAAATTAGCAAGACATGTAAAGCGTACACATTTATGTATGATGATGTTGATTAGTACGCCTATAAATAGTAGTCAAGTTGTAGAATATGTATTTAAGGACTACAAGTTGAGAGTAGGGGATAAAGAGATGACAGCCAATCTAATATTACTAAGTATGAGTGACTTTGATATAATATTAGGAATGGATTGGCTATCTGCAAACCATGCTATTTTAGATTGTTATGCTAAGACAGTTATGTTCCCTAACCCTACTAGATATGTTGTAAAGTTTAATAAGAATAAATGAAAGGAGTAGTTATGATTATTACATGATTACTGATTTAGAAAACCTTCAACATATCAAGGTTTCATTACGTACGTGGTAGATATGGATAAGGCACATCCGGAGTTATCAGATATTACTGTGGTCAGTGAGTACCCAGATGTTTTCCCGGATGAATTGCCAGGGTTACCACCAGACAGAGAGATGGAGTTCTGCATAGATCTGGTACCTGGTACGGAGCCTATTTCGAGACCACCATATCGCATGGCCTTAGTTGAGCTGGAGGAGCTCAAGAGACAGTTACAGGAGCTGTTGGATAGGGGTTTTGTTCGACCGAGTGTTTCACCTTGGGGAGCACCGATTCTGTTTGTGAGGAAGAAGGATGGGAGCCTCCAATTGTGTATAGACTACCGATTGTTGAATAAGGCTACCATCAAGAATAGATACCCTCTTCCACGCATTGACGACTTGTTAGATCAGCTTCAGGGAGCACAGGTCTTTTCCAAGATTGACCTGAGGTCTGGGTATCATCAGCTGAAGGTTCGGAGTGGAGATGTACCCAAGACAGCATTTCATACCTGATATGGCCATTATGAGTTCTCGGTCATGCCATTCGGATTGACGAATGCTCCGGCTGCTTTCATGGCTTTGATGAAAGATGTGTTCAAGCCATATTTGGACCAGTTTGTTATCGTCTTCATCGATGACATATTGGTGCATTCGAGATCCAAGGAGGAACATGAGGAGCACCTTAGGATCGTGTTGCAGATGCTACGGGAGCATGAGTTATATGCTAAGCTCAGTAAGTGTGACTTTTGGTTGTCACAGATCTCGTTTTTGGGACATGTTGTATTGAGAGATGGTGTATCAGTTGATCCATCTAAGATAGAGGCTGTAGTTCAGTGGGAACAGCCAAGGATAGTCACCGAGATCAGGAGTTTTCTGGGTTTAGATAGATACTATCGGAGATTCGTTGAGAGATTTTCGAAGTTGGCTACTCCATTGACATGTCTTACTCGAAAGAGTGCACCGTTCATATGGAATGAGGATTGTGAGAAGAGTTTTGCAGAGTTGAAGCATCGATTGACCACCGCTCCGATTCTCACTATCCCTACCAGCTCAGGAGGATTTGCAGTATATACCGATGCTTCGCATCAGGGACTGGGCTGCGTATTGATGCAGGATGGGAAGGTAGTTGCTTATGGATCCAGACAGCTGAAGGATCATGAGAAGAACTATCCAACCCATGATTTGGAGCTAGCTGCAGTAGTGTTTGCGTTGAAGGTATGGCGCCACTACTTATACGAAGAGAAGTTCCAGATATTTACCGACCACAAGAGCCTCAAGTATCTGTTCTCACAGAAAGAGCTGAACATGAGACAGAGAAGATGGCTAGAGCTTCTGAAGGACTACGATTGCTAGATACTTTATCATCCGGGTAAGGCTAACGTTGTAGCCGATGCCTTGAGTAGGAAGAGCCTGGGGATGGTATCGTACATGATGGTTAGGGAACATGATTTGCTAGAGCAGTTTGCTAGCCTCTGTTTGGGAGTCGTGCCTTCTGACATGGATACAGGCTATGTGATAGCTAGTCTACGCTTGGAGCCGGATCTGTTGGACAGGATCAGGGTGGCTCAGCAGACTGATCCATTTTGTATAGATATGGGTAGTCAGATGCAGAAGGGCACCGTGACTGACTTTGAGTTGAGTTCTGATGGACTACTGAGGTTCAGAGGCAGATTGTGTGTTCCCGAGGATCCAAGACTCAGGAGATTGATATTGGCGGAAGCTCATTCATCGAAATATACATTACATCCGAGGAGCAACAAGATGTATCAGAACCTCCGGAAGGTATACTGGTGGTCGGGTATGAACAGAGATGTAGCAGACTTCGTGGCAAAGTGTCTCATATGTCAGCAGGTGAAGGTAGAGCATCAGAAACCTGCAGGGTTGTTGTAGCCTCTACCTATATCGACATGAAAATGGGAGCATATCACCATGGATTTCGTGATGGGTTTACCGAGAACCCATAGGAATCACGATGCTATATGGGTGATCGTTAACAGACTGACGAAGTCAGCCCACTTCCTAGCTATGAGAGCTACCGATACTCTGAGTTCATTAGCAGAACTATATGTACGCGAGGTAGTGAGGCTACACGGTGTACCAGTGAGCATAGTCTCTGATAGGGATTCCCGCTTCACATCCCACTTTTGGGGACATTTTTAGGAAGCCATGGGAACCCAGTTGAGTTTGAGCACTGCTTTCCATCCTCAGACAGATGGTCAGTCAGAGAGGACCATACAGACTCTGGAGGACATGTTGAGAGCATGTGTGCTAGATTATCGAGGCTCCTGGGATGACCACCTGCCACTAGCCGAGTTCGCCTACAATAACAGTTATCATTCGAGTATCGGGTGGCACCGTATGAGGCTTTGTATGGCCGTAGATGTCGTTCCCCTATTGGATGGGAAGAAGTGGGTGACCGTAAGATTTTCGCTCCTGACATGGTTACGCAAGCATCTGAGGACGTCCGCTTGATTGTATAGAGACTGAGGATAGCTCAGAGCATACAGAAGAGTTACGCTGACAGGAGACGTAGGCCACTAGAGTTTGCAGTTGGTGAATCCGTGTTTTTGAGAGTTTCTCCTTCCAAGGGCATAGCGAGATTTGGGAAGAGAGGGAAACTAAATCCTCGCTACATTAGACCCTTTGAGATACTTGATCGAGTGAGAGATAAGGCGTATAGGTTGGCATTGCCACCGGACTTATCAGGTGTCCATAACGTCTTCCACATATTGATGCTTCGGAAGTATCACCCGGATCCGGCACATGTGATTAGTTACGAGCCTTTGGAGCTCCAAGAAGACATGTCATATGTTGAGAGACCGATTCGGATATTGGATAGGAAGGAGAAGGTATTGAGATCGAAGACCATCGGGTTAGTGAAGATTCTCTGGCAGCATCATACTTCAGAGGAAGCTACTTGGGAGCTAGAGAGTCTGATGCGAGAGAAGTACCCTCACCTATTTGATGAGTGACTTGGTTCTTGATATTGCCTTGCTTAAAACAACAATGGGATTACAACTTCCACGTATTCAGATTGCGTTAACGACAAAAAGGTGACGTCGATGCGATTTTTTCCACGTGTTCCTCGTATATTCTGTAAAAACAACAGGAATCAGAGGGCGCAGGGATTTGTCCCTGCCCGCGCACTCCGATGATTAAGTTAGAAAACTGAAGTTTTGTATATATGAAGAAGAGAATTGTGTTCTTCAGAATCAAGAGATTCTTCTTTTTCTTTTTTTTTCGTCCTCTCATTTCAAGTACTCACCTGGGGTATTTATAGGTTTCTTCCGGGTCGGTTCGGGCTGAGGCCCAGGCGCGTGTCTGGGCCGCGACAGAGTCATTGAGTACTCTGTTGCATTTCGGGGCTAGACAACTTGCGGGTGAGTCCGGCAGGCGGCAGAGTTCATGTGTGGACCTCTGCTGCGGTCTACGCGGTAGAGTTCTATTGCAGTACTGGAGTAGAGGTCTGTCGCAGAGCGGGCGGCATAGGTCTGTCGTAGGATATGCTGTAGAGGTCTGTAGCAGAGTATGCGGTAGAGGTCTGGAGCGACATACACTGCCGCACGAGCCTACGCGACAGAGTCTCTATCGCCTCGAGACTCTGTCGCATGTCAAGCTACTCTATCGTATGGGGGCTCTGTCGCTGTAACAGCCACGTGGCTTATCTTGTGTTTGACACGTGGTGGTCTCTGATTGGTCGATCTTTGTACACGTGGACTTTGATGATAGGACCACCATCAATTGCTCCCCACTCTTTGGTAGGAATTTTTCCTGCGAAAAAGGATCCGGGTCCGGATTTGCTTTTCCGGGGTCGGGGAGGATCTTTGCGCGGGTGTGGCGCAGCCGCGCGCCTATATATACTGGTCCCTGCTGTCACAATCGCTACTGAGTTCTCTCATAAAGACCACTCTCCCGCAGATTCTCTCACACTCTGTCGCAACTCTCCTGCAACTCTGCCGCAACTCTGCAGCGTGACGTTACTGTGTCGCAAGTCTACCGCCAGATCTTGAAACTCTGTCGCCCTTTCTTTTACTGTCTTCCTTTTAGGTAAACTCTGTCTTCCATAATTGTTTTTGATTTCCCTCGAAATTCTAAAATGGCTGGCCATGGTGTAGGAAAACAAATAGACCTAGGTGTCAAGTCGACTTTGAAGGAAGCCGACGTTCAAGACCTAGTATCTAGGTTTCCTTTGCCCGAGGGATACTCCTATAGACTTCCAACCCCTCAGGAAAGTGACATACGTCGTGTGTCCGACGGGGTAGTTATCTTTAGGGCAGCCTTAGAATTAGGACTCCGCTTCCCGTTGTCCGACTTTGGGGCTTCTTTCCTTAGGACTCATAGGATTGCCCCCGGACAACTGCATCCTCATGCATGGATGCAGTTAATAGGGTTTATCGTGCATTGCCACCTAAGGGGCATTTCTCCATCTCTTCCCCTTCTTGATGTCTTTTTCAGATTTCGAGGTAGCCCCGGTCTAGTCCCTTACTCACTTCAGCGGGTGTATATGCCGGGATTCGAGAACAAGCTATTCGAAAAACCCTCCAATAAGCTTCACGGTTTTGAATCGGAGTGGCTTGTCGTGGAAATGCCCGGGGGCCTGGATTTCCCCTTTCGTTGGGAGACTAGGCGCGAAATCCCCAAGGGCCCCAGGATTTCCACACTTAGGGATCAGTTATCCTCGGACGTCAATAGGTTGCTGGTTGACCGTCCCCTTAGCCTTGACAGTCTATTATCAAATGAAAATTTGATATTAGCTGGCTGGGGTGTGGGTCCGGCCCCTATTGTCGGACCTTCTGTTCCTCCTTTGGATCCTCCACATTCGCTTTCTCCCGAGTAGAACCCCAAACCTTTAAGGCCACAGGAAGATATAGGGAGCACCAACGTAGAGTCTAGTTCTGGCAGCGAACCCTTAGCTGACCTGACTGGTTGGGAAGGGTTCGGCTCAACTTTCATGGTGCTCCCTGATGACGATACGATAAACATAGAGTCCCTTCAGGAGCATTTTGATTCTCCCGATGGTAACTTTTTATTCTTTTTTACTGCTTGCTGATTCTGATAATATTTTTGACCACTTATTTGTTCTCTTTCTTTTTTTGCAGATATGAGTCACTTTCGACGATCCCTGGGGCGTCAAATTTTAGAGGCCGATCCGTCTAGCGATCCCACTAGAAAGAGGCCTCGTTTAGCTGATGATGTTCGTAGCGAGGCGTCGGTCCCTCCTCAGTTGCCTCGGGCCCGAACCCCACCTGTTTCTAGGCAAGTGATGCCTCCTCCTCCTTCTGAACAAAGAGATCCCACTCGGGATAGAGGGAGAGTTCCTTCATCGTCACGGGGGGCTTCTGGTTCATCTGGATGGTCTTGTTCCGAAGAGCGCGCTGGATGCAACATAATTTCGTCCCAGCGAAAGAATCGGAGGCGCTTGTATATCGAGGCGTCAATGGCGACTAGGCCAATACTCCCGAGGATAGGCCCCATTGATGAGAGGTCCTACCCTGTGGATGATGGTTTTATCATGAGGGGGGTCGAGTTTCGAGTTTACCCGAGAGTTCATGACAACGATACCTTGGACACTCCCGAGGTAGCTTCCCGACTGAGTTGGGCTACTATTCTCCCGAGGGACGAGGCTAGAATATTCAGGAATTATCCGGAGGGAGAAGACTTGGCTGATATGGAAGTGATAAGGGTAAGTTTCATATTCTTTTTTGTTTAACTTCTTTTTGTTGTGCTTTTGAGTTTGACTTTTTGTATTTCTTTGCAGCTGGCTCAGAGGACCGTGGCCAATAACGCTCAACACCGGGCCTATCGAGAGCGAGCTGATAAGGAAATTCGAGAGCTGAAGGACAAGGTCATAGAGCTATCGAACACTGTCAACATCTTGTCCAAACTTTCGGACGTGGTACGGAACTTAGAGGAGCAGCTCTCGAAGGCACGGCAGGATTTGGACCAGGCCAAGGGGGATCTTACCGTCGAGGCGGCCCGATCGAGTAAATTTCATGAAGATCTCCAAGAGGCCCACGCCGAACTGGACCGTATGCAGTCCAACTACGGGTCTTTGCTTACTCGTAATCAGGAGCTCGAACATTACGTCGTCGAGTTAGAAAGTCGAGCTACTCCTTCACTGACCCGAGTGGAGATTGATGACATCAGGGCGGAAGCCGTGAAGGAGTACCACCTTTCTAAGGATTGCTTGAGGCGAAAGGAGGATTTTTCAAATCCCTATGTGAAATACGGATTTTACCTCACTCGATCATGGTTAGAGAAGCATAGGGAAGGCGAAGAATTCCCCGAGTTCAAGTATACGGACGAGGCGATGTTGTTCAAGGCCCCTGACTGGACTAAGTACGAACCTGGGGCTGAACCTGTAGACAAGCTTTTCAAGAGGACTGCCCAAGATGACCTCGCCAACCTCACCGATCCTTGGGAGCCCGCGGACCTGGACGGTGCTCCCGAGCCTATTGGCACTTTTCTTGACTTGGACGGCGAGGAGGGTCAATAGTCCTTAGGGAGCGAGGGTCCGTCTGTAGCTGATCCCCAGCCTCCTCCTGAAGATTAGATAGTTGTTTGTAGTTTTTGTTTTTTCTTTTCAAGTATTATGTTGTCGTTTTGTTTTGATTTTTTACTTTTATCGGATGTACTTGTAAAGATCTACTAAAGATCTACTTGTAATGATTTCTGAATGAAATGAAATCCAGATTTTTGTTCATGCTTCATATCGCATTACTTCTCTATTTGTCATTTATCGTCCTTTGTCTGTTTATTTATTTTGCTTGTATATATTTGTGTATGCTCCCCAATTCTTGATAGAAAGATATATTTTCAGAAATAATTTTTTATATAAACATATCGTTTTCTGAGGCCTGATTACTATGACGCGAGTGTGTCTTCAGTTTTTACAGCCTTTATATTTTTGTTGCCTGTTTACAGTGACGCATAGCGCCTCAGGCTCTTACGACTTTTCTGATTGTACGCCTGGCCACAGTGACGCATAGCGCCTCAGGCTCTTACGACTTTTCTGATTGTACGCCTGGCCACAGTGACACATAGCGCCTCAGGCTCTTACAGCTTTTCTGATTGTACGCCTGGCCACAGTGACGCATAGCACCTCGGCTCTTACGGCTTTTCTGATTGTACGCCTGGCCACAGTGACGCATAGCGCCTCAGGCTCTTACGGCTTTTCTAATTGTACGCCTGGCCACAGTGACGCATAGCGCCTTAGGCTCTTACGACTCTTCTGATTGTACGCCTGGCCACAGTGACGCATAGCGCCTCAGGCTCTTACGGCTCGTCTAATTGTACGCCTGGCCACAGTGATGCATAGCGCCTCAGGCTCTTACGGCTCGTCTGATTGTACGCCTGGCCACAGTGACGCATAGCGCCTCAGGCTCTTACGGCTCGTCTGATTATACGCCTGGCCACAGTGACGCATAGCGCCTCAGGCTCTTACGGCTCGTCTGTATCCTGTCACAGAATTTAGATATATAATAGCTGGAAATGTATGACAATAATAGTATCTTGTGATAGTATAAAAAATGTGAGATTATAATGTTCAAGAAAGAAAATATAGCGATTAATTCAAATACAGTTTTAAGTGATTTGAATTCCACATTTTCCCTATTTTCTTCCCTTGTAAAGTCTCCAGGATACAAGTGTTGGGCCCAATCTTATGTTTGATTCTGAATGGACCTTCCCAGTTAGCTCTGAATTTTCCATCTTCCTTCAAGGCATTCGTGATCTGCGACTTTCTGAGCACTAGATCTCCCTCAGACATTGGTCTGTCTCTCACCCGGCTATTATAGTAGTTGGCCACCCTTTGATGATAGGATGCCAATCGAATAGTCGCGGCTTCTCTCTGTTCATCAAGTAGATCTAGGCTTTCCCTCAGCGCTTGTGAATTCTCTTCCTCTACTAAGGGCACCATTCTGGGTGACAGTGCTCCAATTTCCACAGGGATCAACGCTTCAGTGCCATACACGAGGCTGAACGGCCTTTCTCCGGTTGACACCCGACTAGTGGTACGATATGCCCACAAAACACTAGGCAATTCGTCCACCCATGCACCTTTAGCTTTGTCTAGCCTGGTCTTCAGCCCATGAAGAATAGTCCAATTACTGACTTCGGCCTGTCCGTTGGTTTGAGGATATGACACCGAAGAGATCCTTAGTTGAATGTCGAGGCGTTTACAGAATTCGCGGAAGGCATTACAATCAAATTGCTTTCCATGGTCGACATTTAAGATGCGTGGGATTCCGAATCGATAGATAATGTCTTTCCATACCATCGCCTCGACTTTCTTCTCTGTGATTATAGCTAAAGGCTCTGCTTCAATCCACTTTGTGAAGTAGTCAGTGGCGATTAATAGGAATTTTCGTTGACCCGTGGCTAACGGAAAAGGCCCTAGAATATCCAACCCCCATTGTGCAAAAGGAATTGGCTGTATCGTACCTTGAGAAGGGGTCACTGGGGCTGTTGTGATAGGCGCAAACCTTTGGCATTTGTCACACCTACGGGTGTGGTCTGTTGCATCTTTCTTCAACGTCGGCCAGTAGAATCCTGATCGCAGTATCTTGGCAGCAAGGGCTCTAGCTCCTAAGTGTTCGCCGTAAATCCCTTCGTGCACTTCAGCTAGGGCGTAATTTGCTTGCTTCGGTCCCTTACACTTTAACAAGGGTGACGAATATCCCCTTTTGTACAATTCCCCGTTGATTAGTGTGAACTTCACCGCTCGTATTTTTAAGCGACGAGCCTCGTCCTTATCTTGGGGGAGTGTAGCCTCAGTGAGATACTGCTTGAATGGGAATCTCCAGTCATCTCCAGTTTCAATGTCACACACTTTGACCTCTTCGATACTAGGCTGTTCGAGCCTCTCCACCTTGACTATCCTTTCTCTTATCTCATTGGAAGAGGCTAACTTGGACAATGAATCAGCATGTGTGTTTTCGGACCGGTTACTTTGTATCAGCTGAAAGCTTTTAAAAGCCTGTGCAAAAGATTGGACTTTCTTCAGATAAGGGGCCAACATCGGTTCTCGAACCTCATATTGTCCATTGAACTGGTTTACCACCAATTGAGAGTCACTACGTGCTACCAAGTGGTGAACCTGCAGTTTGTCGGCCAACCTCATCCCGGCTATCAAGGCCTCGTACTCCGCTATGTTGTTTGAGCTGGGGAACCTAAACCGTAAGGAGTATTCCAGGGATTTCCCTTCTGGCGATATCAAGACTACACCCGCCCCGCTTCCGTTTGCACTTGATGCCCTGTCGACATACAGCAGCCATGGTTGAGTTTCCCTCTCGTCGCTGTCGCTCGGGCTAGTGCATTCTACTATAAAATCTGCCAAAGCTTGACCCTTGATAGCCTGTCTGGGTTGGAACGTGATATCGTATCCTCCAAGTTCCACTGCCCATTTCACTAGTCTTCCTGAGTGTTCAGGCTTATGGAGGATTTGTCTTAACGGTTGATCGGTCAGGACAGTGATGGGGTGAGCCTAAAAATAAGGGCGCAACTTACGCGACGCCATCACAAAGGCTAACACTAGCTTTTCGACCAGCGGATAGCGGGTTTTTGGGTCTAGCAGTACTTTGCTCACATAGTAGATGGGACGGTACACCATTTCATCCTTCTTTATTAGCACCGCACTAACAGTGAAATCACCGATTCCCAAGTACATATACAATTGTTCCCCTTCTAGGGGCCTGGTCAACAAAGGTAACTGCTTCAGATATTCTTTGAGGTCCTCGAAAGCCTTTTGATAATCTCCCGACCATTCAAAATTCTTTCCTCCCCGTAGAGTTTTGAAGAAAGGCAAGCTCCTTTCTGCTGACTTTGACAAAAAGTGATTCAGAGCTGCTATTCTGCCTGTCAATCTCTGGACGTCTCTTACGGTGGTTGGGGGTTTCATGTCAATGACTGCCTGTACCTTTTCGGGATTAGCCTCGATACCCCTGTCAGTGATCATGAAGCCCAAGAACTTCCCTGATCTTACCCCGAACGAGCACTTTTTGGGGTTTAGCTTCAAATTGAATCTCCTCAGTACCTCGAATACCCGGGACATCTGATGAGCATGAGACTCTCCTGCTCGGCTCTTGATGATCATATCGTCCACGTAGGCTTCCATGGTATTTCTCAGAAGATCTTTGAATACTTTGTTCACCATTCGCTGATATGTAGCTCCAACATTCTTTAAACCGAACGGCATTACCCGATAGCAATATGTTCCGTCGTCGGTTATAAAAGAAGTCTTCTCTTCGTCTTTTGGGTGAAGCATGATTTGGTGGTATCCGAAAAAGGCGTCTAAGAAGCTGAGGAGTTCATATCTGGATGTCTCATCCACGAGTCTATCTATCCGGGGTAAGGGGTATGAATCTTTAGGGCAGGCTTTATTCAGATCGGTGAAGTCTACACACATTCGCCACTTCCCACTAGATTTCTTTACCATTACCACGTTGGTTAGCCATTCAGGGTAGTAGACTTCTCGGATGAATCCGACGTCCAGGAGTTTATTCACTTCTTCAGTAACTGCTTTTTGTCTTTCCGGGGTAAAATTTCTCTTTTTCTGTTTGACAGGCCTGTGCCCGGGTAAGACATTGAGCTCGCGGCAGATCACTTTGGGATTAATCTCGGGCATGTCCGCTGGGGTCCGAGCGAAAACATTCGAGTTTTCTCTCAGGCATTCAACTATCTCACTCCTTGCTTGTTCGTTTAGCTGAGTCCCGATGAATGCCTTCTTCTCTCCATCTCCCCTTGTTAGCTCAATGGCTTCCATTTCCTCTACGGGTTGAGGCTTGGGCGGATCCTCTATGCACAAAGTCTCCTTTCTTTGTGCTCCTTTGTTGGCTGTAGAAGCGATATAACAAGTGCGGGCACTCTTCTGATCTCCTCGCACTTGCCCGACTCCGTTGGGAGTGGGGAACTTCATTAACAGATAGCAAGAGGATATCACCGCCCTCATGTCGTTCAGTACAGGTCTACCCAGGATTATGTTGTAAGCAGCGGAGGTTGACCTTACTACCATGAATAATACTTGCCGGGTCACATCCTTTGGGTTTTCACCGAGAGTCATAGGCAACTTTATGGACCCAGCTACCTTCACCCTTTCGCCCGTAAATCCGTATAGTGGCGTCATGACAGGCCTTAACCTATCTTCGGATATGCTCATTTTTTCGAAGCAATTCCAATAGATTAGGTTTACCGAACTCTCGTTATCGACCAGGATTCTGCTCACCAGGTGTTTTGCCACTACTGTGGATATCACCATGGGTCGTCATGGGGCATGACGATGTCACCCTTGTCAGCTGGGGTGAACATGATAGGCTCTTCATCCGCTCTATCCTCCATTACAACGTTTATCTGATATGCCTGCCTTGCGTAACTCTTACGGGAAGTAGAGGAGCTTCCCGCCATCGATTCCCCTCCTGCAATAACATTTATTGCCGGGGCGGTAGGTTCGTTGTTTGGCGGATTGGCATGGGGGACCGTAGGCCTAAATACTTCATTCCTTGGCCTATTTCTTCCGTTATCATTATTTGTCCCAGTCCGCGAACGGTCATTCCTTTAGTCACGCGGAGGATAATGGGGTCTTTCACTTCTCCACAGGAAGCGGTTGATTTTCCCCTCTCTGGCTAGTCTCTCTAGCTGATCCATTAAATCTCTGCACCTCTCCGTCGGGTGGCCGTGAGAGCAATGGAATTCACAGTAGGCATCAGAGTTTCATCCTACATCTCCCATCTTCTTCTTGGGAATTCCAACAATCCTGCCCCTTCAATAGCTGCCAGTACCGCGGTGCGAGGCTCGTTCAACCTGGTATAACCTTCATACCTAAGCCTAGGGGCTTTGTCTACTCTCACGGGTCTTGGAGAGCTTCTTTCTGGTGCATCTCTCTCTCTCTTCTTTCCTTCCTTTGCCTCCCTGGGCTGTATCATCTTCATCACCTCTTCTTGGGCCACATACGTATTGGCCCTCGCAAAGAGATCGAAGAGTGTCATCGGCTGATCAAGAGAGAGGGATTCTTGCAGCTTTTCAGAGCTCGTCCCTTGCAACATTGCAGCCATGGCTACCCCCACCGGTAGATCTTCCACTTCTAAGGTTGCATCTCGGAAGCGGTCTATGAAGCTCTTCAAGGATTCTTTATTCCCTTGTTTAAGAGTGAGTAGATAAGTAGCGTCCTTCTTCCTCTGACTGTGGATCATGAAGACTTTCAAAAATTCATTTCTCAATTAGTCGAAGGAGGAGATTGAACCTTCACTCAACCCGTTGAACCACTTCAGAGCGTGCCCGAACAGTGTGAGAGAAAAAACCCTGCACATAATTTCGTCCTCCCACCCATGCAGCAGCATGAGGGACTCGTAACTTTGTACGTGGTCATAGGGGTCTGCTTTGTAGGTATAAGTGGTCATGGAAGGCATCTTGAACTTCTTCGACAAAGGTTTGTTCATGATCTCCGGACTAAACGGAATCCTCCTTTTTTGGCTATCGTCCGGAGACACCAGTTTTCTCTTTTCCAAGATCCTTTAGACGACTTTCTCCACATTTTCTGACCCTCGAACTGAGTACGGTCCCGTCCCTTCGGGTCTAGAAGAGTCTGACTGATAAGCACCCCTTCCAGCACCTCCCATTCTGGGACTCGACATTTTGAGACCGTCTCGTGGGTCAGAACCCCTCTGTCTTCGTTGCCTCCCAACTCTATATTCTTCTAACTCATGTTCCAACTCAACGGGAGAAGGGCCGCGCCATGTGGGAGAACTCTGCCGCCTATAGGCCGCTGGAGAACTCTGCCGCCTATAGGCTGCGAGAGAACTCCGTCGCAGACGTGTTATGGGAGACCTCTGCTGCATGCAGTCCGCTGGTGAACTCTGCCGGCAGAGGTTCGCGGGTGAGCTCTGCCGCACATGTACTGTCGGTGAACTCTGCCACTGGTGAGCCGCTGGTGAGCTCTGCCGCACAGGTGCTGCTGGCGAACTCTGCCGCATGATGTCCGTAGGTGAGCTCTGCCGCACAGGTACTGTCGGTGAACTCCGCCGCCGGTGAGCCGTGGGTGAGCTCTGCCACACATGTGCCGCTGGCGAACCCTGCCTTGCTGGGTTTGGAGTAGCATTCACTTCCCGTAATTCTGCCCCAGGACGATTCCTTTGAAATGCAATAGAGTTTGGGGCCAATCCCGTGGCGTCATTTAGCGCTCCTGCCCCTTGTCTAACACTTACCAGGGTGGAGGGTTGACCTCTTTCATAGGTCTGCCTTGGGATGTTTTCCCCCACCAACTGCTGCACTTCATGGGGTAAGCTGAATTGGGGGAGAGCTTCTCTGAAAAAGCTCACCGTAGCTTTCAACGCTGTCGTCGTCTCCTCATTTTTGCGTTTCAGAGTCTCAAATTCCTCTAGAGAAACCAAGGCTCCTCTGTCATCCCTTTCACTATGTCTTCGTCTTTGTTCTACCCTGACAGGGGGACTCACAGAATTCTGCTCCCCTGTCACTTCTGCTGTAGAACGTGTCCTCACCATTTTGATAGGGAATCTGACTTTTTGTTCTGATTCCCACAGACGGCGCCAATTGATGTTGCCTTGCGTAAAACAACAACGGGATTACAACTTCCACGTATTCAGATTGCGTTAACGACAAAAAGGTGACGTCGATGCAATTTTTTCCACGTGTTCCTCGTATATTCTGCAAAAACAATAGGAATCAGAGGGCGCAGGGATTTGTCCTTGCACGCGCACTCCGATGATTAAGTTAGAAAACTGAAGTTTTGTATATATGAAGAAGAGAATTGTGTTCTTCAAAATCAAGAGAGTCTTCTTTTTCTTTTTTTTTCGTCCTCTCATTTCAAGTACTCACCTGGGGTATTTATAGGTTTCTTCCGGGTCGGTTCGGGCTGAGGCCCAGGCGCGTGTCTGGGCCGCGACAGAGTCATTGAGTACTCTGTCGCGTTTCGGGGCTAGACAACTTGCGGGTGAGTCCGGCAGGCGGTAGAGTTCATGTGTGGACCTCTGATGCGGTCTACGCTGTAGAGTTCTGTCGTAGTACTGGAGTAGAGGTCTGTCGCAGAGCGAGCGGCATAGGTCTGTCGCACGATATGCGGTAGAGGTCTGTAGCAGAGTATGCGGTAGAGGTCTGTAGCGACATACAGTGCCGCACGAGCCTACGCGACAGAGTCTCTATCGCCTTGAGACTCTGTCGCATGTCAAGCTACTCTGCCGTATGGGGGCTCTGTCGCTGTAACAGCCACGTGACTTATCTTGTGTTTGACACGTGGCGTTCTCTGATTGGTTGATCTTTGTACACGTGGACTTTGATGATAGGACCACCATCAGTTCTAATTTGGAGGACCAAATTTTCTGAGTGGGGGAGGATTGTCAGACCCAGATCTTTGTAACTTCTACCTTATGATTCCTATGTGTATGAACACTATGTAATTATAGTTGAATCATAAGAAGAGTATTTACTAGACTTAAAGTGTTATTGAAATGAATTAACACACAAAAGATACATAAAATGCCTAATGTGAGCGATGGGTATCACAGGCTAAACCGAGTTATTCTAAATCATTCTGACTGAAAATAAGAACTTAAAATAAGAGAGTGTAGAGAGCTCATGAAGAGAAGTCAGTTTGATTTAGACCTAAAAACACAAAACGAGAGTAAAAGCTAAAAAGGGTAAAATGGACCTTTTTGGCGAGAAAAGGAGTTTCGGGTGACATTATCCACCTGGAGTGATTGGAATAAAAAACGAGAGTGTAAGACATAAGATATGACACTCTCAAAATTTTAAGAAAAAGTCAACATGGTCAATGATTGAGGAAAAAGTCAACTATAGTTATGAAAGTGGACTTTTACCATAGTTGACTAATCATGGTTAAAAATTAACCTAAGTGTGGAGGAAAATTTGGGGAAAAATATTCTTGGCCAGAATATAAGATAATCATCCTCGGAAGTAAGGAAAATTTATTCGAAAGGATTTCGGATTTAATTTAATTGTTAAAAATGTAATGGGCCTAAGGTGAAAATTTTAAAGCCCATTAAGGTATACTAAACATATATCGAAATTCTTAGGTCCTTTAGACCGAATTGTTGGACCAATTGATCGGCCAAATTTTGAGACAATTAAAGGCCCGAGACATAGTAAAAATTTCAGCCCGAAAGCCCATTAGGAAAGCCCAAATCGAGAAGCCCAAATGGAAAAGCCCATGAGATAAATATCTAACCATAGTTAAAGTTAACTATGACTCATAAGGTGACTCATAAGGTGACTCATGGCTAAGGTTTGGAAAGTCAAGTTAAATGGCTGAAAAGTAAAGCTTAATGGCTAAGTATATGGCTTATAAATTCAGCCACACCATTGTCATCTTCATCACACCAAATCCGGCTAGAAGAAGAAACCATTGAAATATATTTTCCAAGCTTTCTCTCACTAAAAATCACTAGGAATTAGGCATATTTGGAACTTGCATTCTTCATGGAAGTTGTTCCAAATTGAAAGGAGATTGACATATGTTGGAATTGGCTATCAAGGAGCCATAGAGTGCAAATCGAGAGCCTCCAAAGTTTCGGCCAAAGGGTGAACACAACAATTGGTATATTTTCTAATTTTCCAATTTCATATATGTTAATGTATGAATAATTTCAAGTATGTTGATATATGTTTTAAGCATTGAAACATATTAAATCACCATGAAGTGGGTTAGGCCGAGAGTGATTAATGGGATGTTAATTTATGTCAATATGATTTTTAGACATAAATGGATTAGTGTACATGTATTAATGTTAATGGTGTAATTAGAATTAATCAATTTGATTAATTAATACATGTAATTTGTTGGCAATCAAGGTGTTTGATAAAATGCCTAAATGAACTATGTGATGATTGGTAATGTTGCCTACCAAGTGTTTGTGAAAATGCCTAAGTGAAAATGGCTAAATAATAGGCATGGATGGCATGCCATGGTAAAACTGAGACATGGGTAGCTCTCGGCCATGGCATGTGACCGAGAGGCCCAATGGGCCAAACCCAAAATTTTTAGGCCCAACAGGGTGTAATGAGCCTAGTACAAGCCTAATAAGAGTTGGTGGGCCCCACAAGCCCAAAAGGCCCAACAAAAGTGAATAGTAAAATGAAAATGGACTTAAGGCCTAGTTAAGCCCATTAAGGATTATTAAGGCCCACTAAGGGAAAATAGACTGTATTAATGTATAATACAGTAGGAAAAGTATAATTAACCTGAGGAATGGTTATTTACAGCTCCGAAGTTTACATTGAGAGCTAATCGGACTGCAGGATTTAACAGCACCGAGGAAGTGAGGTCACGTGACGTGATTCGAGATAAGGGACTTTTGCGAGTAGTTAGAGATACCTGCACGTATTTTCGTCTGCTTTTACATTCACTTAAAAACTCTGAGGGTCAGAGAAAATGAATAATAATTATTGCGACCCGATAGTGGCAAATTACGATTTTGCCCCTAGTTATTCAAAAAGTCAAGTTTTGTGAAAAGTTGCAAAAAGCATGGAAACTATTATTGTGATTGTTTAACTACTGTTTAGCATGAAAATAAATAGATGGGCTAATGATTTTAAGGTTGATGTGACTTAAGCACACTTTATAGTGCTGATTTTGATGTTTTATAAACAATCCCTTTTTTAAAGAGCCATCTATCATATTATGTGAGAATGAATCATGCTAGAGCACAGCTCGCACTGGATTTCATATGTTTTCCACATATTTTAGTGCTGGATTTTTATACGCACTAGATTTCCATCAAATGCATGATAGAGTACTGGAGTTTTACTCGTACTCAGCTTTTAATGATATATGCATGACACAGAGTGCTGGAGCGATTAGCTCGTACTCGAGTTTTACATTAGATACATGACAGAGTACTGGAGCGTTGCTCGTACTCGATTCTTCATGGTTTATACATGACATAGTACTGGAGCTATGGCTCGTGCTTGATTTGATGATATTGTGCATAGCATGGTACTGGAGCTATTGCTCGTACTTGATTTAATACATGAACTATGCATTGACCTAGTTACTGGAGGTTGCTCGCACTAGAGTTGAGTTTGTGATGTGAAACAGTGTTCGAGCGTAGTGTCGACTGTGTGTCGCACTTAAGGACGCGCACTGTATGTGATATTATTTACATGTTACCTATTCATGCCGCATTCTTGTGTGACTGAGTGTCACATTTTGAGAGGATGGCCAGCATGAGGGTATTAGGGATGTGGTATGATATTTCCACAGGCGCGAGGGCTAAGACCTATAGTAGGCACCCTGACTGTGATGTTGATATTCCACGGGTGCGAGAGCTAAGACCTATGGTAGGCACTCTGGCCGTGATGCAGGGTCCATGGGTGTACTTTGTACCGTGCCTGAGTAGCGCGAGGTGTACGCTGTACCATGTGTTGTTGTGGAGTTGAGGAGGATATAGCTGACGGTTGTGATGGACTGACCTCCCTCCCGTTGCAGCAGTGATGCCCCGTACACTAGGATTCCGTGTAGCTTGGGATCACATTTCGGTTATGATCATAGTCCAGGATACTATTTACATTTAACCACAGAGTCTCACATGATATATCACATTTATTGACTGATTTAAATTGCGGACAGACCTGAGGGATGGGTCGGACTCCGATTTTGTGTTGTGAATCATTTAATGCCATATTTATTGTGATTTAAATATACATGGCATGATTTACATAAAGGCATGATTTATATACGATGCATTGTTTTGCACTACATGCCTACATTTGAGAAAGAAAGCATGATTTTCTGTACATGGGATTTATTCTGTACAAGTATATATATTATATTTCAAGACATGCTTTTAAAGCGAGTAAAGGAAATAATGTCTTCAAGGCATAGCATTATTTTGAGTAGATAGTGTAGATATCTACTTGCTTGCCTGATTTCCTTACTGAGCGCGTTGTATGCTCACCCCTCTTTCTTTACATCTCTCTACAGAGCGTCAGCAGTAGAGCGAGAGCTATCGAGGGATAGTACCCCAGAGTCCACTGCTAGTTCCTATCGATAGCCAGGTATACATATTATGTACAGTTGTGTATCTAAACATAGAAACAGCACAGTGATGTATACGTTATATATTATGGGGAATGTATTTGTATTAGATTTTATATAATCTTACATATATAATAAAAGCAAGTACAGTCAGTAATAGTATGTTGACATGTATGTATGATATTGGATGATGCGGTAAGTGAGGACTCTGACATCGAATCACAGCCCAACCATTGAAGAGCGGAAAGGTAAGTTAAGAATGCGAAAAATTTGTAGTGTTTTTTGTTAAAGTCATGGATTGAGAATGGGTCCTGACAACATCTCATGCTCATCACATTAAAACTCATTTGTTTCATCATAAAACAACCACATCAAGGCTAAACCCATCTCTCGAGAATACCTTGATTTATTAAATCGCATCTCATTTAAAAACATAAATCGGGACATTACCCCTCCTTCGAGTCTGTCCTAGTCTATTCAGACCGTATGATATCATGTGAGGCATGTAGGTTACTGTATGAAAAATTGATGACTATGGCCATATTATGTCCCTGTGATCCCAGACTACACGGATCCCGGTGTACGGGGCATCACAATTGCAACGGGAGGTAGGGTTAAATCCTACCTGCAAGAATATCAAGTGACATCATCGAGTCATCATGACTGCACGGTACAACGTACTCCGTGTGACATACACGGTACAATGTACTCCGTGGACCCATATCATAGTCTGGAGGTGCCTGTCGTAGGTCTTATCCACCCCAATACTAAGTCGATAACCAACCCATGTCTCAAAGTATACGTGCGAGCATATCAACTCTCTGTGACACACAGTCTACAGGAGGCTTCCGCATGACTATATGCATATCAACTCATGTTTAGTGCGAGCAAAGCTCCAGCACGATGCTATGCATATCATGATATCTAAAATCTCGTGCGAGCGAAGCTCCAGGATGATTTTTGTACACACACAAATTTCTCGTACGAGCAATGCTTTAGTACGACTTTTTATGAGTAATAAATCAATAAAATTTAGTGTGAGTAAGACTCTAGCACTCTTTTAACTAATATAAATATGATAGGTGGCTCAATCTTGATAAAACATCTTTAAAATCGTAACTGGTACAAACCGGTACCCTTTCGTATAATTCATGAAATCAACAGCCAACCTATGTACATATTTGCCAAATCAAAGCAATACATTCATATAAACATTAAAACATGATAATCATGCAATTTATTTGCCTTAATACATTTTTTGTAAATTTTAGTCCCAGGGGCAACATCGTCTTTTTATTTATTCACCCGTGCCCCGATTTTTCATACAAATTATTATTTCGTTTCTAGATACTTTAAGAAATTCTAGGCCCTGTAAATCCCCTCAAACATATGTATAGGTATCTCTATGCACCTACAAAATTTTCTTACCTAGAATCACGCAGAAACTTATCCCGTCTCGATAATACCCGATCTCTCAGTCCAAATGCGCGTCACCCAAGTCTACGGAACTGCATATAACTATATATTTTGGGTCAATTCACTTCTCTTTATCAGTATGTCACATTAACTGATCAATCTAAAGTACTGGGCCCGTTTTACTTTATTAGGCTCAATTGCACCTTAATGGGCTCGACCCATTTTCAGCCCGTTTATACTTATTAAATCCCTTCTTCGAGTTTACTGGGCTCATTCAGCTTACCAATAATCATCGGGTTTCGTTCCAAACTCATTGGATAGCCCGTATACTATTTACGGTAATTACGTTGAAATTTCAAATAGTATTCATTTTTATACTGAATTAATCCGTAAATTTCGTAAAAAATTGAAACTCTTTATTAAAGGACTCATATTATCGTAATTAAAATATACTTACCCAATGTTATGTGGGGTATGAAAATCGGAGCTCAATCGACTCTTGTTTGGGCTCTGTCGTAAAACTGCACAATTAGGTAAATCCGGGTAATTTTTTCGATCAAATATAATTTAAATAAATTTCTCAGAAATCAAATCGGTCACTGTTGACCTCGTATCGACTTACCCAAAGTCCGGTGTATCCCTAAAAATTCTTCCCCTTTTTTTCTCTTTTTCTCCCTTTTTCCTCTCTTTCTTGGCTGGACTGGCTCAGTCCGGTTCAACCCAGTTCAGACCGGTTCGGTTCAGCCGATTCAGTCCAATCTGATTTTCTTCTTCGTCGTTCGGTGCTCTGTCGATCGGTTCTTTACCGGCTTCCATCTCCAGCAGCTCCATTGGGTAGTCCGATTCACAAATCTGGCCTCGGTTTCACCAACGGTGGCCATTTTCTTTTCTTACTGTTTCTGGCGCCGTCCGTCGGTTTCGTCGGCCTTGGCCACCACCAATTTGCTCGGTATCACGTGGGGGTCCCTCGACAGGCGGTGTTCAGGGTTGAATCGACGTCGGTGGCCGCCGATTTCGCTTCTCCTCTCCGTGGCTTCTCTCCCTCGATCCGCCGGATTTCGGCATCGGTGGGCTGCGTTGTCGGTACCAGGGAGGTCGCGTCGATGTCCTCTTCCTTTTTCGACCCTCACCTGGCTGATTGGTCGCCGGACGGTGGCCGTCCGGTCCCTCCTTCTTCTCCTCGATCTGTGTCTGTTTCCTTCTTTTCTCTCTCCCTAAAAATTTCAGTTCTCTTCTTTTTTATTATTATTATTATTATTTATAAATTAGTTTATTATTATTATATTCATTAAAATAGTAAAAAATATTCTAAAAATATCTACTAATTTATTATTTTATTCCAAATTAATTTAATTTAATTTAATTTATTTATTATATTTTAACCCTTTTTTCGGTATAATTTCTCCGTATTTTCGGGATATTGTCCAGAGTGACTTTTCGATATTTCTAAAAATTATGGATCTTGATCAATTGGACTAGAAATTTTATAATTTCCTCATTATTGATCAAGATATCCTAAATCCTTATTTTTAATTAAAATTCTCTTATCGAATTTATACCGAATTTCGGTATTTTGATCGTTTTACCCCTGCACTTGTTTCGAAACCAATTTAACCCGATTTTCCTTCATACATTCACTATCTTTTCTTATTTTTAATTTCTATTTTTTGTCAACTTAATTTCGATCCCTTTCGTTTGACCTATGGCCATCTCGGCCGGTATTTGGCTCCTGCATACATTCACCGATATTTTGTTTATTCTATTTGTAAATTTAATTCAACCAAAGCTCTTCTTATGATTTAATTAATATGTTGAAGTGTACATCACATGAATCATAAGGAAATGTATCGACAAGTACGTACAAAGTGGGTCTTACAAGAGGGGATCGATCTGGTAAGCCAAAGTGACAAAGAATGAAAAATTTAAAAGAGCAAATCGATCTCCTTGTGATTCTGCCTTAAAGAGATCGATCTCTTACAAGAGCAGATTGATCTCCAAATGTTTCTGTAAAAATCAGATCGATCTCCTTACAAGGAGAGATCGATATTGCCCCCACGACAGATCGATCTGGTAGACATAAAAGTTGCCTAAAACATTCCCAATTCAAAGGTAGATCGATCTCCTACAAGAGTCGATCGATCTCCTACCTTCTGCCTATATAAGGACCCCTATATTTTTTCTAGAAATCATCTTTTCTCTCTCCAAAAATCAAAAACCCCCATTTTGACCGAATCCCTAGCTTTCTCTCTCCTTTAAAACGCCTACTTCTGTTTGAATCAAAGGTAGTGGTAAGAGGGAAAGTTGTTCCTCATCATAAGGGGAGCAACATACTCGAAAATTGAAGGACAATTTGAGTTGAGGCGTAAACTGAGCACTCCACACGTTTTGGGTAAATTTCTAAGCTTTAATCCTTGATTTTGAAGTAGATTTATGCAATTGGGGCTGTAGATGTTGTGATGAATTGGCTGAAAATGGTTAGGGTTGTTAGAATTATTGAGGTATTGAGAAATTATGAGAATGTGAGCAATTATGCTTGATGTTGAGATTTGACACGAAGTGATGACATGTTGATGATGTTTTTACATCGTTGGGATAGCCCGGAAGTTTCAGAGATGAATACGAGGCTAGTCCGTCATTCAGGGGAAACGATTGAATTATACGAGGTGCAACGAGGTAAGGGAAAACTTAAACTCATTTGTGTATGTGATTTGTGATGATATTTGTATCATGAAATGTTTTTGAGAAACAAGCATGTTTTTACGAGTTATGATTGATTTATTGCACACGATTTTATAGCCGGATGGGGGCCCAATTCTTATGAGTTGTAAACAACGTGTGAAATTGTTTTACAAACTGTTTGAGTTTAAAAGTGAAAAGGGATTTGGGCTCTACGTTAAGGTGTACTGAGATTTGAGAAATGTGTATGTGGTTTTGTCGATTTGAGCTCAGCTTTGACAACCATTATGAGCTCTACGTGAAGGCAAAATGGTTTTATATGATAATAGTTGTTATTGAGACTTAGGTGTGTCATGTGATAGCATATCGGGCCTTGCTCTGGTAGCATGTAAGTCTGATACTCCTCCGTTTTGGTAGTGAGAGATGCCTCCGTTCTGGTAACATGAGATGACCCCCGCTCTGGTAGCGCTGGTGGCCTTGCTTGGGTAGCATGTAAGTCCAGGCCTTGCTTTAGTAGCATGTAAGATCGATAGTGTGCATGAGGAGAGGCCTTGGTCTGGTAGTATGTAAGTCCAGGCCTTGTTCTGGTAACAAGTAAGACTAATATACCATGTACATGACCATATTATCGACGTTCCCTCTTTTGAGGATGCTTGGGATTGCGCACCCAGAGGAGATTATTCTGATGTTCCATGACAAATGTTTTTATCTGAGTTTTAATTGCCTAGTCTCCATCTTTTTATATACATGAGATTGTGTTTTGTGGCCTTGCCCCCTGCATTATTACTGAGGTGATTTCTATCACATTTTTACGAGAAAAGCCATTATTGCATCCTAATTTCCACATGCTTGTAACTATGGTTTTTGTATTGAGCCATTTACTCTCATATTTCTGCATGATCTTAGAGAAATGAGATGATAATGATGTTTTAATGATTTCGTACTATGTTTTCTATTTAGCTTATTGAGTTTCACCTACAAACAAAATGATTGTGTTGTGTAATTAATGATTTTGTTAATGAGTCCCTCACCCCCTTACTGAGCAATTTAGAAGCTCACCCCATTTTTAATATATCCCCCAGTTTCTTCAAGTGAAGAGAGTTTCCTGAGACGTACGGAGTAGTAGCTAGCGAGGGACTTGACCTCCAGGCCATACATTGTGTTTTTAAGTATACTTTAACATTTCATGTACGCAGACTAAAGTTGTATTTATGGACACTTGATGAACAATGATGTATGGGATGTATTAGGATTAATTAACTCTGAATTAAGGAATGTATACAGTATGATATATAAATATTAGATGATGAGATCCTGAGATGAAAGTTTTATAATGTATATATGATAATGTATGACACTACAATGGAATGCACCTGGAATTGTTTATAGACGTGAATAAGTTTTAAAATTGCCCTGTTTTTCACGCTTTCGGGGCGTCACAGAGTTTATTTGGTATCAAAGCCTAGGGTGTTCAGTACTGCTAGTGTCGGTCTAGTAAAATAGGATACATCCCAAGTGTCTGTATAAGTCTGGTCATGAACAAAAATTGAGGATTGAGATTTCAATCAAGTTTGATGTGTACGCGCAGGAACGTATTGAGGGTGAAAATAAGTGGACGACGAGGTCGTTCTAGGAAGCAGGCAGAGCTACCTCCGCCACCTCCCCCACAATCGGAGAGCCCTAACTCTCGAATTAACCGGGCTGAGCAAGATGGGCGGCATGGTTTTGAGCAAATGACAGCGCTATTTGCGTAACATTTTGGAGTTATTACCTCGGGTACCACTCCTACACGACCAGAAGGACCTCCCACCCCGCTAGTACAGATGGACCCAGCACCACCCAGTACTCAGCCCGATGATAGAAGTATGGTTCGACTGAGGGACCTTTAAAAAATAAATCCACCCGATTCAAGGGGAGAAAGGATCCCGTAGAGGCTGAGGAGTAACTAACTGAGTTGAGAGTCATATTTGACTATTTGGGATGCACTGATGCTGAGAGGGTCAATGTGGGTGCTTATATGTTGAAAGGGAAGCTTGACATTGGTGGGGTACTACCCAGAGTATTCTAATGTCCCGTCGGGATGTGATTAGATGGGAAGAGTTTCAGACGGCCTTTAGAGCCCAATATGTACCACGAGCTACCCAGAGAAGGATGCAGGCTGAGTTTTCAAGTCTGGTATAGGGCGATATGTCTGTGGATGATTACAAGAGCTGATTTACCACTCTATTGAGATATGATCCAGAGACCTTTAAAGATGAAGAGCTCCGCACCGAGAGATTTTTATATGGACTAAAGCCCATAATCAGAGATGGATTGATAGGGCTATGTATTACTGAGTTTGGAGATGCTCTGAGACGAGCACAAGAGATTGAGAGGGGAATCAAAATTGTACAATCCCAGAATGAGTTCAGAACAGTGACTAGGGATAAGGGTATGAGGCCAGCAATTTCCCAAACAGAAATTCGGAGAGGTTCCTTCAGAAGAGGAAGGATTGAGGTACAAAAGGGCAGATTAGAGAAACCCAAAGCTTATCCCATCATTAGGGAGACCCCTCAAGATGTCAAACCTAAGATAAGGGTTTGTAGAGATTGTGGTCGACCGCATGAGGGAAATTGTACTGGGTTGACAGCAGCCTCAAAGAGTGAATCCCCTAAGATGGGCCACTACTGCAGAGAAAAGAAAGAAGCCCGTCACAGTGGGACGTGTGTTTGCTCTAGATAAGGAAACAACAGACACTTCTGCAGAAACTATAAGAGGTACACTCTCTGTCTGTAATCATAAGGCTTATGTATTGATTGATCTAAGGTCCACACATTCGTTTATTTCTGAGCATTTTGCATATAGGTTAAATTTGAAGTTTAAAACTTTAGAGTATATCCTACATGTAAATACCCCTATGCGTGAGTCCCAAAGAACATATATGATATGTAGAGGATGTGAAATAAAGGTGGGAGATAGAGTAATATTAGCAGATCTAATGATATTAAATATACATGGGTTTAATGTAAATTTGGGAATGGATTAGTTGGCAACCAATCGAGTGAGTTTAGACTGCTACACTAAGATTATAACCTTCTCCCTACCTGAACCATATTGTGTACGTTTGAAATGTTGAGGAAATAAACGTGTGAAATTTTTGTAAACAATTTCAAATTTATGATGTTACCTTTTGAGAGTATTAAATTTGCTTTTAATGTGAAGGTTATGAAGTGCTCATCTCATATGATAATCGGGAACATCCGAGGATTGAGGATATACCCGTGGTGTGTGAATTTTTAGATGTCTTCCCAAATGAGTTGCCCGGTTTACCACCAGAGAGAGAGCCGGAGTTTACCATTGATTTAGTACCAGATACTCAGCCTATCTCTAGACCTTTGTATAGGATGACATTAGTGGAACTAGAGGAATTGAAGAAACAACTACAAGAGTTATTGATCAGGGATTTATTAGACCCAATGTCTCACCGTGGGGAGTATCAGTTTTTTTTGTAAGGAAGAAGGATGGTAGTCTCAGATTATGCATAGACTACCGACTATTGAATAAAGCCACAATGAAGAATAAATACCCATTGCCAAGGATTGATGATCTGCTTGATCAGTTGAGAGGGGCCTCAATCTTCTCTAAGATTGATTTAAGATCAGGCTATCACCAATTGAGGATTAAGGAGGAAGATATTCCAAAGACGACTTTCAGGACTAGGTATGGCCATTACGAATTTCTAGTGATGCGATTTGGATTGACGAACTCCCCTACAACCTTTATGAGATTAATGAATGAGGTATTTAGAGACTATCTAGATAAGTTTGTGATAGTTTTTATTGATGATATCTTGGTGTACTCTCGGTCTTATGAGGAGCACGCACAACAATTATGGTTAGTACTTCAGATACTCTGAGATAAATGATTATATGAAAAGCTTAGTAAGTGTGAGTTTTGGCTGGATCATATAGCTTTCCTTAGTCATATAGTTTTAGAGGAAGGAGTATCAGTTGATCCAATTAAAGTGACGGCTTTACTTAATTGGGAAAGACCGAGGACAGTTACAGAGGTACGAAGTTTCCTTAGTTTGATAGGGTAATACAGAATATTTGTGGAAGGATTTTTCAGGATTACCGTTCCTTTAACCAAGCTCACTCGTAAGGAAACCCCGTTTATATGGACTGATCAATGTGAGCTCAAATTTTAGGAGTTAAAGAGGATATTAACAGCGACGCCTATGTTAACTATCCCTGAGGGATCAAGAGGATTTTCAATGTATAGTGATGCTTCCCACCAAGGATTGGGGTGTGTTCTCATGCAACATGGAAAGTGGTCTCCTATGGATCACAACAGTTGAAAGATCATGAGCGAAATTACCTTACGCATGATTTAGAGTTAGCCGCTGTCGTATTTTCCTTGAAGATCTGGCAGCACTACTTATATGGGGAGAGATTCTAGATCTTCATTGACCACAAGAGTTTGAGGTATGTGTTTGATCAGAAAGAATTAAATATGAGACAAAAGAGATGGATGGATCTCCTTAAGGATTATGACTACTATAACAGCACACAACCACAATCATGTCTAATCGGTTTAGTGGCTTACAACATTTTACCCAAATCCATGGTTTAAACCGAGACCAAAGGAAGAAATCGAGATGCAATACCTAATAGTCATACTTAAACATTTTCCAAACTAATACATCTCACAAATACGACCGTGCGTACATATCTGAAAATAAAAATGCATATATATATATATATATATATATATATACATATACTGCCCATCGTATAATACCTCAAAATACTCAAACAATTGCCAATCAAACTGAGGAAGACAGCTAGAACGTGACGCTCGCCCCAGAATACTAATATGAAAAGTGTTGGAAAGAGAGGGGTGAGCAACCACACGCTCAGTAAGAAGTCTACATATGTAAGACCCGATTTTAGTTAAAACACAAAATTTAAAATGCAAAAGGATTGAAATGGAATTTCTGAACACGTTGAAGGGCAAAATGGTCAAAAGACTGAAAATCGGTATAAATTTGATAAGAAAAATTTGATAAAAATAATGGATTGAGAAATCTTGGTCAATAAAGGTGAAATAAATTTATTCTGGGTTAAATTGATCAAGATATCAATTTATTGAAATTAATCAAAAATTTTCGCTCGGAACAATATCCCGAAAATATGGAGAAAATATACCGAAAATGGTTAAAATAAATTAAATAAATTAAATTAAATTAAATAAATGAATTTAGAATAAAATAAAAAATTTGTAGATATTTGTAGAATAATTGTGAATATTTTAATGATTAAAATAAATAAATAAATAATTAATTAATTAATTAATTAGTTAAAAAAATAAAATTAAAAATCGGGGAGAGAGAAATGAAAAACGGAACCAAAATCGGGGAAGAAGATCAGACGACCACCGATGAGCCAATCGGCCAGGTGAGGGCCGAAAAAGGAAGAGGGCGTCGGCGCGACCTCCCTGGTACTACCGGCGATGCACCACACCGACGCCGGAGGAGGCCAAAAACGGAAGGAGAAGCCGCGGGAAGGAATGCTCCGATCGACGACGAACAGCGTCGATCTGGCCAACCCCGCCACCAGCCGAACGTTCCCCAGGCGCAGGTGACCTGATTGGTGGCGGCCACGACCGGCGAAACTGCTGGCAAACGTCGAAAACGGCGGAAAGAGGAAATGGGTACCAACGGTGGAGAGAACAGGTCGGACCGATGACTTTCCTGTGGCCGTGGACGAAACCGAGGGCAGATTCGTGCTGCGGATGGCCGAACGGAGCCACTGCCAGCGAAAGCCGACGGAGAACCGGCCAGCAAGGCAATGAACCGGTCGAACCGGGGTGAACCGACGGTCCGAACCGGGTCTGAACTGGACCGAACCGGTTCAGCAAATGAGGAAAAAAGAAAAAAATAAGAAAAAAGGGAAAAAGGAAAAAGAGAAAAAACTGGAGAAAAATCTCGGCGATATAATCGAGCTACGGGTAAGTCAGTAGCGGTCGAAATTGATCGATTTAAATTTTGGAATATTTTATTTAATTAATTTTCAACTGGAAAATTTACCCGAAAATTATGAAATTGTGTAGCTCGATAATTGATATCCAACGAGAGCTCGGGACAGCCTCAATTTACGTACTAGCATGGAATCTCGGGTAAGTAAACCTTATTTACGATAATTTACATCGTTATATGTGTTTCGGATTTAATTACCGCATAAAATAAATTAAATTATGAAAATTTAAATAAATTGTCGTAAATAATAAATTGAGCTATTCGAGAGTTAGATCGAGGCCCAATAAATTGTTGGTAGGCCTAATGAGCCCAATGGGCCTCGATAATGTGAAAATTAAGTGGAAAATAGGCTTAAGACCGATTAAGGTTCATTAAGGTGCAATCGGGCCCAATAGGGATAAATGAGCCCAATGATTCAAATTAAGCCCAGAAAATAGGAAATACAATTAAATTGTATGATATCTGACCTGACGAATATTTATACGCAGTTTCAGACATTGGATTGGGAGTAAATCGGACTGTGTGAAGAGACAGCAGTGGAAAAGGAAAGGTCAGACTCTACAGAAAAATAAGGTAAGGGAATTCTACGGACTGCTAGAGGTAAACTTTACGAAATTTCAAAGTCATATGCAGTCTTTTAAATTATTTGAAGGGTCTAGAAGTAAGTTAATAATTTTAGTGCCCCAAATGGGCAAATTACCAAATTACCCTTGTTAAGGGTAAAATTTACAATTTTAGGAAAAATTGGGAGAAGCAAGAACATGAGGTTTCTGCTCGTTCTGGAGGTGTTTTGATGCATGCATGAGTAGGCTAGCTAACCTTGAAAGAAAAATGCACAGCATTTCATAGTTTCAACGATGAAATTGTTTTGAAAACTATTTTGAGGAAACAGAGCCGCCTACGTGTTTTTATTGACATGTGACATGCTAGAGCTAAGCTCTCACGATATGTTGAGTTGTGTGATGCATGCATTAGTGCTGGAGCGAGAGCTCGCACTAGAGTTTTACATGCATTGGTGCTGGAGCATAACTCGCACCTGATTTTACATGATTTTCGTGATACGGTGCTAGAGTCTAACTCACACCAGGTTTTATATGATTTTCGTGACACGGTGCTGGAGTCTAACTCGCACCAAAGTTTACATGATTTTCTTGACAGGGTGCTAGAGTCTAACTCGCACCAAAGTTTACATGATTTTCGTGACAGGGTGCTAGAGTCTAACTCGCACAAGATTTTCCATATGATTTGATGAGAGTGCTAGAGCTTAGCTCGCACTAGTTTTACTTGAATTGACGATAGTGTTGGAGCATCGCTCGCACCCCCCACTGATTTTTATGAGAACATGCGATGAGCCGTGCTTGGAGCATCGGGTAAACTGTGTGTCACCGATTAAATAGGCTCGCACGTGCGTTTTGAGACATGGCATGAGTGTAGAGATATGATATGGGTCCACGGAGTACGATGTACCGTGCAAGTAGCATGGAGTACGATGTACCGTGTGGTATCTTCGGATACGGGGTATCTTCGGATACGGGGTATCTTCGAATACGGCATTTTCGGATGTGTGGGATCGGATAAGAGTGACGGGTTGGATTGACCCACCTCTCGGGCGATTCTCGATCAGGGTGAGACCCCGCACACTAGGATCCGTGTAGTAGAGGGGCTCACGAGGACACACAGCCATAGTTCTGGTTATTACTGATATACAGATGTTGCCTAGTCTCGCCTGTTGACGATTTTGATGAGATCAAAACTGGGTTTTAAATCAAATGTGCATGATGATCATTTCCATGCTTTTTAAACCCATGTGTGATGTAAACTAATTTTAATGGTTTGGTATGAGTCAGGACCACGCGAGGTATGGGTTGAGTCCAGGATTTGTTGTGAAATTTTAAATGAGAAAGAAATGATTTGAAATAGTTGCATGTTGAATTTTTCATGCAAACTTGTTTTACATGACATCATGAATCATAGCATCAATTTTGAAATGTGTGGAGAAAGGGTGGTTTATGCATGGCACCACGTTCATGTAGGTAGTATGGTTACCTACTTGTTCGTAGGATTGTCTTACTGAGCTTGAAGTGCTCACCCCTTTCATTTTCTCACACAGATAATCTCCAGTAGATGTTGAGGCGACTGAGTACTGCATTCCGGATATCCACTGCTGCCCATCATTTAAGGTATATACACTTGTACATATTATATCTAAATAAGCATAGCACAGTAACATGTTTGTAAGTAACTTTAGGGGATGTATAAATATTGTAAACACTTATAAATGACTGATAAAGAATTAAGTTATATGGTAAATGAATGGTGGGACTGGCATTGACGCACAGCCCAATTGTTAGTGGAGTGTGGTCACGATTAGAGGACAGGTAAGCATGAAAGAAAGTAACAAAACGCGAAAAATTTACTCTAATTTTTAGGTAATTTTGGGTCGTGACATATAAAGGTGGTATCAGAGCAAAAATTAGTCTGATGTATGTTATTGTCAGTAATTAGGAAATTACATTCCCGTGTTACTGTGCTTGGTGAGATACAGTAGTGTATATCGAGATTGGTTTTAACTAAGAAATGGTTGAGAATGCAGGAATACCTAATATTAGTCGCGATAGAGAAGGTAGAGCACGAGGCAGAGGTCGTAGAGGTAGACCTGAGCCTGCTAATCATGCTGAGTTGACCTGTGAGAATCAGGATGAGATTGAAATGGAGGTTTATATTGAGCATGCCTCACAGAGTCCGACAGAGAGATCGGACAGTATTGAGACACGCTTCGCGAGGTTGGAGCGGAGTGTGGAGAATATTTTGGAAGCAAATTGCTCAGAGTATGCATAAGATATGAGGGCGAGGCGGAGCATTGATGGAAGTCTGCTCGACCCATCTTAAGAGTTAGACATCCAAAGCTGACGTGCGAAATATTTTTGGATGTATTCCGGTGATAGAATATCTCGGACGCTATTTAAAGGAAATTTCAAGGAAAATTTCTTACACTGCCCAGGGACACTGGTTGATTGACAAGTATGAATCTCAGTTAATAAACCTGCCCAGGTATTACTTTGACATTATAGGCAGTGAGCGTCGGAAAGCCCAAAAGTTCATGGAAGGGCTCAAATTGTCAATTAGAGTCCGATTGGCCCCGTTAGATATCACTTCCTATACTGAGGCAGTGCGCAGAATACAATTGTGTGAATAAGATCGAGTGTTGCACGCCTCTGAGATTGGGAAAGGTAGTAAGGGCCGAAATAGAGACAAAAAGAGAATCGAGAATGATAGAGATGGCAGAACGAGAAAAAGGGGTAGTGTGGTAAAAGATTTGATTTGATGAGTTATGGGCTAAGATGATTGGTAAGGCCACAGTTATCCGATTATAGCACTTTTGAGGGGTATTGTGATTGGAGAACCCTGATCTGCTACGGATCACTGTAGAATGTGTGGTAGATACCACGAAAATAGGGCCTACACCTACATATTATTGATGAAAATGGCCGTTAAGTGTGGTAAGACGGATCATTTATTATGATTGCTCAGAGTTGGGCGAGATTGCCCTACAGAAAGGTAAAGAGGTAGAGAAAACCCTGTTGAGATAGCTGCATCGAAAAGGGAGGCCATAGTCGAAGAGAAAAGGAAGGTAAGCTGTTGGACGAAGGCGAGTGTATGTCTTGGACCAGGACACTACTGATGTTTCACAGGATATGGTGAAAAGATACCACACTGCTTATGAATAAAGAAGTAATTGTGTTAATTGATCCTGGTACCACGTATTTCTTCGTACCGCCTTCATTCGCATGTAAGTGAGTAAAAGACATGAATGTCTACACTCTTGGGCACAGTGCTGATAAATGAGTACCCCAATAGAGGAAGGTTAACTAACGGAATAATTATGAAGAGATTTTAAGTTGAAAACGGGGGAAAAAGTATAAGTCAGCCGATTTTATTCAATAGACTATGAATAATTTAAAGTAATATTTGAGAATAAAGTAGTCGGCTGCATATTATGATGTTCAGATTTCTATCATAAGATAGTGATGTGGTTACCCCTGAAAAGTATACTGTAAGTCTTGATAAGTACTAAAAAAGGGATGCAACGGTTGAAATTAAATGAGCAAATGATGGTACTCACGAAATGAATAATGACAAAGTTTCGTTATAATTGATATACGAAGGAGATACTTTGTAAGATATGTTTGATCCTAAATACAAGATGTACTGGAGTAAGAGGCGTATGCTAGGTAAGAATACCCTTAAAATATGAAGTAATTTGGATTAAAGCGATAAATAGTAAATATGAATTATAACCAAGGATAAGGGTGGATATAACCATAACTAGTCCCTGTGGTTAAGTCTAAGGGTTAATAAAGGTATTTCAAAATACCTCCCCTCTTGAAGACTTGACAGTGTCTAGAAATATATATATATAATCTATAACTTGAAATCGACCATGGTAAGATATAAATTTAAAATTTGGACACCTTCACTAGTACGATAAAGAATTATGAAGTTCGATTAATCATGAAGGTTAAAATATTAAAATTTAATAAAAGCCGTTAATATAAGAAAAATGAAATGACGTAGGTTAGTACCTTGAACGGGAGTAATTTTAAAGTGATACTACACCCTTATGCATACATAGGTCAAGGATATGGGCGATTGAAATATGTAGTGGAGCTCAACTACAATGAGTTATTTAAACTTTACCTGGACCGATTTGTCATCATCCTTATTGATGATATGTTGGGTGTAGTTAAAGTTCAGGGAAAATTATAAGCAACAATTGGAAATTTGCTTTTACAGATGGTTGTTGCGAGTTCTAAAAAGGGTATACTTTTTTGGCACGTTTAACTAAGAAAGCATGGTATTTGAATGGGATGATAGACGTGACAGGAGTTTGTGTAATGATGTATGAACTGACCACCGTGATGATTTTCAACATGCCCAACAGCTCAAGAGGTTCTCCGTGTGTATGAATGACTCAAAAAAATGAATGAGCTGTGTATTGATGCAAAAAGGGAAGATAGTCGATGGTGGATCTAGACAACTCAAGGATCATAAAATAAACTATCTGACCCATGATTTAAAGTTGACAGCGGTAGTACTTGTACTGAGGATATGGTACTATTATATACATTGTGAGAAATTTTGGGTATGCACTGATCATAAAGCCCCAAGTATCTGTTTTCACAGAAAGAGGCGAATATGAGAATATATAGTGGGTTAGAGCTTCTGAGAGATTTTGATTATGGAAAATTTACCACCCAGGAAAGGCTAATGTGATGGCTAATGCCTTGAGCAGAAAGAGCCTTGGGATGGTATTACATATGATAGTCAGGGAGTGTGAGCTGCTAGAGCAGTTGTGAGCCTCAGTAGTGATGTGATCCCTTCTGATGATAACAGTGATTGTGTGACAGCTAGCCTGAGACTAATACCGGATGAGAGTACCCGGGTTTGACAGGCTTAGCGTGATGATCGACATGGTGTCGATAGTTTGGGTCAGATTCAGAAGGGTACAGTGACAGAGTTCACATAGAGTGTTAATGATTTACAGAGAGGTTCAGAGACAGTATAAGTGCTCTCCAGGACCACTGTTGATGAGATAGTAATATTGTCAGAAGCTTACTCTTTGGGATATACAGTGCATATGGGAAAGTAACGAATATATATATATATATATGAAATCTCTGAAAAGGGTATTGGTGGTCAGATGTGAAGAGTGATATGGTAGAGATTGTGGAAAAGTGCCTAGTATGTCAGCAGAATAAGGTAGAGTATTGAAAGTCTGCAAAGTTATTGTAGTCTCTACCTATATCGACACGACACGGAAATGGGAGCAAGTCTCCATAAATTTTGTGATGGGTTATAGAGGACTCAGATGAATCACAAGACTATTTAGATGATAGTCGCTAAATTGACTAAGTCTACCCACCTTCTGGTTATGAAATCCTCAGATACTCAGAGTGTGTGCCGTTAATTTTATAAGCGCCTGCAATGATCAATTGTTACAAATTGAAGTCGCCAATAACGATAGTTGGCACTTGAGTATCGGGATAACGATTATGAGGCAGTGTATGGCTGTAGGGGTTGTTCCCCGACTCAAACAAGAAAAAGTGGGTGACAGATAGAAATTTCTTTCGAATTAGTATAATAAGTCTCTGAGGATGTTCAGTTGAGTGAGAGATTAAGAACACCTCAGAGCAGATAAAAAGCATTGGAATTCACCGATGGTGAATCTGTATTGTTGAAGTTATTTATCCTAAGGGAATAAGGACATAGCGAGACTCGGGAAGAAGGCAAATTAAGTTTTGCTGAATGGAATTTTTGAGAGATTGGACAAGTGGGAGATAAGACATGTAGGTTGGCGTTATCACCTGAATAAATAGGCATCCACAATGTGTCCCATCTTTTGATACTTCGGCAATACTATCCAGATCCAGCATAGGTGATCAGATATAAACTCCAACAGTTCAGCTCAGTGCAAATATAAGTATATTGAAAAAGTTGATTCAGGCATTAAACAGGAAAGAGAAAGTATTGAGGTTTAAGACGATCTCCCTAATTAAAGTCCTTTGGTAGTATTACACTCCGGAAAAAGGTCACATGAGAATTAAAAAGTATGATACGATTGATGTACCCGGAGTAGTTTATGGACTCATATGGCTTGGTTCTAATTTGGAGGACCAAATTCCTTAAGTGGGGGAGATTATGTAAGACCCGATTTTAGTTAAAACACAAAATTTAAAATGCAAAAGGACTGAAATGGAATTTTCGAACACGTTGAAGGGTAAAATGGTCAAAAGATCGAAAATCGGTATAAATTCGATAAGAAAAATTTGTTAAAAATAATGGATTGAGAAATCTTGGTCAATAAAGGTGAAATAAATTTATTCTGGGTTAAATTGATCAAGATATCAATTTATTGGAATTAATCAAAAATTTTCGCTCGGACAATATCCCGAAAATATGGAGAAACTATACCGAAAATGGTTAAAATAAATTAAATTAATTAAATTAAATTAAATAAATGAATTTAGAATAAAATAAGAAATTTGTAGATATTTGTAGAATAATTGTGAATATTTTAATGATTAAAATATTAATAAAATAAATAAATAATTAATTAATTAGTTTAAAAAAAGAAGAAGAGAGAATTGAAAATCAGGGAGAGAGAAATGAAAAATGGAATCGAAATCGGGGAAGAAGATCGGACGACCACCGGCGACCCAATCGACTAGGTGAGGGCCGAAAAAGGAAGAGGGCGTCGGCGCGACCTCCCTGGTACCAGCGACGTGCCACACCAACGCCGGAGGAGGCCGAAAACGGAAGGAGAAGCCGCGGGAAGGAATGCTCCGATCGGAGGCGAACGGCCCCGATCTGGCCTACCCCGCCCCCAACCGAACGTTCCCCATGCGCAGGCGAGCTGATTGGTGGCGGCCACGACCAGCGAAACTGCCGGCAAACGTCAGAAACGACGGAAAGAGGAAATGGGTACCGACGGTGGAGAGAACAGGCCGGACCGGTGACTTTTCGACAGCCTTGGACGAATCCGAGGGCAGATTCATGCTGCGGACGGCCCAGCAGAGCCACTAGCGGTGGAAGCCGACGGAGAACCGGTCGGCAAGGCACTGAACCGGTCTAACCGGGGTGAACCGGCGGTCAGAACCGGTTCAGCCAATGAGGAAAAAAGAAAAAAATGAGAAAAAAGGGAAAAAAGAAAAAGAGAAAATATTGGAGAAAAATCCCGGTGATGTAATCGAGCTACGGGTAAGTCAGTAGCGGTCGAAATTGATCTATTTAAATTTTGGAATATTTTTTTAATTAATTTTCGACTGGAAAATTTACCCGAAAATTATGAAATTGTGTAGCTCGACAATTGGCATCCAACGAGAGCTCGGGATAGCCTCGATTTACTTACTAGCATGGAATCTCGTGTAAGTAAACCTTATTTACGATAATTTACATTGTTATGTGTGTTTCGGATTTAATTACCGCATAAAATAAATTAAATTATGAAAATTTAGATAAATTATCGTAAATAATAAATTGAGCTATTCGAGAGTTAGAACGAGGCCCAATAAATTGTTGGTGGGCCCAATGAGCCCAATGGGCCTCGACAATGTGAAAATTAAGTGAAAAACGGGCTTAAGACCGATTAAGGTCCATTAAGGTGCAATCGGGCCCAATAGGGATAAATGGGCCCAATGATTCAAATTAAGCCCAGAAAATAGGAAATACAATTAAATTGTATGATATCTGACCTGAGGAATATTTATACGCAGTTTCGGACATTGGATTGGGAGTAAATCGGACTACGTGACGAGACGGCAGTGGAAAAGGAAAGGTCAGACTCTACAGAAAAATAAGGTAAGGGAATTCTACGGACTGCTAGAGGTAAACTTTACGAAATTTCAAAGTCATATGCAGTCTTTTAAGTTATTTGAATGGGCTAGAAGTAAGTTAATAATTTTAGTGCCCCAAATGAGCAAATTACCAAATTACCCTTATTAAGGGTAAAATTTATAATTTTAGAAAAAATTGGGAGGAGCAAGAGCAAGAGGTTCCTGCTCGTTTTGGAGGTGTTTTGATGCATGCATGAGTAGGCTGGCTAACCTTGAAAGAAAAATGCACAGCATTTCATAGTTTCAACGATGAAATTGTTTTGAAAACTGTTTTGAGGAAACAGAGCCACCTACGTGTTTTTATTGACATGTGACGTGCTAGAGCTCAGCTCGCACGATATGTTGAGTTGTGTGATGCATGCATTAGTGCTGGAGCGAGAGCTCGCACTAGAGTTTTACATGCATTGGTGCTGGAGTCTAACTCGCACCTGATTTTACATGATTTTCGTGATACGGTGCTAGAGTCTAACTCGCACCAGGTTTTATATGATTTCCGTGACACGGTGTTGGAGTCTAACTCGCACCAAAGTTTGCATGATTTTCGTGACAAGGTGCTGGAGTCTAACTCGCACCAGATTTTTCATATGATTTGATGAGAGTGCTAGAGCTTAGCTCGCACTAGTTTTACTTGAATTGACGAGAGTGCTGGAGCATCGCTCGCACCCCCCACTGATTTGTATGAGAACATGAGATGAGCCGTGCTTGAAGCATCGGGTAGACTGTGTGTCACCGATTAAATAGGCTCGCACTTGCGTTTTGAGACATGGCATGAGTATAGAGAAATGATATGGGTCCACGGAGTATGATGTACCGTGTAAGTAGCATGGAGTACGATGTACCGTGTGGTATCTTCGGATACGGGGTATCTTCGGATACGACATCTTTAGATGCGTTGGATCGGATAAGACTGACGGGTTGGATTGACCCACCTTCCGGGCGGTTCTCGATCAGGGTGAGATCCCACACACTAGGATCCGTGTAGCAGAGGGGCTCACGAGGACACACGACCATAGTCCTGGTTATTACTGATATACAGATGTTGCCTAGTCTCGCCTGTTAACGATTTTGATGAGATTAAAACTGGGTTTTAAATCAAATGTACATGATGATTATTTCCATGCTTTTTAAACCCATGTGTGATGTAAACTGATTTTCATGGTTTGGTATGAGTGAGGACCACTCGAGGGATGGGTTGAGTCCTGGATTTCTTGTGAAATTTTAAATGAGAAAGAAATGATTTGAAATAGTTGCATGTTGAATTTTCCATGCAAACTTGTTTTACATGACATCATGAATCATAGCATCAGTTTTGAAATGTGTGGAAAAAGGGTGGTTTATGCATGGCACCACGTTCATGTAGGTAGTATGGTTACCTACTTGTTCGTAGGATTGCCTTACTGAGCTTGATGTGCTCACCCCTTTCATTTTCTCACACAGATAATCTCCAGTAGATGTTGAGGCGACTGAGTACTGCATTCCGAATATCCGCTACTGCCCATCATTTAAGGTATATACACTTGTACATATTGTATCTAAATAAGCATAGCACAGTAACATGTTTGTAAGTAACTTTAGGGGATGTATAAATATTGTAAACACTTATAAATGACTGATAAAGAATTAAGTTATATGGTAAATGAATGGTGGGACTGGCATTGACGCACAGCCCAATTGTTAGTGGAGTGTGGTCACGATCAGAGGACAGGTAAGCATGAAAGAAAATAACAAAACAAGAAAAATTTACTCTGATTTTTGGGTAATTTTGGGTCGTGACAACATAACCGAAGCTAGTAAAACACCATGCAACACGTCATGAAATGGTAAACCAAGATAATCACGTAAAACGTCATGCATAATTCGATAAAACTAATGTTGTACATGCTTTGGTTTAGATAAGTTTGCACAATTTAAAATCATGGTATCGTTAGTCAAAATCAAATTTCTAAAGAATATTTATAAGTCCACAAAACCGAAACCATTATCAAGAGCAATTCATTCAAATACATGCATGGGCATAATTAAATCATTCGATTCAGCAACATGAGAGTGTGGCAATAACCCAAACCAGTCATGGATTCCAATATTCAGTTAACCTCACCAATATCAATACAAAATCAATACACCTATGACCATAGTGGCTACCGCCCTATCCTAACTGAACAGGTTTCGGACTAGGGTACTGTAGACGGGCTCAGGGTCTCACAGTATTAGGTAGCAAGAACAAACTTGAAGCCACGAAGCCATCCCCGTGAAGCACTTAGCACCGTAGGGCAATCACACAAAACCTCCTAACAGGTGCTAGAGATGGCTCTCATGGGACATGACTGCCACACAGGCATAAACCGGGTTGCCAACAACTCAAAAATCAAACCAACAATAATAATTCCTACTCAAAATAAATTTAAATTGTAGTATAAATAAGTAAGGTCATTTCCCAAGAGATTGGTTAGATTTATTTTTCTGCAAAAGATTTAAAAAGAAAATAAAAATGGGGATTTGTTGTAATGAAAATGAAAAGAAAAATTAAAATGTAGCAAAGAAAAATCACTATGTAAAAATTGAGAGAAAATTAATATGATGAAAACATCCAACCAAAGGAATAATCTTAGAATGGGATCATGGAATTGATCATTGATGCAAAAATAAATTCTTTTAATCTTTACCAAATTGGTTATGGTTATTGGTACGACCTAGCAACCTATCCCTCCTTACTTCTTCGATAATCAGGATACGATCTCTAATTATTTCTCTTGTCAGTTAAACAACCTTAGATACGATCATAAGATTTAATTTACCAACAGCATTGAAAACTAGAGAGCCTACCAATTCTAACCAACAAACACACATGTAGGTTCATTTAAGCTAGATTATATATCTTCTTAACATAGAATCGAAAACCTATCTGTAATCAATTATGTTATTTACCACTTTTATTAGAATGCCTAAACAATTACGGATTCAAGTTTCTAATTGGTGATATATTATCCTGACAATTGAACAAGGGCCCTTTTTGCACAATCAATCAAAATAATAATTTAAACAAGAACAGAAGACATATAAATAATAAAAATGTTGATGTTGCCTACCTGACAGCAACCAGAAAATACCTTTCGCGTAATCTGATTACACTAACGACGAAAGGGTGACGTCGATGCAATTTGATCCACGTGTTCTTCGTATATCCTGCAAAAATAACAGGAATCAGAGGGGGCAGGGATTTGTCCCTGCACGCGCACTCCGACGATCAAGTCAGTGATCGGGAGTTGGTGTATGTAAGAAAAGGAGAAAGTATTGCTTAAATCAAAGGGTTTAAGTGTTTCTCCCTGTTTTTTTTCTTTTTTGGATCGGATCTTCCTCTCTTCAGAGAGCTCACCTGGTATTTATAGGTTCCTGAGGCGGTTCGGGCTGAGACCCAGGCGCGTGTTTGGGCCGCGATAGAGTTATAGAGCACTTTGTCGCGCCTCGGGCCATGCAACTTACGGGGGAGTAATCTACTGGCAGAGTATGCATGGAACCTCTACCGCTGCTGTGCGGGAGACTTCTGCCGCTATCTGTGCGGGAGACTATGCCGCATGCTGTGCGAGAGACTTCTACCGCGGTCTGTGCGGGAGACTATGCCGCATGCTGTGCGGGAGACTATGCCGCATGCTATGCGGGAGACCTCTACCGCGGTCTGCGCGGGAGACTACGTCGTATGCTATGTGGGAGACCTCTATCGCGGTCTGCGCGGGAGACTACGTCGCATGCTGTGCGGGAGACCTCTACCGCGGTCTGTGCGGGAGACTTCTGCCCTATCTGTGCGGGAGACCTCTACCGCGGTCTGCGCGGGAGACTACGCCACATGCTGTGCGGGAGACCTCTACCGCGGTCTGCGCGGGAGACTACGCCGTATGCTGTGCGGGAGACTTCTACCGGGGTCTGCGCGGGAGTCCTCTACCTCAGGCACGCGGGAGACCTATGTCGGGGGCAATGCGGAGTCCTGTGATGTGCATGGGCGATGGAGGTCTGCCGCTCACGATGCGCGGCAGACTGTGAGGCGGCAGACTCCTCTCGCATCAGACACTCTGTCGCAGCTCTAGGAACGGTGTCGCATGGCGGTTCTGTCGCCAATCTGCCATGTGGCCTGTTCTTGGTTCGACACGTGGCAGGCGGATAGTTGCACACGTGGATCTGGTGACACGACCACCATCAATTGCTCCCCACTCTTTGGCGGGAATTTTTCCCGCGAAAGAGGATCTGGGTCTGGCGTTTCTCGAGTTGGGTCGGACCTCCGCGTGTGTGTGTACTCAGGCGAGCCACTATAAATACTGGGCCCCTGACGTCCTTGTCGCTACTGAATTCTCTCGCAAGGACACTCTGTCGCGACTCTCAGGACACTCTGTCGCAACTCTGCCGTAACTCCTTCGCCACACTGTCGCAACTCTGCCGCGGGACTGCTCACTGTGTCGCTAGTCTGCCGCGGATTTCCACACTCTGCCGCGAGTTCTGTTTCCATTACGTAGGTAATTTTTCGTAGCCCGTAGTCCCACTTCTTTGATCTACGAACTTCTAAGATGGCTGGACATGGCATAGGAAAGCAAATCGATCTAGGCGTTAAGTCGACTTTAAAGGAAGCCGACGTCCAAGACCTAGAATCTCGATTTCCTTTATCTGAGGGATACACTTATAGACTCCCAACCCCTCAGGAGAGCGAGATACGTCGTGTGTCTAACGGGGCTGTCGTTTTTAGGGCAGCTTTGGAGTTAGGACTCCGCTTCCCATTGTCCGACTTTGGGGCTTCCTTCCTCAGGACGCACAGGGTATCCCCGGGGCAACTGCATCCTCATGCATGGATGCAATTGGTAGCATTCACTGTGCACTGCCATTTAAGGGGCGTCCCTCCGTCTCTTCCTCTTTTAGAAGTATTCTTTAGGCTTCGAGGGAGTCCCGGCTTAGTGCCTTACTCGCTTCAGCGGGTGTACCAGCCTGGTTTTGAGAACCGATTATTTGATAAACCTGCTAACAAGCTTCATGGTTTTGAGACAGAATGGCTGGTTGTGGAAGTGCCCGAGGGCCTGGATATCCCCACTCGTTGGGAGAATAGGCGCGAAATCCCCAAGGGTCCCCTGGTCGCCACACTTAGGGAGCAGTTGTCTTCTGACATCGACAAACTGCTAGTCCCTCATCCCCTTAGCCTCGACACCCTTGTATCAAATGAAAATTTGATATTAGCAGGCTGGGGTGTGGGTCCGGTCCCTGTTGCCAGACACTCTGTTCCGTCGTCGGATCCTCTGCCTTCGGCTTCTCCCGAGTTGAATCCTGAAGCCCCTAGGCCGCAAGAGGATATAGGGGGCACCAATCTGGAATCCAGCTCTGGTAGCGAACCCTTAGCCGATCTCACTGGTTGGGAAGGGTTCGGCTCCACTTTCATGGTGCTCCCGGACGACGAGGGATAAATATCGAGTCCCTTCAGGAGCACTTAGACTCTCCTGATGGTAACTTTTATTTTTTCCCGCTGCTTATCATTTTTGATCAATTTATTAACCACTGATCTTCTTTTTCTTTTTTACAGATATGAGTCATTTTCGGCAATCATTAGGTCGCCAGGTTTCTGAGGCTGGTCCTTCCAGCGCTCCTGCTAGGAAAAGGCATCGTTTGGCTGACGATTTCCCAAGTGAGGCACCGGTCCCCTCTCATCCACCTCGCGCTCGGACCCCTCCTGTTTCTAGGCAGGCTATGCCTCCCCCTCCTTCAGAGCAGAGAGATCTCTCCCGGGATAGGGGGAGAGTTGCCTCGTCTTCACGGGGGGCTTTCGGGTCATCTGGGCGATCACGCTCCGAGGAGCGCGCGGAATGCAATATCATTCCATCTCAGCGGAAGAATAGAAAGCGCTTGTACATCGAGGGTTCGATGGGAAGCAGACCGATATTGCCGAGGATAGGTCCTGCCGACGAGAGGCCCTATTCCGTGGATGGGGGGAATATTATGAGGGGCCACGAGTTTTGAGTCTACCCCGGGGTTCGTGACAACGACATTTTGGACACTCCCGGGGTGGCCTCCCGGTTGAGTTGGTCCACTATCCTTCCTCGAGATGAGGCAAGGATATTCAGAAACTACCCCGAAGGTGAAGACTTAGCCGATATCGAGGCTTTGAGGGTAAGTTTCTGATTTCTCTTCTTTTTGATTGCTTTTTGCAGCATGCTTTGAATCTAACATTTTTGCATTTTTTCGCAGCTGGCTCAACGAACCGTGGCAAATAATGCCCAACATCGGGCTTACCGGGAGCGAGCCGACAGAGAGATTCGGGAGTTGAGGGATAAAGTCATGGAGTTACAGAACAAGGTTAACAACTTGTCCCCTCTTCCGAAGTTAGTTCGAAGCCTGGAGGAGCAGCTTACTAAGGCTCATCAAGACCTCGGTCTTGTAAAGGGGGATCTCACCGTGGAGACGGCCCGGTCTTGTAAACTCCAAGAGGACCTGCAGGAGGCTCATTCTGAGTTAGACCGTATGCAATCCAACTACAGGTCTATGCTCACTCAGAATCAAGAGCTCGAGTAGCGTGTTGCTGAGTTGGAAGGCCAAGCTGCTCCTGTACTGTCCCAGGCCGAGATTGACAGCGTACGGGCCGAGGCCGTAAAGGAGTATCGTCTCTCCAAAGACTGCTTGAGGCGGAAGGAAGACTTCTCCAACCCTTATGTTAAGTACGGGTTCTACCTGGCCCGATCTTGGCTAGAAGCACACAGGGAAGGAGAGGAGTTTCCTGAGCTCCAATACACCCATGAGGCGATGCTCTTTGAGGCCCCTAATTGGACCAAGTACGAGCCCGAGGCTGAGCCTGCGGACGAGCTGTTCAAGAGGACTGCTCAGGACGATCTCGCCAACCTTGCTGGTCCTTGGGAGCCCGCGGATCTAGACGGTGCTCCTGAGCCTATAGAAGCCCTCATCGATTTAGACGGCGAGGAGGGCGAGCAGTCCCTTGGAAGTGAAGGTTTTGCAGCTGATCCCCAGCTTCCTCCCGGAGAGTAGATAGGGATTTTTGCTTTTTTGTTTTTTTGTATTTCATTTCAAGTACTTTTGTCGAAATGTGATTGTAAAGATCTGTTAAAGATCTGCTTGTACCGACACTTGAATGAAATGAAATTGAGATTTTTGTCCATGCTTTGTGTTGCACTACTTCTCTAATTGTCATTTATCATTCTTTGTCTGATTGTTTCTTTTGCTTTGCTTGTATATACCTTGCTTGTATATAGCTTTGCATTTATATTCGTGTATGCTCTCCAATTCTTGATGGAAAGGTATACTTTCAGGAAGAATTTTTTGTGCAAACGCGCAGTTGTTTAAGGCTTGAGTACTGTGACGTGAAGGCGTCTTTAGTTTTTATAGCCTTAGTATTTTGATTACCTGGCCACGGTGACGCGTAACGTCTTAGGCCTTTATGGTTAATTGAATGTTTTATGCCTGGCCTTAGTGACGCATTGCGTCTCAGGCTCTCACTGCTCTTTTGAGTATATGCCTGGCCACAGTGACGCGTTGCGTCTCAGGCTCTTACGGCTTTTATGTGGATGTATATATACCTGTTTTACAGTGATCGTATACGCCGAGCCACAGTGACGCAAAGCGCCTCAGGCTCTTACGGCTCGTCTGAACTACGCCTGGCCACAGTGACGCATAGCGCCTCAGGCTCTTACGGCTCGTCTGAACTACGCCTAGCCACAGTGACGCATAGCGCCTCAGGCTCTTACGGCTCGGTTGAACTACGCCTGGCCACAGTGACGCATAGCGCCTCAGGCTCTTACGGCTCGGTGGAACTACGCCTGGCCACAGTGACGTAAAGCGCCTCAGGCTCTTACGGCTCGTCTGAACTACGCCTGGCCACAGTGATGCATAGCACCTCAGGCTCTTACGGCTCGGTGGAACTACGCCTGGCCACAGTGACGCATAGCGCCTCAGGCTCTTACGGCTCGATTGAACTACGCCTGGCCACAGTGACGCAAAGCGCCTCAGGCTCTTACGGCTCGATTGAACGGTCTACTTTGGGTCTGGCCCACTCAACCCGTATTGTTCGCTTTGGGTTTGGCCCGTTGGTAGCCTGCGTTCGTAGGGCCCGAACCAAGGGCAGCCCTCACGGTTTTGAATCCTGTCACGAGATTTTGACTTACAACAAAAAGATAATTCATATATCGGTTAGGTAATGACATCTGGTGACAGTGTAAGTAAAACAATAGTGCTTGGGAAGGAAGATGTAGTGTTTAATTCAAATACAGCTTTAAGTGATTTGAATTCCACGTTTTCCCTATCTTCTTCCCTTGTAGAGTTTCCAGAGCGCAGGTGTTGGGTCCAATCTTGCATCTGATTCTGTAGGGACCTTCCCAGTTGGCTCTGAACTTCCCATCCTCCTTCAGGGCATTCGTGATCTGCGACTTTCTGAGCACTAGATCTCCCTCAGACATTGGCCTATCTCTCACCCGGCTATTATAGTAGTTGGCCACCCTCTGATGATAGGATGCCAATCGAATAGCCGCGGTTTCTCTATGTTCATCGAGTAGGTCCAAGCCTTCCCTTAGAGCTTGTGAATTTTCTTCCTCTATTAAGGGTATCACTCTTGGTGATAATGCTCCAATTTCAATGGGGATCAGTGCTTCTACGCCGTATACAAGGATGAATGGCGTTTCTTTAGTCGACACATGACTGGTGGTACGATATGCCCACAAAACACTAGGCAATTCGTCCACCCATGCCCCTTTTGCTTTATCTAGTCTGGTTTTCAGCCCATGGAGGATAGTCCGATTACTGACTTCGGCCTGTCCATTAGCTTGAGGATATGACACTGAGGAGATCCTTAGCTGAATGTTGAGGCTCTTACAAAATTCACGGAAGGCGTTGCAATCAAATTGCTTTCCATGGTCGGCATTTAGGATGCGGGGAATTTCGAATCGACAAATAATGTCTTTCCACACCATTGCCTCCACTTTCTTCTCCGTGATTGTGGCTAAAGGCTCTGCTTCAATCCACTTTGTAAAATAATCGGTAGCCACTAACAAGAACTTTCTTTGACCCGTGGCTAATGGGAAAGGTCCAAGGATGTCCAACCCCCATTGTGCAAAAGGAATTGGTTGTACTGTGCCTTGAGAGGGACTTACTGGGGCTGTGGTGATAGGCGCAAACCTTTGGCATTTGTCACACCTGCGGGTTTGGTCCATTGCATCCTTTTTCAGCGTTGGCCAGTAGAATCCCGATCGCAGTACTTTAGCAGCGAGGGCTCTTGCTCCTAAGTGTTCATCGCAGATTCCTTCATGCACTTCCGCTAGGGCATATCTTGCTTGTTCCGGTCCCAGACATTTTAGCAGTGGCGATGAGTATCCCCTTTTGTACAGTTCTCCGTTGATGAGTGTGAACTTCGCCCCTTGTATTTTCAAGCGACGAGCCTCGTCTTTATCTTGGGGGAGTGTACCCTCAGTGAGATACTGTTTAAATGGGGACCTCCAATCGTCTCCCACCTGAATGTCACACACTTCGACCTCTTCAATACTAGGTCGTTCGAGCCTCTCCACCTTCACCGTCCTTCCTCGTGTTTCGGCGGAAGAGGCTAACTTAGATAATGCATCAGCATGTGTGTTTTCAGACCGGTTGATCTGTATCAGCTGAAAGTTTTTGAAAGTCTGTGCCAGAAGTTGGACTTTCTTCAAGTAAGGGACCAGCATCAGTTCCCGTACCTCGTACTCTCCGCTGAATTGGTTCACCACCAATTGAGAATCACTGTGTGCTATCAAGTGGTGAACCTGTAGCTTCTTCGCTAACATCATCCCTGCTATCAGAGCTTCATACTCCGCTATATTGTTCGAACTGGAGAATCTGAACCGTAGGGAGTATTCAAGGGATTTTCCTTCAGGTGAAACCAGGACTATACCCGCTCCGCTTCCGTTAGCACTTGATGCCCCGTCGACATGCAGCAACCAGGGGTGAGCCTCCCCTTCACTGCTGTTGCTTGGGATAGTGCATTCTACGATGAAGTCAGCCAAAGCTTGACCTTTGATAGCCTGCCGTGGTTGGAACGTGATTTCGTATCCCCCAAGCTCCACTGCCCATTTCACTAACCTTCCTGAGTGTTCAGGTTTCTGAAGGATCTGTCTTAACGGTTGATCTGTCAAGACGGTGATAGGGTGTGCTTGGAAATACGAGCGTAACTTTCGCGAGGCCATCAAAAGGGCTAATGCTAGCTTTTCGGCCAGCGGATAGCGGGTCTCTGGATCCAATAACACTTTACTCACGTAGTAGATGGGACGGTGCACCTTTTCATCTTTCTTCAGTAGCACCGCACTGACGGCGAAATCGTCGACTCCCAAATACATATAGAGTTGTTCTCCTTCCAGGGGCCTTGTTAACAAAGGCAGTTGTTTCAAGTACTCCTTGAGGTTTTCGAAGGCTTTTTGACAATCTTCCGTCCATTCGAAGTTCTTTCCCCCCCGTAGAGTTTTGAAGAACGGCAGGCTCTTTTCTGCTGATTTTGACAAGAAGCGATTCAGAGCTGCTATCCTGCCTGTCAATCTCTGGACCTCTCTTATGGTGGTTGGGGGTTTCATGTCAATGACAGCCTGTACCTTCTCAGGATTTGCCTCAATGCCCCTGTTAGTGATCATGAAGCCTAAGAACTTCCCTGATCTTACCCCGAATGAGCACTTTTCAGGGTTTAGCTTCATGTTGAATCTCCTCAATACTTCAAATACCTTGGACATTTGATCAGTATGAGACCCTCCTACGCGGCTCTTGATTATCATATCGTCCACGTAGGCTTCCATGGTATTTCCCAGAAGATCTTTGAACACTTTGCTCACCATTCGTTGATAGGTGGCTCCCGCGTTCTTTAAACCGAACGGCATTACCCGATAGCAATAGGTTCCGTCATCGGTTATAAAGGAAGTCTTTTCTTCGTCTTCTGGGTGAAGCATGATTTGGTGATACCCGGAGAATGCATCCAAGAAACTGAGGAATTCGTAGCCAGATGTATCATCTACGAGTCTGTCTATCCGAGGTAGGGGGTATGAATCTTTAGGGCAGGCTTTGTTCAGGTCTGTGAAATCAACACACATTCGCCACTTCCCGCTAGATTTCTTTACCATCACTACATTGGCTAACCACTCAGGGTAGTAGACCTCTCGGATGAATCCGGCGCCTAAGAGTTTAGTCACTTCTTCAGTGATTGCTTTTTGTCGCTCCGGGGTGAAACTCCTCTTCCTCTGTTTGACGGGTTTATGTTCGGGTATGATGTTAAGCTCATGGCAAATCACTTCGGGACTAATCCCGGGCATGTCTGCCGGGCTCCAGGCGAAGATATCCGAGTTTTTCCTCAGACACTCGACTATGTCGTTCTTTAGTTATTCGCCTAGTTGGGTCCCGATGTATGCCTTCTTTCCCCCGTCTCCCTTGATTAGCTCAATGGGTTCTGTCTCCTCTACCGGCTGAGGTTTGGGCGGATCATCTATGCACAAGGTTTCTTTCCTCTGTACTACCTTGTTGGTAGTAGAAGCGAGATAACAAGTACGGGCGCTCTTTTGGTTTCCTCGTACTTGCCCGATTCCGTTGGGAGTGGGAAACTTCATCAACAGATAGCAAGAGGATATTACCGCCCTCATGTCATTCAGCACAGGTCTGCCCAAAATCATGTTATAGGCAGCAGAGGTTGACCTGACCACCATGAACAATACTTGCCGGGTCACATTCTTCGGGTGCTCTCCGAGAGTCACAGGCAACTCTATGGACCCGGCAACTTTCACTCGCTCCCCCGTGAATCCATATAGTGGCGCCATAACGGGCTTTAACCTATCTTCGGATATGCTCATTTTTTCGAAGCAGTTCCAATAGATCAGGTTCACTGAGCTCCCGTTATCGACCAGGACCCTGCTCACCGGGTGTTTGGCCACTACCGTAGATATCACCATGGGGTCGTCATGGGGCATGACAATATCACCTTTGTCAGCCGGAGCCTAGCGTAACTTTTGCGGGAAGTAGAGGAGCTTCCTGCACTTGAGTCCCCGCCTGCGATGACATTTATTGCGGGGGCTGTAGGTTCGTTGTTTGGCGGATTAGCACGGGGGATGGGCCTGACTGCTTCGTTTCTAGGCCTATCCCTTCTGATATCATTATTTGCCCCCGTCCGCGGACGATTATTCCTTTGGTCACGCGGAGGATATCGGGGTCTCTCGCTTCGCCACAGGAAGCGGTTGATCTTCCCCTCTCTGGCCAGTCTTTCTAACTGGTCCATTAAGTCTCTACACCTCTCTGTTGGGTGTCCGTGAGCACAATGGAATTCACAGTAGGCTTCAGTGTTTCGGCCTACGTCTCCAATTTTCTTCTTGGGGAATTCCAGTAGTCCTGCCCCTTCGATGGCTGCCAGTATTGCAGTGCGAGGCTCGTTTAACTTGGTATAACCTTCATACCTGAGCCTAGGGGCTTTGTCAGTTCTCACGGGTCTTGGGAAGCTTCTCTCTGGTGCGTCTCTCTCTCTTTTCTTTCCTTCCTTTGCCTCCTTGGGCTGTATCGTTCTCATCACTTCTTCTTGAGCTACATATTTGTTAGCCCTGGCAAAGAGGTTGAAAATCGTCATCGGTTGATCGAGAGAGATGGATTCTTGTAGCTTCTCGGAGCTCGTCCCTTGCAGCATTGCAGCCAAGGCTACGCCTACTGGTAGATCTTCCACTTCCAAGGTTGCATCTCGGAAGCGATCTACAAAGCTTTTCAAGGGTTCTTTATTCCCTTGTTTAAGCGTGAGTAAGTAGGTAGCGTCTTTCTTCCTCTGGCTGTGGATCATGAAGACTTTGAGGAATTCATTTCTCAACTCATCAAAAGAGGAGATTGAACCTTCGCTCAACCCGTTGAACCACTTGAGAGCATGCCCGGACAATGTGAGAGAAAAAGCTCTGCACATAATTTCATCCTCCCATCCATGCAACAGCATGAGGGATTCATAACTCTGAATATGGTCATAGGGATCCATTTTGCCTGTATAAGTAGCCATAGAGGGCATCTTGAACTTCTTCGGCAAAGGTTTGTTCATGATCTCCAGGCTGAATGGGATCCTCCTCCTTTGTCCGTCATCCGGAGACACTAGCTTTTTCTTCTCGAGGATCCTTTGGACGACCTTCTCCACGTCCTCCGACCCTCGAGCTGAGTAAGGTTCTGTCCCTTCTGGTCTAGAAGAGTCTGATTGATAAATGCCTCTTCCAGCACCTCTCACTACGGGACTTGATATCTCGGGACCTTCTTGTGGGTTAAAACCTCCTTGTCTCCGTTGCTCCCCAGCTCTATGTACCCTTAGGTCATGTTCCAACACTACGGGAGATGAGTTGCGGTAGGTAGGGAGACTCTGCCGCCTAGGGGCTGCGGAAGGACCCTGTCGCTGAGCGGCCAGAGGAGAGGTCTGCCGCGCATCGGGCAAGGGTGAACTCTGCCGCCTATTAGAGGCGGGAGAGCACCGTCGCATATCTGATGTGGGATACCTCTGCCGCGTGTTGTCTGCAGGAGAGTTCTGTCGCCGTTGAGCCGCAGGGGGACTCCGCTGCACATTCGGTGAGCTCTGCCGCTCATAGGACAAAGGAGATGTTTGACGCATGGGAGATGCGGGTGAGTTGTGTCGCCTATGAGTCTCTGGCGAACTCTGTCGCCCGGGAGCTACGGGCGGACTCTGTCGCACCTGAGCCACTGGAGAACTCTGCCGCCTGGGAGCTGAGGGCGGACTCTGTCTCGCTGGATTGGCAGTAGCGTTGCGTGGCGTTCCTGCCTCTTGTCCAATGTTTACCAGGCTGGAGGGCTGACCTCTCTCGTAGGTCTGCCTTGGTGTGCTTTCCCCCACTAGCTGCTGCACTTCATGGGGTAAGCTGAATTGGGGGAGAGCTTCTTTGAAGAAGTTCACCATGGCTCTCAGTGCTGTGGTAGCCTCCGTATTTTTGCGTTTCAGGGCCTCGAATTCCTCCAAGGAGACTAAGGGTTCTCCTTGAGCCCTTTCACTGTGTCTTCTTCGCTGTTCTGATCTGACAGGGGGACTTACAGAGTTCTGCCCTCCTGTCAATTCTGCAGTTGAGCGTGTCCTCACCATTTCGATAGAGAACCTGACTTTTTGTCAAGATTCCCACAGACGGCGCCAATTGATGTTGCCTACCTGACAGCAACCAGAAAATGCCTTTCACGTAATCTGATTACACTAACGACGAAAGGGTGACGTCGATGCAATTTGATCCACGTGTTCTTCGTATATCCTGCAAAAACAACAGGAATCAGAGGGGGCAGGGATTTGTCCCTGCACGCGCACTCCGACGATCAAGTCAGTGATCGGGAGTTGGTGTATGTAAGAAAAGGAGAAAGTATTGCTTAAATCAAAGGGTTTAAGTGTTTCTCCCTATTTTTTTCTTTTTTGGATCGGATCTTCCTCTCTTCAGAGAGCTCACCTGGTATTTATAGGTTCCTGAGGCGGTTCGGGCTGAGACCCAGGCGCGTGTCTGGGCCGCGACAGAGTTATAGAGCACTCTGTCGCGCCTCGGGCCATGCAACTTACGGGGGAGTAATCTAGTGGCAGAGTATGCATGAAACCTCTACCGCTGCTGTGCGGGAGACTTCTGCCGCTATCTGTGCGGGAGACTATGCCGCATGCTGTGCGGGAGACTTCTACCGCGGTCTGTGCGGGAGACTATGCCGCATGCTGTGCGGGAGACCTCTATCGCGGTCTGCGCGGGAGACTACGCCGCATGCTGTGCGGGAGACCTCTACCGCGGTCTGTGCGGGAGACTTCTACCGCTATCTGTGCGGGAGACCTCTACCGCGGTCTGTGCGGGAGACTTCTGCCGCTATCTGTACGGGAGACCTCTACCGCGGTCTGCGCGGGAGACTACGCCACATGCTATGCGGGAGACCTCTACCGCGGTCTGTGCGGGAGACTACGCCTCATGCTGTGCGAGAGACTTCTACCGCGGTCTGCGCGGGAGTCCTCTACCTCAGGCATGCGGGAGACCTATGTCGGGGGTAATGCGGAGTCCTGTGATGTGCATGGGCGATGGAGGTCTGCCGCTCACGATGCGCGGCAGACTGTGAGGTGGCAGACTCCTCTCGCATCAGACACTCTGTCGTAGCTCTAGGAACAGTGTCGCATGGCGGTTCTGTCGCCAATCTGCCACGTGGCCTGTTCTTGGTTCGACACGTGGCAGGCAGATAGTTGCACACGTGGATCTGGTGACACGACCACCATCAGATGTAAAAGAACATGATAAAACTAATTAGATCTCACAATCTTGAAGAACCCAAACTTTAATTATCCTTTGGCTAGACTAAAAGTTTAGCAAGCCATAAGTTTAGAGAAAAAAAAAATATAAAATTGTTTCTATGATGATGATTCAAGATCAAAATTGAAGATTAAAGATCCCTAACCTCTTCCACTCTTAGTCTATAAATACTAAATATCCTAGCCCCAGAATCTGTTTCCAAAGGAAAGTTCTCTAATTGAGTTTGATTACAATTAAACTTATTTTCTTTTTCCACCACTTGCCAAGGATAGTAATTGCAAATCTCTTCCTTAATAATTAAAATCTTCCACTTGCCATCTTTAGATTGATTCAGTCAACTTCAGCTACGAGTGATAGATCTTGACTTGAATTCCAAGATTTCTTCTGATTTTGTGACTTGAGCAGAATTTGCAGCTTTTAATCCATTTTGTCCATTTTCCTTCATTCACAATACAAAATAGAAAATATAAGTCAAATCCAAAAATTAAGCATATAGAATAATCTAAATCATGGGAAAATATGGCAATTAATATGTTTAATATGCAACTTATCAAATTCCCCCACACCTAAACATTGCTTGTCCTCAAGCATACAGTAGTCTAAATTTATAATCTCTTCTCATCATTCCTTCATATTCTTCCTATGCTCATCTAAAATAAATTTCTTTCAAGAATCAAAACAGAAGTTTTTAAAGCGAATTCTTATAACACACATGAATAGAACCTTAATGATTCAATTAAATTCATAAAGCACATAGGATCCAACACCCTCGCAATTGGATTTCACTCATCACACTCTTAGTGTTTAAGGTATATATCAATGAACTCTCAAGTCACTGCATAAAAGATTTCTTACCATAGGCTTGCAAATTCATCACATCTCTTCCACCAATGAATGAATTAAGATGAAAAAATCTAAGGGTCTAAAAGGGTTGTATCAGGGCTTAGGTAAGGAATGACAAAAGGATTTTTAGGTTAGAGAAATTGAAAGAACCATACAAAACTTTTCACACAAAATTCAAATCAATGATTTCAAAAGACTCCTTTAATCACATAATTTTCAGAACTAACTTACAAGCAATAAAAATTACACTTCTCTTTCTCTTTATTATTTCTTTTCATCATTTTTTCTTCATTTTTCCTTTCCTTTTTTTTTCTTTTTTCTTTTTCAAAAGAGAAGAACTCAATGAAAAAAATAGCTTGAAATACTAAATTTTCAACATATGCAATCTTTCCAAAAATATTTTGAAATTTCATGCGTATAAGTCTATATGATTCATCAATTCAAGGTTCAAAAAGAGGGAAAAATCAACAAAAGGATTTATCATGGCTTGTAATGTGGTTGAATTCAAAGAAAAAGGTTAGGCTCAAAATGGTTTTTCTAAGGGTTAATAATAATAAGGGTAGGCTAGAAAAGAAATGGTTTAATGACAAGAAAAAGGGTTTAACCTAAATGCCCTTATTTGATTAAATGCATCATATTCATCAAAGGAGTCGATTAAGACATGTATGACAGAGCAAGTTCTAGAATAATCAACTATGTATGACAATCACACAAACAAAGAAATTGAGCATGATGTAATGAATGCTCATAGGCTCAAATCTTACCAAAAATGATTTTATGTGCTAGATCCTATACACTTTTTCATCTAATGAATTAAAAGTAACTAATCAGTGTTTTAATGAGAATTCAAAACTATTTTGCACATATGTAAATCACATTTTTTTTCATGGGATAAGCATTGGAAAAAATCTAGAACTCAAAAAAATCACAAATAATAACTAATGTACCTTTTGGAACAAAATATTTTTTGGATTTGCAAAAATTTTCATGAAAATTAATCAAGAATGAAAGGAAAAGAAAACAAACATCAGAGTCACAATTAAATAACCTCCCCCACACCTAGACTGTACATTGTCCCCAATGTATCAAAATAGATGTTCAGACATTGTAAAAGAATTAAGAAACTTCCCTAAAAAATGTTGAGCAGCAGGATGTTGATGTCCACAACTTTGCCAATCCGGGCATGCTTACGAGAGGATGAAGCTCCTTGAATTCCACTACTAGCCATAGAAAAATTCCTCACACCTTGCGACTGTTAATCTCCAACAAGTAAAAATAACTACACCAAATCATATAGTAATAATAATAAAATGGTATAGCGGAAACTTATTGGTTAAGGAAAACAGTTACCAACAACTTTCTGCACTATTACTCTCTCTTTTTTTTTGTTCTTTTTTTTATTTTTTAATTTTTTTTTTGAAAAACAGAAGTGCTTTTATCATAATGCGTGGGCACGCCTTATGCAAATACTTCTTTTGTTTTGTTTTTCTTTCTTTTTTTTTTACCAAAACAAATATAAATATTATTTAATACTAATAAAACAATAAAAATTGAAAAAAATAGTTGCAAAAAAAAAAATTTGGGTTGTCTCCCAAAAAGCGCATTTCTTTAAAGTCTTTGGCTAGACATGATCATGCTCAATTGTATGTTGGATATTTCAACCCAATTCGTTCAACTTCATGCACTTGTAAACCTTCATAAAAAGGTTTTAAACGATGACCCTTAACCTTAGAGATTTGACCTGTATCCAAATTTTGAATTTCAACTTTACCACGAGAAAACACGTTAGTAACAACATAAGGGCCTAACCATCTAGAACGAAATTTACTAGAAAATATTTTTAATTTAGAATGAGATAGTATAACTTTCTGACCAACATAAAATTTTTTCTTGGAAACCATATGATCATAAAAACCTTTATCTCTTCCTTGTAAATCCTAGAACTCTCATAGTTATCATTAATATTAAACTTAATGATTCATCATCAAATTCCATTGTGAGTGTACCATCATGCACATCAATTTTGGTTCTAGATGTTTTAAAGAAAGGACTTCCCAACAAAATTAAAGATCTGGATAAATCATCATCCTCTATATTAAGCACATAAAAATCAGCAGGAAAGATCAATCCATTTACTTGCTCCAAAACATCCTCTAGAACACCTTTAGGATATGTAAGACCCGATTTTTTTCGTAAGAGCAAATTGAATGAATAGAAATTTTTGAGTGCATTTAAAAATGCAAAAGGACTAAAATGGTATTCCCAAAAGCGTGCAAGGGCAAAACAATCAAAAGATCGAAATTCGATATTAATCGGGATAAGAAAATTTAATTAAAATACGGGCTTGAGAAATATTAATCAATAACGAAGAAATAATTAAATTTTGGGTTAAATTGATCAAGATATGAATTTATTAGAATAAATCAAAATTTTCGTATCGAAAAACAATCCCGAAAATAATCGAAAAATATACCGAAAAGAAAAAATCGGATTGAGAAATTCATTTACAGATTAAATGAATAAAATAGTATTTTTATTTTTAGATATTTTTGGATTTTAATAATATTTTAATTGATTAAAATATTATTAAAAATAAAATAATAATAATAAAAATAATAAAATAATAAAATAATTGAAAAAAAAAAAAGACGAAATCTACGAAACAGAAGAGGGAAAACGCGAAATGGAAACTGAGCCCCCTTCTGCCATCACGATTGGTGACGGGCGGCGGCCAGGCGAGGTCGACAAAGGGAAGCCGGACGAGAGTCGAGCCACCACCGGCCTAAAGGACCGACGAACGGCGATGATCGGCGGTGACAGAGGAGAAAACGGAGAAGCTGAGAGAGGAAAGGGAGAAACCGGTGATCGGCGCCGATTCGGGCCCGGCCACCACCACCCGAAGGTAGCCCACGCCAAGGCCGGCCGATAAGCAGCTGAATCGGCCGGTGGGGCAGTGGCTAGCGTCGAAAAACGGCAAGAAATAGAATCGGTACCGATGGCGAGGGGAGAGGGGCCGGACCGACCACTTTCCAGCGGCCTTGAATGAAACAAACCCCAGATCCATGCATCGGATTGCCCAGAGGAGCCACTGGCTGCGAAAACCGACGGAGAACTGATCGGTAAGCCACTGAACCGGTCAAATCGAACTAAACCGGTGGTCTAAACCGGGTTGAACTGAACTGGACTGAACCGATTCAGCCAAAAAGAAAAGGAAAAAAAGGAAGAAAAAGGGAAAAAGGAAAAGAAGAAAAATTGAAGAAAATTCCAATGATGCAATCGAGTTACGGGTGAGTCGGTAAGCGGTCAAATTGACCGATTTAATTTTTGAAATATTTAATTTGATTAATATCCGACTGGAAATTTACCCGAAAAAATATTAAATTGTATAGCTCGACGATTAACGTCAAACGAGAGCTTGAGACAGCCTCGATTTGTGTATGATCATGGAATCACAAGTAACTAACCCTTATTTATGACAATTTTGCATAGTTATACGTGTTAGAATTTACCGCATAAATTACGAATTTAATTTCCGCATGAAATGAATTAAATTTTGGAAAATATGAATAAATTGTCGTAAATACTAAATTTAGATATCTAAGAATTTAGAACGAGGCTCAATAAATACCGATGGGCCCAATGAGCCCAATAGGCCTCGATAATGTGAATAAAGTGTGGTAATCGGGCTTAAGGCCCATTATGGTATAATCGGGCCCAATATGGGTAAACGGGCCCCATGATTTAAATTTAAGTCCAGAAGAAATATGAAATACAATAAATCGTATTGTATTTGACTTGATGAATATTTATCCACAGTGCTGAAGATTTGATTTGGATTCGGAGCAAATCGGACTGCGTGACGAGTCATCAGTGGAAAGGTCAGACTGTACAGAAAAATGAGGTAAGAGAATTGTGTGAGTAGCTAGAGGTAGCTACTCGTATTTTAATAGTTTTTTTGTACACTGAATATGTATGTATACCCTGATTATGTATAAAGGTCCTAAAAATGGTTTAAGATTTTAAGGACTCGGAATAGGTAAAAGTCTATTTTACCCCTATTGAGGGAAGTTCACCTAAGGATGGTGAAAGCATGACATGCATGAAATGCATGATTTAAGGACTTTTATGATTAAGGAATTTTATTGGTTTTAATCAAAGCAAATCGATAGATTGACCATAAATTGTATAAATTTCACAAGATAACAGTATGTAGGTGTTATTCATACTTAAATGAAATTTCTTTGGAAAATGGGCCAACTATCAAGTTTATATGGAAACAGATAGTGCTGGCGCATAGCTCGCACTATATCTACATTTGTGTATGTGCATAAATGTGCTTGAGCGGTTGCTCGCACCGATTTGTGTGACATCATATGCATAAAATGTGCTAGAGCAGTTGCTCGCACTGATTTTATGATTTGATATGCATGAGAGCTGCTGGAGCCTAGCTCGCACTCTGTTTTGACATGTTTTGATGATTTTGAACTATTTTGACTGGATATGCATAAAAAGGTGCTGGAGCGATTACTCACACTAGTTTTATGATTTGATATGCATAAAAAGGTGCTGGAGCTTAGCTCGCATCCAGTTTTGATGTGATAATTGCATAAAAGCCGTGCTGGAGTGTAACTCGCACGAGATTTGATTTAATTATGCATAAAGTCGTGCTGGAGTGTAACTCGTACGAGATTTGATATACTTAAGCATTCATTTGTGTTGGAGTGTTGCTCGTACAAAGTTTTATATGGTTTTATAATTCATTTTAAAGCCATACTGGAGTTTTTATTGTATGAGGTTTTCACTGCGTTTTTATACATATCCGTACTAGAGCATTACTCGTACGTGGATTTTACTTGAATTTATAATCAGTTTAAGTCGTACTGGAGCGCTGCTCGTACGTAGATTTCGTTAATTTCTATGACATCGTGCTAGAGCTTCACTCGCACGAGATTTTCAGATATCATGAATATGCATGGAGCCGTGCTAGAGCTTAGCTCGCACATGGATTTATATTACATGCATATAGCCGTGTTGGAGCCTCCTGTAGACTGTGTGTCACAGTGAGATGATATGCTCACACGTGCATACTGAGACGGAGATGATATGGTGGATAAGACCTATTACAGGCACCCCTGATTGAGCTTGGGTTCACGGAATACGTTGTACCGTGTATATCACGCGGAGTACGCTGTACCATGGGGATTGTTAGAGTGGAGTGGCTTTAGCCACGAGGCAGCATGCCATGCCCTCGCAATCCTAGTGTTATGCTATTCTGGCGAGTAGGACGACCCACCTCCCGTTTCAGGTGTGATACCCTGCACACTGGGTACCGTGTTGCCAGGGATCACTAGGATATGGCCATAGTCCTCGATGTTACTGATATATTCACTTGCTTGTCTCACATGATATAATTATTGGTCGATAGACCAGGGTAGACCCGAAGGAGGGCTCAGGCCCCCGATTTTATGATTTTATGATATGTGACCCTGAAAAAAGGGTGGTTTTTATAACCGAGTTTTATAATGAATTTTAATGAATTGTTTTATGAGATTATTAACCCGAAAGGGTTAGTTTATACTGCAGTTTTAATGAATTGATTTAAATGCAGAAGCATGATGATGTTTTCCATGCTTTCTTTCCAAATTCATGATTTGTCATACATGACATGAAAGAATGCATGATCTTGTTTTACTTCATGCTAATTATGATTTAAGGATGTCACATAAAATGCTATTGATGCATGAATTACATGCTTTCTAGATGCACAAATAGATTTGATAAACTATGTCATGGATATTTGCATGACTTTGTGCTTGATGATTTTAATGAAAAAGAAATGGATTTAAAGGCATGGCATTATGAGCATGTAGATAGTGGAGCTATCTACTTACCTGCATAATTGCCTTACTGAGCATGTGGTTTGCTCACCCCCTTATTTTCCCATCTTTTCAGAGCACTCGGAATAATTAGTAAGCGGCTGAGGACTTGCATGCTTGGTATCCGCTGCTTCCCATCGAGAGACAGGTATACACATTTGTCTGGTTTTGTATCTAAATATGTAATGCACAGTACTGTAAACAGATATGATGTCGGGGATGTAGGATTATAAATACCATTGTGTATAGAATTAATTAAAGTCAAACGATAGTAAACTCTGATATATGAATGTGAATATGGAAATGGAATTGGTAATAGTGTGAGGCGACTAACATCGAATCATAGCCCAACTGTTTGTAGGATGGTCACGATGAGAGAAAGGTAAGAATTAAATAATAAATGGAAAAGTGAAAAAATTACTCTGATTTTTGGTAATTTGGGTCGTGACAGGATAAATGTTAGATCTATCAGCAAGTTGAATAATCACACCAGTCTCTTTTAACGATCTAACATTCAAAGATTTATAAATAGATAGAGTCATGACATTAATTGAAGCTCCTAGATCTAACATTGCTCTTTCAATTTTAAGATTACCTACCTTACAAGGGATAGTAAACATACTTGGATCCTTGCATTTAGGAGGTAACTTTTTTCGGAGGACAGCTGAAACATTCTCACCCATGCTCACAAATTCATTACCTTTTAATTTCCTCTTGTTGGTGCACAACTACTTAAGAAACTTTGCATATTGAGGTACTTGTTTAATTGCATCAAGTAAAGGAATATTTACCTTGACCTTACGGAAGATGTCAAAAATTTCCTTTTCCTCCTCCTCTTTTTGGATTTGGATGATCTAAAAGGAAAAGGAGGAATTGGTGCCAAAACTTTTTGTTGCATGACATTAGGTTCCTTTGGGTGATCCAACTGTGGCTGGGATGCAGTAACTTTCTTTTCAGATTCTTCTTCTGGAATGTGCTTTCGGGTTGTCTTGCTAGACTCCTCTACCTCGGTTCCACTCCTCAAGGTCATTGCACTAACATTCTGTTTAGGATTGATAACTGTTTGTGAGGGCAATTTTCCTTGAGATTCCAGTCCACTCACAGAAGTGGCTAGCTGACTTAATTGATCCTCTAGCTTCTTGATGCTTGTCCTTGTCTCCTGTTGAAATTGTTGTGTGTTAATTGCAAGTGATTTAACAATTTCTTCAAGAGACATACCTAAACTTGAAGATGGCTGATGATGTTGTGGAGTGGGCTATCTATATTGAGAATTCTGAAATTGAGGCCTCGCTTCGTAACTTAAGTTTGGATGATTTCTCCACCCTGGGTTGTAAGTATTCGAATATGGATCATGATTCCTTTGTGGTGGACCTGAAACTCCTCCAATTGCATTTGCGTGCTCATGAGGTTTATCTTGAAGTGTGGGGCACATGTCAGTTGGGTGGCCAGTAGCAGCACAGATTCCGTAAGCTTTAGCTTGTTGGACATTTCCCATTCCTATAGCCAATTGTTAAACAACAAATGTTAGATTAGCTATTTGATTTTCAAGACAATGTGTATTTACCTCGTTTACTCTTCTATGAGGTATGTCTTGTCTGGATCCAAACTGTTGGGAGTTAGCAGAATGGTAAAAATCAAATCTCTAGCATCTCTAGGAGTTTTGTTCACTATCGTACCTCCACTGGTTGCGTTCATCATCCTTCTTTCCATGGGTAACAATCCTTCATAAAAATATTAAATTAAGAGTTGTTCGGAAATCCCATGTTGAGGACAACTTGCACAAAGTTGCTTAAATCTCTCCCAGTATTCGTGAAGAGTCCCAATGTCACGACCCAATTCCATTCTCTTTAACCGAAAATCACTAAAATTTTTTCGCGTTTTATTGTTACCTTACCCGGTCGTGAACTAACTCACCACACACTGTTGGGCTGTGAGTCAATAATAAACACCACATCTCATTCATTCTCAGTTAAATAAAACGATGTCATACATTTGCATTTAATCTTGTACTTATACAAAAGCATGTTTTAATGACATCTACATCCTCCATGATCACAATTCAAAAGAATACTGTGCTTTTACATTGTTTAGATACAAAAAGAATCACTGTGTATATACCTCTAAGCGATGGAGATGCAGCGGAGTCCAATACCACGCCTCAGTCCTCACTGGGCTACTATGCATGCTCTGTAGGGGGAAATAGAGAGGGATGAGCAACCACACGCTCAGTAAGGCAATAATGCAAGCATGGTAGATAACTACTCTATCTACATGCTGATAGTGTTATGCATAAATCGTTTGTAGTAGGAGCATGAGGAAGTAAAACTATGCCATATGAGTATACATATATATCATGTATCAAAATCATGTACATTGGCATATAAAACATGGTAAAAACATCATGTATAAATCATCTCATGCTTGATCTCATTTAAATTCATGAAAAGGGCAATTCATTAAGAAACCTCCTTTTTAAACCCACGTCATAAAACTCTTTCTCAACACATACAATCTCATCACATCAATTCACAATCACAACCTCATTTTCATTTCACAAATCAAATCCACGAGGCTCGACCCCTCCTTCGGGTCTACCTTAAACAATCACAAATCACACTTAGAGATTTAAAAATCATGTGGTAGTAAGTAAATCAAGCAAGGAGACAGGTTACTATATCTCAAGTGACTACGTTGGCCAATCGTTACATATCATCCCAGACCACACGGATCCCGGTGTACGGGGTATCATGCTGGCACGAAGGTGGGTTAGTTCTCCGCCAAACTTTCTCAAATCAAGTAACCACCACGCGGTACATCGAACTCCATGTGATATACACGGTACATCGTACTCCGCGGACCCATAACATGGTTGGGGGTGCCTGCCATAGGTCTTATCTACCCCATGCCTAGTGTAACCTTTATAGTCTTAAGAGCGCGTGGGAGTAACCTCAATACCAGGTCCTAGCCCCTCATTGCCTTGCTCGCCCCTCTTGGGTTCCCTGATTCAGGTCCTAGCCCCTCACCCTCACCCCAATCAAGAGGTCTGTTAGGCCTGTTGGGTTCCCTGAATGGATTATGTCAGGTCCTAGCCCCTCACCCTCACCCCACTCAAGAGGTCTGTTAGGCCTGTTGGGTTCCCTGAATGGATTATGTCAGGTCCTAGCCTCTTACCCTCACCCCACTCAAGAGGTCTGTTAGGCCTGTTGGGTTCCTTGAGTTAATCCGTATCTCTCACCACGACCTCATACATACCACAGTGTGAAAACCGACGCGAGCTATGCTCTAGCGCGAATTCATGCATCAAAACCAATCACTTTGTACGAGCAACGCTCTAGTACGGCATTTATGCATAAAATATGAAGAAACCACGTACGAGCATAGTTCCAGTACGGTTATATGCATAAGAAAAACCACTTAAATCCAAGTACGAGCGTAAGCTCCAGTACGGTTTATAAAACATCATCACAATTCAAATCAAAGTGCGAGCCAGGCTCAAGCACGTATCACACAAGTTAAAACATAGAAATCCAGCGCGAGCGAGGCTCTAGCGCGATTTATGTCATGCAAATACGATAGGCGGCTCATACACAATCAAATAATCCCGGCAATCGGGTTTAGCACTTCACAAATGCTTTTCCACAACATCAATAAAACACTAGCCGGCCCATCTACAAGCTTGCTTAAACCAAGCAATTCCGTTTTGAAAAACATCAAAACATTAGATTTATGCAATTATTAGCCTTACTATCCCATTTCTTTACAATACCATTTCAACCACCAAATCTCATACAATTATTCATAGTCACATCCATACATCTTCAAAACACATTTCTATAAATCCATGCACACTTCCAAAGCCCTATACACCCACAAAATACGAGCAGCTACCTCTATATACTTACAGAATTCCCTTACCTGGAATCGCGATGCGTGATTCCACTTCCTTAAGCTGCTTACTCGTACGGTTCGATTCGTCTTCAACGAACTCTTTGGGACTGCACAAAATCGTATCTCGCATTATATTCGATCCATATAATATGACATCGTGCGTTCACTATAGTCAATTCGACCTATAGTTTTCTATTAACGCTTATGAGGCCTCGTTTCATTACTCTACCCAAAACTCGAGTCTATGGATTCTTTTAGGCCTATTAACTCATTCCAAATCGATATTAAATCGATATCAAGCTCATAGTGTTCATATTTCATTGATTTCCTCACTATGGCATTTGTCAAGAATTTACATGCTCATTTTCATAATTTCACTCAAACCCACATTATAACTCACATAACCATTCCAAATCACCCACATTACTCATTTAACAACTTATCATAACCCATAAACCACCAATTCCCCAAATCATACTTTCTCACACTAGAGGCATTCCATTTTCTAGGTTACATTAGTTTCCAACACAACCTAGGTTTTTCCATCCATACATACTCATGCCGAACAACTCCAAAATCAATTAAATAGACAATGTACTTGGATTGGAGTGTTAGAATCTTACCAAATATGATTTTTCTCCTTGCTCCAAATGTCAATGCCCTTATCTCCTTCAATACCCACTATGGAATTTTGGGTTCCAACTATGTTGTTCTCTTCCTCAAGATGAACAACTTAATGTCTAATGGTCTCCCCTCAATTCTTGGTGGAAATGGCTGATTTTCGAGAGAGAAAGTTAGGTTTTTGGGTTAGAAATGGAAGATTGGTGTTTTTCTCGAAATTTTCAGATTTTCAGCCCTCCTTATATAGAAATAGCTTGGGGAGATCGATTTGGTCCCCTTAAATCTCTCATTTTCATGAAATTTTAAGCATGAGATCGATCTGTCGAAGCATGAGATTGATCTGCTCCCAAACAGAGAGCTAAGGAGATCGATCTTTTCATTATAGAATGCTTAGGAGATCGATCTGGCCCCATTGGAGATCGATCTGCTCTATTCCATTGCCCAAATAAGAGCATTCTGGCTCTTCTAGATCGATCTCTTATCCTATGAGATCGATCTGGCCTTCATACTTTCCAGATTTCCTACAATTTCCTTGCTGCAACTCACACCAACACATCCTTAATCTGCTGCCATGGCCATTTTCTCATCTATCCACCTTTATAACTTGAAAATGGCATCCATTCATACCTTATGCACATTGAAACTTGTGTGCATTCATTGTATGTCCAAAGGTATACTATATATAACCAAATGGAAGCATTTATATTCATGCAGCTTCCATCCATTTACCACACTACCCATTTTGAGTTTCAATCACATCCATCACTTATAGGAACTCATTTCTTCATATTCATACTCAATGGAACTTGTATGTACGTTACAAATCATATTACACATACATACATTGAATCCATGGACTTACATCGATCATACTTTACATTACAAGTCCATTCACATTCATTACACATTACAACTTTACATATACGGGGTCTCACATTCTCCCCTCCTTCAAGGAATTTAGTCCTCCAAATTAGAACCAAGTCACTCTTCAAAAAGTTAGGGTACTTCTCCCGTATCAAGTTCTCCAATTCCCATATGGCCTCTTCCGCCGTGTGATGTTGCCAAAGAACTTTCACCAAGGGAATTGTCTTATTCCGCAACACTTTCTCTTTTCTGTCCAATATCCGAACCGACTTCTCAACATACGTCATACTCTCATGGAGCTCCAACGGCTCATATCTTATCATGTGTGCTGAGTCCGGGTGATACTTTCGAAGCATCAAGACGTGGAAGACGTTGTGGACATTTGCCAAGTCCGGTGGCAATGCCAACCTATACGCCTTATCACCCACTCTCTCCAAAATCTCGAAGGGTCCGGTATATCTAGGGCTCAGCTTGCCCTTCTTACCAAATCTCATAATACCCTTCGATGGTGATACCCTCAGAAACACCGACTCACCCTCATCAAACTCCAGTGGTCTTCGTCTCTTGTCAGCATAACTCTTTTGCCGGCTCTGAGCTGTCTGTAATCTCTCACAAATCAACTGGACGACTTCAGATGCCTGCTGCACTAAGTCGGAGCAAAAATCTATCTGTCACCAACCTCTTCCCATCCAATAGGGGAAAGGCATCTACGCCCGTATAATGCCTCATAGGGTGCCATCCCGATACTAGCATGATAGCTATTATTATAAGCAAACTCGGCTAACTGCAGGTGATCATCCCCTCTAAAATCTAGCACACACGCTCTCAACATATCCTCGAGGGTCTGTATAGTCCTCTCTGACTGCCTATCTGTCTGAGGATGAAAAGCGGTACTAAAACTCAGTCGGGTCCCCAGCGCTTCCTGAAAATGTTCCCAGAAATGAGAATTTAAGCGGGCATCCCTATCAGAAACAACGCTCACTGGTACACCATGTAGCCGTACTATCTCTCGAATATACAGGTTTGCCAACTGACTCAGTGTATCGGTAGCTCTCATAGCCAAGAAATGGGCAGACTTAGTCAATCGGTCCACAATAACCCATATGGCATCATGACCTCTACGGGTCCTCGGTAACCCCATCACAAAATCCAGGGTGACATGCTCCCACTTCCATGTCGGTATCGGTAGAGGCTGCAATAATCCTGCAGGCTTTTGATGCTCTACCTTCACTTGCTGACAAACGAGACACTTAGCGACATATTCAGCAATGTCTCTCTTCATTCCAGACCACCAATAAACCTTCCGAAGGTTTTGATACATCTTGGTACTTCCCGGATGTATCGTATACTTCGATGAGTGAGCCTCTGATAAAATTGTTCTCCTGATCTCAAGATCCCTAGGAACGCATACTCTGCCTCTGAACCTCAATAACCCATCAGCACTCTGCTCAAAATCAATACCCACACCTGTCTGTATCTACCTCAGCCAATCGATGCACCGTCGATCGCTCTGCTGGGCTCGCCGAATACCGCTAATCAACTCTGGCTCTAGTCTCAAACTAGCCATGATCTCAAGTCTCTCAGATCCAGGTGGGGTTACATCCAAACTGAGGTTCGCAAAGTGTTCTAACAATTCATGTTCCCGTACCATCATATAAGACACCAACCCAAGGTTCTTTCTACTCAAGGCATCGGTAACTACATTTGCCTTACCCGGGTGGTACATGATTTCACAATCATAGTCCTTCAGGAGTTCGAGCCATCTCCTCTGTCTCATATTCAGCTCTTTCTGCGAGAACAGGTACTTAAGGCTCTTATGATCTGTAAACACCTGAAATTTCTCACCATAGAGATAGTGGCGCCATATTTTCAAAGCAAATACTACAGTCGCCAACTCCAAATCATGTGTCGAGTAGTTCCTCTCATGATCTTTCAACTGTCTCGATCCATAGGCAACTACCTTCCCATCCTGCATAAGCACACAGCCCAGTCCCTAGTGTGATGCATCTGTATACACCGAGAATCCTCCTGAGCTGGTAGGAATGGTGAGAACTGGAGCAGTCATCAATCGACGCTTAAGCTCCTCAAAACTCCTCTCACATGCCTCATCCCACACAAACTTAACATCTTTTTGCGTGAGGCGTGTCAATGGAGCAGCTAGTCTAGAGAAACCCTCTACAAATCTCCAATAATATCCTGTCAATCCCAGGAAACTTCTGATCTCAGTAACTGTCTTGGGCTGTTCCCACTGTATAACTGCCTCTATCTTGGATGGATCCACTGATACCCCATCCTTTGACACAACATGCCCCAGAAATGAGATCTGTTCCAACCAAAAGTTACACTTGCTGAGTTTGGCATACAATTCTCTCTCTCGGAGGGTCTGCAGAACTATCCTCAAGTGCTCCTCATGATCTTCCCTGGACTTAGAATAAACCAAAATGTCATCTATGAAAACAATCACAAACTTGTCTAGGTAGGGCTTGAATATATCATTCATCAATGCCATAAATGCTGCCGGAGCATTCGTCAATCCGAATGGCATCACCAAAAACTCGTAGTGGCCATAACGGGTACGAAATGCTGTTTTGGGTACATCTTCACTCCTGATCCTCAACTGATGATACCCTGACCGCAAATCTATCTTAGAAAATACTTCGGCTTCCTGGAGCTGATCCAACAAATCATCAATTCTTGGAAGGGGGTACTTGTTCTTAATGGTGGCTTTATTCAACAACCGGTAATCTATACACAGTCGGAGGCATCCATCCTTCTTTCTTACAAATAGAACCGGTGCTCCCCAAGGTGAGACACTCAGTCTAATAAACCCCTTCTCCAGCAACTCTTGCAGCTGTTTCTTCAGCTCTTCCAATTCTATCAGAGCCATTCTATAGGGTGGTTTCGATATCGGCTCTGTACCAGGCACTAACTCTATGTAGAATTCCATTTCCCTTTCAGGTGGTAGTCCTAGTAATTCATCCGAAAAGACATCAGGATAATTCGTAATTACGGGTATGTCCCTCAATTCCAGGTATGCCTCATCTATATTAACCACGTATGTGATGAACCCTTCACATTATCCTCTCCATCGTTAGTAACATAAACCATCACTCCACATTCAACATTTATCATAAACAATGAATTTATCTCTCAAGCATTATGCATTTAAAAATCATACACTTTTATTTACCACAATTATACAAGTTTCATATCATTTCTTTCCATCAAAATTTACAATAAGATTGTCTAATCCTGAAAACATCAATGTCTTGGCATGACAATCCATAACAACCCGATTGGTAGCCAACCAATCCATTCCCAAGATTACATCAAAATCATTCATATTCAATAAAATCAGATTGGCTATCATTTCCTTCCCCTCTATCGTTAACTTACAATCTCTACATACATGCTTAGTCAATTGACTATCATTCATGGGTGTGGAAATCATTAACATCTTATCCAACAATGTTGGTTTCACATGCTTCAATAATTTATGTGCGAAGGAAGGTGATATGAAAGAATGCGTGGCACCAGGATCAAATAATACCAATGCTTCTAAATCAAAGATTCGGATGGTACCTTTAATCACATCCGTCGAAGCATCCGCGGTGTCCTGATCCAGTGCATGTACTCTTCCTCTGCTCACACCCGCAGCCTGTTTCCCTTTCTCCTCAGCTGTAGCCCACCTCCTTGAGGCTGCTGTCTCAACAGGAGCTCCCTCAGGCTCCTTGCCCTTCTGTGGGGCAACCTCAATCATCTCAGTGCAGAACCTCGATATATGTCCTGGCCTCCCACACCTAAAACACGAAATAGGGGGCACCTGACACGGCCTAGTCCCATGGTATCTCCCACATCTCCTACACTGATCCGTGGTAGGTCGTGGTCCTCTAATAGTTATACCCCTCGGTGCAGTCAAGGCTGGGTATACGGGAGGTCTAGCGGCTCTCTCCTGCACCTCCTCTATCTTAGGTCTCTTCTCAAAATACCTTGGGCCTCCTTTCCTGGCCACTCTATCCCTCCCGGATCTCTTCCGATCTCTGTCCTTTCTAACACTGATTCTCCTAAGCTCAGAGGCATTCCGCTCAAAGTCTTGCTCACATAACTGAGCCTTATGTACAGCCTCTTCATAAGTCATAATGTCGAAGGGAGCTAGCTTAGTCCGGATAGCCAATCTCAATCCATCCATGAACTTCTGTATCTTTCGGGTCTTACTACCCATCGTGTCCGGGTCATATCTCCCCAAGGACATAAACTTGGACTCATACTCATCCACAGTATGGTTCCCCTGAACTAAATTCATAAATTTCATCCGCAATTTCCTCTGTGTAGTGGCTGGGATATACTGTCTCCTGAAGGCCTCTAAAAATATCTCCCACGAGATCTCAGAGTGTCTGGCCCTCAAAATAATCTCGGTGGACCTCCACCAATGCTCGACCTCGCCTTTTAACATAAACACGGCAAAGGCTACCTTTTCAGCTGAAGTGCATCAGAAAAACCTATACAGTTTCTCCATCTCATACACCCAATCCTCCGTAACCACTGGGTCCTTCACCCCTCTAAACACTGGGGGTTTCAGCGCTTGAAACTCTCGCAACCTACTCAAGTCACAGTCATAACCTAAATCACTACCGCTCTGCTGTGGAGCGATAGGAGAATCTGTATCCTGGGCCGGAGGTGGTGTAGCAGTAGCAGTCTCTGTAGTCTGAGGTCTCTCCGCCTCTGCAGCTGCCTGTTCAGTAGTAAGCTGTGCCGCGGGACCTCGTCTGTCACAGGCGCCTAAGGCCTACGTGACTATCTCCACCAAATTCTCAATACTCCGCTCTAACCTAGCGAATCGAGCCTCAGTATCCTCTGCTCTCTCAGCAGGGTTCTGTGGAGCCTGCTCAGTCTGTGGCTCCGCACGGCTCTCAGGCCTACGTCTACGGCCTCTAGCACGTGTTCTCGCCCCTCTACCTTTGCGTGTAACTGGCATAGTGCCTAACTTCCTATATTATAATAATTCATTAAGCTCAGTCCATCACAGTATACACAGTTATATCTAAACAAAAGCACAGTACTATGGGGATGTACTTTCCTACGTTTTATTAATGACTCACATCAGGCCAACACAGCTCTGATACCAATCTCTGTCACGACCCAATTCCATTCTCTTTAACCGAAAATCACTAAAAAGTTTTCACGTTTTATTGTTACCTTACTCGGTCGTGAACTAACTCACCACACACTGTTGGGCTGTGAGTCAATAATAAACACCATATCGCATTCATTCTCAGTTAAATAAAACGATGTCATACATTTGCATTTAATCTTGTACTTATACAAAAGCATGTTTTAATGACATCTACATCCCCCATGATCACAATTCAAAAGAATACTGTGCTTTTACATTGTTTAGATACAAAAAGAATCACTGTGTATATACCTCTAAGCGATGGAGATGCAGCGGAGTCCAAAATACCACGCCTCAGTCCTCACTGGGCTACTATGCACGCTCTGTAGGGGGAAATAGAGAGGGATGAGCAACCACACGCTCAGTAAGGCAATAATGCAAGCATGGTAGATAACTACTCTATCTACATGCTGATAGTGTTATGCATAAATCGTTTGTAGTAGGAGCATGAGGAAGTAAAACTATGCCATATGAGTATACATGTATATCATGTATCAAAATCATGTACATTGGCATATAAAACATGGTAAAAACATCATGTATAAATCATCTCATGCTCGATCTCATTTAAATTCATGAAAAGGGCAATTCATTAAGAAACCTCCTTTTTAAACCCACGTCATAAAACTCTTTCTCAACACATACAATCTCATCACATCAATTCACAATCACAACCTCATTTTCATTTCACAAATCAAATCCCGAGGCTTGACCCCTCCTTCGGGTCTACCTTAAACAATCACAAATCACACTTAGAGATTTAAAAATCATGTGGTAGTAAGTAAATCAAGCAAGGAGACAGGTTACTATATCTCAAGTGACTACGTTAGCCAATCGTCACATATCATCCCAGACCACACGGATCCCGACGTGCGGGGTATCATGCTGGCACGAAGGTGGGTTAGTTCTCCGTCAGACTTTCTCAAATCAAGTAACCACCATGCTGTACATCGTACTCCATGTGATATACACGGTACATCATACTCTGCGGACCCATAACATGGTTGGGGGTGCCTTCCATAGGTCTTATCTACCCCATGCCAAGTGTAACCTTTATAGTCTCAAGAGCGCGTGGGAGTAACCTCAATACCAGGTCCTAGCCCCTCATGGCCTTGCTCGCCCCTGTTGGGTTCCCCGAATGGATTATGTCAGGTCCTAGCCCCTCACCCTCACCCCAGTCAAGAGGTCTGTTAGGCCTGTTGGGTTCCCTGAATGGATTATGTCAGGTCCTAGCCCCTCACCCTCACCCTCACCCCACTCAAGAGGTCTGTTAGGCCTGTCCTCATACATACCACAGTGTGAAAACCGGTGCGAGCTATGCTCTAGCTCGAATTCATGCATCAAAACCAATCACTTCGTACGAGCAACGCTCTAGTACGGCATTTATGCATAAAATATGAAGAAACCACATACGAGCATAGTTCCAGTACGGTTATATGCATAAGAAAAACCACTCAAATCCAAGTACGAGCGTAAGCTCCAATACGGTTTATAAAACATCATCACAATTCAAATCAAAGTGCGAGCTAGGCTCAAGCACGTATCACACAAGTGAAAACATAGAAATCCAACGCAAGCGAGGCTCTAGCGCGATTTATGTCATGCAAATACGATAGGCGGCTCATACACAATCAAACAATCCCGGTAATCGGGTTTAGCACTTCACAAATGCTTTTCCACAACATCAATAAAACACTAGCCGACCCATCTATAAGCTTGCTTAAACCAAGCAATTCCGTTTTGAAAAACATCAAAACATTAGATTTATACAATTATTAGCCTTACTATCCCATTTCTTTACAATACCATTTCAACCACCAAATCTCATACAATTATTCATAGTCACATCCATACATCTTCAAAACACATTTCTATAAATCCATGCACATTTCCAAAGCCCTATACACCCACAAAATACAAGCAGCTACCTCTATATACTTACAGAATTCCCTTACCTGGAATCGTGATGCGTGATTCCACTTCCTTAAGCTGCTTACTCGTACGGTTCGATTCGTCTTCAACGAACTCTTTGGGACTGCACAAAATCGTATCCCGCATTATATTCGATCCATATAATATGACATCGTGCGTTCACTATAGTCAACTCGACCTATAGTTTTCTATTAACGCTTATGAGGCCTCGTTTCATTACTTTACCCAAAACTCGAGTCTATGGATTCTTTTAGGCCTATTAACTCATTCCAAATCGATATTAAATCGATATCAAGCTGATAGTGTTCATATTTCATTGATTTCCTCACTATGGCATTTGTCAAGCATTTACATGCTCATTTTCATAATTTCACTCAAACCCACATTATAACTCCACATAACCATTCCAAATCACCCACATTACTCATTTAACAACTTATCATAACCCATAAACCACCAATTCCCCAAATCATACTTTCTCACACTAGAGGCATTCCATTTTCTAGGTTACATTAGTTTCCAACACAACCTAGGTGTTTCCATCCATACATACTCATGCCGAACAACTCCAAAATCAATTAAATAGACAATGTACTTGGATTGGAGTGTTAGAATCTTACCAAATATAATTTTTCTCCTTGCTCCAAATGTCAATGCTCTTATCTCCTTCAATACCTACTATGGAATTTTGGGTTCCAACTATGTTGTTCTCTTCCTCAAGATGAACAACTTAATGTCTAATGGTCTCCCCTCAATTCTTGCTGGAAATGGCTGATTTTAGAGAGAGAAAGTTAGGTTTTTGGGTTAGAAATGGAAGATTGGTGTTTTTCCCGAAATTTTCAGATTTTCAGCCCTCCTTATATAGAAATAGCTTGGGGAGATCGATCTGGTCCAAGAGGAGATCGATCTGGTCCCCTTAAATCTCTCATTTTCACAAAATTTTAAGCATGAGATCGATCTGTCGAAGCATGAGATCGATCTGCTCCCAAACAGAGAGCTAAGGAGATCGATCTGGGTGCTTGAGGATCGATCTTTTCATTATAGAATGCTTAGGAGATCGATTTGGCCCCATTGGAGATCGATCTGCTCTATTCCATTGCCCAAATAAGAGCATTCTGGCTCTTCCAGATCGATCTCTCATCCTATGAGATCGATCTGGCCTTCATACTTTCCAGATTTCCTGCAGTTTCCTTGCTGCAACTCACACCAACACATCCTTAATCTGCTACCATGGCCATTTTCTCATCTATCCACCTTTATAACTTGAAAATGGCATCCATTCATACCTTATGCACATTGAAACTTGTGTGCATTCATTGTATGTCCAAAGGTATACAATATATAACCGAATGGAAGAATTTATATTCATCCAGCTTCCATCCATTTACCACACTACCCATTTTGAGTTTCAATCACATCCATCACTTATAGGAACTCATTTCTTCATATTCATACTCAATGGAACTTGTATGTACGTAACAAATCATATTACACATACATATATTGAATCCATGGACTTACATCGATCATACTTTACATTACAAGTCCATTCACATTCATTACACATTACAACTTTACATATATGGGCTCTCACAATCAATATCTTTCTGCTTGATTCCACATATCTCTCTTCTAATGCTAGCAGCACTTGAAGCAGGGAAAAATTTATCAAGGAACAATCTCACTATTTCAGTCCACGTGGTTATAGAACCAGGAGGTAAATAGAACAACCAATTTGTTGCTCTATCAGCTAGTGAGAATGGAAAAGCTCGCATTTTGATTTACTCTTCGATAACTCCTTGTGGCTTTAGGCTTGAACATACCACATGAAATTCCTTCAAATGCTTGTGAGGATCTTCATTCTCAAGACCATGGAATTTGGGAAACAAATGCATCAAACTCGATCTTAATTCAAAATCTGCTTGCAGAGTTGGGTAATGAATGCAGAGGGGCTGTTGATTGACAGGTGGTGCAGCCAACTGCCTTAAAGTTTGCTCCTCTTCAGCCATTATTTCTTCAGTCTCAGAATCATTAAATGAGTTAATCAAATTAGGTGTTAAATTCAGTCCAAGTGATGAAGATGAAGCTTCGTGTGCTTTCTGAAATTTAGTTTCCTTCCTATTTCTCTTAGCACTCTTTTCAATTTCAGGATCGTACGGGATTAATTCAACTGCACGAAAAGAATGGGGCATGAAAATAAATCTAATTAAAAATCAATCCCCGGCAACGGCGCCAAAAATTGGTGGCTGTCGAAACCAACAATAATAATTCCTACTCAAAATAAATTTAAACTGTAGTATAAATAAGTAAGGTCATTTCCCAAGAGATTTGTTAGATTTATTTTTCTGCAGAAGATTTAGAAAGAAAATAAAAATGGGGATTTGTTGTAATGAAAATGAAAAGAAAAATTAAAATGTTGCAAAGAAAAATCACTATGTAAAATTTGAGAGAAAATTAATATGATGAAAACATCCAACCAAAGGAATAATCTTAGAATGGGTTCATGGAATTGATCATTGATGCAAAAATATATTCTTTTAATCTTTACCAAATTGGTTATGGTTATTGGTACGACCTAACAACCTATCCCTCCTTACTTCTTCGATAATCAGGATACGATCTCTAATTATTTCTCTTGTTAGTTAAACAACCTTAGATACGATCATAAGATTTAATTTACCAACAACATTGAAAACTAGAGAGACTACCAATTCTAACCAACTAACACACATGTAGGTTCATTTAAGCTAAATTATATATCTTCTTAACATAGAATCGAAAACCTATCTGTAATCAATTATGTTATTTATCACTTATATTAGAATGCCTAAACAATTACGGATTCAGGTTTCTAATTGGTGATATATTATCTTGACAATTGAACAAAGGGCCCTTTTAGCACAATCAATCAAAACAATAATTTAAATAAGAACAGAAGACATATAAATAATAAAGATGTAAAAAAAAGGATAAAACTAATTAGATCTCACAATTCTTGAAGAACCCAAACTTTAATTATCCTTTGACTGGACTAAAAGTTTAGCAAGCCATAAGATCAGAGAAAAACACAAAAAGAAACATATAAAATTGTTTCTATGATGATGATTCAAGATCAAAATTGAAGATTGAAGATCCCCAGCCTCTTCCACTCTTAGTCTATAAATACTAAATATCCTAGCCTCAGAATCTGTTTCCAAAGGAAAGTTCTCTGATTGAGTTTGATTACAATTAGACTTCTTTCCTTTTTCCACCACTTGCCAAAGATAGTAATTGCAAATCTCTTCCTTAATAATTAAAATCTTCAACTTGCCATCTTTAGATTGATTCAGTCAACTTCAGCTACAAGTGATAGATCTTGACTTGAATTCCAAGATTTCTTCTGATTTTGTGACTTGAGCAGAATTTGCAGCTTTTAATCCATTTTGTCCATTTTCCTTCATTCACAATAAAAAATAGAAAATATAAGTCAAATCAAAAAATTAAGCATATAGAATAATCTAAATCATGGAAAAATATGACAATTAATATGTTTAATATGCAACTTATCAATAGGTTCACAATAAAATTCAGCAATTCAATCCCAAGAAATAATTTACAAAATTGGGGAAAAACAACCCATCGATAATAAATCATGTATCAACTGGATAAAACCAGCATGTATATAAATTATGTAACTTCATGCTATTTCAAAATATACCGTTAAAGATAGTGCCCACGCAACAGCTTAGAAAATAAAAAATTTAATGGAGTTACAAAAATAGTGAAATGCTAAAAAATTATTTCTTATGATACGATAACCCCAAATTATGACAGATTTCAAATCAAGGCAATTTATAAAAACAATCGGTTATCAAATCGGTAATACATCAATAAGAGAATTTTAATCTAGGCTACCCTAATAAATCGGCTAACATATTTTCTATCTTTTAAAATATGGAATCTAATCTATCCTAAGTATTTTACTAACGACAGCTATATAAAACCCTTACCACACAAGACACGCGCCCGATTTACCCTTTTTCACCTATCGCCTTAGATGTGCATATATGTGTCTAAGCTTCCTTGGCGCCTTCTGACGTGTTTGCTGCGAAATATCATTTAAGGCATGCGTTATTTACCATTCGCACATTAACGAATTAAATTTCAGCACACGCACACTCGCAAAAACAATTCTAAACTAACTACCATTAACACAATTTATCGGTTTTAGGCCTCACGCTTATTCATTTCCAATCATGCTCTCATGGCCATACTTTCTACAATTCCACTTGTTAATTATTTTCGATCTAAATCAAGGTAGCCAAATACCTTGAGCATGTCTTAATTCCATACTACATTCACGCAATACATATTTTTATATAATATTCTTCACCTATATTTTATTTAATTTTTGCAATTTCAATCATCAAATTTACCAACATTTTATTAATCGAAACTCCCATAATTATCATTATCTATTTCCTAAATTCTGATTTTTATCATTATGGGACTATATTGCTTCAACACTAATTGATTATTTTCGTTCCTAAATTTCCAGCAAACATTTTTGCTCCTAAAGTCCTCATTTGGTTGAACCTAAGCTTTTATACTTATCCAATTATTTCAATATTTGTTTGACATTAATTTATAATCTAATAATTTCTTATAATTTCCAGCCAAAGAATTAAATTTTCTGCATTTCTATTCATTTCCCTCCATACATCAAAGATGTATTATTTTTATACTAAATGTATAATCTAGCTCTCTTAACCGAATGCATGTATAAATCCCCTTAGTTTTCCACCTAAACTGAGCACTTCATCACCATTCAATCCTTATAAATTTTCCAGCAATTTCACTTAGTTAATTAAGTTAATGCATTATTTTCTAAGCTCTTAAGTCTAGCAATTTATTCAATTTTTCCAGCCTTTAAATTCTGTTTTAAATTTACTTGAATTGCATGAATTTAAGCTATCCTATATAAATTTTTTGCATTCTAATTAATCATGATATTATGAAATTTCCAGATTTTAACTCCCTTCTCATTACATGCATTGTGAAAAAAAAAATATGTTTTTGTTACTCTATTGTAACCAAGCCTATCCCTATCCAATTCAAATTTTTCTTATCAAATTTTTAATCATAAACATCTAAAAATGTATTATCTCAATTCAGATTAATCAATTTAAATAGATTCATCACATGCATAAATTTCTTTTCTTTGCATCTCTACATGGTTGAATATATTGTTCTAATCTTCCAATTTTCCTTGTTGAATTTTAATCCATAGAATTTCACATTGTACATTACCATTTCAGATTACATAATCTAATTTCACATTGACAATTCAACAATTTCCCCACAGTCCTCTATGTAGCCGAATCCTACAATTTTCCTACTAGCCTTAGCTCAAATTTTATTCATGCAACTTGAATTCAACATCACTTATATTACAAATTGCTACATTATTCCTTAAATTCCAGCAAATCAATCTTCTTAATTTTACTACATGTGGCCGAGTACTCCCTAATGTACCTACTGAATTTTTCTTCAATGTTTGTAATTTATCAATTTGTTCTACTAAAATCACACATGCATTCTTCCTTTTTCTAATTATCAACCAGTTTATACATAACTAAATTTTTCAGAATTGCAATTTCAATTAACTAAGACTCTAACTTCTCATGCATGTAAAATTTCTGGAAATTTAAACAAAACTAATTACACATATACATTAACATAACAGTAAGCACATTAGATTTCAAGAAATTGACAATATCCTTACCCCAAATTGCATTAGCAGAAACTCCTAGCTAATTTTCCCCAATTTGCTCAAACAAATTTCTGGAATTTCGGTTGGTTACCTACTGTCCTACACGGTTTGGAGCTGAATTAGAGATGTTCTTCACTAGCTGAACAGCCTAGGCACTCCTACCAGCCATGGAGTTCTCGGTTCCAGCTAGAAGTGCAGAATTCATGGCTGTTTCAACAAGTTTCTGCTATGGTGGAGGGTGAAAACGTGTTTGGTGAGCTTGGAAGGTAATAATCTAATCTAAAACTTATTCCTAAACATCCTACACAAACATGCAACAAATGATTTCTGATTTTTTTTGGCTGTTTGAAGGAAAAATCTGGAAGTGGGGGCTGCAATGCGTGGATGTCAATGGAGAAGAGCATAGATGTTGCATGCAAGTTTAGGAAGCTGTTCTAGGGTGGCTGGTGGCGTGGCTGGTGGCTGAATTGCTCGATTTTCCAGCTGGTGAGTGATGGTGGCGTGATGGAGAGGGGGAAGAGCTAAAGAGTTTTTCTGGTTTTGGCTTCCCTTAGCAGAAAACGTGAGTGAGAGGGGGGAAAAAAGGGAAACCAAATGCTGATTTATGCTTTTATATTTTCTGCATTTTTCAGTTTTATTAATTTTGAAAATTAAGTTACAATTTATATTTATATGATTTAAAAATTTAAATACACAATTGTAGAGAATTCTACATGAAATTTGATTTCCATACTCCTAGTGTACATATTTCAGCTTTTATATGTTTTTAACAATTGGATAATTAAGTGCAGATTTTTTTGCAATTTTAATCTACATAAATTCTGTTTTTTTTTTTCATACCTCTGATGTATATATATATCAACTTTCTATATGGTTTAACATAATAAAATTAAATTGCAAAATTAATATTTAATCTACATAAATTCTAGTCTTATATTTCTAATGTATATGTAACTACATTTTTCAAATTTAATATTCATACAATTTTATGGAACCCGACTTGTATCTTTCATAATTATATAAATATGTTCCAATTATATCTTTACACAAGGTTTACATCTATATATATTTTCAGATTTTGAAATTTATACCTAAGGTTATTGTATCTTAATGTTAGTAGCTTAATATTGTCAGATTTTGTTACATTACCATATTAAATTAATTTGCTTCATAATTAGTTTAATTAGCTTACTTAATGTGAGATCTGAGAATTTCAGACATATTTTATTGATGTAATAATAATTTGAAGTGTAATTTATTGAGCTAAGTGAATTGGGGAATGATAATTGGAGATTTATATGTTAAGTGTTTAAAATAAATGTGAAACTATGAGGACAGATCGATCTGGGAGAAGGAGAGATCGATCTGGTGAGTTATAAATGACAAGGAAGGAGGAATTTAAGGAGCAGATCGATCTGGGAGAAGGAGAGATCGATCTGGCGAGTTAAAAATGACAAGGAGGGAGGAATTTAAGGAGCAGATCGATCTCCAATGGAGAAGGATCGATCTCCTTATGATTCTGTTTGAGAGATGATCGATCTCATGAAGAAGAGATCGATCTCCAAATGGTTCTGTTTGGGAGAAGATCGATCTCCTCAAGGGGCAGATCGATCTCATAAAGCCATAAAGAGATCGATCTCACCCATCGACAGATTGATCTCCTAGGCATAAAATTGCCCAAATCGTCCCAAAAATTCAAATGCAGATCGATCTCATCAAGAGGCAGATCGATCTCCTACCCCCAGTCTATATAAGGAACCCCTATTTTTCTCCTGCAATTTCACTTTCTCTCTCTTCCAACCCCCATTTTTACCGAAACCTAACTTTCTCACTCATCCAGAGCACCCATTTTCGGCCAAATCAGAAGTTGTGGCAGGAAGGAAAGTTGTTCCTCATCAAAAGGAGAACAACATACTTGGAAATCGAAAGACGGATCGAATCGAGGCAAGAGATAAGCTCTCCACAAGTTTTGGGTAATTTCTAAACTTCGATCCTTCTATTTGAGGTGATTTTGGTGATGTTAGTTGTTAGCATTTCGTTGAAATAGCTGAGAAATGATTAGGGATTGATGAAATTACAATGTAGTTGGAGTAATGTTGATATTTGGCAATTTTGGTAATTTTGAGAATTTGAGCTATAAATAGAAATTTAGACAATGTGGTGAGTTAGCGTAGATGATTGGCATGAGAAACGTAGAATGTCGAGATGTTGTGAATGAGAGTGTAGTTTGGGGTAGAGCTACGAGAATCAAGAGATTTGAGGAGTTATGAGCAATTATGCTCAATTTTGAGAATTGAGGTTTATGAGATAATTGAGTATTGATGTTTTAACATCGTTTGGACAGCTCAGGAGTTCCAGAGTGGAATGCGAGGCTAGTCCGTGATACGGGGAAATGATTGCACTATACAAGGTGCAAAGAGGTAAGGGAAATCTAAACCATTTGTGTATGTGATTTGTAAACATTATAGCATGATTTGTGGTTTATAAAATAAGCATGTTGAGTGTTGTGTTGAGAAATAATTGCACACGATTTTATAGCCGGTTGGAGCCCATTATTTTTATGCGTTTATAAGCTAAGTGTGAAATTGCTTTATAAACCATCAAATTTGTGTGAGTAATGAATTGGGCTCTACGTTAAGGCAATATCGAGATTTGAGAAATGTGTGTGTGCTTTGCCGGTTGGAATTCGGTTTTATTATGTTTTGTGTTGAGTACAAAACGATTTTAAAATGAGTTTTATGAGGGAAAAACCATTATGAGTTCTACCTGAAGGCAAGCCAGTCTTGTGTGATAAGACTTAGGTGTGTAATTTTGAGTACACACCGGGCATTGCTCTGGTAGCATGTAAGCCCGATTTCTTCTCCGTTCTGGTAACGTGAGAATAACCCATTCTGTGGCTATGCCACGTATACTTGGTGGCCGTTGCCACGTGAGAAACCCCATTGGTGGCCGTTGCCACGTGATACCCCATTTGGTGGCCGTTGCCACGTGAGAAACCCCCTTGGTGGCCGTTGCCAAGTGATACCCCATTTGGTGGCCTTAGCCACGTGAGAAACCCTATTTGGTGGCCGTTGCCACGTGAGAACCCCTAATTAGTGGCCGTTGCCACGTGAAACTCTATTCAGTGGCTGTGCCACGTGTGAAATTAAATCAGTGGCTATGCCACGTGTGTGCATTATTATTATAGTGATTTTATCACGTATTTGAGAAAGTGTTTATCGCGTTATTTTCACATGCTTTGTTATTGCTCTAGACTGAGCCTTTTTACTTCATGTTTTCACATGATTTGAGACATGAGAATGTCGTTTTGAGTACTTTCATGCTATGAGTTTCAAATGAGTTTCACATACAAATAAATATTTTGTGATGTGCATTTTGGTTTATGAAATGAGTCCCTTACCCCCCTTACTGAGCGATTTAGAAGCTCACCCTGTTTTCTTTCCCCCCAGAGTTCTTCAAGTGAAAAAGGATCTCCCTGCGACGTACGGAGTAGTGGCTAGTGGAGGACTTGAGCTCCAGGCCATATATATTGTATTTTGAGGTACCTTTTATCTTTTCATGTACCCAAACGATTATTGTAATTGCAGACACTTTATGTACAACATTGTATGGGATGTATTAAGATTAATTAACTTGGAATTGAGTAATGTATATGATACAATATACACTATATTATGATAAGATCCTGAGGCATGATAACTATGATGATGTATGACACTGCACAGGAATGCGCCCTTAATTGTGAATTAATGAGTAAAAAGTTTTAAATTTACCCTATTTTCTGCATTTTCGGGGCGTGACATAGTTTTCTTGGTATCAGAGCTTAGGGTGTCTAGTACTGTCAGTGTCGGTTAAGTGAAATAGAATACATCCCAAGTGTCTGTAATAGTCTGGTCATGAACTGAAATTGAGGATTGAGATTTCAATCGATTCTGATATGTACGCGCAGGAGATGAGTTAAGATAGAGAATGAGTGGACGACGAGGTCGTTCGAGGAGGCAGGCAGAGTCCCCTCCGCCACCTGTCCCACAACCAGAGAGTCCTAACTCTCGATTTAATCGGATTGAGACAGATGTGAGGCAAGGTTTTGAGCAGATGGTAGCGTTATTCGCGCAACACTTTGTAGTTAATGCCTCGGGTACTACTCCTACACCACCACAAGGACCTCCCATACCCCCAGTACAGATGGACCCAGCGCCTCCTGTCACTCAGCCTGATGATAGAAGTATGGTCCAACTGAAGGATTTCCTGAAGATGAATCCACCCGCGTTTAGGGGAAGGAAGGATCCTACAGAGGCTGAGGAGTGGCTGACGGAGTTGAGAATTATATTTGATTATCTGGGGTGCACTGATGCTGAGAGGGTCAGTATGAGTATCTATATGTTGAAAGGGAGAGCTCGAGATTGGTGGGGTACTACCCAGGGTATTCTGATGTCCCACCAGGATGTGATTGGTTGGGAAGAGTTCCAGACAGCCTTTAGGACCCAATATGTACCACGAGCCGCCCAGAGAAAGAAACAGGCTGAGTTTTTGAGTTTGGTACAGGGTGACATGTCTGTGGATGACTATGAGAGCCAATTCACAGCGCTATTGAGATATGACCCAGAGACCTATAAGAATGAAGAGCTCCACACAGAGAAATTTGTGTATGGATTGAAGCCCATCATCAGAGATAGATTGATAGGGCTATGTATTACTGAGTTTGGAGATGCTCTGAGACGAGCACAAGAGATTGAAAGAGGAATTGAAATGGTACAATCCCAAAATGAGCTCAGAGCGGTCAATAGAGATAAGGGCAAGAGGCCAGTGATTTTCCAAACAGAGGCTCAGAGAAGTTCCTTCATAAGAGGAAGGATTGAGGTACAGAAGGGCAGATTAGAGAGACCCAGAGGTTACCCTAACATTAGAGAGACCCCTCGAGATGTCAGGCCTGAGACAAGGTTTTGCAGAAATTGTGGCCGAATGCATGAGGGGAGTTGTACTAGGTCGATCCATGGATGTTTTAGATGTGGAGACATGGGTCACATGGTGAAGGATTGCCCTTAACCTCATAAACCACATGTCTTGGAGCCCACTAGACAACAGCCTCAGAAAGTGAATCCCCCGAGACGGGCCACTGCTGCAAAGAAATGAAAGAGACCTGTTACCCAGGGACGTGTGTTTGCCCTAGATAAGGAGACCGCTGACACTTCTGTAGAAACTATAAGAGGTACACTCTCTGTCTGTAATCATAAGGCTCATGTGTTGATTGATTCAGGATCCGCGCATTCGTTTATTTCTGAGCATTTTGCATGTAGATTAAACTTAAAGTTTGAACCTCTAGAATATATACTACATGTAAATACCCCTATGCGTGAATCTTAGAGAACTGAGTTAATCTGTAGAGGATGTGAGATAAAGGTGGGAGATAGAGTGATGTTATCAGATCTAATCATGTTGAATATACATGGGTTTGATGTAATTTTGGGGATGGATTGGTTGGCAACCAATCGAGTGAGTTTAGATTGCTACACTAAGATTGTAACTTTCTCCCTACCTGAACCTTACAGTGTACGATTGAGATATTGAGGAAATGATTATGTGGATTTCTAGTAAGTAATTTGAGAATTTTGATATTATTTTGGAGAATATTAAATATGATTATTCATGTGAACGTTATGAGACACTCATCTCAGACGATGAGCGGGAACATCCGAGGATTGAGGATATACCTGTGGTATGTGAATTTCTGGATGTTTTCCCAGATGAATTGCCAAGTTTACCACCAGAGAGAGAGCTGGAGTTTACCATTGATTTGGTACCAGATACTCAGCCGATCTCTAAACCTCCTTACAGGATGGCATTAGTGGAACTTGAGGAATTTAAGAAACAACTACAGGAGTTATTGGATCAAGGGTTTATTAGACCTAGTGTTTCGCCGTGGGGAGCGCCAGTACTATTTGTTAAGAAGAAGGATGGTAGTCTCAGATTATGTGTAGACTACCGGTTGTTGAATAAAGCCACGGTGAAGAATAAATACCCATTGCCCAGGATTGATGATCTACTTGATCAGCTGAAAGGGGCATCAGTCTTTTCTAAGATTGATTTGAGATCGGGCTATCACCAATTGAGGATCAAGGAAGAAGATATTCCAAAGACGGCCTTCAGGACAAGGTATGGCCATTACAAATTTTTGGTGATGTCCTTTGGATTGACGAATGCCCCTGCAGCATTCATGAGATTGATGAACGAGGTGTTCAGAGACTATCTAGATAAATTTGTGATAGTCTTTATTGATGATATCCTAGTATACTCTCGGCCGTATGAGGAGCATGCACAGCATTTGTGGTTAGTACTTCAGATACTCCGAGATAAGCAATTATACGGAAAGCTTAGTAAGTGTGAGTTTTGGCTTAACCGGATAGCTTTCCTTGGTCATATAGTCTCAGAGGAAGGAGTATCAGTAGATCCAAGTAAAGTAGCAGCTGTGCTTAATTGGGAGAGACCGAGGACAGTTACTGAGGTACGAAGCTTCCTTGGTTTGGCAGGATATTACAGAAGATTTGTGGAAGGATTTTCCCGGATTACCGCCCCTTTGACTAAGCTCACGCGCAAAGAGACTCCATTTATATGGACTGATCAATGTGAGCTCAGTTTTCAGGAATTAAAGAGGAGGTTGACAGCGGCACCTGTGTTAACTATTCCTGAGGAATCAAGAGGATTTTCAGTGTATAGTGATGCATCTCATCAAGGATTGGGGTGTGTGCTTATGCAGCACAGAAGAGTGGTCATATATGGATCGCGACAACTGAAAGACCATGAGCGGAATTACCCCACGCATGATTTGGAGTTAGCCGCTGTGGTATTTGCTTTGAAGATCTGGCGACACTACTTATATGGGGAAAGATTCCAGATCTTCACTGATCATAAGAGTTTGAGATATCTCTTTGATCAGAAAGAGTTAAACATGAGACAAAGGAGATGGATGGAACTCCTTAAGGATTATGACTGCGAGATTCTATATCATCCGGGCAAGGCGAATGTAGTTGCTGATGCCCTGAGCAGGAAGAGTATGATATCTGCTATGATGATCAGGGAATGGGATTTACTGGAGCAGTTTACCGAACTTCGGATCAGAGTTAAAGAGGTAGAGACTGGATTTTTGGCTAGCTTGCGGATAGAGCCCAGGATCATGGATCAGATTAGAACTGGGCAGCGCAGTGATCAGAGATTGATAGATATGGTTAGCCAAGCTGAACAGAGTTCGCAGTCGGATCTCACCATCAGTGAGGATGGATTGTTGAGATTCAGAGGACAGATTTGTGTACCGGACGATGATACCCTGAAGAGACAGATACTGAGAGAATCCCACTGCTCACGATACACCATGCACCCAGGGAGTACTAAGATGTACCGAGACTTAAGAAAGGTGTATTGGTGGAGTGGTATGAAGCGAGACGTGGTAGAGTATATGGCCAGGTGTTTAGTAAGCCAGTAAGTGAAAGCTGAGCATCGGAAGCCCGGAGGACTACTACAGCCCTTACCTGTACCTACATGGAAATGGGAGCATGTCACCATGGATTTTATTATGGGTTTACCGAGGACCCGAAGAGGTCGTGACGCTATATGGGTCATTGTGGATAGATTGACCAAGAGTACCCACTTCCTTGCCATCAAGAGCACAGATACTGTGGATGCCTTAGCTGAGCTGTATGTCAGCGAGATAGCTAGATTACATGGGGCTCCAGTGAGTATTACTTCTGATAGAGATTCTCGATTTACTTCTAGATTTTGGACCCCATTTCAGGAGTCCATGGGATCTCGATTGAGTTTTAGTACCGCCTATCATCCTCAGACAGATGGTCAGTCAAAGAGGACTATTCAGACCCTGGAGGATATGTTGAGGGCGTGTACGATGGATTTTAAGGGATCATGGGATGATCACCTGCCCCTAGCATAGTTTGCATACAATAACAGCTATCATGCGAGTATTGGAATGGCACCCTTTGAGGCTCTATATGGTAGGAGGTGTAGATCCCCTGTAGCTTGGGAAGAAGTCAGTGACAGAAAGATAAATGCTCCCGAGCTTGTTGAGCAAGCCGTACAGAGTGTGAAACTCATATGTGAGAGGTTACGGGCTGCACAAAGTAGACAGAAAAGCTACGCGGATGTGCGTAAATGGCCACTCGAGTTTGAGGTTGGTGATGCAGTATTTCTGAAAATATCATCGAGTAAGGGTATCATGCGATTTGGGAAGAAAGGGAAATTGAGTCCTCGATACATAGGACCATTCGAGATTCTTGAGAGAGTGGGTGAGGTAGCTTACAGATTAGCATTACCCCCACAGATGTCCGGAATGCACAATGTTTTTCATGTGTCTATGTTGAGGAAGTACCACCCGGACCCTTCTCATGTCATAGAGTATGACGAGATGGACATTCAAGAGGATATGAGCTACACTGAGGAACCCGTCCGGATTCTCGATAGAAAGGAGAAGGTACTGAGAACTAAGAGCATCCCATTAGTGAAAGTTTTGTGGAAACATCACTCAATGGAAGAGGCAACGTGGGAACTAGAGAGTCTCATGAAGGAGAAATACCCCCATCTATTCGACTAGTTGAGTTGAATTTGGAGGACCAAATTCTATTTAAGGTGGGGAGGATGTGAGATCTGAGAATTTCAGACATATTTTATTGATGTAATAATAATTTGAAGTGTAATTTATTGAGCTAAGTGAATTGGGGAATGATAATTGGAGATTTATATGTTAAGTGTTTAATATAAATGTGAAACTATGAGGACAGATCGATCTGGGAGAAGGAGAGATCGATCTGGTGAGTTATAAAAGACAAGGAAGGAGGAATTTAAGGAGCAGATCGATCTGGGAAAAGGAGAGATCGATGTGGCGAGTTAAAAATGACAAGGAGGGAGGAATTTAAGGAGCAGATCGATCTCCAATGGAAGAGGATCGATCTCCTTATGATTCTGTTTGAGAGAGGATCGATCTCATGAGGAAGAGATCAATCTCCAAATGGTTCTGTTTGGGAGAAGATCGATCTCCTCAAGGGGCAGATCGATCTCATAAAGCCATAAAGATATCGATCTCACCCCTCGACAGATCGATCTCCTAAGCATAAAATTGCCCAAATCGTCCCAAAAATTCAAATACAGATCGATCTCCTACCCCCAGTCTATATAAGGAACCCCTATTTTTCTCTTGCAATTTCACTTTCTCTCTCTTCCAACCCCTATTTTTACCGAAACCTAACTTTCTCACTCATCCAAAGCACCCATTTCCGGCCAAATCAGAAGTTGTGGCAGGAAGGAAAGTTGTTCCTCATCAAAAGGAGAACAACATACTTGAAAATCGAAAGACGGATCGAATCGAGGCAAGAGATAAGCTCTCCACAAGTTTTGGGTAATTTCTAAACTTCGATCCTTCTATTTGAGTTGATTTTGGTGATGTTAGTTGTTAGCATTTCGTTGAAATAGCTGAGAAATGATTAGGGATTGATGAAATTACAATGTAGTTGGAGTAATGTTGATATTTGGCAATTTTGGTAATTTTGAGAATTTGAGCTATAAATAGAAATTTAGACAATGTGGTGAGTTAGCGTAGATGATTGGCATGAGAAACGTAGAATGTCGAGATGTTGTGAATGAGAGTGTAGTTTGGGGTAGAGCTACGAGAATCAAGAGATTTGAGGAGTTATGAGCAATTATGCTCGATTTTGAGAATTGAGGTTTATGAGATAATTGAGTATTGATGTTTTAACATCGTTTGGACAGCTCAGGAGTTCCAGAGTGGAATGCGAGGCTAGTCCGTGATACGGGGGAAACGATTGCACTATACGAGGTGCAAAGAGGTAAGGGAAATCTAAACCATTTGTGTATGTGATTTGTAAACTATTATAGCATGATTTGTGGTTTATAAAACAAGCATGTTGAGTGTTGTGTTGAGAAATAATTGCACACGATTTTATAGCCGGTTGGAGCCCATTATTTTTATGCGTTTATAAGCTGAGTGTGAAATTGCTTTATAAACCATCGAATTTGTGTGAGTAATGAATTGGGCTCTACGTTAAGGCAATATCGAGATTTGAGAAATGTGTGTGTGCTTTGCCGGTTGGAACTCGGTTTTATTATGTTTTGTGTTGAGTACAAAACGATTTTAAAATGAGTTTTATGAGGGAAAAACCATTATGAGTTCTACCTGAAGGCAAGCTAGTCTTGTGTGATAAGACTTAGGTGTGTAATTTTGAGTACACACCGGGCATTACTCTGGTAGCATGTAAGCCCGATTTCTTCTCCGTTCTGGTAACGTGAGAATAACCCATTCTGTGGCTATGCCACGTATACTTGGTGGCCGTTGCCACGTGAGAAACCCCATTGGTGGCCGTTGCCACGTGATACCCCATTTGGTGGCCGTTGCCACGTGAGAAACCCCCTTGGTGGGCGTTGCCACGTGATACCCCATTTGGTGGCCGTAGCCACGTGAGAAACCCTATTTGGTGGCCGTTGCCACGTGAGAACCCCTAATTAGTGGCCGTTGCAACGTGAAACTCTATTCAGTGGCTGTGCCACGTGTGAAATTAAATCAGTGGCTATGCCACGTGTGTGCATTATTATTATAGTGATTTTATCACGTATTTGAGAAAGTGTTTATCGCGTTATTTTCACATGCTTTGTTATTGCTCTAGACTGAGCCTTTTTACTTCATGTTTTCACATGATTTGAGACATGAGAATGTCGTTTTGAGTACTTTCATGCTATGAGTTTCAAATGAGTTTCACATACAAATAAATATTTTGTGATGTGCATTTTGGTTTATGAAATGAGTCCCTTACCCCCCTTACTGAGCGATTTAGAAGCTCACCCTGTTTTCTTTCCCCCCAGAGTTCTTCAAGTGAAAAAAGGATCTCCCTGCGACGTACGGAGTAGTGGCTAGTGGAGGACTTGAGCTCCAGGCCATATATATTGTATTTTGAGGTACCTTTTATCTTTTCATGTACCCAGACGATTATTGTAATTGCAGACACTTTATGTACAACATTGTATGGGATGTATTAGGATTAATTAACTTGGAATTGAGTAATGTATATGATACAATATACACTATATTATGATAAGATCCTGAGGCATGATAACTATGATGATGTATGACACTGCACAGGAATGCACCCTTAATTGTGAATTAATGAGTAAAAAGTTTTAAATTTGCCATATTTTTCGCATTTTCGGGGCGTGACACTTAAATTTAAGATTTTCACTTCCTAATTATCATGAATTTTCCATTTAATCGAATTCATCATGGTTCCTTCTAAATTTCGGTCACTATATTAATCTACTTACATGCATTAAATTTATTTCTACATTCATGAATATTTAGCCTAATGTCAAATGGTAAATTATCTTAGTCTATCCTAATTTAATCACTTGAATATATTTCAACTATATAAATTGTGTTCATGACAAAATCTTAAACATATATTATACATAATGAAATCAATTTATATTCTCTCTATATAATTTATCTTTGTTATATTTTATTTATATTAGACTCTAATTTTCGTTTTCAATACTATTCTTACCTAATTTCATCAATTCTTAAACTAAAATTACACCAAAATTATTATTCTAAGTGGTGTAAACCGAAATAATCCTTATTCTAATTATATTTGTCCTATCTCTTAATTAGATTAAATCTTCCTATCCGTAAACTAATCCCGACTTAACATATGTAGCAACAAAACATTGGTATAGGCAATTTGCGATCTTACAGTTGTTCATTTACTATCAACCGAAAAGAAGAAACCTAAGAGTATTCATAGTGATACTACTTTAAACAACTTCCAACTTAATACATCCCACAAAATACAACTGTGCGTACATGATCTGAAATAAAACACCCATATATATATATATGTGTCGTCAGTCGCATATACCTCAGAAATCCAAAAACTGCTCACTAGATAGATGGAGTCAGCAAGAACGTGAAGCTCACCCCATGAATCTAATCTGAAAAGTGTTGGAAAAGAGGGGTGAGCAACCACACGCTTAATAAGAAATTTACATAACCGAAGCTAGTAAAATACCATGCAAACACACCATGCAGTGGTAAATTATGATAATTATGCAACGATGCCATGCATGTTTCATTAAAGACAATGTTGCTTATGCTTCGATTAAGACATGCTTGCATAGCTAAAATTTATGCATCGTTAAGCAAATTTAAATTCCAAAAGAAACACTTAGAAATTCTCGAAAAACCGACTCACTTATCAAAATGTGCAATTCTGTCAAAATGCATGCATGGGCAAAGCTTGCATAATTCAATACAACTGAATGAGAATGTGACAATTTTCGCAACTAGTCATGGAACTAAGTACTCAAACAATATCACTAATATTAATGAAAACGCCTATGGCCATAGTGACTATCGCCCTGTCCTAACTGATTAAGTTTCGGACTAGGGTGCTAAAGACGGGATCAGGGTCTAACGGTATTAGGTAGCAATAACATCTCAATGCCACAAAGGCATCCCTGTGAAGCACTTGGAACCATAGGGCAATCACACAGAACCTCCTACCGGGTGCTAGAGATGGCTTTCACAGGACATGACTGCCACACAGGTATAACAGGGTTTCCAACAATCTCAAACATAACATTTCGATGGGTATACTCATATAAATCATAAATCATCCCAATTTCTCAATTTACCAGTATGGGAAAAACAACCCATCAATTTAAAAACAACTGGTATTGTCATATTCACAATTCAGAAAATCAATTCAAGCTTTCTAAAAAATGTGGTTAAAATAACTCATGCAAACTAGCTTCGAATGTCAAGCAGGCTGAATGGAGTTACATAATCATGATGAAATGCTCACACGCACATGATATTAACATTTCAAAAATCAGCGTGTATACAATTCTTGCAACTTTATGCTTTCTCCAAAACACAGTCAAAGAGCCCATGCAACAAGTTTACATTTGTTAACAAAACTGAATGAGGTGATAAAATTGGCAGTAAAATGCTTGCACACATATAATTTATAACACCTCAAAATATATTTTACAAAGCATTCAATTTTCATGGTATAATAAGGGTAAGTCCATTCTGATGCAATTGAACAATAATTGCAGAAAATCGATAAAATGAGGTAAGGTAGATTTTAAATCTAAATACGGCCTAGCTAACTAACTAAACTAACAACTTACGTTTCCGTGTAAAAATCTTACCTAATCCTAGGGCACTCTACTAACCACATCCATGTAAATCCCTTACCACACAATAGCGACGCGCACAACTGTACCATTTTCGCCTTAGACGTGCATATATGCGCCTAAGCTTCCTTAGCACCTGATGAAGTAGTAGCTACAAATTAACATTTAAGGGCAAAATGTTATTTATCATTCATACATGAATAAATAAAATTTCAGCACTTTCAACACTCATAAGATAGATTTTTAATATTATAGTTAATCCTTGTCACTTGTGCCCATAGTTGGCTAAATCGATTTTCACCTCTCCAATTAACATTTTCATCCTTTGCAACATATCACGTAACATATTTTAAAGTTTTTTTCAGAAATTTTGAATTAAACTAAGGGGTTCAGTTTATGGCTTCTACTTATCTATCTCGGTTTATTATAAGTTCACCAAGCCAGTTTACTTTGTTTCACTACAAATTCAGCCATGAAAATTTTAAAAGCTAAGCTAACACTATTGTGATTTACTAGTTTCAAGCTTAACAACTACTCAATTGAAAATCCCCAATCATTTGTCATGGCCAAGACTTACCTCTAGTATTTCTGCCTGCTTAGCATAAGCATTGGTTCTACCAATCATAGAATAACATCATTTGCATTATGCTTCTATGGTTTTATTCTTAAAATCAAACTGGCTAATCTTTCTTAATCATCTTAAAATTGTCGAATGCTGTCACACCTAGTGACCCGACCTCAAACGTATACGTGTAATGCTAAGCGAAATCGTGTTATAAGATAGCATAAATGTTTCTATGGATCGTTTTACTTGTTGTTTTGTGTCCAGTGTAGGAACCATGCTACTTGATGCCGACTACGCCCACTCTAAGTGACCTAGACGTGTATCTGCAAGTGCACAGGTCGTACAAGTAATAATGGGATTTGAGCCCCGAATTATCGTCCCACAGAGAAGCTAAATTGCCTAATTAACTATCGATTAATCTTATCATAAGTATATCCTAGCTAATTATGAATGTTTAGTGGGTGATCTACAAGGCTGAAATTAAAAATACTGAAAACAATAAAAATTATAAAATAAAGAAAATAAAACAGACAAAAATTACTTACAAAGCTCCGAGCAATTAAAACAAATACCTACAAAAGTTAATTAAAATAGTTAAAATTAATCAATGCAAATAAACTAAAATGCAAAATAAAATAAAATAATATTACTATGGTTCGAGAGAAAGTAAAAGTCTCTACTCGGACACTACAGTGGAAGTGTGTTGAATCAAGAACAGATAGTAAGCGTCTTTATTATGGACGCTTTATTCTGTCTCCACTTATGAAAGGCCAAGCCGACACAATAGGCATTGCGATGTGAAGAGCTTTGCTTGGAGAAATAGAAGGAACATGCATTACACGTGCAAAATCTGAGAAAATACCACACGAATATTCTACCATAGTAGGTATTCAAGAATCAGTACATGAAATTTTAATGAATTATGAAAATAAAGAAACAAAATTAATTAGACTAGAATTAAACAAACTTAAAATAAAATATGCATGTAATTAAACTACTTAATAAAAAAGCAAATTAAGCTAACCTAAAGTCTAATAAAATAAAACTTCTATTAATCCTAAAGAAATTCTTAAATCAAACTAAGAAATTAACTACCTATAAAATGGTCCTAATTAAATCTAACTCTAACTAATTACTACTAATAAAACAAAATCTAAATAATGCATGAGAACTTAATATTTTTGGATTTTTAAATTTAAAATGGAGACTAAATTAAAAATGCGTGAAACAAGTTTAATCTAAATTAATTCTAAATGCAACTCATAAATTCTACACTAACATTAAGTCCTAAATCCTATTATAAGAAAATCAACTATTAACATAAATTAAAACTAAGCTTAAACTAAGTAACAAAGACAATATAACAGACATGCAAATTCAATTTCAAAATTCCTACTTTTACCTAAGTTAAGAAATGATGCATAAAAATGTTGAGCAATTAAGATAAGACATGATAAATAAAATGTGGAGATTAAACAATTCCAAACGTGGCCTTAAGCTAATTGCCTGCTAGCTCGCTACACCCGTGCACTGTACTGTGCACATTGCATCATTTCTAGGTGCAATCTTGCTCCTGCTCCATTCCCTGCAACACAGCAGCCCATACTGCCACCTTACTGCTTATCAGTTTGCATCCACGACATGCACCAGCTTAATTCCCTGCCCGGTTCAGCACTGCTCTGCTTCAGTCACCACATCCTTCTGCACTTGTCCTTTATACTTTACTACTGCGGCCACTTCAGTACAAGCATTCAGTGTTACCAGCTGCTGTAACATTTTTCTGCTCTGCACAATGCCGCACCTTCTATAAAATCCGATTTTATTTAAAACACGAAATGATAAAAAAATCAAATGAAAGATTGAAATAGTAGTCCCGAACATGTGCAAGGGTAAAACGGTCAAATGATCGAAATTCGATATTTATCGTGACAAGAAAATTTAATTAAAAATATATGATTGAGAAATCTTGATCAATAGCGAAGAAATAATTAAATTTCAGGTTAAATTGATCAAGATACGAATTTATTGGAATAAATCAAAATTTTCACGTCGAAAAATAATCCTGAAAGTATTCAGAAAAATATATCGAAAAGGTAAAATCGGACTGATAAATTCATTTACGGATTAAATGAATTTAATCTTAATTTTTGGGATATTTTTAAAATTTTATTATTATTTTAATGAATAAAATAATAATAACAATCTATTATAAATAAAAGGAAAAAAACTGAAACTGAATTGGAAAATCGCGGAGAGAGAAACCCGCAGAACCCAAAACGCGAAACAAAGCCGCTGAGGAAGAGAGCACCGACGAGCCACCACCGACGCCGGATGAGGCACCACGACCACCGAAAAAGGAAGAGGACGTCGACATGAACCACCAGCGGCAAGGACACGCTCCACCGATGCTGGATGCCGACGAATCGAAGAGGAAAAGTAGCGGAGGAAAAGAGGGAATCCGACGGCCACCGATGGTGATTGGTCTCGATCGAGGCCAGCCGAGTGTTTCCCAGGCTGAGATGCGTCGAACGACGACAATGGCACGTCGGGAACCGGTCGGACGACGCCAACACGACCAAAGGAGCCCTAAATCGGTCGGTGGTTTAGTGAAGAAGCTTCTGCGCTGAACCGAACCGGACCGGTTCAGCCAAAAAGAAAAGGAAAAGAAGAAAAAAAAGGAAAAGAAAAAGAGGGAAAATTAGAAAAACTTCCAGTGATGCAATCGAGCTACTGGTAAGTCGGTAAGCTTGAATTAACCGATTTAAATTTTGAAATATTTAATTTGATTAATATTCGACTGAAAGTTTACCCAGAAAAATATTTAATTATGTAGCTCGACAATTGACATCAAACGAGAGCTCAAGATAGCTTCGATTTACGTACTATCATGAAATCTCGGGCAAGTAACCCTTATTTACGACAATTTACATCGTTATGCATGTTAGAAATTTATCGCATAAATTACCGATTTAATTTTCGCATTAAATGAATTATATTCTGAAAATTGAGATACATTGTCGTAAATGATTAATTTAGCTATCCGAGAGTTTAAAATGAGGCTCAATAAATATTGATGGGCCTAATAAGCCCAATAGGCCTCAATAATGTGAATAGTAAGTGAAAAACGGTCTTAAGGCCGATTAAGGCCCATTATGGTGCAATCAGGCACAATATGGGTAAACGGGCCCAATGATTTAAATTAAGCCCAGAAAATATGAAATACAATTAAATATATTGTATTTAACTTGATGAATATTTATTCGCAGTTTCGGGGATTGGATTCAGAGCAAATCGGATTGCGTGACGAGATAGCAGTGCAAAGGTCAGACTGTACAGAAAAATGAGGCAGGAGAATTGTGTGAGTAGCTAGAGGTAGCTATGTGTACTTTAAATAGCTTTTGTATACACTGAATAAGTATGTATACATTGATATTGTACAAAGGTCCTAAAAATAGTTTAAAGATTTTAAGGACTCAGAATAAGAAAAGACTATTTTACCCCTATTGAGGGAAGTTTACCTAAGGATGGTGAAAGCATGACATGCATGAATTGCATGATTTAAGGAATTTTCTGAATTAAGGAATTTTCTTGGTTTTTAAGCAAAGCAAATCGATAGATTGGCCAGTAATTGCATAAATTTCACAATCTAACACTACATAAGTGTTATTAAGATTTAAATGAAAATTATTTGGGAAATAGGCCAACTATCAAGTTTAAATGGAAACAGATAGTGCTGGTGTATAGCTTGCACTATATCTGAGTTTGTGAGTGTGCATAAAACGTGCTTGAGTGGTTGCTCGCACCGATTTGTGTGACATCATATGCATGAAATGTGCTAGAGCAATTGCTCGCACTGATTTTATTATTGTGAAATGCATAAGAGCTGTTGGAGCCTAGTTCGCACTCTGTTTTGACTGTTTTGACTTGTTTTGCCTTGATATGCATAAAAAGGTGCTAGAGCGAGCTTAGCTCGCATCCTGTTTTGATATGAAATTTGCATAAAGCCGTGCTGGAGTGTAACTCGCATGAGATTTGATTTATTTATGCATAAAAGCATACTGGAGTGTAACTCGCACGAGATTTGATTTATTGATGCATAACACTGTGCTGGAGCTTGCTCGCACAAAGTTTTATATGGATTTATAACTCATTTTAAAGACGTACTAGAGTACTACTCATATGTAGATTTTACTGATTTTTATGAAACAGTGCTAGAGCTTGGCTCGAATAAGATTTTCTGATATCATGAATATGCATGGAGCCGTGCCAGAGCTTCGTTCGCATAGGGATTTATATTACATGCATATAGTCGTGTTGGGACCTCCTGTAGACTCTGTGTCACAGTGAGATGATATATCCACACGTGCATACTGAGACAGATATGGTATGGGTGGATAAGACCTATTGGAAGCACCCTTGACTGAGCTTGGGTTCACGGAGTACGTTATACCGTGTATGTCACGTGGAGTATGCTGTATCGTGGGGATTCTTGGAGTGGAGTGGCATTAGCCATGAGGCAGCAAGCCTTGCCCTCACATCCTAATGTTAAGCTGTTCTGGCGGGTAGGATGGACCCACCTCCTATTTCAGGTGTGATACCCCGCACAGAGTTTGACAGAGGGATCAAAAAGAGTCCGACAGAGAGATCGGACAGTATTGAGACACGCTACATGAGGTTGGATCGGAGTGGGAAGAATATTTTGGGAGCTAATTACTCAGAGTATGTATGAGATTTGAGGGCAAGTTGGAGCATTGGTGGAAGTCCTCTTCGACCCATCTTAAGAGTTAGACATCCAGAATGGACTTGAAAAATAATTCTAGATGTTTTTCGGTGACAGAATATCCCGAACATTGCTTAAAGGAAATTACAGATAAAATTCTTTACTCTGACCCAAAGGAACTGGTTGATTAACGAGTATGAATCTCAATTTATATACCTGCCCAGATATGACTCTGACACTATGAACAGTGAGAGTCGGGATGTCTGAAAGTTCATGGAAGGGCTTAGATTGTCAATTAGAGTCTGATTGGGCCGTTAGATATCACTACTTATGCCGAGGCAGTGCGGAGACTACAGTTGTGTGAAAAAGATCATGAGTTACACGCCTGTGAGATTGAGAAAGGTAGTAAGGGCCGAAATAGAGACAGAAGAGAATAGAGAATGACATGATGTCAGAACAAAAAAAAAGTAGTTTGGTAAAAGCTTAGAGCTGTTGAGTCACTGGGTAAAATGATTGGTAACCCCAGTGTATCCAATTGCAGCACTTTTGAGGGGTATTGTGATTGGAGGACCCTGACGTGCTACGGAGCAGTGTAACAGTGTAACAGTGTAGTAGTGTAAACAATGTAGGATGTATGGTAGATACCACGAAAATAAGATGTTGGATAAGGGCGAGTGTATGCCTTGGACTAGGACACTACTGATGTTTCATCTGATGTGGTGGAAGATACCACACTGGTTATGAATAATGAAGTAATTATTTTAATTGATCTTGGTGCCACGCATTAATTCATACCGCCTTCAGTTGCTTATAAGCGAGTGAAAGATGTGAAGCCTGTACCCTTAGACAAGATGAGGATGATAGTTAGCTGGTTAGCTATAACTAAATATTGGTATAGGGATTGTAAGTTGAAAACAGGGAAAAAAAGATATGTGAGCCAATTTTATTCAATGGAATATGAATAATTTTGAAGTAATATTTAAGAATAGATTGATTCAGCTGCAAACTATGCTGTTTAGATTGCTATCCTAAGATAGTGATGCTTTCACCCCTAAAAAGTGTATTGTAAGTTTTAACAAGTAATGAAAGATTTTGTTATAAGTGATATATGAAAGGAGATAAGCTTTGAGATGTAATAGATCCTGAATATGAGATATATTGGAATAAGATGTGTATGCAAGGTAAGGATATCTTTGTTATGTAAAGTAAATTGGATTAAGCGATATGTAGTGAATATTAATTGCGGCCAATGATAAGGAGAGGATATATATCCACACCCAGTCTATGTGGTCAAGTCTGAGGGTTAATAAATGTATTTCAAAATACTTCTCCGCCTGAAGACTTGATAGCGTCTAGAAGCGTACAGATAACCTATAAATTGAAATCGATAGTCATAATATATACATTTAAAATTTGGGTACCTTTGTTGGTAGATAAGAAATATAGAATTCGATTAATCATGAAGGTTTAAAAATTAAAATTTTATAAAAGCCGTTAATATAAGAAAAAGGAAATGACGTGGGTTAGTATCTTGAACGGAAGCGATTTCAAAATGACATTATACGTTTATGCGTACATAGGTCAAGGATATGGGTGATTGAAATATTTAGTGGAACTCAACTACGATGAGGTATTTAAACCATACCTGGACCGATTGGTTGTCATCTTTAGTGATGATATTTCGATGTATTCGAAGTCCAAGGAAGAGCATGAGTAGGAACTGAAAACTGTCTTATAGACAAGGTGTTGTGAGTTTCTTGAAATGGGCTGCTCAGTTGATACGTCTCAATTAGAAAAAGATTGCATGCCAGTGGGATGATAAGTAAGAGAGGCTTCCATGAGTTTTGGTATATTGAAGTAATAAATTGACTACCATAATTATTCTCACCATAACCAACAGCTTAAGAGGTTTCAGTGTGTATGGATACCTCAAAATAAGGATTGGGCTATGTATTGATGTAAAATGGGAAGATAGTCGTTTATGGACCCAGATAGTTCAAGGACCATGAGAGAAACTATCCGACCTATGATTTAGAGTTGGCAACTATAGCATTTACACTAAAAGTATGGCGCCACCACTTATACGGTGAGAAATTTTGGGTATGCACTGATCGTAAAAGCCTCGAGTATCTGTTTTCACAAAAAGAGTCGAATATGATAACAAAAAGGGTTAGAGCTTCTGAAGGATTATGATTGTGAACATTATAGCACCCAAGAAAGGCTAATGTAATGGCTGATGCCTTGAATAGAAAGAGCCTTGGGATGGTATCACATATGATGGTCAGGGAGCATGAGCTGCTAGAGCAGTTGTGAGCCTCAGTAGTGATGTGATCCCTTCTTATGATAATAGTGATTTTGTGACAGCTAGCCTGAGGTTAGAACCGGATTTGTGTGATCGGATTTACCAGGCTTAGCGTAATGATTGTAAAGGAGCCGCTGTCAACCTCCTCTTTAATTCCTGAAAACTGAGCTCACATTGATCAGTCCATATAAATGGAGTCTCTTTGCGCGTGAGCTTAGTCAAAGGGGCGGCAATCCGAGAAAATCCTTCCACAAATCTTCTGTAATACCCTGCCAAACCAAGGAAGCTTCGTACCTTAGTAACTGTCCTCGGTCTCTCCCAATTAAGCACAACTTCCACCTTGCTTGGGTCCACTGATACTCCTTCCTCTGAGACTATATGACCAAGGAAAGCTATCTGGTTCAGCCAAAACTCACACTTACTAAGCTTCCCATATAATTGCTTATCTCGGAGTATCTGAAGTACTGACCACAAATGCTGTGCATGCTCCTCATACGACCGAGAGTATACCAGGATATCATCAATAAAGACTATCACAAATTTATCTAGATAGTCTCTGAACACCTCGTTCATTAATCTCATAAACGCTGCAGGGGCGTTCGTCAATCCAAAGGACATCACCAGAAATTCGTAATGGCCATACCTCGTCCTGAAGGCCGTCTTTGGAATATCTTCTTCCTTGATCCTCAATTGGTGATAGCCCGATCTCAAATCAATCTTAGAAAAGACTGATGCCCCTCTCAGCTGATCAAGTAGATCATCAATCCTGGGTAATGGGTATTTATTCTTCACCGTGGCTTTATTCAACAACCGGTAGTCTACACATAATCTGAGACTACCATCCTTCTTCTTAACAAATAGTACTGGCGCTCCCCACGGCGAAACACTGGGTCTAATAAACCCTTGATCCAATAACTCCTGTTGTTGTTTCTTCAATTCCTCAAGTTCCACTAATGCCATCCTGTAGGGAGGTTTAGAGATCGGCTGAGTATCTGGTACCAAATCAATGGTAAACTCCAGCTATCTCTTTGGTGGTAAACCTGGCAATTCATCTGGGAAAACATCCAAAAATTCACACACCAGAGGTATATCCTCAATCCTCGGATGTTCCCGCTCATCGTCTGAGATGAGTGTCTCATAACCTTCACATGAACAATCATATTTAATATTCTCCAAAATAATATCAAAATTCTCAAATTACTTACTAGAAATCCATATATTCATTTCCTCAATATCTCAATCGTACACTGTAAGGTTCAGGTAGGGAGAAAGTTACAATCTTAGTGTAGCAATCTAAGCTCACTCGATTGGCTGCCAACCAATCCATTCCCAAAATTACATCAAATCCATGTATATTCAACATGATTAGATCTGCTAACATCCCTCTATCTCCCACATTTATCTCACATCCCCTACAGATTAACTCAGTTCTCTGGGATTCACGCATAGGGGTATTTACATGTAGTATATATTCTAGAGGTTCAAACTTCAAGTTTAATCTACATGCAAAATGCTCAGAAATAAATGAATGCGTGGATCCTGAATCAATCAACACATGAGCCTTATGATTACAGACAGAGAGTGTACCTCTTATAGTTTCTACAGAAGTGTCAGCAGTCTCCTTATCTAGGGCAAACACACGTCCCTGGGTAACAGGTCTCTTTCCTTTCTCTGCAGCAGTGGCCCGTCTCGGGGGATTCACTCTCTGAGGCTGTTGTCTAGTGGGCTCCAAGACATGTGGTTTCTGAGGTTGAGGGCAATCCTTCACCATGTGACCCATGTCTCCACATCTAAAACATCCATGGATCGACCCAGTACAACTTCCCTCATGCATTCGGCCACAATTTCTGCAAAACCTTGTCTTAGGCCTAACATCTCGAGGGGTCTCTCTAATGTTAGGGTAACCTCTGGGTCTCTCTAATCTGCCCTTCTGTACCTCAATCCTTCCTCTTCTGAAGGAACCTCTCCGAGCCTCTGTTTGGAAAATCGCTGGCCTCTTGCCCTTATCTCTAGTCACTACTCTGAGCTCATTCTGGGATTGTACCATTTCAATTCCTCTTTCAATCTATTGTGCTCGTATCAGAGCATCTCCAAACTCAGTAATACATAGCCCTATTAATCTATCTCTGATGACGGGCTTCAACCCATACACAAACTTCTCTGTGCGGAGCTCTTCACTCTTGAAGGTCTCTGGGTCATATCTCAATAGCGCGGTGAATTGGCTCTCATAGTCATCCACAGACATGTCACCCTGTACCAAACTCAAAAACTCAGCCTGTTTCTTTCTTTGGGCGGCTCGTGGTACATATTGGGTCCTAAAGGCTGTCTGAAACTCTTCCCAACCAATCACATCCTGGCGGGACATCAGAATACCCTGGGTAGTACCCCACCAATCTCGAGCTCTCCCTTTCAACATATAGATACTCATACTGACCCTCTCAGCATCGGTGCACCCCAGATAATCAAATATAATTCTCAACTCCGTCAGCCACTCCTCAGCCTCTGTAGGATCCTTCTTTCCCCTAAACACGGGTGGATTCATCTTTAGAAAATCCTTCAGTCGGACCATACTTCTATCATCAAGCTGAGTGACGGGAGGTATTGGGGGTATGGGAGGTCCTTGTGGTGGTGTAGGAGTAGTACCCGAGGCATTAACTCCAAAGTGTTGCACGAATAACGCTGCCATCTGCTCAAAACCTTACCTCACATCGATCTCAATCCGATTAAATCGAGATTTAGGACTCTCTGGTTGTGGGGCAGGTGGCGGAGGGGACTCTGCCTGCCTCCTCGAATGACCTCGTCGTCCACTCATTCTCTATCTTAACTCATCTCCTGCGCGTACATATCAGAATCGATTGAAATCTCAATCCTCAATTTCAGTTCATGACCAGACTATTACAAACACTTGGGATGTATTCTATTTCACTTAATCGACACTGACAGTACTAGACACCCTAAGCTCTGATACCAAGAAAACTCTGTCACGCCCTCGGAAGTGCGGAAAATAGGGCTAATTTAAAACTTTTTACTCATTAATTCACAATTAAGGGTGCATTCCTGTGCAGTGTCATACATCATCATAATTATCATGCCTCAAGATCTCATCATAATATAGTATATATTGTATCATATACATTACTCAATTCCAAGTTAATTAATCCTAATACATCTCATACAATGTTATACATCAAGTGTCTGCAATTACAGTAACTGTCTGGGTACATGAAAAGATAAAAGATACCTCAAATACAATATATGGCCTGGAGCTCAAGTCCTCCACTAGCCACTACTCCGTACGTCGTAGGAAAACCCTTTTCACTTGAAGAAATCTGGGGGGAAAGAAAACAGGGTGAGCTTCTAAATCGCTCAGTAAAGGGGGTAAGGGACTCATTTCATAAACCAAAATGCACATCACAAAATATTTATTTGTATGTGAAACTCATTAATCTCATTTGAAAACCATAGCATGAAAGTACTCAAAACGACATTCTCATGTCTCAAATCATGTGAAAACATGAAGTAAAAAGGCTCAGTCTAGAGCAATAACAAAGCATGTGAAAATAACGGGATAAACGCTTTCTCAATGAACGTGATAAAATCACTAAAATAGTAATGCACGTGGCACAGCCACTAAACACACGTGGCATAGCCACTGATTTAAATTCACACGTGGCATAGCCACTAAACACACGTGGCATGGCCACTGATTTAAATTCACACGTGGCATGGCCACTGATTTAAATTCACAAGTGGCATAGCCACTAAACACACGTGGCATGGCCACTGATTTAAATTCACACGTGGCATAGCCACTAAACACACATGGCATGGCCACTGATTTAAATTCACACGTGGCATAGCCACTAAACACACGTGGCATAGCCACAGGATAGGGTTTCACGTGGCAGCGGCCACTAATTAGGGATTCTCACGTGGCAACGGCCACCAATAGGGTTTCTCATGTGGCAACGGGCACCAAATGGGGTTTCTCACGTGGCAACGGCCACCAAAGGGGGTTCTCACGTGGCAACGGCCACCAATAGGGGTTTCTCACGTGGCAACGGCCACCAAAGGGGGTTCTCACGTGGCAACGGCCACCAATAGGGTTTCTCACGTGGCAACGGCCACCAAATGGGGTATCACGTGGCAACGGCCACCAATGGGATTTCTCACGTGGCAACGGACACCAAAGGGGGTTTCTCACGTTACCGGAACGGAGAAGAAATCGGGCTTACATGCTACCAGAGCAATGCCCGGTGTGTACTCAAAATTACACACCTAAGTCTTATCACACAAGACTGGTTTGCCTTCACGTAGAACTCATAGTGGTTTTTCTCTCATAAAACTCATTTGAAAACCGTTTTGTACTCAACACAAAACATAATAAAACCGAGTTTCAACCGGCAAAGCACGCACACATTTCTCAAATCTCGATATTGCCTTAACGTAGAGCCTAATTCATTACTTCACACAAATTCGATGGTTTATAAAGCAATTTCACACTCAGCTTATAAACGCATAAAACAATGGGCTCCAACCGGCTATAAAAACCGTGTGCAATTATAACTCAACACAACACTCAACATGCTTGTTTTATAAATCACAAATCATGCTATAATAGTTTACAAATCACATACACAAATGGTTTAGATTTCCCTTACCTCTTTGCACCTCGTATAGTGCAATCGTTTCCCCCGTATCACGGACTAGCCTCGCATTCCACTCTGGAACTCCCGAGCTGTCCAAACGATGTTAAAACATCAATACTCGATTATCTCATCAACCTCAATTCTCAAAAATTGAGCATAATTGCTCATAACACCTCAAATCTCTCGATTCTCGTAACTCTACCCCAAACTACACTCTCATTCCCAACATCTCAATGTTCTACATTTTTCATGCCAATTATCTATGCTAATTCACCACATTGTCTAAATTTCTATTTATAGCTCAAAATTCCTAAATTGCCAAATATCATTATCACTCCAACCACATTGCAATTTCACCAATCCCTAATCATTTCTCAGCTATTTCAACACAATGACAACCACCATTATCATCAAAATCATCTCAAATATCAAGATCGAGGTTTAGAAATTACCCAAAGCTTGTGAGACGCACAACCCATGCCTCGATTCGATTCGTCCTTCGATTTCCAAGTATGTTGTTCTCCCTTTGATGAGGAACAACTTTCCTTCTTGCCACAACTTCTGATTTGGCCAGAAATGGGTGCTTTGGAGGAGTGAGAAAGCTAGGTTTCGGTAAAAATGGGGGTTGGAAGAGAGAGAAAGTGAGATTGCAGGAGAAAAATAGGGGTTCCTTATATAGGCTGAGGGTAGGAGATCGATCTGGCCCTTGATGAGATCGATTTGCATTTGAATTTTTGGGACGATTTGGGGCAATTTATGCCTAGGAGATCGATCTGTCGAGGGGTGAGATCGATCTCTTTATGGCTTTATGAGATCGATCTGCTCCTTGAGGAGATCGATCTTCTCCCAAACAGAATCCTTTGGAGATCGATCTCTTCCTCATGAGATCGATCTTCTCTCAAACAGAATCATAAGGAGATCGATCCTCTTCCATTGGAGATTGATCTGCTCCTTAAATTCCTCCTTCCTTGTCATTTTTAACTCACCAGATCGATCTCTCCTCTTCTCCCAGATCGATCTGTCCTCATACTTCATACTTATTTTAAACACTTAACATATAAATCTCCAATTATCATTCCCCAATTCACTTAGCTCAATAAATTACACTTCAAATTCTTATTACATATTTAAAATATGTCCGAAATTCTTAGATCTCACATCCATACACATTGAAACCTCTTGAGCTGTTGGTTATGGTGAGAATAATTACAGTGGTCAGTTTATTACTTCAATATACCAAAACTCACGGAAACCATTTTCATACTTATCATCCTACTGACATACAATCTTTTTCGAACAAGATGTGTCAACTGAGCAGCCCATTTCGAGAAACTCTCAACAACGTCTGTAAGACAGTTTCCAATTGCTACTCATGCTTTTCCCTGGACTTTGAACACATTATAATATCATTCGCTAAAGATGACAACCAATCGGTCTAGGTAAGGTTTAAATACCTCATCATAGTTAATTTCCATTAACTATTTCAATCACCCATATCCTTGACCTATGTACTCATAAACGTATAATGTCATTTCGAAATCGCTTCCGTTTAAGATACTAACCCACGTCATTTCCTTTTTCTTATATTAACAGCTTTTATAAAAATTTTTAATTTTTAAACCTTCATGATTAATCAAATTCTATATTTCTTTATTGTACCAGTAAAGGTATCCAATTTTTAAATGTATATATTACGACTGTCGATTTCAAATTCTGGTTATGTGTGCGCTTCTAGACGCTGTCAAATCTTCAGGCAGGAAGGTATTTTGAAATTCCTTTATTAAACCTCAGACTTGACCATATAGACTGGTTATGGATATATCCTCCTCTTATCCTCGGTCGCAATTCATATTCGCTACATATCGCTCAATCCAAATTACTTTGCATATCAAAGATATTCTTACCTTGCATATGCCTCTTATTCCAATATATCTCGTATTCAGGACCTATCACATCTTAAAGCTTATCTCGTTTCATATATCACTTATAACACTCTTTCATTACTTGTTAAAACTTACAATATACTTTTTCAAGGATGTTTTCACCCCTATTTTCAACTTACAATTTCTATACCCATATTCAGTTAGTGATAATCATCTAACCATCATCCTCATCTTGTCTAAGGGTACAGGCTACACATCTTTCACTCGTTTATAAGCAATTGAATGCGGTATAAATATATGCGTGGCACCAGGATTAATTAAAATAATTATTTCATTATTCACAACCAGTGTGGTATCTTCCACCACATCAGATGAAACATCAATAATGTCCTGGTCCAAGGCATACACTCGCCCTCGTCCAACATCTTATTTTCGTGGTATCTACCACACATCCTACACTGTTATACTGTTACGTAGCAGGTCGGGGTCCTCAAATCACAATATCCCTCAAAAGTGTTGCAATTAGATACACTGGAGTCTTTACCAATCATCTTACCCTGTGGCTCATCAGCTCTAATCTTTTATCAAACTACATTTTTCTCATTCTGACATCTCTATCATTCTTTATTCTCTTTTTGTCTCAATTTCGGCCCTTACTACCTTTCCCTATATCAGAGGCGTGAAACTCATGATCTTGTTCACACAACTGTAGTCTGCGCATTGCCTCGGCATAGGTAGTGGTATCTAACGGACTAATCAGACTCTAATTAACAATCTGAGCCGTCCATGAACTTTCAGACATCTCGACTCTCATTGTTTATAGTGTCGGAGTCATATCTGCCCAGGAATATAAACTAAGTTTCATACTCGTCAATCAACATGTTCCTCTGGGTCAGAGTAAATAATTTAATCTGTAATTTCCTTTAAGTATCTGAGATATTCTGTCACCAGAATACATCTGAAATTATTTTTCATATCCATTCTGGATGTCTAAGTCTAAAATGGGTTAAGCGAACATTCACCAATGCTCCGACTCGCCCTTAAATCATATGCATACTTTGAGCAATTACTCCATAATATTCTCCACACTCCACTCCAACCTCGCGAAGCGTATCTCAATACTGTCTGATTTCTCGATCAGACTCTATCCGATCTCTCTGTCGGACTCTGTTGGGCATGCTCAACATCAGCCTCTACATCAATCTCATCTTGAGTCTTATGTGGTGACTCAGTACGACTCTCAGACCTACCTCTATGGCCTCGAGCACGTGTACTTGCCCCTTTACCATAGCGGTTATCAGTTAACGAGTCTATATTCTTGTATTTAAAACAAAATTCTTAGCTGCACTTCCATCTCGATATACACAATTGTATCTAAACAATGCACAGTACATGGGGATGTAAACTTCCTTAACCACTAACACCGACTCATATCAGGCCAACTCAAGCTCTGATACCATAACTGTCATGACCTAAATTACCTAAAATCAGAGTAAATTTTTTGCTTTTTCATATATTATTTAATTCTTACCTTTCTCTCATCGTGACCATCCTCCAAACAGTTGGGCTATGATTCGGTGTTAGTCACCTCTCACCTATTTACCATTCCATTTCCATAAACACATTCATATATCAGAGTTTACTATTCTTTGACTTTAACTGAATACATACACAATGGTATTTATAACTCTACATCCCCGACATCATAATCATTTACAGTAATGTGCATTACATATTTAGATACAAAACAATATAAATGTGTATACTTATCTCTCGATGGGAAGCAACGGATACCAATACATGCAAGTCCTCAGCCGCTCACTAACTATTGTGAGTGCTCTAAAAAGATGAGAAAATAAGGGGGTGAGCAAACCACACGCTCAGTAAGGCAATTATGCAAGTAAGTAGATAACTCCACTATCTACATGCTCATAATGCCATGCCCTTAAAATCCATTTCTTTTCATTAAAATCTCAAGCACAAAACCATGCATATATCATGACATAATTTATCCAAAACTATTTATGCATATAGAAAAGCATGTAATTCATGCATCAATAGCATTTTATGTGACATCCTTAAATCATAATTAGCATGAAGTAAAATAAGATCATGCATTCTTTCATGTCATGTAAGACAAATCATGAATTTGAAATGAAAGCACGAAAAACATCATCATGCAACTGCATTCAAATCATTTCATTAAAACTGCAATATAAACTAACCCTTTCGGGTCAATCATCTCATAAAACAATTCATTAAAATTCATTATGAAAACTTCGATTATAAAACCACCCTTCTTTCAGGGTTACATATTATAAAATCCTCAAAAAACATATATTAGCATAGTAAAAAAAATCATAAAATTGGGGGCCTGACCCCTCCCTCGGGTCTACCCAGGTCTATCGACCAATAGTTATATCATGTGAGACAAGTAGGTGACTAACAGTAACAACATAGGACTATGGCCATAACCTTGTGATCCCTGGCAACACGGTACCTAGTGTACAGGGCATCACACCTGAAATGGGAGGTGGGTCGTCCTACCTACCAGAACAGCATAACACCGGGATTGCGAGGGCAAGGCTTACTGCCTCATGTCTAATGCCACTCCACTCCAACAATCCCCATGGTACAGCATACTCCACGCGACACACACGGTACAATGTACTCGGTGGACCCAAGCTCAATCAGGGGTGCCTGAAATAGGTCTTATCCACCCATATCATCTCTGTCTCAATATGCACGTGTGAGCATATCATCTCACTGTGACACACAGTCTCTAGGAGGCTCCAACACTGGCTATATGCATGTCCTATAAATCCCTGTGCGAGCGAAGCTCTAGCACGGCTCCATGCATATTCATGATATCTAAAAACCTCATGCGATTGAAGCTCTAGCACAGTTTCATAGAAATCAATGAAATCTGCGTACGAGTAGCACTCTAGTACGACCTAAAAATGAATGAGTTATAAATCCATATAAAATCACGTGCGAGAGAGCTCCAGCATGGTGTTATGCATCAATAAATCAATTCTCGTGCGAGTTACACTCCAGCATGGCTTTATGCATAAATAAATCAAATCTCGTGTGAGTTACACTCCAGCACGGATTATATGCAATATCATTTCAAAACAGGATGCGAGCTAAGCTCCAGCACCTCTCATGCATGTCAAATCATTAAAACTAGTGCGAGCAATCGCTCTAGCACCTTTTTATGCATATCAAGTCAAAACGAGTCAACCATGTCAAAACATTTCAAAATAGTGCGAGCCAGGCTCCAGCAGCTCTCATGCATATCAAATCATAAAATCAGTGCGAGCAATCGCTCTAGCACATTTCATGCATATGATGTCATACAAGTCGGTACGAGCAACAGCTCAAGCACATTTATGCACACTCACAAACGCAGATATAGTGCAAGCTACGTGCCGACACTATCTGTTTCCATATAAACTTGATAGTTGGCCCATTTTCTAAAGAAATTTCATTTAAATATGAATAACACCTACATAGTGTTATCTTGTGAAATTTATACAATTTCTAGCCAATCTACCGATTTGCTTTGATTAAAACCAATAAAATTCATTAATTCAAAAAATTCCTTAAATGATGCATTTCATGCATGCCATGCTTTCACCATCCTTAGGTGAACTTCCCTCAATAGGGGTAAAATAGTCTTTTTACCTATTTCGATCCTTAAAATCATTTAAACCACTTTTAGGATCATTATACAATAACTGTGTATACATACATAATCAGTGTATACAAAAACTATTAAAATACGTGTAGCTATATCTAGCTACTCACACAATTCCCTTACCTCATTTTTTGTATAATCTGACCTTTCACTAATGTCTTGTCACGCAGTCCGATTTGCTCCAAATCCAATCTTTGAAACTGCGGATACATATACATCAGGTCAAATACAATACAATTAATTGTATTTCATATTTTTTGGGCTTAATTTAAATCATTGGGCCCATTTACCCATATTGGGCCCGATTACACCTTAATGGGCATTAATCGGCCTTAAGCCCTTTTACCACACTTATTATTCACATTATCGAGGCCTATTGGGCTCACTGGGCCCATCAGTAATTATTGAGCCTCGTTCTAAGCTCTCAAATCACTTAATGAATTATTTACGACAATTTATCTCAATTTTCAGAATATAATTCATTTATTCAAAAATTAAATCCATAATTTATCTAACACGTATAACGATGCAAATTGTCGTAAATAAGGGTTACTTACCCGTGATTCCATGATAGCATGTAAATCGAGGCTATCTCGAGCTCTCGTTCTACGTCAATTGTCGAGCTGCACAATTTAATATTTTTTCGGGTAAATTTTCAGTCGAATATTAATCAAATTAAATATTTCAAAATTTAAATCGGTCAATTCGACTGCTTACCGACTTACCCATAGCTTGATTGCATCACTGAAATTTTTCCCAATTTTTTCTCTTTTTTTTCCCTTTTTCTTCCTTTTTCCTTTTCTTTTTGGCTGAACCAGTTCGGTCCGGTTCAACCCGGATTAGACCACCGGTTCAGTCCAGTTCGGTTCGGTGGTTCAGTCTGGTTCGACCGGTTCAGGCAACATTTGGTTCTTCTGGCGTCGTCCGACCGGTTCCCGGAGTGATTCCAGCACCAATCGACGCGCCACGGCTTCAGCTTCCATAATCGACCCTCGGGTTGGACCAAATCGACGCCGATGGCCGCCGATTCCCTTTCTCTCCCGCGACATCTCCCTCCATCGATCTGCTGATTCGGCCATCTCACCGTGTGTCGCGACTGCCGGTGGGTTGCGCGGGTGTCTGGCCTCCTTCGCCGACCCACGCTTGGGGTTCTTGGCCGCCAGTGATGGCCCGTCCGATGGATTCCTCTTTCCTCGGGTTCGGCTTCTGTTTTCGCTTGTTTTCTTTTCTTCCAAATCGCGTTTCTAGCTTTCGTTTCTGTTTCCTTTTTTTTTTACATTTTTATTTTTTTATAATTTATTTTTAATAATATTTTATTCATTAAAATATTATTAAAAATCCAAAATATCCCAAAAAAATTTTAAAAAATTCTATTTTATTCATTTATTTAATAAATGAATTTCTTGGTCTTATTTCGTCTTTTTGGTATATTTTTCGATTATTTTCGAGATTATTTTCTGAGGTAAAATTTTGATTAATTTCAATAAATTCAAATCTTGATCAATTTAATCCGAAATTTAATTATTTCTTTGTTATTGATCAAGATTTCTCAAATCCCTATTTTTAATTAAATTTTCTTGTCACGGTAAATATCAAATTTTGATCTTTTGACCGTTTTACCCTTCAAGTGTTCAGGAATTTCATTTAAATCCTTTTACATTTTTAAATGCACTCGAAAAATTCTATTCATTCCCTTTTTGCTCTTACGATAAAATTGGTTCTTACAACTGCCGCATAGCTCGCACTATATCTGAGTTTGTGAGTGTGCATAAAACATGCTTGAGCGGTTGGTCGCACCAATTTGTGTGACATCATATGCATGAAATGTGCTAGAGCGATTGCTCGCACTGATTTTATTATTGTGAAATGCATAAGAGCTGCTAGAGCCTAGCTCGCACTTTGTTTTGACTGTTTTGACTTGTTTTGCCTTGATATGCATAAAAAGGTGCTGGAGCGATTTCTCGCACTATTTTTAATGATTTGACATGCATGAGAGGTGCTGGAGCTTAGCTCGCATCCTGTTTTGATATGAAATTTGTATAAAACCGTGCTGGAGTGTAACTCGCACTAGATTTGATTTATTTATGCATAAAACCATGCTGGAGTGTAACTCGCACGAGATTTGATTTATTGATGCATAACACTGTGCTGGAGCTTGCTCACACAAAGTTTTATATGGATTTATAACTCATTTTAAAGACGTACTAGAGTACTACTCATACGCAGATTTTACTGATTTTTATGAAACCGTGCTAGAGCTTCGCTCGCACGAGATTTTCTGATATCATGAATATCCATGGAGCGATGCTAGAGCTTCGCTCGCATAGGGATTTATATTACCTGGATATAGTCATGTTGGGAACTCCTGTAGACTGTGTGTCATAGTGAGATGATATATCCACCCGTGCATGCTAAGACAGAGATGGTATGGGTGGATAAGACCTATTGCAGGCACCTCTAACTGAGCTTGGGTTCACGGAGTACGTTGTACCGTGTATGTCACGCAGAGTACGCTGTACCGTGGGGATTGTTGGAGTAGAGTAGCATTAGCCATGAGGCAGTAAGACTTACTCTCGCAATCCTGATGTTATGCGGTTCTGGCGGGTAGGATCGACCCACCTCCCGTTTCAGGTGTGATACCCCACACACTAGGTACCGTGTTGTCAAGGATCACTAGGATGTGGCCATAGTCCCCAATTTTACTGATATAATCACCTACTTCTCTCATATGATATAACTTGTGGTTTCGATAGACCAGGGTAGACTCGAGGGAGGGGTCAAGCTCTAGATTTTATGATTTTTTAATATGCTAATATATGTTTTAGAGGATTTAATGAAATATGACCCTGAAAGAAGGGTGGTTTTGTAACCGAAGTTTTATAATAAATTTTAATGAATTGTTTTATGAGATGATTGACCCGGAAGGGTTAGTTTATACTGCAGTTTTAATGAAATCATTTGAATGCAGTAGCATGATGATGTTTTCCATGCTTTCATTTCAAATTCATGAATTGTCTTACACGACATGAGAGAATGCATGATCTTGATTTACTCCATGCTAATTATGATTTAAGGATGTCACATAAAATGCCATTGATGCATAAGTAGTATGATTTATATATGCACGAACAGTTTTATAAACTAAGTCATTGATGACATACATGATTTTGTGCTTGAGATTTTAATGAAAAGAAATGGATTTTTAGGGCATGACATTATGAGCATGTAGATAGTGGAGCTATCTACTTACTTGCGTAATTGCCTTACTGAGGGTGTGGTTTGCTTACCCCCCCTATTCTCCCATCTTTTTAGAGCACTCGCAGTAGTTAGTGAGCGGCTAAGCACTTGCAATCTTGGTATCTGTTGCTTCCCATCGAGAGACAGGTATACATATTTGTATAGTTTTGTATCTAAATATGTAATGCACACTACTATAAATGGATATGATGTCGGGGATGTAGAGTTATAAATACCATTGTGTATGTATTTAGTTAAAGTCAAAGGATAGTAAACTCTGATATGTGAATGTGATTATGGAAATGGAATGGTAAATAGGTGAGAGGTGACTAACATCGAATCATAGCCCAACTGTTTGTAGGATGGTCACGATGAGAGAAAGGTAAGAATTAAATAATAAATGAAAAAACAAAAAATTTGTAGTGATTTTAGGTAATTTGGGTCGTGACACCTTCACTCCTGATCGTATCTCCAGCAGTAGGTTCTCCCTAGCCAACGATTGTGTGCTGTTGTGCCAGGACATGAACTAGATATAGCATCCATGTCTTACTTGCATCCCATGCATATCTTGCAGCGAACGGGGTGAACTTAGGACTGTCTATCAGCTGGAAGCAACAGCAAATCGACCTCCTGCCATGCGTCTGTCTCCCATACAACTCATGTAGAAGAACCCGAGAAGAACAGCAACACTGTCATTAGGAAACCTTTAGCAATGCAGACATAGAATTAAATAAAACTTAAGGAGAAGCTGTTAACATATAAATAAAATCGTAAATGAATAGACAAAGAAAATGCAAAATATCTAAGACCAAAAACTAAAGACAAATAGAAAATGAATAGTAAAAGAAGTCGTGAAACAGGAGAGAGCAGAGCATGGTGGTGATAGTGTCACGCCTCCATCATACAACAGACTGGAGCATGGAACTGAGCTGTACTTTGAGCATGAACCACTGTCCAGAAACCCGGCAGCGATCTTCACCTCATTGCAACGTCTCTGCTAACTCTTCCCCTCGACAACAACAACGGTAGTGCAAAACAGTAGCTCCTCTTGACAGTAGCAATCGTGGCCTTCCAGCTACACCAAGAGCTTGAGCATTCCACGCTTCTGGTCCCAGCTCCAGCGAGAAATATTTTACCTCGGTTCAGCTTTTTAGGCCAACAAGGTACTCATTGAGCAGAAGCTAGAAACACATCCTAAGAATTCATTATTGCAAGTTTTAAAAAAATAGTTTCTGGAAATCAAGAACAGTAAAATAAAATGGGAACAATAATGTGTAAAACGAAGCAGGTGAGCAAGTGATGCAAGGTAACTTTGCTCCAGTCACCAGAATCCTTCCCTCCGTCCAACAATTTTTTTTTTTAACAGTGAAGAAAATGAAAAATAAACACCAAGCCGAGAATGAATACTATTAAATGGAAATAAGGATGTTCATTAAAGGAGCTTAGATGGTTTGCAAAATAGTAAATGGGAACTTGTAAAAACCTATAATAATGGTGGTTGCCACCAACGTGAAATGCTTAGAGGAAACTAAAGAGAATGAAACTTTTCATAAAACCAAAAATTAAAAGTGCCATGAACAATAGCTAAGCAAAATAAAATCAATGGTGGCTTGACAAGGACTACGGGAAAGCTTGAAGAAAACTAAAGGAATGAAAACTTTTAACCTAAAAACTATTCTAAAATTACCCTAGCACTATTCTTACCCTAAACTACATAATTTTTCAATTGCTCATCATATTCTAGTTATATACAAACATTGGGGTACAATGGTAATTTTTTATCCTAGATGAGTTGGCATTGTTTGACCACTTGTCTTCATTTAATTTGCTACAGAGTAGATATTTCCACGTCACTCCGTCTTCTAGTCCACTTGGCTGTGTGATGTGGCCCGACATGTGTCTTCCAAAAGGCTGGCACGGTATGCGTCGATCTTATCTTTTCAAAACGAATAAAATACTAACACCCGACATCCCACGTGTCCAGACGAATGGTAACTCGGTCTGCAAATTGGAAGTGGTCTAGTCTCCTTTAGCCCGTTTTCAGCCTATTTTTGATTGAAAAGACTAAGTTTCATTCGGATTTAATTTACCTGTACATTAAAGAATTTTAATTAAATTAAAGGGGATAATTAATAAAATAATATGGGGATTAAAATAATTAATTAAGAAATTAAGCACAAATAAATCTATTTTTATAGAATTATCACACCCCCAAACTTGAGCTTTTGCTTGTCCTCAAGCAAAACAAATGTAGGAATGATAAGTACCCGACATAATAATTTCCCCAATATTATCCTCAAAGAAAAAGTATCAACTCTGATATTAAAGCTTCACAATCATAAGTCTAACAATCAGAATCATTCAATCATAAGTCTTAACCCAATTTGGACCCCTCGTGTGTGTGTGAAAATGTCAAAGTCACTTTACAGTACATGACCCGAATCAGATTATGCAAACACAGTGAATGCAAAGTCAATGACATGTGATCATTGCCATAAGTTTGCTTTTCACTTCTCTCTCCACTAATATAGTCACACTTAATCAAAGATCAATAGGACTTCATTAAGCTTGTAATGTAAGGCTGGGGCTAAGGTATGATAAAGTCGATTTAGGTTTAATTTTCCCTTAACATGCATTACATCTAGGATCTTAATGTAAGAGCTCAAATTATTTCCCCCAAACTTATTTATTTCACTAGACATTTTATTCAATTTTTGGGTATTTTTCTTCTTCTTTTTCTTTTTTTTTCAATTTTTTTCAATTTTTTTTAACTTTCACTATCACCTAATACCCATATGTACATAGCTCAAGATATATCCTAGTGACTTTTCATGCTTTTGGGGTACGGGATAGGAACAGAGTATTTAACTGAGGAAATTTATGCAGGTGTATTTACAGAGAAAAGCTTATTGGCCCAGATGGGTGACTAGGGGTAAAATATGTACAGGGTGGCTAGAAAGGCTCAAAAGATCCAAAGATGGCCTAAATCATTTCCCTAATTAAGTGTGATCTAATTATACACATAAGCTTTCTCTAAATAATTATACAGATTCATGACATGACATGTGCATAAAATGAGGAAATCACAATCAGAATCAAGATAAATTTAAGAATTCAACTTCACGCCTTTCCTATAATCATGCTTCTCAGTCAATCAAAGTCAGACTAAATCATGGGGTCATATCATTGGAATATGGGAAAACTACATGCTAAGCACTAAATCATCCTAAAGTCAAATTGTGTAAGCTCAGATTTTCGAAAAAAAATTTCAATTTTTCCCAAAATTGCTCAAGTGTATCCCCTCCCCCAAATTTAAAGTGCACAATGTCCTCAGTGTGCAGATAATATAAGAATTGAAACTCAGGAATAGAGTACTCCCCTTTCTGATAATGATGACGAACAACTGAAGCTTGGTTGAAAACGTAATACTAGAAAAAAAAATCTGCAAAATAAATAAAGAAAGAAACAACGAAAAAAAAGAAGTGAACTGTACAAAAAGTAAAAAGAGAGATAAAGCCACTTCAAATGCAGCTAAAGAAAATGACACTCAGCAGCAGGGCGAAGAGTAGAAGGGTCAGCCAAAGTGGTGACAGAGTGTTGACAGTTAAATCCTCCTTAGCTCTATCTACTTCTCTCCTTTTATCAGATAACTTAAGCTCAAGCCTTATATCTTCCTTAACCTGCATCTAAAACACTCTTGAGAGTCACTAGGGAGCTTCAAAGGTTTGAAAACATTAAACTTCACTTCCTGATCCTGAACTCTCATTGTTAGCTCCCCCTTTTATACATCAATTAAAGTTCTACCAGTTGTTGGGAAAGGTCTGCCTAATATAATAGGGACTTCCATGTCTTCTTCCTTATCCAACACAATAAAATCCACAGGGAAAATAAATTTTTCCACCTTTACCAGCACGTCCTCAATGACCCCCTTCAGATATTTAATGGATCTATCAGCTAGCTGAAGGATCACTGTGGTAGGTTTGGCATCCCCTATTCCTAACTTTTGGTAAATAGACTAGGGCATCAAATTGATACTGGCTCCTAAATCACACAAGGCTCGACCAAAGAACTGATTTCCAATAGTGCAGGGTATGGTAAAACTCCCGAGATCTTTGAGCTTGAGGGGTAATTTGCTCTGGATAATTACACTACATTCCTCGGTTAAGGCCACTATCTCATAATCTTCTGTTGAGTTAATGTATTTTGAAATGACAAAACAAGTTAATACAATAATGTTAAGATGGTATACAAACATGTTTAGAAGATATCAGGACCAGAACTTAGAGTTCTGCTGATGAGAGATCGATCTGAGGTATGAGAGATCGATCTCCTGGGTTTATACTTGATGAGAGATCGATCTCATGATGGAAGAGATCGATCTGGCAAGCCTTAAAACGTGTAAAGGGTTTAAGGTAAAAAGAGATCGATCTTCCAGGGTTAAGAGATCGATCTCCTCTAAGTCAGAGAACTTAGGAGATCGATCTGGTAAGGAAGAGATCGATCTGCTCAAAGTCAGAGAGCTTAAGAGATCGATCTGGTGTATTGAGAGATCGATCTTTCCTCAAACAGAGAGGATAGGAGATCGATCTGGATATTCGACAGATCGATCTGCCTTCTCATACTCTAACTGAGAGATCGATCTGGTAACCTATGAGATCGATCTCCCTGTGTGTTTATGCTTTGATCTTGCAGGATTCAAAACTAAGAGATCGATCTGGCCAAGATAAGAGATCGATCTGTCTGACCACTGGAGGTTCCCAACGGCTATTTTCTTCAAATCTCAACGGGAAAAACTGCATTTAATGCTCCAACTACCCAACCTTCAGTATATAACCAAGCATTGAAGACAAAGAGAAGACACAGACTATTGCTGCATATTCCAAACATTCTCAAGCTTTAATTCTTTCATTCTTTGTGTCCCTATTGATTATTGATTGAGAATCATTGTAAAAGCTTAAGTGCAAAATAGCTACACTTGTCCTACCACTTTAAAGCATTAAATTGTATTCAGTCCTATCTTAAAAGAGAAGAGGATTGTTCCTCAGTGAGAGTATATTGTAAGAGGCTGAATACTTTTTCTGTATTGCCAAAGGTAGTGAGGTTATTCCTTAACCTGTAAAAGGAAATTTGTAAACTCTATTGAAAGAGAGAAAGAAACCACTTGACAAGAAGGTCAAGGAGAGAGGACGTAGGCAAGAGTTGGCCGAACCTCTATAAGTCGCTGTGTTTGTTTCTCTTTCCCTCTCTTTGCATTAAAATTGTTATATTGCACTGTTTTATTCATTATCATTTGTGTTTAAATTGCGATTAATTTAAAATCTGCCATAATTGTTAGAAAACCGATTCACCCCCCCTCTCGGTAGAGCCAACAATTGGTATCAGAGCTAGGACTCTTTAATCACGTAGGAACAACTTCCTAAGAGTTAGAAAACGATCAAATGGCTCTTAACAATGTTGCAACTAGTTTGATAGGAGAGGGGCACTCCACGGTTAGACCTCCCATGTTCAATGGTGAACATTATTCATATTGGAGGACTAGGATGATGCTATTTATTCAAGCAAATGACTATGAAGTATGGAGAATTATAGTTAAGGGACCTCAAATCCCTACAAAGAAAATAGAGGGAAGAGATATTCCCAAAGAAGAAGATGAATGGGATTCTAATGACATTAAATGTGCACAGCTAAATGCTAAAGCTATGCAAACATTATTTTGTGCTTTAGGTCCTAATGAATATAATAGAGTATCCGGGTGTGATAATGCCAAGCAAATATGGGATAAATTGGCAATAACTCATGAGGGTACAACCCAAGTGAAGGAGACAAAAGTAGGTATGCTCACACATGATTATGAGCTCTTTAGAATGAAGGAAGGAGAATCGATTAGTGATATGTTCACTAGATTTACAGACGTAATTAATGGACTAAAATCCTTAGAAAAATATATTCTAACATTGAAATGGTAAAGAAAATTTTAAATAGCTTACCTAAGTCATGGGAAGCTAAGGTAACAGCAATAGAGGAATCTAAGGATCCACACACATTATCCTTAGATGAATTAATAGGTTCCTTGCTAACTTATGAGATGAAGCTTAAAAGAAATGAAGAGCCACCCAAGAAAGTGGGTGTTGCTCTAAAATCCACTGCTGAAAAGGAAATTAAAAATGAGAGTGGCAGTGAGGAGGATATTGAGATGGCAATGTTTGCCAAAAGATTTAATAAATTCATGAGGATGAGAACTAGTAATAGCAATAGGAGAAACAATAGGAGAGAACAAGAGGAAGTAGGTAGAAAAGACTCTATTGTGTGTTATGAATGTAAAAAACCTGGACACATAAAATTTAACTGCCCTCTCCTCAAAAGATCCAATGATAGGTTTCATAAAAAGAAGGCGATGGTAGCAACATGGAGTGACAGTGACTGCTCCGATGATGAATCAAATGAGGACATTGCCAACCTATGCTTCATGGCAATTGATGAGGATGAAAAGGTAACATCTAATATCAATGAATACTCTTTTGATGAACTGCAAGATGCATTTGATGATTTAGCATTAGAGTATGAATCTATGAGCATGAAGTATAAAAAGTTAATATCTAAATTAAAAAGGGAAAATGAGATAATGCTACAAGATAAATTGAAATGTGAGAAGAAACTAGAGATTGCAAATCTAGAAATTTGTGACCTTAAGGAGAAAAATAGCAATTTACATAACTCCTTTAATAGGTTTCACATGGGGCAACAAAAGCTAGATAGCATGTTAGAAACCCAAAGGGCATTTTTTGACAAAAATGGCTTAGGGTATAATGCACAAAGTAGGGAAACCCATCTTAAGAGTTTTATTGCTAGGAAGAGCATGAATAAACCTGCAATTACTTGTTCATATTGTAATAAGAAGGGACATAAGTCACATTATTGCACTATAAAGATGAGGAATCTTAAAGGAAAAATTGTAAAAAGGATATGGATTCCAAAAGAGGTAATTCATTCCAAGGACAACAATGCATTAGCAAAATGGATCTCAATGGGATCAAGAATTTCATTTACTAACCTCCAAGGACCCAAGAGAATTTGGGTACCTAAGACTTGAGTGTGTTTATTTTTTTGTTATAGGTGATTGAGCATAGCCACAAAGCTAAAACAAAAGAAGCTTGGTACTTAGATAGTGGATGCTCAAGGCACATGACTGGTGATAAAAGCCATTTCAATTCCTTCAAATCGAAAATTGGTGGAGAAGTCACTTTTGGGGACAACTCCAAAGGCCAAGTGGAAGGGAGTGGCTCAATAGGTAATGATCACTTCACTTTAGAAAAAGTATTACTTGTTAGGGGTCTAAAGCATAACTTACTAAGCATTAGTCAACTTTGTGACAAAGGTTACAAAGTAATTTTTGATTGCATGAAATGTAATGTTATAGATCCTAAGTCAAATAAAATTCTTCTTCTAGGTCATAGGCAAGGTAACATATATATAGTCTACCTTAATGAACTCAAAAACGAAAACATATGCTTAATGGTAGATAACAAAAAGGAATCTTGGTTATGGCATAGGAGACTAGGTCATGCTAGCATGCATGTGCTATCCAAATTAGCAAGAAAGGATCTAGTCATAGGCTTACCCAAACTACCCTTTAATCATGAAGAAATATGTGAAGCTTGTGTTAAAGGAAAACACAAGAGAACAACTTTTAAGCCTAAGAATAGTGTATCCACCACTAGGCCTCTTCAATTACTGCATTTAGACTTATTTGGACCAACTAGAACCACTGGCCTAGGTGGGAAACACTATGGTTTTGTAATAGTTGATGATTACACTAGGTACACTTGGGTGTTCTTTTTGAGAGTAAAAAATGAAGCCTTAGAAAAATTCATAACTTACTCAAAGGTGACTCAAAATGAAAAAGGATATACAATAACAAGCATTAGAAGTGATCATGGCAAAGAATTTGAAAATATAGGATTTGATGAGTATTGCAATGATCAAGGAATTAGCCATAATTTTTCAGCCCCTAGGACACCGCAACAAAATGGTGTAGTTGAGAGAAGAAATAGAACTTTGGAAGAGATGGCTAGGACCATGTTATGTGAAAATAACTTGCCAAAGTACTTTTGGGCTGAAGCTATAAACACATCATGTTATATAATCAATAGAGCTATGATAAGACCCATGCTAAAGAAAACTCCTTATGAGCTCTACAAAGGTAAGAAGCCTAATATTAGTTACTTCCATCCTTTTGGCTGCAAATGCTTTGTTCTAAATAATGGAAAAGATAATTTAGGAAAATTTGATGCCAAAAGTGATGAGGGAATATTTCTAGGATATTCATTGAATTCAAAGGCTTATAGAATTTATAACAAAAGAACATTAATGGTTGAAGAATCTATTCATGTTGTATTTGATGAATCAAATAATATATCTAAAGATTCAACCAACAATGATGAAAATGTTGAGATATTTGATGAAGGCTTAGAAGATGACTTTCTAGAAAAGCTTGATTTGAATAAAGAAGATGAAGAAGAAATAGAAGTTTTAGAAAGAGAACCTAGAGCACCAAGAGAGTTAGGATATGTAAAAGATTGTGAAATAGTAGGAGATCCAACTCTTGGAGTTAGAACTAGATCATCCCTAAGGAATATGTGCCAATATATAGCCTTTGTATCTCAAATTGAACCTAGGAATGTCAATGAAGCCTTAGAAGACAATAATTGGTTCCTAGCAATGCAAGAAGAATTAAATCAATTTGAGAGAAGCAAAGTATGGAAACTAGTTCCTAGGCCTAATGATCACTCAATAATTGGAACTAAATGGATATTCAAGAACAAGATGGATGAAAATAGTGTGATCGTAAGGAATAAGGCTAGGCTAGTTGCTCAAGGCTATAGACAAGAGGAAGGCATAGACTATGATGAAACATATGCACCGGTAGCTAGATTAGAGGCAATAAGAATGTTACTTGCCTTTGCATGTTATAAAGATTTCAAGTTATATCAAATGGATGTAAAGAGTGCATTCTTGAATGGTTTCATTAATGAAGAAGTCTATGTAGAGCAACCTCCCGGTTTTGAAAATCATGAATTTCCTGAACATGTTTTCAAATTATCTAAGGCACTTTATGGGTTAAAACAAGCTCCTAGAGCTTGGTATGAAAGGTTGTCAAAGTTCTTAATAGAAAAAGGGTTCTCAAGAGGGAAGGTAGACACCACATTATTCATCAAAAATAAAAATAAGGACTTACTAGTTGTACAAGTATATGTAGATGATATTATTTTTGGTTCAACTAATGAGTCTTTATGCCAAGAATTTGCTAAGATCATGCAAGGGGAATTTGAGATGAGCATGATGGGAGAACTCACATTCTTCTTGGGACTTCAAGTGAAGCAAACAAAGGATGGAACTTTCATCAATCAAGCAAAGTACACCAAGGACTTGCTCAAGCGTTTTGGAATGGAGAGTTGCAAACCTCAAGCCACTCCAATGGGCACCAACATCAAGCTTGACAAAGATGAAGGTGGTAAGTGTGTAGACACTAAACTCTATAGGTCTATGATTGGATCATTGCTTTATTTAACTGCAAGTAGACCAGATATATTGTTTAGTGTATGCCTTTGTGCTAGATTTCAATCCTCTCCTAGGGAATCACATCTATTGGCAACTAAGAGAATTTTTAGATACCTCAAAGATACTCCCTCACTAGGACTTTGGTATCCCAAAGACTCCACTTTTGCCCTTCATGCATTTTCAGATGCTGATTTTGGAGGATGCAAAATAGATAGGAAAAGTACTTCAGGTACTTGCCAATTCTTAGGAAATAGGTTAATTTCTTGGTTCTCCAAGAAACAAAATAGTGTAGCTCAGTCCACAACTGAAGCTGAGTATATAGCAGCTGGTAGTTGTAGTGCTCAAGTGTTGTGGATTAAACAACAAATGAGAGATTATGGTATTGACATGAAGCAAGTCTCAATTAAATGTGATAATACCAGTGCCATTAATCTGTCTAAGAATCCTATTCAACACTCCAGAACCAAGCACATAGAAATTAGACATCACTTTCTTAGAGATCATGTACAAAAAGGGGATATAATCTTAGAGTATATTGATACTACACATCAAATAGCTGATATATTCACCAAACCCCTTGATAGAGATAGGTTCTGTATCCTTAGAGGTGAATTAGGACTCATGAATATGCCTTAGGACTTTCATGTTGTAAAAATCTTGATTTCAAGTTGATTTTTAAAGAGTTTTTGCAAAAATTTTCTGGCAAAAAGGATGAGAGATCGATCTCCTTGAGATATAGATCGATCTCTATCCCTTAAACAAGCCTAAATTATCAAGGTTAAGCTAAGCAGATCGATCTTCTAACCATAAGATCGATCTCCTTACGTCTCTGTTTAGAGGCAGATCGATCTGTCCACACGACAGATCGATCTCATCAAGCTTCCGCACTGCTCTTTGTACTGAATTTGCTTGAATGCAATATAAATTGATTGTTTATGAAAATGTGGCGTTTTGTGAGTCAATGTTGATTTTGAACTGCCATGGTTTTGACAATGTTGCATTTTGTGAGTTAATGACCATGTGTGATTGATATGACAAAAAGGGGGAGAAGACACATAAGAAACATGATAAGAAACATGCATGTTGTTGTGTTTGTGTTCATAGTTTAAAAGGATGATAGGATTGAGGGGGAGTCAGGATGATTTAATTGAGGGGGAGCTAAGAGCTAGAGCTAACTAAGGGGGAGTTAAGATTTAACTAAGGATGAGTTAAATCTTTAACAAAGTCAAAAGCTCACAAAAAGGGGGAATTTTGCAAATTCACTAAACATGTTTATTGGATGAGTTTTGTCATATCAAAAAGGGGGAGATTGTTGAGTTAATGTATTTTGAAATGACAAAACAAGTTAATACAATAATGTTAAGATGGTATACAAACATGTTTAGAAGATATCAGGACCAGAACTTAGAGTTCTGCTGATGAGAGATCGATCTGAGGTATGAGAGATCGATCTCCTGGGTTTATACTTGATGAGAGATCGATCTCATGATGGAAGAGATCGATCTGGCAAGCCTTAAAACGTGTAAAGGGTTTAAGGTAAAAAGAGATCGATCTTCCAGGGTTAAGAGATCGATCTCCTCTAAGTCAGAGAACTTAGGAGATCGATCTGGTAAGGAAGAGATCGATCTGCTCAAAGTCAGAGAGCTTAAGAGATCGATCTGGTGTATTGAGAGATCGATCTTTCCTCAAACAGAGAGGATAGGAGATCGATCTGGATATTCGACAGATCGATCTGCCTTCTCATACTCTAACTGAGAGATCGATCTGGTAACCTATGAGATCGATCTCCCTGTGTGTTTATGCTTTGATCTTGCAGGATTCAAAACTAAGAGATCGATCTGGCCAAGATAAGAGATCGATCTGTCTGACCACTGGAGGTTCCCAACGGCTATTTTCTTTAAATCTCAACGGGAAAAACTGCATTTAATGCTCCAACTACCCAACCTTCAGTATATAACCAAGCATTGAAGACAAAGAGAAGACACAGACTATTGCTGCATATTCCAAACATTCTCAAGCTTTAATTCTTTCATTCTTTGTGTCCCTATTGATTATTGATTGAGAATCATTGTAAAAGCTTAAGTGCAAAATAGCTACACTTGTCCTACCACTTTAAAGCATTAAATTGTATTCAGTCCTATCTTAAAAGAGAAGAGGATTGTTCCTCAGTGAGAGTATATTGTAAGAGGCTGAATACTTTTTCTGTATTGCCAAAGGTAGTGAGGTTATTCCTTAACCTGTAAAAGGAAATTTGTAAACTCTATTGAAAGAGAGAAAGAAACCACTTGACAAGAAGGTCAAGGAGAGAGGACGTAGGCAAGAGTTGGTCGAACCTCTATAAGTCGCTGTGTTTGTTTCTCTTTCCCTCTCTTTGCATTAAAATTGTTATATTGCACTGTTTTATTCATTATCATTTGTGTTTAAATTGCGATTAATTTAAAATCTGCCATAATTGTTAGAAAACCGATTCACCCCCCCTCTCGGTAGAGCCAACATCTTCCAATCTTCTTTTCCTAGAGAAGAGATCCTTCAAAAACTTCACATAACTTGGCATTTGCTCTAAAGCATCTGCGAAAGGAATGTTGATGTGAAGGTTCTTAAAAACCTCAAGAAATTTGGCAAATTGCTGGTCAAGCTTTTGGTTTTAAGACCTCTGAGGAAAAGGTACTAGTGGTCTAACTGGAAAGGATGTAGTGGTAACATGTGTAGCATCAGAGGACGAGGAAGGCTGTGAAGAAGAAGAAGGTAAAGATGAAGAAGCGCCTAAACTTGTTTCCTTTGTAGCCTGATCTTTATGTTCTTGCTCTTTCTAAGCTGCTTCGTTAGAATCCATGGGTTCGTCAACTTTGGGCCTTTAGGGTTGGGACTTAACTTGTTGATCATCATTAGTTCTCTGCCGCTCCTAAGGGTGATGGCTTTCACATGTTCTTTACCCTCCCTTTGCTTAACAGGATTGGCTTTAGTGTTACTAGGAAGGGTCCCGTGAGGACTCTGGCTAAGAGCATTCGCTATTTGTCCAACTTGAACTTCTAAATTCTTGATTGAGCAGCTTGATTTTACAGGATCGTTGTGAACATTTCCTTAAGCGAGGGCTTCTTCTCAGCTGTTGGTGCATGTAAATATTGTGGCTGCATAGGTTGTGGTGGTGGTGGTGGTTGCTGAAAGTGAGGTGGATGATGCTGAAATTGAGGTGGGGATGGTTGATGAGGCGGATGATATGGAAATTGCGGCTGCGGTGGTACATGAACCGGTGGAGCTTGAAAAGCAGGGGGTTCTAGAGGTCTAGAATTAGAAGGTTGCCCTTGATTTTGGCTCCAGGAAAAATTAGGATGGTTCCTTCACCCTGGGTTGTAGGTGTCACGACCCCAATTACCTAAAAATTAGAGTAAATTTTTCACTTTTTCATTTATTATTTAATTCTTACCTTTCTCTCATCGTGACCATCCTACAACATAGTTGGGCTATGATTCGGTGTTAGTCACCTTACACTATTTTCCAATTCATTTCCATAATCACATTCATATATCAGAGTTGACTACCTTTTCACTTTAATTAAATACATACACAATGGCATTTTTAACCCTACATCCCCGACATCATATCCGTTTATAGTACTGTGCATTACATATTTCGATACAAAACCATACAAATGTGTATACCTGTCTCTCGATGGGAAGCAGCGGATACTAAGCATGCAAGTCCTCAGCCGCTTACTAATTTCTGTGAGTGCTCTGAAAAGATGGGAAAATAAAGGGGTGAGCAAACCACACGCTCAGTAAGGCAATTATGCAAGTAAGTAGATAGCTCCACTATCTACATGCTCATAATGCCATGCCCTTAAAATCCATTTCTTTTCATTAAAATCATCAAGCACAAAGTCATGCAAACATCAATGACTTAGTTTATCAAAACTATTTGTGCATATAGAAATCATGTAATTCATGCATCAAAGGCATTTTATGTGATATCATTAAATCATAATGAGCATGAAGTAAATCCAGATCATGCATTCTTTGTCATGTAAGACAAATCATAAATTTGAAATGAAAGCATGGAAAACATCGTCATGCTACTGCATTCAAATCATTTCATTAAAACGCGGAATAAAATAACCCCATCCGAGTCAATTATCTCATAAGTAAATCTCAATTTCATAAAATAATTTATTAAACTTCTTTATAAACTTCGGTTATAAAACCACCCTTCTTTCAGGGTCACATATCATAAAATCATAAAATCGGGGGCCTGACCCCTCCCTTGGGTCTACCCTGGTCTATCGACCAATAGTTATATCATGTAAGACATGTAATTGATTATATCAGTAACATCGAGGACTATGGCCATATCCTAGTGATCCCTGGCAACACGGTACCTAGTGTGCAGGGTATCACACCTGAAACGGGAGGTGGGTCGTCCTACCCGCCAGAACAGCATAACACCAGGATTGCGAGGGCAAGGCTTGCTACCTCGTGGCTAATGCCACTCCACTCCAACAATCCCCACGGTGCAGCGTACTCCGCGTGATATACACGGTACAACGTACTCCGTGAACCCAAGCTCAGTTAGGGGTGCCTGTAATAGGTCTTATCCACCCATATCATCTCTGTCTCAATATGCACGTGTGAGCATATCATCTCACTGTGACACACAGTCTACAAGAGGCTCCAACACGGCTATATGCATGTAATATAAATCCCTGTGCAAGCGAAGCTCTAGCACGGCTCCATGCATATTCATGATATCATAAATCTCGTGCGAGCGAAGCTCTAGCAAGGTTTCATAAAAATTAGTAAAATCTGCGTACGAGCAGTGCTCCAGTACAACTTAAACAGATTATAAATTCAAGTAAAATCCACGTACGAGCAATGCTCTAGTATTGATATGTATAAAAACTCAGTGAAAACCTCGTACGAGAAAAACTCTAGTACAGTTTTAAAATGAATTATAAAACCATATAAAATTTCATGCGAGTAACGCTCCAGCACGAATGAATGCTCAAGTAAATCAAAACTTCGTACCAGCAATGCTCTAGTACGGCTTTATACATAAATACATCAAATCTCGTGCAAGTTACACTTCAGCACGGCTTTATGCAAATTTCATATCAAAACAGGATGCGAGCTAAGCTCCAGCATCTCTCATGCATGTCAAATCATAAAAACTAGTGCGAGCATTCGCTCCATTACCTTTTTATGCATATCAGTCAAAACAGTCAAAACATATCAAAACATGTCAAAACAGAGTGCGAGCTAGGGTCCAGCACTTCTCATGCATTTCACCAGAATAAAAATTAGTGCGAGCAACCGCTCTAGCACATTTCATGCATATGATGTCACACAAGTCGGTGCGAGCAACCGCTCAAGCACATTTTATACACATTCACAAACGCATATATAGTGCGAACCACGTGTCGACACTATCTGTTTCCATATAAACTTGATAGTTGACCTATTTTCCAAAGAAATTTCCCTTTAAATATAAATAACACTTACGTAGTGTTATCATGTGAAATTCATGCAATTACTGGCCAATCTATCGATTTGGTTGATTAAAACCAATAAAATCCTTAAACCATAAATTTCCTTAAATCATGCATTTCATGCATGTCAGGCTTTCACCATCCTTAGGTGAACTTCCCTCAATAGGGGTAAAATAGTCTTTTTACCTATTTCGATCCTTAAAATCATTTAAACCACTTTTAGGATCATTATACAATAACCGTGTATACATACATAATCAGTGTATACAAAACTATTAAAATATGCATAGCTACCTCTAGCTACTCACACAATTCCCTTACCTCATTTTTCTGTACATTCTGACTTTTTCACTGATAACTCGTCACACAGTCCGATTTACTCCGAATCCAATCTCCGAAACTGCGGATAAATATTCATCAGGTCAAATTACATTACAATTAATTGTATTTCATATTTTCTGGGCTTAATTTAAATCATTGGGCCCGTTTACCCATATTGGGCCCTATTGTACCATAGTGGGCCTTAATCGGCCTTAAGTCCATTTTGCACTTACTATTCACATTATCGAGGCCTATTAGGCTCATTGGGCCCATCAATATTTATTTAGCCTCGTCCTCAACTCTCGAATAGATCAATTAAATATTTACGACAATTTATCCCAATTTCCATAATATAATTCATTTAACGTAAAAATTAAATCCGTAATTTATCTAACACGCATAACGATGCAAATTGTCATAAATAAGAGTTACTTATCCGAGATTCCATGATAATACGCAAATCGAGGCTGCTCGAGCTCTCATCTGACATCAATTGTCGAGCTACACAATTAAATATTTGTTCGGCTAAATTTCCTGTAAGACCCGATATTTTTGAGTGCATTTAAAAATGCAAAAGGACTAAAATGGTATTCCCGAAAATTTGCAAGGGCAAAATGGTCGAAAGACTAAAATTCGATATTAATCGGGACAAGAAAATTTAATTAAAAATATGAGAATGAGAAATCTTGATCAATGATGAAGAAATAATTTAATTTCGGATTAAATTGATCAAGATATGAATTTATTGGAATAAATCGGGATTTTCGTATCGAAAAATAATCCCGAAAATAATCGAAAAATATACCGAAAAGGTAAAATCGGACTGAGAAAATTATTTACAGATTAAATGAATTAAATATAATTTTTTAAGGATATTTATGCATTTTAATATTATTTTATTGAATAAAATAATATTAAAAGTTAATGTTAAAAAAAAAAAAAAAAAAAAAAAAAAAAAAAGAGAAACGAAAAGTCTGGAAAATCGAAACAGAAGAGACACGGGACGGCCACCACCGGCGGGACCGAGGGGCCGGTGAGGGTCGGCGAAGGTCGACCGACCTCGGGCGAACCTCCAGCAGCCCAGACGCGCGCCGAGAACGGCGAAAATCGTCGAAAACGGAGGAGGAACCCGCGGGAGAAAAGCTTCGATTCGCCGGCGATGGCGCCGATTCGAGCCAAACCGAGGCCCGATCTAGGGAGCCCATGCGAAGACGCGTCGAACGGCGGTGGTGAGGCACCGGGAACCGGCCGGACGGCGCCGGCACGACCAAATGTTGCCTGGACCAGCCGAACCGGACAGAACCGGCCGAACCGGACCAGACCGAACCGGCGGTCCGAACCGGGTTGAACCGGACCGGACCGGTTCAGCCAAAAAGAGAGGGAAAAAAGGAAGAAAAAGGGAAAAAGAAAAAGAGAAAAAATTGGGGAAAATTCCAGTGATGCAATCGAGCTTCGGGTAAGTCGGTAAGCGATCAAATTGACCGATTTAATTTTCTGAATATTTAATTTAATTAATTCCGACTGGAAATTTACCCGGAAAAATATATTTAATTGTGTAGCTCGACAATTGGCATCCACTGAGAGCTCGAGACAGCCTCGATTTGTATACGATCAGGGAATAACGGGTAAGTGACCCTTATTTACGACAATTTTATATCGTTATGCGTGATTGATATTTAACGCATAAATTACGGATTTAATTTCCGCATAAATGAATTAAATTCTGGAAAATTAGATAAATTGTCGTAAATATTAAATTGAGATATCAGAGAATTTAGAACGAGGCTAAATAAATTACTGATGGGCCCAGAGAGCCCAATAGGCCTCGATAAAGTGTGGTAAACGGGCTTAAGGCCGATTAAGGCCCATTATGGTGCAATCGGGCCCAATATGGGTAAACGGGCCCAATGATTTAAATTAAGCCCAGAAAATTGTGAAATACAATTAATTGTATTGTATTTGACCTGATGAATGTGTATCCGCAGTGCCGGAGATTTGATTTGGATTCGGAGCAAATCGGACTGCGTGACGAGACATCAGTGGGAAAGGTCAGACTGTACAGAAAATGAGGTAAGGGAATTGTGTGAGTAGCTAGAGGTAGCTACGCGTATTTTAATAGTGTTCTGTACACTGAATATGTATGTATGCCTTGATGATGTATAAAGATCCTAAAAGTGGTTTAAATAATTTTGAGGATCGAAATAGGTGAAAAGACTATTTTACCCCTATTGAGGGAAGTTCACCTAAGGATGGTGAAAGCATGACATGCATGAAATGCATGATTTAAGGAATTTTCCGAATTAAAGATTTGATTGGTTTTAATCAAAGTAAATCGATAGATTGGCCAATAATTGCATAAGTTTCCCAAATTAACACTACGTAGGTGTTATTAATATTTAAATGAAATTTCTTTGGAAAAGAGGCCAACTATCAAGTTTATATGGAAACAGGTAGTGCCGACACGTAGTTCGCACTATATCTGCGTTTGTGAATGTGCATAAATGTGCTTGAGCAGTTGCTCGCACCGACTTGTGTGACATCATATGCATGAAATGTGCTAGAGCATGGTGCTCGCACTGATTTTTATTATTGTGAAATGAGAGCTGCTGGAGCCTAGCTCGCACTCTGTTTTGACATGTCTTGATTTGTTTTAACGTGGTATGCATAAAATAGTGCTGGAGCGATTGCTCGCACTAGTTTTAATGATTTGACATGCATGAGAGATGCTGGAGCTTAGCTCGCATCCTGTTTTGATTTGATATTGCATAAAGCCGTGCTGGAGTGAATCTCGCACGAGATTTGATTTAATTATGCATAAAGTCGTGCTGGAGTGTAACTCGCACGAGATTTGATTTATTTGAGCATTCATTTGTGCTGGAGCGTTGCTCGCACAAAGTTTTACGTAGTTTTCATAATTCATTTGAATATCGTACTGGAGTTTTTCTCGTACGAGGTTTTCAGTGAGTTTTTATACATATCCGTACTAGAGCGTTGCTCGTACGTGGATTTTAATTGAATTCATAATCAGTTTAAGTCGTACTGGAGCGCTGCTCGTACGCAGATTTCACTGATTTTTATGAAATCGTGCTAGAGCTTCGCTCGCACGAGATTTTCAGATATCATGAATATGCATGGAGCCGTGCTTGAGCTTCGCTCGCACAGGGATTTATATTACATGCATATAGCCGTGTTGGAGCCTCCTGTAGACTGTGTGTCACAGTGAGATGATATGCTCACACGTGCATTCTGAGACAGAGATGATATGGGTGGATAAGACCTATTACAGGCACCCCTGACTGAGCTTGGGTTCACGGAGTACTTTGTACCGTGTATGTCACGCGGAGTACGCTGTACCGTGGGGATTGTTGGAGTGGAGTGGCATTAGCCACGAGGCAGCAAGCCTTGCCCTCGCAATCCTGGTGTTATGCTGTTCTGGCGGGTAGGACGACCCACCTCCCGTTTCAGGTGTGATACCCCGCACACTAGGTACCGTGTTGCCAGGGATCACTAGGATATGGCCATAGTCCTCGATGTTACTGTTAATTACCTTATTGTCTCACATGATATAACTTATGGTCTGTTAGACCAGGGTAGACCCGAAGGAGGGGTCAGGCCCCCGATTTGATGATTTGATGATTTCAGATGATTTTATGATATGTGACCCTGAAAGAAGGGTGGTTTTATAAATCAAGATTTATAATGAAATATAACAAACTGTTTTATGAGTTTTGAGATGATTGACCCAGAGGGGTTATTTTATACTGCGTTTTAAATGAATTGATTTAAATGCAGTGGCATGATGTGTTTTCCATGCTTTTATTTGAAAATCTTGAATTGTCTTACATGACATGAAAGACTGCATGATCTTGATTAAATTCATGCTTAATATGATTTAATGATGTCACATAAAATGCTTTGAATGCATGAGTTACATGATTTATATATGCACAAATAGTTTTGGATAAACTATGGCATTGAATATGCATGACTTTGTGCGTGTAATTTTAAATGAAAAGAAATGGATTTAAGGGCATGGCATTATGAGCATGTAGATAGTGGAGCTATCTACTTACTCGCATAATTGCCTTACTGAGCGTGTGGTTTGCTCACCCCCCCTTATTTTCCCATCTTTTCAGAGCACTTGTAATAATTATTGAGTGGCTGAGGACTTGCATGCTTAATATCCGCTGCTTGCTGTTTCCCATCGAGAGACAGGTATACACATTTGTATGGTTTTGTATCTAAATATGTAATGCACAGTACTGTAAATGGATATGATGTCGGGGATGTAGAGTCATGTAAATACCATTGGGTATGTATTTATTTAAAGTCAAAAGGATAGTAGACTCTGATATATGATTATGGGAATGAAATGTTAAATAGTGTGAGGTGACTAACACCGAATCATAGCCCAACTGTGTTGTAGGATGGTCACGACGAGAGAAAGTTAAGAATTAAATAATAAATGAAAAAAATGAAAAATTTACTCTGATTTTTAGGTAATTCGGGTCGTGACAGGTTTAATGGTATCAGAGCTTAAGTTGGCCTGATATGAGTCGGTGTTAGTGGTTAATGAAGTTTACATCCCCATGTACTGTGCATTATTTAGATACAATTGTGTATATCGAGATGGAAGTGCAGCTAAGAATTTGGTTTTAAATGCAAGAATAGACTCATTGACTGATAGCCGCTATGGTTGAGAGGCGAGTACACGAGCTCGAGGCCGTAGAGGTAGGCCCGAGAGTTGTACTGAGTCGCCACATGAGACTCGAGATGAGAATGACGTGGAGGCTGATATAGAGCATGCTCCACAGAGTCTGATAGAGAGATCGGATAGAGTCTGACAGAGAGATCAGACAGTATTGAGATACGCTTCACGAGGTTGGAGCGGAGTGTGGAGAATATGTTGCGAGCTAATTGCTCAGAGTATATATGAGATTTGAGGGCGAGTTGGAGCATTAATTGAAGTTGGCTCGACCCATTTGAAGAGTTAGACGTCCAGAATGGACATGGAAAAAAAAATTCTATATGTATTCCGGTGACAGAATATCCCGGATATTGTTTTAAAGGAAAATTACAGATGATATTATTTACTCTGACCCAGAGGAACATGTTGATTAACGAGTATGATACTCAGTTTATATTCCTGGGCAGATGTGACTCGAACATGATGAACAGTGAGAGTCGAGATTTTTGAAAGTTCATAGAAGGACTCAGATTATCAATTAGAGTCCGATTGGCCTGTTAGACATCACTACCTATGCCGAGGCAGTGCGCAGACAACAGTTGTGTGAATAAGATTATAAATTGCGCGCCTCTGAGATTGAGAAAGGTAGTAAGGGCCAAAATAGAGACAAAAGAGAATAAAGGATGACAAGAATGTCAGAACGGGAAAAATGTAGTTTGGTAAAAGCTTAGAGCTGATAAATCACGGGGTAAGTTGATTGATAAACCCCAGTATATCTAATTTCAATACTTACGAGGGGTATTGTGATTTAAGGACCCCGACCTGCTACGTAATAGTATAACAGAGTAGCAGTGTGAACAGTGTAGGATATGTGGTAGTTACCACGAAAATAAGATGTTGGACGAGGGCGAGTGTATGCCTTGGACCAGGACACTACTGATGTTTCATTGGATGTGGTGGAAGATACCACACTGGTTGTGAATAATGAAATAATTATTTTAAATTGCTCCTGGTGCCATTTATTTATTCATACCGCCTTCAGTTGCTTATAAGCTAGTGAAAAATGTGAAGCCTGTACCCATAGACAAGAGGATAATAGTTAGTTGATTTTCACTGACTGAAAATGGGTATAGAGATTGTAAGTTGAAAATATGGGTGAAAACATCACTGAAAGGTGTAATGTAAGTTTGACAAGTAAGGAAAGAGTTTGTTATAAGATATATGAAAGGAGATGAGCTTGGAGATATGATAGATCCTGCATACGAAATATATTGGAATAAGGGGCGTATGCAAGGTAAGGATGTCCTTGATAAGCCAAGTAACTAAGGATTAAGCAATATGTAGTGCATATGGATTGCGACCAAGATAAGGGGTAGATACATCTACACCCAGTTGATGTGGTCAAGTCAAAAGGGTTAATAAAGGTATTTTAAAATACTTCCCTGCCTGAAGATTTGACAGCGTCTGGAAGCGCACGCATAATCTATAGATTGAATTCGACGGTCATAATATATACATTAAAATTTGGGTACCTTTGCTGGTACGATAAAGAAATATAGAATTTGATTAATCAAGAAGGTTTAAAATTTAAAATTTTATAAAAGCCGTTAATATAAGAAAAAGGAAATGACGTGAGCTAGTATCTTGAACGAAAGCTATTTCGAAATGATATTGTACGTTTATGCGTACATAGGTCAAGTATATGGAAAATTGAAATATTGAGTGGAACTCAACTACGTTAAGGTATTTAAACCTTACCGGGACCAATTGGTTGTCATCTTTAGTGATGATATTATGATGTATTCGAAGTCCAGGGAAGAGAATGAGTAGCAACAGAAAACTGTCTTACAGACGAGGTGTTGAGAGTTTCTTAAAATGGGCTACTCAGTTGACACGTCTCATTCGGGAAAAGATTTCATACGAGTGTTATGATAAGTATGAAAATAGCTTCAATGAGTTTTGGTATATTGGAGTAATGAACTGACCACCGTAAGTATTCTCACTATAACAAACAGCTCAAGAGGTTTCAGTGTGTATGGATACCTCCAAATAAGGATTGGGCTGTGTATTGATGTAAAATGGGAAAATAGTCATTTATAGATCCAAATAGTTCAAGGATCATGAGAGAAACTATCTGACCCATGATTTAGAGTTGGCAGCCGTAGCGATTACACTGAAAGTATGGCTTCACCACTTATATGGTAAGAAATTTCGGGTATGCACTGATCGTAAAAGCCCCGAATATCTGTTTTCACAGAAAGAGTAGAAAATGAGATAACCATGAGGGTTAGAGCTTCTAAGGATTATGATTGTGAATATTGTACCATCCAAGAAAGGCTAATGTAAAGGCTGATGCTTTAAACAGAAAGAGCCTCGGGATGGTATTACATATGATGTCAGGGAGCGTGAGCTGCTAGAGCAGTGTGAACCTCAGTAGTGATGTGATCCCTTCTTGATGATGACGGTGATTTTATGACAGCTAGCCTGAGGTTAGAACCGGATTTGTGTGACCGGATTTGCCAGGCTTAGCGTGATGATTTCGACATGGTGTCGATAGTATGGGTCAGATTCAGAAGGGTACAGTGACAGAGTTCACAGTGTATGATGATGATTCACAGAGGTTCAGACACAGTATAAGTGCTCCCCAAGACCACATTGATGAGATAATAGTATTGTCAGAAGCTCACTCTTCGGGATATACAGTGCATCCGAGAAGTAATAAATATATCAGAACCTCTGAAAAGGGTATTGGTGGTCAGGTATGAAAAGTGATATTGTAGAGATTGTTTACAAGTATCTTCTATGTCAGCAGATTAAGGTAGAGTAAAAGAAGATGCAGAGTCATTGCATTCTCTACCTATATTGACACGGAAATGGGAACAAGTGACCATGAAGTTGTGATGGGTTATAGAGGACCTGGAAGAATCACGAGGCTATCTGGGTGATAGTCGATAGATTGATTAAGTTTACCCACCTTCTGGTTATGAAATCCCGAGATACTCTGAGTGCGTAGGCGGATTTATGTGTATGAAAAAAAAATTGTGGAACAATATGTAGCGTTCCAGGGAGCATGATATTAGATGGGGATTCCCGCTTCACTTCCCACTTCTGGGAATATTGTTTTTGAAAGTTATGGGAACCCGATTATGTGTTAGCACAGCTTCCACCCTCAGACAGATGGTCAGTCAGAGAGGACTGTACAGGTTCTGGAGGATGTGATGAGAGCGTGTGCCATTGATTTTATGAGCTCCTGGGATGATTAGTTGCTACTAATCAAATTCGCCAATGATGACAGTTGTCACTTGAGTATCGGGATGAGATTAAATGAGGCATTGTATGGCCATAGGGAGTTGTTCCCTGACTTGGATAAGAAGTGGGTGACAGATAGAGAGTTGTTCCCGAATTAGTAAGACAAACCTCTGAGTATGTTCAGTTGATTTGAGAGAGATTAAGAACACCTCAGAGCAGACAAAAAAACTATGCTGACAAGAGACAGAAACCATTGGAATTCACCAAGGGTGAATCATTACTGTTGATAGTTACTTGTCCTAAGAGCATAAGGACGTAACGATATTCGGATAAGAGATTGGACAAAGTGGAAGGTAAGACCTGTAGGTTGGTATTACCACTTGAATAAACAGGCATCCACAATGTGTCCTATCTTGTGATGCTTAAGAAATAATATCCGGATCCAATATATATGATCGGATATGAACTCCAACAGTTTAGCTCAATGAAAGAGTAATGTATGAAATCGAGTTGGTTATTAAAAATGGAAAGAGAAAGTGTTGTTGAGGGTTAAGATGATCTCCCTAGTTAAGTATGATGGTAGTATTACACTTCGGAGAAGGTCACTTGAGGATGACAGTATATGATATGATAGATGTACTGGAGTTGTGTTATGGACTCATATTACTTGGTTCTAATTTGGAGGACCAAATTTCTTAAGTGGGGGAGATTGTAAGACCCGATATTTTTGAGTGCATTTAAAAATGCAAAAGGACTAAAATGGTATTCCCGAAAATTTGCAAGGGCAAAATGGTCGAAAGACTAAAATTCGATATTAATCGGGACAAGAAAATTTAATTAAAAATATGAGAATGAGAAATCTTGATCAATGATGAAGAAATAATTTAATTTCGGATTAAATTGATCAAGATATGAATTTATTGGAATAAATCGGGATTTTCGTATCGAAAAATAATCCCGAAAATAATCGAAAAATATACCGAAAAGGTAAAATCGGACTGAGAAAATTATTTACAGATTAAATGAATTAAATATAATTTTTTAAGGATATTTATGCATTTTAATATTATTTTATTGAATAAAATAATATTAAAAGTTAATATTAAAAAAAAAAAAAAAAAAAAAAAAAAAAAAAAAAGAGAAACGAAAAGTCTGGAAAATCGAAACAGAAGAGACACGGGACGGCCACCACCGGCGGGACCGAGGGGCCGGTGAGGGTCGGCGAAGGTCGACCGACCTCGGGCGAACCTCCAGCAGCCCAGACGCGCGCCGAGAACGGCGAAAATCGTCGAAAACGGAGGAGGAACCCGCGGGAGAAAAGCTTCGATTCGCCGGCGATGGCGCCGATTCGAGCCAAACCGAGGCCCGATCTAGGGAGCCCATGCGAAGACGCGTCGAACGGCGGTGGTGAGGCACCGGGAACCGGCCGGACGGCGCCGGCACGACCAAATGTTGCCTGGACCGGCCGAACCGGACAGAACCGGCCGAACCGGACCAGACCGAACCGGCGGTCCGAACCGGGTTGAACCGGACCGGACCGGTTCAGCCAAAAAGAGAGGGAAAAAAGGAAGAAAAAGGGAAAAAGAAAAAGAGAAAAAATTGGGGAAAATTCCAGTGATGCAATCGAGCTTCGGGTAAGTCGGTAAGCGGTCAAATTGACCGATTTAATTTTCTGAATATTTAATTTAATTAATTCCGACTGGAAATTTACCCGGAAAAATATATTTAATTGTGTAGCTCGACAATTGGCATCCACTGAGAGCTCGAGACAGCCTCGATTTGTATACGATCAGGGAATAACGGGTAAGTGACCCTTATTTACGACAATTTTATATCGTTATGCGTGATTGATATTTAACGCATAAATTACGGATTTAATTTCCGCATAAATGAATTAAATTCTGGAAAATTAGATAAATTGTCGTAAATATTAAATTGAGATATCAGAGAATTTAGAACGAGGCTAAATAAATTACTGATGGGCCCAGAGAGCCCAATAGGCCTCGATAAAGTGTGGTAAACGGGCTTAAGGCCGATTAAGGCCCATTATGGTGCAATCGGGCCCAATATGGGTAAACGGGCCCAATGATTTAAATTAAGCCCAGAAAATTGTGAAATACAATTAATTGTATTGTATTTGACCTGATGAATGTGTATCCGCAGTGCCGGAGATTTGATTTGGATTCGGAGCAAATCGGACTGCGTGACGAGACATCAGTGGGAAAGGTCAGACTGTACAGAAAATGAGGTAAGGGAATTGTGTGAGTAGCTAGAGGTAGCTACGCGTATTTTAATAGTGTTCTGTACACTGAATATGTATGTATGCCTTGATGATGTATAAAGATCCTAAAAGTGGTTTAAATAATTTTGAGGATCGAAATAGGTGAAAAGACTATTTTACCCCTATTGAGGGAAGTTCACCTAAGGATGGTGAAAGCATGACATGCATGAAATGCATGATTTAAGGAATTTTCCGAATTAAAGATTTGATTGGTTTTAATCAAAGTAAATCGATAGATTGGCCAATAATTGCATAAGTTTCCCAAATTAACACTACGTAGGTGTTATTAATATTTAAATGAAATTTCTTTGGAAAAGAGGCCAACTATCAAGTTTATATGGAAACAGGTAGTGCCGACACGTAGTTCGCACTATATCTGCGTTTGTGAATGTGCATAAATGTGCTTGAGCAGTTGCTCGCACCGACTTGTGTGACATCATATGCATGAAATGTGCTAGAGCATGGTGCTCGCACTGATTTTTATTATTGTGAAATGAGAGCTGCTGGAGCCTAGCTCGCACTCTGTTTTGACATGTCTTGATTTGTTTTAACGTGGTATGCATAAAATAGTGCTGGAGCGATTGCTCGCACTAGTTTTAATGATTTGACATGCATGAGAGATGCTGGAGCTTAGCTCGCATCCTGTTTTGATTTGATATTGCATAAAGCCGTGCTGGAGTGAATCTCGCACGAGATTTGATTTAATTATGCATAAAGTCGTGCTGGAGTGTAACTCGCACGAGATTTGATTTATTTGAGCATTCATTTGTGCTGGAGCGTTGCTCGCACAAAGTTTTACGTAGTTTTCATAATTCATTTGAATATCGTACTGGAGTTTTTCTCGTACGAGGTTTTCAGTGAGTTTTTATACATATCCGTACTAGAGCGTTGCTCGTACGTGGATTTTAATTGAATTCATAATCAGTTTAAGTCGTACTGGAGCGCTGCTCGTACGCAGATTTCACTGATTTTTATGAAATCGTGCTAGAGCTTCGCTCGCACGAGATTTTCAGATATCATGAATATGCATGGAGCCGTGCTTGAGCTTCGCTCGCACAGGGATTTATATTACATGCATATAGCCGTGTTGGAGCCTCCTGTAGACTGTGTGTCACAGTGAGATGATATGCTCACACGTGCATTCTGAGACAGAGATGATATGGGTGGATAAGACCTATTACAGGCACCCCTGACTGAGCTTGGGTTCACGGAGTACTTTGTACCGTGTATGTCACGCGGAGTACGCTGTACCGTGGGGATTGTTGGAGTGGAGTGGCATTAGCCACGAGGCAGCAAGCCTTGCCCTCGCAATCCTGGTGTTATGCTGTTCTGGCGGGTAGGACGACCCACCTCCCGTTTCAGGTGTGATACCCCGCACACTAGGTACCGTGTTGCCAGGGATCACTAGGATATGGCCATAGTCCTCGATGTTACTGTTAATTACCTTATTGTCTCACATGATATAACTTATGGTCTGTTAGACCAGGGTAGACCCGAAGGAGGGGTCAGGCCCCCGATTTGATGATTTGATGATTTCAGATGATTTTATGATATGTGACCCTGAAAGAAGGGTGGTTTTATAAATCAAGATTTATAATGAAATATAACAAACTGTTTTATGAGTTTTGAGATGATTGACCCAGAGGGGTTATTTTATACTGCGTTTTAAATGAATTGATTTAAATGCAGTGGCATGATGTGTTTTCCATGCTTTTATTTGAAAATCTTGAATTGTCTTACATGACATGAAAGACTGCATGATCTTGATTAAATTCATGCTTAATATGATTTAATGATGTCACATAAAATGCTTTGAATGCATGAGTTACATGATTTATATATGCACAAATAGTTTTGGATAAACTATGGCATTGAATATGCATGACTTTGTGCGTGTAATTTTAAATGAAAAGAAATGGATTTAAGGGCATGGCATTATGAGCATGTAGATAGTGGAGCTATCTACTTACTCGCATAATTGCCTTACTGAGCGTGTGGTTTGCTCACCCCCCCTTATTTTCCCATCTTTTCAGAGCACTTGTAATAATTATTGAGCGGCTGAGGACTTGCATGCTTAATATCCGCTGCTTGCTGTTTCCCATCGAGAGACAGGTATACACATTTGTATGGTTTTGTATCTAAATATGTAATGCACAGTACTGTAAATGGATATGATGTCGGGGATGTAGAGTCATGTAAATACCATTGGGTATGTATTTATTTAAAGTCAAAAGGATAGTAGACTCTGATATATGATTATGGGAATGAAATGTTAAATAGTGTGAGGTGACTAACACCGAATCATAGCCCAACTGTGTTGTAGGATGGTCACGACGAGAGAAAGTTAAGAATTAAATAATAAATGAAAAAAACGAAAAATTTACTCTGATTTTTAGGTAATTCGGGTCGTGACATTTCCAGTCGAATATTTATCAAATTAAATATTTCGAAATTTAAATCGATCAATTCGACCACTTACCGACTTACCCGTAGCTCGATTGCATCAATGGAATTTTCTCCAATTTTTCCTCTTTTTTCTTTTTCCCTTTTTCTTCCTTTTTCCTTTTCTTTTTGGCTAAACCGATCCTGTTCAACTCGATTCAGACCGGTTCGATCCAGTGGTTCAGTCTGGTTTGGCATCATTTGGTCATTCCAGCGTCGTCCGGTCGGTTCACGGTGAGATTTCGGCACCAATCGGTGCGCCACGGCCTGGGCTTCCAAAATCAGGCCTCGGTGTGGCTCGAATCGGCGCCGATGGCCACTGATCAAGCTTTCTCTCCCGCGGCAAGCTCTTCCGTTTTTTACGTTTTTCGGCATGATCCACGACGTGTCTTGGCCGCTGATGGTTCGCCCGAGGTCGGGCTACCTTCACCGACCCTCGCCGGCCCCTCAAACCCGCCGGTGGTGGCTCGTCCGACAATTCCTCCTTAGTCTCGGCTTGTTTCTGCTTCTCTCCGTTTCGTTTCTGTTTCCTCTTTTCCAATTCACGTGTTTTTTTTACTTTATTTATTTATTTGTAGTTTATTTTTAATATTATTTTATTCATTAAAATAATATTAAAATCCACAAATATCTTAAAAAAATTTATATTTTATTCATTTAATCACTAAATGAATTTATCAGTATTATTTCGGCTTTCTGGTAAAATTTTCGATTATTTTCGGGATTATTTCTCTAGGCGAAAATTTTGATTTATTCCAATAAATTCATATCTTGATCAATTTAACCTGAAATTTAATTATTTCTTCGTTATTGATCAAGATTTCTCAAGCCATTATTTTTAATTAAATTTTCTTCTCGAATTTATACCGACGTTCGATCTTTTGACCGTTTTACCCTTGCACATTTTCGAGAATACCATTTCAGTCCTTTTGTATTTTTAAATGCACTCAAAAATTTCTATTCATTCCATTTGCTCTTACGAAAAAAATCGGGTCTTACAGTAGGTGTTTGAAAAGGGGTTATTCTATTGCTTCTGAGATGGGGCAACGTACTAAACCGATTCTAAATTAAGCAGACACCTATCTACAAAGTGTATACCACAACATAGATCACATGAAAGAAAAAGACTTTGCATAGAATAAGCAAGATTAGGACTGATGGAAGGATTATGCTGGGTACTGAGTGACTCTACCTTCTTCGTAAGGTTAGTAATTTGAGAGGTCAAGGTAGACAGCGTGTCTAACTTAGAGATACCTGTCGACTTCTTAGGAAGTTGCCTCTCCAAAGACCATAGATAGTTGTTAGCAGCCATCTTGTCTAAGAGCTCGTAAGCTTCCTCCTCTGTTTTACACATTAGAGCTCCACCCGCAGCAGCGTCAATGATGGTCCTATTTTGGCTTGTAAGTCTGTTGTAGAAGGTCTGGACTTGCAGCCACAAAGGTAGGCCATGATGAGGGAACTTCCTAAGAAGTTCCTTATATCGTTCTCATGCTTCGTAAAGAGATTTCGAATCAAATTGGGCAAAGGAAGATATGTCACTACGGAGTTTGGCCATTTTAGAGGGAGGGAAAAACTTAGCTAAAAATTGATGGGCTAACTCGTCCCAAGTGGCGATGGATCCTGGATGCAAGGAGGTTAACCAGTGTTGCGCTCTATCCCTAAGCGAGAAGGGAAATAATCTAAGCCTAAGTGCATCATCAGATAATCCATTATGCTTGAAGGTGTTGCACAGGTCCAAGAATTACCCAAGGTGAGCATGTGGGTCGTCATGAGGAAACCCACTGAACTATAAAGAAGTCTAGATCATCTAATGGATTGAAGGCTGAATTTCAAAATTCTTTACAGGGACAGCTGGTGCCCTAATGCCGGTATAATACCCCTAATGGTCGGTACTGCATAATCTCCAACGGTCCTAATTTCTCTATTTTCTACCATGGTGTTGTGCAGCGGAGCTATTAATTTTCTAGAATCCTTTCGAATTTTCCTAAGGGTTCTTTCAATTTCAGGATCTAAAGGAAAGTAATCATAACTCTTGGCTCTACGCATGTAAACATCAAAAAGTCCTCAGAATTTTTTTTTAATTTTTATTTTTTTCAATTTTTTTAATTTTTTAATTTTTTTATGAGAGAGAAAATTACTAATCTAGGTTAAACTTCTAACTATTTACAACCTAAATATTTACAAGCTAGAATTACACCTAAGCATAATTTCACCGATATCAATTACTGGCTAATTGTCTTCCTCGGCAACGACGCCAAAAACTTGATGCCGACTACGCCCACTCTAAGTGACCTAGACGTGTATCTGCAAGTGCACAGGTCGTACAAGTAATAATGGGATTTGAGTCCCAGAATATTGTCCCATAGAGAAGCTGAATTGCCTAATTAACTACCGGTTAATCTTACCCTAAATATATCCTAGCAAATTATGAATTTTTAGTGGGTGATCTACAAGGCTGAAATTAAAAATACTGAAAACAATAAAAATTATAAAATAAAGAAAACAAAACAGAGCAAAAATTACTTACAAAGCTCCAAGCAATTAAAAGCAAATACCTACAAAAGATAATTAAAACAGTTAAAATTAATTAATGCAAATAAACTAAAATGCAAAATATGAAAATAAAGAAACAAAATTAATTAGACTAAAATTAAACAAACTTAAAATAAAATATGCATGTAATTAAACCACTTAATAAAAATGCAAATTAAGCTAAACTAAAGTCTAATAAAATAAAACTTCTATTAATCCTAAAGAAATTCTTAAATCAAACTAAGAAATTAACTACCTATAAAATGATCCTAATTAAATCTAACTCTAACTAATTACTACTAATAAAACAAAATCTAAATAATGCATGAGAACTTAATATTTTTGGATTTTTAAATTTAAAATGAAGACTAAATTAAAAATGCATGAAACAAGTTTAATCTAAATTAATTCTAAATGCAAATCATAAATTCTACACTAAAATTAAGTCCTAAATCCTATTATAAAAAAATCAACTATTAACATAAATTAAAACTAAGCTTAAATTAAGTAACAAAGACAATATAACTAACATGCAAATTCAATTTCAAAATTCCTACTTTTACCTAAGTTAACAAATGATGCATAAAAATGTTGATCAATTAAGATAAGACATGATAAATAAAATATGGAGATTAAACAATGCCAAACATGGCCTTAAGCGAATTGCCAGCTAGCTTGGTACACCCGTGCACTGTTGTGAGACCCCGTATATGTATAATTGTAATATGTACATAGAAATGTAAATGGAGTTATACTATGAATTCATAAGTGAAGTATATGTGATGTAAGTCCATAAGTTTAATGTAGACACTTGCAATAAGAGTTGTGATTGTACATACAAGTTACATTATATATGAATGTGAAGAAATGGACTTCAACATGATGGGAATGTGAGTAAAATGGATTATGAGTAGTGTGGTAAAATAGAAGGAAGAGTTTCATAAGTTGTGCACTTCCATTTGGTTTATATTAAGTACCTTTGGTTATACAAAAACTCTACACAAGTTTTATTATGTATGAAGTATTAATGGATTCCATTTACAAGTTACAAAGATGAGAGGATAACAAAATGACCATGGCAATAAATTGAGGATGTTTGGGTGTGAGTTACTGCAGAAAAACAACAAAAAAATTTGGAAATATAATGGCAGATCGATCTGGAAGAGCCAAAATGCTATTATTTTGAGCTATGGATCAGGACAGATCGATCTCCAAGGGAGCCAGATCGATCTCCTAACACATTTTGTCAAATGTAGATCGATCCTTAATGGAACAGATCGATCTCCTTAGCTCTCAGGTTGGAAGCAGATCGATCTCCCCTAAGACCAGATCGATCTCCTTAACCTTCTGTTTGGGAGCAGATCGATCTCAAGCTTCGACAGATCGATCTCATGCTTGAAAATGCCGTGAAAAAGAGGAATTTAAGGGGACCAGATCGATCTCCACTCAAGGCAGATCGATCTCACCAAGTTGAATCTATAAATGGGAGCAGTTGGATCTGCAGATTTCGGGACAAAGCCATTTCCTCCCATTTCAAACCCAAAACCTAGATTTTACTCTCTAAATCTGACCATTTTCAAGAAGATTTGAGGGAAGGCTATCAGACATAAAGTTGTTCACATCGAGGAGAAGAACAACTTAGCTTGGAGGCATTTTCCTCATTTGTTGGATTTGAGGAATAATGTGCATTTCTTTTTGGAGCAAAGAGGAAATCCAAAGAGGTGAGTTTCTAATGAAATACTTAATTGCATTATTAGGATATTGATGTGGGAAATGATTGGTATGCATATCAATGATAGGAACAACCTAGAAAATAATGAATCCACCGTGACCTAGAAATGGTCTAGTATGAGAAAGTGGAATGTATTGAGAATGATGATGAATGGGATATCTTGAGGTGGTAATAGTGTTATGAGTATGATTTTAAGATGTTGTTGGTGAATAAATTGTGAGGTTTACAAAAAAGGGGTAAAATGTCGATTAAGGCTTTTGTAAATGCATAGATGAATTATATTGACTAGCGAAGTCGAAATGCAAGTTAAGAACGTTAACTGAAGTGTTTGATGAATGAATCGCAGCTCTAGAGGATACACTGGAGCAAGACGAGCCAGGAGCGCAAGAGGCTAAGAGGAAAAGAGTCACACTCAAGCAAATCGAGGTAAGAGAATTCTGTGGACTCTTAGAGATATCTGTCTGCAATTTGGGTGCTTAAATGCTTTGCTAGAATGCATGAGATATTAGGAAATGATATTGGGTGATTGAAGGGTAAAAGTTGGGTGTTTGAGAAATGTGTATGAAAATAAAAAGCATAATGTTTTGGAAAATCATGTTTTATTACTTTTTAGCAAGTGATTGGTAGGTTGGCTAGCATTTGAAATGAATTGCAAAAGAAATTAGTTGTTTTGGTTTGTTAACCACACATTGCAAAGAAATGAGCCACCTACACTGTTTTCGTGAGAATGAAAGCGTGCTAGAGTATGACTCGGATGAGATTTGACGTGTTTTATACACGTGAGTGCTAGAGCTTAGCTCCTACTGGTTTTCACATGGATTTCATATTGGTTTTGGCATGGTGCTTGGAGCTTAGCTCGCACTAGATGCCCACCTTATTTGTTGTCGTGCTTAGAGCTTCGAGCAGACTGGGTGTCGCATCGATTAAATAGGCTCGCACGTGTATTTATGATATTTTGACATATGGCTGGTCGTGTTAAGAACTTCGGGTAGACAAGAGGTTGTACCGATTAAATAGGCTCACACGTGCGTTTGAGATGTGGCGTGATATGATATGTTAATGTGGGTCCGCAGAGTACATTGTACCGTGCAGGTAGCATGGAGTACATTGTACCGTGTTGAGATGTGATATGCCATCTTCGGACGAGATCTTCTATGGACCAGTGGGCAGGATTTGACCCACCCTCGTGTGGAAGCAGATAGTGGTGACATCCCGCACACCTGATCCTTGTAGTCGGTATCACAAGTTATGGCCATAGACCTAGAGGTTATTACCTTTTATTGAATTCCCTATCTCACATGTCTATTGTTTTGTGAATAAATCCATGTTTAAAATGATTTGTGGGTCAGGATAGTCCGAGGGAGGGGCTGAGACCTGACAAATGTTGGATTGTTTTGAGATGTTAATTGGTTAATGGTTTTAAAGTGCACTGATGCATGATGATTAATGCCATGCTTTATTGTGAAAAATGCATGATGGTTAATGTCATGCTTTATTGTGAAATATACATGATGATTTATACCATGCTTTGAATCGAATTGTGCACTGGATTTTAATAGCATGAATGCTTTACATACCATCAACACAAGCATGAACTCATATTTTAAGAAACGAGGAAATGTATGCTTTGAGCATGGCATCACAATCACGTAGATAGTGCAGTACCTACCTGTTCGTATGATTGCCTTACTGAGCGTGTAGTTTGCTTACCCTCTTTACTTTACCTCTCTACAGAGCTTTGAGTGTAGATTGTGGGTGACTGGAGGCTTATCCATTTTGGTATCCGCTGCATCCAATCGCTAAAGGTATACACACTTGAATTATTTTGTATCTAAACTAGACATAGCAGAGTAGCATTTTGTATGTAAACATTAAGGATGTAAAGCAATGTAAACACTTGTAAACCGTAACTCTGATGTATTTATAAAAGTGTTTACTTAAATTAAATTATTATGGATGGATGAGGTAGACATTGACACACAGCCCAACTGTTGAGGAGAGTGGCTGTTCACGATTGAGGTAAGGACGAATAAATAATGATACATGAAAATGCAAAAAATTTGTACGTATTTTGGTAAGTTGAGGGTCCTGACAACTGTATTGTGCACATTACGTCATTTCCAGGTGCAATCCTGCTCCTGCTCCATTTCCTGCAACACAGCACCCCATACTGCCACCTTATTGCTCAGCAGTTTGCATCCATGGCATGCACCATCTTAATTCCCTGCCCGGTTCAGTACTACTCTGCTTCAGTCACCACATCCTTCTGCACTTGCCCTTTATACTATACTACTGCGGCCACTTCAAGACGAGCATTCAGTGTTACTAGCTGCGGTAACATTTTTTTGCTCTGTACAATGACGCACCTTCACTCCTGATCGTATCTCCAGCAGCTGGTTCTCCCTAGCCAACGCTTGTGTGCTGTAGTGCTAGGACATGAACTAGATATAGCATCCACGTCTTGCTTGCATCCCATGCATATCTTACAGCAAACGGGGTACAGTTGGAATTGTCTATCAGCTGGAAGTAACAACGAACCAGCCTCCTGCCATGCTTCTGTCTCCTACACAACTCATGTAAAAGAATCAGAGAAGAACAACAACACTTCATTAGGAAACCTTTAGCAATGCAGACACAGAAATAAATAAAACTTAAGGAGAAGCTGTTAACATATAAATAAAATCGTAAATGAAGAGACAAAGAAAATGAAAAATATCTAAAACCAAAAACTAAAGACAGACCGAAAATGAATAGTAGAAGAAGTCGTGAAACAGAGGAGAGCAGAGCATGGTTGTGACAGTGTCACGCCTCCATCATACAACATACGGGAGAATGGAACTAGGCTGTACTTCGAGCATGAACCACTGTCCAAAAACACGACAGCAATCTTCACCTCATTCACCGTCCCCTGCTAACTCTTTTGCTCGACAGCAACAACGGTAGTGCAAAACAGTAGCTTTTTTGGACAGCAGCAATCGTGGCCTTCCAGCTACACCAAGAGCTTGAGCATTCCACGCTTCTGGTCCCAGCTCCAGCGAGAAATATTTTACCTCGGTTCAGCTTCTCATGCTAACAAGGTGCTCATCGAGCAGAAGCTAGAAACACATCCTAAGAATTCATTATTGCAATTTTAAAAAAAAATAGAGTTTCTGGAAATTAGGAACAGTAAAATAAAATGGGAGCAGTAACGTGTAACACAAAGCAAGTGATGAAGTGACGCAAGGTAACTTTGCTCCAGTCACCAAAATCCTTCCCTCCGTCCAACAAAATTTTTTTTTTAACAGTGAAGGAAATGAAAAATAAACACCAAGCCGAGAATGAATACTATTAAATGGAAATAAGGATGTTCATTAAAGGAGCTTGGATGGGTTGAAAAATAGTAAATGGGTACTTGTAAAAACCTATAACTATGGTGGCTGCCACTAACATGAAAAGCTTAGAGGAAACTAAAGAGAATGAAACTTTTCATAAAACCAAAAATTAAAAGTGCCATGAACAATAGCTAAGCAAAATAAAATCAATGGTGGTTTGACAAGGACTACAGGAAAGCTTAAAGAAAACTAAAGGAAAGAAAACTTTTAACCTAAAAACTATTCTAAAATTACCCTAGCATTACTCTTACCTTAGACTACATAATTTTTCAATTGCTCAATGTGAGATCCGCATCTTTGTATGATATTCCTTATAACTTCCATATTGTATGACATTATTATATGTTACTGGATTCATAAGATGGTTGATTCGGATTTGATAAATGTAGATGAAACGAAATAATGTACGTAAAATCGAATAAGGATAAATCGGGAAAGCAGGGACCCAACAAATTCGTTTAAGGAATTTAATCGAGTTGACTGGAAATAAGGAATTGAAAATAGGGAAAAGATTGTGGATTTATGAAAGAAAGTTGATTCAATTTAGTCCAGAACATGTGCAAGGGTAAAGTGGTCAAAATACCAAAATTCGGTATAAATTCGATAAGTAATTTTCATTAAAATATGGAATTTGTGAAATCTGGATCAATACCGAGGAAAATGTTTAAATTCGAGTCTGATTGATCTAGATATTAATTTATGGGAATTAATCGGAATTATTCGAAATTAATCGGGATTTTTAATTCGAAAAATTATCCCGAAAATAATCGAAAAATATACCGAAAAGACGAAAATAGACTGAGAAATCCATTTATTGATTAAATGGATAAATGAATAATTTTTAAGATATTTTTAGGGATATTTTGATTATTTTAATACATTAAAATAATAATAAATAAATAAATAAAAGAAAACAGAAATCTAAAAATTTCAGGGAGAGAGAAACGTATAAACGGAACCCACAAACCCACCAAACTCGATAGCCAACCTGACATCCCCGACGAGCCACCAATGGCCGACGGACCCAGCTAACAGTCGAAGATGATAGAGCGAAGCCCGGCGAACCCAACGGTACCAGTAACGCGTGCTGACGGCCCCTATTTCATACGAATCGACGGACGAAAAATCATTGGAGAAAAAGCGTCGGTTTCGACTAACGGCGGTGTCCCAGCACCGATTCGACCAAGCGAAGCACTCCCCTGGCTGAGGCGGTCCTTTTGAGCCTAATGGTGGTCGACGAGATGGTCGGGATTGCCGGCGACGGTGAATAGCTCAAAATGGCACCGTAGCCGAGAAGGAAGAAAAGGAAAAAAGAAAAAGAAAAAATGAAAAGGAAAAAGAAAAAGAAAAGAAAAGAAAAGAAAGGAAAGAACAGGGAAAAAATGGAAGAAAGTGTACCCAAGGACGACTCAAAATTCGGGTAAGTGACTAAGGGTCAGGATCGACCTACGGATAAATCCCGAGAATTCAATTTAATATTTTATTAATGGAAAATGTCCCGGAATTACATAATTATGCAGTTTTACGACAAAGCCCGAATGAGAGCCGATTTAGCTTCGATTTTTTTACCCCGCATCATATTGGGTAAGTACATTTTAATTACGATAATATGAGTCCTTAAATGCGGAGTTAAGATTATTTTACGTAATTTACAGATTACATCTGCATAAAAGGAATTTTATTCGAAATTTCAAAGTAATTATCGTAAATAGTATCCGGGCTATCTAATGAGTTTGGAACGAAGCCCGATGATTATTGATAAGCCAAATGAGCCCAGTAAACCCGAAAAAGGGATTTATAAAGTGGAAACGAGCTGAAAAAGGGGTCGAGGCCCATTAAAGTGCAATCGGGCCCAATAGAGTAAAACGGGCCCAGTGCTTTAGATTCGATCAGTAAGAGTGAAATACTGATCAATATATTTGAACTGAAAACCTTATGTGGTTATATGCAGCTCTGTAGACGAGCGAATTAGACTGAGAGACCTGGTACGGTCGAGTCGAGATAAGCTCGCGCGTGATTCCAGGTAAGGGAATTTTATGAGCACTTAGAGGTAGCTGTACGTAGTTTCGAGGGGATTTACATTACGTTCAATTCATTAGGCTACCCGAAAACAGAATAATAATTTTTGCGAAAAAATATGGAAATAGTGACAAATGACTATTTTGCCCCCAGTTAGAAAAATTTCAAAAAGGGTAGTAAGGCTATGAAATTACATGGAATTCATGATTTTAATGATTTCGTGATGATATTGCTTTAATTCAAGCAATTTATGGATAGGTTGGGTATTATTTTCATGTTTTAAGTGAAAATGCACAGGTTAGGTGCCAATTAATATTTATTTAACATGTTTTGATAAAATTGAGCCACCTATCAGTGTTTATATGAGTTGTAATCATGCTAGAGCACTACTCGCACTGGATTTTATATTTTAATTCATACACAGAGTGCTGGAGCCTTGCTCGCACTATTTTACAGATTTATTTCACATGACTACCGTATTGGAGTTTTTCTTGTACGAGGTTTTCACTGAGTTTTAATACCTATCCGTAATGGAGTAATACTTGTACATGGATTTGAATTGAATATATAATCAGTTTAAGTCGTACTGGAGCACTGCTCGTACGCAGATTTCATTGATTTCTATGAAACCATGTAGGAGCTTCGCTCGTACGAGGTTTTTAGATATCATGTATATGTATGGAGCCGTGTTGGAGTTTCTCTTGTAGACTGTGTGTCACAATGAGATGATATGCTCACACGTGCATACTGAGACATACTTGACATGGGTGGATAAGACCTATTACAGGCAACCCTGATTGAGCTTGGGTTCATAGAGTACGTTGTACCATGTATATCACATGGAGTATGCTATACCATGGGGATTGTTGGAGTGGAGTGGCATTAGCCACGAGACAGCAAGTCTTGCCCTCACAATCCTGATATAATGTTGTTCTAGCAGGTAGGACCGACCCACCTCTCGTTTTAGGTGTGACACCCCGCACACTAGGATCCGTGTGCCAGGGATCACGAGGTTGTGGCCATAGTCCTAAATGTTACCGATGTAGTCACTTACATGTCTCACATGATAAATCATTTAGTTTTGATAAATCAGGGTAGACCCGAGTGAGGGGTCAGGCCTCTATTTTCTTATGAATTTGATTTAGATTCAATTTTCCCATAGAGGAATTTTGATGAAATTTTCATGATTTGTAACCATGTGAGAAGGGTGATTGTCAGGACCCAAATTTCCTAAAAATCAGAGTAAATTTTTCGCTTTTTTATTTATTATTTAATTCTTACCTTTCTCTCGTCGTGACCATCTTACAAACAGTTGGGCTATGATTCGGTGTTAGTCACCTCACACTATTTACCATTTCATTTCAATAATTACATTCATATATCAGAGTTTACTATCTTTGACTTTAAATAAATACATACCCAATGGTATTTATAACACTACATCCCCGACATCATATCCGTTTACAGTACTGTGCATTACATATTTAGATACAAAACTATACAAATGTGTATACCTGTCTCTCGATGGGAAGCAGCGGATACCAAGTATGCAAGTCCTCAGCAGCTTAATAACTATTGCAAGTGCTCTAAAAAGATGGAAAAATAAAGGAGTGAGCAAACCACACGCTCAATAAGGCAATTATGCAAGTAAGTAGATAGCTCCACTATCTACATGCTCATAATGCCATGCCCTTAAATCCATTTCTTTTCATTAAAATCATCAAGCACAAATCATATATTTCATCAATGATTTAGTTTATCAAAACTGTTCGTGCATATATAAATCGTGTAATTCATGCATAATAGCATTCTATGTGACATCATTAAATCATACTTAGCATGAATTAAATCAAAATCATGCATTCTTTCATGTCATGTAAGACAATTCATGAGTTCGAAATGAAAGCATGGAAAACATCATCATGCTACTACATTCAAATCATTTCATTAAAACTGTAGTATAAACTGACCCTTCCGAGTCAACCATCTCATAAAACAATTCAATAAATTTCATTATAAAACTTCAGTTATAAAACCACCCTTCTTTCAGGGTCACAAATCATAAAATCATGAAATCATAAAATCGTCAAATCGGGGGCCTGAGCCCTCCTTCGGGTCTACCCTGGTCTAACAGACGACAAGTTATATCATGTGAGACAAACAACTGATTATATCAGTAACAGCAAGGACTATGGCCATATCCTAGTGATCCCTGGCAACACGGTACCTAGTGTGCAGGGTATCACACCTAAACGGGAGGTGGGTCATCCTACCCGCCAGAACAACATAACACCAGGATTGCGAGGGCAAGGCTTGCTGCCTCGTGGCTAATGCCACTCCACTCCAACAATCTCCACGGTACAGCGTACTCCGCATGACATACACGGTACAACGTACTCCATGAACCCAAGCTCAATCAGGGGTGCCTGCAATGGTCTTATCCACCCAAATCATCTCTGTCTCAGAATGCACGTGTGAGCATATCATCTCACTGTGACACACAGTCTACAGGAGGCTCCAACACGGCTATATGCATGTAATATAAATCCCTGTACGAGCGAAGCTCAAGCACGGCTCCATCCATATTCATGATAACAGAAAACCTCGTGCGAGCAAAGCTCTAGCACGGTTTCATAGAAATTAATGAAATCTGGGTACGAGCAGCGCTCCAGTACGACTTAAACTGATTTTAATTTCAAGTAAATTCCACGTACGAGCAATGCTCTAGTACGGATATGTATAAAAACTCAGTGAAACCTCGTACGAGAAAAACTCCAGTACGACATTCAAATGAATTATGAAAACCATATAAAACTTTGTGCGAGCAAGCTCCAGCACAAATGAATGCTCAAGTAAATCAAATCTCGTGCGAATTACACTCCAGCATGGCTTTATGCATAATTAAATCAAATCTCGTGCGAGTTACAGTCCAGCACGGCTTTTATGCAATTATTATATCAAAAATGGATGCGAGCTATGCTCCAGCACCTCTCATGCATGTCAATCATAAAAACTAGTGCGAGCAATCGCTCCTGCACCATTTCATGCATACCACGTCAAAACAAGTCAAAACATGTCAAAACATGTCAAAACAGAGTGCGAGCTAGGCTCCAGCAGCTCTCATGCATATCAAATCATAAAATCAGTGCGAGCAACCGCTCTAGCACATTTTATGCATATGATGTCACATAAATCGGTGCGAGCAACCGCTCAAGCACATTTATGCACACTCACAAACGCAGATATAGTGTGAACTATATGCCAGCACTATCTGTTTTCATATAAACTTGATAGTTGGCCGTTTTCCAAAGAAATTTCATTTAAATATTAATAACACCTACGTAGTGTTATCTTGTGAAATTTATGCAATTACTGGCCAATCTATCGATTTACTTTGCTTAAAAACCAATAAAATCCTTATTTTAGAAATTTCCTTAAATCATGCATTTCATGCATGTCATGCTTTCACCATCCTTAGGTGAACTTCCCTCAATAGGGGTAAAATAGTCCTTTCACCTATTTCGATCCTTAAATAATTTAAACCACTTTTAGGACCTTTATACAATATCAGTGTATACATACAATTTTAGTGTACAGAAAACTATTCAAATACGCGTAGCTACCTCTAGCTACTCACACAATTCCCTTACCTCATTAAAATACGCGTAGCTACCTCTAGCTACTCACACAATTCCCTTACCTCATTTTTCTGTACAGTCTGACCTTTCACTGATGTCTCGTCACGCAGTCCGATTTGCTCTCAATCCAAATCAAATCTCTGGAACTGCGGATACACATTCATCAGGTCAAATACAATACAATTTAGTTGTATTACATATGTTCTGGGCTTAATTTAAATCATTGGGCCCGTTTACCCATATTGGGCCCGATTGTACCATAATGGGCCTTAATCGACCTTAAGCCCGTTTACTACACTTTATCGAGGCCTATTGGGCTCATTGGGCCCATTAGTAATTTATTTAGCCTCGTTCTAAATTCTCAGATATCTCAATTTAGTATTTACGACAATTTATCGAATTTTCCAGAATTTAATTCATTTATGCGAAAATTAAATCCGTAATTTATTCGTTAAATATCAATCACGCATAACGATCTAAAATTGTCGTAAATAAGGGTTACTTTCCCGTTATTCCATGATCGTATACAAATCGAGGCTATCTCGAGCTCTCGATTGATGCCAATTGTTGAGCTACACAATTAAATATATTTTTGGGTAATCTTTCGATCGATTATTTATCAAATTAAATATTTCAAAAATTAAATCGGTCAATTCGACTACTTACCGACTTACCCGAAGCTCGATTGCATCACTGAAATTTTCCCCAATTTTTCCTCTTTTTCTTTTTCCATTTTTCTTCCTTTTTTCCTTCTCTTTTTGGCTGAACCGGTCCGGTCCGGTTCAACCCGGTTCAGACCACCGGTTCGGTCTGGTTCGATTCGGCCGGTTCAGTCACCATTTGGTCATTCCGACGCCGTCTGGCCGGTTCTCCGACCGATTCCACCGCCGTTCGATGCGCCATCGCATGGGCTTCCTAAATCGGGCCTCGGCTTGGACCAAATCGACGCCATCGCCGGTGAATCGAAGCTTCTCTCCAACGGCATCCTCCTCCGTTTCTGGCATTTTTTCGACCACCTCGCCGCGCGTCGCGGCCGCTGCTGGGTCGCCTTTTTCGGTGGGCGTCGAGCCTCCTCAGTCGCTGGTGGTGGCTCTGACGACGATCTCTTCCTCGGTCTGCATTTCGCATTTTCCTTCGCATTTTGGGTTTCCTGTTTCCTTCAGAAATCGCAAAACGCGATTTCTCTTTCTTTTCTTTTCTTTTTTTTTTCAGTTCAGTTTTTTATTATTATTTTATTTGATTAAAATATTCAATTAAAATCCAAAATATCTAAAAAGAATTTATATTAAACTCATTTAATCCGTAAATGAATTTCTCAGTCCAATTTTACCGTTCCGGTATATTTATCGATTATTTTCGGGATTATTTTTCGATACAAAAATTTCGGTTTATCCCAATAAATTCATATCTTGATCAATTTAACCCGAAATTTAATTATTTCTTTGTTATTGATCAAGATTTCTCAATCTCATATTTTTAATTAAATTTTCTTGTCCCGATTAATATCGAATTTCGATCTTTTGATCATTTTGCCCTTGCACATTTTTGAGAATACCATTTAAGTCCTTTTGCATTTTTAAATGCACTCGAACATTTCTATTAATTCCCTTTTGCTCTTACGATAAAATCGGGTCTTACAGTGATTTTATAACGAAAATTTTACGATAAATTATTTTATTGAAATGGATTTAATTCCTTGAGTGTATCATATTTAACCCAGATGGGGTGTTTTAAAATGTGTTGATCCATTTGAGCATGAGATGTTTTCACATGAGAATCATTCCATGTTTTATATGCCGATTTCCTGTTTTAGAGCAGATGATATTATATATATGGCAGATCATTATTTTTACCTCATTCTCACATATATCCTGATTTCTTACCAGCATGTAGATAGTATAGCTATCTACCCGTTTGTATTATTGCCTTACTGAGCATGTGGAGCTCACCCTTTCATTTTTCACCCACTTTCAGTATTCCCACCATAGAGATAGCGGGTGTAGAGAGTAGACGACATAGCTGATTTCTGTGATTCCCATCGACTTTCAGGTATACACCATGTACAGAATTTAGTATTTGTATGCTTACAGCACAATATTGTATATGACGGAATATTTGGGGATGTAAATATAGAATCATGTGATGTATAAAACATACTAACAACTCTATTATAATATGAATGATGTCAGTATATATATATATATATATATATATATATATGTACATGTGATATTTTAATGGTTAAAAAGGGTATATCGATATTGATTCACAGTCTGACTTGTTTAGAGGAATATGTCACGAGGAGGTAAGAAAGATTTTCCAAAAGCGAAAAATTTGTACTGATTTTTGGTAAGTATTGGGTCGTGACACTCAACATGTTCTATTTATATACAAACATAGGGGTACAATGGTAATTTTTCATCCTAGATGAGTTGGCATTGTTTGACCACTTGTCTTCATTTAATTTGCTACAAAGTAGATATTTCCATGTCACTTCATCTTCTAGTCAACTTGGCTGTGTGATGTGGCCTGACCTGTGTCTTCTAAAAGGTTGGCACGGTATCTGTCGATCTTATCTTTTCGAAGTGAATAAAATACTAACACCCGACATCCCACGTGTCCAGACGAATGGTGACTCGGTCTACAAATTGGAAGTGGTCTAGTCTCTTTTAGCCCGTTTTCAACCTATTGTTGACTGAAACGACTGAGTTTCATTCGGATTTAATTTACCTGCACATTAAAGAATTTTAATTAAATAAAAGGGGATAATTAATAAAATAATATGGGGATTAAAATAATTAATTAAGAAATTAAGCACAACTAATTCTGTTTTTATAGAATTATCTCTACTCTCTTAATATTTTCATAAATGATCAATTTCTAGTCGTAACTTATACTATCTAGGATATCAGGTTTCTTTCAGAAATCCGACAGCATAACGACATAATCGAGCTAAGTCCTACCTACAATTTACACCATAATCATCACATGTACTTAACTACAGAAATATTTAATTTGTGTTAACAAGACTATTCATCTTACATCACATAACTAGAAAACCCGACAAGTTGGTCAATACCATACCACATGCTTTGTCGTTCATCCATTTTAAACCGAAAAGAAGAAACCTAAGTGCATTACATAGTAATCATACTTTAACAAACTTCCACTAAATACATCTCACAAAATACAACTGTGCGTACATGATCTGAAAATAAAATGTATATATATACATATATATCATCCATCGCATATACCTCGGTATACTAAAAAAGTAGCTCACTAGACTGAAGGAGTAAGCTAGAACGTGACTCTCACCCCGGAATCTAATTTGAGAAGTGTTGGAAAGAGAAGGGTGAGTAACCACATGCTGAGTAAGAAATTTACATAACCGAAGCTAGTAAAACACCATGCAACACACCATGCAGTGGTAAATCATGAGAATCATGTGAAGATGTCCTGCACATTTCTATAAGACAATGTTGCTTATGCTTCGATTGAGACATGCTTGCACAGCTAAAAATCATGCATCGTTAAGCAAATTTGCATTTCTAAAGAACACTTAGAAATTCTCAAAAACGGACACCATTATCAAATGAGCGATTCAGTCAAAATACATGCATGGGCAAGCTTGAATAATTCGATACAACAAAATGAGAATGTGGCAATTACCCAAACCAGTCATGGAATCAAGTACTCAAACAATATCACCAATATCAATGGAAAACAAACACCTATGGCCATAGTGACTACCGCCCTATCCTAACTGAGCAAGTTTCGGACTAGGGTACAGAAGACGGGTTCAAGGTCTAACAGTAGTAGGTAACAACAACATCTCAATGCCACAAAGGCATCCCCGTGAAGCACTTGCAACCATAAGGCAATCATACAAAACCTCCTACCAGGTGCTAGAGATGGCTCTCACGGGACATGACTGCCACACATGCATAAATCGGGTTGCCAACAATCTAAAAAATCTCCACGATGGGTTCATAATAAAATTCATCAAATCAATCCCAAATTCACAATTTTCAAAGTTCGAGGAAAACAAACAATCCATCGATATATATAACATGTGTCGTCATTCTAAAATCAGCATGTATGCAATTCTCGTAACTTTATGCTATTTCCAAAACACAGTAAAAAAGCCCATGCAAACAGCTTCGAAAATCAAACAAGCTAAATGGAGTTACAAAAATTTATAATGAAATGTTCGCACGCACATGATACTAACATGTAAAACATTTCATATAAAACGATAAGCTCCATACTGTGACAAGGTTTTAAATCATGGCAATTTCAAAAGGATCATATATCAAAATCAATAGTATACAGAAAGGGAATTTTATTCTAAGCTATCCTATGAATTTGGCTAACGTATAACCTATCTTTAAAAATGGAATCTGACCTATCCTAAGCATTTCAGTAACAACAGCCACATAAACCCCTTACCACACAATAGCTACGTGTCTAACTTTACCCTTTTTCACCTTAGATGCGCATATATGCATCTAAGCTTCCTTAGCGCCTTCTGAAGTAGTTGCTGTGAAATAACATTTAAGGGCATATGTCATTTAACCTTCATACACGAACGAATAAAATTCAGCACACAGAACACTCTCAAGATCAATTTGAGACTAACCAACACTATCGTAGTTCACTAGTTTTAAGCCTTAAATTTATTCGTACTTGGAAAAATTCCTATGCTTGGTCATGGCCGAGACTTACCTCTAATATTTGTACTTATATAACGCAAGCATTTGTTCTTCCAATCATAGATTAATATCATTGACATCATGCTCTCATGGCCTAATTCTTACAATCCAACTAGTTATTTATTTTCGATCCTTTCAAAATTGCTGCATGCCTTAAGTAATAATCCTATCTTCACATTAAATTCATACAAATCCTATAATTATATATTTTCCTCACCTAAAATTTATTTTAACTTTTGAAATTTTCCAACAACTAATATTCCCAACATTCTTAGTAATCGAAACTCTCATATATCATCCTTATTCATTGGCTAAATTCTGGTTTTACCACTATGGACCTATATTATTTCTACTTAAATTTGCTAACTAAATCCTTAAATTTTCGCAAGCAATATCATTCCTAAACTTCTCAAATGACCAAACTTAACCTTCTATACTCATTTAATTATTTCAACATTGTTATTATCAACTAGTAATTTCTTATAATTCCAGCCAAGGAGGATTTAATTTTTGAATTTCCTTCTCATTCACTGCATGCATCAAACGTATGTATTGATTTCATCATAATTTTGTAATATAACTCCCTCTAACCGAATATAAGTATGAAATTCGTTAGTTTCCTACCTTAGCCGAGCACTCATATCCACTTTTCTTCATCAATTTCTAGCAATTCATTTTAATTACTCATTGATATAGTCAATTTCTCCATAGCTTTACAAATCTACCTAAGTTTTCAAGTCTTGCCCTCAATTCTGATTTTTCCTTGAATTACATGAAGCTTAAAATATCCAACATCGAAATTCTGCATTTTTTATTAAACATTCACACCTGTAATTCCAGAATTTTAGATTGTCTATAAGTTCACATGCATGTAAAAATCAGTTTTACCCTTTTTTTTTTTCTTGCTATGGTCGAGGCTATGCTCCAAACATTCAAATTTCTTGTTAAATTTTAAATCATAGAAATCTACATTTGTTTTAACAAATTTCAGATTGTATAATTGAATTCAACCTTCACAATTCGATAATTTTCCTCTACATTTCTCATCATGGCCGAATACCCTATCCTAATGGCCATCATAAATTTTCTTCCAATTGCTATAATTTATCAATTTCTTCACTAAATTCACACATGCAGGTTTATATTTTGAATTCCATACAAGTTCCTAAATTTATAAATTTTAGAATTCCCAATTCACCTAGTTAAGAACCCTAACTTCATGCATGAACTCAAATTCCGAAATTAACTAAAATTAACACTTATTCTACATTAATATAACAGTAATCAAACTTAAATTACCAGAAATTACACACTTCTTACCTCAATTGCTTAATGTCAACCCCTTAGCTAGAAATCACCAAATCTATTTTCTGCAATTACTTCAAATTCCTTATGAAATCCTAAGCTTATACACGTTTCAACTTAAATTAAGTGTGTTCTTCATCTAGCCGAACCACCTAAGCACTTCTCCCTCTCTTGGAGCTCTCGGTTTCAACATGCAGAAATGTAATTGTGTGATTTGTGGGCTGTTTCAAGAATTTAGAGATATGGAGAGAGGAAAATGTGATTTGTGGGTATTGAACTAACAATCTAGCTCTAAGACTAACTCTTAATCACTCTACACTAACATGCACACATGAATTTTGCAGATTTGTTGGCTAAACTGAAAAAATTTTGGTAGTGAGGGGGCTGTTTTCGTGGAAAGCAAAGGAAGCAAATGGGGAAGCTTGCATGCAGGCTGGAGGGGCTGTTTTGGGTGGCTGGAGGCGTGAGCAATGGAGGCTTCTTACTAGATTTCTGTTTTCTGGTGAGAGTGGCGTGAGGGAGGATGAAGAGGAAGGAAATTTTCTAGTTGCTTTGGTGAATAACGTGAGAGAGAAGAGGGAGACAAGAATTTGTTTTATGATTTTCCTATTTATATTTTCTCATTTATTTCAGTTTTGTAATGTTTTAACATTGGTAAATAAATTTCAGGTTTTATATTCATATTAGATATTTGTAATCAGATTTTATATCTATAATATTTATATATACATGTTCAAAAATAATTTAACATAAGGTTTTTTTTATATCCATATTATTCCAATTTACAAATATACACAAGCACAGTTCTTATCATAATGTAACTAGTTTTAATATTTAAGATTTATCATATTACATTATTAAACTTATTTTCTTCATAATTTAACTTAATTAGATTATTTAAACTTATCACAAATTAATTATCATGTAAATTTCTATTTAACCGAATTTAGCTTAAGTCCTATTAATTTTGGTACACTACCAAAGATTACTTGCATGAATTTAATTTATTTCTACATTCATGTACATTTAACTTAGTGACTAATGGTAGATTACCTTAATCTATCCTAATATGGTCACATGAATGTATTTCTACTAAATAAGTTCAGTTCATGAACATATTCATGCACATACATTATGCATTTAAATTATGTTCACCCTCTACAATTTATCGTTGCTGTATTTTATTTATATTGGATTTTAATTTAATATTTTTTTCAGATTTGTTATTTATACTTACTTATTATGCCAATGTCTCACATATCCCTACATTTCCTAAACTAAAATACATCAAAGTTATTATACTAAGTGGCATGAACCCAAATAGCTATCCTAACTTAATATGTTTTATCTCCTAATTAAATTCGATCCTCCTATCCTCAGATTAATTCCCGACATAATATAAGCAAATGAAACATTCAGTATAAGGAAAATTGCGATCTTACATTTCTCCCCTCCTTATTGAATTCGGTCCTCCGAATTCTGAGCCAGGTCAAAAAGATATGGATATCTCTCTCGCATCAAGCTCTTTAACTCCCACATCCATTCGTTAACAGAGTGGTGTTGCCAGAGAACTTTGACGAGAGGAATGGTCCTGGATCTCAACACTTTATCCTTCCTGTCAAGAATTTGGACCGGTTTCTCCTCGTAACTCAAATCCCTTCTTAACTCCAATGGCTCATAGGCTAGAATGTGAGATGGATCTGGCTGATACTTGCGAAGCATAGACACATGAAACATGTTATGTACCTCAGCTAGCTGGGGAGGTAAGGCTAGTCGGTATGCTACTTCGTTGACACGTTCCAATATCTCGAATGGTCCTATGTATCGAGGGCTCAACTTGCCCTTTTTTCCAAACCTCATAACGCCTTTTGTCGGAGAAACCTTCAAAAACACACGATCTCCCACTACAAACTCCAAATCCCTTCTCCGATGGTCTGTATAACCTTTCTGCCTAGCCTGGGCTGTCTTGAGCCTTCTACAAACCATGCGGATCTTCTCTGATGCTTGTTCGACCAAATCCGGAGCATAGATCATCCTGTCACCAACCTCTTCCCAACCGATGGGTGATCTGCATCTCCTCCCATAAGGGCTTCGTACGAGGCCATTCCTATATTAGCATGGTAACTATTGTTGTAAGCGAATTCTGCCAATGGAAAATGCTCGTCCCATGTACCTCTAAAATCAATAACACAAGCACACAACATGTCCTCCAAAGTTTGTATCGTCCGTTCAGACTGTCTATTAGTCTGAGGATGGTATGTCGTGCTAAATTGTATCCAAGAACCCAAAGACTCCTGAATTTGCTTCCAAAATCGAGATGTGAACCTAGAGTCCCTATCCAGAGTGATACTTACTGGGTTCCATGGAGTCTCACTATCTTCTTAACAAACAATTCTGCCAATGTGTTCAAAGGAGTAGTGAAGCTGATGGCCAAGAAATATGCTGACTTGGTGAGCTTATCCACGATCACCCTAATTGTGTCATGCTTCCTCCGAGTTCTAGGTAGATCCATAACAAGGTCTATAGTTATGTGTTCCCACTTCCAAGATGGTATGGGTAGGGGTCGGAGTAAACCTACCACTTTCTGGTGTTCCACCTTCACTTGCTGACACACCAAACACTTAGCTACAAACTCGATAACATCACGTTTCATTCCAGGCCACCAATACATCTTGTGTACATTGTGGTACATTTTGGTGCTCCCGGGATGTAATGCGTATCTACTAAAGTGAGCTTCAGTCAAAATCAATCCCTAGAGGTCCTCATCCCTTACCACACATATCCGACCTTTAAATCTAAGCAATCCATCTAAACCAATCTGAAATTCAGAACCTCTACTCTCCTAGATCTGTCCAGATACATCAAGCAACTTCTGATCTAGCTTATGTGCTTGCCTAATCTGATCAATCAATGTTGGCTCAATCCTGAGGCTACCAACTAAAGGACTTTGATCGGATATGCTACATCAATAGCCAAGCTTACAAACTGTCCTAACAATTCCCACTCTTTCACCATCATACTGGACACCAGACTCATATTCTTCCTACTTAATGTATCAGCTACCACATTTGCTTTCTCTGGGTGATACAAAATATCACAATCGTAGTCTTTTAACAATTCCATCCATCTATGCTGCCTCATGTTCAACTCCTTCGGTGAGAATAGGTATTTGAGGCTCTTGTGATCGGTATAGATTTGAAACGTTTCTCCATAAAGGTAATGCCTCCATATTTTCAAGGTAAAAACTACTGCTGTAAGCTTGAGATCATGCGTGGGGTAATTCCTTTCGTGCTCTTTCAGTTGATGAGATCCAAACGCTACCACTTTTCTATTTTTTTATAAGCACACACCCCAATCCATTCAGTGAAGTATCACTAAACACTGTGAATCCTCCGGGTCCATCTAGTATGGTAAGGATCAGTGCAGAAGTTAAGCAATGCTTGAGCTATTGAAAGCTAAGCTCACAAGCATCACTTCATTCAAACTTAACATCCTTAAGGGTGAGACAGGTCAGAGGAGCAGTAATTTTTGACTACAAACCTTCTGTAATACCCAGCTAATCCAAGGAAACTTTGTATCTTCGTCACTATCTTTGGCCTCTCCCATTTCACTATGGCTTCCACTTTGGACGGGTTAACAGACACTCCATCCTTGTTCACTACATGGCCTAGAAAACCAATTTGCTTCGTCCGAAACTCACATTTGTCTAGCTTATCATACAACCTCCTTTCTCTAAGGGTTTGAAGGATTAGGTACATGTGCTGTTTATATTCCTCCGGAGAACAGGAATATACTAGGATGTCGTCTATAAAGACAATCACGAACTTACCCAGGTACTCGTTGAAGACTTCGTTCATTAAGTTCATGAATGCAGCAAGGGTATTCGTCAAGCCAAATGGCATGACCAAGAATTCATAATGCCCATAGCGAGTTCGGAAGGTGATCTTGGGGATGTCCTCACCTCTAACTTTCAATTGGTGATATCTCGACCTTAGGTTTATCTTTAAGAACACTTTGGCACCCTTCAACTGATCGAACAAGTCATCGATCCTCGATAATGGGTATCAGTTCTTGACAGTAGCCTTATTTAGGATCCGGTAATCAATGCACAACCTCAAGCTACCATCCTTCTTCTTCACAAAGAGCACGAGTACGCCCTAAGGTGACACACTCGGGCGTATAAATCCTTATCTAGTAGCTCTTAGAGTTGTTTCTTCAATTCTTCCAACTCTATAGGTGCCAACCTATATGGAGGTTTAGACAAGGGTTTGATTCTAGGTACCAAGTCGATGGCAAACTCCATCTCTCTATCTAGAGGTAATCCTGGTAACTCTTCGAGAAATACATCGGGGAAATCTTTCTCTATTGGGATATCCAGAAGACTAGGCTTTGATTTCTCATTACATTTCACGAAAGCTATAAAACCTTCATCATTTGAAATTAACTTGTCAAGACCACATTTAATCAAACAAAAAGGTTTACTTATTTTTCAATTTATCTCCAAAAGTTACTACACACTTTTCGGGTAAGTATAAGGTCATAACCTTCCTAAAACAATCCAAATTAACTCTATGGGTCGCTAACCAATCCATTCCTAGTATCACATCAAAGTCCAACATATCTATCAATATCAAGTTAGTTGGAACTACCTTGTCACCTATCCTTACCTCACAGTTCTATACACTACCTCAGTAATTTACGATTCTTTCATAGGTGTTCTTACACAAAGTATATAACCTATAAGTTCAGGTTCTATCGGTAAATTCCAACAAAAGTAGGTGATACAAAAGAGTATGTTGATCCAGAGTCTATTAATATAAAAGCTTTAACATTTGATATGAGAAGATTACCCTTCACCATTGATGTTGAGACATTTGCAACTTCCTTGTCCAATGTGAACACTCGTCCCTGACTGACAACCTTCTTGCCCTAATCCACTGGAGCTCTTGGTGGTGGAAGAATCACTCTTACTGGTTGGGCGAGTGGAGTAGTCAACTTAGGACAATTTCTCTTCATGTGTCCCACTTCTCCACACTGAAAACAAGTACCATAGATTCGACGGCAGGACGGGTTGACATCATGTCTCTTCCCACATCGGTTACACGTGGGAATTTGATAAGGTACAGGAGCATTTTGTGTCAAAAAAGGTATCGGCCTAGTTACCATGGCACGAGAGGCTCCAACCTTTTGCTTATTGTTCTGCCACCTATTCTAGAAGGATATTCGATCATCATACCTCTTGCCATAACTATCACGACCCGTTTTATCCTTTTTTAATCGAAAATTGCTACAAATTTTTCATAATTTTCCCTTCCTTAACCGGTCGTGAACAAACTCACTACTACACAATTGGGTTGTGAGTTAATAATAATCATTACTCATCATTCATTTTTAAATCAATCAAAAGAAGTGTCATTCATTTGGAAGTTAAGTTATACAAGACACATTTTTTTACATCCCCCACATTACAATACAAAATGACTACTGTGCCTTTACATGTTTAGATATAAAAAGAATCCCTATGTGTAAGACCTGATTTTATCATAAGAGCAAAAAGGGAATGAATAGAAATTTTCGACTGCATTAAAAAAATGCAAAAGCATTGAAATGGTATTCCCGAACACGTGCAAGGGTAAAACGGTCAAAAGATCAAAATTTGATATTAATCGGGACAAGAAAATTTAATTAAAAATAATAGTTTGAGAAATCTTGATCAATAATGAAGAAATAATTAAATTTTGGATTAAATTGATCAAGATATGAATTTATTGGAATAAACCGAGATTTTCACTTCGAAAAATAATCCCGAAAATAATCAAAAATTTTATCTAAAAGATGAAATAATACCGATAAATTCATTTATAGATTAAATGAATTAAATATAATTTTTTAAAGATATTTTTGGATTTTAATATTATTTTTAATGAATAAAATAGTATTAAAAATAAATTATGAATAAATAAATAAAATGTTAAAAAAAAGAGAAAAAATCGTGAAATCTGAAACAGGCGAAAACGGAAGCCAAACCCGAGGAAAGAGGAATCATCGGACGAACCACCACCGGCGGGGCTGAGGGGCCGGCGAGGGCCGACGAAGGTAGCCCCACACCAGGCGAACCACCAGCGGCCATGACGCACTGTGGAAATGCAGGAGCACGCCGAAAAACAAAGGAGAAGCCGCGGGAGAGAAAGCTTGACCGGCGGCCATCGAAGTCAAATGACGGTGGAGGCACATCGAGAACCGATCGGACGACGCCGAAATGATAAAATGGTGACTGAACCGGTCGAATCGGACTGAACCGAGCTGAACCGGCGGACTGAACCGGGTTGAACTGGATCGAACCGGTTCAGCCAAAAAGAAAAGGAAAAAAAGAGAGAAAAAGGGGAAAAAGAAAAAGAGGAAAAATTGGGGAAAATTTCAGTGATGCAATCGAGTTATGGGTAAGTCGGTAAGCGGTCGAATTGACTGATTTAAATTTTTGAAATATTTAATTTGATAAATAATCGACTAAAAGTTTACCCGAAAATATATTTAATTGTGTAGCTCGACAATTGGCATCCACCGAGAGCTCGAGATAGCCTCGATTTATTTACTATCATGGAATCACGGGTAAGTAACCCTTATTTACAATAATTTACATCGTTATGCGTGATTGATATTTATCGCATAAATTACGGATTTAAATTTCGCATGAAATGAATTAAATTCTGGAAATTGGGATAAATTATTGTAAATAATTCATAAGCTGTCTGAGAGTTTAGAACGAGGCTAAATAAATAATGATGGGCCCAATGAGCCTAATAGGCCTCGATAAAGTGTAGTAAACGGGCTTAAGGTCGATTAAGGCCCATTATGGTATAATCCGGCCCAATATGGGTAAACAGCCCAATGATTTAAATTAAGCCTAGAAAAGATGAAATATAATTAAATTGCATTGTATTTGACCTGGTGAATTTGTATCCGCAGTTCCGGAGATGTGATTGGAAGCAAATCGGACTGCCTGATGAGTCATCAATGGAAAGGTCAGATTGTACAAAAAAAATGAGGTAAGGGAATTGTGTGAGTAGCTAGAGGTAGCTGCGCGTATTTTAATAGGTTTTTTGGACACTGAATATGTATGTATACCCTGATTATGTATAAAGGTCCTAAAAAATGGTTTTAAGATTTGAAGGACTCGAAATAGGTAAAAGTCTATTTTACCCCTATTGAGGAAAGTTCACCTAAGGATGGTGAAAGCATGACATGCATGAAATGCATGATTTAAGGAATTTTCTGAATTAAAGATTTGATTGGTTTTAATCAAAGCAAATCGGTAGATTGGCCAGAAATTGTATAAATTTCAAAGAATAACACTACGTAGGTGTTATTTATATTTAAATGGAAATCTCTTTGAAAAATAGGCCAACTATCAAGTGTATATGGAAACAGATAGTGCCGACAAGTAGTTCGCACTATATCTGCGTTTGTGAATATGCAAAAATGTGCTTGAGCGGTTACTCGCACCGATTTGTGTGACATCATATGCATGAAATGTGCTGAAGCGATTGCTCGCACTGATTTTAAGATTTGAAATGCATGAGAAGTACTGGAGCCTAAATCGCACTCTGTTTTGACATGTTTTGACTTGTTTTGACGTGGTATGCATAAATGGTGCTAGAGCGATTGCTCGCACTAGTTTTTAATGATTTGACATGCATGAGAGATGTTGGAGCTTAGCTCACATCCTGTTTTGATATGGATTATGCATAAAAGCCATGATGGAGTGTAACTCGCACGAGATTTGATTTAATTATGCGTAAAGCCGTGATGGAGTGTAACTCGTAGGAGATTTGATTTACTTGAGCATTCATTTTTGCTGGACCATTGCTCGTACAAAGTTTTATATGGTTTTATATTCATTTTAAAGACGTACGGGAGTTTTTCTCGTACGAGGTTTTCATTGAGTTTTTATACATATCCGTACTAGAGCATTGCTCGTACGTGGATTTTACTTGAATTTCTAATCAGTTTAAGTCGTACTAGAGTGTTGCTCGTACGCAGATTTTACTGATTTTTATGAAACCGTGCTAGAGCTTCACTCGCACGAGGTTTTCTGATATCATGAATATGCATGGGGTCGTGCTAGAGCTTCGTTCGCACAAGGATTTATATTACATGCATATAGCCGTGTTGGAGCCTCCTGTAGACTGTGTGTCACAGTGAGATGATATGCTTACACGTGCATTCTGAGACAGAGATGATTTGGGTGGATAAGACCTATTGCAGGCACCCCTGATTAAGCTTGGGTTCATGGAGTACGTTGTACCGTGTATGTCACGCGAAGTACGTTGTACCGCGGGGATTGTTAGAGTGGAGTGGCATTAGCCACGAGGCAACAAGCCTTGCCCTCGCAATCCTGGTGTTATGCTATTCTGGCGGGTAGGACGACCCACCTCCCGTTTCAGGTGTGATACCCCGCACACTAGGTATCGTGTTGCCAGGGATCACTAGGATATAGCCATAGTCCTCGATGTTACTGATATAATCAGCTGATTGTCTCACTTGATATAAATATTGGTCGATAGACCAAGGTAGACCCGAAGGAAGGGTCAGGCCCCCGATTTTATGATTTTATACTATGATTGCTAGATTTCAAATGATTTTATGATATGTGACCCTGAAAGAAGGGTGGTTTTATAACTGAAGTTTTATAATGAATTTTAACGAATTGTTTTATGAGTTTGAAATGGAATTATGAGATTGTTTTATGAGTTGATTGACCCGTGAGGGTTAGTTTTTACTATAGTTTTAATTAATTGATTTAAATGCAGTAGCGCGTGAAGTTTTCCATGCTTTCATTTGAAATCCATAATTTGTCTTACATGACATGAAAGACTGCATGATCTTGATTAAATTCATGCTTATTATGATTTAATGATGTCACGTAAAATGCTTTGATGCATAAGTAGTATGATTTATATATGCACGAACAGTTTTATAAACTAAGTCATTGATGTTTGCATGACTTTGTGCTTGATGATTTTAATGAAAAGAAAAGGATTTAAGGGCATGGCATTATTAGCATGTGATAGTGGAGCTATCTACTTACTTGGATAATTGCCTTACTGAGCGTGTGGTTTGCTCACCCCCTTATTTTCTCATCTTTTCAGAGCACTTGCAATAGTTATTAAGCGGCTGAGGACTTGCATACTTGGTATCCACTGCTTCCCATCGAGAGTCAGGTATACACATTTGTACAGTTTTATATCTAAATATGTAATGCACAGTACTGTAAACGGACATGATGTCGGGGATGTAGGGTTATAAATACCATTGTGTATGTATTAGTTAAAGTCAAAGAATTGTAAACTCTGATATATGAAGGTGAATATGGAAATGGAATGGTAAATAGTGTGAGGTTACTAACACCGAATCATAGCCCAACTGTGTTGTATGATGGTCACGGTGAGAGAAAGGTAAGAATTAAATAATAAATGAAAAAGTGAAAAATTTACTCTGATTTTTCGTGATAGGTTTAATGCTATCAGAGCTGAGTTGGCCTGATATGAGTCAGTGTTAGTGGTTAAGAAAGTTTAATCCCCATGTACTATACATTGTTTAGATACAATTGTGTATATCGAGATGGAAGTGTAGCTAAGAATTTGGTTTTGAATGCAAGAATAGACTCATTAACTGATAGTCGCAATGATAGAGGGGCGAGTACACGTGCTCGAGGCCGTTGAGGTAGGCCCGAGAGTCATACTGAGTTGCCACATGAGACTCGAGGTGAGATTGAAGTGGAGGCTGATGTAGAGTATGCCCCACAGAGTCCGATTGAGAGATCAGATAGAGTCTGACAGAGAGATCAGACAGTATTGAGAGACGCTTCATGAGGTTGGAGCGGAGTGTGGAGAATATATTGAGAGCTAATTGCTCAGAGTATGCATGAGATTTGAGGGCGAGTTAGAGCATTGGTGGAAGTCCGCTCGACCCATCTCAAGAATTAGACATCCAGAATGGACATGGAAAAGTAATTCTAGAGGTATTTCGATGACAGAATATCCCGGATATTGTTTAAAGAAAATTACAAATTAAATTCTTTACTCTGACCCAGAGGAACTGATTGATTAACGAGTATGAAACTCCGTTTATATTCCAGAGCAGATATGACTCGAACACAATGAACAGTGAGAGTCAAGATGTCTGAAAGTTCATGGAAGGGATCAGATTGTCAATTAGAATCCGATTGGGCCTTTAGATATCACTACATATGCCGAGGCAGTGTGCAAACTACAGTTGTGTGAACAAGATTATGAGTTACACGCCTCTAAGATTGGAAGAAAGGTAGTAAGGGTCGAAATAGAGACAAAAAGAGAATAAAGAATGACAGAGATGTCAGAACAGGAAAAAGGTAGTTTGGTAAAAGATTTGAGCTGATGAGTTACGGGGTAAGATGATTGGTAGCCCCAGTGTATCCAAATACAATATTTTAAGGGGTATTGTGATTTGAGGACCCCGACCTGCTCCGTAGCAGTTGAGCAGTGTAATAGAGTAGCAGTGTAAGTAGTGTAAACAGTGTAGAATGTGTGGTAGTTACCACGAAAATAAGATGTTGGATGAGGGTGAGTGTATGCCTTGGACCAAGACACTACTGATGTTTCATCGAATGTGGTGGAAGATACCACACTGGTAATGAATAATGAAATAATTATTTTAATTGATCCTGGTGCCACGTATATATTCATACCGCCTTCATTTGCTTATAAGCGAGTGAAAGATGTGAAACCTACACCCTTAAGCAAGATGATGATAGTTAGTTGATTTTCACTAACTGAATATGGGTATAGAGATTGTAAGTTGAAAATAGGGGTGAAAACTTCACTGAAAAGTGTATTGTAAGTTTGACAAGTAATGAAAGAGTTTGTCATAAGTGATATATGAAATGAGATAAGCTTTGAGATGTGATAGATCCTGCATACGAGAAATATTGGAATAAGAGGCGTATGCAAGGTAAGAATATCTTTCATATGTAAAGTAATTCTGGTCAAGACTGAGGATTAATAAAGGTATTTCAAAATACTTCTCTGCCTGAAGACTTGACAGCGTTTAGAAAACATAGACATAACCTATAAATTGAAATCGACAATCGTAATGTATATACATTTAAAATTTGGGTACCTTTACTGGTAGAATTTGATTAATCATGAAGGTTAAAAAAAAATTTAAAAAAATTAAAATTTTATAAAAGCCGTTAATATAGGAAAAAAAAGGAAATGACGCGGGTTGTATCTTGAACAGAAGCGATTTCGAAATGACATTATACGTTTATGCGTACGTAGGTCAAGAATATGGATGATTGAAATATTTAGTGGAACTCAACTACGATGAGGTATTTAAACCTTACCTGGACCAATTGGTTGTCTCTTGAGCGATGATATTTCGATGCATTCGAAGTCTAGGGAAGAGCATGAGTAGCAACAGGAAACTATCTTACAGACGAGGTGTTGTGAGTTTCTTGAAATGGGCTGCTCAGTTGACACATCTCATTCGGGAAAAGATTGTATAAGAGTGGGATGATAAGTATTAAAATAGGCATCCACAATGTGTCCTATCTTTTGATGTTTCAAAAATACTATCCGGACCTGATATATGTGATCGGATATGAGCTCCAACAGCTTAGCTCAATGAAAGTATAACGTATAAAATCGATTCGGGTATTAAACAGGAAGGAAAAAGTGTTAAGGTTTAAGATGATCTCACTAGTTAAGTATGATGGTAGTATTACACTTCGGAGAGAGTCACTTGAGGATGACAGTATATGATACAATAGATGTACCTGGAGTTATTTATGGACTCATTTTACTTGGTTCTAATTTGGAGGACCGAATTTCTTAAGTGGGGGAGATTGTAAGACCCGATTTTATCGTAAGAGTAAAAAGGGAATGAATAGAAATTTTCGAGTGCATTAAAAAATGCAAAAGGATTGAAATGGTATTCCCGAACACGTGCAAGGGTAAAACGGTAAAAAGATCAAAATTCGATATTAATTGGGACAAGAAAATTTAATTAAAAATAATAGCTTGAGAAATCTTGTTCAATAACGAAGAAATAATTAAATTTCGGATTAAATTGATCAAGATATGAATTTATTGGAATAAACCGGGATTTTCACTTCGAAAAATAATCCCGAAAATAATCGAAAATTTTATCGAAAAGATGAAATAATATCGATAAATTCATTTATAGATTAAATGAATTAAATATAATTTTTTAAGATATTTGTGGATTTTAATATTATTTTTAATGAATAAAATAATATTAAAAATAAATTATAAATAAATAAATAAAATGTAAAAAAAAAACGGAAAAATGTTGAAATCTGAAACAAGAGAAGAAACGAAACAGGCGAAAACGGAAGCTAAACCCGAGGATAGAGGAATCGTCGGACGAGCCACCACCGGTGGGGCTGAGGGGCGGGCGAGGGCCGACGAAGGTAGCCCCACACCAAGTGAACCACCAGCGGCCATGACGCGCCGTGAAAACGCAGGAGCACGCCGAAAAACGAAGGAGAAGCCGTGGGAGAGAAAGCTTGATCGACGGCCATCGGAGCCGATTCGAGCAACACCGAGGCCCGATTTAGGAAGCCCGGGTGCAGTCGAGCCGAACGGCGGTGGAAGCAAGCCGGGAACCGGTCGGACGGCACCGGAATGACCAAATGGTGACTGAACCGGTCGAACCGGACTGAACCGATCGAACCGAACCGAGCTGAAACAGCGGTTTGAATCGGGTTGAACCGGACCGAACCGGTTCAGCCAAAAAGAAAAGGAAAAAATGAGAGAAAAAGGGGAAAAAGAAAAAGTGGAAAAATTGGGGAAAATTTCAGTGATGCAATCGAGCTACGGGTAAGTCGGTAAGCGGTCGAATTGACCGATTTAAATTTTTGAAATATTTAATTTGATAAATAATCGACTGAAAGTTTACCTGAAAATATATTTAATTGTGTAGCTTGACAATTGGCATCCACCGAGAGCTCGAGACAGCCTCGATTTGTGTACTATCATGGAATCACGAGTAAGTAACCCTTATTTACGATAATTTGCATCGTTATGCGTGATTGGTATTTATCGCATAAATTACGAATTTAAATTCCGCATGAAATGAATTAAATTCTGGAAATTGAGATAAATTATCGTAAATAATTCATAAGCTTTCTGAGAGTTTAGAACGAGACTAAATAAATAATGATGGGCCCAATGAGCCTAATAGGCCTCGATAAAGTGTAGTAGACGGGTTAAGGCCGATTAAGGCCCATTATGGTATAATCGGGCCCAATATGGGTAAACGGCCCAACGATTTAAATTAAGCCCAGAAAAGATGAAATACAATTAAATTGTATTGTATTTGACCTGGTGAATGTATATCCGCAGTTCCGAAGATGTGATTGGAACAAATCGGACTGCCTGACGAGTCATCAATGGAAAGGTCAAACTGTACAATAAAATAAGGTAAGGGAATTGTGTGAGTAGCTAGAGATAGCTACGCGTATTTTAATAGTTTTTCTGTACACTCAATATGTATGTATACCCTGATTATGTATAAAGGTCTTAAAAAATGGTTTTAAGATTTTAAGGACTCGGAATAGGTAAAAGTCTATTTTACCCCTATTGAGGGAAGTTCACCTAAGGATGGTGAAAGCATGACATCCATGAAATGCATGATTTAAGGAATTTTCTGAATTAAAGATTTGATTGGTTTTAATCAAAGAAAATCGGTAGATTGGCCAGAAATTGTATAAATTTCACAAGATAACACTACGTAGGTGTTATTTATATTTAAATGGAAATCTCTTTGAAAAATAGGCCAACTATCAAGTTTATATGGAAACAGATAGTGCCGACACGTAGTTCGCACTATATCTGCTTTTGTGAATGTGCATAAATGTGCTTAAGCCGTTACTTGCACCGATTTGTATGACATCATATGCATGAAATGTGCTGGAGCGATTGCTCGCACAGATTTTATGATTTGAAATGCATGAGAAGGCTGGAGCCTAGCTCGCACTCTATTTTGACATGTTTTGACTTGTTTTGATGTGGTATGCATAAAAAGGTGCTGGAGCGATTGCTTGCACTAGTTTTTAATGATTTGACATGCATGAGAGATGTTGGAGCTTATATCCTGTTTTGATATGGATTATGCATAAAAGCCGTGATGGAGTGTAACTCGCACGAGATTTGATTTAATTATGCATAAAGCCGTGCTGGAGTGTAACTCGCAGGAGATTTGATTTACTTGAGCATTCATTTGTGCTGGAGCATTGCTCGCACAAAGTTTTATATGGTTTTATATTCATTTTAAAGCCGTACTGGAGTTTTTCTCGTACGAGGTTTTCATTGAGTTCTTATACATATCCGTACTAGAGCATTGCTCGTACGTGGGTTTTACTTGAATTTATAATCAGTTTAAGTCGTACTGGAGCATTGCTCGTACGCAGATTTTACTGATTTTTATGAAACCGTGCTAGAGCTTCGCTCGCACGAGGTTTTCTTATATCATGAATATGCATGGAGCCGTGCTAGAGCTTCGTTCGCACAAGGATTTATATTACATGCATATAGCCGTGTCGGAGCCTCTTGTAGACTATGTGTCACAGTGAGATGATATGCTCACACGTGCATTATGAGACAGAGATGATTTGGGTGGATAAGACCTATTGTAGGCATCCCTGATTGAGCTTGGGTTCACGGAGTACGTTGTACCGTGTATGTCACGCGGAGTACGCTGTACCGTGGGGATTGTTGGAGTGGAGTGGCGTTAGCCACGAGGCAATAAGCCTTGCTCTCGCAATCCTGGTGTTATTCTGTTCTGGCGGGTAGGATGACCCACCTCCATTTCAGGTGTGATACCTCGCACACTAGGTACCGTGTTGCCAGGGATCATTAGGATATGGCCATAGTCCTCGATGTTACTGATATAATCAGCTGATTGTCTCACTTGATATAAATATTGGTCGATAGATCAGGGTAGACCCAAAGGAGGGGTCAGGCCCTCGATTTAATGATTTTATGCTGTGATTACTAGATTTCAGATGATTTTATGATATGTGACCCTGAAAGAAGGGTGGTTTTATAACTGAAGTTTTATAATGAATTTTAACGAATTGTTTTATGAGTTTGAAATGGAATTATGAGATTGTTTTATGAGATGATTGACCCGTGAGGGTTAGTTTTTACTATAGTTTTAATTAATTGATTTAAATGCAGTAGCGCGTGAAGTTTTCCATGCTTTCATTTGAAATCCATAATTTGTCTTACATGACATGAAAGACTGCATGATCTTGATTAAATTCATGCTTATTATGATTTAATGATGTCACGTAAAATGCTTTGATGCATCAGTAGTATGATTTATATATGCACGAACAGTTTTATAAACTAAGTCATTGATGTTTGCATGACTTTGTGCTTGATGATTTTAATGAAAAGAAATGGATTTAAGGGCATGGCATTATGAGCATGTAGATAGTGGAGCTATCTACTTACTTGCATAATTGCCTTACTGAGCGTGTGGTTTGCTCACCCCCTTATTTTCCCATCTTTTTAGAGCACTTGCAATAGTTATTGAGCGGTTGAGGACTTGCATGCTTGGTATCTGCTGCTTCCTATCGAGAGTCTGGTATACACATTTGTACAATTTTGTATCTAAATATGTAATGCACAATACTGTAAACGAACATGATGTCGGGGATGTATGGTTATAAATACCATAGTGTATGTATTAGTTAAAGTCAAAGAATTGTAAACTCTGATATATGAAGGTGAATATGGAAATGGAATGGTAAATAGTGTGAGGTTACTAACACCGAATCATAGCCCAACTGTGTTGTATGATGGTCACGATGAGAGAAAGGTAAGAATTAAATAATAAATGAAAAAGCGAAAATTTTACTCTGATTTTTAGGTAATTTGGGTTGTGACACTATGTGTATACCTTTTGGCGATGGAAGCAGTGAATGTCCAAAATACAACGCCTCCATCCTCATTGGGCTGCTATATACGCTATGTAGAGAAGGGAAAGTAGAGAGGGATGAGCGACCACACGCTCAGTAAGGCAATAATGCAAGCATGATAGATATCTACTCTATCTACATGCTGATAGTGTTATGCATAAATCATTTATAATCAAAGCAAGAGGAAATAAAACTATGCCACATGTGTATACATATATTATGTATTGAAAATCATGTAAATAGGCATAAAACATGTAAATATCAACTTGTAAAACCATCTCATGCTCATTCTTAATAATCTCATCACAAAAAGGGAAATTCATTTATGAAACATCCTTTTCAAATCATATCACATCTCATCATAAATCAAATTATCATTTCATCAAATCACAAATCCCACAAGGCTCGAGCCCTCCCTCGAGTCTACCCTGGACAAATCATAATCACACTCATGTATAAAAATCATGTGGTATTATGCAATATTAAGTGAGACAGGTCTCTATATCTCAATAGACTAAGTTGGCTAACTATGCCATAAATCAACCCAGACCATACAGATCCCGTTGTATGGGGCATCATACTGGAACGAAGGTGGGTTAGTTCTTTACTAGACTTTCATATCATCATCACAACCACGCGGTACAATGTACTCCATGTGATATACACAGTACAATGTACTCCGTGGACCTATAACATGGTTAGGGGTGCCAGTCGTAGGTCTTATCTATCCAATACCACGTGTAACCTACTCGGTCTTAAGTGCACGTGGGATTATATTCTTTTGATGTCAGGTCCTAGTCCCTCATGGCTTTGTTCACCCCTTTTGGGTTCCCTGAACACCATGTTAGGTTCTAGCCCCTCATGGCCTTACTCGCCCCTTTTGGGTTCCCTAAACGCCATGTCATATTACCCTCACCACGACATCATACATACCATAGTGTGAAAACATGTGCGAGCTAAGCTCTAGCATGATTCATGCATCATCAATAATTATCCTCGAAAGAGTAATGCTCTAGTACGACATTTATGCATAAAAACTTGAAGAAACCACGTACGAGCATAGTTCCAGTACGGTTATATGCATAAGAAAGCCATTTGAAATCCACGTACAAGCAAATCTCTAGTACGATTTATAAAACATCATCACAATCAAATCAAGGTGCGAGCTAAGCTCCAACACATTTTATACTAGTGAAAACATCAAAATCTAGTACGAGTGTGGCTCGAGCACGATTTAATTCACACAAACACGATAGGCGGCTCATATACATTCACAATAATCTCAAAACAAGTTTAACACCTCACATGTGCTATTTCACAACATCATTCAAACATTAGCCAGCCTACTCGTAGATTTACTTAAAACAAAGCAATGTGTTTTGTAAAAACATCAAAACATGCGATTTATGCAATTATTAGTCTTACTATCCCCTTTTCAAGAATCATTTCATAATCCAAATCATATACATACTGGTAGCAATTCACACATACCAACAATCATTTTGTAAACAATCATGCATTTCATAAACACCATATATTCACCCACAAGTTCAAAGTACAAGCAGTTATCTATATATACTTATAGAATTCCCTTACCTGCAATCGCATCGTGTGATTCCACTTCCTTAGAGCTGCTTACTTGTGCGGTTCGATTTGTCTCCCACGAACTCTCTGGAACTGCACAAAGTTGTTTATCACATCAATTTAGACCATATAACACAACTCTTGTATTTTCTATAGTCGATTCAACCTATAGCCTCCATTAAAATTTATAAGGCCTCGTTTTATTGATCAACTCATATCTTGAGTTTATTAATTCTTTTACGCCTATTGATTCGTACTAAATCAAGATCAAATTTGTATTAAGCTCATAACATTCATATTTTATCGATTTCTTCACTATCGCATTTTATCAAACGTCTTATACATTCATTTTCATAAATTCTCTAAACCCACAATGTAACTTCCTTTAGCCATCTCAAATCATCCACATTATCTCATAAACACTCTAGCATTCCCATAAATCATAAACTCATTCAACCCATATTTCTCACACTAGACTTATTCTTGGTTCTACTTGTTCCATTACATTCTAGGTAGTTTCAATCATTAATATACCACCCAATCAACTCCAAAATCAATAAATAGACAAATTTACTTGGGCTGAGGTATTAGAAACTTACGAATCTAGTTTCTCTTCTTACTCTAAATGAAAATCTCTCTTGCTCCTTCAATCCAACAAATGAGGCTTTGATTCCAAAGTATGTTGTTCTTCTCTTGGATATGAACAACTTTGTATCTAATAGTCTTCTCTCAAATATTTATGAAAATAGGCGGATTTAGGAGTGAGAAAGTTTGGTTTTTGATTGAAAATGGAGGAAATGGGGTTGGTTCCGTGATTTACAGATTTCACTGCTCCTATTTATAGAAATTGCTTGATGAGATCGATTTGCATTGGGTAGAGATCGATCTGGTCCTCTTAAATTCCTCAATTTTCACGCCAATTTGAATGCATGAGATCGATCTGTCGAGGCTTGAGATCGATCTGTTTTCAGATAGTAGCTTAAGGAGATTGATCTGACTTGGGAGGAGATCGATCTTCTCCAACCCGAGAGTTAAGGAAATCGATCTGCTTGCATCAAGGATCGATCTCTTCTTTATAGAATGTTTAGCAGATCGATCTGGCCCCATTGGAGATCGATCTGCACTGCTCCATTGTTTAAATAATAGCATTTTTTTCTCTTCCAGATCGATCTCTTATCCTATGAGATCGATTTGGTATTCATATTTTCCAGATTTTGCTGCAGGTTTGTACAATAACTTACACCAAACAGCCTTAATTTGCTACCATAGTCATTTTCTCATCCAAACACCTTTAAGACTTGAAAATGACATTCATTCATACTTTATACACATTAAAACTTATGTGCATTCATTGTATAACCAAAGGTATACCATACAAAACTAAATGGAAGTATAAAGATCTATGCAACTCATGCAACTTCCTTCCATTTGCTGCACTACTCATTTTGCATTCCACTCACATTCATCACATACAAAAGTCCATTTCTTCATATTTATACATAATGAAACTTGTGTGTACATTCCCAACTCATATTACAAGGGGGTACATCAATCTTATGGACTTTACATCACTTATGACTCACTTTACATGTACATCACCATACTTATGAATTCATAAGGTTTACATCTGAAAATATAGATCTTACATTCCTCCCCTCCTTAAAAGAATTTGGTCCTCCAAATTAGAACCAAGTCACTCTTCAAAAAGTTTGGGGTACCTCTCCTGTATAAAGTTCTCTAATTCCCATGTGGCCTCTTCCACTGTGTGATGTTGCCAAAGAACTTTCACCAAGGGAATTGTCTTTGTCCTTAACACTTTTTCCTTTCTATCCAATATCCAAACTGGCTTCTCAACATATGTCATACTTTCATTGAGCTCCAATGGCTTATATCTTATCACACGTGTCGGGTCCGGGTGATACTTTTGAAGCATAGAGACGTGGAAGATGTTATGAACATTTGTCAAGTCCTGTGGTAATGCCAACCTATACGCCTTATCTCCCACTCTCTCCAAACTCTCGAAGGGTCTGATATACCTAGGGCTCAGCTTGCCCTTCTTACCAAATCTCATAATACCCTTCGAAGGAGAAACTCTCAAAAATACCTACTCACCCACATCAAACTCTAGTGATCTCTGTCTCTTGTCAGCATAACTCTTTTGTAGGCTTTGAGCTATCAGTAATCTCTCACATATCTATTGGACGACCTCAAAGGCTTGCTACACTAAGTCTGGAGGAAAAATCTGTTTGTCACTAACCTCTTCTCATCCAATGGTGGATCGACATCTACGTCCATATAGTGTCTCATAGGGTGCCATCCCAATACTCGCATGATAGCTGTTATTATAGGCGAACTCGGCTAACTGCAGGTGATCATCCCAGGAGCCTCTAAAATCTAGCACACACGCTCTCAACATATCCTCTAGGGTCTGTATAGTCCTCGCTGACTGCCCATCTGTCTGAGGATGAAACGCGGTGCTAAAACTCAAGTGGGTTCCCAACGTTTCTTGAAAATGTTCCTAGAAATGGGAAGTGAAATGGGTATCCCTATCAGAAACAATGCTCACCAGTACACCATGTAGTCATACTATCTCTTGAACATATAAGTTCGCCAACTGACTCAGAGTATTGGTAGCTCTCATAGCTAAGAAATGGGTTGACTTAGTCAATCGATCCACAATAACCCATATGGCATCATGACTTCTACCATTCCTCGGTAATCCCATCACATAATCCATGGTGACATGCTCCCACTTCCATGTCGGTATCGATAGAGGCTGTAATAATCCTACAGGCTTCTGATACTCTACCTTCACCTGCTGATAAACGAGACACTTAGCGACATATTCAGCACTGTCTCTTGTTGCATTCTAGACCACCAATAAACCTTTCGAAGGTTTTGATACATCTTGGTACTCCCCGGATGTATCGTTCACTTTGATGAGTGATCCTCTGATAAAATCAGTCTCCTGATCTCAGGATCTTCAGGAACACATACTCTGCCTCTGAACCTCAATAAGCCATTTGTACTCAGCTTGAAATCAATACCCACACATGCCTGTATTTGACTCAACCAATTGATACACTGTCGATCGCTCTACTGAGCCTGTCGAATATGGCCAATCAACTCTGGCTCTAGTCTCATATTAGCCGTGATATCCAACCTCTCTGATCTAGGTAGGGTTACATCCAAACTGAGGTTCACAAATTGTTCCAACAACTCATGTTCCCGTACCATCATATAAGACACCAACCCTAGGTTCTTCTTGCTCAAAGCATCAGCAACTACGTTTGCCTTACCCTGGTGGTACATGATTTCACAATCATAATCCTTAAGGAGTTCGAGCCATCTCCTTTGTCTCATATTTAATCTTTCTGTGAGAACAGGTACTTAAGGCTCTTATGATATGTAAAAACCTAAAATTTCTCACCATAAAGATTGTGGCACCATATTTTCAAAGCAAACACCACGGTCGTAAACTCCAAATCATGTGTCGGGTAGTTCCTCTTGTGATCTTTCAACTGTCTAGATCCATAGGCAACTACCTTCCCATCCTGCATAAGCACACAGCCCTGTCCCTGGTGTGATACATCCGTATACACCGAGAAACCTCCTGAGCTTGTAGGAATGGTGAGAACCAGAGCAGTGGTCAATCGACGCTTAAGCTCCTCAAAACTCTTCTCACATGCCTCATCACACACAAACTTAACGTCTTTTCGTGTGAGGTGTGTCAATGGATAAGCTTGTCTAGAGAAACCCTTTACAAATCTCCGGTAATAACTTACCAATCCAAAAAAACTTTTGATCTTAGAAACTGTCTTGGGCTGTTCCCACTATACAACTGCCTCTATCTTGCATGGAACCACGACACAACATGGCCCAGAAATGAGATCTGTTCTAACCAAAAGTTACACTTGCTGAGTTTGGCATTAACTCTCTCTCTCGGAGGGTCTGTAGAACTAACCTCAAATGCTCATCATGATCTTCCCTGGACTTGGAATAGACCAATATATCATTAATAAACATAATTATAAACTTGTCTAGGTATGGCTTGAATACATCATTCATCAGTGCCATAAATGTTGCGGGGGCATTCGTCAATCCGAATAGCATAACCAAAAACTCGTAGTGGCCATAACGGGTACGAAATGCTGTTTTTGGTACATCTCCACTCCGTATCCTCAACTGATAGTACTCTGACCGCAGATCTATCTTAGAAAAGACCTATGCTCCCTGATGCTGATCCAACAAATCATCTATGTGTGGAAGGGGGTACTTATTCTTAATGGTTTCCTTATTCAACAACCGGTAAACTATACACATCGAAGGCTTCCATTCTTTTTCCTTACAAACAGAACCGATGCTCCCCAAGGAGAGACACTTGGTCTAATAAACCTCTTCTCGAGTAGCTCTTCAGCTATTTCTTCAGCTCTTCCAACTCAATTAGAGCCATTCTATACGGTGGTTTAGATATCGACTCGGTACCAGGCACTAACTCTATGCAAAATTCCATTTCCCTTTCAGGTGGTAGCCCTGGTAAATCGTCTGGAAAGACATTAGGAAATTCTGCAATCACTGGTATGTCTCTGAATTTCGGGTGTGCCTTATCTATGTCAACCACGTATGCAATGAACCCTTCACATCATTTTTTCTACCGTTAGTGTCCCAAGTCATCACCTCAATATTCAACATAAACAAATAAATTCATCTCTCAAATAGATTAAATAAAATCATGCTCTTTTCATTTATCAAGGTTATGCTCTTTCATTTCATTTCACAAATCTTACAACATGATTTTCTATCCCTAGAAATATCAATGTTTTAGTATGACAATCCAAAACAATATGATTGGCAACTAACCAATCCATTCCCAATATTACATCAAAATCATTCATATTCAATAAAATTAAATCGGCTATCATTTCCCTCCCTCTATCTTCAATTTACAATCCCTACATACATGTTCAATTAATTGACTATTGTTCATGGGTGTGGAAATCATCAACATTTTATCCAACAATATAGGTTTCACATGCTTCAACAATTTATGTGCAAAGGAAGACGATAGGAAGGAATGTGTGGTACCAGGATCAAATAATACCAATGCTTCTAAATCACAGATTAGGACGGTACCTTTAATCACATTCGTTGAAGCATCTATGGTGTCCTGATCCAGTGCATGTACTCTTCCTCTGCTCACACCCACTACCTGTTTCCCTTTTTCTTCAACTGTGGCCCTCCTCCTCGGGGTAGCTATCTCAACTGGAGCTTTCTCTGGCTCCTTGCCCTTCTGTGGGTAGTCTCAACCATCTCATAATAGTATCTCGAAATATGTCCGGGCTTCCCATACCTATAACATGAAACGGGGGGCATCTGACATGGACTAATTCCATGGTATTTGCCACATCTCCTACACTAATCAGTGGTAGGTCGTGGTCCTACAATAACCATACCCCTTGGTGCAGTTAAAGCCGGGTACACGGGAGGTCTAGCAGCTCTCTTCTGCACCTCCTCAATCTTAGGTCTCTTCTCAAAAAATCTCTGGCATCCTCTTCTGGCCACTCTATCCATCCCGAGTCTCTTTCGGTCTCTATCTCTCCTGACATTAATCATTCCAAGCTCCGAGGCATTCTTCTCAAAGTCCTGCTTGCATAACTGAGCCCTATGTATAGCCTCCTTATAAGTAAGTATGTCAAAGGGAGCTAGCTTTGTTCGGATGGCCAATCTCAATCCATCCATGAACTTCTAGACCTTTCGAGTTTCACTACCCATCGTGTCTGGGTCATATCTCCCCAAAGACATGAATCTCGACTCATATTCATCCACAATACGGTTCCCCTGAACCAAATTCATAAATTACATCCGTAATTTCCTCTGTGCGGTGACTGGGATGTACTACCTCCTGACGGTCTCCAAAAATATCTCCCAAGTGATCTCAGAGTGTCGAGCCCTCAAAGTAGACTCTGTGGATCTCCACCAGTGTTCTGCCTCGCCTTTCAACATAAATACGACAAAGGCCACTTTCTCAGTTGATGTACATCTGAAAAATCAGTACAGCTTCTCCATCTCGTATACACAATCCTCAGTAATCATGGGGCCCTTTAACCCTCTAAACACTGGAGGTTTCAACTTTTGAAACTGTCTCAATCTGCTTAAGTCACAATCATAGCCTAAATCGCTATCATTTGGCGGGCGTACGATAGGTGAAGCCGTATCTTGTACTGAGGGTGTCACCGTCTTAGTAGCTTGAGGTATCTCTGCCTCTACAGCTGCCTATCCATTAATAGGCTGTGCTGCGTGACCTCGTCTATCACCGGCACCCAGTGCCTGAGTGACTATCTCAACTAGGCTCTCAATACTCTGCTATATCCTAGCGAAGCATGCCTCTGTATCCCCTGATCTCTCAGCAGGGTTCTGAGGAGCCTGGTCAGTCTGTGGCTCAGAACGTACTCTCGCACATCTACCTTGACGTATAACAGGCATACTACCTAACTTCCTATATTTACAATCACATATTAGATTCAATCCATCGCGGTATACATAGTTATATCTAAACAAAGCCACAATAATATAAGGATGTAATTTTTCTACGTTTTATTACTGACTCACATCAGGCCAACTTAGCTCTGATGCCAATTTCTGTCACGACTCGTTTTATCCTTTTTTAACCTAAAATTACTCCAAATGTTTTACATTTTTCTTTTCCTTACCCGGTCGTGAACAAACTCATCACTACACAGTTGGGCTGTGAGTCAATAATAATCATTACTCATCATTCATTTTCAAATCAATCAAAAGAAGTGTCATTTATTTAGAAGTCAAGTTAGACATGACATGTTTCTAACTTCTACATCCCCCACGTTACAATATAAAATGACAACTGTGCCTTTACATGTTTAGATACAAAAAGAATCCTTGTGTGTATACCTTTTGGTGATGGAAGCAACGAATGTCCAAAATACAATGCCTCAGTCCACACTGGGCTGCTATGTACGCTATGTAGAAAGGGGAAAGTAGAGAGGGATGAGCAACCACACGGTCAGTAAGGCAATAATACAAGCATGGTAGATATCTATTCTATCTACATGCTGATACTGTTATGCATAAATAATTTATAATCGAAGTATGAGGAAATAAAACTATGCCACATGTATATACATATATTATGTATTGAAAATCATGTAAATAGGCATAAAACATGGAAATATCAACATGTAAAACCATCTCACGCTCATCCTCAATAAATCTCATCACAAAAAGGGAAATTCATTTATGAAACATCCTTTTTAAATCACATCTCATTATAAATCAAATTATCATTTCATCAAATCATAAATCCCACAAGGCTCGACCCCTCCCTCGGGTCTACCCTGGACAAATCACAATCACACTCATGTATAAAAACCATGTGGTATTATGTAATATTAAGTGAGATAAGTCACTATATCTTAATAGACTATGTTGGCCAACTATGTCATAAATCATCCCAGACCACATGGATCCCGGTGTGTAGGGCATCATGCCGGAACGAAGGTGGGTTAGTTCTTCACCAGATTTTCATATTATCAACACAACCACGCGGTACAACGTATTCCATGTGATATACACGATACAACGTACTTCGCAGACCCATAACATGGTTGGGGGTGCTAGCCATAGGCCATATCTACCCCATACCACGTGTAACCTACTCAGTCTCAAATGCACGTGGGAGTATTTTCTTTTGATGTCAGGTCCTACCCCCTCATTGCCTTACTCGCCCCTTTTGGGTTCCCTGAACACCATGCCAGGTCCTAGCCCCTCATGGCATTGCTCGTCCCTTTTGGGTCCCTGAACACCATGTCATATTACCCTCACCACGACATCATACATACCACAGTGTGAAAACCTGTGCAGGCTAAGCTCTAGCATGATTCATGCTTCATCAATAATTATCCTCGTACGAGCAACGCTCTAGTACGACATTTATGCATAAAAACATGAAGAAACCACGTATGAGCATACCTCTAGTACGATAAGAAAACCACTCGAAATCCACGTACGAGCAAAGCTCCAGTACGATTTATAAAATGTCATCACAATCAAATCAAGGTACGAGCTAAGCTCCAGCGCATTTTATACCAGTGAAAGCATCAAAATCCAGTGTGAGCGAGGCTCCAGCACGATTTAATTCACATAAACATGATAGGTGGCTCATATACATTCAAAATAATCTCAAAACATGTTTAGCACCTCACATGTTCTATTTCACAACATCATTCAAACGTTAGCTAGCTTACTCGTAGATTTGCTTAAAATAAAGCAATGTGTTTTGTAAAAACATCAAAACATGCGATTTATGCAATTATTAGCCTTACTATCCCCTTTTCAAGAATCATTTCATAATCCAAATCATATACATATTGGTAGCAATTCACACATACCAACAATCATTTTGTAAATAATCATGCATTTCATAAACGCCCTATATTCACCCACAAGTTCAAAGTACGAGCAGCTATCTCTATAAACTTACAGAATTCCCTTACCTGGAATCGTGTCGCGTGATTCCACTTCCTTAGAGCTGCTTACTTATGCGGCTCGATTTGTCTCCCACGAACTCTCCAAAACTGCACAAAGTCGTTTATTACATCAATTTAGTCCATATAACACAACTCTTTTGTTTGCTATAGTCGATTCAACCTATAGCCTCCATTATCACTTATAAGGCATCGTTTTATTGTTCTACTCATATCTCGAGTCTATTGATTCTTTTAGGCCTATTGATTCGTATCAAATCAATATCAAATCGGTATTAAGCTCATAGTGTTCATATTTCGTTGATTTCTTCACTATGGCATTTTATCAAACGTCTTACACATTCATTTTCATAAATTCTCTAAACCCACAATGTAACTTCATTTAGCCATCTCAAATCATCCACATTATCTCTAAACACTGTAGCATACCCATAAATCATCAACTCATTCAACCCATATTTTCTCACACTAGACTTATTCTAGGTTTTACGTGTTCTATTGCATTATAGGTAATTTCAATCATTAATATACCACCCAATCAACTCCAAAATCAATAAATAGACAAATGTACTTGGGCTAAAGTATTAGAAACTTACCAATCTAGTTTCTCTTCTTGCTCAAAATGAAAATGTCTCTTGCTCCTTCAATCCAACAAATGAGGCTTTGATTCCAAAGTATGTTGTTCTTCTCTTGGATATGAACAACTTTGTATCTAATAGTCTTCCCTCAAATATTTATGAAAATAGGCGGATTTAGGAGTGAGAAAGTTTGGTTTTTGATTGAAAAGGGAGGAAATGGGGTTGGTTTCGTGATTTGCAGATTTCACTACTACTATTTCTAGAAATTGCTTGATGAGATCGATCTGCATTGGGTGGAGTTTGATCTGGTCCTCTTAAATCCCTCATTTTTCACGCCAATTTGAATGCATGAGATCGATCTATCAAGGCTTGAGATCGATCTGTTTTCAAATAGTAGCTTAAAGAGATCAATCTGGATAGGGAGGAGATCGATCTGCTCCAACCCGAGAGCTAAGGAAATCGATCTGCTTGCATTAAAGATCGATCTCTTCTTTACAAAATGTTTAGTAGATCGATCTGGCCCCATTAGAGATCGATCTGCCCTGCTCCATTGCTCGAATAAGAGCATTTTTGGCTCTTCCAGGTCGATCTCTCATACTATGAGATCAATCTGGCATTCATATTTTCTAGATTTTGCTGCAGTTTTTTGTAGTAACTTACTCCAAACATCCTTAATTTGCTGCCATAGTCATTTTCTCATCCAACCACCTTTAAAACATGAAAATGACATTCATTCATACTTCATACACATTAAAGCTTATGTTCATTCATTGTATAACCAAAGGTATACCATACAAAACTAAATGGAAGTATAAAGATCTATGCAACTCATGCAACATCCTTCCATTTGTTGGACTACTCATTTTGCATTCCACTCACATTCATCACATACAAAAGTCCATTTCTTCATATTCATACATAATGAAACTTATGTGTACATTCCCAACTCATATTACAAGGGGTACATCAATCTTATTGACTTTACATCACTTATGACTCACTTTACATGTACATCACCATACTTATGAATTCATAAGGTTTACATCTAAAAATATAGGTCTTACAATGACTCCTCAGTCATGACTGAAACTCAGCCTGGGCAAATCCATGTTATGCTCTAAAAACTGCGCCCTCTGGATAGCCTCAGCATAGGTCTGTATGTTCGGAGGTGCCAACTTGCTTTTGATTGCCGGCTTCAGCCCATGGCTGAACCTAACTGTCTTCTTCAACTCATTTTTAGCAATATCAGGCTCATACCGAAGTAGTGAAGTGAACTTTGACTCGTACTAATCCACTGTCATGTTACCCTAGACCAAGCTTAAAAGTTCTGCCTCTTTCTTTCTTCGCGCACACTCCGAGATATACTGATCATTAAAAGCCTCAAGGAAAATCTCCCAAGTGATCTTAGTGTGCTTTGCCAATAAGATGGTCTCAGCAGAAGTCCACTATCGTTCTATCTCTCCCTCTACCATATAGGTAGCTAATGCCACCTTCTCTGAGCTGTTGTAGTTTATAATCTTGAATATCTTTTCCAACTTCAAAACTCATTCCTCAGCTGTGTTGGGGTCCTTATCTCCCTTAAACACTGGAGGCTTAATCTTCTGAATTTGCCTTACCCGCTCCATGTTCCTTTCCACTGAGTCTTAAACTGGTGGCTGTACTACCGGTGGCTATGGTGGAGGTACGGGTTCTTGTGGAAGTGGTTATGGTTGAGGGTATAGAGGTGGAGGAGCTTGCGGTGCATTTGCGGCATTAGCAAAATTCACCATAAACTGAGTGAATGTGGCATACATCCCTGCCATTGACCTCTCGAGCCTCTCCATCCTGGAGTTCGAACTCTCTGGTTGTTTGGGAGGTATCGAAGGCGGCTGGGCTTGCCTACCCTTGGTCCTTATTTGTCTCCCACTCATACTGACTCGTAATTCCTATACCAAAGACCCAAACAAGGTTAATAACAATTGAAAATATATGAAAACATATGTATACATTTCAGACATGCACGGTTGCGAGATGTACCTCTAGACTAGCTAACCTACACCGACACGACCTACAACAAGCCTGCTCTGATACCAAAAAGGAGTTGTCACACCTCATGACTCAACCTCAAATGTATACGCGCAATGCTAAGCGGAATCGTGTTATAATATAGCATAAATGTTTCTATGGATCATTTTACTTATTGTTTTGTATCCAGTGTAGGAACCATGCTACTCTTTTAATAATTTCATAAATGATCAATTTTTAGTCCTACCTACAATTTACACCATAATCATCACATGTACTTAACTACAGAAATATTTAATTTGGGTTAATAGGACTATTCATCTTACATCACATAACCACAAAACCTGACAAGTTGGTCAATACCATACCACATGCTTTGTCGTTCATCCATTTTAAACCGAAAAGAAGAAACCTAAGTGCAATACATAGTAATCATACTTTAACAAACTTCCACTAAATAAAATGTATATATATATACATATATATCATCCATCGCATATACCTCAACATACTCAAAAAGCAGCTCACTAGATGAAAGAGTCAGCTAGAACGTGATGCTCACCCCATAATCTAATCTGAGAAGTGTTGGAAAGAGAGGGGTGAGCAACCACACTCTCAGTAAGAAATTTACATAACTGAAGCTAGTAAAACACCATGCAACACACCATGCAGTGGTAAATCATGAGAATCATGTAATGTTAAGACCCCTCCTGACTTAACCAAAACCACTATAAATTTTTCGCATTTTTAACTTACCTTTCATCTCTTCAATGGTTGGGCTGTGATTCGATGTTAGCTTCCTCGCATACCATATCATCATACATGTCAATATACTCGGATTTTAACTTCTTTTATAATACATGTAAGATTATATAAAATCTAATACAAATACATTCCCTATAATATATAACGTATACATCACTCTGCTGTTTCTATGTTTTGATACATAACCATACAAAATATGTATACCTGTCGATCGATAGGAAATAGCAGCGGACACAGGAATACTATCCCTCAAAAACTCTCACTCTACTGTTGATGCTCTGTAGAGAGATGTAAAGAAAGGGGGGTGAGAATACAACGCGCTCAGTAAGGAAATCAGGCAAGCAAGTAGATATCTACACTATCTACTCAAAATAATGCTATGCCTCGAAAATATCATTTCCTTAACTCATTTTAAAAGCATGTCTTTATATATATATATATATATATATATATATATATATACTTGTATAGATTAAATCCCATGTACAGAAATCATGCTTTCTTTCTCAAATGTAGGCATGTAGTGCGAAACAATGCATTTTTATAATATCACAATGCCTTTAGATAAATCATGCCATGTATATTTAAATCATAGTAAATATGGCATTAAATGATTCACTTCACAAAATCGAAGTACGACCCATCCCTCGAGTCTATCCGCAATTAAATCAATCAATCAGGTGATATATCATGAGAGACTCTATGGTGAAAAATGTAAATTTTATCCTGGACTATGATCATATCCGACAATGTGATCCCAGACAACATAGATCTCGGTGTGCGGGGCATCACTGTTGCAACGGGAGGGGGTCAGTCCATCACAACCGCCAGCTATATCCTCCTCAACTCCACAACACCATACGGTACAGTGTACTCCATGCCACATGCACGGTACAACGTACTCCGTGGACCCTACATCACAATCGGGGTGCCTGCCTTAGGTCTTAGCCCTCAAAACCATAGAATATCATACCACGTCTCTAAATCCTCATGTGAATCCTCTCTCAGTGTGACACTCAGTCTACACGAGGAAATCAAGCATGGTTTTCAACATGTATTATATATCACATACAGTGCGCACCTTTGAGCGCGACTCACAGTCGACACTCTGTTCAAACACTGTTTCACGCACAAACTCAACTCTAGTGCGAGTAAACCTCCAACATCTAGGTCAATGCATAGTTCATGTTTAAAATCAAGTACGAGCAATAGCTCTAGTACCATGCTATGCACAATATCATCAAATCAAGTAGGAGCAATAGCTCCTGTACTATGTCATGTATAAATCATGAAGAATCGAGTATGAGCAATGCTCCAGTACTCTGTCATGCATCTCATGTAAACTCGAGTACAAGCTAATCGCTCCAGCACTCTCTCATGCATATATCATGTAAAACTTGATAGATGACTCTTTAAAAAGGGATGGTTTACAAAATATCAAAATCAGCACTATAAAGTGTGCTTAATTCACATCAACCTTAAAATCATTAGCCCATCTATTTATTCTTCTGCTAAGTAGTAGTAAAACACTCAAAATAGTGGTTTCCATGCTTTTTACAACTTTTCACAAAAGTTAACTTTTTGACTAACTAGGGGTAAAATCGTAGTTTGTCACTATTGGGTCACAATAATTATTATTCACTTTCTCTGACCGTCAGAGTTTTTAAGTGAATGTAAAAGTAGACAAAAATACATGCAGGTATCTCCAACTACTCACGAAAGTCCCTTACCTACAATCAGTCGAGAAATTTCACTTTCTCAACGCTGCTCGATCCAGCAGTCCGATTTGCTTCTCCAATACTCTCTGGAGCTGCATATAACCATTTATCAGGTTAATTACACTTTTCCTACTGTATTTCACATTAAATACAGTCTATTTCCCTTAATGGCTTTAAAAATCCTTAATGGGCCTAACTATGCCTTAAGCCCATTTTCATTTTACTATTCATTTTCGTTGGGCCTATTGGGCTTGTCCTAGACCCATTACATCACATTGGGCCTAAAATATTTGGGCCTGACCTATTGGGCCTCTCAGCCACATTCCATGGCCGAGAGCTATCCATGCCGTCGGTCATGCCATGGCATGCCATCCATGCTTATTTCCTTAACCAATTCATTTAGGCATTTTTACAAACACTTGGTTGGCAACATTTTTAAACATCACATAGTTCATTTAGGCATTTCATCAAACACCTTAATTGCCAGCTTAATACATGTATTAATTAATCAAATTGATTAATTCTAATTATGCCATAATCATTAACACATGTACATTAATCCATTTATGTTCTAAAATCATATGGGCATTCATTAATATTTCACTATTCACTCTCGGCCTAACCAAGATCATAGTGATTCCATATGTTTCAATGCTTAAAACATATACCAATATACTTAAAATCATTCATACATTAACATATATGAAATTGAAAACTTGAAAATATATCAATAGTTGTGTTCACACTTGGCCGAAACTTTGGAGGCTCACGGTTTGCACTCTATGGCTCCTTGATAGCCAATTCCAACATATTTCACTCTCCTTTTAATTTGGAACAACTTCCATGAAGAATGCAAGTTCCAAATATGCCTAATTCCTAGTGATTTCTAGTGAGAGAAAGCTTGGATAATGTGTTTGAATGGTTTCTTCTTCTAGTCGAGAATGGTGTGGTGAAGATGACAATGGTGTGGCTGATTTTATAAGCCACTAACTTAGCCATTAAGCCTTACTTTCCAGACATTAAGATTGACTTCCTAAAGCTTAGTTATGAGTCACCTAATGAGTCACCTTATGAGTCATTTTTAGCTTTAACTATGGTTAGATATTTATCTAATGGGCTTTCCATTTGGGCTTCTCGGTTTGGGCTTTCTTAATGGGCTTTCAGGCTTAAATTTTCACCATACCTCGGTCCTTTAATTGTCTAAATATTTGGCCAATCAATCGGTCCAACAATCCGGTCTAAGGGATCTAAGAATTTTGATCTACTTTTAGTATACCTTAATGGGCTTTAAATTTTCACTTTAGGCCCATTACGTTTTTAACCATTAAATTTAATCCGAAATCCTTTCGAATAAATTTTCCTTACTTTTGGGGATGATTATCTTGTATTCTGACAAAGAATATTTTTTCTCAATTTTTTCCTCCATACTTAGGTTAATTTTTAACCATGGTTAGTCAACAATGGTAAAAGTCCACTTTTCTTAACTATAGTTGACTTTTTCCTTAACCATTGACCAAGTTGACTGTTTCTCAAAATTTCGAAAGTGTCATATCTTATGTCTTACACTCTCATCTTTACGTTTCAACCGTTCCCAGTACATAATTACACCCGAAACACCTTAACTAACTAAAAAGGTCCATTTTACCCTTTTTAGCTTTTTCTCCCGTTCCTTGTGTTCGGAACTAAATCAAGCTGACTTTCCTTCATGAGCTCTATATATTTTCTCATTTTAAGTTCTTATTTTCAGTCAGAATGATTCAGATCCACTTGGTTTAGCCTGTGACTCTTATAGCTCACATTAGGCTTTTTATGTAGCTTTTCCGTGTTAAATCATTTTACCAACACTTTAGATCCAGTAATTACTCTTCTTATGATTCAACTATAATAATAGAGTGTTCATACACATAGGAATCATAAGGCACAAGCTACATAAAATACGGGTCTGACATGTAAAGATGACATGCACATTTTGATAAGACAATGCTGCTTATGCTTCGATTAAGACATGCTTGCATAGCTAAAAATCATGCATCGTTAAGCAAATTTGTATTTCCAAAGAACACTTAGAAATTCTCAAAATCTGACACCATTTTCAAATGAGCGATTCAGTTAAAATACATGTATGGGCAAGCTTGAATAATTTGATTCAACAAAATAAGAATGTGGCAATTACCCAAACCAGTCATAGAATCAAGTACTCAAACAATATCACCAATATCAATGGAAAACAAACACCTATGGCCATAGTGACTACCACCCTATCCTAATTGAGCAAGTTCCGGACTAGGGTACTAAAGACAGGCTCAGGGTCTAACAATAATAGGTAGCAATAACATCTAAATACCACAAAGGCATCCCCGTGAAGCACTTGGCACCGTAGGGCAATCACATAGAATCTCCTACCGGGTGCTAGAGATGGCTCTCACGGGACATGTATGCCACAAAGGCATAAATCGGGTTGCCAACAATCTAAAAAATCTCCATGATAGGTTCGCATAAAATTCATCAAATCAATCCTAAATTCATAATTTTCAAAGTTCGGGGAAAACAAACAACCCATCGATATGTAAAACATGTTCCGTCATTCCAAAATCAGCATGTATGCAATTCTCACAACTTTATGCTATTTCTAAAACACAGTCAAAAAGCCCATGCAAATAGCTTTAAAAATCAAACAAGTTGAATGGAGTTACAAAAATTTATAATGAAATGCTCGCACGCACATGATACTAACATGTAAAACATTTCATATAAAATGATAAGCTTCATACTGTGACAAGGTTTTAAATCATGTCGATTTTAAAACGATCATATTTCAAAATCAATGGTATAAGGTAAGGGAATATTATTATAAGCTATCCTATCAATTCGGCTAACATAAAGCCTATCTTTAAAAATGGAATCCAACCTATCCTAAGCATTTCACTAGCATCAGCCACATAAACCTCTTACCACACAACAGCTGCGCCCAACTTTACCCTTTTTCGCCTTAGACGAGTATATATGCGTCTAAGCTTCCTTGGCGCCTTCTGAAGTAGTTGCTGTGAAATAACATTTAAGGGCATATATCATTTACTGTAAGACCCTCAAATTTCTATTTAATGTATATGATGATTTGATGTACAGATAAGTTACATCACATGTAAACTACAAGAAATAAATGTTTTTGAAGTTTTAAGTGTGAATGGAACAATAAATGAATGTTGAAGTGATTAAGTAAGAGTTTAAATGAGAAATTTACAGTAAAAAGGGTGCAAGATGAAGGTCAGATCGATCAAATGCAAGGAGAGATCGATCTTATGACTTGGAAAACACAACATCAAGCATTCTGCAAGAGGGAGATCGATCCCTTACAGAAGTAGATCGATCTCCATTACTATCAGGCTGGACCAAATCAATCTCCCCTTAAAGCTAATTCGATCTCCTCAGCTCTCTGCTTGAGATAAATTGATCCTGTTTCATTGAGCAGATCGATCCAATGCAATACTGCAGATCGATCTCATACATTCAACAGATCGATCTCATGGATTCAAAATGTCAGGAACTGAGGAATTTAAGCGAGACCATATCGATCTCATCAAGCCATTTCTATATAAAAAGGGAGCAGATTGATCTGCATTTCACGTGAACAAATCATTTTCTTCCATTTTCAATCTAAAACCTAGCTTTCTCACTCTAAAATCACCACATTTTCATAAAGATTTGAGGAAACATCATTAGAGCGAAGTTGTTCATCTTAAAGAGAAGAACAACATAGTTTGGGATTAATACCCCATTGGTTGGATTGAAGGAGCAAAGAGTGTTCTTATTTGGAGCAAGAAAGAAATCAAGCTAGGTGAGTTTCTAATACACCAAACTCAAGATATATCTATCTAGTTGTTGTTGTGAGATGATTGGTATGTGTATTAATGATTGAAAGTACCTAGAATGTAATGGAACAAGTAAAACCTAGAGCGAGTCTAGTGTGAGAAAATGTGATATAGTTGAGTTGATGATAATGGACTATGCTAGAGTGTTAGTGAGGTAATATGTATGATCTTAAGATGATGGAATGAAGCTACATTGTGAAGTTGGTCAATTTATGGAAATGAGTGTATGAGGTGTTTGATAAATTGCCATAGTGAAATAAATGATGAACTAGAGACACTATGAGTTTAAATATCGATTTAGGATGAATCAATAGATTCTCAAGATATTAGTAGAGCAATCAAATGAGGCTTTACAAGTAATAATGAAGACTATAGGTTGAATCAACTATAGTGAACGCAAGAGTTATGTTATATTGGACTAAATTGACGTGAAATGTAATCTCGTACAGTTCCGGAGACTTCGTTGGAGGTGAATTGAACCGTGCAATCAAGCAGCTTTAAGGAAGTGGAATCACACGACGTGATTCCAGGTAAGGGAATTATGTGTGTATAGAGATAGTTGCTCGTATTTTGTGGGTGAATATAGGGCTTTGTAAAATGCATGGTTAATTAAGAAAGTGATTGATGGTATGTGTGAATGACAACAAGTATTTTTGTATATGATTTTGTTTTGAAGTGATTCTTATAAAAAGGGATAGTAAGGCTAGTAATTGCATAAATCACATGTTTTAATGTTTTATGAAACACATTGCTTTGCTTTAAGCAAATTGATGGGTAGGCTAGCCATTTGATTTCTGTAAATTTATGAAATAGCACAAGGCATGTGCTGACTTTGTTTTGAAATAAGTTATGTTGAAAAAGAGCCGCCTATCGTACTTTTGTGAGTTGAAATTGTGTTGGAGCCTCGCTCGCACTGGATTTTGATGTTTTCACGTGTATGAAACATGCTAGAGCTTAGCTCGCACCTTGATTTGAATTATGATGATGTTTTATAAACCATTATGGAGCTTCTGCTCATACATGGATTTCGATTGACTTTCTTATGCATATAATCGTATTGGAGCTATGCTCGTACGTGGTTTCTTCATGATTTTATGCATAAAGCCATACTAGAGCGTTGCTCGTACGAAGAGATTTATTGATGATGCATGAATCGTGCTAGAGCTTAGCTCGCACGAATTTTCACACTGTGGTATGTATGATGCCGTGGAGATGCTAAGATCCTCAAGCCCTACATCCTTAAGCCCGATGGGGTAGGGAGGCTCTGTTCGGTGTGGAAGCTCTCTTACGGTAGGATCCTTAAGCCCGTTAGGGTAGAGAGACTATGTTGGTGGAGATGCTCTCTTACATGAAAACAAAATGCTCCAACGTGCACTTCAGACTGTGTAGGTTATGTATGGTATGGGGTAGATAAGACCTACAGTTGGCACCCTCAATCATGATATGGGTCTACGGAGTACGTTATTCCGCATGGTGGAGATATTAATTTGAAAAGTCTGGCGAAGAACTAACCCACCTTCATTCCAGCATGATGCCCCGCACACCGAGATCCGTGTGGTCTGGGATGATTATGACATAGTTGGCCAACATAGTCCTTGAGATATAGTGACCATCTGTCCCACATAATATTACATAGTACCACATGGTTTTTATACACTGAGTGTGATTTTGTTTGTCCTGGGTAGACCTGATGGAGGGGTCGAGCCTTGTGGGATTTTGTTTAAAGATATGATATTCTATTTGTGATGAGATTTGATGTGTTTTGAGAAAGTGATAAATCTTAAAGGATGTTTCATATTGAATTTCCCTTTTTATGATGAGTTTTAATAACGATGATCATGAGCGGTTTTACATGATGATTTTACCATGTTTTACATGCTTGTTTCCTTGTTTTCAGCGCTTGATATATGTATATATATAAAGCATAGTTTTATTTCCTCATGCTCCCACTATAAATGATTTATGTCATAACATTATTAGCATGTAAATAGTGTAGTATCTACCATGTTTGTATTATTACCTTACTGAGCGTGTTCTTCCTCATCCTACTTCCCCCTCTACAAAGAGTATACAGTAGCCTTGTGAAGGATTGAGGAGTTATATTTTGGGATATCCGCTGCACTCCATCGCCAAGAGGTATACACACATGGATTCTTTTTGTATCTAAACATGTAAAGGCATAGCAATCATTTTGAATTGTGATATGGGGGAAGTAAATGTTAGAAAACTTTCCATGTATAAGCTTATGTCCTAACTCCATTGTATGACATTGTTTTTGATTAATTGGAAATGAATGAGAAATGATTATTAATATTGACTCACAGCCCAATTGTTATTAGTGAGGGTTGTTCACGACTGGGTAAGGGAAATGAAAAATGCAAAAAATTTATAGTGATTTTTAGACGAATTAGATAAAAAGGGTAGTGACAGAGATTGGTATCAGAGTTGAGTTGGCTTGATATGAGTCGGTACTAATAAGAAGGGAAGTTACATCCCCACATTATTGTTATTATGTTTAGATATAACTGTGTATACTAAGATGGAATGAGACTAATAAATGGATTTAAATATAGGAAGTTAGACATTATGCTTGTTACATGTCGAGGTAGAGGGGCAGGTGCACGCGCTAGAGGCCGTAGGGGTAGGCCCGAAGGCCGTGCAGAGCCACAGACTGATCAGGCTCCACAAGACCCTACTGAGAGACCAAGGGATACTGAGGCACACTTCACTAGGATAGAGCGGAGTATCGAGAGCCTCATGGAGATAGCCACACAGGCATTGCGTACCTGTCAGACCCCGATCTTTGTAGCTTGTACCTTATGATTCCTATGTGTATGAACACTATGTAATTATAGTTGAATCATAAGAAGAGTATTTACTAGACTTAAAGTGTTATTGAAATGAATTAACACACAAAAGCTACATAAAATGCCTAATGTGAGCGATGGGTATCACAGGCTAAACCGAGTTATTCTAAATCATTCTGACTGAAAATAAGAACTTAAAATAAGAGAGCGTAGAGAGCTCATGAAGAGAAGTCAGCTTGATTTAGACCCGAAAACACAATACGAGAGTAAAAGCTAAAAAAGGTAAAATGGACCTTTTTGGCAAGAAAAGGAGTTTCGGGTGAAATTATCCACCGGGAGTGATTGGAATATAAAAACGAGAGTGTAAGACATAAGATATGACACTCTCGAAATTTTAAGAATAAAGTCAGCATGGTCAATGGTTAAGGAAAAAGTCAACTATAGTTAAGAAAGTGGACTTTTACCATAGTTGACTAATCATAGTTAAAAATTGGGGAAAATATTCTTGGCCAGAATATAAGATAATCATCCCCGGAAGTAAGAAAAATTTATTCGGAAGGATTCCAGATTTAATTTAATGGTTAAAAACGAAATGGGCCTAAGGTGAAAATTTTAAAGCCCATTAAGGTATACTAAACGTATATCGAAATTCTTAGGTCCTTTAGACCGAATTGTTGGACCAATTGATCGGCCAAATTTTGAGACAATTAAAGGCCCGAGACATAGTAAAAATTTCAGCTCGAAAGCCCATTAAGAAAGCCCAAACCGAGAAGCCCAAATGGAAAAGCCCATGAGATAAATATCTAACCATAGTTAAAGTTAACTATGACTCATAAGGTGACTCATGGCTAAGGTTTGGAAAGTCATGTTAAATGGCTGAAAAGTAAAGCTTAATGGCTAAGTATATGGCTTATAAATTCAGCCACACCATTGTCATCTTCATCACACCAAATCCGGCTAGAAGAAGAAACCATTGAAACATATTTTCCAAGCTTTCTCTCACTAGAAATCACTTGGAATTAGGCATATTTGGAACTTGCATTCTTCATGGGAGTTGTTCCAAATTGAAAGGAGATTGACATATGTTGGAATTGGCTATGAAAGGAGATTGACATATGTTGGAATTGGCTATCAAGGAGCCATAAAGTGCAAACCGAGAGCCTCCAAAGTTTCGGCCAAAGGGTGAACACAACAATTGGTATATTTTCTAATTTCCAATTTCATATATGTTAATGTATGACTAATTTCAAGTATATTGATATATGTTTTAAGCATTGAAACATATTAAATCACCATGAAGTGGGTTAGGCCGAGAGTGATTAATGGGATGTTAAATTATGTCAATATGATTTTAAGACATAAATGGATTAGTGTACATGTATTAATGTTAATGGTGTAATTAGAATTAATCAATTTGATTAATTAATACATGTAATTTGTTGGCAATCAAGGTGTTTGATAAAATGCCTAAATGAACTATGTGATGATTGGTAATGTTGCCTACCAAGTGTTTGTGAAAATGCCTAAGTGAAAATGGCTAAATAATAGGCATGGATGGCATGCCATGGTAAAACCGAGACATGGGTAGCTCTCGGCCATAGCATGTGGCCGAGAGGCCCAATGGGCCAAGCCCAAAATTTTTAGGCCCAATAGGGTGTAATGGGCCTAGTACAAGCCCAATAAGAGTTGGTGGACCCCACAAGCCCAAAAGGCCTAACAAAAGTGAATAGTAAAATGAAAATGGACTTAAGGCCTAGTTAAGCCCATTCAGGATTATTAAGGCCCATTAAGGGAAAATAGACTGTATTAATGTATAATACAGTAGGAAAAGTATAATTAACCTAAGGAATGGTTATTTACAGCTCCGAAGTTTACATTGAGAGCTGATCGGACTGCAGGATTTAACAGCACCGAGGAAGTGAGGTCACGTGACGTGGTCCGAGGTAAGGGACTTTTACGAGTAGTTAGAGATACCTGCACATATTTTCGTCTTCTTTTACATTCACTTAAAAACTCTGAGGGTCAGAGAAAGTGAATAATAATTATTGCGACCTGATAGTGGCAAATTACGATTTTGCCCCTAGTTAATCAAAAAAGTCAACTTTTGTGAAAAGTTGCAAAAAGCATGGAAACTATTATTGTGATTGTTTAACTGCTGTTTAGCATGAAAATAAATAGATGGGCTAATGATTTTAAGGTTGATGTGACTTAAGCACACTTTATAGTGCTGATTTTGATGTTTTATAAACAATCCCTTTTTAAAGAGCCATCTATCATATTATGTGAGAATGAATCGTGCTAGAGCACAGCTCGCACTGGATTTCATATGTTTTCCACATACATTAGTGCTGGATTTTAATACGCACTAGATTTTCATGACATGCATGATAGAGTACTGGAGTTTTACTCGTACTCAGCTTTTAATGATATATGCATGACACAGAGTGCTGAAGCGATTAGCTCGTACTCGAGTTTTACATGAGATACATGACAGAGTACTGGAGCGTTGCTCGTACTCGATTCTTCATGGTTTATACATGACATAGTACTGGAGCTATGGCTCGTACTTGATTTGATGATATTGTGCATAGCATGGTACTGGAGCTATTGCTCGTACTTGATTTAATACATGAACTATGCATTGACCTAGTTGCTGGAGGTTGCTCGCACTAGAGTTGAGTTTGTGATGTGAAACAGTGTTCGAGCGTAGTGTCGACTGTGTGTCGCACTTAAGGACGTGCACTGTATGTGATATTATTTACATGTTACCTATTCATGCCGCATTCTTGTGTGACTGAGTGTCACATTTTGAGAGGATGGCCAGCATGAGGGTATTAGAGATGTGGTATGATATTTCCACAGGCGCGAGGGCTAAGACCTATAGTAGGCACCCTGACTGTGATGTTGATATTCCATGGGTGCGAGAGCTAAGACCTATGGTAGGCACTCTGGCCGTGATGCAGGGTCCACGGGTGTACTTTGTACCGTGTCTGAGTGGCGCGAGGTGTACGCTATACCGTGTGTTGTTGTGGAGTTGAGGAGGATATAGCTGACGGTTGTGATGGACTGACCCCCCTCCCGTTGCAGTAGTGATGCCCCGCACACTAGGATTCCGTGTAGCTTGGGATCACATATCGGATATGATCATAGTCCAGGATACTATTTGCATTTAACCACAGAGTCTCACATGATATATCACATTGATTGACTGATTTAAATTGCGGACAGACCTGAGGGATGGGTCGGACTCCGATTTTGTGTTGTGAATCATTTAATGCCATATTTATTGTGATTTAAATATACATGGCTTGATTTACATAAAGGCATGATTTATATATGATGCATTGTTTTGCACTACTTGCCTACATTTGAGAAAGAAAGCATGATTTTCTGTACATAGGATTTATTCTATACAAGTATATATATTATATTTCAAGACATGCTTTTAAAGCGAGTAAAGGAAATAATGTTTTCAAGGCATAGCATTATTTTGAGTAGATAGTGTAGATATCTACTTGCTTGCCTGATTTCCTTACTGAGCGCATTGTATGCTCACCCCTCTTTCTTTACATCTCTCTACAGAGCGTCAGCAATAGAGCGAGAGCTATCGAGGGATAGTATCCCAGAGTCCACTGCTAGTTCCTATCGATCGCCAGGTATACATATTATGTACAGTTGTGTATCTAAACATAGAAACAGCACAGTGATGTATACATTATATATTATGGGGAATGTATTTGTATTAGATTTTATATAATCTTACATATATAATAAAAGCAAGTACAGTCAGTAATAGTATGTTGACCTATATGTATGATATTGGATGATGTGGTAAGTGAGGACTCTGACATCGAATCACAGCCCAACCATTGAAGAGCGAAAAGGTAAGTTAAGAATGCGAAAAAAAATTGTAGTGTTTTTGGTTAAAGTCATGGATTGAGAATGGGTCCTGACAGTACCAGTGATAGACGAGGTCCCGCAGCGTAGCCTACTACTACTGGACAGGCAGCTGCAGAGGCAGAGATACCTCAGGTTACAGAGACTGTTACACCCCCAGTACAGGATACGATTTCTCCTATCGCTCCACAGCCAAACGACATCGACCTGGGTTCTGATTATGAATTGAGTAGGTTATGCTAGTTTCAAGAGTTGAAACCTCTGGTATTCAGAGGAGTGAAGGACCCGGTGATTACTGAGGATTGGGTCTATGAGATGGAGAAGTTATATAGGTTCTTCAAATGTACATTAGTCGAGAAACTGGCCTTTACCTTATTTATGCTGAAAGGCAAGGTAGAGCACTAATGGAGATCCACTAAGTCTATTCTGAGGGCCTGGCACTCTGAGATCACATGGGAGATATTCTTGGAGGCCTTTCAGAGGCAATATATTCCGACCACCGCACAGAGGAAATTGCGGATGGAGTTCATTAATTTGGTTCAAGGGAATCATTTGGTTGACGAGTATGAGTCAAAGTTCATATCTTTGGGCAGATACAACCCGTATACGATGAGTAGTGAGACTCGAAAGGTCCAAAAGTTTATGGATGGATTGAGATTGGCCATCCAGACTAAATTAGCCCCATTCGATATTCATACTTACAAGGAGGCAGTGCACATGGCATAGTTATGTGAGCATGACTTTGAACAGAATGCCTCCGAGCTTGGAAAGATTAGTATCAAAAGGGACAGAGATCGAAAGTGATCCGAGTTAGATAGATTGGCCAAAAGAGGAGGCCAGAGATTTTTACAAGAAGAGACCCAAGATTGAGGCGGTGCAAGAGAGAGCTGCTAAGCCTCCTATGTATACAGCTTTGACTGCACTGAGGGGTATGGTTATTGGAGGACCACGGCCTACTACTAATTAGTGTAGGAGATGTGGAAGATTTCATGGAACTAAGCCTTGTCAGACAACCCCTGTTACATGTTATAGATGTGGGAAGCTATGGCATATCGCGAGGTATTATCTTGAGATGATGAAGACTGCCCCACAGAAGGGCAAGGAGCCAAAGAGAGCTCCAATTGAGACAACTGCTCTGAGGAGGAGGGTTACAGCTGAGGAAAAAAGGAAACAAATGTTTGGCAGAGCAGAGGGCGAGTTCACGCACTAGACCAGGACACAGCGGACGCCTCGTCGAATGTGATTAAAGGTACCATCCTAATTTTTGATTTAGAAGCATTTGCATTGTTTGATCCCGGTGCCACACATTCTTTCATATCGCCTTCCTTCGCACATAAATTGTTGAAGCATGTAAAACCCACAGTGTTAGATAAGATGTTGATGATATCTACCCATATGAATGATAGTCAGTTGACTGAGCATGTATATAGGAATTGTAAGTTGAAGATTGGGGGATAAGAGATGGCAGTCGATTTAATTTTACTGAGCATGAGTGATTTTGATGTAATCCTAGGAATGGATTGGTTGGTTGTAAATTATGTTGAAAAAACATGATGACTGTAAATGAAAAGAGTATAATTTTGATCCATAATATTTGAGAGATGAATTTATTTATTAATTAAGAATGTACTGCTAACGATGAAAAGGATAATGTGAAGGGTTCATTTCCTACGTGGTTGACATAGATAAGGCACACCCAGAATTGAGAGACATTCTAATAGTGGCAGAATTTCCTAATGTTCTTTCTAGACAAATTACCAGGGCTACCACCTGATAGGGAAATGGAGTTTTGTATAGAGTTAGTACCTGGTACAGACCCGATATCGAAACCACCGTATAGAATGGCTCTGATTGAGTTAAAAGTAATAAAGAAGCAGTTGCAAAAGTTTCTAGAGAAGGGGTTTATTAGACCGAGCGTATCACCTTAGGGAGCTCTGGTTCTGTATGTAAAGAAAAATGATGGAAGCCTCCGACTGTGTATCAATTACCGGTTGTTGAATAATGCCACCATTAAGAACAAGTATCCCCTTCCACGCATCGATGATTTGTTGGATCAGCTTCAAGGAGCACAAGTCTTTTTCTAAGATAGATCTATTATCTGGGTACCATCAGTTAAAGATACAGAGTGGAGATGTACCCAAGATAGCATTTTGTACCCGTTATGGCCATTACGAGTTTTTACTTATGCCATTCGGACTGACAAATGCCCCCACAACATTTATGGCATTAATGAATGACGTATTTAAGCCATATCTGGACCAGTTTGTGATAGTGTTCATTGATGATATATTAGTTTATTCCAAGTCCAGGGAAGATCATGAGAAACACTTGAGGATAGTTTTGCAGACCCTTAGGGAGAAGGAATTATATGCCAAACTCAGTAAGTGTAACTTTTGATTAGAGAAGATCTCATTTCTAGGCCATGTTGTATCGAAGGAATGGGTATCAGTGGATCCGTCCAAGATTGAGGCAGTTGTACAGTGGGAACAGCCCAAGATAGTTACTGAGATCAGAAGTTTTTTGGGATTGGCAGGTTATTATCGAAGATTTGTAGAGGGTTTCTCCAGACTAACTGCTCCGTTGACACGCCTCACGCGTAAGGATGTTAAATTTGTGTGGGATGAGGCATGTGAGAGGAGTTTTCAGGAGCTTAAGCATTGGTTGACCATTACTCCGGTTCTCACCATTCCTACCAGCTCAGGAGGTTTCTTTGTGTATAAGGATGCATCACACCAGGGACTGGGCTGTGTACTTATGCAGGATGGGAAGGTAGTAGCCTAATGATCTAGACAGCTGAAGGATCACGAGAGGAACTAGACAACCCACGATTTAGAGTTTGCGGCCGTAGTGTTTGCATTGAAGATATGGCGCCACTATTTCTATGGCGAGAAATTTCAAGTTTATACAGATCATAAGAGCCTTAAGTACCTGTTCTCGCAGAAAGAGTTGAACATGAGACAAAGGAGATGGCTCGAACTCTTAAAAGATTATGATTGTGAGATCATGTACCACCCGGGTAAGGCGAATGTAGTTGCCGATGCTTTAAGCAGAAAGAACCTCGGGTTAGTGTCTTGTATGATGGTTCAGGAACACGAGTTGTTTGAGCAATTTTCGAACCTTAGTTTGGATGTAACCTGTGACGCCCCGGAAACGCGAAAAATAGGGCAAATTTAAAACTTTTTACTCATCAAATCATAATTAAGGGTGCATTCCTGTGCAGTGTCATACATCATCATACTTATCATGCCTCAGGATCTCATCATAAAATAGTATATGTCATATCATATACATTACTCAATTCGAGTTAATTAATCCTAATACATCCAATACATCATTGTACAACAAGTGTCTGTAATTACAACTTTAGTCTGGGTACATGAAAAGATAAATTATACCTCAATACAATATATGGCCTGGAGTTCATGTCCTTCACTAGCCACTACTCCGTATGTCGTAGGGAAAACTCTCTTCACTTGAAGAAATCTGAGGGGAAGAGAAAACAGGGTGAGCTTCTAAATCGCTTAGTAAGGGGGTAAGGGACTCATCAATAAAACAATGATTTGCACAGCACAATCATTTTAACTCATAGATGAAAACTCGTTAGAAAAATGTAGCATGACTTAATAAAACATCATTCTCATCTCATTCTCTAAAATCATGTGAAAACATGACAGTACATAACTCAGTATAAACCACAGTTATAAGCATGTGAAAATCATGATGCTATAATGGTTTTTCTCATTAAAACATGATAAAAATCGCAGCAATAAAATGCACATGGCACAGCCACAAAACAAAACTCATGTGTATAAAAAGGAGACTAGGCAATAAAACTCATATAAAACTTGTCATGGCACATCAATAATATATCTCCTCTTGGTGCGCATCCTAGGCATCCTCATAAGAGGGAACGTCAACATATGGTCGTGTACATGGTATTTTGGACTTACGCATTACCAGAACAAGGCATGGCCTTACATGCTACGAGAGCAATGCCTCTCCTCATGCACACTATCATGTGGTCCCTGGGTCGGTTCCCAGGTTGCCCACTCTATCGGTCTTACATGCTACCAAAGTAAGGCCCAGACTTACATGGTACCAAAGTAAAGCTACCCTATGTTACTAGAATGGGGGTCATCTCACGCTACCAAAATGGAGGCTTCTCTCGTTACCAAAATGAAGGAATATCGGACTTACATGCTACCAGAGCAAGGCCTCCCAACGCTACCAAAGCGGAGGAATAATCAGACTTACATGTTACCAGAACAAGGCCTGATGTGTATTCAACATGACATGCCTAAGTCTCAATCATTAGCCATTATCATATAAAACGTTTCGCCTTCACGTAGAACTCGTAATGGTTTTCTTTCATAAATCTCATTTAAAACATTTATGTACTCAACACAAAACATGTTAAAACCGAGTTCCAACCGGTAAAACCACGCACACATTTCTCAATCTCAGTATGCCTTAACGTAGAGCCCAAATTCCTTTTGAAACGTTTTAAACACAAAACTATTGTAAATCATTTTCACACGTAGTTTACAACTCATAAAAATTGCGCCCCAACCGACTATAAAATCGTGTTCAATCTCTCATTCACAACACATAAAACATGCTTGTTTTCTCAATCACAATTCATGCTACAACATTTCACAATTCACATACACAAACGAGTTTAAGTTTCCCTTACCTCATTACACCTCGTATAGTGCAATTGTTCCTTCGTATCACGAACTAGTCTCGTATTCCTCTCTAGAACTCCCGAACTGTCCAAAAGATGGAAAAACATCAAAACTCATTATCATATAACCTCCAAATCTCTACATTGAGCATATTGCACATATTCTCATTAAATACCTCAACTATCCCATTTCTCATGACTCTATCAAATTCATAATCTCATCCACTACATTTCAACTTTCTACATTTCTCATGCATAATACCCATGCCAAAATCACTTCATTGCCTAAATTTCCAATTAATAGACAAAAATCCCAATTTACCACAATTTACTTAATATCATCATCACTCCAATAAAATCACAATTTTTGTCAACTCTAATCCTTTGCTAACTATTTCACCACAATGCCCATATTCACAATCACTAAAAATCACTTCAAACTCCAAGATTGAAGTTTAGAGATTACCCAAACTTATGGAGTGCTCAACTCACACCTTGATTTGATTTATCTTTCAATTTCCAAGTATGTTGTTCTCCTTTGGATAAGGAACAACTTTACTTCTTGCCACAGCCCTTGATTTGGATGAAAATGGGGACTTTGGAAGAGAGTGAAAGCTAGTGTTCGGCTGAAATAGAGGTTTAGGAGAGAGAGATCGATCTGCTCTTGATGAGATTGATATGCATTTTAATTTGGGGACGATTTTGGGTAATTTTATGCCTAGGACATTGATCTGTCGTGGGGTAAGATCGATCTCTTAATGGCTTTATGAGATCGATCTACTCCAATTATGAGATCGATCTCTAGTTTATAGAATGCTTCATGAGATCGATCTACTGCTTGGGGAGATCAATCTTCTCCTTAACAGAAACATTTTGAGATCGATTCCTTCCTCATAAGATCGATCTCTTCATTACAGAATCATAAGGAGATCGATCCTCTTCTATTGGAGATCGATCTGCTCACTTAAATTCCTCATTCCTTGTCATTTTTAACCTACCAGATTGATCTTCTCTTCTCCAAGATCGATCTGGCCCCATAGTTTCACACTTTAACATAAAATCTCATTTATAACTCTTTTATCATTTAAAATTTCATTCCATACCACCTCAATATATGAGTACATCATATTTAGTTCAATCAATTACACTTCATGTTCTCATTACATAATTTGATATGTGTAAAATTCTCAGATCTCACATCCTCCCCACCTTAAAAAGAATTTGGTCCTCCAAATTCAACTCAACTCATCAAATAGATTGGGGTATTTCTCCTTCAAGAGATTCTGCAGTTCCCATGTTGCCTATTCCATTGCATGATGTTTCCATAAAACTTTCACTAATGGGATGCTTTTGGTTTGAAATACCTTCTCTTTCCTATCAAGAATCCGGACGGGTTCTTCAGTGTAGCTCATGTCCTCTTGTATGTCCATCTCTTTATATTCTATGACATGAGAAGGGTCCGGGTGGTACTTCCTTAACATAGACACATGAAAGATGTTGTGTATTCAGAACATCTGTGGGGGTAATGCCAATCTGTAGGCTACCTCTCCCAATCTCTCAAGAATCTCGAATAGTCCTATTTATCGAGGACTCAATTTCCCTTTCTTCCCAAATCGCATGATACCCTTACTCGGTGATATCTTCAGAAATACTGCATCACCAATATCAAACTCGAGTGGCCGTCTACGCACATCTGCGTAGCTTTTCTGTCAACTATGTGCAGCTCGTAACCTCTCACATATGAGTTTCACACTCTGTAGAGCTTGCTCAATAAGCTCAAGAGCATTTATCTTTCTGTCACCGACTTTTTCCCAAGCTACAGGGGATCTACACCTCCTACCGTATAGAGCCTCAAAAGGTACCATTCTAATACTCGCATGGTAGCTGTTATTGTATGCAAACTCTGCTAGGGGCAGGTGATCATCCCATGATCCCTTAAAATCCATCGTACACACCCTCAACATATCCTCGAGGGTTTGAATAGTCCTCTCTGACTGAACATCTATCTGAGGATGATAGGCGGTACTAAAACTCAATCGAGATCCCATGGACTCCTGAAACTGGGTCAAAAATCTGGAAGTAAATCAAGAATCTTTGTCAGAAGTAATACTCACTGTAGCCCCATGTAATCTAGCTCTCTCACTGACATACAACTCAGCTAAGGCATCCACAGTATCTATGCTCTTGATGGCAAGGAAGTGGGCACTCTTGGTCAGTCTATCCATTATAACCCATATCGCATCACGACCCCTTCGGGTCCTCGATAAACCCATAATAAAGTCTATGGTGACACGATCTCATTTCCACGTAGGTATAGGTAAAGCTGTAGTAGTCTTCCGGGCTTTCGATGCTGAACTTTCACTTGCTGGCATACTAAACATCTGGTTACATACTCTACCACGTCTCGCTTCATACCACTCTACCAATACACCTTTCTCAAATCTCGGTACATCTTAGTACTCCCTAGGTGCATGGTGTATCGCGAGCAGTGTGATTCTCTCAGTATCTGTCTCTTCAGGGAATCATCATCCGGTACACAGATTCGTCCTCTGAACCTCATTAATCCATCCTCACTGATTGTGAGATCTAATTGCAAAGTTTGCTTACCTTGCTTAACCATATCTATCAACCTCTGATCATTACGCTGCCTAGTTCTAACCTGATCCATGATATTGGGCTCTATTCGCAGGCTAGCCAAAAATCCAGTCTCTACTTCTTTAACTCTGATCCGAAGTTCAGCGAACTGCTCCAACAAATCCCATTCCCTGATCATCATAGCAGATATCATACTCTTCCTACTCAGGGCATCAGTAACTACATTCGCCTTACCCGGATGGTATAGAATCTCATAGTCATAATCTTTAAGGAGTTCCATCCATCTCCTTTGTCTCATGTTTAACTCCTTCTGATCAAAGAGATACCTCAAACTCTTGTGATCAGTGAAGATTTGGAATCTTTCCCCATATAAGTAGTATCACCAGATCTCGAAGGCAAATACCACAACGGCTAACTCCAGATCATGTGTGGGGTAATTCCACTCACGATCTTTCAATTGTCGTGATCCATAAGTGACCACTCTTCCATGTTGCATGAGCATACACCCCAATCCTTGATGAGAAGCATCACTATACACCGAAAATCCTCCTCATCCCTCAGGGATAGTCAACACAAGTGCCGCTGTTAGTCTCCTCTTTAACTCCTGAAAATTGAGCTCACATTGATCAGTCCATATAAATGGAGCCTCCTTGCGCGTGAGCTTAGTCAAAGGAGCGGCAATCCTGGAAAATCCTTCCACAAATCTTCTATAATACCCTGCCAAACCAAGGAAGCTTTGTACTTCTGTAACTGTCCTCGGTCTTTCCCAATTAAGCACAGCCTCTACTTTACTTAGATCCACTGATACTCCTTCCTCTAAGACTATATGACCAAGGAAAGCTGTCCGATCTAGCCAAAACTCACACTTACTAGGCTTTCCATATAATTGTTTATCTCAGAGTATCTGAAGTACTAACCACAAATGTTGTGCATGCTCCTTATATGACCGATAGTATACCAGGATATCATCAATAAAGACTATCATAAATTTATCTAGCTAGTTTTTGAACACTTTGTTCATTAATCTAATAAAGGCTGCATGGGCGTTCGTCAATCTAAAGGACATCACTAGAAATTCATAATGGCCATACCTTGTCCTAAAGGCTATCTTCAGAATATCTTCTTCTTTAATCCTCAATTGGTGATAGGCCGATCTCAAATCAATCTTAGAAAAGACTGAGGCCCCTCTCAACTGATCAAGTAGATCATCAATCCTGGGCAATGGGTATTTATTCTTCACCGTGGCTTTATTCAACAGTCGGTAGTCTATGCATAATCTGAGACTACCATCCTTCTTTCTCAAGAATAACACTGGTGCTCCCCACGGTGAGACACTGGGTCTAATAAACCCTTATCCAATAACTCCTGTAGTTGTTTCTTCAATTCCTCAAGTTCCACTAATGCCATCCTGCATGGAGGTTTAGAGATTGGCTGAGTATCTGGTACCAAATCAATGGTAAACTCTACCTCTCTCTCTGGTGGTAAACTTGGTAACTCATCTAGGAAAACATCTGAAAAGTCACACGCCACAGGTATATCCTTAATCCTCGGATGTTCCTGATCATCATCTGAGATGAGTGTTTCATAACCTTCACATAAACAATCATATTTAGTACTCTCAAAAGCAACATCATAATTTCCAATTACTTACAAAGTTCCATATGTTTATTTACTCAAGATTACAAACGTACACTGTAGGGTTTAGGTAGGGAGAAAGTTACAATCTTAGTGTAGCAGTCTAAACTCACACGATTGGTTGCCAGCCAATCCATTCCCAAAATTACATCAAACCCATGTATATTTAACATGATTAGATCTATTAACATCACTCTATCTCCCACCTTAATTTCACACCCTCTACAGATTAACTCAGTTCTCTGGCACATGTAGTATATAATCTAGGGGTTCAAACTTCAAGTTTAATCTACATGCAAAATGCTCAGAAATAAACGAATGCGTGGATCCTGGATCAATCAACGCATGAGCCTTATGATTACAAAAAGAGAGTGTACCTCTTATAGTTTCTGCTGAAGTGTCTGTTGTTTCCTTGTCCAAAGCAAACACGCGTCCCTGTGTGACGGGTCTCTTTCTATTCTCTGCAGCAGTGGCCCGTCTCTAGGGATTCACTCTCTGAGGCTGATGTCTAGTAGGCTCTGGAGCATGTGGTATCTGAGGTTGAGGACAGTCCTTCACTCTGTGACCCATGTCACCACATCTAAAACATCCATGGATCAACCCAGTATAACTCCCCTCATGCAGTAGGCCATAATCTTTGCAAACCCTCATCTCAAGCCTCACATATCGAGTGGTCTCCTTGATAATAAGATAAGCTCTGGGTCTCTCCAATCTGCCCTTCTGTACCTCAATCCTTCCTCTCCTGAAGGAACCTCTCTGAACATCTACTTGGGACATCGCTAGCCTCTTGCCCTTGTCCCTAATCACTGCCCCAAACTCATTTTGGGATTGTACAATTTCAATTCCCCTTTCAATCTCTTGTACTTGTCTCAGAGCATCTCCAAACTCGGCAATACATAGCCCTATCAATCGATCTTTGATGATGGGCTTCAATCCATATACAAATCTCTCATTACAAAGCTCTTCATTCTTGAAGGTCTTTGGGTCATATCTCAACAGAGGGGTAAATCAGCTCTCGTAATCATCCACTGTGACGCCCCGAAAGCGCGAAAAATAGGGCTAATTTAAAACCTTTTACTCATTAGTTCACAATTAAGGGTGCATTCCTGTGCAGTGTCATACATCATCATAATTATCATGCCTCAGGATCTCATCATAATAAAGTATATTTTGTATTATATACATTACTCAATTCGAAGTTAATTAATCCTAATACATCCCGTACATCATTATACAATGAATGTCTGTAAATATAACTCTAGTCTGGGTACATGAATATTAAATATCTACCTCAATACACAAAATACGGCCTAGAGCTCAAGTCCTCCACTAGCCTCTAACCTGTACGTCGCAGGGAACTCACTTCACTTGAAGCGATGTGGGGGGAAGAGAAAATAGGGTGAGCTTCCAAATCGCTCAGTAAGGGGGGTAAGGGAACTCAGTTATATAAACCATATCACACATCACAAATATGTATTTGTTTATGAAGCTCATTTGAAATCGTAGCATGAAAGATTCTCAAAACATCATCATCTCATAACTCATAAATCATGTGAAAACATGAAGGTAAAAAGGCTCAATATCAAGCACTCACAAGCATGTGTAAATATATGCGATAATGGCTGTTCTCAAAATACGTGATAAAAATCACCTCAGTAAATAGCACGTGACAAGGTCACAAAACACAACTCATGTGTAAAACGAGACTAGGCAATAAAACTCAATTAAAACTCGTCATGGCACATCAAATATGTAATCTCCTCTGGGTGCGTATCCCAGGCATCCTCGCATAGAGGGAACGTCGACAATATGGTCGTATGCATGGTATATTGGACTTATATGTTACCAGAACAAGGCCCGGCCTTACATGCTACCAGAGCAATGCCTCGCCTCATGCACACTATCACGTGGTCCCTGGGTCGGTTCCCAGGCGGCCCACTCTCTCGGTCTTACATGCTACCAAAGCAACGCCACCCAGCGTTACCAGAACGGGGGTCATCTCACGTCACCAAAACGGAGGCATCTCTCGTTACCAAAACAGAGGCATTTCTCGTTACCAAAACGGAGGAATATCGGACTTACAAGCTACCAGAGCAAAGCCTCCCAACGCTACCAAAGCGGAGGAATAATCGACTTACATGTTACCAGAACAAGGCCCGTGGTCCCTGGGTCGGTTCCCAGGCGTCCCACTATATTGGTCTTACATGCTACCAGAGCAAGGCCCGATGTGTATTCAACATGACACGCCTAAGTCTCAATCATTAGCCATTATCTTATAAAACGTTATGCCTTCATGTATAACTCATAATGGTTTTCTCTCATAAAACTCATTTAAAACATTTGTGTACTCAACACAAAACATATTAAAACCGAGTTCCAACTGGCAAAACACGCACACATTTTCTCAAATCTCAATATCGCCTTAACGTAGAGCTCAATTTACTTTTCACGCAAACTCAAAGGCTTATAAAGCAATTTCGCACTCAGCTTATAAACTCATAAAATAATGGGCTCCAATCGGCTATAAAAACCGTGTGCAATTATATCACAACACAACACCAAACATGCTTCCACTCTGGTTTAGTGCAATTATATCACAACACAACACCAAACATGCTTCATCAAAATACATACACAAATGGTTTAGTTTTCCTTTACCTCTTTGCACCTCGTATAGTGCAATCATTTCCCCCGTATCACGAACTAGCCTCGTATTCCACTCTGGAACTCCCGAGTTGTCCAAACGATGTTAAAACATCAATACTCATTATCACATCAACCTCAGTTCTCAAAATCGAGCATAATTGCTCACAACACCTCAAATTTCTTAATTCTCATGACTCCATCACAAACCACAATCTCGCTCCCAACACCTCAACATTCTATATTTCCTATGCCATAATATCTATGCTAATACACCACATTGTCTAAATCTCCATTTATAGCTCAAAATTTCTAAATTTACCAAAGTTGCTAAATATCATCATCACTCTAACTACATTGTAATTTCATCAATCCCTAATCATTTTTCAGCTATTTCAACACAATGCCAACAACTATCATCACCAAAATCATCTCAAATATAAGGATTGAAGTTTAGAAATTACCCAAAACTTGTGGAGAGCTTATCTCTTGCCTCGATTTGATCCGTCTTTTGATTTCCAAGTATGTTGTTCTCCCTTGGGTGAGGAACAACTTTCCTTCTTGCCATAACTTCTGATTTGGACAGAAATGGGTGCTTTGGATGAGTGAGAAAGCTAGGGCTCGGTGAAAAATGGGGGTTAGAAGAGAGAGAAAGTGAAATTGCAGGAGAAAGCAGGGATTCCTTATATAGACTGAGGGTAGGAGATCGATCTGGCTCTTGATGAGATCGATCTGCTTTTGAATTTGGGGACGATTTGGGGCAATTTATGCCTAGGAGATCGATCTGTTGAGGGGTGAGATCGATCTCTTTATGGCTTTATGAGATCGATCTGCGCCTTGGGGAGATCGATCTTCTCCCAAACAGAAACATTTGGAGATCGATCTCTTCCTCATGAGATCGATCTTCTCTCAAACAGAATCATAAGGAGATCGATCCTCTTCCATTAGAGATCGATCTGCTCCTTAAATTCCTCATTCCTTGTCATTTTTAACTCACCAGATCGATCTCTCCTTCTCCCAGATCGATCTGTCCTCCTGGCTTCACACTTATTTTAAACACTTAACATATAAATCTCCAATTATCATTCCCCAATTCACTTACCTCAATAAATTATACTTCAAGTTCATATTACATAATTAAAATATGTCTGAAATCCTCAGATCTCACATCCACAGACATGTCACCTTCTACCAAACTCAAAAACTCTTTTTGCCTCCTTCTCTAGGTAGCTCGTGGTACGTATTGGGCTCTGAAGGCTGTCTGAAACTCTTCCTAACTAATCACATCCTGGTGTGACATCAAAATACCCTGGGTAGTACCCCACCAATCTCGAGCTCTCCCTTTCAATATATAGGCACTCATTTTGACCCTCTCAGCATCTGTGCACCCCAGATAGTCAAATATAACTCTCAACTCCCTCAGCCACTCCTCAGCCTCTGTAGGATTCTTCATTCCCCTAAATATGGGTGGATTCATTTTTTAAAAGTCCTTCAGTCGGACCATACTTCTGTCATCAGGCTGAGTGACCGGAGGCACTGGGTCCATTTGTACTGGGGGTACGGGAGGTCCTTGTGGTGGTGTAGGAGTAGTACCCGAGGTATTAACTCTAAAGTGTTGCGCGAATAGCGTTGCCATTTGCTCAAATCTCTGCCTCACATCGGTCTCGATCCGATTAAATCGAGAGTTAGGACTCTCAGGTTGTGGGGAAGGTGGTGGAGGGGACTCTATCTGCCTCCTCGAACGGCCTCATCGTCCACTCATTCTCAATCTCATCTCGTTTCTTATGCGTACATATCAAAATCGATTGAAATCTCAATCCTCAATTTCAGTTCATGACGAGACTTATACAGACACTTGGGATGTACTCTAATTCACTTAACCGACACTGACAGTACTAAACACCCTAAGCTTTGATACCAAGAAAATTATCTGACGCATCGAAAACGCGAAAATAGGGCAAATTTAAAACTTTTTACTCATCAAATCACAATTAAGGGTGCATTCTTGTGCAGTGTCATACATCATCATACTTATCATGCCTCAGGATCTCATCATAAAATAGTATATATTATATCATATATATTTCTCAATTCTGAGTTAATTAATCTTAATACATCCCATACATCATTATACAACAAGTGTCTGTAATTACAACTTTAGTCTGGGTACATGAAAAGATAAATTATACCTCAATACAATATATGGCCTGGAGCTCAAGTCCTCCACTAGCCACTACTTCATATGTCGTAAGGAAAACTCTCTTCATTTGAAGAAATCTGGGGGGAAGAGAAAACAGGGTGAGCTTCTAAATCGCTCAGTAAAGGGGGTAAGGGACTCATCAATAAAACAATAATTTGCACAGCACAATCATTTTAACACATAGTTGAAAACTCGTTAGAAAATGTAGCATGACTTAATAAAACATCATTCTCATCTCATTCTCTAAAATCATATGAAAACATGAGAGTACATAACTCAGTATAAACCATAGTTATAAGCATATGAAAATCATGATGCGATAATGTCTTTTCTCATTAAAACGTGATAAAAATCACCGCAATAAAATACATGTGGCACAGCCACAAAACACAACTCATGTGTATAAAAAGGAGACTAGGCAATAAAACTCATATAAAACTTGTCATGGCACATCAATAATATATCTCCTCTGGGTGCGTATCCCAGGCATCCTCATAAGAGGGAACGTCGACATATGGTCGTGTACATGGTATATTGGACTTACGCGTTACCAGAACAATGCCCGACCTTACATGCTACCAGAGCAATGCCTCTCCTCATGCACACTATCATGTGGTCCCTAGGTCGATTCCCAGGCAGCCCACTCTATCGGTCCTACATGCTACCAAAGCAAGGCCCGGACTTACATGCTACCAAAGTAAAGCCACCCAACATTACCAGAATGGGGGTTATCTCACGTTACAAAAATGGAGGCATCTCTTGTTACCAAAACGGAGGAATATCGAACTTACATGCTACTAAAGCAAGGCCTCCCAACTCTACCAAAGTGGAGGAATAATCGGACTTACATGTTACCATAACAAGGCCCGATGTGTATTCAACATGACACGCCTAAGTCTCAATCATTAGCCATTATCATATAAAACGTTCTGCCTTCACGTAGAACTCATAATGGTTTTCTTTCATAAATCTCATTTAAAATATTTGTGTACTCAACACAAAACATGTTAAAACCGAGTTTCAACTGGCAAAACCACGCACACATTTCTCAATCTAAGTATGCCTCAACGTAGAGCCTAAATCTCTTTTGAAACGTTTTAAACACAAAAGTGGTTGTAAAACATTTTCGCACATAGTTTACAACTCATAAAAATTACGCCCCAACCGGGTATAAAATCGTGTGCAATCTCTCATTCACAACACATAAAGCATGCTTGTTTTCTCAATCACAATTCATGCTACAACATATCACAATTCACATACATAAACAAGTTTAAGTTTCCCATACCTCTTTGCACCTCGTATAGTGCAATTATTCCCCCGTATCACGGACTAGTCTCGTATTCCTCTCTGGAACTCCCGAGCTATCCAAACAATGTAAAAACATCAAAACTCATTATCACATAACCTCCAAATCTCTACATCGAGCATATTGCCCATATTCTTATAAATACCTCAATTATCCTATTTCTCATGACTCTATCAAATTGATAATCTCATCCATTACATTTCAACCTTATACATTTCTCATGCATAATACCAATGCCAAATCACTTCATTACCTAAATTTCCAATTTATAGACAAAAATCCTAATTTACCACAATTTACTTAATATCATCATCACCCCAATAAAATCATAATTTTTGTCAACTCTAATCCTTTGCTAACTATTTAACCACAATGGCCATATTCACAATCACCAAAAATCACTTCAAAATCTAAGATTGAAGTTTAGAGATTACCTAAACTTTTGGAGTGCTCAACTCACACCTCAATTCAATTCGTCTTTCGATTTCCAAGTATGTTGTTCTCCTTTAGATGAGGAACAACTTTCCTTTTTCCCACAACCCTTGATTTGGATGAAAATGGGGACTTTAAAAGAGAGAGAAAGATAGGCTTCGGCTGAAATGGAGGTTTGGGAGAGAGAGAGATCCATTTATAGGAAAAACAAAGGGGTCTTTATATAGACTGAGGGTAGGAGATCGATCTGGCTCTTGATGAGATCAATTTGCATTTGGATTTTAGGACAATTTGCGGTAATTTTATACCTAGGAGATCGATCTGTTGTGGGGTAAGATCGATCTCTTAATGGCTTTATGAGATCGATCTGCTCCAATTATGAGATCGATCTCTAGTTTACAGAATGCTTCATGAGATCGATCTGCTCCTTGGGGAGATCAATCTTCTCCTTAACAGAAACATTTTGAGATCGATTCCTTCCTCATGAGATCGATCTTTTCATTACAAAATCATAAGGAGATCGATCCTCTTCCATTGGAGATCAATCTGCTCGCTTAAATTACTCTTTCCTTGTCATTTTTGACCTACCAGATCGATCCTCTCTTCTCCAAGATCGATCTGGCCCCATAGTTTGACACTTTAACATAAAATATCATTTATAACTTATTCATCATTTAAAATTTCATTCCATACCACCTCAATATATGAGTACATCATATTTAGTTCAATTAATTACACTTCATGTTCTCATTACATAATTTGATATGTGTAAAATTATCAGATCTCACATAACCCCACCTGGTTCATAGATGTTGGATATTATGGCTAATTTAAGATTTGAGCCAGAGTTGATTTGTCGTATTCGACATGCACAGCAGAGCGATCGACAGTGCATCTATTGGTTGAATTTGATACAGGCCAGTAAGGGTACTGATTTTGAACTGAGTACAAATGTATTGTTGAGGTTCAGGGGTAGAGTATGTTTTTCCCGAGGATTTAGAGATAAGGAAAGTGATTTTATCAAAGGCTCACTCATCGAATTATATGATACATCCGAGAAGTACTAAGATGTATCAAAACCTTCGAAAAGTTTATTTGTGGTCTGGAATGAAAAGAGACATTGCTGAATATGTCGCTAGATGTCTTGTCTGTTAGCAAGTGAAGGTAGACCATTAGAAGCCTGTAGGGTTATTGTAACCTCTACCAATACCGACATGGAAATGGGAGCACGTCACCATGGATTTTGTTATGGAATTATCGAGGACCCGTAGAGGTCATGATGCCATTTGGTTATTATGGATCAGTTGACGAAGTCAGCCCATTTCTTTGCCATGAGGGCTACTGATACTCTGAGTCAATTAGTGAACTTGTATGTTCGAGAGATAGTTCGGTTACATGGTGTACCAGTGAGCGTTGTTTCTGATCGGGATGCTCGCTTCACTTCCCATTTTTGAGAACACTTTCAAGAAGCTATAGGGACCCACTTGAGCTTTAGCACCGCTTTTCATCAACAGATAAATGGTCAATCGGAGAGGACTATACAGATCCTGGAGGATATGTTGAGAGTGTGTGTGCTAGATTTTGGAGGCTCTTGGGATGATCACCTACCGTTAGTCGAGTTCTCCTATAATAACAACTATCATGTGAGTATCGGGATGGCACCATATGAGGCACTGCATGGATGCATATGTCGATCCCCTATAGGATGGGAAGAGGTTGGTGACATGCAGATCTTTCCTCTTAATTTAGTACAGCAAGCCTCTGAGGACGTCCAACTGATATGTGAGAGATTACAGATAGCTCAGAGCCGGCAAAAGAGTTATGCTGGCAAGAGATGAAGACCACTAGAGTTTGATGTGGGTGAGTTAGTGTTTTTGAGAGTTTGTAGTGGCCATAACGATTACGAAATGTCGTCTTGGGTACATCTCCACTTCGTATCCTCAATTGATGGTACCCATACCTCAGATCTATCTTAGAAAATACCTGTGCTACCCGAAGCTGATCCAACAGATCATCAATTCCAATCGTAGAAATTTATCCATTTCACTTACAATAACTACTACTTTCATTACTTTTCAAGGGACTTTTACAATACATTTTTCAAGGAAACTTACAGTAACACCATCTACTCTTGAAAACGTTACTGCCTTAGAAAAATAATTCAAAACAACACGATTTGTAGCTAACCAATCCATTCCGAATATTACATCAAAATCATTCATATTTAATAGAATAAGATCAGCTGCCATCTTTTTCCCCCTATCTTCAGCCTATAATCCTTATATACATACTCAGTCAACTGACTGTCATTTATAGGTGTAGAAATCAATAACATTCTATCTAATGATGTAGGCTTAACATACTTTGACAACTTACATGCAAATGAAGGCGATATAAAGGAATGTGTGGCACCAGGATCAAATAGTACGAATGCTTCAAAATAAAAAAATTAGGATGATACCTTTAATCACATCCGCTGATACATCTGCGGTGTCCTGGTCCAGTGCATGAACTCGCCCTCTACCAACAACCTACTTTCCCTTCTCTATGGCTGTGGCCCTCCTTTTCGGAGTATAAGTCTCGACAGGAGCTCTTTCTGTCTCCTTGCCCTTCTTTGGGGTAGTTCAACTATCTCGGGGCAATCCTGTACGATATGCCCTGGCTTCCCACATCGATAGCACAATACTGAAGATAGCAGACAAGGCCTATTACCATGATATCTGCCACATCTCCTACACTCTTCGGTAGTCGGTCGTGTCCCTCCAATAACTATACCTCTCAGTGGTGCTAAAGGTGGATATACCGAAGGCTTTACCGTCCTCTCCTGTACCTCCTCAATCTGAGGTCTCTTATCAAACAGTCTCTGACCTCTTGACACACCCTAAGGGTATGTTCCGCAAGTGCACGGGTCGTCCAAGTAATAATGGGATTTGAGTCCCGAAATTATCGTCCCTCAGAGAAGTTTGTTAGCTTAATTAATTACCGGTTAATCTTACCCTATGGTATATCCTAGCAAATTATGAGATTAAAATTGGTGATCAACTAAGGCTAATTAAAAATAATACTGGAAAACAATAAAATAATAAGAACTAAAGGAAATAAAACCGAACAAAATTTACTTACAGAACTCCGAGCAATTAAAAGCAAATAATCTAGAAAAGAAAATTAAAACAGTTAATGCAATTAAAATAAAATGAAATGCAATTATAAAAATAAAGCAATAACACTAATTAAGCTAACTAATAAAAATGCAAATTAATTAACAAATTAACTACAAATCTTAAAAGTCTAAAATATCAAATCTAAATTAATCCTAATTATCACTAATTACTAACTTAACAATAAAAATTAATTAATGCATGAAAAACAATTTTTGTAAATTTCACTAAAACTAAAAATGCATAAAAATGAATTTATCTAAATTAATATTAAGCAAATCCCTAATGCTCTAATTACTTAGTAACCTAATTAAATCTAAATTAAACTAATTAAACAAAGTAACTATATCTACTTGCGTATTAAAAATAATCTAACTAAGCTAATTTGAAATTAATCTATCTAGAAATGCATGTAGAATGAATTATCCACTATAATAGGAAAATGCCAAACATGGCCTTAGGCACTAAATAACAAAGTGGTCCCGATTTGTCCTGTTCACTTTCTTCTCCATTGTGCTGCTCTGCCTCCAGGCGTACTACGTTTCGGTTTGTTGCCTTCATCAACTGCTCCTGTCGTGCGGCTGCTCCTAGCTGTTATCCTGATCAGCTAGCAGCCACGTCCAGCGTACTGTTCTACTTCACAAATCCTCTGCCCAGCTACTGTCTGCTGCAATAGGACGATTCTGGTTTCTGCACCCATCAGCTTGTGTGCAACAGTTGGGTGTCCAAGGATTACTTCAACAGCAGCAGCTGCTGCATCCTAGTCTAACACAATCTTCAGCCTCCTCGGTGCCAAACTTAATGCTCAGCAACAATCACAACACAGCAACGAAACCGGTTAATAAACAATTTATAGAAACAGTAAGCAAAAACCAAACCAGAGCATAACAGAGAATAACAATGAAACCAAAAGTGAACTTATGCTCCTACAGATTACTTCATGAAACTTTTCACCGGAAAACTCATCCTAACCTTTACACTAACCATTAACAAACAGAAAATGAACAAATAACTATAATGTAGACTGAAATGCAGTAAATGACATGATTAAAGAACATAATGAACATGCAGTAAAATGAAAGCTACAATCTAACTACAAGCAAGCACCGAATAAGTAAAAACAAGCAAATAAAAAATGGAATAACGACAGAATAAAACACTGATGTAAAGCTGCAGATGATGTCAAAACCGAAAGGATTTAACAACAAAACCATTAACACATCTTCCGTGAGTTTCAGCAAAGTAAACAGGGAACTCATAATCATCCTCCTCGGGTAGCTTCATTTCCTTCTCCAGCCGTGACTCCACTTTGCTCATGATGTGGAAAAATGCTTTGCATCCTTCCACATCAAGGCAACAGAATCAAAAGGGCAGAAGATTGAATGACAATGTTACCCGAATGCACCATTCAATGTTTAACCGAGAGCTACCAATGATGGTTTAACAAATAAAGAAAACAAAGCATAAGTAATGCATTTGGAAAGGAAACCGAGACATGAGATAGGAAAATGAAGAAGGTAAATAAAACTTGACAAATAGAGACTTCATGGAAAAGAAACCGAGAGCATGAAAACAAAAGATTGAATTTCTATTGAAGATGAATCATAACAAATTGTAATGAGGAACATGAAATGAATAGTAAAATAATTTGAGAAAATGGCTAACGGGAAAAGAAAAGAACAAGGAAAATAAATTCTAAAAATACCCTAAAACTATTCTACCCTAGCCTACTTACATTTTCAATTGCTATCATGTTCTATTTATACACAAACATAGGGGTACAATGGTAATTTTTCATCCTAGATGAGTTGGCATTATTTGGCCACTTGTCTTCAATTGATTTGCTGCATATAGATATTTTCACATCACTTGTCGGTTTGTCCAGTTGGCTGTACGATGTGGCCCGACGTGTTCCTTCCAGAATATTCACTCGGTGTCTGTTGATCTTATCATTTCAGAGCAAATAAAATATCTACACCTGGCATCACGCGTGTCCAGACGACTGGTGACTCAGTCTGCAAAATTTGAAGTGGTCCATTCTCCTTTAGCTCGTTTTCAGCCCAATTTCGACTGAAATGACTGAGTTTCATCTGGATTTAATTTATCTGCACATTAAAGAATTTTAATTAAATAAAGGGGATTATTAATAAAATAATATGGGGATTAAATAAATAATTAGGAATTTAAGCACAAATAATTCTATAAAAAATAGAATTATCACACTCCCAAACTTGAGCTTTTGCTTGTCCTCAAGCAAAACAAAACAATGGTAGAAATGACAAGTACAAAATATAATAATTTCCCCAATATTATCCTCAAAGATAAAGTACAAACAATAATCTCAAAGATTCACAATTACAAGTCAAACACTCAGAATCATCCAATCATAAGTCCTAACCCAAATTGGACTCCTCGTGTGTGTGAGAAAAATGTCAGAGCCACTTCAAAGTACATTATCCGAATCAGATTATGCAAACATAGTGAATACAAAGTCAATGACAGATGATCATTCCCATAAGTTTGCTTTTCACTAGTCTCTCCACTAATGTAGTCACACTTAACTAAAGATCAATAGGATAGGACTTCATTAAGCTTGTAATGTCAGGCTGGGGATAAGGTATGATAAAGTCAATTTAGGTTTAATTACCCCTTAACATGCATTACTTTCTAGGATCTTTATGTAAGAGCTCCAATTTATTTTCCCCAAACTTATTTATTTCACTAAACATTTTATTCTATTTTTGTATTTTTCATCTTTCTTCTTTTTCTATTTCTTTTTCTTCACACTTTTTTTTTTCGAATTTTCACTATCACCAGGTACCCATATGTACAAAGCTCAAAATATATCCAATGACTTTCCATGCTTTCGGGGTAAGGGATAGGAAAAGAATACTTTAGGCTAAGGACAATAATGCAGGTGTATTTACAGAGAAAAGCTTATTTGGCCCAGATGGGTGACTAGGGGTAGCATATGTACAAGGAATGCTAGAAAGGCTCAAACGATCCAAAGATGGCCTAAATCATCTCCCTAATTAAGTGTGATCTAATATTTCACCTCGAGATCAGATCAAACAAATTCTAGAATATGATGTACCAAATCAACTGAACAAATGCAATCCTATGTCCACATAAGCTTTCTCTAAATAAATATACAGATTCATGACATGACATGTGCGTAAGATGAGGAAATCACAATCAGAATTAAGACAAATTCAAGCATTTAACTTCATGGTTTTCCTATAATCATGCTTCTCAGTCAATCAAAGTCAGACTAATCATGGGGTCATATCATCGGAATATGGGAAAACTACATGCTAAGCACTAAATCATCCCAAAATCAAACAGTTTAAGCTCGAATTTTCGAAAAAATTTTGAAATTTTTTTTAATTTTGCCTAAATTTTTGAAAACTGCTCAAGTAGTATCCCCTCCCCCAAACTTAAAGTGCACAGTGTCCTCAGTGTGCAGATATTGTAAGAATTGAAGTTCAGGAACAGAGTACTCCCCTTTCTGATGATGATGATGACAACCGAAGCTTGATAGAAAACATAAAACTAGGAAAGAAATCTGCAAAATAAACAAAGAAAGAAACAACAGCAAAGAAAAGTACTGTACAAAAAGTGAAAAGGAAAAATGAAGTTAAGTAGTAGGATCAGAAGTAGGAGGGTCAGCTAAAGTGGTCACAGAATGCTGACGATCTAATCCTCCCCCAAAATAGTGTTTAAGTCTGCCCCCATTAACCTTAAAGGGTTGATTCAGGGTCTCATCAATAATTTCAATGGCTCCATGAGGGAATACTTATGTAATGGTAAAGGGCCCTGACCACCTAGACTTAAGCTTTCCTGGAAACAACTTCAAGCGTGAATTAAACAACAGAACCTGCTGGCCCGGCTCGAAGTGTCTCTCCTTAATTTTCTTATCATGACATCGCTTAGTCTTTTCCTTATAGAGCTTAGCATTCTCATATGCCTGCAACCTGAACTCATCTAACTGATTGAGCTGTAGCAGCCTCTTCTCCCCTGCTGCTTCTAAATTGAAATTCAGGTTCTTAAGGGCCCAGTAGGCCTTGTGCTCAAGCTCTACTGGTAGATGGTAGGCTTTACCATACACAAGCTGATAAGGGGACATTCCTAAAGATGTTTTGAAGGCTGTCCTCTAGGCCCAAAGTGCATCCTCTAACCTAATGGACCAGTCATTCCTACTTGGGTTCACTGTTTTCTCCAATATCCCCTTAATTTCCCTATTAGACAACTCTACTTGGCCACTCGTCTGTGGGTGATAAGCAGTGGCTACCTTATGTTTGACCCCATATTTCTTTAAGAGCCCATCAAAACATCGATTGCAAAAGTGGGATCCTCCATCACTAATGGTAGCCCTAGGTGTGCCAAATCATGTGAAAATATTCTTCGTAAAACATCTTACCACCACCTTGGCATCATTAGTTGGTAAAGCCATTGCTTCAACCCATTTTGACACATAGTCCACAGCCACAAGAATATAGAGGTTGCCATATGAAGGAACAAATGGTCCCATCAAATCAATGCCCAGACATCAAAGAGTTCTACTTCTAAAATATTAGTCAGAGGCATCTCATTTCTTTTAGAAGTATTACCTACCCTCTGACATCTATCACATTTCATCACAAAGTAGTGGGCATCCTTAAATAACGTGGGCCAGTAATATCCAAATTACAAAACCTTGGCTGCTGTCCTCTCTCCTCCAAAATGCCCTCCATAATCATAAGAATGGCAATGTCTAAGTATATCCTCTACTTCTTCCATGGGAACACACCTTCTCAAAATCTGATCTTTACATTGCTTGTACAAGAAGGGTTCATCCCAAACATAATACTTCACATCATTCAAAAACTTTTTCTTTTGCTGGGCAGCTAAATCAGGTGGCATCACATTGCTCACCAGATAATTTACAAAATCAGCGTACCAAGGTAATCTGGAGTGCCTAAAAGTAAATAGCTGCTCATCAGGAAAGGACTCATTAATAGCTGTACCATCTTCTTTAAGTCCACTCTCTAATCTAGATAAATGGTCAGCAACCTGATTCTCCATACCTTTCCTGTCCTTAATCTACAAGTCAAACTCCTGTAGTAGGAAGATCCATCGAATCAGCCTCGGCTTTGCATCCTTCTTGGAGACTAAGTACTTAATGGCAGCATGATCAGTATATACTACTACCTTAGTACCAATGAGATAGGAGCGAAATTTATCAAAGGCAAATACTACAGCTAACAGCTCCTTCTCGGTAGTAGCATAGTTCATCTGGGCCTCATTAAGTGTTTTGCTTGCGTAGTAAATAGCATAAAAGACTCTTCCTCTTCTTTGTCCTAGTACAGCCCCGACAGCATAATCACTTGCATCACATATAAGCTCAAAGGGTAAACTCCAATCTGGAGCTATGATTATAGGGGCTGTAACTAATTTTTCCTTCAAAGTCTTAAATGCTTCTAAGCATTTCCCATCAAAGCAAAACACAGTGTCCTTCTCAAGGAGATTACATAAAGGTTTAGATATTTGAGAAAAGTCTTTAATGAACCTTTTGTAAAATCCTGCATGGCCCAGGAAACTTCTAATTCCTTTTACAGTGGTAGGGGAGGTAACTTCTCAATAATTTCGACTTTAGCCTTATCCACTTCTATCCCCTAGCAGAGATTTTGTGCCCCAGCACTATACCTTCTTTAACCATGAAGTGGCATTTCTCCCAATTAAGCACTAAGTTTGTTTCTTCGCACCTTTTCAGCACTAGTTCTAAATTCTGCAAACATAAATCAAAGCTATCCCCAAATACTGAGAAATAGTCCATGAAAACTTCAAGAAAATCCTCCACCATATCATGGAATATGGCCATCATGCAACGCTGGAATGTAGCAGGTGCATTGCATAGGCCAAACGGCATTCTTCTAAAAGCAAAGGTCCCATAGGGACAGGTGAAGGTAGTATTTTCTTGGTCTTCTGGGGCTATAGTTATCTGATTGTACCCAGAGTATCCATCCAGCAAACAGTAGAATTCGTGACCAGCTAATCGATCTAACATTTGGTCAATGAAGGGTAAAGGGAAGTGGTCTTTCCTGGTGGCTTTGTTGAGTTTCCTATAATCCATGCATACTCGCCAACCAGTGACAATCCTAGTAGGGATGAGCTCATTATTTTCATTCTCGATCACTGTCATCCCTCCTTTTTTAGGGACACATTATACTGGGCTTACCCAGGCACTGTCAGAGATGGGATAGATAATCCCTGCATCTAACCACTTAATGATCTCCTTCTTGACAACTTCTTTCATTATAGGGTTCAATCGACGCCGGTGCTCTATGGATGACCTATACCCTTCCTCTAATAGTATCTTATGCATACAGATAGAGGGACTAATACCCTTAAGGTCAGAGATAGACTAGCCTATAGCCTTCTGATGCTCTCTTAACACTTGTAGTAATTTTGCTTCCTGATCACTGAAGAGAGCAGCAGATACTATTACTGGTCGTGTGGAGGATTCACCTAAGTAAGCATACCTAAGGTGTGAGGGTAAAGGTTTGAGTTCTAATGCTGGAGGATCATTGGTGGATGGAAAGATATTTGAAGCTGGAATAGATGAAGAGTTTAATGTCTCAAATTGGGCAATTTCCTCAAAAGGAGTGACCTCTAGTAACTGTAAAGTCTCGTAGACCTCATCATCATCTTCACTATACTCTCTAAGATCAACAGATTTCACTAAGGAGGCTTTTAAAGGGTTTAAAGGATGTGTCTTGGAAAACTCCTCAGTGATATCCTTATCCACTAAATCCATCCTAAAACAATCATGAGAGTCATCAGGAAACCTTAGAGATTTGAACACATTAAACTTGACATCCTGATCTGGATGATGGCACTACACTCCTCAGTTAAAGCCACCATTTCGTAATCTTCTAATCTTCTTTTCCTAGAGAGGATGTCTTTCATAAACTTCACATAGCTTGGCATTTGCTCTAAGGCATCTGCGAATGGAATGTCAATGTGAAGTTTCTTAAAAACCTCAAGGAATTTTGTAAATTGTTGGTCCAGTTTTTTATTGTGAAATCTCTGAGGAAAAGGGACTGGTGGTCTAACAGGAGGAGATGTAGTGGGAACCTTTTTAGCATCAGAGGTTAAAGAAGGTTGCGACATAGAAACAGGTAAAGGTGTGCCTGGTTTGTTTCCTTTGCAGCTTGATCTTTTGATTCTTGCTCCATCTGAGCTGCTTCACTAAAACGTATGGGTTTTGTAACTGTGGCCTGGTCAGGTCTGGACTTAACAGGGGGAGTTACTAGCGCTCTGCCACTCCTAAGGGTGATAGCTTTCACATGTTCCTTCCCTTCCCTTTGCCTAACAGGATTGGCTTCTGTGTTACTAGGAAGGGTTCCCTGAGGACGTTGACTAAGAGTGTTTACTATCTATCCTACCTGAACCTCTAGGATCTTAATTGAAACTGCTTGATTTTGCAAGATTATCGTGAACATTTCCTCAAGAGAGGGTTTCTTATCAGCTGCAAGTGAATGCTGGGGTTGCAGTGGTGGTGGTTGATGGAAGTGGGATGGATGGGAATGATTAGGTGGATGATGTGGATATGGAGGTGGTGGGTGGTGAGGAAATTGATGCTGTGGTGGTACCTGAACCTGTGGAGCTTGAAAACCTGGGGGTCCTACTGGTCTAGAATTAGAAGCTTGCCCTTAGTTTTGGCTCCAAGAAAAGTTCGGATGGTTCCTCCACCCTGGATTATAGGTGTTTGAAAAAAGGGCTGTTCTGTTGCTTAGGGGCAATGTACTGAACCGATTCTAGGTTAGGTGGACACCTATCCACAGCGTGGGTACCACTGCACAGATCACAAGATAGAAAAGGACTTTGGACAAAAAATACAGGGTTAGGATTGTTGGAGGGATTAGGTTGGGTACTGAACGACTCCACCTTCTTTGTAAGATTGGCTATCTGAGAGGTCAAGGTGGACAGCGTGTCAAGCTCATATATACCCATCGATTTCTTTGGCATTTTTCTTTCCGATGACCATTGATAATTGTTAGCCACCATTTTGTCTAGCAACTCATAAGCCTCCTCTTCAGTTTTACACATCAAGGCTCCTCCCGAAGCAGCGTCCACTATGGTCCTATTCTGGCTTGTAAGTCCATTGTAGAAGGTTTGGACTTGCAACCATAGAGGTAGGCCGTGGTGAGGGCATTTCCTAAGAAGCTCCTTGTATCGTTCCCATGCCTCGTAAAGAGATTCAGAGTCGTACTGGGAAAAGGAGGATATATCGCTACGAAGTTTGGCCATTTTAGAGGGAGGAAAGAATTTGGCTAGAAATTGGTGGGCTAACTCGTCCCATGTGGAAATTGATCCTGGAGGTAGAGAGGTCAACCATGTCTCACCCTATCCCTAAGTGAGAAAGGGAATAGTCTAAGCATAAGTGCATCGTCTGATAATCCATTATGTTTGAAAGTGTTGCATAAGTCCAAGAATTTCCCGAGATGAGCATGTAGGTCATCGTGTGGAAGCCCATTGAACTGCAAAGATGTTTGGATCATCTGAAGGATGGACGGCTTAATTTCAAAATTATTAGCAGGGACTGCTGGTGGCCTAATGCCAGTATAGTATCCTCCAATAGACGGCACCGCATAATCCCCAACGGTCCTGCTTTCCCTATTTTCTGCCATCGTGTGTTGTAGCGGAGCTATAGATTTCCTAGAGTCCTTTCGTATTTTCCTAAGAGTTCGTTCGATTTCAGGATCTAGAGGAAAGCAATCAACACTCCAGGCTCTACGCATGCAAACATCAACAAGTCCTTAGAAAAAAAATTTGAAGTTTTTTTAATTTTTCAATTTTTTTTATTTTAATTAATTAGGAGAAAATTGACTAATCTAAATATTTATGACCTAAATATTTACAGGCTAGAATTACACCTAAGTATAATTTCACCGATATTAATTACTAACTAATTAAACTTCCCCGACAACGGCGCCAAAAACTTGACACGCCCTAAGGGTATGTTCCGCAAGTGAACGGATCGTCCAGGTAATAATGAGATTTGAGTCCCGGAATTATCGTCCCTCAGAGAAGTTGGTTAGCCTAATTAATTACCGGTTAATCTTACCATATGGTATATCCTAGCAAATTATGAGATTAAAATTGGTGATCAACTAAGGCTAATTAAAAATAATACTGGAAAGCAATAAAATAAAAAGAACTAAAGGAAATAAAACCGAACAAAATTTACTTACAGAACTCCGAGCAATTAAAAGCAAATAACCTATAAAAGAAAATTAAAACAGTTAAAACAAATTAACGCAATTAAAATGAAATAAAATGCAATTATAAAAATAAAGCAATAACACCAATTAAGCTAACTAATAAAAATGCAAATTAATTAACAAATTAACTACAAATCTTAAAAGTCTAAAATATCAAATCTAAATTAATCCTAATTATCACTAATTACTAACTTAACCATAAAAATTAATTAATGCATGAAAAACAATTTTTGGAAATTTCACTAAAACTAAAAATGCATAAAAATGAATTTATCTAAATTAATATTAAGCAAATCCCTAATGCTCTAATTACTTAGTAACCTAATTAAATCTAAATTAAACTAATTAAACAAAGTAACTATATCTACTTGCATATTAAAAATCATCTAACTAAGCTAATTTGAAATTAATTTATCTAGAAATGCATGTAGAATGAATTATCCACTATAATAGGAAAATGCCAAACATGGCCTTAGGCACTAAATAACAAAGTGGTCCCGATTTGTCCTGTTCACTTTCTTCTCCATTGTGCTGCTCTGCCTCCAGGCGTACTACGTTTCGGTTTGCTGCCTTCATCAACTGCTCCTGCCGTACGGCTGCTCCCAGTTTTGCGTACTATCATGAAATCTCGAGTAAGTAACCCTTATTTATGACAATATTGCATCGTTATGCGTGTTAGAAATTTACCGCATAAATGACAGATTTAAATTTCGCATGAAATGAATTATATTCTGGAATTGGAGATAAATTATCTTAACTAATTAATTGAGCTACCCGAGAGTTTAGAACGAGACACAATAAATACTGGTGGGCCCAATAAGCCCAACAGGTCTCGATGATGTGAATAGTAAGTAAAAAACGGGCATAGTGCTGATTAAGGCCCATTATGGTACAATCAGGCCCAATATAGGTAAACAGGCCCAATGATTTAAATTAAGCCTAGAAAATATGAAATACAATAAATTGTATTGTATTTGGCCTGATGTATATTTATACGCGATTTCAGAGATTTGATTGAGAGCAAATCGGACTGCATGACGAGACATCAGTGGAAAGGTCAGACTGTACAGAAAAATGAGATAAGGGAATTGTGTGAGTAGCTAGAGGTAGCTACGCATATTTTAATAGCTTTTCCATACATTGATATTGTATAAAGGTCCTAGAATAGAGATTAAAGATTTTAAAGACTTGAAATAGGTAAATGTTATTAATATTCAAAGGAAATTTCTTTAGAAAATGGGCCAACTATCAAGTTTATATGGAAACAAATAGGGCTGGCACATAGCTCGCACTATTTCTGCGTTTGTGAGTGTGCATAAAATGTGCTAGAGTGGTTGCTCACATCGACTTGTGTGACATCATATTCATGAAATGTGCTAGAGCGGTTGCTCGCACTGATTTTACTATTGTGAAATGCATAAGAGGTGCTAGAGCTTAGCTCGCACTCTGTTTTGACTGTTTTTACTTGATATGCATAAAAAGGTGCTAGAGTGATTGCGCGTACTAATTTTAATGATTTGACATGCATGAGAGGTACTGGAGCTTAGCTCGCATCCTGTTTTGATATGATAACTGCATAAAAATCGTGCTGGAGTGTAACTCGCATGAGATTTGATTTATTTATGCATAAAGCCGTGCTGGAGTGTAACTCGCACGAGATTTGATTTATTGATGCATAACACCATGCTGGAGCTTGCGAGTATGAAGTTTTATATGGATTTATAACTCATTTTAAAGTCGTACTGGAGTGCTACTCGTACGCAAATTTTACTGATTTTTTTATGAAATCGTGCTAGAGCTTCGCTCGCACGAGACTTTTAGATATCATGAATATGCATGGAGCCGTGCTAGAGCTTCACTCGCACAGGGATTTATATAACATGCATATAATCGTGTTGGAGCCTTTTGTAGACTGTGTGTCATAGTGAGATGATATGCCACACATGCATACTGAGATAGAGATGGTATGAGTGGATAAGACCTATTGCAGGCACCGCTTAACTGAGATTGGGTTCACGGAGTACGATGTACTATATATATCACATGGAGTACGTTGTACCGTGGGGATTGTTGGAGTGGAGTGGCGTTAGCCACGAGGCAGCAAGCCTTGCCCTCGCAATCCTGATGTTATATTGTTCTGGCGGCAGGATTGACCCACCTCCCGTTTCAGGTGTGATACCCCTCACACTAGGTATCATGTAGCCAGGGATCACTAGGTTATGGCCATAGTCCTCGTTGTTACTGATATAGTCACCTACATGTCTCACATGATATAACTTGTGGTCTCGATAGACCAGGGTAGACCCAAGGGAGGGGTCAGGCCCTCGATTTTATGATTTTCGACTGTGATGCTAGATTTCATATGATTTTATGACATGTGACCCTAAAAGAAGGGTGATTTTAAAACAGAATTTTATAACGAGTTGTTTTATGAGTTTTGAGATGTATTTATGAGATGATTGACCCAGATGGGTTATTTTATACTGCAGTTTTAATGAAATGATTTAAATGTAGTAGCATAAGAATTTTATAACAAGTTGTTTTATGAGTTTTGAGATGTATTTATGAGATGATTGACCCAGAGGGGTTATTTTATACTGCAGTTTTAATGTAATGATTTAAATGTTGTAGCATGATGAGTTTTCCATGCGTTAATGACAAGATTCATGAAAAGAATTGTTTCCCATGATTTGTTTTACATGGCATGAAATGATGTATGATCTTCATTTACCCCATGCTAAGTATGATTTAATGATGTCACATGAAATGCCTTTGATGTAGGAATTACATGATTTCTATATGCACAAATAGTTTTGATAAACTACGTCATTGATGTATGAATGGTTTTGTGCTTGAGATTTTAATGAAAAGAAATGGATTTTAAGGGCATGAAATTATGAGCATGTAGATAGTGGAGCTATCTACTTACTTGCATAATTGCCTTACTGAGCATGTTGTTTGCTCACCCTCTTATTTTCTCTACTTTTCAGAGTACTCGCAGTAGTTAGTGAGCAGCTAAGGACTTGTAATCTTGGTATCCACTGCTTCTCATCGAGAGTCAGGCATACACATTTGTATAGTTTTGTATCTGAACATGTAATGCACAGTACTGTAAACGTATATGATGTCGGGGATGTAAGGTTATGTAAATACCATTGTGTATGTATTTAGTTAAAGTTAAGAGATAGTAAACTCTGATATGTGAATGTGATTATGGAAATGGAATGGTAAATAGGTGAGAGGTGACTAACACTGAATCATAGCCCAACTGTTTGGTAAGATGGTCACGATGAGTGAAATGTAAGAATTAAATAATAATAGAAAAGTGAAAAATTTATAGTGATTTTAGGTAATTTGGGTCGTGATAGCTTTTGGTATCAGAGCTAAGTTGGCCTGATATGAGTCGGTGTTAGTGGTTAAGAAAGTTTACATCCTCATGTACTGTGCATTGTTTAGATACCATTGTGTATATCAAAATGGAATTGCAGCTAAGAATTTGGTTTCAAATGCAAGAATAGACTCATTAACTGATAGACGCTATGGTAGAGGGGCAAGTACACGAGCTCGAGGCCGTAGAGGTAGGCCTGAGAGTCGTACTGAGTCGTCACATGAGACTCAAGATGAGATTGAAGTGGAGGCTGATGTTGAGCATGCCACACAGAGTTCGACAGAGAGATCGGACAGAGTTCGACAGAGAGATCGGACAGTATTGAGACACGCTTCACAAGGTTGGAGCAGAGTGTGAAGAATATTATTGAGCTAATTGCTCAGAGTATGCATGGGATTTGAGGGCGAGTAGGAGTATTGGTGGAAGTCCGTTCGACCCACCTTAAGAGTTAGACATCCATATTGGACATGGGAACATAATTCTAGATGTATTATGGTGACAGAATATCCTGGGCACTGCTTAAAGGAAATTACAGATAAAATTCTTTACTCTAACCAAGAGGAACTGGTTGATTAACGAGTATGAATCTCAGTTTATATATTTGCCCAGATATGACCCCGACACTATGTATAGTGAGAGTTAGAATGTTTGAAAGTTCATGAAGGGCTCAAATTGTCAATTAGAGTTCGATTGGTCGCTAGATATCACTACCTATTCCGAGGTAGTGCACAGAGTACAATGTGTGAACAAGATCATGAGTTGCACGCCTCTAAGATTAGGAAAGGTTGTAAGGGCTGAAATAAAGATAGAAAGAGAATAGAGAATGACAGAGATGTCAGAACGGGAAAAAGTTAGTTTGGTAAAAGATTAGAGTTGATGAGTCACGGGGTAAGATGATTGGTAAGGCGGGCCCAGTGTATCCAATTTCAACACTTTGAGGGGTATGATGATTGGAGGACCTGACCTGCTCTGTAACAAGTGTAAGCAGTGTAGGATGTGTGGTAGATACCACGGAAGTAGGGCCTACACCTACACCTTATTGACTAAAATAGGTGTTAAGTGTGGTAAGACGGGCCATTTATTTAATGATTGCTCAGAGTTGGGTGAGACTGCCCCATAAAAAGGCAAAGAGACAGAGAAAACCCTGTTGATATCTCTGCACCGAAAAGGGAGGCCATAGCCGAAGATGTAAGACCTAACTTTTATCATAAGAGCAAATGGAATGAATAAAAATTTTTGAGTGCATTTAAAAATGCAAAAGGACTGAAATGGTATTCTCGAAAATGTGCAAGGGTAAAACGGTCAAAAGATCAAAAGTCGGTATAAATTCGCAAAGGAAATTTAATTAAAAATAATGGCTTGAGAAATCTTCATCAATAACGAAGAAATAATTAAATTTTGGGTTAAATTGATCAAGATATGAATTTATTGGAATAAACCAAAATTTTCGTATCGAAAAATAATCTCGAAAATAATTGAAAAATATACCTGAAAGGCAAAATCAGACTGATAAATTCATTTACAGAATAAATGAATAAAATAGTATTTTTTAGATATTTTGGTAAAAATAATAATGTAATATTGATTAAAATAATAATAAAAAAATAATAACTGAAAAAAAAAATGAAAATCGCGTTTGGAAAACAAACGGAAGCCGAGCTTCCTTTCTCCCTCACCGACGATCGGCGGAAGCCCAGACGCGAGAGGCAGCCACCACCGGCAGCCCAACCGAGCCTCGTCGACGTTGATAGCTCAGAGAAACGACGGCCGACGAGAGAGGAAGAGGGAGAAACTGAGAGAAAACCAACGAGAGGAGAGAAAAAGAAGAACCCGGTGACCAGCTTCAATCCAGGCCCGGTCACCACCACCCGAAGGTAGCCCAAGCCAAGGCCGACCGATCAGCGACTGAATTGGCCGGTGAGGCGGCGGCTAGCACTGAAAAATGGCAAGAAACAGAATCGGTACCGACGGCGAGGGGAGAAGAGCCGGACCGACCACTTTCCGGCGGCCTTGAACGAAACCAACCCCAGATCCGAGATGCGAATGACCCAGCGGAGCCACGGGCAGCAAAAACCAGTGGAGAACCGACTGGCAAGGAACTGAACCGATCGAACCGGATTGAACCGGGTTGAACCGAATCGGACCGAACCTGTTCAGCCAAAAAGAAAAGGAAAAAGGAAGAAAAAGGGAAAAAGAAAAAGAAGAAAAATTGGGAAAAATTCCAGTGATGCAATTGAGCTACGTGTAAGTCGGTAAGCGGTCGAATTGACCGATTTAAATTTTGAAATATTTAATTTGATTAATATTCGACTGAAAATTTACCCGAAAAAATATTAAATTGTGTAGCTCGACAATTGGCATCAACCGAGAGCTCGAGACAACTTCGATATGCGTACTATCATGGAATCTCGAGTAAGTAACATTTATTTACGACAATTTGCATCGTTATGCGTGTTGATAAATTACAAATTTAATTTTTGCATAAATGAATTAAATTATGGAAAATTGGATAAATTGTCATAAATACTAAATTAAGCTATTCGAGAGTTTAGAATGAGGTCCAATATACATTGATGGACCCAATGAGCCTAATAGGCCTCGATAATGTGAATAGTGAATGGAAAATGGGTTTAAGGCTGATTAAGGCCCATTATGGTACAATCGGGCCCAATATGGGTAAACGAGCCCAATGATTTAAATTAAGCCCAAAAATATATGAAATACAATTAAATTGTATTATATTTGACCTGATGAATATGTATCCGCAGTTTCGAAGATTAGATTGGGAGTAAATCGGACTGCGTGACGAGACATCAGTGGAAAGGTCAGACTGTACAGAAACATGAGGTAAGGAAATTGTGTGAATAGCTAGAGGTAGCTACGCGTACTTTAAATAGTTTTTGTATGCACTGAATATGTATGTATACACTGATATTGTATAACGGTCCTAAAAGTGGTTTAAATGATTTTAAGGATCGAAATTGGTAAAAAAACTATTTTACCCCTATTGAGGGAAGTTCACCTAAGGATGGTGAAAGCATGACATGCATGAAATGCATGATTTAAGGACTTTTTTGATTAAGGAATTTTATTGGTTTTAATAAAAGCAAATCGATAGATTGACCAGTAATTGTATAAATTTCACAAGATAACACTACGTAGGTGTTATTTGTATTTAAATGAAATTCTTTGGAAAACGAGCCAACTATCAAGTTTATATGGAAACAGATAGTGCTGGCATATAGCTCGTACTATATCTGCGTTTGTGAATGTGCATAAATGTGCTTAAGCGGTTGCTCGCACCGAGTTGTGTGACATCATATGCATAAAATGTGCTAGAGCGGTTGCTCGCAATGATTTTTATTCTTTTGAAATGCATGAGAAGTGCTGGAGCCTAGCTCACACTCTGTTTTGACATATGGGTGGATACGACCTATTGCAGGCACCCCTGACTGAGCTTGGGTTCACAGAGTACGTTGTACCGTGTATGTCACGCGGAGTACGCTGTACCGTGGGGATTGTTGGAGTGGAGTGGCATTAGCCACGAGGCAGTAAGCCTTGCCCTCGCAATCCTGGTGTTATGCTATTCTGGCGGGTAGGACGACCCACCTCCCGTTTCATGTGTGATACCCCGCACACTAGGTACCGTGTTGCCAGGGATCACGAGATTATGGCCATAGTCCTATGTTGTTACTGATAATCACCTACATGTCTCACATGATATAACTATTGGTCGATAGACCAGGGTAGACCTGAGGGAGGGGTCAGGCCCCCGATTTTACGATTTTATGATTTTATGATATGTGACCCCGAAAGAAGGGTGGTTTTATAACCGAAGTTTTATAATGAATTTTAATGAATTGTTTTATGAGATTATTGACCCGGAAGGGTTAGTTTATACTGCAGTTTTAATGAATTGATTTAATTGCAGTAGCATGATGATGTTTTCCGTGCTTTCATTTCAAATTCATGATTTGTCTTACATGACATGAAAGAATGCATGATCTTGTTTTACTTCATGTCAATTATGATTTAAGGATGTCACATAAAATGCTATTGATGCATGAATTACATGCTTTCTAGATGCAAAAATAGATTTGATAAACTATGTCATGGATATATGCATGGTTTTGTGATTGAGATTTTAATGAAAAGAAATGGATTTTTAAGGGCATGGCATTAGGAACATGTAGATAGTAAAGCTATCTACTTACTTGTATAATTGCCTTACTGAGCGTGTGGTTTGTTCACCCCCTTATTTCCCATCTTTTCAGAGCACTCATAGTAATTAGTAAGCGACTGAGGACTCGCATGCTTGGTATCCGCTGTTTCCCATTGAGAAACAGGTATACACATTTGTATAGTTTAGTATCTAAATATATAATGCACAGTACTGTAAACGATTATGATGTGGGGATGTAGAGTTATAAATACCAATGTGTATGTATTTAGTCAAAGTCAAAAGATAGTAAACTCTGATATGTTAATGTGATGTGGAAATGGAATGGTAAATAGGTGAGAGGTGACTAACACCGAATCATAGCCCAACTGTGTTGTAGGATGGTCACGATGAGAGAAGGGTAAGAATTAAATAATAAATGAAAAAGTGAAAAATTTACTCTGATTTTTAGGTAATTTGGGTCGTGACAGTTTTGGTATCAGAGCTAAGTTGGCCTGATATGAGTCGGTGCTAGTAGTTAAGGAAGTTTACATCCCCATGTACTATGCATTGTTTAGAGACAATTGTGTATATCGAGATGGAAGTGAAGCTAAGAATTTGGTTTCAAATGCAAGTATAGACTCTTTAACTAATAGTCGCTATGGTAGAGAGACGAGTACACGAGCTCGAGGCCTTAGAGGAAGGCCTGAGAGTCGTACTAAGTCACCACATGAGACTTGAGAAGAGATTATAGTGGACGCTGATGTTGATCATGCCTCACAGAGTCCAACAGAGAGATCAGACAAACTCTGACAGAGAGATCGGACAGAGTCTGACAGAGAGATCAGACAGTATTGAGATACGCTTTGCGAGGTTGGAGCGGAGTGTGGATTATATTTTGGAAGCTAATTGCTCAGTGTATGTATGAGATTTGAGGGCGAGTCGAAGCATTGGTGGAAGTCCGCTCGACCCACCTTAAGAGTTAGATATCCAGAATGGACATTGAAAATTTTTCTATATGTATTCCAGTGACAGAATATCCCGGACACTTAAAGAAAATTATAGATAAAATTATTTACTCTTATCCAGAGGAACTAATTGATTAACGAGTATGAATCTCAGTTTATATATTCCTAGGCAGATATGACTCTGACACTATGAACAGTGAGAGTCGGGATGTCTGAAAGTTCATGGAAGGGCTCAGATTGTCAATTAGAGTCCGATTGGGCCGTTAGATATCACTACCTATGCCGAGGCAGTGCGCAGACTACAGTTGTAGGAATAAGATCATAAGTTGCACGCCTCTGAGATTGGGAAAGGTAGTAAGGGCCGAAATTGAGACAGAAAAAGAATAGAGAATGACAAAGATGTCAGAACGGGAAAAGGTAGTTGGCAAAAGAAATTAGAGCTGATGAGTTACGGGGTAAGATGATTGGTAAGGCCCCAGTGTATCCAATTTCAGCACTTACGAGGGGTATTGTGATTTGAGGACCCCGACTTACTACGAAGCAGTGTAGCAGTGTAAGCAGTGTAGAATGTGTGGTAGTTACCACGAAAATAAGATGTTAGATAAGGACGAGTGTATGCCTTAGACCAGGACACTACTGATGTTTCATCAGATGTGGAGGAAGATACCACACTGGTTATAAATAATGAAGTAATTATTTTAATTTATCCTGGTGCCACGCATTTATTCATACCGTCTTCATTTACTTATAAGCGAGTGAAAGATGTGAAGCCTGTACCCTTAGGCAAGATGAGGATGATGGTTAGCTGATTTTCACTAACTGAATATGGGTATAGGGATTGTAAGTTAACACGTAATGAAAGAGTTGGTTATAAGTGATATATGAAAAGAGATAAGCTATGATATGTGATAGATCCTAAATACGAGGTATATTGGAATAAGAGGAGTAACGATATGTAAAGTAAATTGGATTGAGCGATATGTAGCGAATATGAATTGCGACCAAGTATAAGGGGTGGATATATCTACACCCAGTCGATGTGGTCAAGTCTGAAGGTTAATAAAGGTATTTCAAAATATTTCCCCGCCTGAAGATTTGACAGTGTCTAGAAGCGCACACATAACCTATACATTGAAATTGGCAGTTGTAATATATATACATTTAAAATTTGGGTACCTTTGCTGGTACGATAAAGAAATATAGAATTCAATCAATCATGAAGGTTTAAAAATTAAAATTTTATAAAAGACGTTAATATAAGAAAAAGGAAACGACGTGGGTTAGTATCTTGAACGGAAGTGATTTCGAAATAACATTATACGTTTATACGTACATAGGTCAAGGATATGGATGATTGAAATATTAGTGGAACTTTACTACGATGAGGTATTTAAACCTTACCTGGACTGATTGGTTGTCATCTTTAGCGATGATATTTTAATGTATTCGAAGTCCAGGGAAAAACATGAGTAGCAAATGAAAACTGTTTTATAGACGAGGTGTTGTGAGATTCTCAATGGGCTGTTCAGTTGACACATCTTGTTCGAAAAAGATTGTATGTCAGTAGGATGATAAATATGAAAAATGGCTTCAGTGTGTTTTGGTATATTGAAGTAATAAACTGACCACCGTAATTATTCTCACCATAACCAATAGCTCAATGGGTTTCAGTGTGTATGAATACCTAAATAAGAATTGGGCTGTGTATTGATGTAAAATGGGAAGATAGTCGTTTATGGATCCAGATAGTTCAAGGACCATGAGAGAAACTATCCGACCCATGATTTAGAGTTGGCAGCCGTAGTGTTTACACTGAAAGTATGGTGCCACCACTTAAATGGTAAGAAATTTTGGGTATGCACTGATCATAAAAGCCCCGAGTATCTGTTTTTACAGAAAGAGTCAGATATGAGAACAAAGAGGGTTAGAGCTTCTAAGGGATTATGATTGTGAACATTGTACCACCCAGGAAAGGCTAATGTAATCGCTGACGCCTTGAACAGAAAGAGCCTCAGGATGGTATCACATATGATAGTCAAGGAGCATGAGCTGCTAGAGTAGTTGTGAGCCTCAGTATTGATGTGATCCCTTCTGATGATGACAGTGATTTTATGACAGCTAGCCTGAGGTTAGAATCGGATTTGAGTGACCGATTTGCCAGGCTTAGCGTGATGATTGGCATGGTGTCGATAGTGTGGGTCAGATTCAGAAGGGTATAGTGACAGAGTTCACAGAGAGTGATGATGATTTACAGAGGTTCAGAGATAGTATAAGTGCTCCCCAGGACCATAGTGATGAGATAGTATTATTGTCAGAAGCTCACTCTTCGGGACATACAGTGCATCCGAGAAATAATAAATATATCGAAATCTCTAAAAAAAGGGTATTAGTGGTCAGGTATGAAAAGTGATATTGTAGAGTTGTGGAGAAGTGTCTCGTATGTCAGCAGAGTAAGGTAGAGCAAATGAAGTTTGCAGAGTTATTGCACCCTCTACTTATACTGACATGGAAAAGGGAACAAGTTACCATGAATTTGTGATGGGTTACAAAGGACCCGGATGAATCACGAGGCTATCTAGGTGATAGTCGATAGATTGACTAAGTTTACCCACCTTCTGGTTATGAAATCCCCAGATACTCTAAGTGTGTAGGCGAATTTATGTGTATGGAAAATTGTGAAACGTTATGTAGTGTTCAATGAGCATGGTATCAGATAGGGATTCCCACTTCACTTTCCACTTCTGGGAATATTTTTTTAAGCTATGGGACCCTTGTGTTTTAGCACAGCTTTCGTCCTCAGACAGATGGTCAGTCAGAGAGGACTGTATAGGTTTTGGAGGATGTGATGAGAGGTGTGCCATTAATTTTATAAGCTCTTGGGATGATCAGTTGTTACTAATCGAATTCGCCAATAATGACAGTTGTCACTTGAGTATCGGGATGATTTATATGAGGCATTGTATGGCTATAGGGAATTGTTTCCCGACTTGGATAAGAAGGAGTGGGTGACAAATAGAGAATTATTTCGAATTGGTAAGACAAACCTCTGAGGGTGTTCAGTTGATTATGAGAGATTAAGAACACCTCAGAGCAGATAGAAAAGCTATGCTGACAAGAGACAGAAAACCATTGGAATTCACCAAGGGTGAACCATTATTATTGGCAGTTACTTGTCTTAAGGACATAACGAGATTCAGATAGAGATATTGGACAAGTGGGAGATAAGACCTGTAGGTTGGCATTACCACTTGAATTAACAGGCATCCACAATGTGTCCTATCTTTTGATGCTTAAGAAATACTATATGGACCCAACATATGTGATCGGATATGAGCTCCAACAGCTTAGCTCAATGAAAGTATAACGTATGTTGGAAAATCGATTCGGGTATTAAATAGGAAGGAGAAAGTGTTGAGGTTAAGATGATTTCCCTTGTCAAGTCCGTTGGTAGTATTACACTCCGAAAAAAGTTACATGAGAATTAAAGAGTATGATGCGATAGACGGACCCGGAGTTGTGTATGGACCCATTTGACTAGGTTCTAATTTGGAGGATCAAATTTCTTAAGTGGAGGAGATTGTAAGACCCGACTTTTATCATAAGAGCAAATGAAATGAATAAAAATTTTCGAGTGCATTTAAAAATGCAAAAGGACTGAAATGGTATTCCCGAAAATGTGCAAGGGTAAAACGGTCAAAAGATCGAAAGTCGATATAAATTCGAGAAGGAAATTTAATTAAAAATAATGGCTTGAGAAATCTTTATCAATAACAAAGAAATAATTAAAATTTGGGTTAAATTGATTGAGATATGAATTTATTGGAATAAACCGAAATTTTTGTATCGGAAAATAATCCCGAAAATAATCGAAAAATATGCAGAAAAGGCAAAATCGAACTGATAAATTCATTTACAGAATAAATGAATAAAATAGTATTTTTTTAGATATTTTGGTAATAATAATAATATAATATTGATTAAAATAATAATAAAAATAAATAATAAAAAAATAATAATAATAACTGAAAAAAAATTTGAAATCGCGTTTGGAAAACAAACGGAAGCCGAGCTTCCCTTCTCCCTCACCGGCAATTAGTGGAAGCCCAGATGCGAGAGGTGGCCACCACCGGCAGCCCAACCGAGCTGCGTCGACGTTGATAGCTCAGAGAAACGGCGGCCGACCAGAGAGGAAGAGGGAGAAACTGAGAGAAAACCAATGAGAGGAGAGAAAAAGAGGAACCCGGTGATCGGCGTCGATCCAGGCCCGGCCACCATCGCCCGAAGGTAGCCCATGCCAAGGCTGGCCGATCAGCGGCTGAATCGGTCGGTGAGGCGACGGCTAGCGCTGAAAAACGACAAGAAACAGAATCGGTACCGACGGCGAGGGGAGAAGAGCCGGACCGGCCACTTTTCTTCGGCCTTGAACGAAACCAACCCTAGATCTGAGATGCGGACGACCCAGCGGAGCCACTGGCGGTGAAAACCGATGAAGAACCGGCCGGCAAGACACTGAACTGACTGAACCGGACTGAACCGACGGTCTGAACCGGGTTGAACAGACGGTCTGAACCGGGTTGAACCGAACGGGACCGAACTGGTTCAGCCAAAAAGAAAAGGAAAAAGGAAGAAAAAGGGAAAAAGAAAAAGAGGAAAAATTGAGAAAAATTTTAGTGATGCAATCGAGCTACGAGTAAGTTGGTAAGCAGTCGAATTGATCGATTTAAATTTTGAAATATTTAATTTGATTAATATTCGACTGGAAATTTACCCAAAAAAATATTAAAATGTGTAGCTCGATAATTGGCATCAACCGAGAGCTCGAGACAGCTTCGATTTACGTACTATCATGGAATCTCGAGTAAGTAACATTTATTTACGACAATTTGCATCGTTATGCGTGTTGATGAATTACGAATTTAATTTCTGCATAAATAAATTAAATTTTGGAAAATTGGATAAATTGTCGTAAATACTAAATTAAGCTATTCGAGAGTTTATAACGAGGTCCAATATACATTGATGGGCCCAATGAGCCCAATAGGCCTCGATAATATGAATAGTGAATGGAAAACGGGCTTAAGGCTGATTAAGGCCCATTATGGTACAATCGGGCCCAATATGGGTAAACGGGCCCAATGATTTAAATTAAGCCCAGAAAATATGAAATACAATTAAATTGTATTGTATTTGACCTGATGAATATGTATCCGCAGTTCCGGAGATTGGATTGGGAGCAAATTGGACTGCGTGACGAGACATCAGTGGAAAGGTCAGACTGTACAGGAAAATGAGCTAAGGGAATTGTGTGAGTAGCTAGAGGTAGCTACGCGTACTTTAAATAGTTTTTGTATACACTGAATATGTATGTATACACTGATATTGTATAATGGTCCTAAAAGTGGTTTAAATGATTTTAAGGATCGAAATTGGTAAAAAGACTATTTTATCCCTATTGAGGGAAGTTCACCTAAGGATGGTGAAAGCATGGCATGCATGAAATGCATGATTTAAGGAATTTTACGAATTAAGGAATTTTATTGGTTTTAATCAAAGCAAATCGATAGATTGGCCAGTAATTGTATAAATTTCACAAGATAACACTACGTATGTGTTATTTGTATTTAAATGAAATTCTTTGGAAAACGGGTCAGCTATCAAGTTTATATGGAAACAGATAGTGTTGGCATATAGCTCCACTATATCTGCGTTTGTGAATGTGCATAAATATGCTTGAGCAGTTGCTCGCACCAAGTTGTGTGACATCATATGCATAAAATGTGCTAGAGCGGTTGTTCGCACTGATTTTATTCTTGTGAAATGCATGAGAAGTGCTGGAGCCTAGCTCGTACTTTGTTTTGACATGTTTTGACATGTTTTGACCAGATATGCATAAACAAGTGCCAGAGTGATTACTCGCACTAGTTTTTATGATTTAACATGCATGAGAGATGCTGGAGCTTAGCCCGCATCCTGTTTTGATATGAAATTTGCATAAAGCCGAGCTGGAGTGTAACTCGCACGAGAGTTGATTTAATTATGCAAAAAGCCGTGCTGGAGTATAACTCGCACGAGATTTGATTTACTTGAGCATTTATTCGTACTGGAGCGTTAATCGCATGAAGTTTTATATAGTTTTATAATTCCTTTTAAAGTCGTACTGGAGTTTTTCTCATACGAGGTTTTCACTGAGTTTTTATACATATTAGTACTAGAGCATTGCTCATACGTGGATTTTACTTGAATTTATAATTATTTTAAGTCATACTGGAGCGCTGCTCATACGCAGATTTCATTGATTTCTATGAAACCGTGCTAGAGCTTCGCTCGCACGAGATTTTCAGATATCATGAATATGCATGGAGCCATGCTAGAGCTTCGCTCGCACAGGGATTTCTGTTATATGCATATAGCCATGTTGGAGCCTCCTGTAGACTATGTGTCACAGTGAGATGATACGCTAACATGTGCATACTGAGACAGAGATGATATGGGTGGATAAGACCTATTGCAGGCACCCCTGACTGAGCTTAGGTTCACGGAGTACATTGTACCGTGTATGTCACGCGGAGTACGCTGTACCATGAGGATTGTTGGAGTGGAGTGGCATTAGCCACGAGGTAGCAAGCCTTGCCCTCACAATTCTGGTGTTATGCTGTTCTGGCGGGTAGGACGACCCACCTCCCGTTTCAGGTGTGATACCCCACACACTAGGTACCGTGTTGCCAGGGATCATGAGGTTATGGCCATAGTCCTATGTTGTTACTGATAATCACCTACATGTCTCACATGATATAACTATTGGTCGATAGACTAGGGTAGACCCGAGGGAGGGGTCAGGTCCCCGATTTTACGATTTTATGATTTTATGATATGTGACCCTGAAAGAAGGGTGGTTTTATAACCAAAGTTTTATAATGAATTTTAATGAATTGTTTTATGAGATTATTGACCCGAAAGGGTTAGTTTATACTGCAGTTTTAATGATCAATTTAATTACAGTAGTATGATGATGTTTTTCGTGCTTTCATTTCAAATTCATGATTTGTCTTACTTGACATGAAAGAATGCATGATCTTGTTTTACTTCATGTCAATTATGATTTAAGGATGTCACATAAAATGCTATTGATGCATGAATTACATGCTTTCTAGATGCACAAATAGATTTGATAAACTATGTCATGGATATATGCATGGTTTTGTGCTTGAGATTTTAATGAAAAGAAATGGATTTTTAAGGGCATGACATTATGAGCATGTAGATAGTGGAGCTATCTACTTATTTGTATAATTGCCTTACTGAGCGTGTGCTTTGCTCATGCCCCTTATTTCCATCTTTTCAGAGCGCTCATAGTAATTAGTAAGCGGCTAAGGACTTGCATGCTTGGTATCCGCTGCTTCCCATTGAGAAACAGGTATACATATTTGTATAGTTTAGTATCTAAATATGTAATGCACAGTACTATAAACGATTGTGATGTCGGTGATGTAGAGTTATAAATACCAATGTGTATGTATTTAGTCAAAGTCAAAAGATAGTAAACTCTGATATGTGAATGTGATATGGAAATGGAATGGTAAATAGGTGAGAGGTGACTAACACCGAATCATAGCCCAACTATGTTGTAGGATGGTCACGATGAGAGAAAGGTAAGAATTAAATAATAAAAGAAAAACCGAAAAATTTACTATGATTTTTAGGTAATTTGGGCCGTGACAGAAGAGAAAGAGAAAGTAGGCTGTTGGACGAAGGCGAGTGTATGCCTTGGATCAGGATACTACTGATGTTTCATCTGATGTGGTGGAAGATACCACACTGGTTAAGAACAAAGAAGTAATTATTTTAATTGATCCTGATGCCACGTATTTATGCATACTGCCTTTAGTTGCTTATAAGTTAGTGAACGATGTGAAGCCTGTACCCTTAGGCAAGATGATGATAGTTAGCTGATTTTCACTAACTGAATAAGGGTATAGGGATTGTAAGTTGAAAACGGGGGAAAAATGATACGTCAGTTGATTTTATTCAATGGAATATGAATAATTTTGAAGTAATATTTGAGAATAAATTGGTCGACTGTAAACTATGCTATTTAGATTGCTATCCTAAGATAGTGATGTTTTCACCCCTGAAAAGTGTACTGTAAGTTAACACATAATGAAAGAGGTGTAGCGATTGTAATTAAAAGAGTAAATGATTGTACTTACGAGTTGAGTAATGATAGGAATGTTTTCTTGCTTGTGTGGTTGGTATGGATAAGGTACATCTGATATCTCCTGATATCTTCCCGGATAATCTACCAGGGCTACCATCAGATAAAGAGATAGAATTTGAATTGATTTAGTACCTGGTACGGAGTCTATATCCTAACCACGGTAGAAAATGGCAATAGTGGAACTGGCAAGACTAAAGAAACAATTACAGGAGTTATTGGATAAACGTTCCTGAGACCGAATGAGCAACTTGAGAAGCACTTGTTATGTTTGTGAAAAGAGAATGGAAGCCTCCGATCATGTATTGAATTTTGATTGTCTAACGAGGCTACCATTAAGAATAAGTGTTTCCTCCCACTATAGATGATTTATATTATTAGCTGTGAAAAGTGCATATCATTATAGAGATCGATTTGAAGTTTGAGTAACAACCGTTAAGAATTCGGAAGGTGAATCTGTCGTAATTGTTAGGACATTGATGAACAAGGTATTTAAACTTTACTTGGATTGATTTGTGATTATCCTTAGCGATGATATTATGATGTATTCGAAGTCCAGGGAATAGCATGAGCAGCAACTGAAAACTATTTTACAGATGAATTGTTGAGAGTTTCTCGAAATGGGCTACTCAGTTGACACGTCTTGTTTGGAAAAAGATTACATACGAGTGGGATGATAAGTATAAATGTAGCTTCAGTGAGTTCTGGTATATTGAAGTAATAAATTGACCACCGTAATTATTCTCACCATACCCAACAGCTCAAGAGGTCTCTCAGTGTATATGGATACCTCAAAAATAAGGAGTGAGCTGTGTATTTATGTAAAATAGGAATATAGTCACCTATGGATCCAGATAGTTCAAGGATGTCCGACCCATGATTTAGAGTTGGCAGCCGTAGCATTTACACTAAAAGTACGATGCCACCACTTAAATGGTAAGAAATTTCGGGTATGCACTGACCGTAAAAGCCCCAAGTATCTGTTTTCACAGAAAGAGTAGAATATAAGATAACCAAGAGGGTTAGAGCTTCTAAGGATTATGATTATGAACATTGTACCACCTAGGAAAGGCTAATGTAATGGTTGATGCCTTGAACAGAAAGAGCCTCGGGATGGTATCACATATGATGGTCAGGGAGCGTAAGCTGCTAAAGCAGTTATGAGCCTCAGTAGTGATGTGATCCTTTCTGATGATGACGGTGATTTTGTGACAGCTAGCCTGAGGTTAGAACCGAATTTGAGTGATCGGATTTGCTAGGCTTAGCGTGATGATCGGCATGGTGTCGATAGTGTGGGTCAGATTCAGAAGGGTATAGTGACAGAGTTCACAGTGAGTGATGATGACTTACAGAGGTTCAGAGACAATATAAGTGCTCCCAGGACCATAGTTGCTGAGATAGTGTTATTGTCAGAAGCTCACTCTTCGGGATATACAGTGCATCCGGGAAATAATAAATATATCGAAATCTCTGAAAAGGGTATTAGTGGTCAGATATAAAAAAAACAAATTGTAGAGATTGTGGAAAAGTGTTTCGTATGTCAGCAAATTAAGATAGAGCAAAAGAAGTTGCAGGGTTATTGCAGCCTCTACCTATATTGACACAGAAATGGGAACAAGTTACCATGAATTTCGTGATGGGTTACAGAGGACCCGGATAAATCACGAGCATCTGGGTGATAGTTGATAGATTGATTTAGTTTACCCACCTTCTGGCTATGGAAATCCCTAGATACTCTAAGTGCATAGGCGAAGTTATGAGTAAGGAAAATTCTGGAACATTATGTAGCGTTCCAGTGATCATGGTATCAGATACAGATTCCCGCTTCACTTCCTACTTCTGGGAACATTTTTCAGGAAGCTATGGAACCTGACTGAGTGTTAACATAGCTTTTCGTCCTTAGACAGATGCCCAGTCAGAGGGGACTGTACAGATTCTGGAGGATATGATGAGAGCGTGTGCCATTGATTTTATAAGCTCCTGGGATGATCAATTCCTACTAATCGAATTCGCCAATAATGACAGTTGTCACTTGAGTATCGGGATAACATTTTATATGAGGCATTGTATGGCCGTAGGGAGTTGTTTCCCGACTTGGATAAGAAGAAGTGGGTGACTGATAGAGAATTGCTTCTGAATTAGTAAGACAAACCTCTGAGGATGTTCAATTAAATTGTGAAAAATTAAGAACACCTCAGAGCAGACAGAAAAGCTATGCTGATAAGAGATAGAAACTATTGGAATTCACCGAGGGTGAATCAATATTGTGGTAGTTACATGTCCTAAGAGCATAACAAGATTCGAAAAGAAGGCAAATTGAGTTTCGTTAGATAGAATCCCTTTAGAGATTGGACAAAGTGGGAGATAAGGCTTGTAGGTTGGCGTTACCACTTGAATTAGCAGGCATCCACTATGTGTCCCGTCTTTTGATGCTTCAGAAATACTATCCAGACCTAGCATATGTGATCGGATATGAGCTCCAACAGCTTAGCTCAATGAAAGTATAACGTATGTTGAAAAATCGATTCAGGTATTCGACGGAAGGAGATGGTGTTGAGGTTTAAGATGATCTCCCTAGTTAAGTATGTTAGTAGTATTACACTTTGGAAAAAGTCACAAAAGGATTAAAGAGTAAGATGTGATAGAAGTACCCAGAGTTGTTTATGGACCCATTTGACTTGGTTCTAATTTGGAGGACCAAATTTCTTAATTGGGGGAGATTATGTAAGACCCGATTTTTATTGAAATTTATTATGATTCAAATGATGTAAATTGAATCATAAGAAGAGTTATACATGAATAAAAAATGCAAATGGAATGAATAAAAATTCCCGAATGCATTTAAAGGTCAAATGAAGGATTGAAATGGAATTCTGACCTCAAGCTTAGTCAGGGGTGCCTGTAATAGGTCTTATCCACCCAAATCATCTCTGTCTCAGAATACACGTGTGAGCATATCTTCTCACTGTGACACACAGTCTACAGGAGGCTCCAACACAGCTATATGCATGTCATATAAATCCCTGTGTGAGCGAAGCTCAAGCACGGCTCTATGCATATTCATGATATCAAAAAACCTCGTGCGAGCGAAGCTCTAGCACGGTTTCACAGAAATCAAAGAAATCTGTGTACGAGCAGCGCTCCTGTACGACTTAAACTGATTATAAATTCAAGTAAATTCAACGTACGAGCAATGCTCTAGTACAGATATGTATAACAACTCAGTGAAAACCTCGTACGAGAAAAACTCCAACACGACTTTAAAATGAGTTATAAAACCATATAATACTTTATGCGAGCAACGCTCCAGCATAAATGAATGCTCAAGGAAATGAAATCTCATGCGAGTTACACTCCAGCACGACTTTATGCACAATTAAATCAAATCTCGTGCGAGTTACACTCCAGCACGGCTTTATGCAATATCAAATCAAAACAGGATGTGAGCTAAGCTCCAGCATCTCTCATGCATGTGAAATCATTAAAACTAGTGCGAGCAATCGCTCCGTACCATTTTATGCATACCACGTCAAAACAAATCAAAACATGTCAAAACATGTCCAAACAGAGTGCGTGCTAGGTTCCAGCAGCTCTCATTTCACAATAATAAAAATCAGTGCGAGCACCATGCTCTAGCGCATTTCATGCATATGATGTCACACAAATCGGTGCGAGCAACCACTCAAGCACATTTATGTACACTCACAAATGTAGATATAGGGCGAGCTATGCGCCAGCACTATCTGTTTCCATATAAACTTAATAGTTGGCCCATTTTCCAAAGGATTTTCATTTAAATATAAATAACACTTACGTAGTGTTATCTTGTGAAATTTATGCAGTTACTGGCCAATCTATCGATTTGCTTCGATTAAAACCAATAAAATCCTTAAACCATAAATTTCCTTAAATCATGCATTTCATGCATGTCATGCTTTTACCATCCTTAGGTGAACTTCCCTCAATAGGGGTAAAATAGTCTTTTCACCTATTTCGATCCTTAAAATCATTTAAATCACTTTTAGGATCATTATACAATAACAGTGTATACATACAAAATCAGTGTATACAAAAACTATTAAAATACGCGTAGCTACCTCTAACTACTCACACAATTCCCTTACCTCATTTTCTGTACAGTCTGACCTTTCCACTGATGACTCGTCCCGCAGTCCGATTTGCTCTAAATCCAATCTCTGAAACTGCGGATACACATTCACCAGGTCAAATACAATACAATTCAATTGTATTTCATAATTTTCTGGGCTTAATTTAAATAATTGGGCCCGTTTACCCATATTGGGCCCGATTGTACCATAATGGGCTTTAATCGGCCTTAAACCCGTTTTCCCACTTACTATTCACATTATCAAGGCCTATTGGGCTCATTGGGCCCATCAATATGTATTTAGCCTCGTTCTAAATTCTCGGATATCTTAATTTAATATTTACGACAATTTATCTAATTTCCAAATTTTAATTCATTTCATGCGAAAATTAAATCCGTAATTTATGCAGTAAATTCTAACACGCATATCGATGTAAAATTGTCATAAATAAGGGTTACTTACTCGTAATTCCCTGATAGTATAAAAATCGAGGTTGTCTTGAGCTTTCGGTTGATGCCAATTGTCGAGCTACACAATTAAATATATTTCTTAGTAAACTTTCAGTTGATTATTTATCAAATTAAATATTTTGAAAATTAAATCAGTCAATTCAACAGCTTATCGACTTACCCGAAGCTCAATTGCATCACTGAATTTTTTTTCAATTTTTTTTTCTCTTTTTCTTTTTCCTTTTTTCTTCCTTTTTCCTTTACATTTTGGCTGAACCGGTCCGATCCGGTTCAACCCTGTTCAGACCGTCAGTTCGGTCCGGTTTGGTTCGGCTGGTTTAGTCCTGTTCGGTCGGTTCAGTCACCTTTTGGTCGTTCCATCGCCGTCCGACCGGTTCTCAGTGCGATTCCGGCACCGATCGACATTCCATCGCATGGGGTTCCTAAATTGGGCCTCGATGTGGCTCGAATCGACGCCATCACCGGTGAATCGAAGCTTCTCTCCCGCAGCTTCCTCCTCCGTTTTTGGCGTGCTCCGACAGTCTCCACGGCGCGTCTTGGCCGCTGGTGGTTCGCCAGGTGTGGGGCTACCTTTGCCGACCCTCGCCTGAGGTCCCTAACCGCCGGTGGTGTCGGATCGGAGGGAAATCGTTCCCTTGATTTTCAGCTTCGCTTTTCGCCTGTTTCTTTCCTCTTTTATTTCGTGAAAATTCAGATTTCCCTTTTTTTTTATTTATTTATTTGTTTATAATTTATTTTTAATATTATTTTATTCATTAAAATAATATTAAAATTCCAAAATATCTAAAAAAATTATTATTTTATTCATTTATTCCGTATATGAATTTATCAGTCCGATTTTGCATTTCCTGTATATTTTTCGATTATTTTCAGGATTATTTTTTGATACGAAAATTTTGGTTTATTCCAATAAATTCATACCTTGATCAATTTAACCCGAAATTTAATTATTTCTTTGTTATTGATCAAGATTTCTCAAGTTATTATTTTTAATTAAATTTTCTTGTCGAATTTATACCGATTTTCAGTCTTTTGATCGTTTTGCCCTTGCACGTGTTCGGGAATACCATTTCAATCCTTTTGCATTTTTAAATGCACTCAAAAATTTCTATTACTTCCCTTTTACTCTTACGATAAAAATCGGGTCTTACATAATTCTATAAATACTGGGCTTCTGCACTTCATTTTCCCGAGAGTTACTATTCCATTCAAGAACTAAACATAAACCTAGCTAAGAAACAGTAGAAAACTTCATTTTGTGATCAGTTTTGAGTGAGATATAAGTGAGCAAAGTTGTTCTTAGCAAAGAGGAGAACAACATACTTGAAAACAAGAGAATAAAATCAAGAGTTGAAGGAGCAAGAAGGATTTTACCATTTTGGTGAAAAAGGAAAGAAAGTTCAACTAGGTAAGATTTAATTCACCAAGTTAATATATGTTAAACTAGGTGTATTGATGAGTAAATTGATATATGTTTGAAATGTTGGAAATAAAAGGATAATGAAAAATCACCATGACCTAGATATTGGTGAGAAAATGAAAAAGAAATGAGGAAATGGTATTAACATTGATTTAATGATGAAATATGCATGTATGGAAGATTTTGAGGTAATCTTATGAAATGCATAAATTGGAAATAAGGAGAAATAAAGATAGTTATGTGAAAATGTGGATTTATACCATATTTGGAGAAAGTGATGAAAAACTATGTATTAAATTGAGATTTGACGAATGAAATGAGTATATAGTGATATACTAACGCCAATAATTATCATAGTTTTGGAAATTACCTTGGAAGCTGATCGGAATGCAAGGGTGAGCAGAATCGAGGAAGAGAGGTCACTTGACGTGATCCGAGGTAAGGGAATTTCGTGATTAGCTAGAGATGGCTACACGTATTTTGAGTAGTATTTTGATACTATATCTTATATGAATGCCCATGAACAAGCCCAATGTGTGTGATAGAGATTAATGAGATAAAATGTAATTTTATCCAAAAATAGGATAAACAGCCTGAGAAGTATGCTGTAACCCTTAATTCAAGTTGTTGCATGATAGAATGGCTAATGTTTTCATGTATATGGGAAAAGAGCACAATTAAGTGCTAATTTGATTAGAAATTGAGAAAGTTGTGATTTTAGTGAGCCATCTATTTGGTTTGTGTGAAAACCATAAGTGTTAGAGAATACTCGCACTATATTTTAAGATATGCATCACATAGTACTGGAGGATATACTCGTAATATATTTTAATGCTATTTTATACATATTAGAGTACTGGGAGCATTGCTCGTACTCAATTTGTGATTGATGCATATAGAGTATTGGGAGCTTTGCTCGAACTCAGTTTTACATGATAAAGTACTAGGAGCATTGCTCGTACTCAATTTTTCATTATTTATACATAATATAGTACTTGAGTGATAACTCGTACTTGATTTGAAATGAGAATTATGCATTAACCTAGTGCTAGAGGTTACTCGCACTAGTGTTTGATATTTTGAGATGCATACACAATGTTTAAGTGGCGGAGTGTTTATTGTGAGTCACACTTAAGATGCGCACTGTAGTTTTACGTGATATATAAAACATGTTAGCCAAATCATGAGGATTTCCTCCGTGTAGACGAGTGTCACACTGTTGAGTGTTCGCACATGGATTTAGAGACGTGGCATTTATTCAATAGTGTGAGGGCTAAGACTTATGGCAAGCACCCCGACAATGATGTATTTCCATGGTGTGAGGACTAAGACTAATAGCAGGCATCCCAACCATGAGGAGAGGGTCCATGGGTGTACGTTGTATTGTACGAGTGGCATGGAGTACACTGTATCATATGGTGGAGTTGTGGAGTTGAGGAGTTTATAGCTGGCGGTTATGATGGACTGACCCCGCTCCCGTTACAACAGTGATTACCTACACATCGAGATCTGCGTTGCCTGGGATTTGACCATTTTAGGATATGGCCATAGTCCAGGAGAGTATTGCATTTAGCCACTGAGTCTCGCATGATATATTACTTGTTTTCATGATACAGTTAGACCTGAGAGAGATAGGTCGGAAACCGGTTTGTGTTGTGTTGTGAACTGCCATATTTACTGTGATTTATGTGTAAATGATAACGATTTCTATAAAGGCATTTCGAAATTATAAATATGCATTGTTTTGCATGAATGCCTATATTTGATAACTCAACATGATTTTAAGTACATGAAATTATTCTGTGCTACTATTATATCAGTTTTGATTCATGCTATTGTGATGAGAGGAGGAAAGGCAAAGTCTTATTTTAGGTAGATAGTGCAGTTGTCTACTTGCTTGCCTGATTTCCTTACTGAGCGTGTTGTTTGCTTATCCCCCTTTATTTTTCACTCTCTACAGATCATCCTCAGTACATTGAGTCTGGCTGAGGTATAGCATTCATTATATCCGCTACCTATCCATCTTACGAGAGATATACACACTTGAACATTTTGTACTGAACAATGTATAAGCACAGTTACGTAAACTATTGTACGGTTAGGATGTATATGTATAAATACTGTATAACAGTTTATGTTATCGAAAAGAATACTAAATTCTATGTATATTGTGAATAAATGTGAGTGGGTGACTAATATCGAATCACAACCCAATTGTCGAGGAGAGAAAGGTAAGTAAAGTAAAAAACCAAAAAAATTTTAGTGGTTTTTGGTAAGTCACTGAATGAGGTCATGACATAAGGTTATGTAAATGCAATTGTGAACGTATTAGTTAAAGTCAAAGGATAGAAAAATCCTAATGTGTAAATGTAACATGAAAATGGAATGGTAAGTAGTGTGAGGGGACTAACACTGAATCATAGCCTAACTGTTAGTAGGATGGTCACGATGAGAGGAAGGTAAGAATTAAATATGAAAGAAAAACGAAAAATTTACTCTGATTTTTGGGTCGTGAGAGATGGTTTGTTTAAATTTCCATAAATTTAACATTTCATGAGGATTTGATATTGTTAGCTAAGGAAATCTAATTGCTAGAAATTTTAAGTTCATAAATTGCTATGATTAATGTTGCTTGTGTTAATTTTAATAAATTTCCAGAAAATGTAAGATGCATGAAAATTTATATGGTTAGCTAGATGAAATCCAATTCTAAAAATTTAATTGGATGAAATGCTATGTTCAATTGAAAACTTAAGGTGATGCATGTATATAAATTACTGCAATAATGTATAATTGTAACAATTGAAGACATAGAGGATTAAGGATGCTCGACTTGATGTAGTAGGACTTAGAGTAATTAATTTGCTGGAAATTCAAAATTTATGCAGTAAATAATAATGAGAATAAGCTTTAGTAAGGATGCATGAATGAAAATTTAACAATATAGGTGGGTACATTAGATGGTGATATTCGACCATGTAGGGTATGTAGAGGAAAATTGTTGAAATGTGAATGTTGAATTTAATTATATAATCTGAAAAATGTTTAAAACAAATGTAGGCTACTATGATGTAAAAATTAGCAAGAAGTTAGGAACAATGGGGTATAGGTTCAGCTATAGCAAGAAAAGTATAAAATTGATTTTTTACATGCATGTCAATTTGCATGCAATCTAAAATTCTGGAACTACATAGTGTTATGGTTTAAGTTAAGATGCAGGAAATTCATGTTGGATAATTTATATTCATGCAATTTAAAGAAAAATAAAAATCAGAATATAAAGGCTGGAAACTTATGATAAATTAGAAAGATTTAAAGTGCTTGGAAAATAAGGCATTATTTTAATGGATAACTAGGTAAATTGCTGGAAATTGATGAGAATGAATGATGGAATGAATGCTCGGCTAGGTGGAAAATTTAAGGAAATTTGTGCAAGCTTTCGGTTAGGAAAGTTAGAGTACATGTTTAGTATGAAAATAATACACGATTGATGTACGATAAGAAATGAATAAAAATGCAGAAAATGTAAATCCTTGGCTGGACATTATAAGACATAGTTGGTTGATACGTTTGTGACAAACAATTATGGAAATGATTGGATGAGCATAAAAGGAGCTAGGTTCGGCCAAATGGAAATTTTAGGAATGAAAATACTTGTTGGAAATTTGCAATGAAAATAATCAATTAGAATTGAAAGCAATATAGCCCCTTAAGGATAAAAATCAAAATTTAGGCAACGGATAATGATGATTTTGGAGGGTTCGGTTAATGGAATGTTAGTAAATTTGATAATTTAAATTACAGAAATTCAGTACAAGTCAGGTGATGAATATGGTATAAAATATGTTTTGCGTGATTATTATGAGAAATTAAATTTATGCTCAAGGTGTTTGGCCGATTTATATAGATTGAGAATAATTAACAAATAGGAATTGTGAAAATTATAGCCATGAGAGTATAATTGAAAATGAATAAGTGTAATGCTTAAACCGATAAACTATGTTAATGGTAGTTAGCCTAGAATTGTTTTGCGAATGTGCGTGTGCTAAAAAATTAAATTCATCAATGTACGAATAGTAAATGATGTATATCTTAATGATATTTCGTAGCGAGCATGTCAGGAGGAGCCAAGGAAGCTTTGACGCATATATACGCATCTAAGGCGATAGGTAAAAAAGGTTAAATCGGGTGTGTAACTTGTGTGGTAAGGGGTTTTATATAGCTAACGTTAGTAAAATACTTAGGATATGCTAGATTTCATGTTTTAAAGTAGGATTATAGGTTAGTCAATTTAATAGAGTAGTCTAGATTAAAATCCCCTTGCCTATTGTTTATATAAAGTGTCTTGATTTAAATTCTGTCATAGCATGGAGTTACTGTTTTATAAGCTAATATTTCTACATGATAACTGCATGTGCGTGTGATGCATTACAATATTTTCGTAACTCCATGATGATTGTTGATTTTTGACGAAGTTGCATGGGCACTGTTTTAATTGTATTTTGAATAAGCATGAAGTTGCACGATTTATTCACATGCAGGTTTTATACAGTTGATATATGTGTTATTTTTGATGGGTGGTTTTCCCCAATTTTTGAAATTATGATTTGGGATGAATTGCTGAATTTTCTATCATGTACCCATCGAGGGATTTTTGAGTCTGTTGGCAACCCGGTTTCTGCCTTTGTGGCAGTAATGTCCGTGAGAGCCATCTCTAGCACCCGGTAGGAGGTTCTATGTGATTGCCCTACAGTGCCAAGTACTTCACGGGGATGTCTTTGTGACATCGAGTATTTTTTTGCTACCTAATACTGTGAGACACTGAGCCCGTCTACAGTACCCTAGTCTGAAACCTGCTTAGTTAGGATAGGGCGGTAGTCATTATGGCCATAGGTGTATTGATATTTGCATTGATATTTGTTAGGTTATTGATTATTTGATCCATGACTGGTTTGGGTTATTGCCACTTACTTGTGTTACTGTATCGAATGCTTTAAGTATGCCCATGCATGTATTTGAATGAATTGGTTTTGGTAATGGTCTCGGTTTTGTGGGCTTATAATGATTCCTTGGAAATATGATTTAATCAATGATTTATTGATTTTCAATTATGCCAACTTGTTTAAACCGAAGCATGTACAACATTGGTTTTATCGAATTATGCATGATTGTTTTACGTGATTTTCTCGGTTTACCATTGCATGGCGTGTTGCATGGTGTTTTGCTAGCTTCCGTTATGTAGGCTTCTTACTGAGCGTGTGGTTCCTCACCCCTCTGTTTCAAACATTTTTCAGATTAGTATTCTGGGGCGAGTGTCACGTTCTAGCAGTTTCCTTCAGTTTGATTAGCTGTTGCTTTTCCACGTTTTCGAGGTATATGCGAGGGACGATTTATGTGTGTGTGTGTGTGTATATATATATATATATATATATATATATATATATATATATATATATATATATATATATATATATATGCATGTTTATTTTCAGATATGTACGCACGGTTGTAATTGTGAGATGCATATTTAGTTGGAAAATGTTTAAGCATGATTATTAGATGTTGCATCTTTGGGTTATATGTTGTGAGCTGTTAAACCGATTAGACCTAATTGTGGATATGTGCTGATATAGTAGTTTCGGATTTCATGATTTACCTTAGGTTTCTTCTTTTCTGTTTAAAATGGATGAACAACATGTATGATGGATAATCCGGGATTTGATTTAATTGATGATGAGAACTTGTGATATTTATGCCGTAATTGAGAATAAAGGATTAAATATTAAACTGTAGTCTTGCTTCCTAAATAGGAAAATAAACCGAGATCTTTGGTAATATAAGCTAAGATAAGAAATTAATCACGCACAAAATATTATAAAGGGTAGAATAGAACCTGCATCGGACACAAACGACAAGTAAAACGATCTGCGTAGTAATATTGATATTATATTAAAATACGATTTCGTTGAATATTACGCAACTAGTTTGAGGTTAGGTCACGGGGTGTGACAATATATAGATGTAGACCTTATGTAAAGATTATTTTTGAAACATGTTTATATTTATATATATGGAAGTATGCAAATCGGGTTCCAAAAAAATTGTATGAAATATTAAATCTGAAAATGTAGTCACATATACATATGAAATATAAGACTAGAATATATGTGGATTAAGTATTAAATCTACAATTTAAGTTTATATGTGGAACCATATAGGAAGTTGATAAATATATGCATACATTAGAAATATAAAATTTGCTTATATGTAGATTAAAATTGTAAAACCTGCACTCTGGTTATTAAATTGATAAACCATGTAAACTTGAAAGGTAATTATAATTATATATATATATATATATATATATATATATATATATATATATATATTAGAGTAAAGCATATAGATTGAAATTATAAATCTGGAATTGAGTTATTTAAATTGTTAAACCGTATATAATAGACATAGAAACCAAAATTTAAGTAAAGTTTACAAATTCTGCACTTAGTATTAGATTGTTAAAAAAAAAAAAAAAACATAGTAAAAGCTGAATCATACACATGTATAATTAAATATCAAATTCTGTAACTAAGTTTTAGATTTACAAAACCAAATTAAATGAAACTAAATTAAAGCAAAGAAATACAAAATCTGAAAATTGAATTAACAAATTATTAAACCATATATATATATATATATATATATATGTATACAAATCTGAAAGTTAAAACCAGAAAATATAAAAGCAGACATTAAGCCTTTTGGTTTCCCTTCCCCTACCCATTGTCACATTTCCTACTAAGGAAACCAGAAAACTCACCAGCTATTCCCCTCTCCTCCACGCCACCACCACCACACCAGCCACGCCACCAGCCATCCTAGAAACACCCTCTAGGCTTGCATGCAACAACCATCCACCCTCCATTTGCCATCCACGCCTAACAGCCCCATTTCCAGCAAATTCTGCAAACAGCCAACAAGAAATCTGGAAATATTAGTTGCATGTTAGCTTAGGTAGTTTAGAAATCAGTTTTAGCTTAGATTATTACCTTCCAAGCTCACCAAACACATTCTCACCCCTCACCATACCAGAAACTTGTTGAAACAGCCATGAAATTCTGTATTTGAGCTGGAACCGAGAGGTGTGAGGCTGAGTTTAGTGCTTAGGTGAGTTGATTTGGTGAAGAGCTCCTCCAATTGTGTGGCCAACGTGTAGGACAATAGAAATTCATCAAGAATTTCCAAAAAATTGTAAGAACAATTTGGGGAAAATTGCTAGGAGATCGGCTAGAGCAATTGGGGTAAGAACATTGTTAAATTATGGAAATTCATTATGTTTGCTACTATGTTAATGTTGCATGTGTACTAAGTTTAATCAAATTTGTAAGATCCATAGTTTTGTAACATGTAACTTTATGGCTTTATGATGTATAGACAAGTCATAAATGATGTAAATTATAAGAAATGGATATTTTGTCACAACCTAAAAATCAGAGTAAAATTTTTCGTTTTTCTGTAAACCCCACAAATTTTCTACGTTTAACTAAATTATATAAAAAATGGAAATAATATATATTAATGGAAGTACGAATATTCATTGTAGGGCTCGAGGACTATAGGAACCGAGAAGCCCGTGAATGACCGGGAACCCGAAGATATAAGAAGTGATAAAGTAAATGCAAGCACGAAGGGATTTGGAAAATTTTAAATTGTTAATTGAAAATTGTCGATGTAGACACTTGTATCGAGAATTTATGAAGAATGATGGAATCCCGATACTATTTCATTTTCAGAATAAGGAAAATTTCATGGAAGGCATGATATTATGTCTTTGGATAAATTATACAAGAAAATGTATATATATAGATATATACATAGGTGAATATGTATATATAAATATACATATATACTAGACATTTAAATAAAAGAATAATAATATATATAGCATATATATATTATTTAGTGTATAATATTTAATATATAATATTAAACAAATAAATAAATAAAGCATGAGACTAATAAAAAGAAAAATGATGAAATGAAATAAAAGGAAATAAAATGGAAAATAATAACACAAAACAAGAAAACAACAAATATATTAACACTAAACAAAGACAAAACAAATAATATCTATCTATATAATAATATAATATATATTGATATAATAAAAAAAGAAAAAGAAAAAGGGGCATTGTACGGGATTGGAGCCAATCCCGATTGTTTCAATTGGAAACAAAAGAAAACAGAGGCATCAGCTGGGCGGGAGAAGAGCAAAAGAAAAGAAGAAGAGAGGCTCGGTCGGCTGGGGAAGAAGAGAAAGAAGGAAAGAAAAGAGGAGAAAGGAAGGAGGAGAGGGCTGGCCGAGGAAGAATAGAAAGAAGAAGGAAACGAAAGAAGAGAAAAGAAAGAAAGAAAAGAGGGAAGCTGCTGGCCGAGAGGAAAAGAAAAAGAAGGGGAGAAGAAAAAGGGAAGCTGGTTCTGCCGAGGATGAAGAGAAGGAAGGAAGAGAAGAGGAGGAAGGAAGGAGAAGTGCTTGGTTGAGGAAGAAGGAGAAACTGAGAAGCAGAATTGGGACTGGAAAAGGGCAGGAACTGAGAGTAAACAGGGGAAACCGTGAGGGAGAAAAGGGTGATCAGCTGAGAAAGGTGGAAGGTCGGCATTTCCTGGAAAAGAAAACTGAAGCAGAACATGAGGGAATCAGGGGAGGTATCGGCAATGCAGTAAAAGAAAAAGAAGAAAAGAAGAGGGGAGACCGACGTGAAGCAGAAGCAGAGCAGAATAGATTGAAGCAGGAGCAGCTAGGAAACGTGGAAGGTAATCGGAGAGGAATGAAGGCAGAAGCAGCGATGTGACCAGGGAAGAAATAGTGGAAGACACTAGGAAACATAAATAGGGAATGAAGCATTGGAGCCGAGAAGGATAAAGAGAAAGGGCTGGAACCGATAGCTGAAAGTGAGGAAGAAGAAGGGCTGGCTGAGAGAGGCGAAAAGAAAAGTAGTAAAGAAAAAAAAAGAAAAGAAAAGAAGAAAAGGAAAAAAAAGAAAAAAAAAAAAGAGGTAAGATATTTATGTATATATGTATTTTTTTAATATACATGTATGTATATGTGGTAGTATACATAAGCATGTTAGTGTAGATTGGAAGAGACCAAAAAAAAAGGAGAAAAGGTAAATTTAATGTACATATATACATTTATGAATATATATATATATATATATATATATATATATATATATATATATATATATATATATATATATACGCGCTTGAGATATAGGCTTGGTGTGTATTAAGGTGGGTGAAATGAAAATGAAGGGAAAAGAGGTAAAAATCTATATGTATATATGTATATTTAATTTTACAGGTATATATATATGTGATGGTGTATAAGTATGATAAGGTAAATTAAATTAGATATGAAATAAAAAAAAAGGGAGAGATGAATAATAGACAAAAAAAAAGGAGTGTATATATATATATATATATATATATATATATATATATATATATATTTAGGTGCATATACAAATAGATGTATACAATGAATGGGTATGCTAGTATCTGTACAAAAAAATATGTATGCATATGTGATAAGAAAAAATGGAAAACAATGATAATATATATATAAAGGAGTGTATATAAATATATTTATTTAGGTACATATACATGTGGGGGTATATAAGATGAATGTGTGCTAATATATGTATATACATAGAATGTATATATATGAGATAGAGAAAAATGAAGACAAATAATATATATATATATATATATATATGAGTATATATATACTCATGAGTATATACATGTAGATGTATATAATAAGGTGTATGTCAATATTTATAAGTACAAAATAATATGTGGTAAGAGAAAATATATAAACGTGTGTGTTGACCTAGGTGTATACAATAATACATTCACACGCAGTAGTAACGATAGGTTACGATTTTAACGCAATTCGAACAATTCGCATGAATAGGGTGCTAAGTATACAATTTCGGTGTAGGTGATTGTAGAAAGAATTAAAGGAGGTACTAGGAGGCGTCACCATTCGAATTCGAGATACCCGATAAATCGAGGTAAGGGGTATTATTTAACTTAGTTCTAATTATTTATCAATGCTTTCATACTTGCGAAGCATGTTTTAAATTGTCAAAATGTTTCCCGAGTATTTTCCATGTTGTGAAATGAATTTCCTATGGTATGAAGTGTATAGATGTTTTACATTTATTTATGTTTTTATATCCATATTGTTAAAGAAACTTTCGATAATTTCAAAAGTATTTAAGAAAAGAAATTTGTTTTCGAAAAGGGGATTGTGGGGGCCACCTCGTTAGTCCTACTAGAACAAAGTGCCACACAGTCTTTCTGTTTTATGAAAGAGTTTTCTGATTTCAAGGAATTCGATTTTATCACTCGATATGAGTTTATGGGTTATAAAACCCAAGAAAGATTTTGAAAGCTCTGTTTTGATACTATAGGCTTCATGCATGGTTACTTCTTGTGGTGTTCCGGCTACACCACTTGGGTTGCCGGTACGTTGGCCCCTTTAGCACTTGACTCAACCTATGTGGAAAATGTCGTGCTACTGGTGGTTTACGATGATGTTTTGGTAGTATCTCGTGCCCGTGCAGCATGCATGAATGATCCCCGCACAGTGAGTGCCACAGGTGCCCGTGCCCTAGCTATGTGCTAGTATATAATAAGAAATAAGAAGATACTACCCATGTTTATAATTATTATTGCTGTATGAACCTGATCCAGTCTACAGCCCCCCCTTACCATGGCCATAGGTATGATGACTCTCCACGGAGAATGACATGTATCGCATGTCTTAGTTATAGCTTAGTCTCCTCAATTTGATTATGAAAATCGACTATGATGAATGAATATGTGTTTTCATGATTACGAAATATTCATGAAATGTTTATGAAATGATTATTAAATATGCATGAAATGTTTACGAAATGACTATGAAATATTCATGAAATATTTACGAAATGATTTATGAAATGTTCATGAAAGGTTTATGAAAAGTTGCAAAACGGTTAATGTCACGCCCCGGAAGCGCGGAAAAATGGGACTAATTTAAACTTTTTATCCATTAACTATGTTGTTTTCCTGTCCATGTCTAGATTTAAAATCTTTTTCATTTTCCAGGATCTCATTACATTAATTACATTCTGTATATATATAATCATTTACAACTATTACATCTCGACTATTATATACAATAGTGTCTATTATGTATCACATGTTTGGAATATAAGTAAGACTGTACCTCAAGGTTACAAAAGTATCTGATGAAAGGTCGGACTACCTTGTCAACGACCACAGTCTCGTATGTGCAGTAGACTCGCTATAGATAATCTGGGAGATGGAGAGGAGGGGGGTGAGTTTTTCAGACTCAGTAAGAGATACATTTAAAATAGCTTTAAATACTCAAAACATGGTAAAACTCATGGTTTTACAAATCAGCATAAATATGTACTGGAGTAGAGATGCTTACATTTCATAAAAGCAGTAAAAACATGCTTAAAATCATAAGTTTACACATCATGCATCTTTTTAGTAAAACTCATATATAGTATGCATATCACGTCGTGTAAACAAGTAAAAAGCATCTCAAAACTTAATCATGCATATCATAACATGCTTATCACTTTGAAAATGAAATCGTATTGTCATATGCACATTTCATAAAACATACTCATCGCTACCTTTAAAATCTCATCATAGAAAATATGTGCTCAATAAAATCATAAAAAAAGTAGCATGAAATGTGCGAAAATGTCACGACCCAAACTACCCAAATATCAGAGTTAATTTTTCGCATTTTATTATTTTCTTACTTAAATTCTTACCTGTCCTCGAATCGTGACCAACACTCTACTAATAATTGGGCTGTGCGTCAATGCGAGTCCCACCATACCATTACCATCTAACTTATTTATTCTCCAGTCATTTATATTTGTTTACAATATTTATACATCCCCTAAAGTTACTTACAAACATGTTACTGTGCTATGCTTATGTAGATACAATATGTACAAGTGTATATATACCTTATGTTGATGGGCAGCAGCGGATATCCGGAATGCAGCACTGAGTCGTCGCGACTTCAACTAGAGATTATCTGTGGGAGAAAATGAAAGGGGTGAGCACATCAAGCTCAGTAAGGTAATCCTACGAACAAGTAGGTAACCATACTACCTACATGAACGTGGTGCCATGCATAAACCACCCTTTCTCCACACATTTAAAACATATGATATGAAAGTTATGATGTTATGTAAATCAAGTTTGCACGGAAAACTCAACATGCAATTATTTTAAATCATTTCTTTCTCTTTAAAAATTTCACAATGAAGTCAGGACTCGACCCCTCCTTCGGGTGATCCTGACTCACACAAAACCATGGAAATTGAGTTTCTCAAAAGCATCGATATCGAAAACATACGTATATATATACAAGATACGAGACTAAGCAATACTGTATATCGGTAATAACCAGGACTGGCCAATATGTCCTCGTGAGTCCCTCTAGCTTCACGGATCCCAGTGTGCGAGGTCTCACCCTGATCGGGAACTGCCCGGGAGGTGGGTCAATCTAACCTGTCAGTCTTATCCGATCTCACTCATCCGAAGATGCCGTATCCGAGGATACTCCGTATCACAAAGATACCGTATCACAAAGATACCCCGTATCACAAAGATACCGTATCCGAAGATACCCTGTATCATAAAGATACCGTATCCGAAGATACCCCATGGTACATCGTACTCCATGCTACTTGCACGGTACATCGTACTCCATGGACCCATATCACTCTAGGTACTCCAGCCCAAATGGCCTGCTTCCCACAGAGGTTTTCATAACTCAATACTCGTTGCCATGTCTCAAAACGCACGTGCGAGCCTATTAAGTCGGTGACACACAGTCTACCCGATGCTCCAAGCACGGCTCATCATATGTTCTCATAAAAATCAGTGTGAGCGATGCTCAGCACTCTCATCAAATCAAGTAAACTTGGCAGAGCCCGCTTTACATCTCCACAAGGCCGCCAACCTCATCCCTCACTCTCACCCTACTTAAGAGGTCTTTTGAGCCTGTTGGGCCTTTTGGCTGACTCCAAGGGCAGACAGCGCTACTCCACAAATCCGGTAAAACTAGTGCGAGCTAGGCTCAGCACTTTGTATATAAATCGTATGAAAATCTTATAAAATCTTGTGCGAGTTAAACTCCCTCACCCTGTCATGAAAATCATGTAAAATCTGGTGCGACTTAGACTCTAGCACCGTGTCACGCAAAAGCATGTGAAATCTGGTGCGAGTTATACTCTAGCACCTATGCATGTAAAACTCTAGTGCGAGCTCTCGCTCCAGCACTAATGCATGCATCACACAAATCAAACATCGTGCGAGCTGAGCTCTAGCACGTCACATGTAAATAAAAACATGTAGGCGGCTCGGTTATTTCCAAATAGTTTTCACAGAAATCACATCAATTAAGATATGCAATGCTATGCATTTTTCTTTAAAAGTGAGCCAGCCTACTCATGCACGTGTTGAAATACCTCCAGAACGAGCAGGAACCTCTTGTCCTTGCTCCTCCCAATTTTTCCTAAATTTTTAGAATTTACCCTTAGCAAGGGTATTTTAGTAATTTGCCCATTCGGGGCACTAAAATTATTAATTGACCTCTAGACCCTTCAGATAAATTTTAAAGGACTGCATATGAATTTAAAATTGCATAAAGTTACCTCTAGCAGTCCGCAGAATTCCCTTACCTTAATTTTCTGTCGAGTCTGACCTTTTCTTTCCCAATGTTGTCTCGTCGCGCAGTCCGTTATGCTCCCAATCAAATGCCCGAAACTGCGTATTAATATTCCTCAGGTCAGACATTATGCAATTTAATCGTATTTAATCTTTTCTGGGCTTAATTTAAATCGTTGGGCCCATTTACTCCTATTGGGCCCGATTGCACCTTAATGGGCCTTGATCGGCCTTAAGCCCGTTTACCACTTAATTTTCACTTTATCGAGGCCTATTGGGCTCATTGGGCCCACCAATAATTTATCGGGCCTCGTTCTAATTCTTGAATAGCTAAATTTAATATTTACGACAATTTATCTAAATTTCCATAATTCAATTCAATTTATGCGAAAATTAAATCAATATCACGCATAACGAGGTAATTGTCGTAAATAGGGGTCACTTACCCGAGATTCCATGCTAGTCCGCAAATCGAGACTGTCTCGAGCCCTCGGTGGATGCCAATCGTCGAGCTACACAATTAATTACATTTTCGGGTAAACTTTTCGGTCGAAATTTAATTAAATAAAATATTTCAAATTTAAATCGGGTCAATTTGACCGCTTATAGACTTACCCGAAGCTCGATTGCATCATAGGAATTTTCTCCAATTTTTCCTCTTTCTTTTTCCCTTTTTTCTTCCTTTTTCCTTCTCTTTTTGGCTGAACCGGTTCAGTCCGGTTCGGATCGGTTCAGACCGCCGGTTCACTCAGGTTCGGTCGGTTCACTACCGGTTCACTGCCTTGCCAGCCGGTTCTTCGTCGGCTTCCACCGCCAGCAGCTCCGCTGGGTCGTCTGCAGCCCGAATCTGCCCTCTGTTTGGGTCAAGCTCGCCGGAACACCGCCGGTTCGGCCTCTTCTCCCCGGCCGTCGGACCCATTTCCTTCCTCTTGGCCGTCGCCGGCGATTCCCACCGTTTCGTCGGCTGAGACCGGTGCAGAAATGATCGCCGTCGCCTGGGCTTTCAGAATCGGGCCTTGGTTCCTGCCGGATCGCCGCCGTTCGCCGCCGGTGGCCATCTCTTTTCCCGCGGCTTCTCGTCCGTTTTCCACCGGATTTCGGCCTCCAAACGGCGCGTCTCCAGTGGCTGAAGGTTCGCCTGGCGTCGGGCTTCCTTTCCCGGTAGGCGGCCTGGGACAAGGGTCGCCGGTGGCTCGTCGGCTTCATCCTCGGTTTGCTTCGTCGTTCGGCTTTCGTTTCCTTCGCGTTTCTGTCTTCTGTTTCGTTTTTTTTTTCTTTTCTTTATTATTTAACAATTTATTTTATTCATTAAAATATATTAAAAATACCCAAATATCCCTTAAAATTATTATTTTATTCTTATTCAATTAATTTAATTTTTATTTAATTTATTTATTAAATTTTAAACTCTTTTTCGGGTATAATTTCTCCGTATTTTCGAGATATTGTCCCGGGTGACTTTTCGATATATTTTTTGATTATTTTTGGGATTATTTTTTCAAACTAAAAATCCCGATTAATTCCCATAAATTAATATCTTGATCAGTTTAACCCGAAATAAATTTATTTCACTTTTATTGACCAAGATTTCTTAAATCCATATTTTAATTAAATTTTTTTATCGAAATTATACCGACCTTTGGTCTTTTGACCATTTTGCCCTTGCACATATTCGGGATTAATTTAACCCGACCTTCCTTCATACATCCCTCATCTTTTCTTATTTAATTTTCGTATTTTAATTAAATTCGGGTCTTACAGAAAATATATATATATATATATATCATTCCGTCAATTCATCATGTAGGGTCAGGCAATTGTATCATATACTAGTCTCAAAGGACATCATACATCTGGTCTCGTAGGACGTTCATCTTAGGTACATATGGCCATTGTACAGGGGAGCCGTAGGACTGGATCAAGGTCGTACGCTGCCCTATCTCTCGTGCACCACTAAATGGGGACTATACGCACGAACTCACGTGCATCACCAAGTGTGGACTATGCGCACGTTTCTCATATCAAGTCAGAGCCTGCCCATTCTCTGGCCGTTGGCTAGGTAGATCCTCGATCGTCTCCATACGAGATCGACCCCAAATTCTCTGACTATCGTCATATCATGCCTTTTTACCCTACAAAAATCATTTTGGGCCTCTTACCCAATTTATCAAAATCATTTCGGGCCTCATACCCGTGTATTAAAATCGTTACGGGACTCTAACCCATTTTTCATAGAAAACATGATTTTCATAAATCATTGCGGGACTCTAGCCCGTGTAAATATGGAAAGCATAGTTATAATAGCTATTTCTAGGGACTCATACCCGTACCATGAAAATATAGCTTAAAAGCTGTCTCGGGACTTTAACCCGTATGATGAAGACATGGTTTCGTAAAACATATCGGGACTTTAACCCGTAATCTCACATGAAAATAGTATGCTTTCATTTTAGAAGTGAAAAATCACTTTTATAAATATGTATGCTGTAAAATGTATCTCATATATATAAAACATACTGAAAACTCGAGAAATGGTTTTGGCTTCAGTTTGACTACGGTTGGAAATCCATTTCGTAAAATCTCATTCAATTCTCATACATAAACAGTTGGTAAGGACGTAGGAGTACTAACGCTACTCTAAATCATATCCCTTACCTCTTAGCGACTGATGTAGAGAAGTTTCCTCGATGCTCGAATTTATCTCGTAAAACGTGTCGATAGACTGAGCTGCTGCAAAACAAGGTCAACTTATCACATACGGCTTAAATTCACTTCAACATATCCAAATATGTGATTATATCGAAGTTTTGACCAAAAGTTGACTTTTATCGATTTTTACTCTTTTTCTCGGTTTTACCGGTATAAACCTCGTTTTAATTGTATTTAACTCAATAAATAATTTTTTCATATTCATTACAGTCGATTTAGTTAATTGGGTCAATTTCTCTCTTATTGGGCCCGATTGCACCTTAATGGGTCTTAATCCATTTTAAGCCTGTTTCCACTTATTAATTCTTTCAACTGAGGCCTATTGGGCTCGTTGGGCCCATTAGTACTTATTGGGCCTTTTTCTAGACTCTTTGAATAGCTCGTATATCATTTATGACAATTTAATTAAAAATCTCAATTTAATCCACTAAATGCGCAATTTAATCTGTAACTCGTAAAGTAAACTTTTAATGCGCGATAATTACATAAATTGTCGTAAATGAGCCTTACTTCCCCGAGATTTTGCGATAGTGCGCAAATCAAAATTCGATCGGGCTCACGTACGCGATTTATCGTCGAATTGCATAATTATATATATTTAATTTCGGGTAAATTTTTGATCAAATATAATTTAAATAAATTTTCTAAAAATTAAATCGATCACTTTTGACCTCTTACCGACTTACCCGAAGTCCGATGTATCCTCAAAAATTTTTCCTTTTACCTTTTTCTCTTTTTCTTTCCTTTTTCTCCTTTTTTCCCTTCTTTCTTGGCTGAACCGGTTCGGTCCGATTCAGACCGGTCCGGTTCAGTCCGGTTCAGTTCGGTTCGGCCTGTTCGGTGCTTCGTCGACCGGTTCTTCACAGGCTTCCGTTGCCAGCAGCTCCACGGGACCTCACGAAGCTCGGATCTGGCCTCGGTTTCGCCGTGGCTGGCCGAAAAGTGGCCGGTCTGGCCTATTCTCCCTCGGCGTCGGTGGTGTCTTCCATTTCCGCTGTTTTCAACCGTTTTCGACTCCGATGGTGGCAGATCGGACCTCCTCCTGGCCGGTGGCGAGGTCCTCTCTCTTCCTCTAGCCTCCGTCCGCCGTCGTTCTCTCTCTTTCTCCCTCTTTCTCTCGGTTTCACCCTTTCTCTCTCTTTCTCTCTCCTTCTCTCACCGGTCACCGTTTCTTCCTCCACTATCGATGCCGATGAGCTCGGGCAGTTCGGCTCTCTCCCCTGGTCGGTTCTCCGATGGTGGCTCGCGGCTGAGGCAGACGGTGCGGTGCGGGTTCGTGGTTTTCTCTTCTGTTTCCTTCAATTCTCCAAATCCCGATTTCCTGTTTCAATTTCGTTTTTCTTTTTTAGCTTTATTATTATTTTATTATATTTTATTATTATTAATTTATTATATTTTATTATATTTTATTTTAATCAAATAAAATATAATAAATTACATAAAATATCTCAAAAATTATATTATATTTTATTAATTAATTAATTTAATTAATTTAATTTATTTTAACTATTTCGGTGTATTTTTCGCATATTTTCGGGATAATGTCCCGAGCGAAAATTACAAAAATTCGTAATTTCTTCGTATCTTGACCAATTGGACTCGGAATTCCATAATTTTTTTTCTTTATCGATCAAGATTTCCTAAATCCATATTTATAATGAAATTTCTTCATCGAATTTACACTGAAATTAGGATCTTTTGACCATTTTACCCTTCTACACGTTTGAGACTAATTTAGACCGATTTTCCTTCTCGGACTCACTATCTTTTCTCATTTAAATTTCGTATTTTTCGTCCAACGATTTAAATCCTTTTAAAAATCTGGGTTTCACAGTTAAATATGTGACTTGTTTTAAAGACACGCATGCTTTATGACGATTACGCATGAAATGGAAGTTTATGTATTGCATTAAGTTTTGTTCTATGAACAACTTCAAATGCTTTTATATATCAGAACTGCTTTAAGAATATTATCTTACTGGGCTTTTCCCCAAAAGCTCACCCCTCTACCTTCAGATCATTTGCAGTGTATCTATAGACGCTAATTGCCGCGTACACGACGTTGGCTCGTGGGAAGAGCTATCATAGGCTACTCTTTGTACACGCAGAAAGGTATACATTTACATTCCTGTACCAGACATATCTATATGCACAGACACATATAATAGAAATAATTTATCGGGATGTAATTTATAAGGAAAACGATGTAAAGAATATGATTCTTGGGATTAGGTTTTAAGAGGTTTGATATTAAATCAATATGGATGTATTAATTTGTAAATGTGGATTGGGAAAGTATGCTTGGTAGTTGTGGATATTTAGGGTTGTTGAAAAGCATGCCTGGTAGTCGCGGATATCTAGGGTTGTCAAAAAACAATTTAATTGCAGGTGGGTAGGCTCATATGTAAGCCGTTATGCTGTCAAAATTTCTATCGGCCATATAAGCTAAAGTATGGAAATTAATTATAATTACGAGTAAAGGATTAGGAAAAGTGTTTTGACAATGAACATGAATACAACCTAAGTGAATAAGGGATTAAGTGGGTAATTTAAATTCAAAAAGAAAAAATTTATCCTGATTTTCAAGGGTCAAGGGTCATTATAGTTTAAGTGGTATCAGAGCAAAGGTTGTCTAGTACTGTCAGTGTCGAAAATAAGGATTAAATTACATCCCAATGTCTATGCTTGTCTGGTAGTAGGTAATGTATACCTAATGAATGTAAGACTTGATCTTTAGAATTACACGCAGGTATTAGATCACTTGCATGATGAGTGGAAGACGTGGACGTCTTCGGAGGCAGGCTCAGCCACCTCCACCTCCTCCACCGCAGTTAGAGGGTCTCAATACACGTATGGCTCAGTTCGAGCAGCGGTTGGAGTAGCACCTCGAGTGAGGTTAGGAGTCGATAGCTTCCATGATTGCCCAACATCTAGGGGCAAACCTTTCCGATTCAGTTGGCACGACACCAATTCCTACTCCGGTGCCGACTCCTCCAGAAGCAACACCACCTCCTCCTCTACAAGTTCCTCCGGTAACTATGGTGCCTAAACCTCCTGTACAGGCCCGGAGGGAGGAGAGGGATATCGGTGGGATGAGGGATTCCCGGAAGATGAAGCCTCCAACATTTAAGAGAAAGAACGGAGATAAGAGTAAGCGGACGGAGTTTGTGAGACAGGACTTTCGGAGGGGCCAGTTTAAGAGAATGAGAACAGATGAATCTAAGACTAGGGTTGATAGGCCCACAGTTCCTGTACCTGCTCCACAGACTACCAGAGGTCCGCAGCAACATGGGAAGTTATGTAAGAAGTGCGGTAAACCCCATGAAGGTATTTGTTACAAGGCCATAAGGAGCTGTTTTATGTGTGGACAGAAGGGGCACATGATTAAGGATTGCCCACTGAATAAGTTCCCATAGCCCCCAGAGCCACCACGACAACCTGAGAGGCAAGCTCCCCAAAGATAAGTTCCATTAAGATGGGCTACCGTGGCAGAGAAAGGCAAGAAGCCTGTCACTCATGGAAGGATCATTACCTAGGCTCGATGTGGTATGTAGGAATTGTGAAATCAAGGTAGGAGATAGGACCATATTAGCATATCTAATTTTGTTGAGCATGTATGGCTTTGATGTAATTTTGGGTATGGATTGGCTAACCACCAACCGTGTAAGTTTAGACTTCTACTCTAAGACTGTAACCTTCTCCTTACCTAGTAAGTTTAATGTATGTTTTGCAGTTAAGGAATAAATTTTATGATTTTGCTTGTGATGAAAGTTTTTGATGAACGTGTTGATGTGAAAGTTATATTGCATTCATCTCCGACACTAGTCGAGAATGTCCAAGTATTCAGGACATATCTGTGGTATGCAAGTTTTCGAATGTGTCCTGAGGAACTACCGGGGCTACCACTAAAGAGAGAGTTGGAATTCACTATAGGTTTGGCACTAGGGACGCAGTTAATCTCGAAGTCTCCTTGTCGAATGAACCTTGTGGATCTTTAGGAATTGAAAAAGGAGCTACAAGAAACTGTTAGACAAAGGAAGTTCAGAAACTCATAGGAGATATTGAGATATTTAGTCAAGCTAAGATAACTCCATTCGAAATTACTTTGAGGAAACAGAGCGCAAGGCGCGATTATGATGATATGAATTGTATATTTCTAAAGTCACTAAGAAAGGGAAAGATAAAGAGAATGACGGAAAAAAGATATACAAAAGAAATAGTGACAATGAAAGAGCACAGTCACTATACTGGAAGAATGAATCAGGGAACTAACGATATAAATAAGACTCTAAAGGTCGCACTGCTTACATGATTGATAAAGATAGGGCGTGTTTGGGTATAGAAGCATCCCTATAAACAGGGAAAGTTTTATGACACATGATCAAATGATTTATCAAAGTTACCCCTAAACTAAAAGGAGAAGTTCTAGAATTGATTTAGCAGGTGGTATCGAATTAATTACTCAAATCACTGTACTGAGTGACTTTGCTTGGATTAGAAATGCTGAGAGAACAATTATAAGGATTACATGAAAAGGAGATTATCGGATCAGGTGATTCATTTTGGAGTGTACCGGTGTTAAATTTTAAGGAGACCATTAGTCGTTTTGGTCACGATATGTTAAGGATGGGTGTTAATTGGATTCCCAAGACAAGGATTATAAATCAGTGGGGAAAGACCCAAAACTCTTAAAGATGATTCAGAGTTTGAGATATATGGAGACTTTGGACTATGAATTATGTATCGAGTATAAAGATTTTGAATTTCTCATGCTTATGTTTCGAATGCGACACTTAATTGGAATAAGGAAAGAGTTGTAATATAATTGATGTACGAAATGAGACAAGCTTTAAAATGAGATAAATCTTGAATATACGAGTCACATTGGAATAAGAGATGCATGTAAGGTATGAATATCTCTGGTATGTTAAGTGATTTGGATCAAGTGATATAAATTAAGAATAAGTTCTCATTAAGGATAAATGGAAATTGTGTTAAGTTTAGTGTCCCAGACGATGATGCCCTACGACAAAGGATCTTAAGGGAGTTTCATTGTTCTCGGTACACCATGCACTCGGGAAGCACTAAGGTGTACCATGATTTACGAAAGGTATATTGGTTGGTCGGTATGAAAAGAAATGTAGTTGAGTTTGTGGCCAAGTATTTGATTTGCCAACAGATTAAGATCGAACACCAAAGACCAGCGGGGTTACTTAAGATTTTTCTAGTGCCTACTTGGAAATGGGAGCACATTACTATGGATTTCATAATGGGATTACCAAGGACTCGAAAGGGGCATGATACAAATTGGGTGAACGTAGACAGATGGACCCGAATGAATTTGGAGGACCAAATTCTTTTAAGGTGGGGAGAATGTAAACCCCACAAATTTCCTACGTTTAACTAAATTATATAAAAAATGGAAATAATATAAAGTAATAGAAGTGCGAATATTTGTTGTAGGGTTCGAGGACTATAGGAATTGAGAAGCTCGTGAATGATCGGGAACCCGAAGATACAGGAAGTGATAAAGCAAATGCAAGCACGGAAGGATTTGAAAAATTTTAAATTGTTAGTTAAAAATTGTCGATGTAAACACTTGTATCGAGAATTTATGAAGAATGATGGAATCCCGATACTATTTCATTTTAAGAATAAGGAAAATTTCATGGAAGGCATGATAATATGTCTTTGGATAAATTATACAACAAAATGTATATATGTAGATATATACATAGGTGAATATGTATATATAAATATACATATATACTAGACATTTAAATAAAAGAATAATAATATATATAGCATATATATATATATTATTTAGTGTATAGTATTTAATATTTAGTATTAAACAAATAAATAAATAAAGCATGAGACTAATAAAAAGAAAAATGATGAAATGAAATAAAAGGAAATGAAATGGACACTAAACAAAGACAAAACAAATAATATCTATCTATATATTAATATAATATATATTGATATAATAATTATATTAATATAATAAAAAAAGAAAAAGGGGCATTGTACGAGATTGGCTTTATTTGAAAGCCAATCCCGATTGTTTCAATTGGAAACAAAAGAAAAGAGAGGCATCAGCTGGGCGGGAGAAAAAGCAAAAGAAAAGAAGAAGAGAGGCTTGGTCAGCTGGGGAAGAAGAGAAAGAAGGAAAGAAAAGAGGAGAAAGGAAGGAGGAGAGGGCTGGCCAAGGAAGAAGAGAAAGAAGAAGGAAAGGAAAGCAGAGAAAAGAAAGAAAGAAAAGAGGGAAGTTGCTGGCCGAGAGGAAAAGAAAAAGAAGGGGAGAAGAAAAAGGGAAGCTGGTTCTGCCGATGAAGAAGAGAAGGAAGGAAGAGAAGAGGAGGAAGGAAGGAGAGGTGCTTGGTTGAGGAAGAAGGAGAAACCAAGAAGCAGAATCGGGATTGGAAAAGGGCAGGAACCGAGAGTAAACAGGGGAAACCGTGAGGAAGAAAAGGGTGATCAGCTGAGAAAGGTGGGAGGTCGGCATTTCCTGGAAAAGAAAATTGAAGCAGAATGTGAGGGAATCAGGGGAGGTATCGGCAATGCAGTAAAAAAAGAAGAAGAAAAAAAGATGGGAAACCGACGGGAAGCAGAAGCAGGAGCAGCCAGGAAACGTGGAAGGTAACCGGAGAGGAATGAAGGCAGAAGCAGCGATGTGACCAGGGAAGAAATAGTGGAAGACACTAGGAAACATAAACAGGGGATGAAGCATTGGAATCGAGAGGGATAAAGAGAAAGGGCTGGAACCGAGAGCTGAAAGTGAGGAAGAAGAAGGGCTAACCGAGAGAGGAGAAAAGAAAAGGAGTAAGGAAAAAAAAAGAAAAGAAAAGAAGAAAATGAAAAAAAACAAAAAAAGGGTAAGATATTTATGTATATATGTATTTTTTTTAATATACATGTATGTATATGTGGTAGTATACATAAGCATATTAGTGTAGATTGGAAGAGACAAAAACAAAGGAGAAAAGGTAAATTTAATGTACATATATACTTGTATGAATATATATATGTATACATGTTTGAGATATAGGCTTAGTGTGTATTAAGGTGGGTGAAATGAAAATGAAGGGAAAAGAGGTAAAAATCTATATGTATATATGTATATTTAATTTTACATGTATATATATGTGATGGTGTATAAGTATGATAACGCAAATTAAATTAGATGTGAAATAAAAATAAAAATTGGAGAGATGAATAATAGACAAAAAAAGGAGTGTATATATATATATATATAAATATATCTATATATATTATTATATATTTTAATATATATATTTATTTATTTAGGTGCATATACAAATAGATGTATATAATGAATAGGTATGCTAGTATCTGTACAAAAAAATATGTATGCATATGTGATAAGGAAAAATGGAAAACAATGATAATATATATATATATATATATATATATATATATATATATATATATATATATATATATATATATAAAGGAGTGTATATATATATATATATATATATATATATATATATATATTGTAAGACCCGAATTTAATTAAAAATACGAAAATTAAATAAGAAAAGATGGGGGATGTATGAAGGAAGGTCAGGAAAAATTGATTTTTCGAAACAAGAGCAGGGGTAAAATGGTAAGAATACCAAAACCCGGTATTAAGGCGATAAAAAATTTTAATTTAAAATAAGGATGTAAGATATCTTGATCGATAATGAGAAAATTATACAATTTGGGTCAATTGATCAAGATTCGAAAATTTTAAAAATATCGAAAAATTATCGGAACGATATCTCGAAAAGCGCGAAGGAATAATATCGAAAATTTGGAGAAAAATATATTTAATAAATTAAATTTAAATTAAATAAATTAAATTAAAATAAAAATAATATAAGTGTAGATATTTTGGGTATTTAGAGTTTTTTTAATGAATAGTGTAATAATTAAATAAATAATAATAATAATAATAATTGATAAAATAAATGAAAAAAAAAAGAAGAGAAGAATTAAAAAAAAAAAGAGGTCAGAAAACGAAAATCGGGGAGAGAGAAAATGAAAACGGAAGCCGAAAAGGAGGAGGGAGAGCGACGAGCCACCGGCGACCGTTGAGCCCAGGCGAAGGTCGAAAAACGTAGAGCGACGCCCGGCGAGCAAGATGGTACCGGCGGTGCAGCCTACCGACGCCGAAATCCGGCGGATCGGGGGAGAGAAGCCGCGGGAGAAAGAGCTCCGATCGGCTGCGAACGGCGCCGATCTGGCCGACCCCACCCCCAGCCGAGGACTCCCCAGGCCCAGACGATGCGATCGGTGGTGGCCACGGCTGGCGAAACCGACGGACGGCACCGGAATCGACGAAAAAAGGGGGAACCACCGACGGCGAAGAGGAGAACAGCCGGACCGATGACTTTTCGGTGGCCTTGGACGAAGCCGAGGCCAGATTCGAGCTGCGGACAACCTCACGGAACTGCTGGCGGTGGAAGCCGGTGGAGAACCGGCCGGCAAGGCGGTGAACCGGTCGAACCGGAGTGAACCGGCGGTCTGAACCGGTCCGAACCGGACTGAACCGGTTCAGCCAAAAAGAGGAGGAAAAAAGGAAGAAAAAAGGAAAAAGAAAAAGAGGGAAAAATTGGGAAAAATTCTAGCGATGCAATCGAGCTTCGGGTAAGTCGATAAGCGGTCAAATTGACCGATTTAAATTTTGGAATATTTTATTTAATTAATTTTCGACTGGAAATTTACCCGGAAAATTATGAAATTATGTAGCTCGACGATTGGCATCCACCGAGAGCTCGAGATAGCCTCGATTTACGTATTAGCATGGAATCTCGGGTAAGTGACCCTTTGATCGAACCCTAGGGGTATCTATCCGCAAGTGCACGGGTCGTCCAAGTAATAATGGGATTTGAGTCCCGTAATTATCGTCCCACAGAGAAGTTGTAAGCCTAATTAACTACCGGTTACTTTACCCTAAGTATATCCTAGCAAATTATGAAATTAAAGTGAGTGATCAACTAAGCTAAAATTAAAGTACTGAAAATAATAACAACTATAAAACAAAGAAAATAAAACCAAGCTCGAAGTACTTACAATACTCCAAGCAATTAAAAAACAACATACAAAAGAAAATTAAAACAATTAGAATTAATAATACAATTAAAATAAAATGCAATTAAACAATAAAACTAATTAAACTAAAATTAAATAAACTTAAAATAAAATGCAACTAAATTAAATCTAAGTTAAACTATGTAAACAAAGCAACTAAACCTAACAAATTAAATAGAAAACAAATTAAACTAACAATGCATGAACACAATTAATGTAGATTGCAACTAAACTAAAATAAAGTCCTAACATATAAATATAAAATTAACTATTAAATAAAAAAAAAACTAAGACTAAAAATGAAATTAACAAACTAAAACACTAGAATTAACTAACCTAATTAACAACTAATAAAAACAAAAAATGTAAATGCATTAACTAATTAAATAAAAGGGAAGGATGAGGCCAAACATGGCCTTAGGCCATAAAAGAGCAAGTGGTCCCGAAAATATTTCCAAGTGTACTGTGCACTGTGCACTGTACACGTTTCTTCCTCCTGGAAATGCTCTGCCATTTTCGCCTCTGCTCCTGCTGTACTGTCTTCCTCGTGGACTGCTCTGCCGCCAGGTGCTCTCGGGTTGTTCTGCTCTTTTGATTTGCTGCTGCTCCACGGTCCAGGAATTGCAGCAAACGTCCAGGCCTGCTCGGGTGGCTGTCTCCAGCTTTTGCAGCGCACCATATCCTCGCAATTGCTTCTGCATACCACCCACGTTTACAGCCGGTTCTGCCACACTACACCAAATACTGTCCAGCAGAGGGAAACGGTAGAAGACCAACTTCATCTACTAAATCCAACCCTCCATACCATCATTCTTGCACACAACAGTAAAGGCAAAACAGCATGTTACAGCAGCACTTTAAATGATCAATACAAACCAGAATTAAATCAGAAAAAAAAAACATAAGTTGCTACTTAAAGGTTTAAAGCAGTAACAGCAAACAAAGAGTGTAAAATGTAATGAAAACAGAAGTTAATGACAAAGAAGATGATGAACAGTAGGCACTCCTAGAACAGGGGAGAACAGAGAGGGAGAACTGGTCCCGGTCTGCTGCAACCGCGCAGCCCAGCTTGGTTCTGTACCGACGCCAGCTGACCCACCTGCTTCAGCAACAACATCTTCACCAGTCACCACCAAACATCACCTCTCGGCACCACCAGTTCAAGCTCCCCTGAAGATACCCGAATAACCACTGGAGAAAGGAAACAATAACACCAAACACGAAAGCAAACCGAGAGCTACAAACAGAGTTGAAAACTCTAATGCCGAATCAACAAAACAAAGAAAAAGCTAAACTTGCCAAACAGAAAATAAAAAATAAAAAATAAAAAAAAATTGCCATAAAATGGAAAGGAAACCGAAGGCATGAAATGGGAAGGAAACCGAGATCATGAAAACTTAATGGAAGAAAATCAATGAACAGTAATGAAGAAAACCGAGAGCTTGGATTGAAAGCTTGCATTAACATAAAATTTAACAAATATAACAAAAGACAATCACATGAACAGTAAATAACAAGTAGCTAAAAAAAACTAATCGGAAATAACAAGTAGCTAAAATAAAAACTAAAAGTACTCCTAAATTAATCTACACTACTCCTACTCCTATTCCACTCCTACACTACTCCTAAAACTACTCTAAAACTACTTGATTTTTCAATTGCCACCATGCTCTATTTATACACAAATCATAGGGGTACAATGGTAAATTGTCATCCTAGATGAGTTGGTATTGTTTGGCCACTTGTCTTCCTTTGATTTGCTGCAAAGTAGATATTTCCACGTCATCAGTTTTTTTGTCCAATTAGCTGTGCGATGTGGCCCGGCGTGTGCTTTCCAAAATATTCGCTTGGTGTCTGTTGATCTTATCGTTTCAGAGCAAATAAAATATCGACACCTGGCATTACGCATGTCCAAACGACTGATGACTCGGTCTGCAAATTGGAAGTGGTCCAGTCTCTTTTAGCCCGTTTTTGGCCCAATTTCATCTGGAATGACTGAATTTCATCTGGATTTAATTTATCTGCACAAATAGGAATTTTAATTAAATACAGGGGATTATTAAGGAATTAATATGGGGATTAAGTAAATAATTAGGAATTTAAGCACAAATAATTCTATAAAAAATAGAATTATCACACCCCCAAACTTAAGCTTTTGCTTGTCCTCAAGCAAAACAAAACAGTAGTAGGAATGATAAGTACACAACATAATAATTTTCCCAACATTATCCTCAAAGATAAAGTACAGACTATGATCTAAAAGAATCACAATTACAAGTCAAACACTTAGAATCATCCAATCATAAGTCCTAACCCAAATTGGACTCCTCGTGTGTGTGTGAAAATGTCAAAGTCACTTCAAAGTACATTATTCGGATCAGATTATGCAAGCATAGTGAATGCAAAGTCAATGACATGTGATCATTTCCATAAGTTTGCTTTTCACTAATCTCTCCACTAATGTAGTCACACTCAATCAAAGATCAATAGGACTTCATTAAGCTTGTAATGCCAGGCTGGGGTTAAGGTATGATAAAGTCGATTTAGGTTCAGTTACCCCTTAACATGCATTACCTTCTAGAATATTTAGTGTAAGAGCTCTAATTATTTCCCCCAAACTTATTTCTTTTGCTAAACTTTTTTTTTTTGGTATTTTTGTATTTTCTTCTTTTCTTTTTCTTTTTCTTTCTTTTTCATCATTTTTTAATTTTTTTTTTTACATACTCTTTCACTATCACTTGATACCCATATGTACAAAACTCAAAATATATCCAATGACTTTCCATGCTTTCGGGGTAAGGGATAGGAAAAGAGTACTTTAGGCTAAGGAAAGTAACGCAGGTGTATTTACAGAGAAAAGCTTATTTGGCCCAGATGGGTGACTAGGGATAAAATATATACAAGGATAGCTAGAAAGGCTCAAACGATCCAAAGATGGCCTAAATCATTTCCCTAATCAAGTGTGATCTAATATTTCGCCTCGAGATCAGATCAAACAAATTCTAGAATATGATGCACAAAATCAATTGAACAAATGCACCCCTATGTCCACATAAGCTTGCTCTAAATGAATATACAAATTCATGACATGACATGTGCATAAAATGAGGAAATCACAATTAGAATTAAGACAAATTCAAGAACTCAACTTCATGCTTTTCCTATAATCATGCTTCTAAGTCAACCAAAGTCAGACTAAATCATGGGGTCATATCATCGGAATATGGGAAAACTACATGCTAAGCACTAAATCATCCTAAAATTAAACAGTTTAAGCTCAAATTTTTGAAAAAATTTTGAAAAATTTTTCAATTTGCTTCAAATTTTCGAAAATTGCTCAAGTAGTATCCCCTCCCCAAAACTTAAAGTGCACAATGTCCTCAGTGTGCAGATAATAAAACAATTAAAGTTCAGGACAGAGTACTCCCCTTTTTAATGATGATGATGACAACCGAAGCTTGATTGAAAGCACAAAACTAGAAAATAAACCTGCAACACAAACAAAGAAAGAAATAACAGAAAAGAAAAAGAAAAAGAAAAAGAACTATATACAAAGTGAAAGTGAAAACACAACCACTTCAAATGCAGCTGAAAAACACTACACTCAGCAGCAGGGCAAAGAGCAGGAGGATTAGCCAAAATGGTGACAGAATGTTAACAGTTAAATCCTCCTGAGCTCTCATTACTTCCCTCCTTCTTTGAGAATTCTTGTGCTCAAGCCTTATATTCTCCTCAATCCCTATCTTAAAACACTCTTGAGAGTCATCAGGGAGGTTCAAGGGTTTGAAAACATTAAACTTCACTTCCTGATCTTGGACTCTCATCGTCAACTTTGTAGAATCAGAGGGCGAGGAAGGCAATGAATAAGAAAAAGGTAAAGATGAAGAAGCACTTAGCTTTGTTTCCTTGGCAGCCCGATCTTGATGTTCCTGCTCTTTCTGAGCTGTTTCGTTAGAACCTATGTGTTCTTCAACTCTGTGCTGTTCAGGTTGGGACTTAACTTGTGGCTCCTCTAGCTCTCTGCCACTCCTAAGGGTGATAGATCTAACATGTTCCTTACCCTCCCCTTGTTTATCAGGATTAACTTCAGTATTACTAGGAAGGGTCCCTTGAGGATATTGGCTAAGAGCACTAGCTATTTGTCCCACCTGAACCTCTAAGTTCTTAATTGAAGTAGCTTGATCTTGCAGGATAGTCGTGAACATCTCCTCTAATGTAGGCTTCTTCTCAGCTGCTGGTGTGTGATAGAATTGGGGCTGCATGAGTGGTGGTGGTGGTGGTGGTGGTGGTGATGGGTGATATTGAAATTGAAGTGGGGATGGATGATGTGGATGATGGTAAGGGAATTGCGGCTGTGGTGGTACCTGAACCTGTGGAGCTTGAAAACTAGGGGGTCCTACAAATATGGAATTAGAAGTTTGCCCTTGGTTTTGGCTCCAGGAGAAGTTAGGATGGTTCCTCCACCCTGAATTATAGGTGTTTGAAAAAGGGTTGTTCTGTTGCGTTTGAGAAGAGGCAACATACTGAACCGATTCTAAGTTGAGCGAACACCTATCTACAGAGTGGGTACCACTACACAGCTCGCAGGAAGGAAAAGGACTTTGGACAGGAAATATAGGGTTAGGACTGGTAGGAGGATTATGTTGGGTACTGAGCGACTCCACCTTCTTTGTAAGATTGGCAATCTGAGAGGTCAAGGTGGACAGTGTGTCAAGCTCGTATATACCCTCCGATTTACTTGGCATCTGCCTTTTCGAGGACCATTGATAGTTGTTAGTCGCCATCCTTTCTAGCAACTCATAAGCCTCCTCCTCTGTTTTGCACATCAATGCTCCACCCGCAGCAGTGTCAACAATGGTCCTATTTGGGCTTGTAAGTCCGTGGTAGAAGGTCTGAACTTGCAACCACAGCGGTAGGCCATGGTGAGGGCACTTCCTAAGAAGCTCCTTATATCGTTCCCATGCCTCATAAAGAGATTCGAAGTCATACTGGGCAAAGGAAGATATATTGCTACGGAGTTGGGCTAGTTTAGAGGGAGGAAAGAATTTGGCTAGAAATTGGTGGGCTAACTCGTCCCATGTAGAAATTGATCCCGGAGGCAGAGAGGTCAACCAGTGTCTCGCTCTGTCCCTAAGTGAGAAAGGGAATAGTCTAAGCCTGAGTGCATCGTCCGATAATCCATTATGCTTGAAGGTGTGGCATAAGTCTAAGAATTGCCTGAGATGAGCATGTGGGTCATCATGTGGAAGCCCACTAAACTGTAGAGAAGTTTGGATCATCTGGATGATTGCGGGCTTAATTTCAAAGTTGTTTGCATGGACAGCTGGTGGCCTAATGCCGGAATAATATTCTCCAATAGTCGGCATTGCATAATCTCTGACTGTCTTAATTTTCCTATTTTCTGTCATGATGCTTTGCAGCGGAGCTATAAATTTCCTAGAGTCCTTTGAATTTTTCGTTCGATTTTAGGATCTTAGAGGAAAACAATCAAAATTTCTGGCTCTACGCTTACAATCATCGAAAAGTCCTTAAAATTTTTTTTTTGAATTTTTTTTGAATTTTTTTATTTTATTTTTTTGATTTTAATTAAGAGAAAATTTAACTAACCTAAGCTAAGGCTCTAAATATTTACACCCTAAATATTTACAAGCTAGAATTACACCTAAGCATAATTTCACCGATATTAACTAAAGACTAATTAAACTTCCCCGGCAACGGCGCCAAAAACTTGATCGAACCCTAGGGGTATCTATCCGCAAGTGCACGGGTCGTCCAAGTAATAATGGGATTTGAGTCCCGTAATTATCGTCTCACAGAGAAGTTGTAAGCCTAATTAACTACCGGTTACTTTACCCTAAGTATATCCTAGCAAATTATGAAATTAAAGTGAGTGATCAACTAAGCTAAAATTAAAGTACTGAAAATAATAACAACTATAAAACAAAGAAAATAAAACCAAGCTCGAAATACTTACAATACTCCAAGCAATTAAAAAACAACCTACAAAAGAAAATTAAAACAATTAGAATTAATAATACAATTAAAATAAAATGCAATTAAACAATAAAACTAATTAAACTAAAATTAAATAAGCTTAAAATAAAATGCAACTAAATTAAATCTAAGTTAAACTATGTAAACAAAGCAACTAAACCTAACAAATTAAATAGAAAACAAATTAAACTAACAATGCATGAACACAATTAATGTAGATTGCAACTAAACTAAAATAAAGTCCTAACATATAAATATAAAATTAACTATTAAATAAAAAAAAAAAACTAAGACTAAAAATGAAATTAACAAACTAAAACACTAGAATTAACTAACCTAATTAACAACTAATAAAAACAAAAAATGTAAATGCATTAACTAATTAAATAAAAGGGAAGGATGAGGCCAAACATGGCCTTAGGCCATAAAAGAGCAAGTGGTCCCGAAAATATTTCCAAGTGTACTGTGCACTGTGCACTGTACACGTTTCTTCCTCCTGGAAATGCTCTGCCATTTTCGCCTCTGCTCCTGCTGTACTGTCTTCCTCGTGGACTGCTCTGCCGCCAGGTGCTCTCGGGTTGTTCTGCTCTTTTGATTTGCTGCTGCTCCACGGTCCAGGAATTGCAGCAAACGTCCAGGCCTGCTCGGGTGGCTGTCTCCAGCTTTTGCAGCGCACCATATCCTCGCAATTGCTTCTGCATACCACCCACGTTTACAGCCGGTTCTGCCACACTACACCAAATACTGTCCAGCAGAGGGAAACGGTAGAAGACCAACTTCATCTACTAAATCCAACCCTCCATACCATCATTCTTGCACACAACAGTAAAGGCAAAACAGCATGTTACAGCAGCACTTTAAATGATCAATACAAACCAGAATTAAATCAGAACAAAAAAACATAAGTTGCTACTTAAAGGTTTAAAGCAGTAACAGCAAACAAAGAGTGTAAAATGTAATGAAAACAGAAGTTAATGACAAAGAAGATGATGAACAGTAGGCACTCCTAGAACAGGGGAGAACAGAGAGGGAGAACTGGTCCCGGTCTGCTGCAACCGCGCAGCCCAGCTTGGTTCTGTACCGACGCCAGCTGACCCACCTGCTTCAGCAACAACATCTTCACCAGTCACCACCAAACATCACCTCTCGGCACCACCAGTTCAAGCTCCCCTGAAGATACCCGAATAACCACTGGAGAAAGGAAACAATAACACCAAACACGAAAGCAAACCGAGAGCTACAAACAGAGTTGAAAACTCTAATGCCGAATCAACAAAACAAAGAAAAAGCTAAACTTGCCAAACAGAAAATAAAAAAAAATTGCCATAAAATGGAAAGGAAACCGAAGGCATGAAATGGGAAGGAAACCGAGATCATGAAAACTTAATGGAAGAAAATCAATGAACAGTAATGAAGAAAACCGAGAGCTTGGATTGAAAGCTTGCATTAACATAAAATTTAACAAATATAACAAAAGACAATCACATGAACAGTAAATAACAAGTAGCTAAAAAAAACTAATCGGAAATAACAAGTAGCTAAAATAAAAACTAAAAGTACTCCTAAATTAATCTACACTACTCCTACTCCTACTCCTATTCCACTCCTACACTACTCCTAAAACTACTCTAAAACTACTTGATTTTTCAATTGCCACCATGCTCTATTTATACACAAATCATAGGGGTACAATGGTAAATTGTCATCCTAGATGAGTTGGCATTGTTTGGCCACTTGTCTTCCTTTGATTTGCTGCAAAGTAGATATTTCCACGTCATCAGTTTTTTTGTCCAATTAGCTGTGCGATGTGGCCCGGCGTGTGCTTTCCAAAATATTCGCTTGGTGTCTGTTGATCTTATCGTTTCAGAGCAAATAAAATATCGACACCTGGCATTACGCATGTCCAAACGACTGGTGACTCGGTCTGCAAATTGGAAGTGGTCCAGTCTCTTTTAGCCCGTTTTTGGCCCAATTTCATCTGGAATGACTGAATTTCATCTGGATTTAATTTATCTGCACAAATAGGAATTTTAATTAAATACAGGGGATTATTAAGGAATTAATATGGGGATTAAGTAAATAATTAGGAATTTAAGTACAAATAATTCTATAAAAAATAGAATTATCACCCTTATTTACGATAATTACCTCGTTATGCGTGATATTGATTTAATTTTCGCATAAATTGAATTAAATTATGGAAAATTTAGATAAATTATCGTAAATATTAAATTTAGCTATTCGAGAGTTAGAACGAGGCCCAATAAATTACTGGTGGGCCCAATGAGCCCAATAGGCCTCGATAATGTGAAAATTAAATGAAAAACGGGCTTAAGGGCGATTAAGGCCTATTAAGGTGCAATCGGGCCCAATAGGGGTAAATGGGCCCAATGATTTAAATTAAGCCCAGAAAATATTAAATACAATTAAATTGTATAATATCTGACCTGAGGAATATTAATACGCAGTTCCGGGCATTTGATTGGGAGCATATCGGACTACGCGACGAGACAACAGTGGAAAAGAAAAGGTCAGACTCGATAGGAAAATAAGGTAAGGGAATTCTGCGGACTGCTAGAGGTAACTTTATGCGATTTTAAGTTCATTTGCAGTCTTTAAAAATTACCTAAAGGTCTAGAGGTCAAATAATAATTTTAGTGCCCCGAATGGGCAAATTACCAAAATACCCTTGTTAAGGGTAAAATTTACAAATTTAGGAAAAAATTGGGAGGAGCAAGAACAAGAGGTTCCTGCTCATTCTGGAGGTGTTTTGATGCATGCATTAGTAGGCTGGCTAACCTTGAAAGAAAATGCACAGCATTGCATACTTTCAATGTGAAATTATTTTGAAAACTGTTTTGAGAAAACAGAGCCGCCTACGTGTTTTACTGACATGTGACGTGCTAGAGCTCAGCTCGCATGATATTTTCGATTTGTGTGATGCACGCATTAGTGCTGGAGCGAGAGCTCGCACTAGAGTTTTACATGCATAGGTGCTGGAGTCCAACTCGCACCAGATTCTTATATATATATATGATTTTCGTGACAGGGTGCTAGAGTCTAACTCGCACCATATTTTTATATGATTTTGAGACAGGGTGTTAGAGCTTCGCTCGCACCAGATTTTTATACGGTTTGCATACAGAGTGCTAGAGCTTAGCTCGCACTAGTTTTACTTGATTTGATGAGAGTGCTGAGCATTGCTCGCACCGATTTTATGAGAACATGTGATGAGACGTGGTTGGAGCATCGGGCAGACTGTGTGTCACCGATTAAATAGGCCTGCACGTGCGTTTTGAGACATGGCATGTTAAAATAACCTGATGAGCCCGAACGAGGGATAAGGGTTAGAGAAACAACCAGATGAGCTCGAACGAGGGATAAGGGTTAGAGAAACAACCTGATGAGCCCGAACGAGGGATAACGGTTGGAGATCCACCTGATGAGCCCGAACGAGGGATAAGGGTTGGAGGACCAGCTGATGAGCCCGAACGAGGGATAAGGCTGGGGGTCCACGGAGTACGATGTACCATGCAAGTAGCATGGAGTACGATGTACCATGTGGTATCTGTGTGATACATTGGTATCTTTGTGATACGTTAGCATCTTCGGATGCATGGGATAGGATAAGACTGACGGGATGGATTGACCCACCACCCGGGCGGTTCTCGATCATGGGAGAACCCGCACACTAGGATCCGTGTAGCTGAGGAACTCCCGAGGACACATATGGCCATAGTCCTGGTTATTTGTCGATATACAAACGTTGCCTAGTCTCGCATGTCGTCGATTTTGATGAAATCAAATTGGGTTTTAAACTAAATTTGCATGATGGTCATGCTTTTCAAACCCATGTGTGAATGTAGATCGATTTTCATGGTTTTGTGTGAGTCAGGATCACCCGCAGGAGGGGTCGAGTCCTGACTTTATTGTGAAAATTTTAATTGAGAAGGAAATGATTTGAAATAATTGCATGTTGAATTTTTCGTGCAAATGTGTTTTACATAACATCATAACTCATATCATCTATTTTTAAAATGTGTGGAGAAAGGGTGGTTTATACATGGCACCACGTTAATGTAGGTAGTATGGTTACCTACTTGTTCGTAGGATTGCCTTATTGAGCTTGATGTGCTCACCCCTTTCATTTTCTCCCACAGATAATCTCCAGTTGAAGTTGAGGCGACTCAGTACTGCATTCCGGATATCCGCTGCTGCCCATCAACATAAGGTACATACACTTATACATATTGTATCTACATAAGCATAGCACAGTAACATGTTTGTAAGTAACTTTAGGGGATGTATAAATATTGTAAACAATTATAAATGACTGGAGAAGAATTAAGTACTAGGGTAGATGTATGGTGGGACTGGCATTGACGCACAGCCCAATTATTAGTGGAGTGTGGTCACGATTCGAGGACAGGTAAGAATTTAAGTTAAGTAAACAACAAAACGCGAAAAAATTAACTCTGATTTTTGGGTAGTTGGGTCGTGACATATAAAGGTAGTATCAGAGCAGCAATTGGTCTGATGTGTGTCAGTGTCAGTAATTAGAAAATTACATCCCCGTGTTACTGTGCTTGGTTAGATACAATAGTGTATATCGAGATGGGTTTTGACTAAGAAATGGTCGAGAATGCAGGAATGCCTAATATAAGTCGCGTTAGATGAGATAGTGCACGAGGCAGAGGTCGTAGAGGTAGACCTGAGCCTGCTAGTCTTGCTGAGTTGACTTATGAGAATCGAGATGAGATTAAAATGGAGGCTAATGTTGAGCATGCCCTACTGAATCCGATAGAGAGATCGAACAGTATTGAGACACGCTTCGTGAGATTGAAGCGGAGCATGGAAATTATTTTGAGGAGCTAATTGCTCAGATTATGAATGAGATCAGAGGGCGCAGCGGAACATTGGTGGAAACCCGCTCGACCCATCTTAAGTGTTAAACATCCATAGCTAAGATGAGAAATCTTATTGGATGTATTCCGGTGACAGGATATCCTGGACATGATTTAAAGGAAAAATTTCTTACACTGCCCAGGAATACTAAATTGATTATGAGTATGAAACTCAGTTATATTCTTTGGCAAATATTACCTCGATACTATGAACAAGTGACAGTCGAGATGTCTAAGAGTTCATGAAATGGCTCAACTTTTCAATTAGAGTCTGATTGGCCCGTGAGATATTACCTATACCGAGGCAGTGCGCATATTTACAGTTGGGTAAATAAGAACATGAATTGCACGCCTCTGAGATTGGGAAAGGTAGTGAGGGCTGAAATAGAGACAGAAAAGAGAATCGAGAAATGATAAAGATGTTAAAATGGAAAAATGGTAATTGGTAAAAGATTTAATTTGACGAGTCATGGAATAAGATAATTGGTAAGGCCCCAGTGCATCCAATTTTGGCACTGTTGAGGGGCATTGTGATTGGAGGACCCCGACCTGCTACGAAGCAGTGTAGCAGTGTAAGCAGTGTGAGATGTGTGGTGGATACCACGGAAGGAGGGTCTATACCTACACTGTATTGATGAAAATGACCTTTAAGTGTGGTAAGACGGACCATTGATTTTGATTACACAAGTTGGGCGAGATCGCCCCACAGAAAAGTAAAGAGACAGAGAAAAAAAAAAACTTCGTTGGTATAACTGCAACGAAAAGGGAGGCCACAGCTGAAGAGAAGCAGAAAAGTAGGTTGTTGGACGAAGGTGAGAGGATGTCTTGGATCAGGACACTATTGATGTTTCATGGATGTGGTGTAAGATACCACACTTGTTATGAATAATGAAGTACATATGTTCATTGATCCTGATGCCACACATTTATTCGTACAGCCTTCATTCGCATATAAGTAAGAAAAAGGCATGAATGCCTACATCATTGGACACAATACTGATAAATGAGAACCCCAATAGAGGAGGATTAATTAAAGGAATATGGATATGGAGATTTTAAGTTTAAAACAGGGGTGAAAATATCACTGAAAAGTATACTGTAAGTGTTGACAAGTGATAAAAAAGGGTGCAACAGTTAAAATTAAAGGAGTAAAGGATTGTACTAACGGAATGAATAATGACAAGAGTTTCGTTATAATTGATACACTAAGGAGAAAATCTCTGAGAGATGCTTGATCCTAAATACAAGATGTATCGGAGTAAGAGGCGTATGCTAGGTAAGAACATCCTTACAATATGAAGTCATTAGGATTAAAGCAATTAGTAGCGAAAACAAATTGTAACCACATGGACTGGTATATAAAGTAATTGTGGTTAAGTCTGAAGGTTAATAAAGGTATTTCAAAATACCTCCCCGCCTGAAGACTTGACAGCGTCTAAAAGTATATATATATATATAACTTATAACGTGAAATCGATCGTTGTAATAAATACCTTTAGCGTTAGGATACCTTTACTAAGACGATAAGAATATTAAAATTCGACGAATCATAAAGGTTATCATAGTAAAAATTTAATAAGAGCCGTTAAGATAAGAAAAGGAAATGACGCAGGTTAGTACCTGAAAACGTAAGCGATTTTGAAGGATATTATACGCTTATGCGTAGATAAGTCAAGGATTGGACCGAATTGTAATCATCATTATCGATGATATGTTGGGTGTATTTAAAGTCTAGGGCAAATTGTAAGCAATAATTGAAAATGGCTTTTACAAATGGGTTGTTGTGAGTTCTCAATATGGTCTACTTGGTTGACACGTTTAACTAAGAAAATATGGTCTTTGAATGAGATGATAGACGTGACAGGAATTTCGGTGTAGTGAAGTATGAACTGACCACCGTGATTAATTTCACCATACCAAACAGCTCAAGAGGTTCTCAGTGAGTATGGACACCTCGAAATAATGAAGGAGCTGTGTATTGATGTATAATGGGAAGATAGTCAATTTTGGAGTCAGATAACTCCTTGATCACGAAATAAACTATCTGACCCATGATTTAAAGTTGGCAGCAGTATTTATACCAAGGATATGGTACTATTATGTACATGATGAGGAATTATGGATATGCACTGATCATAAAGCCCGAGTATCTGTTTTCACAGAAAGAGGCGAATATGAGAATACATAGTGGGTTAGAGCTTCTGAGAGACTTTGATTATGAAAATTGTACCACCCAGGAAAGGCTAATGTGATGGCTAATGCCTTGAGTATAAAGAGTCTCGGGATGGTACCACATATGATGGTCAGGGAGCGTGAGCTGCTTGAGCAGTTGTGGACCTCAGTATCGATGTGATCCCTTCTGATGATGACAGTGATTGTATGACAGCTAGCCTGAGACTAAAATCGGATGAGAGTGTCCGGATTTGATAGGCTTAGCGTGATGATCGACATGGTGTCGATGGTGTGGGTCAGATTTAGAAGGAGACAGTGACAGAGTTCACAGTGAGTGACGATGAGTTACTGAGGATTCCGAGACAGTATGAGTGCTCCCAGGACCACAGTTGATGAGATAGTAATATTGTCAGAAGCTTACTTTTCGGGATATACAGTGCATACGGAAAGTAAAGAATATATATGAAATCTCTGGAAAAAGGTATTGGTGGTCAGATGTGAAAAGAGATATGGTAGAGATTGTGGAAAAGTGCCTAGTATGTCAGCAGGATAAGGTAGAGTATTAAAAGTCTGTAGAGATATTGCAGCCTCTACCTATGTCGACATGGCACGGGAAATGGGAGCAAGTCTCCATGAATGTCGTGATGGGTTACAGAGAACTCAGGTGAATCACGAGACTATTTAGATGATAGTCGATAGAGTGACTAAGTCTACCCACCTTCTGGATTGAACTCCCCAGATACTCAGAGTGTGTATGAGGATTTATGTGTAAGGAAGATCGTGGAACATTAAGTAGCATTCCAGTGAGCATGGTATCATATAGGGATTCCCGCTTCACTTCTTACTTTAGGAAATATTTTTTTAGGAAGCTATGGGAACCCGACTGAGTATTAGCACAGCTTTTCATCCTCAGACAGATGGTCAGTCAAAGAGGACTGTACAGGTTCTAGAGGATCCGATGAAAGCGTGTGCCCTTGATTTTATAAGCTCCTGGAATGATCAGTTGTCACAAGTTGAAGTCGCAAATAACGACAGTTGGCAGTTGAGTATCAGGATAACAAGAAATGAGGCAGTGTATGGCTGTAGGGGTTGTTCCCCAAATTGGATAAGAAAAAGTGGGTGACAGATAGAATCATTTTCGACTTTGGATAATAAGTCTCTGAGGATGTTTAGTTAAGGATGAGAGATTAAGAACACCTCAGAGCAGATAAAAAAGTATTGGAATTCACCTTGGTGAATTAGTAGGGTTGAAATGATTCTTGTCCTAAGAGAATAAGGACATAGCGAACTTTGGAAGAAGGTAAATTGAGTTGCGCGGGATGGAATATTTTGAGAGATTGGACAAGTGGGAGATAAGACCTGTAAGTTGGTGTTATCACCCGAATTAACAGGCACCCACAATGTGTTTCAGTTTTTGATGCTTCGGTGATACTATCCAGATCCAGCATAGGTAATCGAATATGAACTCCAAAAGTTCAGTTTAATGAAAATATAAGTATATTGAAGAAGTTGATTTGGGCATTAAACAGGAAAGAGAAAGTATTGAGGTTTAAGACGATCTCCCTAATTAAAGTCCTTTGGTAGTAATACACTCCGAAAAAAGGTCACATGAGAATTAAAGAAGTATGATAGGATTGATATACCGGAGTAGTTTATGGACTCATATGAATTGGTTCTAATTTGGAGGACCAAATTCCTTAAGTGGGGGAGAGTTGTAAGACCCGAATTTAATTAAAAATACGAAAATTAAATAAGAAAAGATGGGGGATGTATGAAGGAAGGTCAGGAAAAATTGATTTTTCGAAACAAGAGCAGGGGTAAAATGGTAAAAATACCAAAACCCGGTATTAAGGCGATAAGAAAATTTTAATTTAAAATAAGGATGTAAGATATCTTGATCGATAATGAGAAAATTATACAATTTGGGTCAATTGATCAAGATTCAAAAATTTTAAAAATATCAAAAAATTACCGAAACGATATCTTGAAAAACGCGAAGGAATAATATCGAAAATTTGGAGAAAAATATATTTAATAAATTAAATTTAAATTAAATAAATTAAATTAAAATAAAAATAATATAAGTGTAGATATTTTGGGTATTTAGAGTTTTTTTAATGAATAGTGTAATAATTAAATAAATTATAATAATAATAATAAAAATTGATAAAATAAATGAAAAAAAAAGAAGAGAAGAATTGAAAAAAAAAAGAGGTCAGAAAACGAAAATCGGGGAGAGAGAAAATGAAAACGGAAGCCAAAAATGGGGAGGGAGACCGGCGAGCCACCGGCGACCGTTGAGCCCAGGCGAAGGTCGAAAAACGTAGAGCGACGCCCGGCGAGCAAGATTGTACCGGCGGTATAGCCTACCGACGCCAGAATCCGGCGGATCGGGGGAGAGAAGCCGCGGGAGAAAGAACTCCGATCGGCGGCGAACGGCGCCGATCTGGCCGACCCCACCCCCAGCCGAGGACTCCCTAGGCCCAGACGATGCGATCGGTGGTGGCCACGGCTGGCGAAACCGACGGACGGCGTCGGAATCGACGAAAAAAGGGGGAACCACCGACGGCGAAGAGGAGAACAGCCGGACCGACGACTTTTCGGGGGCCTTTGACGAAGCCGAGGCCAGATTCGAGCTGCGGACAACCTCACGGAACTGCTGGCTGTGGAAGCCGATGGAGAACCGGCCGGCAAGGCGGTGAACCGGTCGAACCGGAGTGAACCGACGGTCTGAACCGGTCCGAACTGGACTGAACCGGTTCAGCCAAAAAGAGGAGGAAAAAAGGAAGAAAAAGGGAAAAAGAAAAAGAGGGAAAAATTGGGGAAAATTCTAGCGATGCAATCGAGCTTCGAGTAAGTCGATAAGCGGTCAAATTGACCGATTTAAATTTTGGAATATTTTATTTAATTAATTTTCGACTGAAAATTTACCCGGAAAATTATGAAATTATGTAGCTCGACGATTGGCATCCACCGAGAGCTCGAGATAGCCTCGATTTACGTATTAGCATGGAATCTCGGGTAAGTGACCCTTATTTATGAAATTACCTCGTTATGCGTGATATTGATTTAATTTCCGCATAAATTGAATTAAATTATGGAAAATTTAGATAAATTGTCGTAAATATTAAATTTAGCTATTCGAGAGTTAGAATGAGGCCCAATAAATTATTGGTGGGCCCAATGAGCCCAATAGGCCTCGATAATGTGAAAATTAAATGGAAAACGGGCTTAAGGCCGATTAAGGCCTATTAAGGTGCAATCGGGCCCAATAGGGGTAAATGGGTCCAATGATTTAAATTAAACCCAGAAAATATTAAATACAATTAAATTGTATAATATTTGACCTAAGGAATATTAATACGCAGTTCCGGGCATTTGATTGGGAGCATATCGGACTGCGCGACGAGACAACAGTGGAAAAGAAAAGGTCAGACTCGACAGGAAAATAAGGTAAGGGAATTCTGCGGACTGCTAGAGGTAACTTTACGCGATTTTAAGTTCATTTGCAGTCTTTAAAAATTACCTAAAGGTCTAGAGGTCAAATAATAATTTTAGTGCCCCGAATGGGCAAATTACCAAAATACCCTTGTTAAGGGTAAAATTTACAAATTTAGGAAAAAATTGGGAGGAGCAAGAACAAGAGGTTCCTGCTCATTCTGGAGGTGTTTTGATGCATGCATTAGTAGGCTGGCTAACCTTGAAAGAAAATGCACAGCATTGCATACTTTTAACGTGAAATTGTTTTGAAAACTGTTTTGAGGAAACAGAGCCGCATACGTGTTTTACTGACATGTGACGTGCTAGAGCTCAGTTCGCACGATATTTTTGATTTGTGTGATGCACGCATTAGTGCTGGAGCGAGAGCTCGCACTAGAGTTTTACATGCATAGGTGCTGGAGTCCAACTCGCACCAGATTCTTATATATATATATGATTTTCGTGACAGGGTGCTAGAGTCTAACTCGCACCATATTTTTATATGATTTTGAGACAGGGTGTTAGAGCTTCGCTCGCACCAGATTTTTATACGGTTTGCATACAGAGTGCTAGAGCTTAGCTCGCACTAGTTTTACTTGATTTGATGAGAGTGCTGAGCATTGCTCGCACCGATTTTATGAGAACATGTGATGAGTCGTGCTTGGAGCATCGAGTAGACTGTGTGTCACCGATTAAATAGGCCCGCACGTGCGTTTTGAGACATGGAATGTTAAAATAACCTGATGAGCCCGAACGAGGGATAAGGGTTAGAGAAACAACCTGATGAGCCCGAACGAGGGATAAGGGTTAGAGAAACAACCTGATGAGCCCGAACGAGGATAAGGGTTGGAGATCCACCTGATGAGCCCGAACGAGGGACAAGGGTTGGAGGACCAGCTGATGAGCCCGAACGAGGGATAAGGCTGGGGGTCCACGGAGTACGATGTACCGTGCAAGTAGCATGGAGTACGATGTACCGTGTGGTATCTGTGTGATACGTTGGTATCTTTGTGATACGTTAGCATCTTCAGATGCATGGGATCGGATAAGACTGACGGGATGGATTGACCCACCACCCGGGCGGTTCCCGATCATGGGAGAACCCGCACACTAGGATCCGTGTAGCTGAGGAACTCCCGAGGACACATATGGCCATAGTCCTGGTTATTTGCCGATATACAAACGTTGCCTAGTCTCACATGTCGTCGATTTTGATGAAATCAAATTGGGTTTTAAACTAAATTTGCATGATGGTCATGCTTTTCAAACCCATGTGTGAATGTAGATCGATTTTCATGGTTTTGTGTGAGTCAGGATCACCCGCAGGAGGGGTCGAGTCTTGACTTTATTGTGAAAATTTTAATTGAGAAAGAAATAATTTGAAATAATTGCATGTTGAATTTTCCGTGCAAACGTGTTTTACATAACATCATAACTCATATCATCTGTTTTTAAAATGTGTGGAGAAAGGGTGGTTTATACATGGCACCACGTTCTTGTAGGTAGTATGGTTACCTACTTGTTCGTAGGATTGCCTTACTGAGCTTGATGTGCTCACCCCTTTCATTTTCTCCCACAGATAATCTCCAGTTGAAGTTGAGGCGACTCAGTACTGCATTCCGGATATCCGCTGCTGCCCATCAACATAAGGTACATACACTTGTACATATTGTATCTACATAAGCATAGCACAGTAACATGTTTGTAAGTAACTTTAGGGGATGTATAAATATTGTAAACAATTATAAATGACTGGAGAAGAATTAAGTACTAGGGTAGATGTATGGTGGGACTGGCATTGACGCACAGCCCAATTATTAGTGGAGTGTGGTCACGATTCAAGGACAGGTAAGAATTTAAGTTAAGTAAACAACAAAACGCGAAAAAATTAACTCTGATTTTTGGGTAGTTGGGTCGTGACATATATATTTAGGTGCATATACATGTGGGGGTATATAAGATGAATGTGTGCTAGTATATGTACATACATAGAATGTATATATATGAGATAGAGAAAAATGAAGACAAATAATAATATATATATATATATGAGTATAAGTATATATATATACTCATGAGTATATACATGTAGATATATATAATAAGGTGTATGTCAATATTTATACGTACAAAATAATATGTGGTAAGAGAAAATATATAAACGTGCGTGTTGACCTAGGTGTATACAATAATACGTACACACGCAGTAGTAATGATAGGTTACGATTTTAATGCAATTCAGACAATTCGCATGAATAGGGTGCTAAGTATACAATTTCGGTGTAGGTGATTGCAGAAGGAATTAAAGGAGGTACTAGGAGGCATCACCATTCGAATTCGAGATACCCTATAAATCAAGGTAAGGGTTATTATTTAACTTAGTTCTGATAATGCATATTTGTTTCACCGATAATTGATCTTATGAAAGAGCATATGATTTGAAATGATTTATCAATGCTTTCATACTTGCGAAGCTTGTTTTAAATTGTCAAAATGTTTCCCGAGTATTTTCCATGTTGTGAAATGAATTTCCTAAGGTATGAAGTGTATGGATGTTTTACATTTATTTATGTTTTTATATCCATATTGTTAAAGAAACTTTCGACAATTTTAAAAGTATTTAAGAAACGAAATTTGTTTTCGAAAAGGGGATTGTGTGTCACGACCCGTTCTACCAAAATCACTACAAATTTTTCGCTTACTTTTTTCATTTCCTTACCCGTCATGAACACTTACACTACTAACAGTTGGGCTATGAGTCGATGTTAGTCCCTCCTGTCATGTTACTTACCTTAACATTTATTTTTCATATTTTCTTTACATATCAATTTATTTTAACTAAATACATCCCCAATATTACAATCCGTGTATAGTATTGTGCCTCTATCTGTTTAGATACAAAAATTATACGAATGTGTATGCTTGGTCTTGATAAGAAGCAGCGGATAACCGAAATGCAAGACTACTGTCGTTCTCTTCTACTGAATGTACCTTGTAGGGTGAAAATTGGAAAGGGTGATCGAAACTTGATCAGTAAGGCAATAATGTAAGCAGGTAGATAACTATACTATCTACGTGCTGATAATGTCATGATATAAAATCGTTTACATTTGGAGCATGAGGTATGACTAAAACGATGCCACATGTATGTATATATCATATAAAAGAAATCATGAAATCGACATATAAATCAAACATGGAAAAATCATCATGTATGACATCTCATGCTCATCACATTAAAACTTCTTTGTTTCATCATAAACTCAACACTTAAAAACTTATTTGTTTCATCATAAACTCATCACGTTAAAACTTATTTCTTTTATCATAAAACAACCACATCAAGGCTAAACCCATCTCTTGGGAATACCTTGATTTATTAAATCGCATCTATTTTAAAAACATAAATCGGGACACTACCCCTCCTTCGGGTTTGTCCTGGTCTATTCAGACCGTATGATATCATGTGAGGCATGTTGGTTACTATATGAAAAATCGAGGACTATGGCCATATTATGTCCCTGTGATCCCAGGCTACACGGATCCCAGTGTGTGGGGCATCACAACTATAACGGGAGGTGGGGTCAAATCCTACCCGCCAGAATATCTAGTAACATCATCGAGTCATCATAACTACATGGTACAGCGTACTCCATGTGACATACACGATACAACGTACTCCGTGGACCCATATCATAGTCTGGGGGTGTCTGCTATAGGTCTTATCCACCCCAATACTATGTCGATAACCAACTCATGTCTCAAAGTATACGTGAGAGCATATCAACTCTCTGTGACACACAGTCTACAGGAGGCTTCCGCACGACCATATGCATGTCAACTCACGTCTAGTGCGAGCGAAGCTCTAGCACGACGCTATGCATATCATGATATCTAAAATCTCGTGCGAGCGAAGCTCCAGCATGGTTTTGAACTGTCACGCCCCGGAAACGCGAAAAATAGGGCAATTTTAAAACTTTTTATTCATTCATTCACAATTAAGAGTGCATTCCTGTGCAATGTCATACATCATCACCTATATTATACCTCAGGATCTCGTCATTGAATAGTATATATTATCATATACATTACTTGATCTCAAGTTAATTAATCCTAATACATCCCATACAATGTTATACATCAAGTGTCTGCAATTACAGTAATTGTCTGGGTACATGAAAAGATAAAAGATACCTCAAAATACAATATATGGCCTGGAGCTCAAGTCCTCCACTAGCCACTACTCCGTACGTCGCAGGACAACCCTTTTCACTTGAAGAAATCTGGGGGGAAAGAAAACAGGGTGAGCTTCTAAATCGCTCAGTAAAGGGGGTAAGGGACTCATTTCATAAACCAAAATGCACATCACAAAATATTTATTTGTATGTAAAACTCATTAATCTCATTTGAAAACCATAGCATGAAAGTACTCAAAACGACATTGTCATGTCTCAAATCATGTGAAAACATGAAGTAAAAAGGCTCAGTCTAGAGCAATAACAAAGCATGTGAAAATAATACGATAAACGCTTTCTCAATTAACGTGATAAAATCACTGTAATAATAATGCACGTGGCACAGCCACTAAACACACGTAGCATAGCCACTGATTTAAATTCACACGTGGAATAGCCACTAAACACACGTGGCATAGCCACTGATTTGGATTCACACGTGGTACAACCACAAAATAGGGTTTCACGTGGCAACGGCCACCAAATATACGTGGCATAGCCACTGGATGGGTGATCTCACGTGGCAACAGCCACCAATTAGGGTTTTCACGTGGCAACGGCCACCAAATAGGGTTTCTCACGTGGCAACGGCCACCAAGTATACGTGGCATAGCCACAGAATAGGTTATTCTCACGTTACCAGAACGGAGAAGAATCGGGCTTACCTGCTTCCAGAGCAATGCCCGGTGTGTACTCAGAATTACACACCTAAGTCTTAATCACATAAGACTAGTTTGCCTTCACGTAGAACTCATAGTGGTTTTTGTCTCATAAAACTCATTTGAAAACCGTTTTGTACTCAACACAAAACATAATAAAACTGAGTTCCAACCAGCAAAGCACGCACACATTTCTCAAATCTCAATATTGCCTTAACGTAGAGCCCAGTTATAAACTCATAAAAACATTGGGCTCCAACCGGCTATAAAAATCGCGTGCAATTGTATCACAACACAACACTCAACATGCTTGTTTTATAAATCACAATTCATGCTATAATAGTTTGCAAATCACATACACAAATGGTTTAGTTTCCCTTACCTCTTTGCACCTCGTATAGTGCAATCGTTTCCCCCGTATCACGGACTAGCCTCGCATTCCACTATGGAACTCCTGAGCTGTCCAAACGATGTTAAAACATCAATACTCAATTATCTCATCGACCTCAATTCTCAAAAATCGAGCATAATTGCTCATAACACCTCAAATCTCTTGATTCTCGTAACTCTACCCCAAACTACACTCTCATTCACAACATCTCAACGTTCTACATTTCTCATGCCAATTATCTATGCTAATTCACCACATTGTCTAAATTTTTATTTATAGCTCAAATTCCCAAAATTGCTAAATATCCTATCACTCCAACCACATTGCAATTTCATCAATCCCTAATCATTTCTCAGCTATTTCAACACAATGACAACAACCATTATCATCAAAATCATCCCAGATATCAAGATCGAGGTTTAGAAATTACCCAAAACTTGTGGAGAGCTTATCTCTTGCCTCGATTTGATCCGTCTTTCGATTTCCAATTATGTTGTTCTTCCTTTGATGAGGAACAACTTTCCTTCTTGCCACCACTTCTAATTTGGCCGAAAATGGGTGCTTTGGATGAGTGAGAAAGCTAGGTTTCGGTAAAAATGGGGGTTGGAAGAGAGAGAAAGTGAGATTGCAGGAGAAAAATAGGGGTTCCTTATATAGGCTGAGGGTAGGAGATCGATCTGGCTCTTGATGAGATCGATCTGCATTTGAATTTTTGGGACGATTTGGGGCAATTTATGCCTAGGAGATCGATCTGTCGAGGGGTGAGATCGATCTCTTTATGGCTTTATGAGATCGATCTGCTCCTTGAGGAGATCAATCTTCTCCCAAACAGAATCATTTGGAGATCGATCTCTTCCTCATGAGATCGATCTTCTCTCAAACAGAATCATAAGGAGATCGATCCTCTTCCATTGGAGATCGATCTGCTCCTTAAATTCCTCCTTCCTAGTCATTTTTAACTCACCAGATCGATCTCTCCTTCTCCCAGATCGATCTGTCCTCATAACTTCACACTTATTTTAAACACTTAACATATAAATCTCCAATTATCATTCCCCAATTCACTTAGCTCAATAAATTACACTTCAAGTTCATATTACATCATTCAAATATATCTAAAATTCTCAGATCTCACATCCTCCCCACCTTAAAAAGAATTTGGTCCTCCAAATTCAACTCAACTAGTCAAATAGATGGGGGTATTTCTCCTTCATGAGATTCTCTAGTTCCCACGTTGCCTCTTCCATTGAGTGATGTTTTCACAAAACTTTCACTAATGGGATGCTCTTAGTTCTCAGTACCTTCTCTCTTCTATCGAGAATCTGGACGGGTTCCTCAGTGTAGTTCATATCCTCTTGAAGTCCATCTCGTCATACTCTATGACATGAGAAGGGTCTGAGTGGTACTTCCTCAACATAGACACATGAAAAACATTGTGTATTCCGGACATCTGTGGGGGTAATGCCAATCTGTAAGCTACCTCTCCCACTCTCTCAAGAATCTCGAATGGTCCTACGTATCGAGGACTCAATTTCCCTTTCTTCCCAAATCGCTTGATACCCTTACTCGGTGATATTTTCAGAAATACTGAATCACCAACCTCAAACTCAAGTGGCCATCTACGCACATCCGCGTAGCTTTTCTGTCTACTTTGTGCAGCCCGTAACCTCTCACATATGAGTTTCACACTCTGTACGGCTTGCTCAACAGGCTCGGAAGCATTTATCTTTCTGTCACTGACTTCTTCCCAAGCTACAGGGGATCTACACCTCCTACCATATAGAGCCTCAAAAAGTGCCATTCCAATACTCGCATGATAGCTGTTATTGTATGCAAACTCTGCTAGGGGCAGGTGATCATCCCATGATCCCTTAAAATCCATCGTACACGCCCTCAACATATCCTCTAGGGTCTAAATAGTCCTCTTTGACTGACCATCTGTCTGAGGATGATAGGCGGTACTGAACTCAATCGAGATCCCATGGACTCCTGAAACTGGGTCCAAAATCTAGAAGTAAATCGGGAATCTCTATCAGAAGTAATACTCACTGGAGCCCCATTTAATCTAGCTATCTCGCTGACATACAGCTCAGCTAAGGCATCCATAGTATATGTGCTCTTGATGGCAAGGAAGTGGGCACTCTTGGTCAGTCTATCCACTATAACCCATATAGCATCATGACCTCTTCGGGTCCTCGGTAAACCCATAATAAAGTCTATAGTGACATGCTCCCATTTCCATGTACGTACAGGTAAGGGCTGTAGTAGTCCTCCGGGCTTCCGATGCTCAGCTTTCACTTGCTGGCATACTAAACACCTGGCCACATACTCTGCCATGTCTCGCTTCATACCACTCCACCAATACACCTTTCTCAAGTCTCGGTACATCTTAGTACTCCCTGGGTGCATGGTGTATCGCGAGCAGTGAGATTCTCTCAGTATCTGTCTCTTCAGGGTATCATCATCCGGTACACAAATTCATCCTCTGAATCTCAACAATCCATCCTCACTGACTGTGAGATCCGACTGCGAACTCTGTTCAGCTTGGCTAACCATATCTATCAATCTCTGATCACTGCGCTGCCCAGTTCTAATCTGATCCATGATCCTGGGCTCTATTCGCAAGCTAGCCACAAATCCAGTCTCTATCTCTTTAACTCTGATCTGAAGCTCGGCAAACTGCTCCAGTAAATCCCATTCCCTGATCATCATAGCAAATATCATACTCTTCCTGCTTAGGGTATCAGCAACCACATTCGCCTTACCCGGATGATATAGAATCTCGCAGTCATAATCCTTAAGGAGTTCCATCCATCTCCTTTGTCTCATGTTTAACTCTTTCTGATCAAAGAGATATCTCAAACTCTTATGATCAGTGAAGATCTGGAATATTTCCCCATATAAGTAGTGTCGCCAGATCTTCAAAGCAAATACCACAGCGGCTAACTCCAAATCATGCGTGGGGTAATTCCGTTCATGGTCTTTCAACTGTCGTGATCCATATGCGACCACTCTTCCGTGCTGCATAAGCACACACCCCAATCCTTGATGAGATGCATCACTATACATCGAAAATCCTCCTGATCCCTCAGGAATAGTTAACACTGGTGCCGCTGTCAACCTCCTCTTTAATTCCTGAAAACTGAGCTCACATTGATCAGTCCATATAAATGGAGTCTTTTTGCGCGTGAGCTTAGTCAAAGGGGCGGCAATCCGGGAAAATCCTTCCACAAATCTTCTGTAATACCCTGCCAAACCAAGGAAGCTTCATACCTCAGTAACTGTCCTCGGTCTCTCCCAATTAAGCACAGCCTCCACCTTGCTTGGGTCCACTGATACTCCTTCCTCTGAGACTATATGATCAAGGAAAGCTATCTGATCCAGCCAAAACTCACACTTACTAAGCTTTCCATATAATTGCTTATCTCGGAGTATCTGAAGTACTAACCACAGATGCTGTGCATGCTTCTCATACGACCGAGAGTATACCAGGATATCATCAATAAAGACTATCACAAATTTATCCAGATAGTCTCTGAACACCTCATTCATCAATCTCATAAATGCTGTAGGGGCGTTCGTCAATCCAAAGGACATCACCAGAAATTTGTAATGGCCATACCTCGTCCTGAAGGCCGTCTTTGGAATATCTTTTTCCTTGATCCTCAATTGGTGATAGCCTGATCTCAAATCAATCTTAGAAAAGACTGATGCCCCTCTCAGCTGATCAAGTAGATCATCAATCCTAGGCAATGGGTATTTTTTCTTCACCGTGGCTTTATTCAACAACCGATAGTCTACGTATAATCTGAGACTACCATCCTTCTTCTTGACAAATAAAACTGGTGCTCCCTACGGTGAAACACTGGGCCTAATGAACCCTTGATCCAATAACTCCTGTAGTTGTTTCTTCAATTCCTCAAGTTCCACTAATGGCATCTTGTAGGGAGGTTTAGAGATCGGCTGAGTATCTGGTACCAAATCAATGGTAAACTCCAGCTCTCACTCTGGTGGTAAACCTGGTAACTCATCTGGGAAAACATCCAAAAATTCGCAAACCACAGGTATATCCTCAATCCTCGGATGTTCCCGCTCATCGTCTGTTATGAGTGTCTCATAACCTTCACATGAACAATCATATTTAATATTCTCCAAAATAATATTAAAATTCTCAAATTACTTACTAGAATTCCACATATTCATTTCCTCAATATCTCAATCGCACACTATAAGGTTCAGGTAGGGAGAAAGTTACAACCTTAGTGTAGCAATCTAAGCTCACTCGATTGGTTGCCAACCAATCCATTCCCAAAATTACATCAAACCCATGTATATTCAACATGATTAGATTTGCTAACATCACTCTATCTCCCACCTTTATCTCACATCCTCTACAGATTAACTCAGTTCTCTGGGATTCACGCATAGGGGTATTTACATGTAGTATATATTCTAGAGGTTCAAACTTCAAGTTTAATCTACATGCAAAATGCTCAGAAATAAATGAATGCATGGATCCTGAATCAATCAACACATGAGCCTTATGATTACAGATAGAGAGTGTACTTCTTATAGTTTCTGCAGAAGTGTCAGTAGTCTCCTTATCTAGGGCAAACACACGTCCCTGGGTAACAGGTCTCTTTCCTTTCTCTGCAGCAGTGGCCCGTCTCGGGGGATTCACTCTCTGTGGCTGTTGTCTAGTGGGCTCCAATACATGTGGTTTCTAAGGTTGAGGGCAATCCTTCACCATGTGACCCATGTCTCCACATCTAAAACATCCATGGATCGACCCAGTACAACTTCCCTCATTCATTCGGCCACAATTTCTGCAAAACCTTGTCTCTGGCCTGACATCTCGAGGGGTCTCTCTAATGTTAGGGTATCCTCGGGGTCTCTCTAATCTGCCCTTCTGTACCTCAATCCTTCCTCTTCTGAAGGAACCTCTCCGAGCCTCTATTTGGAAAATCACTGGCCTCTTGCCCTTATCTCTATTCACCACTCTGAGCTCATTCTGGGATTGTACCATTTCAATTCCTCTTTCAATCTCTTGTGCTCGTCTCAGAGCATCTCCAAACTTAGTAATACATAGCCCTATCAATCTATCTCTGATGATGGGCTTCAATCCATACACAAATTTCTCTATGCGGAGCTCTTCATTCTTGAAGGTCTCTGGGTCATATCTCAATAGCGTGGTGAATTGGCTCTCATAGTCATCCACAGACATGTCACCCTGTACCAAACTCAAAAACTTGGCTTGTTTCTTTCTCTGTGCGGCTCGTGGTACATATTGGGTCCTAAAGGCTGTCTGGAACTCTTCCCAACCAATCACATCCTGGCGGGACATCAGAATACCCTGGGTAGTACCCCACCAATCTCGAGCTCTCCCTTTCAACATATAGATACTCATACTGACCCTCTCAGCATCGGTGCACCCCAGATAATCAAATATAATTCTCAGCTTCGTCAGCCACTCCTCAGCCTCTGTGGGATCCTTCTTTCCACTAAACGCGGGTGGATTCATCTTTAGAAAATCCTTCAGTCGGACCATACTTCTATCATCAGGCTGAGTGACGGGAGGTGTTGGGGGTATGGGAGGTCCTTGTGGTGGTGTAGGAGTAGTACCCAAGGCATTAACTCCAAAGTGTTGCGCAAATACCGCTGCCATCTGCTCAAAACCTTACCTCACATCGGTCTCAATCCGATTAAATCGAGAGTTAGGACTCTCTGGTTGTGGGAAAGGTGGCGGAGGGGACTCTGCCTGCCTCCTCGAACGACCTCGTCGTCCACTCATTCTCTACCTTAACTCGTCTCCTGCGCGTACATATCAGAATCGATTGACATCTCAATCCTCAATTTCAGTTCATGACCAGATTATTACAAACACTTGGGATGTATTCTATTTCACTTAACCGACACTGACAGTACTAGACACCCTAAGCTCTGATACCAAGAAAACTCTGTCACACCCCAAAAACGTGAAAAATAGGGCAATTTTAAAACTTTTTATTCATTCATTCACAATTAAGAGTGCATTCCTGTGCAGTGTCATACATCATCACCTATATTATACCTCAGGATCTCGTCATTGAATAGTATATATTATATCATATACATTACTTGATCTCAAGTTAATTAATCCTAATACATCCCATACAATGTTATACATCAAGTGTCTGCAATTACAGTAATTGTCTGGGTACATGAAAAGATAAAAGATACCTCAAAATAAAATATATGGCCTGGAGCTCAAGTCCTCCACTAGCCACTACTCCGTACGTCGCAGGACAACCCTTTTCACTTGAAGAAATCTGGAGGGAAAGAAAACAGGGTGAGCTTCTAAATCGCTCAGTAAAGGGGGTAAGGGACTCATTTCATAAACAAAAATGCACATCACAAAATATTTATTTGTATGTAAAACTCATTAATCTCATTTGAAAACCATAGCATGAAAGTACTCAAAACGACATTGTCATGTCTCAAATCATGTGAAAACATGAAGTAAAAAGGCTCAGTCTAGAGCAATAACAATGCATGTGAAAATAATGCGATAAATGCTTTCTCAATTAACGTGATAAAATCACTGTAATAATAATCCACGTGGCACAACCACTAAACACACGTGGCATAGCCACTAAACACACGTGGCATAGCCACTGATTTGGATTCACACGTGGCACAGCCACAGAATAGGGTTTCACGTGCCAACGACCACCAAATATACGTGGCATAGCCACTGGATGGGTGATCTCACGTGGCAACGGCCACCAATTAGGGTTTTCACGTGGCAACGGCCACCAAATAGGGTTTCTCACGTGGCAACGGCCACCAAATAGGGTTTCTCACGTGGCAACGGCCACCAAGTATACGTGGCATAGCCACAAAATAGGTTATTCTCACGTTACTAGAACGGAGAAGAATCGGGCTTACATGCTACCAGAGCAATGCCCGATGTGTACTCAGAATTACACACCTAAGTCTTAATCACATAAGACTAGTTTGCCTTCATGTAGAACTCATAGTGGTTTTTCTCTCATAAAACTCAGTTGAAAACCGTTTTGTACTAACACAAAACATAATAAAACCGAGTTCCAACTGACAAAGCACGCACACATTTCTCAAATCTCAATATTGCCTTAACGTAGAGCCCAGTTATAAACTCATAAAAACATTGGGCTCCAACCGGCTATAAAAATCGCGTGCAATTTTATCACAACACAACACTCAACATGCTTGTTTTATAAATCACAATTCATGCTATAATAGTTTGCAAATCACATACACAAATGGTTTAGTTTCCCTTACCTCTTTGCACCTCGTATAGTGCAATCGTTTCCCCCGTATCACGGACTAGCCTCGCATTCCACTCTGGAACTCCCGAACTGTCCAAACGATGTTAAAACATCAATACTCAATTATCTCATCGACCTCAATTCTCAAAAATCGAGCATAATTGCTCATAACACCTCAAATCTCTTGATTCTCGTAACTCTACCCCAAACTACACTCTCATTCACAACATCTCAACGTTCTACATTTCTCATGCCAATTATCTATGCTAATTCACCACATTGTCTAAATTTCTATTTATAGCTCAAATTCCCAAAATTGCTAAATATCATTATCACTCCAACCACATTGCAATTTCATCAATCCCTAATCATTTCTCAGCTATTTCAACACAATGACAACAACCATTATCATCAAAATCATCTCAGATATCAAGATCGAGGTTTAGAAATTATCCAAAACTTGTGGAGAGCTTATCTCTTGCCTCGATTCGATCCGTCTTTCGATTTCCAAGTATGTTGTTCTCCCTTTGATGAGGAACAACTTTCCTTCTTGCCACAACTTCTGATTTGGCCGAAAATGGGTGCTTTGGATGAGTGAGAAAGCTAGGTTTTGGTAAAAATGGGGGTTGGAAGAGAGAGAAAGTGAGATTGCAGGAGAAAAATAGGGGTTCCTTATATAGGCTGAGGGTAGGAGATCGATCTGGCTCTTGATGAGATCGATCTGCATTTGAATTTTTGGGACGATTTGGGGCAATTTATGCCTAGGAGATCGATCTGTCGAGGGGTGAGATCTATCTTTTTATGGCTTTATGAGATCGATCTGCTCCTTGAGGAGATCGATCTTCTCCCAAACAGAATCATTTGGAGATCGATCTCTTCCTCATGAGATCGATCTTCTCTCAAACAGAATCATAAGGAGATCGATCTTCTTCCATTGGAGATCGATCTGTTCCTTAAATTCCTCATTCCTAGTCATTTTTAACTCACCAGATCGATCTCTCCTTCTCCCAGATCGATCTGTCCTCATAACTTCACACTTATTTTAAACACTTAACATATAAATCTCCAATTATCATTCCCCAATTCACTTAGCTCAATAAATTACACTTTAAGTTCATATTACATCATTCAAATATATCTAAAATTCTCAGATCTAAAATTCCCTTACCTCGATTCATACGCAAACTTATCTCGTCTCGATAATACCTGATCTCTCAGTCCAACTGCGCGTCAACCAAGTCTACAGAATTTCATATAACCACATATTTTGGGTCAATTCACTTATTTTTATCAGTATGTCACATTCTCTGATCAATCTAAAGTATTGGGCCCGTTTTACTTTATTGGACCCAATTGCACCTTAATGAGCCTCGACACATTTTCCAGCCTGTTTCTACTTATTAAATCCCTTCTTCGGGTCTATTGGACTCTCAATACCCATTGGGCTTCGTTCCAAACTCTTTGGATAACCCATATACTATTTACGGTAATTACGTTACAATTCTGAATAATATACCTTTTATACAGAATTAATTCGTAAATTTTGTAAAATAATCGAAACTCTGTATTGAGGATTCTAATTATCGGAATTAAAATGTACTTACCTAATGTTATGCGGGGTACAAAAATCGAAGCTCAATCGGCTCTCGTTCGGGCTCACGTATACGAACTATCGTCGAACTATACAATTTAATATTTAATTTCGGGTTAATTTTCGATTAAATATAATTTAGATAAATTTCTCGGGAATCAAATCGGTTACTTTTGACCTCTTATTGACTTACCCGAAGTCCAGTGTATCCTTGAAAATTCTTCCCCTTTTTCCTTTTTCTCTTTTTCTCTTTTTTTCCCTTCTTTCTTGGCTGAACCGGTTCAATCCGGTTCACCTCTTGCTGAACCGGTCCGTACCGATTCAGGCCTTTTCGCAGTCATTCACGGCGTTTTTGATCGGTTCTCGACTCGTTTCTGGTGCTAATCAGTGCGCCTGCACTGGTCGAGTGTTCGGCTAGGGTCGGGGTTGGCCGAATCACGCCGGTGGCCGTCGGATTCCTCTTCTCCCGCCGCAGCACTCTCCCTCTCGATCCGTCGGATTTCAGTGGTTTTGCCGGTCGATACCGATCGCAGAAGAATTGGCTCCTCCTCCTGAACTCGTCGGTAGCCTCCGTTCAAGCCCAGCCGCCGTAGATCATCGAAATCTACCCCGTTTTCCTCACGGGCTTCTCTTCCTCTGTTCGACGATTTTCGGCCTCCTGACGACGCTCTCCGGCGTCCACAAGATCGCCGACCTCTCCTCTTTCTCCTCAGCTGTTTGTCGGCTTCGTCGGTTGCCGGTAGCCATGGATCGATCGGGTCACGCGCGGGCATCTTCCTCGGTTTCCTTTATTTTTCTCTCTCCCCGATAACTTTTATGATTCTCTCTTTTTTTTTGAATTAATTTAATTTAATTTATTATTTAATTTTATTAATATTTTAATCATTATTTTATTCTAAAAATCTCAAAAATATCTAAAAAATTATATTTTATTCTAATTAATTTATTTAATCTATTTTTCCACTTTTTCGGTATATTTTCTCCATCTTTTCGGGATATTGTCCCGAGCAAAAGTTTTGATTAATTCCAATAAATTCATATCTTGATCAATTTAACGCGAAATTTAATTATTTCTTCGTTATTGATCAATATTCTCAAATCCATTATTTTTAATTAAATTTTCTTATCGAATTTATACCGTCTTTCAGTCTTTTGACCGTTTTAGCCTGGTACGTGTTCGGGATTAATTTAACCTTACTTTCCTTCATACATCCACCATATTTTCTTATTTTAATTTTGTATTTTCGGTTAACTTCATTTCAATCCTTTCTGTTTAGCCTGTGGCCATTTCGGTCCGTATTTGGCTACTTTCGACGTTCACCGAGATTTCATTTCAATCATTTCTTTCATGAACATACTCATTTCGTGTTTTAACTAAATTCGGGTCTTAAATTGTGGGGCCACCTCTTGAGTTCTATGGGAACAAAGTGCCACACAGTCTTTCTATTTTATGAAAGAGTTTTCTGATTTCAAGGAATTCGATTTTATCACTCGATATGAGTTTATGGGTTATAAAACCCAAGAAAGATTTTGAAAGCTCTGTTTTGAGACTATAGGCTTCATGCATAGTTACTTCTTGTGGTGTTTCAGATACACCACTTGGGGTGCCGGTACGTTGGCCCCTTTAGCACTTGACTTAACCTGTGTGGAAGATGTCGTGCTACTGGTGGTTTACAATGATGTTTTGGTAGTATCTCGTGCCCGCGCAGCACGCATGAATGATCCCTGCACGGTGAGTGCCACAGGTGCCTGTGCCCTAGCTATGTGCTAGTATATGATAAGAAATAAGAAGATACTACCCATGTTTATAATTATTATTGCTGTACGAACCTGATCCAGTCTACAGCCCCCTTACCATGGCCATAGGTATGATGACTCTCCACGGAGAATGACACGTATCGCATGACTTAGTTATAGCCTAGTCTCCTCGATTTGATTATGAAAATCGACTATTATGAATGAATATGTGTTTTCATGATTACGAAATATTCATGAAATGTTTATGAAATGATTATGAAATATGCATGAAATGTTTACTAAATGACTATGAAGTATTCATGAAATGTTTACGAAATGATTTATGAAATGTTTATGAAAGGTTTATGAAAAGTTGCAAAACGGTTAAGTATGTGATTTGTTTTCAAGACACGCATGCTTTATGACGATTACGCATGAAATGGAAGTTTATGTATTGCATTAAGTTTCGTTCTATGAACAACTTCAAATGCTTTTATATATTAGAATTGCTGTAAGAATATTTTCTTACTCAGCTTTTCCCCAAAAGCTCACCCCTCTACCTTCAGATCATTTGTAGTGTATCTATAGACGCTAACTGCCGCGTACACGACGTAGGCTCGTGGGAAGAGCTACCATAGGCTACTTTTTGTACACGTAGAAAAGGTATACATTTACATTCCTGTACCAGATATATCTGTACCCACAGACACATATAATAGAAATAATTTGTCAGGATGTAATTTATAAGGAAAACGATGTAAAGAATATGATTCTTGGGATTGGGTTTTAAGAGGATTGATATTAAATCGATATGGATGTATTAATTTGTAAATGTGGATTGGGAAAGTATGCTTGGTAGTTATGGATATTTAAGGTTGTTGGAAAGTTGTTGGAAAGCATGCTTGGTAGTCGCAGATATCTAGGGTTGTCAAAAAACAACTTAATTGCAGGTGGGTAGGCTCATATATAAACCGTTATGCTACCGAAATTTCTATCGGCCATATAAGCTAAAGTATGGAAATTAATTATAATTACGAATAAAGGATTAGGAAAAGTGTTTTAACACTGCATAGGAATACAACCTAAGTGAATAAGGGAATATGTGGGTAATTTAAATTAAAAAAAAATTTATCCCGATTTTCAAGGGTCAAGGGTCGTTACATTTTCTTTCATACTTACCTATCCTCTGATTGTGACCACCACTCCACTAACAATTGGGCTGTTCGTCAATGCCAGTCCCACTATTCATTCACCATATAACTTAAATCCTTATTAAAGTAAAGGTAAACACATGAGTTTTTCACTAATTCTTTCCCATTCATTTATAAGTGTTTACCCGAAAGTTACTTACAAACATGTTACTATGCTATTCTTATTTAGATACAATATGTACAAGTGAATATACCTCAAGTGATGGGCAGCAGCGGATAGCAGGAATGCAGTACTCTGTCACCTCAAAGTCTACTGAAAGAAATCTGTGTAGGAAGATGAAAGGGGTGAGCACATCAAGCTCAGTAAGGCAATCTTACGAACTAGTAGGTAACCATACAACCTAAATGAACGTGGTGCCATGCATAAACCACCATTTCTCCATACATTTCAAAACAGATGCTACAATTCATAATGTCATGTAAAACATGTTCACATATGGATTTCAAAGAGCATGGAAACCTCAACAAGCAATTCAATTTAAATCATTTCATTCTCGTTAAAATTTCATAACACATCGAGGACTCAACCCCTCCCTTGGGTGTTCCTGACTCACACAAAATCATAAAATCAGATGCTTTTCAAAGTAATAATAACATGCGACATAATGAATGTCATGTAAAACCAGTTTACATCACACATGAGTTAAAATAGCATGGAAATAACGTCATGCAAGTTTCAGTTTAAAATGCAGTTTCATTCTCAGCAAAATCATATCTCAATCAGGATCCAACCCCTCCCTCGGGTGATCCAGACTCACACAAAAGTCCACAGAACATGATTCTCAAAAAATCAAGTAATAACATGCGAGACTAGGTAATATATATATCTTATGCAAATAACTAGGACTATGGCCATATCCTCGTGATCCCACTGCTACACGAATCCTGTGTGCAGGGTCTCACCAGTATCGGGAATCACCTCGGGAGGAGGGTCAATCCATCCCATCGGTCCTACCCGATCATTTGCATCTGAAGATGCCACTCATATTCGAAGATGCCACATAATCAATCCCAGCACGATACAGCGTACTCCATGCTACTTGCACGGTACAACGTACTCCATGGACCCACATCTCATAACAATAATCAGGCCTGTCTCAAAATGTACGTGCGAGCATATTTAATCGGCGTGACACACAGTCTACACGACACTCCAAACACGGCTCATCGTATGTCTCATAAAATCAGTGCAAGCGATGCTTCAGCACTCTTATAAAATCAGGGAAACTCTCGTGCGAGCAAAGCTCCAGCACATGTTTCATAAAATCTCATAAGATCTAGTGCGAGCTAAGCTCCAGCACTCTATCAAAATCATGTAAAACTAGTGCAATCTAGGCTCCAACACTGTGTCATAAAAATCAAGTGAAAATCTGGTGCGAGTTAGACTCTAGCACCCTGTCACGAAAATCATTTGAAAATCTGGTGCGAGTTAGTCTCTAACACCTATGCATATAAAATCTAGTCCAAGCCCTTGCTCCAGCACTAATGCATGCATCACACAAATCAAAACTCGTGCGAGCTGAGCTCTAGCACATCACATTTTCATAAAATCACGTAAGCGGCTCTGTTATCTCAAAACAATTTCCAAAAGAAATCATATTGTTGAAAATATGCAATGTTGTGCATTTTTATTTAAAAGTTAGCCAGCCTACCCATACTTGTGTCAAAACACCTCAAAAACAAGCAGTAACATCTTGTTTTTGCTCCTCCCAACTTTTCCTAATTTTGAAAATTTTACCCTTCACAGGCTATTTTGGTCATTTACCCATCCGAGCACCAAAATTCTTATTTTAAATCTAGACCCTTCAGACAATTTTAGGGAATGTAAATGAGGTCAAAATTGCCTAAAGTTACCTCTAGCAGTCCGTAAAATTCCCTTACCTGGAATCACGAGCGAACTTATCCCGTCTTGACTGTACCAGGTCTTTCAGTCCAATTCGCTCCAAACCAAGTCTATGGAGCTGTATATATCCAAGTGTTTAGGTCAGTTCTAATATACTTATCACTATTTCACTCTTACTGATCGAATCTAAAGCACTGAACCCGTTTTACTTTGTTGGGCCGATTGCACCTTAATGGACCTCGACCCCTTTTTCAGCCCATTTCTACTTATTAAATCCCTTCTTTAGGTCTATTGGGCTCATTGGGCCTATCAATGCCCATTGAGCTTCGTTCCAAACTCTTTGGATAGCCCGTATATCATTTACAACAATTAATTCAAAAATTTAAATATAATTTATTTTATGTAGAAATTAAACCAAAATTCTCAAAATAAATTCCAATTACGCCATAATCATACGTTTGTCGTAAATGAGCTTTACTTACCGAAATTATGCGAGAGTGCACAAATCGAAGTTCGATCGGCTCACATATGCGATTTATCGTCGAACTGCACAATTTTATATTTAATTTCAGGTTAATTTTTGATCAAATATAATTTTAAATTCAATTCTCGAAAATCAATTCGATCAATCTGACTGCGTATCGGCTTACCCGAATTTTTGAGGTATTCTCGGGGATTTGTTCTCCCCCTTTTTCTTTTTTTTTCTTTTCTTTTTCCTTTTTCTTTTTTTCTTCTTTTTCTCCTTTTTCTCCTTAGTTGAAACGTTGCCATTTGCTCTCCTCACCGTTGTCGGCGTTCCCGATTGTTTCGTCGGTCGCTACCGGTACCAACAGAACCGGCTTGTCATCCCGATCACACCGGTACCCTCCGATCACACCCAGCTGCTGTGGATCGTCGAAATCGAGCTCCTTTTTCCCGTCGGCTTCACCTCTTCCTTTTGTCGGACTCCGGCGTCGATACGACGGGTTGCCGATGCCGATGGGTTCACTTGAAGCTCCTCTTCCTTCTCCGGCCTTCGCTTGTCCTCGTCAGACGTCGGTGGTTTGTCGGCTTCTCGGACGCACCAAGCTTCGGTTTCTGTTCTCTTTCTTCAGTTTCCTTTCGCGTTTTCTGATTTCAATTTTTGTTTTTTTAATTTATTTTATTACTATATTTATAATTTATTTTATTATTATTTTAATCATTAAAATATTATAAAAATCCCAAAATATCAACAAAAAATCTTATTTTATTCATTTAATCAATAAATGAATTTATCTGTCTTATTTTGTCTTTTCGGTATTTTTTTCTAATATTTTCGGGATAATTTTTCGAGGTGAAAATTTCGATTAATTCTAATAATTCATATCTTGATTAAATTGGACTCGAAATTAAATATTTTCCTCATTATTGATCAAGATTTCTCAATTCCATATTTTTTAAAATTTTCTTATCGAATTTACACCAGATTTCTCATTTAAAATTCGTATCTATGTCCAGACAATTCAAATCTCATAAATTTAATTTGAAATTCCTTAACTGTCCGTTTTCAAATTTTACGTACATTCAACCACTTCATTCAATTTATATGATCAAAATCATACGTCTTATGATTCCATTAACATATAACAATATCCATACAATGTGTGAATCATACGATAAAAATCAGGTCTTACATAATCTCCCCCACTTAAGAAATTTGGTCCTCTAAATTAGAACCAATTTAGTCTATAAACCACTCAGGATATTTCACACATATCATACTCTTACTCTCCAGCTCCTATTTAAATTCCTCTGAAGTGTAATACTGCCGAAGGACTTTAATTAGGGAGAACATCTTAAACCTCAACACCTTCTCCTTCCTGTTTAATACCCGAATCTCATTATACCTTTAGAAAGAGAAATTTTGAAACACACTGATTCACTCTCGATGAATCCTCACGATCCCCATATCTTGTTAGCATAGCTTTTCTATCTATTCTGAGGTGTTCTCATTCTATCACGATCAGCTGAACACCATCAGAGGCTTATTATACTAGATCGGGAGAAATTTTCTATCTGTCACCCACTTCTTTCTATTCATTCGGAAAAGTAACCCTTACGGCCAAACAATGCTTCACACAATGCCATATTGATACTCGAGTGATAACTATCGTTGTGGACAATTTAGCTATTAACAAATGATCATTCTAGGAGCTTCTAACATCAATTGCACACGTTCTCATCATATCCTCCAAAAATCGTACAGTCCTCTCTGACTGACCATCTGTTTGAGGACGGAACGTTGTGCTCACACTCAACTAGGTTCCTATGGCTTCCTGGAACATGTTCCCAGAAGTGGGAAGTGAAGCGGCAATCCCTATCTGATATAGTACTCCCTGGAATGCAACCTATTGTTCCATAATCTTCTTACTTAAATAAATCAGCTCACGCATTCAAAGTATCTATGGCTTTCATATCCAGAAAGTGGGTAGACTCAATCAATCTATCGACCATCACTCAAATAGCCTCGTGATTCCTAAGGTGTCAGACCCGTATTTTATGTAGCCTGTTCCTTATGATTCCTATGTGTATGAACACTCTATTATTATAGTTGAATCATAAGAAGAGTATCTACTAGATTTAAAGAGTATGTGAAATGATTTAACACGTATAAGCTACATAAAAGCCTAATGTGAGCTATAAGAGTCACAGGCTAAATTGAGTGGATCTGAATCATTCTGACTGAAAATAAGAACTTAAAATAAGGAAATATAAAGAGCGCTAGCCGATACGTTTACTTCGAGGAGGAGAGCTGTCAGGACCCGTTCTCAATCCATGACTTAACCAAAAACCACTACAAATTTTTCGCATTTTAACTTACCTTTCCTCTCTTCGATGGTTGGGCTGTGATTCAGTGTCAGAATCCTCGCTTACCACATTATCCATTATCATACATACATGTCAATATACTGTTACTGACTGTAACTGCTTTTATAATACATGTGAGATTTTATAAAATAAAACACAAATACATTCCCCATAATATATATCATATACATCACTGTGCTGTTTTTATGTTTAGATATATAACCGTACAAAATCTGTATACCTGGCGGTCGATAGGAACTAGCAGTGGACTCAGGAATACTATCCCTGAACAGCTCTCGCTCTACTGCTGATGTTCTGTAGAGAGATGTAAAGAAAGGGGGTGAGCATACAACGCGCTCAGTAAGGAAATCAGGCAAGCAAGTAAATATCTACACTATCTACTCAAAATAATGCTATGCCTTGAAAACATTATTTCCTTAACTCACTTTAAAAGCATGTCTTTAAATATATATATATGTATACTTGTACAGATTAAATCTTATGTACAGAATTCATGCTTTCTTTCTCAAATGTAGGCATGTAGTGCAAAACAATGCATCTTTATATAAATCATGCCTTTAGGAAAATCATGCCATGTATATTTAAATCACAGTAAATATGGCATTTAAATAATTCACATCACAAAATCGGAGTCTGACCCATCCCCCAGGTCTATCCGCAATTTAAATCAGTCAATCAAGTGATATATCATGTGAGACTCAGTGGTGAAAATGTAAATAGTATCCTGGACTATGATCATATCCGACATGTGTTCCCAAGCAACACAGTACTCGGTGTACGGGGCATCACTGTTGAATAAGGCCACCATTAAGAACAAGTACCCCCTTCCAAGAATCGATGATTTATTGGATCAGCTCCAGGGAGCCGAAGTATTTTCTAAGATAGATCTGCGGTCAGGGTATCATCAATTGAGAATCAGGAGTGGAGATATACCCAAGACAGCATTTTGTACCCGTTGTGGCCACTACGAGTTTTTGGTGATGCCATTCGGATTGACGAATGCTCCCGCAGCATTTATGGCATTGATGAATGACATATTCAAGCCATACCTGGACAAGTTTGTGATTGTTTTCATAGATGATATTTTGGTGTATTCCAAGTCCAGGGAAGATCATGGGGAGCACTTGAGGATAGTTCTGCAGACCCTCCGAGAGAGAGAGTTGTATGCCAAACTCAGCAAGTGTAACTTTTGGTTGGAACAGATCTCATTTCTGGGGCATGTCGTGTCAAAGGATGGGGTATCAGTGGATCCATCCAAGATAGAGGCAGTTGTGCAGTGGGAATAGCCCAAGACAGTAACTGAGATCAGGAGTTTTCTGGGATTGGCAGGATATTATCGGAGATTTGTAGAGGGTTTCTCCAGACTAGCTGCTCCGTTGGCACGCCTCACGCGTAAGGATGTTAAGTTTACATGGGATGAGGCATGTGAGAGGAGTTTTGAGGAGCTTAAGCGTCGATTGACGACTGCTCCAGTTCTCACCATTCCTACCAGCTCAGGAGGATTCTCGGTGTATACGGATGCATCACACCAGGGACTGGGCTGTGTGCTTATACAGGATGGGAAGGTAGTTGCCTATGGATCTAGACAGTTGAAAGATCATGAGAGGAACTACCCGACACATGATATGGAGTTGGCGGCTGTAGTATTTGCATTGAAAATATGGCGCCACTATCTCTATGGTGAGAAATTTCAGGTGTTCACAGATCATAAGAGCCTTAAGTACCTGTTCTCGCAGAAAGAGCTGAATATGAGACAGAGGAGATGGCTCGAACTCTTGAAAGACTATGATTGTGAAATCATGTACCACCCAAGTAAGGCAAATGTAGTTGCCGATGCTTTGAGTAGAAAGAACCTTGGGTTGGTGTCTTATATGATGGTACGGGAACATGAATTGTTAGAACACTTTGCGAACCTCAGTTTGGATGTAACCCCACCTGGATCTGAGAGACTTGAGATCATGGCTAGTTTGAGACTAGAGCCAGAGTTGATTGGCCGTATTCGGCAAGCCCAGCAGAGCGATCGATGGTGTATCGATTGGCTGAGGCATATACATATAGGTGTGGGTATTGATTTTGAGCAGAGTGCTGATGGCTTATTGAGGTTCAGAGGCAGAGTATGCGTTCCCAGGGATCCTAAGATCAGAAGAATGATTTTATCAGAGGCTCACTCATCGAAGTATACGATACATCCGGGAAGTACCAAGATGTATCAAAACCTTCAGAAGGTTTATTAGTGGTCTGGAATGAAGAGAGACATTGCTAAATATGTCGCTAAGTGTCTCGTTTGTTAGCAAGTGAAGGTAGAGCATCAGAAGCCTGTAGGATTATTGCAGCCTCTACCGATACCGACATGGAAGTGGGAGCATGTCACCATGGATTTTGTGATGGGGTTGTCGAGGACCCGTAGAGGTCATGATGCCATATGGGTTATTGTGGACCGGTTGACTAAGTCCGCCCATTTCTTGGCTATGAGAGCTACCGATACGCTGAGTCAGTTGGCGAACCTGTATATTCGAGAGATAGTACGGCTACATGGTGTACCAGTGAGCGTTGTTTCTGATAGGGATGCCCGCTTCACTTCCCATTTCTGGGAACATTTTCAGGAAACGCTGGGGACCCGACTGAGTTTTAGCACCGCTTTTCATCCTCAGACAGATGGGCAGTCAGAGAGGACTATACAGACCCTCGAGGATATGTTGAGAGCATGTGTGCTGGATTTTAGAGGCTCCTGGGATGACCACCTGCAGTTAGCCGAGTTCGCTTATAATAATAGCTATCATGCTAGTATCGAGTTGGCACCCTATGAGGCATTATACGGGCGTAGATGCCGTTCCCCTATTGGATGGGAAGAGGTTGGTGACAGACAGATTTTTGCTCCGGACTTAGTGCAGCAGACATCTGAGGACGTCCATTTGATATGTGAGAGATTGCGGACAGCTCAGAGCCGGCAAAAGAGTTATGCTGACAAGAGACGAAGACCACTGGAGTTTGATGAGGGTGAGTCGGTGTTTCTGAGGGTATCACCATCGAAGGGTATTATGAGATTTGGTAAGAAGGGCAAGCTGAGCCCTAGATATATCAGACCCTTCGAGATTTTGGAGAGAGTGGGAGATAAGGCGTATAGATTGGCATTGCCACCGGACTTGGCAAATGTCCACAACGTCTTCCACGTCTCGATGCTTCGGAAGTATCACCCGGACCCGGCACACGTGATAAGATATGAGCCGTTGGAGCTCCATGAGAGTATGACGTATGTTGAGAAGCCGGTTCGGATATTGGATAGAAAAGAAAAAGTGTTGCGGAATAAGACAATTCCCTTGGTGAAAGTTCTTTGGCAACATCACACGGCGGAAGAGGCCACGTGGGAATTGGAGAACTTGATACGGGAGAAGTACCCCCAACTTTTTGAAAAGTGACTTGGTTCTAATTTGGAGGACCAAATTCCTTGAAGGAGGGGAGAATGTAAGATCCCGCATATGTATAAGGGTAATGTGTGTAATTGGATCAAATAATATGATTCGACTTGTAATGTAAAGTATGATTGATGTAAGTCCATGGATTCAATGTATGTATGTGTAATATAAATTGTAACGTACATACAAGTTTCATTGAGTATGAATACGAAGAAATGAGTTCTAGCAAGTGATGGATGTGATTGAGACTCAAGATGAGTAGTGTGGTAAAATGGAATGGAGTTATGCTTCCATTTGGTTTTATGTAGCATACATTTGAACATACAATGAATGCACACAAGTTTCAATGTGCATAAGGTATGAATGGATGCCATTTTCAAGTTATAAAGGTGGATGGATGAGAAAATGGCCATGGCAATAGATTAAGGATGTGTTGGTATGAGTTGCAGCAAAGAAACTGCAGGAAATCTGGAAAACATGAGGTCCAGATCGATCTCATAGGATGAGAGATCTGGAAGAGCCAGAATGCTCTTAATTGGGCGAAAGAATAGAGCAGATCGATCTCCAATGGAGCCAGATCGATCTGCCAAGCATTCTGTAGTGAAAAGATCGATCCTCAAGCACCCAGATCGATCTCCTTAGCTCTCTGTTTGGGACCAGATCGATCTCATGCTTCGACAGATCGATCTCAGGCTTCAACAGATCGATCTCATTGCTTCGACAGATCGATCTCAGGCTTAAAAATGCCGTAAAAAAGAGAGATTTTAAGGGACCAGATCGATCTCCTCTTGGACCAGATCGATCTCCTCAAGCCATTTCTATTTAAGGAGAGCTAAAAATCTGGAAATCTCGAAAAAAACATTTAACCTCACAATCTCAACTCAAAAACCTAACTTTCCCTCTCTAAAATTAACCATTTTCAGTGAGATTTGAAGAGAGATCATTAGAGGCAAAGTTGTTCCTATCAAAGAGAAGAACAACATAGTGAGAGGGCATTGTCCCATTCTTGGAATTGAAGGAGTTAAGGGCATTACCAATTGGTGCAAGAAGAGAAATCATATTGGTAAGATTCTAACACTCCAATCCAAATGCATTAGCTATTTAATTGATTTTGGAGTTGATTGATATGAGTATTGATGGATAAACTACCTAGGAATGTAGTGGAATTGGTGTGACCTAGAAATCTAAAATGGGTATAATGTGAGGATATGTGGGATTGAATGAGCCTATGATTTATGGCATGCTAAAGTTGTTATTGGGGTAATGTTTATGATTTTAGATGGTTAGATGGAATTACTTGGTGAGTTGGAGGAATTGTGAAAATGGGTATGTATATGAGTGATAAATGCCATAGTGAGGGAATTCATGAAATATGAACACTATGAGCTCAATGTCGATTTAATATCGATTTTGAATAAGTTAATAGGCCTAAGAAGATCCATAGACTCGAGTTATGGATAAAGTAATGAAACGAGGCCAAATAAGCTTTAATAGAGGCTATAGATTAAATTGACTATAGCAAGCACAAGGGTTGCAATATATGGATCGAATATAATGCGGGATACGATTTTGTGCAGTCCCGAAGAGTTCGTTGAAGGCGAATCGAACCGTACAAGTAAGCAGCTTAAGGAAGTGGAATCACGCATCGCGATTCCAGGTAAGGGAATTTTGTGAGTATATAGAGGTAGCTGCTCGTACTTTGAACTTGTGGGTGAATATTGGGTGTTGTATGAAATGTATGAATTGCTCAAATAAATGATTGATGGTATTCGTGAATGATGATGAGTATATGCGTGGTTTTGGATTTGAAGTGGATTTTATGAAATGGGATAGTAAGGCTAATAATTGCATAAATCTAATGTTTTGATGTTTTTCCAAAACGAATTGCTTGGTTTTAAGCAAGCTTGTAGATAGGTCGGCTAGTATTGTATTGTTGTTGTGGAAAAAGCATTTGTGAGTGCTAAACCCGAATTGCCGGGATTGATAAATTGTATATGAGCCGCCTATCACATTTGTATGACATAAATCGCGCTAGAGCCTCGCTCGCGCTGGATTTCTATGTTTTCATTTGTATGAAACGTGCTGGAGCCTAGCTCGCACCTTGATTTGGAAACTATAATTGATATTTATAAACCGTACTGGAGCTTCTGCTCGTACGTGGATTTTGAGTGGTTGTCTTATGAGTATAACCGTACTAGAGCTATGCTCGTACGTGCCTCTTTATGAGAAGATGCATGATGCATGAGTCGTGCTAGAGCTTTGCTCGCACAAGTTTGCACGAGGGGATACGTATAAGGTTGTGAAAGTGGGTAAGATCCTTAAGCCTTACATCCTTAAGCCAACATCCTTAAGCCCAAAGAGGCGGGGAGGCTCTGTTAGGCGGGGAGGCTCTCTTACGGTGGGATCCTTAAGCCAACATCCTTAAGCCCAAAGAGGCGAGGAGGCTCTGTTAGGCAGGGAGGCTCTCTTACATAGGTACGGTAAAGGTAAGATCCTTAAGCCCTACATCCTTAAGCTAACATCCTTAAGCCAACATCCTTAAGCCCAAAGAGGCGGGGAGGCTCTGTTAGGCGGGGAGGCTCTGTTAAGTGGGGAGGCTCTGTTCGGTGGGGAGGCTCTCTTATGGAAAGGATCCTTAAGCCCTACATCCTTAAGCTAACATCCTTTAGCCCGAGGAGGCAGGGAGGCTCTGTTAGGCGGGGAGGCTCTGTTCGGCAGGGAGGCTCTCCTTCACGGAATATGGAAAACTCTTGGTATGGGGTAGATAAGACCTAGGAATGGCACCCCCAATCACGATATGAGTTTGCGGAGTATGCTGTACCGTGTATATCACATGGAGTACGATGTACCGCATGATGGTTATGTGATGAGAAAGTCTGGCGAGGGATAATCCATCCTCGTGTCAGCATGATACCCCACACACCTGGATGCGTGTGGTCTGGGATGATTTATGATATAATGGTTCACATAGGCACTTTGATATAGTGACCTAGATTTATACACATGCGTGAATTGTGGAATGAAAATGTGGTTGTGATGGTGAGTTGATATTGGTGGTGTTTATGGTGTTGGTTTAAAAAGGAAGTTTCTTAAAGAATTGCCCTTTTATGAATTTAAATGAGATTGAGCATGAGATGATTTATACATGATGTTTCTACCATGTTTTATATGCCAATGCACATGATTTTGATACATGATATATATGTATATTTACTTGGCATAGTTTTATTCCTCATGCTCCTACCATAAATGATTTATGCATAACACTATCAGCATGTAGATAGAGTAGTTATCTACCATGCTTGCATTATTGCCTTACTGAGCGTGTGGTTGCTCATCCCACTCTATTTTCCCCCTACAGAGCGTGCATAGTAGCCCAGTGAGGACTGAGGCGTATTATTTTGGACTCCGCTGCATCTCCATCGCTAAGAGGTATATACACAGTGATTCTTTTTGTATCTAAACAATGTAAAAGCACAGTATTCTTTTGAGTTGTACTTATGGGGGATGTAGATGTCAGTAAAACATGTATTCGTATAAATACACGATTAAATGCACATGTACGACATCGTTTTAATTAATTGAGAATGAATGAGATGTGGTGATTATTATTGGCTCACAGCCCAACAGTGTGTGGTGAGTTTAGTTCACGACCGGGTAAGGTAACAGTAAAACGCAAAAAATTTTCAGTGATTTTCGGTTAAAGAGAATGGAATTGGGTCGTGACAGAGATTGGTATCAGAGCTGTGTTGGCCTGATGTGAGTTATTAATAAAACGTAGGAAAATACATCCCCATAGTATTGTGCTTTTGTTTAGATATAACTGTGTATACCGTGATGGATTGAGCTTAATGAATTATTATAATATAGGAAGTTAGGCACTATGCCAGTTACACGCCAAGGTAGAGGGGCGAGAGCACGTGCTAGAGGCCGTAGAGGCAGGCTTGAGAGCCGTGCGGAGCCACAGACTGAGCAGGCTCCACAGAACCCTGCTGAGAGAGCAGAGGATACTGAGGCTTGCTTCGCTAGATTAGAGCTGAGTATTGAGAGTTGGGTGGAGATAGTCACACAGGCATTGGGCGCCGGTGACAGACGAGGTCCCGCGACACAGCCTACTACTGAACAGGCAGCTGCAGAGGCGGAGAGACCTCAGACTGCTGAGACAGCTACAGTTACACCACCTCCAGCTCAGGATATAGCTTCTTCTATCGTTCCACAGTAGAGCGGTAGTGATTTGGGTTATGACTGCGACTTGAGCAGGCTGCGAGAGTTTCAAGCGCTAAAACCCCCAGTGTTTAGAGGGGTGAAGGACCCAGTGATTACGGAGGATTGGGTGTATGAGATGGAGAAACTGTATAGGTTTTTCTGATGCACTTCAAGTGAGAAGGTTGCCTTTGCCGTGTTTATACTGAAAGGCAAGGCCGAGCATTGGTGGAGGTCCACCGAGGTTATTTTGAGGGCCAGACACTCTGAGATCTCGTGGGAGATATTTCTAGAGGCCTTCAGGAGACAGTATATTCCAGCTACCGTACAGAGGAAATTGCGGATGAAATTTATGAACTTGGTTCAGGGGAATAGAACTGTGGACGAGTATGAGTCCAAGTTTATGTCATTGGGGAGATATGACCCTGACACGATGGGTAGTGAGACCCGAAAGATTCAGAAGTTCATGGATGGATTGAAATTGGCCATCCGGACTAAGCTAGCTCCCTTCGATATTGTGACTTATGAGGAGGCTGTACATAAGGCTCAGTTATGTGAACAAGACTTTGAGCGAAATGCCTCCGAGCTTGGGAGAGTCAGTGTTAGAAAGGACAAGGATCGGAAGAGATCCGGGTTTGGAAGAGTGGCCAAGAGAGATGGCCAATGATTTTTTGAGAAGAGGCCAAAGATTGAGGAGGTACGGGAGAGAGCCGCTAGACCTCCCGTATACCCAGCCTTGACTGCGCCAAGGGGTATGACTATTGGAGGACCACGACCTACTACTGATCAGTGTAGGAGATGTGGGAGATTTCATAGGAATAGGCCCTGTCTGATGACCCCTATGGTGTGTTTTAGATGCGAGAGACCAGGACATATGGCTAAGCATTATCCCGAGAAGATGGAGATTGCCCCACAGAAGGGCAAGGAGCCTGAGGGAGCTCCAGTTGAGATAGCAGCCCCGAGGAGGAGGGCTACAGCTGAGGAAAAAGGGAAACAGGCTGCAGGTGTGAGCAGAGGAAGAGTACATGCACTGGACCAGGACAATGCAGACGCATCGACAGATGTGATTAAAGGTACCATCCGAATCTTTGATTTAGAAGCATTGGTATTATTTGATCCTGGTGCCACGCATTCTTTCATATCACCTTCCTTTGCACATAAATTGTTGAAATATGTGAAACCAACATTGTTGGATAAAATGTTAATGATTTCCACACCCATGAATGATAGTCAATTGACTGAGCATGTATGTAAAGATTGCAAGTTAAAGATAGATGGGAAGGAAATGATAGCCAATCTGATTTTATTGAATATGAATGATTTTGATGTAATTTTGGGAATGGATTGGTTGGCTACCAATCGGGTCGTTATGGATTGTCATGCCAAGGCATTGATATTTTCAGGATTAGACAACCTTATTGTAAATTTTGATGAAAAGAAATGATATGAAAATAACATGTTTGTTGTAAATAAAGGAGTATGATTTTAAATGTATACTGCTTGAGAGATAAATTATTGCTTATGATAAATATTGAATGTGGAGTGATGGTTTATGTTACTAACGATGGAGAGGATAATGTGAAGGGTTCATTGCCTATGTGGTCGATATAGATGAGGCACACCCGGAATTGAGGGACATACCCGTAATTACGAATTTCCCTGATGTCTTTCCGGACGAATTACCAGGACTACCACCTGGAAGGGAAATGGAATTTTGCATTGAGTTAGTGCCTGATACAGAGCCGATATCGAAACCACCCTATAGAATGGCTCCGATAGAATTGGAAGAGCTGAAGAAACAGCTGCAAGAGTTGCTGGAGAAGGGGTTTATTAGACCGAGTGTCTCACCTTGGGGAGCACCGGTTCTATTTGTAAGGAAGAAGGATGGAAGCCTCCGACTGTGTATAGATTACCGGTTGTTAAACAAGGCCACCATTAAGAACAAGTACCCCCTTCTAAGAATCGATGATTTGTTGGATCAGCTCCAGGGAGCCGAAGTATTTTCTAAGATAGATCTGCGGTCAGGGTATCATCAATTGAGAATCAGGAGTGGAGATATACCCAAGACAGCATTTCGTACCCGTTATGGCCACTACGAGTTTTTAGTGATGCCATTCGGATTGACGAATGCTCCCGCAGCATTTATGGCATTGATGAATGACATATTCAAGCCATACCTGGACAAGTTTGTGATTGTTTTCATAGATGATATTTTGGTGTATTCCAAGTCCAGGGAAGATCATGGGGAGCACTTGAGGATAGTTCTGCAGACCCTCCGAGAGAGAGAGTTGTATGCTAAACTCAGCAAGTGTAACTTTTGGTTGGAACAGATCTCATTTCTGGGGCATGTTGTGTCAAAGGATGGGGTATCAGTGGATCCATCCATGATAGAGGCAGTTGTGCAGTGGGAACAGCCCAAGACAGTAACTGAGATCAGGAGTTTTTTACGATTGGCAGGATATTATCGGAGATTTGTAGAGGGTTTCTCCAGACTAGCTGCTCCGTTGACACGCCTCACGCGTAAGGATGTTAAGTTTACATGGGATGAGGCATGTGAGAGGAGTTTTGAGGAGCTTAAGCGTCGATTGACGACTGCTCCAGTTCTCACCATTCCTACCAGCTCAGAAGGATTCTCAGTGTATACGGATGCATCACACCAGGGACTGGGCTGTGTGCTTATGCAGGATGGGAAGGTAGTTGCCTATGGATCTAGACAGTTGAAAGATCATGAGAGGAACTACCCGACACATGATTTGGAGTTGGCGGCTGTAGTATTTGCATTGAAAATATGGCGCCACTATCTCTATGGTGAGAAATTTCAGGTGTTCACAGATCATAAGAGCCTTAAGTACCTGTTCTCGCAGAAAGAGCTGAATATGAGACAGAGGAGATGGCTCGAACTCCTGAAAGACTATGATTGTGAAATCATGTACCACCCAGGTAAGGCAAATGTAGTTGCCGATGCTTTGAGTAGAAAGAACCTTGGGTTGGTGTCTTATATGATGGTACGGGAACATGAATTGTTAGAACACTTTGCGAACCTCAGTTTGGATGTAACCCCACCTAGATCTGAGAGACTTGAGATCATGGCTAGTTTGAGACTAGAGCCAGAGTTGATTGGCCGTATTCGGCAAGCCCAGCAGAGCGATCGACGATGTATCGATTGGCTGAGGCATATACAGATAGGTGTGGGTATTGATTTTGAGCAGAGTGCTGATGGCTTATTGAGGTTCAGAGGCAGAGTATGCGTTCCCAGGGATCCTGAGATCAGAAGAATGATTTTATCAGAGGCTCACTCATCGAAGTATACGATACATCCAGGAAGTACCAAGATGTATCAAAACCTTCGGAAGGTTTATTGGTGGTCTGGAATGAAGAGAGACATTGCTAAATATGTCGCTAAGTGTCTCGTTTGTCAGCAAGTGAAGGTAGAGCATCAGAAGCCTGCAGGATTATTGCAGCCTCTACCGATACCGACATGGAAGTGGGAGCATGTCACCATGGATTTTGTGATGGGGTTACCGAGGACCCGTAGAGGTCATGATGCCATATGGGTTATTGTGGACCGGTTGACTAAGTCCGCCCATTTCTTGGCTATGAGAGCTACCGGTACACTGAGTCAGTTGGCGAACCTGTATATTCGAGAGATAGTACGGCTACATGGTGTACCAGAGAGCATTGTTTCTGATAGGGATGCCCGCTTCACTTCCCATTTCTGGGAACATTTTCAGGAAGCGCTGGGGACCCGACTGAGTTTTAGCACCACTTTTCATCCTTAGACAGATGGGCAGTCAGAGAGGACTATACAGACCCTCGAGGATATGTTGAGAGCGTGTGTGCTGGATTTTAGAGGCTCCTGGGATGACCACCTGCAGTTAGCCGAGTTCGCTTATAATAATAGCTATCATGCTAGTATCGGGATGGCACCCTATGAGGCATTATACGGGCGTAGATGCCGTTCCCCTATTGGATGGGAAGAGGTTGGTGACAGACAGATTTTTGCTCCGAACTTAGTGCAACAGGCATCTGAGGACGTCCATTTGATATGTGAGAGATTGCGAACAGCTCAGAGCCGACAAAAGAGTTATGCTGACAAGAGACGAAGACCACTGGAGTTTGATGAGGGTGAGTCGATGTTTCTGAGGGTATCACCATCGAAGGGTATTATGAGATTTGGTAAGAAGGGCAAGCTGAGCCCTAGATATATCGGACCCTTCGAGATTTTAGAGAGAGTGGGAGATAAGGCGTATAGATTGGCATTGCCACCGGACTTGGCCAATGTCCACAACGTCTTCCACGTCTCGATGCTTCGGAAGTATCACCCGGACCCGACACACGTGATAAGATATGAGCCATTGGAGCTCCATGAGAGTATGACGTATGTTGAGAAGCCGGTTCGGATATTGGATAGAAAAGAAAAAGTGTTGCGGAATAAGACAATTCCCTTGGTGAAAGTTCTTTGGCAACATCACACGGCGGAAGAGGCCACGTGGGAATTGGAGAACTTGATACGGGAGAAGTACCCCCAACTTTTTGAAAAGTGACTTGGTTCTAATTTGGAGGACCAAATTCCTTGAAGGAGGGGAGAATGTAAGATCCCGTATATGTATAAGGGTAATGTGTGTAATTGGATCAAATAATATGATTGGACTTGTAATGTAAAGTATGATTGATGTAAGTCCATGGATTCAATGTATGTGTGTGTAATATAAATTGTAAGTACATACAAGTTTCATTGAGTATGAATACGAAGAAATGAGTTCTAGCAAGTGATGGATGTGATTGAGACTCAAGATGAGTAGTGTGGTAAAATGGAATGGAGTTATGCTTCCATTTGGTTTTATGTAGCATACCTTTGAACATACAATGAATGCACACAAGTTTCAATGTGCATAAGGTATGAATGGATGCCATTTTCAAGTTATAAAGGTGGATGGATGAGAAAATGGCCATGGCAATAGATTAAGGATGTGTTGGTATGAGTTGCAGCAAAGAAACTGCAGGAAATCTGGAAAACATGAGGTCCAGATCGATCTCATAGGATGAGAGATCGATCTGGAAGAGCCAGAATGCTCTTAATTGGGCGAAAGAATAGAGCAGATCGATCTCCAATGGAGCCAGATCGATCTGCCAAGCATTCTGTAGTGAAAAGATCGATCCTCAAGCACCCAGATCGATCTCCTTAGCTCTCTGTTTGGGACCAGATCGATCTCATGCTTCGACAGATCGATCTCATGCTTCGACAGATCGATATCATTGCTTCGACAGATCGATCTCAGGCTTAAAAATGCAGTGAAAAAGAGGGATTTTAAGGGACCAGATCGATCTCCTCTTGGACCAGATCGATCTCCTCAAGCCATTTCTATATAAGGAGAGCTGAAAATCTGGAAATCTCGAAAAAAACATTTAACCTCACAATCTCAACTCAAAAACCTAACTTTCCCTCTCTAAAATCAACCATTTTCAGTGAGATTTGAAGAGAGATCATTAGAGGCAAAGTTGTTCCTATCAAAGAGAAGAACAACATAGTGAGAGGGCATTGTCCCATTCTTGGAATTGAAGGAGTTAAGGGCATTACCAATTGGAGCAAGAAGAGAAATCATATTGGTAAGATTCTAACACTCCAATCCAAATGCATTAGCTATTTAATTGATTTTGGAGTTGATTGATATGAGTATTGATGGATAAACTACCTAGGAATGTAGTGGAATTGGTGTGACCTAGAAATCTAAAATAGGTATAATGTGAGGATATGTGGGATTGAATGAGCCTATGATTTATGGCATGCTAAAGTTGTTATTGGGGTAATGTTTATGATTTTAGATGGTTAGATGGAATTACTTGGTGAGTTGGAGGAATTGTGAAAATGGGTATGTATATGAGTGATAAATGCCATAGTGAGGGAATTCATGAAATATGAACACTATGAGCTCAATGTCGATTTAATATCGATTTTGAATAAGTTAATAGGCCTAAGAAGATCCATAGACTCAAGTTATGGATAAAGTAATGAAACGAGGCCGAATAAGCTTTAATAGAGGCTATAGATTAAATTGACTATAGCAAGCACAAGGGTTGCAATATATGGATCGAATATAATGCGGGATACAATTTTGTGCAGTCCCGAAGAGTTCGTTGAAGGCGAACCGAACCGTACGAGTAAGCAGCTTAAGGAAGTGGAATCACGCATCGAGATTCCAGGTAAGGGAATTTTGTGAGTATATAGAGGTAGCTGCTCGTACTTTGAACTTGTGGGTGAATATTGGGTGTTGTATGAAATGTATGAATTGCTCAAATAAATGATTGATGGTATTCGTGAATGATGATGAGTATATGCGTGGTTTTGGATTTGAAGTGGATTTTATGAAAGGGGATAGTAAGGCTAATAATTGCATAAATCTAATGTTTTGATGTTTTTCCAAAACGAATTGCTTGGTTTTAAGCAAGCTTGTAGATAGGTCGGCTAGTATTGTATTGTTGTTGTGGAAAAAGCATTTGTGAGTGCTAAACCCGAATTGTCGGGATTGATAAATTGTATATGAGCCGCCTATCACATTTGTATGACATAAATCGCGCTAGAGCCTCGCTCGCGCTGGATTTCTATGTTTTCATTTGTATGAAACGTGCTGGAGCGTAGCTCGTACCTTGATTTGGAAACTATAATTGATATTTATAAACCGTACTGGAGCTTCTGCTCGTATGTGGATTTTGAGTGGTTGTCTTATGAGTATAACCGTACTAGAGCTATGCTCGTACGCGCCTCTTTATGAGAAGATGCATGATGCATGAGTCGTGCTAGAGCTTTGCTCGCACAAGTTTGCACGAGGGGATACATATAAGGTTGTGAAAGTGGGTAAGATCCTTAAGCCAACATCCTTAAGCCAACATCCTTAAGCCCAAAGAGGCGGGGAGGCTCTGTTTGGTGGGAAGGCTCTCTTGCGGTGGGATCCTTAAGCCAACATCCTTAAGCCCAAAGAGGCGGGGAGGCTCTGTTAGGCAGGGAGGCTCTCCTACATAGGTACGGTAAAGGTAAGATCCTTAAGCCCTACATCCTTAAGCTAACATCCTTAAGCCAACATCCTTAAGCCCAAAGAGGCGGGGAGGCTCTGTTAGGCGAGGAGGCTCTGTTAAGCGGGGAGGCTCTGTTCGGTGGGGAGGCTCTCTTACGAAAAGGATCCTTAAGCCCTACATCCTTAAGCTAACATCCTTAAGCCCGAGGAGGCAGGGAGGCTCTGTTAGGCGGGGAGGCTCTGTTCGGCAGGGAGGCTCTCCTTCATGGAATATGGAAAACTCTTGGTATGGGGTAGATAAGACCTAGGAATGGCACCCCCAATCACGATATGAGTTTGCGGAGTACGCTGTACCGTGTATAACACATGGAGTACGATGTACCGCATGATGGTTATGTGATGAGAAAGTCTGGCGAGGGATAATCCATCCTCGTGTCAGCATGATACCCCGCACACCTGGATGCGTGTGGTCTGGGATGATTTATGATGTAATGGTTCACATAGGCACTTTGATATAGTGACCTAGATTTATACACATGCGTGAATTGTGGAATGAAAATGTGGTTGTGATGGTGAGTTGATATTGGTGGTGTTTATGGTGTTGGTTTAAAAAGGAAGTTTCTTAAAGAATTGCCATTTTATGAATTTAAATGAGATTGAGCATGAGATGATTTATACATGATGTTTCTACCATGTTTTATATGCCAATGCACATGATTTTGATACATGATATATATGTATATTTACATGGCATAGTTTTATTCCTCATGCTCCTACCATAAATGATTTATGCATAACATTATCAGCATGTAGATAGAGTAGTTATCTACCATGCTTGCATTATTGCCTTACTGAGCGTGTGGTTGCTCATCCCACTCTATTTTCCCCCCTACAGAGCGTGCATAGTAGCCCAGTGAGGACTGAGGCGTATTATTTTGGACTCCGCTGCATCTCCATCGCTAAGAGGTATATACACAGTGATTCTTTTTGTATCTAAACAATGTAAAAGCACAGTATTCTTTTGAGTTGTACTTATGGGGGATGTAGATGTCAGTAAAACATGTATTCGTATAAATACACGATTAAATGCACATGTATGACATCGTTTTAATTAATTGAGAATGAATGAGATGTGGTGATTATTATTGGCTCACAGCCCAACAGTGTGTGGTGAGTTTAGTTCACGATTGGGTAAGGTAACAGTAAAACGCGAAAAATTTTCAGTGATTTTCGGTTAAAGAGCATGGAATTGGGTCGTGACATAAAATTACTGCAGCAATGTATGAAATGTAACTGATGTTGCCTACTTGACAGCAACAAGAATATACCTTTCACGTAGTCTGATTGCACTAACGACAAAAGGGTGACGTCGATGCAATTTGTTCCACGTATTCTTCGTATATCCTGTAAAAACAACAGGAATCAGAGGGGGCAGGGATTTGTCCCTGCACGCGCACTCCAATGATTAAGTAAGTAATCGGAGTTGTGAATGTATGAAGAAGAGAATGTATTGCTTAAATCAGAGGGTTTAAGACTTTTCCCTTCTTTTTGGTCCTTTTGTTTCGGATCTCCTTTTCAGAGAGCTCACCTGTGTATTTATAGGTTTCTTCAAGTCGGTTCGAGCTGAGGCCCAGGCGCGTGTCTGGGCCGCGATAGAGTGATAAAGCACTCTGTCGCGCTTCGGGTCAAGCAGCTTGCGGGAGACCTCTACCGCAGTCTGTGCGGGAGACTATGCCGTAGGCTGTGCAGGAGACCTCTACCGCAGTCTGTGCAAGAGACCTATGCCGCAGGCTATGCGGGAGACCTCTATCGCAGTCTGTGCGGGAGACTATGCCGTAGGCTGTGCGGGAGACCTCTACCGCAGTCTGTGCGGGAGACCTCTACCAGGGGCTGTGCGGGAGACTATGCCGCAGGCTGTGCGGGAGACCTCTACCGCAGTCTGTGCGGGAGACTATGCCGCAGGCTGTGCGGGAGACCTCTACTGCGGGCTGTGCGGGAGACCTTTACCGCGAGGGCAATACGGGAGACCTATGTCGCAATAGAGGCGATGGAGTCTGTCGCGCCTACTGTGAGGCACACATCCCAGGCGACAGAGTGCCTATCGCCCCGAACACTCTGTCGTTCAACAAGCAACTGTGTCGCGTAGCGACTCTGTCGTGAAATCAGCCACGTGGTTTGTTCTTGGTTTGACACGTGGCAGGCGGATAGTTGCACACGTGGATTCTGGTGACACGACCACCATCAATTGCTCCCCACTCTTTGGTAGGAATCTTTCCTGCGAAAGAGTATCTGGGTCTGGACTTTTCTCGGGTCGGGTCGGATCTCCGCGCGTGTGTCGATGCTGGCGAGCCGCTATATATACTGGGCCCCTGCTATCCTTGTCACTATTGAGTTCTCCCGTAAAAAGACACTCAGCCGCGATTTTCTCTGGACACTCTGCCGCAACTCCACCGTACTCTGCCGCAACTCTGTCGCGTACACATCACTGTGTCGCAACACTGCCGCAGCTTCTTCATACTTTGTCGCCAGTTCCTCATTTTCTTCATTTTAGGTAATTTCATAGTCCGTAGTCCCACTCTTTTGATTTACGGACTCCTAAAATGGCTGGCCATGGTGTAGGAAAACAAATTGATCTAGGCGTTAAGTCGACTTTAAAGGAAGCCGACGTCCAAGACCTAGAATCCCGATTTCCTTTACCCGAGGGATACTCTTATAGGCTCTCAACTCCTTAGGAGAGCGACATACGTCGTATGTCCGACGGGGCTATCGTTTTTAGGGCAGCTTTGGAGTTAGGACTCCGCTTCTCATTGTCCGACTTCAGGGCTTCCTTCCTTAGGACGTACAGGGTATCCCCGGGACAACTGCATCCTCATGAATGGATGCAATTGGTAGCATTTACCGTGCACTGCCATTTAAGGGGCGTCCCTCCGTCCCTTCCTCTTTTAGAAGTATTCTTTAGGCTTCGAGGGAGCCCCGGCTTAGTGCCTTACTCGCTTCAGCGGGTGTACCAGCCCGATTTTGAGAACCGATTATTCGAGAAATCGGCTAACAAGCTTCATGGTTTCGAGACGGAATGGCTGGTCGTGGAAGTGCCCGAGGGCCTGGATTTCCCCTCACTGTTTTCCTTCGCGTCGCCAGGGCTTCGAACTCAGGACCTAAGTCCTTTGTTCTACGCACCCTGGTACCATTGAGCTCACTGAGCTCAATGGTACCAGGGTGCGTAGAACAAAGGACTTAGGTCCTGAGTTCGAAGCCCTGGGGACGCGAAAGAAAACCGTGAGGGGAACCCTTGGTTCGGGCCTTGCGAACGCAGGCTGCCATGGGCCGTACCCAAAGCGGACAATACGGTTGAGTCTCTACCCGCTGAGCTAGACGACAACTGCGTAGGATGAGGGACTTGTCCCGAGTTCGAAGCCCTGGGGACGCGAAAGAAAACCGTGAGGGGAACCCTTTGTTCGGGCCCTACGAACGCAAGCTGCCATGGGCCGTACCCAAAGCGGACAATACGGTTGAGTGGGCCTCCCGCCCTATGGCGCCGTCTATGGGATGGATCCACAATAAAATGCTCGTTTTATTGTCGTCTGAAGTCTGCGGGTGAGCTTTGCCGCCATTGAGCCGTGGGCGAGCTCTGCCGCACATTTGGTGGGCTCTGTCGCCTATCGGCCAGTGGTGAACACTGCCGCCGTTGAGCTGCGGGCGAGCTCCGTGGTCTATCTGCTGGGGGAGACCTCTGCCGTACGAGGTCTGCGGGTGAGCCCTGCCGCATAGGTGCTGTGGGCGAACTCTGTCGCCTAAGGTAGGCGGTTGAGCTCTGCCGCCTATCTGCTGGGGGAGACCTCTGCCTTGCTGGATCTGCAGTGGCATTATTTCGTGTTCCTGCCTCTTGTCCAGCGTTTACCAGGGTGGAGGGCTGACCTCTCTCGTAGGTCTTCCTAGGCGTGCTCTCCCCCACTAACTGCTGCACTTCATGGGGCAAGCTGAATTAGGGGAGAGCGTCTTTAAAGAAGCTCACCATAGCTTTCAACGCTGTCGTGGTCTCTTCATTTTTGCGCTTCAGGGTCTCAAATTCTTCTAGAGAAACCAAGGCTTCTCTGTCACCCCTTTCACTACGTCTTCGTCTCTGCTCTGGTCCGACGGGGGGACTCACAGAATTCTGCCCTCCTGTCAACTCTGCTGTAGAGCGTGTTCTCACCATTTTGATAGAGAGCCTGACTTTTTGTCAGAGTTCCCACAGACGGCGCCAATTGATGTTGCCTATTTGACAGCAACAAGAATATACCTTTCACGTAGTCTGATTGCACTAACGACAAAAGGGTGACGTCGATGCAATTTGTTCCACGTGTTCTTCGTATATCCTGCAAAAACAACAGGAATCAGAGGGGGCAGGGATTTGTCCCTGCACGCGCACTCCGATGATTAAGTAAGTAATCAGAGTTGTGAATGTATGAAGAAGAGAATGTATTGCTTAAATCAGAGGGTTTAAGACTTTTCCCTTCTTTTTGTTCTTTTTGTTTCGGATCCCCTTTTCAGAGAGCTCACCTGTGTATTTATAGGTTTCTTCAAGTCGGTTCGAGCTGAGGCCCAGGCCCGTGTCTGGGCCGCGACAGAGTGATAAAGCACTCTATCGCGCTTCGGGTCAAGCAGCTTGCGAGAGACCTCTACCGCAGTCTGTGCGGGAGACTATGCCGCAGGCTGTGCGGGAGACCTCTACCGCAGTCTGTGCAGGAGACCTATGACGCAGGCTATGCGGGAGACCTCTACCGCAGTCTGTGCGGGAGACTATGCCGCAGGCTGTGCGAGAGACCTCTACCGCAGTCTGTGCGGGAGACCTCTACCGCGGGCTGTACGGGAGACTATGCCGCAGGCTGTGCGGGAGACCTCTACCGCAGTCTGTGCGGGAGACTATGCCGCAGGCTGTGCGGGAGACCTCTACTGCGGGCTGTGCGGGAGACTTTTGCAGCGAGGGCAATACGGGAGACCTATGTCGCAATAGAGGCGATGGAGTCTGTCGCGCCTACTGTGAGGCACACATCCCAGGCGACAGAGTGCCTATCGCCCCGAACACTCTGTCGTTCAACAAGCAACTGTGTCGCGTAGCAACTCTGTCGTGAAATCAGCCACATGGTTTGTTCTTAGTTTGACACGTGGCAGGCGGATAGTTGCACACGTGGATTCTGGTGACACGACCACCATCAGTAACAATTGGAGAAGAAGAAAATTTCAATAGGCATAATTGGGGAGAAAATTTCAGTAGGCATAATTGGGGTATATTCAGCCACATGTAGTTGAATTAGGATCAATTATGTTTCTAGAATTTAAAGGATTAATGTAGCAAATTGGAATATGAAAGATATTTATTTAGGTTGCATGAATAAAATTTAACTAAGGCTTGTAGGATAAATTCAAGTGGATCGGCTACATGGAGAAACATAGGAAATTGTTAAATTGGCAATGTAAAATTAGCTTATGTAATCTGAAATTTCAATGTACAATGTAAAATTGTATGCATTAAAATTCAATAAGGAAAATTGGAAAAATAGAACAATGTAATTGGCTGCAATGAAAAAGAACAAAACAGAATTTGTATAATGTATGCAAATGAGGAATAAGCAAAATCTGGAAATTTTATAATATCATGATCAATTGGAATGCAGAAAATTGATGTAGGATAGCCTTAATTCATGCTGTTCAAGTAGAATAAAATCTGAATTTGATGGCTGAAATTATTGAATGAATTGGTAGATTTAAAGGTTAGAAAATAATATATCAATTTAATGTCTAACTAAGTGAATTGGCTGGAAATCTATAAGGATTGAAATGGTAATGTGATGCTTAGTTAAGTAGGAAGTTTAAGGGGAATTATGCATGCATTCGGCTAGGAGTGTTAGATCTTATAATTTGCCTAAAAATAATAAACATTAGATGCATGTAGGTAGTGAAATAAAATGCAGAAAAATTAATCCTTTGGCTGGAAATTATAATACATTGTTAGTTGATAAATTATGTCAAACAATTATGGGAATAATTAGATGAGTATAAAAGGGGTTAGGTTCGGCCAAATGGGACTTTAGGAACAATAATACTTGCTGGAAATTTGAAATGGAAATAATAAATTATTGTTGAAAGCAATATAATCCCCTAAGGATGAAATAAAGATTTAAGCAAAGGATAAGGATGATTATGGGAGTTTCGATTAATAGAATGTTAGTAAATTTGATGATTTAAATTATAGAAATTAAATACAATATAGGTGAAGAATATTGTGTAGATTATGCATTACGTGAATGTAGTGTGAAATTAAAAATTATGCTCAAGGTGTTTGGCCAATTTATATAAATTGAAAATAATTAACAAGTAGACTTGTAGAAATTATGGCCATGAGAGCATGATTAGAAATGAAAGAGCGTAAGGCTTAAATCGATAAACTGCGTTAATAGTAGTTAGTCTAGAATTGTTTCTGCGAATATGCGTGTGTTAAAATTTAATTCATTAATGTGCGAATGGTAAATAACGTAAGCTTAAATGATATTTCGCAGCAAGCACGTTAGAAGGCGCCAAGGAAGCTTAGACGCGTATATGCGCGTCTAAGGCGATAGGCGAAAAAGGGTAAATTGGGCGCGTAGCTTGTGTGGTAAGGGGTTTTTTATAGCTGTCGTTAGTAAAATACTTAGAATAGGCTAGATTTCATATAATTAAAGTAGGATTTTAGGTTAGTCAATTTAATAGGGTAGCCTAAATTAAAATCCCTTTTACCGATTGATTTTATAATTGCCTTGATTCAAAATTCTATCCGGAATTGGAGTTACCGTTTATAAGCTATGATTTTTACATATAGTAGCATGTGCATGAGAGTATTTCACTATTTTGTAACTCTATTGGGATTGTTGATTTTTGAAGGTGTTGCATGGGCACTATTTTAACTATATTTTGAAAAAGCATGAAGTTGTACGGTTTATTCACATGTCGGTTTTATACAGTTGATACATGTTTTATTTTCGATGGCTTGTTTTTCCCCAATTTTTTATATTATGATTTGGGATAAAGTGTTGGATTTTTATCGTTACCTATTGAGGGATTTTTGAGTCTGTTGGCAACCCGGTTTATGCCTGTGTGGTAGTCATGTCCCATGAGAGCCGTTTCTAGCACCAGGTAGGAGGTTCTGTGTGATTGCCCTACGATGCTAAGTGTTTCACAGGGATGCCTTCATGGTATCGAGTATTTTATTGCTACCTAATACTGTGAGACCCTGAGCCCGTCTACAGTACCCTAGTCCGGAACCTGCTCAGTTAGGATAGGGCGGTAGTCACTATGCCATAGGTGTATTGATATTTGCATTATATTGGTGAGGTTATCTGAATATTGGATCCATGACTAGTTTGGGTTATTGCCACTTACTCATGTTACTGTATCGAATGCTCTTTGACTATGGTCTCGATTTTGTGAACTTATAATTTTCCTTGGAAATCTGATTTTAATCAATGATTTATTGATTTTCAATTATGCCAACTTGCCTAAACTGAAGCATGTACAACATTTGTTTTATCGAATTATGCATGACATTTTACGTGATTATCTCGGTTTACCATTACATGGCGTGTTACATGGTGTTTTGCTAGCTTTAGTTATGTAGGCTTCTTACTGAGTGTGTGGTTGCTCACCCCTCTCTTTCCAAAATTTTTCAGATTAGTATTTCGGGGAGAGGTCCACGTTTTGCTGACTCTTTCAGTGTGATTAGCAGGTTTTGAGTTTTTCGAGGTATTATGCGATGGACAGTATATGTATATATATGCATTTCTATTTTCAGATATGTACTCATGGTTGTGTTTGTGAGATGTATTAGTTAGTTTATATGTAAGCATGAATACTAAGTATCATACTTAGGTTTCTTCTTTTCGGTTTAAAACTATGAATTTGGATAATATGTTGTAAGTTGCTAAATCATTAGATATGATTGTGGGTATGTGTTGTTGTAGTAGTTTCGGATTTCATGATTTACCTTAGGTTTCTTCTTTTCGGTTTAAAATGGATGAACGACATATTAGATGGTGATGACTCTGATGTCGGGTTTATGGATTATGTGATGTATGATGATGACCCGAAATTAATTAACTCGATGTTGAGAACTTGTGATAATTATGCCGTAGTTGAGTGGAAAAGATTAAATATTAAATGGTGGTCATACTGCTTAAATAGAAATGTAAGCCGAAATCTCTGACAATATAAATTAAGATTAAAAATAATCACACATAAATTATTATAAAGGGTAGAAGGGGACCTACATCAGACACAAACGAAAAGTAAAATGATCCTCGTAGTAATATTGATATTATATTAAAATACTATTTCGCTGAATATTGCGCAACTAGTTTGAGGTTAGGTCACAGGGTGTGACATTCCATGACTGGTTGGTGTAATTGCCATATCCACTTTGTCGTATCGAATAATTTAAGTATGCCCATGCATGTATTTTGACTGAATTGCTCATTTGACAATGGTGTCAGCTTTGGAGAATTTCTAAGTGTTCTTTAAAAATTCGATTTTGTATAACTATGCATGATTGTAAACTATGCAAGCATGTCTTAATTGAAGCATAAGCAGCATTGTCTTATCGAAATGTGCATCACGATTTTGTACGATTCTTATGATTTATCACTGCATGGTGTGTTGCATGGTGTTTTACTATCTTCGGTTATGTAAGTTCCTTAATAAGCGTGTGGTTACTCACCCTTCTCTTTCCAACATTTTTCAAATTAGATTCTGAGGCGAGCGACAAGTTCTAGCTGACTCCTTCAGCCTAGTGAGCTGATTTTGGTATTCCGAGGTATATGTGATGGATGATATATATGTATATATACATTTTATTTTCAGATATGTACGCACGGTGGTATTTTGTGAGATGTATATTTAGTGGGAAGCTTGTTAAAGCATGATTACTATGTATTGCACTTAGGTTTCTTCTTTTCGATTTAAGCAATTGAATGGCAATATGTTGAAGCTGTTAAACCGATTGGTCATGATTGTAGTTATGTGTTGATATGGTGAATTCGGTTACTATGGATTACATCTAGGTTTCTTCTTTTTGGTTTAAAATGGATGAACGACAAGGCATGTGGTATGGTATTGACTATCATGTCGGGTTTTGTAAGATCCACAATTTTGTATATGTAATCTTTATGACTTGTGACATATGAGCAAGTCACATTCAATGTAAATTATAAGGAATGGATATTTGAAGTTTGTAAATGTGTATGGAATGAATACATGCAAGTTTATAAGTATACAACAAGTGTAAGAGGGGTATTCCGGGAGTGAAATGGGATTGAGTACTTAAGTAAAATGGAATGAGTTTTATACTTTCATTTGGGTTTATATTGTATACCTTTGTCTATATAATGAATGCACACAAGTTTCAATGTATATGAAGTATGAATGGATGTCATTTTCAAGCCTTAAAGGTAATTGGATGAGAAAATGACTCTGGCAACAAAATAAGTGAAATTTGGTGTGTGATTACTACAGAAAACTGCAGTAAAATCTGGAAAATATGAATGAGAGATCGATCTCATCGGATGAGAGATCGATCTTAAAGAGCCAAAAAATGCTCTTATTTGAGCGATGGAACATGTCAGAGTAGGCAAAAGAGTTATGTTGGCAGGAGACGTTGGCCACTTAAGTTTACAGTTGGTAAGTCCGTATTTCTGAAGGTTTCTCCTTCGAAGGGTATAACAAGATTTGGGAAGAGAGGTAAGTTGAGTCCTCACTACATTAGACCCTTTAAGATACTGGACAGAGTGGGAGATAAGGCATATAGATTGGCATTGCCACCTGATTTATCGAGAGTGCATAATGTCTTCCACATTTTGATGTGTCGGAAGTATCATCCAGATCCAAATCATGTGATTCGGTATAAGCCATTGGAGCTCAAAGATGATTTGACTTATGTAGAGAAATCGATACGGATACTGGACAAAAAGGAGAAAGTCTTGAGAAATAAGATTATCGGCTTAGTGAAGAACAACATCATACTTCAAAGGAAGCTACTTGGGAGCTAGAGAGTCTGATGCAAGAGAAATACCCCCATTTGTTTGTAGAGTAACTTGGTTCTAATTTGGAAGACCAACTTCCTTTAAGGAGGGGAGGATTGTAAGATCCACAATTTTATATTTGTAATCTTTATGACTAGTGACGTATGAGCAATTCACATTCAATGTAAATTATGAGGAATGGATATTTGAAGTTTGTAAATGTGTATGGAATGAATACATGGAAGTTTATTAGTATAGAACAAGTGTGAGAGGGATATTTCCAGGAGTGAAATGGGAATATCTTGAGTGTTGAGTACTTAAGTAAAATGGAATGAGTTTTATACTTTTATTTGGGTTTATATTGTATACCTTTGGCTATATAATGAATGCACACTAGTTTCAATCTATATGAAGTATGAATGGATGTCATTTTCAAGCCTTAAAGGTAATTGGATGAGAAAATGACTATGGCAACAAAATAAGTGAGGTTTGGTGTGTGATTACTGTAGAAAACTATAGTAAAATCTGGAAAATATGAATGAGAGATCGATCTCATGGGATGAGAGATTGATCTTAAAGAGCCAAAGAATGCTCTTATTTGAGCGATTGAACAGGTCAGACCAATCTCCAATAGGGTCAGATCGATCTGCTGAGCATTCTGTGATGAAGGAATCGATCTCTGAAGGGTCAGATCGATTCTCTTAAGCTACTGACTTGTAACAAATCGATCTCATGTAAGAGCAGATCGACCTTCTTAAGGTTCTGTGTTACAAGAGATCGATCTCATGTAAGAGCAGATCGATCTCACATGGTCTGGGAAGGTCAGTTTCAAGAGGAAAAATGCAGAGCAGATCGATCTCCTAGGGTAGCAGATCGATATCATCAAGACAGTTTTATAAATACTGAGCTTTCCACTTCATTTTCCCGAGAGTTACTATTCCATTTGAGAAACAAACCTAAACCTAGCCAAGAAACACTAGAAAACTTCAGTTTGTGATCAGTTTTGAGTGAGATACAGTTGAGCAAAGTTGTTCTTAGCAAGAAGAGAGTGATATACTTGGAAACAAGGGATTGAAATCAAGAGTTCAAGGAGCAAGGAAGGATTTACCATTTTGGTGGAAAAGGAAGGAAATTTCAGCTAGGTAAGATTTAATGCACCAACTTGATATATGTTAAGCTAGATGTGTTGATGAGATTATTAGTGTATATATGAATTGTTGGAAATGAAAGGAGAATGAAAAAAATCACCATGACCTAGATATTGATAAGAAAATGAGGAAATGATGAGGAAATGCTGTTAACATGAGTTTGATGATGAAATATGCATGTATGAAAGATTATGAGTTAATCTTATGAAATGCATAAATTGGAAATAAAGAGAAAAAAGATAGTTATGTGAAAATGTGGATTTATACCATATTGGGAGAAGTTGTGAAATTTATGTAGAATGTACAGATTTGGCAAATGAAATGAGTATATAGTAATATACTAATGCCAATATTTATAACAGCTTCGAAAATCACATTGGAAGCTGATCGGACTGCAAGAGTGAGCAGAACCGAGGAAGAGAGGTCACTTAGTGTGATCCGAGGTAAGGAAATTTCGTGAGTAGTTAGAGATGGCTACACGTATTTTAAATAGAGTTTCGATATTATACTCTATATGAATTCCCTGAAATAGGCATGTTGTGTGTGCGCAAAGGATTAATGAGATAAAGTGTGATCTTATCCAAAAATAGTGTGCAAATACCTTAGAAGCATGTTGTAACCCTTCATTCATGAGTTGCATGATAGAATGGCTAATGTTTTCATGTATATGCAAAAACAGTACATTTAAGTGCTAATTTGATTTGAAATTGAGAAAGTTGTGATTTAAGTGAGCCATCTATCTAGTTTTGTGTGAAAATCATAAGTGCTAGAGAATACTCGCACTATATTTTGAGATATGCATCACATAGTACTGGAAGATATACTCGTACTATACTTTAAGGCTATTTTATGCATGTTAGAGTACTGGGAGCATAGCTCGTACTCAGTTTTGTGAATAATGCATATAGAGTATTGGGAGCTTTGCTCATACTTAGTTTTACATGATAGAGTACTGGGAGCATTACTCGTACTCGACTTTTCATGACTTATACATGATATAGTACTTGAGTGATAACTCGTACTTGATTTGAAAAGAGAATGATGCATTAACCTAGTGCTAGAGGTTACTCTCACTAGTATTTGATATTTTGAAATGTATACATAGTGTTTAAGAGGCGGAGTGTTGATTGTGAGTCACACTCAAGATGCGCACTATTGTTTTTACATGATATATAAGACATGTTAGCAGAACCATGATGATTTCCTCCGTGTAGACTGAGTGTCACACTATCGAGATGTTCGCATGTGGATTTAGAGACATGGCATTATTTTCATAGTATGAGGGCTAATACTTATGGCAAGCACCCCGACTATGATGTATTTTCATGGTGTGAGGACTAAGACCTATGGCAGGCATCCTGACAATGAGGAGAAGGTCCACAGGTGTACGTTATACCGTGTGAGTGGCATGGAGTACACTGTACCGTGTGTTATATGGAGCTGTAGAGTTTAGGAATTTTTAGCTGGCGATTGTGAAGGACTGACCCCCCTCCCATTGCAGCAGTGATTACCCGCACACTGAGATCTGTGTTGCCTGGGATTTCACCATTATAGGATATGGCCATAATCCAGGAGAGTATTGCATTAGCCACTGAGTCTCGCATGATATATCACTTGTTTTCATGAGACGGTTAGACCTGAGAGAGATAGGTCGAAAACCAATTTGCGTTGTGTTGTGAACGACCATATTTACTATGATTTATGTGTAAATGGAAATGATTTCTATGAAGGCATTCTGAAATTATGAATATGCACTGTTTTGCATGAATGTCAATGTCACGACCCTCTTCCACGACCTTTTACCTTAACACTTACCACTTACAGTTGGGCTGTGAGTAAAATCCAATCCATATCTTACTCATTGATAGATCAATTAATGTAATTAAAAAAATTGAAATAGAAACTAAACTTTTATAACATATGCAGAAGCGTTTACATCAGTTCCTATTAACTATACATCCCCTTTTATACAACATATTACTAGACTGTGCATTAATTTACAGGATACAAAATTTCTCTTCATATCATCACATTGTGTATACCTCTCTGTACGGCTGGATGACTAGAGAATACCGTAGCAGGGAGACTGCAGTACTCACAACTGAGTAGTATCTGTGGAGGAGGAAATAAGGGGGTGAGCATAACACGCTCAGTAAGGAAAATGTGCAAGCAGGTAGATAACCACACTATCTACATGCTAAAATACATACTCACATTTCCTTATAAAATAATATGCATGTTCTGTAAATAAATTTCCTTCAATGCAAAACTGTTAATTCGTCAGATGGGTATGTGCATATTCACACAGTTTATCATACAAAACCACTGAGTTTAAAACTACACACAGTTCACACTTGAAATCACTTTTCACACAGTAAGCACATAGCTTCACGCAGATTATCTTTCAATACCACACAGGTTTACACAACATACTCGATTCACACATATCACATATAGAAAATACTTTATACTTTGTAAATCAGTTATACGTTGAGACATAAATCATGGTCATCCCATCCACAGACACATAGCAAAGGAGGATGTCTGTCACCTCACACAGTACTGACAATATCGTATCACACAGATAAAGACTTATGCAACTTTGCAGACTTATGGCCATAGTCGGATTCCAGGCTACGCTGATCAGGTGTGCAGGAACCCTAAGCTTAGGGAGGCGGATCAACCATCCCTTCAGCATCACACATATATCACACAGCTCCCACACAGTTATCACACAGATAATTACGACACATCGTACCCCATGGCTAATGCTCACAGTACATCGTGCTCCCATGGATCCTTATCACCCATTTCTATTGTCTCAAAATCACGTGCGAGCTCTCAAGTGAAACACACAATATCCTCGAAGCATCAAACACTTATTTATTTTCTCAAAATCCCTTTGAAAACAGTGTATGAGCTGGGCTGGTCAATCTACCTTTGCCTCTCATGCTCAGCACGGCTCTACACAGTAAAGAAATAGAATAGCTCATTTCACTAAGTATGAGTAAGAGGGTAACTCCCTTCGATCACTCTGTCTACACATTTCACACAAGTGGTTAAAATCAGAGCTTGTCTATTATTGTTCTTTTTTCAATACATTTGAGAAATCTCTTTACACAACAATCCTTGAAGTCATGCAACGCATGCTTATCGACTTCTTTTCATATGTAGTTTTCTTCTAAATATATCGATAGCTATCTATATCAAATGCTTATCGCATACATTTCACACATCAGATAAGAAAACATACCTATAGCTATCTCTATAGCTTACATAAGTCCCTTACCTCGAATCACGCTTGAATCTTTTTCTTTGATTCCACTCGCTTGTGATCCAGTCTTATCAACTTCACCATTATCTTTCGTAGCTGAAATTGTGCATCACACACATTAGTATACTGTCATATACTTTATTTCACATGCATGTTATTTAATTCAATGCCTTTGGCCATTTACATCTCATTTGTCATTTTTATGCCTTAGTGGACTTTATCCTCTTACAAGTCCATTTTGAGTCTATAACTCGTTTCTAAGAATCCTTTAGACTCCTCGAGTCTATCGATTCATCTTAAACCGGTATTACACTCTTAATACCTCAAGTTCATGATTTTTACTCCATTGTGGCATTTCATCAAACACCACATATAGTCAATTTGAGTTACTTTTGTTTCTAGCACATGAACTTCATCAAATCTTTTATAAGCATCTACACATGCTTAATAACATATAGGCGTGCTTAAATCGTCATCAAATCCATGTCTACTCAATAACTCTTCATTTTAGCTCATTTAGCCATTTTCTAGGTCATGAATAGTTTAGCACTTCTAAGATGTTTCAACCATTAATTTATATACCAATCTACTCACATAAGTCTATAAATTAGCATATATGAGATTGGGATATTGAAATCTTACCAATCTTAACTTTTCTCCACTGAGCACACTTAAGGGGAAAGCTCTTTTTCTCCCTTAAATGGATCCCCTCAACTTTTAGCTTCCAATTATGTTGTTCTTCTCCACACTGTGAACAACTTTGATGAAACAAACTTGCCTCCAACCTCTATGGAAAGTGTTTATAGTTTAGAGGGGCATTTAGGTCACTTGGTGTCAAAATATGGAAAGGTTTTAGTTTTTCCCGTGAATGCAGGTCAGCACCCGACACACCTGTATATCCTGCACTTGAGATGCCACGGGCTACAGATACTCCTACATCCCCACCGGTTCAGAAGAGTAGTGGATTGGGATATGGGTGTGATTTGGATAGATTGAGACAATTCTAGAAGCTTGGACCACATCTTTTCGTGGCGTTAAGGACCTAGTTGTTGCTAAGGAGTGGATTGGAGAGATGGAGAAGTTGTACGGATTCTTTGAGTGTACGACTTCAGAGAGGGTCGCATTTGCTGCATTCTTAATGAAGGGAACGTCAGAGCATTGGTGGAAGTCCACTAGGCCTATATTGACAGCCGACATGCTGAGATTAGTTGGGAACTATTTTTGGATGCCTTCACGAGGCAATTTCTTCCAGATACGGCACAACGGAGGCTGCAGGCCGAGTTCTTGGGGTTGAGCCAAGGGAGCCTTTCAGTGGATGAGTACGAGACTAGACTTTTAGCTTTGGAAAGGTATGACCCTGATACCATGTACAGCGATACTAGTAAGGTTCACAGGTTTATCGATGGATTGAGACCAGTATTGCGATCTAAACTAGTTCCATTCGACATTTCTACCTACGATGAGGTTGTGCGCAGGGCGCAACTCTATGAACAAGATTATGAGAGAAATGTCTCAGAGTTTAGATCAGTCAGAAAAGGTAGAAATAGAGATAGAAAGAGGTTAGTGAGTGACAGTGCTCGAGGTTTTGGATATCGAGGAGGGAGGAGACTCTTCGATAAAAAATAAAAGATCGAGGAAGTACAGAAAAAGATTGTGAGATTTCCTATATACCCGGCTATAGCTCCGGTGAAGGGCATTATGATCGGAGGATCGAGGCCTACTACTGATCAATGCAGTAGATGTGGTAGATTCCATGGTGGTAGACCTTGTTCGATGAGTCCTATTATGTGTTTCTGATGTGGGAAACTAAGGCATATTGCTAGAGTTTGCCTAAAGATGGTTGAGACTGCCACATCGAAGGGCAGGGAGCCAGAGAAAGCTCCAGGTGATATGTCTGCTCAGCGAAGGAGAGCGACTTTAGAAGAGAAAGGGAAGCAGGTTATGGGACGAGGGCGAATGCATGCCTTGGACCAAGGGACAGTTGATGCTTCATCGGATGTGATTAGAGGTAACATCCTAATTTATGGTTTAGAAGCACATGTATTGATTGATCCTGGTGCCACGTATTCATTTGTATCACCTTCATTTGAATGTAAGATAGAAAAGCATGTAGAGTGTACTCCTTTAAGTAGGATGATGTTGATTAGTACGCCTATGGATAATAGTCAGCTAGTGGAGTATGTGTTGAATGATTGTAAGTTAAAAGTAGGGGAAAAGGACATGACAACCAATCTAATATTGTTAAGTATGAGCGACTTTGATGTAATCTTAGGGATGGATTAGTTATCGTCAAACCATGCTGTTTTAGATTGTTATGCTAAGACAGTTATGTTTCCTAACCTTGAAAAATATGTTGTAAAGCTTGATGCAAGGAAATAAAAGTAGTAGTTGTGATTGTGATTGATAATACATTATGTTAACTGAGAAATGAATATGTTGAAGGTTTCATTGGATATGTGGTTGATATGGATAAGGTACATCCAAAGTTGAAAGATATTCCCGTGGTTAGTGAATTCCCAAATGTCTTTTCGGATGAATTGCCAAGGTTACCACTAGACAGAGAGATGGAGTTCTGTATAGATTTGGTGCCTGGTACTAAGCCTATATCGAAACCATCGTATCACATGGCCTTAGTTGAGCTAGAGGAGCTCAAGAGACAGTTACAAGAGCTGTTGGACAAGGGCTTTATCAGACCGAGTATTTCACTGTGGGGAGCACCGATTTTGTCTGTAAGGAAGAAGGATGGAAGCCTCATATTGTGTATAGATTACAGATTGTTGAATAAGGCAACCATCAAGAATAGATATCCCCTTTTGCGGATTGATGATTTATTGGATCAGCTTCGGGGAGCGCAGGTCTTCTCTAAGAATGATCTAAGGTCTGGGTATCATCAACTGAGAGTTCGGAGTGGAGATGTGCCCAAGACAGCATTTAGGACCCAATATGGCCATTATGAGTTCTTGGTTATGCCATTTGGATTGACGAATGCTCTCGCAGCTTTCATGGCTTTGATGAACGATGTGTCCAAGCCATATTTGGATCAATTTGTTATCGTCTTCATCAATGACATTTTGGTATACTCTAAATCTGAGGAAGACCATGAGAGACACCTCAAAATTGTATTACAAACTTTACGAGAGGAGAAGCTATATGCTAAACTCAACAAGTGTGATTTTTGGTTATCACAGATCTCATTTTTGGGACATGTTGTGTCAAAAGATGGTGGATCAGTGGTCCATCCAAGATTAAGGTTGTAGTGCAATGAGAATAGTCGAAGACAGTTACCGAGATTATAAGTTTCTTAGGTTTAGCAGGATACTATCAGAGATTCATAGAAGGATTTTTAAAGTTAGCTACTCCGTTGACACGTCTCACTAGGAAGGGTGTAGCATTTATGTGGAACGAGGATTGTGAGAAGAGTTTTCAGGAGTTGAAGAGTCGATTGACTACTGCTCCTATTCTCACTATCCTTACTAGTTCAGGAGGATTTTCAGTGTATATCGATGCTTCGCATCAGGGACTGGGCTTTGTATTGATGCAGGATGGGAGGGTAGTTGCTTATGGATCCAGACAGCTAAAGGATCATGCGAAGAACTATCCGACCCATGATTTGGAGTTTGTAGTAGTAGTGTTTATGTTGAAGGTATGGTGCTACTACTTGTATGGAGAGAAATTCCAAATATTTACTGACCACAAGAGCCTCAAGTATCTTGTTCTCACAGAAAGAATTGAACATGAGACAGATAAGATGGCTAGAGCTTCTAAAGGATTATGATTATGATTATGATTGTGAGATATTTTATCATCTAGGTAAGGCTAATGTTGTAGCTGATGCTTTGAGCAGGAAGAGCCTTAGGATGATATCGTACATAATGGTAAGGGAACATTAGTTGCTATAGCAGTTTGCTAGCCTCAATTTAGGAGTTATGCCTTCTGATATGGATATGGATTATGTGATTGCTAGTCTACGCTTGGAGCCAGACCTGTTAGAGAGGATCAGAGTGGCTCAACAGACTGATCCGTATTGCATTGAAATGAGAGGTCAGACACAGAAGGGCACAGTGACTGACCTTGAGATAAGCTCAGATGGACTCTTAAGGTTCAGAGGCAGATTATGTGTTCCCAAGAAACCAGAGCTCAAGAGATTGATATTGTCGAAAGCTCATTCATCGAGATATACATTATATTCGGGGAGTAACAAGATGTACCAGAATCTTCGAAAGGTGTACTGGTGGTCAGGTCTGAAGAAGGATGTTACGAATTTTGTGGCAAAATGTCTTGTATGTTAGCCAATGAAGGTAGAGCATCAGAAACCTACAGGGTTATTACAGCCTCTACCGATACCAACATGGAAATGGGAGCACATCACCATAGATTTCGGGATGGGTTTACTGAGGACCCGAAGGTATCACGATCCTATATGGGTGATAGTTGATAGACTAACAACGTCAGCCCATTTTCTAGCTATGAGAGCTACCGATACTCTGAGTACATTAGCAAAATTGTATGTACACGAGGTAGTGAGGTTACATGGTATTCTAGTGAATAGGGATTCCCGCTTCACTTCCCATTTTTGGGAACATTTTCAGGAAGCCATGAGAACCCAGTTGAGTTTGAGCACCGCTTACCATCCTTAGATAGATGGTCAGTCAGAGAGGACGATACAAACTCTGGAGGATATGTTGAGAGCGTGTGTATTGGATTTTAGAGGCTCATGGGATGATCATTTGCCACTAGCCGAGTTCGCCTACAACAACAGTTATCATATGAGTATCGGGTAGCACCGTATGAGGCTTTGTAAGGCTGTAGATGTCGTTCCCCTATCAGATGGGAAGAAGTGGGTGACAAAAAGATTTTTGCTCCTGATTTGGTTACACGGGCCTTAGAGGATGTCCGATTGGTTGTTGAGAGATTGAGGACAGCTCCGAGTAGACAACAGAGTTATGTTGGCAGGAGACGTTGGCCACTTGATTTTACAGCTGGTGAGTCTGTATTTTTTAAGGTTTCTCCTTCGAAGGGTATAGCGAGATTTTGGAAGAGCGGTAAGTTGAGTCCTCGCTACATTGGACCCTTTGAGATACTGGACAGAATGAGAGATAAGGCATATAGATTGGCATTGCCACTTGATTTATCGGGAGTGCATAATGTCTTCCACATTTCGATGTTGAGGAAGTATCATTCAGATCCAAATCATGTGATTTGGTATGAGCCATTAGAGCTCAAAGATGATTTGACTTATGTAGAGAAATCGATATGGATACTGGACAAAAAGGAGAAAGTCTTGAGAAATAAAACTATCAGGTTAGTGAAGATTCTCTGGCAGCATCACACTTGAAAGGAAGCTACTTGGGAGCTAGAGAGTCTGATGCGAGAGAAATACCCCCATTTGTTTATAGAGTAACTTAGTTCTAATTTGGAGAACCAAATTCCTTTAAGGAGGGGATGATTATAAGATCCACAATTTTATATTTGTAATCTTTATGACTAGTGACGTATGAGCAAGTCACATTCAATGTAAATTATGAGGAATGGATATTTGAAGTTTGTAAATGTGTATGGAATGAATACATGCAAGTTTATAAGTATAGAACAAGTGTGAGAGGGATATTTCCAGGAGTGAAATGGGAATATCTTGAGTGTTGAGTACTTAAGTAAAATGGAATGAGTTTTATACTTTTATTTGGGTTTATATTGTATACCTTTGGCTATACAATGAATGCACACAAGTTTCAATGTATAGAAGTATGAATGGATGTCACTTTCAAGCCTTAAAGGTAATTGGATGAGAAAATGACTATGGCAACAAAATAAGTGAAGTTTGGTGTGTGATTACTGTAGAGAACTGCAGTAAAATCTGGAAAATAGGAATGAGAGATCGATCTCATGGGATGAGAGATTGATCTTAAAGAGCCAAAGAATGCTCTTATTTGAGCAATGGAACAGGTCAGACCGATCTCTAATAGGGCCAGATCGATCTGCTGAGCATTCTGTGAAGAAGGAATCGATCTAGAAGGGTTAGATCGATTCTCTTAAGCTACTGACTTGCAACAGATCGATTTCATGTAAGAGCAGATTGATCTTCTTAAGGTTCCGTGTTACAAGAGATCGATCTCATGTAAGAGCAGATTGATCTCATGTGGTCTGGAAAAGTCGATTTCAAGAGGAAACATATAGAGCAGATCGATCTCCTATGGTAGCAGATCAATATCATCAAGACAGTTCTATAAATATTGAGCTTCTCCACTTCATTTTCCCGAGAGCTATTATTCCATGTGAGAAACAAACCTAAACCTAGCTAAGAAACACTAGAAATCTTCACTTTGTGATCAGTTTTGAGTGAGATACAGTTGAGCAAAGTTGTTCTTAGCAAGAAGATACCGACATACTTGGAAACAAGGGATTGAAATTAAGAGTTCAAGGAGCAAGGAAGGATTTACCATTTTGGTGGAAAAGGAAGGAAATTTCAGCTAGGTAAGATTTAATGCACCAATTTGATATATGTTAAACTAGATTTGTTGATGAGATTATTAGTATATATATGAATTGTTGGAAATGAAAGGAGAATGAAAAAAATCACCATGACCGAGATTTTGGTAAGAAAACGATGAAATGATAAGGAAATGGTGTTAACATGAGTTTGATGATGAAATATGCATGCATGAAAGATTATGAGTTCATCTTATGAAATGTATAAATTGGAAAAAAAGAGAAAAAAGATAGTTATGTGAAAATGTGGATTTATACCTGTTAACACTGAATTTTATATATGTTTAGAACCCTTTTTACTTAGTTATTTGATTTGTTCTTTGCAATATTAGGTATGCTTTATGTGTTTTGTGCATTTGTGCAGGAAAAAGAACAATTTGGAGAAGTTAAAGTTTTTGGAGCTGGTTCTGATGATTCCGTGAAGAATTGAAGTTACAGGATGCTGATCGTGACTTATGCTACAGCAATAGAAGAAACTGGACAGTGCAGAGCAGATATGAGGAACTAATACCATTGTCGCAATATAGTAGTCTGATTAGGGCAACACTATTTTTCCACGTGGCCTTCTGTGTTTTAGTGCTTGGAAACCTTATAAATAGTCTTTTTATCAGAATTTCAGAGAGGCTCCAGCAGAAGGCTTCAAGATTGATTTAGCTCCATAGAAACTCCATCTTTTACATCTTTTTCTACCAATGTTTATTCTTGGGATGATAAAATGGAATTATTGGAGTTTTATTATGATTTCTAGGAACTAAACTCCTTTTTCCTAGAATCGATATAGCCAACTTTGGGCAGATTGCAACTACTTTGTGACATTGTTTGGATGATTTCAATTATGTTCATTTAATCTACTTGTTCGTAATGCTCTAGTTGATTGGCCACCAATTGGATGAATTAGTATAGCAATCCAGAACTCGGGAGAGGGGATTATTTATATGCACAAGGGTAGATTAACATATGACATTGTTGAATTAAGAGGTTGACAATTCTTATGAGCCATAGAGAAACGGATTACTATCACTTAATGAACTTTATTATTTCATTCTGAATCGGGAGGTTAGGATTAGGTAATTTGGGTATGAATGTTTAAAATTCGGAAGAGATAAACAGAAAATAGTTTCGGCTATAAACAATTTGAAATCAAAAGAACAATTGATCAAAGGAATTTTATGAACCCTAGTTAGGTGAAATCGAGTTCTAGGAATATTTTTTCCATTGATATTTTCATTCGTAATAATTGTGAATTGTTTTAATTAATTTGTTCTGTAATTAATAGTTAGAATAGCAAATAGGATCTTAACCAATATAAATTACTTTTTCTAAATAAAGTTCAAGGTTGTTGATTACAGTGATTTGTGGTAGACACAGTTCCCTGTGGGACGATACTTATATTTACTCTATATTCGAAAACTGACCTGTGCACTTGCAGTAGTGTTCCATTTGAGCACAACAAGTTTTCTGGAGCCGTTGTCGGGGTATTGTTGTTTCGTTTTTCGTTAACACTGTTCCCCAATAGCCTTTACTTTAATTTAGATTTTTATTTTTGTTTTAATTTACTATCTGCAAATTTTTATTTTTTTCATTTTTTTAGGTGAATGGTAAAAACTCGCAGAAGTGGAAATACAAACATAAAAGAAGAGTTAGATCCAGAGATTGAGAGAACCATCAGACAAATTCAACAGAACAGATTTGAAGATAAAGACCGAAATTTAATCATGGCAGATGAAAATCAGCAGCAGCGAGCTATACGCGATTACTTTACCCCAGTTGTGAATCAGAATTTTGCTGCTATAAGAGAGATTCCTATAAACTGTAATAACTTTGAATTGAAGCCGGCATTGATCAACATGGTTATGCAAAATCAATTTGGAGGTTCGACCTTGGAGGATCTTAATACACATTTGACAAGTTTTCTGCAGATTTACAGCACCATTAAGATTAATGGAGCCCCTGATGATGCTATTCGGTTGAGATTGTTTCCATTTTCTCTTCAGGATAAAGCCTTGAGTTGGTATCAAAATCTACCAGCACGAAGCATTCTGACATGGGCAGTGATGGCACAGAAATTTTTGACAAAGTATTTCCCACCAGGAAAGATAATGCAGATGAGATTAGAGATTACCCAGTTCACACAGTTAGACCAAGAACCATTACATGAGGCATGGGAGAGATTTAAAGAGTTATTGTGTAGATGCCCTCAGCATGGATATGATGAAGGAAACCAGATACAAGTTTTCTACAAGGGAATGACTCCGCAGACACGAGCTACTGTGGATGCTTCAGCAGGAGGTTCACTGTGGTCTAAGACGCCTGATCAAGCTATACAGTTAATTGAGGAGATGGCTATAAACAGCAGTCAATGGCCAGGTGAAAGAGCTAATGTCAGAAGAGTAGCAGGTATGCATGAGTTAGATACGCAGACAGCCATTCTAGCAAGACTTGAGCAGATTTCGACACAAATTTCTTCAATGGGTATACAAGGGCCGCAAGCTATGATTCATCCTGATAACACAAATCCTAACTTGATGAGGACGGATTTCGAGCAGGTGAATTATGTTAATAATTGTAACTTTGGTTTTCTGGGAAATCGGGTTCCTAACTATTACCAGCCAGGATTCAGAAACCATGAGAATCTATCTTATGGTAATTCTAAGAATGTTCTAAACCCAGCAGCAGCAAGTAACAGCAATACAGGATTCAATAACCAAGGGAATTCCCAAGGTTATGGTGGAGTTAGAAGGAACGAATTTGAGGAGTTCATAGTTGAAACTAGAACACGATTTAGCAAAAGTGATGCGCAGTTAGACAACATGGAAGCTAAAATGTCAGAGATGAATACCAGTCTTGGTACGCAGATGAAGTCTGTAGAGACCACTTTGGGACAACTAGCTGCAGCTGTCAATTCTTTGAATGAAAGAGGTAAGTTTCCTAGTGATACAGTGCTGAATCTGAAAGAACACTGCAATGCTATATCTCTGAGAAGTGGGAACACCTATGAGTCACCGAAGGTAGCAGAGAAAGAAGAAACTGCACCAATCACTGAGGTACAGAAGAAGCAGACTGAACCTGTTATGTCAAAGGATGCAGAATCAGAAACAGTAAAACAGAGAATTAATTCTAAACCTTTTAGTAAACTTTTTCCTGATAATCCTCCTTTGTTAAAACCATCTATACCTTATCGTCAAGCTTTGTATAAAAGGAAGATTGAATCTGAGTTTAAGAAATTTCTTGATATATTTAAGAAATTACATATTAACATTCCGTTTGTTGATGCTCTGTAGCAGATGCCACATTATGTAAAGTTCATGAAAGAAGTGCTGTCAAAGAAACGGAGACTTGAAGATTATGAAATTGTCAATTTGATAGAGGAATACAGTGCAATTTTGCAGCAGAAGTTACCACAAAAATTGAAAGACCCTGGAAGCTTTACTATTCCATGCGAGATTGGAGGATCGAAAGTGGGTAAGGCATTGTGTGATTTAGGTGCTAGCATAAATTTAATGCCTTTATCTATTTTCAGGAGCCTAGGTCTTGGAGAGGTAAAGTCGACCACCATAACTCTACAACTAGCTGATAGATCGATTACTTATCCCAGAGGTATAATAGAAGATGTGCTTGTTAAAGTTGATAAGCTAATTTTTCCTGTCAATTTTGTAGTCTTAGATTATGAAGAGGACAGAGAAATTTCGCTTATACTTGGTAGACCATTCCTTGCCACTGGGAGAGTACTAATAGATGTTTAGAGAGGGCAATTAACCCTGAGGATGAATGATGAATCAGTTATGTTCAACATCTATAAAGCGATGAAATTTGCTGATGAGCCAGAGACCTGTAAATTGATTGAAGTAGTGCAGAGTTGTGTAAGAGAAGTTGAAACAAAGGAGGCACCAACTGATCCTAGGGCTTAATGTCTGGTAAATTCAGTTTCTAATTTAGATGATGAATTATTAACTGATGAAATTAAAAGTTGTGTTGTTACTTTGGAAGCCAACCCATTAGAAAGTACGACTACAACAACTCAGGAAAAGATTGACAAGTCACAGGTAAGTGAGAAAAAAGAAGGAAAACTGAAATGAAAGAATTACCAAGTCATTTGAGGTATGCTTTCTTAGGTGATGATAGTATTTTTCCTGTAATTATTTCATCATTTTTATCTACTGCAGAGGAAGACAAGTTGCTTAGAATTTTAAGAGAGCACAAATCGGCAATTGGATGGTCCATTGTCGACATCAAAGGAATTAGTCCTTCTGTTGTGATGCACAAAATTCGATTAGAGGAGAATCATAAACCTTCTATTGAACCACAAAGAAGGCTAAATCCAGCAATGAAAGAAGTTGTTAGCGCTGAGATTTTAAAATTATTAAATGCTGGTATTATATATGCTATATCTGATAGTTCTTGGGTGAGTCCTGTGCAGGTTGTGCCTAAAAAGGGTGGAATGACAGCAGTTCGTGACACCAATGATGAAATCATATCCACTAGAACTGTAACAGGATGGAGAGTTTGCATCGATTAGAGGAAGCTGAACAAAGCTACTAGGAAAGACCACTTCCCGCTTCCGTTCATTGACCAAATGTTAGACAGACTAGTTAGACATAGTTATCATTGCTTTTTAGATGGCTACTCGAGCTATAACCAGATTGCGATAGCCCCAAAAGATTAAGAGAAAACATCATTCACTTACCCATATAGAACTTTTGCATATAGAAGGATGCCTTTCGGTTTGTGTAACGCCCCAACAACCTTCCAGAGATGCATGATGTCAATTTTCACTGACATGGTTGAAGAAATAATGGAAGTCTTCATGGATGACTTCTCGGTATTTGGTAAGACTTTTGACCAATGTTTATCTAATTTGGCACTTGTTTTGCAGAGATGTGAAGAGACGAATCTCGTCTTAAATTAGGGGAAGTGTCATTTTGTGGTGTAAGAAGGAATCGTCCTTGGACACAAAATTTCAGCTCACGGCATTGAGGTGGATAGAGCTAAAGTCGCTGCTATTGAAAAGCTTCCCCCTCCAAAATCAGTTAAAGCCATGAGGAGCTTTTTGGGACATGTAGGCTTCTATCGCAGATTTATCAGGGACTTTTCAAAAATCTCAAAACCTTTATGTAACTTACTGGAAAAAGAAAGTGATTTTATCTTTGATGATTTTTGCTTGCAAGCGTTCGAAAAGATCAAGAAGGAGCTTATTTCTGCACCTATTATGATCACACCTGATTGACAGAAGAACCGTTTGAACTGATGTGCGACGCTAGTGCTTTTGCAATTGGAGTTATCCTTGGACAGAAAAAAGATAAAATTTTTCGGGCTATCTATTACTCAAGCAGGACCTTAGATGATGCTTTGAAAAATTACAGAACAATGGAGAAGGAGATGCTTGCAGTTGTACATGCATTTGACAAGTTCAAACCATACTTAATTGAGAGCAAGGTCATTGTCTATACAGACCATGCAGCTATTCGATACCTATTTGCGAAGAAGGACGCCAAACCCAGACTTATTAGATGGATCTTGCTTCTGCAAGAATTTGATTTTGAGATCAGGGACAAAAAGGGATCTGATAATGTTATAGCTGATCATTTATATAGGTTGGAGCAATCTGAAGTTCAGCAAGAATAGCCTATTCAAGAGGAATTTCCAGATGAGATAATAATGAAGATTGATGCAAATCTGCCCTGGTTCGCGGACATAGTGAATTACTTAGCAGGAGGATTAATGCCAAGTGGTTTAACTTACCAACAGAGGAAGAAATTCTTCCATGATGTCAACTCGTAATTTTCGGTTGATCCTCTGCTGTTTAAGAAGTGTCCAAACCAGATTATAAGATGATGTACGCCGACAGATGAAGTTCAGGAAATTCTGCGCCACTGCCATGCTGCAGCATATGGAGGACATTTTGGTGTAGAACGTACAGCAGCAAAGGTGCTGCAATCAGGTTTTTATTGGCCTAGTGTGCTTAAAGATAGCTACATGTTTGTAAAAACATGTGACAGATGTCAAAGGGTTGGAAACATTTCAAGAAGGCATGAATACCTTTGACAAATATTCTAGAAGTGGAAGTCTTTGATATATGGGGTATCGATTTTATGGGACTGTTTCCTCCATCTTTTAGGAAGCTGTACATTCTCCTTGCTGTTGATTATGTCTCTAAGTGGGTGGAGGCAATAGCAACACCAACAAATGATGCAAAAGTGGTGATTCAGTTCTTACACAAGAATATATTGACAAGATTCAGTACTCCAAGAGCCATTTTGAGTGATGAAGGCACTCATTTCTGTAACAAAGTCTTCAATGGTTTGATGTCAAAATATGGAATTTGACATAGAGTAGCTCTCGGTTATCATCCGCAAACAAATGACCAAGCTGAAATTTCAAACCGAGAAGTGAAGTTGATATTGGAGAAGACTGTCCATCTGAATAGAAAAGATTGGGCTAACAAGTTAGATGATGCACTTTGGGCATACAGAACAGCATCTCCCTATAGGTTGGTATTTGGTAAGGCATGTCATCTACCTGTAGAGCTTGAGCATCGAGCTTACTGGGCCATTAAGAAGCTCAATTTTGACTATAACAAGGCTAGAGCAAATCGGTTACTCCAATTGAATGAGCTTGCTGAGTTGAGAAATGAGTCCTATAACAATGCAAGAATTTACAAGGACAGGACCAAAAGATGGCATGACAAGATGATAATGAGAAGAGAATTCAGTCCTAGATAGCAACTTCTATTGTATAATTCAAGGCTTAAATTATTTCTTGGAAAATTGAAGTCAAGGTGGTTAGGAACGTTTGAGATAAACCATGTTTTCCCATATGGAGCAATTTAATTGAAGAAATCATATGGGAGTTTGTTCAAGGTCAATGGGCAACGTATAAAGCATTATTATGGAGAGGGAGTGCATAAATTAGACAGCATTCCCCTTTGTGAACCAAATTGAGGAGACTGGAAGCCGTCTAGCTGAAGAATTAAAATTTAGCGCTTTTGGGAGGCAACCCAATTTATTTTTTTCGGATTCTTAGTTTTTCATCTCGTTTTATTTTCTTTGATTTTAGTAGTTTGTTTTTATTTTTATTTTATTTGATTAGATTGAGTTTTATTTTTCAGGCATATGTATCATAAGAGCACAGTTTGGAAGAATAATTGTCATGATCCTTCAAGAAAGAATGCATGAGTGCGTGATCAGGTGAAAGAAAAAGAAAAATTTTGCAAGAGCTTAGTAGCTTCAGAATCGACAATTAGAAACAGAAAAGAAACGAAAATGGTTTTTCAAGAAAGGTGAGGGCCGAATAATGGTTGCATAGGTGAGAAAAAGAAAATCAGAAAGAGGGTGAGAAGAAAATTTGTTAAAGAAGGGAACAAATGTCTGAAATTTTCAAAGATGGGTGAGTGGAATACACATGTCAATGTTTGATTGGAAGACGGAATCCCTTATTTTTGTCAACCCCACTCACTATTCGGTTAAGCCAAATAACCCTACCAAACTACTTTGAAAGCGGTGGCAGAACCTTTTACATCTTCCCGACTCTCTATTTCTAGTAATACATATTTCCTTGTTCTATTGGAAGTACACCGATTACCGCACACCCATTATTTTTTCTTTCTTTCGATCTTGTTATTTTCTGCTGATTTGGTAGTTTGGCCAACAAATATTTATGGGTTTGCTATCTTGGTGGTCTCGAAACCCTTGGGGGAAAGCAGAAAGTGTTTTCTTGTCGGATTGTGATAAAGACGAAGAGTGGTCCAACTTAATCTTCCGTGATTTCTGTTCCAGGTATTTTACTGCTATTGTTCAATCATTTTCGATCTTCCAGCGGATTTCCTTTTGGTTTCTACAACTTGGATTTTTTTTTAAGCTCTTCTCGGTTTGATAAATTGTTATTGGAGAAATTCTGGTTGTGACGTAATTTTTGGGTTTAGTTTGTGTGCTTGTCCGATTGGGGTCAGCTGAACACTATTCTTGTCAATTTGAGCTTCCATTGGTAATGGCACCCAAAGCCTGAGCCAGGCTTAACCTCAACAGTTCGAGTCAAGCCACTGATAGCTCAACCCCATCTCCATAAAGGGAAGAGCCAGTCATCACTGATTATGATCCCTCTAGATTTGTAAATAGCCAAGCCGCAGAAAATTTCAAGAAAATTATAGGCAAAAACATGATTATCGAAAGGAGTTTTCGGCCTGATATTGGTGGCTGGGATATGTATTATGAGTTTTTGAGGGATTTCGGGTTGCTAAAATTAGCAGGACAACCTGAAGATGCCATTCTTGATGTAGTCCGAGAATTTTATGCCAATGCAATGGAGAGCACTCATTCGACTTCTGAAGTCAGGGGTATTCTTATCCCTTACAATGCAAACACCGTTAATCTATAACTGGACCTTCCGCAATTGGTGCAGGATGAATATACGAGCTATGTCGTAGCTCTCCACACTGATTTTGATGAGCTGGTTCGGGTCAGTAACGAACTAACAGTCCCACACACCCATTGGCAGAAGAGGCCAGAAGCTGAGTCTATGGCATTCCCTTCCAATCGACTTTAATATGGTTTACACGAATGGTATGATTTTATTTGCTCACGAATCATGCCTACAACTCATAAAAGTAGCGTTGACATTGATAGAGCTGCTATCCTTTACTGTATTCTGACTGGCAAGATTATTGATTTTGGAGCCAATATTTTTCGGTCCATGCAATAGTTTATACGCAGGGAAAATAAAAGGGGTTTACCTCACCCTTCTTTGGTTTGTGGACTTTGCAAGAAATATGAAATATATTGGACTGAGCTTGAACCACGACTGGCTAGGAAATCTGCAATCACTTTCAAAAATCCTCGGGTACCTCTGACTAAGAGAGAAGCTGCTCCTCCTGCTGGTCCACCACTACCTTCTGTTGGTACTTCTGCTAGTCCATCCGCTGCACCTTCCACCACTTTCAGCTCCATTGACACTGTGCTTAACGAGATTAAGGAGTTACAGATGGAGATGCGCAATAATGACTGAGAATATCGGACTTTCTGTGCGTATGTTGCCTACTACAATCGGTCATTGGTCAAGTACCTTGGTATGAGGGGTCAAGCAGGAGAAGTGGTATTTCCCTTACCGCCACAATGGTGTATGCCACAGCAGGGAGAGGCAGATGATGATGATGATGATGACATGGAAGAAGCTGCCCCGGAGGAAGCTGATGCTGAAGATGGCTCAGGGGAGGATTCGGACAGTTAGACTACCCCAGGGAAGTCCTTTTACTATTTTTTTCAATTTATTGAGGACAATGAAAATCTTAAGTTTGGGGGAGTTATTGGCTGTGCTCTGTGTCATGCTTTGCAATGTTTGCCATGCCTGCTGTTATGTTTGACATGCATTGTTATATTTTATGTGCATGTTTTCATTTTTTTTTAGCAATTTTTATTTATTTTAGATTTATATGTTTGTGTGCAATTATACTCAGTTTTACAGATTAGTTTTCTAGATTGTGGCTGAAGATGGATTTTGCAAGGAACTGATCAAATTTTGTTTAAATGGATGATTTTTATTGTTTGAGTATTGGTATGTGGATAGAAAGCTTCACTTGAATCTTTTCACTTAAACTATGTACCAATCACATTCGGTTTATGTACTTACTGTGTTGATATGTGAAACCAAAAAGACTCTAGAACTTGATTAGTTATTACTTGAGGCCAAATTGATAGACCATGCATAATTAGGAAAATGATCTAGGCCATTTTTGTTTTGAGATTGAGCCTTTCAAGCCTACCCAATTATAATAATCCTTTGGAAAACTCTTTGAACCTAATTTTTCCATTTTGTTGTTATATAACCATATTACAAGCCATGGCCTAATTGTTTGATTATCCTATTCTTTTGGTCCCTTACTTAAAGTACTATCAATCAAAATTTTTGGATTAAGGGATGAGCTCAAAAGAAAACAGGGGTGGTTTGTAAATTGTTGGTTTGACAACTTGAATGTTACAAACAAGGGTTTGTTCTCGGGACTTGATGAAAAATCAGTGTCATATACAGTTATAAGTAGTGAAGAATAAATCTTAAATTCTAGAGTATGACACTGAGGAAAAAAAGAAGAAGAGAAATCAAACTCGAGAATGAATAAAGTTGGGTGGTGATTCATGAGCTCAAAACAAATTAAATCCAAAGGTCATTACAATGCTTTAGGTGGATTAAACTTCATATTATATCCTTTATCCAACCTAAAGCCCGAGCCTTATGTTACAACCTTTGAAAAGTCCTTTTGATTATTGGTTATGCATGAGTCTTTATTAGTGGAGAGTAGTAGTTAATTCAAGCATATGAAGTCTTGTGTTTAAATTCTTATTTAGGTTTCGCATTAACACTTGATTGCATGAATTTGAGTAAATGATTGTACACACACACACAAGTGGAAAGTGAAGAGTGAAGGGGGATTGGTTTGCTTTGATTGACTTGAACAATATAAATCTGAAATTTATCTTAAGTTGAGAACCTTGTAAAGTCATGAGGAAAATCCCAATTTGGTATAACAAGTATGTGAGCTGAGTATGGTTGAGAATCTTTAATTGTTCTGTTTCTAGTATGTCTTTGCTTGAGGACAAGCAAAGTTCTAAGTTTGGGTGTATTTGTTAGCACTGAATTTTATATATGTTTAGAACCCTTTTTACTTAGTTATTTAATTTGTTCTTTGCAATATTAGGTATGTTTATGTGTTTTGTGCATTTGTGCAGGAAAAAGAACAATTTGGAAAAGTTAAAGTTTTTGGAGCTGGTTCTGATGATTCCGTGAAGAATTAAAGTTACAGGATGCTAATCGTGACTTATGCTGCAGCAATAGAAGAAACTGGACAGTGCAGAGCAGATCTGAGGAACTAATACCATTGTCGCAGCATAGCAGTTTGATTCGGGCAACACTATTTTTCCACGTGGCCTTCCACTTTTAGTGCTTGGAAACCTTATAAATAGTCTTTTTATCAGAATTTCGGAGAGGCTGCGGCAAAAGGCTTCAAGATTGATTTAGTTCCATAGAAACTCCATCTTTTACATCTTTTTCTACCAATGTTTATTCTTGGGATGATAAATTGGAATTATTGGATGTTTATTATGATTTCTAGGAACTAAACTCCTTTTTCCTAGAATCGATGTAGCCAACTTTGGGCAAATTGCAACTACTTTGTGACATTGTTTGGATGATTTCAATTATGTTCATTTAATCTACTTGTTCTTAATGCTCTAGTTGATTGGCCACCAATTGGATGAATTAGTATAGGAATCCGACACTCAGGAGAGGGGATTATTTATATGTACAAGGGTAGATTAACTTATGACATTGTTGAATCAGGAGGTTAACAATTCTTATGAGCCATAAAGAAACGGATTACTATCGCTTAATGAACTCTATTATTTAATTCTGAATCGAGAGGTTAGGATTAGGTAATTTGGGTATGAATGTTTAAAACTTGGAAGTGATAAATAGGAAATAGTTTCGGGTATAAACAATTTGAAATCAAAAGAACAATTAATCAAAGGAATTGTATGAACCCTAGGTAGGGAAATCGAGTTCTAGGAATATTTTACCATTGATATTTTCATTTGTAATAATTGTGAATTGTTTTAATTAATTTGTTCTGTAATTAGTAGTTAGAATAGTAAATAAGATCTTAACTAATATAAATTACTTTTTCTAAATAAAGTTCAAGGTTGTTGATTACAGTGATTTGCGGTAGACACAGTTCCCTGTGGGACGATACTTATATTTACTCTATACTCGAAAACTGACCTGTGCAATTGCAGTAGTGTTCCATTTGAGCATAACAATACCATATTGGGAGAAGTTGTGAAATTTATGTAGAATGTACAAATTTGGCAAATGAAATGAGTATATAGTAATATACTAACGCCAATATTTATAACAGCTTCAAAAATCACATTAGAAGTTGATCGGACTGCAAGAGTGAGCAGAACCGATGAAGAGGGGTCACTTAGCATGATCCGAGGTAACAGAACTTCGTGAGTAGCTAGAGATGGCTACAGGTATTTTAAATAGAGTTTTGATATTATACTCTATATGAATTCCTTGAAATAGGCATGTTGTGTGTGTGCTAAGGATTAATGAGATGAAGTGTGATCTTATCCAAAAATAGGGTGCAAATACCTTAGAAGCATGTTGTAACCCTTCATTCATATTTTGAGATATGCATCACATAGTACTAGAGAATACTCGCACTATATTTTGAGATATGCATCACATAGTACTGGAAGATATACTCGTACTATACTTTAATGCTATTTTATGGATGTTAGAGTACTGGGAGCTTTGCTCATACTCAGTTTTACATGATAGAGTACTAGGAGCATTGCTCATACTCGACTTTTCATTACTTATACATGGCATATACTTGAGTGATTACTCGTACTTGATTTACAAAGAGAATTATGCATTAACCTAGTGCTAGAGGTTACTCGCACTAGTATTTGATATTTTGAAATGCATACAGAGTGTTTAAGAGGCAGAGTGTTGATTGTGAGTCACACTCAAGACGCGCACTGTTGTTTTTACGTGATATATAAGACATGTTAGCAAAATCGTGACGATTTCCTCCGTGTAGATTGAGTGTCACACTGTCGAGATGCTCGCACGTAAATTTAGAGACGTGGCATTATTTCCATAGTATAAGGGCTAAGACTTATGGCAAGCACCCCGTCTATGATGTATTTCCATGGTGTGAGGACTAAGACCTATGGCAGGTAACTCGACCATGAGGAGAGGGTCCACGGGTGTACGTTGTACCATACGAGTGGCATGGAGTACACTGTACCGTGTGTTATGTGGAGTTGTGTAGTTGATGAGTTTATAGCTGGCGGTTGTGATGGACTGACCCCCCTCAAGTTACAGCAGTAATTATTCATACACCGAGATCTGTGTTGCCTGGGATTTCACCTTTATAGGATATGGCCATAGTCCAAGAGAGTATTACATTAGCCATTGAGTCTCGCATTATATATCACTTGTTTTCATGAGACGGTTAGACCTGAGAGAGATAGGTCGAAAATCGGTTTGCGTTATGTTGTGAACTGCCATATTTACTATGATTTATATGTAAATGGCAATGATTTCTATAAAGGCATTCCGAAATTATGAATATGCACCGTTTTGCATGAATGTCAATATTTAATAACTCAGCATGATTTTAAGTACATGGAAATTTTTCTATACTACTATTATATCATTTGATACATGATTTGAGATGAGAGAAGGAAAGGCAAAGCCTTATTGTCAGTAGATAGTGTGGTTGTCAACTTGCTTGCCTGATTTTCTTACTGAGCGCGTTGTTTGCTCATCCCCCTTTATTTTCCACTCTCTATAGATCAGCCGCAGTAGATTGAGTCCGGCTGAGATATAGCATTCATTTTATCCGTTGCCTATCCATCTCACGAGAGGTATACACACTTGAACATTTTGTACTGAACAATGTATAAGCACAGTTATGTAAACTATTGTACGGTCGAGATGTGTTATTGTACGGTCATGAAAAAAGTGAAAAGTAGTGAAAAAATAGTAATGGTTTTTGGTAAGTCATGGATTGAGGTCATGACAGGTTTGTGGTTATGCAATGTATGATTAATAGTCCTGTTAACACGAATTAATATTTCTGTAGTTAAGTACTTATGATGGCTATGTCATAAATGGTAGGAAGGGCTTAATTCTGTTATGTGGCTATGCTACCGGAATTGTAAAAGAAACCTGATAATCACATATATCATAGGTCACTTCTAGAAATTGATTATTTACGAAAATATTAAGAAGAGTAGCATGATTCCTACATCGGACACAAACAACAAGTAAAATGATCCATAGAGATAATTACGATATCTGATAGCGCGATTCCGCTTAACATTGCTGGTCTATGTTTGAAGTTAGGTCATGGGGTGTGACAACTCTTTTTAGTATCAGAGCGAGCTTGTTGTAGGTCGTGTCGGTGTAGGTTAGCTAGTCTAGAGATACATCTCACAACCGTGCATGTCTGAAATGTATATATATGTACACATATACTTTCGATTGTTATTAACTTTGTTTGGGTCTTTGGTATAGGGATTACGAGTTACTATGAGTGGGAGACGAGCAAGGGGCAAGGGTAGGCAAGCCCAGTCGCCTCGGGTACCTCCTCCACAGCCAGAGAGTCTGAACTCTAGGATGGAGAGACTTGAGTAGTCGATGCCAAAGATGTCTGCCACATTCACTCAGTTCATGGCGAACTTTGCTAATGTCGTGAGCTCTTCCACCTCCAGAGCCTCAACAACCATCAGTTCCATAGGAACTCGTACCTCCACCACAGCCACCGGTAATGCAGGCACCAGTTCAAGATTCGGTGGAAATGAACATAGAACGGGTAAGGCAGTTTCAGAAGATGAATCCGCAAGTGTTTAAGGGAGATAAGGACCCCAACGCACCTGAGGAGTAAGTTCAGAAGTTGGAAAAGATATTCAAGATTATGAACTACAGCAGCTCAGAGAAGGTGGCATTGGCTACCTATATGTTAGAGGGAGAGGCAGAATGATAATAGACTTCTCTCGAGACTGTTCTATTAGCGAGGCACACTGAGATTTCTTGGGAGGCTTTCCTCTATGCTTTTAATGATCAATACATCCCAGAGTGTGCACGGAGAAAGAAAGAGGTAGAATTTTTTAGCTTGGTTTAGGGCAACATGACGGTGGATTAGTACGAGTTGAGGTTCACTGCACTGCTTCGGTATGAGCCTGATATTGCAAGAAATGAGTTAAAGAAGATGGTTAAGTTCATCCATGGGCTGAAGTCGGTAATTCTGAGAAAGTTCGCACCTCTGAACATTCGCACATATGCTGAAGCTATCCAGAGGGCACAGTTTGTTGAGCATGACATGAATTTATCCCAGGCTGAGTTTCAGTCATGACTGAGGAGACATGGCAAGAGGTATAATGATCGAAGATCCTTCCAGAATAGATGGCAGAACAATAAGTAAAAGGTTGGAGCCTCTCGTGCCATGGTGACTAGGCCGAGACCTTTTCCTACACAGAATGCTCTTATACCTTATCAGATTCCCATGTGTAACTGATGTGGGAAGAGACATTATGCCAACCAGCCCTGTCGCCGAATCTATGGTACTTGTTTCTAGTGAGGAGAAATGGGACACATGAAGATAAATTGTCCTAACTTGACTACTCTACCCACCCAACCGGTAAGAGCGATTCCTCCACCACCAGCAGCTCCAGTGGACAATGGCAAGAAGGTTGTCGGTTAGGGACGAGTCTTCACATTGGATAAGGGATCTGCAGATGCCTCGACATTAGTGGTGAAGGGCAATATTCTCATCTTAAATGTTAACGGTTTTATATTAATAGATTTTGGATCAACACAGTCTTTTTTATCACGTACTTTTGCTAGGAAGTTACCGATAAAACTTGATCCTCTAGGTTATATACTTTGTGTAAAAACACCTATGAAAGAATCACAAATTACTGAGGTAGTGTATAGGAACTGTGAGGTAAGGATAGGTGACAAGGTAGTTCAAGCTAACTTGATATTGATAGATATGTTGGACTTTGATGTGATACTAGGAATGGATTGGTTAGCAACCCATAGAGTTAATTTGGACTGTTTTAGGAAGGTTATGACTTTGTACTTACCCGAAAAGTGTGTAGTAACTTTTGGAGATAAATGAATAAATAAGTAAACTTTTTGTTTATTAAATGTGGTCTTGATAAGTTGATTTCAAATAATAAAGGTTTTATAGCTTTCATGGAATGTAATGAGAAGCTGAAGCCCAGCCTTCAGGATATCCCGATAATAAAGGAATTCCCTAATATATTTCCCAAAGAGTTGGCAAGATTACCTCCTGATAGAGAGTTGGAGTTTGCCACCGACACGGTGCCTGGAACCGAACCTTTCTCTAAACCCCTGTATATGTTGGCACTTATAAAGTTGGAAGAATTGAAGAAACAACTCCAAGAGCTACTAGATAACAGATTCATACGCCCAAGTGTGTCACCTTGGGGCGTACCCGTGCTGTTTGTGCAGAAGAAGGATGATAGCTTGAGGATGTGCATTGATTACCAGATGCTCAATAATGTTACTGTTAAGAACCAGTACCTGTTGTCGAGGATCGATGACTTGTTTGATCAGTTGAAGGGTGCCAAAGTGTTCTCGAAGATAGACCTAAGGTCGGGATATCACCAGCTGAAAGTTAGAGGTGAGGACATCCCCAAGACCGCCTTCCAAACTCACTATGGAGAATACGAATTCCTACTCATGCCATTTGGCTTGACGAATGTCTCTACTGCATTCATGAACTTGATGAACAAAGTTTTCAAGGAGTATCTAGATAAGTTCATGATTGTCTTTATAGACGACATTCTAGTGTATTCTCGTTCTCTGGAGGAACATGAATAACACATGTACATTGTCCTTCAAAGCCTTAGAGAAAGGAGGTTGTATGCTAAGCTAGAAAAATGTGAGTTCTGGATAAAACAAAATGGTTTTCTGGGCCATGTTGTAAGACCCTTAATTTTTGGTGTAATGTATGTAATTAAATGATGTACAAACTATCAGGACCCGTTCTCAATCCATGACTTTAACCAAAATCACTACAAATTTTTCGCATTTTTAACTTACCTTTCCTCTCTTTAATGGTAGGGCTGTGATTCGATGTCAGACTCTTCGCTTACCACACTATCCATTATCATATATACATGTCAATATACTGTTACTGGCTGTAACTGCTTTTATAATACATGTGAGATTATATAAAGTCTAATACAAATACAATCCCCATAATATATATCGTATACATCACTGTGCTGTTTCTATGTTTAGATATATAATCGTACCAAATCTGTATACTTGACGGTCGATAGGGACTAGCAGTGGACTCTGGAATACTATCCCTCAATAGCTCTCGCTCTACGACTGATGCTCTGTAGAGAGATGTAAAGAAAGGGAGTGAGCATACAACGCGCTCAGTAAGGAAATCAGGCAAGCAAGTAGATATCTACACTATCTACTCAAAATAATGCTATGCCTTGAAAACATTATTTCCTTAACTCACTTTAAAAGCATGTCTTTAAATATAATATATATATACTTGTACAGATTAAATCCCATGTACAGAAATCATGCTTTCTTTCTCAAATGTAGGCATGTGTGCAAAACAATGCATCTTTATATAAATCATGCCTTTAGATAAATCATGCCATGTATAGTTAAATCACAATAAATATGGCATTCAAATCATTCACAACACAAAATCGGAGTCCGACCCATCCCTCAGGTCTGTCAACAATTTAAATCAGTCAATCAAGTGATATATCATGTGAGACTCTGTGGTGAAATGTATATAGTATCCTGGACTATGATCATATCCGACATGTGATCCCAAGCAACACAGATCTTGGTGTGCGGGGCATCTCTGCTGCAACGGGAGGGGGGTCACTCCATCACAACCGCCAGCTATATCCTCCTCAACTCCACAACACCACACGGTACAGTGTACTCCCATGCTGCATGCACGGTACGACAGGGTACTCCATGCCACTCGCACGGTATAACGTACTCCGTGGACCCTACATCACAGTTGGGGTGCCTGCCATAGGTCTTAGCCCTCAAACCATGGAATATCATACCACATCTCTAATACCCTCATGCGGATATCCTCTCTCATAATGTGACACTCAGTCACATAAGGATTCGGGCATGGGTTTGTAACATGTATTAAATATCACATACAGTGCGCGCCTTTGAGCGTGACTCACAGTCGACTCTCTGCTCAAACACTGTTTCACATCACAAACTCAACTCTAGTGCGAGTAAACCTCTAGCAACTAGGTCAATGCATAGTTCATGTATTAAATCAAGTACGAGCAATAGCTCCAGTACTATGCTATGCACAATATCATCAAATCAAGTACGAGCAATAGCTCCAGTACTATGTCATGTATAAATCATGAAGAATCGAGTACGAGCAACGCTCCAGCACTCTATCATGTATCTCATGTAAAACTCGAGTACGAGCTAATCACTCCAGCACTCTCTCATGCATATATCAAATAAAACTAAGTACGAGTAATAACTCCAGTACTCTATCATGCATGTCATGGAAATCTAGTGCCAATCAAAATCCAGCACTAATGTATGTGGAAAATATATGAAATCCTGTGCGAGCTATGCTCCAGCACGATTCATTCTCACATAATATGATAGATGGCTCTTTAAAAAGGGATGATTTACAAAATATCAAAATCAGCACTAGAAAGTGTGCTTATTTCACATCAACCTTAAAATCATTAGCCCATCTATTTATTCTCCTGCTAAACAGCAGTTTAAACACTCAAAATAGTGGTTTCCATGCTTTTACAACATTTCACAAAAGTTGACTTTCTGATTAACTAGGGGCAAAATCATAATTTTCCACTATCGAGTCGCAATAATTATTATTCACTTTCTCTGACCCTCAGAGTTTTTAAGTGAATGTAAAAGCAGACGAAAATACGTGCAGGTATCTCTAACTACTCACAAAAGTCCCTTACCTGCAAGCACTCGAGAAATTTCACTTTCTCTACGCTGCTCGTTGCAGTAGTCCGATTTGCTCCTCCAATAAATCTCTGGAGCTGCATATAACCATTTATCAGGTCAATTACACTTTTCCTACTATATTTCACATTAAATACAGTCTATTTCCCTTAATGGGCTTTAATAGTCCTTAATGGGCCTAACTATGCCTTAAGCCCATTTTCATTTTACTATTCATTTTCGTTGGGCCTATTGGGCTTGTGGGGCCCACCAACTCTTATTGGGCTTGTCCTAGACCCATTACATCTTATTGGGCCTAAAATATTTGGGCTTGGCCTATTGGGCCACTCGACCACATGCCATGGCCGAGAGTTACCCCATGCCATCGGTTACACCATGGCTTACCAGCCATGTCTCTTTCTTAGCCAATTCACTTAGGTATTTTCACAAACACTTGGTTGGCAACATTCCTAAACATCATATAGTTCATTTAGGCATTTTATCCAACACCTTGATTGCCAACTAATTACATGTATTAATTAATCAAATTGATTAATTCTAATTACACCATAATCATTAACACATGTACATTAATCCATTTATGCCTAAAAATCATATTGACATAAATCAATATCTCACTACTCACTCTCGGCCTAACCAACATCATAGTGATTTAATATGTTTCAATGCTTAAAACATATATCAATATACTTAAAATCATTCATACATTAACTTATATGAAATTGAAAACTAGAAAATATACCAATTGCTGTGTTCACCCTTTATCGAATACTTTGGAGGCTCTCGGTTTGCACTCTATGGCTCCTTGATAGCCAATTCCAACATATGTCACTCTCCTTTCAATTTTGAACAACTTCCATGAAGAATGCAAGTTCCAAATATGCCTGATTCCTAGTGATTTTTAGTGAGAGAAAGCTTGGATAATTTGTTTCAATGGTTTCTTCTTCTAGCCGAATTTGGTGTGATGAAGATGACAATGGTGTGGCTGATTTTATAAGCCACTTACTTAGCCATTAAGCTTTACTTTCCAGCCATAAAGCTTGACTTTCCAAGCCTCAGCCATGAGTCACCTAGTGAGTCACCTTATGAGTCATGGTTAGCTTTAACTATAGTTAGATATTTATCTCATGGGCCTTCCATTTGGGCTTCTCGGTTTTGGCTTTCTTAATAGGCTTTCGGGCAAAATTTTTTACTATACCTCGGGTCTTTAATTTTCTAAATATTTGGCCAATCAATTGGTCCAACAATTCAGTCTAAGGGACCTAAGAATTTCGATATACTTTTAGTATACCTTAATGGGCTTTAAAATTTTCACCTTAGGCCCATTACGTTTTTAACCATTAAATTTAATCTGGAATCCTTCCGAATAAATTTTTCTTACTTTCGGGGATGATTATCTTGTATTCTGGCTAAGAATATTTTTTCCCAATTTTTTTCTCCACACTTAGGTTAATTTTTTAACCATGATTAGTCAACTAAGGTAAAAGTCCACTTTATTAACTATAGTTGACTTTTTCCTTAACCATTGACCAAGTTGACTTTTTCTTAAGATTTCGAAAGTGCCATATCTTATGTCTTACACTCTCGTCTTTATGTTTCAACTGTTCCCGGTGGATAATTTCACTCGAAACACCTTATCTCGCCAAAAAGGTCCATTTTACCCTTTTTAGCTTTTACTCTCGTTTTCTATGTTCGGGACTAAATCAAGCTGACGTTCCTTCATAGGTTCTCTATACTTGCTCATTTTAAGTTCTTATTTTCAGTCAGAATGATTTAGATTTACTTGGTTTAGCCTGTGACACTTATAGCTCACATTAGGCTTTTTATGTAGCTTTTGCATGTTAAATCATTTTACTAATACTTCATGTCTAGTAAATACTCTTCTTATGATTCAACTATAATAATAGAGTGTTCATACACATAGGAATCATAAGCAATAAGCTACAAAAATTTGGGTGTGACACAAACAAGTTCAATTACGTATGAATCATAAGAAATGAATGTTTTGAGTTTTAAGACTGAATGGAATGATAATTAGGTGGTGAAGTGAATTATTATGAGTTTGAATGGAGAATTTGTAGTAAAAAGGGTGTAGGATGAAGGCTAGATCGATACCATACAAGGAGAGATCTATCTCATGGCCTGGAGAATGCAGAATCAAGCATACTGGAAGAGAGAGATCGATCCCTCACTCAAGCAGATCGATCTCCTTAACTCTCGAGTTGGAGCGGATCGATCTCCCTTAGGGCCATATCGATCTCCTTAGCTCTCTGCCTGAAACAAATCAATCTTGTTCCATTAAAGTAGATCGATCTCATTCATTGAAGAAGACCGATCTTATACCTTCAACAGATCGACCTCCTACCCTGAAATGTCGTGAAATCGAAGGATTTAAGCAAGGTCAGATCGATCTCCACCCTATGCAGATCGATCTCATCAAGCCAATTCTATAAATCTGGAGTAGTTAGATCTACAATTCACAGGAAACAATTCAATCTTTCCATTTTCAATCCAAAACCTAGCTTTCTCACTCTAAAATCACCCAATTTCCATTAAGATTTATCTAAGAATCGTATTTTTTGTTTGTAACCTCATGAATTCATAAGTATGGTGATGTACATGTAAAGTAAGTCATAAGTGATGTAAAGTCCATAAGATTGATGTACCCCTTGTAATATGAGTTGGGAGTGTACACACAAGTTTCATTATGGATGAATATGAAGAGATGGACTTTTGTATGTGATGAATGTGAGTAGAATGCACAATGAGTAGTGTGGTAAAATGGAAGGAAGTTGCATGAGTTGCATAAATCTTTATACTTCCATTTAGTTTTGTATGATATACTTTTGGCTATACAATGAATGCACATAAGTTTTATTGTGTATAAAGTATGAATGGATGCCATTTTCAAGTCTTAAAGGTGGTTGGATGAGAAAATGACTATGGTAATTAATTGAGGATGTTTGTGTGTGAAGTTACTGCAGGAAACTGCAATAAAATTTGAAAAAATGAAAGCCATATCGATCTCATAGGATGAGAGATCGATCTGGAATAGGTAAAATGCTCTTGTTTGAGAAATAGAACATGCCAGATCGATCTCCAATGGAGCTAGATCGATCTTCTAAACATTCTGCAATGAGAGGATTGATTCGTAAGGCAAGCCGATCGATTTTCCTAGCTCTCGGGTTAGAGTAGATCGATCTCCCATGGAAGCAGATCGATCTCCTTAAGCTACTACCTGGGACAGATCGATCTTAAACCCTCGACAAATCGATCTCATGTTTGAAAAATGTCGAGAAACCAAGGGATTTAAGAGGACCAGATCGATCTCATGCTTCGACAGATCGATCTTATCAAGCAATTTCTATAAATAGGAGCAGTGAAATCTGCAGATTTTGTGAAAATAATCTCTCTTCCATTTCAACCTAAAACCTCACTTTCTCACTCCTAAATCCACCCATTTCCAGTAAGATTTGAGGAAAGACCATTAGACACAAAGTTGTTCTTATTAAAGAGAAGAACAACATACTTTGGATTCAAAACCTCATTTGTGGTATTGAAGGAGCAAGGTGTATTTTCATTTAAAGTAAGAAGAGAAACTAGATTGGTAAGTTTCTAACACTTCAGTCCAAGTACATTTGACTACTTATTTGTTTTAGAGTTGATTTGTATGTGTATTGATGGTTAAAATTACCTAGGATGTGATGGAATTAGTGTGACCTAGAAACCTAGAAAAGGTCTAGTGTGAAAAGATATGGGTTGAATGAGTTGATGATTTATGGGCTTGCTAAGTTGTTATTTAAGTAATATGAATGATTTGAAATGGTTAAATGAAGCCACATTGTGAGTTTAGAGAATTCATGGAAATGAGTATATAAGATGTTTGATAAAATGCCATAGTGAAGAAATTGATGAAATATGAACTCTATGAGCTTAATATCGATTTAATATCGATTTGGTATGAATCAATAGGCCTAAAAGAAATCAATAGACTCGAGATTATGATTAGAACGATTAAGCTAGGCCTTATAATTATTAATGGAGGCTATTGGTTAAATCAACTGTAGCAAACACAAGAGTTGTGTTATACGAACTAAATTGGTGCAATATACGATTGTGTGCAATTTCGGAAAGATCGTTGGAGATGGATCGAACTGCACAAGTACGCAGCTTTAAGGAAATGGAATCATACGACTCGATTTCCAAGTAAGAGAATTCTGTAAGTATATAGAGATAGCTGCTCATACTTTGAACTCGTGGACGAATATGGGGCATTTATGAAATGCATGATGGTTTACGAAAATGATTGTTGGTACTGTTGGTATGTGTGAATAGCTATGAGAAAGTATATGATTTGGTTTCTGAAAATGATTCTTGAAAAGGGGAGATAGTAAGGCTAATAAATGCATAAACTGTATGTTTTGGTGTTTTCAGAAGCACGTTGCCTTGTTTTGAGCAAATTAACGAATAGGCTAGCTAATGTTTGAATGGTTTTGTGAAATAGTACATGTGAAGTGCTAAATATAATTTGAGATTTATTTTGATTGTACATGAGCCACCTATTGTGTTTTTGTGGGTAAAATCATGCTAAAGCCTTGCTTGCATGAGATTTAGATGCTTTCACTTATATGAAACGTGCTGGAGCTTACCTCGCACATTGATTTGATTTTGATGATGTTTTATAAACCACAATGGAGGTTTGCTCGTATGCGGATTTCGAGTGGCTTTCTTATGCATATAACCATACTGGAGCTATGCTAGTACGTGGTTTTCTCATGCTTTTATGCATAAATATTGTACTAGAGCGTTACTCGTACGAGGTGATTTATTGATGATGCATGAATCGTGCTAGAGCTTAGCTCGCACAGGTTTTCACACTATGGTATGTATGATGCCGTGGTGATTGTGATACGAGTTAATGTTCACGGAACCCAAAAGAGGTGAGCAAGACCATGAGGGGCTAGGATCTGGCATTAATTCATTCAGGGAACCCAAAAGGGGCGAGCAAGGCCATGAGGGGCTAGGACTTGACACCAACGAAAATACTCCCACGTGCACTTGAGACTATATCGGTTACACATTGCATTGGGGTAGATAAGATCTACGGCAGGTGCCCCCAACCATAATATGGGTCCGCGGAGTACGTTGTACAGTGTATATCACATGCAGTACGCTATACCGCATGGTTGAGTTACTGATGAGAAAGCCTGGCAGAGAACTAACCCACCTTAGTTCCAGCATGATACCCCGCACACCGGGATCCCTATGGTCTGGGATGATTTATAACATAGTTGGCCAACATAGTCTTTGAGATATAGTGACCTGTCTCATTGATATTGCATAATACCACATGGTTTTGACACATGAGTATGATTGTGATTGTCCAGGGTAGACTCGAGGGAGGGGTCGAGCCTTGTGGGATTTGTGATTTAATGAAATTATGATTTCATTTATGATGAGATGTGATGGGATTTAAAAAGGATGTTTCTTGAATGAATTGCCCTTTTGTGATGAGATTTAATGAAAATGAGCATGAGATGATTTTTTCATGTCGATTCTTCCATGTTTTATATGCCTAATTTCATGATTTTCAATACATGATATATGTATACTCATATGGAATAGTTTATTTCCTCATGCTCCTATTATAAACGAATTATGCATAACATTATTAGCATGTAGATAGAGTAGTTATCAACCATGCTTGCATTATTACCTTGTTAAGCGCATGGTTGCTTATCCCTCTCTATTTTCCCCCACTACAGAGCGTACATAGTGGCCCAGTGAGGATTGAGCCATTTTGTTGAGATATCTGCTGCATCTCCATCACCCAGAGGTATATACACAGAGATTCTTTTTTTATCTAAATAATGTAAAGCACATTGATCATTTAAATTTGTAATATGGGGGATGTAAATGTTATAACATATAATATGTATGAACATACCATTTAACATTTAGATGTATGACAATACTTTTGAATTATTTGGAAAATGAATGGTAAAGAATGATTATTACTGCCTCGCAGCCCAACTGTGTAGCGGTGACATTGTTCACGACCGGGTAAGGAAAGGAAAATATGAAAAATTTATAGTGATTTTCAATTATAAAAGGATAAAATGGGTCATGATAGAGATTGGTTTCAGAGCTGCGTTGGCCTGATGTGAGTCAGTAATAAAAACGTATGAGAATTACATCCTCATATTATTGTGCTTTTGTTTAGATATAACTGTGTATACCGTGATGGATTGAGTCTAATAAGTGATTGTGAATACAGGAAGTTAGGCAGTATGTCTGTTACGAGTATAGGTAGGGGAGCAGGAGCACGTACTAGAGGCTGTAGAGGTGGGCCTGAGAGCCGTACAGAGCCACTGACTGATCAGGCTTCACAGGACCCTGCTGAGAGAGTAGGAGTTACAGAGGCACGCTTCTTTCGAATAGAGAGGAGTATTGAGAGCCTAGTAGAGATAGTCATGCAGGTATTAGGTGCCGGTGATAGATGAGGTCTCGCAGCACAGCCTACTACTAGACAGGTGGCTGCAGAGGCGGAGAGACCTTAAACTACTGAGACGGTGACACCCCTAGTACAAGTTACAGCTTCACCTATCGCACCACCGCAGAGTGATAGCGATTTGGGGTATGACTTCGACTTGAGCAGATTGAGACAGTTTCAGTAGCTGAAACCTCCAGTAATCAGAGTAGTGAAGGACCCAGCTATTACTGAGGACTGGGTGTATGAGATGGAGAAACTGTACAGATTCTTTAGGTGCACATCAACTGAGAAGGTAGCCTTTGCCGTGTTTATGTTAAAAGGCTAGTCAAAACACTGGTGGAGATCCGTAGACTCTATTTTAAGGGCTCGACATTTCGAGATCACCTGGGAGATATTTTTGGAGGCTTTCAGGAGGCAGTACATCCCAGCCACCACACAAAGGAAATTGCGAATGGAATTCAAAAATTTGGTTCAGGGGAACCGTACTGTGGATGAATATGAGTCGAGATTCATATCTTCAGGGAAATATGACCCGGATACAATGCGTAGTGAGACTCGAAAGATTCAGAAGTTCGTTGATGGATTGAGATTGGCCATCAGGACTAAGCTAGCCCCATTTAACATACAAACTTACGATGAGGCAGTACATAAGGCTCAGTTATGCGAGCAAGACTATGAGAAGAATGCCTCTGAGCTAGGAAAGATTAATGTCAGGAGAGATAGAGACCAGAAGAGATCTGGGATGGATAGAGTGGCCTGGAGAGGAGGCCAGAGATTTTTCTAGAAGAGACCCAAGATTGAGGAAGTGCAGGAGAGAGCTGCTAGACCTCCAGTGTACTCGACTTTGACTGCACTAAGGGGTATGGTTATTGGGGGACCACGACCTACTATTGATCAGTGTAGGAGATGTGGCAGATACCATGGGACTAGACTATGTCAGATGCCCCCTATCTCATGTTATAGGTGTAGGAAGCTTCTACATATTTTGAGATTTTGTTCTGAGACAAATAAGGTTGCCCCACAGAAGGGTAAGGAGCCAGAGAGAGCTCCAGTTGAGACAGCTGCCCCGAGGAGGAGGGTCACAGTTGAAGAAAAAGGGTAACAAGCAATGGATGTGAGTAAAGGAAGAGTACATGCAATGGATCAAGACATCGCAGATGCTTCCATGGATGTGTTAAAGGTACCATCCTAATCTTTGATTTTGAAGCATTGGTATTGTTTGATCCTGGTGCCATGCATTCCTTCATATCGCCTTCATTTGCATATAAATTGTTGAAGCATGTGAAACCTACACTATTGGATAAAATGTTGATGATTTCCACACCCATGAATGATAGTCAATTGACTGAGCATGTATGTAAGGATTGTAAATTGAAGATAGAGGGAAAAGAAATGATAGCCGATTTAATTCTATTGAATATGAATGATTTTGATGTAATATTGGGATTGGATTTGTTGGTTGCCAATCATGTTGCTATGGATTGTCATGCTAAAACATGAGGTTTCTTGAGATAGAAAATCTTGTTGTAAGATTGGTGAAATGAAATGAAAGAACCTGATTTACTATAAATGAAAAGAGTATGATTTTATTTAACCTACTTGAGAGATGAATTTAATTGTTCATGTTGAATATTGATAGGATAACTTGTGATACTAATGGTAGAAAATATGATGTGAAGGGTTCATTACATACGTGATTGACATAGATAAGGCACACCCGAAATTGAGAGACATACCAGTGATTGCGAAATTTCCTGAGGTCTTTCCGGACGAGTTACCAGGGCTACCACCTAAAAGGAAAATGGAATTTTGCATAGAGTTAGAGCATGGTACCGAGCCGATATCTAAACCACCGTATAGAATGGCTCCAATTGAGTTGGAAGAGCTAAAGAAACAACTGCAAGAGTTACTAGAGAAGGGGTTTATTAGGCCGAGTGTCTGACTTTGGAGAGCACCAGTTCTATTTATAAGGAAGAATGATGGAAGCCTCCGACTGTGTAAAGATTACCGGTTGTTGAATAAGGCCACAATTAAGAACAAGTACCCCTTTGCAAGCATAGATGATTTGTTAGATCAGCTTCGGAGAGCTCAAGTATTTTCTAAGATAGATCTGCAGTCAGGGTATCATCAGTTGAGGATACAAAGTGGAGATGTACCTAAGACAGCATTTTGTACCTGTTATGGTCACTACGAGTTTTTGGTAATGCCATTCGAATTGACGAATGCCCCCGCAACATTTATGGCACTGATGAATGATGTATTCAAGCCATACCTAGACAAGTTCATGATTGTGTTTATTAATGATATATTAGTTTATTCCAAGTCCAGGGAAGATCATGAGGAGCACTTGAGAATAGTTCTACAGATTCTCTGAGGGAAAGAGTTATATGCCAAACTCAACAAGTGTAACTTTTGGTTAGAACAGATCTCATTTCTGGGCCATGTTGTGTCGAAGTATAGGGTATCAGTGGATCCATCCAAGATAGAGGCAGTTGTATAGTGGGAACAGCCTAAGACAGTTACTGAGATCAGAAGTTTTCTGGGATTGGCAGGTTATTATCGAAGATTTGTAGAGGTTTTCTCCAGACTAGCTACTCCATTGACACACCTCATACGAAAAGATGTTAAATTTGTATGGGATGAGGCATGTGAGAGGAGTTTTGGGGAGCTTAAGCTTCGATTGACCACTACTCCGGTTCTCACCATTCCTACCAGCTTAGGGGGTTTCTCGGTGCATATGGATGCATCACACTAGGGACTGGGCTATGTGCATATGAAGGATGGTAAGGTAGTTGCCTATAGATCTAGATAATTAAAAGATCACGAGAGGAACTACCAACACATGATTTGGAGTTGGCGGTCGTGGTGTTTGCTTTGAAAATATGGCGCCACTATCTCTATGGAGAGAAATTTCAGGTTTTTACAAATCATAAGAGCCTTAAGTACCTGTTCTCGCAGAAAGAGTTAAATATGAGATAGAGAATGATATGCGCGTACAGGAGGACGATTTAGGACGATCAAGGAAATGTGTGGATTGGGAATTGAAACAACTAAAGATGCAAGCTGGGCGAAAATAGTGATGGTAGACTTTGAATTGAAAACAAAATATCAACCTAGACCCGAAGTCTAAAAAGACTTGAACAAAGGTATTGGACCTTGACCCTACGAATATAAAATTTAAGACCCTAAGGTATAACAATGGTGGTTGGTGAAAAGGGAGGCGCCACAAGGAAGAAGACCTTGATAAGCCTAGTTGAGAGAGAACCCTAGAAAGAGGCACACTCAAATTTTTGAAAATTCAATCTGATCTATTCTGTTCTATTCAAGAGCGTTTACAATGTATTTATAATAATATCTAGTAGTTAATCCCTTAAACAAGTGGGCTGGAATTAACACCAAATAGAAAATAAGACTAAAACCTAAATTCAGGCATAAGCCTAGTTACATAGAATAATTGGTCTAAAATGTAATAAGACTTAAATGTGGGCTATTTAAACACTTAACCTAACTTATTACTAAACCAAGATTCATGTCGTTTGGGCTTCCAAACAAATATAGAGGGCTTGGGTAATTGGTCTTCCTTGGATGACCCATGGATCCTTGGCATCATGATCATCATGAGCATCGCGAGCAAGTGGACCTCCATCATTCCCCCTCTCCACAAAAAGATTTTTCCTCAAATCGTATGTACCTTGTTTGTACTTGATCACATACTGGAACGCCTTAATAAACTCCACCCACTTGGCATGACGCTTGTTCAGCTTACTATGTCCTTTCAGATGCTTCAAGGACTCGTGATTGGTGTGGATGATGAATTCTTTGGGCCACAGGTAATGTTGCCATGTCTTTAAGGCCCTCACTAACGCGTACATCTCCTTGTCATATGTGGGATAGTTAAGTGCTGTCCCACTTAACTTCTCACTAAAGAAGGCAATTGGGCGTTTTTCCTGCATAAGCACAGCTCAAATTCCTACACCTGAGGCATCACACTCAATCTCAAAAGTTTTATTAAAGTCAAGTAGAGTTAACAAAGGAGTAGAACAAAGTTTATCCTTGAGCAAATTAAAAGCACACTCTTGTGCAGAACCCCAATGAAATGCAACATTCTTTTTGACCACTTCAGTCAAAGGTGCGGCTATAGTTCTAAAGTCTCTAACGAATCGATGATAGAAACTAGCTAAGCCATGAAAACTGCGCACTTCAGAAACAGACTTAGTATAGGCCAATCTCTAATTGCCATTACCTTCTCATCATCAACAGAAATGCCATGTGAAGAAACTACATACCCAAGGAAAACAACCTTATCAGTGCAGAATGTACATTTCTTAGAATTGGCATACAAACTTTCATTCCTTAAAACAGTAAGAACATTCCTAAGATGCTCAACATGCTCATGCAGACTCTTACTGTAAATTAGAATGTCATCGAAATAGACAACCACATACTTACTAATGAAAGCACGTAAAACATAGTTCATTAAGCGCATGACAGTACTGGGTGCGTTAGTCAAGCCAAAAGGCATAACTAACCACTTATAAAGACCGTGTTTAGTCTTAAATGCAGTTTTCCATTCTTCACCTTCTTTCATATGAATTTGGTGATATCCACTCTTTAAATCAATTTTAGAAAATATGCATGCACAATGCAACTCATCAAGCATGTCATCTAGCCTAGGAATAGGATAGCGATACTTTACAGTGATTTTGTTGATGGCTCGACAGTCAACGCACATCCTCCACGACCCATCCTTTTTAGGCACAAGCAATACGAGCACGGCACATGGACTTATGCTCTCTCTCACGTAACCTTTCCTCATGAGCTCCTCAACTTGCCTTTGAAGCTTCTTCGTTTCCTTTGGATTACTTCTGTAGGCTGGGCTGTTAGGTATGGCAGCTCCGAGGATAAGGTCAATCTGATGCTCGATCCCACGGATCGGTGGTAGACCATTTGGGATCTCCTCAGGGAATACATCCTCGAACTCTTGCAATAGTGAGACAACATCAGTAGGCAAAGTATCATGGAGTTCACTATTAATAAAACAAGAATCTTTAAATAAGAGCAAAAGGATATGAGACTTAGCAATAAATACAGTCTTCAGATCTCGGGGGTTGGCATGGTAGATCACTGTTTTACTTTCCTTGCTTCCCTTCTTTTCTTTAGCTAGCTTCCTTTGCTCGTCATGTTGCTCCTTCAGCCTTAATTTATCCTCGTAAATCCTTGGGGCTAAGGGGAGCAAGAGTGATCTTCTTGCCATCCATAAAAAAGGAGTAACGGTTAGTGTAACCGTCATGGATGATTTTTCGATCATACTGTAATGATCTACCCAGCAACAGGTGGCTAGCTTGCATAGGTACCACGTCACACATCACTTTATCCTGATACCTCCCAATACAAAAAGGAACCAAGACTTGCTTCACTGCATTCACTTCATCACAGTCATTAATGCACTGCAACTTGTATGGGCGGTGATACTTAGTAGTGGGCAATTTTAGCTTATCAACAAGGTATGTGCTAGCAACATTAGTACAGCTTCCACCATCAATAATCACAGAGCATACCTTGTCAATAATATGGCATCTTGTATGGAAGATGTTTTCACGTTGTACCTCATCCTCAAACTTCACATGAGTATTAAGAGCACGTATGACAACAAGTGCTTCACCATAAGTAGCAAACTCAACAACTTCTTCTTCTTCGGCATCTTCTAACACAGGCATCTCATCCTCAATACCAACATCAGAACCCTCACTCTCAACATCTCCATTCTCAAGCATGAGTATCACTCTACGGTTAGTACACTGAGAGGCAACATGTCCACGACCCAAACACTTAAAACACTTTATGTCACATGTTCTGCTTTGGGATCCTTGAGCAGGCTCGGTCTTAGGCTTTGGAGGGTCCTCAGACTTTGGCTTAACAAAACTTTCTGACTTAGGGTTAAACATAGGTTTATCATCCCTACGAAAGGTGTTAGATTTCCAAACAGGAACTGAACTAGGAGTGAAACGGGATGTACCGTTCTTTTTGAGTTGCCTTTCCACTTTGATGGCCACATGCAGCATCTCCTCTAAATCCATGTAATGCTGCAACTCTACAACATTGGCAATCTCATGATTCAAACCTTGGAGAAAACGAGCCATGGTAGCTTCTGCATCCTCTTGGATATTAACTCGGATCATGATTATCTCCATCTCCTTGTAATAATGGTCAACACTTTTTGAACCCTGGGTGAGACCTTAGAGCTTTTCGTACAGCTCTCTGTAATAATGGTTAGGCACAAATCTTTTCCTCATGATACACTTCATCTCATCCCATGTAGACATTGGAGGATCACCACATCTTTATCTACTGGATACCAGCTGATCCCACCATACCGTAGCATATTCTGTGAACTCTACTGCAGCAAGTTTAACCTTCTTTACCTCAGAGTAGTGGTGGCAGTCAAATACCATGTCAATCTTCCTTTCCCACTCTAAATATGCCTCGGGATCATTCTTACCTTGGAAAGGAGGAATCTTCAATTTTATGCCACCAAGGTTTCCATCCATCTTCTCCTTACCTCTATCACGGGCTCTATCAACTCGATATCTATCTCTATACTCATGATAGCTTCTATGATGTCTATTTGCCTCAGACTCTTCTTCCAAACCATACCCAATATTATCATCATACTCTTCATTGGTAACAATCTTACTTTTCATACGGGAAGAATCACCTTATTGGAACCTTGCAAACTGAGCTTCATGTCGATCCAACTTATCATGAATGTCATTGAATTTCACGTTCATCCGTTTGAACTATTATTGCATTGCTTGGAGCATGAACTCAATTTTTTTAAAGTCTGACTTATCACCTTCAGAAGACATCTTTAACCTGCAAGAAACGTTAGTGATAACAGAAAACAAAGAACCTCACAAGTGATAACCTCACGTGTTTACACTCAATTCACTCAAGATGGGGCACTCACACTCGTGTTTCACTCAAGTAATTTGGCTTTTCTCTACTAATGTTTCTCACATGCTCATGCCTTTTTCCTTTACGCTACCTCAACTCTATAGGTTCACAATCGTACTAGAGACTCAGTCAAAGATTCAACCTCGAAAGATCAACTAATTCACCAAGTATTTTTTTCTTATTTTTGCTTCTTTTTTTCTCTTTTTTTTTGCTTCTTTTTTTTTCACTCTTTTTTTTTACAAAGACTAATCTGATTTGTGGCTAGGGTGGTGAGGAAGAGTTTTAGTGTGGCTAAGAGACTGACTTGAAACAAAAATTCAGAAGTCGAATTCAAACACAACCACTAAGTGTAGAGTCCAACTCAAACACAACGACTAAGTGTAGTGTCAAACTCAAACACAACGACTAACTGTAGAGTCCAACTCAAACACAACGACTAAGTGTAGAATCCAACTCAAACACTACAACTAAGTGTAGGATTTTTTATTTTTTTATTTATTTTTTTTTACTTTTTTTTAACAAAGACTAATCTAATTTGTGGCTATGGTGGTGAGGAAGAGTTTTAGTGTGGCTAAGATACTGACTTAAAACAAAATTTCAAAAGTTCAACTCAAACACAACAAGAATCTCAAAGAAATAATCACCAAAAAAACAAAAAAAAATGCCTAAAACTATAGGAAAACAATGGATTTTGGCCAAGAGAGGGTAGGGCCAGTGAATAAAATTAATAGGTTCATTCTATTTCGTCGTTTTCTTTAAAACATATACTCGTGTGTCTCGTAACTCAACAGAATTTTTTATGAACAGTGTTTGAACCGTACACGGTTTCTTTTTTTTTTCTTTCTTTTTCTTTTTGACACTGACTTAGTGTTAGAGATGAAGGGGATGACGTACAACCAGAAAATTAAAACCTTGCTCTGATACCAAACTGATATGCGCGTACAAGAGGATGATTTAGGACGATCAAGGAAACGTGTGGAATAGGAATTGAAACAGCTAAAAACGCAAGCTGGGCGAAAATAGTGATGGTAGACTTTGAATGGAAAATAAAATATCAACCTAGACCCGAAGTCTAAAGAGACTTGAACCAAAGGTATTGGACCTCGATCCTACGAATATAAAATTTGAGAACCTAAGGTATAACAATGGTGGTTGGTGAAGAGGGTGGCGCCACAAGGAAGAAGACATTGATAAGCCTAGTTGAGAGAGAACCCTAGAAAGAGGCACACTCAAATTTTTAAAAATTCAATCTGATCTTTTCTGTTCTATTCAAGAGCGTTTACAATGTATTTATAATAATATCTAGCACTTAAGCCCTTAAACAAGTAGGCTGGAATTAACACCAAATAGAAAATAATATTAAAACCTAAATTCAGGCATAAGCCTAGTTACATAGGATAATTGGTCTAAAATGTAATAAGACTCAAATGTGGGCTATTTAAACACTTAACCCAACTTATTACTAAACCAAGATTCATGTCGTTTGGGCTTCCAAACAAATATAGAGGGCTCGGGTAATTGGTCTTCCTTGGATGACCCATGGATCCTTGGCATCACGATCATCATGAGCAAGTGGACCTCCATCGGAGGAGATGGCTCGAACTCCTTAAGGATTATGACTGTGAAATCATGTACCACTCGAGTAAGGTAAATGTAGTTGCTGATGCTTTGAGAAGGAAGAACATAGGGTTGGTGTCTTATATGATGGTACGAGAACATGAGTTATTGGAACAATTTATGAACCTCAGTCTGGATGTAACCCCACCCGTATCAGAGAGGTTGGATATCATGGCTAGTATGAGATTAAAGCCAGAGTTGATTGGTCGTATTCGGCAGGCTCAACAGAGCGATCGACGGTGTATCGATTGGTTGAGTCAGATATAGGTAAGTGTGGGTATTGATTTTGAGCTGAGTATAAATGGTTTATTGAGGTTCAGAGGCAGAATATGTGTTCCTGAGGATCCTGAGATCAGAAGACTTATTTTATTGAAGGCTCAATCATTGAAGTACATGATACATCTGGGGAGTGCCAAGATGTATCAAAACTTTCAGAAGGTTTACTGCTGGTCTGGAATGAAAAGAGACATTGTTGAGTATGTCGCTAAGTGTCTCATTTGTCAGCAGGTGAAGGTAGAGCATCAAAAGCCTACAGGGTTATTGCAGCCTCTATCGATACCGATATGGAAATGGGAACATGTCACCATGGATTTTGTGATGGGATTACCGAGGACCCGTAGAGGGCATGATGCCATATGGGTTATTGTGGATCGATTGACTAAGTCAGCCCATTTCTTATATATGAGAGCTACCGATACTCTGAGTCAGTTGGCGAACCTGTATGTTCAAGAGATAGCATGACTACATGGTATACCAGCAGGCATTGTTTTTGATAGGGATGCCCGCTTCACTTCCCACTTCTAAGAACATTTTCAAAAAGCGATGGGGACCCACTTGATCTTTAACACCGCTTTTCATCCTCAGACAGATGGGCAGTCAGAGAGGAGTATACAAACCCTTGAGGATATGTTGAGAGTGTGTGTACTGGATTTTGAAGGCTCCTGGGATGATCACCTGCAGTTAGCCAAGTTTGCCTATAATAACAGCTATCATGCGAGTATCGAGATGGCAACCTATGAGGCACTGTATGGACGCAGATGTCGATCCCCCATTGGATGGGAAGAGGTTGGTGATAGATAGATTGTTACTCCGGACTTAGTGTAGCTGGTATCTGAGGATGTTCAATTGATATGTGAGAGATTGCAGATAGCTTAGAGCCGACAAAAGAGTTATGCTAACAAGAGACGAAGACTACTAGAGTTTGATGTGGGTGAGTCGATATTTATGAGAGTTTCACCTTCAAAGGGTATTATGAGAATTAGTAAGAAGGGCAAGCTGAGCCCTAGATATATCAGACCCTTCGATATTTTGGAGAGAGTGGGGGATAAGGCGTATAGGTTGGTATTGCCACCGGACTTGGCAAATGTTCATAACGTCTTTCACGTCTCTATGCTTCGGAAGTATCACCCGGACCCGGCACATGTGATAAGATATGAGCCGTTGGAGCTTAATGAGAGTATGACATATGTTGAGAAGCTAGTTTGAATATTGGACAGAAAAGATAAAGTGTTATGGAATAAGACAATTCCCTTGGTAAAAGTTCTTTGGCAACATCACACGGTGGAAGAGGCCACATGGGAATTGGAGAACTTGATACGCGAGAAATATCCCAAACTTTTTGAGGAGTAACTTGGTTCTAATTTGAAGGACCAAATTCTTTTAAGGAGAGGAGGAATGTAAGATCCATATTTTTGGTTTGCAACCTTATGAATTCATAAGTATGGTGATGTACATGTAAAGTAAGTCATAAGTGATGTAAAGTCCACAAGATTGATGTACCCCTTGTAATATGAGTTGGGAGTGTACACACAAGTTGCATTATGTATAAATATGAAGAGATGGACTTTTGTATGTGATGAATGTGAGTGGAATGTAAAATGAGTAGTATGGTAAAATAGAAGGAAGTTGCATGAGTTGCATAAATCCTTATACTTCCATTTAGTTTTGTATGGTATACAATGAATCCAGACAAGTTTTAATGTGTATAAAGTATGAATGGATGTCATTTTCAAGTTTTAAAGGTGGTTGGATGAGAAAATCACTATGGCAGCAAATTGAGGATGTTTTGGTGTGAAGTTACTGCAGAAAACTGCAGTAAAATTTAGAACATATGAAGGCCATTCAATCTCATAGGATGAGAGATCAATCTGGAAGAGCCAAAATGCTCTTGTTTGATAAATGGAACAGGTCACATCGATCGCCAATGGAGCAAGATCGATCTTCTTAACATTCTGTAATGAGAGGATCGATTCGTAAAGAAAGCAAATCGATTTCATAAGCTCTTGGGTTGGAGCAGATCGATCTCCCCTGAAAGCAGATCGATCTCCTTAAGCTACTGCCTAGGATGGATCGATCTCAAGCCCTCGACAAATCGATCTCATGCTTGAAAAATATCAAGAAACTGAGGGATTTAAGAGGACCAAATCGATCTCATGCTTCGACAGATCGATCTCATCAAGCAATTTCTATAAATAGGAGCAGTGAAATTTGTAGATTTCGGGAAAATAATCTCTCTCTTCCATTTCAACCTAAAACCTCACTTTCTCACTCCTAAATCGATCCATTTCCAGTAAGATTTGAGAAAATACCATTAGACACAAAGTTGTTCCTATTAAATAGAAGAACAACATACTTTGGATTCAAAACTTATGGTATTGAAAGAGCAAGGTGTATTTTCATTTGAAGCAAGAAGAGAAACTAGATTGGTAAGTTTCTAACACTTCAGTCCAAGTACATTTGACTACTTATTGGTTTTGGAGTTGATTTGTATGTGTATTGATGGTTAAAATTACCTAGGATGTGATGGAATTAGTGTGACCTAGAAACCTAGAAGTGGTCTAGTGTGAGAAGATATGGGTTGAATGAGTTGATGATTTATGGGCTTGCTAAGTTGTTATTGAAGTAATATGAATGATTTGAAATGGTTAAATAAAGCCACATTGTGAGTTTAGAGGATTTATGGAAATGAGTATATAAGATGTTTGATAAAATGCCATAGTGAAGAAATTGATGAAATATGAACACTATGAGCTTAGTATTGATTTAATATCGATTTGGTATGAATCAATAGGCATAAAAGAAATCAATAGACTTGAGATTATGAGTAGAATGATTAAGATAGGCCTTATAAGTATTAATGGAGGCTATTGGTTAAATCGACTATAGCAAACACAAGAGTTGTGTTATATGAACTAAATTGGTGTGATATACGATTGTGTACAGTTCCGGAGAGATCGTTGGAGATGGATCGAACCGCACAAGTACACAGCTTTAAGGAAATGGAATCAAGCGACGCGATTTCCAGGTAAGGGAATTCTGTAAGTATATAGAGATAGCTACTCGTACTTTGAACTCGTGGGTGAATATAAGGCATTTATGAAATGCATGATGGTTTATGAAAATGATTGTTGGTATTATTGGTTTGTGTGAGTAGCTATGAGAATGTATATGATTTGGTTTCTGAAAACAATTCTTGAAAAGGGTATAGTAAGGCTAATAAATGCATAAATCGCATGTTTTGGTGTTTTCAGAAGTACGTTGCTTTGTTTTGAGCAAATTAACGAATAGGCTGGCTAATATTTGAATGGTTTTGTGAAATAGCACATGTGGAGTGCTAAATATGATTTGAGATTTGTTTTGATAGTGTATGAGCCGCCTATTGTGTTTATGTGGGTTAAATCGTGCTGGAGCCTTGCTTGCACGAGATTTTGATGCTTTCACTTGTATGAAACGTGCTAGAACTTAGCTCACACATTGATTTGATTTTGATGACATTTTATAAACCGTACTGGAGCTTCTGATCGTACGCGGATTTCGAGTGGTTTTCTTATGCATATAATTGTACTAGAGCTATGCTCGTACGTGGGTTTCTCATGTTTTTATGCATAAATACCGTACTAGAGCGTTGCTCGTACGAGGTGATTTATTGATGATGCATGAATCGTGCTGGAGCTTAGCTCACACAGGTTTTCACACTGTGGTATGTATGATGCCGTGATGAGGGTAATGCAAGTTAATGTCCAGGGAACCCAAAAGGGGCGAGCAAGGCCATGAGAGGTTAGGACCTGACATTAATTCATTCAGGGAACCCAAAAGGCACGAGCAAGGCCATGAGGGGCTAGGACTTGACACCAAAGAAAATACTCCCATGTGCACTTGAGACTATATTGGTTACACATCGTATTGGGGTAGATAAGACCTATGACAGGTGCCCCCAACCATGATATGGGTCGCGGAATACGTTGTACCGTGCATATCACATGGAGTACGTTGTACCGCGTGGTTGAGTTACTGATGAGAAAGTCTGGCGGAGAACTAACCCACCTTCGTTCCTGCATGATACCCCACACACTGGGATCTGTGTGGTCTAGGATGATTTATGACATAGTTGGCCAAGATAGTCTTTGAGATATAGTGACCTGTCTCATTGCTATTGTATAATACCACATGGTTTTGACACATGAGTATAATTGTGATTGTCCAAGATAGACCCGAATGAGGGATTGAGCCTTGTGGGATTTGTGAATTAATGAAATGATGATTTCATTTATGATGAGATGTGATGGAATTTGAAAGGAGATTTGTGATGGGATTTAAAAAGGATGTTTCTTAAATGAATTACCCTTTTGTGATGAGATTTAATGAGAATGAGAATGAGATGATTTTTACATGTCGATTCTTCCATATTTTATATGCCTAATTTCATGATTTTCAATAAATGATATATGTATACTCATATGGCATAGTTTATTTCCTCATGCTCCTATTATAAACGATTTATGCATAATATTATCAGCATGTAGATAGAGTAATTATCTACCATGCTTGCATTATTGCCTTGCTGATCGTGTGGTTGCTCATCCCTCTCTATTTTCCCCTTATACAGAGCGTACATAGTGGCCCAGTGAGGATTGAGGCATTTTGTTGAGATATTCGCTGCATGTCCATTACCCAGAGGTATATACATAGAGATTCTTTTTGTATCTAAACAATGTAAAAGCATAGTGATCTTTTGAATTTGTAATATGGGGGATGTAAATGTTATAACATATAGTATGTATGAACATACCATTTAACATTTAGATGTATGACAATACTTTTGAATTATTTGGAAAATGAATGGTAAAGAATGATCATTACTACCTCACAGCCCAACTGTGTAGCGGTGAGTTTGTTCTCGACCGAGTAAGGAAAGGAAAATGTGAAAAATTTGTAGTGATTTTCGGTTATAAAAGGATAAGATGGGTCATGACAATTTAAAAAAAAAACGATTAGAGCAAAGTTATTCCTTTTAAAGAGGAGAACAACATAGTTTGGAATCAATATCTCATTGTTTGGATTGAAGGAGAAAATGTCCATTTCCATTTGGAGCAATGTGGAAATCAAGCAAGGTGAGTTTCTAATGCACCAATCCAAGTATAGTTGTTTAGTTATTGATTTTGGAATTGATTGATATGTATACTAATGATAGAAAGTACCTAGAAAACCATGGAATCATTATAACCTAGAATGAGTCTAGAGTGAGAAATTATGATATGGGTGAATTAATGATAAATGGACTATACTAAAGTGTTTATGAGGTAATATGTATGATTTTAAGAAGATGGATTGAAGCTACTTTGTGAGGATAGTCAATTTGTGAAATTGAGTATATGAGGTGTTTGACAAAATGCCATAGTGAGGCAAATGATGGATTATAGATCGATCTCTCATCTTATGAGATCGATCTGACCTTCATATTTTTCAGATTTTCTGCAGTTTTTTACAGGTACTTACACCAAAACAACTTTTATTTGCTGTCATAGTCATTTTCTTATTCAATCATCTTTGAGACTTGAAAATGGCATCCATTCATACTTTATACTTATTAAAACTTATGTGAAATCTATGTATAACAAAAGGTACATGATATAAACCAAATGAGAGTGCATAACTTATGCAATCTTCCTTCCATTTTACCACACTACTCATAATCCATTCTACTCACATTCTTCACATGTTTAAGTCCATTTCTTCATATTCATACATAATGTAACTTGTACGTACAATCACAACTCTTATTACAAGTGTGTACATTAAACTTATGGACTTTCATCACATATACTTCTCATTACAAGTATATCACCACACTTATGAGTTCATTTACATATATATATATAAGGTTTAATCTATACGGGGTCTCATAATTACTTCTCGGATGCACTGTATATCCCGAAGAGTGAGCTTCTAACAATAACGATCTCATTAGGTATGGTCCTGGGGAGCACTTATGCTGTCTCTGGACCTCAGTAAGTCATCATCACTCGCTGTGAACTCTGTCACTGTACCCATATGAATCTGACCCACACTATCGACAGCCTATTGATCATCATGCTAAGCATGTCAGATTCGGCCACTCAAATTCGGTTCTAATCTCAGGCTAGCTGTCACACAATCACTGTCATCATCAGAAGGGATCACATCACTATTGAGGCTCACAACTGCTCTAGCAGCTCATGCTCCCTGTCCATCATATGTGATACCATCCTGAGGCTCTTTCTTCTCAAGGCATCAGCCATTACATTAGCCTTTCATGGGTGGTACAATTTCCACAATCATAATCCTTCAGAAGCTCTAACCCTCAATGTTATCTCATATTCTACTCTTTCTGTGAAAACAAATACTCGGGGCTTTTATGATCAGTGCATACCCAACATTTCTCACCGTGTACATAGTATTGCCATATACTCAGTATAAACACTACTGCTGCCAACTTTAAATCATGGGTCGGATAGTTTCTCTCATGGTCCTTGAACTATCTGGATCAATAAATGACTATCTTCCCATTTTACATCAATACACAGCCCAATCCTTATTTTGAGGTATCCATACACACTGAAACCTCTTGAGCTATTGGTCATGGTGAGAATAATTACGGTGGTCAGTTTACTACTTCTATATACCAAAACTCACAGAAGCCATTTTCATAATATCCCACTGGCATGCAATCTTTTCCGAATGAGATGTGTCAACTGAGTAGCCCATTTCGAGAAACTCACAACACCTCGTCTGTACAACAGTTTCCAGTTGCTACTCATTCTCTTCCCTGGACTTCGAATACATCAAAATATCATCGCTAAAGATGACAACCAATCGGTCCAGGTAAGGTTTAAATACCTTGTTCATCAATGGCCTAACAGTTACGAAAATCATCTTGGGCACTTTCACATTCCGAATACTTAACGGGTGTTACCCAAACTTCAAATCGATCTCTAAAAAGATTTACGCTTTTCACAGTTAATCCAATAAATCATCTATAGTGGGAGGAAACACTTATTCTTGATGTTAGCCTCGTTCAACAATCAAAATTCAATACATGATCGAAGGCTTCCATCCTCTTTTCACAAACAGAATAAGTACTCCTCAAGTTACACATTCGGTCTGAGGAACGCTTATCCAATAACTCCTGTAATTGTTTCTTTAGTCCTTCCAGTTCCACTAATACCATTTTGTACTGTTGTTAGGATATCGGCTCGGTACCAGGTACCAACTCAATACAAAATTCTATCTCTTTATCTGATGGTAGCCCTGGTAGATTATCCGGGAAGCTATCAGGAAACTCCCTGACCACTAGGATATCTGTTAATTTCGGATGTGCCTTATCCATACCAACCACACAAGCGATGAAACATTCACATCATTACTCATCTAGTCCGTACAATCATTCACTCCTTTAATTACAATCGCTACACCTCTTTCATTACGTGTTAAACTTACAGTACCCTTTTCAAGGGTGAAATCATCACTATCTTAGGATAGCAATCTAAACAACATAGTTTGCAGCCGAATCAATCTATTCTCAAATATTACTTCAAAATTATTCATATTCCATTGAATAAAATCGGCTGACATATCCTTTTCCCCTGTTTTCTACTTACAATCCCTATACCCATATTTAGTTCGTGATAATCAGCTAACTATCATCATCTTGCCTAAGGGAACAGGCTTCACATCTTTCACTAGCTTATAAGTAACTGAAGGCAGTATGAATAAATGCGTGGCACCGGGATCAATGAAAATAATTACTTCATTATTCACCACCAGCGTGGCATATTCCACCACATCAGATGAAATATTTGTAGTGTCCTGGTCCAAGGCATACACTCGCCCTCATCCAACAGCCTACTTCCCTCTCTTTTAGGCTATGGCCTCTCTTTTTGGTGCAGAGATATCAACAGGGTTTTCTCTGTCTCTTTGCCCTTCTGTGGGGCAGTCTCACCCAACTCTGAGCAATCATTAAATAAATGGCTCGTCTTACTAAACTTAACGCGTATTTTAGTCAATAAGGTGTACTTCTGTGGTATCTACCACACATCCTACATTGCTCTGTAGCAGGTCGGGGTCCTCTAATCACAATACCCCTCAAAAGTACTGCAATTGGATACACTGGGCCTTACCAATCATCTTACCCTATGACTCATCAACTCTAATCTTTTACCAAACTACCTTTTTCCCATTCTGACATTTCTGTTATCCTATAATCTCTTTCTGTCTCTATTCCGGCTCTTACTACCTTTCCCAATCTCAAAGGCATGTAACTCATGATCTTATTCACACAACTGTAGTTTGCGCACTGCCTCGGCATAGGTAGTGATATTTAACGAGGCCAATCAGTCTCTAATTGACAATCTGAGCCCTTCCATGAACTGTCAGACATCCCAACTCTCACTGTTCATAGTGTCGGGGTCATACCTACCCAGGAATATAAACTGAGTTTCATAATCGTCAATCAACCAGTTCTTCTGGGTCAGAGTAAGGAACTTTATCTGTAATTTCCTTTGAACAGTGTCTGAAATAGTCTCTCTCCGGAATACATCCAAAATTATTTCCTATGTCTATTCTGGATGTCTAACTCTTCAGATGGGTTGAGCGGACTTCCAACAATGCTCCGACTCTCCCTCAAATCCCATGCATACTCTGAGCAATTAGCTCCAAAAATATTCTCCACACTCAGCTCTAACCTCGTAAAACGTGTCTCAATACTGTCCGATCTCACTGTCAAACTCTGTCAGATCTCTCTGATGGACTCTGCGGGGCATACTCAACATCAGCCTCCACTTTAACCTCATTTTGAGTCTCATGTGGTGACTCAGTACGACTTTCAGTCCTACCTCTTCGGCTTCGAGCTTGTGTACTCGCCCCTCTACCATAACGGATATCAGTTAATGAGTCTATATTCTTGCATTTGAAACCAAATTCTTAGTTGCAATTTCATCTTGATATGCACAATTGTATCTAAACAATGCACAGTACATGGGGATGTAAACTTCCTTAACCACTAACACTGACTCATATCAGGCCAACTTAGCTCTGATACAAAAAACTGTCAAGACCCAAATTACGTAAAAATCACTACAAAATTTTCGTTTTTTATTTAATTCTTACCTTTCTCTGATCGTGATAATCCTACCAACAGTTGGGCTATGATTTGGTGTTAGTCCCCTCTCACCTATTTACCATCCTATTTCCATATTCATATTCACGTATCAGGATTTACTATCATTTAACTTTAACTAAATCTATTCACAGTGATATTTAAATAACTTTACATCCTCAACATCATATCCATTTACAGTATTGTGCATTTACATGTTTAGATACAAAACTATACAAATGTGTATACCTGTCTCTCGATGGGACACAGTGGATACCAAAGATGCAAGTCCTCAGCCGTGCTCAAACTACTGAAAGTACGTTGTAGAGGAGGAAAATAAGGGGGTGAGCAACCACACGCTCAGTAAGGTAATTATGCAAGTAAGTAGATAGCTTCACTATCTACATGCTCATAATGCCATGCCCTTAAATCCATTTCTTTTCGTTTAAATCTCACGCACGAAATCATGCATACATCAATGCCATAGTTTATAAAAACTATCCGTACATATAGAAATCATGCAACTCATGCATTAATGGCATTTTATGTAAAATCAAAATTCGCATGAAGTAAATCGAATAATGCATTATTTCATGCCATGTAAAACAAATCATGAGAGACAATTCTTTTCATGAATTTGTAATTAAAGCATGAAAAACTCCTCATGATACTGCATTTAAAATCACTTTGTTAAAGCTCAATATAAAATAACCCCTCCGGGTCAATCATCTCATAAATCAATCTCAAACTCATTAAAAATTCATTATAAAAATTCTGTTATAAAATCACCCTTCTTTTAGGGTCCCATGTCATAAAATCTTCTGAAAAATCTAGCATCATAGTAGAAAATCACATCCCAGTGAAAACCACAAAATCAGGGGCCTTACCCCTCCCTCGAGTCTACCCTGGTCTATCGAGACCAAAAGTTATATCATGTGAGACATGTAGGTGATTATATCAGTAACATCGAGGACTATGGCTATATCCTAGTGATCCCTGGCTTCACGGTACCTAGTGTGCGGGCATCACACCTGAAATGGGAGGTGGGTCAGTCCTGCCACTAAAACAACATAAATACCACGATTGTGAGGGTAATGCTTACAGCCTCGTGGCTACTGCCACTCCACTACAATAATCCACACGGTACAACGTACTCCACGTGACATACACGGTACAACATACTTTGTGAACCTAAATCATAGTCAGGGGGTGCCTGCTGTAGGTCTTATCCACCCATACCAACCTATGTCTCAGTATGTACATGTGGGCATATCATGTCACTGTGACACACAGTCTACAGAAGGCTCCAACTCGGCTGTATGCATGTCATATGAATCCCTGTGCGGGCAAAGCTCCAGCACGGCTCCATGCATATTCATGATATCTGAAAACCTCGTGCGAGCGAAGCTCCAACACGTTTTCATAAAAATCAGTAAAATCTGCATACGAGCAGCACTTGAGTACGACTTTAAAAGAGTTATCAATCCATTTAAAATCACGTGTGAGCAAGCTCCAGCACGATTTTATGCAGAAAATCCTTCAAAGCCTCGTGCGAGTAATGCTCCAACACGGCATCATGCATAAATCATTCAAAACTTCGTGTGAGCAATGCTCCAACACGAATGAATGCTCATGTAAATCGAAACTTCGTGTGAGCAACGCTCCAGCACAGTTTCATGCATAAATAAATGAAATCTCGTGTGAGTTACACTCCTGCACGTCATTTATGCAATTAAATCAATTAAATCACGAATGAGCAGGGCTCCAGTACGACTTTTATGCAATTATCATATCAAAACAGGATGCGAGCTGAGCTCCAACACCTCTCATGCATGTCAAATCATTAAAACTAGTGCGAGCAATCGTTCTAGGACCTTTTTATGCATATCAAGTCAAAACAGGGTGCGAGCTAGGCTCCAGGACCTCTCATGCATTTCACAATAGTAAAAATCAGTGTGAACAACCCCTCTAGCACATTTTATGCACATGATGTCACACAAATCGGTGCAAGCACTTCGGCAGCCTTTTATGCACACTCACAAACTCAGATATAGTGCTAGCAATGCTCCAGCACTATCTGTTTCCATATAAACTTGATAGTTGGTAATTTTCCAAAGAATTTTATTTAAATTGAAATAACACTTACGTAGTGTTATCTTGTGAAATTTATGCAAATACTGGGAAATCTACTAATTTGCTTTACTAAAAGTTCGTAGAAATCTTTCAAATCAAGCATTTCATGCATGTCATGCTTTCACCATCATTAGGTGAATTTTCCCTCAGTAGGGGTAAAATAGTCTTTTACCTATCTTGAGTCCTTAAAATTTTTAATCCATTTCTAGGATCGTTATACAGTTTTAATGTATGTAAAAGCTGTTAAAAATACGCGTAGCTACCTCCAGCTACTCGCAAAATTCCCTTACCTCAATTTACTCTATACAGTCTGACTTTTCCCAACGCTACCGATCACCAGATCCGTTAAGCTCCCAATATGTCCTCCAAAGTTGCAGATAATCATTTATCGGGTTAAATCCAACTTGTTTATCCATATTTAACTTTTACTGGGCTTAATTTAAATCATTGGGTCCATTTACCCTAATTACTATTTATATTATTGAGGCCTATTAGGCTCATTGGACCCATCAGTATTTATTAGGCCGCATTTTAAACTCTCGGATAGCTCAATTAATTATTTACGACAATTTATCTCAAATACTAGAATTTAATTCATTTTATACGAAATTAATCTGTAATTTATGCATTAAATTTTTAACACACATAACTATGCAAATTGTCGCAAATAAGGGTTACTTACCCGAGATTCCATGATAGTACACAAAATCAAGGCTGACTCGAGCTCCCGTTTGATGCCAATTGTCGAGCTACACAATTACATATTTTTTGGGTAAATTTCCAGTCGAATATTAATCAAATTAAATATTCTGAAATTTAAATCGATCAATTTCGGCTGCTTACCAGCTTACCCTAGCTTGATTAAACCACTAAAATTTTTCCCTCATGTTTCCTCTTTTTCTGTTTCCTTTTTTCTTTTCTTTCTTTTTTTTTTCGGCTGAACCGGTTTGGTTCGGTTTAGCACAGTTCCCTTTTCACTGAACCGGTCGTACCGGTTCAGTCCTTACTTCGTCGTTCACGGCATCTCCAAACGGTTCTCGGGCTGTTTTCGATGCTATTCAGCGCGCCATCAATTAGGTGTTCTTCGTCGAGCCTCGGGTGGAGTCGAATCGGTGCCATCACCAGCGAATCTCCCTTTCTCTCTCGCGACACTCTCCTAATCTGATCTCCTCCGTCAGGCGACACCGGCGCATGTGGTACCGCTTAGGCACTCCCACCTTGTCGGTCATGCCATCGCCTATCGTCTCGTGCTGGTCCGATGCTCGAGGCTCACCAGAGAGGGGTCGTCTCCCTCCGTCTCTCGCCCTCACTTTCGTCTGTTTCATTTTCTTTCTATTTCCCTTGCAGAATTCGATTCTGATTCTTCTTTTTTATAATTGATTAAATTATATTATAATCGATAAAAAGCATTAAATAACCTAAAATATCTTAAAAATTTATATTTTATTCATTTAATCCATTAAATGAATTTATCTATCTTATTTTCTCTTTTCGGTGTATGTTTCCAATATTTTCGTGATAATTTCTCAAAGTGAAAATTTCGATTTATTCCATTAAATTCATATCTTGATTAATTGGACTCAAAATTTAATTATTTCTTCGTTATTGATCAAGATTTCTCAAATTCATATTTATAATGAAATTTTCTTGTCAAATTAATACTGAATTTCAGTCTTTTGACCATTTTTCCCTTCAACATGTTAAGGACCAAACCGATCAAACTTCCCTTCACGAACCTTTTCTCATTTCATGTTTAAATTCTTATCTCCAATCCGAATGGTCTGAATCCCATTCGTTTAATCTGTGGTCATTTCAATCCTTCATTTGATCTTTAAATGTATTCGGGAACTTTTTATTCATTCCATTTGTATTTTTCTTTCACGTACAACTCTTCTTATGATTCAATTTACATAATACCATGTTTACATCACGTGAATCATACGAAAATAAGACAAAATTTGGGTCTTACACCTATGGATCGCGACAGTTGAAAGATCATGAGAGAAATTACCCCACGCATGATTTAGAGTTAGTCGCTGTCGTATTTGCCTTGAAGATCTAGCGGCACTACTTGTATGGGGAAAGATTCCAAATCTTCACTAACCACAAGAGTTTAAATATCTGTTTGATCAAAAAGAGTTAAATATGAGACAAAAGAGATGGATAGAATTCCTTAAGGATTTTGACTGTGAGATTCTGTACCATCCAGGGAAGGTCGAACATAGTTGCTGATGCCTTGAGCAGGACAAGTACGATATCTGCTATGATGGTTAGGGAATGGGATTTATTGGAGTAGTTCACTGAACTCCAAATGAGAGTTAAAGAGGTAGAGACTAGACTTTTGGCTAGCCTGCGAATAGAGCCCAGGATCATGGATCGAATTAGAACTGGGCAGCGTGATGATCAGAGACTGATTGATATGGTTAGCCAAGCAAAGTAAACGTTGCAATCGGATCGCATAATCAATAAGGATGGGTTGTTGAGATTTAGAAGATGAATTTATGTACCGAACGATGTGTGAGACCCCGTGTATGTATAAGGGTATATATGTATATAGAAGTGTAAATAGAGTTGTACTATGAATTCATGAGTGAAGTATATGTGATGTAAGTTCATAAGTAATGTACACACTTGTAATAAGAGTGGTAATCGTACATACAAGTTCATTATGTATGAATGTGTAGAAATGGACTTAAACATGTGGAGAATGTGTGTAGAATGGATTATGAATAGTTTGGTAAAATAGAAGTAGAATTGCGTAAGTTGTGCACTTCCATTTTTGTTTATATTAAGTACCATTGGTCATACAAAGATCCTACACAAGTTTTAATGTGTATGAAGTGAGGATGGATGCCATTTTCAAGTCTCAAAGATGAATGAATGAGGAAATGATCATGGTAGCAAATTAAGGATGTTTGGTAAGTGTTGTTGCAGAGGAACTGCAGGAAATCTAGAAATTTTGAAGGGCAGATCGATCTCATGGGATGAGAGATCGATCTGGAAGAGCCAGAATGCTCTTATTTGGGCAAAAGAATAGAACAGATCGATCTCCAATGGACCAGATTGATCTCCTTAACTCTCTGTTTGGGAGCAGATCGATCTCATGCTTCGACAGATCGATCTCATGCATCGACAGATCGATCTCATGCTTCGACAGATCGATCTCAGGCTTAAAAATGCCATGAAAAAGAGGGATTTTAAGGGACCAGATCGATCTCCTCTTGGACCAGATTGATCTCCTTAAGCTAATTCTATATAAGGAGTGCTGGAAATCAGAAAATTTTGGGAAAAACACAAACCTTCCACTTTCAACCAAAAAACCTAACTTTCTCTCTCTAAAATCAGCCATTTTCAGTTAGGTTTGAAGAGAGACCATTAGAGGCAAAGTTGTTCCTATCAAAGAGAAGAACAACATAGTTGGAAGGCATTTTCCCATTGTTGATATTGAAGAAGTTAAGGGCATTGCCATTTGGAGCAAGAGGAGAAATCAAATTGGTTAAGATTCTAACACTCCAACTATGGTGCATTATTTATTTAAGTGATTTTGGAGTTGTTTGGCATGAGTATGGATGGTTAGAAACTATCTAGAATGCATTGGAATGATTTTGACCTAGAAGTGGTTTAGTGTGAGAAAGTGGAATGTATGGAGATTAATGATGAATGAGATATGTAAAAGTTATTTATAGTGTTGTGGTATGATTTTAAGATGTGGTTAGTGGATAAATTGTGAGATTTACCAAAAAAAGGTAAAATGTGGATTAAGGCATTGGTAAAATGCATAAGTAAATAATATTGACTAGTGAGGTCAATTATGGGTTAAATACATTAACTCAATCGATTTAATGAAATGAATCGCAGCTTTCGAGGATACGCCGAGGCGAGTTGGGCCAAGAGCGTGAGAAGCTAAAAGGAAAGGAGTCACACCAAGTAAATCGAGGTAAGGGAATTGTGTGGACTCTTAGAGATATCTGTGCGCAATTTAGGAGCTTAAATGTTTTGCTAGAATGCATGAGACTAGGAAATGTTGTTGGGTGATTGAAGGGTAAAAGTTGGGAGTTTGAGAAATGTGCATGAAAACAAAAGCATATTGCTTTGAAAATCATGTTTTATTGCTTTTTAGCAAATGATTGGTAGGTTGGCTAATATTGAAATGATTTGCAAAAGAGATGAGCGTGTTTTGGTTTTGCTAATCATATTTTGCAAGTTTTGAGCCACCTACATGATTTCGTGAGTATGAAAGAGTGCAAGAGGCACTAGTTTTCACATGGATTTCATAATTGTTTTGGTATTATGCTCGAGTTTGTCTCGCATTGGATGCCCACCTTGTATGTTGTCGTGTTTGGAGCTTCGAGTAGACTGGGTGTCACATCGATTAAATAGGCTCACACGTGCATTGTGTTGACATGATTAATTAGCCGTGTTAGGAGCTTCGGATAGACAAGAGGTCGCCCCGATTAAATAGGCTCACACGTGCGGTTGAGATGTGGCGTGATATGATGTGTTGATTGGGTCCACGAAGTACGTCGTACCGTGCATGTAGCATGGAGTACATTGTACCGTGTTGAGTTGTGATGTGCCGTCTTCGGACGAGATCTGCTATGGACCGGCGGGTAGGATTTGACCCACCTCCCGTGTGGAAGCAGATAGTGGTGATATCCCGCACACCTGATCCGTGTAGCCGGTATCACAGGTTATGTACATAGGCCTTGAGGTTATTACCTATTGTTGAACTGCCTATCTCGCATGTCTACTGCTATTTGAGATTAAATTCATGTTTGAAAATGATTTGTGGGTTAGGAAAGCCCGAGGGATGGGCCGAGACCTGACCAATGTTGAAATTGATTTGTTAATGGTTTTTAAAGTGCACGGATGCATGCTGTTTAAGGCCATGCTATTATTGTGAATTATGCATGATGATTTATACCATGCTTTGAGTTGAAATGTGCACTGAATTTTAATAGCATGAATGCTTTACATACCATTAACACAATCATACACTCATGTTTTGAGATAAACAATGAATTAAATGCTTTTGAGCATGGCATCACGATCACGTAGATAGTGCAGTATCTACCTGTTCGCATGATTGCCTTACTGAGGGTGTGGTTTGCTCACCCCCCTTATTTTCCCCTCTCTACAGAGATTTGAGTATAGATTGGACGTGACTGGAGGCGTTCCCTTTTGGTAATCCGTTGCATCCCATCGCTAAAGGTATACACACTTGGATTATTTTGTATCTAAACTAGACATAGCACAGTAGCATTTTGTATGTAACTACTGGGGATGTAAAACAATGTAAACACATGTAACAACTCTGATATATATACATTTATACAAGTGTTTACTCATAAATAATGTTTCAAATTGAATTGGTATGGTGGAGTGAGTTAGACGTCGACACACAGCCCAACTGTTAAGTGTGTGGTTGTTCACGATCGAGGAAGGATGATTAAGGATTGATGCATGAAAATGCAAAAAATTTGTACATATTTTGGTAAGTTGAGGGTCGTGACAGAAGTTGGTATCAGAACTCGAGTTGGTTTGACGTGTGTCGTGTCTAAAATACTTAATAAGTTGAAAAAATTACATCCCCAAGTTACTGTGCTTGTTTAGATACAAATTGTGTATGTCGATGGGTTGACTAACTAATTGGTTGTGAATGTAGGGAATTGAGTAAGTATGCCTAATACCAGTCGTGGTAGAGGGATGAGAGCACAGGCTCGAGGCCGTAGAGGTAAGCCTGGGGGTCGTGTTGAGCCAGAAACACACGAGGCTCAGGAGAATGTTGAGGTGGAGGCTGATGTTGAGCACGCTCCACAGGGTCCAGAGGAGAGGCCCGAGAGTACTGAGGCTCGCTTCGCGAGGATTGAGTGGAGCATTGAGATGATTGTGGAGTTGGTCACCCAATCTTTATCTGGAGTTGGCGATAGACAGAGTCCAGCTACACAGGGTGATGCCGAGCAGGCAGCAGCTCCCGAGGCACGGGCAAGGCAAGCCCAAGGACCTCAGACGACAGATACCCCACCCACACAGGATATACCTACGTCGGTTGCTATGCCAGGCAGTAGAGGTTGGGGATATGGATGTGATTTGGATAGACTGCGGCAGTTCCAGAAGTTTGGACCGCCGTCTTTCAGTGGAGTAAAGGACCCAGTAGCAGCTGAGGATTGGATCAATGAGATCGAGAAATTATATGGGTTCTTTGAGTGCACTACTACCGAGATGGTAGCATTTGCCGCTTTTATGCTGAAGGGATCAGCAGAACATTGGTGGAAATCCACCAGGCCTATTTTGAGAGCTCGGCATACTGAGATCAGCTGGAATGTGTTTCTAGAGGCCTTTCGGAGACAGTATGTCCCGGATACCGCACAGCGGAAGCTGAAGATTGCATTTTTGGGACTGACCCAAGGGAGCAGGACTGTGGATGAGTATGAGACTGCTTTTATATCCCTGGGCAGGTATGATCCCAACACGATGGATAATGAGGTCGAGAAGATCCAAAAGTTTGTGGATGGATTGAGACCGACCATCAGGTCTAGATTTGTTCCCCTGGATATACCGACCTATGAGGAGGTAGTGCGCAGGGCGCAATTATGTGAACAAGATGTTGATAGAATCACCTCAGAGTTTGGAAAGGTTGGTAAGATGAGGGACAGAGATAAGAAGAGACCTATGATGGATAGAGGCTTCAGCTATAAAGGAAGCAAGAGATTCTCTGGAAAGAGGCCGAGAATTGATGAGATCCGGGAAAGGACAGTTGATACTCCCATGTATCTGGCCATTGCTCCAGCTAAGGGAATCGTGATTGGAGGACCACGGCCTACTACAGAACAGTGTGGCAAGTGTGGTAGGTACCATGGTACTCGACCATGTTATGGACCTCAGGTTGTATGCTTCAGATGTGGGAAGCCAGGGCACATAATCAGAGATTGCCCAGAGATGATAGAGAGAGCCCCACAGAAGGGCAAGGAGCCAGAGAGAGTTCCAGTTGGTACAGCTGCTCCGAGGAGGAGGGCTACAGCTGAGGAAAAGGGGAAGCAAGCAGTGGGTGTAAGCAGAGGACGAGTGCACGCACTGGATCAGGATACTGCAGATCAATCATCAGATGTGGTAAAAGGTACCATCCAAATCTTTGATTTAGAAGCTTATGTACTGTTTGATCCTGGTGCCACGCATTCCTTTATTTCGCCATCCTTTGCATGTAAATTGTTGAAGCATGTAAAACCCACGCTGCTTGATAAGATGCTGTTGATATCTACCCCTATGAATGATAGTCAGTTGACTGAGCATATATATAGGGATTGTAAAATGAAGATAGGAGGTAAAGAGATGGCAGCTGATTTAATTTTATTAAATATGAGTGATTTTGATGTGATCCTAGGAATGGATTGGTTGGCTGCCAATCATGTTATTATGGATTGTCATGCAAAAACTTTGATGTTTCCAAAGATAGACAATCTTGTAGTTAATTTTGTGAAATGAAATTAAAGAACATGATTATTATAAGTGTGATGAGTACAATCTTGATACATGATGTATGAAAGATAAATTTGATTTCATTTATGTATGTGATGTGATGATTTGTGATACTAATGGTGGAAAGAATAATGTGAAGGATTCATCGCTTTTGTGATTGAGACGGATAAGGCACGTCCGGAATTGGAAGACATACCCGTGGTTAGGAAATTTCCAGATGTCTTTACGGATGAGTTACCAGGATTACCTCCAGATAGGGAGATGGAGTTTGGTATAGATTTGGCACCTGGTACAGAGCCGATGTCTAAGCCACCATACAGAATGGCTCAAGTTGCGTTAGAGGAGTTAAGGAAACAATTACAAGAGTTGCTGGAGAAGGGGTTCATCAGGCCGAGCGTCTCACCTTGGGGAGCACCGGTTCTGTTTGTATGGAAGAAGGATGGAAGCCTCCGACTGTGTATAGATTATCGGTTGTTGAATAAGGCCACCATCAAGAATAAGTATCCCCTCCCACGCATCGATGATTTATTGGATCAGCTTAAGGGAGCGCAGGTTTTTTCTAAGATAGATCTGAGATCAGGGTACCATCAGTTGAAGATACGAGATGGAGATGTACCCAAGACAGCTTTTCGCACCCGGTATGGACATTATGAGTTTATGGTTATGCCATTCGGGTTGACGAATGCTCCCGCAGCTTTTATGTCTTTGATGAATGAGGTATTCCACCAGTACTTGGATCGATTTGTTATTGTGTTTATTGATGATATACTGGTGTATTCAAGGTCTAGAGAGGAACATGAAAGGCATTTGAGGATAGTGCTACAAACCCTCCGAGAGAAGAAGTTATACGCTAAACTCAGTAAGTGCGACTTTAGGTTGGTGTAGATCTCTTTTCTGGGTCACATAGTATCGAAGGATGGAGTATCAGTAGACCCATCTAAGATTGAGGCCGTAGTTCAGTGGCAGAGACCCCAGACAGTGACAGAGATCAGGAGTTTTCTGGGTTTAGCTGGATATTATAGAAGGTTTGTAGAGGGATTTTCGAGGTTAGCTGCTCCTTTGACACGCCTCACAAGAAAGAATGTGGAGTTAGTGTGGGATAAAAAGTGTGAAGAAAGTTTTGAGGAGTTGAAAAGGAGATTAACTACAGCTCCAATACTCATTATTCCTACCAGCTCAGGAGGTTTCTCGGTGCATGCAGATGCTTCACACCTAGGACTGGGCTGTGTATTGATGCAGGATGGGAAGGTAGTAGCCTATGGATCAAGACAGTTAAAGGATCATGAGAGGAACTACCCGACCCATGACTTGGAGTTGGCAGCGGTGGTGTTTGCGCTGAAGATATGGCGCCACTACCTCTATGGTGAGAAATTTCAGATTTATACAGATCATAAGAGCCTTAAGTACCTATTCTCACAGAAAGAGCTGAACATGAGACAGAGAAGATGGCTCGAGCTGTTAAAGGATTATGATTGTGAAATCCTATACCACCCGGGTAAAGCAAATGTGGTTGCTGATGCATTGAGTAGGAAGCATCTCGGGATGGTATCATTCATGATGATCAGGGAACACGAGCTGTTGGAACAGTTCATGAACCTCAGTTTGGATATGACCTCGCCTGACGCTGATAGTGGATTTATGATAGCTAGCCTGCAGTTGGAACCGGATCTGGTAGATCGAATCCGACAGGCTCAGCGAGTTGATTAGCAGTGTAGTGATATTGTCGGGCAGATACAGAGGGGTATAGAGACGGACTTTGGGTTGAGTTCGGATGGATTACTGAGGTTCAGAGGTAGGATATGTGTTCCTGATGACGCAGAGATCAGAAGGTTGATCCTGACAGAGGCTCACTCATCGAAGTATACGATACATCCAGGGGGTACCAAAATGTATCAAAACCTTCGAAAGGTTTATTGGTGGTCGGGAATGAAAAAGCACATTGCTGAATATGTTGCTAAGTGTCTCGTTTGTCAGCAGGTGAAGGTAGAGCATCAGAAGCCTGCAGGGTTATTGCAGCCTCTACCGATACCGACATGGAAGTGGGAGCATGTCACCATGGATTTTGTGATGGGATCACCGAGGACCCGGAGAGGTCATGATGCCATATGGGTGATTATGGATCGATTGACGAAATCAGCCCATTTTCTAGCTATGAGAGCTACCGATACTCTGAGCCAGTTAGCGAACCTATATGTGCGCGAGATAGTGAGGCTACATGGAATTCTAGTGAGCGTTGTTTCTGATAGGGATGCTCGCTTCACTTCCCACTTTTGGAAACATTTTCAAGAAGCGATGGGGACCCAGTTGAATTTTAGCACCGCGTTTCATCCTCAGACAGATGGTCAGTCAGAGAGGACTATACAGACCCTGGAGGACATGTTGAGAGCTTATGCATAGGATTTTGGAGGCTCCTGGGATGACCATTTGCCACTCGCAGAGTTCGCGTACAATAACAGTTTTCATGCGAGTATCGGGATGGCACCATATGAGGCATTGTATGGGCGTAGATGTCGTTCCCCTATTGGATGGGAAGAGGTTGGTGACAGATAGATCTTTGCTCCTGACTTGGTTAGACAAGCCTCTGAGGACGTCCAATTGATATGTGAGAGGTTACGGATAGCTCAGAGCAGGCAAAAGAGTTATGCTGACAAGAGACGGAGACCACTAGAGTTTGAGATGGGTGAGTCAGTGTTTCTGAAAGTTTCCCCTTCGAAGGGAATTATGAGAATTGGGAAGAAGGGAAAGTTGAGCCCTCGATATATAGGGTCATTTGAGATACTTGATAAGGTGGGAGACAAAGCGTATAGGTTGGCATTGCCACCAGAGTTGGCAAGTGTGCATAACGTCTTCCACGTATTCATGTTGAGGAAGTATCACCTAGACCCGGCACATGTGATAAGATATGAGCCTTTGGAGCTCAATGAGGGTATGACCTATGTTGAGAAGCCAGTTCGGGTATTGGACAGAAAAAAGAGAGTGCTGAGGATAAAGACAATTTCCTTGGTGAAGATACTTTGGCAACATCAAACTGTGGAAGAAGCCACATGGGAATTGGAGAGTTTGATGCGGGAGAGGTATCCCGAGTTGTTCACAGAATAATTGGTTCCAATTTGGAGGACCAAATTTTCTAAGTGGGGGAGAATGTGAGACCCCGTGTATGTATAAGGGTATATATGTACATAGAAGTGTAAATAGAGTTGTACTATGAATTCATGAGTGAAGTATATGTGATGTAAGTTCATAAGTAATGTACACACTTGTAATGAGAGTGGTAATCGTACATACAAGTTCATTATGTATGAATGTGTAGAAATGGACTTAAACATGTGGAGAATGTGTGTAGAATGGATTATGAATAGTTTGGTAAAATGGAAGTAGAATTGCATAAGTTGTGCACTTCCATTTTTGTTTATATTAAGTACCATTGGTCATACAAAGATCCTACACAAGTTTTAATGTGTATGAAGTGAGGATGGATGCCATTTTCAAGTCTCAAAGATGAATGAATGAGGAAATGATCATGGTAGCAAATTAAGGATGTTTGGTAAGTGTTGTTGCAGAGGAACTGCAGGAAATCTGGAAATTTTGAAGGGCAGATCGATCTCATAGGATGAGAGATCGATCTGGAAGAGCCAGAATGCTCTTATTTGGGCAAAAGAATAGAACAGATCGATCTCCAATGGACCAGATCGATCTCCTTAACTCTCTGTTTGGGAGCAGATCGATCTCATGCTTCGACAGATCGATCTCATGCCTCGACAGATCGATCTCATGCTTCGACAGATTGATCTCAGGCTTAAAAATGTCGTGAAAAAGAGGGATTTTAAGGGACCAGATCGATCTTCTCTTGGACCAGATCGATCTCCTCAAGCTAATTCTATATAAGGAGTGCTGGAAATCAGAAAATTTTGGGAAAAACACAAACCTTCCACTTTCAACCCAAAAACCTAACTTTCTCTCTCTAAAATCAGCCATTTTCAGTGAGGTTTGAAGAGAGACCATTAGAGGCAAAGTTGTTCCTATCAAAGAGAAGAACAACATAGTTGGAAGGCATTTTCCCATTGTTGATATTGAAGAAGTTAAGGGCATTGCCATTTGGAGCAAGAGGAGAAATCAAATTGGGTAAGATTCTAACACTCCAACTATGGTGCATTATTTATTTAAGTGATTTTGGAGTTGTTTGGCATGAGTATGGATGGTTAGAAACTATCTAGAATGCATTGGAATGATTTTGACCTAGAAGTGGTTTAGTGTGAGAAAGTGGAATGTATGGAGATTAATGATGAATGAGATATGTAAAAGTTATTTATAGTGTTGTGGTATGATTTTAAGATGTGGTTAGTGGATAAATTGTGAGATTTACCAAAAAAAGGTAAAATGTTGATTAAGGCATTGGTAAAATGCATAAGTGAATAATATTGACTAGTGAGGTCAATTATGGGTTAAATACATTAACTCAATCGATTTAATGAAATGAATCGCAGCTTCCGAGGATACGCCGAGGCGAGTTGGGCCAAGAGCGTGAGAAGCTAAAAGGAAAGGAGTCACACCAAGTAAATCGAGGTAAGGGAATTATGTGGACTCTTAGAGATATCTGTGCGCAATTTGGGCGCTTAAATGTTTTGCTAGAATGCATGAGACTAGGAAATGTTGTTGGGTGATTGAAGGGTAAAAGTTGGGAGTTTGAGAAATGTGCATGAAAACAAAAGCATATTGCTTTGAAAATCATGTTTTATTGCTTTTTAGCAAATGATTGGTAGGTTGGCTAATATTGAAATGATTTGCAAAAGAGATGAGTGTGTTTTGGTTTTGCTAATCATATTTTGCAAGTTTTGAGCCACCTACATGATTTCGTGAGTATGAAAGAGTGCAAGAGGCACTAGTTTTCACATGGATTTCATAATTGTTTTGGTATTGTGCTCGAGTTTGTCTCGCACTGGATGCCCACCTTATATGTTGCCGTGTTTGGAGCTTCGAGTAGACTGGGTGTCACATCGATTAAATAGGCTCACACGTGCATTGTGTTGACATGATTAATTAGCTGTGTTAGGAGCTTCGGATAGACAAGAGGTCGCCCCGATTAAATAGGCTCACACGTGCGGTTGAGATGTGGCGTGATATGATGTGTTGATTGGGTCCATGGAGTACGTCGTACTGTGCATGTAGCATGGAGTGCGTTGTACCGTGTTGAGTTGTGATGTGCCGTCTTCGGACGAGATCTGCTATGGACCGACGGGTAGGATTTGACCCACCTCCCGTGTGGAAGCAGATAGTGGTGATATCCCGCACACCTGATCCGTGTAGCCGGTATCACAGGTTATGTACATAGGCCTTGAGGTTATTACCTATTGTTGAACTGCCTATCTCGCATGTCTACTACTATTTGAGATTAAATCCATGTTTGAAAATGATTTGTGGGTCAGGAAAGCCCGAGGGATGGGCCGAGACCTGACCAATGTTGAAATTGATTTGTTAATGGTTTTTAAAGTGCACGGATGCATGATGTTTAAGGCCATGCTATTATTGTGAATTATGCATGATGATTTATACCATGCTTTGAGTTGAAATGTGCACTGAATTTTAATAGCATGAATGCTTTACATACCATTAACACAATCATACACTCATGTTTTGAGATAAACAATGAATTAAATGCTTTTGAGCATTACATCACGATCACGTAGATAGTGCAGTATCTACCTGTTCGCATGATTGCCTTACTGAGCGTGTGGTTTGCTCACCCCCTTATTTTCCCCTCTCTACAGAGATTTGAGTATAGATTGGACGTGACTGGAGGCGTTCCCTTTTGGTAATCTGCTGCATCCCATCGCTAAAGGTATACACACTTGGATTATTTTGTATCTAAGCTAGACATAGCACAGTAGCATTTTGTATGTAACTACTGGGGATGTAAAACAATGTAAACACATGTAACAACTCTGATATATATACATTTATACAAGTGTTTACTCATAAATAATGTTTCAAATTGAATTGGTATGGTGGAGTGAGTTAGACGTCGACACACAGCCCAACTGTTAAGTGTGTGGTTGTTCACGATCGAGGAAGGATGATTAAGGATTGATGCATGAAAATGCGAAAAATTTGTACGTATTTTGGTAAGTTGAGGGTCGTGACACGATGATACCCTGAAGAGACAAATAATGAGAGATCCTACTGCTCTCGATACACCATGCACCCGGGGAGTACTAAGATGTACTGAGATTTGAGAAAAGTATATTGGTGGAGTGGCGTGAAATGAGATGTGGCAGATTATGTGGCCAGATGTTTACTATGCCAGTAAGTGGAAGCTGAGCATCAGAAGCCCAAAGGATTATTGCAGCCTTTACCTATGCCTACATGGAAATGGAGGATGTTACCTTGGACTTTATTATAGGTTTACAGAGGACCTGAAGGGGTCGTGATGCTATATTGGTCATAATGGATAGACTGAAAAAATTATCCACTTCCTTGCCATCAAGAGCACAGATATTATAGATGCCTTAGCTGAGTTATACATCAGCGAGATAGCTAGATTACATGGGGCTCTAATGAGTATTACTTCTGACAAGGATTCTCGATTTACCTCTAAATTTTGGACCTATTTTCAAGAGTCCATGGGATCTCGATTGAGTTTTAATATCGCCAGGATCCTCAAATAGATGGTCAGTCAGAGAGGACTATTCAGACCCTAGAGGATATGTTGAGGGCTTGTACGATGGATTTTAAGGGATCATGGGATGATCACCTGCCCCGAATAGAGTTTGCGTACAATAATAGCTATCACGTGAGTATTAGAATGGCACCTTTTGACGCTCTATATGATAGGAGGTGTAGATCCCCTATAGCGTGGGAATAAGTGGGTGACAGAAAGATAAATGCTCCTGAGCTTGTTGAACAGGCTGTACATAGTGTGAAACTTAAATGTGGGAGATTACGGGCTGCATAGAGTAGACAGAAAAGCTATGCGGATGTGAGTAAATGACTACTCGAGTTTAATGTTGGTGATGCAGTATTTCTAAAGATATCACTGAGTAGGGTATCATGAGACTTGGAAAGAAAGGGAAATTGAGTATTCGATACTGATGGTGGTCGCGTCACCAGAATCCACGTGTACAATCATCCGCCTGCCACGTGTCAAATCCATAACGAGCCATGTGGCAGATTTGGCGACAGTGTGGCGCGGCAGACCTCCATCGCCCATATCGCGACATTGGTCTTCCGCACAAACTGCGATAGAGGTCTCCCGCACATCCTGCGTTAGTAGTCTCCCGCGCAGACCGTGGTAGAGGTCTCCCGCGCAGACCGCGGTAGAGGTCTCCCGCATAGCATGCGGCATAGTCTCCCGCACAGCATGCAGCATAGTCTCCTGCGCAGACCGCGGTAGAGGTCTCACGCATAGCATGCGGCATAGTCTCCCGCGCAGACCGCGGTAGAGGTCACCCTCAAGCTGTTTCGCCCGAAGCGCGACAGAGTACTATATGACTTTGTCGCGGCCAGACATGCGCCTGGGCCTCAGCTCGAACCGACCCAGAGAAACCTATAAATACCAGGTGAGCTCTCTGAAAAAGGGGATCCGGTCCAAAAAAGAAAAAAACAAGGAGAAACACTTAAACCCTTTGATTTAAGCAATACTTTCTCCTTTTCTTACATACACCAACTCTCGATCACTGACTTGATCGTCGGAGTGCGCGTGCAGGGACAAATCCCTGCCCCCTCTGATTCCTGTTGTTTTTGCAGGATATACGAAGAACACGTGGATCAAATTGCATCGACGTCACCCTTTCGTCGTTAATTTAATCAGACTACGCGAAAGGCATTTTCTGGTTGCTGTCAGGTAGGCAACATCAATTGGCGCCGTCTGTGGGAATCTCGACAAAAAGTCAGGTTCTCTATCGAAATGGTGAGGACACGCTCAACTGCAGAATTGACAGGAGGGCAGAACTCTGTAAGTCCCCCTGTCAGATCAGAACAGCGAAGAAGACACAGTGAAAGGGCTCAAGGAGAACCCTTAGTCTCCCTGGAGAAATTCGAGGCCCTGAAACGTAAAAATACGGAGGCTACCACAGCACTGAGAGCCATGGTGAACTTCTTCAGAGAAGCTCTCCCCCAATTCAGCTTACCCTATGAAGTACAGCAGCTAGTGGGGGAAAGCACACCGAGGCAGACCTACGAGAGAGGTCAGCCCTCTAGCCTGGTAAACATTGGACAAGAGGCAGGAACGCCACGCAACGCTACTGCCAATCCAGCGAGATAGAGTCCGCCCTCAGCTCCCAGGCGGCAGAGTTCTCCAGTGGCTCAGGTGCGACAGAGTTCGCCAGAGACTCATAGGCGACACAGCTCACCCGCATCTCCCATGCGTCAAACATCTCCTTTATCCTATGAGCGGCAGAGCTCGCCGAATGTGCAGCGGAGTCCCCCTGCGGCTCAACGGCGACAGAACTCTCCCGCAGACAACACGCGGTAGAGGTATCCCACATCAGATATGCGACGGTGCTCTCCCGCCTCTAATAGGCGGCAGAGTTCACCCTTGCCCGATGCGCGGCAGACCTCTCCTCTGGCAGCTCAGCGGCAGGGTCCTTCCGCAGCCCCTAGGAGGCAGAGTCTCCCTACTTGCCGCAACTCATCCCCCGTAGTGTTGGAACATGACCTAAGGGCACATAGAGCTGGGGAGCAACGGAGACAAGGAGATTTTAACCCACAAGAAGGTCCCGAGATATCAAGTCCCGTAGTGAGATGTGCTGGAAGAGGCATTTACCAATCGGACTCTTCTAGACCAGAAGGGACAGGACCTTACTCAGCTCGAGGGTCAGAGGACGTGGAGAAGGTTGTCCAAAGGATCCTCGAGAAGAAAAAGCTAGTGTCTCCGAATGACGGACAAAGGAGGAGGATCCCATTCAGCCTGGAGATCATGAACAAACCTTTGCCGAAGAAGTTCAAAATGCCCTCTATGGCTACTTATACCGGCAAAGCGGATCCCTATGACCATATTCAGAGTTATGAATCCCTCATGCTGTTGCATGGATGGGAGGACGAAATTATGTGCAGAGCTTTTTCTCTCACATTGTCCGGGCATGCTCTCAAGTGGTTCAACGGGTTGAGCGAAGGTTCAATCTCCTCTTTTGATGAGTTGAGAAATGAATTCCTTAAAGTCTTCATGATCCACAGCTAGAGGAAGAAAGACGCTACCTACTTACTCACGCTTAAACAAGAGAATAAAGAACCCTTGAAAAGCTTTGTAGATCACTTCCGAGATGCAACCTTGGAAGTGAAAGATCTACCAGTAGGCGTAGCCTTGGCTGCAATGCTGCAAGGGATGAGCTCCGAGAAGCTACAAGAATCCCTCTCTCTCGATCAACCGATGACGATTTTTGACCTCTTTGCCAGGGCTAACAAATATGTAGCTCAAGAAGAAGTGATGAGAATGATACAGCCCAGGGAGGCGAAGGAAGGAAAGAAAAGAGAGAGAGACGCACCCGAGAGAAGCTTCCCAAGACCCGTGAGAACTGACAAAGCCCCTAGGCTCAATTATGAAGGTTATACCAAGTTAAACGAGCCTCGCACTGCAATACTGGCAGCCATCGAAGGGGCAGGATTATTGGAATTCCCCAAGAAGAAAATTGGAGACGTAGGACGAAACACTGAAGCCTACTGCGAATTCCATTGTGCTCACGGACACCCAACAGAGAGGTGCAGAGACTTAATGGATCAATTGGAAAGGCTGGCCAGAGAAGGGAAGATCAACCGCTTCCTATGGAGGAGCGAGAGACCCCGTTATCCTCCGCGCGACCAAAGGAATGATCGTCCGCGGACGGGGGCAAATAATGATATCAGAAGGGATAGGCCTAGAAACGAAGCGGTCAGGCCCATCCCCCGTGCTAATCCGCCAAACAACGAACCTACAGCCCCCGCGATAAATGTCATCGCAGGCGGGGACTCAAGTGCAGGAAGCTCCTCTACTTCCCGCAAAAGTTACGCTAGGCAAGCGTATCAGGTTAACGTGGTGATGGAGGAGCAGGCGGATGAAGAGCCCATCATGTTCACTCCGGCTGACAAAGGTGATATTGTCATGCCCCATGACGACCCCATGGTGATATCCACGGTAGTGGCCAAACACCCGGTGAGCAGGGTCCTGGTCGATAACAGGAGCTCAGTGAACCTGATCTATTGGAACTGCTTCGAAAAAATGAGCATATCCGAAGATAGGTTAAAACCCGTTATGACGCCACTATATGGATTCACGGAGGAGCGAGTGAAGGTTGCCGGGTCCATAGAGTTGCCTGTGACTCTCGGAGAGCACCCGAAGAATGTGACCCGGCAAGTATTGTTCATGGTGGTCAGGTCAACCTCTGCTGCCTATAACATGATTTTGGGCAGACCTGTGCTGAATGACATGAGGGCGGTAATCTCCTCTTGCTATCTGTTGATGAAGTTTCCCACTCCCAACGGAGTCGGGCAAGTACGAGGAAACCAAAAGAGGGCTCGTACTTGTTATCTCGCTTCCACTACCAACAAGGTAGTACAGAGGAAAGAAACCTTGTGCATAGACGATCCGCCCAAACCTCAGCCGGTAGAGGAGACAGAACCCATTGAGCTAATCGAGGGAGACGGGGGAAAGAAGGCATACATCGGGACCCAACTAGGCGAACAACTAAAGAATGGCATAGTCAAGTGCCTGAGGAAAAACTCGGATATCTTCGCCTGGAGCCCGACAGACATGCCCGGGATTAGTCCCGAAGTGATTTGCCATGAGCTTAACATCATACCCGGACATAGACCCGTCAAACAGAAGAAGAGGAGTTTCACCCCGGAGCGACAAAAGGCAATCACTGAAGAAGTGAATAAACTCCTGGGCGCCGGATTCATCCGAGAGGTCTACTACCCTGAGTGGTTAGCCAATGTAGTGATGGTAAAGAAATCTAGCGGGAAGTGGCGAATGTGTGTGGATTTCACAGACCTGAACAAAGCCTGCCATAAAGATTCATACCCCCTACCTCGGATAGACAGACTCGTAGACGATACATCCGGCTACGAATTCCTCAGTTTCTTGGATGCATTCTCCGGGTATCACCAAATCATGCTTCACCCAGAAGACGAAGAAAAGACTTCCTTTATAACCGACGACGGAACCTATTGCTATCGGGTAATGCCGTTCGGTTTAAAGAACGCGGGAGCCACCTATCAACGAATGGTGAGCAAAGTGTTCAAAGATCTTCTGGGAAATACCATGGAAGCCTACGTGGACGATATGATAATCAAGAGCCGCGTAGGAGAGTCTCATACTGATGAAATGTCCAAGGTATTCGAAGTATTGAGGAGATTCAACATGAAGCTAAACCCTGAAAAGTGCTCATTCGGGGTAAGATCAGGGAAGTTCTTAGGCTTCATGATCACTAACAGGGGCATTGAGGCAAATCCTGAGAAGGTACAGGCTGTCATTGACATGAAACCCCAAACCACCGTAAGAGAGGTCCAGAGATTGACAGGCAGGATAGCAGCTCTGAATCGCTTCTTGTCAAAATCAGCAGAAAAGAGCCTGCCGTTCTTCAAAACTCTACGGGGGGGAAGAACTTCGAATGGACAGAAGATTGTCAAAAAGCCTTCGAAGACCTCAAGGAGTACTTGAAACAGCTGCCTCTGTTAACAAGGCCCCTGGAAGGAGAACAACTCTATATGTATTTGGAAGTCGGCGATTTCGCCGTCAGTGCGGTGCTACTGAAGAAAGATGAAAAGGTGCACCGTCCCATCTACTACGTGAGTAAAGTGTTATTGGATCCAGAGACCCGCTATCCGCTGGCTGAAAAGCTAGCATTAGCCCTTTTGATGGCCTCGCGAAAGTTGCGCCCGTCTTTCCAAGCACACCCTATCACCGTCTTGACAGATCAACCGTTAAGACAGATCCTTCAGAAACCTGAACACTCAGGAAGGTTAGTGAAATGGGCAGTGGAGCTTGGGGGATACGAAATCACATTCCAACCACGGCAGGCTATCAAAGGTCAAGCTCTGGCCGACTTCATCGTAGAATGCACTATCCCAAGCGACAGCAGTGAAGGGGAGGCTCACCCCTGGTTGCTGCATGTCGACGGGGCATCAAGTGCTAACGGAAGCGGAGCGGGTATAGTCCTGGTTTCACCCGAAGGAAAATCCATTGAATACTTCCTACGGTTCGGATTCCCCAGTTCGAATAATATAGCTGAGTATGAAGCTTTGATAGCAGGGATGATGTTAGCGAAGAAGCTACAGGTTCACCACTTGATAGCACACAGTGATTCTCAATTGGTGGTGAACCAATTCAGCGGAGAGTACGAGGTACGGGAACCGATGCTGGTCCCTTACTTGAAGAAAGTCCAACTTCTGGCACAGACTTTCAAAAGCTTTCAGCTGATACAGATCAACCGGTCCGAAAACACACATGCTGATGCATTATCTAAGTTAGCCTCTTCCGCCGAAACACGAGGAAGGACGGTGAAGGTGGAGAGGCTCGAACGACCTAGTATTGAAGAGGTCGAAGTGTGTGACATTCAAGTGGGAGACGATTGGAGATCCCCATACAAACAGTATCTCACCGAAGGAACACTCCCCCAAGATAAGGACGAGGCTCGTCACTTAAAAATACAAGGGGCGAAGTTCACACTCATCAATGGAGAACTGTACAAAAGGGGATATTCGTCACCCTTATTGAAATGTCTGGGACCAGAACAAGCAAGATACGCCCTAGCCAAAGTGCATGAAGGAATTTACGGCGAACACCTAGGAGCGAGAGCTCTTGCAGCTAAAGTATTGAGATCGGGATTCTACTGGCCAACGTTAAAGAAAGATGCGATGGACCAAACCCGCAGGTGTGACAAATGCCAGAGGTTTACGCCTATCACTACAGCCCCAGTGACTCCCTCTCAAAGCACAGTACAGCCAATTCCTTTTGCACAGTGGGGATTAGACATCCTTGGACCTTTCCCCTTAGCCACGGGCCAAAGAAAGTTCCTGCTAGTGGCTACCGATTACTTTACAAAGTGGATTGAAGCAGAGCCTTTAGCCACAATCACGGAAAAGAAAGTGGAGAAAATGGTGTGGAAAGACATTATTTGTCAATTCGGAATTCCCCACATCCTAAATGCCGACCATGGAAAACAATTTGATTGCAACGCCTTCCGTGAATTTTGTAAAAGCTTCAACATTCGGCTAAGGATCTCCTCAGTATCATATCCTCAAGCTAATGGACAGGCCGAAGTCAGTAATCGGACTATCCTCCATGGGCTGAAGACCAGGCTAGATAAAATAAAAGGGGCATGGGTGGACGAATTGCCTAGTGTTTTGTGGGCATATCATACCACCAGTCGTGTGTCGACTAAAGAAACGCCATTCAGCCTTGTATACGGCGCAGAAGCACTGATCCCCGTAGAAATTGGAGCATTATCACCAAGAGTGATACCCTTAATAGAGGAAAAAAATTCACAAGCTCTAAGGGAAGGCTTGGACCTACTCGATGAACATAGAGAAACCGCGGCTATTCGATTGGCATCCTATCATCAGAGGGTGGCCAACTACTATAATAGCCGGGTGAGAGATAGGCCAATGTCTGAGGGAGATCTAGTGCTCAGAAAGTCGCAGATCACGAATGCCCTGAAGGAGGATGGAAAGTTCAGAGCCAACTGGGAAGGTCCCTACAGAATCAGATGCAAGATCGGACCCAACACCTGCGCTTTGGAAATTCTACAAGGGAAGAAGATAGGGAAAATGTGGAATTCAAATCACTTAAAGCTGTATTTGAATTAACCACTACATCTTCCTTCCCAAGCACTATTGTTTTACTTACACTGTCACCTGATGTCATTACCTAACCGATATATGAATTATCTTTTTGTTATGAGTCAAAATCTTGTGGCAGGATTCAAAACTGTGAGGGCTGCCCTTGGTTCGGGCCCTGCGAACGCAGGCTACCAACGGGCCAAACCCAAAGCCGACAATACAGGTTGAGTGGGCCAGACCCAAAGTAGACCGTTCAGCCGAGCCGTAAGAGCCTGAGGCGCTATGCGTCACTGTGGCCAGGCGTAGTTCAGACGAGCCGTAAGAGCCTGAGGCGCTATGCGTCAATGTGGCCAAGCATTGTTCAGACGAGCCGTAAGAGCCTGAGACGCTTTGCGTCACTGTGGCCAGGCGTAGTTCAGCCGAGCCGTAAGAGCCTGAGGCACTTTGTGTCACTGTAGCCAGGCGTAGTTCAGCCGAGCCGTAAGAGTCTGAGGCACTATGCGTCACTGTGGCCAGGCGTAGTTCAGACGAGCCGTAAGAGCCTGAGGTGCTTTGCGTCACTGTGGCCAGGCGTAGTTCCACCGAGCCATAAGAGCCTGAGGCGCTATGCGTCACTGTGGCCAGGCGTAGTTCAGACGAACCGTAAGAGCCTGAGGTGCTTTGCGTCACTGTGGCCAGGCGTAGTTCAGACGAGCCGTAAGAGCCTGAGGCGCTTTGCGTCACTGTGGCCAGGCGTAGTTCCACCGAGCCGTAAGAGCCTGAGGTACTATGCGTCACTGTGGCCAGGCGTAGTTCAACCGAGCCGTAAGAGCCTGAGGCGCTTTGCGTCACTGTGGCCAGGCGTATATGCATCACTGTAAAACAGGTATATATACATCCACATAAAAAAGTCGTAAGAGCCTGAGACGCAATGCGTCAATGTGGCCAGGCGTATACTCAAAAAAGTCGTAAGAGCCTAAGACGCAATGCTTCACTGTGGCCAGGCGTATACTCAAAAAAGCCGTAAGAGCCTGAGACGCAACGCGTCGCTGTGGCCAGGCATATACTCAAAAGAGCCGTGAGAGCCTGAGACGCAATGCGTCACTAAGGCCAGGCATAAAACATTCAATTAACCATAAAGGCTTAAGACGCTACACATCACCGTGGCCAGGTAATCAAAATACTAAGGCTATAAAAACTAAAGACGCCTTCACGTCATAGTACTCAAGCCTTAAACAACTGCACGTTTGCACAAAAAATTCTTCCTGAAAGCATACCTTTCTATCAAGAATTGGGGAGCATACACGAATATAAATGCAAAGCTATATACAAGCAAGGTATATACAAGCAAAGCACAAGGTATATACAAGCAAAGCAAAAGAAACAATCAGACAAAGAATGATAAATGACAATTAGAGAAGTAGTGCAATACAAAGCATGAACGAAAATCTCAATTTCATTTCATTCAAGTGTCGATACAAGCAGATCTTTAGCAGATCTTTACAATTACGTTTCGACAAAGGTACAAAGTTAAAACAAAAAACAAAGTACTTGAAATGAAATACAAAAAACAAAAAAGCAAAAATCCCTATCTACTCTCCGGGAGGAAGCTGGGGATCAGCTGCAAAACCTTCACTTCCAAGGGACTGCTCACCCTCCTCACCGTCTAAATCGATGAGGGCTTCTATAGGCTCAGGAGCACCGTCCAGATCTGCGGGCTCCCAAGGACCAGCAAGATTGGCGAGATCGTCCTGAGCAGTCCTCTTGAACAGCTCGTCCACAGGCTCAGCCTCGGGCTCGTACTTGGTCCAATCAGGAGCCTCAAAGAGCATCGCCTTATGGGTGTATTGGAGCTCAGGAAACTCCTCTCCTTCCCTGTGTGCTTCTAGCCAAGATCGGGCCAGGTAGAACCCGTACTTAACGTAAGGGTTGGAGAAGTCTTCCTTCCGCCTCAAGCAGTCTTTGGAGAGACGATACTCCTTTACGGCCTCGACCCGTATGCTGTCAATCTCGGCCTGGGACAGTACAGGAGCAGCTTGGCCTTCCAACTCAGCAACACGCTGCTCGAGCTCTTGATTTCGAGTAAGCATAGACCTGTAGTTGGATTGCATACGGTCTAACTCAGAATGAGCCTCCTACAGGTCCTCTTGGAGTTTACAAGACCGGGCCGTCTCCACCGTGAGATCCCCCTTTGCAAGACCGAGGTCTTGATGAGCCTTAGTAAGCTGCTCCTCCAGGCTTCGAACTAAATCCGGAAGAGGGGACAAGTTGTTGACCGTGTTCTGTAACTCCATGACTTTGTCCCTCAACTCTCGGATCTCTCTGTCGGCTCGCTCCCGGTAAGCCCGATGTTGGGCATTATTTGCCACGGTTCGTTGAGCCAGCTGCAAAAAAATGCAAAAATGTTAGATTCAAAGCATGCTGCAAAAAGCAATCAAAAAGAAGAGAAATCAGAAACTTACCCTCAACGCCTCGATATCGGCTAAGTCTTCCCCCTCGGGGTAGTTTCTGAATATCCTTACCTCGTTCCGAGGAAGGATAGTGGACCAACTTAATCGGGAAGCCACCTCGGGAGTGTCCAAAATGTCGTTGTCACGAACCCCGGGGTAGACTCGAAACTCGTGGCCCCTCATAATATTCCCCCCATCCACGGAATAGGGCCTCTCGTCGGCAGGACCTATCCTCGACAATATCGGCCTGCTTCCTATCGAACCCTCGATGTACAGGCGCTTTCTATTCTTCTGCTGAGACGGAATAATATTACATTCCGCGCGCTCCTCAGAGCGTGATCGCCCGGATGACCCGGAAGCCCCCCGTGAAGACGAAGCAAGTGTCCCCCTATCCCGAGAGAGATCTCTCTGCTCTGAAGGAGGGGGAGGCATCGCCTGCCTAGAAACAGGAGGGGTCCGAGCACGAGATGGATGAGAGGGGACCGGTGCCTCACTTGGGATATCGTCAGCCAAACGATGCCTCTTCCTGGTAGGAGCGCCGGAAGGACCAGCCTCAGAAACCTGGCGACCTAATGATTGCCGAAAATGACTTATATCTGCAAAAAAGAAAAAGAAGATCAGTGGTTAATAAATTGATCAAAAATGATAAGCAGCGGGAAAAAATAAAAGTTACCGTCAAGAGAGTCTAAGTGCTCCTGAAGGAACTCAATATTTATCCCCTCATCGTCCGGGAGCACCATGAAAGTGGAGCTGAACCCTTCCCAACCAGTGAGATCGGCTAAGGGTTCGCTACCAGAGCTGGATTCCATATTGGTGCCCCCTATATCCTCTTGCGGCCTAGGGGCTTCAGGATTCAACTCCGGAGAAGCCGAAGGCAGAGGATCTGACTACGGAACAGAGGGTCCGGCAACAGGGACCGGACCCACACCCCAGCCGACCGATAGCAAATTTTCATTTGATAAAAGGGCGTTGAGGCTAAGGGGTTGAGGGACTAGCAACTTATTAACGTCAGAAGACAGTTGCTCCCTAAGCGTGGCGATAATAGGGCCCTTGGGAATTTCACGCCTGGTTCCCCAACGAGTGGGGATATCTAGGCCCTCGGGTAATCCCATCACCAGCCATTCAGTCTCGAAACCATGCAGCTTGTTAGCAGGTTTCTCAAACAATCGGTTCTCAAAATCGGGCTGATACACCCGCTGAAGCGAGTAAGACACCAAACCGGGGCTCCCTCGAAACCTAAAGAAAACATCTAAGAGAGGGAGGGTTGGAACGACGCCCCTCAAATGGCAGTGCACAGTGAATGCCACTAATTGCATCCAGGCGTGAGGATGCAGTTACCCAGGGGATACCCTATGTGCCCTGAGAAAGGAAGCCCCGAAGTTGGAGATTGGGAAGCGGAGTCCCAACTCTAGGGCTGCCCTAAAAACCACGGCCCCGTCGGACACGCGGCGAATATTGCTCTCCTGAGGGGTGGGCAGCCTATAAGAGTACCCCTCGGGCAAAGGAAAATGCGATTCCAGATCTCGGATGTCAGCTTCCGTCAAAGTCGACTTGACTCCGAGGTCTATTTGTTTCCCTACACCATGTCTAGCCATTTTAGGAGTCTGTAAGTCAAAAGAGTGGGACTGCAGACTATGAAATTACCTAAAATGAAGTAAAGGAGAGATTGGCGACAGAGTATGAAGAAGCTGCGGCAGAGTTGCGACACAGTGATGTGTACGCGACAGACTTGCGGCAGAGTACAGTAGAGTGCGGCAGAGTTGCGAGAGAGTGTGCAGAGAAAAATCGTGGCTGAGTGTCTTTTTACGGGAGAACTCAATAGCGACAAAGACAGCAGGGACCCAGTATATATAGCGGCTCGCCTGCGTCGACACACGCGCGAAGATCCGACCCGACCCGAGAAAATCCAGACCCAGATACTCTTTCGCAGGAATGATTCCTACCAAAGAGTGGGGAGCAATTGATGGTGGTCGCGTCACCAGAATCCACGTGTACAATCATCCGCCTGCCACGTGTCAAATCCATAACGAGCCACGTGGCAGATTTGGCGACAGTGTGGCGCGGCAGACCTCCATCGCCCATATCGCGACATTGGTCTTCCGCACAAACTGCGATAGAGGTCTCCCGCACATCCTGCGTTAGTAGTCTCCCGTGCAGACCGCGGTAGAGGTCTCCCTCATAGCATACGGCATAGTCTCCCTCGCAGACCGCTGTAGAGGTCTCCCGCATAGCATGCGGCATAGTCTCTCGTACAGCATGCAGCATAGTCTCCCGCATAGCATACAGCATAGTCTCCCGCACAGACCGCAGTAGAGGTCTCCCGTATAGCATGAGGCATAGTCTCCCGCACAGCATGCAGCATAGTCTCCCGCGCAGACCGCGGTAGAGGTCTCCCGCATAGCATGCGGCATAGTCTCCCGCACAGCATGCAGCATAGTCTCCCGCGCAGACCGCGGTAGAGGTCTCCCGCATAGCACGCGGCATAGTCTCTCGCGCAGACCGCGGTAGAGGTCACCCTCAAGCTGTTTCGCCCGAAGCACGATAGAGTACTATATAACTCTGTCGCGGCCCAGACACGCTCCTGGGCCTCAGCTCGAACCGACCCAGAGAAACCTATAAATACCAGGTGAGCTCTCTGAAAAAGGGGATCCGATCCAAAAAAGAAAAAAACAGGGAGAAACACTTAAACCCTTTGATTTAAGCAATACTTTCTCCTTTTCTTACATACACCAACTCCCGATCACTGACTTGATCATCGGAGTGCGCGTGCAGGGACAAATCCCTGCCCCTTCTGATTCCTATTGTTTTTGCAGGATATACGAAGAACACGTGGATCAAATTGCATCGACGTCACCCTTTCGTCGTTAATGTAATCAGACTACACGAAAGGCATTTTCTGGTTGCTGTCAGGTAGGCAACATCAGATACATTGGACCATTCGAGGTTCTTGATAGAGTGGGAGATATAGCCTACAAGTTGGCATTATCCCCACAGATGTCTACAATACATAACGTCTTCCATTTATCTATGTTGAGGAAGTACCACCCGGACCTATCTTATGTCATTGAGTATAAAGAGATGGACATACAAGAGGATATGAGATGTACTGAAGAACTCCTTCGAATCCTCGATAGGACAGAGAATGTACTTCGTAATAAAAGTATCCCATTAGTGAAAATTCTATGGAAGCATCACTCAATGGAAGAGGCAACTTAGGAATTGGAAAGCCTTATGAAAGAGAAGTACCCCCATCTATTTGATAAGTCGAGTTGAATTTAGAGGACCAAATTCTTTAAAGGTGGGGAGGATGTGAGACCTGAGAATTCTATACACATATAATTTTGTAATGTGAACATGAAGTGTAATTGATTGAGCTAAATGCAATGTACTCATAAATTGAGGTGGTAAGGAATGAAATTTCTAAGTGATGAATGAGTATTTAATGAGAAATAATCAATGGGGCAAACTATGGCAATTATATATGGAGATTTTAAGCTAAGCGTGCAATCATAGTGTGAAACTATGAGGCCAGATCGATCTTAGAGAAGAGGGGATCGATCTGGTAGGCCAAAGTGACAAGGAGTGAAAAATTTAAACGAGCAAATCGATCTCCTTATGATTCTGCCTTAAAGGGATCGATCTCCTACAAGAGCAGATCATTATCTAAATGTTTCTATAAAAATCAGATCGATCTTGCCCCCATGATAGATCGATCTGGTAGATGTAAAAGTTGCCTAAAATGTTCCCAATTCAAAGGTAGATTAACCTCCTACAGAAGTAGATTGATCTCCTACCCTCTGCCTACATAAGGACCCTTGTATTTTTGCTGAAATTCATCTTCTCTCTCCAAAAAACTGAAAACCCCTATTTTGGTCGAAACCCTAACTTTCTCTCTCCTAAAAAATGCACACTTCCGTTTGAATCAGAGGTAGTGGCAAGAGGGAAAGTTGTTCTTCATCGTAAACGGAACAACATACCTGGGACTGAAGGATGATTTGAGTTGAGATGTGAATTGAGCACTCCACAAGTTCTGGGTATCATCAGCTAAGAGTTCGGAGTAGAGATATGCCCAAGACATCATTTAGGACACGATATGGCCATTATGAGTTCTTGGTTATGCCATTCGGATTGATGAATGCTCCTACAGCTTTCATGGCTTTGATGAACGATGTGTTTAAGCCATATTTAGATCAATTTGTTATCATCTTCATCGATGACATTTTGGTATACTCTAAATTTGAGGAAGAGCATGAGAGACACCTCAGGATTGTATTACAGACTTTACGAGAGCAGAAGCTATATGCTAAACTCAACAAGTGTGATTTTTGGTTGTCAGAGATCTCATTTTTGAGACATGTTATGTTAAAAGATGGTGTATCAGTGGATCTATCCAAGATTGAGGCTGTAGTTCAATGGGAACAACCGAAGACAGTTACTGAGATCAGAAGTTTCTTGGGTTTAGCAAGATATTATCGGAGATTCGTAGATGGATTTTTGAAGTTAGCTGCTCCGTTGACACATCTCACTATGAAGGGTGTAGCATTTGTATGGAACGAGGATTGTGAGAAGAGTTTTCAGGAGTTGATGAGTCGATTAACTACTGCTCCGATTCTCACTATCCCTACCAACTCAGGAGGATTTTCAATGTATACCGATTCTTCACATCAAGGACTGGGTTGTGTATTGATGCAAAATGGGAGGGTAGTTGCTTATGGATCCAAACAGTTGAAGGATCATGAGAAAAACAATCTGACCTATGATTTGGAGTTCGCAGCAGTAGTTTTTACGTTGAAGGTATGGCGCCACTACTTGTATGGAGAGAAATTTAAGAAATTTACCGACCACAAGAGCCTGAAGTATCTGTTCTCACAGAAGGTATTAAACATGGGACAGAGAAAATGGCTAGAGCTTCTAAAGAATTATGATTGTGAGATACTTTATCATCTAGGTAAGGCTAATGTTGTAGCTGATGCTTTGAGCAAGAAGAGCCTTGGGATGATATCATACATGATGGTCAGGGAACACGAGTTGCTAGAGCAGTTTGCTAGCCTCAGTTTAGGAGTTGTGCCTTCTTACAAGAATATGGACTATGTGATTGCTAGTATACGCTTGGAGCCAGATCTGTTAGAAAGGATCAAAGTGGCTCAACAAACTGATCCGTATTGTATTGACATGAGAGGTCAGATACAGAAGGGCACAGTGACTGACTTTGAGATAAGTTCAGATGGACTCCTGAGGTTCAGAGGTAGATTGTGTGTTCCCGAGAAACCAGAGCTCAGGAGATTGATATTGTCAGAAGCTCATTCATTGAGATATACACTACATTCGGTGAGTAACAAGATGTACCAGAATCTTCGGAAGGTGTACTGGTAGTCAAGTCCGAAGAAGGATGTTGTGGATTTTGTGGCAAAATGTCTTGTATGTCAGCAAGTGAAGGTAGAACATTAGAAAACTGTAAGGTTATTACAGCCTCTACCTATACCAACATGGAAATGGGAGCACATCACCATGGATTTCATGATGGGTTTACCAAGGACCCGGAGGAATCAAGATGCTATATGGGTGATAGTTGATAAACTGACAAAGTCAGCCCACTTTCTAGCTATGAGAGCTACCGATACTCTGAGTACATTGCCAGAACTGTATGTACGCGAGGTAGTGAGGCTACATGGTATTCCTATGAGTATTGTCTCTGATAGGGATTCTCGCTTCACTTCCCACTTTTGGGAACATTTTTAGGAAGCTATGGGAACCCAATTGAGTTTGAGCATTGCTTATCATCCTCAGACAGATGGTCAGTCAGAGAGGACCATACAGACTCTGGAGGATATGTTGAGAGCGTGTGTACTGGATTTTAGAGGCTCTTGGGATGATCATTTGCCACTAGCCGAGTTTACCTACAACAACAGTTCTCATGCGAGTATCGAGATGGCACCGTATGAAGCTTTGTATGGTCGTAGATGTCGTTCCCCAATCGATTAGGAAGAAGTGGGTGACAGAAAGATTTTTACTCCTGATTTGGTTACACAAGCCTCTGAGGATGTCCGTTTAATTGTTGAGAGATTGAGGACAACTCAGAGTAGAGAAAAAAACTATGTTGACAAGAGATGATAACCACTTGAATTCGCAGTTGGTGAGTCAATATTTCTGAAGGTTTCTCCTTCTAAGGGTATAGCGAGATTTGGGAAGAAAGGTAAATTGAGTCCTCGCTACATTGGACCCTTTGAGATACTGGACAGAGTGGGAGATAAGGCATACAGATTGGCTTTACCACCAGATTTATCGAGAGTGCACAATGTCTTCCACATTTTGATGTTGAGGAAGTATCATCCAGATCCAACTCATGTGATTCGGTATGAGCCATTGGAGCTCAAAGATGATCTGACATACATAGAGAGACCGATTCAGATACTGGATAAAAAGGAGAAAGTTTTGAGGAATAAGAGTATCGGGTTAGTGAAGATTCTCTGGCAGCATCATACTTTAAAGGAAGCTACTTGGGAGCTAGAGAGTCTGATACGAGAGAAATACCCCATTTGGTTGTAGAGTAACTTAGTTCTAATTTGGAGGACTAAATTCCTTTAAGGATGGGAGGATTGTAGGATCCACAATTTTGTATATGTAATCTTTATGACTTGTGACGTATGAGCAAGTCACATTCAATGTAAATTATGATGAATGGATATTTGAAGTTTGTAAATGTGTGTGGAATGAATACATGCAAGTTTATAAGTATAGAACAAATGTAAGAGGGATATTTCCAAGAATGAAATGGGAATATCTTGAGTTTTGAGTACTTAAGTAAAATAGAATGAGTTTTATACTTTCATTTGGGTTTATATTGTATACCTTTGGCTATACAATGAATGCACACAAGTTTCAATGTATATGAAGTATGAATGGATGTCATTTTCAAGCCTTAAAGGTAATTGGATGAGAAAATGATTATGGCAACAAAATAAGTGAAGTTTGGTGTGTGATTACTGCAGAAAACTACAGTAAAATCTGGAAAATATGAATGAGAGATCGATCTCATGGGAAGAGAGATCGATCTTAAAGACCTAAAAATACTCTTATTTGAGCGATGGAACATGTCAGATCGATCTCCAATAGGGCCAGATCGATCTGCTGAGCATTCTGAGAAGAAGGTATCGATCTCTGAATGGTTAGATCGATTCTCTTAAGCTACTGACTTGCAACAGATCGATCTCATGTAAGAGCAGATCGATCTTCTTAAGGTTTTGTGTTACAACAGATCGATCTCATGTTAGAGCAGATCGATCTCATGTGGTCTAGAAAGGTCGATTTAAAGAGGAAAAATGCAGAGCAGATCGATCTCTTAAGGTAGCAGATCGATCTCATCAAGACAGTTCTATAAATACTGGGCTTCTGCACTTCATTTTCCTGAGAGTTACTATTCCATTTGAGAAACAAACCTAAACCTAGCCAAGAAACACTAGAAAATTTCAATTTGTGATCAGTTTTGAGTGAGATACAGTTGAGCAAAGTTGTTCTTAGCAAGAAGAGAGCAACATACTTGGAAACAAAGGATTGAAATCAAGAGTTCAAGGAGCAAAGAAGGATTTACCATTTTGGTGGAAAAGGAAGGAAATTTCAGCTAGGTAAGATTTAATACACCAAGTTGATATACGTTAAACTTGATGTGTTGATGAGATCATTGGTGTATATATGTATTGTTGGAAATGAAAGGAGAATGAAAAAATCACCATGACTTAGATATTGGTGAGAAAATGAGGAAATGATGAGAAAATAATGTTAACATGAGTTTGATGATGAAATATGCATGTATGAAAGATTATGAGTTAATCTTATGAAATGCATAAATTTGTAATAAAGAGAAATAAAGATAGTTATGTGAAAATGTGGATTTATACCATATTGGGAGAAGTTATGGAATTTATGTAGAATGTAGAGATTTGGCAAATGAAATGAGTATATAGTAATATACTAACGCCAATATTTATAACAGCTTCAGAAATCACATTGGAAGCTAATTGGACAGCAAGAGTGAGAAGAACCGAGGAAGAGAGGTCACTTAACGTGATCTGAGGTAAGGGAATTTCATGAATAGCTAGAGATGGCTACACGTATTTTAAATAGAGTTTCGATATTATACTCTATATGAATTCCCTGAAATAGGCATGTTGTGTGTGTGCTAAAGATTAATGAGATGAAGTGTGATCTTATCCAAAATAGGGAACAAATACCTTAGAAGCATGTCTTAACCCTTTATTCATGAGTTGCATGATAGAATGGCTAATGCTTTCATGTATATGCAAAAATAGCACATTTAAGTGCTAATTTGATTTGAAATTGAGAAAGTTGTGATTTAAGTGAGCCATCTATCAGGTTTTAGGTGAAAACCATAAGTGCCAGAGAATACTCGCACTATATTTTGAGATATGCATCGCATAGTATTGGAAGATATACTCGTACTATACTTTAATGTTATTTTATGCATGTTAGAGTACTGGGAGCATAGTTGGTACTCAGTTTTGTGAATGATGCATATAGAGTATTTAGAGCTTTACTCATACTCAGTTTTACATGATAGAGTACTGAGAGCATTGCTCGTACTCAACATTTCATGACTTATACATTATATAGTACTTGAGTGATAACTCGTACTTGATTTGAAAAGAGAATTATGCATCTCGTACTAGTATTTGATATTTTGAAATGCATACACAGTGTTTAAAAGGAGGAATGTTGATTGTGAGTCACACTCAAGAAGCGCACTGTTGTTTTTACGTGATATATAAGACATGTTAGCAAAACCGTGACGATTTCCTCTGTGTAGACTGAGTGTCAAACTATCGAGATGTTCACACATGGATTTAGAGACGTGACATTATTTCCATAGTATGAGGGCTAAGACTTATGGCAAGCACCCCGACTATGATGTATTTCCATGGTGTGAGCTCTAATACCTATGGCAGGCATCCCGACCATGAGGAGAGGGTCCACAGGTGTACATTGTACCATGCGAGTGGCATGGAGTACACTGTACCGTGTGGTGGAGTTATGGTGTTTAGGAGTTTATAGATATCGATTGTGATGGACTGACCCCCTCCCATTACAGCAGTGATACCCGCACACCGAGATCTGTGTTGCATGGGATTTCACCATTATAGGATATGGCCATAGTCCAGGAGAGTATTACATTAGCCACTGAGTCTCGCATCATATATCACTTGTTTTCATGATATGGTTAGATTGAGAGAGATAGGTCAAAAACTGGTTTGCGTTATGTTGTGAACTGCCAATTTGCTATGATTTATGTGTAAATGTCAATGATTTCTATAAAGGCATTCCAAAATTATGAATGTACACTGTTTTGCATGAATGTCAATATTTGATAACTCAACATTATTTTAAGTACATGGAAATTATTCAGTACTACTATTATATCATTTGATACATGCTTTGAGATGAGAGAAGGAAAGGCAAAGCCTTATTTTTAGTAGATACTGCGGTTGTATACTTACTTGTCTGATTTCTTTACTGAGCGTGTTGTTTGCTCATGCCTCTTTATTTTCCACTCTCTACATATCATCTGCAGTAGATTGAGTCCGGCTGAGATATAGCATTCATTTTATCCACTACCTATCCATCTCACGAGAGGTATACACACTCGAACATTTTGTACTAAACAATGTATAAGCACAGTTATGTAAACTATTGTTCGGTTGGGATGTATATGTACAAATATTGTATAACAGTTTATGTTATCGAAAAGAATACTAAATTCTATATGTATTGTGAATGAATGTGAGTGAGTGACTAATATCGAATCACAGCCCAACTGTTAAGGAGAGAAAGGTAAGTAAAGTAAAAAGTGAAAAATTAGTAGTGGTTTTTGGTAAGTCAAAGATTGAGGTCATGATAGTTAAGGCGTACAGAGATTTAAGAAATGTGTGCGTGGTTTTGTCGGTTTGAGCTCGGTTTTGACATGTTTTGTAATGAGTACAAAAAGTTTTTCAAATGAGTTTTATGAGAGAAACCATTATGAGCTCTACGTGAAGGCAAAACGGTTTTATATGATAATGGTTGTTGCTGAGACTTAGGCATGTCATGTGATAGCACATTAGGCCTTGCTATGGTTGTACGTAACTCCGATATTCCTCCGCTTTGGTAGCGAGAGATGCCTCTGTTCAGGTAACATGAGATGACCCTCGCTCTGGTAGCATTGGGTGGCCTTGCTCTGGTAGCATGTAAGTTCGGGCCTTACTTTGGTAGCATGTAAGACCGATAGTGTGCATGAGGAGAGGCCTTGCTCTGGTGGCATGTAAGTTCAGGCCTTGTTTTGGTAACACGTAAGACCAATATACCATGTACACGACCATATTGTCGAAGTTCCCTTTTTTTGAGGATGCCTGTGATGCGCACCCAAATGAGATTATTTTGATGTGCCATAGCGGATGTTTTATCTAAGTTTTAATTGGCTAGTCTTCATTTTACACATGAGCTTGTGTTTCGTGGCTTTGCCATGTACATTACTACTGAGGTGATTTTTATCACGTTCTTATGAGAAAAGCCATTATCACATCTTGATTTCCACATGCTTGTAACTATGGTTTTTGTACTGAGCTATTTACTCTCTTGTTTCTACATGATCTTAGAGAAATGAGATGATAATGATGTTTTAATGATTTCATGCTACGTTTTCTATTGACTTTACAACAATAGTTACCATGCCAGTACAGGGATGCTCTTTATGGACGAAGATGCAGATCACCAATCGGTTGGGAAGAGGTTGGGATAGGATGATCTATGCACCGGATTTGGTTGAACAAGCTTTAGAGAAGGTCCGCGTGATTTGTAAATGTGAGATCTGAAGATTTCAGACATATTTTAATTATGTAATATGAACTTGAAGTATAATTTATTGAGCTAAGTGAATTGGGGAATGATAATTGGAGATTTATATGTTAAGTGTTTAAAATAAGTATGAAGCTATGAGGACAGATCGATCTGGGAGAAGGAGAGATCGATCTGGTGAGTTATAAATGACAAGGAAGGAGGAATTTAAGGAGCAGATCGATCTCCAATGGAAGAGGATCGATCTCCTTATGATTCTGTTTGAGAGAAGATCGATCTCACGAGGAAGAGATCGATCTCCAAATGTTTCTGTTTGGGAGAAGATCGATCTCCCCAAGGCGCAGATCGATCTGATAAAGCCATAAAGAGATCGATCTGACCACTCGACAGATCGATCTCCTAGGCATAAATTACCCCAAATCGTCCCCAAATTCAAATGCAGATCGATCTCATCAAGAGCCAGATCGATCTCCTACCCTCAGTCTATATAAGGAATCCCTACTTTCTCCTGCAATTTCACTTTCTCTCTCTTCCAACCCCCATTTTTCACCGAGCCCTAGCTTTCTCACTCATCCAAAGCACCCATTTCCGTCCAAATCAGAAGTTGTGGTAAGAAGGAAAGTTGTTCCTCACCCAAGGGAGAACAACATAGTTGGAAATCGAAAGATGGATCGAATCGAGGCAAGAGAGAAGCTCTACACAAGTTTTGGGTAATTTCTAAACCTCAATCGTTATATTTGAGATGATTTTGATGATAATGGTTGTTATCATTGTGTTGAAATAGCTGAAAAATGATTAGGGATTGATGAAATTACAATGTAGTTGGAGTGATGATGATATTTGGCAACTTGGGTAAATTTAGGAATTTTGAGCTATAAATGGAGATTTAGACAATGTGGTGTATTAGCATAGATATTGTGGCATATGAGAGTTGAGAAATTTAAGGTGTTGTGAGCAATTACGCTCGATTTTGAGAACTGAGGTTGATGTGATAATGAGTATTGATGTTTTAACATCGTTTGGATAGCTCGGGAGTTTCAGAGTGGAATGCAAGGCTAGTCCGTGATACGGGGGAAACGATTGCACTATACGAGGTGCAAAGAGGTAAGGGAAAACTAAACCATTTGTGTATGTGTTTTGATGAATTGTTGTACCATGAACCATGATTTGAGAATACAAGCATGTTTGGTGTTGTGTTGTGATATAATTGCATGAGTTTATAAGCTGAGTGTGAAATTGCTTTATAAACCTTTGAGTTGCGTGAAAATTAAATTGGGCTCTACGTTAAGGCGATATTGAGATTTGAGAAAATGTATGCGTGTTTTACTGGTTGGAACTCGGTTTTAATATGTTTTGTGTTGAATACACAAATGTTTTAAATGAGTTTTATGAGAGAAAACCATTATGAGTTCTACGTGAAGGCATAACGTTTTAGAAGATAATGGCTAATGATTGAGACTTAGGCGTGTCATGTTGAATACACATCGGGCCTTGCTCTGGTAGCATGTAAGACCGATTTAGTGGAACGCCTGGGAACCGACCCAGGGACCGCAGGCCTTGTTTCGGTAACATGTAAGTCCGATTATTCCTCCGATTTGGTAGCGTTGGGAGGCCTTGCTCTGGTAGCATGTAAGTTCGATATTCCTCCGTTTTGGTAACAAGAGATGCCTCCATTTTGGTAACGAGAGATGCCTTCGTTTTGGTAACGTGAGATGACCCCCGTTCTGGTAAAGCTGGGTGGCCTTGCTTTGGTAGCATGTAAGACCGAGAGAGTGGGCCGCCTGGGTACTGACCCAGGGACCACGTGATAGTGTGCGTGAGGTGAGGCATTGCTTTGGTAGCATGTAAGGCCGGGCCTTGTTTTGGTAACATATAAGTCCAATATACCATGCATACGACCATATTGTCGACGTTCCTTCTATACGAGGATGCTTAGGATGCGCACCCAGAGGAGATTACACATTTGATGTGCCATGATGAGTTTTAATTGAGTTTTATTGCCTAGTTTCGTTTTACACATTAGTTGTGTTTTATGACCTTGTCACGTGCTATTTACTGAGGTGATTTTTATCACATATTTTAAGAATAGCCATTATCGCATATATTTACACATGCTTGTGAGTGCTCGATATTGAGCCTTTTTACCTTCATGTTTTCACATGATTTATGAGTTATGAGATGATGATGTTTTGAGAATCTTTCATGCTACGATTTCAAATGAGCTTCATAAACAAATACATATTTGTGATGTGTGATATGGTCTCAGAGCATCTCCAAACTCAGTAATACATAACCCAATCAATCGATCTCTGATGATGGGCTTTAATCCATACACAAATCTCTCTGTGCGGAGCTCTTCATTCTTGAAAGCCTCTGGATCATATCTCAGCAGAGTGGTAAATCGGCTCTCGTAATCATCTACAGACATGTCACCCTGTACCAAACTCAAAAACTATGCTTACCTCCTTCTCTGGGCAGCTCGTGGTACATATTGGGCTCTAAAGGCTGTATGGAACTCTTCCCAACCAATCACATCCTGGTGGGACATCAAAATACACTGGGTAGTACCCCACCAATCTCGAGCTCTCCCTTTCAACATATAGGTGCTCATACTGACCCTCTCAGCATCGGTGCACCCCAAATAGTCGAATATAACTCTCAACTCCGTCAATCACTCCGCAGCCTCTATAGGATCCTTCTTTCCCCTAAATGCAGGTGGATTCATTTTCAAAAAGTCCTTCAGTCGGACCATACTTCTGTCATCAGGCTGAGTGACAGGAGGCACTGGGGGTATGGGAGGTCCTTGTGGGGGTGTAGGAGTAGTACCCGAGGCATTAACTCCAAAGTGTTGTGCGAATAACGCTGCCATCTGCTCAAAACCTTGCCTCACATCGGTCTCAATCCGATTAAATTGAGAGTTAGGACTCTCTGGTTGTGGGACAGGTGGCGGAGAGGACTCTGCCTGCCTCCTCAAACGACCTCGTCGTTTACTCATTCTCTATCTCAACTTGTCTCCTGCGCGTACATATCAAAATCGATTGAAATCTTAATCCTCAGATTCAGTTCATGACCTGACTATTATAGACACTTGGGATATATTCTATTTCACTTAACCGACACTGACAGTACTAAACACCCTAAGCTCTAATACCAAGAAAACTCTGTGACGCCCCGGAAGTGCGAAAAATAGGGCTAATTTAAAACTTTTTACTCATTAATTCACAATTAAGGGTGCATTCCTGTGCAGTGTCATACATCATCATAATTATCATGCCTCAGGATCTCATCATAATATAGTATATATTGTATTATATACATTACTCAATTCCAAGTTAATTAATCCTAATACATCCCGTACATCACTGTACAATAAGTGTCTGTAAATATAACTCTAGTCTCGGTACATAAATAGTAAATATCTACCTCAGTACACAAAATACGGCCTGGAGCTCAAGTCCTCCACTAGCCTCTAACCCGTACGTCGCAGGGAACTCACTTCACTTGAAGTGATCTGGGGGGAAGAGAAAACAGGGTGAGCTTTCAAATCGCTCAGTAAGGGGGGTAAGGGAACTCAGTTATATAAACCAGCACAAGAGATTGAGAGGGGAATTGAAATTGTACAGTCCCAGAATGAGTTTGGAGCAGTGATTAGGGATAAAGGCAAGAGGCCAGCGATGTCTCAAGCAGATGTTCGGGGAGGTTCCTTCAGGAGAGGAAGGATTGAGGTACAGAAGGGCAGATTGGAGATACCCAGAGCTTATCCTATTATCAAGGAGACCCCTCGATATGGCAGGCCGGAGATAAGTGTTTGTAGAGACTGTGGTCGATCGCATGAGGGAAGTTGTACTGGGTCGATCCATGGATGTTTTAGGTGTGGTGACATGGGTCACAGAGTGAAGGACTGTCCTCAACCTCAAATACCAGATGCTCCGGAGCCTACTAGACAGCAGCCTCAAAGAGTGAATCCCTAGAGATGGGCCACTGCTACTGAGAAAGGGAAGAAACCTGTGACACAGGGACGTGTGTTTGCCCTAGATAAGGAAACTGCGGACACTTCAGCAGAAACTATAAGAGGTACACTCTCTGTCTGTAATCATAAGGCTCATGTGTTGATAGATCCAAGATCCACGCATTCGTTTATTTTAGAGCATTTTGCATGTAGTTTAAATTTAAAGTTTGAACCTCTAGAGTATGTACTACATGTAAATACCCCTATGCGTGAATCCCAGAGAACTGAGTTAATCTGTAGAGGATGTGAAATAAAGGTGGGAGATAGAGTGATGTTAGCAGATCTAATCATGTTGACTATACATGGGCTTGATGTAATTCTGGGGATGGATTGGTTGGCAACCAATCGAGTGAGTTTAGACTGCTACTCTAAGATTGTAACTTTCTCCCTACCTGAACCTTACAGTGTACAGCTGAGATATTAAGGAAATGAATATGTGGAATTCTAATAAGTAATTTGAGAATCTTAATATTATTTTTTAGAGTATTAAATATGATGGTTCATGTGAAGGTTACGATACACTCATATCAGACGATGAGCGGGAACATCCGAAGATTGAGGATATACCTGTGGTGTGTGAATTCTCGGATGTTTTCCTAGATGAGCTACCAGGTTTGCCACCAGAGAGAGAGCTGGAGTTTACCATTGATTTAGTACCAGATACTCAGCCGATCTCTAAACCTCCCTAGAGGATGGCATTAGTGGAACTTGAGGAATTGAAGAAACAACTACAGGAGTTATTGGATCAAGGGTTCATTAGGCCCAGTGTTTCACCGTAGGGAGCACCGATTTTATTTGTCAAGAAGAAGGATGGTAGTCTCAGATTATACGTAGACTACCAGCTGTTGAATAAAGCCACGGTGAAGAATAAATACCCACTGCCCAGGATTGATGATATACTTGATCAACTAAGAGGGGCCTCAGTCTTTTCTAAGATTGATTTGAGATCGGGCTATCACCAATTGAGGATCAAGGAAGAAGATATTCCCAAGACGGCCTTCAGGATAAGGTATGGCCATTATGAATTTTTGGTGATATCCTTTATATTGACGAACGCCCCTGCAGCATTTATGAGGTTGATGAACGAGGTGTTCAGAGACTATCTAGATAAATTTGTGATAGTCTTTATTGATGATATCCTGGTATACTCTAGGTCGTATGAGGAGCATGCACAGCATTTGTGGTTAGTACTTCAGATACTCCGAGATAAGCAATTATATGGAAAGCTTAGTAAGTGTGAGTTTTGGCTGAACCGGATAGCTTTCCTTGGTCATATAGTCTCAGAGGAAGGAGTATCAGTGGATCCAAGTAAAGTAGCAGCTGTGCTTAGTTGGGAGAGACCGAGGACAGTTACTGAGGTGCGAAGCTTCCTTGGTTTGGCAGGGTATTACAGAAGATTTATGGAAGGATTTTCAAGGATTACCGCTCCTTTGGCTAAACTCACGCTTAAGGAGACTCCGTTCATATGGACTGATCAATGTGAGCTCAGTTTTCAGGAGTTAAAAAGGAGATTGACAGTGGCACCTGTGTTAACTATTCCTGAGGGATCAGGAGGATTTTCGATGTATAGTGATGCATCTCATCAAGGATTGGGGTGTGTGCTTATACAGCACGGAAGAGTGGTCGCATATGGATCGCGACAGTTGAAAGACCATGAGCGAAATTACCCCACGCATGATTTGGAGTTAGCCGCTGTGGTATTTGCTTTGAAGATCTGGCAACACTACTTATATGGGGAAAGATTCCAGATCTTCACTGATCACAAGAGTTTAAGATATCTCTTTGATCAGAAAGAGTTAAACATGAGACAAAGGAGATGGATGGAACTCCTTAAGGATTATGACTGCGAGATTCTATATCATCTGGGTAAGGCGAATGTAGTTGCCGATGCCCTGAGCAGGAAGAGTATGATATCTTCTATGATGATCAGGGAATGGGATTTATTAGAGCAGTTCACCGAACTTCGGATCAGAGTTAAAGAGGTAGAGACTGGATTTTTGGCTAGCTTACGGATAGAGCCCAGGATCATGGATCAGATTAGAACTGGGCAGCGCAGTGATCAGAGGTTGATAGATATGGTTAGCTAAGCTGAACAGAGTTCGCAGTCGGATCTCACAGTCAGTGAGGATGGATTGTTGAGATTCAGATGACGGATTTGTGTACCGGACGATGATACCCTAAAGAGACAGATACTGAGAGAATCTCACTGCTCGCGATACACCATGCAACCAGGGAGTACTAAGATGTACCGAGACTTGAGAAAGGTGTATTGGTGGAGTGGTATGGAGCGAGACGTGGCCGTGTATGTGGCCAGGTGTTTAATATGCCAGCAAGTGAAAGCTGAGCATCGGAAGCCTGGAGGACTACTACAGCCCTTACCTGTACCTACATGGAAATGGGAGCATGTCACCATGGACTTTATTATGGGTTTACCGAGGACCCGAAGAGGTTGTGATGCGATATGGGTCATTGTGGATAGATTGACCAAGAGTGCCCACTTCCTTGCCATCAAGAGCACATATACTGTGGATGCCTTAGCTGAGCTGTATGTCAGCGAGATAGCTAGATTACATGGGGCTCCAGTGAGTATTACTTCTGATAGAGATTCCCGATTTACTTCTAGATTTTAGACCCAGTTTTAGGAGTCCATGGGATCTCGATTGAGTTTTAGTACCGCCTATCATCCTCAGACAGATGGTCAGTCAGAGAGGACTATTCAGACCCTGGAGGATATGTTGAGGGCGTGTACGATGGATTTTAAGGGATCATGGGATGATCACCTGCCCCTGTAGAGTTTGCGTACAATAACAGCTATCATGCAAGTATTGGAATGGCACCCTTTGAGGCTCTATATGGTAGGAGGTGTATATCCCCTATAGCTTGGGAAGAAGTCGGTGACAGAAAGATAAATGCTCCCGAGCTTGTTGAGCAAGCTGTACAGAGTGTGAAACTCATATGTGAGAGGCTACGGGCTGCACAGGGTAGACAGAAAAGCTACGCGGATGTGCGTAGACGGCCACTCGAGTTTGATGTTGGGGATGCAGTATTTCTGAAAGTATCACCGAGTAAGGGTATCGTGCGATTTGGAAAGAAAGGAAAATTGAGTCCTCGATACATAGGACCATTCGAGATTCTTGAGAGAGTGGGAGAGATAGCTTACAGATTAGCATTACCCACATAGATGTCTGGAATACACAACGTATTTCATGTGTCTATGTTGAGGAAGTACCACCCGGACCCTTCTCATGTTATAGAGTATGACGAGATGGACATACAGGAGGACATGAGCTACACTGAGGAACCCGTCCGGATTCTCGATAGAAATGAGAAGGTACTGAGAACCAAGAGCATCCCATTAGTGAAAGTTTTGTGCAAACATCACTCAAGGGAAGAGGCAACGTGGGAACTAGAGAACCTCATGAAGGAGAAATACCCCCATCTCTTTGACTAGTTGAGTTGAATTTGGAGGACCAAATTCTTTTAAGGTGGGGAGGATATGAGATCTGAGGATTTCAGACATATTTTAATTATGTAATATGAACTTGAAGTATAATTTATTGAGCTAAGTGAATTGGGGAATGATAATTGGAGATTTATATGTTAAGTGTTTAAAATAAGTATGAAGCTATGAGGACAGATCGATCCGGGAGAAGGAGAGATCGATCTGGTGAGTTAAAAATGACAAGGAAGGAATTTAAGGAGCAGATCGATCTCCAATGGAAGAGGATCGATCTCCTTATGATTCTGTTTGAGAGAAGATTGATCTCATGAGGAAGAGATCGATCTCCAAATGTTTTTGTTTGGGAGAAGATCGATCTACCCAAGGCGCAGATCGATCTGATAAAGCCATAAAGAGATCGATCTCCTAGGCATAAATTACCCCAAATCGTCCCCAAATTCAAATGCAGATCGATCTCATCAAGAGCCAGATCGATCTCCTACCCTCAGTCTATATAAGGAATCCCTGCTTTCTCCTGCAATTTCACTTTCTCTCTCTTCCAACCCCCATTTTTCACCGAGCCCTAACTTTCTCACTCATCTAAAGCACCCATTTCTGTCCAAATCAAAAGTTGTGGCAAGAAGGAAAGTTGTTCCTTACCCAAGGGAGAACAACATACTTGGAAATCGAAAGACGGATCGAATCGAGACAAGAGATAAGCTCTCCATAAGTTTTGGGTAATTTCTAAACCTCGATCGTTATATTTGAGATGATTTTGGTGATAATGGTTGTTGTCATTGTGTTGAAATAGCTGAAAAATGATTAGGGATTGATGAAATTACAATGTAATTGGAGTGATGATGATATTTGGCAACTTGGGTAAATTTAGGAATTTTGAGCTTTAAATGGAGATTTAGACAATGTGGTGTATTAGCATAGATATTGTGGCATATGAGAATTGAGAGATTTGAGGTGTTGTGAGCAATTACGCTCGATTTTGAGAATTGACGTTGATGTGATAATGAGTATTGATGTTTTAACATCGTTTGGACAGCTCGGGAGTTCCAGAGTGGAATGCGAGGCTAGTCCGTGATACGGGGGAAACGATTGCACCATACGAGGTGCAAAGAGGTAAGGGAAAACTAAACCATTTGTGTATGTGTTTGATGAATTGTTGTAGCATGAACCCTGATTTGAGAATACAAGCATGTTTGGTGTTGTGTTGTGATATAATTGCACACGGTTTTTATAGCCGGTTGGAGCCCATTATTTTGTGAGTTTATAAGCTGAGTGTGAAATTGCTTTATAAAGCTTTGAGTTGCGTGAAAAGTAAATTGGGCTCTATGTTAAGGCGATATTGAGATTTGAGAAAATGTGTGCGTGTTTTGCCGGTTGGAACTCGGTTTTAATATGTTTTGTGTTGAGTACACAAATGTTTTAAATGAGTTTTATGAGAGAAAACCATTATGAGTTCTACGTGAAGGCATAACGTTTTATAAGATAATGGCTAATGATTGAGACTTAGGCGTGTCATGTTGAATACACATTGGGCCTTACTCTGGTAGCATGTAAGACCGATATCGTGGGACGCCTGGGAACCGACCCAGGGACCACAGGCCTTGTTCTGGTAACATGTAAGTCCGATTATTCCTCCGCTTTGGTAGCGTTGGGAGGCCTTGCTCTGGTAGCATGTAAGTCTGATATTCCTCCGTTTTGGTAACGGGAGATGCCTCCATTTTGGTAACGAGAGATGCCTCCGTTTTGGTAACGTGAGATGACCCCCGTTCTGGTAACGCTGGGTGGCCTTACTTTGGTAGCATGTAAGACTGAGAGAGTGGGCCACCTGGGAACCGACCCAGGGACCACGTGATAGTGTGCATGAGGTGAGGCATTACTCTGGTAGGATGTAAGGCCGGGCCTTATTCTGGTAACATATAAGTCCAATATACCATGCATACGACCATATTTTTGGCGTTCCCTCTATACGAGGATGCCAGGGATGCGCACCCAAAGGAGATTACACATTTGATGTGCCATGACGAGTTTTAATTGAGTTTTATTGCCTAGTCTCGTTTTACACATGAGTTGTGTTTTGTGACCTTGTCACGTGCTATTTACTGAGGTGATTTTTATCACGTATTTTGAGAACAGCCATTATCGCATATATTTACACATGCTTGTGAGTGCTCGATATTGAGCCTTTTTACCTTCATGTTTTCACATGATTTATGAGTTATGAGATTATGATGTTTTGAGAATCTTTCATGCTACGATTTCAAATGAGCTTCATAAACAAATACATATTTGTGATGTGTGATATGGTTTATATAACTGAGTTCCCTTACCCCCCTTACTGAGCGATTTTGAAGCTCACCCTGTTTTCTCTTCCCCCCAGATCACTTCCAGTGAAGTGAGTTCCCTGCGACGTACGGGTTAGAGGCTAGTGGAGGACTTGAGCTCCAGGCCGTATTTTGTGTACTGAGGTAGATATTTACTATTCATGTACCCAGACTAGAGTTATATTTACAGACACTTATTGTACAGTGATGTACGGGATGTATTAGGATTAATTAACTTGGAATTGAGTAATGTATATAATACAATATATACTATATTATGATAAGATCCTGAGGCATGATAATTTTGATTATGTATGACACTGCACAGGAATGTACCCTTAATTGTGAATTAATGAGTAAAAAGTTTTAAATTAGCCCTATTTTCCGCACTTTCGGGCCGTCACAGTAAAAGGCTCTAGATAGCCCAGGACAGACAAAAAAGTTATGCAGACCATCGGAGAAGAGATTTGGAGTTTGTAGTGGGCGACCGTGTATTCTTGAAGGTTTCTCGGACGATAGGAGTGATGAGGTTTGGAAAAAGGGGCAAATTGAGTCCTCGATATATAAGACCATTCGAGGTATTGGAACATATTGGCGAAGTAGTGTATCGACTAGCTTACCTCCCCAGCTAGCCGAGGTACATAACATGTTTCATGTGTCTATGCTTCGCAAGTATCAGCCCGATCCATCTCACATTCTAGCTTATGAGCCATTGGAGATAAGGAAGGATTTGAGTTACAAAGAGAAAGTGGTTCAAATTCTTGACAGGAAGGATAAAGTTTTGAGATCTAAAACCATTTCCCTCATCAAAGTTCTATGGCAACACAACTCTGTTGAGAAAGCGACGTGGGAATCAGAGAGTTTGATGTTAGAGAAATACCCGTACCTGTTTGGCCTTGCTAGAAATTCGGAGGACCGAATTCTCTAAGGAGGGGAGAAATGAAAGATCGCAAAATTCCCTATACCAATGTTTCATTTATCTTCATGTTAAGTTGGGATTAGTTACGGATAGGAAGATTTAATCTAATTAAGAGATAGACTAAATAGAATTTAGAGTTGGATTATTTCGGTTTACACCCCTTAGAAAAATAATCTCGGTGTAATTTTAGTTTAAGTAAGGTAAGAATTGATAAAATTAGGTAAGTATAAGTATTGAAAACGAAAATTAGAGTCTAATATAAATAAAATAAAACAAAGATAAATTATATAAGGAGAATATAATTTAATGGCATAATGTAGAATGCATATTTAGGATTATGTTAAGGACACAATTTATTTAGTTGAAATGTGTTCATACGATTAAATTGGGAAAGACTAAGATAATTTCTGATTAGACATTAGGCTAAATATTCATAAATGAAGAAATAAATTTAATTGATGTATGTAGATTAGTGTGTGACTAAAATTGATAAGGAAACCATGATAAAATCGGTTAAGGGGTAATTTCATGAATAATTAGGTAGTGAAATTATTAAATTTAAGTAAGTAGCTTAGCTAATTAGGGAGCAAATTTATTTATAATGTAATGTAATAAAATCTGAAGATATAAAGCTACTAACATTAAGATAAATTATACTTTTGCATAAATTACAAAAAAAAATCTGAAATTATATATATAGAAAATATGTAAATCGAATTCCATAAGATTTTATAAGCATTAAATATGAAAATGTAGTTACATATACATTAGAAATATAAGACTAGGCTATGTGTAGATTAAGTATAAAAATCTGCACTTTGGTTATTGTTGTTGTACTAAACAACAATGATTGAATGATGCTAATGTGGTCTTCTACACGTGTCTTGAAGATTCTACAAAAACAGTAAAAGTCAGAGAGGCGCAGGGATCTGTCCCTGCGTGCGCACTCCGATGCTTAAGTCAGAAAAAGTGTTTAAGCAGAGTTTCAGTTAACAAATAGAGCTTAGGGTTTTTTTATCATACCAGGGGTATTTATAGATATTTTTGGACTTAGGCCGGGGTTTATATTTGTTCAGGGCTTATGAATATCCTGGGCCCAAAATTGTATGGTTTTGGGTGGTACGGATCTGAGGCCCAGGTGCGCGTCTGGTCAGGCGACAGAGTTACTAGATATTCTGTCGCGAAACTCAGAGTCTACTGCAGTGCGATGAGTACAGATGTAAGACGAAGGTTCAAAGACCTTTGCCATAAACTTGGGCACAGAGTTCTGCCGCGGGTTCACTCTGCCTCATGTAACTCTACCGCTACACTAAGGACGCAGAGTCTATCGCGGATACACTCTACCGCAGAGGTTTACTGCTCTCTACCGCTAGACTTAGGGCACTGAGGTCTATCGTGGGATATATTCTGCCGCGAGATATTTCCTCTGTCGCCAGTCTACATGCCACGTGGATTATGGCTTTTCAATGCTTGCCACGTGGCCTACGACCTGACACCTGGCTGTCCTTTATTGGTCGATGTTTGCCTATGTGGACTTGCAAAATCTGACCTCTATCAATTACTCCCCACTCTTTGGTAGGAAAGTTTCCTGTGAAAGAGTATTACAATTTGATTGATTTATTTTATTTATTTTTATTTTTTATTTTTTTGACACGCATTTGGATTATTATTCATGAGGAATGTTCGATCACTTTGGCCGCGAATGTATATATATATATATATGCTTGGTTACTGTACACGTGCAACTACAGCCACGCCTATATATAAGGAGTCAAGTATCGCCACATTTCCTGAGAAGTTCTCTCGCATAACCCGCCACTTTGTTTCTCACTCTTCGCGTACTCTGTCGCTACTCTATCGCATACATCATCACTGTTTCGCATCTCTGTCGCTACTCTATCACGTACATCATTTCTGTTTCGCAACTTTGTCGTGTCATTCCTGCACTATTTACCTCAACTCTGTCGCAACCACTCTGACGCTGTTATTTAGTGTCTGCCTTCATTCCTGGTGCTTTGCAGCTGTACCTTTCGTCGTTAGGTAAAACTCTGTCACCTATCACTTTTTCTTTGTAGTTTTTCTTAAGTCCAAAATGGCTAGTCATGGTGTGGGGAATCATATAGAACTAGGAGTTAGGTCGCCTTTGAAAGAAGCTGACATCCAGGATCTTATGTCTAGATTTTCATTGCCCGATGGGTATTCCTATAGACGTCCAAACCCTTAGGAGAATGACATACGTATTGTGTTCGATGGGGTAGTTATTTTTAAAGTATTCTTAGAGCTAGGATTCCGTTTTCCAATTTTTGACTTCGGAGCTTCTTTTCTTAGGGCGTATAGGATCGCCCTTTGACAACTGCATCCTCACACCTGGATGCAATTAATTGGCTTTACCGTGAATTGCTGATTAATGGGTGTTTCTCTTTCTCTTCCCTTACTTTATACTTTTTTTAGGTTCCGAGGTAGCTCCAGTTTAGTTCCTTATTCCCTTCAACGGGTGTATAAGCCTGGATTTGAGAATAGGTTATTCGTAAAACCTGTAAATAAGCTTCATGGATTTGAATCTGAGTGGCTTATTGTGGAGACGCCTGGGGGCCTGGATTTCCCTACTCGTTGGGTCCCTGGATTTCTACACTTAAGAAACAATTGTCTTAAGATATTAATAAATTATTAATTGATAACCCTATTAATCTTGATATTCTTTTATCAAATGAAAATTTGGTTTCTACCGGTTGGGGTATGGGTCCCGTTCCTATTGTTAGCCCCTTTGTTACTCCCTCAAATCTTCCATCATCTATTCCTTCCGAGTTGAACCTTGAACTTATAAGGTCACAAGGGGATATAGGGACTACAAATAGTGAGTCTAGCTCTGAGAGTGAACCCTTAGCCGATTTGAGCGACTGGGAAGGGTTTGGTTCAACTTTTATGGTCCTTCCAGATGATGACATGTTAAACATAGAGTCCCTTAGTTCTGACCACGTTTTTGACAATTTATTTGGTTTTTTCTTTTTTGTAGAAATGAGCCATTTTAGACGTTCTTTGGCACGTTAGGGGGTGGAGGAAGGTTCGTCTAGTGATCCTACTAGAAAGAGACCTCTCCTGTCAGATGCTATTCCCAGTCAGGTACCAGTCCCACCTCCGTTACCCCAGGCTCGGACCCCGCCTCCTTCCAGACAAGAGACGCTCCCTCCTACTGAACATAGGGATCCTTCTCGGGATAGAGGGAAGGCTCTTTCCTCTTCAAGAAGAGTTTTCGATTCCTCGAGATGATCTCATTCTGAAGAGCGTACTGAGTGTAATATAATCTCGTCTCAGCGAAAGAATCGGAGGTGTTTGTACATTGAACCGACAATGGGAAAGAGGCCAATTCTTCCTAGGATGGGTCCTATCGACGAGAGGTCCTATCCTATAGACAGCGGTTTCATAATAAGGGGGTTAGAGTTCTGAGTGCACACGGGAGTACGTGACAATGATACCTTGGATACTCCTGAGGTGGCTTCTCGGTTGAGTTGGGCCACTATTCTTCCAAGGGACGATTATCGATTATTCCAAAATTTTCCAGACGGGGAAGATTTGGCTGGCGTGGAAGCGTTGAGGGTAATCTTCAGATTCTTTTGCATTTATTTCTTTTTGCTTTACTTTGAGTTTGACTTTTTGTGAACTGATAAAGAACTTTAGTAGTTAAGAGACAGAGTTATGGAGTTGTCGAACACTGTCAACAACTTATCTAGGCTACCCGACTTAGTACAGAATTTAGAGGATCAGCTCTCAAAAGTGCTTCAAGATTTGAATCATGTCAAAGGGGATCTTACTGTCGAGAAGGCTAGGCCTAACAAACTTAATGAAGACCTTCAACAAGCACAAGCCGAGCTGGATAATATGCAGTCTAAGTATGAATCCTTAATAGATCACAATCAGGAGCTGGAACAATACATCACAGAACTAGAGAGTCGGGCCACTCCTTCTCTTAATCAAGTTGAGATTGATAGTATCAGGACGGAAGCCGCGAAGGAGTACCGTCTTTCTAAAGATTACTTGAGGCGAAAAGAGGATTTTTCGGTACCATATGTTTAATATAGTTTTTACCTCGCTAGATCTTGGTTGCAGAAACATAGGGAATGTGAAGAGTTCCTTGAGCTTTAATATACGCATGATGCAATGTTATTTGAAGCTCCTGATTGGACTAAATATGAACCAGAGGCTGAACCCCCTGATGAACATTTTAAGAACACTGCGCCAGATGATCTTGCGAACTTAGCCAGTCCTTGGGAGCCTTTGAGCCCGGATAATGTTCTCGAACCCATTGGTGCCCTTGATGACCTGGATGGAGAAGATCTATTACTTCCTGGTCACCAGCCCCTAGAACGCGAGGGTCCGACAGTGCCTAATCCCTAGCCACCAAATCGTGCAGATTGATCTATTTTTCTTTTTTGAATATTTTGTCGTTGAACTTATTCATATTCCATATCTCGCTTGTAAAGATTTTCTTGAATTTATAAATAAAGTTTATCTGTCCATGCTTCATATTGCTATTATCATTTATCTGTATATTTGTTTTACTCGTATATTTATTTATCTGTGTATGCTCCCCAATTCTTGATAGAAAGACATTCTTTTAGAAAGAATTACATATGTAAACATACCTTTTTCTGATGCCTGACCATCGTGACGCGAGTGCGTCTTTAGTTATTACAGCTAATACGTTTCCATCGCCTGGCCACAATGACACTATTGCACCTCAAGCTCTTACGGCTTCTTCATGCCTGGCCACAGTGGCGCAATTGTGCCTCAGGCTCTTATGGCTTCTTCGTCTGCAACGCCTGGCCACAGTGACGCTATTGCGCCTCAAGCTCTTACGGCTCGATCTTTTTTTTTTTTTTACTCCTGGCCACAGTGAAGCTATAGCGCCTCAGGCTCTTACAGCTCGTCTGTTTTTTTATGCTTAGCCACAGTGACGCTATTGCACCTCAGGCTCTTACGGCTCGTCTGTTTTTGTACGCCTGGCCACAGTAACACTATTGCGTCTCAGGCTCTTACTGTTCGTCTATCTTTTTACGCCTGGCCACAGTGACGCTATTGCGCCTCAGGCTCTTACGGCTCATCTGTCTTTTTATGCCTGGCCACAGTGACGCTATTGCGCCTCAGGCTCTTACGGCTCGTTTGTCTTTTTACGCCTGGCCACAGTGACGCTATTGCACCTCAGGCTCTTACGGCTCGTCTGTCTTTTTACGCCTAGCCACAGTGATGCTATTGCGCCTCAGGCTCTTATGGCTCGTCTGTCTTTTTACACCTGGCCACAATGAAGCTATTACACCTCAGGCTCTTACAGTTCGTCTATTTTCTGTCACAAGATTTATATTCATAAAAGCTAAAGATATAGTAGAAAAATAGAGAAATAATTTACGTAATGATTAAATAATAGTATCTTGTGACAGCGCACACAAATAATAATGCGAGAATATAAAAATCAAGAAAAAAGGGATAATGGTTAATTCCAATACAATTTCGAATTATTTGAGTTCCATTTCTTTCCTATTTTCTTCCCTTGCAGAGTTTCTAGGATGCAAGTGTTGTGCCGAATCCTTCGTCTGATTCGATATGGACCTTCCCAATTGTCTCTGAACTTTTCGTCTTCCCTCAAGGCATTAGTGATGTGTGACTTCCTAAGTACCAAATCTCCCTTTTACATCGATCTATCTTTTACCCGACTGTTGTAGTAGTTAGCCACCCTTTGATGGTAGGATGCCAATCGGATAGCTATAGCCTCTCTATGCTCATCAAGCAGATCCAGGTATTCTCTTAGTCCTTGTGAATTCTTTTCTTCCACTAAAGCTACTACCCTGGATGACAGTGCTCCAATTTCCACTGGGATCAACGCTTCAGTGCCGTATACAAGGCTAAACGGCGTTTCTCCAATTTATACTCGACTAGTAGTACGATATGCCCATAAGACACTAGGTAACTCTTCCACCCATGCTCCCTTAGCTTTGTCAGTCTAGTCTTCAACCCATGAAGGATAGTCCAATTGCTCACTTCGGCCTGCCCGTTAGCTTAAGGATATGATACAGAAGAAATCCTTAGCTGAATGTCAAGGCGCTTACAGAACTCATAAAAGGCATCACAATCGAATTGCTTTCCGTGGTCAGCATTTAAGATGATTGGGATCCCAAACCGGCAGATAATATCTTTCTACACCATTGCTTCAACTTTCTTCTCTGTGATTGTAGCTAAAGGTTCTGCCTCAATCCACTTTGTAAAGTAATTGGTAGCTACCAATAGAAACTTTCTTTGACCCATAGCTAATGGGAAGGGCCCCAGAATGTCTAACCCCCATTATACAAAAGGAGTTGGTTATACTGTACTCTGGAATGGAGCCACTAGAGCCGTTGTTATTGGTGCAAACCTTTGGCACTTGTCACACCTGTGGGCTTTATCCATCGCATCTTTTTTTAACGTCGGCCAATAGAATCCTGATCGCAATATCGTAGAAGCAAGGGCTCTAGCTCCCAAGTGCTCACCACAAATACCTTCATGTACCTCAGCTAGGACATAGTTTGCTTACTCTGGCCCTAGACACTTTAACAAAGGTGATGAATACCCCCTTTTGTACAGTTCCCCATTTATCAGTGTGAACTTTGCCCCTTGTATCTTTAAACAGCGAGCCTCATCCTTATCCTGTGAGAGCGTATCTTTAATGAGATACTGTTTGAATGGGGTTCTCCAATCATCCCCCACTTCAATGTCACATACTTTGATTTCTTAAATGCTAGGCCATTCAAGTCTCTCCACCTTCACCATTCTTCCTTCGGTCTCATTAGAGGAAGCTAATTTAGACAATGAATCTACATGTGTGTTTCGAGACCGATTAATTTGTATCAACTAAAAGTTTTCGAAAGTTTTTGCTAGAGATTGGACTTTCTTTAGATAAGGGACCAGCATTGGCTCTCGGATCTCATATTGTCCATTGAACTGGTTTACCACCAATTGAGAATCACTATGCGCCACTAGGTGGTAAACTTGCAACTTCTCTGCCAGCTTCATTCCAGCAACCAGAGCCTCATACTCTGCTATATTGTTTGAACTAGGGAACCCAAACCTTAAAGAGTATTCGAAGGATCTCCATTCTGGTGATATCAAGACTATACCACCAGCCCCACTACCATTTGCACTTAATGCTTCGTCCACATACAGTAACCACGGTCGAGTTTCTTCTTCAATGTTGCCCCTTGGGCTAGTACATTCTACTATAAAATCTACTAAAGCTTGGCCTTTGATAGCCTGCCTGGGCTGAAACGTGATATCATACTCTCCAAGTTCCACTGCCCATTTCACCAATCTCTTTGAATGTTCAGGCTTCTGAAGTATTTGCCTTAATGGTTGATCCGTTAGGATGAAAATGGAGTGTACCTGAAAATAAGGACGCAATTTGCGAGAGGCCATCACAAGGGCTAGTGCTAGCTTTTCGGCTAGCGGTTAACGAGTCTCTGAGTCTAGCAGTACCTTACTCACATAGTATATGGGATGGTCTACTATTTCATCTTTCTTCAGTAGTACCGCACTGACGGTGAATTCATCGACTCCCAAGTACATATACAACTATTCTCCTTCCAAAGGCCTTGTTAACAACGGTAACTGCTTCAAATATTCTTTCAAGTCTTCAAAAGCTCTTTGAGAATCATCTGTCCACACAAAATTCCTTTCGTCCCATAGAGTTTTGAAGAACGACAAGCTCCTCTCTGCAGATTTTGACAAGAAATAGTTTAGAGCTGCTATTCTGCCTGCCAATCTTTGGACTTCTCTGACTGTGGTTGGTGGCTTCATATCCACAATCGCCTGTACCTTTTTAGGGTTTTCCTCAATACCCCTGTTGGTGATCATGAACCCCAAGAACTTCCCCGATCTAACTCCGAAAGAGCATTTGTTAGGATTTAGCTTTATACTGAATTCCCTCAGCACATCGAACACCTTGGACATCTGATGAGCGTGAGACTCTCCTGCTCTGCTCTTGATAATCATATCATCCACATAAGCTTCCATAGTATTTCCCAAAAGATCTTTGAATACTTTGTTCACCATTCGCTGATATGTGGCTCTAGCATTCTTTAAACCGAATGGCTTTACCGTAACAGTATGTTCCATCATCGGTTATAAAAGAAGTCTTCTCTTCATCTTTTGGATAGAGCATAATTTGATGATACCCAGAGAAAGCATCTAAAAATCTTAGGAGTTCATACCCGGACGTTTCATCCACAAGCCTCTCAATTCGGGGCAAAGGGTACGAATCTTTAGGGCAAGCTTTATTCAAATCAGTGAAATCCATACACATTCACCATTTCCTATTGGATTTCTTCACCATTACCACATTAGCCAACCACTCAGGGTAGTAGACCTCTCTAATAAACCCGGCTTCTAAAAGTTTACTAACTTCTTCAATGATCGCCTTTTATCTTTTCGGTGTAAAATTTCTTTTTTTTTGTTTAACAGGCTTATGTCCGGGTGAAACATTAAGCCTATGGCAAATCACTTCTGGATTAATCCCGGGCATATCAGCCGGGGTCCAAGCAAAAACATCAGAGTTTCTATGCAGGCATTCTGCTATCTCCATTCTTGTTTGTTCGTCCAGTTGTGTCCCTATGAACGCTCTCTTCTCTTCATCCCCCTTAACTAGCTCAATGGCATCTGTTTCCTTAACAGGCTGAGGCTTAAAATGTCTCCTTTCTTTATACTCCTTTATAGGTAGTAGAGGCAATATAGCACGTGCGAGCCCCTTTTTGATCTCCTCGTACTTGCCCGACTACGTTGGGAGTAGGGAACTTCATTAGTAAGTAGCAAGAAGATATCACCGCCCTCATATCATTTAATACAAGCCTTCAAAGATCATGTTGTAAGCAGCTGAGGTCGACCTTACAACCATGAACAATACCTGTCGAGCCACATCCTTTGGGCTTTCCCCTAGAGTCACAAGCAACTCTATAGACCTGATGACTTTCACATTCTCACCCATAAATCCAAACAATGGCGTCATAACGGGTCTTAATCTATCCTAGGATACATTCATTTTCTCAAAGCAATTCCAATAGATTAAGTTTACCGAACTTCTATTATCGACTAGGATTCTGCTCACTGGATGTTTTGCCACTACAGCTGATATCACCATCGGGTCATCATAAGGTATGACGATATCACCCCTGTCCGTCGGAGTGAACACAATGGGCTCTTCATTTACTTTTTCCTCCATTATAGCATGAATTTGATACGCTTGTCTCGCGTAACTTTTACAGGAAGCAGAGGAACTTCTTGCCATCGATTCTCCTCCCCCTTCAATAACATTGATAGTCGGGCCGTTAGGTTCATTATCTAGCCGATTATCTCGAGGGTCAGGCCTAGCTACTTCATTTCTTGGCCTATTTCTCCCGTTATCATTATTTTGTTTATTCCACGGACGATCATTCCTTCGATCTGGAGGAGGATAACGGGGTCTTTCACTTCTCCAGAGGAAGCGATTAATTTTCCCATCTCTTACCAACCTCTCTAACTGATCCATCAGATCTCTACATCTTTCAGTAAGGTGACCATGAGCGGCATGAAATTCACAATAAGCATCAAGATTTCAACCCATATCTCCAATCTACTTTTTAGGGAATTCTAACAGTCCAGTCCCCTCAATAGCGGCAAGTATTGTTGTGTGGGGCTCATTTAGTCTGGTATAGTTTTCATACCTAAGTCTAGGAGCCTTGTCTAATCTGACGGGTCTCGAAGAGCTTCTTTCATGTACATCTCTCTCTCTTTTTCTTCCTTCCCTTGCCTTTCGGGATTGTACCATCTTCATTACTTCTTCCTGAGCCACGTATTTGTTTACTCTAGCAAACAAATCAGAAAGTGTCGCTGGCTGATAAAGGGAGAGGGATTCTTGCAACTTCTCGGATTTCATCCCTTGCAGCATTACAGCCATGGCTACTCCCACTGGTAGATCTTTCACCTCTAAGGTTGCATCTCAAAAATGATCTACATAGTTCTTCAATGATTCTTTGTTCCCTTGTTTAAAGGTGAGCAAATAAGTAGCATCTTTCTTCCGTTGGCTATTGATCATGAAGGCTATCAAAAATTCACTTCGTAATTGGTCGAAGGAAGAGATAGAACCCTCGTTTAACCCATTAAATCATTTTAACGCATGCCCCAATAGTGTGAGCGAGAAGGCTCTGCACATGATTTCATCTTCCCATCTATGGAGCAACATGTGGGACTTGTAACTCTGTATATGGTCGTATGGGTCTGCTTTGTCGGCATAAGCAGCCATAGAAGGCATCTTGAATTTCTTCGACAAAAGGTTTGTCTATAATCTCGGGACTGAAAGGAATTCTCCTTCTCTGACTGTCGTCGAGAGACACTAACTTCTTCCTTTCTAGGATCCTCTCAACAACTTTCTCAATATTTTCTGACCCTTGAGTCGAGTGTGCTCCCCGCTCTTCGGCACTAGAAGAGTTTGAGTAGTAAGCACCCCTTCTTCCTTTGTTCTGGAGATTTTGCACATGGTCCACTCCTCGGCTAAAGATCTCCTCCTCGTTCACAGTTTCCTTTCCTCTAGGGGCCTGTACTGTATCCTTTCTTCCTGCACATCCCACTTCAAAATTCGGCCTTATACCTTCAAAGTAGTCTTGGGGGTCATGACTATTCTATCTCTGCCGCTCCCTAGATCTACATTCTCCAAAGTCATGCTCCAAGTCTGTGGCAGAAGTCCTGATCTTTGTGGTAGAGGTCTGCCGCCTGTAATCTACAGCAGAGTTTTGCCTCCTTAACTCCGCGCTAGGGTATTGCTCCTGAATCTATACGGCAGGGTTGGACTCTATCAGACCTGTGGCAGTATTCATTCGTCTCAGACCTGCGACAGGGTTTACCTCTCGCAGTCCCGTAGCAGGATGCCTCCTCAAAACCGCGATAGGGGTGTCCTCCAGACCTGCGGCAGGGTTCAATCTCAGAGCTACGACAGTGTTGTCCTCCATACCTGTGACGGAGTTCATCCTCAGAGCTGTGGCAAGGTTCACCCGCAGACCTGTTGCAGGGTTGTATTCTAGACCTGCAGCAGAGTTCATCCTCAGAGCTGCAGCAGGGTTCACCCACAGACCTGCGACAGGGTTATCTTTCAGACCTACGGTAGAGTTCTGTATCAGGCCAACGACAGTATTCTGTCCCCAATCTCCTTGTCTGCCATTCACAATTGTAGAGGGTTGACCTCTCTCGTAAGTCTGCCTCGGGACGTTCTCTCCTACCATCTGCTGCACTTTTGGAGGCAAACTAAATTGCGGCAGAGCATTTTTGAAGAAATTCACCATAGCGCTCAATGCTTAGTGGTCTGCTCATTCTGACGCTTCAAAGCCTCAAATTCGTCAAGGGAAACAGTGGAAACTCTGCCGCCTTTTTCATTCTGCTCTTGTCCTCTCTCTGGTCCGGCAGGAGGACTCACATAATTATTTTCTACCAAATTTGCTGCTTCTGTCAAATGTGTTCTTACCATTTTGATAAAGAATCTGAATTTTTATTCTGATTCTCACAGACGGCGCCAATTGTTATTGTACTAAACAACAATGATTGAATGATGCTGATGTGGTCTTCTCTACATGTCTTAAAGATTCTACAAAAATAGTAAAAGTCAGAAAGGCACATGGATCTGTCCCTGAGCGCGCACTCCGATGCTTAAGTCAGAAAAAATGTTTAAGTAGTGTTTTAGTTAACAAATAGAGCTTAGGGTTTTTTATCATACCTGGGGTATTTATAGATATTTTTGGAGTTAGGCTGGGCTTTATATTTGTTCAGGGCTTATGAATATCCTGGACCCAAAACTGTATGGTTTTGGGCGGTACGGATCTGAGGCCCAGGCGCGCGTTTGGGCAGGCGATAGAGTTACTAGATATTCTATCGCGAAACTTAGAGTCTGCCGCAGTGCGGATGAGTACAGATGTGCGATAGAGTTTCAAAGACCTCAGACTTGGGCGCAGAGTTCTGCCGTGGGTTCACTCTGCCGCATGTAACTCTACCACTACAATAAGGACGCGGAGTTTGTCTCGGATACACTCTACCGCAGAGGTCTACCGCTCTCTGTCGGTAGACTTAGGGCACTGAGGTCTATCGTGGTACATACTCTGCCGCGAGATATTTCCTCTATCGCCAGTCTACATGCCACGTGGATTATGGCTTTTCATTGCTTGCCACGTGGCCTACGACCTAACACGTGGCTGTCTTTTATTGGTCGATGTTTGCCTATGTGGACTTGCAGAATCTGACCTCTATCTGTTATTAAATTGATAAACCATGTAATTTGAAATGTAATTATAATTGTATATACATATATGTATTAGAGTAAAATAGGAAGCTTAAACTATAAAATCTGGAATTGAGTAATTTAAATTATTAAACCATATATTAGAGGATGAAAACCAGATTTTACTTAGATTTAAGTTTATAAATTCTGCACATGACATTTCATTCTTAAAAGCATAGTATAAACTAAACTATATGCATGTATAATTAAGTTGTTAATTCTGAAATTAGATTATCCAATAATTAAACTAATTCTGAAAGGCCATCTATTATTTTTTTATTTCAGAACTGTCCTCTTCTTCCCCACCTCCCCTTACACATTTTCTGCCTTAGAAACCAAAACGAGAAAAGACTTCAACACTTCATCACCTCCATGCCACCATCACCTCACCTGGACTGAAAACCAGTGGCAGCCACCCATTCCTACGCCACCAGCTAGAACCACCCTCTAGGCTTGCATACAACAATCATCGACCCCTCCCTGGTCATTCACGCCTAACAACCCCAATTCTAGAAACGTTTTTGTTCAGCCAATAAAAAACTTGGAATTTGTAGTTGCATGTTGGTTTGAGTTGTTAGAAATTAGTTTAAACATAGCATTCTTACTTATCAAACCCCACAATCCCGTTTTGTACCTCCCCACATACCAGAACTTGTTGAAACAGCCACTACACCTGCTCTACATGTTGAAATCGAGAGCTGTAAGTGTGATGTCATGACCCTCAACCTACCAAAAATCAGCACAAATTTTCATTTTTCATACATTATTTATTATTCATTCTTTTCTTACCTCGATCGTGATCAGCTACACTCTCAATAGTTGGGCTGTGTGTCAATGTCTATCTCATCCAACCATTACAATTTAATTTGCATTATAATTTAGAAATAAACACTTGTATAATTAAATCAGAGTTGCTATTTACATGTGTTTACATTACTTTACATCCCCAATGAATACATTCAAAATGCTACTGTGCTATGGAAAATTTAGATACAAAATTTCATCAGTGTATATACCTTATACGATGGGATGCAGCGATTATCAAAAAGGAAACCTCCAGTCGCCCTCAGTCTATACTCAATGCTCTGTGGAGAGGGGAAAATAAGGGGGTGAGCAAACAACACGCTCAGTAAGGCAATCATGTGAACAGGTAGATACTGCACTATCTACGTGATCATGATGTCATGCTCAAAACCATACACATTTTCATTCACACCTCAAAAGCATTAGTTCATGCTTTCGTTAATGGCATGTTAAGCAAATCATGCTATTTAGTTCAATGCAGAAATCAAATTCAAGCATGGAAAACCATCATGCATATTTCACAAACAAAGCATGGAAAATCATCATGCCTTAGTGCACTTTAAAGCTATTATCAAACTTTCTCAACTCATAGAATCAACACTTGTCAGGACTCAGCCCCTCCCTCGGACAGTCCTGACCCACAAAACATTTCAAACATAGATTTATTCATAAGACAATAGACATGTAAGATAGGCAATATAACAGGGAAATCTCCTCTAGGGCTATGGCCATATCTTGTGATCCCAAGCTACACTGATCCAGTGTACGGGGTATCACCATTATCTGCTTCCACACGGGAGGTGGGTCACGTCCAACCCGTCGATCCGTAACAGATCAAAACATCGTCTGAAGACGGCATATCAAAAATCTCAACACGGTATAATGTACTCCATGCTACCTGCACAGTACAGCGTACTCCGTGGACCCATATCAACTCATCATATCACGCCACATCTCAAAATGTACGTGCGAGCCTATTTAATCGGTGCGACACCCAGTCTACCCGAAACTTCTCGCACGACTATCAATCATGTTATAAAACCACGTGCGAGTAATCTCAAGCACGACACAAGTATAGTGGGCATCTAATGCGAGCTATACTCCAGCACCAGGCCAAAACTAGTATAAAGTCTATGTGAGCTCAACTCTAGCACAACATCGTAGAAATCCATGTGAAAACTAATGCGAGCTATGCTCTAGCACTCATGTGTATATAAACATATCAAATCTCGTGCGAGTCATACTCTAGCACTCTTTTATTCTCACGAAATCCATGTAGGTGGCTCAATTCTTTGCAAGACATGGTTATCAACCAAATCAAATCATTTCTTTTGCAAATCATTTTAAATATTAGCCAACCCACCAATCACTTGCTAAAAAGCAATAAAACAAGGTTTTCAAAGCATCATGCTTTTCTTTTCATGCACATTTCCCTAAAACCCAACTCTTTGCCCTTTAATAACCCGATTTCATTTCCTAGTATCACATGCACTCTAGCAAAAATTATGCGCCCAAATTACGCATAGATATCTTTAAGAGTCAACACAATTCCCTTACCTCGATTTACTCGGGTGCGACTCTCTCCCTCTTCGCTTCTCGCGCTTTGGCTCAACTTACTCCGGGTGTATCCTCGGACGCTGCAATTCATTCATCCAAACACTTGAGTCAATGTTGCTAACTCTCATTCAACTATGTGTTTTACCCAATGCCTTAAATACGCATTTTACCCCTTTTGGGTAAGTTTTACAATTTATTCCATAACATCATCTTAAAATCATACCCACAATACCATTATCACCTTAAGATATCCCATTCATCATTAATACCTCTAAATTTCACTTTCTCACACTAACCTATTTCTAGGTTACAATCCTTCCATGGCATTCTAGGTAGTTTTTCCATTAATATGCACACCAAATCAACTTCAAAATCAATAACTAAACAAATGTACTTCGATTGGTGCACTAGAAACTTACCTCTTTGGATTTCCTCCTTGCTCCTAATAGAAATGCCCATTGTTCCTTAAATCTAACAAATGGGGAAAATGCCTCCAAGCTATATTGTTCTTCTCTTTGATGTGAACAACTTTGTATCTAATAGCCTTCCCTCAAATCTTACTGGAAATGGGATGATTTAGAGAGAGAAAACTAGGTTTCTGGATTGGATGATGGAAGAAATTGGTTGTTCCCATGAAATGCAGATTTCACTGCCCCTATTTATAGAAATTGCTTGATGAGATCAATCTGCATTGGAAGGATATTGATCTGGTCCTTTTAAATCTCTCTTTTTCACGACATTTTGAAGGCATGAGATCGATCTGTCGAGGGCTTGAGATCAATCTGTCTGAGGCAAAGAGTGAAGGAGATCAATCTGGCTAGGGAGGAGATCGATCTGCTCTAACTTGAGAGCTAAGGAAATTGATATGCTTGCTTTAAAAATCGATCTTCTCATTACAGAATGTTTAGCAGATCGATCTGGCCCTATTAGAGATCGATCTGCACTGATCTTGTTGCTCGAATAAGAGCATTTTGGCTCTTCCAAATCAATCTCTCATCCTATGAGATCGATCTAGCATTCATATTTTCCAGATTTTGCTGCAGTTTTTTTGTAAAAACTTACACCAAAACATCCTTAATTTGCTGCCATAGTCATTTCCTCATCCAGCTACCTTTAAGACTTGAAAATGACATCCATTCATACTTTATACACATTAAAACTTGTGTGCAATCATTATATAACCAAAGGTATACAATACATGACTAAATGGATGTACCAAAATTTACACAACTCATGCAACTTCATTCCATTTTACCACACCACTCAAAACTCAATATATTCACATTCCACTCACGGAAATATCCTTCTTACACTTGCTATACACTTTAAAACTTGTGCGTATTCATTTCACAATCCAATATACACATATACAAGGTTATACATATATGGGGTCTTACATTCTCCCCCACTTAGAAAATTTGGTCCTCCAAATTTGAACCAATCATTCCGTAAACAACTTGGGATACCTCTCCCGCATTAAACTGTCCAATTCCCATGTGGCCTCTTCCACCACGTGATGTTGCCAAAGAACTTTCACTAAGGGAATTGTCTTTGTCCTCGACACTTTCTCCTTTCTATCTAATATCCGAACCGACTTCTCCATGTATGTTGTGCTCTCGTTGAGCTCCAAAGGCTGATATCTTATCATATGTGCCAGGTCCGGGTGATACTTTTGTAACATGGATACGTGGAAGACGTTATGTACATTCACCAGTTCAGGTGGCAATGCTAGCCTGTATGCCTTATCTCTCACCTTATCAAGTATCTCAAATGGCCTTATATATCGAGGGCTTAACTTCCCCTTCTTCCCGAATCTCATAATCCCCTTCGAGGGAGAAACCTTCAAAACACTGACTCACTCACATTAAACTCTAGTGGTTTCCGTCTCCTATCAGCATAACCCTTTTGTCTGCTCTAGGCTGTCCGTAACCTCTCACAAATCAACTGGACATCCTCAGAGGCTTGTCTAACCAAGTGAGGAGCAAAGATTTGTCTATCACAAACCTCTTCCCATACAATAGGGGAACGACATCTACGCCTATACAATGCCACATATGGTGCCATCCCAATACTCGCATGAAAACTGTTATTATAGGCGAACTCTGTGAGTGGCAAATGGTCATCCCAAGAGCCTCCAAAATCTAACGTACACACTCTCAACATATCCTCCACGGTTTGTATAGTCCTCTCTGACTAACCATCTGTCTGAGGATGAAACGCGGTGTTAAAACTCAACTGGGTGCCCATTGCTTCCTGAAAACATTCCCAGAAATGGGAAGTGAAACGGGCATCCCTATCAGAAACAACGCTCACTAGAATTCCATGTTGCCTCACTACCTCGCGTACATACAAGTTCGCAAACTAGCTCAGAGTATCGGTAGCTCTCATAGCTAGAAAATGGGCTGATTTCGTCAATCGATTCATAATCACCCATATGGCATCATGACCTCTGCGGGTCATCGGTAATCCCATCACAAAATCCATGGTGATGTGCTCCCACTTCTAAGTCGGTATCAGTAGAGGCTACAATAACCCTGTAGGCTTTTGATGCTCTACCTTCACCCGCTGACAAATGAGACACTTAGTGACATATTCAGTAATGTCTTTCTTCATCCCAGGCCACCAATAAACCTTTCGCAGGTTTTGATACATCTTAATACTCCCTGGATGTATCGTATACCTCGATGAGTGAGCCTCTGTCAAGATTAACTTCCTGACCTCTAGACCATCAGGGACACATATCCTACCTCTGAACCTCAACAATCCATCTAAACTGAATTCAAAGTCTATCTCTGTACCCCTCCGTATCTGCACAACAATATCAATGCATTGTTGATCCATTCGCTGAGCTTGCCAGATTCGATCTACCAGATTCGGTTCCTACTACAGGCTAGCTATCATAAATCCACTATCAGTGTCAAGTGGGGTCATATCTAAACTGAAGTTCGTGAACTTTTTCAAATGCTCATGTTCCCTGATCACCATCAAGGACATTAACCCGAGATGCTTTCTACTCAATGCATCAGCAACTATGTTTACCTTACCGGGTGGTACAGGATCTCACAATCATAATCCTTTACAAGCTCGAGCCATCTCCTCTGTCTCATGCTCAGCTCTTTTTACGAGAACAGGTATTTAAGGCTGTTATGATCAGTGTAAACCTTATATCTCTCACCATAGAGATAGTGGCGGCATATTTTCAACACAAACACTACGGTCTCCAACTCTAAATCGTGGTTCAGGTAGTTCCTCTCATGATCCTTCAACTGCCTTGATCCATAGGCTATTACCTTCCCATCCTACATCAATACACAGCCCAATCCTTGATGTGATGCATTCGTATTCACCAAGAAACCTCCTGAGCTGGTAAGAATGGTGAGAATCGGAGCTGTGGTTAATCTCCTTTTCAATTCCTGAAAAGTTTCCTCAAACTTATTGCCCTACACGAATTCAACATTCTTTCTCGTGAGACGTGTCAAAAGAGTAGCTAATCTGAAGAATCCCTCCAAAACCTTCGATAATATCCAGCTAAACCCAAGAAACTTTTGATATCTGTCACTGTCTGGGGCCTCTGCCACTATATCACTGCCTCAATCTTTGATGGATCCACTGACACACCATCCTTTGATACTATGTGACCCAGAAAAGAGATCTGTTCTAACCAAAAGTCGCACTTACTGAGTTTAGCATACAACTTCTTCTCTCGGAGGGTTGTAGCATTATTCTTTGATGTTGTTCATACTCCTCTCTAGATCTTAAGTACACCAGTATATCATCAATGAACATAATAACAAATCGATCCAAGTACTGGTGAAATACCTCATTTATCAAATCGATCCAAGTACTGGTGAAATACCTCATTTATCATTGACATAAAAGTTATGGGAGCATTTGTCAACCGGAATGGCATAACCATAAACTCATAATGTCCATACCGGGTGTGAAAAGCTGTCTTGGGTACATCTCCTCTCCGTATCTTCAACTGGAGGTACCCAGATCTCAGATCTATCTTAGAAAAGACCTATGCTCCTTTAAGCTGATCCAACAAGTCATCGATGCGTGGAAGGGGGTACTTATTCTTGATGATGGCCTTATTCAACAATCGGTAATCTATACACAGTCGAAGGCTTCGATCCTTCTTCCTCACAAACAGAACCGACGCTCCCCAAGGCGAGACGCTCAGTCTGATGAACCCCTTCTCCAACAACTCCTGTAATTGCTTCCTTAATTCTTCTAACTCAACTTGAGCCATTATGTACGGTGGCTTGGATATCGGCTTTGTACTAGGTGCTAAGTCTATACCAAATTCCATCTCTCTATCTGGAGGTAACGCTGGTAATTCATCCAAGAAAACATCTAGAAATTCCCTGACAACTGGGATGTCTATCAACTCCAGACGTGCCTTATCCATCTCAATCACATAAGCAATGAACCCTTCACATTATTCTTTCCACCATTAGTAACACAAATCATCACATTAACATACATAATTGATAAACAAATTCATCTCTCGAATAGTATGTATTAAGATCATACTCTTTTATTTATATCAAACATGTCTTTCATTTTATTTCATAAAACTTACAACAAGATTTTCTATCTTGGGAAACAACAATGTTTTAGCATTACAATCTATAACAACATGGTTCGCAGCCAGTCAATCTATCCCTAGGATTACATCAAAATCACTCATATTTAGTAAGATTAAATCGGCTGCCTTTTTTTACCTCCTATCTTCATCTTACAATTTCTGTATACATTCTTAGTCAGCTGACTATCATTTATAAGGGTAGAGATCATCAACATCTTATTTAGCAGTGTGGGTTTTACATGCTTCAACAATTTATATGCAAAGGATGGCGATATAAAGGAATACATGGCACCAGGATCAATAATACAATTGCTTCTAAATCAAAGATTTGGATGGTACCTTTAATCACATTCGTAGACTGATCTGCAGTGTCCTAGTCCAGTGCGTGCACTCGTCCTCAGCTCACACCAACTGCCTGCTTCCCTTTTTCCTCAGCTGTAGTGCTCCTCCTTGGAGTAGTTATCCCAACTGGAGCTCTCTCTGGGTCCCTACCCTTCTGTGGGGCTCTCTTTGTCATATCTAGGCAATCCCTGATTATGTGCCTGGGTTTCCACATCTGAAGCATACAACAGGAAGTCCATAGCATGGTCGAGTACCATGCTACCTACCACACTTGCTGCACTGCTCTATAGTAAGCTGTGACCCTCCAATCATATTTCCCTTGGCTAGAGCTAAAGCTAAAGCCGGATACATGCGAGGATTAATTGTCCTGTCACGACCCTCAACTTACCAAATTATGTATAAATGTTTTGCATTGTCATGTGTCATTTATTAATGATCCTTCCTCGATCGTGAATAACCACACTCTCAACAGTTGGGCTATGTGTCAATGTCTACCTCATCCATCCATAACAATTTAATTTCAAAAGTAAACACTTTCAAGAATACATCAGAGTTACCGTTTACAAGAGTTTACATTGCTTTACATCCTCAATGTTTACATACAAAATGTTACTGTGCTATGTCTAGTTTAGATACAAAATAATTCAAGTGTGTATACCTTTAGCGATGGGATGCAGCGGATACTAAAAGCGAACGCCTCCAGTCACGCTCAATCTATACTCAAATCTTTATAGAGAAGGGGAAAATAAGGGGGTGAGTAAACCACACGCTCAATAAGGCAATCATACGAACAAGTAGATACTGCACTATCTATATGATCATGATGCCATGCTCAAAACATACATTTCCTCGTTTCTCAAAATATGAGTTCATGCTTGTGTTAATGGTATGTAAAGCATTCATGCTATTAAAATCCAGTGCACAATTCAATTCAAAGCATGGTATAAATCATCATGCATATTCATAATAAAGCATGGCATTAACCATCATGCGTTTTTCACAATAAAGCATGGCATTAATCATCATGCATTTTTCACAATAAAGCATGACATTAATCATCATGCATTTTTCACAATAAAGCATGGCATTAATCATCATGCTTCGGTGCACTTTAAAACCATTAACAAATCAACATCTCAAAACCATCCAACACTTGTCAGGTCTGAGCCCCTCCCTCGGACTGTCCTAACCCACTAATCATTTCAAACATGGATTTATTCATAAAGCATTAGACATGTGAGATAGGCAATTCAATAAAAGGTAATAACCTCTAGGTCTATAGCAATAGCCTATGATACCGACTACACGGATCAGGTGTGCGGGATATCACCACTATCTGCTTTGACATGGGAGGTGCGTCAAATCCTGCCCGTCGGTCCATAGCAGATCTCATCCGAAGACGGCATATCACATTACAACACGGTACAACGTACTCCATGCTACTTGCACGGTATAACATGCTCCGTGGACCCACATCAACATATCAAATCACGCCATATCTCAAAACGCATGTGCGAGCCTATTGAATCTGTATGACCTCTTGTCTACCCGAAGCTCCTAACACGGCTAACAACATGTCAAAATGTCACAAAAGCACATGCGAGCCTATTTAATCAGTGCGACACCCAGTTTGCCCAAAGCTCCAAGCATGGCAACAAATAAGGTGGGCATCTAATACGAGTTAAGCTCCAAGCACCATGCCAAAACCAGTATGAAATCCATGTGAAAACTAGTGCGAGCTAAGCTCCAGCACTCATGTGTATAAAACACGTCAAATCTCGTGCGAGTCATACTCTAGCACGCTTTCATTCTCACGAAAGCCATGTAGGTGGCTCAAATCTTTGCAAAGTATGGTTGACAAAAACCAAAACAACTCATTTCTTTTGCAAATCATTTCAATGTCAGCCAACCTACCAATCATTTGCTAAAAAGCAAAAAAACATGATTTTCAAAGCCTTATGCTTTTGTTTTCATGCACATTTCTCAAACACCCCTTCAATCACCCAATTTCATTTCCTAATATCTCATGCATTCTAGCAAAGCACTTAAGCACCCTAATTGCGCACAGATATCTCTAAGAGTCAACTCAATATCCTTACCTAAATTTTTTTAAGTGCGACTCTCTTTTCCTCTTAGCTTCTTGCGCTCTTGGCTCGCCTTGTTCGGGTGTATCCTCGGAAGCTGCGATTCAATCATCCAAACCACTTGAGTTAAAATTGTTAACTCACATTTGACCTCATTAGTCAATATAACCCATCTTTGCATTTACCAATGCCTTAATCCACATTTTACCCCTTTTTGGTAAATCCCACAATTTATTCACTAGCAACACCTTAAAATCATACTTATAACATCTTTATCATCTCAAAATATCCTATTCATCATTAACCTCAATATATCTTACATTCTCACACTAGACTATTTTTAGGTCATGGTGGATTCATTACTTCCTAGGTCGTTTCTACCCTTTCTATGCATACCAAACAACACCAAAATCAATATCTATACAATGTACTTGAGTTATTTAATTTAGAAACTCACCTAGCTTGGTTTCCTCTTTGCTAAAATGGAAATGCACCTTTGATCCTTCAATCCAATAAGAAGGGGAATGCCTCCAAACTATGTTGTTCTTCTCTTTGATGTGAACAACTTTGTCTGTAATAGCTTTCCCTCAAATCTTACTGAAAATGTGTGGATTTAGGAGTGAGAAAGCTAGGTTTTAGGTTTGAAATGGGCAAGATTGGTTTTTGTCTCGGAAAAACAAATCTAACTGCTCCATATTTATAGATTCAGCTTGATGAGATCGATCTACATTGGGAGGAGATCAATCTGGTCCTCTTAAAATCCCTCTTTTCCAAGACATTTTGAAGGCAATAGATCGATATGTCGAGTAGGGGAGATCAATCTTGCTTCAAACAGAGAGTCAAGGAAATCAATATGGTTTTACGAAAGATCGATCTGCTTCCAAATCGAGAGCTAAGGAGATCGATCTGTTCCATTAAGGATCGATCTGTATTCTACAAAATGTGTTAGGAGATCGATCGGCTCTCTTGGAGATCGATCTGTCCTATTCCATAGCTCAAAATAAGAGCATTTTGGCTCTTCTAGATCGATCTCTCATCCTATGGAATCGATCAGACCTTCATATTTCCAAATTTTCTACAGTTTTTCTACAACAACTTACACCAAAACAACTTAAATTTGCTGCCATAGTCATTTTCTCATCCAATCATCTTTGAGACTTGAAAATGGCATCCATTCATACCTTATACCTATTGAAACTTGTGTGGAATCTTTGTATAACCAAAGTATATGGTATACACCAAATGAAAGTGCACAACTTATGCACATTTTCCTTCTCTTTTACCACACTACCCATTTTCCATTTTACTCCCACTCTGCACATGTTTAAGTTCGTATCTTCATATTCATATGTAATGTAACTTGTATGTGCAATCACAACTCTTATTGCAAGTGTGTACATTAACTTATGGACTTACATCACATATACTTCACTTATGAATTCATAGTATAACTCCATTTACATTTCTATGTACATATTACAATTATACATATACGGGGTCTCACATTCTCCCCCACTTAGAAAATTTGGTCCTCCAAATTAGAACCAATTTAATCTGTGAATAACTCGGGATACTTCTCTTGCATTAAACTCTCTAATTTCCCTATGGCCTCTTCCACAGTGTGATGTTGCCAAAGTACTTTCACCAAGGGAATTGTCTTTATCCTCAACACTTTCTCTTTTCTGTCCAAAATTTGAATTGGCTTCTCAACATATGTCCTGCCTCTGTTGAGCTCCAAAGGCTCATATCTGATCACATGCGCCGGGTTTGGGTGATACTTCCTTAACATGGATACGTGGAAGATATTATGAACACCTGCCAACTCTGGTGCCAATACCAATCTGTATGCCTTATCTCCCACCTTATCAAGTTTCTCAAATGACCCTATATATCGAGGAATCAACTTTCCCTTCTTCCTGAATCTCATAATTCCCTTCAAAGGGGAGACTTTCAAAAACATTGATTCACCCACCTCAAACTCTAGTGGTCTCTGTCTCCTATCAGCATAACTCTTTTGTCTGCTCTGAGCTGTCTGTAACCTTTCACAAATCAACTAGACATCCTCAAAGACTTGTCTAATCAAGTCCAAAGCAAATATCTATCTGTCACCAACCTCTTCCCATCTAATAGGGGAACGGCATCTACGCCTATACAATGCCTCATATGGTGCCATCCTGATACTTGCATGAAAACTGTTATTATAGGTGAACTCTGCGAGTGGCAAATGGTCATCCCAGGAGCCTCCAAAATCCAATGCACACGCTCTCAACATATCCTCCAAGGTCTGTATAGTCCTCTCTGACTGACCATCTGTCTGAGGATGAAATGCAGTGCTAAAACTCAACCGGGTCCCCATCGCTTCTTGAAAACATTCCCCGAAATGGGAAGTGAAGTGGGCATCCTTATCAGAAATAATGCTCGCTGGAATTCCATGTAGCCTCATTATCTCGTGCACATACAAGTGCGCTAACTGGCTTGGAGTATCGATAGCTCTCATAGTTAGAAAATGGGCTAATTTCGTCAACCGATCCACAATCACCCATATGGCATCATGACCTCTGTGGGTCCTCGGTAATCCCATCACAAAATCCATGGTGACGTGCTTCCACTTCCATGTCGGTATCGGTAGAGGCTGCAATAACCCTGCAGGCTTTTGATGTTCTACCTTCACCTGCTAACAAACGAGAGACTTAGCAATATATTCAGCAATGTGCTTTTTCATCCCAGACCACCAATAAACCTTTCGAAGGTTTTGATACATCTTTGTACTCCTTGGATGTATCGTATACCTCGATGAGTGAGCCTCTGTCAAGATCAACTTCCAGATCTCTGCATCATCAGGAACACATATACTACCTCCAAACCTCAACAATCCATCTGAACCCAACTCAAAGTCCATCTTTGTACCCCTCTGTATCTGCCCGATAATATCACTGCACTGCTGATCAATTCGTTGAGCCTGTCAGATTTGATCTAGCAGATCTGGTACCAACTGCAGACTAGCTATCATAAATCTACTATCAGCGTCAGGCGGGGTCATATCCAAACTAAGGTTCGTGAACTATTCTAACAACTCGTGTTCCCTGGTCATCATAAATGATACCATCCCGAGATACTTCCTACTCAATGCATCAACAACCACATTTGCTTTACCCGGGTGGTATAGGATCTCACAATCATAATCCTTTAATAGCTCGAGCCATCTCCTCTGTCTCATGTTCAACTATTTTTACGAGAACAGGTACTTAAGGCTCTTATGATCTATGTAAATTTGAAATCTCTCACCATAGAGATAGTGGCGTCATATCTTCATTGTAAACACTATGGCTGCCAACTCTAAATCATGGGTCGGGTAGTTCCTTTCATGATCCTTTAACTGTCTCGATCCATAGGCTACTACCCTCCCATCCTACATCAATACACAGCCCAACCCTTAGTGTGAAGTATCCGCATACACTGAGAAACCTCCTGAGCTGGTAGGAATGGTGAGTATCGGAGCTGTAGTCAAATGTCGCTTCAACTCCTAAAAACTTTCTTCACACTTATCGTCCCACACATACTCCACATTCTTCCTTGTGAGACATGTCAAAAGAGCGGCTAACCTCAAAAATCCCTCTGCAAACCATTAGTAATACCCAGCTAAACCCAGGAAACTTTTGATCTCTGTCACGATCTGGGGTCTCTGCCACTGTGTCACCGCCTCAATCTTTGATGGATCCACTAACACTCCATCCTTCGACATTATATGACCCAGAAAAGAGATCTGCTCCAACCAAAAGTAGCACTTACTGAGTTTAGCGTACAACTTCTTTTCTTGGAGGGTTTGTAGTAGTATCCTTAAATGCCTTTCATGCTCCTCACTAGATCTTGAGTACACCAGTATATCATCGATGAACAGAATAACAAATCGATCCAAGTATAGGTGAAATACCTCATTCATCAATGACATAAAAGCTGCAGGAGCATTCGTCAACCCGAATGGCATAACCATAAATTCATAATGTCCATTCCAGGTGTGAAAAGCTGTCTTGGGTACATCTCTACTTCGTATCTTCAACTGATGGGACCCTGATCTCAGATCTATCTTGAAAAGGACCTGCGCTCCCTTAAGCTAATCCAACAAGTCATCCATGCGTGGAAGGGGATACTTATTCTTGATGGTGGCCTTATTCAATAACTGGTAATCTATACACAGTAGGAGGCTACCATCCTTCTTCCTCACAAACAGAACAGGTGCTCCCCAAGGTGAGATGCTCGGCCTGATGAATCCATTCTCTAGCAACTCTTGTAACTATTTCCTTAATTCATCCAACTCAACTTAAGCCATTCTATAAGGTGGCTTGGATATCGGCTCTGTACCAGGTGCCAATTCTATACCAAACTTCATTTGCCTATCTGGAGGTAACTGTGGTAACTCATCCGGAAAGATATCTTGATATTTCCTGACCACTAGAATGCCCCTCAATTTCGGTCTTGCCTTATCCATCTCAATCACATAAGCAATGAATCCTTCACATTATTCTTCCCACCATTAGTAACACAATCATCACATACACATAAATAATTGATAACAAAATCAATCTCTCAAATATTATGTATTAAGATCATACTCTTTTATTTATGTTTAACATATCTTTCATTTCATTTCACCAAATTTACAACAAGGTTGTCTATCTTTGGAAACATCAAAGTTTTTACATGGCAATCCATAACCACATGATTTACAGCCAGCCAATCCATACCTAAGATTACATCAAAATCACTCATGTTTAATAAAATTAAATCGGCTACCATTTCTTTACCTCCTATCCTCATCTTACAATCTATATATACATGCTCAGTTAATTGACTATCATTCATAGGGGTAGATATCAACAACATCTTATCAAGTAGTGTGGGTTTTACATACTTCAACAATTTACATGCAAACGATGGTGATATAAAGGAATGCGTGACACCAGGATCAAACAATACAAATGCTTCTAAATCAAATATTTGGATGGTAACTTTTACCACATCCGGAGACTGATCTACAGTGTTGTCAGACCCAGATTTTTGTAGCTTATTTCCTTATGATTCCTAAGTGTATGAACACTATGTAATTATAGTTGAATAATAAGAAGAGTATTTACTAACATGCAATCGACAATTTGATAAATTAAAAGTGCATGTAAGCTACATAACAGCGAGATAAGGGTTAAGTTAATTCCCGAATGAGTGCAGGGGTAAAACGGTCAAATGACTGACATTCGGTATAATTTCGATAAGAGAATTTCATTAAAAATATGAAATTGAGGAATCTTGATCAAAATCGAGGAAAATATTTAATTTCGAGCCCAATTGATCAAGATATAAATTTATTAGAATTTATCAAAATTTTTGCCTCGAAAAATGAGCCCAAAAATAGTGGAAAAATATACCGAATAGGTAAAATCGGACTGATAAATTCATTTACGGATTAAATGAATTTAATATGATTTTTTAAGATATTTCTAGATATTTTTGGGATATTTATGGGATATTTATGGGATTTTTATTATTATTTTATAGTAAAATAATAATAAAAATATATTATAAAAAAAAAAGAAAGGAAATCTGAAAGTTGAATCGGGGAGAGAGAAGAGGGGAAACCGTGTGGAAGCCGACCCGAGGGAGAAGACCACCGGACGGCGAGCACCGGCCACACCACGGGCAGGCAAGCGACCGGAAAAGGAAGAGGAGGATCGTGCGCACCCATCGGCACCGGTCACGCCATCCACCGACGCCGGACGCCGGCGAATCGAAGAGGTGAAGCCGCGGAGGAAAAGAAGGAATCCGGCAGCCACCGACGGTGATTGGTCTCGATCGAGCCCAGCCGAGTGTTGCCCAGGCTTAGGCGCGCCGAACTGCGGTGGTGATGCGTCAGGAACCGGCCGGAATAGGCCGACACGGCCAAAGGATGCCTGAACCGATAGGCGGTTCAGGGGAGAAGGTTCTGTGCTGAACCGGACCGGACCGGTTCAGCCAAGGAGAAAAGGGGAAAAAGAGGAAAAAGAAAGAAAAAGAAAAAGGAAAATTTTTGGGATTTCACCAGACTTCGGGTAAGTCGATACGAGGTCAAAAGTGACCGATTTGTTTTTCGATGAATTTATTTAAATTATATTTAATCAGAAATTGACCCGGAGTTAAATATAATAAATTGTGCAGTTCGACGATAAATTCTGAACGGAAGCCCGATCGAACTTCAATTTGCGTACCATCGCATATTATCGGGTAAGTAAAGTTCATTTACGATAAATTATGTGATTATGCGTATTTAAGATTTAATTTACGCATTTCGGATTAAATTTCGTATTAGTGAATTATATTCGGAATTTTGAATTAAATCTCGTAACTGATATGCGGGCTATCCAAAGAGCTTGGAATAAAGCCCAATAAGAGTTGGTGGGCCCCACAAGCCCAATAGGCCCAACAAAAGTGAATAGTAAAATGAAAATGGACTTAAGGCCTAGTTAGGCCCATTAAGGATTTTAAGGCCCATTAAGGGAAATTAAACTGTATTAATGTGTAATACAGTAGGAAAATTATAATTAACCTGAGGAATGGTTATTTACAGCTCCGGAGTTTACATTGAGAGCTGATCGGACTGCGGGAATTAGCAGCACCGAGGAAGTGAGGTCACGTGACGTGATCCGAGGTAAGGGACTTTTATGAGTAGTTAGAGATACCTGCACGTATTTTCAACTGCTTCTGCATTCACTTAAAAACTCTGAGGGTCAGAGAAAGTGAATAATAATTATTGCGACCCGATAGTGGCAAATTATGATTTTGCCCCTAGTTAGTCAAAAAGTCAACTTTTGTGAGAAGTTGCAAAAAGCATGGAAAATACTATTGTGAGTGTTTAAATGCTATTAGCATGAAAATAAATAGATGGGCTAATGATTTTAAGGTTGATATGACTTAAGCACACTTTTAGTGCTGATTTTACTATTTTGTAAACAATCCCTTTTAAATAGCCATCTATCATATTATGTGAGAATGAATCGTGCTAGAGCATAGCTCACACTGGGATTCATATGTTTTCCACATACATAGTGCTGGATTTTGATACGCACTATATTTTCATGACATGCATAATAGAGTACTGGAGTTTTACTCGTACTCAGCTTTGAATGATATATGCATGACAGAGTGCTGGAGCGATTGGCTCGTACTCGATTCTTCATGGTTTATACATGACATAGTACTGGGAGCTATTGCTCATACTTGATTTTGATATTGTGCATAGCATAGTACTGGGAGCTATTGCTCGTACTTGATTTAATACATAAACTATGCATTGACCTAGTTGCTAGAGATTGCTCGCACTAGAGTTGAATTTTATGATGTGAAACAGTGTTTAAGCGGAGTAACGACTGTGAGTCGCACTCAAGACGCACACTGTATGTGATATGTAATACATGTTGAAACCCATGCCTGAGTCCTTGTGTGACTGTGTGTCATAGCTAGAGAGGATATCCGCATGAGGTTGATATAGACGTGGTATACTTATTTCCATGGTTTCGAGGGCTAAAGACCCTGGCTATGAAGGTTTCCATGGTTTCGAGGGCTAAAGACCCTGGCTGTGAGGGTCCACGGGTGTACTTTGTACCGTGTCTGAGTGGCACGAGGTGTACGCTGTACCGTGTGTTACGTAGCTGGCGGTTGACATTGGACTGACCATCCGTTACAGCAGTGATGCCCCGCACACTGAGATCTGTGTTGGTTGGGATCACTTTTCGGATATGATCATAATCCAGGATACTATTTGCATTTACCACAGAGTCTCACATGATATATCACATCGATTGACTGATTTAAACTGCGGACAGACCTGAGGGATGGGTCGGACTCCGATTTTGTGTTGTGAATCATTTGATGCCATATTTATCGTGATTTAAATATACATGGCATGATTTACATAAAGGCATGACTTACATACGATGCACCCATAGGTCCCAGGATCGAAACCTGGCTCTGATACCAAAAGAAAAATTTATTGTGGTTTTTGGTTAAAGTCAAGGATTGAAACTGGGGTCCTGACAGGATGGTATCAGAGTAGAGGTTGGTCTGATGTGAGTCGGTGTTAGAAAATAGGAAAGTGTACATCCCCATAGTACTGTGCTGTGTTTAGATATAACTGTGTATACCAGATAGGAAATGGACTAATCCACTATTATGAATGCAGGAACTTTGCCTATATGGCAAATACGCGTAGTGGTAGAGGTATGAGAGGTAGGGCTCGAGGCCGGGGGGAGAGACCCGAGGGACGAGCCGCTGCCAGGCCATTACCTACGCATGAGACTGCAGGTGCTACTGAGGCACCCGAGTGTGCCGAGACGGGCTTCACGAGATTAGAGTGTGGTTTCGAGACTATTATTGAGATACTGGCACAGACGATGCCAGGTAGGCAGAGACAGGAGGTAGGAGCTGCTACAGGAGAGGCAGTTGCCCCTGATACACCTAAGCAGACAGCTGATGCACAGAGGACAGTAGATACTCCTACACCCCCACCGGTTTCGGGTGGCAGTGGATTAGGATATGGATGTGACTTGCATCGGTTGAGGGAGTTCCAGAAGTTTAGACCTCCATCATTTAGTGGGTTCAAGAACCCCGTAGCTGCGAAAGAGTGGTTAGCAGAGCTGGAGAAGCTCTATGGATTCTTCGAGTGTACGACCTCGGAGATGGTCGCGTTTGCTGCGTTCCTACTGAAGGGAGCTGCAGAGCATTGGTGGAAGTCCACCCGACCTATATTGAGATCCCGACACACAGATATCAGTTGGGATATATTTCGGGAGGCCTTCAGGAGGTAGTTTATTCCCGACACTGCACAGCGGAAACTACAGGCAGAATTTTTGGGACTACACCAGGGGAGTTTATCTGTGGACGAGTATGAGACTCGATTCCTATCCTTAGGAAGATATGACCCAGATACCATGTACAGTGAGACCAGGAAGGTCCACAGGTTTATCGACGGGTTGAGACCGGTGCTACGGTCCAAGTTGGTCCCATTAGACATAGTGACTTATGAGGAGGCAGTGCGCAGGGCGCAACTATGCAAACAGGACTATGAGAGGAATGCTTTCGAGTTTGGGAAGTTTAGCCGTAGCCAAGACTTACAGAAGAAGAGGTCGGCTAGAGATTTTAGTTATCGAGGGGGAAAGATACCCTTCGGTAAAAGATCACGGATAGAGGGGACACGAGAGAGATATGCTAGATCTCCTGCTTATTCGACTGCAGCCCCAGCGAAGGGCATTGTTATGGAAGGACCGCGACCTGCTGCAGATCAATGTAGAAGATGTGGCAGATCACATGGAGATAGACCGTGTCCACAGTGTGCTATGGTATGTTTCCGATGTGGGAAACAGGGGCACATGGTTAGAGAGTGCTCAGCGCCATTTGTGACTGCACCACAGAGGGGCAGGGAGTTTGATAGAGCTCCAACTGGTACGTCTGCTCAGAGAGGTAGAGCGACGGCAGAGGAGAAAGGGAAACAAGTGATGGGTCAAGGGCGAGTACATGCTTTGGACCAGGGAACAGCTGATGCTTCATCGGATGTGATTCGAGGTAACATCCTGATTTATGATATTGAAGCATATGTTTTAATTGATCCGAGGTAAGGGACTTTTGCGAGTAGTTAGAGATGCCTGCACGTATTTTCAACTGCTTCTGCATTCACTTAAAAACTCTGAGGGTCAGAGAAAGTGAATAATAATTATTGCGATCCGATAGTGGCAAATTACGATTTTGCCCCTAGTTAGTCAAAAAGTCAACTTTTGTGAGAAGTTGCAAAAAGCATGGAAAATACTATTGTGAGTGTTTAAATGCTATTAGCATGAAAATAAATAGATGGGCTAATGATTTTAAGGTTGATATGACTTAAGCACACTTTTAGTGCTGATTTTACTATTTTGTAAACAATCCCTTTTAAATAGCCATCTATCATATTATGTGAGAATGAATCGTGCTAGAGCATAGCTCGCACTGGGATTCATATGTTTTCCACATACATAGTGCTGGATTTTGATACGTACTAGATTTTCATGACATGCATAATAGAGTACTGGAGTTTTACTCGTACTCAGCTTTGAATGATATATGCATGACAGAGTGCTGGAGCGATTGGCTCGTACTCGATTCTTCATGGTTTATACATGACATAGTACTGGGAGCTATTGCTCGTACTTCATTTTGATATTGTGCATAGCATAGTACTGGGAGCTATTGCTCGTACTTGATTTAATACATAAACTATGCATTGACCTAGTTGCTAGAGATTGCTCGCACTAGAGTTGAATTTTATGATGTGAAACAGTGTTTAAGTGGAGTAACGACTGTGAGTCGCACTCAAGACGCACACTGTATGTGATATGTAATACATGTTGAAACCCATGCCTGATTCCTTGTGTGACTGTGTGTCATAGCTAGAGAGGATATCCGCATGAGGTTGATATAGACGTGGTATACTTATTTCCATGGTTTCGAGGGCTAAAGACCCTGGCTATGAGGGTTTCCATGGTTTCGAGGGCTAAAGACCCTGGCTGTGAGGGTCCACGGGTGTACTTTGTACCGTGACTAAGTGGCACGAGGTGTACGCTGTACCGTGTGTTACGTAGCTGGCGGTTGACATTGGACTGACCATCCTCCCGTTACAGCAGTGATGCCCCGCACACGAGATCTGTGTTGCTTGGGATCACTTTTCGGATATGATCATAATCCAGGATACTATTTGCATTTACCACAGAGTCTCACATGATATATCACATCGATTGACTGATTTAAACTGCGGACAGACCTGAGGGATGGGTCGGACTCTGATTTTGTGTTGTGAATCATTTGACGCCATATTTATCGTGATTTAAATATACATGGCATGATTTACATAAAGGCATGACTTACATACGATGCATTGTTTTGCACTACATGCCTACATTTGAGAAATAAAGCATGATTTCTGTACATGGGATTTATTCTGTACAAGTATATATATTATATTTCAAGACATGCTTTTAAAGTGAGTTAAGGAAATAATGTTTTCAAGGCATAGCACTATTTTGAGTAGATAGTGTGGATATCTACTTGCTTGCCTGATTTCCTTACTGAGCGCGTTATGCTCACCCCTTTTCTTTACATCTCTCTACAGAGCATCAGTAGAGTGAGAGTTATCGTGGGAGAGTGTCCCAGAGTCCACTGCTAGTTCCTATCGATCGCCAGGTATACTTATTATGTACAGTTGTATATCTAAACATAGAAACAGCACAGTGATGTATACGTTATATATTATGGGGAATGTAATCGTATTAGATTTTATATAATCTTACATGTATAATAAAAGCAGCTACAGTCAGAATTAATATATTGACATGTATGTACGAGAATGGATATTATGGTAAGTGAAGACTCTGACATCGAATCACAGCCCAACCAGTGAAGAGAGGAAAGGTAAGTTAAAAATGCGAAAAATTTATTGTGGTTTTTGGTTAAAGTCAAGGATTGAAACTGGGGTCCTGACAAGTGTACTGGTCCAGTGCATGCACTTGTCCTCTGCTCACACCCACTGCCTGCTTCCCCTTTTCCTCAGCTGTAGTGCTCCTCCTCGGAGCAGCTGTCTCAACTGGAGCTCTCTCTCGCTCCTGGCCCTTCTGTGGGCTCTCTCTGTCATCTCTGGGCAATCTCAGATTATGTGCCTTGACTTCCCACATCTGAAGCATACTACCTGAGGTTCATAGCATGGTCGAGTCCCACGGTACCAGCCACACTAGCCACACTATTCCGTAGTAGGCTGGGGCCCTCCAATCACAATTCTCTTAGCTGGAGCAATGGCCGGATACATGAGAGTATTCACTGTCCTCTCCCGGACCTCTTCGATCCTCGACCTCTTTCCAAAAAATCTCTTGCTTCCCTTATAGCTGAAGCCTCTATCCATCATTGGTCTCCTCTTATCTCTATTTGTGAGATCTGAGAATTTTAGACATATTTTAATAATGTAATAAGAATTTGAAGTGTAATTTATTGAATTAAATGAATTGTGGGAATTATAATTGGAGATTTATATGTTAAGTGTGTAAAATAGGCATGAAGCATGAGGACAGATCGATCTGGGAGAAGGAGAGATCGATCTGGTGAGTTAAGAATGACGAGGGATAGGAAATTTGAGAAGCAGATCGATCTCCAATGGAAGAGATCGATCTCTTTATGAATCTGTTTGAGAAGGGATCGATCTCATGAGGAAGAGATCGATCTCCAAATGCTTCTGTTTGGGGAGAAGATCGATCTCTTTAGGAGCAGATCGATCTCATAAAGCCATAAAGAGATCGATCTCACCCCTCGACAGATCGATCTCCTGGGCATAAAATTACCCAGATCGCCCCCAAATTTCAAACACAGATCGATCTCAGCAAGAGGTAGATCGATCTCCTACCTCCAATCTATATAAGGGACCCGTGTTTTCTCCTGAAATCTCACTTTCTCTCTCTTCCAAACCTCCATTTTTCCAAAAACCTAGTTTCTCACTCCTCCAAATCACCCATTTCCGGCCGAATCAGCTATTGTGGGAAGAAGGAAAGTTGTTCCTCATCAAAGGGAGAACAACATACTTGGAAATCGAAGGACGAATCGGATCGAGGCGTGAGTTGTGCGTCTCACAAACTTTGGGTAATTTCTAAACCTCGATCTTGATATTTGAGTTGATTTTGATGTTATGGTGGTTGTAATTGTGTTGAAATGGTTGAGAAATGACTGGGGATTGATTAAATTTCAATGTGGTAGGAGTGATATGTATATTTGAGAATTTTGGTGAATTTAGGAAATTGTGAGCTATAAATGGAAAATTGGACAATATGGAGAATTAGCCTAAATAATTGGCATGAGGAATGTAGGATATTGGGATATTGTGAATGAGGTTGTAGCTTAGGGTTGAGTTACGAGAAATCAAGAGAATTGAGGTGTTATGAGCAATTATGCTCGATTTTGAGAATTGAGGTTATGTGATGTGGAGTATTGATGTTTTAACATCGTTTGGACAGCTCGGGAGTTCCAGAGTGGAATGCAAGACTAGTCCGTGATACGGGGGGAACGATTGCACTATACGAGGTGCAAAGAGGTAAGGGAAAACTAAACCATTTTGTGTATGTATTTTGATGAATTGTTAGCATGAACCATGATTTGAGAATACAAGCATGTTTTGTGTTGTGATGTAACTGCACACGGTTTTTATAGCCGGTTGGAGCCCATTATTTTATGAGTTTATAAGCTAAGTGTGAAATTACTTTATAAACCTTTGAGCTGCGTGAAAAGTAAATTGGGCTCTACGTTAAGGCGATATTGAGATTTGAGAAAATGTGTGCATGTTTTGCCGGTTGGAACTCGATTTTCATATGTGTTTTTTTGTTGAGTACACAAATGTTTTAAATGAGTTTTTAAGAGAAAACCATTATGAGTTCTACGTGAAGGCATAACGTTTTATAAGATAATGGCTAATGATAGAGACTTAGGCGTGTCATGTTGAACACATATCGGGCATTGCTCTGGTAGCATATAAGACCGATATAGTGGGACGCCTGGGAACCGACCCAGGGACCACGGGCCTTGCTCTGGTAGCATATAAGACCGATATTGTGGGACGCCTGGGAACCGACCCAGGGACCACAGGCATTGTTCTGGTAACATATAAGTCCGATTATTCCTCCGCTCTGGTAGCGTTGGGAGGCATTGCTCTGGTAGCATGTAAGACCGAGAGAGTGGGCCGCCTGGGAACCGACCCAGGGACCACGTGTCGTGTGCATTAGGCGAGGCATTGCTCTGGTAGCAAGTAAGGCCGGGCCTTGTTCTGGTAACATATAAGTCCAATATACTTTGCACACGACCATATTGTCGACGTTCCCTCTATACGAGGATGCCTGGGATGCGCACCCAGAGGAGCTTATATATATTTGATGTGCCATGACGAGTTTTAATTGAGTTTTATTGCCTAGTCTCGTTTTACACATGAGTTGTGTTTTGTGACCTTGTCACGTGTGATTTACCGAGGTGATTTTTATCACGTATTTGAGAACAGCCATTATTGCATATCTTTACACATGCTTGTGAGTGCTCGATGTGGAGCCTTTTATCTTCATGTTTTCACATGATTTAACGAGTTATGAGATGATGTTTTGAGAATGTTCATGCTACGATTTCAAATGAGCTTTATGAACAAATACATATTTGTGATGTGTGAAATGGTTTATATAACTGATTCCTTTACCCCCTTACTGAGCGATTTAGAAGCTCACCCTATTTTCCTCCCCCTCCCAGAGTACTTCAAGTGAAGAAGGATCTCCCTACGGCGTACGGAGTAGTGGCTAGTGGAGGACTTGAGCTCCAGGCCCTATATATATTGTATTTGAGGTATATTTTATCTTTTCATGTACCCAGACTATTAATGTGATTACAGACGCTTGAAGTATGTTATTGTAGGGGATGTATTAGGATTAATTAACTTGTAATCGAGTAATGGGTATAACACAATAATTATTATACCATGATGAGATCCTGAGGCATGATAATTATGATGATGTATGACACTGCACAGGAATGCACCTTTAATTGTGAATTAATGAACAAAAAGTTTTAAATTAGCCCTATTTTCCGCATTTTCGGGGCGTGACAGAGTTTTCTTGGTATCAGAGCTTAGGGTGTCTAGTACTGTCAGTGTCGGTTAAGTGAAATAGAATACATCCCAAGTGTCTGTAATAGTCTGGTCATGAACTGAAATTGAGGATTGAGATTTCAATCAATTTTGATATGTACGCGCAGGAGACGAGTTGAGATTGAGAATGAGTAAACGACGAGGTCGTTCGAGGAGGCAGGCAGAGTCCCCTCCACCACCTGTCCCACAACCAGAGAGTCCTAACTCTCGATTTAATCGGATTGAGACCGATGTGAGGCAAGGTTTTGAGCAGATGGCAGCGTTATTCGCGCAACACTTTGGAGTTAATGCCTCGGATACTACCCCTACACCACCACAAGGACCTCCCATACCCCCAGTGCCTCCCGTCACTCAGCTTGAGGACAGAAGTAAGGTCCGACTAAAGGAATTTCTGAAGATGAATCCACCCGCATTTAGGGGAAAGAAGGATCCTACAGAGGCTGAGGAGTGGTTGACGGAGTTGAGAGTTATATTTGATTTACTGGGATGCACCGATGCTGAGAGAGTCAGTATGAGTGCCTATATGCTGAAGGGGAGAGCTCGAGATTGGTGGAGTACTACCCAGGGTATCTTGATGTCCCGCCAGGATGTGATTGGTTGGGAAGAGTTCCAGACAGCTTTTAGAACCCAATATGTACCGCGAGCCGCCCAGAGGAGGAAACAGGCTGAGTTTTTGAGTTTGGTACAGGGTGACATGTCGGTGGATGACTATGAGAGCCAGTTCACCGCACTACTGAGATATGACCCAGAGACCTTCAAGAGTGAAGAGCTCCGCACAGAGAAGTTTGTGTATGGGCTGAAGCCCGTCATCAGAGATAGATTGATGGGGCTATGTATTACTGAGTTTGGAGACGCTCTGAGACGAGCGCAAGAGGTTGAAAGAGGAATTGAAATGGTACAATCTCAGAATGAGCTCAGAGCAGTGCATAAAGATAAGGGCAAGAGGCCAGCGATTTTTCAGTCAGAGGCTCGGAGAGGTTCCTTCAGAAGAGAAAGGATCGAGGTACAGAAGGACAGATTGGAGAGACCCAGAGCCTATCCTATTATCAAGGAGACCCCTCGTTACGTCAGGCCTGAGACAAGGTTTTGTAGAGACTGTGGCCGATCGCATAAGGGAAGTTGTACTAGGTCGATCCATGGATGTTTTAGATGTGGCGACATGGGTCACAGAGTTAAAGACTGTCCCCAACCCCTGATACCGTATGCTCCGGAGCCCACTAGACAGCAGCCTCAGAGAGTGGATCCCCGGAGACGGGCCACTGCGGCAGAGAAAGGGAAGAAACCTGTGGCACAGGGACGAGTGTTTGCCCTGGATAAGGAGACCGCAGACGCTTTGGCAGAAACCATAAGAGGTACACTCTCTGTCTGTAATTATGAGGCTCATGTGTTGATTGATTCAGGATCCACGCATTCGTTTATTTCTGAGCATTTTGCATGTAGACTAAACTTGAAGTTTGAACCTCTAGAATATATACTACATGTAAATACCCCTATGCGTGAATCCCAGAGAACTGAGTTAATCTGTAGAGAATGTGAAATCAAGGTGGGAGATAGAGTGATGTTAGCAGATCTAATCATGTTGAGTATACATGGGTTTGATGTAATTCTGGGGATGGATTGGTTGGCGACCAATCGAGTGAGTCTAGACTGCTACACTAAGATTGTAACTTTCTCCCTACCTGAACCTTATAGTGTACAATTGAGATGTTGAGGAAATGATTATGTGGATTTCTAGTGAGTAATTTGAGAATTTTAACATTATTTTGGAGAATAATAAATGTGATTATTTATGTGAAGGTTATGAGACACTCATCTCAGACGATGAGCGGGAACATCCGAGGATTGAGGATATACCTGTGGTTTGTGAATTTCTGGATGTTTTCCCAGATGAATTGCCAGGTTTACCACCGGAGAGAGAGCTGGAGTTTACCATTGATTTGGTACCAGATACTCAGCCGATCTCTAAACCTCCGTACAGAATGGCATTAGTGGAGCTTGAGGAATTAAAGAGACAACTGCAGGAGTTATTGGATCAAGGGTTCATTAGGCCCAGTGTTTCACCGTGGGGAGCGCCAGTGTTATTTGTTAAGAAGAAGGATGGCAGTCTCAGATTATGTGTGGACTACCGGTTGTTGAATAAAGCCACGGTGAAGAATAAATACCCATTGCCCAGGATTGATGATCTACTTGATCAGTTAAGAGGGGCATCAGTCTTTTCTAAGATCGATTTGAGATCGGGCTATCACCAATTGAGGATTAAGGAGGAAGATATTCCAAAGACGGCCTTCAGGACAAGGTATGGCCATTACGAATTTCTGGTGATGTCCTTTGGATTGACGAACGCCCCTGCAGCATTTATGAGATTGATGAACGAGGTGTTCAGAGACTATCTGGATAAGTTTGTGATAGTCTTTATCGATGATATCCTGGTGTACTCTCGATCGTATGAGGAGCATGCACAGCATTTGTGGTTAGTACTTCAGATACTCCGAGATAAGCAATTATATGGAAAGCTTAGTAAGTGTGAGTTTTGGCTGAACCGGATAGCTTTCCTTGGGCATGTAGTCTCAGAGGAAGGAGTATCAGTGGATCCGAGTAAAATAGCAGCTGTGCTTAATTGGGAGAGGCCGAGGACAGTGACTGAGATACGAAGCTTCCTTGGTTTGGCAGGGTATTACAGGAGATTTGTGGAAGGATTCTCGAGGATTGCCGCTCCTTTGACTAAGCTCACGAGTAAGGAGACTCCGTTCATATGGACTGATCAATGTGAGCTCAGTTTTCAAGAGTTAAAGAGGAGATTGACAGTGGCACCTGTGTTAACTATCCCTGAGGGATCAGGAGGATTTTCGGTATATAGTGATGCATCGCATCAAGGATTGGGGTGTGTGCTTATGCAGTACGAGAGAGTGGTTGCATATGGATCGCGACAGCTGAAAGACCATGAGCGAAATTACCCCACTCATGATTTGGAGTTAGCCGCTGTGGTATTTGCTTTGAAGATCTGGCGACACTACTTATATGGGGAAAGATTCCAGATCTTCACTGATCACAAGAGTTTGAGATATCTCTTTGATCAGAAAGAGTTAAACATGAGACAAAGGAGATGGATGGAACTCCTTAAGGATTATGACTGCGAGATTCTTTATCATCCGGGTAAGGCGAATGTGGTTGCTGATGCCCTGAGCAGGAAGAGTATGATATCTGCTATGATGATCAGGGAATGGGATTTGTTAGAGCAGTTCGCCGAACTTCGGATCAAAGTTAAAGGGGTAGAGACTGGATTTTTGGCTAGTCTGCGGATAGAGCCCAGGATCATGGATCAGATTAGAACTGGGCAGCGCAGTGATCAGAGATTGATAGACATGGTTAGCCAAGCTGAGCAGAGTTCGCAGTCGGATCTCACCATCCGTGAGGATGGATTATTGAGGTTCAGAGGACGGATTTGTGTACCGGACGATGATACCCTGAAGAGACAGATATTGAGAGAATCCCACTGCTCGCGATACACCATGCACCCAGGGAGTACTAAGATGTACCGAGACTTGAAAAAGGTGTATTGGTGGGGTGGTATGAAGCGAGATGTGGCAGAGTATGTGGCCAGATGTTTGGTATGCCAGCAAGTGAAAGCTGAGCATCGGAAGCCCGGAGGACTACTACAGCCCTTACCTGTACCTACATGGAAATGGGAGCATGTCACTATGGACTTTATTGTGGGTTTACCGAGGACCCGGAGAGGTCGCGACGCGATATGGGTCATTGTGGATAGATTGACCAAGAGTGCCCACTTCCTTGCCATCAAGAGCACAGATACTGTGGATGCCTTAGCTGAGCTATATGTCAGCGAGATAGCTAGATTACATGGGGCTCCAGTGAGTATTACTTCTGATAGAGATTCCCGATTTACTTCCAGATTTTGGACCCAGTTTCAGGAGTCCATGGGATCTCGATTGAGTTTTAGTACCGCCTATCATCCTCAGACAGATGGTCAGTCAGAGAGGACTATTCAGACCCTGGAGGATATGTTGAGGGCGTGTACGATGGATTTTAAGGGATCATGGGATGATCACCTGCCCCTAGCAGAGTTTGCATACAATAACAGCTATCATCCGAGTATTGGAATGGCACCTTTTGAGGCTCTATATGGTAGGAGGTGTAGATCTCCTGTAGCTTGGGAAGAAGTCGGTGACAGAAAGATAAATTCTCCCGAGCTTGTTGAGCAAGCCGTACAGAGTGTGAAACTCATATGTGAGAGGTTACGGGCTGCACAGAGTAGACAGAAAAGCTACGCGGATGTGCGTAGACGGCCACTTGAATTTGAGGTTGGTGATGCAGTATTTCTGAGAGTATCACCGAGCAAGGGTATCATGCGATTTGGGAAGAAAGGAAAATTGAGTCCTCGATACATAGGACCATTTGAGATTCTTGAGAAAGTGGGAGAGGTAGCTTACAGATTAGCATTACCCCCACAGATGTCCGGAATACACAACGTTTTTCATGTATCTATGTTGAGAAAGTACCACCCGGACCCTTCTCATGTTATAGAGTATGATGAGATGGACATACAGGAGGACATGAGCTACATTGAGGAACCCGTCCGGATTCTCGATAGAAAAGAGAAGGTACTGAGAACCAAGAGCATCCCATTAGTGAAAGTCTTGTGGAGGCATCACTCAATGGAAGAGGCGACGTGGGAACTAGAGAGTCTCATGAAGGAGAAATACCCCCATCTATTCTGACTAGTTGAGTTGAATTTGGAGGACCAAATTCTTTTTAAGGTGGGGAGGATGTGAGATCTGAGAATTTTAGACATATTTTAATAATGTAATAAGAATTTGAAGTGTAATTTATTGAATTAAATGAATTGTGGGAATTATAATTGGAGATTTATATGTTAAGTGTGTAAAATAGGCATGAAGCATGAGGACAGATCGATCTGGGAGAAGGAGAGATCGATCTGGTGAGTTAAGAATGACGAGGGATGGGAAATTTGAGAAGCAGATCGATCTCCAATGGAAGAGATCGATCTCTTTATGAATCTGTTTGAGAAGGGATCGATCTCATGAGGAAGAGATCGATCTCCAAATGAATCTGTTTGAGAAGGGATCGATCTCATGAGGAAGAGATCGATCTCCAAATGCTTCTGTTTGGGGAGAAGATCGATCTCTTTAGGAGCAGATCGATCTCATAAAGCCATAAAGAGATCGATCTCACCCCTCGACAGATCGATCTCCTGGGCATAAAATTACCCAGATCGCCCCCAAATTTCAAACACAGATCGATCTCAGCAAGAGGCAGATCGATCTCCTACCTCCAATCTATATAAGGGACCCGTGTTTTCTCCTGAAATCTCACTTTCTCTCTCTTCCAAACCTCCATTTTTCCAAAAACCTAGTTTCTCACTCCTCCAAATCACCCATTTCCGGCCGAATCAGCTATTGTGGGAAGAAGGAAAGTTGTTCCTCATCAAAGGGAGAACAACATACTTGGAAATCGAAGGACGAATCGGATCGAGGCGTGAGTTGTGCGTCTCACAAACTTTGGGTAATTTCTAAACCTCGATCTTGATATTTGAGTTGATTTTGATGTTATTGGTGGTTGTAATTGTGTTGAAATGGTTGAGAAATGACCGGGGATTGATTAAATTTCAATGTGGTAGGAGTGATATGTATATTTGAGAATTTTGGTGAATTTAGGAAATTGTGAGCTATAAATGGAAAATTGGACAATATGGAGAATTAGCCTAAATAATTGGCATGAGGAATGTAGGATATTGGGATATTGTGAATGAGGTTGTAGCTTAGGGTTGAGTTACGAGAAATCAAGAGAATTGAGGTGTTATGAGCAATTATGCTCGATTTTGAGAATTGAGGTTATGTGATGTGGAGTATTGATGTTTTAACATCGTTTGGACAGCTCGGGAGTTCCAGAGTGGAATACGAGACTAGTCCGTGATACGGGGGGAACGATTGCACTATACGAGGTGCAAAGAGGTAAGGGAAAACTAAACCATTTTGTGTATGTATTTTGATGAATTGTTAGCATGAACCATGATTTGAGAATACAAGCATGTTTTGTGTTGTGATGTAACTGCACACGGTTTTTATAGCCGGTTGGAGCCCATTATTTTATGAGTTTATAAGCTAAGTGTGAAATTACTTTATAAACCTTTGAGCTGCGTGAAAAGTAAATTGGGCTCTACGTTAAGGCGATATTGAGATTTGAGAAAATGTGTGCATGTTTTGCCGGTTGGAACTCGATTTTCATATGTGTTTTTTTGTTGAGTACACAAATGTTTTAAATGAGTTTTTAAGAGAAAACCATTATGAGTTCTACGTGAAGGCATAACGTTTTATAAGATAATGGCTAATGATAGAGACTTAGGCGTGTCATGTTGAACACACATCGGGCATTGCTCTGGTAGCATATAAGACCGATATAGTGGGACGCCTGGGAACCGACCCAGGGACCACGGGCCTTGCTCTGGTAGCATATAAGACCGATATTATGGGACGCCTGGGAACCGACCCAGGGACCACAGGCATTGTTCTGGTAACATATAAGTCTGATTATTCCTCCGCTCTGGTAGCGTTGGGAGGCATTGCTCTGGTAGCATGTAAGACTGAGAGAGTGGGCCACCTGGGAACCGACCCAGGGACCACGTGTCGTGTGCATTAGGCGAGGCATTGCTCTGGTAGCAAGTAAGGCCGGGCCTTGTTCTGGTAACATATAAGTCCAATATACTTTGCACACGACCATATTGTCGACGTTCCCTCTATACGAGGATGCCTGGGATGCGCACCCAGAGGAGCTTATATATATTTTATGTGCCATGACGAGTTTTAATTGAGTTTTATTGCCTAGTCTCGTTTTACACATGAGTTGTGTTTTGTGACCTTGTCACGTGTGATTTACCGAGGTGATTTTTATCACGTATTTGAGAACAGCCATTATTGCATATCTTTACACATGCTTGTGAGTGCTCGATGTGGAGCCTTTTATCTTCATGTTTTCACATGATTTAACGAGTTATGAGATGATGTTTTGAGAACGTTCATGCTACGATTTCAAATGAGCTTTATGAACAAATACATATTTGTGATGTGTGAAATGGTTTATATAACTGATTCCTTTACCCCCTTACTGAGCGATTTAGAAGCTCACCCTATTTTCCTCCCCCTCCCAGAGTACTTCAAGTGAAGAAGGATCTCCCTGCGGCGTACGGAGTAGTGGCTAGTGGAGGACTTGAGCTCCAGGCCCTATATATATTGTATTTGAGGTATATTTTATCTTTTCATGTACCCAGACTATTAATGTGATTACAGACACTTGAAGTATGTTATTGTAGGGGATGTATTAGGATTAATTAACTTGTAATCGAGTAATGGGTATAACACAATAATTATTATACCATGATGAGATCCTGAGGCATGATAATTATGATGATGTATGACACTGCACAGGAATGCACCTTTAATTGTGAATTAATGAACAAAAAGTTTTAAATTAGCCCTATTTTCCGCATTTTCGGGGCGTGACACTATTCCTCACTTTACAGACCTTTCCAGACTCTGAGGCAATCCTATCAACATCTTGTTCGCACAATTGCGCCCTGCGCACTGCCTCCTCATAGGTCGGTATATCCAGGGGAACCAGTCTAGACCTGATGGTCGGTCTCAATCGATCCATAAACTTCTAGATTTTCTCAACCTCATTACTCATTGTGTTGGGATCATATCTGTCCAGGGTAATAAAAGTAGTCTCATACTCATCCACAGTCTTGCTCCCTTGGGTTGGTCCCAAAAATGCCATTTTCATCTTCCTTTGTGCGGTATCCAGAATATACTGTCTCTGAAAGGCCTCTATAAATATATCCCAGCTGATCTCAGTATGTCGAGCTCTCAAAATAGGCCTGGTGGATTTATGCCAATGTTCTGCTGATCCCTTCAGCATAAAAGCGGCAAACACTACCATCTTGGTAGTAGTGCACTCAAAGAACCCATACAGCTTCTCGATCTCATTTATCCAATCCTCAAAGGTACTGGGTCCATAACTCCACTGAAAGACGACGGTCCAAACATCTGAAATTGTCGTAACCTGTCCAAATCATAACTGTAACCCCAACCTCTACTAGCCTGTGGTGTAGCAACAAGTGTGCAGGTGGGGTATGTCACGACTCAATACTACCAAAATCAGTACAAATTTTTCGCTTTTGGAAAATCTTTCTTACCTCCTCGTGACATATTCCTCTTAACAGGTCGGGCTATGAATCAATATCGATATACCCTTTTTAACCATTAAAATATCACACATAATATATATATTTACATCAATCATATTACAATAGAGTGGTCGGTATGTTTTATACATCACATGATTCTATATTTACATCCCCAAATATTCTTTCATATACAATACTGTGCTGTAAGCATACTAATACAAAATTCTGTACGTGATGTATACCTGACAGTCGATGGGAAACAAAGATGTCAGCTATGTCGTCTACTCTCTACACCCATTATCTCTATGATGACACTGAAAGTGGGTGGAAAATGAAAGGGAGAGCTCCACAAGCTTAGTAAGGCAATAATACAAACGAGTAGATAGCTATACTATCTACATGCTGATAAGAAATCAGGATATATGTGAGCATGAGGTAAAAACAATGATATGCCATATATATAATATCATCTGTTATAAAACAGGAAATCAGAATATAAAACATGGAATAATTCTCATGTGAAAACTTCTCATGCTCAAATGAATCAATACGTTTTAAAATACCCCATCTGGGTCAAAATATGATACACTCACAATTCAAAATCCATTTCAACAAAATTCTTAATTTTCAAATCTGCGTTATAAAATCACCCTTCCTACAGGGTTACAAATCAATGAAAGTTTCATAAAATCCATCCATGGGAATTAATCAAATCTCAATTGAAATCATAAGAAAATCAGGCCTGACCCCTACCTCGGGTCTACCCTGGTCTATCAAGACCAATAGTTATATCATATGAGACATGTAAGCGACTATATTGATAATATCCAGGACTATGGCCATAACCTCGTGATCCCTGGCACACGGATCCTAGTGTGCGGGGTATCACACCTGAAACGGGAGGTGGGTCGGTCCTACCCGTCAGAACAGCATAATATCAGGAATGCGAGGGCAAGACTTGCTGTCTCATGACTAATGCCACTCCACTCCAACAATCCCCATGGTACATTGTACTCCGCGTGACATATACGGTACAACGTACTCCGTGAACCCAAGCTCAATCACGGGTGCCTGTAATAGGTCTTATCCACCCATGTCAAGTATGTCTCAGTATGCACGTGTGAGCATATCATCTCACTGTGACACACAATCTACAGTAGGCTCCAACATGGCTATATGCATGTCATATAAATCCCTATGCCAGTGAAGCTCTAGCACGGCTCCATGCATATTCATGATATTTGAAAACCTCGTGCGAGCGAAGCTCTAACATGGTTTCATAGAAATCAATAAAATCTGCGTATGAGCAGCGCTCCAGTACGACTTAAACTGATTATAAATTCAATTCAAATCCACGTACGAGCATTGCTCTGGTACGGATATGTATAAAAACTCAATGAAAACCTCGTACAAGAAAAACTCCAGTACGGTAGTCATATGAAATAAATCTGTAAAATAGTGCGAGCAAGGCTCCAGCACTCTGTGTATGAGTTAAAATATAAAATCTAGTGCGAGCAGTACTCCAGCACGGCTACAACGCATATAACACTGATAGTGGCTCAATTTTATCAAAACATGTTAAATAAATATCAATTGGCACCTAACTTGTGACTTTTCACTTAAAACATGAAAATAATAGCCAACCTATCCATAAATTACTTGAATTAAAGCAATATCATCATGAAAACATTAAAATCATGAAATTCATGCAATTTCATAGCCTTACTACCCTTTTTGAAATTCTCCTAACAGGGAGTAAAATAATCATGTCACTATTTTCATATTTTTTGGCAAAAATTATTGTTCTGTTTTCGGGTAGCCTATTGAATTTAATTAATGTAAATCCCCTCGAAACTATGTATAGCTACCTCTAAGTGTTCATAAAATTCTTTTACCTGGAATCACGCACAAGCTTATCCCGACTCGGCTGTACCAGGTCTCTCAGTCCAATTCGCACGTCTACGGAGCTGCATATAACCACATATGAGTTCAGTTTAAATATACAAATCAGTATTTCACTCTTACTGATCGAATCTAAAGCTCTGGGCCTGTTTTACTCTATTGGGCCCGATTGCACTTTAATGGGCCTCGAACCTCTTTCTCAGCCCATTTCCACTTTTAAAATCCTTTTTTCGGGTTTACTAGGCTCATTTGATTTATTAATAATCATCGGGCTTCGTTCCAAACTCATTGGATAGCCCAGATACTAATTACGATAATTACGTTGATATTTCGGATAAAATTCCTTTTATGCAGATTTAATCCGTAAATTCCATAAAATAATCTTAACTTTGCATTTAAGGACTCATATTATCGTAATTAAAACGTACTTACCCAATATGATGCGGGGTATGAAAATCGGAGCTAAATCAGCTCTTGTTCGGGCTCTGCAATAACACTGCACAATTATATAAATCCAGGTCATTTTCCACTAAAATAATATTAAATTGAATTCTCGAGATTTATCTGCAGGTCAATCCCGACCCTCGGTCACTTACCCGAATGTTGAGTCGTCCCCGGTACACTTTATTTCCCTTTTTTTTCCTTTTCTTTCTTTTTTTTTCTTTTATCCTTTTCTTTTTTTTCTTCCTTTCCTAGTTACGGTGCCGTTTTGGGCATTTCACCGTCGCCAGCAATCCCGGCCATCTCGTCGGCCGCCAATGGGCTTAACAAAACCGCCTCGGCTTGGGGAAGGCTTGGCTGGGTCGAATCGGAGTTGGGACGTCGCCGTTCACCAGGACCGACGCGTTTCTTCCTCGGAACTTTTGGCTGTCGATTCGTCGGAGATGGGGACCGTCGGCACGCGTCACTGGTGCCATTGGAACCGCTGGGCTTCGCTCTTCCTTTTTTGATCAGTAGCTGGGCTCGTCGAACGTTGGTGGCTCATCGGAGGGATCGGGTTCCTATCGGGTTTCACGGGTTCCGTTTTTGGTTTCTCTCTCCTCAAAAGTTTTCAGATTTCTGATTTTTCCATTTTTTTATTAATTAATTTATTACTATTTTAATCAATTAAATATATTAAAACACCCAAATATCTCTTAAAATATCCTAATAAAATATTGTTTAATTCATTTATCGAATAAATGAATTTATCGATCTATTTTCGTCTTTCCTAGTATATTTTTCGATTATTTTCGAGATAATTTTTCGCATTAAAAATCCCGATTAATTTTCATAAATTAATATCTAGATCAATTGGACTCGAATTTAAATATTTTCCTCGGTATTGATCCAGATTTCGCAAATTCCATACTTTAATGAAAATTACATATCGAATTTATACCAAATTTTGGTCTTTTGACCATTTTACCCTTGTACGTATTCGGGACTAAATTGAATCGACTTTCTTCATAAATCCACAATCTTTTCCCTATTTTTAAATTCCTTATTTTCAGTCACCTCGATTTAATTCCTTAGACGAACTGGTTACTTCCTTGTTTTCCCGATTTATCCATATTCGATTTTTCTACATTATTTCGTTTCGTCAATATTTATCAAATCCGAATCAACCATCTTATGAATCCATTAACATATAATAATGTCATACAATATGGAACTCATAAGGAATATCATACAAAAATTACGGATCTCACAGGGTATCTGTCGTCTGAGGTCTCTGGGCTGGTCGGGCCCGTGCCTCAGGTACTGTTACCTGCTCGGTATCACCCTATGTAGTGGGACTCTTTCTACCACCAACTCCAGGTAAAGATTGAGTGACCAACTCCAAGATCATCTCAATGCTCCGCTCAATCCTCACGAAGCAAGTCTCAATACTCTCAGGTCTCTCCTCTGGACCCTGTAGAGCAGGCTCAACCTTAGCCTCCACCTCAATATCATCTTGAGCCTCGTGTGTTTCTGGCTCAACACGACCCCCAGGCTTACCTTTGCGACCTTTAACTTACGCCCTCGCCCCTCTACCGCGACTGGTAATAGGTATACTTACTCAATTCCCTACATTCATAACCAATTACTTAGTCAACCCATCGACACACACACAATTGTATCTAAACAAGCACAGTAACATGGGGATGTAATTTTCCAACTTATTAATTATTTTAGACATCGACAAACATCAGACCAACCGAACTCTGATACCAACTTCTGTCACCACCCTCAACTTACCAAAATACGTACAAATTTTTTGCATTTTCATGCGTCATTTATTAATCATCCTTCCTCGATCGTGAACAACCACACTCTCAACAGTTGGGCTGTGTGTCAATGTCTATCTCATCCATCCATAACAATTTAATTTCAAAGGTAAACACTTTCATGAATACATCAGAGTTACCGTTAACAAGTGTTTACATTACTTTACATCCCCAATGTTTACATACAAAATGCTACTGTGCTATGTCTAGTTTAGATACAAAATAATTCAAGTGTGTATACCTTTAGCGATGGGATGCAGCAGATACCAAAAGGGAACGCCTCTAGTCAGGCTCAATCTATACTCAAATCTCTGTAGAGAGGGGGAAAATAAGGGGGTGAGCAAACCACACGCTCAGTAAGGCAATCATGCGAAAAGGTAGATACTGCACTACTACGTGATCGTGATACCATACTCAAAGCATACATTTCCTCGTTTCTCAAAATATGAGTTCATGCTTGTGTTAATGGTATGTAAAGCATTCATGCACTTAAAATCCAGTGCACAATTCAATTCAAAGCATGATATAAATCATCATGCATATTTCACAATAAAGCATGACACTAACCATCATGCGTTTTTCACAATAAAGCATGGCATTAATCATCATGCATTTTTCACAATAAAGCATGGCATTAATCATCATGCTTCGGTGCACTTTAAAACCATTAACAAATCAACATCTCAAAACCATCCAACACTTGTCAGGTCTCAGCCCCTCCCTCAGACTGTCCTAACCCACAAATCATTTCAAACATAGATTAATTCACAAAGCATTAGACATGTGAGATAGGCAATTCCATAAAAGGTAATAACCTCTAGGTTATGGCCATAACGTGTGATACCAGCTACACGGATCAGGTGTATGGGATATCACTACAATTTGCTTCCACATGGGAGGTAGGTCGAGTTCTGCCTGTCGGTCCATAGCAGATCTCGTCCGAAGACGGCATATCACATCTTAACACGGTACAATGTACTCCATGCTACTTGCACGGTACAACATACTCCGTGGACCCACATCAACATATCATATCACGCCATATCTCAAAACGTACGTGTGAGCCTATTTAATCGGTATGACCTCTTTTCTACCTAAAGCTCCTAACATGGCTAACAACATGTCAAAATATCACAAATACACATGCGAGCCTATTTAATCGGTGTGACACCCAGTCTGCTTGAAGCTCCAAGCACGACAAAAAATAAGGTAGGCATCTAGTGCGAGCTAAGCTCCAAGCACCATGCCAAAACCAGTATGAAATCCATGTGAAAACTAGTGCGACCTAAGCTCCAGCACTCATGTGTATAAAACACATCAAATCGCGTGCGAGTCATACTCTATCATGCTTTCATTCTCACGAAAACCATGTAGGTGGCTCAAATTTTTGCAAAGTATGGTTGACAAAAACCAAAACAACTCATTTCTTTTTCAAATCATTCCAATGTCAGCCAACCTACCAATCATTTGCTAAAAAGCAATAAAAGATGATTTTCAAAGCATTATGCTTTTGTTTTCATGCACATTTCTCAAACACCCAACTTTTGCCCTTCAATCACCTAATTTCATTTCCTAATATCTCATGCATTCTAGCAAAGCATTTCAACACCCAAATTACGCACAAATATCTCTAAGAATCCACACAATTCTCTTACCTTAATTTATTTGAGTGCGACTCTCTTTTCCTCTTAGCTTCTTGCGCTTTTGGCTCACCTTGTTCCGGTGTATCCTCAGAAGCTGCGATTCAATCATCCAAACCACTTGAGTTAAAATTGTTAACTCACATTTGACCTCATTAGTCAATATAACCCATCTTTGCATTTACCAATACCTTAATGCACATTTTACCCCTTTTTGGTAAATACCACAATTTATTCACTAACACCTTAAAATCATACTTATAACATCTTTATCATCTCAAAATATCCTATTCATCATTAATCTCAATATATCTTACTTTCTCACACTAGACCATTTCTAGGTCATGGTGGATTTATTACTTCCTAGGTGGTTTCTACCCTTTCTATGCATACCAAACATCTCCAAAATCAATATCTACACAATGTAATTTAGTTATTTCATTTAGAAACTCACCTAGCTTGATTTCCTCTTTGCTCCAATGGAAATGCACCTTTGATCCTTCAATCCAACAAGCGGGGAAATGCCTCCAAACTATGTTGTTCTTCTCTTTGATGTGAAAAACTTTGTCTCTAATAGCTTTCCCTCAAATCTTACTGAAAATGTGTGGATTTAGGAGTGAAGAAGCTAGGTTTTAGGTTGGAAATGTGAAAGATTGGTTTTTTATATCAGAAATGCAGATCCAACTGCTCCATATTTGTAGATTCAGCATGATGAGATCGATCTGTCTTGGGTCGAGATCGATCTAGTCCTTTGCAAATCCCTCTTTTCCAAGACATTTTGAAGGCAGGAGATCGATCTGTCGAGTAAGGGAGATCAATCTTGCTTCAAACAGAGAGTCAAGGAGATCGATCTGGTCTTAGGGGAGATCGATTTGTTTCCAACCTGAGATTTAAGGAGATCGATCTGTTCCATTAAGGATCGATTTTTATTTTATAGAATGTGTTAGGAAATCGATCTAGCTCCCTTGGAGATCGATCTGTCCTATTCTATAGCTCAAAATAAGAGCATTTTGGCTCTTCCAGATCGAGCTCTCATCCGATGGGATCGATCTGGCCTTCATATTTCCAGATTTATTGCAGTTTTTCTGCAACAACTCACATTAAAAAAACTTAAATTTACTGCCATAGTCATTTTCTCATCCAATCATCTTTGAGACTTGAAAATGGCATCCATTCATACCTTATACCTATTGAAAGTTGTGTGGATTCTTTATATAACCAAAGTATATGGTATACACCAAATGAAAGTGCACAACTCATGAACATTTTCCTTCTCTTTTACCACGCTACCCATTTTCCATTTTACTCCCACTCTGCGCATGTTTAAGTTCATATCTTCATATTCATATGTAATGTAACTTGTATGTACAATCACAACTTTATTGCAAGTGTGTACATTAACTTATGGACTTACATCACATATAATTCACTTATGAATTCATAGTATAACTCTATTTAAATTTCTATGTACATATTACAATTATACATATACGGGGTCTCACATGTAACATGCCCAAAGGGTATTGGCCGCATGTGCACGGGTCGTACAAGTAATAATGGTATTTGAGTCCCGGAATTATCATCCCACAGAGAAGTTGATTAGCCTAATTAACTACCGGTTAATCTCACCCTAAGTATATTCTAGCAAATTATGTGGTTGCAAGGGGTGATCTACTAGGCTAACTAAACTTACTAAAAACAATAAACATTAAAAAATAAAGAAAATAAAACTAAACTAAGATTTGCTTACTGAACTCCGAGCAATTAAAGAAAATACCTACAAAAGAAAATTAAAACAATTAAAATTAATTAACACAATTAAAATAAAATGCAAATACGAAAATAAAAAAATAAAATTAAACTAAACTAAAATTTAAACAAACTTAAAATAAAAATGCATGTAAGTAAACTAATTAAAATGCAATTTAAAGTAAACTAAAATTTAATGAAAATAAAGACTAAATTAAAAATGCTTGAATCAAATTCTAAATGCAACTAAACTAAAATAAAATCCTAAAACATTTAATATAAAATTAACTACTAACTAAAAATTAACACTACAAATTAAATTAACATGCAAAAATATTAAAACTAACTTACCATTTTAATTGACTCAACTAACTAACTAACAACTAACAAAAGCATGAAAATACTAAAAAAGCATTAAACTATAGCAACATGATTAAAATGACATGGCCAAACATGGCCTTAACAAATTGCAAAACAAAGTGGTCTCGATTAATAGTATATTTCATGTCTTTATCAACAAATTTGCTTTGTTCTCCATTTCCAGGTGCTGCTACTCATGGTTCGCTTGGTCTGTTGTCCAGGTGCTCACGGCTTGTCCTCTACTCTAGATTTCGGTTGTCTCCAGGTGCTATCCAGCAAGTGTAATGTACTGTGATCTGCACTGTACTGCTATGTGCACCAGTCATCTATTCTGCAAATCATTTGGCACTCGACTCCTGCTCACGCAGCAGATTCCATGGCCTGTCCTACCTGCTCAGAGCACACATCCATTCTCTGCCCTGTGTTGCTTCCGCATCCATTCTTGTTTGGTCCAGCAAAATATAAGCATAATTCTCAGCTTGGCCAGGTGCTGCCCAGATGAGTTCCTGCACTCTGCTATACAGGAAGCTGAATTACAACAGACATGTTCTGCTGTACTACTCTCGGTTTCAGGTCACGACTTCTGCTCCTGCATCTGCTGTTGATCATTCTCCCAGCTATTATCCTGCCCGCGTGCTACTGTAGGTCATCGGAAGTTCATCCTTATGCAGCAATCTCATACCAATAATCTGCAACAATTCCTGCCAGGAACCTACTCCGCGACGTTTTGTTTCTATACTGGACCCTTATCTCCTGCACTGGACTGCCACAACTAGCTACTGCCCGCTGCTCTAGCTGTCCACTTAATACTGATGCATTAACCTTAACCCGTGCCTCACATAACCCAGCAAAAATAATGAGCAATGCAGATTACAAACAATCCCAGAATTGATCAGTACTATTGCACTTAAACAGAGCCAAACAGAGTGTGATGTTAATCCCCGATTGCTGCCATGTTGCACTCAGTCTATGCTCTGCGATGAATGGTGACAATAAGTAACAAAGCAAGGTGAAAATCAATAACTAATAAAGGAAAGATAGGAAATGTAGTGATGAACAAATGCAAAACCGAGAAGAATGAATAACATGCATTAGAAAATAACAGAAACTATCGTTAATATGCAGTAAAATGCAGAATCAGTTAAATGCAATTAACTAAAAATGAAAAGAAATTCAAATAACAGTGCATTGCTAACTAAAAACTTTAAAACGAAAAGAACTAAGTGAAAATCAGCAACAGAAACAATTAACCCAAGTTATCACTACCCGTAAATCACACAAATTTGAAAAAACTAGCACTCTCGGGTTGCTTCAAATCTTTCTCCTACTGTTGTGATCTCACTTTACCATTGATGTGGAAATAATACCCAGCACCCAACCCGCATCAAAACATCAGAATCAAAGACAGGGATGGATGAAATCGATTAGCTCGAATGAACATTGAAGAACAAAACGGATGAACAAATTGAGAGCAAAAAAAAATAAATTGATTGCCATGAACAGTAAAAAAAAATTATTTGTTGGAAAAAGAAAACATTCGAAAATTTAAAACAAGCTTAAAAATTAACCTAAAACTATTCGACCCTAAATTAAAACTACTCCTAAATTTCTCTACACTACTCCTAACCTAGGCTACCCCTTTTTCAATTGCAATCTTTTTCTATTTATATACAAACTTAGGGGTACAATTGTAATTTTTCCATCCTAGATAAGTTGGCATTGTTTGACCACTTGTCTTCACACCATTGGCTCCTTGAAAAATAATATTTCCATGTCATCTGTCTTTTTATCCAGTTGGATGTGCTAGGCTCGTGTTGTCCACGTGGTCCAATCTCGATTTTAGGTCAATTTCGATCCATTTTCTATCGAAATATTCAAAATTCATCCGGATTTAATTTATCTGCAAACATGAGAATTTTAATTAAATAAAGGGGATAATTAACAAAATAACTTGGGGATTTAAATAATTAATTATGAAATTAAGCACAAATAATTCTAAAAATATAGAATTATCACACCCCCAAACTTGAGCTTTTGCTTGTCCTCAAGCAAAACAAAATGATTGTAAGAATGACAGGTACAAAACATAATAATTTCCTCAATATTATCCTCAAAGAAAAGGTATAGACTATGAAATCAAAGAATCACAATTATAAGTCCAACACTCAGAATCATTCAATCATAAGTCCTAACCCAAATTGGATCCCTCGTGTGTGTGTGAAAATGTCAAAGTCACTTCACAGTACATTACCCGGATCAGATTATGCAAACATAGTGAATGCAAAGTCAAAGACATGTCATCATTCCCATAAGTTTGCTTTTCACTTCTCTCTCCACTAATGTAGTCACACTTAACTAAAGATCAATAGGACTTCATTAAGCTTGTAATGTAAGGCTGGGGTTAAGGTATGATAAAGTCGATTTAGGTTTAATTACCCCTTAACATGCATTACTTTCAGGATCTTAATGTAAGAGCTCAAATTTATTCCCTCAGACTTATTTATTTCACCAAACATTTTTTCTATTTTGTATTTTTCTTCTTTCTTCTTTTTCTTTTTCTTTTTCTTTCATTTTCTTTTCATTTTTTTTTCATTTTTTTGAACATTCACTATCACCAGATACCCATATGTACAAAGCTCAAAATATATCCCAATGACTTTCATGCTTTCGAGGTAGGGGATAGGAACAAAGTATTTAAGCTAAGGAAAATTATAAGCAGGTGTATTTACAGAGAAAGGCTTGTGTGGACCAGATGGGTGACTAGGGATAAAGTATGTACAACGATGGCTCGAAAGGCTCAAACGATCCAAAGATGGCCTAAATCATCTCCCTAATTAAGTGTGATCTAATATTTTGCCTTGAGATTAGATCAAACAAATTCTAGAATATGATACACAAAATCAACTAAACGCATGCAATCCTAGGTCCACATAAGCTTTCTCTAAATAAATATACCTTTTCATGACATGACATGTGCATAAGATGAGGAAATCACAATCAGAATCAAGATAAATTCAAGAACTCAACTTCATGCTTTTCCTATAATCATGCTTCTTAGTCAATCAAAATTAGACTTAATCATAGGTTCATATCATCGGAATATGGGAAAACTACATGCTAAGTACTAAATCATCCCAAAATCAAACAGTTTAAGCTCAGATTTTCGAAAATATTTTGAAACGTTTTTCAATTTTGCCCAAATTTTTGAAAAAATGCTCACGTAATATCTCATCCCCCAAACTTAAAGTGGACAGTGTCCTCAGTGTGCAGATAATATAAGAATTTAAGCTCAAGAACATAGTACTCCCCTATTTGATGTTGATGAACAACTGATGCTTTATTGAAAGTGTAAAACTTAGAAAATAAACCTGAAAAATAAACAAAGAAAGAAACAACAGAAAAGAAAAAGAAAAAGAACTATATACAAAGTGAAAAGAAGAATACAGCCACTTCAAATGTAGTTGAAGAAAACAACACTCAGCAGCAGGGCGAAGAGTAGGAGGATTAGCCAGAATTCTGAGAGAATGTTAATAGTTAAATCCTCCTTAGCTCTATCTACTTCCCTCCTTCTTTCAGATTTCATGTGCTTAAGCCTTATATCCTCATTAATCTCTATCTTAAAACACTCTTGAGAGTCATCAGGGAGCTTCAAAGGTTTGAAAACATTAAACTTCACTTCCCGATCTTGCACTTTCATAGTCAACTCCCCCTTTTGCACATCAATTATAGTCCTACCAGTAGCTAGGAAAGGTTTGCCTAAAATAATGGGGACTTCCCTGTCTTCCTCCATATCTAGTACAATAAAATCTGCAGGGAAAATAAACTTGTCCACCTTTACTAAGACATCCTCAATAACCCCTTTTGGATATTTAATGGATCGATCTGCTAGCTGAAGGGTCATTGTAGTGGGCTTGACATCCCCTATTCCTAACTTCTGATAGATAGACAAAGGTATTAGATTGATACTAGCTCCTAAATCACACAGGGCTCTACCAAAGAATAGATTTCCAATAGTGCAGGGTATGGTAAAACTCCCGGGATCCTTGAGCTTGGGGGTAATTTCGTCTGGATAATTGCACTACATTCCCAGTTAAGGCCACCGTCTCATAATCTTCCAATCTTCTCTTCCTCGAGAGGATATCCTTTAAAAACTTCACATAACTTGGCATTTGCTCTAAGGCATCTGCAAAAGGAATGTTGATGTGAAGCTTCTTAAAAATCTCAAGAAATTTAGCAAATTATTGTTCCAGTTTTTGATTTTGGAACCTTTGAGAAAAAGGTACTGGTGGTTTAACTAGAGGCAATGTAGTGGGAACTTGTGTAGAATCAGAGGACGAGGAAGACAATGAAGAAGAAGAAGGTATAGATGAAGAAGCGCCTAGCTTTGTTTCCTTTGTAACCCGATCGTGATGTTCCTGCTCCTTCTGAGCTACCTCTTTAGAACTTAAGGGTTTATCAACTATGGGCTGTTCAGGTGCAGACTTAACTTGTGGCTCATCTAGCTCTTTGTCATTCCTAAGGGTGATGGATCTAACATGTTCCTTACCCTCCATTTGCTTAATAGGATTAACTTTAGTGTTACTAGGAAGGGTCCCTTGAGGACGTTGGCTAAGAGCACTAGCTATGTGTCCAACCTGAACTTCTAAGTTCTTAATTGAGGCAGCTTGATTTTGTAAGATGGTCGTGAACATTTCCTCAAGCGAGGGGTTCTTCTTAGCCACTGGTGCATGGTAATGTTGGGGCTGCACGGGTTGTGGTGGTGGTGGTGGTGATGATGGATGATATTGAAATTGAGGTGGGGATGGATGATGTGGTGGATGGTATGGAAATTACAGCTATGGTGGTGCCTGGACCAGTGGAGCTTGAAAACCAGGGAGTCCTACAGGTTTAGAGCTAGAAGTTTACCTTTGGTTTTGGCTCCAGGAGAAGTTAGGATGGTTCCTCCACCCTAGATTATAGGTGTTTGAAAAAGGGTTGTTCTGTTGCGTTTGAGAAGGGGCAACATACTGAACCGATTCTAAGTTGAGCGGACACCTATCTACAGAGTGGGTACCACTACACAGCTCACAGGAAAGAAAAGGACTTTGGACAGAATAAATCGAATTAGGACCGGTGGGAGGATTATGTTGGGTACTGAGCGACTCTACCCTCTTCGTAAGATTAGCGATTTGAGAGGTCAAGGTAGACAGTGTGTCAAGCTCATAAATACTCGTCGACTTCTTTGGCATTTGCCTCTCCGAGGACCATAGATGGTTGTTAGCCGCCATCTTTTCTAACAACTCGTAAGCTTCCTCCTCTGTTTTACACATTAGCGCTCCACCTGCAGCAGCGTCAACAATGGTCCTATTTGAGCTTGTAAGTCCGTTGTAGAAGGTCTGGACTAAGAACCATAGAGGTAGGCCATGGTGAGGGCACTTCCTCAGAAGCTCCTTATATCGTTCCCATGCTTCGTAAAGAGTTTCAGAGTCGTATTGAGCAAAGGAAGATATGTCACTATGGAGTCTGGCCATTTTAGAGGGAGGGAAAAACTTAGCTAGAAATTGATGGGTTAACTTGTCCCATGTAGAAATGGATCCTGGAGGCAGGGAGGTTAACCAGTGTCTCGCCCTATCCCTAAGTGAGAAGGGGAATAATCTAAGCCTAAGTGCATCATTAGATAACAGATTGTTTTTGAACATGTTGCACAAGTCCAGGAATTACCTAAGGTGAGCATGTGGGTCATTGTGCGGAAGCCCACTGAACTACAATGAAGTCTGGATCATCTGGAGGATTGCGGGCTTAATTTCAAAATTGTTAGCATGGACTGCTGGTGGCCTAATGCCGGAATAATATCCTCCAATCGTCGGCATTGCATAATCTCCAACGGTCCTAATTTTCCTATTTTATGCCATCGTGTTTTGCAATGGAGCTATAAATTTTCTAGAGTCCTTTCGAATTTTTCTAAGAGTGCGTTCAATTTCAAGATCTAGAGGAAAGCAATCAAAACTCCTTGCTCTACGCATGCAAACATCAGAAAGTCCTTAAATTTTTTTTTTTTTACAGTTTTTAATTTTTCAATTTTTTTATTTAAATGGAGAAAATTAACTAAACTAAGGACCTAAATATTTATAAGCTAGAATTACACCTAAGCATAATTTCACCGATATTAATTACTGACTAATTAAAACTTTCTCCGCAACGGCGCCAAAAACTTAACACGCCCAAAGGGTATTGTCCGCAAGTGCACAGGTCATACAAGTAATAATGGGATTTGAGTCCCAGAATTATCGTCCCACAGAGAAGTTAATTAGCCTAATTAACTACCGGTTAATCTTACCCTAAGTATATTCTAGCAAATTATGAGGTTGCAAGGGGTGATCTACTAGGCTAATTAAACTTACTGAAAACAATAAACATTAAAAAATAAAGAAAATAAAACTGAACTAAGATTTGCTTACTGAACTCCGAGCAATTAAAGAAAATACTACAAAAGAAAATTAAAACAATTAAAATTAATTAACGCAATTAAAATAAAATGAAAAATATGAAAATAAAGAAATAAAATTAAACTAAACTAAAATTTAAACAAACTAAAAATAAAAATGCATGTAAGTAAACTAATTAAAATGCAATTTAAAGTAAACTAAAATTTAATGAAAATAAAGACTAAATTAAAAAATGCTTGAATCAAATTCTAAATGCAACTAAACTAAAATAAAATCCTAAAACATTTAATATAAAATTAACTACTAACTAAAAATTAACACTACAAATTAAATTAACATGCAAAAATATTAAAACTAACTTACCATTTTAATTGACTCAACTAACTAACTAACAACTAATAAAAGCATGAAAATACTAAAAATGCATTAAACTATAGCAACATGATTAAAATGACATGGCCAAACATGGCCTTAACAAATTGCAAAACAAAGTGGTCCCGATTAATAGTACTGTTCATGTCTTCATCAACAAATTTACTTTGTTCTCCATTTCCAGGTGCTGCTGCTCACGGTTCGCTTGGTCTGTTGTCCAAGTGCTCACAGTTTGTCCTCTACTCCATATTTTGGTTATCTCCAGGTGCTATACAGCAAGTGTACTGTACTGTGATCTGCACTGTACTGCTATGTGCACCAGTCATCTGTTATGCAAATCATTGGGCACCCGAATCCTGCTCACGCAGCAGATTCCCTGGCCTGTCCTACCTGCTCAGAGCACACATCCATTCTCTGCCCTGTGTTTCTTCTACATCCATTCCTGTTTGGTCCAGCAAAATATAAGCGTAATTCTCAGCTTGGCCAAGTGCTGCCCAGATGAGTTCCTGCACTCTGTTATACAGGAAGCTAAATTACAGCAGACATGTTCTGCTGTACTGCTCTCAGTTTTAGGTCACGACTTCTGCTCCTGCATTTGCTGTTGATCATGCTCCAAGCTGTTGTCCTGCCCGCGTTCTGCTCCAAGTCATCGAAAGTTCATCCTCATGCAGCAATCTTGTATCGATAATCTGCAACAATTCCTACCAGGAACCTGCTCAGTGACATTTTGTTTCTGTACTGGACCCTTATCTCCTGCACTGGACTGCCACAACTAGCTACTGCCCGCTGCTCTAGCTGTCCACTTAATACTGATGCATTAACCTTAACCCGTGCCTCACATAACCCAGCAAAAACAATGAGCAATGCAGATTACAAACAATCTCAGAATTGAACAGTACTATTGCACTTAAACAGAGCCAAACAGAATGTGATGTTAATCCCCGATTGTTGCCATGTTGCACTCAGTCTATGCTCTGCGATGAATGGTGACAATAAGTAACAAAGCAAGGTGAAAATCAATAACTAAATAATGGAAAGATAGGAAATGCAGTGATGAACAAATGCAAAACCGAGAAGAATGAATAACATGCATTAGAAAATAACAGAAACTATCGTTAATATGCAGTAAAATACAGAATCAGTTAAATGCAGTTAACTAAAAATGAAAAGAAATTCAAATAACAGTGCATTGCTAACTAAAAACTTAAAAACGAAAAGAACTAAGTGAAGATCAACAACAAAAACAATTAACCCAAGTTATCACTACCCGTAAATCACACAAATTTGAAAAAACTAGCACTCTCGGGTTGCTTCCAATCTTTCTCCTACTGCTGTGATCTCACATTACCATTGATGTGGAAATAATACCCAGCACCCAACCCGTATCAAAACATCAGAATCAAAGACAGTGATGGATGAAATCGATTAGCTTGAATGAACATTGAAGAACAAAATGGATGAACAAACTGAGAGCAAATAAAAAATTAAATTGATTGCCATGAACAGTAAAAACAAATTATTTTTTGGAAAAAGAAAACATTCCAAAATTTAAAACAAGCTTTAAAATTAACCTAAAACTATTCTACCCTAAATTAAAAGTACTCCAAAATTTCTCTACACTACTCCTAACCTAGGATACCATTTTTTCAATTGCCATCTTTTTCTATTTATATACAAACTTAGGGGTATAATTGTAATTTTTCCATCCTAGATGAGTTGGCATTGTTTGGCCACTTGTCTTCACACCATTGGCTCCTTGAAAAATAATATTTCCATGTTATCTGTCATTTTGTCCAATTAGATGTGCTAGGCTCGTGTTGTCCACGTGGTCCAATCTCGATTTTAGCTCAATTTCGGTCCATTTTCTACCGAAATATTCAAAATTCATCCGGATTTAATTTATCTGCAAACATGAGAATTTTAATTAAATAAAAGGGATAATTAACAAAATAAATTGGGGATTTAAATAATTAATTATGAAATTAAGCACAAATAGTTCTAAAAATATAGAATTATCAACATGTCCTTTCCCAGATCTCCTCGATCCTCGACCTCTTTCCAGAAAACCTCTTGCTTCCTTTATAACTAAAGCCTCTATCCAGCACTGGTCTCTTCTTATCTTTATCCCTCACTTTACCAACCTTCCCAAACTTTGGGGTGATCTGATCAATATCTTGTTCACACAATTGCGCGTTACGCACTGCCTCTTCGTAGGTCAATATATCCAAGGCAACCAATCTGGACCTGATGGTTGGTCCCAGTCCATCCACAATCTTTTAGATCTTCTCGACCTCATTATTCAATGTGTTGGGATCATATCTGCCCAGAGAGATAAAGGTCATTTCATACTCACCCACCGTCCTGCTCCCTTGTGTCAGTCCCAAAAATGCCATCTTCATCTTCCGTTGTGCCATATCCGAAACATACTGTCTCCGAAAAGCCTCCAAAAACACATCCCAACTAATCTCTGTATCTCAGGCTCTCAAAATAGGCCTGGTGGATTTCCACCAATGTTCTGTTGATCCCTTCAGCATGAATGCGACAAATGCTACCATCTCGGTAGTAGTGCACTCAAAGCACCAATATAACTTCTCAATTTCATTTACCCAATCCTCCGCAGCTACTAGGTCCTCAACTCAACTGAAAGACAATGGTCCAAACTTCTGGAACTGCCGTAGTCTATCCAAATCACAACTGTAACCCCAGCCTCTACTGCCCTGTGGTGTAGCAACAGGTATGGGCATATCCTGTGCAGGTGGAGGTGTAGGTGTATCTGTCGTCTGAGGTCTCTGGGCTAGCGGTTCCCGTGCCTCAGGAGCTGCTGCCTGCTCGGCATCACCTTGTGTAGTGGGACTCTGTCAGCCACCAACTCCAGGCAACGATTGAGTGACCAACTTCAAGATCATCTCTATACTCGGTTCACTCCTCGTGAAGCGTGCCTCAGTACTCTCAGGTCTCTCCTCTAGACCCTATGGAGCATGCCCAACCTCAGCATCGACCTTAATCTCTTCTTGAGTCTCGTGTTTTTCTGGCTCAACACTACCCCCAGGCCTAACTCTATGGCCTCGAGCTTGCGCTCTTGTCCCTCTACCGTGACCGGTGTTAGGCATAATGTTTCAATTACCTACATACAAATCAATTTCTTAGTCAACCCATCGACACACACAATTGTATCTAAACAAGCACAATAACATGGGGATGTAATTTTCTAACTTATTAAGGATTTCAGACACCGACACATGTCAGACCAACTCAGCTCTGGTACGAACTTCTGTCACGACCCTCAACCTACCAAAAATCAGCATAAATTTTTCACTTTTCATACAATATTTATTATTTGCTCTTTTCTTACCTTGATCGTGATTAGCTATACTCTCAATAGTTGGGCTATGTGTCAATGTCTATCTCATCCAACCATAACAATTTAAGTTGCATTATAATTTAGAAGTAAACACTTATATAATTAAATCAGAGTTGCTGTTTACATGTGTTTATAATACTTTACATCCCCAATGATTACATTCAAAATGCTACTGTGCTATGGAAAGCTTAGATACAAAATTTCATCAGTGTGTGTACCTTACGCAATGGGATGCAGCGGATATAGAAAAGGAAACCTCCAGTCGCCCTCAGTCTATACTCAATGCTCTGTAAAAAGGGAAAAATAAGGGGGTGAGCAAACAACACGCTCAGTAAGGCAATCATGTGAACAGATAGATGCTGCACTATTTATATGATCGTGATGTCATGCTCAAAACTGTACACATTTTCATTCACATCTCAAAAGAATTAATTCATGCTTGTGTTTATGGCATGTAAAGCAAATCATGCTATTTAGTTCAGTGTACAAATCAAATTAAAGCCTGGAAAACCAACATACATATTTCAAAAATAAAGCATGGAAAATCATGATGCCTTAGTGCAGTTTAAAGCCATTATCAAACTTTCTCAACTCATAAAATCAACACTTGTCAGGACTCAGCCCCTCCCTTGGACTATCTTGACCCCCAAAACATTTCAAACATGGATTTATTCAGAAGACAATAGACATGTGAGATAGGCAATATAACAAGGAAATCTCCTCTAGGACTATGGCCATATCCTGTGATCCAAGGCTACACTGATCAGGTGCGGGGTATCACCACTATCTTCTTCCACATGGGAGGTAGGTCACGTCGAACTCGTACGGGCATAGCAAATCTAAACATTGTCCGAATATGACATATCACAATCTCAACACTGTACAATGTACTCCATGCTACCTGCACGATACAGCGTACTCTGTGGACCCATATCAACTCATCATATCACGCCACATCTCAAAATGCATGTGTGAGCCTATTTAATCGGTATGACACCCAGTCTACTTGAAGCTCCTAGCATGACTATCAATCTTGTCATAAAACCACGTGAGAGTAATCTCAAGCACGTCACAAGTATGGTGGGCATCTAATGCGAGCTATGCCAAAACTAGTATAAAGTCTGTGCGAGCTCAACTCTAGCACAACATCTTAGAAATCCATGTGAAAACTAGTGCGAGCTACGCTCTAGTGCTCATGTGTATGAAAACACATCAAATCTCGTGCAAGTCATACTCTAGCACGCTTTCATTCTTACAAAATCCATATAGGTGGCTCAATTCTTTGCAAAACATGGTTATCAACCAAATCAAATCATTTCTTTTGCAAATCATTTCAAATATTAGCCAACCCACCAATCACTTGCTAAAAGGCAATAAAACAAGGTTTTCAAAGCATCATGCTTTTGTTTTCATGAACATTTCTCCGAAACCCAACTCTTTGCCCTTTAATCACCCAATTTCATTTTCTAGTATCACATGCACTCTAGCAAAACATTATGCGCCCAAATTACGCACAGATATGTCTAAGAGTCAACACAATTCCTTTACCTCGATTTACTCGGGTGCGACTCTCTCCCTCTTCGCTTCTCGCGCTTTAGCTCAACTTGCTCTAGGTGGACGTTGCAATTCATTTATCCAAACACTTAAGTTAATATTGATAACTCTAATTCAACTATGCATTTTACCCAATGCCTTAAATACACATTTTACCCATTTTGGGTAAGTCTTACCATTTATTCCATAACATCATCTTAAAATCATACCCACAATACCATTATCACCTTAAGATATCCCATTCATCATTAATATCTCTGCATTTCACTTTCTCACACTAATCTATTTCTAGGTTACAATCGTTCTATGCCGTTCTAGGTAGTTCTACCATTAATATGCACTCCAAATCAACTTCAAAATCAATAACAAAACAAATGTACTTGGATTGGTGCACTAGAAACTTAGCTCTTTAGATTTCCTCCTTGCTCCAAATCGAAATGCCCCTTATTCCTTAAATCCAAAAATGGGGAAAATGCCTCCAAGCTATGTTGTTCTTCTCTTTGATGTAAACAACTTTGTATCTAATAGCCTTTCCTCAAATCTTACTGGAAATTGGATGATTTAGAGAGAGAAAACTAGATTTATGGATTGAAAGATGGAAGAAATTGGTTGTTCTCGTGAAATAAGATTTTACTGCCCCTATTTATAAAAATTGCTTGATGAGATCGTTCTACATTGGAAGGAGATCGATCTGGTCCTCTTAAATCTCTCTTTTTCACGACATTTTGAAGGCATGAGATCGATCTACCGAGGGCTTAAGATCGATCTGTCTCAGGCAGAGAGTTAAGGAAATCGATCTGGCTAGGAAGGAGATCGATCTGCTCCAACCCGAGAGCTAAGGAAATCGATATGCTTGCCTTAAAAATTGATCTTCTCAATACAAAAATGTTTAGCAGATCCATCTGGCCCCATTGGAGATCGATCTGCACTGTTCCATTTGCTCAAATAAGAGCAATTTCACTCTTCCAGATCGATCTCTCATCCTATGAGATCGATCTGGCATTCATATTTTCCAAATTTTACAGCAGGTTTTTGCAGAAACTTATAGCAAAACATCCTTAATTTGTTGCCATAGTCATTTCCTCATCCAGCTACTTTTAAGACTTAAAAATGGAATCCATTCATACTTTTTACACATTAAAACTTGTGTGCAATCATTGTATAACCAAAGGTATACAATACATGACTAAATGGAAGTACCAAAATTTACACAACTCATGCAACTTCATTCCATTTTACCAGACCAATCAAAACTCAATATATTCACATTCCACTCATAGAAATATCCTTCTTACACTGGCTATACACTTTTAAACTTGCGTGTATTCATTTCATAATCCAATATACACATATACAAGGTTATACGTATATGGGGTCTCACATGTGTGTTGGGTGTCTAGACGAGCTAATTAGATGAAAAATACACACAATTAAGCTCCAACGTGTAGGATAGTAAGTGTTCATCAAGAAATTCCAAAAATTTGTTAAAACAATTTGGGGAAAATAAGCTAGGGGGTCTGCTAGTGCAATTTGGGGTAAGAACACTTTTGATTTCTGCAATTGTAATGTGTTGTTGTTGGATTAGTATGTATGTGTATTGATTTAGATGAAATTCCAGAAAAATGATGCATGCATGGGGATTTAGTGTTGACTAATTGAAATTCTAATTGCTGGAAATTTTAAGTTCCTAAATTGGTATGAATAAGTTGAAGAAAATGTACTGCATGTACAAGTTATTAGCAGCAAGTATGAAATTGTAAATTCTGAAAATTTAAATTGTAGAATTGCTATGCTAAATTGAAGATAAATGTGAATGCATGTATATAAATCACTACAGTAAGTATAATTGTAACAATTGAAGACTTAGAAAATTTAATTTGCTACAAATTCAAAATTTATGCAGTAAATAATAATGTGAATAAGCTATAGTAAGGATCCATGAATGAATCGGCCACATTAGATGCATGTAGGAGAATTGTTAAATTGGCAATGTAAAATTTGAATATGTAATCTGAAATTTTAATGTACCATATGAAATTTTGTGGATTAAAATTCAACAAGGAAAATTGGAAAAATGAACAATACATTCGGCTAAATGGAAATGTAAGAAAAGAAAATTCTGCATTTGATGAATTTAATTAGTTGAGTAGGCTTAATTGAGCTAATACATTGGTTGATGAATATGATTAAAATTTGATAAGAAATTTCCATGAACAAGAATTTGTATATTGCATGTAATGAGGAATAAGCAAAATTTAAAAATTTCATAGTGCCATGACTATTAGAATGCAGAAAATTCATGTTGGATAACTTAAATTCATGCAATTCAAGTAAGATAAAAACAGAAATTAAAAGCTAAAACATGGAAAAAGTTTTGGTAGATTTAAAGGTTGGAAAATAATATATGTCAATTCAATGTCTAACTAGACGAATTGGTTGGAAAATTTATAAAGATTTAAATGGTAATGTGATGTTCGGTTAAGTAGGAAGTTAAGGGAATTTATGCATGCTTTCGATTATGAGAGTTAGACTACATGTTTAGTATGAAAATAATACACAATTGATGCATGATAAGAAGTGAAATAAAATGTAGAAAATTTAAATCCATTGGTTGGAAATTGATAATTCTATTTTTAATAGAATTAGTTGTGCTTAATTTCCTAATTATTTATTTAATCCCCTTATTATTTTATTAATAATCTCCTTTATTTAATTGAAATTCTTTAATGTGTAGGTAAATTAAATCCGGATGAAACACAGTCGTTTCAGTCAAAATTGGGCTGAAAACGGGCTAAAGGAGACTAGACCACTTCCAATTTACAGATCGATTCATCAAGTCTTTCTGGACACGTGTGATGCTAGGTGTCCGTATTTTATTTGCTCTAAAATGATAAGATCGAAGGACATCGTGCCAATCCTCTGGAAGACACACGTTGGGCCACATCGCACAACCAATTGGACAAAAAGACTGATGACGTGGAAATATCTACTCTGCAGCAAATCAAATGAAGACAAGTGGCCAAAAAATACCAACTCATCTAGGATGGAAAAATTACCATTGTACCCCTAAGTGTGTGTATAAATAGAACATGATGGCAATTGAAAAAAAAAACAAAGAGGAAGTAAAGTAGGAAGTAGGAGTAGGGTAAGTAGAAGAAGTTTAGGGTAGGAGTAGTGTAGAGTAATTTAGGAGTAGTTGTAATTCTAGGGTAGCTTTAGTTTTTAAGTTTTTTAGTTTAATTTCCAAGCTTTCCCGTTAGCAATTTTTTTTAGTCACTGTTCATGTTAATTTTTTTTTTCTTTAAGAAAAGTTTGGATTTCTTTAGTTGTTCTCGGTTTGCACTTTTAATTTTTATATTTTCTCGCTTTTGTATGTTTCACGTTGTGGGAAAGAAGGGTGGCTTGTAAGACCTGATTTTATTGTAAGAGCAAAAGGGAATGAATAAAAATTTACGAGTGCATTTAAAAATGTAAAAGGACTGAAATGGAATTCCCGAGCACGTTGAAGGGCAAAATGGTCAAAAGACCGAAAGTCGGTATAATTTTGATAAGAAAATTTAATTAAAAATATGGATTTGAGAAATCTTGATCAATAAAGGAGAAATAATAAAATTTCGGGTTAAATCGATCAAGATCCGGAATTTTTAGAAATACCGAAAAGTCATTCGGGACAATATCCCGAAAATACAGAGAAAGTATACCCGAAAAAGGGTTAAAAATATAATAAATAAATTAAATTAATTTATTAGAATAAAATAATAGATTTGTAGATATTTTTTGAATAATTTAGAATATTTTAATGAATACTTTAATAATAAAATAAATTATAAATAATAATAAAATAATTAATTAAAAAAAAGAAACTCAGAATCGCGAAACGCGATTCTGAAAAGAAATAACAGGAAACGAAGTTGAGGCCGAGCACTTGTCGGTGATCGATAGCCGATGGAGGCCGAGGAAGGGAGCCTGACGAGGGTCGGGCCACCACCGGCCTAAAAGAGCCACGATCGGCGGCGACCGACGAGAGGAACGACGAGAAAAATGAAACCGAGAGAAGAGAAGGCGATTCCCGATGACCGGCGATGAATCGGCACCGATCGACCACCGCCGAATGTCCCCGAGGCCCAGACGACGTGATTGTTGGCGGCCACGACTGGCGAAACTACCGGCAAACGCCGAAAACGACGGAAAAAGGAAATGGGTACCGACGATGGAGAGAACAAACCGGACCGACGACTTTTCAGCGGCCTTGGATGAAACCGAGGGCAGATTCGTGCTGCGGACGGCCCAGCAGAGCCATTGGCGATGGAAGCCCACGGAGAACCGGTCGGTAAGGCACTGAACCGGTCGAATCGGTAGTCCGAACCGGGTTGAACTGGACCGAACCGGTTCAGCCAATTAGGAAAGAGAAAAAAGGAGAAAAAAGCGAAAAAAAGATAAAAAATTGGGGAAAAATCTCGACGATGTAATCGAGCTACGGGTAAGTCAGTAGCGGTCGAAATTGACCGATTTAAATTTTGGAATAGTTAATTTAATTAATTTTCACTAGAAATTTACCCGAAAATTTATGACATTGTGTAGCTCGACAATTAATGTCAAACGAGAGCTCGAGACAGACTTGATTTATGTACTAGCATGGAATCTAAGGTAAGTAACCCTTATTTACGACAATTTACATCGTTATGCGTGCTTCGGATTTAATTATCGCATAAAATAAATTAAATTATGGAAATTTAGATAAATTGTCGTAAATAATAAATTGAGCTATTCGAGAGTCAGAACGAGGCCCAAGAAATTGTTGGTGGGCCCAATGAGCCAAATAGGCCTCGATAATGTGAAAATTAAGTGGAAAACGGGCTTAAGACCCATTAAGGTGCAATCAGGCCCAATAGGGATAAATGGGCCCAATGATTTAAATTAAGCCCAAAAAATATTAAATACAATTAAATTGTATGATATCTGACCTGAGAAATATTTATACGTAGTTTCGGACATTGGATTGGGAGTAAATCGGACTGCGTGATGAGACAGCAGTGGAAAAGGAAAGGTCAGACTCTACAGAAAAATAAGGTAAGGGAATTCTATGGACTGCTAGAGGTAACTTTACAAAACTTCAAAGTTCATATGCAGTCTTTTAAAGTATCTGAAGGGTCTAGAAATAAGTTAATAATTTTAGTGCCCCGAAAGGGCAAATTACCAAAATACCCTTGTTAAGGGTAAAATTTACAATTTTAGGAAAAATTGGGAGGAGCAAGAACAAGAGGTTCCTGCTCGTTCTGGAGATGTTTTGATGCATGCATGAGTAGGCTGGCTAATCTTGAAAGAAAAATGCACAGCATTGTATATTTTCAACGATGAAATTGTTTTGAAAATTGTTTTGAGGAAATAGAGCCACCTACATGTTTTTATTGACATGTGACGTGCTAGAGCTCAGCTCGCACGATGTTTTGATTTGTGTAATGCATGCATTAGTGCTGGAGCGAGAGCTCGCACTAGAGTTTTACATGCATTTGTGCTGGAGTCCAACTCGCACCAGATTTATATATATATATGATTTTCGTGACAGGGTGCTAGAGTCTAACTCAGACCAAATTTTCCACATGATTTGATAAGAGTGCTAGAGCTTAGCTCGCACTAGTTTTACTTGAATTGACGAGAGTGCTGGAGTATCGCTCGCACCCCCCACTGATTTTTATGAGAACATGCGATGAGCCGTGCTTGGAGCGTCGGGTAGACTGTGTGTCACCGAATAAATAGGCTCGCACGTGCGTTCTAAGACAGGGTATGATATATGGGTCCACGGAGTACATTGTACCATGCAAGTAGCATGGAGTACGCTGTATCGTGTGGCATCTTCAGATGCGTGGTATCTTCGGATATGTGTGGCATCTTCGGATGCGTGGTATCTTCGTATACGTGTGGCATCTTCGGATGCGTGGTATCTTTGGATACGTGTGGCACCTTCAGATGCGTGGTATCTTCAGATACATGTGGCATCTACGGATGCGTAGGGTCGGATAAGACCGATGAGATGGAGTGACCCAACTCCCGGGTGGTTCCCGATCATAGTGAGACCCCGCACACTAGGATCCGTGTAGCAGAGGGACTCCCGATGACACATGGCCATAGTCCTGGTTATTACCGATATAAAGATGTTGCCTAGTGTCGCATGTTGACGATTTTGATGAGATCAAAACTGGGTTTTAAATCAAATGTGCATGATGATTATTTCCATGCTTTTTAAACCCATGTGTGATGTAAACTGATTTTCATGATTTTGTGTGAGTTAGGACCACCCGAAGGAGGGGTTGAGTCTTGACTTTATTATGAAATTTTTAAATGAGGAAGAAATGATTTAAAAAGAGTTGCATGTTGAATTTTCCCATGCGAACGTGTTTTACATGACATCATGAATCATAGCATCAGTTTTAAAATGTGTGGAGAAAGGGTGGTTTATACATGGCACCACGTTCATGTAGGTAGTATGGTTACCTACTTGTTCGTAGGATTGCCTTACTGAGCTTGATGTGCTCACCCCTTTCATTTTCTCACACAGATAATCTCCAGTAGATGTTGAGGCGACCGAGTACTGCATTACGGATATCTGCTGCTGCCCATCATTTAAGGTATATACACTTATATATATTGTATCTAAATAAGTATAGCACAATAACATGTTTGTAAGTAAATTTAGGGGATGTATAAATATTGTAAATACTTATAAATGATTGAGAAAGAATTAAGTTATATGGTAAATGAATGGTCGGACTGGCATTGACGCACAGCCCAATTGTTGTGGAGTGTGGTTACGATCAGAGGACAGGTAAGCATGAAAGAAAATAACAAAACGCGAAAAATTTACTCTGATTTTTGGGTAGTTTTGGGTCGTGACATATAAAGGTGGTATCAGAGCAAAAATTAGTCTGATGTGTGTCAGTGTCAGTAATTAGGAAATTACATCCCCGTGTTACTGTGCTTGGTTAGATACAATAGTGTATATCGAGATGGGTTTTAACTAAGAAATGGTTGAGAATGCAGGAATACCTAATATTAATCGCGATGGAGAAGGTAGAGCACGAGGCAGAGGTCGTAAAGGTAGACCTGACCCTGCTAATCGTGTTGAGTTGACTTGTGAGAATCAGGATGAGATTGAAATGGAGGTTTATATTGAGCATGCCTCACAGAGTCCGACAGAGAGATCGGACAGCATTGAGACACGCTTCGCGAGGTTGGAGCGGAGTGTGGAGAATATTTTGAGAGCAAATTGCTCAGAGTATGCATAAGATTTGAGGGCAAGTCGGAGCATTGATGGAAGTCCGCTCTACCCAAGTTAAGAGTTAGACATCCAGAGTTGACATGCAAAATATTTTTGGTTGTATTCCGGTGATGAAATATCCCGGACACGGTTTAAAGGGAATGATAGATAAAATTTCTTACTCTGACCCAGAGGAATTGATTTATTGACGAGTATGGAACTCAGATATATTCTTTGGCAGATATTACCTCGACACTATGAACAGTGACAGTCGAGATGTCTAAAAGTTTATGGAAGGTCTCAAATTGTCGATTTGATTCCGATTGGCCTGTGAGATATTACCTATGTCGAGGCAGTGCGTAAACTATGGTGGTGTGAATAAGATTGTGAGTTGCACGCCTCTAAGATTAGGAAAGGTAGTAAGGGCCAAAATAGAGACAGAAAGAGAATTGAGAATGACAGAAATGTCAGAACAAAAAAAAAGGTAATTGGTAAAAGATCTAATTTGATGAGTTATGCAGTAAGATGATTGGTAAGGCCACGGTTATGTGATTGTAGTACTTTTGAGGGGTATTGTGATTGGAGAACCCCGATCTGCTATGGATCACTGTAGAATGTGTGGTAAATACCACGGAAGTAGGACCTACACCTACATATTATTGATGAATATGGTCGTTAAGTGTGGTAAGATGGATCATTTATTATGATTGCTCAGAGTTAGGCGAGATTGCCCCACAGAAAGGTAAAGAGATAGAGAAAACCCTATTGAGATTGCTGCATCAAAAAGGGAGGCCACAGCCGAAGAGAAAAGGAAAGTAGGCTGTTGGATGAAGGCGAGTGTATGTCTTGGACCAGGACACTACTGATGTTTCACATGATGTGGTGAAAGACACCACACTGCTTATGAATAAAGAAGTAATTGTGTTAATTGATCCTAGTACCACGTATTTCTTCATACCGCATTCATTCGCATGTAAGTGAGTAAAAGACATGAATGCCTACACTCTTGGGCACAATGCTGATAAATGAGTACCCCAATAGAGGAAGGTTAACTAACGGAATAATTATGAAGAGATTTTAAGTTGAAAACGGGGGAAAATGTATAAGTCAGTCGATTTTATTCAATGGACTATGAATAATTTAAAGTAATATTTGAGAATAAAGTGGTCGGCTGCAAGCTATGCTGTTCAGATTTCTATCCTAAGATAATGTTGTTTTACCCCTGAAAAGTATACTGTAAGTTTTGACGAGTAATAAAAAGGGGTGCAACGGTTGCAATTAAAGGAGCAAATGATTGTACTCACGGAATGAATAATGACAAAGTTTCGTTATAATTGATACACTAAGGAGATAATCTTTAAGATATGTTTGATCATAAATACAAGATGTACTGGAGTAAGAGGAGTATGTAAGGTAAGAATATCTATGATACGTGAAGTAATTAGGATTAAAGTAATTAGTAGCGAATATGAATTGTGACCACAGGGACTGATATGTAAAGTAATTGTGGTTAAGTCTATGGGTTAATAAAGGTATTTCAAAATACCTCCCCGCCTGAAGACTTGACAGCGTGTAGATATATATATAATCTATAACTTGAAATCGATCGTGATAAGATATAAATTTAAAATTTGGATACTTTTACTAGTACAATAAAGAACTATAAAATTTGATTAATCATGAAGGTTAAAATATTAAAATTTAATAAAAACCGTTAATATAAGAAAAAGGAAATGACGCGGGTTAGTATCATGAACAGAAGCAATTTTAAAGTGATACTACACGTTTATGAGTACATAGGTCAAGGATATGGGCGATTGAAATATGTAATGAAGCTCAACTACAATGAGTCATTTAAACTTTACATGGACCGATTTGTCATCATCCTTATTAATGATATGTTAGGTGTAGTTAAAGTCCAGGGCAAATTATAAGCAACAATTGGAAAATTGCTTTTACAGATGGTTGCTGCAAGTTCTAAAAAGGGTATATTTTGTTGGCAGGTTTAACTATGAAAACGTGATAATTGAATGAGATGATAAGTGAGATGATAGATATGACATGAATTTCGGTGTAGTGAAGTATGAACTGACCACCGTGATTATTTTCACCATACCTAACAGCTCAAGAGGTTTCTCAGTGTGTATGGATACCTCAAAATCATGAATGAGCTAGGTATTGATGCAAAAAGGGAAGATAGTCGATTGTGGATCCAGACAACTCAAGGATCATGAAATAAACTATCTGACCCATGATTTAAAGTTGGCAGCCGTAGTACTTGTACTGAGGATATGGTACTATTATGTACATGGCAAGAAATTTTGGGTATGCATTGATCATAAAGCCCCAAGTATCTGTTTTCACCGAAAGAGACGAATATGAGAATTCATAGTAGGTTAGAGCTTTTGAGAGATTTTGATTGTTGAAAATTGTACCCCCCAAGAAATGCTAATGTAATGGCTGATGCTTTGAGTAGAAAGAGCCTCGGGATGGTACCACATATGATGGTCAGGGAGCGTGAGCTACTTGAGCAGTTGTGAGCCTCAGTAGTGATGTGATCCCTTCTGATGATGACAGTGATTGTGTGACAGCTAGCCTGAGACTAGAACCGGATGAGAGTGCCCAGATTTGAGAGGCTTAGCGTGATGGTCAGCATGGTGTCGATAGTTTGGGTCAGATTCAGAAGGGTACAGTGACAGAGTTCACAGAGAGTGTCGATGATTTACAGAGAGGTACAGAGACAGTATAAGTGCTCCTCAGGACCACTGTTGATGAGATAGTAATATTGTCAAAAGCTTACTCTTCGGGATATACAGTGCATACGGAAAGTGACGAATATATATATATATATGAAATCTCTGAAAAGGGTATTGGTGGTCAGATGTGAAAATAGATATGGTAGAGATTGTGGAAAAGTGCCTAGTATGTCAGCAGAATAAGGTAGAGTATTAAAAGTCTGCAGAGTTATTGTAGCCTCTACCTATATTAACATGGCACGAAAATGGGAGTAAGTCTCCATGAATTTTGTGATGGGTTATAGAGGACTCAGATGAATCACGAGGCTATTTAGATGATAGTCGCTAAGTTGACTAAGTCTACCCACCTTCTGGTTATGAAATCCCCAGATACTCAGAGTGTGTATGAGGATTCAGGTATAAGGAAGATTGTGGAACATTTTGTAGCGTTCCAGTGAGCATGGTATCATATAGGGATTTTCGCTTCACTTCTTACTTCAGGGAATATTTTTCAGGAAGCTACGGGAACCTGATTTAGTATTTGAACAGCTTTCCATCCTCAGACAGATGGTCAGTTAGAGAGGACTGTACAGGTTCTGGAGGATACGATGAAATCCGTGTGCCATTGATTTTATAAGCTCCTGGGATGATCTGTTATTACAAATTGAATCCGTCAATAACGACAGTTGTCACTTGAGTATCGGGATAACAAGATATGAGGCATAGTATGGCCGTAGGGGTTGTTTCCCCGACTCAGAGAAGAAAAAGTGGGTGACAGATAGAAATTTCTTCCGAATTAGTATAATAAGTCTCTGAGGATGTCCAGTTGAGTGAGAGATTAAGAACACCTCAGAGCAGACAAAAAGCATTGGAATTCACCGAGGGTGAATCAGTATTGTTGAAGTTATTTATCCTAAGGGAATAAGGACATAACGAGACTCGGGAAAAAGACAAATTGATTTTTGCTGAATGGAATTTTTGAGAGATTGGACAAATGGGAGATAAGACCTGTAGGTTGGCGTTATCACCTGAATAAACAGGCATCCACAATGTGTCCCATCTTTTGATACTTCGGCAATACTATCCAGATCCAGCATAGGTGATCGGATATGAACTTCAACAGTTCAGCTCAGTGCAAATATAAGTATATTAAAAATCGATTCGGGCATTAAAACTGAAAAGAGAAAGTATTGAGGATTAAGACGATCTCCCTAATTAAAGTCCTTTGGTAGTAGTACACTCCGGAAAAAGGTCACATGAGAATTAAAAAAGTATGATACGATTGATGTACCCAGAGTAGTTTATGGACTCATATGACTTGGTTCTAATTTGGAGGACCAAATTTCTTAAGTGGGGGAGATTGTAAGACCCGATTTTATTGTAAGAGCAAAAGGGAATGAATAGAAATTTACGAGTGCATTTAAAAATACAAAAGGACTGAAATGGAATTCCCAAGCACGTTGAAGGGCAAAATGGTCAAAAGACCGAAAGCTGGTATAATTTCGATAAGAAAATTTAATTAAAAATATGGATTTGAGAAATCTTGATCAATAAAAGAGAAATAATAAAATTTCGGGTTAAATCGATCAAGATCCGGAACTTTTAGAAATACCGAAAAGTCATTCGAGACAATATCCCAAAAATACGGAGAAATTATACCAGAAAAAGGGTTAAAAATATAATATATAATTAAATTAAATTAAATTAATTTATTGGAATAAAATAATAGATTTGTAGATATTTATTGAATAATTTAGAATATTTTATTGAATACTTTAATAATAAAATAAATTATAAATAATAATAAAAATAATTAATTAAAAAAAAGAAGAAACTCAGAATCGCGAAACGCGATTCTGAAAAGAAACAACAGGAAACGAAGTAGAGGCCGAGCCCTTATCGGCGATCGACAGCCGACGGAGGCCGAGGAAGGGAGCCCGACGAGGGCCGGGCCACCGCCGACCTAAAAGAGCCACGAACGGCGGCAACCGACGAGAGGAACGGCGAGAAAAACGAAACCGAGAGAAGAGAAGGCGATTCCCGACGACCGGCGACGATTCAGCACCGACCGACCACCGTCGAACGTCCCCGAGGCCCAGACGACGTGATTGCGGGGGGCCACGATTGGTGAAACTGCCGGTAAGTCCCAGAAACGGCGGAAAGAGGAAATGGGTACCGACGGTGGAGAGAACAGGCCGGACCGACAACTTTTCGACGGCCTTGGATGAAACCGATGGCAGATTCGTGCTGCGGACAGCCTAGCAGAGCCACTGGCGGAGGAAGCCGACGGAGAACCGACTGGCAAGGCACTGAATCGGCCGAACCGGAGTGAACCGGCGGTCCGAACCGGGTTGAACCGGATCGAACCGGTTCAGCCAATGAGGAAAGAGAAAAAAGGAGAAAAAAAGGGAAAAAGAAAAAGAGAAAAAATTGGGAAAAAATCTCGGCGATGTAATCGAGCTACGGGTAAGTCAGTAGCGGTCGAAATTGACCGATTTAAATTTTAGAATATTTAATTTAATTAATTTTTGACTGAAAATTTACCCAAAAATTTATGAAATTGTGTAGCTCGATAATTGACGTCAAACGAGAGCTCGAGATAGACTCGATTTGCGTACTAGCATGGAATCTCGGGTAAGGAACCCTTATTTACGACAATTTACATCGTTCTGCGTGCTTCAAATTTAATTCTCGCATAAAATAAATTAAATTATGAAAATTTAGATAAATTATCGTAAATAATAAATTAAGCTATTCGAGAGTTAGAATGAGGCCCAAGAAATTATTGGTGAGCCCAATGAGCCCAATAGGCCTCGATAATGTGAAAATTAAGTGGAAAATGGGCTTAAGGCCCATTAAGGTGCAATCGGACCCAATAGGGATAAATAGGCCCAATGATTTAACTTAAGCCCAGAAAATATTAAATACAATTAAATTGTATGATATCTGACCTGAGGAATATTTATACACAGTTTCAGACATTAGATTGGGAGTAAATTGGACTGCGTGACGAGATAGCAGTGGAAAAGGAAAGGTCAGACTCTACAGAAAAGTAAGGTAAGGGAATTCTATGGACTGCTAGAGGTAACTTTACGAATTTTTCAAAGTTCATATGCAGTCTTTTAAAGTATCTGAAGTGTCTAGAAGAAAGTTAATAATTTTAGTGCTCCGAAAGGGCAAATTACCAAAATACCCTTGTTAAGGGTAAAATTTACAATTTTAGGAAAAATTGGGAGGAGCAAGAACAAGAGGTTCCTGCTCGTTCTGGAGATGTTTTGATGCATGCATGAGTAGGCTGGCTAACCTTGAAAGAAAAATGCACAGCATTGCATATTTTCAACGATGAAATTGTTTTGAAAATTGTTTTGAGGAAACAGAGCCGCCTACGTATTTTTATTTACATGTGACGTGCTAGAGCTCAGCTCGCACGATGTTTTGATTTGTGTGATGCATGCATTAGTGCTGGAGCGAGAGCTCGCAATAGAGTTTTACATGCATTGGTGCTGGAGTCCAACTCGCACCAAATTTATTTATATATATATATATGATTTTCGTGACAGGGTGCTAGAGTCTAACTCGCACCAGATTTTCCACATGATTTGATGAGAGTGCTAGAGCTTAGCTCGCACTAGTTATACTTGAATTGACAAGAGTGCTGGAGCATCGCTCGCACCCCCCACTGATTTTTATGAGAACATGCGATTAGCCGTGCTTGGAGTATCAGGTAGACTGTGTGTCACCGACTAAATAGGCTCGCACGTGCATTCTGAGACAGGGTATGATATATGGTTCTAAGAGTACGTTGTACCGTACAAGTAACATGGAGTACGTTGTACCGTGTGGCATCTTCGGATGCGTGGTATCTACGGATACGTGTGGCATCTTCGGATGCGTGGTATCTTCGAATACGTGTGGCATCTTTGGATACGTGGTATCTTCGGATACATGTGGCATCTTCGGATGCGTGGTATCTTCGGAATCGTGTGGCATCTACGGATGCGTAGGGTCGGATAAGACCGACAGGATGGAGTGACCCACCTCCCGAGCGATTCCCGATCGTAGTGAGACCCCGTACACTAGGATCCGTGTAGCAGAGGGACTCCCGAGGACACATGGCCATAGTCGTGGTTATTACCGATATAGAGATGTTGCCTAGTCTCGCATGTTGACGATTTTGATGAGATCAAAACTAGGTTTTAAATCAAATGTGCATGATGATTATTTCCATGCTTTTTAAACCCATGTGTGATGTAAACTGATTTTCATGGTTTTGTGTGAGTCAGGACCACCCGAAGGAGGGGTTGAGTCTTGACTTTAATGTGAAATTTTTAAATGAGGAAGAAATGATTTAAAAAGAGTTGCATGTTGAATTTTTCCATGCGAACGTGTTTTACATGACATCATGAATCATAGCATCAGTTTTAAAATGTGTGGAGAAAGGGTGGTTTGTACATGGCACCACGTTCATGTAGGGTGGTTACCTACTTGTTCGTAGGATTGCCTTACTGGACTTGATGTGCTCACCCCTTTCATTTTCTCACACAGATAATCTCCAGTAGATGTTGAGGCGACTGAGTACTGCATTTCGGATATCCGCTGCTGCCCATCATTTAAGGTATATACACTTATATATATTGTATCTAAATAAGCATAGCACAGTAACATGTTTGTAAGTAACTTTAGGGGATGTATAAATATTGTAAACACTTATAAATGACTGAGAAAGAATTAAGTTATATGGTAAATGAATGGTCGGACTGGAAATGACGCACAGCCCAATTGTTAGTGGAGTGTGGTCACGATCAGAGGATAGGTAAGCATGAGAGAAAATAACAAAACGTGAAAAATTTATTCTGATTTTTGGGTAGTTTTGGGTCGTGACATGGCTGGTGACAGTAGCCATGATCCTTCTTCATGTTTCTGCACTAGATGCTTATGTTAGGTTGCTTTAATTTTAGCTTCTATATCTTTGTTCCTCTCAGTTTTTGCTTTGTTTCTAGCACTTTTTCATCTTTCCTTCAAGTAAAATCAAGTCTAAAACGTTACTTTCCTCCTTCATTATAGCGTCGGTATTACCTTATTGTTCATAGTTACTGCTGCTTAGGATTCGGTTTGCCACTGCATTGGAGGATTCTTGGTGGCAGCTGGCTGTTTCTTCCTTACTGTGCCTATTTCTTTCTTCTGCGTTTTTGGCTGTATTAGGAAGGCAGTGCTTACAGCTACCTTTCTATGTTTGTGAGGTTCGTGGCAAAGAGGATTGAGCCATTTTTTTTTTCTTTCTTGTTGTTTTCATTTTCTGCTTCATGTGTTTTTGTTTTTATTTCATCCAACATTACATAATTAATTCTTTGTTCAGTTCATCTTTAGCTTGAATCCATTTCTCTGTTCTCCTCTATTTTGTGATTTTTTTACTGTTCATCTTTTTTTCTTCAGTTTAGCTTTTGGTTTCAGTCATTTTAAGTTTTGTTATTCATTTATTGATGAAAACTTAGATTTTAGCAATGTGTGCTGGTCCGCTTTGCTGAGCGTAGCAGGAAAAGGATTTGATTGTGCTCCATTCTGCTGGCACGGTGGATGTTGATGCTGGACAGTAAGAGCAACGGTCAGGTCCAACAAGCTGGTTGCAAACCGAAATATTTGCAGTAGTACAAAGCAGAAGCCATCGACGTGAGCAGTGAGGACCAGTTATAGCAGTTTCCTTGTATCATTCCAATCTAGTGCTATGGACCTTCAGTGTTGGGCAGTAGCTGATGTACGTGCTGGGAAATTGGAGGAACATGGTGGTATGTATAGCAGCAGGCCGAGGAAATGTATCTTGGAGCAGCACCTGGATGAAGCTTGAACCAGTAAAGGACAGCACCAGCTATGTGTGCAGACCGTTACATTGTTGGGACCACCTAGCTGGCAATGGGTGCGGGTATTAGAAGCAGGACGTAGTGCTGGTGCATGCGACAGAACCTGAGACAACAAACTGGAGCAAAGAAAATGGAGCACCTATAATACACGCTAAATGTGGCAGCTGGAGCAGGAAATGGAGTAGAGTGCAGGACCCGTGCAGCAGAGTAGCTCCTGGACAACTCCTAGTGCAAAAAATAAAAATGAAACAAAGAAGAACGTGTACAATACACTTGCATCGGGACCACTTGGCTTAGCATTCGGTTAAGGCCTTGTTTGGCCGATTATGCACTTTGAACTTGTTATTTCATTAATGAGTTTAATTGTTTTATTCTTGTTAGTTGTTAGTTAGTTAATTCAATCAATTAGAATGGTAGGTTAGTTTTAATATCTTTGCTTGCTATTTTAATTTGTAGTTTTAATTTAGATTAATGGCTAATTTTGTTAAGTTAGTAATTAGATATAATTAGGATTAATTTATAATTAATATTTTAGACATTTAGACTTGTAGTGATTTTCTTAGTTTTTCTAGGATTTTATTTCATTAAATTTTAAGTTAGCTTAATTTGCATTTTTATTAATTAATTTAATTTCATGCATATTTTATTCTAGGATAGTTTAATTTTAGTTTAATTAATTTTGTTTCTTTATTTTCATATTTGCATTTTTAATTGCGTTAATTAATTTTAACTGTTTTAATTTTCTTTTGTAGGTTATTTGCTTTTAATTGCTTGGAGTTTTGTAAGTAATTTTAGCTCTATTTAATTTTCTTTATTTTATAGTTTTATTATTTTCAGTACTTGTTTAATTTTAAACTTAGTAGATCACCCATCAAAACTTCATAATTTGCTATGATATACGTAGGGTAAGACTAACCAGTAGTTAATTAGGCTGATCAACTTCTCTGTGAGACGGTATTCTAGGACTCAAATCCCATTATTACTTGTACAAGCCGTGCACTTGCTGATAATACATTTAGTTCATGTCAGAAATTTATAAGGAATTGTTGGTTAATAAGTTTGTGTCAAATAATCATGGAAATAATTGCATGGGTATAGAAAGGGTAGATTCGGCCAAATGGGACTTTAAGAACAACAACACTGAAATTAAAATAATTAATTAGTGATGAGGCATTATAGTCCCATAACAATGAAATCATAATTTAAGAGGTAGATAATGATGATTATGGGAGTTTCGATTAGTAGAATGTTGGTGAAATTGAGGATTGGAAATGCATAAATTAAATAAAAATATAAGTGAAGAATATTGTAGAAAAATATGTATTGCGTGAATGTAGCGTGAAATTAAAATTATGCTCAAGGTGTTTGGCCAATTTATATAGATTGAGAATGATTAACAAATATAATTGTAGAAAATTATGGCCATGAGAGTATAATTTGAAATAAAGTAGCGTAAGGCTTAAACTAATAAACTGCGTTAATGGTCGTTAGTTAGAATTGTCTTTGTGGGTGTGCGTGTGCTGTAATTTCGATTTGTTATTGTGCAAATAATAAATAACGTATATCTAAATGATATTTCACAGCAAGCACGTCAGAAGGCGCCAGGGAAGCTTAGACGCATATATGCGCTTCTAAGGCGATAGGCGAAAAAGGGTAGATCAGGCGCGTAGCTTATGTGGTAAGGGGTTTTATATAGCTGTCGTTAGTAAAATACCTAGGATATGTTAGATTTCATATTTTTAGAGTAGGATTATAGGTTAGCTGATTTAATAGAGTAGCCTAGATTAAGATTCCCTTACCCTTGGTTTTTATAAAATGTCTTAATTTAAATTTTGTCATAGTATGGAGTTACTATTTCATAAGCTAATATTTCCACATGATAGTAGCATGTGCGTGTGATATATTACAATATTTTCGTAACTCCATTATGATTACTGATTTTGAAGATGTTGTGTTGGCACTATTTTTAACTGTATTTTTTAAGTAAGCATGACGTTGCTTGATTTATATACATACTGGTTTTATACAGTTGATACACGTTTTATTTTCGATGGGTGGCTTTCCTCAAATTTTGAAATTATGATTTAGGATGAATTGCTGAATTTTCTATCCTGTACCCATTGAGGGATTTTTTAGTCTATTGGCAACCCGGTTTATGCCTGTGTGGTAGTCACGTCCGTGAGAGCCATCTCTAGCACTCGGTAGGAGGTTCTGTGTGATTGCCTTACGATGCCAAGTGCTTCATAGGGATGCCTTTATGGCATCGAGTATTTTATTGGTACCTAATACTATGAGACCCTGAGCCCATCTACAGTACCCTAGTCCAGAACCTGCACAGTTAGGATAGGGCGGTAGTCACTATGGCCATAGGTGTATTGATATTTGCATTGATATTAGTGAGGTTATCTGAATATTGGATCCATGACTGGTTTGGGTTATGCCACTTACTTACTGTATCGAATGCTTTAAGGATGCCCATGCATGTATTTGAATGAATTGCTCTTAACTATGGTCTCGGTTTTGTGGACTTATAATTATTCTTTGGAAATCTGTTTTGACTAAGATACCTTGATTTTATGAAAGCTTGTCAAAACCGAAGTATGTACAACATTTGTTTTATCGAATTATGCATGATTGTTTTACGTGATTTTCTCAGTTTAACACTGCATGGTGTTTTGCTAGCTTCTGTTATGTAGGCTTCTTATTGAGCGCGTGGTTGCTCACCCCTCTCTTTCAAACACTTTTCAGATTAGTATTCTGGGGCGAGCATCACGTTCTAGTAGTCTCCCTCAGTTTAATTAGCAGCTTTTTGGTATTTTGAGGTATCATGTGATGGACAGTATATGTATATATATGCATTTCTATTTTCTGACATGTACGCACGGTTGGATGATGTGTAAGCATGATTTCTAAATATCATACTTAGGTTTCTTCTTTTCGGTTTGAAGCTATAGAATTGGTAATATGTTGTATGATGTTAAACCGAATGATTATGATCATGGTGGGTGCTGATATAGTAGTTCAGATTTCATGATTTACCTTAGGTTTCTTCTTTTCGGTTTAAAATGGATGGATAGTATGGCATGTTATATAAATATTGGAAATGGTGTCAGTTTTATGAATATGTGATGATTATGCTGAATTAGGATAATAAATCGAAATCTTTAACCAAATAAGCTAAGGTTAGAAATTAATCAAGCACAAAAATACTATAAAGGGTAGAATGGAATCTACATCGGACACAAACGACAAGTAAAACAATCCGCGTAGAAATATTGATATTATATTAAAATACGATTCCGTTTAATATTGCGCGACTAGTTTGAGGTTAGGTCACGGGGTGTGACAACTCTTTTTGGTATCTAAGCGGGCTTGTCGTAGGTCGTGTTAGTGTAGGTTAGTTAGTCTAGAAGTACATCTCACAACCGTGCATGTCTGAAATTTATATATATATATATGTTCTCATATACTTTTGATGTTATTAACCTTATTTGAGTTTTTGTTATAGGAATTCCGAGTCAGTATGAGTGGGAGATGAGGTAGAGGCTGTGGTCGAGGGAGACAGGAACCGCCTCCTCCAGTACCTCATCCTCCCCAGCCGACTAGTCCAACCACAAGGATGGCAAGACTTGAGTAGACAGTAGAGCAGATGTCTGCTGCTTTAACCCAATTCATGGCGAATTTCGTTAATGCTGTGAATGCGCCGCAAGCTCTTCCACCTCCACAGCCACAACCCCCAAAACCACAGGAACCCGTACCCCCACCACAGCCATCGGTAGCATAGCCGGTAGTTCAGGATTCAGTGGAAAGGAACATGGAGCGGGTATGACAGTTTTAGAAGATGAACCCGCATATATTTGAGGGAGACAAGGATCCGAATGTAGCTGAGGAATGGGTTCAAAAGTTGGAAAAGATCTTTAGGATTATGAACTACAGTAGCTCGGATAAGGTGGCATTGGCTACCTATATGGTAGAGGGAGAGACAGAGCGATAGTGGACTTCTACCGAGATAGTTCTATTGGCTAGGCACACTAAGATTTCATGGGAGACCTTTCTCTAGGCTTTTAGTGATTAGTATATTTCGGAGTGCGCATGGAGGAAGAAAGAGGCTGAATTCTTGAGCTTGGTACAGGGTATTATGACAGTGGATCAATATGAGTCAAGGCTCACTACACTGCTTCGATATGAGCCTAATATTGCACAGAATAAGCTAAAGAAGACTGTCAAGTTCATTCATGGATTGAGGTCGACAATCAGAAAAAAGTTAGCTCTTCTGAACATAAAGACATATGTTGAGGCTATCCAGAGGGCACAATTCATCGAGCATGATATGAATCTGTCTCAGTCAGAGTTTCAGTTGTGATTGAGGATCCATGGTAAGAGGATCGATGATTGGGGACCTTTCCAGAATAAATGGCAGAACAAGAAGTGGAGGGTTGAAACATCTCGGGCCATGGTGACTAGATCAAGGCCTTATCCTACTCAGAATGCTCCAGTGCCTTATTAGATCCCCACATGTACCCGATGTGGGAAGAGACATTATGCCAACTAGCCCTACCGTCGATTTATGGCACTTGCTTCTAGTGTGGAGAAGTGGGGCATATGAAGAGAGATTATCCTAAGCTAAGGGCTCCACCAGGTCAACTGGTTAGAGCAATTCCTCCACCAGCTCAACCAGTGAGAGTGATTCCTCCACCACCAGCAGCTCCAGTGGACAAGGCCAAGAAAGTTATTGGTCAGGGACGAGTGTTCACGTTAGATAAGGAAGCTACGGATGCATCGACATCAGTGGTGAAGTGTAATCTTCTTATCTCAAATGTTAAAGCTTTTGTGTTAATAGATTAAGGATCAACACATTCGTTTGTATCACCCACGTTTGCTAGGAAGTTATCGTTAGAGCTTGTACCTCTAGGTTATTTACTTCGTGTAAAAACACATATGAAAGAATCGTAAATGACTTAGGTAGTGTATAGAAACTGTGAGGTAAAGATAGATGACAAGGTAGTTCTAGGTAACTTGATCCTGTTAGATATGTCGGACTTCGATATGATACTAGGAATGGACTGGTTAGCAACCTATAGTGTTAATTTAGATTGTTTTAGGAAGGTGATGACCCTGTACTTACTCGAAAAATGTGTAGTAACTTTTGGAGATAAATGAATAATAAGTAAACTTCTTGTTGATAAATTGTGGTCTTCATAGTTTATTTTAAATGATGAAGGTTTTATAGCTTTCGTGGAATGTAATGAGAAGTCGAAGCCTAGCCTTCAAGATATCCCGATAGTAAAGGAATTCCCTGATGTATGTCACACCCCATGACCTAACTTCAAGTAGTCGCATAATATTCAGCGGAATCGTATTTTAATATAATATCAATATTTCTATGCGGATCGTTTTACTTGTCGTTTGTGTCCGATGTAGATTCCATTCTACCCTTTATAGTATTTTTGTGGGTGATTAATTTCTAACCTTAGCTTATTTAATCAAGGATTTTGGTTTATTATCCTAATTCGGCATAATCATCACATATTCATAAAACTGACACCATTTCCAATATTTATATAACATGTCATACTATCCATCCATTTTAAACCGAAAAGAAGAAACCTAAGGTAAATCATGAAATCCGAACTACTATATCAGCACCCTCCATGATCATAATCATTCGGTTTAACATCATACAACATATTAGCAATTCTATAGCTTCAAACCGAAAAGAAGAAACCTAAGTACGATATTTAGAAATCATGCTTACACATAATCCAACTAATACATCTCACAAACACAACCGTGGGTACATGTCTGAAAATAGAAATGCATATATATACATATACCGTCCATCACATGATACCTCGAAATACCAAAAATCTGCTAATTAAACTGAGGGATACTACTAGAACGTGACGTTCGCCCCAGAATACTAATCTGAAAAGTGTTTGAAAGAGAGGGGTGAGCAACCACACGCTTAGTAAGAAGCCTACATAACCGAAGCTAGCAAAACACCATGCAACACGTCATGTAATGGTAAACCGAGAAAATCACGTAAAACAATCATGCATAATTCGATAAAACAAATGTTGTACATACTTCGGTTTAGAAAAGCTTTCATAATTGAAAATCAAGGTATCTTAGTCAAAATAGATTTCCAAAGAATAATTATAAGTCCACAAAACTGAGGCCATAGTCAAGAGCAATTCATTCAAATACATGCATGGGCATCCTTAAAGCATTCGATACAGTAACATGAGTAAGTGGAAATAACCCAAACCAGTCATGGATCTAATATTCAGATAACCTCACCAATATCAATGCAAATATCAATACACCTATGGTCATAGTGACTATCGCCCTATCCTAATTGAGCAGGTTCCAGACTAGGGTACTGTAGACGGGCTCAGGGTCTCACAGTATTAGGTAGCAATAAAATACTCGATGCCACGAAGGCATCCCCGTGAAGCACTTGGCACCGTAGGGTAATCACACAGAACCTCCTACCAGGTGCTAGAAATAGCTCTCACAGGACATGACTGTAAGCCCCAATTTTGTGCTACTTTTGATGATGTTTTGGATGATATTCCTTATGATTCATGTGATGTACATTTTTCCACATATTAATGAATCATAAGAAGAGTTTTTACTGATTTAAATTGCAAAGGAAATAGATGAATGTGCATGGAAATTCATGTAATAGCAAAATAAGGGCCGAGATGGCCATTGGCCGAAAGAAAGGGATTGGGAGCATGTTGACCACAGATAAGGAAAGATAGTGGGTCCAAGAAGGAGAGTCGGTTCAATTTGGCCCGAACAGTTGTAAGGGTAAAACGATCAAAAGATCGAAATCGAGTATAAATGCGATAGGAAAATTTCATTAAAAAAATACAAAATTGAGAAATCTTGATCAATAACGAGGAAATATTGAATTTCGAGTCCAATTTAATCAAGATATGAATTTATTGGAATTAATTAGAATTTTCACCTCAAAAAATTGTCTCGAAAATATTGGAAAAATATACCGAAAAGATAAAATAAGACAGATAAATTCATTTATTGATTAAATGAATTAAATAGGATTTTTTTGAGATATTTTGGGTTTTAATGTATTTTAATTGATTAAAATACTAATTAAAAAAATTGAAACCTGGTTTCGAAGAGAGGGAAAAATGAAAGAAAATAGAGAAGTTGAAGCTTGGCGCGTTCGAGAAGCCTGACGAAGCACCGACGACCGACGAGGCCAGACGAAGGTCGGAGAAGAGGGTGGGCCACCGGGCGAGCCTGCAAGTACCGGCCAAGCGCACGTATGGCGTCGAATTCTGACAAACCGAGGGAGAGAAGACCGAGAGGAAACCGAGCTAATTACTGGTGATCCACGATGATTTAGCTCCGATCGACCCTAATCAAGTGACCCCTTAATCGAAGTGCTACTTTTGGTGCCGGTAGCGGCCGTCGAAATGGTTGTGAACACCGGCGATGGTGAGGAGAGCCAAAATGACACTATAGCTAGAAAGGGAAGGAAAGGAAAAAGAAAAGAAAAAGGAAAAAGAAAAAGAAAAGAAAAGGAAAAAGGGAAAAAAAGGAAAGGAAAATTCCCGGGGATACCCTCAGATTACGGGTAAATCGGTAAGGGGTCAAAATTGACTGAATATATTTTTGGGAAATTTATTTAAAATTATATTTGATCAAAAATTAACTCGAAATTAAATATAAAATTTTAAAGTTCGATGATAAATCGCGAACGTGAGCCCGATCGAATTTCGATTTACGCACCATTGCATAATTTTGGCTTTGCAGAGTTGATTGTGAGAGCATCGGATCGAGCAATACGGTATTGGTGGAAAAACAAAAGATAAGTTTGCGGAGAGATTCCAGGTAAGGGAATTTTATAGACTCTTAGAGGTAGCTTTACGTAATTTCGACTACATTTACAATCTCTTAAATAGTCTGAAGGGTCTAGATTTCAGATAAAAATTTTAGTGCCCAGATGGGTAAATGACCAAAATACCCTGTGAAGGGTAAGATTTCCATATTTAGGAAAATTTACGAGAAGCAAGAATAAGGGGTTCTTGCTTGTTTTAAAGGTAGTTTGACACATGCATGGGTAGGCTGGCTAACTTTTAAATAAAATTCACAGCGTCCCGTGATTTCAACAATGTGATTTCTTTTGGAAATTGTTTTTAGATAACAGAGCCGCCTACATTATTTTATAGAAATGTGACGTGCTAAAGCTCAGCTCGCATGAGTTTTGATTTGTGTGATGCATGCATTAGTGATGGAGCAGGGGCTCGCACTAGAGTTTTTACATGTATTGGTGCTAGAGCCTAGGTCGCACCAGATTTTTACATGATTTCGTGATAGAGTGCTAGAGCTTTGGGTATATTGAGTGTTACACTGATTAAATAGGCTCACACTTGCATTTTGATTTGAGACATGCGATGAACCATGCTTGGAGCTTCGGTTAGACTGTGTGTCACGTCGATTAAATATGCTCGCACGTGCGTTTTGAGACAGACACGATTATTGATATGAGATATGGGTCCACGGAGTACAATATACCGTGCTTGTCGCATGGAGTACACTGTACTGTGCTGTGATTGATGATATGCCATCTACGGACGTGATTGTTGAGTGATCGGGTTGGACCGATGGATTAGATTTGACCCACCTCCTGTGGCGATTCCTGATAGTGGTGATACCCCGCACACAGGATCCGTGTAGCCTGGGATCACGAGGATATGACCATAGTCCTGGTGATTTGCTTGATATATATATATATTGCCTAGTCTCGCATGTTATAAATTGATGTTTTGAGAAGCATGTTTTGTGGACTTTTGTGCGAGTCTGGATCACCCGAAGGAGAGGTTGGATCTTGACTGAGAGGTGATTTTGATGAGAATGAAACTGGGATTTAAACTGAAACTTGCATGACGTTATTTGCATGCTATTTAAACCCATGCGTGATGTAAACTGGTTTTACATGACATTCATTATGTGGCATATGGGTATGCGTGAACGTATATTTTCAAATTGTGCGGAGAAAGGGTGGTTTTATGCGTGGTGCCACGTTCATGTAGGTTGTATGGTTACCTACGTGTTCGTAGGATTACCTTAGTAAGCTTGATGTGCTAACCCCTTTCATTTTCCTACACAGATTTCCTCTAGTAGACTTTGAGGTGACTAAGTACTGCATTCCTGATATCCGCTATTGCACATCATTTTGAGGTATATACACTTGTACATATGGTATCTGAATAAGAATAGTACAATTTGTAAGTAACTTTCGAGGATGTATAAACTCTGTAAACACTTGTAAATGAATGGGAAAGAATTAGTGAAAAACTTATGTGTTTACATTTCCTTTAATAAGGAATTGAGTTGTATGGAGAATAAATGGTGGGACTGACATTGACGTACAACCCAACAGTTAGTGGATTGTGGTCACGATCAGAGGACAGGTAAGTATGAAACAAAAATGAAAAATTTACTCTGATTTTTTAGGTCGTGACAATTGGTGGTATCAGAGCGAGGTTGGTCTAATGCGTGTCAGTGTCAGTAATTAAGAAGTTATATCCCTAATGTTATGTTCTTATTTAGATAAAATAGTGTATATCGAGATGGGTTTTAACTAAGAAATGGTTGAGAATGTAGGATTTGGGCATTATGCCGAACACCAATCACGGTAGAGGAGGTAGAGCACGAGGCAGAGGTCGTAGATGTAGACCTAAGCCTGCTAGTCGTGCTGAGTCGACCCATGAGACCCAGTAAGAGGTTGAGGTGGAGACTGAGGTTGAGCATTCTCCACAGGGTCCTGCAGAGAGACCTGCTGAGACTGCCGAGATGTGTTTCACTAGGATAGTGCAGAGCCTCCAGCTGATTTTGGAGTTATTTATGCCGTCTCTACAAAGAGATAGAGGTGGATAGGGTGATGCTGGATAGGCAGCTGGTCCTGATGCACCTTTCATAGCCAATTTTGGATACAGATACTCCTACACCTCCACCAGTTCAGGACACAGTTTTACCTAGTGCCCCACCACAAAGTACTAGAGGATGGGGTTATGGATACGATATGGATAGATTGCACCAGTTCCAGAAGTTTATACCATCGTTGTTCAACGGGGCGAAGGACCCAGTGGTAGCTAAGGATTGATTGATTGAGATGGAAAACCTATACGAGTTCTTCGACTGTACTACTTTTGAAATGGTAGCATTTACCGCGTTTGTGCTGAAAGGATCAGCAAAGCACTGATAGAAGTCCATTAGACTGATTTTGAGATCTCAGCATATAGAGATTAGCTGGGAGGTATTTTTGAAGCCTTTCATAGGCAGTACGTACCGGACATAGCACAGCAGAAGCTGCAAACTGAGTTTTTGAGTTTGACCCAGGAGGCATGTCAGTGGATGAGTATGAGACGAGGTTCATTTCCTTGGGCAGATATGACCCTGACACTATGAGTAGTGAGGTCAGGAAGGTTCAGAGATTTATGGATGGATTGAGACGAGCGATTCAATCCAGGTTAGTCCCATTGGATATCCCGATGAGGCAGTACGCAGGGCGCAGTTGATTGACCAAGATTTTGAGAGGAGTGCCTTAGAGTTCGGGAAGGCTGGCAGAGTTAGAGATAGGGAGAGGAAGAGACTAGTAGAGCACAGAGGTTTCAGTTATAGAGGGGGCAGACGATTATCGGGGAAGAGGCCGAGGATAGAGGAGGTTCAGGAAAGGCCAATTAGATCTCCCATGTATCCGGCCATTACTTCTGCTCCACAGAAGGGTATTGTGATAGGGGACCATGACCTACGATTGAGAGATGCAGTAGGTGTGGTAGATATCACGGTGATAGACCCTGTTTTGGTACCACAGTGGTATGCTTCATATGTGGGAAAGTCAGGCATATCGTTAGGGATTGCCCAGAGATAATAGAGAGTGCTCCTCCGAAGGGCAAGGACTTAGAGAGGGCTTCCAATGAGACTTTTACTCCGAGGAGGAGGGCGACGACAGAAGAGAAGGGGAAGCAAGTAGTTGGTAAAGGGCGAGTACATGCTCTAGACTAGGATACGACAGATCAATCATCGGATGTGGTGAAAGGTACTATTCTGATTTTGAGTTAGAAGCATATGTGTTGATAGATCCTATTCTACACATTCATTTGTATCGCCTTTATTTGCATATAAATTGTTTAAGTATGCGAAACTCACCCCTTTGATGAGTAAGTTATTATTAAGCACTCCCATGAACACCAGTCAGTTAGTAGAGTATGTGTTTAGGGACTGTGAGTTGAGAATAGGTGGAAAAGTTATGACAGTCGAACTAATCTTGATGCAGATGAGAGATTTTGATGTAATCCTAAGAATTGATTGGTTGGCTTCTAATCGAGCTGTTTTAGATTGTTTTGCTAAGACAGTCACATTTCATACTCCAGAAAAATGTATTGTACAATTTCCTTGAAGTTAATGACAATGAGAATTTTGTAAGTGTATAAATGAATGATGTACTAATTGGATGAATTATGTTTGAAGGTTAAATTTCGTGCGTGGTAGATACAGCTGAGGTACGCCCAGAACTGAAAGACATTCTAGTGCTCAAAGAGTTCCCAGATGTCTTTCTGGATGAGTTACCAGGGTTACCGCCAGCAAGAGAGACAAAGTTAAGTATTAATCTGGCACCTAGTACGAGTCGATATCTAGACCACCATATAGGATAGCTCCAGTTAAGTTGGAGAAGCTAAAGAAGCAGTTGCAGGAGTTATTAGAGAAGGGGTTTATCAGACCAAGTGTGTTGCTGTGGGGAGCACCGGTCCTGTTTGTGAGGAAGAAAGATGGGAGCCTCTGATTATGTATTGATTATAGATTGTTGAATAAGGCTACCATCAAGAATAAGTATCCCTGTCCAAGGATTGATGATTTGCTGGATCAGCTATGGGGAGTGCAGGTCTTTTCTAAGATTGATCTGAGATCTGGGTACCATCAGTTGAGAGTTCGAGATGGAGACGTACCCAAGACAGCTTTTCACACCCGTCATGGCCACTTTGAGTTTATAGTTATGCCATTCGGGTTTACGAACGCTCCCGCAGCCTTTATTTGATTGATGAATGAGGTGTTTCATCCGTATTTGGATTTGTTTGTGATTGTCTTCATCAATGACATCTTGGTTTATTCGAGGTATAAAGAGGAGCATGAGCAGCACCTGAGGATTGTATTGCAGACCCTTCGTGAGAAGAAGTTGTATGCTAAACTCAGTAAGTGTGATTTTTGGCTTAAGCAGATCTCTTTTTTGGGACATTTTGTGTCAAGGGATGGTGTGTCAGTGGACCCATCCAAGATTGAGGAGGTAGTTCAGTGGCAGAGGCCTCAGACAGTTATGGAGATCAGGAGCTTTCTGGGTTTAGCTGGATATTATCGTTGGTTTGGGGAGGGATTTTCGAGGTTGGCTGCTCTATTGACACATGTCACTCGGAAGAGTGTTGCATTTGAGTGGGACGATAGAAGTGAGGAGAGTTTTCAGGAGCTGAAGCGTCGATTGACCACTGCTCTGATTCTCACCATTCCTACCACCTCAAGAGGTTTTTCTGTATACATAAATGCTTCTTACAAAGGACTGGGCTGTGTTCTGATGCAGGACGGGAAGGTAATTGCTTATGGATCCAAGCAGTTGAAGGACCATGAGAGCAACTATCCTACACATGATTTAGAGTTGGGGACCATTGTGTTTGCACTGAAGATATGACGCCACTATCTTTATGGTGAAAAATTTTAGGTATTTACTGATCGCAGAAGCCTCAAGTATATATTCTCGCAGAAGGAGCTGAACATGAGACTGAGAAGATGGCTTAAGCTTCTGAAGGACTATGATTGTGAGATCTTATACCATCTGGGTAAGGCGATTGTAGTGGCTGATGCATTGAGCAGGAAGCATCTCGAGTTGATTTCTTATATGATGGTACGGGAACACGAGTTATTAGAACAATTTTTGAGCCTCAGTTTCGATGTGACCTCGCCTGATGGTGATAGTGGTTGTAAGATTGCTAGCCTGTGGTTGGTGTCGAATTTAGAGGATCAGATTCGACAAGCTCAGCGTGATGATCAGCATTGCTTTGAGATTGTCAGGCAGATGCAAAGGGGTATTAAGACTGATTTTGATTTGAGTTCGGATGGATTACTGAGTTTCGAGATAAGATATTTTTTATCGAGGATCCTGAGATCAAGTGGTTGATTTTATTGGGAGCTCATTCGTCGAAGTATACCTTGCATCCGGGTAGTACAAAGATGTATCAAAATCTCTTAAAGGTATAATGGTGGTCGGGGATGAAGAGGGGCATCGCAGAGTTTGTTGTGAGATGTCTTGTCTGTCTTCAGGTGAAGGTAGAGCATCAGAAGCCTGCAGGATTATTGCAGCCTCTACCTATACCGACTTGGAAGTGGGAGCATGTCACCATGAATTTTGTGATGGGTTTACCGAAGACCCATAGAGGACATGATGCCATATGGGTGATAGTGGACAGGTTAACAAAGTCCGCCCATTTCTTAGCTATGAGAGCAATCGATACTCTGACTAGATTGGCGAATCTGTATATGCGCGAGATTGTGAGACTACATGGTGTCCAAGTGAGTGTTGTGTCAGATAGGGATTCCCACTTCACATCTTGATTCTGGGAATATTTTCAGGAAGCTATGGGAACCCAATTGAGATTTAGCACAACTTTTCATCCTTAGATAGATAGGAAATCAGAGAGGACTATATAGACCCTCGAGGATATGCTGAGAGCTTGTGTACTTGATTTTAGAGGCTCCTGGGATGCTCAGCTACTACACGTAGAGTTCGCCTACAATAACAGTTATCATTCGAGTATGGGGATGGCATCGTATGAGGCTTTGTATGTCTGTAGATGTCGATCTCCTATTGGATGGGAGGAAGTTGGTGACAGACAGATGTTTGCTCCTAATTTGGTACATCAGGCCTCTAAGGATGTCCAGTTGATTTGCAAGAGGTTGAGGACAGCTTAGTGTCGACACAAGAGTTATGCTGATTGGAGACGTAGACTGTTGGAGTTTACAGCAGGGGAGATTGTGTTTCTAAAAGTTTCTCCTTCCAAGGGTATTATGAGGTTCGAAAAGAGAGGAAAGTTGAGTCCTCATGTTATTGGACCCTTTGAGATACTAGAGAGAGTAGGAGACAGAGCTTATAGGCTAGCGTTGCCACCTGAGTTAGCGAGCGTCCATAATGTTTTCCATATCTCTATGCTTCAGAAGTATCAACTGGATTCATCACATGTGATCAGATACGAGCCACTTGAGCTCAGTGAGAGTATGTTATACGTGGAGAGACTGATTCAGATTTTGGATAGGAAGGAGAAAGTATTGAGGTCAAAGATGATTCCTCTGGTGAAAGTATTGTGGCAGCATCACACTCTAGAGGTAGCGACATGGGAGCTAGAGAGTTTGATATGGGAGAAGCACTCGGAGTTGCTTGCTAGTTGACTTGGTTCCAATTTGGAGGACCAAATTCTTTTAGTGGGGGAGATTATGTAAGCCCCACTTTTGTTCTACTTTTGATGATGTTTTGGATGATATTCCTTATGATTAATGTGATGTACATTTTTCCACATATTAATGAATCATAAGAAGAGTTTTTACTGATTTAAATTGCAAAGGAAATGGATGAATGTGCATGGAAATGTATGTAATAGCAAAATAAGGGCCGAGATGGCCACAGGTCGAAAGAAAGGGATTGGAAGCGTGTTGATCGAAGATAAGGACTTAAGATAAGGAAAGATAGTGGGTTCAAGAAGGAGAGTCGGTTCAATTTGGTCCCGAACATGTGCAAGGGTAAAACAGTCAAAAGACCGAAATCTGGTATAAATTCGACAAGAAAATTTCATTAAAAAAATGGAATTGAGAAATCTTGATCAATAACAAGGAATATATTGAATTTGGAGTCCAATTTAATCAAGATATGAATTTATTGGAATTAGTCGAAATTTTCACCTTGAACAATTATGTCGAAAATATTAGAAAAATATACCGAAAAGATGAAATAAGACAGATAAATTCATTTATTGATTAAATGAATTAAATAGGATTTTTTTTAGATATTTTAGGTTTTAATGTATTTCAATTGATTGAAATACTAATAAAAAATTGAAATCTAGTTTCGAAGAGAGAGAAAAATGAAAGAAAACTAAAAAAAGAGAAGCCGAAGCTTGGCGCGTCCGAGAAGCCTAACGAAGCATCGGCGACCGATGAGGGCAGACAAAGGTCGAAGAAGAGAGAGGACCACTAGATGAGCCTGCTGGTACCGGCCACGCGTACAAATGACGCCGGATTCCGACAAACTGAGGGAGAGAAGATTGAGAGGAAACTAGCTGATTGCCAGTGATCCACAGTGATTTAGCTCCGATCGACCCCAGTCGAGTGGCCCCGTAGCAGAGGCGCTTCTTTTGCTACCGATAGCGGCCAACGAAATGGTCGGGAATGCCGACGATGGTGAGGAGAGCCAAAACGGCATCGTAGCTGGAAAGGGAAGGAAAGGAAAAAGAAAAGAAAAAGGAAAAAGAAAAAGAAAAGAAAAAGAAAAAGGAGAAAGGGAAAAAAAGGAGAGGAAAATTCCCAATGACACCTCAGATTATGTGTAAGTTGGTAAGCGGTTAAAATTTCTGACGTCTCGGAAGTACGAAAAACAGGGCAAAATTTTAAACTTATTTACATCCATACACAATTCTAAGTGCATTACTGTGCAATGTCATGCATCATCATATATATACATATTATAAAACTTTCACCTCAGTATCTCATCATCTGATATTTATATATATCATGCCATACACACTCCTCAATTCAGAGTTAATTAATCCTAATACATCTTATACATCATTGTTCATAAAGTGTCTATAAATACAACTTTAGTCTGAGTACTTGAAATGTGAAAGTATACCTCAAAATATAATATATGGCTTGGAACTCAAGTCCTCCACTAGCCACTACTCTATACGTCATAGGGAAACTCACTTCACTTGAAGAAATCTGGGGGGATATAAAAATATGGTGAGCTTCTAAATCGCTGAGTAAGGGGTAAGGGACTTTCTAACAAAATGAGTAAGTACATTGTGAGACCCCATATATGTATAACTTTGTATATATGTAAATGGTGATGTACTTGTAATGTGAAGTATAAGTGATGTAAAGTCCATAACTTGAATGTACACACTTGTAGTAAGAGTTGTGATGTACGTACAAGTCTCATTATGTATGAATACGAAGAAATGGACGTTTGTATGTGATGACTGTGGGTGGAATGGAATATGAGTAGTGTGGTAAAATGAAATGAAGTTACATAAGAGGTGTGAATTTTTATGTTTCCATTTCGTTTTGTATTATACACCTTTGGTTATATAATGAATGCACACAAATTTTAATGTGTATGACGTGTGAATGGATGTCATTTTCGAGTCTTAAAGGTGGCTGGATGAGAAAATGACTATGGCAGCAAATGAAGGATATTTAGGTGTGAGTTGCTGCAGAAAAACTGTAGAAAATCTGAAAAATATGAAGGTCAGATCGATCTCATAGGATAAAAGATCAATATGGAAGAGCCAAAATACTCTTATTCGAGCAATAGGAAAAGTACAGATCAATCTCCTAAACATTTTGTAAAATAAGGATCAATTCTTAAGCCAAACAGATCGATTTCCTTCACTTTCTGGTTGGAGCAGATCGATCTCCTCAACAATCTGACAGAGACAGATCAATCTCAAGGTTTCAATAGATCGATCTCCTGCCTTCAAATGTCGTGGAAAAGAGGGATTTTAAGAGGACTAGATCGATCTCATGTCTCGACAGATCGATCTCATCAATCTAAATCTATAAATAGGAGCAGTTGGCTCTGCAGATTTTGGGAAAACACTCTTACTCTACCATTTTAAACCCAAAATCTATTTTCTCTCTCTAAATCTGACCATTTTCAAGAAGATTTGAGGGACGGCTATTAGACACAAAGTTGTTTACATCAAGGAGAAGAACAACATAGTTTGGAGGCATTGCCCCATTTGTTGGATTGAAGGAACAAAAGAGCATTGTAATTTGGAGTGAGAAGAAAATCTAAAGAGGTGAGCTTCTAAAGCACCAACTCAAGTACATTGTTAAGTTTTAATTTCAGGAGTTGATTGGTGTGCTTATTAGTGGTAGAAACTATCTAGAATGCAATGAAATGATTATAACCTAGAAATGGGATAGTGTGAGAAAGTGAAATGTAGTGGTGTTAATGATGAATAGGAAACTTTAAGGTGATAATGGTCTTATAGGTATGATTTTAAGATGGTGATAAGAAATAAATTGTGACTTACCCAAAGTGGGCGAAATGAATATATAAGGCATTGGGTAAAATGCATAGTTGGATGAGAGTTAACAATACTAAGTCGAGCATTTGATGGATGAATTGCAGTTCCCGAGGATACACTGGAGTAAGTTGAGCCAAAAGAGAGAGGAGCTAAGGGCAAGAGAGTCGCACCCGAGTAAATCGAGGTAAGCGAATTGTGTGGACTCTTAGAGATATCTGTTCACAATTTGGGCGATTAAATGTTTTGCTAGAGTGCATGTGACATTAGGAAATGTTATTGGGTGATTGAAGGGCAAAGAGTTGGGTTTTGAGAAATGTGCATGAAAACAAAAAGCATGATGCTATGAAAAACTTGTTTTATTTCTTTTTAGCAAGTGATTGGTGGGTTGGCTAACATTTGAAATGATTTGCAAAAGAAAAGATTTGATTTGGTTGATAACCATGTTTTACAAAGATTGAGCCACCTACATGGATTTCGTGAGAATGAAAGCTGCTAGAGTGTGACTCGCATGAGATTTGATGTGTTTTTATACCCATGAGTGCTAGAGCGTAGCTCGTACTAGTTTTCACATGGATTTTTATGATGTTGTGTTAGAGTTGAGCTCGCACAGACTTTATACTGGTTTTGGCATGGTGCTGGAGCATAGCTCGTATTAGATGCCCACCATACTTGTTTCTGTGCTAGGAGCTTCGTGTAGACTAGGTATCACATCGATTAAATAAGCTTATACGTGCATTTTTTAGAATTGACAAGTTGGTAGCCATCCTAGGAGCTTCAGGTAGACAAGAAGTCATACCGATTAAATAGGCTTGCACGTGCATTTTTGAGATGTGGCGTAATATGATGTCTTGATATGGGTCCACAGAGTACGATGTACCCTGCAGGTAGCATGGAGTATGTTGTACCGTGTTGAGATTATGATATGTCATCTTCGGACGAGATCTGTTGTGGACCGATGGGCTGGACGTGACCCACCTCCCGTGTGGAAGCAGATAGTGGTGATACCCCGCACACCTGATCCATGTATCCTGGGATCACAGGATATGGCCATAGTCCTAGAGGAGATTTGCCTTATTATATTACCCATCTCACATGTCTATTGCTTTATGAATGAAATCCATATTTTGAAATGATTTGTGGGTCAGGACGGTCTGAGGGAAGGGTTGACGTCCTGATAAGTGTTGATTTGTTTGTAGTGAGAAAGTTTGTTAATGGTTTTAAAGTGTATAAATGCATGATGATTAATGTCATGCTTTACTTATGAAATGTGCATGATGATTAATGTCATGCTTTACTTATGAAATATGCATGATGCTTAATGCCATGCTTGAACTTGATTTGTGCATTAACAAATAGCATGAATTGATTTACATGCCATTAACAGAAGCATGAACTCATGTTTTGAGATGAAATGATGAAATGAATGGATTTGAGCATGGCATCACGATCACGTAGATAGTGCAGTATCTACCTGTTCGCATGATTGCCTTACTGAGCGTGTGGTTTGCTCACTCCCCTTATTTTCCCCTCTACAGAGATTTGAGTATAGACTGAAGGCAACTGGAGGCTTTCCTTTTGGTATTCGCTGCATCCCATCACTTAAGGTATACACACTTATGTAAATTTTGTATCTAAACTTTACATAGCACAGTAACATCTTGTATGTAACTATTGGGGATGTAAGCAATGTAAACACATGTAAACAACGACTCTGATTTATTTATATAAGTGTTTACTTATAAATAACATTGCAAATTAAATTATTATGGTTGGATGAGGTAGATATTAACACACAGCCCAACTGATGAGAGGGTAGCTAATCACGATCGAGGTAAGGAAAGGACGAAGAGTAAATAATGTATGAAAAGCAAAAAATTTGTGACGATTTTTAGTAAGTTGAGGGTTATGACAGAAGTTGGTATCAGAGCTGAGTTGGTCTAATGTGTGTTGATGTCTAAAATATTTAATAAGTTAGAAAATTACATCCCCATGTTACTGTGCGTGTTTAGATACAATTGTGTGTGTGTCGATGGGTTGACTAAGAAATTGATGTGTATGTAGGGAAGTGAGGCATTATGCCTAACACAGTTACGGTAGAGGGATGAGAGAACAGGCTCGAGGCCGTAGAGGTAGGCTTGGGGGTAATGTGGAGCCGAAAACACACGAGGCTCAAGAAGAAATTGAGGTGGAGGCTGAGGTTGAGCATGCTCCACAAGGTCCAGAGGAGAGACCCAAGAGTACCGAGGCACGTTTCTCGAGGATTATGCAGAACATAGAGATGATCTTAGAGTTGGTCACTCTATCATTACCTGGAGTTAGGGGCAGACAGATTCTCGCTACAGAGGGTGATGCTGAGCAGGCGATAGTTCCTGAGGCACGTGCACGACCAGCCCAGAGACCTTAGACGATAGACAGGCCTACACCCCCACCCGCATAAGATATGCATACACCTGTTGCTATACGACATGGGAGTAGAGGCTGGGGTTACAGTTGTGATTTGGATAGACACAGTTCTAGAAGTTTGGACCATCGTCTTTCAGTGGAGTTAAGGACCCAGTAGCTCCGAAAGATTGGATAAATGAAATTGAGAAATTATATGTGTTCTTAGAGTGCACTACTACCGAGATGGTAGCATTTGCTGCTTTCATGCTAAAGGGATCAGCAGAACATTGGTGAAAATCCACCAGACCTATTTTGAGAGCTCGACATACAGAGATTGGCTGGGATGTGTTTCTGGAGGCCTTCCAGAGACAGTATGTTCTAAATATTGCACAGTGAAAGATAAAGATGGCATTTTTGGGACTAACGCAAAGGAGTAGGACGGTGGATGAGTATGAGATAACCTTTATCTCCTTGAGTGGATATGATCCTAACACGACGGGTAATGAGGTCGAGAAGATCCAGAAGTTTATGGATGGACTGAGACCAACCATCAGGTCCAGATAGGTTTCTTTGGATATACCGACCTACGAGGAGGCTGTGCGCAGGGCATAATTATGTGAACAAGACATTGATAGAATCGCCTCAGAGTTTGAAAAGGTTGGTAAAGCGAGGGATAAAGATAAGAAGAGATCAGTGATGGATAGAGGCTTCAGTTATAAGGGAAGTAAGAGGTTTACTAGGAAGAGGCCGACGATCAAGAAGATTCGGGAGAGGATAGTTAATCCTCCCATGTATATGGCCATAGCTCCAGCTAAGGGAATTGTGATTGGAGGCCCATGACCTACTACGGAGCAGTACGACTAGTGTGGCAAGTACCATGGTACTAGACCAAGTTATGGACCTCCTACAGTATGCTTTAGATGTGGGAAACAGAGGCACATAATCAGGGATTACCCAGAGATGATAGAGAGAGCCCCACAGAAGGGCAGGGAGCCAGAGAGACCTCTAGTTGGGACAGCTGCTCCGATGAGGAGGGCTACAGCTGAGGAAAAGGGGAAGCAGGCTGTGGGTGTGAGCAGAAGACGAGTGTACACACTGGACCAGGGCACTGCGGATCAGTCTTCGGATGTGGTTAAAGGTACCATCCAAATCTTTGATTTAGAAGCATTTGTATTATTTGATCTTGGTGCCACACATTCCTTTGTATCACCATCCTTTGCATGTAAATTGTTGAAGCATGTAGAACCCACACTGCTAGATAAGATGTTGATGATATCTACCCCTATGAATGATAGTCAATTAACTGAGCATATATATAGGAACTGTAAGATGAGGATAGGAGGTGAAGAAATGGCAGCCGATTTAATTTTAGTAAATATGAGTGATTTTGATGTAATCCTATGTATGGATTGGTTGGCTGCGAACCATGTAGTTATGGATTGTAGTGCTAAAACACTAACTTTTTCAGGGTTAGACAATCTTGTTGTAAGTTTTGTGAAATGAAATGAAATGAAATGACATAATCTTTATAAATGAGAAAGAGTATGATTTTAAATTCATAATACTTGAGAGATGAATCTATTTATCAATGATGCATGTTATGTGATGAATTTTGGTTACTAACGGTAGAAAGGATAATGTGAAGGGTTCATTGCTTATGTGATTGAGACGCATAAGGAACATCCAGAGTTGATAGACATCCCAGTGGTCAGGGAATTTTCAGATGTCTTTCCGGATGAGTTACCAGGATTACCTCTAGATAGGGAGATGGAATTTGGTATAGACTTGGCACCTGGTACAGAGCCGATATCCAAGCCATCATACAGAATGACTCAAGTTGAGTTGGAAGAATTAAGGAAGCAGTTACAGGAGTTACTGGAGAAAGGGTTCATCAGACCGAGCATCTCACCTTGGGAAGCACCAGTTCTATTTGTAAGGAAGAAGGATAGAAGCCTCTGACTATGTATAGATTACCGGTTGTTGAATAAGGTCACCATCAAGAATAAGTATCCCCTTCCACGCATCGATGACTTGTTGGATCAACTTAGGGTAGCGCGGGTCTTTTCCAAGATAGATCTGAGATCTGGGTACCATCAGTTGAAGATACAGAGAGTAGATGTACCCAAGATAGCTTTCTGCACCCGTATGGACATTATGAGTTTATGGTTATGCCATCGGGTTGACAAATGCTCCCGTAACTTTTATGCCGTTGATGAATGAGGTGTTTCACTAGTATTTGGACCGATTTGTTATTATGTTTATTGATGATATACTGGTGTACTTGATAATTCTATAAAAATAGAATTATTTATGCTTAATTTATTAATTAATTATTTTAATCCCAAAATTATTTTGTTAATTATCCCCTCATTTTGATTAAAATTCTCATGTTTGCAGATAAATTAAATCCAGATGAATTTGGAAAATTTCGATAGAAAATGGACTGGAATTGGGCTAAAATCAAGATTGGACCACGCGGACAACACGAGCCATGCCACTTAGCACATCCAATTGGACAAGAAGACAGATGACATGGAAATATCTTTCCAAGGAGCCAATGGTGTAAAGACAAGTAGCCAAACAATGCCAACTCATCTAGGATGGAAAAATTACAATTGTACCCCTAAGTGTGTGTATAAATAAAACATGATAGCAATTGAAGAAACGAAGTAGTGAGAAGTAGTTTTAGAGTAGGAGTAAGTTAGGAGTAGTGTTAGAATATTTTTAATTTATTTTCCTTGTTTTTTAGAAGCTTTCCCGAGTAGATTTTTTAGCCATCATTTTATTCTAATTTCCATAGTTACTATTCATAACACTTTCCATGTTTTCTATGATTAGCTTTCTTCATTTGTAGTTCTGGGATATTTTCTCATTAATGCAGAGTAACCATTTCTATTTTTCTTCCCCTTCTCGATTTTGTAAAGTCATTTCCTTTATTTTTGAGTTTTAATGAGAAGCTTATGTTTTCTTTCCGATTGTGACTCTCGGTTTGTTCCCATTTTGGTTTTATTTTTTTTTTTGTTCTTTTCGTTAGCTTTCATTGTTGCTCAAGGTTGTGGTTAATTGATTTGATTTCATGAACCAAGTGAGAAACCCGAGAGCAAAGCAGCAGCAGCAACCCGAGAGCAGCAGTAGTAGCCATAACCGAGAGCCACAATCACTCTCTGTTCTCCCCTGTTTTAACTTACCTTTACTATTTATCTTCAATTATTGTAGCTGCTAGTTTTAATGTTTTATCATTTCATTCCTTGTCTTAAACTCACTGTTTAATGAATTCTTCATTTATGAGTTCTTTATTTGATTATCGTTGTTACTGATGAATTCAATATGCCATTCCAGTCTCGACAATCTCAGATATTGATAGCAAGAAACCGAGGAGCTGAGGAGGACGTGGTGTTAAGTTGGATCGTGAAGTAATTGATAGCAATTGTTGCTGTCTTCGTGACCCATGCAGGAAGAATGTGTGAGCTGTAGGGATGAAGATGGGTGCATGAACGGTAGCTGACTCGAAAAAGGCAGTGTACAAAAACATTGTTTGCTGCTTCCTTAGTTGTTCTCGATTCTAGTCCAATCGGTTGGGTGTCATTTTCAAGAGGAATTGCGGCTTCTTGTATAGCAAGGGGGACGTTCACTAGTAGGATAGACCGAGAGCAACCTGGAGCACCAGGGAGCTAATGAAGATGTACGAGCAGGAGGCAGAACGAGGACCAGCAAGGGATGTAAGGTGCAGCACTGCAATGGTTGGCAGGAACGTGGGGCTGGCGTGTTGGAGCTTAGTTGCTGATGAATGAAACTTGAAGCTGTTGGAGCTGAGCACGGAACTGAGGCAGAGTTGGTGGAAGCAGCAGAGTAGCAGATGGACATGCCTGGACAGACCGAAAGCAAATGGAAAGGAAACGTGTAGAGTGCAGTTATCGGGACCAGCATGGTTTTCAATTTCGATTAAGGCCTTGTTTGGCCACATTGCTATAGTTTAATGCATTATTAGTATTTCCATTCCTTTGTTTGTTGTTAGTTAGGTAGTTTAATCAATTAAAATGATAGGTTAGTTTTAATATTTTTTGCATGTTAATTTAATTTTCAGTTTTAATTTTTTAGTTAGTAGTTAATTTTTTATTATATGTTTTAGGACTTTATTTTAGTTTAGTATTTTATGAGTTACTTTTAGAATTAATTTAGATTAAATTTGTTACAAGCATTAGTTAGATTCTATTGTTAAGTTAGTAATTAGATATAGTTAGGATTAGTTTAGAGTTAATATTTTAGACATGTAGTTTTATAGTTATTTTCTTAATTTCCTAGGATTTTATTTTCATTAAATTTTAGTTTAGTTTAATTTGCATTTTTATTAATTAGCTTAATTACATGCATATTTTATTTTAGGTTAGTTTAATTGTACTTTAATTAATCTTGTTTTGTTATTTTTATATTTGCACTTTATTTTAATTGCGGTAATGAATTTTTAACTGTTTTAATTATTTTTTGTAGGTACTTGCCTTTAATTGCTCAGAGCTATGTAAGTAATTTTAGCTCGGTTTTATTTTCTTTGTTTTATAGTTTTTATTATTTTCAGTTTTGTTAGCCATGTAGATCACTCCACTAAAATTTCATAATTTGCTAGAATATACTTAGGGTAAGATTAATCGATAGTTAATTAGGATGATCAACTTCTCTAAGGGACGATAACTCGGGACTCAAATCTCATTATTACTTGATGACTCGTGCACTTGCGGATAATACCTTCAGGGTGTATCAATAGTCAAGATCTAGAGAGGAGCATGAACAACATTTAAGGATAGTGCTACAGACCCTTCGAGAGAAGAAGTTGTACACTGAACTCAGTAAGTTTGATTTTTGGTTGGAATAGATCTCTTTTCTGGGTCATATAGTATCGAAAGATGGAGTATCAGTGGATCCATCAAAGATTGAGGCAGTGGTACAGTGGCAGAGACCCCAGACAGTAACAGAGATCAGAAGTTTCCTAGGTTTAACTGGATATTATCGACAGTTTGTGGAGGGATTCTCGAGATTAGCTACTCCTTTGACACGTCTCACGATAAAGAACGTTGAATTCGTGTGGGACGATAAGTGTGATGAATGTTTTTAGGAGTTAAAAATGAGATTAACCACAGCTCCGATTCTCACCCTTCCTACCAGCTCAGGAGGTTTCTCGGTGTATACAGATGCTTCACACCAAGGACTGGGTTGTGTATTGATGCAGGATGGGTTGTGTATTGATGTGTCTGAATCAAGACAGTTGAAGGATCATGAGAGAAACTACCCAACCCACGATTTAGAGCTGGCGGTTATAGTATTTGCATTGAAAATATGGCGCCACTATCTTTATGGTGAGAGATTTCAGGTTTACACAGATCACAAAAGCCTTAAGTACCTGTTCTCACAGAAAGAGTTGAACTGAGACAAAGGAGATGGCTCGAGCTTTTAAAGGGTTATGATTGTGAGATCTTGTATCACCTAGGTAAAGCTAATGTAGTTGCTGATGCACTGAGTAGGAAGCATACTGGGTTGGTGTCATTCATGATGGTCAGGGAAGACAAACTGTTGGAACAGTTCACGAACCTCAGTTTGGATATGACCCCGCCTGACGCTGATAGTGGATTTATGATAGCTAGCCTGCAATTAGAATAGGATCTGGTAGATCGAATCCGACAGGCTAAGCAGATTGATCAACGGTGCAGTGATATTGTCGGATAGATACAAAGGGGTACAAAGAGGGACTTTGAATTACGTTCAGATAGCTTGTTGAGGTTCAAAAGCAGGATATGTGTTTCCGAGGATCTAGAGATCAGGAAGTTGATCTTGATAGAGGCTCACTCATCAAGGTATACAATACATCCAGGAAGTACTAAGATGTATCAAAACCTGAGAATTTATTAGTGGTCTGGGATGAAGAAAGACATTGTTGAATATGTCGTAAAGTGTCTCATTTGTCAGCGGGTGAAGGTAGAGCATCAGAAGCAAGTAGGATTATTGCAGCCTCTACTGGAAGTGGGAGCATGTCACCATGGATTTTGTGATTGGATTACCGAGGACCCACAAAGGTCATGATGCCATATGGGTGATTCTGGATCGGTTGACGAAATCAGCCCATTTTCTAGCTATGAGAGCTATCGATACTCTGAGCCAGTTAGCGAACTTATATGTGTGCGAGGTAGTGGGCTACATGGAATTCCAATGAGCGTTGTTTCTGATAGGGATGCTCGCTTCACTTCCCACTTCTGGGAACATTTTCAGGAAGTGATGGGGACCCAGTTGAGTTTTAGCATCGTGTTTCATCCTCAAACAAATGGTCAGTCAGAGAGGACTATACAGACCTTGGAGGATATGTTGAGAGCATGTGCATTGGATTTTGGAGGCTCCTAGGATGACCATTTGCCACTCATAGAGTTTGCCTATAATAACAATTTTCATGCAAGTATTGAGATGGCACTATATGAGGCATTGTATAGGCATAGATGTCGTTCCCCTATTGGATGGGAAGAAGTTGGTGACCGACAGATCTTTGCTCCAGACTTGTTAGACAAGCCTCTGAGGATGTCCAGTTGATTTGTGAGAGGTTACAAACAGCTCAGAGTAGACAAAAGAGTTATGCTAACAAGAGACGGAGATCACTGGAGTTTAATGTGGGTGAGTCAATGTTTTTGAAGGTTTCTCCCTCGAAAGGGATCATGAGGTTTGGGAAGAAGGGGAAGTTGAGCCCTTGGCATATAAGGCCATTTGAGATACTTGATAAAGTGGGAGATAAGGCATACCGGCTAGCATTACCACCTGAGCTAGCGAGAGTACATAACGTCTTCCACATATGCATGTTAACGAAGTATCACCTAGACCCGGCACATGTGATAAGGTATGATCCATTGAAGCTCAACGAGAGCATGACATCTATTGAGAAGCCAGTTCGGATATTGGACATAAAAGAGAAAGTGTTGAGGACAAAGACAATTCCCTTTGTGAAAGATCTTTGGCAACATCACACTGTGGAAGAGGCCACATGGGAATTGGAGAGTTTGATGCGGGAGAGGTATCCCAAGTTATTCACAGAGTGATTTGGTTCCAATTTGGAGGACTAAATTTTCTAAGTGGGGGAGAATGTGAGACCCCATATATGTATAACTTTGTATATATGTAAATGGTGATGTACTTGTAATGTGAAGTATAAGTGATGTAAAGTCCATAAATTGAATGTACACACTTGTAGTAAGAGTTGTGATGTACGTACAAGTTTCATTATGTATGAATATGAAGAAATTGACTTTTTATGTGATGAATGTTAGTGGAATGGAATATGAGTAGTTGATAAAATGAAATGAAGTTACATAAGAGGTGTGAATCTTTATGCTTCCTTTTGGTTTTGTATTGTATACCTTTGGTTATACAATGAATCCACAAAAGTTTTAATATGTATGAAGTGTGAATGGATGTCATTTTCGAGTCTTAAAGGTGGCTGGATGAGAAAATGACTATGGCAGTAAATGAAGGATGTTTGGGTGTCAGTTGCTGTAGAAACACTACAGAAAATCTAGAAAATATGAAGGTCAGATTGATCTCATAGGATGAGAGATCAATCTGGAAGAGCCAAAATGCTCTTATTCGAGCAATAGGAACATTGTAGATCGATCTCCAATGGAGCCAGATCGATCACCTAAACATTCTATAAAATGAGGATTGATTCTTATGGCAAGCAGATCATTTCCTTAGCTCTCGAGTTGGAGCAGATCGATCTCCTCCCTAGCCAGATCGATCACCTCAACTTTCTCCTAAGACAGATTGATCTCAAGGTTTCGATAGATCAATCTCCTGCCTTCAAATGTCGTGGAAAAGAGGGATTCTAAGAGGACCAGATTGATCTCATGTCTCGACAGATCGATCTCATCAAGCTAAATCTATAAATAGGAGCAATTGGACCTGCAGATTTCGAGAAAACACTCTTACTATACCATTTTTAACCCAAAACCTAGTTTCTCTCTCTAAATTTGACCATTTTCAAGAAGATTTGAGGGAAGATTTGTCAGGACCCCAGTTTCAATCCTTGACTTTAACCAAAAACCACAATAAATTTTTCGCATTTTTAACTTACCTTTCCTCTCTTCACTGGTTGGGCTGTGATTCGATGTCAGAGTCTTCACTTACCACATCATCCATTTCATACATACATGTCAATATATTATTACTGACTGTAATTGCTTTTATTATACATGTAAGATTTTATAAAATCTAATACGATTACATTCCCCATAATATATAACGTATACATCACTGTGCTGTTTCTATGTTTAGATACACAACTGTACATAATAAGTATACCTGATGAATCGATAGGAACTTGCAGTGAACTCTGGGACACTCTCCCACGATAACTCTCGCTCTACTGACGCTCTGTAGAGAGATGTAAAGAAAAGGGGGTGAGCATAACGCGCTCAGTAAGGAAATCAGGCAAGCAAGTAGATATCCACACTATCTACTCAAAATAGTGCTATGCCTTGAAAACATTATTTCCTTAACTCACTTTAAAAGCATGTCTTGAAATATAATATATATGTACTTGTACAGAATAAATCCCATGTACAGAAATCATGCTTTATTTCTCAAAAGTAGGCATGTAGTGCAACACAATGCATTTATATATAAATCATGCCTTTATGTAAATCATGCCATGTATATTTAAATCACATATAAATATGGCATCAAATGATTCACAACACAAATCGGAGTTCGACCCATCCCTCAGGTCTGTCCGCAGTTTAAATCAGTAAATCAAACAATGTGATATATCATGTAAGACTCTGTGGTACATGTAAATAGTATCCTGGATTATGATCATATCCGATGTGATCCCAAGCAACACAGTACTAGGTGTGCGGGGCATCACCGCTGTAACGGGAAGGGGGGTCAGTCCATCACAACCGCCAGCTATATCCTCATCAACTCCATAACAACACACGGTACAGCGTACACCTCGTGCCACTCAGACACAGTACAAAGTACACCCGTGGACCCGTTCTCACGGCCAGAGTGCCTACTATAGGACTTAGCTCTCACTCCCGTGGAACATATCAACATCACAGTCAGGGTGCCTAACAGAGGTCTTAGCCCTCGCGCCTGTGGAAATATCATACCACGTCTATACCAACCTCATGCGGATATCCTCTCTAGCTATGACACACAGTCACGCAAGGTCTCAGGCATGGGTTTCAACATGTATTACATATCACATACAGTGTGCGTTTTGAGTGCGACTCACCGTCGTTACTCCGCTCAAACACTGTTTTACATCATAAAACTCGACTCTAGTGCGAGCACTCTCTAGCAACTAGGTCAATGCATAGTTTATGTATTAAATCAAGTACGAGCAATAGCTCCCAATACTATGCTATGCACAATATCAAAATCAAGTACGAGCAATAGCTCCCAGTACTATGTCATGTATAAACCATGAAGAATCGAGTACGAGCCACGCTCTAGCACTCTGTCATGCATATATCATTCAAAGCTGAGTACGAGTAAAACTCCAGTACTCTATCATGCATGTCATGAAAATCTAGTGCGTATCAAATCCAGCACTAATATTATGTGAAAAACATATGAATCCCAGTGCGAGCTATGCTCTAGCACGATTCATTCTCACATAATATGATAGATGGCTATTTTAAAAGGGATTGTTTATAAAACATCAAAATCAGCACTAAAAGTGTGCTTAAGTCATATCAACCTTAAAATCATTAGCCCATATATTTATTTTCATGCTAATAGCATTTAAACACTCACAATAGTATTTTCCATGCTTTTTGCAACTTCTCACAAAAGTTGACTTTTTGACTAACTAGGGGCAAAAACGTAATTTGCCACTATCGGGTCGCAATAATTATTATTCACTTTCTCTGACCCTCAGAGTTTTTAAGTGAATGCAGAAGCAGTTGAAAATACGTGCAGGTATCTCTAACTACTCGCAAAAGTCCCTTACCTCGGATCACGTCAAGTGACCTCGGTGCTGCTAAATCCCGCAGTCCGATCAGCTCTCGATGTAAACTCCGGAGCTGAAAATAACCATTCCTCAGGTTAATTATCATTTTCCTACTGTATTACACATTAATACAGTTTAATTTCCCTTAATGGGCCTTAAAAATCCTTAATGGGCCTAACTAGGCCTTAAGTCCATTTTCATTTTACTATTCACTTTTGTTGGGCCTATTGGGCTTGTGGGGCCCACCAACTCTTATTGGGCTTGTCTTAGGCCCATTACACCCTATTGGGCCTAAAAATATTGGGCTTGGCCCATTGGGCCTCTCGGCCACATGCCTTGGCCGAGAGCTTAGCCATTCTCGGTTTCCACCATGGCATGCCATACATGCCTATTTCCTAGCCATTTTCACTTAGGCATTTTCACATACACTTGGTAGGCAATATTACCAATCATCCTATTGTTCATTTAGGCATTTTATCAAACACCTTGGTTGCCAACAATTTACATGTATTAATTAATCAATTTGATTAATTCTAATTATACCATTAACATTAATACATGTGTACTAATCCATTTATGTCTAAAAATCAAATTGACATATTTCAATATCCCATTGATCACTCTCGGCCTAACCCTCTTAATGGTGATTTAATATGTTTCAATGCTTAAAACATATATCAACATACTTGAAATCATTCATACATTAACATATATGAAATTGGAAATTAGAAATTATACCAATTGTAGTGTTCTCCTTTTGGCCGAAACTTTGGAGGCTCTCGGTTTGCACTCTATGGCTCCTTGATAGCCAATTCCAACATATGTTAATCTCCTTTCAATTTGGAACAACTTCCATGAAGGATGCAAGTTCCAAATATGACTAATTCCTAGTGATTTCTAGTGAGAGAAAGCTTGAATGGTTATGTTTCAATGGTATTCTTCTCTAGCCGGAATTGTGTGATGAAGATGACCAAGGTGTGGCTGCATTTATAAGCCACTTACTTAGCCATTAAGCCTTACTTTTCAGCCACTATGCTTGACTTTCCAAATCTGAACCATGAGTCACCTTATGAGTCACCTTATGAGTCATAGTTAACTTTAACTATAGTTAGATATTTATCTCATGGGCTTTTCCAATTGGGCTTCTAGGTTTGGGCTTTCCTAATGGGCTTTCGGGCTAAAATTTTTACTATACCTCGGGCCTTTTGTTGTCTCAAAATTTGGCCGATCAATTGGTCCAACAATTCCGTCTAAAGGACCTAACATTTTCGATATACATTTAGTATACCTTAATGGGCTTTAAAGTTTTCACCTTAGGCCCATTACGTTTTTAACCATTAAATTTATTCCGGAATCCTTCCGAATAAATTTTCCTTACTTCCGGGGATGATTATCTTGTATTCTGGCCAAGAATATTTTTCCCCAAATTTTTCTCCACACCTTGGTTAATTTCAAACCTTGATTAGTCAACTATGGTAAAAGTCCACTTTCTTAACTATAGTTGACTTTTTCCTTAACCATTGACTAAGTTGACTTTTTCTTAAATTTTCGAAAGTGTTTTATATCATGTCTTACACTCTCGTCTTTATATTCCAACTGCTCCCGGTCGATAATTTCACCCGAAACTCCTTTTCTCGCCGAAAAGGTCCATTTTACCCTTTTTAGCTTTTATTCTCGTTTTGTATGTTCGGGTCTAAATCAAGCTGACTTTCCTTCATGAGTTCTCTACGCTCTCTTATTTTAAGTTCTTATTTTCAGTCAGAATGATTTAGAATGACTCGGTTTAGCCTGTGATACTCATTGCTCACATTAGGCATTTTATGTAGCTTTAGCGTGTTAATTCATTTCAATAACACTTTAAGTCTAATAAATACTCTTCTTATGATTCAACCATAATTACATAGTGTTCATACACATAGAAATCATAAGGAAATAAGCTACAAAATTCGGGTCTGACAATCCTCCCCCACTCAGAAAATTTGGTCCTCCAAATTAGAACCAAGTCAGTCCTCAAATAGGTGAGGGTACTTCTCTCGCATCAGACTCTCTAGTTCCCAAGTAGCTTCCTCTGAAGTATGATGCTGCCAGAGAATCTTCACTAATCCGATGGTCTTCGATCTCAATACCTTCTCCTTCCTATCCAATATCCGAATCGGTCTCTCTACATATGACAAGTCCTCTCGGAGCTCCAAAGGCTCGTAACTAATCACATGTGACGGATCCGGGTGATACTTCCGAAGCATCGATATGTGGAAGACGTTGTGGACACCTGATAAGTCCGGTGGCAATGCCAACCTATACGCCTTATCTCCCACTCGATCAAGTATCTCAAAGGGTCCAATGTAGCGAGGATTTAGTTTCCCTCTCTTCCCAAATCTCGCTATTCCCTTGGAAGGAGAAACTCTCAAAAACACGGATTCACCAACTGCAAACTCTAGTGGCCTACGTCTCCTGTCAGCGTAACTCTTCTGTCTGCTCTGAGCTGTCCTCAGTCTCTCTACTATCAAGCGGACATCCTCAGATGCTTGCGTAACCAAGTCAGGAGCGAAAATCATACGGTCACCCACTTCTTCCCATCCAATAGGGGAACGACATCTACGGCCATATAAAGCCTCATACGGTGCCATCCCGATACTCGAATGATGACTGTTGTTGTAAGCGAACTCGGCTAGTGGCAGGTGGTCATCCCAGGAGCCTCGATAGTCTAGCACACATGCTCTCAACATGTCCTCCAGAGTCTGTATAGTCCTCTCTGACTGACCATCTGTCTGAGGATGGAAAGCGGTGCTCAAACTCAACTGGGTTCCCATGGCTTTCTGAAAATGTCCCCAAAAGTGGGATGTGAAGCGGGAATCCCTATCAGAGACTATGCTCACTGGTACACCGTGTAACCTCACTACCTCGCGTACGTACAGTTCTGCTAATGAACTCAGAGTATCGGTAGCTCTCATAGCTAAGAAGTGGGCTGACTTCGTCAGTCTATCAACGATCACCCATATAGCATCGTGATTCTTGCGGGTCCTCGGTAAACCTATCATGAAATCCATGGTGATGTGCTCCCATTTCCATGTCGGTATAGGTAGAGGCTGCAATAACCCTGCAGGTTTCTGATGCTCTACCTTCACCTGCTGACATACGAGACACTTTGCCACGAAGTCTGCTACATCTCTCTTCATACCCGACCACCAGTATACCTTTCGGAGGTTCTGATACATCTTGTTACTCCCCGGATGTAAAGTATACCTCGACGGATGAGCTTCTGCCAATATCAATCTCCTGAGTCCTGAATCCTCGGGAACACACAATCTACCTCTGAACCTCAGTAGTCCATCAGAACTCAACTCAAAATCAGTCACGGTGCCCTTCTGCATCTGACTACTCACATCCATACAAAATGGATCAGTCTGCTGAGCCACTCTGATCCTGTCCAACAGGTCCGGCTCCAAGCGTAGACTAGCTATCACATAGCCTATATCCATGTCAGAAGGCACGACTCCCAAACTGAGGCTGGCAAACTGCTCTAGCAAATCATGCTCCCTAACCATCATGTACGATACCATCCCCAGGCTCTTCCTGCTCAAGGAATCGGCTACAATGTTAGCCTTACCCGGATGATAAAGTATCTCGTAGTCGTAGTCCTTCAGAAGCTCTAGCCATCTTCTCTGTCTCATGTTCAGCTTCTTCTGCGAGAACAGATACTTGAGGCTCTTGTGATCGGTAAATATCTGAAACTTCTCTCCATACAAGTAGTGGCGCCATACCTTCAACGTAAACACTACTGCTGCTAGTTCCAAATCATGGGTCGGATAGTTCTTCTCATGATCCTTCAGCTGTCTGGATCCGTAAGCAACTACCTTCCCGTCCTGCATCAATACGCAGCCCAGTCCCTGATGCGAAGCATCAGTATATACTGCAAATCCTCCTGAGCTGGTAGGGATAGTGAGAATCGGAGCGGTGGTCAATCGACGCTTCAACTCCTCAAAGCTCTTCTCACAATCCTCTTTCCATATGAACGGTGCACTCTTCCGAGTAAGACGTGTCAACGGAGCAGCCAACTTCGAAAATCCCTCAACGAATCTCCGATAGTATCCAGCTAAACCCAGAAAACTCCTGATCTCGATGACTGTCTTCGGCTGTTCCCACTGAACTACAGCCTCTATCTTAGATGGATCAACTGATACACCATCTCTCGATACGACATGTCCCAAAAATGAGATCTGTGACAACCAAAAGTCACACTTGCTAAGCTTAGCATATAACTCATGCTCCCGTAACGTCTGCAACACGATCCTGAGGTGCTCCTCATGCTCCTCCTTGGATCTCGAATACACCAATATGTCATCGATGAAGACGATAACAAACTGGTCCAAGTATGGCTTGAACACATCGTTCATCAAAGCCATGAAAGCAGCTGGAGCATTCGTCAATCCGAATGGCATGACTAAGAACTCGTAGTGGCCATATCGGGTACGAAATGCTGTCTTGGGTACATCTCCACTCCGAACCTTCAGCTGATGATACCCAGACCTTAGGTCAATCTTGGAAAAGACCTGTGCTCCCTGTAGCTGATCTAGCAAGTCGTCAATGCGTGGAAGGGGGTACCTATTCTTGATGGTGGCCTTATTCAGCAATCGGTAGTCTATACACAATCGGAGGCTCCCATCCTTCTTCCTCACAAACAAAACCGGTGCTCCCCACGGCGAAACACTCGGTCGTACAAAGCCCCTGTCCAACAGCTCTGTAACTGTCTCTTGAGCTCCTCCAGCTCAACTAAGGCCATGCGATATGGTGGTCTCGAAATAGGCTCCGTACCAGGTACCAGATCTATACAGAACTCCATCTCTCTGTCTGGTGGTAACCCTGGCAATTCATCCGGGAAAACATCTGGGTACTCACTGACCACAGTGATATCTGCCAACTCCGGATGTGCCTTATCCATATCTACCACGTACGCAATGAAACCTTGATATGTTGAAGGTTTTCTAAATCAGAAGTCATATAATAATCATATCTACTCTTTTCATTTATCTTTATTAAACTTTACAACATATCTAGTAGGGTTAGGAAACATAACTGTCTTAGCATAGCAGTCTAAAACAGCATGGTTTGCAGATAGCCAATCCATTCATAATATTATATCAAAGTCACTCATGCTTAGTAATATTAGATTGGCTGTCATCTCCTTATCCCCTACTCTCAACTTGCAGTCATTATATACATATTCTACAACTTGACTACTATCCATAGGCGTACTGATTAACATCATCATACATAAATGTGTACGCTCTACATGTCTCTCTAATTTACATGCAAATAAAGGCGATACAAAAGAATGCGTGGCACCAGGATCAATTAAAACATATGCTTCAATATCATAAATCAGGATGTTACCTCGAATCACATCCGATGAAGCATCAGCTGTTCCCTGGTCCAAAGCATGTACTCGCCCTTGACCCATCACTTGTTTCCCCTTCTCCTCTGCCGTCGCTCTACCTCTCTGAGCAGACGTACCAGCTGGAGCTCTATCAAACTCCCTGTCCCTCTGTGGTGCAGTCGCATACGGAAATGGGCAATCTCTAACCAAATGCCCCTGTTTCCCACATCGGAAACATACTATAGCACCCTGTGAACACGGCCTATCTCCATGAAATCTGCCGCATCTTCTGCACTGATCCGCAGCAGGTCTCGGTCCTCCTATCATAATGCCCTTCACTGGGGCTGCAGTCGGATAAGCAGGAGATCTAGCATATCTATCTCGTATCCCCTCTATCCGTGATCTCTTACCGAAGGGTTTCTTCCCCCCTCGATAACTAAAATCTCTAGCCGGCCTCTTCTTCTGCAAGTCTTGGCTACGGCTAAACTTCCCAAACTCGGAAGCATTCCTCTCGTAGTCCTGCTCACATAGTTGCGCCCTGCGCACTGCCTCTTCATAGGTCACTATGTCCAGCGGAACCAACTTGGACCGTAGCACCGGTCTCAACCCGTCGATAAATCTGTGGACCTTCCTGGTCTCACTATACATAGTATCCGGGTCGTATCTCCCTAGGGATAGGAATCGAGTCTCATACTCGTCCATCGATAAACTCCCCTGGTTGAGTCTCAGAAACTCTGCATGTAACTTTCGCTGTGCGGTGTCAGGAATAAACTGCCTCCTAAAGGCCTCCCGAAATATATCCCAAGTGATATCCGTATGTCGGGATCTCAATATAGGTCTGGTGGACTTCCACCAATGTTCTGCGGCTCCCTTCAGTAGGAACGTAGCAAACGCGACCATCTCCGAGGTCGTGCACTCGAAGTATCCATAGAGCTTCTCTAGCTCTGCCAACCACTCCTCCGCAGCTACGGGGTTCTTGACCCCACTAAATGATGGAGGTCTGAACTTCTGGAACTCCCTCAACCGATGCAAGTCACATCCATATCCTAATCCACTGCCACCCGAAACCGGTGGGGGTGTAGGAGTATCTACTGTCCTCTGTGCATCAGCTGTCTGCGTAGGTGTATCAGGGGCAACTGCCTCTCCAGTAGCAGCTCCTGCCTCCTGTCTCTGCCTACCTGGCATCGTCTGTGCCAGTATCTCAATAATAGTCTCGAGACCACGCTCTAATCTCGTGAAGCGCGTCTCAGCACAATCGGGTGCCTCAGTAGCACCTGCAGTCTCATGCGTAGGTAATGGCCTGGCAGCGGCTCGTCCCACGGGTCTCTCTCCCCGGCCTCGAGCCCTACCTCTCATACCTCTACCACTACGCGTATTTGCCATATAGGCAAAGTCCCTACATTTATAATAATGAATTAGTCCATCTCCTATCCGGTATACACAGTTATATCTAAACACAGCACAGTACTATGGGGATGTACACTTTCCTATTTTCTAACACCGACTCACATCAGACAACCTCTGCTCTGATACCATCCTGTCAGGACCCCAGTTTCAATCCTTGACTTTAACCAAAAACCACAATAAATTTTTCACATTTTTAACTTACCTTTCCTCTCTTCACTGGTTGGGCTGTGATTCGATGTCAGAGTCTTCACTTACCACATCATCCATTTCATACATACATGTCAATATATTATTACTGACTGTAATTGCTTTTATTATACATGTAAGATTTTATAAAATCTAATACGATTACATTCCCCATAATATATAACGTATACATCACTGTGCTGTTTCTATGTTTAGATACACAACTGTACATAATAAGTATACCTGATGAATCGATAGGAACTTGCAGTGAACTCTGGGACACTCTCCCACGATAACTCTCGCTCTACTGACGCTCTGTAGAGAGATGTAAAGAAAAGGGGGTGAGCATAACGCGCTCAGTAAGGAAATCAGGCAAGCAAGTAGATATCCACACTATCTACTCAAAATAGTGCTATGCCTTGAAAACATTATTTCCTTAACTCACTTTAAAAGCATGTCTTGAAATATAATATATATGTACTTGTACAGAATAAATCCCATGTACAGAAATCATGCTTTATTTCTCAAAAGTAGGCATGTAGTGCAATACAATGCATTTATATATAAATCATGCCTTTATGTAAATCATGCCATGTATATTTAAATCACATATAAATATGGCATCAAATGATTCACAACACAAATCGGAGTTCGACCCATCCCTCAGGTCTATCCGCAGTTTAAATCAGTAAATCAAACAATCTGATATATCATGTAAGACTCTGTGGTACATGTAAATAGTATCCTGGATTATGATCATATCCGATGTGATCCCAAGCAACACAGTACTAGGTGTGCGGGGCATCACCGCTGTAACGGGAAGGGGGGTCAGTCCATCACAACCGCTAGCTATATCCTCCTCAACTCCATAACAACACACGGTACAGCGTACACCTCGTGCCACTCAGACACGGTACAAAGTACACCCGTGGACCCGTTCTCACGGCCAGAGTGCCTACTATAGGACTTAGCTCTCACTCCCGTGGAACATATCAACATCACAGTCAGGGTGCCTAACAGAGGTCTTAGCCCTCGCGCCTGTGGAAATATCATACCACATCTATACCAACCTCATGCGGATATCCTCTCTAGCTATGACACACAGTCACGCAAGGTCTCAGGCATGGGTTTCAACATGTATTACATATCACATACAGTGTGCGTTTTGAGTGCGACTCACAGTCGTTACTCCGCTCAAACACTGTTTTACATCATAAAACTCGACTCTAGTGCGAGCACTCTCTAGCAACTAGGTCAATGCATAGTTTATGTATTAAATCAAGTACGAGCAATAGCTCCCAGTACTATGCTATGCACAATATCAAAATCAAGTACAAGTAATAGCTCCCAGTACTATGTCATGTATAAACCATGAAGAATCGAGTACGAGCCACGCTCTAGCACTCTGTCATGCATATATCATTCAAAGCTGAGTACGAGTAAAACTCCAGTACTCTATCATGCATGTCATGAAAATCTAGTGCGTATCAAATCCAGCACTAATATTATGTGGAAAACATATGAATCCCAGTGCGAGCTATGCTCTAGCACGATTCATTCTCACATAATATGATAGATGGCTATTTTAAAAGGGATTGTTTATAAAACATCAAAATCAGCACTAAAAGTGTGCTTAAGTCATATCAACCTTAAAATCATTAGCCCATCTATTTATTTTCATGCTAATAGCATTTAAACACTCACAATAGTATTTTCCATGCTTTTTGCAACTTCTCACAAAAGTTGACTTTTTGACTAACTAGGGGCAAAAACGTAATTTGCCACTATCGGGTCGCAATAATTATTATTCACTTTCTCTGACCCTCAGAGTTTTTAAGTGAATGCAGAAGCAGTTGAAAATACGTGCAGGTATCTCTAACTACTCGCAAAAGTCCCTTACCTCGGATCACGTCAAGTGACCTCGCTTCCTCGGTGCTGCTAAATCTCGCAGTCCGATCAGCTCTCGATGTAAACTCCGGAGCTGAAAATAACCATTCCTCAGGTTAATTATCATTTTCCTACTGTATTACACATTAATACAGTTTAATTTCCCTTAATGGGCCTTAAAAATCCTTAATGGGCCTAACTAGGCCTTAAGTCCATTTTCATTTTACTATTCACTTTTGTTGGGCCTATTGGGCTTGTGGGGCCCACCAACTCTTATTGGGCTTGTCTTAGGCCCATTACACCCTATTGGGCCTAAAAATATTGGGCTTGGCCCATTGGGCCTCTCGGCCACATGCCTTGGCCGAGAGCTTAGCCATTCTCGGTTTCCACCATGGCATGCCATACATGCCTATTTCCTAGCCATTTTCACTTAGGCATTTTCACATACACTTGGTAGGCAATATTACCAATCATCCTATTGTTCATTTAGGCATTTTATCAAACACCTTGGTTGCCAACAATTTACATGTATTAATTAATCAATTTGATTAATTCTAATTATACCATTAACATTAATACATGTGTACTAATCCATTTATGTCTAAAAATCAAATTGACATATTTCAATATCCCATTGATCACTCTCGGCCTAACCCTCTTAATGGTGATTTAATATGTTTCAATGCTTAAAACATATATCAACATACTTGAAATCATTCATACATTAACATATATGAAATTGGAAATTAGAAATTATACCAATTGTAGTGTTCTCCTTTTGGCCGAAACTTTGGAGGCTCTCGGTTTGCACTCTATGGCTCCTTGATAGCCAATTCCAACATATGTTAATCTCCTTTCAATTTGGAACAACTTCCATGAAGGATGTAAGTTCCAAATATGACTAATTCCTAGTGATTTCTAGTGAGAGAAAGCTTGAATGGTTATGTTTCAATGGTATTCTTCTCTAGCTGGAATTGTGTGATGAAGATGACCAAGGTGTGGCTGCATTTATAAGCCACTTACTTAGCCATTAAGCCTTACTTTTCAGCCACTATGCTTGACTTTCCAAATCTGAACCATGAGTCACCTTATGAGTCACCTTATGAGTCATAGTTAACTTTAACTATAGTTAGATATTTATCTCATGGGCTTTTCCAATTGGGCTTCTCGGTTTGGGCTTTCCTAATGGGCTTTCGGGCTAAAATTTTTACTATACCTCGGGCCTTTTGTTGTCTCAAAATTTGGCCGATCAATTGGTCCAACAATTCCGTCTAAAGGACCTAACATTTTCGATATACATTTAGTATACCTTAATGGGCTTTAAAGTTTTCACCTTCGGCCCATTACGTTTTTAACCATTAAATTTATTCCGGAATCCTTCCGAATAAATTTTCCTTACTTCCGGGGATGATTATCTTGTATTCTGGCCAAGAATATTTTTCCCCAAATTTTTCTCCACACTTAGGTTAATTTCAAACCTTGATTAGTCAACTATGGTAAAAGTCCACTTTCTTAACTATAGTTGACTTTTTCCTTAACCATTGACTAAGTTGACTTTTTCTTAAATTTTCGAAAGTGTTTTATATCATGTCTTACACTCTCGTCTTTATATTCCAACCGCTCCCGGTCGATAATTTCACCCGAAACTCCTTTTCTCGCCGAAAAGGTCCATTTTACCCTTTTTAGGTTTTATTCTCGTTTTGTATGTTCGGGTCTAAATCAAGCTGACTTTCCTTCATGAGTTCTCTACGCTCTCTTATTTTAAGTTCTTATTTTCAGTCAGAATGATTTAGAATGACTCGGTTTAGCCTGTGATACTCATTGCTCACATTAGGCATTTTATGTAGCTTTAGCGTGTTAATTCATTTCAATAACACTTTAAGTCTAATAAATACTCTTCTTATGATTCAACCATAATTACATAGTGTTCATACACATAGAAATCATAAGGAAATAAGCTACAAAATTTGGGTCTGACAAGATTATTAGACACAAAGTTGTTCACATCAAGGAGAAGAACAACATAGTTTGGAGGCATTGCCTCATTTGTTGGATTGAAGGAACAAAGGAGCATTGTCATTTGGTGTGAGAAGCAAATCTAAAAAGGTGAGCTTTTAAAGCACCAACTCAAGTACATTGTTAAGTTGTGATTTTGGGAGTTGATTGGTGTGCTTATTAATGGTAGAAACTATCTAGAATGTAATGAAATGATTATAACCTACAAATGGGTTAGTGTGAGAAAGTGAAATGTAGTGGTATTAATGAAGAATAGGAGACTTTAAGGTGATAATGGTGTTATGGGTATGATTTTAATATGGTGATAAGAAATAAATTGTGAGACTTACCCAAAGTGGGCGAAATGAATACTTAAGGCATTGGGTAAAATGCATAGTTGAATGAGAGTTAGCAACACTAACTCAAGCATTTGATGGATGAATTACAGCTCCCGAGGATACACCAGAGCGAGTTGAGCTAAAAGAGCAAGGAGCTAAGGATAAGAGAGTCGTACCCGAGTAAATCGAGGTAAGGGAATTGTGTGGACTCTTAGAGATATCTGTGTGCAATTTGGGCACTTAAATGTTTTGCTAGAGTGTATCTGACATTAGGAAATGTTATTGGGTGATTGAAGGGCAAAGAGTTGGGTTTTGAGAAATGTGCATGAAAACAAAAGCATGATGCTTTGAAAAACTTGTTTTGTTGCTTTTTAGCAAGTGATTGCTGGGTTGGTTAACATTTGAAATGATTTGTAAACGAAATGATTTGATTTGGTTGATAACCATGTTTTGCAAAGATTGAGCCACCTACATGGATTTCGTGAAAACAAAAGCGTGCTAGAGTACGACTCGCACGAGATTTGATGTGTTTTTATATGCATGAGTGCTAGAGCGTAGCTCGCACTAGTTTTCACATGGATTTTTATGATGTTGTGCTAGACTTGATCTCGTACAAACTTTATACTGGTTTTGGCATGGTGCTGAAGCATAGCTCGTATTAGATGCCCACCATACTTGTTGCTGTGCTATGAGCTTTGGGTAGACTGGGTGTTGCACCGATTTAATAGGCTCGTACTGCATTTTTTAGAATTGACATGTTGGTAGCTGTGCTAGGAACTTCGGGTAGACAAGAAGTTGTACCAATTTAATAGGCTCGCACGTGCATTTTTGAGATGTGGCATAATACAATGTGTTGATATGGGTCCATGAAGTACGATGTACCGTGCAAGTAGCATGGAGTACGTTGTACCGTCTTGAGATTGTGATATGCCGTCTTTGGGCGAGATCTGCTATGGACCGACGAGCTGGACGTGACCCACCTCCCGTGTGGAAGCAAATTGTGGTGATACCCTGCACACCTGATTCGTGTAGCCTGGGATCACAGGATATGCCCATAGTCCTAGAGGAGATTTCCCTTATTATATTGCCTATCTCACATGTCTATTGCTTTATGAATGAAAACCATGTTTTGAAATTATTTGTGGGTCAAGACGTGATAATTCTATATTTTTAGAATTATTTGTGCTTAATTTCCTAATTAATTATTTAAATCCCCAATTTATTTTGTTAATTATCCCCTTTATTTAATTAAAATTCTCATGCTTGTAGATAAATTAAATCCAAATGAATTTTGAATATTTCGGTAGAAAATGGATCGAAATTGAGCTAAAATCGAGATTGGATCACGCGGACAACACGAGCATAGCACATCCAATTGGACAAAAAGACAGATGACATGAAAATATTATTTTTCAAGGAGCCAATGGTGTAAAGACAAGTGGCCAGATAATGCCAACTCATCTAGGATAAAAAAATTACAATTGTACCCCTAAGTTTGTATATAAATAGAAAATGATGGCAATTGAAAAAGGGGTAGCCTAGGTTAGAATAGAGGTAAATTAGGGTAGAATAGTTTTAGGGTTTATTTTAGGATTTATTGTTTTTAAGTTTTTTTTCTTTTTTCGATAGCCACTATTGTTAGATTGCTACTCATGTTAACTTTTATTTTCATGCAAAGTTTTTGTTCATTTCTAGTTCTTTGTTTTATTAATGAATAGTTTCATTTCCATTTTCTCTACTGTTTGATTCCGTTTCAATCCCAGATCTTTATTTTAGTGTTACCATGATAAGTCATTTGTTTTTTTTAGCTCTTGGTTTGATTTTCTCTGGGGCAGTCGGGTGGCAAGCTCTTCCTTTCTGTATGCCTTTTGGTTTTGATGCTTTGATGTGGGTTGATGCTTAACATTTATCCACATCAATGGCAATGTGGAACCTCGGTTGGAGAAAGGAATGAAACAACCCAATGCTACTGGATTCTTGTTTATTTGCAGTATAATTATTTACAATCTCATTTTAATGTTCTGTTGTTAAGTGTTTCTTCTTCCTCTTCAGTTTATTGCTGGTATCCTTGAAAGGTTTGGTTTTTGCTTCATTGATTGAACTACACACATGCTGCCCTTTTACTGCATAGTAACGCTAACATTCTGTTATTTTCTACTGAATATATTTATGCTTCTTGGTTTTGCATTTGTTCATCACTGCACTTCGTGTCTTTCTTTTATTTAGTTAAGTATTTCCACCTTGCTTTTTGTTACCTACTGTCCTCATTCATCGTAGAACATAGAACGAGTGAACCATGGCAACAATCGGTGATTAACAGCACACTCTGTTTGGCTCTGTTTAGTTGCAATAGTACTGTTCACTCCTGGCATTGTTTATAATCTGCATTGCTCACTATTTTTTGTTGGGTTATGTGAGGCACGGGTTGAAGTTAATGCATCAGTAGTAAGTGGACTGCTAGAGCAGCGGGCAGCAGCTAAATGTGGCAATCCAGTACAGAAGCAAAAATATCGCAGAGTAGGTTGCTGGCAGGAATTGTTGCAGATTACCTGTACGAGATTGCTGCATGAGGATGATCTTCTGATGACCTACTGCAGTACGCGGGCAGGACAGCAACTGGAAGCAGCCACACGAACTGCAGCAGGGTGCAGCACCAAGCAGACCGACATCGTGTAGGAAGGACCTGAGTAGAGGACATACCCAAGCATGCCTGGAAATACAATTTGAGAAGGGAAGGAACAGTACCAGCTTTTCGAGACCACTTTGGTGGTTTTGCAATTGTCTAAGGCAACGTTTGGCTAGCCCATTGTAGTTGTTTAATTCAATTTGCTTGCATTTTTATATAGATTAATTTCAATTTTATTAGTTACCTTAAGTAGTTGATTTCTAATTTGCATGTTAGTCATAGTTTCTTTGTTTCCTTAGTTTAACTTAGATTTAATTAGGTCACTAATTAATTTTTATTCTAGTATTAGGGGTTGTGCTTAAAATTAATTTAGATAAACTCATTTTATGCATTTTAAGTTTTCATTTTAATGTGAAAAATCCAAAAAAAAATAGTTTTTATCATGCATTAGTTAGATTTTGTTTTATTGTAGCATTTAGTTAGAGTTAAGTTTAAGAATTTCTTTAGGTAAGTAGATTTTTATTTTATTAGACTTCAAGTGGTTTAAATTGCATTTTCTTAGTTAGTTTAATTACATTCACATTTTATTTCTAGGATAGTTTAATTTTAGTTTAATTAATTTTGTTTCTTTATTTTCATATGTGCATTTTAGTTTAATTGTGTTATTTAATTTTAATTGTTTTAATTATCTTTTGTAGGTATTTGCTTGCGTGGAGCTTTGTAAGTACTTTTAGCTCGGTTTTATTTTCTTTATTTATGTTTATTGTTTTCAGTACTTTTAATTAGCCTTAGTAGATCATCAACTTAAATGTCATAATTTGCTAGGATATACTTAGGGTAAGATTAACCGGTAGTTAATTAGGCTGATCAACTTCTTTGTGGGACGATAACTCAGGACTCAAATCCCATTATTACTTGTACGACCCGTGCACTTGCGGACTATACCTTTAGGGCGTGTCAAGATGGTCTGAGGGAAGGGCTGATAAGCATTGATTCGTTTGAAATGAAAAAGTATGTTAATGGTTTTAAAGTGCATAAATGCATGATGATTAATGCCATGCTTTACTTATGAAATATGCATGATGATTAATGCCATGCTTTACTTATGAAATATGCATGATGTTTAATGCCATGCTTTAATTTGATTTGTGCATTAACAACTAGCATGAATTGCTTTACATGCCATTAACACAAACATGAACTCATGTTTTGAGATGAAATGATGAAATAAATGGATTTGAACATGGCATCACGAGCACGTAGATAGTGTAGTATCTACCTGTTCGCATGATTACCTTACTGAGCGTGTGGTTTGCTTACCCCTCTTATTTTCCTCTCTCTACAGAGATTTGAGTATAGACTGAAGGCGACTGGAGGCTTTCCTTTTTGTATCCGCTACATCCCATCGCTTAAGGTATACACACTGATGTAAATTTTGTATCTAAACTTTCCATAGCACAGTAGCATCTTGTATGTAACTATTGGGGATGTAAGCAATGTAAACACATGTAAACAACAACTCTGAATTATTTATACTAGTGTTTACTTATAAATAACATTGCAAATTAAATTATTATGGTTGGATAAGGTAGACATTGACACACAGCCCAACTGATAAGAGGGTAGCTGATCACGATCGAGGTAAGGTAAGGACAAAAAGTAAGCGAAAAAATTTGTGAGGATTTTTGGTAAGTTGAGGGTCGTGGCATACATAGCACAATCATTTTGTTTTGTAGGTAAAACACATTAAACTCAATATAAAACATAGGATGAAATCATTAAAACATCATCATCTCATTTCTCAAAATGTAATATAGAAACATGAGAGTAAATAGCTTAATATAAAAACTATAGTTACAAGCATGTGGAAACCAAGATGCTGTAATGGCTTTTCTCATAAAACGTGATAGAAATCACCTCAGTAATAATGCACGTGGCACAGACACAAAACACAATCTCATGTGTAAAATGGAGACTAGGCAAATAAAACTCATATAAAACATTCGTCATGGCACATCAAAATAATCTCCTCTAGCTGCGCATCCCAGACATCCTCAAAAGAGAGAACATCGACAATGTGGTCGTGTACATGGTGTATTGGTCTTGCGTGTTACCAGAACAAGACCCGGACTTACATGATACCAGAGCAAGACCTCTCCTCATGCACACTATCAGTCTTGTATGCTACCAAAGCAATGCCCGATCTTACATGCTACCAAAGTAGGGCCACCCAGCGCTACCAAAACGGGGGTCATCTCGCACTACCAGAGTGAAGGCATCTCTCGTTACCAAAACGGAGGAATATCGGACTTACATGCTACCAGAGCAAGGCCTGATGTGTTATCACATGACACGCCTAAGTCTCAATATCAACCATTATCATATAAAACCGTTTTGCCTTCACATAAATCTCATAATGGTTTTTCTCATAAAATTCATCTAAAAACCCCTTTTTGTACTCATCACAAAACAAGTCAAAACCGAGCTCAAACCGGCAAAACCACGTACACATTTCTCAAACCTCAATACGCCTTAACGTAGAGCCCAAATCCCGTTTCACATTTTAAACTCAAACGGTTTGTAAAACAATTTCACACTTTGTTTACAACTTATTAAAAATTGGGCCCCAACCGGCTATAAAATAATGTACAATAACTCAATCACAACTCATAAAACATACTTGTTTTCTCACACTTCATGCTACAATTATCATCACAAAATCACATACACAAATGAGTTTAAGTTTTCCCTTACCTCGTTGCACCTCGTATAGTGCAATCGTTCCCCCAAACGACGGACTAACCTCGCATTCCTCTGTGGAACACCCGAGCTGTCATAACGATGTAAAAACATCATCAATACATCGTCACATTATCTCAAATCTCATCATCGAGCATAATTGTTCACATTCTCATTTAACATAGTAAAATCCTCACTAAACTGATTTCTCATAATTTCTCAATATTTCTATAAACCCTAATCATTTTCAGCCCATTTATCACAACATCTACAACCACAATCGCATAAATCTACTTTCAAATCAAGGATTAAAGGTTAGAAATTTACCCAAAACTTGTGGAGTTCTCAACTCATGCCTTAGCACAAATTGTCCTTCGATTTCCAAGTATGTTGTTCTCCTTTTGATGAAGAACAACTTTCCTTCTTGCCACAACCTCTGATTTGAACGGAAATGGGCGTTTTAGAGGAGAGAGAAAGCTAGGGATTTCGACTAAAATGGGGTTTTCGTTTTTTTGAGAGAGAAAGGATAAAATGCAGGACAAACGTAGGGGTCCTTTTATAGACGGAGGGTAGGAGATCGATCTGCATTTGAATTTGAGAACATTTTAGGCACTTTTTATGCCTACCAGATCGATCTGTCGGGGGGTTGAGATCAATTTCATAATCTTGAGGAGATCGATCTGCTCCTTGTGAGGAGATCGATCTGCTTTTTACAGAAACATTTTTAGATCGATCTGCTCTTTACATAAACATTTGGAGATCGATCTGCTTGCCCGTGAGATTGATCTACCTGTCTGTTCTTGCACATTTCCTGCATTCTGGAGCCATGAGATCGATCTCTCATCCCTAGAGATCAATCTAGCCTTCACAGATTGCACTGCTGCTGCATCATTTTGCAGAAAACTAAATGTAAAATTCCCAAAATCTACCCCATAGTCCATATTTCAATCCATACACTTTCAAGACTTAAACACCTCACCTTCTTATACTTCATCATATTTAAAACTTGCGTGTACATAAACATATCATAATTACATACATCAAATTACAATTCTCATAACTGGGGTACATAAAATTTACAGTTCTCACATCCTCCCCACCTTTAAAGAATTTGGTCCTCCAAATTCAACTCGACTCGTCAAACAGATCGGGGTGCTTCTCCTTCATGAGGCTTTCAAACTCCCAAGTTACCTCTTCCATTGAGTGATGTTTCCATAAAACTTTCACTAATGGGATGCTTTTGGCCTGGAGCACCTTCTCTTTCCTGTCAAGCATTCGGAAGAGTTCTTCCGTGTAGCTCATGTCCTCTTGTATGTTCATCTCTTCATACTCTATGACATGAGAAGGGTCTGAGTGGTACTTCCCCAACATGGATACATGGAAGACATCGTGTATCCCAGACATCTGTGGGGGTAATGCCAACCTGTAGGCTACCCCTCCCACTCTGTCAAGAATCTCGAATGGTCCAATGTATCAAGGACTCAATTTTCCTTTCTTTCCAAATCTCATGATACCCTTACTCGGTGATATCTTCAGAAATACTGCATCACCAACATCAAACTCGAGTGGCCTTCTACGTACATTCTCGTAGCTTTTCTGTCTACTCTGTGTCACAACCTTATTTCGTGAGTTACCAAAAACCACTATAAATTTTTCACTTTTTAGTTTACTTAGCTTTCTCTCCTCAACAGTTAGGTTGTGATTCGATATTAGTCACCCACTCACATTCATTCATAATATACATAGGATTTAGTATTCTTTTTAATAACATAAACTGTTATACAATATTTGTACATATACATCCCGACCTTAAAATTGGTTACATAACTGTGCTTATACATTGTTCAGTACAAAATGTTCAAGTATGTATACCTTTCGTAAGATGGATAGGCAACGGATATAATGAATGTTATACCTCAGCCAGACTCAATCTACTACGAATGATCTATAGAGAGTGGAAAATAAAGGGGGATGAGCAAACAACACGCTCAGTAAGGAAATCATGCAAGCAAGTAGACAACTACACTATCTACAGAAAATAAGGCTTTACCTTTCCTTCCTTCATCTCAAACATGTATCAAAAGGATATAATCATAGTACAAAATAAATTCCATGTACTTAAGATCATTTTGAGTTATCAAATGTAGGTATTCATGCAAAAACAATACATCTTTATAATTTCGGAATGCCTTTATAGAAATCATTGCCATTTACACATAAATCACAGTGAATATGGCAATTCATAACACAACACAAACCGGTTTTCGACCCATCTCTCTCAGGTCTAATTGTATCATGAAAACAAGTGATATATCATGTGAAACTTAGTGGATAAATGCAATACTCTCCTGGACTATGGTCATATCCTATAATGGTGAAATCCTAGGCAACACAGATCTCAGTGTGCGGGTTATCACTGCTGTAACGGGAGGGGGTCAGTACATCACAACCGCCAGCTATAAACTCCTCAACTCCACAACTCCACCACACAGTACAGTGTACTCTATGTCACTCGCACGGTACAACGTACACCCGTGGACCCTCTCCTCATGGTACGGATGCTTGCCATAGTTCTTAGTCCTCACACCATGGAAATACATCATATTTGTGGTGCTTGCCATAATTCTTAGCCCTCATACTATAGAAATCAATTGCCACGTCTCTAAATCCACGTGCAAACATCTCAACAGTGTGACACTCAGTCTACACGGAGGAAATTGTCATGGTTTTTCTTTAACATGTCTTAGATATCACATAAAAACTACAGTGCGCGTCTTGAGTGTGACTCACAATCAACACTTCGCCTCTTAAACATTGTGTATGCATCTCAAAATATTCAACACTAATGTGAGTAACCTCTAGCACTAGGTTAATGCATAATTCTCTTTTCAAATCAAGTACGAGTTATCACTCAAGTACTATGTCATGTATAAATCATGAAAACTGAGTACGAGCAATGCTCCCAATACTCTATCAGGTAAAATTGAGTATGAACAAATCTCTCAATACTCTATATGCATCAATCACAAACTGAGTACGAGCAATGCTCCCAGTACTCTAACATGCATAAAATAGCATTAAAATATAGTCCGAGTATATACTCTAGTACTATATGATGCATATCTCAAAATATAGTGCGAGTATTCTCTAGCACTTATGGTTTTCACACAAAACTAGATAGAAGGCTTATTCAAATCACATTTCACACAAGTAGATCAAATAAGCACTCAAATGTGCTCTTTTCGTATGTACATAAAAACATTAGCCATTCTATCATGCAACTCATGAATGAAATGTTACAACATGCCTCTCAAGCTTTTTATCCTATTTTTAGATAAAATTACACTTTATCTCATTTGTCTTATTACACACATTAGGCCTATTCATGGGCAATTCATATAAGATATAGTATCGAAAAACTACTCAAAATACATGTAGCCATCTCTAGCTACTCACGACATTTTTTTACTTCGGATCACGTCAAGTGACCTCTCTTCTTCGATTCTGCTCACTTTTACAGTCCGATCAGCTTCCTCGTTGATTTTCGAAGCTGTTATATTCATTGGCGTTAGTATATCTCTTTATACTCATTTCATTTGCCAATCTCTACACTCTACATAAATTTCATAAATTTCTCCCAATATGGTATAAAATCACATTTCCACATAACTATCTTCATTTCTCCTTATTTCCAATTTATGCATTTCATAAGATTACCTCATAATCTTCCATACATGCATATTTCATCATTAAATAAATGTTAATACCATTTCCTCATTTTCATGCCAAAACTAGGTTATGCCCCTTTTTCATGATTCTTTCATTTCCAACAATTCATATATATACCAATAAACTCATCAATACACCTAGTTTAACATATATTAATGTGGTGTATTAAATCTTACCTAGTTGAACTTCCTTCCTTTTTCACCAAAATGGTAAAATCCTCCTTACTCCTTCAACTCTTGATTTCAATCTCTTGTTTCCAAGTATGTTGTTCTCCTTTTTGCCAAGAAGAACTTTGCTCACTTATATCTCACTTAAAACTGATCACAAATTGAAGTTCTCTAGTGTCTCTTGGCTAGGTTTAGGTTTAGTTCTCGAATGGAATAGTAACTCTCAAGAAAATGAAGTGCAAGAGTCTAGTATTTATAGAATTGTCTTGATGATATCGATCTGCTCTGCATTTTTCCTCTTGAAACTGACCTTCCAGACCACATGAGATTGATCTACTCCCAAGCATGAGATTGATCTGAATCAACTTAGAACCTTAAGGAGATCGATCTGCTCTTACATGGGATCGATCTGTTGCAAGTTAGTAGCTTAAGAAAATCGATCTTGCCCTTCTGAGATCGATTTCTTCAACACAGAATGTTTAGCAGATCGATCTGGCCCCATTGGAGATCGATCTGACCTGTTCCATCACTCAAATAAGAGTATTTTTTGCTCTTTCAGATCAATCTCTCATCCCATGAGATCGACCTCTCATTCATATTTTCTAAATTTTACTATAGTTTTCTGTAGTAACTTATCTTAAACACTCTTACTTCTGTTTGTATGGTCATTTTCTCATCCAACCACAGTTGAGGCTTGAAAATGACATCCATTCATACTTTATATATATTAAAACTTGTGTGCGTTCATTGTATAACCAAAAGTATACAATACAACCCCAAATGGAAGTATAAAGATTCATATACTCGTGTAAGCTTCCATCCATTTTACCACACTACCCAAAATTCCATATATTCTCATTCCTCACATACAGAAGTCCATTTCTTCTTATTCTTATATAATGAAACTTATATGTACTCATTCCATACACATTTATAAACTTCACATACATGATTTTCATTATTTGTGACTTATATACACATCACAAGTCATAAAGGTTACATTTAAAATTTTGGGCCTTACAATCCTCCCCTCCTTAAAAGAATTTGGTCATCCAAATTAGAACTAAGTTACTCTACAAACAAATGGGGGTATTTCTCTTGCAGTAGACTCTCGAGCTCCCAAGTAGCTTCCTTTAAAGTGTGGCATTGCTAGAGATTCTTTACTAACCCGATAATCTTATTCCTCAAGTCTTTATCCTTTCTATCCAGTATCCGAATCAGTCTCTCTACATATGTCAAATCATCTTCGAGCTCCAATGGCTCATACCGAATCACATGATATGGATCTGGATGATACTTCTTCAGCATTGCAATGTGGAACACATTATGCACTCCCAATAAATCCGATGCCAAAGCCAATCTATATGCCTTATCTCCCACACTGTCAAATATCTCAAAGGGTCCAATGTAGCGAGGACTCAATTTACCTCTCTTCCTAAATATCGCTATACCCTTTGAAGGAGAAACCTTAAGAAATATAGACTCACCAACTCTAAACTCAAGTGGCCTACTTCTCCTGTCAGCATAACTCTTTTGTCTACTCTGAGTTGTCCTCAATCTATCAACAATCAACCTGACATCCTCAGAGGCTTGTGTAACCAAATCAGGAACAAAAATCTTTCTATCACCCACTTCTTCCCAACCGATAGGGTAATGACATCTACGACCATATAAGCCTCAAACGGTGCCATCCCAATACTTGTATGGTAACTGTTGTTGTAGGCTAACTCGACTAGTGCCAAATGATCTTCCCAGGAGCCTCTAAAATCCAATACACATGCTCTCAACATATCCTCCAGAGTCTGTATGGTCTTCTCTGACTGACCATCTGTCTGAGGATGATAAGCCGTGCTCAAACTCAACTTGGTTCCCATGGCTTCCTGAAAATGTTCCCAAAAGTGGGAAGTGAAGCGGGAATCCCTATTAGAGACAATGCTCACTGGACTACCATGTAACCTCACCACCTCGCGTACATATAGTTCTGCCAATGCACTCAGAGTATCGGTAGCTCTCATATCTAGAAGGTGGGCTGACTTCGTCAGTCTATCAACTATCACTCATATAGCATCGTGATTCTTCCGGGTCCTCGGTAAACCCATCACAAAATCAATGGTGATATGCTTACATTTCCATGTCGGTATAGGTAGAGGCTGCAATAACCCTACAGGTTTCTGATGCTCTACCTTCACTTGCTGACTACAAGACATTTTGCCACAAAATCCACAACATTATTCTTCATACCTGACCACTAGTACACCTTTCGAAGATTCTGGTACATCTTGTTACTTCCCGGATGAAGCGTGTACCTATATTAATGAGCTTTTGCCAATATCAATCTCTTGAGCTCTGGGTCCTCGGGAACACACAATCTGCCTCTAAACCTCAGAAGTCGATCTGAACTTATCTCTAAGTCAACCACTGTGCCCTTCTGCATCTGACCTCTCATGTCAATGCAATACGGATCAGTATGCTGAGCCACTTTGATCCTCTCTACTAGATCTGGCTCCAAGTGTAGACTCGTAATCATATAGTACGTATCCATGTCAGAAGGCATGACTCTCAAACTGAGGCTAGCAAACTGCTCTAGCAACTCATGTTCCCTGACCATCATGTACGATACCATCCCAAGGCTCTTCCTGCTCAAAGCATCAGCTACAACATTAGCCTTACCTGGATGATAAAGTATCTCACAATCGTAATCCTTCAGAAGCTCTAGCCATTTTCTTTGTCTCATGTTCAATTCCTTCTGTGAGAACAAATACTTGAGGCTCTTGTGGTCGGTAAAGATCTGAAATTTCTCTCCATACAAGTAGTGGCACCATACCTTCAATGCAAACACTACTGTTGCTAAGTCCAAATCATGGGTCAGATAGTTCTTCTCATGGTTCTTCAGTTGTCTGGGTCTATAAGCAACTACCCTCCCATCCTGCATCAATACATAGCCTAGTCCCTGATGCAAAGCATCGGTATACACTAAAAATCCTCTTGAGCTGGTAGGGATAGTGAGAATTAGAGTGGTGGTCAATCGACTCTTCAACTCCTGAACACTTCTCCCACAATCTTCATCCCATACAACTGCTACACTCTTTCAAGTGAGACGTGTCAATGAAGCAGCTAACTTTGAAAATCCTTCAACAAATCTCTAATAATATCTTGCTAAACCCAAGAAACTTCTGATCTCGATAACTGTCCTCGACTGTTCCCACTGAACTACAGCCTCAATCTTGGATGGATCCACTGATACACCATCCATTGACACTACATGTCCTAAAAACGAGATCTGTGACAACCAAAAATCAAACATACTGAGTTTAGCATATAACTCCTGCTCTCGTAAAGTCTGCAATACAATCCTAAGGTGTCTATCATGCTCCTCCTCGGATCTCGAGGATACTAAAATTTCATCCATGAAGACGATAACAAACTAATCTAAATATGGCTTGAACACATCATTCATCAAAGCCATAAAAGTTGCAAGAGCATTTGTCAATCCGAATGGCATAACCAAATACTTATAATGGCCATATCGGGTCCTAAATACTGTCTTAGGCACATCTCCACTCCGAACTCTTAACTGATGAATCTTAGAAAAGATTTGTGCTCCCCGGAGCTGATCTAACAAATCATCAATCTGTAGAAGGGGATATCTATTCTTGATGGTTGCCTTATTCAACAATCTGTAATCTATACACAATCGGAGGCTCCTATCTTTCTTCCTCAAGAATAAAACCGGTGCTCCCCAAGGCAAAACACTCGGCCTAATGAAACCTCTGTCCAACAGCTCCTGTAACTGTCTCTTGAGCTCCTCTAACTCAACTAAGTCCCTGCGATACGGTGGTTTCGATATAGGTTCAGTATCAGGTACCAAGTCTATACAGAATTCCATCTCTCTGTCTGGTGGCAACCCTTGCAATACATCCGAAAAGACATTTAGGAACTCACTAACCACAAGAATATCTTCCAACTTCGGATGTACCTTATCCATATTAACCATCTACGTAATGAAACCTTCAACATATTCATATCTCAGTAAACATAGTACATTATTAATCACAAATCATAACTATCACTTTTATTTCTTTGCATCAATCTTTACAACATAACTTGTAGTGTTAGGAAACATAACTATCTTAGCATAACAATCTAAAACAACATGGTTTGAAGATAACCAATCTATACCTAGTATTACATCAAAGTCACTCATACCTAAAAATATCAGATTGGCACTCATATCCTTTTCCCCTACTCTTAACTTACAATCATTCAACACATACTCCACTAGCTTACTACTAATCAACATCATCTTACTCAAAGGTGTACGCTCTATATCCTTTACTAGTTTACATGCAAATGAAGGCGATACAAATGAATGTGTGGCATCAGGATCAATCAAAGCATGTGCTTCTAAATCATAAATTAGGATATTACCTCTAATCACATCTGATGAAGCATCAGCTGTCCCCTGGTCCAAGGTATGTACTCGCCCTCGTCTCATCACTTGCTTCCCTTTCTCTTCTGCTGTCGCTCTCCTTATCTGAGCAGACGTATCACCTAGAGCTCTCTCTGGCTCTTTGCCCTTCTGTGAGGCAGTCTGAACTATCTCTAGGCAAACTCTAGTAATATGTCCTGGTCTCCCACATCAACAACACATAATAGGACTCATCAGATAAGGTCTACCATCATGGTATCTACCACATCTACTGCACTGATCAATAGTAGGTTTCGGTCCTCCAATCATAATGCCCTTTACCGGAGCTATAGCATGATATGTATGAGGTCTAACTGATCTCTCTCGTACCTCCTCTATCAGTGATCTCTCACCGAAGAGTCTCCTCCCTCCTCGATAATCGAAACCTCGAGCACTATCACTCACCAGCCTCTTTCTGTCTCTGTCTCTACCTTTTCCCACAGCTCTGAACTCTAAGGCATTTCTGTCATAATCTTGTTCACAGAGTTGCGCCCTGCGCATAGCCTCATCGTAGGTAGAAATGTCGAATGGAACTAATTTAGACCGCAACACTGGCCTCAATCCATCGATAAACCTGCGGACCTTCCTAGTCTCATTGTACATGGTATCGAGGTCATACCTTCCTAGGGCCAAAAATTTCGTCTCGTACTCATCCACTGATAGACTCCCCTAGCTCAACCCCAAGAATTCGGTTTGCAACCTCCGCTGTGTAGTATCTAGAACAAACTGCCTCTTGAAGGCATCCAGAAATAGCTCCTAACTAATCTCAGCATGTCGGGCTTTCAATATAGGCATGGTGGACTTCCACCAATGCTCTGTCGTTCCCTTCTGTAGGAATGCAGCAAATGCGACCCTCTCTGAGTCATACACTCAAAGAATCCGTACAACTTCTCTATCTCTCCAATCCACTCCTCAGCGACAACTGGGTCCTTGAGCCCTCTAAAAGATGGAGGTCCAAGCTTTTGGAACTGTCGCAATCTATCCAAATCACACCCATATCCCAATCCACTACTATCCTGAACTGGTGGGGGTGTAAGAGTATCTGCAGCCTGTGGCATCTTAGGTGTAGGTTGTATAGGTGTGTCAGGTGCAACTGCCTCTCCTGTCGCAGTCTTTGCATGTTGTCCTTGTCTACCTAGCCTAATATGTGCTAGTATCTCCACTATCATCTCTAGGCTACGCTCAATCCTGGTAAAGCGTGCCTCAACAGTCTCTGGTACCTCATTCTGACCAGTAGTCTCATCTCGTTTCTCTGGCCTACCCTACTGCCTCAAACCCTACCTCTCGCTCCTCTACCTCAACTGGTATTAGCCATATAGACTAAATTCCTCTATTCACAACCTTATATTAGTCCGACTCCTATCTCGTATACATAATTGTAACTGAATAAGCACAGTAATATGGGGATGTACATTTTTCTTAATTACTAATATTGACTCACGTCAAACCAACTACGCTCTGATACCATTCTGTCACGACCTCATTCCGTGACTTACCAAGAACCACTACAAATTTTTCACTTTTTACTTTACTTACCTTTCTCTCCTCAATAGTTGGGCTGTGATTCGATATTAGTCACCCACTCACATTCATTCATAATATACATAGGATTTAGTATTCTTTTTTATAACATAAACTGTTATACAGTATTTTTACATATACATCATGACCTGATAATTGATTACATAATTGTGCTTATACATTGTTCAGTACAAAATGTTCAAGTGTGTATACCTCTCGTAAGATGGATAGGCAGCGGATACAATGAATGCTATACCTCAGCCGAACTCAATCTACTGCGGATGATTTGTAGAGAGTGGAAAATAAAGGGGGATGAGCAAACAACGCACTCATAAGGAAATCTGACAAGCAAGTAGACAACCGCACTATCTACTGAAAATAAGGCATTACCTTTCCTTCCCTCATATCAAAGCATGTATCAAAAGGATATAATCATAGTACAGAATAAATTTCATGTACTTAAAATCATGTTGAGTTATCAAATGTAGGCATTCATGCAAAACAATGCATCTTTATAATATCGGAATGCCTTTATAGAAATGATTGCCATTTACACATAAATCATAATAAATATGGCAGTTCATAACACAACACAAACCAGTTTCTGACCCATCTCTCTCAGGTCTAACCATATCATGAAAACAAGTGATATATCATGCGAGACTCAGTGGCTAAATGCAATACTCAGCTGCACTATGGCCATATCTTATAATGGTGAAATCCCAGATAATACAGATCTCGGTGTGCGGTTATCACTGCTATAACGGGAGGGGGGTCAGTCTATCACAACCGCCAACTATAAACTCCTCAACTCCACAACTCCACCACACGGTACAGTGTACTCCATGTGACTCGCACGGTACAACGTACACCTGTGGACCCTCTCCTCATGGTAGGGATGCCTGCCATAGGTCTTAGTCCTCACACCATGGAAATAGATCGTAGTCGGGGTGCTTGCCATAAGTCTTAGCCCTCATACTATGGAAATCCATTGCCACGTCTCCAAATCCACGTGTGAACATCTTAACAGTGTGACACTCAGTCTACATGTAGGAAATCGTCATGGTTTTTCTTTAACATGTCTTATATATCAAATAAAAACTATAGTGTGCATCTTGAGTGTGACTCACAATCAACACTCCGCCTCTTAAGCACTCTGTATGCATCTCAAAATATTCAACACTAGTGTGAGTAACCTCTAGCACTAGGTTAATGCATAATTCTCTTTTCAAATTAAGTACGAGTTATCACTCAAGTACTATGTCATGTATAAATCATGAAAACTGAGTACAAGCAATGCTCCCAGTACTCTATCATGTAAAACTGAGTATGAGCAAAGCTCTCAATAATCTATATGCATCAATCACAAACTGAGTACGAATAATGCTCTCAGTACTCTAACATGCATAAAATAACATTAAAATATAGTACGAGTATATACTCCAGTACTATGTGATGCATATCTCAAAATATAGTGCGAGTAATCTCTAGTACTTATGGTTTTCACACAAAACCAAATAGAAGGCTTATTCAAATCACATTTCACACAAGGGGATCAAATAAACACTCAAATGTGTTGTTTTCGTATGTATATAAAAACATTAGACATTCTATCATGTAACTCATGAATGAAGGGTTAAAACATGCTTCTCAGGCTTTTATCATATTTTTGATAAAATTACACTTTATCTCATTTGTCTCTATCACACACATTAGGCCTATTCATGGGCAATTCATATAAGATATAGTATCGAAATACTACTCAAAATATGTGTAGCCATCCCAAGCTACTCACGAAATTCCCTTACCTCGGATCACATCAGGTGATCTCTCTTCCTCAATTCTGCTCACTCTTGCAGTTCGATCAGCTTCCACGATGATTTTTGAAGCTGTTATATTCATTGGCGTTAGTATATCACTATATACTCATTTCATTTGCCAAATCTCTACACTGTACATAAATTTCCTAAATTTCTCCCAATATGGTATAAACTCACATTTTCACATAACTATCTTCATTTCTCCTTATTTCCAATTTATGCATTTCATAAGATTACCTCATAATCTTCCATACATGCATATTTCATCATTAAATAAATGTTAATACCATTTCCTCATCATTTCCTCATTTTCATGCCAAAACTAGGTCATGCCCCTTTTTCACGATTCTTTCATTTCCAACAATTCATATATATACCAATAAACTCATCAAACACCTAGTTTAACATATATCAATGTGGTGTATTGAATCTTACCTAGTTGAACTTCCTTCTTTTTTCACGAAAATGGTAAAATCCTCCTTGCTCCTTCAATTCTTGATTTCAATCTCTTGTTTCCAAGTATGTTGTTCTCCTCTTTGCCAAGAACAACTTTGCACACTTATATCTCACTCAAAACTGATCACAAACTGAAGTTTTCTAGTGTTTCTTGGCTAGGTTTAGGTTTAGTTCTCAAATGGAATAGTAACTCTTGAGAAAATGAAGTAAAGAAGTCTAGTATTTATAGAATTGTCTTCATGAGATCGATCTACTACCCTAGGAGATCAATCTGCTTTGTATTTTTCCTCTTGAAATCGACCTTCCAGATGACATGAGCTCAATCTACTCCCAAGCATGAGATCGATTTGAATCAGAACCTTAAGGAGATCGATCTGCTCTTACTTGAGATCGATCTATTGCAAGTCATTAGCTTAAGGAAATCGATTTGGCCCTTCTAAGATCGATTCCTTCCACACAGAATGTTTAGCAGATCGATCTAGCCCCATTGGAGATCGATTTGACCTGTTCCATCGCTCAAATAAGAGCATTTTTTGCTCTTTCAGATCGATCTCTCATCCCATGAGATCGATCTCTCATTCATATTTTCCAGATTTTACTACAGTTTGCTGCAGTAACTTATCTCAAACAATCTTAATTCGGCTAGTATGGCCATTTTCTCATCCAACCACATTTGAGGCTTGAAAATGACATCCATTCATATTTTATATATATTAAAACTTGTGTGTGTTCATTGTATAACCAAAAGTTTACAATACAACACCAAATGGAAGTATAAAGATTCATGTACTCATGTAAACTTCCATCCATTTTACCACACTACCCAAAATCCCATATATTCTCATTCCTCACATACAGAAGTCCATTTCTTCTATTCATATATAATGAAACTTATATGTACTCATTCCATACACATTTACATTCCTCATGATTTTCATTATTTGTGACTTATATACACATCACAAGTCATAAATTTACATTTAAAATTTTGGGTCGTAGACTCTGTACAGCCCGTAATCTCTCACATATAAGTCTCATACTCTATATAGCCTGTTTAACAAGCTCGGGAGCATTTATCTTTCTGTCACCTACTTCTTCTCAAGCTATAGGAGATCTACACCTCCTACCATATAGAGCCTCAAAAGGTGTCATTCCAATGCTCGCATGATAGTTGCTATTGTACGTAAACTTTGCTAGGGGCAGGTGATCATCCCATGATTCCTTAAAATCCATCGTACATGCCCTTAACATATCCTCCAGGGTTTAAATAGTCCTCTATGAGTGACCATCTGTCTGAGGATGATAGGCGGTACTAAAACTCAATCGAGATCCCATGGACTCTTGAAAATGGGTCCAAAATCTTAAGGTAAGTCGGGAATCTCTGTCAGAAGTAATACTCACTGGAGCCCCATGTAATCTAGCTATCTCGCTGACATATAACTTAGCTAAGGCATCCATAGTATCTGTGCTCTTGATGGCAAGGAAGTGGGCACTTGTTGTAAGTCTATCCACTATGACCCATATAGCGTCATGACCTCTTCGGGTCCTCGGTAAACCCATAATAAAATCCATGGTGACATACTCCTATTTCCATGTAGGCATAGGTAAAGGCTGTAATAATCCCATGTGCTTCCAATGCTCAGCTTTCACTTGCTGGCACACTAAACATCTGGCCATAAATCTACCACGTCGCGCTTCATACCACTCTACCAATACACTTTTCTCAAATCTCAATTCATCTTAGTACTCCCTGGGTGCATGGTGTATCGAGAGCAGTGGGATTCTCTCAATATCTATTTCTTCAGGGTATCATCATCCAGTATACAAATTTATCCTCTGAATCTCAACAATCCATCTTCACAGACTATGAGATCCGACTGCGAAGTCTGCTCAGCTTGGCTAACCATATCAATCAACCTCTGATAATCACATTGCCCAGGTTTAATTCGATCCATAATCCTAGGCTCTATTCGCAGGCTAGCCAAAAATCTAGTCTCTACCTCTTTAACTATGATTCGGAGTTCGACGAACTGCTCTAATAAATCCTATTCCCTAATCATCATAGCAGATATCATACTCTTCCTGCTCAGGGCATCAGCAACTACGTTTGCCTTCCCTAGATGGTATAGAATCTCGCAGTCATAATCCTTAAGGAGTTCCATCCATCTCCTTTGTCTCATATTTAACTCTTTCAGATCAAATAGATACCTCAAACTCTTGTGGTTAGTGAAGATCTGCAATCTTTCCCCATATAAGTAGTGCCGCCAGATCTTCAATGCAAATACGACAGTAGCTAACTCCAAGTCATACGTTGGGTAATTCAGCTCATGATTTTTGAACTGTCACAATCCATAGGCGACCACATTGAAAATCCTCCTGATCCCTCAAGGATAGTCAACACAGGTGCCGCTGTTAATCTCCTCTTTAATTCCTAAAAATTGAGCTCACATTAATTAGTCCATATGAATAGAGTCCCCTTGAGCGTGAGCTCGGTCAAAGGAGCGGCAATCTTAGAAAATCCCTCCACAAATCTTTTGTAATACCTTGCCAAACCAAGGAAACTTCATACCTCTGTAACTATCTTTGGTCTTTCCTAATTGAGCACAGCCTCTACTTTAATTGGGTAAACTGATATTCCCTCTGCTGAAACTATATGACCAAGGAAAGCTATCTGATCCAGCCAAAACTCACACTTACTAAGCTTTCTGTATAATTGCTTATTTCGGTGTATCTGAAGTACTAACCACAAGTGTTATGCGTGCTCCTCACAAGACCGAGAGTACACCAAGATATCATCAATAAAGGCTATCACAAACTTATCTAGATAGTCCCTAAATACCTCATTCATTAACCTCATAAAGGCTGTAGGGGCGTTCGTCAATCCAAAGGGCATCACTTGAAATTCATATTGGCCAGACCTTGTCCTGAAGGTCGTCTTCGGAATATCTTCCTCCTTAATCCCAAATTGATGATAGATTCATCTCAAATCAACCTTAGAGAAGACTGAGGCCCCTCTCAGCTAATCAAGCAAATCGTCAATCTTGGGCAATGGGTATTTATTTTTCATCGTGTCTTTATTTAATAGTCGATAGTCTAAGCATAATCTGAGATTACCATCCTTCTTCTTTACAAATAACACTGGTGCTCCCCACGGTGAGACACTGGGTCTAATAAATCCCTAATTCAATAACTCCTATAGTTGTTTCTTCAATTCCTTAGTTCCACTAATGCCATCCTATATGGAGGTCTAGAGATAGGCTGAGTATTTGGTACCAAATCAATGGTAAACTCCAACTCTCTCTCTGGTGGTAAATCGGGCAACTCATCTAGGAAGACATCCGAAAATTCATATACCACAGGTATATCCTTAATCCTCAGATGTTCCAGATTATCATCTGAGATGAATGTTTCATAACCTTCACATGAATAATCAATTTTAATACCCTCAAAAGGTAACATCATAATTATAAAATTACTTGCAAAAATTCCACACATTTATTTCCTCAATATCTTAAACGTAAACAGTAAAGTTCAGGTATGGAGAAGGTTATAATCTTAGTGTAGTAGTCTAAACTCACTCGATTGGTTGCCAGCCAATCCATTCCCAAAATTACATCAAACCCATGTATATTTAACATCATTAGATCTGATAACATTACTCTATCTCCCACCATTATTTCACATCCTCTACATATCATATCCGTCCTTTAGGACTCACGCATGGGGGTATTTACATGTTGGATATACTCTAGAGGCTTAAATTTTAAATTTAAAATACATGCAAAATGATCAGAAATAAACAAATGTGTGGATCTCGGATCAATCAACACATGAGCCTTATGATTACAGACAGAGAGTGTACCTCTTATAGTTTCTGGAGAAGTGTTTGTTGTTTCCTTAACCAAAGCAAACACACGTCCCACTATGATGAGCTTTTTCATTTCTCTGCAGCAGTGGCCCATCTCGGAGGATTCACTCTCCGAGGCTGCTGTCTGGTAGGCTCTGGGGCATGTGGTCTCTGAGGTTGAGGCCAGTCTTTTACTATGTGACCCATGTCTCCACATCTAAAACATCCACGGATCAACCCCGTTCAATTTCCCTCATGTGGTCGGCCACAATCTCTGTAAACCCTTATCTCAGGCCTGACATCTCGAAGAGTGAGCTTCTGACAATAACACTATCTCAGCAACCATGGTCATGAGGAGCACTTATACTGTCTCTGAACCTTTGTAAGTCATCATCAATCACTGTGAACTCTGTCACTATACCCTTATGAATCTGACCCACACTATTGACACCATGTCGATCATCACGCTAAGCCTGGAAAATTTGGTAACTTAAATCCGGTTCTAACCTCAGGCTAGCTGTCACACAATCACTATCATCATCAGAAGGGATCACATCATTACTGAGGCTCACAGCTACTCTAGCAGCTCACGCTCCCTGACCATCATATGTAAAACCATCCCAAGGCTCTTTCTGCTCAAGGCATCAGCCTTTCCTGGTTGGTATGATTTTCCACAATTATAATCCCTCAGAAGCTCTAACCCTTTTTGTTCTCATATACCACTCTTTCTGTGAAAACATATGCTCGAGGCTTTTTATGATCAGTGCATATCTGAAATGTCTCACCGTATAAGTGGTAGTGCCATACCTTCAGTGTAAATGCTACGACTGCCAACTCTAAATCATGGGTCGGATAGTTTCTCTCATGGTCCTTGAACTATTTGGATCCATAAACGACTATCTTCCCATTTTACTTAAGTACACAGCCCAATCCTTATTTTGAGGTATCCATACACACTGAAACCTCTTGAGCTGTTGGTTATGGTGAGAATAATTATGATGGTCAGTTTATTACTTCAATATACCAAAACTCACCAAACCTACATTCATACTTATGATCCTACTGGCATACAATCTTTTTCGAACAAGATGTGTCAATTGAGCAGCCCATTTCGAGAAACTCACAACACCTCGTCTGTAAGACAGTTTCTTGTTGCAACTCATTCTCTTCCCTGGACTACGAATACATCAAAATATAATCGCTAAAGATGATAACCAATCGGTCCAGGTAAGGTTTAAATACCTCATCGAAGTTGAGTTCCACTAAATATTTCAATCACCCATATCCTTCACCTATGTACGCATTAACGTATAATGTCATTTCGAAATCGTTTCTGTTCAAGAGACTAACCCGTGTCATTTTCTTTTTCTTATATTAACAGTTCTTATAAAATTTTAATTTTTAAACCTTCAAGATTAATCGAATTCTACCAGTAAAGTTGCCCAAATTTTAAATGTATATATTACGACTGTCGATTTCAATTTATAGGTTATGTGTGTGCTTCTAGACGCTGTCAAATCTTCAGGCAGGGAGGTATTTTGAAATACCTTTATTAACCCTCAGACTTGACCACATAGACTAGATATGGATATATCCTCTTCTTATCCTTAGCCGCAATTCATATTCACTACATATCGCTTAATCCAAATTACTTTACATATCAAAGATATCCTTACCATGCATACGCCTCTTATTCCAATATATCTCGTATTCAGGATCTATCACATCTCAAAGCTTATCCCCTTTCATATATCACTTATAACAAACTCTTTCATTACTTATTAAAACTTACAATACACTTTTCATGGGTGAAAACATCACTATCTTAGGATAGCAATCTAAACATCATAGTTTGCAGCCGAATCAATCTATTCTTAAATATTACTTCTAAATTATTCATATTCCATTGAATAAAATCGGCTGACATATCCTTTTTCCCCCGTTTTCAACTTACAATCCCTATACCCATATTCAGTTAGTGATAATCAGCTAACTATCATCATCTTGCCTAAGGGTACAGGCTTCACATCTTTTACTAGCTTATAAGCAACTGAAGGCGGTATGAATAAATGCGTGGCACCAAGATCAATTAAAATAATTACTTCATTATTCACATCCAGTGTGCTATCTTCCACCACATCCGATGAAACATCATTAGTGTCCTGATCCAAGGCATACACTCGCCCTCGTTCAACAACCTACTTTCCCTTTCTCTTCGGCTGTGGCCTTCCTTTTCGGTGCAAAGATATCAATAGGGTTTTGTCTGTCTCTTTACCCTTCTGTGGGGCAGTCTCACCCAACTCTGAGCAATCATTAAATAAGTGGCCCGTCTTACCACACTTAACGCCTATTTTTGTCAATAAGGTGTAGGTGTAGGCCTTATTTCCATGGTATCTACCACACATCCTACACTGTTACGGAGCAGGTCAAGGTCCTCTAATCACAATACCCCTCAAAAGTGTTGAGATTGGATACACTGGGGTCTTACCAATCATCTTATCTTGTGACTCATCAACTCTAATCTTTTACCAAACTACCTTTTTCCCATTCTGACGTCTCTGTCATTCTCTATTCTCTTTCTGTCTCTATTTCACCCTTATTACCTTTTCCAATCTAAGAGGTGTGCAACTCATAATCTTATTCACACAACTGTAGTCTGCGCACTACCTCAGCATAGGTAGTGATATCTAACGAGGCCAATCGGACTATAGTTGACAATCTGAGTCCTTCCATGAACTTTCGGACATTCTGACTCTCACTCTTCATAGTGTCGGGGTTATATCTACCCAGGAATATAAACTGAGTTTCATACTCGTCAATCAACATGTTCCTCGAGGTCAGAGTAAAGAATTTTATCTGTAATTTCCTTTAAGCAGTTTTCAGGATATTCTGTCATCGAAATACATCTAGAATTATTTTCCAAGCCCATTCTGGATGTCTAATTCTTAAGGTAGGTTGAGCAGACCTCCACCAATGCTTCGACTCGCCCTTATTTCCCATGCATACTCTGAGCAATTAGCTACTAAAATATTTTCCATACTCCGTTCCAACCTCACGAAGCGTGTCTCAATTCTTCCGGATCTCTCTATCAGACTCTGTCTGATCTTTCTGTCAGACTCTGTGGGGCATGCTCAACATCAGCCTCCACTTCAATCTCATTTTAAGTCACATGTGGTGACTCAGTACGACTCTCAGGCCTACCACTACGGCTCGAGCTCGTGTACTCGCCCTTCTCTCATAGCGGCTATCAGTTAATGAGTCTATTCTTACATTTAAAAATCAAATTCTTAGTTGCAATTCCATCTTGATATATACAATTTTATCTAAACAATGCACAGTACATGGGAATGTAAACTTTCTTAACCACTAACACAGACTCATATCAGGCCAACTTAGCTCTGATACAAAAAATTTTCATGACCCAAATTACCTAAAATCACTACAAATTTTTAATTTTCCGATTATTATTTAATTCTTACATTTCTCTCATCGTGAGCATCTTACCAAATAGTTGGGCTATAATTCAGTGTTAGTCACCTCTCACCTATTTATCATTCCATTTTCATAATCACATTCACATATCAGAGTTTACTATCTTTTGAATTTAACTAAATACATACACAATGGTATTTACATAACCTTACATCCCCGACATCATATATGTTTACAGTACTGTGCATTACATGTTCAAATACAAAACTATACAAATGAGTATACTTGACTCTCGATGGGAAGCTACGAATACTGAGATTGCAAGTCCTTAGTCGGTCACTAACTACTGCGAGTGCTCTGAAAAGAAGGGAAAATAAGGGGGTGAGCAAACCACACTCTCAGTAAGGCAATTATGCAAGTAAGTAGATAGCTCCACTATCTACATGCTCATAATGTCATGCCCTTAAAATCCATTTCATTTGATTAAAATCTCAAGCACAAAACCATTCATACATTAATGACATAGTTTATCAAAACTATTTGTGCATATAGAAATCATGTAATTCATGCATCAAAGGCATTTTATGTGACATCATTAAATCATACTTAGTATGAGGTAAATCAAGATCATGCATCATTTCATGCCATGTAAAACAAATCATGAGAAACAATTCTTTTAATGAATCTTATCATTAACGCATAGAAAACTCGTCATGCTACTGCATTTAAATCATTTCATTAAAGCTGCGGTATAAAATAACCCGAAGGGTTTAAGGATCTCATAAATCAATTTCATTAAAATTCATTATAAAATTCTGTTATAAAAGTCACCATTCTTTCAGGGACACATTTCATAAAATCCTCTGAAAAACCTATCATCATAATAGAAAATAATAAAATCGGGGGCCTGACCCCTCCATCGGGTCTACCCTAGTTTATCGAGACCACAAATTATATCATGTGAGAAAAGTAGGTGACTATATCAGTAACAATGAGGACTATGGCCATAACCTAGTTATCCTTGGCTACACGGTACCTAGTGTGCGGGGTATCACACCTGAAAGGGAGGTGGGTCAATCCTGCCGCCAGAACAACATAACATCAAGATTGCGAGGGCAAGGCTTGTTGCCTCTTGGCTAATGCCACTCCACTCCAACAATCCCCACGGTACAATGTACTCCATGTGATATACACGGTACAACGTACTCCGTGAACCCAATCTCAGTCAGGGGTTGCCTGCAATAGGTCTTATCCACCCATACCAATTATGTCTCAATATTCACGTGTGGCATATCATCTCACTGTGACACAATCTACATAAGGCTCCAACACGGCTATATGCATGTCATATAAATCCCTGTGCGAGCGAAGCTCTAGCACAGCTCCATACATATTCATGACATCCAAAAATCTCGTACGAGCGAAGCTCTAGCACGGTTTCATAATAATCAGTAAAATCTACGTACGAGTACTCTAGTACGCCTTTAAAATGAGTTATAAATCCATATAAAACTCTGTGCGATAAAGCTCCAACACGATGTTACGCATCAATAAATCAAATCTCATGCGAGTTACACTCCAGCACTGCTTTATGCACAAATAAATCAAATCTCGTGCGAGTTACACTCCAGCACGGATTTATGCATAAATAAATCAAATCTCGTGCGAGTTACACTCTTGCTCAGCTTTTATGCAATTATCATATCAAAACAGGATGCGAGCTAAGCTCCAGCACCTCTCATGCACGTCAAATCATTAAAACAAGTGCGAGCAAGTGCTCCAGCACCTTTTTATGCATATCAAGTCAAAACAAGTCAAAACATTCAAAACAGAGTGCGAGCTGAACTCTAGCACCTCTCATGTATTTCACATTAGTAAAATCAATGCGAGCAACCGCTCTAGCACATTTCATGCATATGATGTCACACAAGTCGGTGCGAGTAACCGCTCAAGCAAATTTTATACACACTCATAAACTCAGATATAGTGCGAGCTATGCGCCAGCACTATCTATTTCCATATAAACTTGATAGTTGGCCCATTTTCCAAATAATTTTCATTTAAATCTTAATAACACTTACGTAGTGTTATATTGTGAAATTTATGCAATTACTGGCCAATCTATCGATTTGCTTTAAAACCAAGAAAATTCCTTAAATCTGAAAATTCCTTAAATCATGCATTTCTTGCATGTCATGCTTTCACCATCCTTAGGTGAATTCCCTCAATAGGGGTAAAATAGTCTTTTCCTATTTTTGGGTCCTTAAAATCTTTAAACAATTTCTAAGACCTTCATACATGCGTAGCTACCTCTAGCTACTCAGACAATGCGCTTACCTCATTTTTCTGAACAGTCTGACCTTTTCCACTGATGTCTCGTCACGCAGTCCAATTTGCTCCCAATCCAATCTTCGAAACTGTGGATAAATATTCATCAGGTCAAATACAATATATTTATTGTATTTCATATTTTATGGGCTTAATTTAAATCATTGGGCCTGTTTACCCATATTGGGCTCGATTGCACTATAATGGGCCTTAATCGACCTTAAGCTCGTTTTCCACTTACTATTCATATAATCGAGGCTTATTGGGCTCATTGGGCCCATCAGTATTTATTGAGCCTCTTTCTAAATTTTTGCATAGCTCAATTAATTATTTACGAAAATTTATGTATAATTCCAAAATATAATTCATTTCATGCGAAATTTAAATTCGTAATTTATGCGGTAAATTTTTAACACGTATAATGATGCAATATTGTCGTAAATAAGGGTTACTTACCTGAGATTCCATAATAGTATGCAAATCGAGGATGTCTCGAGCTCTCGTTTGACGTCAATTGTCGAGCTACACAATTACATATTTTTTCGGGCCAACTTTCAGTTGAATATTAATCAAATTAAATATTCCAAAATTTAAATAGGTCAATTTTGACTGCTTACCGACTTACCCGTAGCTCGATTGCATCACTGGGATTTTTTCCCATTTTTTCCTCTTTTTCTTTTTCAATTTTTCTCTTTCTTTTTCTTCTTTTCTGGCTTAACTGGTTCGGTTCGGTTCAGACCGGTTCAGTCCAATCGGTTCAGTTCGGTTCGATCGGCTCGAGGCTTCGTCGGTCGGTTCTTCATCGGCTTTCATCGCCAGCAGCACCGCAGATCGTCCGGTGCACGGATCTGCGCTCGATTTCGCCATGGCTAGCCGAAAAGTGGACGGTCCGGCTCTTCTCCCTTCCGGCGTTGTTGCCTTTTCTTTTCTCGCCGTTTTTCGACGCTAGTCGCTATCCCTCTGGCCGATTCAGCCGCTGATCAGCTGGTCTTCGCGTGGGCTTCCTTCAGTTGGCAGTGGTCGGGCCTAGATTGACGCCGGTCACTAGATTCCTCTCTCTCTCATCGGCATTTCTCTCATCGTTCGTGCTTCCTTGCTGGATTCCGCCTGGGTCGGCGTCGGCTACCTCGCCTGGTGCGTGCACCGCCTGCTCCGTCAGGTGAGGCAGAGGGCTCGGCTTCTGCTTCATTTCCTGCAAAAATTGCGTTTCACGATTTTTTGTCTTTTATTATTATTATTATTATTTTATTTTATTCAATTAAAATATTATTTAAAATCCAAAATATCTAAAAAAATATTATTTTATTCATTTAATCAAAAAATGAATTTATCGATCTTATTTTATCTTTTCGGTATATTTTTCTAATATTTTTAGGATTATTTTTCGAAGTGTAAATTTTGATTTATTCTAATAAATACATATCTTGATCAATTTAACCCGAAATTTAATTATTTCTTCGTTATTGATCAAGATTTCTTAAATCCATATTTTAATTAAATTTTCTTATCGAATTTATACCGGTTTTCGGTCTTTTGACCGTTTTACCATTCAACGTGTTCGATAATACCATTTCAATCCTTCCTTTCATGAACACTAACGCATTTCGTGTTTTAAATAAAAGCAGATCTTACATAATCTCCCCCACTTAAGAAATTTTGTCCTCTAAATTAGAACCAAGTCAAATGGGTCTATAAACAACTGGGTATTTCTATCGCATCATACTCTTTAATTCTCGAGTGACTTTTTTGGGAGTGTAATACTACCAACAGACTTGACTAGGGAGATCATCTTAAACCTCAATACTTTCTCCTTCCGTCTAAAACCCGTATCAAGTTTTAACATATGTTATACTTTCATTGAGCTAAGTTGTTCGGGTTCATATCTAATCACATATGCTGGGTCCGGATAGTATTTTCGAAGCATTATAAGATAGGACACATTGTGGATGCCTACTAATTCAGGTGGTAAAGCAAACCTATAGGCCTTATTTTCCACTTTGTCCAATCTCTCAAAGGATTCAATCTAACGAAACTCAATTTGCCTTCTTTTCGAATCTCGTTATGTCCTTATGCCCTTAGGACAAGTAACTTTCGACAATACTGATTCACCCTTAGTGAATTCCAATGGTTTTCTGTCTCTTGTCAGCATAGCTTTTTGTCTGCTTTGAGGTGTTCTTAATCTTTCACAATTTAACTGAACATTCTCAAAGGTTTGTCTTACCAATTCGGAAGTAATTCTCTATCTGTCACCTACTTCTTCTTATCCAAGTTGGGAAATAACTCCCTACGGCCATACAATGCCTCATATAAAATGTTATCCCAATACTCAAGTGACAACTATCATTATTGGCGAATTCGATTAGTAACAACTGATAATCCCAAGAGCTTATAAAATCGATGGCACACGCTCTCATCATCTCCTCCAGAACATGTACAGTCCTCTCTAACTGACCATTTGTCTGAGGACGAAAAGCTGTGCTAACACTCAGTTGGGTTCCTATAGCTTCCTGATACCATACTCACTGGAACGCGACATAATGTTCCATAGTTTTCCTTACATATAACTTCGCCTACGCACTCAAAGTATCTGGGGATTTCCTTAGCCAGAAGGTAGGTAGAATTAATCAATCTATCGACTATCACCCAGATAGCCTCATGATTCATCCAGGTCCTCTGTAACCCATCACGATATCTATGGTAACTTGTTCTATTTTTCGTGTCAATATAAGTAGAGGTTACAATAACTCTACAAATGTTTAGTACTCTACCATACTCTGCTGACATACGAGACACTTTGCTACAATACTACAATATCTCTTTTCGAACCTGACCACCACTACCCTTTTCAGAGATTCTGATATATTTATTACTTCCCGGATGCACTATATATCCCGAAGAGTGAGCTTCTGACAATAACACTATCTCAACAACTATGGTCATGGGGAGCACTTATACTGTCTCTGAACCTCTGTAAGTCATCATCACTTATTGTGAACTCTGTCACTATACCCTTATGAATCTGACCCACACTATCGACACCATGTCGATCATCACGCTAAGCCTGGAAAATTCGATCACTCAAATCCGGTTCTAACCTCAAGCTAGCTGTCACATAATCACGGTCATCATCAGAAGGGATAACATCATTACTGAGGCTCACAGCTGCTCTAGCAGCTCACGCTCCCTGACCATCATATGTAAAACCATCCCAATGCTCTTTCTGCTCAAGGCATCAGCCTTTCCTGGGTGGTACAATTTTCCACAATTATAATCCCTCATAAGCTTTAACCCTCTTTGTTCTCATATACCACTCTTTCTATGAAAACAGATACTCGAGGCTTTTTATGATCAGTGCATATCTGAAATGTCTCACTATATAAGTGGTAGCACCTGCAATAAGTCTTATCCACCCATACAATCTATGTCTCAGTATGCATGTGTGGACATATCATCTCACTGTGACACACAGTCTATAGGAGGTCCCAACACGGCTATATGCATGTAATATAAATCCCTGTGCGAGCGAAGCTCTAGCACGGCTCCATGCATATTCATGATATCAAAAAATCTCATACGAGCAAAGCTCTAGCACGGTTTCATAAAAATCAGTAAAATCTACGTACGAGTAGTACACAGTACGTCTTTAAAATGAGTTATAAATCCATATAAAACTTCGTGCGAGCAAGCTCCAGCACGGTGTTATGCATCAATAAATCAAATCTCGTGCGAGTTACACTCCAACACGGCTTTATGCATAAATAAATCAAATCTCGTGCGAGTTACACTCCAGCACGGCTTTTATGTAATTATCATATCAAAACTGGATGCGAGCTAAGCTCCAGTATCTCTTATGCATGTCAAATCATTAAAACTAGTGTGAGCGACAATCGCTCCAGCACCTTTTTATGCATTTCAGTCCAAAAAGGCAAAACCGTCAAAACCGTCAAAAGAGTCAAAACAGGGTGCGAGCTAGGCTTCAACACCTCTCATGTATTTCTTAATAATAAAATCAGTGCGAGCAACTGCTCTAGCACATTTCATGCATATGATGTCACACAAGTCAGTGCGAGCAACCGCTCTAGCACATTTTATGCACACTCACAAACGCAGATATAGTGCGAGCTATACGCCAGCACTATCTGTTTTCATATAAACTTGATAGTTGGCCCATTTTCCAAAGAAATTTTCATTTAAATCTTAATAACACGTACGTAGTGTTATATTGTGAAATTTATACAATTACTGGCCAATCTACCGATTTGCTTTGTTTAAAAACCAAGAAAATTCCTTAAATCAGAAAATTCCTTAAATCATGCATGTCATGCTTTCACCATCCTTAGGTGAATTCCCTCAGTAGGGGTAAAATAGCATTTTTACCTATTTCGAGTCCTTAAAATCTTTAATTTATTTCTAGGACCTTTATACAGATTCTGTGTATACATACATATTCAGTGTATACAAAAGCTATTAAAATACGCGTAGCTACCTCTAGCTACTCACACTATTCCCTTACCTCATTTTTTGTACAGTCTGATCTTTCACTGATGTCTCATCATGCAGTCTGAGTTTCTCTCAATCAAATCTTCGGAACTGCGTATAAATATACATCAGGTCAAATACAATACAATTAACTATATTTCATATTTTATGGGCTTAATTTAAATCATTAGGCCCGTTTACCGATATTGGGCCTGATTGCACCATAATGGGCCTTAATCTGCCTTAAGCCCTTTTTTCACTTACTATTCACATTATTGAGGCTTATTGGGCCCATCAGTATTTATTAAGCCTCATTTTAAATTTTCGGATAGCTCAATTAATTATTTACAACAATTTTTCTCTAATTCCAAAATATAATTCATTTCGTGTGGAATTTAAATTCGTAATTTATGCGGTAAATTTATAACACGTATAACGATGCAATATTGTCGTAAATAAGGGTTACTTACCTGAGATTCCATGATAATACGTAAATCGAGGCAAACTCAAGCTCTTGTTTGGCGTCAATTGTCGAGCTAGACAATTAAATTTTTTTCTGAGTAAACTTTCAGTCGAATGTTAATTGAATTAAATATTCTAAAATTTAAATCGATCAATTTCGACTGCTTACCGACTTACCCTAGCTCGATTGCATGACTGAAATTTTTCCCAATTTTTCCACCTTTTCTTTCCTTTTTTCTTCTTTTTCCACTTTCAACTTTAATGTTCTGATGCCTTCCGACCAGTTCTCGAGCCGTTTTCAGTGCCGTTCGGTGCGCCATCACCTGAGCTTTCATCATTAGGCCTTGGGGCTGGTCGAATCAACGTCGATGGCCGTCGATTTAGGCTTCTCTCCCGCGGCCTCTCCCCTCGTTTTCGGCATTGTTCGACGTTTCCACGGTGTGTCACGACCGCTGGTGGTTAGCCCGATGTCGGGCAGCCTTCGTCGGCCCTCGTCAGCCCCTCAACCTAGCCAGTGATCGTCAGATTGGAGGATTTGGTTCCCTCGGTTCCGTCGGCTGCTTTGTTTCTTCAGAAAATCACATTTCGTGATTTTTTTCATTTACTTTATTTATAATTTATTTTTAATATTATTTTAATCCGTTAAAATATTCAATAATAATCCAAAATATCCTAAAAAAATTATATTTTATTCATTTATTCAATAAATGAATTTATCGATCTTATTTCGTCTTTTCGGTATATTTTTTGATTATTTTTTGGATTATTTTTTAATGTAAAAATTTCGATTAATTCCAATAAATGCATATCTTGATCAATTTAATCTGAAATTTAATTATTTCTTTGTTATTGATCAAGATTTCTCAATCCCATATTTTTAATTAAATTTTCTTGTCACGATAAATACCGAATTTTGGTCTTTTGGCCATTTTACCTTTGCACGTGTTCGGGACTACCATTTCAATCCATCATTTGATCTTTTCTCATTTTGTGTTTTAAATAAAATCGGGTCATAAAATCTCCCCCACCTAAGAAATTTGGTCCTCAAAATTAGAACGAAGTCAAATGGGTCCATAAATAACTCCGGGTACATCTATCGCATCATACTCTTTAATTCTCATATGACTTTTTTCGGAGTGTAATACTACCAACGGACTTGACTAGGGAGATCATCTTAAACCTCAACACTTTCTCCTTCCGTCTAATACCCGAATCGATTTCATACGTTATACTTTCATTAATCTAAGCTGTTGGAGTTCATATCCGATCACATATGCTGGGTCCGGATAGTATTTTTGAACCATCAAAAGATAGGACACATTGTGGATGCCTGCTAATTCAGGTGGTAATGCCAACCTATAAGCCTTATCTCCCACTTTGTCTAATCTCTCAAAGGATTCAATCTAACGAAACTCAATTTTCCTTCTTTCCGAATCTCGTTATGTCCTTATGCCCTTAGGATAAGTAACTTCTGACAATACTGATTCACCCTCGGTGAATTCTAATGGTTTTCTATCTTATATTAGCATAGCTTTTTCTATCTGCTCTGAGGTGTTCTTAATCTCTCACAAATCAACTGATTATCCTCAGAGGTTTGTTTTACCAATTCGGGAACTATTCTCTATTTGTCACCCACTTCTTCTTATCCAAGTTGGGGAACAATCCCTACGGCCATACAATATCTCATATAAAGTCATCCCGATACTCGAGTTATAACAGTCATTATTGGTGAATTTGATTTGTAACAACTGATCATCCCAAGAGCTTATAAAATAAATGGCACACACTCTCATTACGTCCTCTAGAACCTGTACAGTCTTCTCTGACTGACCATCTATCTGAGGACGGAAGCTGTGCTAACACTCAATCGGGTTCCTATAGCTTTAAAATATTCCCAGAACTGGGAAGTAAAGTGGGAATCCCTATTCCATACCATGCTCACTGGAACACTACATACTATTTCACAAATTTCGTTACATATAACTTCGCCTACGCACTCAGAGTATCTGGGGATTTCATAACCAAAAGGTGGCTAGACTAAATCAATCTATCGACTATCACCCAGATAGCCTCGTGATTTATCCGGGACCTCTGTAACCCATCATAAAAATTCATGGTAACTTATTCCCATTTCCGTGTCAATATAGGTAGAGGCTGCAATAACCCCGCAACATCTTTTACTCTACCTTAATCTGCTGACATACGAGACACTTTTCCACAATCTCTACAATGTCTTTTTTTTTTCATATTTGACCACCAATACCCCTTTTCAGAGGTTTTGATATATTTATTACTTCCCGGATGCACTGTATATCCTAAAGAGTGAGCTTCTGTCAATAGTACTATCTCATCAATTGTGGTCCTGGGAGCACTTGTACTGTCTCTGAACCTTTGTCACTCTACCCATCTGAATATGACCCACACTATCGATACCACGCCGGTCATCACGCTAAGCCTGGCAAATCCGATCACTCAAATCTGATTTTAACCTCAGGCTAGCTGTCACAAAATGACCGTCATCAACAGAAGGGATCACATCACTATTGAGGCTCACAACTGCTCTAGCAGCTCACGTTCCTTGACCATCTTATGTGATACCATCCCGAGGCTCTTTCTGTTCAAGGCATCAACCATTACATTAGCCTTTCCTAGGTGGTATAATGTTCATAATCATAATCCTTAGAAGCTCTAACCCTCTTGGTTATCTTATATTCTACTCGTTTGGTGAAAATAGAAACTCGGGGCTTGTATACCCAAAATTTCTTACCATTTAAGTGGTGGCGCAATACTTTTAGTGTAAATGCTATGGCTACCAACTCTAAATCATGGGTCAGATAGTTTCTCTCATGGTCCTTGAACTAACTGGATCCATAAACGACTATCTTCCCATTTTGCACCAATACATAGCCCACTCATTATTTTGAGTTATCCATACACACTGAAACCTCTTGAGCTATTGGTTATGGTGAGAGTAATTACGATGGTTAGTTTATTACTTCAATGTACCAAAACTCACCGAAGCTACTTTCATACTTATCCTCTTACTGACATACAATCTTTTTCGAACAAGATGTGTCAACTGAGCAACCCATTTTGAGAAATTCTCAACAACTCGTCTGTAAGACAAATTCCTGTTGCTACTCATGCTCTTCCCTGGACTTCGAATACATCAAAATATCATCGCTAAAGATGAAAACCAATCGGTCCAGGTAAGCTTTAAATACCTCATCGTAGTTAAGTTCCACCAAATATTTCAATCACCTATATCCTTGACCTATGTATGCATAAACGTATAATGTCATTTCAAAATCGCTTCCGTTCAAGATACTAACCCGCGTCATTTTCTTTTTCTTATATTAACGGCTTTTATAAAATTTTAAATTTTTTTAAACCTTCATGATTAATCGAATTCTATATTTCTTTATCGTACCAGCAAAGGGACCCAAATTTTAAATGTATATATTACACTGTCGATTTCAATTTATAGGTTATGTGTGACCTTCTAGACATTATCAAGTTTTCAGGCGGGGAGGTATTTTGAAATACCTTTATTAACCCTCAGACTGGACCACATGGACTGGGTGTGGATATATTATGAGATCCGTAATTTTTGTATGATATTCCTTATGATTTCCATATTGTATGACATTATTATATGTTAATGGATTCATAAGATGGTTGATTTGGATTTGATAAATGTGGATGAAACGAAATAATGTACGTAAAATCAAATATGGATAAATCGGGAAAACAAGGAAGCAACAAGTTCGTTTAAGTAATTTAATTGAGTTGACTGAAAATAAGGAATTGAATATAGGGAAAAGATTGTGGATTGGTGAAAGAAAGTTGATTTAATTTAGTCCCGAACACGTGCAAGGGTAAAATGGTCAAAAGACCAAAAATTCGGTATAAATTCGATAAGTAATTTTCGTTAAAATATGGAATTTGCGAAATCTGGATTAATAATGAGGAAAATAGTTAAATTCGAGTCTGATTGATCTAGATATTAATTTATTTAAATTTATGGGAATTAATTCAAAATTTATCGGGATTAGTAATTCAAAAAATAATACCGAAAAATATACTAAAAAAGACGAAAATAGATCGATAAATCCATTTATTGATTAAATGGATAAATTAATATTTTTTAAAGATATTTTTAAGGATATTTGATTATTTTAATAAATTTTAATGTATTAAAATAATAATAAAAGAATTAATAAGTAAAAAAAGTAATTTAATTGGAAAATCGAACATCAGAATGGGGAGAGAGAAACCCAAAATCGAGACCCACGAAACCCATCTGAAATCCAAACCCTCGATGACCCATCGACGACCAACGAGCCCAGCTACCGGTTGAAAAAGGTAGATGAGAGCCTGACAATTCCAACGGTACCAATGACGCGCACCGACGGTCCCTATCTCCGGCGAATCGATGGTCGAAAGTTTCGAGGAAGAAATGCGTCGGTCCCGACGAACGGCGGCATCCCAGCTCCGATTCTGTTGAGCCCATTGGCGATCAAAGAGATGGCTGGGATTGCCGGGGACGGTGAAATGCCCAAAACGGCACCGTAGCCAGGAAAGGAAGAAAAGAAAAAGAAAAGGAAAAAGAAAAAGACAAAAAAGGAAAGAAAAGGGAAAAAAAAGGGAAAGAAAGTGTACCGGGGACGACTTGAAATTTGGGTAAGTGACCGAGAGTCGGGATTAACCTGCGGATAAATCCCATGCATTCAATTTAATATTATTTTATTGGAAAATGACCCGAATTTAAATAATTATGAAGTGTTACTGCACAGCCCGAACGAGAGTCGATTTGGCTCCGATTTTCATACCCCGCACCATATTGGGTAAGTACATTTTAATTACGATAATATGAGTCCTTAAATGCAGAGTTAAGATTATTTTACGGAATTTACGGATTAATTCTGCATAAAAGGAATTTTATTCTAAATTTCTAAGTAACTATTGTAAACAGTATCCGGGCTATCCACTGAGTTTGGAACGAAGCCCTATAACTATTGATAAATCAAATGAGCCCAGTAAACCCGAAAAAGGGATTTTAAAAGTGAAAACGGGCTGAAAAAGGGGTTCGAGGCCCATTAAAGAGCAATCGGGCCCAATAGAGTAAAACAGGCCCAGAGCTTTAGATTCGATCAGTAAGAGTGAAATACTGATCAGTATATTGAACTGAACCCATATGTGATTATATGTAGCTCCGTAGACGAGCGAATTGGATTGAGAGACCTGGTATGACCGAGTCGGGATAAGCTCGTGCGTGATTCCAGGTAAGGGAATTTACGAACACTTAGAGGTAGCTGTACGTATTTTCGAGGGGATTTACATTACGTTAAATTCAATAGGGTACCCGAAACCAGAATAATATTTTTTGCAGAAAAATATGGAAATAGTGGCGAATGACTATTTTGCCACCAGTTAGGAAAATTTCAAAAAGGGTAATAAGGCTATGAAATTGCACGAATTTCATGATTTTAATGTTTTCATGATGATATTGCTTTAATTCAAGCAATTTATGGATAGGTTGACTATTATTTTCATGTTTTAAGTGAAAAGGCATAGGTTAGGTGCCAATTGATATTTATTTAACATGTTTCGATAAAATTGAGCCACCTATCAGTGTTATATGAGTTGTAACCGTGCTTGAGCACTGCTCGCATTGTATTTTATATTTTAACTCATACACAGAGTGCTGGAGCCTTGCTCGCACTATTTTATAGATTTATTTCATATGACTATCGTACTGGAGTTTTTCTCGTACGAGGTTTTCATTGAGTTTTTATACATATCCGTACTAGAGCAATGCTCCTACGTGGATTTGAATTGAATTTATAATCAGTTTAAGTCGTACTGGAGCACTGCTCATATGCAGATTTTATTGATTTCTATGAAACTGTGCTAGAGCTTTGCTCGCACGAGGTTTTCGGATATCATGAATATGCATGGAGCTGTGCTAGAGCTTCGCTCGCACAGGGATTTATATGACATGCATATAGCCGTTTTGGAAGCCGCTTATAGACTGTGTGTCACAGTGAGATGATATGCTCACACGTGCATACTGAGACATACTTGACATGGGTGGATAAGACTTAATACAGGCACCTCTGATTGAGCTTGGGTTCACGGAGTACGTTGTACCGTGGGGATTGTTGGAGTGGAGTGGCATTAGTCACGAGACAGCATGTCTTGCCCTCGCAATCCTGATATTATGCTGTTCTGGCGGGTAGGACCGACCCGCCTCCCATTTCAGGTGTGACACCCCGCACACTAGGATCTATGTGCCGGGATCACGAGGTTATGGCCATAGTCCTGGATATTACCGATATAGTCGCTTACATGTCTCACATGATATAACTATTGGTCTTGATAGACCAGGGTAGACTCGAGGGAGGGGTTAGGCCCCGATTTTCTTATAATTTCAAATGAGTTTTGATTGTTCCCATGGAGGAATTTTATGAAACTTTCATTGATTTGTAATCTTGTGAGAAGGGTGATTTTATAACGGAGATTTGAAAATAAAGAATTTTCTTGAAATGGATTTTGATTTGTGAGTGTATCATATTTTAACTTAGATGGGGTATTTTATAACGTGCTAATTCATTGAGCATGAGATGTTTTCACATGAGAATTATTACATGTTTTTAATATGTCGATTTCCTATTTTAGAACATATGATATTATATATATGGCATATCATTGTTTTTACCTCATGCTCACATATATCCTGATTTCTTATCAGCATGTAGATAGTATAGCTATCTACCCGTTTGTATTATTGCCTTACTGAGCATGTGGAGCTCACCCTTTCATTTTCCACCCACTTTCAGTGTTTCCACCGTAGAGATAGCGGGTGTAGAGAGTAGACGGCATAATTGATATCTTTGTTTCCCATCGACTGCCAGGTATACACCACGTACAGAATTTTGTATTATTATGCTTACAGCACAATATTGTATATGAAAGAATATTTGGGGATGTACATATAGAATCATATGATGTATAAAACATATCGACCACTCTATTATAATATGATTGATGTAATTATATATATATATATATATTACATGTGATATTTTAATGGTTAAAAAGGGTATATCGATATTGATTCACAGCCCGACCTGTTAAGAAGAATATGTCACGAGGAGGTAAGAAAATTTTTTCTAAAAGCGAAAAATTTGTACTGATTTTGGTAGTATTGGGTCATGATAGTAAATGTGGTATCAGAGCAGAGGTTAGCCAGACGTGAATCAATATCGATAAGTAAGCAATTAAGAGTTAGAGTTGGTCGGATAAGAGTCGATAGTGGTCATTATGGAAAATTACATCCCCCTTAGTACTGTGCTGTATAAGATTTCAAGTGTATACTAGATGGGAACTAAATTAACAAATGATTTAGATTACAGGATTTACATTATGCCGGTCACCCGCAGTGGTAGAGGAGATAGTACACGTGCTAGAGGCCATAGGGGCTAGCTTATAGGCCGTGATGATGGTATGCAAACTGGTTAGGTACCCGAGGGTACTACTGTGAAACCAGATAAGACCAAGGCACGCTTCGCTAGACTTGAATGTAGTATTGAGAGCCTGGCTGAGATTGTAGCGCAGCAGGCAGAGCTCTGGGCTAGAGATAGGCGAGATCAGACGGGACAGACAGCAGCTAATCTCGAGATATCGACATAGGCCGCAGAGTTACTCGAGGTTCAGGCTTAGGCTGCAGAGGCAGTAAGACCCCAGCCAGCTCAGGATGTTGGATATGAGTGTGACCTTGATAGATTTAGACATTTTCAGAAGTTTAGACCTCCAGTCTTCCATGGGAGGAAGGACCCAGTAGTAGCTGAGGATTGGGTGTATCAGATGGAGAAGCTATATAGGCTTTTCAAGTGCACTACTACTCAAAGGGCTGCTTTTGTCGTATTTGTATTTCAGGGAGCGGCAGAGCTTTGGTGGAGATCTACCGAGCCGATTTTGAGAGCTTGACATGCTAAGGTCACATGGGAGATATTTTTAGATGCCTTTAGGAGGTAGTATGTTCCCGTTACTACACAGCAGAAGTTGAAAATGGAGTTTTTGAGTTTGGTTCAAGGGAACCAGTCTATTGATAAGTATGAGACTTGATTCATCTCTTTGGGGAGATATGATTTAGACACGATGGGCAGTGAGGATCGAAAGGTCTAGAAGTTTATAGATGGACTGAGACTAGCCATCAGATCTTGGTTGGCTCCCTTTGATGTTTTGACTTATGAGGAGGTAGTACATAGAGCTCAGTTGTGTGAGCAGGATTATGTCCGAAATGTCTCTGAGACTGGAAAGTTTAGTAGGAGTCGAGACAGAGATCGAAAGAGACCCAGGAGAGACAGATTTGTCAGGAGAGGGGTACGGCTCTCTGATAAGAGGCCGAATATTGAGGAGGTTCAGGAGAGGACAGATAGACCCCCTGTTCATCAGGCTTTACCACCAGCTAGAGGCATAATCATTAGAGGACCACGACCTACTACTGATCGATGTCGGCGATGTGACAGATATCATGGTACCAAACCTTGTCCAGTGCCTATAGCTACTACTGTAGTATGTTATCGTTGTGAGAGGCCAGGGCATGTGATGAGAGATTACCCAGAGAGGCAGGACACTACCCCACAGAAGGGCAAGGAGCAGGAGAGAGCTCCAGTTCAGGTTCCTGCTCAGAGGAGGAGAGCTACTACCGAAGAGAAAGGGAAGCAAGTGATGGGTACAGGGCGAGTTCCTACTTTGGACTAGGATACGGCAGATCAATCGTATGATGTGGTGAAAGGTACCATCCTGATCTTGATTTAGAAGCATATGTTTTGATTGATCCTGGTGCCACGCATTCATTCGTATCGCCTTCATTTGCATGTAAATTATCTAAGTATGTAAAGTTTATTCCTCTGAGTAGTAAATTGTTAATACTTACCCCCATAAACACTAGTCAACTAGTAGAGTATGTAATCAGGGACTGTAAGTTGAAAGTCGGGGAAAAAGAAATGTCAGTCGACCTTATTATGATGTATATGAGGTACTTTGATGTCATATTAGGAATGGATTGGTTGGCTACCAATCGAGTTGTGTTAGATTTCTTTTCTAAGACATTAACGTTTAATACTCCCGAAAGATGTGTTGTAAAATTTCCCTGAAAAGTAATGAAATCAGTGGTTGTTCTAAATGGAACAATAAATTTTGCTGATGTTATGATTTATGTTTTGAAGGATTCATCGCATATGTGGTTGATACGAACCAGGTACGACCGAATTTGAGAGATATTTCAGTGGTTAGGGAGTTTCCTAACGTCTTTCCAGATGATTTACCAAGATTACCACCAACCAGAGAAATGGAGTTTGGGATAGATTTAGCACCTAGTACAGAATTGATTTCGAGACTACCGTATAGGATGGCTCTGATTGAGTTGGAGGAGCTGAGGAAACAGTTACAGGATTTGCTTGAGAAGGGGTTTGTGAGACCGAGCGTATCACCTTGGGGAGCTCCGATCTTTTTTATGAGAAAGAAGGATGGCAGCCTCCGATTGTGTATGGATTACAGATTGTTGAATAAGGCTATCATTAAGAACATGTATCCTCTTCCACGCATTGATGATTTGTTGGATCAGCTTCGAGGAGCACAAGTGTTTTCTAAGATTGATCTGAGGTCTGGGTATCATCAGCTAAGGATACGGAGGGAGGATGTGCCCAAGACAGCATTTAGGACCCGTTATGATCATTATGAGTTTTTAGTTATGCCATTCGGGTTGACTAATGCCCCCGCAGCATTCATGGCTTTAATGAACGATGTGTTCAAGCTATACCTGGATCGGTTTGTAATTGTGTTTATCGATGATATTTTGGTATACTCCAGATCCAGGGAGGACCACGAGCAGCACTTGAGGATAGTTCTACAGACCCTAAAAAAGAGACAGTTGTATTCCAAACTCAATAAGTGTGACTTCTGGTTGGAGCAGATTTCTTTTCTGGGCCATAGTATCGAGGGATGGAGTGTCAGTGGACCCATCCAAGATTGAGGTAGTTGTTCAGTGGCAGCGGCCCAGGATAGTTACTGAGATTAGGAGTTTTTTGGGTTTGGGAGGATACTACAGGAGATTTGTTGAGGGTTTCTCTAGATTAGCTACTCCGTTCACATGTCTCACATGGAAGGATGTTGAGTTTGTGTGGGATGATTCATGTGAGAGGAGTTTTCAGCAGCTGAAGCATCGGTTGACCACTGCTCCAGTTCTCACCATACGTACTAGCTCAGGAGGTTTCTTAGTATATACAGATGCATTGCATCAGGGACTGGGCTGTGTATTGATGCAGGATGGGAGGGTAGTTGCCTATGGATCTAGACAGCCGAAAGATCACGAGAGGAACTATTCGACCCACGATTTGGAGTTGGCGGCCATAGTGTTTGCATTGAAGATATGGCGCCATTATTTATATGGTGAGCAATTTCAGATTTTTACAGACCATAAGAGTCTGAAGTATTTATTCTCACAGAAGGAGTTGAACATGAGACAGAGGAGATGGCTCGAGCTCCTGAAGGATTATGATTGCGAGATATTATACCACCCGGGTAAGGCTAATGTAGTTTCTGATGCTTTGAGTAGGAAGAGCCTAGGGTTGGTATCATTTATGATGGTTCAGGAATATGACCTGCTAGAGTAGTTCGCGAGCCTCAGTTTGGACATAGCACCCCCTGAGATTGATAGAGTTGAGATCATTACGAGCCTGAGATTGGAGCCAGAGTTGATTGATCGTATTCGGCAAGCTCAGCATAGTGATCAGGGATGTATTCAGTTGATGAGGCAGGTGCAGATACAGATTTTGTATTGAGTACTGATGGATTACTGAGGTTTCGCGGTAGGATATGTGTTCCCCAGGATCCTGAGATAAGGAGGATGATTTTATCAGAGGCTCACTCAGCGAGGTATACAGTACATCCGGGGAGTACGAAGATGTATTAGAATCTTCAGAGAGATTATTGGTGGTCTGGGATGAAGAGAGACATAGCAGAGTATGTTGCGAGATGTCTCGTCTGTCAGCAGGTAAAGGTAGAGCATCAGAAGCCTGCAAGATTATTGCAGCCTCTTCCAATACTGACATGGAAGTGAGAGCATGTCACTATGGATTTTGTGATGGGATTACCGAGGACCCGTAGAGGTCACGATGCCATCTGGGTGATTGTGGATAGACTAACGAAGTCCGCCCATTTCTTAGCTATGAGAGCTATAGATGCTCTGAGTATGTTGGCGAACTTATATGTTCGAGAGATTGTCAGGCTACATGGCGTTCCAGTGATTGTTGTTTCTGATAGGGATGCCCGCTTCACTTCCCATTTTTGGGAACATTTTCAGGAAGCGTTGGGGACCTAGTTGAGATTAACACCGCTTTCCATCCTCAGATAGATGGTCAGTCCAAGAGGACTATACAGACTCTGGAAGATATGTTGACAGCGTGTGTGCTGGATTTTGGAGGCTCCTGGATGATCATTTGCCATTAGCCGAGTTCGCCTACAATAACAATTATCACTTGAGTATCGGGATGGCACCGTATGAGGCACCGTATGGTCGCAGATGTCGTTCCCCTATTGGATGGGAAGAGATTGGTGACACTGTTATTTGCTACTGACTTGGTTCAGCAGGCTACTGAGGATGTCAGGTTGATATGCGATAGATTGCAGACAGCTCAGAGTCGACAGAAGAGTTATGCTAATAGGAGACGCAAACCACTAGAGTTTACAGAGGGTGAGTCGATGTTTTTGAGAGTTTCTCCTTCCAAGGGTATCATGAGGTTCGGTAAGAAAGGTAAACTGAGCCCTCGTTTTATTAGACCCTTTGAGATTCTGGAGCGAGTAGGAGATAAGGCCTATAGATTGGCATTACCACCAGAGTTGGCAGGTGTACATAGTGTCTTCCATGTTTCTATGCTTTGGAAGTACCATCCGGATCCGTCACATGTGATTCACTACGAGCTGTTAGAGCTCACTGACAGTATGACATATGTTGAGAGACAGATTCAGATTTTGGACAGGAAGGAGAAGGTATTGTGATCCAAGACGATCTCCCTGGTGAAGGTTCAGTGGCAGTATCATACTCCGGAGGAAGCTACCTGGGAGCTAGAGAGCATGATATAGGAGAAGTACCCAGAGTTGTTTACCGATTGATTTGGTTCTAATTTGGAGGACCAAATTCTTTTAGTGGGGGAGATTGTGAGATCTACAATTTTTGTATGATATTCCTTATGATTTCCATATTGTATGACATTATTATATGTTAAGGGATTCATAAGATGGTTGATTTGGATTTGATAAATGTGGATGAAATGAAATACTGTACGTAAAATCGAATATGGATAAATCGGGAAAACAAGGAAGCAGCAAGTTCGTTTATGTAATTTAATTGAGTTAACTGAAAATAAGGAATTGAATATAGGGAAAAGATTGTGGATTGATGAAAGAAAGTCGATTTAATTTAGTCCCGAACAAGTGCAAGGGTAAAATGGTCAAAAGACCAAAAATTCGGTATAAATTCGATAAGTAATTTTCGTTAAAATATGGAATTTGCGAAATCTGGATCAATAACGAGGAAAATAGTTAAATTCAAGTCTGATTGATCTAGATATTAATTTATTTAAATTTATGGGAATTAATTCGAAATTTATCGGGATTTTTAATTCGAAAAATAATAGTGAAAAGAATCAAAAAATATACCGAAAAAGACGAAAATAGACTGATAAATCCATTTATCGATTAAATGGATAAATTAATATTTTTTAAAGATATTTTTAAGGATATTTGATTATTTTAATATATTTTAATGTATTAAAATAATAATAAATGAATTAATAAGTACAAAAAAAAAAGAAATTGGAAAATTGAAAATCAGAATCGGGGAGAGAGAAACTCGAAACCGAGACCCGCGAAACCCATCTAAAACCCAAACTCCCGATGACCCACTGACGGCTGACGAGCCCAGCTACTGGTCAGAAAAGGTAGATGAGAGCCCGACGGTTCCAACGATACCAGTGACGCGCACCAACGGTCCCTATCTCCGGCGAATCGAGGGCCGAAAGTTCCGAGGAAGAAACGCGTCAGTCCCGACAAACGGTGGCGTCCCAGCTCTGATTCGACCCAGGCGAGCCTTTCCCAGGCTGAGGCGGTTCTGTTGAGCCCATTGGTGGCCGATGAGATGGCCGAGATTACCGGCGACGGTGAAATGCCCAAAACGGCACCGTAGCCAGGAAAGGAAGAAAAGAAAAAGAAAATGAAAATGAAAAAAATGGAAAGAAAATGGAAAGAAAGTGAACCGGGGACAACTCGAAATTTAGGTAAGTGACCGAGAGTCAGGATTGACCTGCGGATAAATCTCGGGAATTCAATTTAACATTATTTTATTGGAAAATAACTCGGATTTAAATAATTGTGCAGTGTTACTGCACAGCCCGAACGAGAGCTGATTTAGCTCCGATTTTTGTACCACGCACCATATTGGGTAAGTACATTTTAATTACGATAATATGAGTCCTTAAATGCAGAGTTAAGGTTATTTTACGGAATTTACGGATTAATTCTGCATAAAAGGAATTTTATTCGAAATTTCAAAGTAATTTTTGTAAATAGTATCCGGGCTATCCACTGAGTTTGGAGCGAAGCCCGATGATTAATGATAAATCAAATGAGCCCAGTAAACCCAAAAAAGGGATTTTAAAAGTGGAAACGGACTGAAAAAGGGGTTCGAGGCCCTTTAAAGTGCAATTGGGCCCAATAGAGTAAAACAGGCCCAGAGCTTTAGATTCGATCAGTAAGAGTGAAATACTGATTAGTATATTGAACTGAACCGGTATGTGGTTATATGCAGCTTCGTAGACGAGCGAATTAGACTGAGAGACCTGGTACGACCGAGTCGGGATAAGCTCGTGCGTGATTCTAGGTAAGGGAATTTTATGAACACTTAGAGGTAGCTGTACGTAGTTTCGAGGGGATTTACATTACGTTAAATTCAATAGGGTACCTGAAACCAGAATAATAATTTTTGCAGAAAAATATGGAAATAGTGGCAAATGACTATTTTACCCCCAGTTAGGAAAATTTTAAAAAGGGTAATAAGGCTATGAAATTGCATGAATTTCATGATTTTAATGTTTTCATGATGATATTGCTTTAATTCAAGCAATTTAAGGATAGGTTGGCTATTATTTTCATGTTTTAAGTGAAAAGGCACAGGTTTGGTGCCAATTGATATTTATTTAACATGTTTTGATAAAATTGAGCCACCTATCAGTGTTATATGAGTTGTAACCGCACTTGAGCACTGCTCGCACTGGAGTTTATATTTTAACTCATACACAGAGTGCTGGAGCCTTGCTTGCACTATTTTACAGATTTATTTCATATGACTACCGTACTGGAGTTTTTCTCGTACAAGGTTTTCATTGAGTTTTTATACATATCCATACTAGAGCAATGCTCGTGCGTGGATTTGAATTGAATTTATAATCAGTTTAAGTCGTACTGGAGCACTGCTCGTATGCAGATTTTATTGATTTTTATGAAACCGTGCTAGAGCTTCGCTCGCACGAGGTTTTCAGATATCATGAATATGGATGGAGCCATGCTAGAGCTTCGCTCGCATAGGGATTTATATGACATGCATATAGCTGTGTTGGAGCCTCCTATAGACTGTCTGTCACAGTGAGATGATATGCTCTCACGTGCATACTGAGACATACTTGACATGGGTGGATAAGACCTATTACAGGCACCCCTGATTGAGCTTGGGTTCACAGAGTACATTGTGCAGTGTATGTCATGCGGAGTACGTTGTACCGTGGGGATTGTTCGAGTGGAGTGGCATTAGCCATGAGACAGCAAGTCTTGCCCTCGCAATCCTGATATTATGCTATTCTGGCGGGTAGGACCGACCCACCTCCCGTTTCAGGTTTGACACCCCACACACTAGGATCTGTGTGCTAGGGATCACGAGGTTATGGCCATAGTCTTGGATATTACCTATATAGTTGCTTACATGTCTCACATGATATAACTATTGGTCTTGATAGACCAAGGTAGACCCGAGGGAGGGGTCAGGCCCCGATTTTCTTATGATTTTAAATGAGTTTTGATTGTTCCCATGGAGGAATTTTATGAAACTTTCATTGATTTGTAACCCTGTGAGAAAGGTGATTTTATAACGGAGATTTGAAAAAAAAGAATTTTGCTGAAATGGATTTTGATTTGTGAGTGTATCATATTTTGACCCAGATGGGGTATTTTATAACGTGTTGATTCATTGAGCATGAAATGTTTTCACATGAGAATTATTACATGTTTTTAATATGCCGATTTCCTGTTTTAGAATAGATGATATAATATATATGGCATATCATTGTTTTTTCCTCATGCTCACATATATCCCGATTTCTTATCAGCATGTAGATAGTATAGCTATATACCCGTTTGTATTATTGCCTTACTGAGCATGTGGAACTCACCCTTTCATTTTCCACCCACTTTCAGTGTTTCCACCGTAGAGATAGCAGGTGTAGAGAGTAGACGACGTAACTGATATCTTTGTTTCCCATCGACTGTCAAGTATACACCACGTACAGAATTTTGTATTAGTATGCTTACAGCACAGTATTATATATGAAAGAATATTTGGGGATGTACATATAGAATCATGTGATGTATAAAACATATCGACCACTCTATTATAATATGATTAATGTAATTATAGATATATATTACGTGTGATATTTTAATGGTTAAAAAGGGTATATCGATATTGATTCACAGCCCGACCTGTTAAGAGGAATATGTCACAAGGAGGTAAGAAAATTTTTTCCAAAAGCGTAAAATTTGTACTGATTTTAGTAGTATTTGGTCGTGACATATATATCCTCCCCTTATCCTTGGTCGCAATTCATATTCACTACATATCACTTAACCTAAATTTATTTCACATATTAAAGATATTCTTACCTTGCATACGCCTCTTATTCCAATATATTATCCTTGGTCGCAATTCATATTCACTACATATCACTTAACCTAAATTTATTTCACATATTAAAGATATTCTTACCTTGCATACGCCTCTTATTCCAATATATCTCGTATTCAGGATCTATCACTTCTCAAAACTTATCTCCCTTCATATATCACTTATAACAAACTCTTTTAGTACTTGTCAAACTTACAATACGCTTTTTAGGGGTGAAAACATCACTATCTTAGGATAGCACTCTAAACATCATAGTTTGCAGCCGAATCAATCTATTCTCAAATATTACTTCAAAATTATCAATATTCCATTGACTAAAATCGGCTGACATATCCTTTTTCCCCATTTTCAATTTACAATCCATATACTCATATTTAGTTAGTGAAAATCAGCTAACCATCATCATCTTGCCTAAGGGTACAGGCTTCACATCTTTCACTAGCTTATAAGCAACTGAAGGCAATATAAATAAATGTGTGGCACTAGGATCAATTAAAATAATTACTTCATTATTTACAACTTGTGTGGTATCTTCCACCACATCAGATGAAACATCGTAGTGTCCTGGTCTAAGGTATACACTCGCCCTCATCTAACATCTTATTTCCATGGTAACTACCATATATTCTACACTGTTCCGTAGCAGGTCGGGGTCCTCCAATCACAATACCCCTCATAAGTGTTGAAATTAGATACACTGGGTTCTTACTAATCATCTTACTCCGTGACTTATTAGCTCTAAGCTTTTACCAAACTACTTTTTTCCCGTTCTGACATCTCTGTCATTCTCTATTCTCTTTTGTCTCTATTTTGGCCCTTATTACCTATCCCAATCTCAGAGGTGTGCAACTCATGATCTGATTCACACAATTGTAGTCTGCGCACTGCCTCGACATAGCTAGTGATATCTAACTGGGTCAATCAAACTCTAATTGACAATCTGAGTCCTTCCATGAACTTTCAAGCTTTTTGACTCTCACTGTCCATAGTGTCGAAGTCATATCTTGATATATATATAAACTGAGATTCATACTCATTAATCAACCAGTTCCTCTAGGTCAGAGTAAATAATTTTATCTGTAATTTCCTTTAAGCAGTATCTGGGATATTCTGTCACCGGAATACATCTAAAATTATTTTTCATATACATTCTTGATGTCTAACTCTTAAGATGGGTAGAGCGGACTTCCACCAATGTTCCGACTCGCCCTCATATCTCATGCATACTCTGAGCAATTAGCTCGTAAAATATTCTCCACACTCCGCTCCAACTCGCGAAGCGTGTCTCAATACTGTCCGATCTCTCTGTCGGACTCTGTCTGATTCATCTATCAGACTTTGTGGGGCATGCTCAACATTAGCCTCCACTTCAATCTCATCTTGAGTCTCATGTGGCAACTCAATACGACTCTTAGGCCTACCTCTATGGCCTCGAGCTCGTGTACTCGCCCCTCTACCATAGCGACTATCAGTTAATGCGTCTATTCTTGCATTTGAAACCAAATTCTTAGCTGCAATTCCATCTTGATATACACAATTGTATCTAAACAATGCACAGTACATGGGGATGTAAACTTCCTTAACAACTAACACTGACTCATATCAGGCCAACTTAGCTTTGATACCAAAAATTGCCACCACCCAAATTACTTAAAATCACTACAAATTTTTTTCGCTTTTCAATTATTATTTAATTCTTACCTTTCTCTCATCATAACAATCTTACCAAACAGTTGGGCTATGATTCAGTGTTAGTCACCTCTCACCTATTTACCATTCTATTTCCATAATCACATTCACATATCAGAGTTTACTATCTTTTGAAATTAACTAAATACATGCATAATGGTATTTAGATAACCTTACATCCCCGACATCATATACGTTTACAGTACTGTGCATTACATATTTAGATACAAAACTATACAAATGTGTAGACCTAACTCTCGATTGGAAGCAGTGGATACCAAGAATGCAAGTCTTCAGTCGCTCACTAACTATTACGAGTGTCTGAAAAGATGGGAAAATAAGGGGGGTGAGCAAACCACACGCTCAGTAAGGCAATTGTGCAAGTAAGTAGATAGCTCCACTATCTACATGCTTATATTACCATGCCCTTAAAATCCATTTCTTTTCATTAAAATCTCAAGCAAAAAACCATGCATACATCAATGACATAGTTTATCAAAACTATGTGCATATAGAAATCATGTAATTCATGCATTAAAGGCATTTTATGTGACATCATTAAATCATACTTAGCATACGATAAATCAAGATCATGCATCATTTCATGCCATGTGTAAAACAAATCATGAGAAACAATTCTTTTCATGAATTTATCATTAACGCATGTAAAACTCATCATGCTACTACATTTAAATCATTTCATTAAAGCTGCAGTATAAAATAACCCGAAAGGGTTTAAGCTTCTCATAAATCAATCTCATTATAAAATTCTGTTATAAAAATTTCCGTTCATTTAGGGTCACAAATCATAAAATCATAAAATCGGGGAACTGACCCCTCCCTCGGGTCTACCTTGGTCTATCGAGATCACAAGTTATATCATGTGAGAGATGTAGTTGACTATATCAGTATCATCGAGGACTATGCCCATATCCTAGTGATCCCTGGCTACACGGTACCTAGTGTGCGGGGTATCACACCTGAAACGGAGTTGGGTCAATCTTTCCACCAGAACAACATAACATTAGGATTGCGAGGATAAGGCTTGCTGCCTCGTGGCTAATGCCACTCCACTCCAACAATCCCCACGGTACTGTGTACCCCATGTGATATACACGGTACAACGTACTTTGTGAACCCAATCTCAATCAGCGGGTGCCTGCAATAGGTCTTATCCACCCATACCATCTATGTCTTAGTATGCACGTGTGGACATATCATCTCACTATGACACACAGTCTATAGGAGGTCCCAACACGGCTATATGCATGTAATATAAATCCCTGTGTGAACGAAGCTCTAGTATAGCTCCATGCATATTCATGATATTAGAAAATCTCGTGCGAGCGAAGCTTTAGCATGGTTTCATAAAAATCAATAAAATCTGCGTACAAGTAGTACTCCAGTACGTCTTTAAAATGAGTTATAAATCCATATAAAAATTTGTGCAAGCAAGCTCCAGCACGGTGTTATGCATCAATAAATCAAATCTCGTGCGAGTTACACTCCACCATGGCTTTATGCATAAATAAATCAAATCTCGTACGAGTTACACTCCAGCACGACTTTTATGCAATTATAATATCAAAATTGGATGCGAGCTAAGCTCCAGCATCTCTCATGCATGTCAAATCATTAAAACTAGTGCGAGCAATCGCTCCAGCACCTTTTTATGCATTTCAGTCAAAGTAGTCAAAATCGTCAAAACAATCAAAACAGGGTGCGAGCTAGGCTCCAACACCTCTCATGCATTTCTCAATAATAAAATCAGTGCGAGCAACCGCTCTAGCACATTTCATGCATATGATGTCACACAAGTCAGTGCGAGCAACAGCTCTAGCACATTTTATGCACACTCACAAACGCAGTTATAGTACGAGCTATGCGCCAGCACTATCTGTTTTCGTATAACTTGATAGTTGGCCTATTTTCCAAAGAAATTTTCATTTAAATCTAAATAACACTTACGTAGTGTTATATTGTGAAATTTATACAATTACTGGCCAATCTACAGATTTGCTTTGTTTAAAAACCAAGAAAATTCCTTAAATCAGAAAATTCCTTAAATCATGCATGTCATGCTTTCACCATCCTTATGTAAATTCCCTCAGTAAGGGTAAAATAGCATTTTTACCTATTTCGAATCCTTAAAATCTTTAATTTATTTCTAGGACCTTTATACATATTCAGTGTATACAAAAGCTATTAAAATACAAGTAGCTACCTCTAGCTACTCACACAATTCCCTTACCTCATTTTTTGTACAGTCTGACCTTTCACTGATGTCTCGTTATGCAGTCCGATTTACTCTCAATCAAATCTCTGAAACTGCGTATAAATATACATCAGGTCAAATACAATACAATTAACTGTATTTCATATTTTCTTGGCTTAATTTCAATCATGGGACCGTTAACCCATATTGGGCCCGATTGCACCATAATGGGCCTTAATCGGCCTTAAGCCTGTTTTTCACTTACTATTCACATTATCGAGGCCTATTGGGCTCATTGGGCCCATCAGTATTTATTGAGCCTCATTCTAAATTTTGGGATAGCTCAATTAATTATTTACCAGAATTTATCTCTAATTTCATAATATAATTCATTTCATGTGGAATTTAAATCCGTAATTTATGCGGTAAATTTACAACATACATAACAATGCAATATTATCGTCAATAAGGGTTACTTACCCTAGATTCCATGATAATATGCAAATCGAGGCTAACTCAAACTCTCGTTTGAAGCCAATTGTCGAGCTACACAATTAAATATTTTTTCGGGTAAACTTTCAGTCGAATATTAATCGAATTAAATATTTCAAAATTTAAATCGGTCAATTTCGACCACTTACCGACTTACCCGTAGCTCGATTGCATCATTGAAATTTTTCCCAACTTTTCTTCTTTTTCTTTCCCTTTTTTTCTTCTTTTTCCTTTTCTTTTTGGTTGAACCGGTCCGGTCCGATTCAATACATTGTACTGTACTAAACCGGTCCGTATCAATTCGGGCTCAACTTTACCGTTCGATGCCGTCCGGCCAGTTCTCGAGCCGTTTTTGATGCCGTTCGGTATGCCATAGCCTGGGCTTCCATCATCGGGCCTCGGGGCTGGTCGAACAAGCGCCAATCGTCGTCGATCTAGGCTTCTCTCCCGCTTCCTCTCCCCTCGTTTTCGACGTTCTTCGACGTTTCCACGACGCATCACACTGGCTGGTGGTTTGCCAGATGTCGGGCTACCTTCCTCGGCCCTCACCGGCCCCTCAGCCAAGCCGATGATCGTCGAATTGGAGGATTTGGTTCCCTCGATTCCGTCGGCTGCTTTGTTTCTTCAGAATATCTCATTTCGCCATTTTTTGCGTTTTTTTTTCTTTTACTTTATTTATTTATTTATCATTTGTTTTTAATATTATTTTAATCCATTAAAATATTCAATAGTAATCCAAAATATCGTTAAAAATTATATTTTATTCATTTATTCAATAAATAAATTTATCGGTCTTATTTCGTCTTTTCGATATATTTTTCGATTATTTTCAGGATTATTTTTCGATGTAAAAATTCTGATTAATTCCAATAAATTCATATCTTCATCAATTTAATCCGAAATTTAATTATTTCTTCGTTATTGATCAAGATTTATCAATCCCATTTTTTTAAATAAATTTTCTTGTCACAATAAATACCGAATTTTGGTCTTTTGATCGTTTTACCCTTGCACGTGTTCGGGACTACCATTTAATCCTTCATTTGATCTTTTCTCATTTCGTGTTTTAAATAAAATCGGGTCTTACAACCGGACCACCTAGGCACTCCCCTCTCCCATTGTGCTCTTGGTTTTAACATGCAGAGCAGGTGTGGTGGCTGTTTGGAAATATTCAGATTGCTGGAGGGTGCAAAATGTGTTTTGTGAGGGTGGAGTAACAATCTAAGTCATAAAACTAACTCCTAATCACTCTACACTACACATGCACACTAGGTTTTTGTAAATTCATTGACTGAACTAAAAATATTTTCTGGAAATGAGGGGGTTGTTCGGTGGAAGGCAAATGAAATCAAAATGGAAGATGCATGCAGGTTGGAAGGATGATTTGGGTGGCTGGTGGAGTGACAATGGGAGGCTGCTGCTGGATTTTCAGTCGGCTGGTGTGGGGGTGGTGTGAGGAAGAGTGAAGAGTATTTTTGGTTTTGTTTCCTTCGTGAAAAACGTTAGAGGGGAAAAAAAGAAGGAAAATATATGGTTTGTAATATCTATTTATATTCTTTTCTTATTTATTTTAGCTTTTACATTGTTTTAATTTTTGATAAATAAGTTGCAGATTTTTATAATTTAGTCTATATGTGTTCAGGTTTCATATTTCTGATATATATGTGTAATTACATTTCAGATTTATTTTCATACAAAATTCATGAAATCTGACTTTATATCTCTAATATTTTTATATACATGTTCCAAAATAATTTTACATAAGGTTTTATATGTCACGACCAAAATTACCTAAAAATCAGAGTAAATTTTTCGCTTTTTTCATTTATTATTTAATTCTTACCTTTCTCTCATCGTGACCATCTTACCAAACAATCAGGCTATGATTCGATGTTGGTCACCTCTCACCTATTTACCATTCCATTTCAATAATCACATTCACATATCAGAGTTTACTATCCTTTAACTTTAACTAAATACATACACAATGGTATTTACATAACTCTACATCCCCGACATCATATCCATTTACAGTACTGTGCATTACATATTTAGATACAATATTATACAAATGTGTATACCTGACTCTCGATGGGAAGCAGCGGATACTAAGATTGGAAGTCCTTAGCCGCTCAGTAACTACTGCGAGTGCTCTGAAAAGATGGAAAAATAAGGGGGGTGAGCAAACTACACGCTCAGTAAGGCAATTATGCAAGTAAGTAGATAGCTCCACTATCTACATGCTCATAATGCCATGCCCTTAAAATCCATTTCCTTTCATTAAAATCTCAAGCACAAAACCATGCATAGATCAATGACATAGTTTATCAAAACTATTTATGCATATAGAAATTGTGTAATTCATGCATCAAAGACATTTTATGTGACATCATTAAATCATAATTAGCATGAATTAAATTAGGATCATAAATTAGTTCATGCCATGTAAATCAAATCATGAGAGATAAATCTTTTCATGAATTTATAATTAAAGCATGGAAAACTCATCATGCTACTGCATTTAAATCATTTCATTAAGACTGCAGTATAAACGAACTCGAAGGGGTTAAGCATCTCATAAATCAATCTCATTGAAAATTCATTATAATAGTCTGTTATAAAATTATATCTCAATGAAAATCACAAAATCGAGGCCTGACCCATCCCTCGGGTCTACCCTGGTCTATCGAAACCATAAGTTATATCATGTGAGACAAGTAGGTGACTATATCAGTAACAACAAGGACTATGGCCATAACCTAGTGATCCTTGGCTTAAACGGTACCTAGTGTGCGGGGTATCACACCAGAAATGGGAGGTGGGTCGGTCCTACTCGCCAGAACAGCATAACATCAGGATTACGAGGGTAAGCTTGTTGCCTCATGGCTAATACCACTCCACTCCAAAAATCCCCACGGTACGCTGTACCCCACGTGACATGCACGGTACAACATACTCCGTGAACCCAAGCTCAGTCAGGGGTGCCTGCATTGTGTCTTTTCCACTCATACCATCTCTGTCTCAGTATGCACGTGTGGGCATATGTCAGGACCCCAGTTTCAATCCTTGACTTTAACCAAAAACCACAATAAATTTTTCGCATTTTTAACTTACCTTTCCTCTCTTCACTGGTTGGGCTGTGATTCGATGTCAGAGTCTTCACTTACCATAATATCCATTCTCTTACATACATGCCAATATATTAATTCTGACTGTAGTTGCTTTTATTATACATGTAAGATTTTATAAAATCTAATACAATTACATTTACATTCCCCATAATATATAACGTATACATCACTGTGCTGTTTCTATGTTTAGATACACAACTATACATAATAAGTATACCTGACGAATCGATAGGAACTAGCAGTGGACTCTGGGACACTCTTCCACGATAACTCTCACTCTACTGACGCTCTGTAGAGAGATGTAAAAAAAAGGGGTGAGCATAACGGGCTCAGTAAGGAAATCAGGCAAGCAAGTAGATATCCACACTATCTACTCAAAATAGTGCTATGCCTTGAAAACATTATTTCCTTAACTCACTTTAAAAGCATGTCTTGAAATATAATATATATACTTGTACAGAATAAATGCCATGTACAGAAATCATGCTTTATTTCTCAAATATAGGCATGTAGTGCAAAACAATGCATTGCATATAAATCATGCCTTTATGTAAATCATGCCATGTATATTTAAATCACAATAAATATGGCATCAAATGATTCACAACACAAATCGGAGTTTGACCCATCCCTCAGGTCTGTCCGCAGTTTAAATCAGTCAATCGATGTGATATATCATGTGAGACTCTGTGGTAAAAGCAAATAGTATCCTGGATTATGATCATATCCGAAAAGTGATCCCATGCGACACAGTACTCGGTGTGCGGCAATCACTGCTGTAACGGGAGGATGGTCAGTCCAATGTCAACCGCCAGCTACGTAACACACGATACAGCGTACACCTCGTGCCACTCAGACACGGTACAAAGTACACCCGTGGACCCTCACAGCCAGGGTCTTTAGCCCTCGAAACCATGGAAACCCTCATAGCCAGGGTCTTTAGCCCTCGAAACCATGGAAATAAGTATACCACGTCTATATCAACCTCATGCAGATATCCTCTCTAGCTATGACACACAGTCACACAAGGACTCAGGCATGGGTTTCAACATGTATTACATATCACATATAGTGTGCGTCTTGAGTGTGACTCACAGTCGTTACTCCGCCCAAACACTGTTTCACATCATAAAACTCAACTCTAGTGCGAGTAAACCTCTAGCAACTAGGTCAATGCATAGTTTATGTATCAAATCAAGTACGAGCAATAGCTCCCAGTACTATGCTATGCACAATATCAAAATCAAGTACGAGCAATAGCTCCAAGTACTATGTCATGTATAAACCACGAAGAATCGAGTACGAGCCAATCGCTCCAGCACTCTGTCATGCATATATCATTCAAAGCTGAGTACGAGTAAAACTCCAGTACTCTATCATGCATGTCATGAAAATCTAGTGCGTATCAAAATCCAGCACTAATGTTATGTGGAAAACATATGAATCCCAGTGCGAGCTGTGCTCTAGCACGATTCATTCTCACATAATATGATAGATGGCTATTTAAAAGGGATTGTTTACAAAATAGTAAAATCAGCACTAAAAGTGTGCTTAAGTCATATCAACCTTAAAATCATTTGCCCATCTATTTATTTTCATGCTAATAGCATTTAAACACTCACAATAGTATTTTCCATGCTTTTTGCAACTTCTCACAAAAGTTGTCTTTTTGACTAACTAGGGGTAAAATCGTAATTTGCCACTATCGGGTCGTAATAGTTATTATTCACTTTCTCTGACCCTCAGAGTTTTTAAGTGAATGCAGAAGCAGTTGAAAATACGTGTAGGTATCTCTAACTACTCGCAAAAGTCCCTTACCTCGGATCACGTCACGTGACCTCACTTCCTCGGTGCTGCTAATTCCCGCAGTCCGATCAGCTCTCAATGTAAACTCCGGAGCTGTAAATAGCCATTCCTCAGGTTAATTATCATTTTCCTACTGTATTACACATTAATACAGTTTAATTTCCCTTAATGGGCCTTAAAAATCCTTAATGGGTCTTAATCCGTATTAAGCCCGTTTTCCACTTATTATTTCCCTTCATCAGGGTCTATCGACTCATTGGGCCTATCAATACCCATTGGGCTTTATTCCAAGCTCTTTGGATAGCCCGTATATCATTTACGACATTTAATTCAAAATTCCAATTATAATTCACTAAATACGGAATTTAATCCGAAATGCGTAAAATAAATCTTAAATACGCAATAATCACATAATTTATCGTAAATGAACTTTACTTACCCGAGAATATACGATGGTACGCAAATTGAAGTTCGATCGGGCTTCCGTTTGGAATTTATCGTCGAACTGCACAATTTATTATATTTAACTCCGGGTCAATTTTCGATTAAATATAATTTAAATAAATTCATCGAAAATCAAATCGGTCACTTTTGACCTCGTATCGACTTACCCGAAGTCCGGTGAAATCCCAAAAATTTTCCTTTTCCTTTTTCTTTCTTTTTCCTCTTTTTCCCCTTTTCTCCTTGGCTGAACCGATCCGATCCGGTTCAGCATAGAACCTTCTCCACTGAACCGCCGACCGGTTCAGGCATCCTTTGACCGTGCCGGCGTATTCCGGCCGGTTCCCGACGCATCACCACCGCAGTTCGGCGCGCCTAAGCCTGGGCAACACTCGGCTGGGCTCGATCGGGACCAATCACCGCCGGTGGCCACCGGATTCCTTCTTTTCCTCCGCGGCTTCACCTCTTCGATTCGCCGGCGTCCGACGTCGGTGGAAGTCGTGATCGGTGCCGATGGGTACGCACGGTGCCGGGCTTCCTTTTTCGACCGCTTGCCTGTCCGTGGGGTGGCCGGTGCTCGCCGTCCGGTGGTCTTCTCCCTCGGGTCAGCTTGCTTCCGTTTCTCTCCATTTTTTCTCTCTCCCCGCGTCCCAAATTCAGATTTCCCACTTTTTTTTTATAATATATATTTTTATTATTATTTTATTATAAAATAATAATAAAAATCCCAAAAATATCCCATAAATATCCCAAAAATATCTCCAAAAATCATATTAAATTCATTTAATCCGTAAATGAATTTATCAGTCCGATTTTACCTTTTCGATATATTTTTTTCACTACTTTTGGGCTCATTTTTCGAGGTAAAAATTCCGATAAATTTTAATAAATTTATATCTTGATCAATTGGGCTCGAAATTAAATATTTTCCTCGATTTTGATCAAGATTCCTCAATTTCATATTTTTAATGAAATTGTCTTATCGAAATTATACTGAATTTCAGTCATTTGACCGTTTTACCCCTGCACTCGTTCGGGAATTAACTTAACCCTTATCTCGCTGTTATGTAGCTTACATGCATTTTTAATTTCTCAAATAGTCGATTGCATGATAGTAAATACTCTTCTTATGATTCAACTATAATTACATAGTGTTCATACACATAGGAATCATAAGGAAATAAGCTACAAAAATTCGGGTCTGACAATCCTCCCCCACTCAGAAAATTTGGTCCTCCAAATTAGAACCAAGTCAGTCCTCAAATAGGTGAGGGTACTTCTCTCGCATCAGACTCTCTAGCTCCCAAGTAGCTTTCTCTGAAGTATGATGCTGCCAGAGAATCTTCACTAATCCGATGGTCTTCGATCTCAATACCTTCTCCTTCCTATCCAATATCCGAATCGGTCTCTCTACATATGACAAGTCCTCTCGGAGCTCCAAAGGCTCATAACTAATCACATGTGACGGATCCGGGTGATACTTCCGAAGCATCGATATGTGGAAGACGTTGTGGACACCTGATAAGTCTGGTGGCAATGCCAACCTATACGCCTTATCTCCCACTCGATCAAGTATCTCAAAGGGTCCAATGTAGCGAGGATTTAGTTTCCCTCTCTTCCCAAATCTCGCTATGCCCTTAGAAGGAGAAACTCTAAAAAACACGGATTCACCAACTGCAAACTCTAGTGGCCTACGTCTCCTGTCAGCGTAACTCTTCTGTCTGCTTTGAGCTGTCCTCAGTCTCTCTACTATCAAGCGGACGTCCTCAGATGCTTGCGTAACCAAGTCAGGAGCAAAAATCTTACGGTCACCCACTTCTTCCCATCCAATGGGGGAACGACATCTACGGCCATACAAAGCCTCATACGGTGCCATCCCGATACTCGAATGATGACTGTTATTGTAGGCGAACTCGGCTAGTGGCAGGTGGTCATCCCAGGAGCCTCGATAGTCTAGCACACATGCTCTCAACATGTCCTCCAGAGTCTGTATAGTCCTCTCTGACTGACCATCTGTCTGAGGATGGAAAGCGGTGCTCAAACTCAACTGGGTTCCCATGGCTTCCTGAAAATGTCCCCAAAAGTGGGATGTGAAGCGGGAATCCCTATCGGAGACTATGCTCACTGGTACACCGTGTAACCTCACTACCTCGCGTACATACAGTTCTGCTAATGAACTCAGAGTATCGGTAGCTCTCATAGCTAGGAAGTGGGCTGACTTCGTCAGTCTATCAACGATCACCCATATAGCATCGTGATTCCTGCGGGTCCTCAGTAAACCCATCACGAAATCCATAGTGATGTGCTCCCATTTCCATGTCGGTATAGGTAGAGGCTGCAACAATCCTGCAGGTTTCTGATGCTCTACCTTCACCTGCTGACATACGAGACACTTTGCCACGAAGTCTGCTACATCTCTCTTCATACCTGACCACCAGTATACCTTCTGGAGGTTTTGATACATCTTGTTACTCCCCGGATGTAAAGTATACCTCGACGAATGAGCTTCCGCCAATATCAATCTCCTGAGTCCTGGATCCTCGGGAACACACAATCTGCCTCTGAACCTCAGTAGTCCATCAGAACTCAACTCAAAATTAGTCACTGTGCCTTTCTGCATCTGACTACTCACATCCATACAAAATGGATCAGTCTGCTGAGCCACTCTGATCCTGTCCAACAGATCTGGCTCTAAGCGTAGACTAGCTATCACATAGCCTATATCCATGTCAGAAGGCACGACTCCCAAACTGAGGTTGGCAAACTGCTCTAGCAAATCATGCTCCCTAACCATCATATACGATACCATCCCCAGGCTCTTCCTGCTCAAAGCATCGGCTACAACGTTAGCCTTACCCGGATGATAAAGTATCTCACAATCGTAGTCCTTCAGAAGCTCTAGCCATCTTCTCTGTCTCATGTTCAGCTCCTTCTGCGAGAACAGATACTTGAGGCTCTTGTGATCGGTAAATATCTGGAACTTCTCGCCATACATGTAGTGGCGCCATACCTTCAACGCAAACACTACTGCAGCTAGCTCCAAATCATGGGTCGAATAGTTTTTCTCATGATCCTTCAACTGTTTGGATCCATAAGTAACTACCTTCCCATCCTGCATCAATACGCAGCCCAGTCCCTGATGCGAAGCATCGGTATACACTGCAAATCCTCTTGAGCTGGTAGGGATAGTGAGAATCGGAGCGGTGGTCAACCGACGCTTCAACTCCTCAAAGCTCTTCTCACAATCCTCGTTCCATATGAACCGTGCACTCTTTCGAGTAAGACGTGTCAACGGAGCAGCCAACTTCGAAAATCCCTCGACGAATCTCCGATAGTATCCAGGTAAACCTAGAAAACTCTTGATCGCGGTGACTGTCTTTGGCTGTTCCTACTGAACTACAGCCTCTATCTTAGATGGATCAACTGATACACCATCTCTTGATATAACATGTCCCAAAAACAAGATCTGTGACAACCAAAAGTCACACTTGCTGAGCTTATCATATAACTCATGCTCCCGTAACGTCTGCAACACGATCCTGAGGTGCTTCTCATGCTCCTCCTTGGATCTCGAATACACCAATATGTCATCGATGAAGACGATAACAAACTGGTCCAAGTATGGCTTGAACACATCGTTCATCAAAGCCATGAAAGCAGCTGGAGCATTCGTCAATCCGACTGGCATGACCAAGAACTCATAATGGCCATATCGGGTACGAAATGCTGTCTTGGGTACATCTCCACTCCGAACCTTCAGCTGATGATACCCAGACCTTAGGTCAATCTTGGAAAAGACCTGTGCTCCCTGTAGCTGATCTAGTAAGTCGTCAATACGTGGAAGGGGGTATCTATTCTTGATGGTGGCCTTATTCAACAATCGATAGTCTATACACAGTCGGAGGCTCCCATCCTTCTTCCTCACAAACAGAATCGGTGCTCCCTAAGGTGAAACACTCGGTCGTATAAAACCCCTATCCAAGAGCTCCTGTAACTGTCACTTGAGCTCCTCCAGCTCAACTAAGGCCATGCGATAAGGTGGTCTCGAAATAGGCTCCGTACCAGGTACCAGATCTATACAGAACTCCATCTCCCTGTCTGGTGGTAACCCTGGCAATTCATCCGGGAAAACATCTGGGTACTCACTGACCACAGTGATATCTTCCAACTCTGGATGTGCCTTATCCATATCTACCACGTACGCAATGAAACCTTGATATGTTGAAGGTTTTCTAAATCAGAAATCATGTAATAATCATATCTATTCCTTTTATTTATCTTTATTAAACTTTACAACATATCTTGTAGGGTTAGGAAACATAACTGTCTTAGCGTAACAATCTAAAACAGCATGGTTTGCAGATAGCCAATCCATTCCTAATATTATATCAAAGTCACTTATACTTAGTAATATTAGATTGGCTGTCATCTCCTTATCCCGTACACTCAACTTGCAGTCATTATATACATATTCTACAACTTGACTACTATTCATAGGCGTACTGATTAACATCATCATACATAAACGTGTACGCTCTACATGTCTTGCTAATTTACATGCAAATGATGGCGATACAAAAGAATGCGTGGCACCAGGATCAATTAAAACATATGCTTCAATATCATAAATCAGGATGTTACCTCAAATCATATCCGATGAAGCATCAGCTGTTCCCTAGTCCAAAGCATGTACTCGCCCTTGACCCATCACTTGTTTCCCTTTCTCCTCTGCCGTCGCTCTACCTCTCTGAGCAGACGTACCAGCTGGGGTTCTATCATACTCCATGCCCATCTGTGGTGCAGTCACATATGGCGCTGAGCACTCTCTAGCCAGATGCCCCTGTTTCCTACATCGGAAACATACCATAGCACCCTGTGAACACGGTCTATCTCCATGTGATCTACCGCATCTTTTGCACTAATCTGTAGCAGGTCTCTGTCCTCCTATGACAATGCCCTTTGCTGGGGCTACAGTCGAATAAGCAGGAGGTCTAGCATATCTATCTCATGTCCCCTCTATCCGTGATCTCTTACCGAAGGATCTCTTTCCCCCTCGATAACTAAAATCTCTAGCTGGCCTCTTCTTCTGCAAGTCTTGGCTACAGCTAAACTTCCCAAACTCGGAAGCATTCCTCTCATAGTCCTGCTCGCATAGTTGCGCCCTGCGCACTGCCTCCTCATAAGTCACTATGTCTAATGGGACCAACTTGGACCGTAGCACCGATCTCAACCCGTCGATAAACCTGTGGACCTTCCTGGTCTCACTGTACATAGTATCCGGGTCGTATCTTCTTAGGGATAGGAATCGAGTCTCATACTCGTCCACAGATACACTCCCCTGGTTGAGTCTCAAAAACTCTGCCTGTAACTTCCGCTGTGCGGTGTCAGGGATAAACTGCCTCCTAAAGGCCTCCCGAAATATATCCCAAGTGATATCTGTGTGTCGGGATCTCAATATAGGTCGGGTGGACTTCAACCAATGCTCTGCGGCTCCCTTCAGTAGGAACGCAGCAAACGCGACCATCTCCGAGGTCGTGCACTCGAAGAATCCGTAGAGCTTCTCTAGCTCTGCCAACCACTCCTCCGCAGCTACGGGGTTCTTGACCCCACTAAATGATGGAGGTCTAAACTTCTGGAACTCCCTCAACCGATGCAAGTCACATCCATATCCTAATCCACTGCCACCCGAAACCGGTGGGGGTGTAGGAGTATCTACTGTCCTCTGTGCATCAACTGTCTGCGTAGGTGTATCAGGGGCAACTGCCTCTCCTGTAGCAGCTCCTGCCTCCTGTCTCTGCCTACCTGGCATCGTTTGTGCCAGTATCTCAATAATAGTCTCGAGACCACGCTCTAATCTCGTGAAGCGTGTCTCGGCACACTCGGGTGCCTCAGTAGCACCTGCAGTCTCATGCGTAGGTAATGGCCTGGCAGCGGCTCGTCCCTCGGGTCTCTCTCCCCGGCCTCGAGCCCTACCTCTCATACCTCTACCACTACGCGTATTTGCCATATAGGCAAAGTTCCTGCATTCATAATAGTGAATCAGTCCATTTCCTATCTGGTATACACAGTTATATCTAAACACAGCACAGTACTATGGGCACGTACACTTTCCTATTTTCTAACACCGACTCACATCAGACCAACCTCTGCTCTGATACCATCCTGTCAGGACCCCAGTTTCAATCCTTGACTTTAACCAAAAACCACAATAAATTTTTCTCATTTTTAACTTACCTTTCCTCTCTTCACTGGTTAGGCTGTGATTCGATGTCAGAGTCTTCACTTACCATAATATCCATTCTCTTACATACATGTCAATATATTAATTCTGACTGTAGTTGCTTTTATTATACATGTAAGATTTTATAAAATCTAATACAATTACATTTACATTCCCCATAATATATAACGTATACATCACTGTGCTGTTTCTATGTTTAGATACACAACTGTACATAATAAGTATACCTGACGAATCGATAGGAACTAGCAGTGGACTCTGGGACACTCTTCCACGATAACTCTCACTCTACTGACGCTCTGTAGAGAGATGTAAAAAAAAGGGGTGAGCATAACACGCTCAGTAAGGAAATCAGGCAAGCAAGTAGATATCCACACTATCTACTCAAAATAGTGCTATGCCTTGAAAACATTATTTCCTTAACTCACTTTAAAAGCATGTCTTGAAATATAATATATATACTTGTACAGAATAAATCCCATGTACAGAAATCATGCTTTATTTCTCAAATATAGGCATGTAGTGCAAAACAATGCATTGCATATAAATCATGCCTTTATGTAAATCATGCCATGTATATTTAAATCACAATAAATATGGCATCAAATGATTCACAACACAAATCGGAGTCCGACCCATCCCTCAGGTCTGTCCGCAGTTTAAATCAGTCAATCGATGTGATATATCATGTGAGACTCTGTGGTAAATGCAAATAGTATCCTGGATTATGATCAAATCCGAAAAGTGATCCCATGCGACACAGTACTCGGTGTGCGGCAATCACTGCTGTAACGGGAGGATGGTCAGTCCAATGTCAACCACCAGCTACGTAACACATGGTACAGCGTACACCTCGTGCCACTCAGACACGATACAAAGTACACCCGTGGACCCTCACAGCCAGGGTCTTTAGCCCTCGAAACCATGGAAACCCTCATAGCCAGGGTCTTTAGCCCTCGAAACCATGGAAATAAGTATACCACGTCTATATCAACCTCATGCGGATATCCTCTCTAGCTATGACACACAGTCACACAAGGACTCAGGCATGGGTTTCAACATGTATTACATATCACATACAGTGTGCGTCTTGAGTGCGACTCACAGTCGTTACTCCGCTCAAACACTGTTTCACATCATAAAACTCAACTCTAGTGCGAGTAAACCTCCAGCAACTAGGTCAATGCATAGTTTATGTATCAAATCAAGTACGAGCAATAGCTCCCAGTACTATGCTATGCACAATATCAAAATCAAGTATGAGCAATAGCTCCCAGTACTATGTCATGTATAAACCATGAAGAATCGAGTACGAGCCAATCGCTCCAGCACTCTGTCATGCATATATCATTCACAGCTGAGTACGAGTAAAACTCCAGTACTCTATCATGCATGTCATGAAAATCTAGTGCGTATCAAAATCCAGCACTAATGTTATGTGGAAAACATATGAATCCCAGTGCGAGCTGTGCTCTAGCATGATTCATTCTCACATAATATGATAGATGGCTATTTAAAAGGGATTGTTTACAAAATAGTAAAATCAGCACTAAAAGTGTGCTTAAGTCATATCAACCTTAAAATCATTCGCCCATCTATTTATTTTCATGCTAATAGCATTTAAACACTCACAATAGTATTTTCCATGCTTTTTGCAACTTCTCACAAAAGTTGTCTTTTTGACTAACTAGGGGCAAAATCGTAATTTGCCACTATCGGGTCGCAATAATTATTATTCACTTTCTCTGACCCTCAGAGTTTTTAAGTGAGTGTAGAAGCAGTTGAAAATACGTGTAGGTATCTCTAACTACTCGTAAAAGTCCCTTACCTCGGATCACGTCACGTGACCTCACCTCCTCGGTGCTGCTAATTCCCGCAGTCCGATCAGCTCTCAATGTAAACTCCGGAGCTGTAAATAACCATTCCTCAGGTTAATTATCATTTTCCTACTGTATTACACATTAATACAGTTTAATTTCCCTTAATGGGCCTTAAAAATCCTTAATGGGTCTTAATCCGTATTAAGCCCGTTTTCCACTTATTATTTCCCTTCATCAGGGTCTATCGACTCATTGGGCCTATCAATACCCATTGGGCTTTATTCCAAGCTCTTTGGATAGCCCGTATATCATTTACGACATTTAATTCAAAATTCCAATTATAATTCACTAAATACGGAATTTAATCCGAAATGCGTAAAATAAATCTTAAATACGCAATAATCACATAATTTATCGTAAATGAACTTTACTTACCCGAGAATATGCGATGGTACGTAAACCGAAGTTCGATCGGGCTTCCGTTCGGAATTTATCGTTGAACTGCACAATTTATTATATTTAACTCCGGGTCAATTTCCGATTAAATATAATTTAAATAAATTCATCGAAAATGGTCACTTTTGACCTCGTATCGACTTACCCGAAGTCCGGTGAAATCCCAAAAATTTTCCTTTTCCTTTTTCTTTCTTTTTCCTCTTTTTTCCCTTTTCTCCTTGGCTGAACCGGTCCGGTCCGGTTCAGCACAGAACCTTCCCCACTGAACCGCCGACCGGTTCAGGCATCCTTTGGCCGTGCCGACGTATTCCGGCCGGTTCCCGACGCATCACCACAGCAGTTCGGCGCGCCTAAGCCTGGGCAACACTCGGCTGGGCTCGATCGGGACCAATCACGGCCGGTGGCCGCCGGATTCCTTCTTTTCCTCCGCGGCTTCACCTCTTCGATTCGCCGGCGTCCGACGTCGGTGGAGGTCGTGATCGGTGCCGATGGGTGCGCACGGTGCCGGGCTTCCTTTTTCGACCGCTTGCCTGCCCGTGGGGTGGCCGGTGCTCGCCGTCCGGTGGTCTTCTCCCTCGGGTCGGCTTGCTTCCGTTTCTCTCCATTTTTTCTCTCTCCCCGCGTCCCAAATTCAGATTTCCCACTTTTTTTTTATAATATATATTTTTATTATTATTTTATTATAAAATAATAATAAAAATCGCAAAAATATCCCATAAATATCCCAAAAATATCTCCAAAAATCATATTAAATTCATTTAATCCGTAAATGAATTTATCAGTCCGATTTTACCTTTTCGGTATATTTTTTTCACTACTTTTGGGCTCATTTTTCGAGGTAAAAATTTCGATAAATTTTATTAAATTTATATCTTGATCAATTGGGCTTGAAATTAAATATTTTCCTCGATTTTGATCAAGATTCCTCAATTTCATATTTTTAATGAAATTGTCTTATCGAAATTATACTGAATTTCAGTCATTTGACCGTTTTACCCCTGCACTCGTTCGGGAATTAACTTAACCCTTATCTCGCTGTTATGTAGCTTACATGCATTTTTAATTTCTCAAATAGTCGATTGCATGATAGTAAATACTCTTCTTATGATTCAACTATAATTACATAGTGTTCATACACATAGGAATCATAAGGAAATAAGCTACAAAAATCCGGGTCTGACAGCATATCATCTCACTGTGACACACAGTCTATAGGAGGCTCTAACACGGCTATATGCATGTCATATAAATCCCTGTGCGAGCAAAGCTCTAGCACTGCTCCATGCATATTCATGATATCTAAAATCTCGTGCGAGCGAAGCTTTAGTACGGTGTCATAAAAATTAGTAAAATCTGCGTACGAGTAACACTCTAGTTTGACTTTAAAATGAGTTATAAATCCATATAAAATCACATACAAGCAATGCTCCAGCACGAATGAATGCTCAAGTAAATCAAAAGTTAGTATGAGCAACGCTCTAGTATGGCTTGTGCATAAATATATCACATCTCGTGCGAGTTACACTCCAGCACGGCTTTTTTGCAGTATCATATCAAAACAGGATACGAGCTAAGCTCCAGCACCTCACATGCAATTCAAATAATTAAAACTAGTGCGAGCAAACGCTCCAGCACCTGTTTATGCATATAAAGTCAAAATAAGTCAAAACATTCAAAACAGGGTGAGAGCTAGGCTCTAGCACCTCTCATGCAATTCACAAGAGTAAAATCAGTGCGAGCATTCGCTCTAGCACATTTCATGCATATGATGTCACACAAGTCGGTGTAAGCAATTGCCCAAGCACATTTTATGCACAATCACAAACTCAGGTATAGTGCGAGCTATGCGCCAGCACTATCTGTTTCCATTTAAACTTGATAGTTGGCTCATTTTTCAAATTTTTCATTTAAATCTAAATAACACTTACGTAGTGTTATATTGTGAAATTTATGCAATTACTGGCCAATCTATCGATTTGCTTTGCTTAAAAACCAAGAAAATTCCTTAAATCAGAAAATTCCTTAAATCATGCATTTCAGGCATGTCATGTTTTCACCATCCTTAGGTGAATTTCCCTCAATAGGGGTAAAATATTCTTTTCCTATTTCGAGTCCTTAAAATCTTTACACCATTTCTAGGACCTTAATACATATTCAGTGTATACATACATATTCATTGTATGCAAAAACTATTAAGATACACGTAGCTACCTCTAGCTACTCACACAATTCCCTTACCTCATTTTTCTGTACAGTATGACCTTTCCACTGATGACTCATCACGCTGTCCGATTTGCTCCCAATCCAATCTCTGGAACTGCGTATAAATGTTCATCAGGTCAAATACAATATAATTAATTGTATTTCATATTTTCTGGTCTTAATTTTAATCATTGGGCCCGTTTACCCATATTGGGCCCGATTATACCATAATGGGCCTTAATCGGCCTTAAGCCCATTTTTCATTTTCTATTTATATTATCAAGGCCATTGGGCTCATTGGACCCATCAGTATTTATTGAACCTCATTCTAAATTCTCGAATAGCTCAATTAATTATTTATGACAATTTATCTCTAATTCCAGAATATAATTCATTTTATGCGAAAATTAAATCCGTAATTTATGCGGTAAATTTTTAACACGCATAACGATGTAAGTTGTCATAAATAAGGGTTACTTACCCAAGATTCCATGATAGTACGCAAATCGAAGCTGACTCAAGCTCTCGTTTGACGCTAATTGTCAAGCTACACAATTAAATATTATTTTGGGTCAATTTTTAGTCGGATAGTAATCAAATTAAATATTTCAAAATTTAAATTAGTCAATTTCGACACTTACCGACTTACCCATAGCTCGATTGCATCACTGAGATTTTTTTCCAATTTTTTCACTTTTTCTTTTTCCCATTTTCTCTTTCTTTTCCTCCTTTTCTAGCTGAACGGTTTGGTCCAGTTCAACCCGATTTAGATCGGTTCAATCTAGTCAGTTTAGTTCGGTTCAGCCGGTTCAGGGCTTCGCCGGTCGGTTCTCCGTCGGCTTCCATCGCTAGCTGCTCCACGGGGTCATCCGACTCACGGATCTGGGGTCGATTTCGTCCGAAGTGGTCGAAAAGTGGCCAGTCCGGCCCTTCTCCCTCGGTGTGGGTACCGTTTCTTTCCTTCGTCGTTGACAACATTGCCGGCCGTTTTACTGGTCGGTGCTGCCACCAATCGCGTCGTCTATGCCCGAGGAACGCTCGGCTGGTGGTAGCCGGGCCTGAATTGACGCCGGTCGTCGAGAAATTCTCCTTTCCTCTCTCGGCGTCTCTCTCTCTCTCCGTTCACCGCCGTTCGTCGGTTGCTTTGGTCTCTGGTACCGGTGGTGGCCACCTCCAGGCTGGCTCCCTAGGTACCTTGCCTGGGCCGCCGCCGGTCGCTCCGTTCGGTGAGCAGAGGGCTCGGCTTCCATTTTTGTTTCTTCAAAAATCGTCTTTCGCGATTTTCTTATTTTTTTTATAATTTATTTTTATTATTATTTTATTTATTATTTTATTATTAAAATCCAAAAATATCTTAAAAATTCTTATTTAATTCATTTAATCCATAAATGAATTTATCGATCTTATTTTGTCTTTTCGGTATATTTTTCAAATATTTTCTGGATAATTTTTCGATGTGAAAATTTCGATTAATTTCTCTAAATTCATATCTTAATCAATTTAACCCGTAATTTAATTATTTCTTCGTTATTGATCAAGATTTCTCAATCCCATATTTTTAATTAAATTTTCTTGTCACGATAAATACCGAATTTTGATCTTTTGACCGTTTTACCCTTGCACGTGTACGAGAATACCATTTCAATCCTTCATTTGATCTTTTCTCATTTCGTGTTTTAAATAAAATCGGGTCTTACAATCTCCCCCACTTAAGAAATTTGGTCCTCCAAATTAGAACAAAGTCAAATAGGTCCATAAACAACTCCGAGTACGTCTATAGCATCATACTCTTTAATTCTCATGTGACTTTTTCCGAAGTGTAATACTACCAACGGACTTTGACTAGGGAGATCATCTTAAACCTCAACATTTTCTCCTTCAGTCTAAAACCCGAATCAATTTTTCAACATACATTATACTTTCATTGAGCTAAGCTGTTGGAGCTCATATCCGATCACATATGTTGGGTCCAGATATTATTTTCGAAGCATCAAAAGATGGGACACATTGTGGATGCCTGCTTATTCAAGTGGTAATGCCAACCTACAGGCCTTATCTCCCACTTTGTCCAATCTCTCAAAGGATTCCAACTAACGAAACTCAATTTGCGTTCTTTTTGAATCTCGTTATGTCCTTATGCTATGTCCTAAGGGCATGTAACTTCCGACAATACTGATTCACCCTCGGTGAATTCCAATGGTTTTTGTCTCTTGTTAGCATAGTCTTTCTGTCTGCTCTAAGGTTTTCTTAATCTTTCGCAATTTAATTGAACATCCTCAGAGGTTTGTCTTACCAATTCGGAAACAATTCTCTATATGTCACCCACTTCTTATCTAAATCGGGGAATAACCCCTACAGCCATACTATGCCGCATATAAAGTCATCCCGATAATCGAGTGACAACTGTCATTATTGGCGAATTCGATTAGTAACAAATTATCATCTCAGGAGCTTATAAAATCAATGGCACATGCTCTCATCATATCCTCTAGAACTTGTACAGTCCTTTCTGACTGACCATCTGTCTGAGGACAGAAAGCTGTGCTAACACTCAATCGTATTCTCATAGCTTTAAAAAAATATTCCCAGAAGTGGGAAGCGAAGCGTGAATCCATATTTGGTACCATGCTCACTGGAACGCTACATAATGTTCCACAATTTTCCTTACACATAACTTCACTAATGCACTCAGAGTATTTGGGGATTTCATAACCAGAAGGTGGGTACACTTAATCAATCTATCGACTATTAGCCAGATAGCCTCGTGATTCATCCGGGTCTTCTGTAACCCATCACGAAATTCATGGTAACTTGCTCTCATTTTCGTGTCGATATAGGTAGAGGCTGCAATAATCCTGCAGACTTCTTGTACTCTACCTTACTCTGCTGACATACGAGACACTTTTCCACAATCTCTACAATGTCTTTTTTTTTCATATCTAAACACCAATACCCTTTTTCAGAGATTCTGATATATTTATTACTTCTCGGATGTATTGTATATCCCGAAGAGTAAGCTTCTGTCAATAACACTATATCATCAACTGTGGTCCTGAGGAGCACTTATACTGTCTCTGAACCTCTGTAAGTCATCATCACTCACTGTGAACTCTGTCACTATACCCTTCTGAATCTGACCCACACTATCGATACTATGCTGATCAAACGTTAAGCCTGGAAAATCTGGTCACTCAAATCCGGTTCTAACCTCAGGCTAGCTGTCACAAAATCACCGTCATCATCAGAAGGGATCACATCACTACTAAGGCTCACAACTGCTCTAGCAGCTCACGCTCCCTGACCATCATTGGTAATACCATCCCGAGGCTCTTTCTGCTCAAGGCATCAGCCATTACATTAGCCTTTCCTAGGTGGTATAATGTTAAAAATCATAATCCTTAGAAGCTCTAACCCTCTTGGTTATCACATATTCTACTCTTTCTGTGAAAACAGATACTCGAGGCTTTTACGATCAGTGCATACCTGAAATTTCTTACCATTTAAGTGGTGGCGCCATACGTTTAGTGTAAACTCTACGACTGCCAACTCTAAATCATGGGTTGGATAGTTTCTCTCATAGTTCTAGAACTATCTGGATCCATAAACGACTATCTTCCCATTTTACATCAATGCATAGCCTAATCCTTATTTTGAGGTATCCTTATACACTGAGAACCTCTTGAGCTATTGGGTATGGTGAGAATAATTACGGTGGTCAGTTTATTACTTCAATATACCAAAACTCACCGAAGCTACTTTCATACTTATCATCCTACTGACATACAATCTTTTTCAAACAAGATGTGTCAACTGAGCAGCCCATTTCGAGAAACTCTCAACAGCTCATCTGTAAGATAGTTTCCTGTTGCTACTCATGCTCTTCCCTGGGCTTCGAATACATCGAAATATCATCGCTAAAGATGACAACCAATCGATCCAGGTAAGGTTTAAATACCTCATCGTAGTTGAGTTCCACTAAATATTTCAATCACCCATATCCTTGACCTATGTACACATAAACGTATAATGTCATTTTGAAATCGTCTCTATTCAAGATACTAACCCACGTCATTTCTTTTTTCTTATATTTACAACTTTTATAAAATTTTAATTTTTTTAAACCTTTATGATTAATCGAATTCTATATTTCTTTATCGTACGAGCAAAGGTACCCAAATTTTAAATGTATTTTACGACTGTCGATTTCAATTTATAGGTTAGTGTGCGCTTCTAGACGCTGTCAAGTCTTCAGGTGGGGAGCCTTATGCTTGATCGCAATTCATATTCACTACATATCGCTTAATCCAAATTACTTTACATATCAAAGATATCCTTACCTTGCATACACCTCTTATTCCAATATATCTCGTATTCAGGATCTATCACATCTCAAAACTTATCTCCTTTCATATATCACTTATAACAAACTCTTTCATTACTTGTTAAAACTTACAGTACACTTTTCAGGGGTGAAAACATCACTATCTTAGGATAGCAATCTGAACATCATAGTTTACAGCCGAATCAATCTATTCTCGAATATTATTTCAAATTATTCATATTCCATTGAATAAAATCGGCTGACATATCCTTTTTCCCCCTGCTTTCAACTTACAATCCCTATACCCTTATTCAGTTAGTGAAAATTAGCTAACCATCATCCTCATCTTGTCTAAGGGTACAGGCTTCACATATTTCACTAACTTATAAGCAACTAAAGGTGGTATGAATAAATGTGTGGCACCAGGATTAATTAAAATAATTATTTCATTATTTACAACCAGTGTGGTATCTTCCACCACATCTGATGAAACATTAAGTGTCCTGGTCCAAGGTATACACTCGCCCTCGTCCAACATTTTATTTTCGTGGTAACTACACACATCCTACACGGTTCCGTAGCACGTCGGGGTCCTCAAATCACAATACCCCTCGTAATTGTTGAAATTAGATACACTGGGGCCTTACCAACCATCTTACCCCGTGACACATCAGCTCTAAGCTTTTACCAAACTACCTTTTTCCCATTCTGATATCTCTGTCATTCTCTATTCTCTTCTGTCCCTATGTCGGCCCTTACTACCTTTTTCCAATCTCATAGGCGTGCAACTCATGATCTTATTCATACAACTGTAGTCTACGCACTGCCTCAGCATAGGTAGTGATATCTAACGAGGTCAATTAGACTCTAATTGACAATTTGAGCCCTTCCATGAACTTTCAGACATCCCGACTCTCACTGTTCATAGTGTCAGAGTCATATCTGGGCAGGTATATAAACTGAGATTCATACTCGTTAATAAACCAGTTCCTTTGGGTCAGAGTAAAGAATTTTATCTGTAATTTCCTTTAAGCAGTGTCCGAGATATTCTGTCATCGGAATACATCTAGAATTATGTTCTCATCCCCAATCTGGATGTCTAACTCTTAAGGTGGGTCGAACGGACTTCCACCAATGAGTAATTACATTTCTGATATATATGTGTAATTACATTTTAGATTTATTTTCATACAAAGTCATGAAATTTGACTTTATATCTCTAATATTTCTATATACATGTTCTAAAAAAATTTTACATAAGGTTTTATATGTCACGACCCAAATTACCTAAAAATCAGAGTTAATTGACACGCCCTAAAGGTATAGTCCGCAAGTGCACGGGTCGTACAAGTAATAATGGGATTTGAGTCTCGAGTTATCGTCCCACAGAGAAGTTGATCAGCCTAATTAACTGCCGGTTAATCTTACCTTAAGTATATCCTAGCAAATTATGAAATTTAAGTTGATGATCTACTAAGGCTAATTAAAAGTACTGAAAACAATAAACATAAATAAAGAAAATAAAACGGAGCTAAAAGTACTTACAAAGCTCCACGCAAGCAAATACAAACAAAAGATAATTAAAACAATTAAAATTAAATAACGCAATTAAACTAAAATGCACATATGAAAATAAAGAAATAAAATTAATTAAACTAAAATTAAACTATCCTAGAAATAAAATGTGAATGTAATTAAACTAACTAAGAAAATGCAATTTAAACCACTTGAAGTCTAATAAAATAAAAATCTACTTACCTAAAGAAATTCGTAAACATAACTCTAACTAAATGCTATAATAAAACAAAATATAACTAATGCATGATAAAAACTTTTTTTTTTTGGATTTTTCACATTAAAATGAAAACTTAAAATGCATAAAATGAGTTTATCTAAATTAATTTTAAGCACAACCCCTAATACGAGAATAAAAATTAATTAGTGACCTAATTAAATCTAAGTTAGACTAAGGAAGCAAAGAAACTATGACTAACATGCAAATTAGAAATCAACTACTTAAGCTAACTAATAAAATTGAAATTAATCTATATAAAAATGCATGCAAATTGAATTAAACAACTATAATGGGCTAGCTAAACGTGGCCTTAGACAATTGCAAAACTAGCAAAGTGGTCCCGAAAAGCTGGTATTGTTCCTTCCCTTCTCAAATTGTATTTCCAGGCAAGCTCGGGTATGTCCTCTGCTCAGGTCCTTCCTACACGATCTCGGTCTGCTTGGTCCTGCACCCTGTTGCAGTTCATGTGGCTGCTTCCAATTGCTGTCCTACCCGCGTACTGCAGAAGGTCATCAGAAGATCATCCTCATGCAACAATCTCATACTGGTAATCTGCATCAATTCCTACCAACAACCTACTCCGCGACATTTTTGCTTCTTTACTGGACTGCCACATTTAGCTACTGCCCACTGCTCCAGCAGTCCACTTACTACTGATGCATTAACCTTAACTCGTGCCTCACATAACCCAGCAAAAAAACAGTGAGCAATGCATATTAGAAACAATGCCAGGAGTGAACAGTACTATTACAACTAAATAGAGCCAAACAGAGTGTGCTGTTAATCACCGATTGCTGCCATGGTGCACTCATTCTATGTTCTACGATGAATGGTGACAGTAGGTAACAAAAAGTAAGGTGGAAATACTTAACTAAATAAAAGAAAGGCAAGAAGTGCAGTGATGAACACATACAAAACTGAGAAGCATAAATATATTCAGTTGAAAATAACAGAAGTTAGCGTTAATATGCAACAAAAGGGCAGCATGTGTGTAGTTCAATCAATGAAGCAAAAACCGAACCTTTCAAGGATACCAGCAATAAACTGAAGAGGAAGAAGAAACACTTAACAACAGAACATTGAAATGAGATTGTAAATAATTGTACTACACATAAACGAGAATCCAGTAACATTGGGTTCTTTCATTCCTTTCTCCAACCGAGGTTCCATATTGCCATTGATGTGGATAAATGTTAAGCGTTAACCCACATCTAAGCATCAAAACCAAAAGGCATGCACAAAGGAAGAGCTTGCCACCCGACTGCCCCAGAGAAAATCAAACCGAGAGCTAAAAAAATGACTTATCATGGTAACACTAAAATAAAGATCTGGGATTAAAACGGAAGCAAACAGTAGAGAAAATGGAAATGAAACTATTCATTAAAAAAACAAAGAACTAGAAATGAACAAAAACTTTGCATGAAAATGAAAGTTAACATGAATAGTAATCTAACAATGGTGGCTATCGAAAAAAGAAAAAGCTTAAAAACAATAAATCCTAAAATAAACCCTAAAACTATTCTACCCTAATTTACCTCTATTCTAACCAAGGCTACACCCTTTTCAATTGACATCTTTTTCTATTTATACACACACTTAGGGGTACAATTGTAATTTTTCCATCCTAGATGAGATGGCATTATTTGGCCACTTGTCTTCACACCATTGGCTCCTTGAAAAATAATATTTCCATGTCATCTGTCTTTTTGTCCAATTGGATGTGCTAGGCTCGTGTTATCCGCGTGGTCCAATCTCGATTTTAGCCCAATTTCGGTCTATTTTCTACCGAAATATTCAAAATCCATCCGGATTTAATTTATCTGCAAACATGAGAATTTTAATTAAATAAAGGGAATAATTAATAAAATAAATTAGGAATTTAAATAATTACTTAGGAAATTAAGCACAAATAATTCTAAAAATATAGAATTATCACACCCCCAAACTTGAGCTTTTGCTTATCCTCAAGCAAAACAAAATAACTGTTAAAATGACAAGTATTAAACACAATAATTTCCCCTATATTATCCTCAAAGAAAAAGTATAAACTATGATCTTAAAGATTCACAATTACAAGTCCAACATTCAAAATTATTCAATCATAAGTCCTAACCTAAATTGGAGTCCTCGTGAGTGTGTGTAAAATGTCAAAGTCACTTCACAGTATATTATCCGGATTAGATTATGCAAACACAGTGAATGCAAAGTTAATGACATGTGATCATTCCCATAAGTTTGCTTTTCACTTCTCTCTCCACTAATGTAGTCACACTTAATCAAAGATCAATAGGACTTCATTAAGCTTGTAATGTAAAGCTGGGGTTAAGGTATGATAAACTCAATTTAGGTTTAATTACCCCTTAACATGCATTACCTCTAGGATCTTAATGTAAGAGCTCATATTTATTTCCCCCAAACTTATTTCTTTAGCTAAACATTTTTCTTCTTTTTTTTTTTTAAATTCATACTCTTTCACTATCACTTAATACCCATATAGCTCACAATATATGCCAATGACTTTTCATGCTTTTGGGGTAAGGGATAGGAATAAAGTATTTAAGCTAAGGAAAATAACGCAGGTATATTTACAGAGAAAAGCTTATTTGGCCCAGATGGGTGACTAGGGGCAGAATATGTACAAGGAAGGCTAGAAAGGCTCAAACGATCTAAAGATTGCCTAAATCATCTCCCTAATCAAGTGTGATCTAATATTTCACCTCGAGATTAGATCAAAGAAATTCTAGAATATGATGCACAAAATCAATTGAACAAATGCAATCATATGTATACATAAGCTTTCTCTAAATAAATATATGGATTCATGACCTGACATGTGCATAGGATGAGGCAATCACAATCAGAATTAAGACAAATTCAAGAATTCAACTTCATGCTTTTCCTATAATCATGCTTCTCAGTCAATCAAAGTCAGATTAAATCATGGGGTCATATCATCGGAATATGAAAAAACTACATGCTAAGTACTAAATCATCCCAAAATCAAACAATTTAAGCTCAGATTTTCGAAAAAAAAAACAATTTTGAAAAAAATTTCAGTTTTGCCCAAATTTTCGAAAAATGCTCAAGTGATATCCCCTACCCCAAGCTTAAAGTGCACAATGTCCTCAGTGTGCAGATAATATAAATAATTAAGCTCAAGAACAGAGTACTCCCCTATTTTATGTTGATGAGCAACTGAAGCTTTTATTGAAAGCGTAAAACTTAGAAAATAAACCTGCAAAATAAACAAAAGAAAGAAACAACAGAAAAGAAAAAGAAAACGAAAAAGAACTATATACAAGGTGAAAAGAAAAACACAACCACTTCAAATGCAGCTGAAGAAAACAACACTTAGCAGTAGGGCGAAGAGTAGGAGGATTAGCCAGAATGGTGATAGAATTTTAACAGTTAAATCTTCCTTAGCTCTATCTACTTCCCTCATTCTTACAGATTTCATGTACTTAAGCCTTATATCCTCATTAATCTCTATCTTAAAACACTCTTGAGAGTCGTCAGGGAGCTTCAAAGGTTTGACAACATTAAACTTCACTTCCTGATCTTGCACTCTCATAGTCCACTCCCCCTTTTGCACATCAATTATCGTCCTACTAGTAGCTAGGAAAGGTCTGCCTAAAATAATGGGGACTTCCCTGTCTTCCTCCATATCTAGTACAATAAAATTTGCAGGGAAAATAAACTTGTCCACCTTTACTAAGACATCCTCAATGACCCCCTTTGGATATTTAATGGATCAATCTTCTAGCTGAAGGGTTACTGTAATGGGCTTGACATCCCCTATTCCTAACTTCTGATAGATAGACAAAGGCATTAGATTGATACTAGCTCCTAAATCACACAGGGCTCTACCAAAGAATAGATTTCCAATAGTGCATGGTATGGTAAAACTCCCGGGATCCTTGAGCTTTGGGGGTAATTTCCTCAAATTGCACTACATTCCCTAGTTAAGGCCACCATCTCATAATCTTCCAATCTTCTCTTCCTCGAGAGGATATCCTTTAAAAACTTCACATAACTTGGCATTTGCTCTAAGGCATCTATAAAGGAATGTTGATGTGAAGCTTCTTAAAAACCTCAAGAAATTTAGCAAATTGTTGTTCCAGTTTTTGATTTTGGAACCTCTGAGGAAAAGGTACTGGTGGTTTAACTAGAGGCAATGTAGTGGGAACCTGTGTAGAATCAGAGGACGAGCAAGACAATAAAGAAGAAGAAGGTATAGATGAAGAAGCACCTAGCTTTGTTTCCTTAGCAGCCCAATCCTGATGTTCCTACTCCTTCTGAGCTGCCTCTTTAGAACTTAAGGGTTTATCAACTATGGGCTGTTCAGGTGCAGACTTAACTTGTGGCTCATCTAGCTCTCTGCTACTCCTAAGGGTGATGGATCTAACATGTTCCTTACCCTCCCTTTGCTTAATAGGATTAACTTTAGTGTTACTAGGAAGGGTCTCTTGAGGACGTTGGCTAAGAGGACTAGCTGTTTGTCCAACCAAAACTTCTAAGTTCTTAATTGAGGTAGCTTGATTTTGCAGGATAGTCGTGAACATTTCCTCAAGCGAGGGCTTCTTCTCAGCTGTTGGTGCATGGTAATGTCGCGACTGCACAGGTTGTGGTGGTGGTGGTGGTGATGTTGGATGATGTGGTGGATGGTATGGAAATTGCGGCTGTGGTGGTGCCTGAATAGGTGGAGCTTGAAAACTAGAGAGTCCAACAGGTCTAGAGCTTGAAGTTTGCCCTTGGTTTTAGCTCCAGGAGAAGTTAGGATGGTTCCTCCACCCTGGATTATAGGTGTTTGAAAAAAGGGTTGTTATGTTGCGTTTGAGAAGGGGTAACATACTGAACCAATTCTAAGTTGGGCGGACACATATCTACAGAGTGGGTACCACTTCACAGCTCGCAGGAAAGAAAAGACTTTGGATAGAATAAATCGGATTAGGACTGGTGGGAGGATTATGTTGGGTACTGAACGACTCTACCTTCTTCGTAAGGTGAGCGATTTGAGAGGTCAAGGTAGACAGTGTGTCTAGCTCATAAATACCCGTCAACTTCTTTGGCAATTGCCTCTCCGAGGACCATAGATAGTTGTTAGCCGCCATCTTTTCTAACAACTCGTAAGCTTCCTCCTCTGTTTTGCACATCAGGGCTCCACCCGCAGCAGCGTCAACAATGATCCTATTTGGGCTTGTAAGTCTGTTGTAGAAGGTTTGGACTTGCAACCACAAAGGTAGGCCATGGTGAGGGCACTTCCTAAGAAGCTCCTTATATCATTCCCATGCTTCGTAAAGAGTTTCAGAGTCGTACTGAGCAAAGGAAGATATATTACTACGAAGTTGGGCCATTTTAGAGGGAGGGAAAAACTTAGATAGAAATTGATGGGCTAACTCGTCCCATGTAGAAATGGATCCTAGAGGCAGGGAGGTTAACCAGTGTCTCGCTCTATCCCTAAGTGAGAAGGGGAATAATCTAAGCCTAAGCGCATCATCAGATAATCCATTATGTTTGAAGGTGTTACATAAGTCCAGGAATTGCCCAAGGTGAGCATGTGGGTCATCGTGTGGAAGCCCACTGAACTGTAGAGAAGTTTGGATCATCTGGAGGATTACGGGCTTAATTTCGAAGTTATTTGTAGGGACAGCTGGTGGCCTAATGCCGGAATAATATCCTCCAATCGTCGGCATTGCATAATCTCCAACGGTTCTGATTTCCCTATTTTCGGCCATGGTGAATTGCGGCGGAGCTATAAATTTCCTAGAATCCTTTCGATTTTTTTTCTAAGAGTGCGTTCAATTTCAGGATCAAGAGGAAAGCAATCAAAACTTCTGGCTCTACGCATGCAATCATCAGAAAGTCCTTAAATTTTTTTTTTTTAATTTTTAGATTTTTCAATTTTTTTATTTTAATTTTTCAACTCAGTAATCTAGATTAAACTTCTAAATATTTACACCTTAAATATTCACAAGCTATAATTACACCTAAGCATAATTTCACCGATATTAATTAATGACTAATTAAAACTTCCCCAGCAACGGCGCCAAAAACTTGACATGCCCTAAAGGTATAGTCCGCAAGTGCACGGGTCGTACAAGTAATAATGGGATTTGAGTGCCGAGTTATCGTCCCACAGAGAAGTTGATCAGCCTAATTAACTACCAGTTAATCTTACCCTAAGTATATGTCACGACCCGAATTACCTTAAAAATCAGAGTAAATTTTTTTTTCACTTATTATTTAATTCTTACCTTTCTCTCGTCGTGACCATCCTACAACACAGTTGGGCTATGATTCGGTGTTAGTCACCTCTCACTATTACCAATCCATTTCCATAATCATATATCAGAGTCTACTATCCTTTTGACTTTAAATAAACACATACCCAATGGTATTTGCATGACTCTACATCCCCGACATCATATCCATTTACAGTACTGTGCATTACATATTTAGATACAAAACCATACAAATGTGTATACCTGTCTCTCGATGGGAAGCAGCAAGCAGCGGATATTAAGCATGCAAGTCCTCAGCCACTCAATAATTATTACAAGTACTCTGAAAAGATGGGAAAATAAGGGGGGTGAGCAAACCACACGCTCAGTAAGGCAATTATGCAAGTAAGTAGATAGCTCCACTATCTACATGCTCATAATGCCATGCCCTTAAATCCATTTCTTTTCATTTAAAATTACACGCACAAAGTCATGCATATTCAATGCCATAGTTTATCCAAAACTATTTGTGCATATATAAATCATGTAACTCATGCATTCAAAGCATTTTATGTGACATCATTAAATCATATTAAGCATGAATTTAATCAAGATCATGCAGTCTTTCATGTCATGTAAGACAATTCAAGGTTTTCAAATGAAAGCATGGAAAACACATCATGCCACTGCATTTAAATCAATTCATTTAAAACGCAGTATAAAATAACCCCTCTGGGTCAATCATCTCAAAACTCATAAAACAATTCGTTATATTTCATTATAAAACTTGAGTTATAAAACCACCCTTCTTTCAGGGTCACATATCATAAAATCATCTGAAATCATCAAATCATCAAATCGGGGGCCTGACCCCTCCTTCGGGTCTACCCTGGTCTAACAGACCACAAGTTATATCATGTGAGACAATAAGGTAATTATCAGTAACATCGAGGACTATGGCCATATCCTAGTGATCCCTGGCAACACGGTACCTAGTGTGCGGGGTATCACACCTGAAACGGGAGGTGGGTCGTCCTACCCGCCAGAACAGCATAACACCAGGATTGCGAGGGCAAGGCTTGCTGCCTCGTGGCTAATGCCACTCCACTCCAACAATCCCCACGGTACAGCGTACTCCGCGTGACATACACGGTACAAAGTACTCCGTGAACCCAAGCTCAGTCAGGGGTGCCTGTAATAGGTCTTATCCACCCATATCATCTGTCTCAGAATGCACGTGTGAGCATATCATCTCACTGTGACACACAGTCTACAGGAGGCTCCAACACGGCTATATGCATGTAATATAAATCCCTGTGCGAGCGAAACTCAAGCACGGCTCCATGCATATTCATGATATCTGAAAATCTCGTGCGAGGGAAGCTCTAGCACGGTTTCATAAAAATCAGTGAAATCTGCGTACGAGCAGCGCTCCAGTACGACTTAAACTGATTTTAATTTCATGTAAATTCCACGTACGAGCAACGCTCTAGTACGGATATGTATATAAATTCAGTGAAAACCTCGTACGAGAAAAACTCCAGTACGACATTCAAATGAATTATGAAAACCATGTAAAACTTTGTGCGAGCAATGCTCCAGCACAAATGAATGCTCAAGTAAATCAAATCTCGTGCGAGTTACACTCCAGCACGGCTTTATGCATAATTAAATCAAATCTCGTGCGAGATTCACTCCAGCACGGCTTTATGCAATATCAAATCAAAACAGGATGCGAGCTAAGCTCCAGCATCTCTCATGCATGTCAAATCATTAAAACTAGTGCGAGCAATCGCTCCAGCACTATTTTATGCATACCACGTTAAAACAAATCAAGACATGTCAAAACAGAGTGCGAGCTAGGCTCCAGCAGCTCTCATTTCACAATAATAAAAATCAGTGCGAGCACCATGCTCTAGCACATTTCATGCATATGATGTCACACAAGTCGGTGCGAGCAACTGCTCAAGCACATTTATGCACATTCACAAACGCAGATATAGTGCGAACTACGTGTCGGCACTACCTGTTTCCATATAAACTTGATAGTTGGCCTCTTTTCCAAAGAAATTTCATTTAAATATTAATAACACCTACGTAGTGTTAATTTGGGAAACTTATGCAATTATTGGCCAATCTATCGATTTACTTTGATTAAAACCAATCAAATCTTTAATTCGGAAAATTCCTTAAATCATGCATTTCATGCATGTCATGCTTTCACCATCCTTAGGTGAACTTCCCTCAATAGGGGTAAAATAGTCTTTTCACCTATTTCGATCCTCAAAATTATTTAAACCACTTTTAGGATCTTTATACATCATCAAGGCATACATACATATTCAGTGTACAGAACACTATTAAAATACGCGTAGCTACCTCTAGCTACTCACACAATTCCCTTACCTCATTTATCTGTACAGTCTGACCTTTCCTCTGATGACTCGTCACGCAGTCCGATTTGCTCTGAATCCAATTCAAATCTCCGGCACTGCGGATACATATTCATCAGGTCAATTACAATACAATTAATTGTATTCACAATTTTCTGGGCTTAATTTAAATCATTGGGCCTGTTTTCCCATATTGGGCCCGATTGCACCTTAATGGGCCTTAATCGGCCTTAAGCCCGTTTACCAAAATTTATCGAGGCCTATTGGGCTCATTGGGCCATCAGTATTTATTTAGCCTCATTCTAAATTCTCAGATATCTCAATTTAATATTTACGACAATTTATCCAATTTTCCAGAATTTAATTCATTTATGCGGAAATTAAATCCATAATTTATGCGTTAAATATCAATCACGCATAATGATGAAAAATTGTCGTAAATAAGGGTTACTTACCCGAGATTCCATGATAGTATGTGAATCGAGGCTGTCTCGAGCTCTCGATTGATGCCAATTGTCGAGCTACACAATTAAATATATTTTCGGGTAAACTTTCAGTCGATTATTTATCAAATTAAATATTCCGAAAATTAAATCGGTCAATTCGACCGCTTACCGACTTACCCGAAGCTCGATTGCATCACTGGAATTTTCCCCAATTTTTTCTCTTTTTCTTTTTCCCTTTTTCTTCCTTTTTTCCCTCTCTTTTTGGCTGAACCGGTCCGGTCCGGTTCAACCCGGTTCGGACCGCCGGTTCGGTCTGGTCCGGTTCGGCCGGTTCTGTCCGGTTCGGCCGGTCCAATCTCCCTTTGGTCGTGCCGGCGCCGTCCGGCCGGTTCCCGGCATGATTTCGGTGCCAATCGGCGCGCAATCGTCTGGGCTCCCTAAATCGGGCCTCAGCTGGGGTCGAATCAGCCCCATCGCCGACGAATCGGGGTTCTCTCCCCCGCGATCTTCTCCTCCGTTTTCGACGTTTTCCGGCCACCTCGCCGCGCGTCTGGGCTGCTGGAGGTTCGCCCGGTGCTGGGCTGCGCTCGTCGGTCCTCGCCGGCCCCTCAGCTCCGCCGGTGGTCGTCGGATCGGACGATCTCCTCGGTTTCGCCTTTCGCGTTTCTTCTTCTCTGTTTCTGTTTCAGACTTTCGTTTCGTTTCTTTTTTTTTTTAAATTATTATTTTTTTTTTATTTATTTATAATTAACTTTTAATATTATTTTATTCAATAAAATAATATTAAAATGCATAAATATCCTTAAAAAAAATTATATTTAATTCATTTAATCTGTAAATAATTTTCTCAGTCCGATTTTACCTTTCCGGTATATTTTTCGATTATTTTCGGGATTATTTTTCAATACAAAAATTTCGATTTATCCCAATAAATTCATATCTTGATCAATTTAACCCGAAATTTAATTATTTCTTCATCATTGATCAAGATTTCTCATTCTCATATTTTTAATTAAATTTTCTTGTCTCGATTAATACCGAATTTTGGTCTTTTGACCATTTTGCCCTTGCACATATTCGGGAATGCCATTTAAGTCCTTTTTGCATTTTTAAATGCACTCGAAAATATTGGGTCTTACAATCTCCCCCACTTAAAAAAATTTGGTCCTCCAAATTAGAACCAAGTAATATGAGTCCAGAAATAACTCCGGTTACATCTATCATATCATATACAGTCATCCTCAAGTGACTTTCTCCGGAGTGTAATACTATCATCATACTTAACTAGGGAGATCATTTCAAACCTCAACACTTTGTCCTTAAGTTTAATGCCCGAATCGATTCCTCCAATCATACGTTATATTTGCATTGAGCTAAATTGTTGGAGCTCATATCTGATCACATATACTGGGTCCGGATAGTATTTCTTAAGCATCAAAAGATAAGACACATAGTGGATGCCTGCTTATTCAAGTGGTAACGCCAACCTACAGGTCTTACCTCCCACTTTGTCCAATATCTCTATCCGAATCTTGTTACGTCCTTAAGACAAGAAACTGCCAACATAATGATTCACCCTCGGTGAATTCCAATGATTTCCTGTCTCTTGTCAGCATAGGCTTTTCTATCTGCTCTGAGGTGTTCTTAATTTCTCATAAATCAACTGAACATGCTCAGAGGTTAATCTTACAAATTAGGGAACAATTCTCTATCTGTCACCCACTTCTCTTATCAAAGTCAGGGAACAACTCCCTACGGCCATATAATGCCGAATATAATCCCATCCCGATACTCAAGTGACAACTATCATCACTGGCGAATTTGATTAGTAGCAACTGATCATCCCAGGAGCTCATAAAATCAATGGCACACGCTCTCATCACATCCTCCAGAACCTGTACAGTCCTCTCTGACTGACCATCTGTCTGAGGGTGGAAGCTGTGCTAACACACAATCAGGGTCCCATAGCTTCAAAAAAACATATTCCCAGAAGTGGAAAGTGAAGCGGGAATCCCTATCTGATACCATGCTCACTGGAACGCTACCTCATGTATCACAATTTTCCATACACATAAATCCGCCTACGCACTCAGAGTATCTCGGGATTTCATAACCAGAAGGTGGGTAAACTTAATCAATCTATCAACTATCACCTAGATAGCCTCGAGATTCATTCGGGTCCTCTGTAACCCATACGAAATCCATGGTAACTTGTTCCCATTTCCGTGTCAATATAGGTAGAGGCTGCAATAACCCTGCAACTTCTTTTACTCTACCTTACTCTGCTGACATACGAGACACTTTTTCGCAATTCTCTACAATATCTCTTTTCATATCTGACCACCAATACCCTTTTCAGAGATTCAAATATATTTATTATTTCTCGGATGCACTGTATATCCCGAAAAGTGAGCTTCTGACAATAATACTGTATCATCAACTGTGGTCCTGGGGAGCACTTATACTATCTCTGAACCTCTGTCAGTCATCATCACTCTCTGTGAACTCTGTCACTATACCCTTCTGAATCTGACCCATACCATCGACACCTTGTCGATCATCACGCTAAGCCTGGCAAATCCGGTCACACAAATCCGGTTCTAACCTCAGGCTAGCTGTCATAAAATCACCGTCATCATCAAGAAGGGATCACATCACTACTGAGGTTCACAACTGCTCTAGCAGCTCTCGCTCCCTGACCATCTTATGTGATACCATCCCGAGGCTCTTTCTGCTCAAGGCATCAACCATTACATTAGCCTTTCCTGGGTGGTACAATATTCACAATCATAATTCTTAGAAGCTCTAACCCTCATGGTTATCTCATTTTCTACTCTTTCTGTGAAAACAGATATTCGGGGCTTTTACGATCAGTGCATACCCGAAATTTCTTACCATATAAGTGGTGAAGCCATACTTTCAGTGTAATCGCTACGGCTGCCAACTCTAAATCATGGGTCAGATAGTTTCTGTCATGGTCCTTGAATTATTTGGATCTATATACGACTATCTTCCCATTTTACATCAATACACAGCCCAATCCTTATTTGGAGGTATCCATACACACTGAAACCTCTTGAGCTGTTGGTTATAGTGAGAATACTTATGGTGGTCAGTTCATTACTCCAATATACCAAAACTCATTGAAGCTATTTTCATACTTATCATAACACTCGTATGAAATCTTTTCCCGAATGAGACGTGTCAACTGAGCAACTCATTTCAAGAAACTCATAACACCTTGTCTGTAAGACAGTTTCCTGTTGCTACTCATTCTCTTCCCTGGACTTCGAATACATCATAATATCATCACTAAAGATGACAACCAATCGGTCCAGGTAAGGTTTAAATACCTTAACGTAGTTGAGTTCCACTCAATATTTCAATTTTTCATATACTTGACCTATGTACGCATAAACGTACAATGTCATTTCGAAATAGCTTTCGTTCAAGATACTAGCTCACGTCATTTCTTTCCTCTTATATTGACGGCTTTTTTTTTATAAAATTTTAATTTTTAAACTTTCATGATTAATCAAGTTCTATATTTCTTTATCGTACCAGCAAAGGTACCCAAATTTTAATGTATATATTATGACCGTCGAATTCAATCTATAGATTATGCGTGCGCTTCCAGACGCTGTCAAATCTTCAGGCAGGGAAGTATTTTAAAATACCTTTATTAACCCTAAGATTTGACCACATACTGGGTGTAAATTTATCCACCCCTTATCCTTGGTCGCAATTCATATTCACTACTTATCGCTTAATCCAATTTACTTTGCATATCGAAGATATCCTTACCTTGCATACATATCTTATTCCAATATATCTCCTTTAATATATCACTTATAACTAACTCTTTCATTATTTGTTAAAACTTACATTACACCTTTCAGTGATGTTTTCACCCATATTTTCAACTTACAAACTCTATACCCATATTCAGTTAGTGAAATTCAACTAACTATCATCCTCTTGCCTAAGGGTACAGGCTTCACATCTTTCACTCGCTTATAAGCAATTGAAGGCGATATGAATAAATGCGTGGCACCAGGATCAATTAAAATAATTATTTCATTATTCACAACCAGTGTGGTATCTTCCACCACATCCAATGAAATATCAGTAGTGTCCTGGTCCAAGGCATACACTCGCCCTCGTCCAACATCTTATTTTCGTGATAACTACCACACATCTTACACTGTTCACACTGCTACTCTGTTATACTGTTTACAATGCTCCGTAGCAGGTTGCGATCCTCAAATCATAATACCCCTCAATAGTGTTAAAATTAGATATACTGGGGTTTATCAATCAACTTACCCCGTGATTTATCAACTCTAAGCTTTTACCAATTACCTTTTTTTTTTTTCCGTTCTGACATCTCTGTCATTCTCTATTCTCTTTTTGTCTCAATTTCAGCCCTTACTACCTTTCTCAATCTCAGAGGCGTGCAACTCATGATCTTATTTAACACAACTGTAGTCTGCGCACTGCCTCGGCATAGGTAGTGATATCTAACAGGCCAATCGGACTCTAATTGATAATCTGAGTCCTTCCATGAACTTTCAGACATATTGACTCTCACTGTTCATCATGTTCGAGTCACATCTGCCCAGAAATATAAACTGAGTATCATACTCGTCAATCAACATGTTCCTCTGGGTCAGAGTAAATAATGTTATTTGTAATTTCCTTTAAAACAATATCCGGGATATTCTGTCACCGGAATACATTTCGAATTATTTTTCATGTCCAATTTGGATGTCGAAATCTTCAAATGGGTCGAGCGAACTTCAATTAATGTTCCGACTCGCCCTCATATATACCCTGAGCAATTAGCTCATAATATTCCCCACACTCCGCTCCAACCTCGTGAAGCGTATCTCAATACTGTCTGATCTCTCTGTCAGACTCTATCCGATCTCTCTATCAGACTCTGTGGAGCATGCTCTATATCAGCCTCCACGTCATTCTCATCTCGAGTCTCATGTGGCGACTCAGTACAACTCTCGGGCCTACCTCTACGGCCTCGAGCTCGTGTACTCGCCTCTCAACCATAGCGGCTATCAGTCAATGAGTCTATACTTGCATTTAAAACCAAATTCTTAGCTGCACTTCCATCTCGATATACACAATTGTATCTAAACAATACACAGTACATGGGGATGTAAACTTCCTTAACCACTAACACCGACTCATATCAGGCCAACTCAAGCTCTGATACCATTAACCCTGTCACGACCCGAATTACCTTAAAAATCAGAGTAAATTTTTTTTTCACTTATTATTTAATTCTTACCTTTCTCTCGTCGTGACCATCCTACAACACAGTTGGGCTATGATTCGGTGTTAGTCACCTCTCACTATTACCAATCCATTTCCATAATCATATATCAGAGTCTACTATCCTTTTGACTTTAAATAAACACATACCCAATGGTATTTGCATGACTCTACATCCCCGACATCATATCCATTTACAGTACTGTGCATTACATATTTAGATACAAAACCATACAAATGTGTATACCTGTCTCTCGATGGGAAGCAGCAAGCAGCGGATATTAAGCATGCAAGTCCTCAGCCGCTCAATAATTATTACAAGTACTCTGAAAAGATGGGAAAATAAGGGGGGTGAGCAAACCACACGCTCAGTAAGGCAATTATGCAAGTAAGTAGATAGCTCCACTATCTACATGCTCATAATGCCATGCCCTTAAATCCATTTCTTTTCATTTAAAATTACACGCACAAAGTCATGCATATTCAATGCCATAGTTTATCCAAAACTATTTGTGCATATATAAATCATGTAACTCATGCATTCAAAGCATTTTATGTGACATCATTAAATCATATTAAGCATGAATTTAATCAAGATCATGCAGTCTTTCATGTCATGTAAGACAATTCAAGGTTTTCAAATGAAAGCATGGAAAACACATCATGCCACTGCATTTAAATCAATTCATTTAAAACGCAGTATAAAATAACCCCTCTGGGTCAATCATCTCAAAACTCATAAAACAATTCGTTATATTTCATTATAAAACTTGAGTTATAAAACCACCCTTCTTTCAGGGTCACATATCATAAAATCATCTGAAATCATCAAATCATCAAATCGGGGGCCTGACCCCTCTTTCGGGTCTACCCTGGTCTAACAGACCACAAGTTATATCATGTGAGACAATAAGGTAATTATCAGTAACATCGAGGACTATGGCCATATCCTAGTGATCCCTGGCAACACGGTACCTAGTGTGCGGGGTATCACACCTGAAACGGGAGGTGGGTCGTCCTACCCGCCAGAACAGCATAACACCAGGATTGCGAGGGCAAGGCTTGCTGCCTCGTGGCTAATGCCACTCCACTCCAACAATCCCCACGGTACAGCGTACTCCGCGTGACATACACGGTACAAAGTACTCCGTGAACCCAAGCTCAGTCAGGGGTGCCTGTAATAGGTCTTATCCACCCATATCATCTGTCTCAGAATGCACGTGTGAGCATATCATCTCACTGTGACACACAGTCTACAGGAGGCTCCAACACGGCTATATGCATGTAATATAAATCCCTGTGCGAGCGAAACTCAAGCACGGCTCCATGCATATTCATGATATCTGAAAATCTCGTGCGAGGGAAGCTCTAGCACGGTTTCATAAAAATCAGTGAAATCTGCGTACGAACAGCGCTCCAGTACGACTTAAACTGATTTTAATTTCATGTAAATTCCACGTACGAGCAACGCTCTAGTACGGATATGTATATAAATTCAGTGAAAACCTCGTACGAGAAAAACTCCAGTACGACATTCAAATGAATTATGAAAACCATGTAAAACTTTGTGCGAGCAATGCTCCAGCACAAATGAATGCTCAAGTAAATCAAATCTCGTGCGAGTTACACTCCAGCACGGCTTTATGCATAATTAAATCAAATCTCGTGCGAGATTCACTCCAGCACGGCTTTATGCAATATCAAATCAAAACAGGATGCGAGCTAAGCTCCAGCATCTCTCATGCATGTCAAATCATTAAAACTAGTGCGAGCAATCGCTCCAGCACTATTTTATGCATACCACGTTAAAACAAATCAAGACATGTCAAAACAGAGTGCGAGCTAGGCTCCAGCAGCTCTCATTTCACAATAATAAAAATCAGTGCGAGCACCATGCTCTAGCACATTTCATGCATATGATGTCACACAAGTCGGTGCGAGCAACTGCTCAAGCACATTTATGCACATTCACAAACGCAGATATAGTGCGAACTACGTGTCGGCACTACCTGTTTCCATATAAACTTGATAGTTGGCCTCTTTTCCAAAGAAATTTCATTTAAATATTAATAACACCTACGTAGTGTTAATTTGGGAAACTTATGCAATTATTGGCCAATCTATCGATTTACTTTGATTAAAACCAATCAAATCTTTAATTCGGAAAATTCCTTAAATCATGCATTTCATGCATGTCATGCTTTCACCATCCTTAGGTGAACTTCCCTCAATAGGGGTAAAATAGTCTTTTCACCTATTTCGATCCTCAAAATTATTTAAACCACTTTTAGGATCTTTATACATCATCAAGGCATACATACATATTCAGTGTACAGAACACTATTAAAATACGCGTAGCTACCTCTAGCTACTCACACAATTCCCTTACCTCATTTATCTGTACAGTCTGACCTTTCCTCTGATGACTCGTCACGCAGTCCGATTTGCTCTGAATCCAATTCAAATCTCCGGCACTGCGGATACATATTCATCAGGTCAATTACAATACAATTAATTGTATTCACAATTTTCTGGGCTTAATTTAAATCATTGGGCCTGTTTTCCCATATTGGGCCCGATTGCACCTTAATGGGCCTTAATCGGCCTTAAGCCCGTTTACCAAAATTTATCGAGGCCTATTGGGCTCATTGGGCCATCAGTATTTATTTAGCCTCATTCTAAATTCTCAGATATCTCAATTTAATATTTACGACAATTTATCCAATTTTCCAGAATTTAATTCATTTATGCGAAAATTAAATCCATAATTTATGCGTTAAATATCAATCACGCATAATGATGAAAAATTGTCGTAAATAAGGGTTACTTACCCGAGATTCCATGATAGTATGTGAATCGAGGCTGTCTCGAGCTCTCGATTGATGCCAATTGTCGAGCTACACAATTAAATATATTTTCGGGTAAACTTTCAGTCGATTATTTATCAAATTAAATATTCCAAAAATTAAATCGGTCAATTCGACCGCTTACCGACTTACCCGAAGCTCGATTGCATCACTGGAATTTTCCCCAATTTTTTCTCTTTTTCTTTTTCCCTTTTTCTTCCTTTTTTCCCTCTCTTTTTGGCTGAACCGGTCCGGTCCGGTTCAACCCGGTTCGGACCGTCGGTTCGGTCTGGTCCGGTTCGGCCGGTTCTGTCCGGTTCGGCCGGTCCAATCTCCCTTTGGTCGTGCCGGCGCCGTCCGGCCGGTTCCCGGCATGATTTCGGTGCCAATCGGCGCGCAATCGTCTGGGCTCCCTAAATCGGGCCTCAGCTGGGGTCGAATCAGCCCCATCGCCGGCGAATCGGGGTTCTCTCCCCCGCGATCTTCTCCTCCGTTTCCGACGTTTTCCGGCCACCTCGCCGCGCGTCTGGGCTGCTGGAGGTTCGCCCGGTGCTGGGCTGCGCTCGTCGGTCCTCGCCGGCCCCTCAGCTCCGCCGGTGGTCGTCGGATCGGACGATCTCCTCGGTTTCGCCTTTCGCGTTTCTTCTTCTCTGTTTCTGTTTCAGACTTTCGTTTCGTTTCTTTTTTTTTTTAAATTATTATTTTTTTTTATTTATTTATAATTAACTTTTAATATTATTTTATTCAATAAAATAATATTAAAATGCATAAATATCCTTAAAAAAAATTATATTTAATTCATTTAATCTGTAAATAATTTTCTCAGTCCGATTTTACCTTTCCGGTATATTTTTCGATTATTTTCGGGATTATTTTTCAATACAAAAATTTCGATTTATCCCAATAAATTCATATCTTGATCAATTTAACCCGAAATTTAATTATTTCTTCATCATTGATCAAGATTTCTCATTCTCATATTTTTAATTAAATTTTCTTGTCTCGATTAATACCGAATTTTGGTCTTTTGACCATTTTGCCCTTGCACATATTCGGGAATGCCATTTAAGTCCTTTTTGCATTTTTAAATGCACTCGAAAATATTGGGTCTTACAGTATATCCTAGCAAATTATGAAATTTAAGTTGATTATCTACTAAGGCTAATTAAAAGTACTGAAAACAATAAACATAAATAAAGAAAATAAAACTCAGCTAACAGTACTTACAAAGCTCCACGCAAGCAAATACCTACAAAAGATAATTAAAATTAAATAACACAATTAAACTAAAATGCACGTATAAAAATAAAGAAACAAAATTAATTAAACTAAAATTAAACTATCCTAGAAATAAAATGTGAATGTAATTAAACTAACTAAGAAAATGCAATTTAAACCACTTGAAGTCTAATAAAATAAAAATCTACTTACCTAAAGAAATTCTTAAACTTAACTCTAACTAAATGCTACAATAAAACAAAATCTAACTAATGCATGATAAAAACTATTTTTTTTTTGGATTTTTCACATTAAAATGAAAACTTAAAATGCATAAAATGAGTTCATCTAAATTAATTTTAAGCACAACCCCTAATACTAGAATAAAAATTAATTAGTACCTAATTAAATCTAAGTTAAACTAAGGAAACAAAGAAACTATGACTAACATGCAAATTAGAAATCAACTACTTAAGCTAACTAATAAAATTGAAATTAATCTATATAAAAATGCATGCAAATTGAATTAAACAACTACAATGGGCTAGCCAAACGTGGCCTTAGACAATTGCAAAACCACCAAAGTGGTCCCGAAAAGCTGGTACTATTCATTCCCTTCTCAAATTGTATTTCCAGACATGCTCGGGTATATCCTCTGCTCAGGTCCTTCCTACACGATCTCGGTCTGCTTGGTCCTGTACCTTGCTGCAGTTCGTGTGGCTGCTTCCAGTTGCTGTCCTGCCCGCGTACTGCAGTAGGTCATCAGAAGATTATCCTCATGCAGCAATCTCGTACCGATAATCTGCAACAATTCCTACCAGCAACCTACTCCGCGACATTTTTGCTTCTGTACAGGACTGCCACATTTAGCTGTTGCCCGCTGCTCCAGCAGTCCACTTACTACTGATGCATTAACCTCAACCCGTGCCTCACATAACCCAACAAAAAACAGAGAGCAATGCAGATTATAAACAATGCCAGAAGTGAATAGTACTATTGCATCTAAAGAGAGCCAAACAGAGTGTGCTGTTAATCACCGATTGCAGCCATGGTGCACTCATTCCATGTTCTACGATGAATGGTGACAGTAGGTACAAAAAGCAAGGTGGAAATACTTAACTAAATAAAAGAAAGACAGGAAGTGCAGTGATGAACAAATGCAAAATCGAGAAGCATAAATATATTCAGTAGAAAATAACAGAAGTTAGCGTTAATATGCAGTAAAAGGGCAGCATGTGTGTAGTTCAATCAATGAAGCACAAACCAAACCTTTCAAGGATACCAGCAATAAACCGAAGAGGAAGACGCAACACTTAACAACAGAACATTAAAATGAGTTTACAAATAATTATACTGCACATAAACGAGAATCCAGTAGCATTGGGTTCTTTCATTCCTTTCTCCAACTGAGGTTCCACATTGCCATTGATGTGGATAAATGTTAAGCATTAACCCACATCAAAGTATCAAAACCAAAAGGCATACACAAAGGAAGAGCTTGCCACCCGACTGCCCTAGAGAAAATCAAACCGAGAGCTAAAAAAAATGACTTATCATGGTAACACTAAAATAAAGATCTGGGATTGAAACGGAATCAAACAGTAAAGAAAATGGAAATGAAACTATTCATTAAAAAAACAAAGAACTAGAAATGAACAAAAACTTTGCATGAAAATAAAAGTTAACATGAATAGTAATCTAACAATGGTGGCTATCGAAAAAAGAAAAAACTTAAAAACAATAAATCCTAAAATAAACCCTAAAACTATTCTACCCTAATTTACCTCTATTCTAACCTAGGCTACACCCTTTTCAATTGACATCTTTTTCTATTTATGCACACACTTAGGGGTACAATTGTAATTTTTCATCCTAGATGAGTTGGCATTGTTTGGCCACTTGTCTTCACACCATTGGCTCCTTGAAAAATAATATTTCCATGTCATCTATCTTTTTGTCCAATTGGATGTGCTAGGCTCGTGTTGTTCGCGTGATCCAATCTCGATTTTAGCCCAATTTCGGTCCATTTTCTACCGAAATATTCAAAATTCATCCGGATTTAATTTATCTGCAAACATGAGAATTTTAATTAAATAAAGGGGATAATTAACAAAATAAATTAGGGATTTAAAAAATTAATTATGAAATTAAGCACAAATAATTCAAAAAATATAGAATTATCACACCCCCAAACATGAGCTTTTGCTTGTCCTCAAGCAAAACAAAATAATTGTTGAAATGACAAGTACTAAACACAATAATTTTCCCAATATTATCCTCAAAGAAAAAGTACAGACTATCATCTTAAAGATTCCCAATTACAAGTCCAACATTCAAAATTATTCAATCATAAGTCCTAACCTAAATTGGACTCCTCGTGAGTGTGTGAAAAATGTCAAAGTCACTTCACAGTACATTATCCGGATTAGATTATGCAAACACATTGAATGCAAAGTTAATGACATGTGATCATTCCCATAAGTTTGCTTTTCACTTCTCTCTCCACTAATGTAGTCACACTTAATCAAAGATCAATAGGACTTCATTAAGCTTGTAATGTAAGGTTGGGGTTAAGGTATGATAAAGTCAATTAGGTTTAATTACCCCTTAACATGCATTACCTCTAGGATCTTAATGTAAGAGCTCAAATTTATTTCCCCCAAACTTATTTCTTTTGCTAAACATTTTTTTTAATTTTTCTTCTTTCTTCTTTCTTCTTTTCTTTATTTTTTTTTGAATACATACTCTTTCACTATCACTTAATACCCATATAGCTCACAATATATCCCAATGACTTTTCATGCTTTTGGGGTAAGGGATTGTAAGACCCGAATTTAATTAAAATACGAAAATTAAATAAGAAAAGATGAAGGAGTATTTGTGAAGGGAAGTCGGGTTAAATTAATCTCGAACATGTGTAAGGGCAAAACGGTCAAAAGACCGAAAGTCGGAGTAAATTCGATAAGAAAATTTAATTAAAAATATGGATTTAAGAAATCTTGGTCAATAAAAGTGAAATAAATTTATTTCGGGTTAAATTGATCAAGATATTAATTTATTGAAATTAACCGGGATTAATTGGAATTTTTAGTTCGAAAAAATAATCCCGAAAATAATCGAAAATATACCGAAAAGTCACCCGGGACAATATCCCGAAAATACGGGGAAATTATACCCGAAAAAGAGGTTAAAATATAATAAATAAATTAAATAAAATTAAATTAATTAATTTAGAATTAAATAATAATTTTAAGGATATTTTAAGGGATAGTGTAATAATTAAAATAAATAATAATAATAATAAAATTAATAAAAAAAATGAATCTGAAACAAAAAAAAAGGGAAGAGAGAGAGAGAGTGGTCGGGGAGAGAGAAAGAAAAACGGAGGCAATTGACTGAAAAGCCCGACGAGCTGTCCGACGGCCGATGACCGGGCCAAGGGTCGAAAATGGAAGAGGGGACGCCGGTGAGCACGATGGTACCGGCGGTGCAGCCAACCGACGCCGGAGGAGGCCGAAATCGGGAGGAGAAGCCGCGGGGAAAGAGAAGGCCACCGGCGGCGAACGGCGCCGATTCAGGCCCGATCGACCACCACCGAAGCTTCCCCAGGCACCGGTGAGTCGATTGGTGGCAGCCCCGACCGGCAAAACTGCCGGCAAACGCCGGAGACGACGGAGGAAAGGAAATGGGTCCGACGACCGAGGTAGAACAGCCAGACCGACCACTTTCCGGCGACGTTGAGTGAAGCCGAGGCCAGATTCGAGACGCGGACAGCCTTGCGGAGCTACTGGCGGTGGAAGCCGACGGAGAACCGGCCAAACCGGGGTGAACCTGCGGTCTGAACCGGTCCGAACCGGACTGAACCGGTTCAGCCAAAAAGAGGAGGAAAAAAGGAAGAAAAAAGGGAAAAAGAAAGAGAAAAAAATTGGGAAAAATTCCGGTGATGCAATCGAGCTTCGGGTAAGTCGATAAGCGGTCAAATTGACCCAATTTAAATTTGGAATATTTTATTTAATTAATTATCGACTGAAAGTTTACCCGGAAAATATATTTAATTGTGTAGCTCGACGATTGGCATCCACCGAGGGCTCGAGACAGCCTCGATTTACGGACTAGCATGGAATCTCGGGTAAGTGACCCCTATTTACGATAATTTTCTCGTTATGCGTGATATTGATTTAATTTCCGCATAAATTGAATTAAATTATGGAAATTTAGATTAATTGTCGTAAATATTAAATTTAGCTATTCAAGAATTAGAACGAGGCCCGATAAATTATTGGTGGGCCCAATAAGCCCAATAGGCCTCGATAAAGTGAGAATTTAGTGGAAAACGAGCTTAAGGCCGATTAAGGCCCATTAAGGTGCAATCGGGCCCAATAGGGGTAAATGGGCCCAACGATCTAAATTAAGCCCAGAAAATATTAAATACAATTAAATTGTACAATATCTGACCTGAGGAATAATTATACGCAGTTCCGGGCATTTGATTTGGAGCATATCGGACTGCGCGACGAGACAACATTGGAAAAGAAAAGGTCAGACTCTACGGAAAAATAAGGTAAGGGAATTCTGCGGACTGCTAGAGGTAACTTTACGTAATTTTAAATTCATACGCAGTCCTTTAAAATTAACTGAAGGGTCTAGAGGTCGAAGAACAATTTTAGTGCCCCGAATGGGCAAAATTACTAAAATACCCTTGTTAAGGGTAGAATCTAAAAATTTAGAAAAAATTGGAAGGAGCAAGGACAAGAGGTTCCTGCTCGTTCTGGAGGTATTTCAACACATGCATGAGTAGGCTGGCTCACTTTTAAAGAAAAATGCATAGCATTGCATATCTTAAACGATGTGATTTCTGTGAAAACTATTTTGAGGTAACTGAGCCGCCTACGTGTTTTATTTACATGTGACGTGCTAGAGCTCAGCTCGCACGATGTTTGATTTGTGTGATGCATGCATTAGTGCTGGAGCGAGAGCTCGCACTAGAGTTTTACATGCATAGGTGCTGGAGTCCAACTCGCACCAGACTTGTATACATATATATATGATTTTCGTGACAGGGTGCTAGAGTCTAACTCGCACCATATTTTTATGTGATTTTTGAGACAGGGTGTTGGAGCTTCGCTCGCACCAGCTTCTCATATGGTTTGCATACAGAGTGCTAGAGCTTAGCTCGCACTAGTTTTATTTGATTTACTGACAGTGTTAGAGCACCGCTCGCACTACTTTTCTGAGATCATACGATAAGCCGTGCTTGGAGCATCGGGTAGACTGTGTGTCACCGATTAAATAGGCTCGCACGTGCGTTTTGAGACATGGCAATGAGTATTGAGAAACAAAACCTCTCTGTGGGAAGCAGGCCATTGGGCTGGAGTACCTAGAGTGATATGGGTCCATGGAGTACGATGTACCGTGCAAGTAGCATGGAGTACGATGTACCGTGGGGTATCTTCGGATACGGTATCTTTGTGATACAGGGTATCTTCGGATACGGTATCTTTGTGATACGGGGTATCTTTGTGATACGGTATCTTTGTGATACGGGGTATCTTTGTGATACGGTATCTTTGTGATACGGGGTATCTTCGGATACGGCATCTTCGGATGCGTGAGATCGGATAAGACTGACTGGTTGGATTGACCCACCTCCCGGGCAGTTCCCGATCAGGGTGAGACCTCGTACACTGGGATCCGTGAAGCTAGAGGGACTCACGAGGACATATTGGCCAGTCCTGGTTATTACCGATATACAGTATTGCCTAGTCTCGTATCTTGTATATATATATACGTATGTTTTCGATATTGATGCTTTTGAGAGACTCAATTTCCATGGTTTTGTGTGAGTCAGGATCACCCGAAGGAGGGGTCGAGTCCTGACTTCATTGTAAAATTTTAAATGGGAAAGAAATGATTTAAAATGAATTGCATGTTGAATTTTTCGTGCAACTTGATTTACATAACATCATGACGCATATCATTTGTTTTAAAATGTGTGGAGAAAGGGTGGTTTATGCATGTCACCACGTTCATGTAGGTAGTAAGGTTACCTACTTGTTCGTAGGATTGCCTTACTGAGCTTGATGTGCTCACCCCTTTCATTTTCTCCCATAGATAATCTCCAGTTGAAGTCGCGACGACTCAGTACTGCATTCCGGATATCCGCTGCTACCCATCGACATAAGGTATATATACACTTGAACATATTGTATCTACATAAGCATAGCACAGTAACATGTTTGTAAGTAACTTTAGGGGATGTATAAATAATATGAACAATTATAAATGACTGGAGAATAAATAAGTTAGATGGTAATTGAATGGTGGGACTGGCATTGACGCACAGCCCAATTTTAGTGGAGTGTTGGTCACGATTCGAGAACAGGTAAGAATTTAAGTAAGGAAATAAATAAAACGCGAAAAATTCACTCTGATTTTTGGGTAGTTTGGGTCGTGACATATAAAGGTGGTATCAGAGCACAATTGGTCTGATGTGTGTCAGTGTCAGTAATTAGGAATTACATCCCCGTGTTACTGTGCTTGGTTAGATACAATAGTGTATATCGAGATGGGTTTTGACTAAGAAATGGTTGAGAATGCAGGAATGCCTAATGTGAGTCGCGTTGAATGAGATAGTGCACGAGGCAGAGGTCGTAGAGGTAGACCTGAGTCTGCTAAGTCGTGCTGAGTTTGACTATGAGAATCATGATGAGATTGAAATGGAGGCTAATGTTAAACATGCCCCACAGAGTCCGACAGAGAGATCGGACAGTATTGAGACACGCTTCGCGAGATTGGAGCGGAGTGTGGAGATTATTTTGAGGAGCTAATTGCTCAGATTATGTATGAGATCAGAGGGCGCAGCGGAGCATTGGTGGAAACCCGCTCGACCCATCTTAAGCGTTGATATGAGAAATATTTTGGGATGTATTCCGGTGACAGGATATCCCGGACATGATTTAAAGGAAATTATAGATAAAGGTCCTTACTCTGACCCAAAAGGAATTGATTTATTGACGAGTATGAAAAACTCAGTTATATTCTTGGACAGATATTACCTCGACACTATGAACAGTGATAGTCGAGATGTCTAAAAGTCCACGAAATGACTCGACTTTCAGTTAGAGTCTGATTGGCCCGTGAGATATTACCTATACCGAGGTAGTGCGGAGATTTACAGTTGGGTAAATAAGAATATGAATCGCACGCCTCTGAGATTGGGAAAGGTAATGAGGGCTGAAATAGAGACAGAAAGAGAATCGAGAAATGACAGAGATGTCAAAATGGGAAAATGGAAATTGGTTAAAGATTAGATTTGATGAGTTATGGGCTGAGATAATTGGTAAGGCCCTAGTGCATCCAATTTTGGCACTGTTGAGGGGCATTGTGATTAGAGGACCCCGACCTACTACGAAGCAGTGTAGCAGTGTAAGCACTGTAAGCAGTGTGAAATGTGTGGTGGATACCACAGAAGGAGGGTCTATATCTACACTGTATTGATGAAAATGGCCGTTAAGTGTGGTAAGACGGACCATTGATTTTGATTGCTCAGAGTTGAGCGAGATCACCCCACAGAAAAAGTAAAGAGACAGAGAAAAATTTCGTTGGTATAGTTGCAACGAAAAGGGAGTTAATAGCCGAAAAGAAAAAGGAAAGTAGGCTGTTGGACGAAGACGAGAGGATGTCTTGGACCAGGACACTATTGATGTTTCATGGATGTGGTGTAAGATACCACACTTGTTATGAATAATGAAGCACATATGTTCATTAATCCTGGTGTCACACATTTATTCATACCGCCTTCATTCGCTTATAAGTGAGTAAAAGGCATGAATGCCTACATCATTGGGCACAATACTGATAGATGAGTACCCCAATGGAGGAAGATTAATTAACGGAATACTGATATAGAGATTTTAAGTAATAAAAAGGAGTGCAACAGATGAATTTACAGGAGGAAGGGATTGTACTCACAGAATGAATAAAGACAAGAGTTTTATTATAATTAAGACGCAAAGGAGAAAATCTTTAAGATAAGGTAGATTCTAAATACAAGACGTATTGGAGTAAGAGGCGTATGCTAGGTAAGAACATCCTTACGATATGAAGTAATTGGGATTAAGCAATTAGTAAGGAATATAAACTATAACCAAGGATAAAGATGGGTATAACCATAACCAGTAGTTGTGGTTAAGTCTGAGGGCTAAAAAAGGTATTTTAAAATACCTCCCCGCCTGAAGACTTGACAGCGTCTAGATATATATATATATATATATAACCTATAACGAGAAGTCGATCGTCATAATAAATGTCTTTAGCATTAGGATACCTCTACTAAGACGAAAACAATATTAAAATTCGACAAAATCATAAAGGTTAACATAGTAAAATTTAATAAGAGCCGTTAAGATAAGAAAAGGAAATGACGCAGGTTAGTACCTGAAAACGTAAGCGATTTTGAAGGATCTTATACGCTTATGCGTAAATAAGTCAAGGGTTGGACCGAATTGTAATCAGCAGTATCGGTGATATGCTGGGTGTAGTTAAAGCCTAGGGCGATTTATAAGTAACGATTGGAAAATTTCTTTTGCAATGGGTTGCTGCAAGTTCTAAAAGGATTTACCTTGTTGACACGTTTAACTAAGAAACGTGGTCTCAGAAAGAGATGATAAATAAGATTATTGTTGTGACGTGAATTTGGCGTGATGAAGTATGAACTGACCACCGTGATTAATTTCACCATACCCAACAGCTCAAGAGGTTCTCAGTGAGTATGAATACCTCGAAATAATGAATGAGCTGTGTATTGATGTATAATGGGAAGATAGTCAATTTTGGAGTCAGACAACTCCTTGATCACGAAATAAACTATCTGACCCATGATTTAAAGTTGGCAACAGTATTTGTACCGAGGATATGGTACTATTAGGTACACGATGAGGAATTATGGATATGCACTGATCATAGAGCCCGAGTATCTGTTTTCACAGAAAGGGGCGAATATGAAAATACATATTGGGTTAGAGCTTCTGAGAGATTTTGATTTATGAGAATTGTACCACCCAGGAAAGGCTAATGTGATGGCTGATGCTTTGAGCAGAAAGAGCCTCGGAATGGTATTACATTATGATGGTCAGGGAGCGTGAGCTGCTAGATGCAGTTGTGAACCTCAGTATTGATGTGATCCCTTCTGATGATGACAGTGATTGGTATGACTATGTGACGGCTAGCCTGATGATTAGAACTGGATGAGAGTGCCCAGATTTACCAGGCTTAGCGTGATGATAGACCGGATGTCGATAGTTTGGGTCTGATTCAGAAGGGTACAGTGATAGAGTTCACAGTGGGTGATGATGAGTTATTGAGGATTCAGAGACAGTATGGGTGCTCCCCAGGACCACAATTGATGAGATAGTAATGTTGTCAGAAGCTCACTCTTCGGGATATACAGTGCATACGGAAAGTAATGATTATATATCGAAATCTCGATAAGGGTATTGGTGGTCAGATGTGGAAAGACACATGGTAGAGGTTGTGAAAAGTGCCTAGTGTGTCAGCAGAGTAAGGTAGAGTGTTAAAAGTCTGCAGAGTTATTGCAGCACCTACCTATATCGACACGGCACGAAAAATGAGAACAAGTCTCCATGAATTTTATGAAGGGTTACAGAGAACCCAGGTGAATTACGAGGCTATTTGGATGATAGCCGACAGAATGACTAAGTCCACCCACCTTCTGGTTACGAAATCCCCAGATACTCAGAGTGTGTATGAGGATTTATGTATAAGAAAGATTATGGAACATTATGTAGCGTTCCAGTGAGCATGATATCATATAGGGATTCCCGCTTCACTTTCTACTTCAGGGAATATTTTAAGGAAGCTATGGGAACCCGACTGAGTATTAGCACAGCTTTCCACCCTCAGACAAATGGTCAGTCAGAGAGGACTGTACAAGTTCTGGAGGATCCGATGAAAGCGTGTGCCATTGATTTTATAAGCTCCTGGAATGATCAGTTGATTTCTAATTGAAGTCGCCAATAACGACAATTGGCAATTGAGTATCGGGATAACAAGATATGAGGCAAAGTATGACTGTAGGGGTTGTTCCCCAAATTTGATAAGAAAAAGTGGGTGACAGATATGATCATTTTCGACTTTGGATAATAAGTCTCTGAGATTGGTTAGTTAAGGATGAGAGATTAAGAACACCTCAGAGCAGATAGGCAAGTATTGGAATTCACCCTTGGTGAATTAATATGATTAAAATGTTTATTGTCCTAAGAGAATAAGGACATAGCGAGCTTTTGGAAGAAGGTAAATTGAGATACGCTGGATTGAATATTTTAAGAGATTGGACAAGTGGGAGATAAGACCTGTAGGTGACATTTCCACTTGAATAAGCAGGCACCCACAATGTGTCCCACTTTTGATGCTTCGGCAATACTATCCAGATCCAGCAGAGATGACAGGATATGAACTCCAAAAGTTCAGTTTAATGAATATATAAATATAAGTGTATTGATAAGTCGATTCGGGCATTAAACAGGAAAGAGACAGTATTGAGGTTGAAGATCTCCCTAATTAAAGTCCTTTGATAGTAATACACTCCGGAGAAGGTCACATAAGAATTTAAGAGTATGATACGATCGATGTACCCGGAGTTGTATATGGACTCATATGAATTGGTTCTAATTTGGAGGACCAAATTCCTTAAGTGGGGGAGAGTTGTAAGACTCGAATTTAATTAAAATACGAAAATTAAATAAGAAAAGATGAAGGAGTATTTGTGAAGGGAAGTCGGGTTAAATTAATCCCGAACACGTGTAAGGGTAAAACGGTCAAAAGACCGAAAGCCGGAGTAAATTCGATAAGGAAATTTAATTAAAAATATGGATTTAAGAAATCTTGGTCAATAAAAGTGAAATAAATTTATTTCGGGTTAAATTGATCAAGATATTAATTTATTGAAATTAACCGGGATTAATTGGAATTTTTAGTTCGGAAAAATAATCCCGAAAATAATCGAAAAATATATCGAAACGTCACCCGGGACAATATCCCAAAAATACGGGGAAATTATACCCGAAAAAGAGGTTAAAATATAATAAATAAATTAAATAAAATTAAATTAATTAATTTAGAATTAAATAATAATTTTAAGGATATTTTAAGGGATATTTTGGATTTTTATAGAGTATTTTAAGGAATAGTGTAATAATTAAAATAAATAATAATAATAATAAAATTAATAAAAAAAATGAATCTGAAACAAAAAAAAAGGGAAGAGAGAGAGAGTGGTCGGGGAGAGAGAAAGAAAAACGGAGGCAATTGATCGAAAAGCCCGACGAGCTGTCCGGCGACCGATGATCGGGCCAAGGGTCGAAAATGGAAGAGGGGACGCCGGTGAGCACGATGGTACCGGCGGTGCAGCCAACCGACGCCGGAGGAGGCCGAAATCGGGAGGAGAAGCCGCGGGGAAAGAGAAGGCCACCGACGGCGAACGGCGCCGATTCAGGCCCGATCGACCACCACCGAAGCTTCCCCAGGCACCGGTGAGTCGATTGGTGGCAGCCCCGACCGGTGAAACTGCCGGCAAACGCCGGAGACGACGGAGGAAAGGAAATGGGTCCGACGGCCGAGGGAGAACAGCCGGACCGGCCACTTTCCGACGACGTTGAGTGAAGCCGAGGCCAGATTCGAGACGCGGACAGCCTTGCGGAGCTACTGGCGGTGGAAGCCGGCGGATAACCGGCCGAAAAAGGGGTGAACCGGCAGTGAACCAGCCAAACCGGGGTGAACCGGCGGTCTGAACCGGACTGAACCAGTTCAGCCAAAAAGAGGAGGAAAAAAGGAAGAAAAAAGGGAAAAAGAAAGAGAAAAAAATTGGGGAAAATTTCGGTGATGCAATCGAGCTTCGGGTAAGTCGATAAGCGGTCAAATTGACCCAATTTAAATTTGGAATATTTTATTTAATTAATTATCGACTGAAAGTTTACCCGAAAAATATATTTAATTGTGTAGCTCGACGATTGGCATCCACCGAGGGCTCGAGACAGCCTCGATTTACGGACTAGCATGGAATCTCGGGTAAGTGACCCCTATTTACGACAATTTTCTCGTTATGCGTGATATTGATTTAATTTCCGCATAAATTGAATTAAATTATGGAAATTTAGATTAATTGTCGTAAATATTAAATTTAGCTATTCAAGAATTAGAACGAGGCCCGATAAATTATTGGTGGGCCCAATGAGCCCAATAGGCCTCGATAAAGTGAGAATTTAGTGGAAAACGGGCTTAAGGCCGATTAAGGCCCATTAAGGTGCAATCGGGCCCAATAGGGGTAAATGGGCCCAACGATCTAAATTAAGCCCAAAAAATATTAAATACAATTAAATTGTACAATATCTGACCTGAGGAATAATTATACGCAGTTCCGGGCATTTGATTTGGAGCATATCGGACTGCGCGATGAGACAACATTGGAAAAGAAAAGGTCAGACTCTACGGAAAAATAAGGTAAGGGAATTCTGCGGACTGCTAGAGGTAACTTTACGCAATTTTTAATTCATACGCAGTCCTTTAAAATTAACTGAAGGGTCTAGAGGTCGAAGAACAATTTTAGTGCCCCGAATGGGCAAAATTACTAAAATACCCTTGTTAAGGGTAGAATCTAAAAATTTAGGAAAAATTGGGAGGAGCAAGGACAAGAGGTTCCTGCTCGTTCTGGAGGTATTTCAACACATGCATGAGTAGGCTGGCTCACTTTTAAAGAAAAATGCATAGCATTGCATATCTTAAACGATGTGATTTCTGTGAAAACCATTTTGAGATAACTGAGCCGCCTACGTGTTTTATTTACATGTGACGTGCTAGAGCTCAGCTCGCACGATGTTTGATTTGTGTGATGCATGCATTAGTGCTGGAGCGAGAGCTCGCACTAGAGTTTTACATGCATAGGTGCTGGAGTCCAACTCGCACCAGACTTGTATACATATATATATGATTTTCGTGACAGGGTGCTAGAGTCTAACTCGCACCATATTTTTATGTGATTTTTGAGACAGGGTGTTGGAGCTTCGCTCGCACCAGCTTCTCATATGGTTTGCATACAGAGTGCTAGAGCTTAGCTCGCACTAGTTTTATTTGATTTACTGACAGTGTTAGAGCACCGCTCGCACTACTTTTCAGAGATCATACGATAAGCCGTGCTTGGAGCATCGGGTAGACTGTGTGTCACCGATTAAATAGGCTCGCACGTGCGTTTTGAGACATGGCAATGAGTATTGGGAAACAAAACCTCTCTGTGGGAAGCAGGCCATTGGGCTGGAGTACCTAGAGTGATATGGGTCCATGGAGTACGATGTACCGTGCAAGTAGCATGGAGTACGATGTACCGTGGGGTATCTTCGGATACGGTATCTTTGTGATACAGGGTATCTTCGGATACGGTATCTTTGTGATACGGGGTATCTTTGTGATACGGTATCTTTGTGATACGGGGTATCTTTGTGATACGGTATCTTTGTGATACGGGGTATCTTCGGATACGGCATCTTCGGATGCGTGAGATCGGATAAGACTGACGGGTTGGATTGACCCACCTCCCGGGCAGTTCCCGATCAGGGTGAGACCTCGCACACTGGGATCCGTGAAGCTAGAGGGACTCACGAGGACATATTGGCCAGTCCTGGTTATTACCGATATACAGTATTGCCTAGTCTCGTATCTTGTATATATATATATACGTATGTTTTCGATATCGATGCTTTTGAGAGACTCAATTTCCATGGTTTTGTGTGAGTCAGGATCACCCGAAGGAGGGGTCGAGTCCTGACTTCATTGTAAAATTTTAAATGGGAAAGAAATGATTTAAAATGAATTGCATGTTGAATTTTCCGTGCAACTTGATTTACATAACATCATGACGCATATCATTTGTTTTAAAATGTGTGGAGAAAGGGTGGTTTATGCATGGCACCACGTTCATGTAGGTAGTATGGTTACCTACTTGTTCGTAGGATTGCCTTACTGAGCTTGATGTGCTCACCCCTTTCATTTTCTCCCACAGATAATCTGCAGTTGAAGTCGCGACGACTCAGTACTGCATTCCGGATATTCGCTGCTACCCATCGACATAAGGTATATATACACTTGAACATATTGTATCTACATAAGCATAGCACAGTAACATGTTTGTAAGTAACTTTAGGGGATGTATAAATAATATAAACAATTATAAATGACTGGAAAATAAATAAGTTAGATGGTAATTGAATGGTGGGACTGGCATTGACGCACAGCCCAATTTTAGTGGAGTGTTGGTCACGATTCGAGAACAGGTAAGAATTTAAGTAAGGAAATAAATAAAACGCGAAAAATTCACTCTGATTTTTGGGTAGTTTGTGTCGTGACAGGGATAGGAACAAATTATTTAAGCTAAGGAAAATAACGCAGGTATATTTACAGAGAAAAGCTTATTTGGCCCAGATGGGTGACTAGGGGCAGAATATGTACAAGGAAGGCTAGAAAGGCTTAAACGATCCAAAGATGGCCTAAATCATCTCCCTAATCAAGTGTGATCTAATATTTCACCTCGAGATTAGATCAAACAAATTCTAGAATATGATGCACAAAATCAATTGAACAAATGCAATCATATGAATACATAAGCTTTCTCTCAATAAATATATGGATTCATGACATGACAAGTGCATAAGATGAGGCAATCACAATCAGAATTAAGACAAATTCAAGAATTCAACTTCATGCTTTTCCTATAATCATGCTTCTCAGTCAATCAAAGTCAGACTAAATCATAGGGTCATATCATCGGAATATGGAAAAACTACATGCTAAGTACTAAATCATCCCAAAATCAAACAATTTAAGCTCAGATTTTCGAAAAAAATAATTTTGAAAAAATTTTCAGTTTTGCCCAAATTTTCAAAAAATGCTCAAGTGATATCCCCTCCCCCAAGCTTAAAGTGCACAATGTCCTCAGTGTGCAGATAATATAAACAATTAAACTCAAGAACAGAGTACTCCCCTATTTTATGTTGATGAGCAACTGAAGCTTTTATTGAAAGCGTAAAACTTAGAAAATAAACCTGCAAAATAAACAAAAGAAAAAAACAACAAAAAAGAAAAAGAAAACTAAAAAGAACTATATACAATATGAAAAGAAAAACACAACCACTTCAAATGCAGCTGAAGAAAACAACACTCAGCTGCAGGGCGAAGAGTAGGAAGATTAGCTAGAATGGTGATAGAATGTTAACAGTTAAATCCTCCTTAGCTCTATCTGCTTCCCTCATTCTTTCAGATTTCATGTGCTTAAGCCTTATATCCTCATTAATCTCTATCTTAAAACACTCTTGAGAGTCATCAGGAAGCTTCAAAGGTTTGAAAACATTAAACTTCACTTCCTGATCTTGCACTCTCATAGTCAGCTCCCCCTTTTGCACATCAATTATCGTCCTACCAGTAGCTAGGAAAGGTCTGCCTAAAATAATGGGGACTTCCATGTCTTCCTCCATATCTAGTACAATAAAATCTATAGGGAAAATAAACTTGTCCACCTTTACTAAGACATCCTCAATGACCCCCTTTGGATATTTAATGGATCGATCTGCTAGCTGAAGGGTCACTGTAGTGGGCTTGACATCCCCTATTCCTAACTTCTGATAGATAGACAAAGGCATTAGATTGATACTAGCTCCTCAATCACACAGGGTTCTACCAAAGAATAGATTTCCAATAGTGCAAGGTATGGTAAAACTCTCGGGATCCTTGAGCTTAGGGGGTAATTTCCTCTAGATAATTGCACTACATTCCCCAGTTAAGGCCATCGTCTCATAATCTTCTAATCTTCTCTTCCTCAAGAGGATATCCTTTAAAAACTTCACATAACTTGACATTTGCTCTAAGGCATCTGCAAAAGGAATGTTGATGTGAAGCTTCTTAAAAACCTCAAGAAATTTAGCAAATTGTTGTTCCAATTTTTTATGCTGGAACCTCTAAGGAAAAGGTACTGGTGGTTTAACTAGAGGCAATGTAGTGGGAACCTATGTAGAATCAGAGGACGAGGAAGGCAATGAAGAAGAAGAAGGTATAGATGAAGAAGCACCTAGCTTTGTTTCCTTTGCAACCTGATCCTGATGTTCCTGCTCCTTCTGAGCTGCCTCTTTAGAACTTAAGGGTTTATCAACTATGGGTTGTTCAGGTGTAAACTTAACTTGTGGCTCATCTAGCTCTCTGCCACTCCTAAGGGTGATGGATCTAACATGTTCCTTACCCTCCCTTTGCTTAATAGGATTAACTTCAGTGTTACTAGGAAGGGTCCCTTGAGGATGTTGGCTAAAAGCACTAGCTATTTGTCTAAACTGAACTTCTAAGTTCTTAATTGAGGCAACTTGATTTTGCAGGATAATCGTAAGCATTTCCTCAAGCGAGGGCTTCTTCTCAGCTTCTGGTGCATGGTAATATTGCGGCTGCATGAGTTGTGGTGGTGGTGGTGGTGGTGATGGATGATATTGAAATTGAGGTGTGGATGGATGATGTGGTGGATGGTATGGAAATTGTGGCTGTGGTGGTGCCTGAACCGGTGGCTATCGCAAAAAGAAAAAACTTAAAAACAATAAATCCTAAAATAAACCCTAATTCTATTCTACCCTAATTTACCTCTATTCTAACCTAGTCTACACCCTTCTCAATTGACATCTTTTTCTATTTATACACACACTTAAGGGTACAATTGTAATTTTTTCATCCTAGATGAGTTGGCATTGTTTGGCCACATGCCTTCACACCATTGGCTCCTTGAAAAATAATATTTTCATGTCATCTGTCTTTTTGTCCAATTGGATGTGCTAGGCTCATGTTGTCCGCGTGGTCCAATCTCGATTTTAGCCCAATTTCGATCCATTTTCTACCGAAATATTCAAAATTCATCCGGATTTAATTTATCTACAAATAAGAGAATTTTAATTAAATAAAGGGGATAATTAACAAAATAAATTGGGGATTTAAATAATTAATTAGGAAATCAAGCACAAATAATTCTAAAAATATAGAATTATCATAAATTTTTCGAATTTTCATTTATTATTTAATTCTTACCTTTCTCTCATCGTGGCCATCTTACCAAACAGTTGGGCTATGATTCAGTGTTAGTCACCTCTCACCTATTTACCATTCCATTTCCATAATCACATTCACATATCAGAGTTTACTATCCTTTAACTTTAACTAAATGCATACACAATGGTATTTACATAACTTTACATCCACGACATCATATCTGTTTACAGTACTGTGCATTACATATTTAGATACAATACTATACAAATGTGTATACCTGCCTCTTGATGGGAAGCAACGGATACCTAGATTGCAAGTCCTTAGCCACTCACTAAGTACTGCGAGTGCTCTGAAAAGATTGGAAAATAAGGGGGTGAGCAAACCACATTCTCAATAAGGCAATTATGCAAGTAAGTAGATTGCTCCACTATCTACATGCTCATAATGCCATGCCCTTAAAATCCATTTCTTTTCATTAAAATCTCAAGCACAAAACCATGCATGCCTCAATACATAGTTTATCAAAACTATTTGTGCATATAGAAATCATGTAATTCATGCATCAAAGGCATTTTATGTGACATCATTAAATCAGAATTAGCATGAATTAAATCAGGATCATAAATTAGATCATGCCATGTAAACCAAATCATGAGAGACAAATCTTTTCAAGAATTTATAATTAAAGCATGAAAAACTCATCATGCTACTGCATTTAAATCATTTCATTAAAACCGCAGTATAAACTAACCCGAAGGGGTTAAGCATCTCATAAATCAATCTCATTGAAAATTCATTATAATAGTCTGTTATAAAATCATATCTCAATGAAAATCACAAAATCGGGGCCTGACCCCTCCCTCGGGTCTACCTTAGTCTATCGAGACCATAAGTTATATCATGTGAGACAAGTAGGTGACTATATCAGTATCAACGAGGACTATGGCCATAACCTAGTGATCCATGGTTACACGATACCTAGTGTGCGGGGTATCACACCTGAAATGGGAGGTGGGTCGGTCCTACCCACTAAAACAGCATAACATTAGGATTGCTAGGGCAAGGCTTACTGCCTCGTGGCTAGTGCCACTCCACTCCAACAATCCCCACGGTACACGTACTCCGCGTGACATACACGGTACAACGTACTCCATGAACCCAAGCTCAGTCAGGGGTGCCTGCACTGGGTCTTATCCACTCATACCATCTCTGTCTTAGTTTGCACGTGCAGGCATATCATCTCACTGTGACACATAGTCTACAGGAGGCTCCAACACGGCTATATGCATGTCATATAAATCCCTGTGCGAGCGAAGCTCTAGCAGAGATCCATGCATATTCATGATATCTAAAAATCTCATGCGAGCGAAGCTCTAGCACGATGTCATAAAAATCAGTAAAATCTGTGTATGAGTAACACTCTAGTACGACTTTAAAATGAGTTATAAATCGATATAAAATCACGTGTGAGCAATGCTCCAGCACGAATGAATGCTCAAGTAAATCAAAAGTTCGTATGAGCAACACTCCAGTATGACTTATGCATAAATATATCAAATCTCGTGCGAGTTACACTCCAGCATGACTTTTTTTGCAGTATCATATCAAAACAGGATGCGAGTAAGGCTCCAGCACCTCTCAAGCATTTCAAATCATTAAAACTAGTGCGAGAAATTGCTCCAGCACCTTTTTATCCGTATCAAGTCAAAACAAGTCAAAACATTCAAAACAGAGTGCGAGTTAGGCTCCAGTACCTCTCATGCAATTCAGAAGAATAAAAATACGTGCAAGCAACCGCTCTAGCACATTTCATGCATATGATGTCACACAAGTTGGTGTGAGCAACCGCTCAAGCACATTTTATGCACAATCACAAACTCAGATATAGTGCGAGCTATACGCCGCACTGTTTCCATTTAAACTTGATCGTTGGACCGTTTTCCAAAGGATTTTCATTTAAATCTAAATAACACTTACGTAGTGTTATGTTGTGAAATTTATGCAATTATTGGCCAATCTTTCGATTTGCTTTGCTTAAAAACCAAGATAAATCCTTAAATCAGAAAATTCCTTAAATCATGCATTTCATGCATGTCATGCTTTCACCATCCTTAGGTGAATTTCCCTCAATAGGGGTAAAATATTCTTTTCCTATTTTGAGTCCTTAAAATCTTTAAACCATTTATATGACCTTTATACATATTCAGTGTATGCATATATATTCAGTGTATATAAAAACTATAAAAATACGCGTAACTACCTCTAGCTACTTACACAATCCCCTTACCTCATTTTTCTGTACAGTCTGACTTTTTCACTGATGACTCGTCACGCAGTCCGATTTGCTCCCAATCCAATCTCTGAAACTGCGAATAAATGTTCATCAGGTCAAATACAATACAATTAATTGTATTTCATATTTTCTGGGCTTAATTTAAATCATTGGGCCCGTTTACCCATATTGGGCCCAATTGTACCATAATGGGCCTTAATCGGCCTTAACCCATTTTCCACTTACTATTCACATTATCAAGGCCTATTAGGCTCATTGGGCCCATCAGTATTTTATTGAGCCTCATTCTAAATTTTCGGATAGCTCAATTAATTATTTACGACAATTTATCTCTAATTTCAGAATATAATTCATTTTATGCGAAAATTAAATCCGTAATTTATGCGGTAAATTTCTAACATGTATAATGATGTAAATTGTCGTAAATAAGGGTTACTTACCCAAGATTCCATGATAGTACGCAAATCGAAGCTGACTCGAGCTCTCGTTTGACGCTAATTGTCGAGCTACACAATTAAATATTTTTTCTGGTCAATTTTCAGTCGGATATTAATTAAATTAAATATTTTAAAATTTAAATCGATCAATTTCAACCGTTTACCGACTTACCCATAGCTCGATTGCATCACTGGGATTTTTTTCCAATTTTTCCTCTTTTTCTTTTTCCCTTTTTCTCCTTCTTTTCCTTCTTTTCTGGCTGAACCGGTACGGTCCGGTTCAACCTGGTTCAGACCAGTTTGATCTAGCTGGTTCAGGCTGATTCGGTCGGTTCAGGGCTTCGTCGGCTTCCACCGCCAGCAGCTCCACCGGGTCTTTCGGTGTATGAATCTAGGGTCGATTTCGTCCGAGGTGGTCAAAAAGTGGCTGGTCCGGCCCTTCTCCCTTCCAGCCTGGTTACCGTTTCTTTTCTTTCGTCACTGATGGCTTTGTCGGTCGTTCTATTGGTCGGTACTGCCACCAATCGTGTCGCCTACGCTTGGGGAATGCTCGACTGGTGGTGGCTAGACCTGAATCGGTGCCGGTCACCAGGAAATTCTCCTTTCCTCTCTCAGCTTCTCTCCCTCTCGTCATTCGCCGCCATTCGTCGGTTCCTTCGGTCTCTGGTGCCGTTGGTGGCTGCCTCTCTGCTGGCTCCCTCGGTACCTTGCCTGGGCCGCCGCCGGTTGTTCTGTCCGGTGAGCAGATGGCTAAGCTTCCGTTTTTGTTTCTTCAGAAATCGCGTTTCGTAATTTTCTGATTTTTTTATAATTTATTTTTATTATTATTTTATTCATTATTTTATTATTAAAATTCAAAAATATCTTAAAAATTCTTATTTAATTCATTTAATCCATAAATGAATTTATCGATCTTATTTTGTCTTTTCGGTATATTTTTCAAATATTTTCGAGATAATTTTTCGATGTGAAAATTCTGAGTGATTCGTATAAATTCATATCTTGATCAATTTAACCCGAAATTTAATTATTTCTTTGTTATTGATCAAGATTTCTCAATCCCATATTTTTAATTAAATTTTTTTGTCACGATAAATACCGAATTTTGATCTTTTGACCGTTTTACCCTTGCACGTGTTCGGGAATACCATTTCAATCCTTCATTTGATCTTTTCTCATTTCGTGTTTTAAATTAAATCGGGTCTTACATTATATATGTTTATTTCAGATTTTGCAAATAAATATAAGTATATTTCTTATCTTAATGTTAATAGTTTTAATATTTCAAATTTTGTTATTTTACATTATTATATTTATTTGATTCATAATTAACTTAATTAGCTTACTTAAATTTAAGATTATCACTACTTAATTATCATGCAAATTTCCATTTAACCGAATTTTACATTATTTCCTATTAATTTCGGTCACTACCTAAGATTACTTGCATGAATTTAATTTATTTCTACATTCATGTACATTTAACTTAGTGTCTAATGGTAGATTACCTTAATCTAGCCTAATTTGGTCACATGAATATATTTCTACTAAATAAGTTGAGTTCATGAACCGATTCATGCACATACCTTATGCATCTAAATTATGTTCACCCTATACAATTTATCATTGTTGTATTTTATTTATATTGGATTGTAAATTTTCAGATTTAGCATTTATGCTTACCTATTATGTAAATGTCTTACACATCCCTACCTTTCCTAAATTAAAATACATCAAAATTATTTTACTAGGTGATGTGAACCCAAATAATCATTATCCTAACTCAATACATCCTATTTCCTAATTAAATTAGATCCTCCTATCTGCAGATTAATTTGACTTAACAAAAAAAGAAACGAAACATTCGGTATAGGGAAATTGCGGTCTTACATTTCCCTCTCCTCAAAGAATTCGATCCTTCGAATTCTGAGCTAGGTCAAACAGGTACGGGTATCTCTCCCGCATCATGCTCTCCAATTCCTACGTCGGTTCCTCAACAGAGTGGTGTTGCCAGAGAACGATGACGAGAGGAATGGTTTTGGATCTCAACACTTTGTCCTTCCTGTCAAGAATTTGGATCAGTCTCTCCTCGTAACTCAAATCCCTTCTTAACTCCAACGGATCATAGGCTAGAATGTGAGATGGATCGAGTTGATACTTACAAAGCATAGGTACATGAAACACATTATGTACTTCGGCTAGCTGGGGAGGTAAGGCTAGTCGGTATGCTACTTTGCCAACATGTTCCAATATCTCGAATGGTCCTATGTATTGAGGACTCAACTTGCCCCTTTTTCCAAACCTCATAATGCCTTTTTGTCGTAGAAACCTTCAAGAACACATGATCTCCCACTACAAACTCCAAATCCCTTCTCTGATGGTCTGCATAAATATTTTTGTCTGTCCTGGGCTATCTTCAGCCTTCTACAAATCATGCGAACCTTCTCCAATGCTTGTTCGACCAAATCTGGAGCATAGATCATCCTGTCACCAACCTATTCCCAATCGATTAGTGATTTGCATCACCGCCTATAAAAGGGCTTCGTACGAGGCCATTCCTACACTGGCATGGTAACTATTGTTGCAAGAAAATTTTGCCAGTGGCAAATGCTTATCCCATGAACCTCCAAAATCAATAACACAAGCACGCAACATGTCCTCTAAAGTTTGTATCATCCGTTCAGATTGTCCATTAGTCTGAGGATGATATGCCATGCTAAACTGTATCCGAGAACCCAAGGACTCCTGAATTTACTTCCAAAATCGAGATGTGAACCTAGAGTCCCTATCCGAAGTGATACTTACTGGGGTTCCATGAAGTCTCGCTATCTTCTTAACAAACAATTCAACTAATGCGTTCAAAAGAGTAGTGGAACTAATGGCCAAGAAATGTGCTAACTTGGTGACCCTATCCACGATTACCTAAATTACGTCATGCTTCCTCCGAATTCTAGGTAGACCCGTAATAAGGTCCATAGTTACGTGTTCCCACTTCCAAGTTGGTATGGGTAGGGGTTGGAGTAAACCTGTCATTTTCTAGTCTTTCACCTTCACTTATTGACACACCAAACACCTTGCTACAAACTCGACAACATCACATTTCATTCTAGGACACAAATACATCTTACATACATTATGGTACATTTTGGTGCTCTCGAGATGTAATGTGAATCTACTAGAGTGAGCTTCAGTTAAAATCAATCTCTTGAGGTCCTCATCCCTCGACACACATATCTAACCTCTGAATCTAAGCAATCCATCTGAACCAATCTTAAACTCAGAATCTCTACTCTCCTGGATCTGCCCGGATACCTCAAGCAACTTTTGATCTAGCTTCAGTGCCTACCTAATCTGATCAATCAATGTTGGCTCAATATCAAGACTAGCAACTAAGGGACATTGATCCGATGGTGCTACATTAATATCCAAGCTTGCAAATTGTCCCAGCAATTCTCACTCCTTCACTATCATGCTGGACACCATAGTTATGTTAATCCTACTCAATGCGTCAGCTACCACATTTGCTTTCCCTGGGTGGTACAAAATTTCACAATCGTAGTCTTTCAACAATCCATCCATCTTCGCAGCCTCTTGTTCAGCTCCTTCGGGGAGAATCGGTGTTTGCGGCTCTTATGATATGTATAGATTTGAAACTTTTCTCTGTAAAGCTAATGCCTCCATATTTTTAAGGTAAAAAACCACTACTATAAGCTCGAGATCATGCGTGGGATAATTCCTTTCATGCTCCTTCAGTTGACGACATCCATATGCTACTACTTTGTTGTTCTGCATAAGCACACAGCCCAATCCATTCAATGAAGCATCATTATACACTGTGAATCCCTCGGGTCCATTTGGTATGGTGAGGATTGGTGCAGAAGTTAATTGATGCTTGAGCTCTAGAAAACTGCGCTCATAGGCATCACTCCACTCAAACTTGACATCCTTACGGGTGAGACGGGTCAGAGGAGCGGTAATTTTTTAGAATACCTCTACGAACCTTCTGTAGTACCTGGCTAATCAAAGAAAGCTTTGTATCTCTGTCACTATCTTTGGCCTCTCCCAGTCACTATAGCTTCCACTTTGGATGGTTCAACAGACACTCCATCCTCGTTTATGATAATTCTATATTTTTAAAATTATTTGTGCTGAATTTTCTGATTAATTATTTAAATCCCCAATTTATTTTGTTAATTATCCCCTTTATTTAATTAAAATTCTCATGTTTGTAGATAAATTAAATCCGGATGAATTTTGAATATTTTCGTAGAAAGTGGACCGAAATTGGGCTAAAATCGAGATTGAGCCACGCGGATAACACGAGCCATGCCACCTAGCACATCCAATTGGACAAGAAGATCGATGACATGGAAATATCTTTTCAATGAGCCAATGGTGTGAAGATAAGTGGCCAAAAAAAATGGCAACTCATCTAGGATGTTGAAATTACAATTATACCCATTTTGTGTGTATAAATAGGAAAGGATGGCAATTGAAAAAACTATGTAATTTTAGGAGTAGGAGTAGTGTAATGTAATGTAATTTAGGAGTAGGAGTAGATGTAATTTTAGGGTAGAATATCTTTTGGTTATTTTCTAAGCTTCCTTTGTTAGGAATTTCCGAATAGCTTTTTCTCAACAATCAATTTTACTGTTCATGGCATTTTCTTAATGTTTTATGAAGTTTTTAATTTTTTCTTTGCTTAGTTACTTGTAGTTCATTGTATCAAAAGTATTTCCTTTGCATTTGATTCAATGAAAGTTAATGGAAAATGTTTGCCTCTCTTTTTCTCATTCTCGGTTTTTCTCAACTGTGATTGTTTTTGTTAAAGTAAGCTTTATTTTCCTAGATCTCGGTTTGATGCTCTCTGGGGCAGTCGGGTGGCAAGCATATCTCTTTCATTCTTTTACCTGATAGTTCTGTTGCCTTGATGTGGGTTGATGCTGAGCATTTGTCCACATCAAGAGCAAAGTGGAACATGGTAGGAGAAGAAAGTGAAGGAAACCGTGGCCTTGGAGTCTCCTGTTTTCATGTGTTATAATTTTCTGCATTATTGACTTAGTGTTCAGTGTTAGTTTTCTGTATTTTCATCTTAGTTCCTGCTTTCGTGGAGATTCTCATGTGTAATACCGAGAGAGGGTGTTCGACGGGTAGCTGGACGATAACAAAGAAACAAACCAGTAAGCCAATCAATCCTCTGTTATGCTCTGCTTTTTAACTTTTGCACTGTTCATTTGAGTTTTTCTGTATTAATCCACGATTGCTCGATTTCCATTATATTTTTGATAATTTTCTGTTAGATTATTTAGTTTTTGCTGAGGTTTCGAGTCACTGTAGATGGTTCTTCCTTTATGATCTGTGTCTTGATAATGTATTGTTCTAGGGATGCACAATGCATGAAAACTGGGCTGCTGGGAAAGATTTGTACTGCTATTCGAACTAACATTGCTGGTGCAAGAAATGATCAGCTGAGGCAAGGCATGATCGGTCCTAAGGAAGGTTCATGGCAGTGCTTGAGGCAAAACGTTAGCAGAATGAAGGAAAACATGTTGGTTTATTGTCGATTTCTGGTTTACATCAGTGCTGGCAGTAGCTGAGATATGCATAGTAGTACCTGGATTGGACAAGAGTAGCCGAGGAAGAACAGCAGCGGATACAGAACTGGACAGACTAATAACAACACCTGCAGCAGATTTCTACACTACCAGGATAGCAACACTAGCAGTCTGGAGCAGCAGACAGCAAGACACAAGCAACTCGTGAATACCTGGAGGAACCGACAGCAGTATCTGGAACAAAAGACAACATCCTGGACCAGAGGACAAACCGAGAGCATCTAGAAAATGCAAATTGACGTACACTGACAGTAGCCAAAACCGTGAAGCACCTAGAAAAGAAAATGCAAATTGAAGACATGAACAGTGTTTGAGGGACTTGGTTGATTTAAATTTGCTAAGGCCATGTTTGGCCATAGTTCAATTTAGTCATGTTTTAGTTTAATGCATCATTAGTATTTTCATGCATTTGTTAGTTGTTAGTTAGTTAGTTTAGTTTATTATAATGGTAGGTTAGTTTTATTATTTTTGCATGTTAATTTGTAGTGTTAATTTTTAGTTAGTAGTTCATTTTATATTAAATGTTTTAGGATTTTATTTTAGTTTAGATGCATTTAGAGTTAATTTAGATTAAATGTTTTTCATGCATTTTAATTTAGTCTTCATTTTTAGTAGATTTTAGGTTAATTTAATTTGCAATCTTTATTAGTTTAGTTACATATATTTTAATTTTATGTTTGTTTAAATTGTAGTTTAATTAATTTTATTTCTTTATTCCCATATTTACATTTCATTTTAGTTGCATTAATTAGCTTTAACTGTTTTAATTGCTTTTATAGGTTTTTTATTTTAATTGTGTGGAGCACTGTAAGTAATTTTGCTCGGTTTTATTTAGTTCTTTTTATTTTATTGCTTTCCAGTATTTTTAACTTTAGACTTAGTAGATCACCCACCTTAATCTCATAATTTGTTAGAATATATTTAGGGTAAAATTAACCGGTAGTTAATTAGGCTAACCAACTTCTCTAAGGGACGATAACTTGGGACTCAAATCCCATTATTACTTGTACGACCCGTGCACTTGCGGCAATACCATTGGGCGTACCAGTTCACTACATGGCCCAAAAAACCAATTTGCTTCATCTAGAACTCACATTTGTTCAACTTAGCATACAACCTCCTTTCTCTAAGTCTTTGAAGGACTAACAGGTGTTTTTCATGTTCCTCCGAAGAACGGGAATACACTAAGATGTCGTCTATAAAGACAATCACGAACTTATCCATATACTCCTTGAAGACTTTGTTCATCAAGTTCATGAATGTTGGAGGGGCATTCCTAGGAATTCATAATGCCCATAGTGAGTTCAGAAGGAGGTCTTGGGGATGTCCTCACCTTTAACTTTCAGCTGGTGATATCCCGGCCTTAGGTCTATCTTCGAGAACACTTTAGCACCCTTCAACTGATCGAATAAGTCATCGATCCTCGGTAATGGGTACCGGTTCTTGACAGTAACCTTATTGAGCATCCGGTAATCAATGCACAGCCTCAAGCTACCATCCTTCTTCTTCACAAAGAGCACGGGTGCGCCCCAAGGTGACACACTCGGGCGTATGAATCCCTTATCTAGTATCTCTTAGAGTTGTTTCTTCAATTCTTCCAACTCTATAGGTGCCAACCTATACAGAGGTTTAGACAAAGGTTCGATTCCAGGCACCAAGTCGATGGCAAACTCTAACTCTCTATTGGGAGGTAATCCTAGCAACTCTTCGGGAAATACATCAGGAAATTCCTTTACTACCGGGATATCCTGAAGGTTGGGCCTCGGCTTCTCATTACATTCCACAAAAGCTGTAAAAACTTCATCATTTGAAATCAACTTATCAAGACCATATTTAATCAAACAAAAAGTTTACTTATTTATTCATTTATCTCTAAAAGTTACTACACACTTTTCGGGTAAGTACAAAGTCATAACCTTCCTAAAATAGTCAAAATTAACTCTATGGGTCGCTAACCAATCCATTCCTAATATCACATCAAAGTCCAACATATCTAGCAATATCAAGTTAGCTGGAACTACCTTGTCACCTATCCTTACCTCACAGTTCCTATACACTACCTCAGTAATTTGCTATTCTTTCATAGGTGTTTTTACACGAAGTATATAACCTAGAGGCTCAGGTTCTATCGGTACTTCCTAGCAAAAGTAGGTAATACAAAAAAGTGTGTTAATCCAAAATCTATTAATAAAAAAGCATTAACATTTGAGATGAGAAGATTACCCTTCACCACTGATGTCGAGGCATTTATAGCTTCCTTATCCAATGTGAAGACTCACTCTTGACCGATTACTTTCTTGCCCTTGTCCACTGGAGTTGCTGGAGGTGGAGGAATCGCTCTTACCGGTTGAGCTAGTGGAGTCGTTAGTTTAGGACAATTTCTCTTCATGTGTCCCACTTCTCCACACTGGAAACAAGTACCATAGATTCGACGGCAGGGCTAGTTGGCGTGATGTCTCTTCCCACATCGGTTACACATGGAAATTTGATAAGGCACTAGTGTGTTCTGTGCAAGAAAAGCCCTCGGCCTAGTCACCATCGCACGAGAGGCTCCGACCTTCAGCTTCTTGTTCTGTCACCTATTCTGGAAGGATCTCTGATCATCAAACCTCTTACCATGACTCCTCAGTCGTGACTGAAACTCAGCCTGGGATAAATTCATGTCATGCTCAACGACCTGCGCCCTCTGGATAGCCTCAACATAGGTTCGAATGTTCAAAGGTGCCAACTTGCTTCGAATTGTCAGCTTCAGTCCATGGATGAGCCTAACCATCTTCTTCAACACATTTCAAGCAATACCGGGCTCATACCAAAGCAATGCAATGAACCTCGATTCATACTGATCCACTTTCATGTTGCCCTAGACCAAGCTCAAGAATTTTGCCTCTTTCTTCCTCCGTGCACACTCTGGGATGTACTGATCATTAAAAGCCTCGAGGAAAGTCTCACAAGAAATCTTAGAGTGCCTCGCCAATAGAACACTCTCGGAAGAATTCCACCATCGTTCTGCCTCTCCCTTTAACATATAGGTAGCCAATGCCACCTTTTTCGAGCTGCTGTAGTTCATGATCCTATATATCTTTTGCAACTTCTGAACCCATTCCTCAGCTTCGTTGGGGTCCTTATCTCCCTTAAACACTGGCGGGTTCATCTTCTGAAACTACCTTACCCACTCCATCTTCCTTTCCACTGAATCTTGAAATGGTGGCTGCAGTATCGGGGGCTGTGGTGGAGGTACGGGTTCCTGTGGAATTGGTGGCGGTTGAAGCTCTAGAGGTGGAGGAGCTTGCGGCACATTTGCCGCACTAGCGAAGTTGGCCATAAATTGAGTAAATGTGGCAGACAACTCTGTCATCGACCACTCGAGTCTCTCCATCCTGAAGTTCAAACTCTACGGTTATAGGGGAGCTACCAGAGGCGGCTGGGATCACCTACCCTTACACCTTGCTTGTCTCCCACTCATACTGACTCGCAATTCCTATACCAAAGACCCAAATAAAGTTAATAACAATCGAAAGTATATGCGAACATATATATATATACATTTCAAACATGCACAGTTTTGAGATGTACCTCTAGACTAGCTAACCTACACCGACACGACCTACAATAAGCTCGCTCTGATACCAAAAAGAAGTTGTCACACCCCCTGACCTAACTACAAACATAGACACGCAATGTTAAATGGAATTGCGTTATAAGATATCATAAGTATCTCTATGGATCGTTTTACTTGTTGTTTGTGTCCAATATAGGAACCATACTACTCTTTTTCGTATTTTTATACATGATCAATTACTAATCGTAACTTATATTATATGGGATATCGGTTTCTTTTACAATTCTAGCAGTATAACTACATAATAGAATTAAGTCCTTCCAACTCAATTACGACATAATCATCACAAGTACTCAACTACAGAAATATTAACTCCGTGTTAACAAGACTATTAATCATACATCGCATAACCACAAAACCCGACATAATAGTCAATATCGTACAACATGCCTTACCGTTCATCCATTTTAAACCAAAAAGAAGAAACCTAAGGTAATTCATAGTAACTAAATCCACCATATCAACACATAACTACAATCATAACTAATCAGTTTAACAACTTACAACATTTTGCCAAATCTATTGTTTAAACTGAAAAGAAGAAACCTAAGTGCAATACTTAGTAATCATACTTAAACATCTTCTAACTAAATATACATCTCACAAAATACAACCGTGCATACATATCTGAAAATAAAATGCATATATATACATATATATCGTCCATCGCATATACCTCGGTACACTAAAAAAGCAGCTAACTAGATGGATGGAGTCAGCAAAGACGTGGAGCTCACCCCGCGAATCTAATATGAAAAATGTTGGAAAGAGAGGGTGAGCACACCATGCAACACACCATGCAGTGGTAAATCACGAGAGTTATGTAAAGACGTCATGCATAATTCAATAAAACAATGTTGTTTATACTTCGATTAAGACATTCTTATATAACTAAAATTCATGCATCGTTAAGCAAATTTGCATTCGAAGAACAACTTAACAATTTCAAAAGCTGACCCATAGTCAAAACGAGCAATTCAGTCAAAATACATGCATGAGCATTCTTAAATTATTCGATACAACAAAATGAGAATGTGGCAGTTACCCTAACCAGTCATGGAACTAAATACTAAAATAACATCACCAATTTTAATGGAAAATAAAAACTTATGGCCATAGTGACTACCGTTCTATCCTAACTGAGTAAGTTTCGGACTAGGGTACTGAAGACGGGCTCAGGGTCAACAGTAGTAGGTAGTAATAACATCTCAATGCCACAAAGGCATCCCTGTGAAGCACTTGGCACAGGGAAATCACACAGTACCTCCTACCGGGTGCGAGAGATGGCTATCACGGGACATGACTACCACACATGCATAAACCGGGTTGCCAACTATCTCAAAAAATTCCACAATTGGTGCACAATAAAATTCAGCAAATCATCCCAAATTCATAATTTCTAAAGTTGGGGAAAACAACCCATCGATATATACAACATGTATTAACAATCCAAAAATCAACATGTATGTAATTTATGAAACTTTATGTTATTTCGAAAATATAGTCAAAAGAGGCCACGCAACAGCTTCGAAAATCAACAATCTTAATGGAGTTAAGAAAATTTATAGTGAAATGCTCACACACGCATTCTACTAACATGAAAAATCATATCTTTTAAAACGATAAACTCCATGTTGTGACTGAATTATAAATCATGGCGATTTCAAAACAAACATATAGCAAATCGGTAGTATAAGATAAGGGAACTTTAATCTAAGCTATCCTAGCAACTCGGCTAACCTATAACCTAACTTTAAAAGTGGAATCTAACCTATCCTAAGCATTTTACTATCAACAGCCACATAAACCCCTTACCATACAACAGCTACGCGCTCGATTTTATCCTTTTTCGCCTTTCACCTTAGACGCGTATATATGCGTCTAAGCTTCCTTGGCCCCGTTCGAAGTAGTTACTGCGAAATCATATTTAAGGGCATATATTATTTACCATTCGCATAATAACGAATAAAATGTCAGCACATACACACTCACAAGGACAACCCGAGTCTATCTACCACTAACGTAGTTCACCGGTTTTAAGCCTTACGTTTATTCGTACTTGGAAAATTCCCCTTTTTATTTGGTCATAGCCAAACCTTACCTTAATCATTTCTACTTGTTAGCACACACTTTGGTTCTTCCAACCATAAATTTATATCATTTCCAGTCATGCGCTCATGGCCTAATTCTTATAATCCACTAGTTAATTATTTACATTCCATTTAAACTGGCCGAATGCCTTAAGCATATTCCTATCTTCACATTAAGTTCATACAAATCCTATAAATATATAATATTCCTCGCCTAAAATTTATTTTAAATTCTGTAATTTCTACATCTAATTTGCCAACATTTTTATTGATCGAAACTCCCATAATCATCCTTATTCATTGTCTAAATTCTGATTTGACCACTACGGAACTATGTTGTTTCTACATAAATTGGTTAATTTAATTCTTAATTCCCAGCAAGCAATATCGTTCCTAAACTTCTCATTTGGCTGAACCTAATCCACCATTTTCATTTAACAATTTCAACATTTGTTCAACAATGTTATCATTAACTAATAGTTGCTTATAATTTCAGCCAAGGGAATTAAATTTTTGGATTTCTTCTCATTTACTACATGCATCAATGTATGTATTGATTTCATGAGAATTTTGTAGTCTAACTCTTTCTCTAACTAAATTCATTCATAAAATTCCTTATGTTCCTACCTTAGCCGAACACTCATTTCCATACTCTTCATCTATTTCTAGCAATTCACTTTAATTACTCATTAAGATAGTGCATTATTCTCCCAAGCATTTTAAATCTATCTAATTCATCCTAAATTTTCCAGCAATTCAATTCTGATTTTATTCCTTTGAATTACATGAACTTAAACTAACCAATATCTAATTTCTGCATTTTAATTTAAACATAGCACTATGAAATTTCTAGAATTTTAGATTGCATACTCATTTACATGCATGTAAAAATCTGTTTTTGTTCTTTCTTGTTACAGCCGAGCTTATACCCCCTATACATTGCAAATTTCTTGTCAAATTTTAAATCATATACATCTACATTTGTTTTATAACATTTTAGATTGCTTAATTTAATTTAGTCCTTCACATGCAACAATTTCTTCTATATTTCTTTTCACGACCCAAATTACCTAAAAATCAGAGTAAATTTTTCATTTTTTCATTTATTATTTAATTCTTACCTTTCTCTCATCGTGACCATCCTACAAACAGTTGGGCTATGATTCGGTGTTAGTCACCTCTCACCTATTTACCATTCCATTTCCATAATCACATTCATATATCAGGATTTACTATCCTTTGACTTTAACTAAATACATATACAATGGTATTACATCACCTTCCATCCCCGACATCATATCCATTTACAGTACAGTGCATTACATATTTAGATATAAAACTATACAAATGTGTATACCTGTCTCTCGATGGGAAGCAGCAGATACCAAGATGCAAGTTCTCAACCGCTCACTAACTACTACGAGTACTTTGAAAAGATGGGAAAATAAGGGGGTGAGCAAACAACACGCTCAGTAAGGCAATTATGCAAGTAAGTAGATAGCTCCACTATCTACATGCTCATAATGCCATACCCTTAAATCCATTTCTTTTCATTAAAATCTCAAGCACAAAACCATGCATACATCAATGACATAGTTTATCAAAACTATTTGTGCATATAGAAATCATGTAATTCATGCATCAAAGGCATTTTGTGTAACATCATTAAATCATACCTAGCATGAGGTAAATTAAGATCATGCCATGTAAAACAAATCATGAGAAACAATTCTTTTCATGAATTTATCATTAACGCATGGAAAACTCATCATGCTACCGCATTTAAATCATTTCATTAAAGTTGCAGTAAAAAATAACTCGAAGGGTTTAAGCATCTCATAAATCAATCGAAGGGTTTAAGCATCTCATAAATCAATCTCATTAAATTCATTATAAAATTCTGTTATAAAACTCACCCTTCTTTCAGGGACACATTTCATAAAATCCTCTGAAAAACCTATCATCATAATAGAAAATCATAAAATCGGGGGCCTGACCCTTACCTCGGGTCTACCCTGGTCTATCAAGACCACAAGTTATAAAATGTGAGACACGTAGGTGACTATATCAGTAACATCAAGGACTATGGCCATAACCTAGTGATCCATGGCTTCACGGTACCTAGTGTACGGGGTGTCACACCTGAAACGGAGGTGGGTCAATCCTGCCGCCAGAATAACATAACATCAGGATTGCGAGGGCAAGGCTTGCTGCCTCGTGGCTAATGCCACTCCACTCTAATAATCCCCACGGTACAACGTACCCCATGTGATATACACGGTACAACGTACTCCGTGAACCCAATCTCAGTCAGAGGGTGCCTGCAATAGGTCTTATCCACCCATACCAAATATGTCTCAGTATGCACGTGTAGATATATCATCTCACTGTGACACATAGTCTACAGAAGGTTCCAACACGGCTATTTGCATGTCATATAAATCCCTGTACGAGCGAAGCTCTAGCACGGTTTCATAAAAATCAGTAAAATTTACGTACGAGTAGCACTCCAGTACGACTTTAAAATAGTTATAAATCCATATAAAACTTTGTACGACCAAGCTCCAGCACGGTGTTATACATCAATAAATCAAATCTCATGCGAGTTACACTCCAGCACGACTTTATGCTTAAATAAATCAAATCTCGTGCGAGTTACACTCCAACACGCCTTTTTATGCAATTATCATATCAAAACAGAATGCTAGCTAAGCTCCAGCACCTCTCATGCATGTCAAATCATTAAAACTAGTGCAAGCAAGTGCTCCAACACCTTTTTATGCATATCAAGTTAAAACAAGTCAAAACATTCAAAACAGAGTGCGAGCTAAACTCTAGTACCTCTCATGCATTTCACATTAGTAAAATCAGTGAGAGCAACCGCTCAAGCACATTTTATGCACACTCACAAACTCAGATATAGTGCGAGCTATGCGCCAGAACTATCTGTTTCTATATAAACTTGATAGTAGGCCCATTTTCTAAATAATTTTGATTTAAATCTTATTAACATTTACGTAGTGTTATATTGTGAAATTTATGCAATTACTGGCCAATCTATCGATTTTCTTTGCTTAAAACCCAAGAAAAGTCCTTAAATCTAAAAATTTCATAAATCATGCATTTCATGCATGTCATGCTTTCACCATCCTTAGGTAAATTCCCTCAGTAGGGGTAAATAGCATTTTTACCTATTTCGAGTCCTTAAAATCTTTAATCTATTTCTTGGACCTTTATACATATTCTATGTATACATACATATTCAGTGTATACAAAAGCTATTAAAATACGCGTAGCTACCTCTAGCTACTCACACAATTCCCTTACCTCATTTTTTGTACAGTCTGACCTTTCACTAATGTCTCGTCATGCAGTCCGATTTACTCTCAATCATATCTCTGAAACTATGTATAAATATACACCAGGTCAAATACAATACAATTAATTGTAGTTCATATTTTATGGGCTTAATTTAAATCATTGGGCTCGTTTACCCATATTGGGCCCGATTGTACCATAATGGGCCTTAATCGGCCTTAAGCCCGTTTTCCACTTATTATTCACATTATCAAGGCCTATTGGGCTCATTGGGCCCATCAGTATTTATTGAGCCTCGTTCTAAACTCTCAGAGAGCTTAATGAATTATTTACGACAATTTATCTGTAATTCCAAAGTTTAGTTCATTTAATGCGAAAATTAAATCAGTAATTTATGCGGTAAATTTCTAACACGCATAATGATGTAAATTATCGTAAATAAGGGTTACTTACCTGAGATTCCATGATAGTATGCGAATCAAGCTGACTCGAGCTCTCGTTTGATGTCATTTGTCGAGCTACACAATTACATATTTTTTCAGGTCAACTTTCAGTCGGATATTAATCAAATTAAATATTTTAAAATTTAAATCGATCAATTTCGACCGCTTACTGACTTACCCGTAGCTCGATTGCATCATTGGGAGTTTTCCCTATTTTTCCTCTTTTTCTTTTACCCTTTTTCTCTTTCTTTTCCTTCTTTTCTGGCTGAACTGGTTCAGTCCGATTCAACTGGGTTCAAACCGGTTCGGTTCAACCGATTCAGTCTGGTTCTATTGGTTCAGGGCTTTGCCGATCAGTTCTTCACCGGCTTCCATCGCCAGCAACTCCGTGGGGTCGTCCGGTGCACAGATCTGGGGTCGATGTGGTCCGAGGTGGCCGAAAAGTGGTCGGTCCGGCTATACTCCCTTCCGGGGTCGGTGCCTTTTCTTTTCTCAGCGTTTTCCAGTGCTAGCAGCCGTCCCACCGGTCGATGCTGCCACCAATTGCGTCGCCTGCACCTAGGGAACGCTCGACTGGTGGTGGTTGGGCCTAAATCGGCGTCGATCACCAGATTCCTCTCCCCCTCTCTCGGTTTGCTCTCTATCTCCTTTCGTTAGCCGTCATTCGTAGGTTTCGTTGGTGCCGGTAGTTCTCATAAGGTCGGCTGCCTCTCCCCCTCGGCTTCTCTCCCAGTCCGCCACCGGGCGCTCCGTCTAGTGAGGGAAGTTGGGCTCCCTCGTTTTGCCATCATTTTTCCTTCAGAATCGCGACTCGTGATTCTTTTCTTTATTTATTTATTTATTTATTTATTTATAATTTATTTATGATATTATTTTAATCCATAAAAATATATTAAAAATCAAAATATCCCTAAAAATCAAAATATCCCAAAAAAAATTCTTATTTAATTCATTTAATCAATAAATGAATTTATCAGTATTATTTCGTATTTTCGGTATATTTTTTGATTATTTTCGGGGTAATTTCTCAAAGGGAAAATTTTGATTAATTCCAGTAAATTCATATCTTGATCAATTTAACCCAAAATTTAATTATTTCTTCGTTATTGATCAAGATTCTCAAATCCATTATTTTTAATGAAATTTTCTTGTCCAATTAATACCAAGTTTCAGTCTTTTGATCGTTTTACCCTTTAACGTGTTCAAGAATACCATTTCAATCTTTCATTTGATCTTTAAATGCATTCGAGAATTTTTATTCATTCCATTTGAATCATAATAAATTACGATAAAATTGGGTCTTACATTTCTCTCCATGGTCGAATGCCTATGTCACGCCCTTCTCTCACACGCGACTTCTCAAAAATCACCACAATTTTTTTTTGCATTTTACTTAACTTTCATTCTGTCATTACTCCCATCAAATGTTGAGCTGTGATTCGATATTAGTCACCCATTCACATTCATTTATAACATGCATACAATTTAATATTCTTTTCGGTAATGTAATCTCTTATACATTAATACAAATATTTATACATATACATCCCTAATCATACATTCCTTTACATAACTGTGTTGTTATAATGTTCAACACAAAATGTCAAGTGTGTATACCTCTCGTAAGATGGATAGGCAGCGGATCAAACTCTACCAGTTCTAAGCAGTGTCCACCTTCTATGGATGCTCTATAAAGAGGGAAATAAAAAAAGGGTGAGCTCACTGCTCAGCAAGGAAATCAGGCAAGCAAGTAGATAACTGCACTATCTAAAAACTACTATGCTCGTGCCTCGAAGTCATTTCCTTATCTATTTGTATCTAAAGCATGCATTTCGCTTAAAGCTTTTATGCAATATATATATATATATATTCAAATCATCAGTTATAAAAACTGGAAACATGTTGGTTTAACAACCTCAGCATTTTATGCAAAACGCTGCATTTCTCATGTAATTTCATAAATCTTACATTTATCATGCCATTCAATTAAATCAAAATAATATGACATTCATCATGTTTAAAAACATGAAAATCTGGGCCTCACCCATCCCTCGGGTTACCCTTTTATCACACACAAATTCACATGTTCACATTATAAAAACCATGTGATAGTTCATTCAAGAAACTCAATTACATTGCATGAAAAGAAAATGAGATAGGCGACTACATGTTTCGAGATTATGATCATAACTCATTTTTTGTGATCCCAGGCTACACAGTACTCGTTGTACGGGGTCTCACAATTGTTGTAACGGGAGGTGGGTCAATCTCTACCGTCAGCTCCCAATTGAGGACATGATCGCGGAGTACACCAGATCCCACTGGATCCTACTTCCACTGCTAACCAGTCATATCCAAGTACATTCAAGTACTCACGGTACAACGTGCTCCATATGACATACACGGTACACAGTACTCCATGGACCCTATCTCAAGGTGAGATGCTCGCCATGAGTCTTAGTCCTCTCACCTTGGATATACCTCATAGTCGGGATGCTTGCCATAAGTCTCAGTCCTCATACTATGGCTTCTATTTTCTATAGCCCTCAGCCATATCTCAAAATATTGCACATGTGAGCATATAATCCGTGCGACACATAGTCAACACAGGCTCCCAACACCGCTGTTTCATGCTTTCTTTTAAAACTGATACATGCGAGTAAACTCCCAACACGACCGTATCACAATGATATAACTCTAGTGCGAACAATGTTCCCAGCACTATGTCATATAAAAACTCTGAGTATGAGCAAAGCTCCTAATACTCTATATCACATAAGTCAATGAAAACTGAGTATGAGCTAAGCTCCCAATACTCTATCATGTAAAACTGAGTATGAGCAAAGCTCTCAATACTCTATAATACATCAATTGATAAATCTGAGTACGACCAATGCTCCTGGTACTCTAACATGCATAAATCTCATTAAAATTTTAGTACGAGAATACACTCAAGTACTCTGTGATGCATATCTCAAAATATAGTGCGAGTATTCTCTAGCACTAATGGTTTTCACACAAACCCCAATAAATGACAGTTCAAATCATAATTCACCCAAGTAAATCAAATAGGCACTCAAATGTGCTGTTTTGCATATACATGAAAACATTAGCCATTCTATTATGCAACTATGATTTTTTTGTCACAACATGTCTATTCATGGGAATTCATATAGAATATGGTATCGAAATTCTATTCGAAATACGTGTAGCTATCTCTAGCTACTCACAAAATTCTCTTACCTCGGATCACGTTACGTGTAAGACCTAATTTTTATCGTATTTCCTTATGATTTACACATTGTATGGATATTGTTATATGTTAATGGAATCATAAGACGGATGATTTTGATCATATAAATATGAATGAAGTAGTCGAACGTACGTAAAATTCAAAAACAGATAGTTAAGGATTTTAAATTAAATTTATGAGATTTGAACTGTCGGGATAGAGATACGAATTTTAAATGAGAAATTATAGTGGGTCCAATAAGGAAAGTCGGTTTAAATTGGTTCTGAACGTGTAGAAGGGTAAAACGGTCAAAAGACCAAAATTCGATATAAATTCGATAAGAAAATTTCATTAAAAATATGGAATTAAGAAATCTTCATCAATAACGAGGAAATTATCAAATTTCGAGTACAATTGATCAAGATCCAAAATTATTAAGATTTACCAAAAATTCACTCTGGACAATATCCCGAAAATACAGAGAAAATATACCAAAAAAAGGGTTAAAATAAAATAATTAATTATTAATAAAAGATATAATTTATTAGATATTTTGGGATTTTTAAGAGTATTTTAATGATTATAATATTAATAAAGTAAATTATAGATAATAATAATAATATAATAATAATAATAATATAATAATAATAATAAAAGAAGAAAAAAAGAAGAAAGGAAAATCTGGAAGTCACGAGGAGAGAGAAAATGAAACAGAAGCTGAAACCCGAGGAAGACGACCTGAGCCACTGACGACCACCGACAACCAACAATACCAGGCGAGGACCAGAGAAGAGAGAGGACAGGCCGGTGAACACTCTAGCACCGATGATGCGCGTCGACGACAATTGATTCCGACGAATTGACGAACGGAAAATCGAGGGGAAAATAGGCTCGATTTCGACGATCCACGGCAGCTGGACGTGATCAGTGGGCACCAGCGTGATCGGGAGGAAGAGCCGGTTCTTTTGGTACCAGTCGCAGTCGACGAAACGACGAGAGGAAAGGGGAAGGAAAATGAAGGAAAAAGGGAAGGAAAAGGAAGGAAAGGAAAAGAAAAAAAAAGAAAGAAAGGGGAAAAGGAAAGAAAAATTACCGGGGATGACTCGAGATTTGGGTAAGTTGACCGAGGGTCGAGATTGACCTATGGGTATATTTCAAAAATAAATTTAATATTTTATTTAATGGAATTTAACCTGAATTAACCTAATTGTGTAGTTCTATGACAGAGCCCGAACGAGAGCCGATTGAGCTCTAATTTTTGTACCCTGCATACTATTGGGTAAGTACACTTTAATTACGATGATTTGAGTCTTTAATGCAGAGTTAAGATTATTTTACGGAGTTTATGGATTAATTTTGCATAAAATGCATTGTATTCGAACTTTTAACGTAATTATCGTAAATGATATACGGGCTATCCAATGAGTTTGGAATGAAGCCCGATGAGTATTGGTAAGCCAAATGGGCCCAATAAACCCAAAGAAGGGATTTAATAAGTGGAAATGGGCTGAAAATAGGTCGAGGCCCATTAAGGTGCAATCGGGCCCAATAAAGTAAAATAGGCCTAGTGTTTTAGATTCTATCAGTAAGAGAGAAATACTGATAATTATATTAGAACTGACCCAAATACATGGTTATATGCAGCTCCGTAGACTTGGTTTGGAGCGAATTGGACTGAGAGACCTGGTACGGTCGAGAAAAGATAAGCTTGTGGAGAGATTCCAGGTAAGGGAATTTTACAGACTACTAGAGGTAACTTTACGTAATTTTGACATCATTTACATTCCCTAAAATTGTCTGAAGGGTCTAGATTTAGAATAAGAATTTTGGTGCTCGGATGGGCAACTGACCAAAATACCCTTGTGAAGGGTAAAATTTCCAAAATTAAAAAAAAATTGGAGGAGCAAGAACAAGAGGTTCCTGCTTGTTTTTGAGGTGTTTTGACACATGCATGGGTAGGCTGGCTAACTTTTAAATAAAAATGCACAGCATTGCATATTTTCAACAATGTGATTTCTTGTGGAAATGGTTTTGAGATAACAGAGTCGCCTACGTGATTTTATGAAACCGTGACGTGCTTGAGCTCAGCTTGTACGAGTTTTGATTTGTGTGATGCATGCATTAGTGCTAGAGCAAGGGCTCGCACTAGAGTTTTACATGCATAGGTGCTGGAGTCTAACTCGCACCAGATTTTCATATGATTTTCATGATAGGGTGCTGGAGTCTAACTCACACCAGATTTTCACTTGATTTTTTTATGATAGAGTGCTGGAGCCTAGCTCGAACTAGTTTTACATGATTTTGACAGTGCTGGAGCTTAGCTCGCATGAGATTTTCATTGATTTTATGAGAGTACTGGAGCATCGCTCGCACTAATTTTATGAGACATGCGATGAGCCGTGCTTGGAGCGTCAGGTAGACTGTGTGTCACGCTGATTAAATATGCTTTCACGTGCATTTTGAGATAGGGCACGAGTATGGATATGAGATATGGGTCCACAGAGTACGTTGTATCGTGCAAGTAGCATGGAGTACGTTGTACCATGCTGGGATTGATTATGTGGCATCTTTGGATGTGAGTGGAATCTTCGGATGCGAGTGGCATCTTCGGATGGGAGTTATCGGACAAGACCGACGGGATAGACTGACCTACCTCCCGGGGCGATTCCCGATGATGGTTAGACCCCGCACACAAGATCCGTGTAGCAGTGGGATCACGAGGATATGGCCATAGTCTTGGTTATTTGCTTGAGATATATATTTATATATTGCCTAGTCTCGCATCTTATAAATTGATGTTTTGAGAAGAATTTTTTGTGGATTTTTGTGTGAGTCTGGATCGCCCGGGGAGGGGTTGATCCTGACTGAGATGTGATTTTGATGAGAATGAAACTGGGTCTTAAACTGAACTTGCATGACGTTATTTCCATGCTATTTAAAACTCATGAATGATGTAAAATGGTTTTACAAGACATTCATTATGTCGTATGTTACTATTGCTTCTAAAAGTGTTTGATTTCATGGTTTTGTGTGAGTCAGGAACACCCAAGGGAGAGGTTGAGTCCTGGCTGTGTTGTGAAATTTTAATGAGAATGAAATGATTTAAATGGATTTACAGGTTGAGTTTTCAATCCTCTTTGAAATCCATTTGTGAACTTGTTTTACATGACATCATGAATTATAGCATCTATTTTGAAATGTGTGGAGAAAGGATGGCACCACGTTCATGTAGGTAGTATGGTTACCTACTTGTTTGTAGGATTGCCTCACTGAGCTTGATATGCTCACCCCTTTCATTTTCCTACACAGATTTTTTTCAATAGACTTTGAGGCGACTGAGTACTACATTCCTGACATCCGCTGCTGCCCATCACTTGAGGTATATACACTTGTACATATTGTATCTAAATAAGAATAGCACAGTAACATGTTTGTAAGTAACTTTCAGGGATGTATAGACACTGTAAACACTTGTAAATGAATGAGAAAGAATTAGTGAAAAATTCATGTGTTTGCCTTTCCTTTAATAAGGAATTAAGTTATATGACGAATGAATGGTGGGACAGGCATTGACGCACAACCCAATTGTTAGTAGAGTGTGGGTGTGGTCAGGATCAGAGGACAGGTAAGTATGAAAGAAAAACAAAAAATTTACTCTGATTTTTGGGTGGTGACATTACGTGACCTCTCTTCCTCAGTGGTGCTCACTCTCGCAGTCCAATCAGCTTCCATTGTGATTTCTGAAGCTGTTATAATTATTTACGTTAGTATATTGAAATATACTTGCTTCATTTGCCAAATCTCTATTCATTACATCAATCTCATCATTTTCTCCCATTTTGGTATTATACCTGTCCCTCTAAACAGGTCGACCTGTGAATCAATATCGATATACCATTCTAACCATTTAAGAAATATCACACATAAACATACATACTGATATCATTTATCATATAATAGAGTGGTCGGTATGTTTATACATCACATGATTCTATATTTACATCCCCAAATATTCCCTTCATATACAATATTGTGCTATAAGCATACTAATACAAAGTTTTGTACGTGGTGTGTACCTGACAGTCGATGGGAATCACAGATAATCAGCTATGCCGTCTACTCTCTACACACGCTATCTCTATGGTGGAAACACTGAAAGTGGGTGGAAAATGAAAGGGTGAGCTCCACATGCTCAGTAAGGTAATAATACAAACGGGTAGATAGTTATACTATCTACATGCTGATAAGAAATCAGGATATATGTGAGCATGAGGTAAAAACAATGATATGCCATATATATAATATCATCTGTTATAAAACAGGAAACCGACATATAAAACATGGAATAATTCTCATGTGAAAACATCTCATGCTCAAATGGATCGATAGGTTTTAAAACACCCCATCTGGGTCAAAATATGATACACTCAACAAATCAAAATCCATTCCAACAAATTTCTTTATTTTCAAATTTTCGTTATAAAATCACCCTTCTCACAGGGTTACAAATCAATGAAAGTTTCATAAAATCCCTTAATGCGAACAATAAAAACTCAATTGAAATCATAAAAAAATCGGGGCTTGACCCCTCCCTCGGGTCTACCCTGGTCTATCAAGACCAAAAGTTATATCATGTGAGACATGTAGGTGACTATATCGGTAATATCCAAGACTATGGGCATAACCTCGTGATCCCTGACACACGGATCCTAGTGTACGGGGTGTCACACCTGAATCGGGAGGTGGGTCAATCCTACCCGCCAGAACAGCATAATATCAGGATTACGAGGTCAAGACTTGCTGTCTCGTGGATAATGCCACTCCACTCCCCACAGTATAGTGTACTTCGCGTGACATATATGGTACAACATACTCCGTGAACCCAAGCTCAATCAGCGGTGCCTGTAATAGGTCTTATCCACCCATGTCAAGTATGTCTCAGTATGCACGTGTGAGCATATCATCTGACTGTGACACACAGTCTACAAGAGGCTCTAACACGACTATATGCATGTCATATAAATCCCTGTGCGAGCGAAACTTTAGCTCGACTCCATGCATATTCATGATATCTGAAAACCTCGTACGAGCGAAGCTCTAGCACGGTTTCTTAAAAATCAATGAAATCTACGTACAAGTAGTGCTCCAGTATGACTTAAACTGATTATAAATTCAAATCAAATCCATGTACGAGCATTGCTCTAGTACGGATATGTATAAAAACTCAATGAAAACCTCGTATGAGAAAAACTCCAGTACGGTAGTCATATGAAATAAATCTGTAAAATAGTGCGAACAAGGCTCCAGCACTCTTTATATGAGTTAAATTATAAAATCCATTGCGAGCAGTGCTCAAGCGCGATTTCAACTCATATAACACTGATAGGTGGCTCAATTTTATCCAAACAGGTTAAATAAATATCAATTGGCACCTAACCTGTGCCTTTTCAATTAAAACATGAAAATAATAGCCAACCTATCCATAAATTGCTTTAATTAAAGCAATATCATCATGAAACCATTAAAATCATGAATTTCATGCAATTTCATAGCTTTACTACCCTTTTTGAAATTTTCCTAACTGGGGGTAAAATAATCATTTGTCACTATTTCCATATTTTTTCGCAAAAATTATTATTCTGTTTTCGGGTAGCCTAATGAATTTAACGTAATGTAAATCCTCTCGAAACTACGTACAGCTACCTCTAAGTGCTCATAAAATTCCCTTACCTGGAATCACGCGCGAGCTTATCCCGACTTGATCGTACCAGGTCTCTCAATCCAATTCGCTCATCTACGAAGCTGAATATAACCACATATGGGTTCAGTTCAAATATACTGATCAGTATTTTACTCTTACTGATCGAATCTAAAGTTCTGGGCTCGTTTTACTCTATTGGGCCCGATTGCACTTTAATGGGCGTCGACCCATTTTTTTAGCCCATTTCCACTTTTAAAATCCCTTCTTCAAGTTTTACTGGACTCATTTGGTTTATCAATAATCATCGGGCTTCGTTTCAAACTCATTGGATAGCCCGGATACTATTTACGATAATTACTTTGAAATTTTGAATAAAATTCCTTTTATGTAGAATTAATCCATAAATTCCGTAAAATAATCTTAACTCTGCATTTAAGGACTCATATTATCATAATTAAAATGTACTTACCCAATATGATTCGGGGTACGAAAATCAGAGCTAAATTGGATCACGTTCGGGCTCTGTAGTAACACTGCACAATTATATAAATCCGGGTCATTTTCTAATAAAATAATATTAAATTGAATTCTTGAGATTTAACCGCAGGTCAATCCTGACTCTCGATCACTTACCCGAATTTCGAGTCATCCCCGGGTTCACTTTCTTCCCTTTTTTCCCTTTTCTTTCTTTTTTTTTCCTTTTTCTTTTTTCTTTTTTTTTTCTTTTTTTTCTTTTCTCCTTCTCGGCTACGATGCCGTTTTGGCCCGTTTACCGTCGTCGGCAATCTCAGCCGTCTCGTCAGCCGCCAGTGGGCTCAAAAGAATCGCCTCGGCCAAGGGAGTGCTCGGCGGGGTTAACTCGACGCTGTGACACCGTCGTTCGCCGAAACTGACGCATTTCTTCCTCAGGTTTTCTGTCCGTCGATTCGCTCGAAATCGGTACCGTCGGCGCGCGTTACCGACACCAATGGACTGTGCTCTATCTTCTCTGACCTTTGGCTTGGCTCGTCGAACGTCGGTGACTCGTTGGGCTCCTCGGGTTGTTATCGGGTTTCCTGGGTTCCGTTTCGATTTCTCTCTCCCCGATTTTTTTTTAGATTTCAGATTTCTTTTTTTAATTAATTTATTAATTAATTTATTATTATTTTAATCAATTAAATATATTAAAAATATCCAACTATCTATAAAAATATCTTAAAAATTATTATTTAATTCATTTAATCAATAAATAAAATTATCAGTCTATTTTCGTCTTTTCGGTATATTTTTCGATTATTTTCGAAATAATTTTTCGAATTAAAAATCTCGATTAATTCTGAATTATTTTCGATTAATTCTCATAAATTAATATCTAGATCAATCGGACTCGAATTTAAATATTTTCCTCGGTATTGATCCAGATTTTGCAAATTCCATAGTTTAATGAAAATTACTTATCGAATTTATATCGAATTTTGGTCTTTTGACCATTTTACCCTTGCACGTGTTCGGGACCAAATTAAATCGACTTTCTTTCACAAATCCATAATCTTTTCCTTTTTTTCAATTCCTTATTTTCAGTCAACTCGATTAAATTTCTTATTCTATTTTATGCACGTTATTTCGTTTCATCCACATTTATCAGATCCGAATCAACCATCTTATGAATCCATTAACATATAATAATGTCATACAATATGGAAATCATAAGGAATATCATACAAAAATGCGAATCTCACAATCTTCCCCACTAAAAGAATTTGGTCCTCCAAATTAGAACCAAATCAATCGGTAAACAACTCCGGGTACTTCTCATGTATCATTCTCTCTAGCTCCCAAGTAGTTTCCTCCGGAGTGTGATACTGCCACTGAACCTTCACCTGGGAGATCATCTTAGATCGCAATACCTTCTCCTTTCTATCCAATATCTGAACCGGTCTCTCAACATATGTCATACCGTCACTGAGCTCTAACGGCTCGTAGTGAATCACATGAGACGGATCCGGATGGTACTTCCAAAGCATAGAAACGTGGAAGACACTGTGTACACCTGCCAACTCTGGTGGCAATGCCAATCTATAGGCCTTATCTCCCAGTCGCTCCAGAATCTTAAAGGGTCCAATAAAACGAGAGCTCAGTTTACCTTTTTTACCGAACCTCATGATACCCTTGGAAGGAGAAACTCTCAAAAACACCGACTCACCCTCTGCAAACTCTAGTAGTCTGCGTCTCCTATTAGCATAACTCTTTTGTCACCTCTGAGCTATCCGCAATCTATCGCATATCAATCTAACGTCCTCAAAGGCCTGCTGCACCAAGTCAGGAGCAAATAACATTCTATCACCAATCTCTTCCCATCCAATAGGGGAATGGCATCTGTGCCCATACAGTGCCTCATACGGTGCCATCTCGATACTCGAGTGATAACTATTATTGTAGGCGAACTCGGCTAATGGCAAATGATCATCCCAGGAGCCTCCAAAATCTAGCACACACGCTCTCAACATATCCTCTAGAGTCTGTATAGTCCTCGTTAACTGACCATCTGTCTGAGGATGGAAAGCAGTGCTAAATCTCAACTGGGTTCCCAACGCTTCTTGAAAGTGTTCTCAAAAATGGGAAGTGAAGCAGGCATCCCTATCAGAAACAACGCTTACTGGAATGACATGTAGCCTGACCATCTCTCAAACATATAAGTTCGCCAAAGTACTCAGAGCATCTGTAGCTCTCATAGCTAAGAAATGGGCGGGCTTCGTCAGTCTATCCACAATCACCCAGATGGCATCGTGACCTCTATAGGTCCTCGGTAATCCCATCACAAAATCCATGGTGACATACTCCCACTTCCATGTCGGTATCAGTAGAGGCTGCAATAATCTTGCAGGCTTCAGATGCTCTACCTTTACCTACTGACATACGAGACATCTAGCGACATACTCTGCTATGTCTCTCTTCATCCCAGACCACAAATAAACTCTCCGACTATTCTGATATATCTTCATACTCCCCGGATGTACTGTATACCTCGCTGAGTGTGCCTCTGATAAAATCATCCTCTTGATCTCAGGATCCTCGGGAACACATATCTTATCACGGAACCTCAGTAAACCATCAGTACTCAATGCAAAATCTGTATCAGCACCTGCCTGTACCTGACTCATCAACAGAAAACATCCCTAATCACTCTACTGAGACTGCCGGATACGATCAATCAACTCTGGCTCTAACCTCATGCTCACAATGATCTCAACTCTGTCAATCTCAGGGGGTGCTATGTCCGAACTGAGGCTCGCGAACTGCTCTAGCAGGTCATATTCCTGAATCATTATAAATGATACCAACCCTAGGCTCTTCCTGTTCAAAGCATCAGCAACTACATTAGCCTTACCTGGGTGGTATAATATCTCGTAATCCTTCAGGAGCTCGAGCCATCTCCTCTGTCTCATGTTCAACTCCTTCTGCGAGAATAAATACTTCAGACTCTTATGGTCTGTAAAAATATGAAACTGCTCACCATATAAGTAATGGCGTCATATCTTCAGTGCAAACACTATGGCCGCCAACTCCAAATCATGGGTCGGATAGTTCCTCTCATGATCTTTCAACTGCCTAGATCCATAGGCAACTACCCTCCCATCCTGCATCAATACACAGTCCAGTCCCTGATGCGATACATCTGTATATACCAAGAAACCTCTTAAGCTGGTAGGTATAGTGAGAACCGAAGCAGTGGTCAACTGACGCTTTAGATCCTGAAAACTCCTCTCATAGGTATCATCCCACACAAACTCAACATCCTTCCGTGTGAGACGTGTCAACAGAGCAGCTAATCTAGAGAAACCCTCTATAAATCTCCTGTAATATCCTGCCAAACCCAGAAAACTCTGAATCTCTGTGACTGTCCAGGGCCGCTCCCACTGAACAACTACCTCTATCTTGGATGGGTCCACTGACACCCCATCCCTCGATACCATATGACCCAGAAAAGAAATCTGCTCCAACCAGAAGTCACACTTACTGAGTTTGGCATACAACTGTCTCTCTCTGAGGGTCTATAGCAATATCCTCAAGTGCTACTGTGGTCCTCCCTGGATCTGGAGTATACCAAAATATCATCGATAAACACAATCACAAATCGATCCAGGTATGGCTTGAACACATTGTTCATCAAAGCCATGAATGTTGCGAGGGCATTAGTCAACCCGAATAGCATAACCAAAAACTCATAATGACTATAACGGGTCCTAAATGCTGTCTTGGGCACATCTTCCCTCCGTATCCTCATCTGATGATACCCAGACCTCAGATCAATCTTAGAAAAGACCTGTGCTCCCTGAAGCTGATCCAACAAATCGTCAATGCGTGGAAGGGGATACTTATTCTTAATGGTAGCCTTATTCAATAATCTGTAATCCATACACAATCGGAGCCTGCCATCTTTCTTTCTCAAAAACAAGATCGGAGCTCCCCAAGGTGATACGCTCGATCTGACAAACCCCTTCTCAAACAGATCCTGTAACTGCTTCCTCAGCTCCTCCAACTCAACCGGTGCCATCCTATACAGTGGTCTCAAAATCGGTTCTGTACCAGGTATTAAATCTATCCCAAACTCTATTTCTCTAGTTGGTGGTAATCCTGGTAAATCGTCTAGAAAGACATCAGGAAACTCCCTAACCATTGGAATATCTCTCAAATCCGGTCGTACCTGATCCGTATCAGCCACATATACGATGAATCATTCAAAATATAAATCATAAAATCAGCAAAAATTCATTGCTCCATTTAGAACAACCACTGATTGCATTACATTTCAGGAAAATTTTACAACGCATCTTTCGGGGATATTGAACGTTAACGTCTTAGAAAAGCAATCTAACATAACACGATTGGCAGCCAACCAATCAATTCCTAGTATGACATCGAAGTCTCTCATATACATCAAAATAAGGTCGGCTGACATTTCTTTTTCCCTAACTTTCAACTTACAATCCCTGACTACATACTCTACTAGCTGACTAATGTTTAGAGGGGTCAGTATTAACAATTTACTACTCAGAGGAATAGGCTTTACATACCTAAACAATTTATATGAAAATGAAGGCGATACAAATGAATGCGTGGCACCAAGATCAATCAAAACATATGCTTCTAAATCAAAGATCAGGATGGTATCTTTCACCACATCAGACGACTGATCGGTCGTATCCTGGTCTAAATCATGAACTTGTCCTGTACCCATCACTTGCTTCCCTTTCTCTTCAGCACTAGCTCTCCTCCTTTGAGCAGGAACCTGAACTGGAGCTCTCTTCGGCTCCTTGCCCTTCTGTGGGGCAGTGTCCTGTCTCTCTGGGCAATCTCTAACCACATGCCCTGGCTTCCCACAATGATAACATACTACTGTAGTAGCTATAGGCACTGGACAAGGTCTAGTACCATGATATCTGCCATATCGCCTACATTGATCAGTAATAGGGCGTGGTCCTCAAATGACAATGCCTCTAGCTGGTTGTAAACCTGGATGAACAGGAGGTCTATCTGTCCTCTCCTGAACCTCCTCAATCTTCGGCCTCTTATCAGAGAGCCATAACCCTCTCCTGACAAATTTGTCTCTCCCCGGTCTCTTCCGATCTCTGTCTCGACTCCTACCGATCTTTCCTAACTCAGAGACATTCCGCTCATAATCCTGCTCACACAGCTGAGCTCTATGTACTGCCTCCTCATAAGTGGAAACATCAAAGGGATCCAACCGAGATCTGATGGCTGGTCTCAGTCTATCTATAAACTTCTGGACCTTCTGATCCTCACTGCCAATCGTCTCTAAATCATATCTCTCCAAAGAGATGAATCGAGTCTCATACTCATCAATAGACTGGTTCCCCTGAACCAAACTCATAAACTCTATCCTTAACTATCGCTGTGCAGTAACGGGAACATACTGCCTCCTAAAGGCATCCAAAAATATCTCCCATTTAACCTCAGCATGTCGAGCTCTCAAAATTGGCTAGGTAGATCTACACCAATGCTCTGTCACTCCCTGAAATACAAATACGGCAAAAGCAACCCTCTCAGTAGTAGTGCACCTGAAAAGCCTATATAGCTTCTCCATCTGATACACCCAATCCTCAACTACTACTGGGTCCTTCCTCTCATGGAAGACTGGAGGTCTAAACTTCTGAAAATGTCTAAATCTAGCAAGATCAGACTCATATCCAGTATCCTGAGCTAGTGGGGGTCTCACTGCCTCTGCAGCCTGAGCCTAAACCTCGGGTAACTTTGCGGCATGTGCCGGCATCTCGGGATCAGTTGCTGCCTGTCCCACCGGATCTTGCCTATCTCTAGCCTCGAGCGCTGCCTGCTGCGCTACAATCTCAGCCAGGCGCTCAATACTCTGCTCAAGTCTAGCGAAGCGTGCCTCAATCTCATCTGGTCTTACAGTAGTACCCTCAGGTACCTGACCAGTCTATATACCATCACCATGGCCTTCAAGCCTACCCCTAGGCCTCTAGCACGTGTACTAGCCCCTCTACCACTGCGGGTGATCGGCATAATGTAAATCTTGTAAACAAATTGCATTTGTTAATTTAGTTCCCATCTAGTATACACTTTGACATCTCATACAACATAGTACTAAGGGGGATGTAATTTTCCTGAACGACCACTATCAATTCTTATCCGACCAACTCTAACTCTTAATTGCATACTTATCGATATTGACACGTCTGGCCAACCTATGCTCTGATACCACCTTTACTGTCACGACCCAATACTAGAAAAAATCAGTATAATTTTTTCTCTTTTGAAAAATCTCTTACCTCCTCGTGACAAATCCCTCCAAACAGGTCGGGCTGTGAATCAATATCGATATATCATTCTAAACATTTAAGAAATATCACACATAAATGTACATATTGATATCATTTATCATATAATAGAGTGGTCGGTATGTTTATACATCACATGATTTTATATTTCATCCCTAAATATTCCCTTCATGCACAATAATGTGCTGTAAGCATACTAATACAAAATTCTTTACGCGGTGTATACCTGACAGTCGATGGGAATCATAGATATTCAGCTATGCCTTCTACTCTCTACACCCGCTATCTCTATGGTGAAAACACTGAAAGTGGGTAAAAAATGAAAGGGTGAGCTCCACATGCTCAGTAAGGCAATAATACAAACGGGTAGATAGCTATACTATCTACATGCTGATAAGAAATCAGGATGTATGTGAGCATGAGGTAAAAATAATGATATGCCATATATAAAATATCATCTGTTCTAAAACAGGAAATCGACATAAAACATGGAATAATTCTCATCTGAAAACATCTCATGCTCAAATGGATTGATACGTTTTAAAACACCTCATATGGGTTAAAATATGATACACTCAACAAATCAAAATCCATTCCAACAAAATTCTTTATTTTCAAATTTTTGTTATAAAATCACCCTTCTCACAAGGTTACAAATCAATGAAAGTTCCACAAAATCCCTTCATGGGAATAATCAAAACTCAATTGAAACCATAAGAAAATCGGGGCCTGACCCCTCCCTCGGGTCTACCCTGGTCTATCAAGACCAAAAGTTATATCATGTGAGACATGTAGGTGACTATATCGGTAATATCCAGGACTATGGCCATAACCTCATGATCCCTGGCACACAGATCCTAGTGTGCAGGGTGTCACACCTAAAACAGGAGGTGGGTCAGTCCTACCCGTCAAAACAGTATAATATCAGGATTGCGAGGGCAAGACTTGCTGTCTCGTGGCTAACGCCACTCCACTCCAACAATCCTCATGGTACAGTGTACTCCGCGTGACATACATGGTACAACGTACTCTGTGAACCCAAGCTCAATCAGGGGTGCCTGTAATAGGTCTTATCCACCCATGTCAAGTATGTTTCAGTATGCACGTGTGAGCATATCATCTCACTGTGACACACAGTCTACAGGAGGCTCCAACACGGCTATATGCATGTCATATAAATCCCTATGCGAGCGAAGCTTTAGCACGACTCCATGCATATTCATGATATCTGAAAACCTCGTGCGAGCGAAGCTCTAGCACGGTTTCATAGAAATCAATGAAATCTGCGTACAAGCAGCACTCCAGTACGACTTAAACTGATTATAAATTCAATTCAAATCCACGTACGAGCATTGTTCTAATATGGATATGTATAAAAACTTAATGAAAACCTCGTATGAGAAAAACTCCAGTACGGTAGTCATATGAAATAAATCTGTAAAATAGTGCGAGCAAGGCTCCAGCACTCTTTATATGAGTTAAATTATAAAATCCAGTGCGAACAGTGCTCAAGCACGGTTTCGACTCATATAACACTGATAGGTGGCTCAATTTTATCAAAACTGGTTAAATAAATATCAATTGGCACCTAACTTGTGCCTTTTCACTTAAAACATGAAAATAATAGCCAACCTATCCGTAAATTGCTTGAATTAAAGCAATATCATCATGAAAACATTAAAATCATGAATTTCATGCAATTTCATAGCCTTACTACCCTTTTTGAAATTTTCCTGGCAAAATAGTCATTTATCACTATTTCCATATTTTTTCGCAAAAATTATTATTCTGTTTCCGGGTAGCCTAATGAATTTAACGTAATGTAAATCCCCTCGAAACTACGTACAGCTACCTCTAAGTGCTCATAAAATTCCCTTACCTGGAATCACGTGCGAGCTTATCCCGACTCGACCGTACCAGGTTTCTCAGTCCAATTCGCTCGTCTACGGAGCTGTATATAGCCACATATGGGTTCAGTTCAAATATACTGATCAGTATTTCACTCTTACTGATTGAATCTAAAGATCTGGGCCCGTTTTACTCTATTGGGCCCGATTACACTTTAATGGGCCTCGACCCCTTTTTTTAGCCCGTTTCCACTTTTAAAATCCCTTATTCGGGTGTTACTAGGCTCATTTGGTTTATCAATAATCATCGAGCTTCGTTCTAAACTCATTGGATAGCCCGGATACTATTTACGATAATTACTTTGAAATTTCGAATAAAATTCCTTTTATGCAGAATTAATCCATAAATTTCGTAAAATAATCTTAACTCTGAATTTAATGACTCATATTATCGTAATTAAAATGTACTTCCCAATATGATTCGGGGTACGAAAATCGGAGCTAAATTGGATCTCGTTCGGGCTCTGTATTAACACTACACAATTATATAAATTCGGGTCATTTTCCAATAAAATAATATTAAATTGAATTCCCAAGATTTATCCGTAGGTCAATCCCGACTCTCGGTCACTTACCCGAATTTTGAGTCGTCCCCGGGTACACTTTCTTCCCTTTTTCCCCTTTTTCGTTCCTTTCTCCTTTTTTTCTTTTCTTTTATTTTCTTTTTCTTTTTCTTTTTTTTTTCTTTTCTCCTTCTTGGCTACGGTGCCGTTTTGGCCCATTTGCCGTTGTCGGTAATTCCGATCGTCTCGTCGTCCACCAGTGGGCTCAAAAGAATCGCCTCGGCCAGGGGAGTGCTCGGCGGGGTTGAATCGGCACTGGGACACCGCCGTTCACCGGAATCGACACGTTTCTTCCTCAGGTTTTTCGTCCGTTAATTCACTCAAAATCGGTAGCGTCGGTGCGAGTTACCGATACCAATGGACTCGTCGGATTGTGCTTTATCTTCTCCGACCTTGGCTTGGCTCGTCGGACGCCGGTGACTCGTCGAGCTCTTCAGGTTGCTATCGGGTTTCTTGGGTTCTGTTTTGGTTTCTCTCTCCCCAACTTTTTTTCAGATTTCCGATTTCTTTTTTTAATTAATTTATTAATTTATTTATTATTATTTTAATCAATTAAATATATTAAAAATACCCAAATATCTCTAAAAATATCTTAAAAATTATTATTTAATTCATTTAATCAATAAATAAATTTATCAGTCTATTTTTGTCTTTCCGTTATATTTTTCGATTATTTTTGAAATAATTTTTCGAATTAAAAATCTCGAATAATTTTGACTTAATTTTGATTAATTCCCATAAATTAATATCTAGATCAATCGGACTCGAATTTAAATATTTTCCTCGGTATTGATCCAGATTTCCTAAATTTCATATTTTAATGAAAATTACTTATCGAATTTATACCGAATTTTGGTCTTTTGACCATTTTACCCTTGCACGTGTTCGAGACCAAATTAAATCGACTTTCTTTCATAAATCCACAATCTTTTCCTTATTTTCAATTCCTTATTTTCAGTCAACTCGATTAAATTCCTTATTCGATTTTACGTACGTTATTTGGTTTCATCCACATTTATCAGATCCGAATCAACCATCTTATGAATCCATTAACATATAATAATGTCATACAATACGAAAATCATAAGGAATATCATACAAAAATGCGGATCTCACAATACCATATTTTTATTCATATATCTATCCTCAATTCTCCTTATTTCCAATTTATGCATTTCATAAAACTACCTTACAATCTTCCATACATGCATATTCCATCATGTAATTCATGCCAACACAACTTCCTCATCATATTCTCACTTTCATGTCAATAGCTAGGTCATGCACATTTTTCATGATCCTTTTGTTTTCAACAATTAAGACTTATACCAATTAACTCACCAATACACCTAGATTAATAAATATCAACTTGGTGCATTAAATCTTACCTAGCTAAAATTTTCCTTTTTTTCTCCAAAATTGGTAAAATCCTCTTTGCTCTTCCAATCTTTGATTCCAACTTCTTGTTTCCAAGTATGTTGTTCTCCTCTTTACCAAGAAAAACTTTTCTTAACTATATCTCACTCAAAAGTGATTATGAACTGAAGTTTTCTAGTGTTGAAAGGTTAGGTTTAGCTTGGTTTCTTGAATGGAATAGTGTTTCTCGAGAAAAACTGAAGTTTAGAGCCCTGTATTTATAGAATTGTCTCATAGAGATTGATCTACCAACTACATGAGATTGAACTTCCCTGCACTTTTCTCCTTAGAAACCGACATTTCAAGCTGATGAGATCGATCTGCCCCTAACCTAGTGATCTGTAAACCCCATGAATTTTCATGTATCCGGTTTAAATAATAATTGAGAATGCGGCTATTGGTGGATAATTAATTTAAATTATAATATGAGAAACTTGGACGAGGCTACATTACTAAAATATTTTAATTTGAAGAATAAATAATTATGAGGTGTAAAAAAACAAAATTTTTTATCTAGATTTAATATGTGTATATTCCTCTGTATTAGATAAGTACTAATAATAGGCTAGTTACGCTTTGGAAATAATACATGGTGAAGTATAAAATAACTATTTAAAATTTATTAATAAAATAAATTAAATGAATAAATAAAAAAATAATAATGATAATAATAATAATATGAAAAGAAAAGAAAGTGATGGAAGTGAAAGGATGATGATGGAAATGTGGGTGATGGTGATGATATGTATATATAATAAACGTATATGAAAAGGGGAGGAAGTCCATGGTAGAAAGAAAGGATAAATGAAGTGCAGACCTAAGTGATAGGTAGAACAACAGTGAAGTAGACTAAAAAGAAAAGGAAAACAATGGCAAGTAATGGGCTACTGTGTATGTACTATTGAAAAGAAAACCAAGAAAGAAAAAAAATGAGAGGATGGCAGTGAACCGAGAGGATTGGACTGAAGCTACAAGTGTGGCAGTGTAAGGAAAGAAAGAAAACTAAGAAAGAAATGGGATGAGTGCAACTGAAGCAGATCGAAAACAGAACAAGAGGAATAGGTAATGGCCACTTGAAAAAAAAATAATAGAAGAAGTGGAGAGGTTGATGGTTGACCAAACGAAATGGGGAGTGATGGCCTGAAAGTGAAAGGAAAAGAAAGCAAAGAAGATGGGGGAACGTTGCTGGAAAAATCAGAATAGCTAAATGGGAGACCAAGTGAGGGCAGTTCAGTAGCTACTGTAGAAAGGCTGAACTGAAAAACTAAATAAGAGCTGAAGCCTTTTGCATGCTAGTCGACTTAAGAAAGAAATGGTAGGTGATAATAGAGGAACCAAAGCAAAAACAAAAGGGAAAGAGAACACAAGAGAAGACTAAAAATGAAACCAAAGAAGGAAAGAAAAGGAAGATGACAATAACGCTGAAAACAGGTGGGTGAATAGCAAGGTAGCTACTGTATTCATTTCCTTTCCTTGGGACTGAGATAGAATGAGGAAGGCTGAAGCAGTAGGCGGACAGAGGAGCTTTGTTCTCTGAAACTGAAAATAAAAATAGAGAAACGAGGGGCAAGAGACACCGAGGAGAGCATTCCTCACGGCTTGAACTCTGAACAGCAACTAGCATAACACCCTTCTTGGACTGGTCCAACAGTAACAGGAGAACTGTGTGAAGTGCAAATGTATGCTTAAGTGATCTAAAACAGAGGATGAAACATTAGTGTTGTAGCTACAGCACGATGTCAAAACTGAGCCGAGATGATGGGGGCTGTAGTGTTTGGTGTGGAGTGGCCGGTTTAAAAGAGAAAACTGAAGCAGTAGCATGCCAAAGATACAAGGATAGAATAGTGGTGAAATGGCCTGACCGAAGGGAGAATGAAAGAGTTTCCTCAGTTTTGAGTAGCCACCAAGATCAAGAGCTACGAAGAATAAGGGAAAGCAATAAAACGAAAGGCTGCTGCATTTGCGTGACTTGGTTGCTCGTAACAGGAGATGAGAATGTGAAGCAGAGGAGGTAGGAGAGGATACTGACTCTCGACAAGGGAAAACTGCATAGGAAGATCTCGGTTCTGCCATGGACAGCAACCAACGAAGGAATGCATGCTAAAGAAAGGCTGGTTACGAGGGAAAGAAACATGGAACCTCTATCACTACTTGTCACGACCCTCAACTTACCAAAATACATGTGAATTTTTCGTATTTTCATACATCAATTATTAATCATCCTTCCTTGATCGTGAACGACCACACTCTCAACAGTTGGGCTGTGTGTCGACTTCTAACTCACTCCACCATACCAATTCAATTTGAAACATTATTTATGAGTAAACACTTGTATAATTGTATATATATCAGAATTGTTACATGTGTTTACATTGTTTTACATCCCCAGTAATTACATACCAAATGCTACTGTGCTATGTTTAGTTTAGATACAAAATAATCCAGGTGTGTATACCTTTAGCGATGGGATGCAGCGGATTACCAAAAGGGAAACGCCTCCAGTCACGTTCACTCTATACTCAAATCTCTGTAGAGAGGGGGAAAATAAGGGGGGTGAGCAAACCACACGCTCAGTAAGGCAATCATGCGAACAGGTAGATACTGCACTATCTACGTGATCGTGATGCCATGCTCAAAAGCGTTTAATTCATCATTTATCTCAAAACATGAGTGTATGATTGTGTTAATGGTATGTAAAGCATTCATGCTATTAAAATCCAGTGCACATTTCAACTCAAAGCATGGTATAAATCATCATGCATAATTCACAATAAAAGCATGGCATTACCCATCATGCATTTTCTCAAATAGCATGGCATTAACCATCATGCATTTTCACAATAAAGCATGGCATTAAACATCATGCATCCGTACATTTCAAAAACCATTAACAAATCAATTTCAACATTGGTCAGGTCTCGGCCCATCCCTCGGGCTTTTCTGACCCACAAATCATTTTCAAACATGGATTTATTCTCAAATAGCAGTAGACATGTGAGATAGGCAGTTCAACAATAGGTAATAACCTCAAGGCCTATGTACATAACCTGTGATACCGGCTACACGGATTAGGTGTGCGGGATATCACCACTATCTGCTTCCACCGGAGGTGGGTCAAATCCTACCCGCCGGTCCATAGCAGATCTCGTCCGAAGATGGCACATCATAACTCAACACGGTACAATGTACTCCATGCTACATGCACGGTACAACGTACTCCGTGGACCTAATCAGCACATCATATCATGCCACATCTCAAATGCACGTGTGAGCCTATTTAATTGGTGCGACCTCTTATCTACCCGAAGCTCCTAACACGGCTAATTAATCATGTCAATACAATGCACGTGTGAGCCTATTTAATCGATGTGACACCCAGTCTACTCGAAGCTCCAAACACGGCAACATGCAAGGTGGGCATCCAGTGCGAGACAAACTCCAAGCACAATGCCAAAACAATTATGAAATCCATGTGAAAACTAGTGCCTCTTGCACTCATGTGTATAAAACACGTCAATCTCGTGCGATTCATACTCTAACACGCTTTCATACTCACGAAATCATGTAGGTGGCTCAAAACTTTGCAAAGTATGGTTAACAAAACCAAAACACACTCATTTCTTTTGCAAATCATTTCAATGTCAGCCAACCTACCAATCATTTGCTAAAAAGCAATAAAACATGATTTTCAAAGCAATATGCTTTTGTTTTCATGCACATTTCTCAAACTCCCAACTTTTACCCTTCAATCACCCAACAACATTTCCTAATCTCATGCATTCTAGCAAAACATTTAAGCGCCCAAATTGCACACAGATATCTCTAAGAGTCCACACAAATCCCTTACCTCGATTTACTTGGTGTAACTCCTTTCCTTTTAGCTTCTCACACTCTTGGCTCAACTCGCCTCGGTGTATCCTCGGAAGCTACGATTCATTCATTAAATCAATTGAGTTAATGTATTTAACCCATAATTGACCTCACTAGTCAATATTATTCACTTATGCATTTTACCAATGCCTTAATCCACATTTTACCTCTTTTAGGTAAATCTCATAATTTATCCACTAACCACATCTTAAAATCATACCACAACACTATTAATAACTTCTACATATCTCATTCATCATTAATCTCCACACAATTCCACTTTCTCACTCTAGACCATTTCTCGGTTATAATCATTCCAATGTATTTTAGATAGTTTCTAACCATCCATACTCATGCCAAACAACCCCAAAATTAGTTATATAAATAATGTACCATAGTTGGAGTGTTAGAATCTTACCCAATTTGATTTCTCTTCTTGCTCCAAATGGCAATGCCCTTAACTCCTTCAATACCAACAATGGGAAAATGCCTTCCAGCTATGTTGTTCTTCTCTTTGATAGGAACAACTTTGCCTCTAATGGTCTCTCTTCAAATCTTACTGAAAATGACTGATTTTAGAGAGAGAAAGTTAGGTTTTTTGGTTGAAAGTGGAAGGTTAGTGTTTTTCCCCAAATTTTTTGATTTTCAGCACTCCTTATATAGAAAAAGCTTGAGGAGATCGATCTGGTCCAAGAGGAGATCGATCTGGTCCCCTTAAATCCCTCTTTTTTCACGGCATTTTAAGCATGAGATCGATCTGTCGAAGCATGAGATCGATCTGCTCCCAAACAGAGAGCTAAGGAGATCGATCTGGGTGCTTGGGGATCGATCTTTTCACTACAGAATGCTTAGGAGATCGATCTGGCTCCATTGGATATCGATCTGCTCTATTCCTTTGCCCAAATAAGAGCATTCTGGCTCTTCCAGATCGATCTCTCATCCCATGAGATCGATCTGCCCTTCACAATTTCCAGATTTTCTGCAGTTCTTCTACAGTAACACTTACCAAACATCCTTAATTTGCTACCATGATCCTTTTCTCATCCATTCATCTTTGAGACTTGAAAATGGCATCCATCCTCACTTCATACACATTAAAACTTGTGTAGAATCTTTGTATGACCAATGGTACTTAATATAAACAAAAATGGAAGTGCACATCTTATGCAATTCTACTTCCATTTTACCAAACTACTCATAATCTATTCTACACACATTCTCCACATGTTTAAGTCCATTTCTTCACATTCACACATAATGTAACTTGTATGTACAATCACAACTCTTATTACAAGTGTGTACATTAACTTATGGACTTATATCACATATACTTCACTTATGAATTCATAGTACAACTCTATTTACATTTCTATATACATATATACCATTATACATATACGGGGTCTCACACTATTGTTGCAGCAGCATGGAATCAAGAAAATGATAGGAAAAGCGCGGCTAGAGAGCTTTTAGGGTGCCTTGAGGGGGTTGTTGGCTGAAGATAAGGAGAGAAACTCGATAGCTACTTCCATGGAGGCTCTCGACAGGGAGCAGCGATGAAGGTTCTCAGACTGATTGTCTGTGAGCCAAAAATAGAGGAAATGGAGGGATATCGGAGCTAGCAAGGTGGTGAGGACAATAGTCACGAAAAGAAGAAGAAGAAGAAGAAGATGGGTCGACAGTAAAGAAACCAAGAAAGAAGAAAGGAAAGGAAGAAATGGTGGGAAAGAAAGTAAGAAATTCAAAAAATTGGGTGAACAATTAAAAAAAAGTGAAGAAAAGGAAAGTAGTATAAAATATATATATATATATTAAAATATATATTATAGAAAATGGAGGAGAATTGAGGAAAGAAAACAAGTGTACTAAATTTTGGAAACTCGGAGAAAGGGATCCGACAGAAATAATTTGAGTGGATTGGACCCGTCGACTCGTTATGTTGAGACAATCGAGGACTACAGACCGACCCCGAGGTAAGCAAGGTTACAATTTTGACCCATCGCAGGTAATTCGAATAAATATGATACTAAGAATACAAATTTTGGTGTAGGAGAATCATAAAAGGATTTAAGAGAGATACTTGGAGGCGTCGCTACTCAAACTTGGAATTTTTGATAAATTGAGGTAAGGGGTATAATTTAATTTAGTTTTGATAATGAACACATATTGCACATATAAAAAGATTTTTATGAAGCAATGTTATGTTTTGAAATGATTTATGATTATTTTCATACTTATGGAACGATTTATGAAACATGATTTTGTTTTATGAAATGTTCAATAAGTGCATCTATGTCTATGAAATGAATTTCCTGAAGTATGAAAATGCATGGAAGTTTTATGATGGTTTGAAAACCTATATTTATGCTTTGGAAGAAACTTTTGACATTTTCAAAAGTATTTAAGAAAAGGGAAAAGAATTTTTGAGACTATAGGCTTCATGCATGGCTACTTCTCATGGTGTTCTGGCTCGACCACTTGAGTGCCGGTACGTAGAGCCCCTGTAGCACTTGACTCTACCTGTGTGTTAGATGTCTCACTACTTGTGGTTAATGATGATGATGTTTTGGTAGTATCTCGTGCCCGCGCAGTTCGTACAAATGTTTCCCGCACGGAGAGTGCCTTTGGTGCCTGTGCCCTAGCTAGGTATTAGAGAAAGTAAGAAAGATAGTACTACCCATGTTTTTTCATGAAAGTGCTATACGACCTTGATCCAGTCTACAGCCCTCCACCCCCCACCATAGCCATAGGTATGATGACTCTCTATGGAGAATGACACGTATCGCATGACTTAATTCTAGCCTAGTCTCCATGATTATGATTATGATGATGATAATGATGAATGACTATGTTTATATGAGATTATGACGAAATGTTTACGAATAATCATGATTTATGACGAAATGTTCAAGAATGATTTATGTTTTATGAAACGTTTATGAATGACAATGATTTTATGAAATTATCCATGAACGATGAAGATTTTATGAAACGGTTTAAGCATGCTATTTGATTTAAAGAGCCCATGCTCCATATTTTCCTATGATGACTATGCACGTAACGAAAGTTTTACATATCTTCTAAATATTAGTTTCTAAAAGAAACTTATGATCAGTTTTTCTGAAGCAAAGTTTCTTTCATAAATGATTCTTGCATGCTTTTACATATCAGAACTACTTTAAATGTATTTTCTTACTGGGTTTTTTTCCCGAAAGCTCACCCCTTCACCTCTCAAATTGTTTGCAGTGAATTATAGTTGATAATTGCTGCATAGATGGCGTAGGCTGGGGGATATGAGCTTCCCCAGACTACCTTTTATACATGCGTGAGGTATACATTTTTATCTCTTTACCAGACCATTTGTATGCACATACATTTATTGAAAATAATGTGTCCGGATGTAATCTGTATAAGGATAAATGAAATGAAATAATTTTAAGGATTGACACTAAACAAGAATACAACCTAAGTGAATAAAGGATTAAGTTGCAAGCCAAAGTTTCAAAACAAAAGTTCCCTCAAATTTTTATAGGTCACGGGTCATTACAATTAAAGGTGGTATCAGAGCAAAGGTTGTCTAGTACTGTCAGTGTTAATAATAAGGATAAGATTACATCCCAAACGTCTGTGCTTGTCTGGTTGTAGACTAAGTATACCTAATGAAGTTAAGACTTAATGTTTGTTTTACGTGAGGAATTAGATTACGGGCTAGAGGCTGCAGAGGTAGGCCTGAGAATCATGCAGAGTTGCCATATGAGACTCATAAATGATACTGAGATTGAAACTGATGTTAAGCATGCTCCATCAGGTCTTATGGGAAGGACAGATAGTACTGAGATATAGTTTGCTAAAATTGAGCGGAGTATTAAACATACTATGGAAAAATTAAGACACAGGTTATGTTAGGTGATGGGGTAGATGGAAGAATAGACAGGTAGATTACTCCCGATACGCTTGCACAACCTGTAGAGATGTTTCAGAACTACAAATATGCTTGTTCCCGTAGCTTCACAGTAGAATGATGATGACTTGGGTTAGGAGTAGGAGCTACACGAGATGAGGCAGTTTCAAAAGTTCAGACCGCCAGTGTTAAATAGGATAAAAAGACCCTGTAGTTATAGAGAACTAAATGAATGAGATTAAGGAAACTACGAATGGAATTTATGGGTCTAGCATAAGGAAATCGATCTGTCAATGAGTATGAATTATGTTTTATATCCCTGGAAAGGTATGACCTAACGTTATGAGCAGTGAAGTTAAGAAATGTCTATAAGTTCACTAACAGATGGAGACCGAACTGATTTCGGAGGATAGTATGCTATTACATACTGATGTCAAGAATCCAATTGTAATGAAAAATTGGAAAATTAAATTAGAAAACTTGTATGGATTCTTAGAGTATGACTGTGAGCTTAATAGACTGGGGGCAGTTTCAAGAGTTTAAGCCTCTATTTTTCAACAAGGTTAAGAATTTAATGATTCAAAGTGTTGGATGAATTAGATAGAAAAGCTTGATGATTTGAGAAGTAACTCTACCAAGAAAGTTACTTTTGCAACTTTTGTGTTAAAGGATTAGAGAAGCTACACAGATTTTTAGAGTGTGCTACTATAAAGAAAGTAGCCTTTATAGCATCAGTATCGAAATAGAAAGTCGAACTTAAGAAGGAGGTTCCCCGATTTAATTCGAGAGCCGACATCAGAAAATTATATGGGATATATTCTGAAGGCCCTTAGGCGGCAGCACATTTCAGATGAAATAAAGTGGCAATTATGGATGAAATGATTGCAATCGGACATAAAGTAACAAGTCTATGGATGAATATGAAATTAAACTTATGGTTTTGGAAGAAGTATAATCTAGACAAGTAGAGATGTGAAACAGAGGAAGTCCAAGAAACTCGTAGGAGGTACTAAGATCCTTAATCGAGCTAAATTTCCCCTATTAGATGTTAGTTTGGGGAAGCAGTACGCAAGGTGCAACTGTGATGATATGAAATGTTTATTTCGAGGTTACTAAGAAAATGAAAGGGGTAAAGAGAGTGACAGAAAAGAGATGTACTAAGGAAGCAATGAGAGTGATAAAGTAAAGTCATTGTAACTGGAAAGATGAAATACAGAACCAAAAAGTATAAGTGAAGGTCACACTATTTATATGATTGGTAAAGATAGGGCGTGTTGGAGTAAAAAGAGACCCCAGTAGACAGAGGGATTTTTGACACCTATTCAGATGATCTATCAGAGTTACCACTAAATTGAAAGGTGAAGTTCAGAAATTGATTTAGTACCTGGCATTGAATTAATTATTCAGACCACTGTAATCAGTGGTTTTGATTGAATTAGGAATGCTGAAGAAGAAAATACAATAATTGCATGAAAAGGAGATTATCAGATCAAGTGATCCACTTTGGAGTGTACGAGCATTAATTGTTATGGAGTTCCAGAGTTTTCTGGGTCACGATGTGTCAAGAACGGGAGTCAATTGGATTCTCCAAAAATATAGATTATAAATCAGTGGGAAAGACCTTAAAACTGTTAAGATGATTCAGAGTTTGGGGTATAAGAAGACTTTGGGATATGAATTACGTATCAAATCTAAGAATTATAAATTGTATATGCTTATGTTTCGAATGCGAGACTCAATTTGAGTAAGGAAATGATTTTGTTATAATTGATATACAAAATGAAACAAGTGTTGAAGTGTAATAAATTCTGAATACGAGTTATATAGGAATAAGAGGTTTATACAAGGTAAGAATATATTTGGTATGTGAAATGATTCGGATCAAGTGTTCTGAACCGAAAATGAATAAATAGTGACCAAGGATAAATGAGAAAATTGAGATAAATTATGGTATCCTACCTTCTACTGGGACTAAACCTTGAACCCTTATATCCATAACCAGTTTATATGGTCAAGTCTGATGGCCAAGAAAGGTATTTCAAAATACCTCCCCGCCTAAGAGACTTGACAGCATCTAGAAATACCCATGATACATAAATTGAGATTGACAGTCGTAATATATGCGTTTGAAGTCAGGATACCATTACTTAGGCGGTGAAGAATTATGGAATTCTACCAATCATGAATGTTTAAATATTAAATTTCACAAAGGTCGCTTAATACAAGAAAAAAGAATGACTCGGGGTTAGTGCTTTGAGCAAAAGTGATTTCAAGATGGCGTTATGTATATTGGTCAGGGACATAAGTTATTAAGAATATTTAGTGAACCACAACTGGATGTGGTTCCTTTCTGATACTGACATTCATTTTGTGGTAGCTAGCTTGAGAGTTGAAAATGAAACTGGACTTGATTTGATCGAATCAGACAGACTTAGCGTAATGATAAATACCATATTGAAGTAGTTAATCAGACCCAGATGGGTGCTGCAACTAATTTATAGAGATTTAAAAAAAGAATTGTGTACCGAATAATCTATAGTAATGGAATTGATGTTGTCTCAGGCTCATTTATAGAGATATAACTGAGAGTGTGACTAAATGTCATTCGTCGATTGGATGGAAGGAGTGGGTAAACGGGAGATAAATGTTCCCGATTTGGTTAAGCAAGTTTTTAAGTGTATTTAATTAATTTGTGAGAGGTTGAAGACAGCTCAGAGTAAACTAAAGAGTTATGCTAACCAAAGACGAAGGACCTTAGAATTTCAGTAGGAGATTTGGAGTTCTGAAAGTTTCTCCTCCCGATAGGGTAGAACAAGATTTGGAAAGAAAGGAAAACTGAGTCCCCGATACATTGGACCTTTCAATGTCTTAAACCGAGTGGGAGATAAGCTAACAATTGGCCTTAGCGTCAGCATTATCAAGTATTCATGATATCCTCAATGTATCAATGTAACGCAAGTAACACTCAGATCCGACACATGTGATTAAGCATGAACCACTGGAATTGAAAGAGGATGTGACATGTAGAGAAATCGATTTGGATCTTGGACAGGAAAGAAAAGGCATTGCTGTCTAAGACGATTCATTTGGTCAAAGTTCAATAACAGTACCATGCTTTAAAAGAGATCACATGGGAATTAGAGAGTTTGATGCAAGAGAAGTACCCTCATCTGTTAAGGACAAGTGTACTCTTAAACTTTGGGGACCAAATTTCCTAAGGTGGAGAGAATGTAAACCCCACGAATTTTCATGTATTCAGTTTAAATAATAATTGAGAATGCGCCTATTGGTAGATAATTAATTTAAATTATAATATGAGAAACTTGGACGAGGCTAAATTACTAAAATATTTTAATTTGAGGAATAAATAATTATGAGGTGTAAAAAAATAAAATTTTTTAGCTACATTTAATATGTGTATATTCCTCCGTATTAGATAAGTACTAATAATAGGCTGCTTATGCTTCGGAAATAATACATGGTGAAGTATAAAATAACTATTTAAAATTTATTAATAAAATAAATTAAATGAATAAATTAATAAAATAATAATGATAATAATAATATGAAAAGAAAGGAAAGTGATGGAAGTGAAAGGATGATGATGGAAACGTGACTGATGGTGATGATATGTATATATAATAAACATATATGAAAAGGGGAGGAAGTCCATAGTAGAATGAAATGATAAATGAAGTGCAGACCTAAGTGATGGGCAGAACAGCAATGAAGTAGACTGAAAAGAAAAGGAAAACAATGGTAAGTAGTGGGCTGCTGTGTACTTGTTGTTGAAAAGAAAACCAAGAAAGAAAAAAATGAGAGGATGGTAGTGAACCGAGAGGATTGGACTGAAGCTACAGGTATAGTAGTGTAAGGAAATAAAGAAAACTAAGAAAGAAATGGGATGAGTGCAACTGAAGTAGATCGAAACAGAACAAGAGGAGTAGGTAATGGCCACTTGAAAAAAAAAATAATAGAAGAAGTGGAGAGGTTGATGGTTGACCAAACGAAATGGGGATTGATGGCCTGAAAGTGAAAGGAAAAGAAAGCAGAGAAGACATGGGAAGGTTGCTGGAAAAATCAGAATAGCTAAATGGGAGAGTAAGTGAGGGCAGTTCAGTAGCTACTGTAGAAGGCTGAACTGAAAAACTAAATAAGAGCTGAAGCCTTTTGCATGCTAGTCGGCTTAAGAAAGAAAAAATAGGTGACAACTGTGACAGCCTAGAAGCACGAAAAATAGGGTTAATTTAAAATTTTCTTATATTAAACCTCTTACTCAGGTTGCATTCTTGTACAGTGTCATTTGATCACTTTTGTTTATCATAAATCATTAACCCCAAGATCATACAATTTCTAGTTCATAACGTCAAACACATAATATCCCAAAGGGGAATAATCCATAAAATACTATTCATTTTCCTCATATTGTCCTAATTACATCCCAAAAATACATAACACAAATGTCTGTTTTACATCATTGTTTAGATATAAAATGAACAGAATTATACCTTGTGTGTGTACAAGCGATAGCCTGAGGAGATCTTATCCAACAGCCTATATCATGTACGCGACAAGCATTATCTCGCTCACTGCAAGAAATCTTAAGGGGGGAGGAAAAAAGGTGAGCTCTCAGAACGCTCAATAAGGAGGATGAGGGAGATTTATAAAATTATCATCACAGCACAAAATGATGGAAATATTCGAGCATGTAAAACGTTATAGAAATAACAATGGAAACAATGGCATCGACATAATTCATGTGATAAAGATCACAAGTCATCATAACATCAAATCTCATTACGTGATAGAAATCACAGTTGTAAAACAAATCATTCATCAAGGAAATCGAGACTAGGCATTTAATAAAACTCAAATAAAATCATCGTCATAAGCACATCACATCAAATCAAATCATCCCCTAGGTGGACATCCTCAAAAGAGGGAACCCCGAGAATAATACATGGCCATGATATCGCTGTAGACTTGATCAGAGTCGTACAACCTCGGTCTTATATGCTACCAAAGCAAGGCCTGGTCTTACATGCTATCAAAGTAAGGCCATCCATCGCTACCAGAGCGGGGTCATCTCACGTTACCAGAACGGAGGTATTGGTCTTACATGCTGCTAGAGCAAAGCCCGGTCTTACATGCTATCAAAGCAAGGCTACTCATCGCTGTTAAAGCGAAGTATCATTGTGCATCTCATGACAAGCCTTAGTATTAGTAAAATATGCCATTATTGTATTAAAGTCATTTTTGCCTTCACGTAGAGCCCATAGTGGTTATTACAAAACTCATTTCGATTACAAAATATTATATTTACAATTACGCAAAACTCATCAAAATCGAGCTCAAACCGGCAAAACACTCACACATTCATCAAGTATCAAATCACCTCATTTCTCATAAACATGTTCATTCATCAAACCCTTTTTCACACTAAAAAGGTCTTTTAATCATTTTAGAAACTCACATACACAAACATTTTTCCTTACCTATTGCACCTTGAGTGGTATAATATCCTCCGGCCCTCTGATTAGCCTCATTTCCTTTGTCGGATTCTCAAGCTGTCCAAACATCATTCAATTGTCAATATTCATCATTCTCATTTCCCTTTTCACCTCATTTATTCCTATATCTATACTATATCCAATTTACCATTCTTAACACATACATTGTCTCAAAATTTCTCCTACATCTTAATCATCAGCTTAGCTAGCTCATGAGCAATACAAGATATCCACATTCCATTTTCCAACTATACTCATTGGTTGTTTCCCTTATGACTTAGACATTTTCCACCAAATATATATATATATATATAAATATACATAGATATCCATTCACCAATATATAAAATGATGATGCTTAAGACAACAAGGGTCTTGTGAGCTCACCTAGCTTGTGTCATCTTGACCAAACTTGTAGAATGGTTGCCCTTTCCTTCGTTTCAATCCAATCCTTGATTTTTTAGTATGTTGTTCTCTTCACTAAGAGGAACAACTTTGTCTCTTACCCCTTTGTCTAATTCTGTCTAGAATATGGTAAATCTAAGAGAGAGAAAGCTTAGTTTGGGTGAAAATGGTAAATGTTGGGGTTTGCAGGTGAGAAAGTCTCAGTTTTCAGGTAAAATCACGTGATTCTTATATAGGCAGGGCGTATGAGATCGATCTAGCATTAATGGAGATCGATCTCTGCTTGATTCAACTGCTCCAATTGCTCCATTAACAACTACGAGATCAATCTCTTCTAGGCTGAGACTTAAGAAGATTGATCTGCCCTCGTGACAGGATCAATTCTTACTAGGCTGAGGAAGTATGAGATCGATCTGCTCCCTTATGAGATCGATCTGCTCCCTTATGAGATCGATCTGCTTGCCTGCTATTACACACTTACTGCATTCTGGAGTCATGAGATCAATCTCTCTTCCCTTGGAGATCGATCTGGCCTTCACAGATCCTACTACTGTTGCACCAAATTGCAAGAAATTCAATGTAAAACTTACCATAATCTACTCCCTAGTCCATATTTCAATCCATGCATATTTCAGCCTTAAAAACTTCATCTCCATATACTTCATTAAATTTAAAACTTGCGTGTACATTAATATAACATAATTACATTCTCTAAACTATGAATCTCAATAGTTAAAGTATACAAAATTCACAAGTCTTACATCCTCCCCACCTTTGGAGAATTTGGTCCTCCAAATTCAACTCGGTCCGCTGAATAGTTGGGGGTACTTCTCATTCATAAGGCTCTATAGTTCCCAAGTTACTTCCTCCATTGAGTGGTGCTTCCAGAGAACTTTAACTAATGGAATCCTTTTCGTCCGAAGTACCTTTTCCTTTTTATCGAGTATTCAGATAGGTTCTTCCACATAATTCATATCCCTTTAAATATCCAATGCTTCATACTCGATGATATGTGAGGGATCTGAATTATATCTCATCAACATGGATACGTGAAAGACATTGTAAATTATGGAAAACTATGGAGGTAAAGCCAACCCATAGGCAACGTCTTCCACTCACTCCAAAACCTCAAATAGTCCTATATATCGAGGACTGAATTTCCCTTTCTTCCCGAAGCGTACGATACCCTTACTTGAAGATACTTTAAGAAAAACACAATCTCTAGTTTTAAACTATAGTGGCTGCCTACGCACATCAGCGTAACTCTTCTGTCGACTCTAAGCTGCCCGTAACCTTTCACATATGATTTTGACACTTTGAACTGTCTGCTCGACTAGGTCAAGAGCAATTACCTTTCTATCACCCACTTCTTCCCAAGCCATGGGGATCTACACCTTCTACCATTTAGAGCCTCATACGGTGCCATACTAATACTAGTATGATAGCTATTATTATATGCAAACTCGATAAGGGGCAGGTGATCATCCCATGATCCCTTAAAGTCCATTATACATGCCCTCAACATGTCATCCAGGGTCTGTATAGTCCGATCGGATTGACCATCAGTTTGAGGATGATAGGCGGTATGAAATCTCAACTGAGATCCCATGGCCTCCTGAAAATGAGTCCAAAATCTGGAGGTGAACCGAGAATCTCTATCAGATGTAATACTTACTGGAGCCCCATGCACTCTAGCTATCTCTCTAACATATAGCTCGGCTAAGGTACTCAAGGTATCCGTGCTCTTGATGGCAAGGAAGTGGGCACTTTTTGTTAATCTGTCTACTATCACTCAAATCGTATCATGACCTCTCCAGGTCCACGGTAATCCCATGATAAAGTCTATGGTCATATGCTCCCATTCCCACTTAGGCACTAGTAAGGATTTAAGTAATCCTTCAAGCTTTTGATGCTTAGCTTTTACCTGTTGTCATACCAAACACTTAGCCACAAATTCAGCCACTTCCCATTTCATACCACTCCACCAATACACCTTACACAGATCCTGGTACATCTTGGTACTACCTAAGTGCATGGTGTAATAGGAACAGTGAGACTCTCTCAATATTTGCTGCATCAAGGTATCATTGCTCGGGACGCAAATACGATCCTTAAACTTGAATAATCCATCGTCACTAATTGTAAAATTCAACTGCAAGGTCACCTCAGCTTGGCTAATCAAATCTAGTAGCCTCTCATCATTTCGTTGCCCACTTCTAATCTGATCCATAATACTGGGCTCTATCCGTAGGCAAGCCATAAATCCTGTCTCTGCTTCCTCAACTCTGACCCTAAGCCTAGTGAACTGTTCTAACAAGTCCCATTCTCTGATCATCATAGTAGAAACCATACCCTTCTTACTTAGGGCATCAGCCACTACTTTTGTCTTCCCCGGGTGATATAGAATCTCGCAGTCATAATCCTTAAGGAGTTCCATCCATCTCCTCTGTCTCATGTTTAACTCTTTTTGGTCGAATATATATCTTAGGCTCTTGTGGTCGGTAAATATCTGGAACCTTTCCCCATATAAGTAATGCCGCAAGATCTTTAATGTAAACACCACTGCGGCTAACTCCAAATCATGCGTGGGGTAGTTTCGTTTGTGATCCTTCAGTTGTCGTTAGCATAGGCGACTACTCTCCCTTGCTGCATGAGCAAACACCTCAATCCTTGTTGAAAGGCATCACTGTACACTGCGAAGCCTTTAGGTCCATTTGGAATAGTCAACATAGGTGTCGTCGTTAACCTCCTCTTTAATTCTTGGAAACTCTGCTCACACTGCTTAGACCATACAAAAGGAGTTTCCTTACGTGTGAGCTTGGTCAAAGGAGTGGCAATCTAGGAAAATCCTTCAACAAACCTTCTAAAGTACCATGTGAGTCCTAGAAAACTCTAAATCTCTGTAACTGTCCTTGATCTCTCCCAATTAAGTACAACTTCTATCTTAGATGGGTCAAATGACACTCCGTCCTTAGATACAAGATGACCAAGAAAAGCTATTTGGTCTAGCCAAAACTCACTCTTACTGATCTTTCCATAGAGCTGCCTGTCTCTGAATATCTGTAGCACAATCCTCAAATGTTGTATATGTTCCTCATGAGATCGAGAATACACAAGGATATCATTAATGAAGACTATCACAAATTGATCTAGATAGTCTCTAAATACCTCAATCATCAAACTCATAACAGCAGCAGGGGCATTCGTCACACCAAAGGGCATCACTAAGAACTCATAGTGGCCATACCTAGTTCTGAAGGCTGTCTTTGAAATATCCTCTTTCTTGATCTTAACTACTGATAACCCAATCTTAAATCAATCTTAGAAAAGACAGAAGCCCCTCTCAGCTGGTCAAATAAATTGTCTTTTCTTGGTAAGAGATACTTATTCTTCACCGTAGTCTTGTTCAGCAATCTGTAATCTATACATAATCTAAGGCTACCATCCTTCTTATTTATGAACAACACCAAAGCTCCCCATGGCGACACACTAGGCCTAATAAAACCCTTGTCAAGCAGTTCCTACAATTGTTTCTTTAACTCTTCCAATTAGACCAATGCCATCTGATAGGGTGGTTTAGAGATCGGCTGGGTATCATGCACTAAATAGATAGTGAACCCCAGCTCTCTTTCTGGTGGTAAGCTAGGTAATTCATTAGGAAATACATCCGAAAACTTACATACTACCGATATGTCTTCTATTGTGAGAACTGTGAATTTTGTATACCCCATTTATGAGAATTGTAATTTTGTGTATGTAATTATGATATGTTTATGTACACCCAAGTTTTAAACATGATGAAGTATAAGAAGATGAGGTTTTTAAGTCTTGAATGTGTATGGATTGAAATATGGACTATAGAGTAGATTTTGAGAAGTTTTACAATGAGTTTTCTACAAATTGAAGCAGCAATAGTACGATTTGTGAAGGCCAGATCGATCTCCAAGGATGAGAGATCGATCTCCAAGGATGAGAGATCGATCTCATGGCTCCAGAATGCAGAAAATATACAAGAACTGGTAGGCAGATTGATCTCATAGACAAGCAGATCGATCTCATGAAGCATTCTGTAAACAACAGATCGATCTCCTCAAGGAGCAGATCGATCTCATGAAGCGTTCTGTAAACAGAAGATCGATCTCATAATTGGATCAGATCGATCTCATGAAGTAATTAAAAGATCGATCTCACTCCACGACAGATCGATCTCCTAAGCATAAAATTACCCCAAAACGTTCCTAAATTCAAAAAGAGATCCATCTCATCAAGGGCCAGATCAATCTCCTACCCTTCGCCTATATAAAGACCCCTGTGTTTTCCTGTATTTCATCTTTTCTCTCTCTCCCAACCTCTATTTTAGCTGAGCCCTAACTTTCTCTCTCTTCCAAAGCCCCTATTTATATCCGAATCAAAGGTTGTGGCAAGAGGGAAAGTTGTTCCTCATCAAAAGGAGAAAAACATACTTGGAAATAGAAGGATGGATTGAATTGAGGTGTGAATAGAGCACTCCATAAGTTTTGGGTAAATTTTTAAACTTCGATCTTGGATTTTTAAGTGATTTTAGTGAGCATGGTTGTAGGCATTGTGATGAAATAGCTAGAGAAGGATTATAGATTGATGAAATTGTAATTTTCTGGGAGTAAAGATGATATTATGAGATTGTGGTCATTTTGGGGATTTATAACTATAAGTTGGGATTGAGGCAATGAGGTGAATTGGGCATGGATATTGTACATGAAAAATGTAGGATTTGAAATGTAGCAGATAAGAATGTGGATTGTGATAAAAATTATAAGAATTGGGCTGCTTGAATATTTAACGAGAATATGAGCAAATATGTGCTCGATGATGTGATTAAGGTGAATTTTGATGTTTTTACACCGTTTGGACAGCCTGGGTGTTCCAGAGAGGAATGCGTGGCTAGTCCGTTGTTTGGGGGAAACAATTGCATTATACGAGGTGCAACGAGGTAAGGGAAAACTCAAACCCATTTGTGTATGTGTTTTGCGATGATGTTGTAGCATGAAAAGTGATTTGAGAAAAAAAGCATGTTTCTATGAGTTGAGAATGAGTTATTGCACACGATTTTATGGCCGGTTGGGGCCCAATTTTTATGAGTTGTAAACTAAATGCGAATTTGCTTTACAATCGTTTTGAGTTTAAAAAGTGAAAAGTGATTTGGGTTCTACCTTAAGGTGTACTGAGATTTGATAAATGTGTGCGTGGTTTTGCTGATTTGAGCTCAGTTTTTATATGTTTTGTGTTGAGTACAAAACAGTTTTGAGATGAGTTTTATGAGAAAACCATTATGAGCGCTACGTGAAGGCAAAACGGTTTTATTTGATAATGGCTATTACTGAGACTTAGGCATGTCATGTTGAATACACATCGGGCCTTGCTCTTATAGCATGTAAGACCGGGCAGTGCTTTAGTAGCACGTAAGATCGACTCCTCCGTTTTGGTAATGTGAGATGACCCCATTTTGCGGCAGTGTTGGGTAGCATTGCTCTGATAGCATGTAAGACTAGGCCGTGCTTTGATAGCATGTAAGACCGACTGCTGTATGTCTCTAATCAAGTCTACAACGAACCATGATCATGGGTGTTCTATTGTCGACGAAATCCCTCGATTAGGGATGTCCGCCTAGGGGACGAGTTCAATCGTTTTGATGTGCCATGACGAGTTTTTATATGAGCTTTCTTTGCCTAGTCTCATTTTATACATTAGTTTGTGTTTTGGTGGTTGCGCCATGTGCATTACTAATGCGGTGATCTTCATCATGTTTTATGAGAAAAGCCATTATCGCATCCTGTTTTATACATGCTTGTTCCATATGATTGTAACTACTTGTAACCATGGTTTTGTGTTAAGCCATTGATTATCATGTTTCTACGTGAGTTTTGAGAAATGAGTTAAGATGATGTTTAATTATTCATGCTACATTTTTCACTGAGTTTATTGGATTTTCACCCACAAAACAAAATGATTGTATTGTGCAAATCATTAATTTATTAATGAGTCCCTTACCCCTTTACTGAGCGATTTGGAAGCTTACCCTGTTTTATCTTCCCCCCAGATTTCTTCAAGTGAAGAGAGTTTCCTTCCGACGTACGAAGTAGTGGCTAGTGGAGGACTTGAGCTCCAGGCCATATATTGTAATTGAGGTATAATTTACACTTCATGTACCCAGACTTATGTTGTATTTACAGACACTTGATGTACAATGAAGTATGAGATATATTAGGATTAATTAACCTTGAATTGTGTAATGTATATTGTATGAAATATAATTATGAGATGAGGAGATCCTGAGGTATGATATGTATGATGATGTATGTCACTGCACAGGAATGCACCCTTAATTGTGAATGGATGCGAAAAAAGTTTTAAATTTGCCTTGTTTTTCGTGCTTCCGGGGTGTCACATCTATCCTCGGATGTTCCTGACTTGTATCGGATACGAGTTGTAAGACCCACTTTTTAAGTACTTGTTGATGCACTTCCTTATGATTCATGCGATGTATACTTCCACATATTGATTGAATCATAAGAAGAGCTTTGACTGAATTAAATTGCAAATGGAATGAAACGAAATATCGGTGAATGTATATAATAGCCAATAAGGGCCGAAATGGCTATAGGCCAAGCGAAAGGGATCGAAATCAAGTTGAATGAAAATAAGAATTTAAAATAAGAAAAGATAGTGGGTTTATGAAGGAAAGTCGGTTCAATTTGATCCTGAACATGTTGAAGGGTAAAATGGTCAAAAGACCAAAATCCGGTATAAATTCGATAAGAAAAATTCATTAAAATATGGATTTAGGAAATCTTGATCAATAAAAGAAAAAATATTGAATCCGAGTCTAATTGACCAAGATACAAATTTATTAAGATTTACCAAAATTTGGCAGGGACAATATCTCGAAAATACGGAGAAAAATACACCGAAAAAGGTTTAAAATAAAATAAATTAATTAATCTAAATAAAATATAGTTTTTTTGTTGATATTTTGGGATTTTTTATAATATTTTAATGATTAAAATAATAATAAATAAATTATAAATATATAAAAAAAGAAACTAAAATCTGAAAACGAAATAGAAGGAAACAGTGAAGCCGAATGGAGACCGCGCGTTCACGAAGCCCGACGACGATCCGGTGACCGACGACGTCAGGTGAGGGCCGAAGAAGAGAGAGGACGTCTGTGCAGACCTGCTGGTACAGGCGACACGCGCCACCAACGTCGGATTTCGACAAACCGAGGGAGAGAAAACTGAGAGGAAACCGAGCTGATTCTGCCGATCCACCGGCGTCTGGGTCGATCCAAGGCTACCGAAGGGATCCTAAGGTTGAGGTGCTTCTGTTGGTACCTAATTCGTCAGGCGAAACGGTAGGAAACGACCGGCGATGATTAGGTCCCTGAAATGGCACCGTTTTGGTCGAGAGGAAAAGGGAAGGAAAAGGAAGGAAATGAAAAGAGAAGAGAAAGAATGAAAGGGGAAAAGGAAAGAAATTTTGTCGGGACATCTCGAGATTTGGATAAGTCGACTGATGGTCGAGATTGACCTACGGGTAAATTTCAGAAATTAATTTAATATTATATTTAATGAAAAATAACCCGGATTATTCTAATTTTACAATTCTACGACAGAGCCCGAACGAGAGCCGATTGAGCTCCAATTTTTGTACCCCGCATAGCATTGGGTAAGTACACTTTAATTACAGCAATCTGAGTCCTTAATGTAGAGTAAAGATTATTTTACGGATTAATTCTATACAAAATAAATTGTATTCAGAATTTTAAAGTAATTATCGTAAATAGTATACTGGCTATCCAAAGAGTTTGGAACAAAACCCAATGGGTATTGATAGGCCCAATGAGCTAATAGACCCTAAGGAAGGGAATAAATAAGTGGAAAATGGGCTTAAAATGAAGTAAAGCCCAATTGAGTGTGAATGGCCCGACACTGTAAATAAAGCCCATAAGATTTAAATACAGTTGGAAATGGTAATTAACCAGACATTTAGTTATGTGCAGCTCCAGAGAGTTGACTGTGAGAGTATCGGATCGAGCGATACAATATTGTGGGATAAAAGATAAGCTTGTGGAGAGATTCCAAGTAAGGGAATTTTACGGACTCTTAGAGGTAGCTTTACGCAATTTCGACTACATTTACATTCCCTTAAACAGTCTGAAGTGTCTAGATTTCAGATAAAAAATTTTGGTGCCTGGATGGGTAAATGACCAAAATACCCATGTGAAGGGTAAGATTTCCAAATTTAGGAAAATTTACGAGAAGCAAGAACAAGGGGTTGTTGCATGTTTTTGAGGTGGTTTGACACATGCATAGGTAGGCTGGCTAACTTTTAAATAAAATTCATAGCATCTCATGATTTCAACAATGTGATTTCTTTGGAAATTGTTTTGAGATAATAGAGCCGCCTACGTGATTTTATGAAAATGTGATGTGCTAGAGCTCAGCTCGCACGAGTTCTGATTTGTGTGAGGCATGCATTAGTGCCGGAGCAAGGGCTCGCACTAGAGTTTACATGCATTGGTGCTAAAGCCTAGCTCGCACCAAATTTTCACATGATTTTGATAGATTGCTAGAGCATTACTCGCACTCACTGGTTTTTATGATAGAACTACAGCCGTGCTTGGAGCTTTGGGTATACTGAGTGTTACACCAATTAAATAGGCTCGCACGTGCATTTTTATTTGAGATATGCAATGAGCAGTGCTTGGAGCTTCGAGTAGATTGTGTGTCACGCCGATTAAATATGTTCGCACGTACGTTTTGAGACAGACACAATTATTGATATGAGATGTGGGTCTACGGAGTACGATGTACCGTGCTTGCCGCATGGAGTACGCTGTACTGTGCTGTGATTGATGATATTCCGTCTACAGACGTTATTGTTGAGTGATCGGGTTGGACCGATGGGTTGGATTTGACCCACCTCCCATGGCGGTTCCCGATAGTGGTGATACCCCACACACAAGATCTGTGTAGCCTGGGATCATGAGGATATGGCCATAGTCCTGGTTATTTGTGTAACGACTGTGTGGTACTTTGCTCCCGCAGGATTCAAGAGGTGGCCCCCACAGTCTTACTCATACGTATTGTCCGCTTTGGAAGCCTAACAGGCCTCTCACGGCTTTATCGAGGTAAATACCCCGATTCGCGTCCTCAGAGGTTCGAACCCAAGACCTTAAAGTCTTTGTTCTTACACAAATGATAACAATTGGTATCATTTATGTAAGAACAAAGACTTTAAGGTCTCGGGTTCGAAACTCTGAGGACGCGAATCGGGGTATTTACCTCGATAAAGCCGTGAGGGGCCTGTGGGGCTTCCAAAGCAGACAGTACGTATGAGTAAGACTGTGAGGGCCACCTCTTGAATCCTGCGGGAGCAAAGTGCCACACAGTCGTTACAAAATTGTTCAGTGAAACAATTGGTATCATTTGTGTAAGAACAAAGACTTTAAGGTCTTGGCTTCGAACCTCTGAGGACGCGAATTGGGGTATTTACCTCGATAAAGCCGTGAGGGGCCTGTGGGGCTTTCAAAGCGGACAGTACGTATGAGTGAGACTGTGGGGGCCACCTCTTGAATCCTGTGGGAGCAAAGTGCCACACGGTCGTTACAATTTACCTGAGATATATATATTGCCTAGTCTCGCGTGTTACTATTGCTTTGAAAAGCATTTGATTTCATGGTTTTGTGTGAGTCAGGAACACCCGAGGGAGGGTTGAGTCCTGACTGTATTGTGAAATTTTAACGAGAATGAAATAATTTAATTGGATTTGCATGTTGAGTTTTTCATACTCTTTGAAATCCATATGTGAACTTGTTTTACATGACATTATGAATTGTAACATTTAGCATCTGTTTTGAAATGATGTGAAGAAAGGGTGGTTTATGCACGGCACCACGTTCATGTAGGTAGTATGGTTACCTACTTGTTCGTAAAATTGCCTTACTAAGCTTGATGTGCTCGCCCCTTTCATTTTCCTACACAGATTTCCTCCAGTAGACTTTGAGGCGACTAAGTACTGCATTCCTGATATCCGCTACTGCCCATCATTTTGAGGTATATACACTTGTACATATTGTATCTGAATAAGAATAGCACAGTAATATATTTGTAAGTAACTTTCGGGGATATATAGACACTTTAAACACTTGTAAATGAATGGAAAAGAATTAGTGAAAAACTCATGTGTTTACCTTTCCTTTAATAAGAGATTGAGTTGTATGGTGAATGAATGGTGGGACTGGTATTGACGCACAGCCCAACCGTTAGTGGAGTGTGGTCACGATCAAAGGATAGGTAAGCATGAAAGAAAAAATGAAAAATTTACTCTGATTTTGGGGTCGTGACACGAGTGCGATGTAACCTTCACATCAATAATTTAGTCAGTGTTTTATAGTGATATGACCATATCTTAAATTTCTCACAATAACTTCGTACATTTTCATTCCTTAACATTCAAACGTACACTAAATTCTTCAGGTAGGAAGAAAGTTACAATTTTAGTGTAATAGTCTAGACTCACACGGTTGGTCGCTAACTAATTGTCACACCCCGTAACCTAACCTCGAACTAGTCGTGCAATATTCAGCGAAATTGTATTTTAATATAATATCAATATTACTACGCGGATCGTTTTACTTGTCGTTTGTGTTCGATGTAGGTTCCATTCTACCTTTTTATAATATTTTATGCCAGATTAATTTGCTAATCTTAATTTATATCATAAATGATTTTCGATTTATTTTTCTATTTAAGCTGCGTGTCGACAATATATAATTTAGCCCTTCTTACTTAGTACGACATAATTTAATCATTAGTTCTCAACATCGAGTTAATTAATTTCGGGTTATCGTCATACTTCACATAATCCACAAACCCGACATCAAAGTCATTACCATCTAACATGATGTTCATCCATTTTAAACCGAAAAGAAGAAACTATGGTAAATCATGAAATTCGAACTACTATATCAGCACCCACCATGATCATAATCATTTGGTTTAACATCATACAACATATTACCAATTCTATAACTTCAAACCGAAAAGAAGAAACCTAAGTACGATATTTAAAAATCATGCTTACACATCATCCAACTAATACATCTCACAAACACAACCGTGCGTACATATATGAAAATAGAAATGCATATATAAATATATATATATATATATATCTATATAGATATTGTTCATCCATATACCTCGAAACACTAAAAAAGCAACAGCTAACTATCCGAAAGAGTCAGCAAAGCGTGGAGCTCTCCTCGGAATACTAATCTAAAAAATGTTGGAAAGAGAGGGGTGAGCAACCACGCGCTCAGTAAGAAGCTTACATAACCGAAGCTAGAAAAACACCATGCAACACGCCATGCAATGGTAAACTGAGATAATCACGTAATACAAACATGCAAATTCGATAAAACAATGTTATACATGCTTCGGTTTAGACAAGTTTGCAAAATTGAAAATCAATACATCTTAGTCAAAACAGATTTCCAAAGAATAATTATAAGTCCACAAAACCGAGACCATAGTCAAAGATGCAATTTATTCAACTACATGCATGGGCATAATTAAAGCATTCGATACAGTAACACGAGTAAGTGGCAATAGCCCAAACCAATCATGGATCCAATATTCAATAACCTCACCAATATCAATGAAAATATCAATACACCTATGGCCATAGTGACTACCGCCCTATCCTAACTGAGCAGGTTTCGGAGTAGGGTACTGTAGACGGGCTCAGGGTCTCACAGTATTAGGTAGCAATAAAATACTCGATGCCACAAAGGCATCCTCGTGAAGCACTTGGCACCGTAGGGCAATCACACAGAACCTCCTACCGGGTGCTAGAGATGGCTCTCACAGACATGACTGCCAGACAGGCATAAATCGGGTGACCAACAGACTCAAAAATCCCTCGATGGGTACACAATAGAAAATTCAACAATTCACCCCAAATCATAATTTCAAAAATTGGGGAAAACCACCCATCGAAAATAACACATATATCAACTGTATAAAACCAGCATGTATATAAATCGTGCAACGTCATGCTTACTTAAAAAATACAGTTAAAAATAGTGCCCATGCAACATCTACAAAATCAGCGATCATTATGGAGTTACGAAAATTGTAATGCATCACACGCACATGCTGCTATCATGTAGAAATATTAGCTTATAAAACAGTAACTCCATATTATGATAGAATTTAAATCAAGACACTTTATAAGAACCAAGGGTAAGGGAATTTTAATCTAGGGTACTCTATTAAATCGGCTAACCTATAATCCTATTTTAAAAATATGAAATCTAGCCTATCCTAAGTATTTTACTAACGACAGCTATATAAAACCCCTTACCACACAAGCTATGCGCCTGATTTACCATTTTTCTGCCTATCGCCTTAGACGCACATATATGCGCTAATCTTCCTTGACGCCTTCTGACATCCTTGCTGCGAAATATCATTTAGGTATATGCTATTTATTATTCGCACAATAACGAATCGAAATTGCAGCACACGCACACCCACAAAGACAATTCTAATTAACGGCCATTAACACAGTTTATCGGTTTAAGCCTTACGCTTATTCATTTCTAATTATACTCTTATGGCCATAATTTTCTATAATTCTATTTGTTAATAATTCTCAATCTATATAAATTGGCCAAATACCTTGAGCATAATTTTAATTTCACACTACATTCACGCAATTACATATTTTTATACAATATTCTTCACCTTTATTGTATTTAATTTTTGCAATTTAAATCATCAAATTTACTAACAATCTGCCAATCGATACTCCCATAATTCTCATTATTTACTTCTTAAATTCTGATTTCATCATTATGGGACTACATTGCTTTCAACACTATTTGATTATTTTCATTTCAAATTTCCATCATGTATTATTGTTCCTAAAGTCCCATTTGGCCGAACCTACCCTTTCTACACTCATGCAATTATTTCCATAATTTTTTGACATTATTTTTATTAACCACAATTCCTTATAAATTTCCAGCCAAAGGATTAAATTTTCTGCATTTTATTTCACTTCATACATGCATCCAATGTATATTATTTTTAGGCAAATTATGCAATTTAACACTCCAGCCGATTGCATGCATAATTCCCCTTAAATTTCCTACTTAACCGAGCATCACATTACCATTTAACTCCTTATAAATTTTCCAGCCAATTCACCTAGTTAGACATTGAATTGATATATTACTTTCCTAGGCTTTTAAATCTACCAATTCATTCAAAAGTGTTTAGCCATCAAATTCAGATTTTGTTCTACTTGAATAGCATGAAATTAAGCTATCCTACACAAAATTTTCTGCATTCCAATTGATCATGATATTATAAAATTTCCAGATTTTGCTAACTCCTAACTTACATGCATTAGACAAATTCTGGTTTTAATTCTTTTCATTGCAGCCGAGCTATACCCTTTCCAATTGTAATTTTCTTATCAAATTTTTAATCCTACACATCTCCATATACATTATCTCAATTCAGCTTACACAATTAATTAAATTCATCAAATGCAAAATTTTATTTTCTTACATTTCCAAATAGCCGAATATAATTTCCTAATCTTCCAATCTTACTTGTTCAATTTTAATCTACAAAATTTCATGTGGTACATTACCATTTTAGATTACATATGCTAATTTTACATTGCCATTTCAACAATTCCCTACATGCATCTAATGTAGCCGAATCTCAATCTATCATATCTACTTATATAGTTCAATTTTCATTCATGCATCCATACTATAGCTTATTCACATTATTATTTACGGCATAAATTTTGAATTTCCAGCAAATTAAATTCTCTAACTCTTCAATTGTTACAATTATACTTACTGCAGTGATTTATATACATTCATTCACATTTATCTTCAATTTAGCATAGCAATTCATACAATTTAAATTTTCAGAATTTACAATTTCATACTTGCTGCTAATAACTTGTACATGCAGTACATTTTCTTCAACTTATTCATACCAATTTAGGGACTTAAAATATCCAGCAATTAGAATTTCAATTAGTCAACACTAAATCCCCATGCATGCATCATTTTTCTGGAATTTCATCTAAATCAATACACATACATATTAATCTAACAGCAACACATTACAATTGCAGAAATTAAAAGTGTTCTTTCCCCAAATTGCACTAGCCGACCCCCTAGCTTATTTTCCCCAAATTGTTCTAACCAATGTCTGGAATTTCTTAATGAACACTTACTGTCCTACACGTTGGAGCTTAATTGTGTGTATTTTTCATCTAATCAGCTCGCCTAGACACCCAACTCACACTTACAGCTCTCGGTTTCAACATGTAGAACAGGTGTGGTGGCTATTTCAACAAGTTCTGGGAGGTGGGGAGGTGCAAAACGGGATTGTGGGGTTTGATAAGTAAGAATGCTATGTTTAAACTAATTTCTAACAACTCAAACCAACATGCAACTACAAATTCCAGGTTTTTTGTTGGCTGAACAGAAACTTTTCTGGAATTGGGGCTGTTAGGCGAGAATAACCATGGAGGGGTGGATCATTGTTGCATGCAAGCCTAGAAGGTGGTTCTATGGTGGCTGGTGGCGTAGGAAAGGGTGGCTGCCACTAGATTTCAGTCCAGGTGAAGTGATGGTGGCGTAGAGGTGATGAAGAGCTGAAGTGTTTTCTGGTTTTGGTTTCTAAGGCAAAAAACGTGGGGAAGAAGAGGAAAGTTCTGAAATAAAAAAAATAATAGATGGCCTTTATATATTTTCTGCATTTCAGGTTTTAATTAGTTTAATTATTGGATAATCTAATTTCAGAATTAACAACTTAATTATACATGCATATAGTTTAGTTTATACTTTGGTTTTAAGAATGAAATGTCGTGCAGAATTTATAAACTTAAATATAAGTAAAATCTCGTTTTCATCCTCTAATATATGGTTTAACAATTTAAATTACTCAATTCCAGATTTTATAGTTTAATCTTCCTATTTTACTCTAATACATATATGTATATACAATTATAATTACATTTCAAATTACATGGTTTATCAATTTAATAACCAAAGTGCAGATTTTTATACTTAATCTACACATAACCTAGTCTTATATTTCTAATGTATATGTAACTACATTTTCAGATGTAATGCTCATAAAATCTTATGGAATCCGATTTGCGTATTTCCCTATATATATAATTTTAGATTTTTTTTTTGTAAAGCTACTTACTTAAATTTAATAATTTTACTACCTAATTATTCATGAAATTTCCCCTTAACCGATTTTTTCATGGTTTCCTTATCAATTTCGGTCACACACTAATCTACGTACATGAATTAAATTTATTTCTTCATTTATGAATATTTAGCCTAATGTCTAATGATAAATTGTCTCAGTCTTTCCCAATTTAATCGTATGGACACATTTCAACTAAATAAATTGTGTCCTTAACATAATCCTAAATATGCATTCTACATTATGCCATTAAATTATATTCTCCTTATATGATTTATCTTTATTCTCTTTTATTTGTATTAGACCAGAATTTTCAGTTTTTCAAAACTTATGCTTACTTAATTTTATCAATTCTTACCAATTCTTACATTACTTAAACTAGAATTACACCAAAATTATTTTTCTAAGTGGTGTAAACCTAAATAATCTTATTCTAATTTCTATTTATTCTATCTCTTAATTAGATTAAATTTTCCTATCCGTAACTAATCCCGAGTTAACATAAAGATAAACGAAACATTGGTAGAGGGAATTTTGCGGTCTTACATTTTTCCCCTCCTTAGAGAATTCAGCCTTCCAAATTTCGAGCCAGGTCAAACAGGTACAGATATTTCTCCCACATCAAGCTCTCTGATTCCCACGTCGCTTCCTCAACAGAGTGGTGTTGCCATAGAACTTTGACGAGGGAAATGGTTTTAGATCTCAAAACTTTAACCTTCCTGTCAAGAATTTGAACCGGTTTCTCTTCGTAACTTAAATCCTTCCTTAACTCCAACGGCTCATAAGCTAGAATGTGAGATGGATCAGGCTGATACTTGCGAAGCATGAACACATGAAACACGTTATGTACCTCGCCTAGCTGGGGAGGTAAAGCTAGTTAGTACGCTATTTCGCCAATACGTTCCAATACCTCGAATGGTCCTATATATCGAGGACTCAATTTGCCCCTTTTTCCAAACCTCCGGAGAAACCTTCAAGAATACATGGTCGCCCACTGCAAACTCCAAACCTCTTCTTTGATGGTCTGTATAACTTTTCTGTCTGTCCTGGGATATCTGGAGCCTTTTACAAATCACGCGGACCTTCTCTGAAGCTTGTTCAACCAAATCCGGTGCATAGATCATCCTATCACCAACCTTTTCCTAACCGATTGGTGATCTGCATCTTCATCCATAAAGAGCTTCATACGGAACTATCCCTATACTGGCATGGTAAATATTGTTGTAAGCAAATTTCGCCAACAGCAAATGCTCATCTCATGAACCTTCGAAATCAATAACGCAAGAACGCAACATGTCTTCCAAAGTTTGGATCGTCCATTCTAACTGTCCATTAGTTTGCAGATGATATGCCGTGCTAAACTGTATCTGAGAACCCAAAGACTCCTCAATTTGCTTCCAAAACTGAGATGTAAGCCTAGACTCCTCAATTTACTTATGGGGGTTCCATGGAGTCTCACTATCTCCTTAACAAACAATTCTTCCAATTCGTTTAAAGGAGTAGTCAAGCTAATAGCCAAGAAATGTCCTAACTTGGTGAGTCTATCCACGATTACCCTGTGAGACCCCATATATGTATAAGCACGACTTTGTATATATATGTAAATAGTGATGTGCTTGTAATGTGAAGTATTAATGATGTAAAGTCCATAAATTAAATATACGCACATGTAATAAGAGTTGTGATTGTACATACAAATTTCATTATATATGAAAATGAATAAATGGACTTAAACATGTGAAGAATGTGAGTAGAATGGAATATGAGTAGTATGGTATAATGGAAGGAAGATTTAATAAGTTGTGCACTTCCATTTGGTTTATATCATGTACCTTTGGATATACAAAGATTCTACACAAGTTTTAATATGTATGAAGTATTATGGGATGTCATTTTCAAGTCTCAAAAATGATTGGATGAGAAAATGATCATGGCAACAAAATGTATGAAGTTTGGTAAGTGTTGTTGCAGAAAAACTGCAGAAAATCTAGAAATATGAATGATAGATCGATCTCATGGGATGAGGGATCGATCTGGAAGAGCCAAAATGCTCTTATTTTGAGCTATGGAATACGAAAGATCGATCTCCAAGGGAGCCAGATCAATCTCCTAGCTCATTCTGTAAAATACAGATCGATCCCTAATGGAACAGATCGATCTCCTTAGCTCTCGGGTTGGAAGCAAATCGATCTCCCCTAAGACCAGATCGATCTCCTTGACTTTCTGTTTGAAGCAAGATCGATCCCCCCTACTCGACAGATCGATCTCCTGCCTTCAAAATGTCTTGAAAAAGAGGGATTTTAAGAGTACCAGATCGATCTCCACCTAAGGCAGATAGATCTCATCAAGCTGAATCTATAAATATGAAGCAGTTGGATCTACATTTTCGAGACAAAAACCAATCTTTCCCATTTCGAACCTAAAAACCTAGCTTTCTCACTCCTAAATCTGTACATTTTCAGTAAGATTTGAGGGAAAACTATTACAGACAAAGTTATTCACATCAAAGAGAAGAACAATATAGTTTGGAGGTATTTCCCCACTTGTTGGATTGAAGGATCAAAGGTGCATTTCCATTTGAGCAAAGAGGAAATCAGGCTAGGTGAGCTTCTAAATGAAATAACTCAAGTACATTGTGTAGATATTGATTTTGGAGTTGTTTGGTATGCATAGAAAGGGTAGAAAGTACCTAGGAAGTAATGAATCCATCATGACCTAAAAATGATCTAGTGTGAGAAAGTAAGATATATTGAGGTTAATGATAAATAGGATATTTTGAGATGATAAAGATGTTATAAGTATGATTTTAAGGTGTTGTTAGTGAATAAATTGTGAGATTTACAAAAAAGGGGTAAAATGTGGATTAAAGCATTGGTAAATGCAAAGGTGGGATTATATTGACTAATAAGGTCAAATGTGAGTTAAAAACTTTAACTCAAGTGGTTTGGATGATTTGAATCGCAGCTTCCGAGGATACACCGGAACAAGGCGAGCCAAGAGCACAAGAAGCTAAGAGGAAAAGAGAGTCACACTCAAGTAAATTGAGGTAAGGGAATTCTATAGACTCTTAAGGATATCTGTGCGCAATTTGGGCTCTTAAATGTTTTGCTAGAATGCATGAGATGTTAGGAAATGATATTGGGTGATTGAAGGGTAAAAGTTGGGTGTTTGAGAAATGTGCACGAAAACAAAAACATAATGTCTTGAAAATCATGTTTTATTAATTTTTAGCAAAGGATTGGTAGGTAGGCAATCATTTGAAATGAATTGCAAAAGAAATGAGTTGTTTTGGTTTGTTTACCATACTTTGCAAATAATTAAGCCACCTACATTGTTTTCGTGAGAATGAAAGCATGCTAGAGTATGACTTGCATGAGATTTGACGTGTTTTATACACTTGAGTGCTGGAGCTTCGCACTAGTTTTCACATGGATTTTCATACTGGTTTTGGCATGGTGCTTGGAGCTTAGCTCATACTAGATGCCCACCTCATTTGTTGCCGTGCTTGGAGTTTCGGGCAGACTGGGTGTCGCATCGATTAAATAGGTTCACACGTGCAGTTTCTGATTTTGACATGTTGATAGTCGTGTTAGGAGCTTCGGGTAGACAAGAGGTCATGTTGATTAAATAGGCTCACACATGCGTTTTGATATGTGACGTGATATGATATGTTGATGTGGGTCCACGGAGTACGTTGTATTGTGCAAGTAGCATGGAGTACGTTATACTGTGTTGAGATTGTGATATGCCGTCTTCGAACAAGATCTGTTATGGACCGACAGGCTGGATTTAACCCACCTCCCGTGTGGAAGCAGATAGTGGTGATATCCCGTACACCTGATCCGTGTACCCGGTATCACAAGTTATGACCATAGACCTAGAGGTTATTACCTTTTTATTGAATTGCCTATCTCACATGTCTAATGCTTTGTGAATAAATCCATGTTTGAAATGATTTGTGGGTCAGAACAGTCCGTGGGAGGGGCTGAGACCTGATAAGTGTTGAATTGTTTTGATATGTCGATTGTTAATGTTTTAAAGTGCACCGAAGCATGATGATTAATGCTATGCTTTATTGTGAAAAATACATGATGGTTAATGCCATGCTTATTTGAGAAAAACGCATGATGGGTAATGCCATGCTTTATTGTGAAAAATGCATGATGGTTAATGCCATGCTTATTTGAGAAAAACGCATGATGGGTAATACCATGCTTTATTTGTGAATTATGCATGATGATTTATACCATACTGTGAATTGAATTGTGCACTGGATTTTAATAGCATGAATGCTTTACATACCATTAACACAATCATACACTCATGTTTTGAGATAAAATGATGAACTAAATGCTTTTGAGCATGGCATCACGATCACGTAGATAGTGCAGTATCTACCTGTTTGCATGATTGCCTTATTGAGCGTGTGGTTTGCTCACCCCCCTTATTTTCCCCCTCTCTATAGAGATTTAAGTATAAAGTGAGCGTGACTGGAGGCGTTCCCTTTTGGCAATCCGCTGCATCCCATCGCGTAAGGTATAAACACATGAATTATTTTGTATCTGAACTAGACATAACACAATAGCATTTTTGTATGTAAACATTATGGATGTAAAGCAATGTAAACACTTGTAAATAGTAACTCTGATGTATTTATAAAAGTGTTTACTTTTGAAATTAAATTATTATGGATGGATGAGGTGGACACTGACACATAGCCCAACTGTTGAGTGTGTAACTGATCACGATCGAGGTAAGGATGATTAATAAATAACGCATGAAAATGCAAAACATTTGCACGTATTTTGGTAAGTTGAGGGTCGTGACATACCCAAATGGCGTCATGTTTCCTCCGAGTTCTAGGTAGACCCATAACAAGGTCCATAGTTACGTGTTCCCAGTTCCAAGTTAGTATGTCTAAGGGTTGGAGTAAACCTGCCGATTTTTGGTGTTCCACCTTCAATTGCTGACACACCAAACACCTTGCTACAAACTCGGTAACTTCACGTTTCATTCTAGGCCACCAATACATCCTACGTATATTATGGTACATTTTGGTGCTCCCGAGATGTAAGGTATATCTACTAGAGTGAGCGTCCAATAAAATCAGCCTCTTAAGGTCCTCATCCCTCGGCACACATATCCGGCCTCTAAATCTGAGCAATCCATTTGAACCAATAGCAAACTCTGAATCTCTACCCTCCTGAATCTGCCCGGACACTTCAAGCAGCTTTTGATCTAGCTTCTGTGCCTACCAAATCTCATCAATCTATGTTGGCTCAATCTTGAGAGTAGCAACTAAAGGACTCTGATCCGATAGTGCTACATCAATAGACAAACTTGCAAACTGTCCCAACAATTCCTACTCCTTCACCATCATATCGGGCACCATACTCATATTCTTACTACTCAATGCATCCGCTACCACATTTGCTTTCCCCGAGTGATATAAAATTTCACAATCATAATCTTTCAACAATTCCATCCATCTTCGCTACCTCATGTTCAGCTCTTTCTGAGAAAATAGGTATTTGAGGCTCTTGTGATCGGTATAGATTTGAAACTTTTCTCCATAAAGTTCGTGCCTCCATATTTTCAAAGCAAAGACGACTGCTGGAAGTTCGAGATCATGCATGGGGTAATTCCTTTTGTGGTCATTCAGTTAACGAGATCCATATGCTACCACTTTACCGTTCTACATAAGTACATACCCCAAACCATTCAATGAAGCATTACTATACACTGTGAATCCTCCGGGTCCATTTGGTATGGTGAGGATCGGTGCAAAAGTTAATCGATCTTGAGCTCTTGAAAACTGCGCTCACAGGCATCGCTCCACTCAAACTTGACATCCTTACGAGTGAGTCGAGTCAGAGGAGCTGCAATTTTCGAGAATCCTTCTACGAATCTTCTGTAATACCCAGCTAATCCAAGAAAGCTTCATATATCCATCACTATCTATGGCCTCTCCCAATTCCCTATAGCTTCCACTTTGGACGGGTCAACAAATACTCCATCCTCGTTCGCTACATAGCCCAGAAAACCAATTTGCTTCATCTAGAACTCACATTTGTCCATCTTAACATACAATCTCCTTTCTCTGAGTGTTTGAAGAACTATGTACAAGTGTCATTCATGTTCTTCCGGAGAACGAGAATACACCAAGATGTCGTCTATAAAAACAATCACAAACTTATCTAAATACTCCTTGAAAACTTCATTCATCAAGTTCATGAATGCTGTTGGGGCATTTGTCAAGCCAAATGGCATGACTAGGAATTCACAATGCCTATAGCGAGTTTGGAAGGCTGTTTTAGGAATGTTGATAATTCTATAATTTTAGAATTATTTGTGCTTAAATTCCTAATTAATTATTTAAATCCCCAATTTATTTTGTTAATTATCCCCTTTATTTAATTAAAATTCTCATGTTTGCAGATAAATTAAATCTGGATGAATTTTGAATATTTCGGTAGAAAATGGACCGAAATTGGGCTAAAATCTAGATTGAGCCACGCGGACAACACGAGTCATTCCACCTAGCACATCCAATTGGACAAGAAGACCGGTGACATGGAAATATCTTTTGAAGGAGCCAATGGTGTGAAGACAAGTGGCCAAAAAAAGCCAACTCATCAAGAATGTGAAAATTACCATTTTACCCCTACTATGTTTATAAATAGGAAAGGATGACAATTGAAAATGTTATATAATTTTCGGAGTAGGAGTAGTGTTAGTGTAGAAGTAGTTAGAGTAGTTTAGTTAGATTAGTTTAGTTGTTATTATAGTTAAAAGATTTTTTCCCGAAACAATGTTCTTCGTCAGTGTTCATCTTCATTAGTTTTCATTTATGCAAAGTTTTTTATGTTGATTTGCAGCCTCATTTACTCATCCTTCTTCTCGGTTTGATTATATTCCAGTCTTTATTTTTCAAGCTTTAATGCACAGCATCATTTCCATTTGCTCTTCTCGGTTTTTTCCTTCATTTTTCAAGTTTGTTTTTGTTTTGTTTTTGATTCTCGGTTTGCTTCCCATTTAGTGTTATTTTTTTTTCTTTCCGTTAGCTGTCATTATTACTAAAGATTGTGGGGAGCTGATTGAGCTCATGAGCCATGAAAGGAACCCGAGAGCAGGGCAGCAGACCAGGAACCCAAGAGCAACAAAAGAGCCATAACCGAGAGCCACAAATTCAGCCTCTGTTGTGCTCTATTTTGGGTTTCCATTATTGCTCATTGTAGATTTTAGCTTATGGTTTATTTTCTTTGTTGCTTATGTTTCAGGTGCATGTTAATGTTCTTTGTAGTTTGGTTGTTGAGGAGGTGCCAAAGTGTAGCTGAAGCAGACCGAATATGTGCAGCAGACTGCAAGCCTAGATAAACCATGAGTGAACTGGGCATGCAACGCAGAGCAGCAACAGCAGTGGTAACTGATCCTGTTCGGGACAGTGCTGTTGGAGGAAAAACCGTGAGTGAGCTGAGCATGCGAGGCAGAGCACTAACAGCAGTAAGCGGATAGCAACCGGGAGTAAAGCTGGAACCGAGACCTGGACAGCAGCTGGAAATGTGGAAGAATGCAGGACCGTGCAGCAGAGCAGCATCAGTGGACACGCCTGGGCAGCAAAAGCAGGTAGAAACGTCCATGGACTGTATTGCGTGCAGGATAGAACCAACAATTGGAGCTGAACACGCCTGGCAGCAAGATGAAACCGAGGCAGAGTTGGTGGACAGCAGACTAGGACAGAACCGAACGCAAGCAAGCTGGACATGCCTAACAACCAACCCGAGACCATACCTGGAAAAGAAACAAAATGTGAAAGTCATGAACAGTGAATGGAGGGAGTTATTGGATGATTTAAAATGCTAAGGGCTTTTTTGGCACCTAACTCTAGCAATTAACTCATTTTTATGCATTGTTAGTTTAGTTTAATTTCAATTTAATTTGTTAAGTTTGGTTTAGAGTTTTTAATTAAATTGCATGTTAGTATTCTTGCATATTAGTATAAAACTTAGTTTTAATTAGGATGATAGTTAATTAAGTGTTCATTTAGAATTAGATTAGGGGTAAATTTATTTTATTAAATCTTAGGTTAGTTTAAATTGCATTTTGATTAAATAGTTTGATTGCAATTTTAGGATAGTTAAATTTAGTTTAATTTATCTTACTTTGTTATTTTCATAATTGCATTTTATTTTAATTAATTAGTTTTAACTGTTTTAATTTTTTTGTAGGTTTTTTATTTTAATTGCGTTGAGCACTGTAAGTAATTTTGCTCGGTGTTAATTTTCTTTATTTTATAGTTTTATTATTTTCAGTAGTTTTAATTTAGACTTAGTAGATCACCCACTTAAACTTCATAATTTGCTAGGATATACTTAAGGTAAGATTAACCGGTAGTTAATTAGGCTAGTCAACTTCTCTGTGGGACGATAACTCGGGACTCAAATCTCATTATTACTTGTACGACCCGTGCACTTGCGGTAATACCCTTAGGGCCCATAAAATGTCCTCACCTCTAACTTTCATCTGGTGATATCCCGACCTTAGGTCTATCGTTGAGAACACTTTGGCACCCTTCAACTGATCGAACAAGTCATTGATTCTTAGTAACGGGTACCGATTCTTGACCGTAGCCTTATTGAGCATCCGATAATCAATGCACAGTCTCAAGCTGCCATCTTTCTTCTTCACAAAGAGCACAGGTGCGCCTCGAGGTGACACACTCGGGCGTATGAATCCCTTATCCAGTAGCTCTTAGAGTTATTTCTTTAATTCTTCCAACTCGATAGGTGCCAACCTATATGGGGGTTTAGACAAAGGTTCGGTTCCAAGCACCAAGTCAATGGTAAACTCCAACTCTCTATCGGGAGGTAATCTTGGCAATTTTTTGGGAAATACATCAGGGAATTCTTTTACTACCGGGATATCCTGAAGGTTGGGCTTCAGCTTCTCATTACATTCCACGAAAGCTATAAAACCTTCATCATTTAAAGTCAACTATTAAGACAACAATTTATCAACAAGAAGTTTACTTATTATTCATTTATCTCCAAAAGTTACTACACACTTTTCGGGTAAGTACAAGGTCATCACCTTCCTAAAACAGTCTAAATTAACTCTATGGGTTGCTAACCAGTCCATTCCTAGTATTACATCGAAGTCCGACATATCTAACAGGATCAAGTTAGCTAGAACTACCTTGTCATCTATCTTTATCTCACAGTTTCTATACACTACCTCAGTCATTTGCGATTCTTTCATAGGTTTTTTTACGTGAAGTAAATAACCTAGAGGTTCAGGCTCTAACGGTAACTTCCTAGCAAACGTGGGTGATACAAAAGAATGTGTTGATCCTGAATCTATTAACCCAAAAGCTTTAATATTTGAGATAAGAAGATAACCCTTCACCACTGATGTCGAGGCATCCGCAACTTCCTTATCTAACGTGAACACTCGTCCCTGACCAATAACTTTCTTGCCCTTGTCCACTGGAGCTGCTGATGATGGAGGAATCACTCTCACTGGTTGAGCTGGTGGACGAATCGCTCTAACCGTTTGAACTGGTGGAGCCCTCAGCTTAGGACAATCTCTCTTCACATGCCCCACTTCTCCACACTAAGAACAAGAGCCATAAATCCGACGACAGAGCTGGTTGGCATAATATCTCTTCCCACATCGGGTACACGTGGGGATCTGATAAGGCACGGAGCATTTTGAGCAGGGTAAGGTCTCGATCTAGTCACCATGGCCAGAGAAGCTCCGACCCTCAGCTTCTTGTTCTGCCATATGTTCTGGAAAGGCCTCCGATCATCGATCCTCTTACCATGGCTCCTCAATCGCGATTGAAACTTTGACTGTGATAGATTCATATCATGCTCGACAAACTCTGCCCTCTGGATAGCCTCAGCATATGTCCTTATGTTCAGAGGAGCTAACTTACTTCTGATTGCCAACCTTAATCCATGAATGAACTTGACAGTCTTTTTTAGCTCATTCTTTGCAATATCAGGCTCATATCGAAGCAGTGTAGTGAACCCTGACTCGTATTGATCCACTATGATATTACCCTGTACCAATCTCAGAAACTCTGCCTCTTTCTTCCTTCTTGCACACTCCAAATTATACTAATCATTGAAGGCCTCAAGGAAAATCTCCCAAGATATCTCATGTGCCTAGCCAACAGAACTGTCTCAGCAGAAGTCCACCATCGCTCTGCCTCTCCCTCAATCATATAGGTAGCCAATGCCACCTTATCCGAGCTGTTGTAGTTCATAATCTGGAAGATCTATTCCAACTTCTGAACCACTCCTCAGCTGCATTCGAATCCTTGTCTCCCTTCAACACAGGCGGGTTCATCTTCTGAAACTGTCTGACCCACTCCATATTCCTTTCCACTGAATCTTGAACTGACGGCTATACTACCGGTGTCTATGGTGAAGGTACGGGTTCCTGTAGTTCTGGGGGTTGTGGCTCTGGAAGTGGAAGAGCTTGCGGTGCATTCGTGGCATTAGCGAAGTTCGCCATAAACTGAGCGAAGGTAGCAGACATCTTTACCATAGACCGCTCGAGTCTCTCCATCTTGGAGTTCAACTCTCTAGCTGCGAGGGAGGTACCAGAGATGGCTGGGCTCGCCTACCACAGCCCCTTGCTCGTCTCCCACTCATACTAACTGTAAATCCTATACCAAAGACCCCAAACAGAGTTAATAACAATCGAAAGTATATGCGAACATATATATACATATTTCAGACATGCACGATTGTGAGATGTACTTCTAGACTAGCTAACCTACATTGACATGGCCTACAACAAGCCCGTTCTGGTACCACAAAAGAGTTGTCAGACCCCGTGACCTAACCTCGAACTAGTCGCGCAATATTTAGCGGAATCGTATTTTAATATAATATAAATATTACTACGCAGATCGTTTTACTTGTCGTTTGTGTCCGATGTAGGTTCCATTCTACCATTTTATAATATTTTATGCCAGAGTAATTTACTAATCTTAATTTATATCATAAATGATTTTCGGTTTATTTTTCTATTTAAGCTGCATGTCTACAATATATAATTTAGCCCTTCTTGCTCTGTACGACATAATTTACTCATTAGTTCTCAACATCGAGTTAATTAATTCTGAGTTATCGTCATACTTCACATAATCCACAAACCCGACATCAAAGTCATTGTCATCTAACATGTCGTTCATCCATTTTAAACTGAAGAGAAGAAACCTAAGGTAAATCATGAAATTCGAACTACTATATCAGCACCCACCATGATCATAATCATTTAGTTTAACATCATACAACATATTACCAATTCTATAGCTTCAAACCGAAAAGAAGAAACCTAAGTACGACAGTTAGAAATCATGCTTACACATCATCCAACTAATAGATCTCACAAACACAACCGTGCGTACATATCTGAAAATAGAAATGCATATATATACATATACTATTCATCCATATACCTCGGAATACTAAAAAAGCAAAAGCTAACTATTCGAAAGAGTCAGCAAAGCGTGGAGCTCTCCCCGAAATACTAATCTAAAAAATGTTGGAAAGAAAGGGGTGAGCAACCACACGCTCAGTAAGAAGCCTACATAATCGAAGCTAGCAAAACACCATGCAACACGCTATGTAATGGTAAACCGAGATAATCACGTAATACAACATGCAAATTCGATAAAATAATGTTGTACATGCTTCGGTTTAGACAAGTTTGCAAAATTGAAAATCAATACATCTTAGTCAAAACAGATTTCCAAAGAATAATTACAAGTCAACAAAAACGAGACCATAGTCAAAGATACAATTTATTCAAATACATGCATGGGCATACTTAAAGCATTCGATATAGTAACATGAGTAAGTGGCAATAACCCAAACCAGTCATGGATCCAATATTCACTAACCTCACCAATATCAATGCAAATATTAATACACCTATGGCCATAGTGACTACCGCCATATCCTAACTGAGCAGGTTCCAGACTAGGGTATTGTAGACGGGCTCAGGGTCTCACACCATTAAGTAGCAATAAAATACTCGATGCCACGAAGGCATCCTCGTGAAGCACTTGGCATCATAGGGCAATCACATAGAACCTCCTACCGGGTGCTAGAGATGGCTCTCACGGACATGACTGCCACACAAGCATAAACCGAGTTGCCAACAGACTCAAAAATCCCTCGATGGGTACATGATAGAAAATTCAGCAATTCATCCCAATTCATAATTTCAAAAATTAGGGAAAACCACCCGTCGAAAATAACACATATATCAACTGTATAAAACCAGCATGTATATAAATCGTGCAACTTCATGCTTACTTTAAAAATACAGTTAAAAATAGTAGCCATGCAACATCTTCAAAATTAGCAATCATTATGGAGTTACGAACATATTGTAATGCATCACACGCACTTGCTGCTATCATGTAGAAATATTAGCTTATAAAATAGTAACTCCATACCATGACAGAATTTAAATCAAGACACTTTATAAAAACCAAGGGTAAGGGAATTTTAATCTAGGGTACTCTATTAAATCGGCTAACCTATAATCCTACTTCAAAAATATGAAATCTAGCCTATCCTAAGTATTTTACTAACGGCAGCTATATAAAACCCCTTACCACACAAGCTATGCGCCCGATTTACCCTTTTTCTGCCTATCGCCTGAGACGCACATATATGCGTCTAAGCTTCCTTGGCGCCTTCTGACGTGCTTGATGCGAAATATCATTTAGGTATACGTTATTTATTATTCGTACAATAATGAATCGAAATTGCAGTACATGTTGTCACACCCTTTTTCATTTCTCTTTAACCGAAAATCACTGTAAATTTTTCGTGTTTTCCTTTCCTTACTCGTCGTGAACAAAATCACCACAAATAGTTGGACTGTGAGTCAATAATAATCATTCTTTACCATTCATTTTCCAAATATATCAAAAGTATTGTTATATATCCAAATATTATGAGGTATGTTCATACATACGAAGTGTTATAACCTTTATATCCCCCATATTACAAATTCAAATGATCACTGTGCTTTTACACTGTTTAGATACAAAAAGATTCCCTGTGTATATACCTCTGGGTGATGGAGATGCAGCGGATGTCTCAACAAAATACCTTAGTCCTCACTGGGCCACTATGTACGCTCTGTAGAGGGGGAAAGTAGAGAAGGATGAGCAACCACACGCTCACTAAGGCAATAATGCAAGCATGATAGATAAGTACTCTATCTACATATTGATAATGTTATGCATAAATCACTTATAACATGAGCATGAGAAATTAAAACTATGCCATATGAGTATACATATATCTAGTATTTAAATCATGGAAATTGGCATATAAAACATGGTAAAATCATCATGTACAAATCATCTCATGTTCATCAATCGTCAAATCTCATAAAAAAAAGGGCAATTCATTAAAGAAACGTCCTTTTGAAATCACATCTCTTTCTCAAATACATACAATCCCATCACAAATCATTTTCTCATTCATAAACATCGTTACCATCTCACAAATCAAATCCCACAGGGCTCGACCCCTCCCTCGGGTTTACCCTGGACAGTCAAAATCACACTTAAGTATCAAGACCATGTGGTATTATGTAATAAGTAAGGAGACAGGTCACTATATCTCGATTGACTATGTTAGCCCACTATGTCTGAAATCATCCCAGACCACACGGATCCCGATGTGCGGGGTATCATGTTGGAACAAAGGTGGGTTAGTTCTCCACCAGAATTTTCTCATCAGTATCTCAACCATGCGGTGCATCATACTCCATGTGATAAATACAGTATATCGTACTCCACGGACCCATAACATGGTTAGGGTTGCCAGCCGCTGGTATTATCTACCCCATACCCTGTGTAACCTCTATAGTCTCAAGTGCACATGGGAGTTCTCTTAATACCAGGTCCTAGCCCCTCATGGCCTTGCTCGCTCCTTTTGGGTTCCCTGATTCAGGTCCTAGCCCTTCATGCCCTTACGCGGTCCTGTTGGGTTCCCTGAATGGATTAGTGCCAGGTCTTAGCCCCTCACCATCACCTCACTCAAGTGGTCTGTTAGGCCTGTTGGATTCCCTGAACACTAATCCGTGTTACCCTCAATACGGCATCATACATACCACAGTGTGAAAACCTACGTAAGCTACGCTCTAGCACGAATTCATGCATCATCATCATATTATCTTGTACGAGCAACGCTCTAGTACAACATTTATGCATAAAACATGAAGAAAACCACGTACGAGCATAGCTCCAGTACGATTATATGCATAAGAAATCCACTCAAAATCCACATACGAGCAAAAACTCCAATACGGTTTATAAAACATCACCACAATTCAAATTCAAGTGCGAGCTAAGCTCCAGCACATTTCAAACATGTGAAAACATCAATATCCAGTTTAAGCTAGGCTCCAGCACGATTTAATTCATATAAACATGATAGGTGGCTCATAAACAACCAAAACATTCACAACCCATGCTTAGCACCTTACATGTGCTATTTGACAAAACCTTCAAACATTTGTCAGCCTATTAGTCAATTTGTTTAAAACAAAGCAAGGTGTTTTGTGAAAACATTCAAAACTCGTGGTTTATGCAATTATTAGCCTTACTATCCCATTTCTTTACAATACCATTTCAAACAACTAAATCTCATACGAATACTTGAAATAATTTCCATACACTGTCAAACATATTTCTATAAACTCATGCACATTTACAAAGCCCTATATACCCACGAGTTTAAAATATGAGCAGCTACCTCCATGTACTCACAAAATTCCCTTACATGGAATCGCGACGCGTGATTCCACTTCTTTAAAGCTGCTTACTCGTGCTATTCGATTTGTCCCCAACGAGCTCTCCGGAACTACACATAAATGCATTTCACAACATTTTAGCCCATTATAATCCAACTCTTGTGTTTACTATAGTTGATTCAACCTATAGTCTCTATTAACGCTTATGAGGCCTCGTTTCATTATTTTACCCATAACTCGAGTCTATGGATCCTTTTAGGCCTATTAATTCATTTCAAATCGATATTAGATCGATACTAAGCTCATAGTGTTCATATTTCTTTGATTTCTTCACTATGGCATTTATCAAGCATTTACATACCCATTTCTATAATTTCCCCCAAACTCACAATGCAACTCTATTTAACTAACTCAATTCATCCACATTATTCCAATAACAACTTAACATAATCCATAAATCATCAACATACCCAAATCACACTTTCTCACACTAGACTCATTCCATTTTCTAGGTCACATTAGTTCCATTTCATCCTAAGTAGTTTCAACCATCAATATACATACCAATCAACTCCAAAATCAATAAATAGACAAATGTACCTGGGCTGGAGTATTAGAAACTTACAAATCTAGTTTCTCTTCTTGCTCCAAAGGGGAAATGTTCCTTACTTCTTCAATACCAACAATGAGGTTTTGATTCCCAACTATGTTGTTCTATTCTTTAAGATGAACAACTTTGTATCTAATAGCTCCCCTTCAATTCTTGCTGGAAATGGCTGATTTTAGAGAGATAAAATCTAGGTTTTAGGTGGAAATGGAAAGGAAAGGTTCTATCTCAAAAAGACGTAGATTTCACTACTCCTTTTATAGAAATCACTTGATGAGATCGATTTGTCGAAGCATGAGATCGATCTGGTCCTCTTAAATCCCTCATTTTCACGCCAATTTGAATGTATGAGATCGATCTGTCGAAAGCTTGAGATCGATCTATCCCAGGCAGTAGCTTAAGGAGATCGATCTGCATCCAGGGGAGATCGATCTGCTCCAACCTGAGAGCTAAGGAAATCGATCTGTTTGCCTTAAGAATCAATCCTCATTTTACAGAATGTTTAGCAGATCAATCTGTCTTCATTGGAGATCGATCTGCACTATTCCTATTGCTCGAATAAGAGCATTTTGGCTCTTCCAAATCGATCTCCCATCCTATGAGATCGATCTGGCCTTCATATTTTCCAAATTTTGCTACAGTTTTCTGCAGTAACTTCACACAAAACATCCTCAATTTGCTGCCATGGTCATTTTCTCATCCAACCACCTTTAAGGCTTGAAAATAACATCTATTCATTCTTTATACATACACATTCAAACTTGTGTGCATTCATTGTATATCTAAAGGTACACATTACAAAACCAAATGGAAGTACAACTTCATTTCATTCTACCACACTACTCATTTTGAGTTCCAATCACATTCATCACTTATAAAAGCTCATTTCTTCATATTCATACACAATAAAACTTGTATGTACATTACAAACTCATATTACACGTATGTACATCGAATCCATGAACTTACATCCCTTATGCATACATCGTAAATACATCACCGTACTCATGATTTCATAAAGTTTACATCCAAAATACGGGTCTTACACATGCACACCCATAAAGACAATTCTAACTAATGGCCATTAACGCAGTTTATCGGTTTAAGCCTTACGTTTATTCATTTCTGATTATACTCTTATGACCATAATTTTCTATAATTCTATTTGTTAATCATTCTCAATCTATATAAATTGGCCAAACACCTTGAGCATAATATTAATTTCACACTACATTCACGCAATTACATATTTTTATACAATATTCTTCACCTATATTGTACTTAATTTCTGCACTTTAAATCATCAAATTTACTAACAATCTATCAATAGATATTCCCATAATCCTCATTATTTAATTCTTAAATTTTGATTTCATCGTTATGGGACTATATTGCTTTCAACACTATTTGATTATTTTCATTTCAAATTTCCAGCATGTATTATTGTTCCTAAAGTCCCATTTGGCCGAACCTACCCTTTCTACACTCATGCAATTATTTCCATAATTTTTTGACATTATTTTTATTAACCACAATTCCTTATAAATTTCCAGCCAAAGGATTAAATTTTCTGCATTTTATTTCGCTTCATACATGCATCCAATGTATATTTTTTTAGGCAAATTATGCAATCTAACACTTCTAGCCGATTGCATGCATAATTCCCTTTAAATTTCTTACTTAACCGAGCATCACATTACCATTTAACTCCTTATAAATTTTCCAGCCAATTCACCTAGTTAGACATTGAATTGATATATTACTTTCCTAGGCTTTTAAATCTACCAATTCATTCAAAAGTGTTCAGCCATCAAATTCAGATTTCGTTCTACTTGAATAGCATGAAATTAAGCTATCCTACACAAAATTTTCTGCATTCCAATTGATCATGATATTATAAAATTTCCAGATTTTGCTTAGTCCTAACTTACATGCATTATACAAATTCTGGTTTTAATTCTTTTCATTGCAGCCGAGCTATACCCTTTCAAATTCTAATTTTCTTATCAAATTTTTAATCTTACACATCTCCATATACATTATCTCAATTCAGCTTACACAATTAATTAAATTCATCAAATGCAGGATTTTCATTTCTTACATTTCCATATAGCCGAATATAATTTCCTAATCTTCCAATCTTACTTGTTAAATTTTAATCCACAAAATTTCAGATGGTACATTACCATTTCAGATTACATATGCTAATTTTACATTGCCATTTCAACAATTCCCTACATGCATCTAATGTAGCCGAATCTCAATCTATCATATCTACTTATATAGTTTAATTTTCATTCATGCATCCTTACTATAGCTTATTCACATTATTATTTACTGCATAAATTTTGAATTTCCAGCAAATTAAATTCTCTAAGTCTTCAATTGTTACAATTATACTTACTGCAATGATTTATATACATTCATTCACATTTATCTTCAATTTATCATAGCAATTCATACAATTTAAATTTTCAGAATTTGCAGTTACATATTTGCTGCTAATAACTTGTACATGCAGTACATTTTCTTCAACTTATTCATACCAATTTGGGAACTTAAAATTTCCAGCAATTAGAATTTCAATTAGTCAACACTAAATCCCCATGCATGCATCATTTTTTTGGAATTTCATCTAAATCAATACACATACATATTAATCTAACAGCAACACGTTACAATTGCATAAACTAAAAGTGTTCTTACCCCAAATTTCACTAGCCGACCCCCTAGCATATTTTCCCCAAATTGTTCTAACCAATTTCTGAAATTTCTTGATGAACACTTACTGTCCTACACGTTGGAGCTTAATTATGTGTATTTTTCATCTAATCAACACGCCTAGACACCCAACTCACACTTACAGCTCTCGGTTTCAACATGTAGAGCAGGTGTGGTGGCTGTTTCAACAAGTTCTGGTAGGTGGGGAGGTGCAAAACGAGATTGTGGGGTTTGATAAGTAAGAATGCTATGTGTAAACTAATTTCTAACAACTCAAACCAACATGCAACTACAAATTCCAGGTTTTTTGTTCGCTGAGCATAAACTTTTTTAGAATTGGGGCTGTTAGGCGTGAATTGTGAGATTTGCATCTTTGTATGACATTCCTTATGATTTCCACATTGTATGACAGTATTATCTGTTAATGGATTTCTAAGATGGTTGATTTGGATCTGGTAAATGTGGATGAAATGAAATAACGTATGTAAAATCACAAAAGGGTAAATCGGGAATGTAGGGACCCAAAAATTTAGTGAAAGCAATTTGATTAGATTGATGGAAAATAAGAATTTAAAATAAGAAAAGATTGTGAGTTTATGAAGGGAAGTCGGTTCAATTTGTTCCCGAACACGTGCAAGGGTAAAACAGTCAAAAGACCAAATCCGGTAAAAATTCGATAAGAAAATTTCATTAAAAAGATGGAATTGAGAATCTGGATCAATAACGAGGAAAATATTGAATTTCGAGTCCAATTGATCAAGATATGAATTTATTGGAATTAATTGAAATTTTTACTTCGAAAAATTATGCTGAAAATACTAATAAAATATACCGAAAAGATAAAATAAGACAGATAAATTCATTTATTGATTAAATGAATAAAATACTAATTTTTGGAGATATTTTTATTTTTTAATGTATTTTAATGAATTAAAATAAGAATAAAATAAAATGAATAAATAAATAAGAAAAGAAACGAAAAATCTTTAAAAATGTGAGGAGAGAGAAAGAAAACGGAGAAGCCAAGGGCCACCGGTAACCGACGAGGCCAGGCGAGGGCCGGAGAAGAGAGAGGACAACCTGACGAATCTTCTTGTACCGGAGACGCGCACCGACGACGCCTAATTTTTGGCGAATCGACGAAAGGAAATCCGAGAGGGAATCGAGTTGATTGCCGTCAATCTACGACGATTCAGCTCCGATTTGACACAGCCGAGAGACCCCTTAGCAGAGGTGGTTCCTTTTGTACCGGTAGCGACCGGTGAAATGACCGTTAACATTGGCGACGGTGAGGGGAGCAAAATGGTACCGTAGCCGGAAAGGGAAAGAAAAAGAAAAAGGAAAAAAAGGAAAAGAAAAGAAAGAAAGAGAAAAAAGGAAAGAAATTTTACCGGAGACGACTCGAGATTCGGGTAAGTTGATCGAGGGTCGAGATTGACTTGCAGTTGAATTTCAAAAATTAATTCAATATTATATTTAATGGAATTTAACCCGGATTAATCTAATTGTGCAGTTCTACGACAGAGCCGATTGAGCTCAAGTTTTTGTACCCCGCATAACAGTGGGTAAGTACATTAATTAAGACATTTTGAGTCCTTAATGCAGAGTTAAGATTATTTTATGGATTTTATGGATTTTATGGATTAATTCTGCATAAAAGGAACTGTATTTGGAATTTTTTAAAGTAATTATCATAAATAGTATATAGGCTATCCAATGAGTTTGGAACGCAGCCCGATGACTATTGGTAAGTCAAATGAGTCCAGTAGACCCAAAGAAGGGATTTAATAAGTGGAAACAGGCTGAAAAAGGGGTCGAGGCCTATTAAGGTGCAATCGGGCCAATAATGTAAAACGGACCCAGTGCTTTAGATTTGATCAGTATGAGTGAAATACTGATAAGTATATTTGAACTGAATCAATATGTGGTTATATGCAGCTATGTAGACTTGGTTTGGAGCGAATTGGATTGAGAAACCTAGTACGGTCGAGAAAAGATAAGCTCACGAAGAGATTCCAGGTAAGGGAATTTTATAAGCATTTAGAGGTAGCTGTACGTAGTTTCGAGGGAATTTACATTACGTTAAATTCATTAGGCTACCTGAAAACAGAATAATAATTTTTGTTGAAAATGTGGAAAATATGAAAAATTACTATTTTACCCCCAGTTAGGAAAATTTCAAAAAGGGTAGTAAGGCTATGAAATTGCATGAATTTGTTGATTTTGTAATTTTTATGATGACATTGCTTTAATTTAAGAAATTTATGGATAGGTTGGCTATTATTTTCATGTTTTAAGTGAAAAGGCACAGGTTAGGTGCCAATTGAGGTTTATTTAACATGTTTTGGTGAAATTGAGCCGCCTACAAATTTTATTTGAGTGTTAATCGTGTTGGAGCACTGCTCGCACTGGAATTCATATTTTAACTTATACACAGAGTGCTGGACCCTTGCTCGCACTATTTTACAAACTTATTTCACATGACTACCGTACTGAAGTTTTTACTCGTACGAGGTTTTCACTGAGTTTTTTATACATATCCGTACTAGAGCATTTCTCGTACATGGATTTTAATTGAATTTATAATCATTTTAAGTCGTACTGGAGCACTGTTCGTACGCAGATTTCTTTGATTTCTATGAAACCATGCAGGAGCTTCGCTCGCACGAGATTTTTAGATATCATGTATATGCATGAAGCTGTGCTGGAGCTTTCTCCTGTAGACTATATGTCACAGTAAGATGATATGCTCACACGTGCATACTGAGACATAATTGGCATGGGTGGATAAGACCTATTGCAGGCACCCCCGACTGAGATTGGGTTCATGGAGTACGTTGTACCATGTATATCACATGGAGTACGCTGTACCGTGGGGATTGTTGGACTGGAGTGGCATTAGCCACGAGGTAGCAAGTCTTACCATCGCAATCCTGATATTATGCTGTTCTGGCGGGTAGGACTGACCCACCTCCCGTTTCAGGTGTGATACACTAGGATCCGTGTAGCTAGGGATCACGAGGATATGGCCATAGTCTTGGATATTACCGATATAGTCACCTACATGTCACTCATGATAAATCCTTTGGTTTTGATAGATCAGGGTAGGACCCGAAGGAGGGGTCATGCCTCGATCTTCTTATGAATTTGATTGAGATTTGATTTTCCCACGGAAGAATTTTATGAAACTTTCATGACTTGTAACCCTGAGAGAATGGTGATTTTATAACGAAATTATATAATAAGTTATTTTGTTGAATTGAATTAAATCCATTGAGTTTATCACATTTTAACCCAGATGGGGTGTTTTAAAACTTATTGATTCAATTGAGCATGAGATGTTTTCACATGAGAATCATTCCATGTTTTATATGCCAATTTCCTATTTTAGAACAGATTATATCTATATGTATGGCATATCATTGTTCTTACCTCATCCTCACATATATCCTGATTTCCTATCAGCATGTAGATAATATAGCTATCTACCCATTTATATTATTACCTTACTGAGCATGTGGAGCTCACCCTTTCATTTTCCACCCCCGTTCAGAGTTTCCACCTTAGAGATACAGGTGTAGAGACTAGACGGCATAACTGATTATCTGTGATTCCCATCGACTGTCAGGTATACACCATGTATAGAATTTTGTATTAGTATGCTTACAACATAGTAGTATATATACAGGAATATTTGGGGATGTAAATATAAGTAGATTAATTGTACATGTATGAGAATCATGTGATGTATAAAACATACCAACCACTCTATTATATGATAAATTATATCAGTATGCATATATACGTGTGATATTTCTTAATGGTTAAAATGGTGTATCGATATTGATTCACAGCCCGACCTGTTCAAAGCGATCTGTCACAAGGACGTAAGAAAGATTTTCCAAAAACGAAAAAAATTGTACTGATTTTTGGTAAGTATTGGGTCGTGACATGAATGACCATGGAGGGGTGGATGATTGTTGCATGCAAGCCTAGAGGGTGGTTCTAGGGTGGCTGGTGGCATGGGAAAGGGTGGCTACCATTGGTTTTCAGTCCAGGTGAAGTGATGGTGGCAAAAAGGTAATGAAGAGCTGAGGTGTTTTCTGGTTTTGGGTTCTAAGGCAGAAAACGTGTAAGGGGAGGTGGGGAAGAAAAGGAAAGATCTGGAAAAAAAATAATAGATGGCCTTTATATATTTTTTGCATTTCAAGTTTTAATTAGTTTACTTATTGGATAATCTAATTTCAAAATTAACAACTTAATTATACATGCATATAGTTTAGTTTATACTATGGTTTTAAGAATGAAATGTCATGTGCAGAATTTATAAACTTAAATCTGAGTAAAATCTGGTTTTCATGCTCTAATATATGGTTTAACAATTTAAATTTCTCAATTCCAGATTTTATAGTTTAATCTTCCTATTTTACTCTAATACATATATGTATATACAATTATAATTACATTTCAAATTATATGGTTTATCAATTTAATAACCAAAGTGCAAATTTTTATACTTAATCTACACATAACCTAGTCTTATATTTCTAATGTATATGTAACTACATTTTCAGATTTAATGCTCATAAAATCTTATGGAATCCGATTTGCGTATTTCCATATATATATATATATAATTTCAAATTTTTTTTTTTTGTAATTTGTGCAAAAGTATAATTTCTCTAAATGTTAGTAGCTTTATATTTTCAGATTTTATTACATTACATTATAAATAAATTTGCTCCCTAATTAGCTAAGCTACTTACTTCAATTTAATAATTTCACTATCTAATTATTCATGAAATTTACCCTTAACCGATTTTATCGTGGCTTCCTTATCAATTTTGGTCACACACTAATCTACATACATGAATTAAATTTATTTCTTCATTTATGAATATTTAGCCTAATGTCTAATGATAAATTATCTTAGTCTTTCCCCATTTAATCCTATGAACACATTTCAACTAAATAAATTGTGTCCTTAACATAATCCTAAATATGCATTCTACATTATGCCATTTAATTATATTCTCCTTATATGATTTATCTTTGTTGTGTTTTATTTGTATTAGACCAGAATTTTCGGTTTTTCAATACTTATGCTTACTTAATTTTATCAATTCTTACCAATTCTTACATTACTTAAACTAGAATTACACCAAAATTATTTTTCTAAGTGGTGTAAACTGAAATAATCTTATTCTAATTTCTATTTATTCTATCTCTTAATTAGATTAAATCTTCCTATCCGTAACTAATCCCGACTTAACATAAAGATAAACGAAACATTGGTATAGGGAATTTTACGGTCTTACACCAATCCATCCCTAAAATCACATCAAAACCACACATATTTAGCAACACTAGATCTGCTAACATCACTCTATCTCCCACCTTGATTTCACACCTTCTACACATCATATCAGTCCTCTGGGACTCAGGCCTAGAGGTATTTACATATAAAATATAATCTAAGGATTCATGCTTTAAACTCAGTTCGCATGCAAAATATACATCAATAAGAGAATGCGTGGATCCCGAGTCAAGTAACACATGAGCCTCATGATTACAGATAAGAAGTGTACCTCATATGGTCTCGAACGAAGTGTCTGTGGTCTCCTTATCCATAGCAAACACATGTCTTTCTATGATCGACTTCTTACCCTTATCAACAGCTGTAGCGCGTCTCTAGGGAATCGTCCTCGGAGGCTGCTGTCTAGGAGGCTCTTGAGAGTGTGGCTTTTGTGGCTGCAGGCAATACCTCACTTTATGGACCAAGTCCCCGCATCTAAAACATCCTTGTATGGTTTTGGAACAACTTCCCTCATGTGGTCGGCCACAATCTCTACAAGCTCTAACATTTGGCCTGGCACTTCGAGGGGTCTCCCTAACAATGGGAGGAACCCTGGGTCTGTCAACTCTTCCTCTCGGCGCCTTAAACTGTCTCCTCTTAAAATAACCTCTCCGAAAGTCTAAGTGGGAGGTTACAAGTCGCTTACTCTTATCCCTGGTCAAAATTTGAGACCTAGTTTGGGATTGTACCAACTCTAGTCCCCTCTCTACTTCTTGTGCTCGCCTCACAACATCCTTAAACTCAGTGATACAAAGCCTTATCAATCGGTCTCTAATGACGGGTCTCAGTCCATACACAAAATCGCTCTGTACGGAGTTCCTCATCCCTAAGGGTCTCTGGGTCATACTTCAATAGGGTGGTGAATAGAATCTCGTACCCATCAATCGTCATATAGCCTTGACTCAAGTTTAGAAATTCAGCTTACATTATCCTCTAGGCAGCTCTTGGTGTTTACTGAGTTTTAAATGCCAATTGGAATGCCTCCCAGCTAATCACCTCATGGCTAGTCACCATTATACTCTGAGTAGTGCTCCACCAATCTCGGGCTTGTCCCTTTAACATGTAAGCATCCATACTGACCCTCTCGACATCGGTGCATCATAAAAAGTAAAAAATAACTCGCAACTCTGTCAGCCACTCCTCAACCTTTATGAGATCTTCACCCCTCTAAAAGCTGATGGGTTCATCTTCAGAAAGTCCCTCAATCGACCCTTATCTCTATCATCAAGCTGGGTTTGTACCAGAGGCTGTGTAGCAGGAGGCACCGGGTCAGTCTGTAATGTGGGTGCGGGTGGTCCTTGTGGTGGTGGAGGAGTAGAAATAGGTGTAGTACCCGAGACATTAGCCCCAAAATGTTGCGCGAATAGCGCTGCCATCTGTTCGAACCCCTGCCGTAAATCATGCTCTAGCCGATTCATTCAAGAGTTAGGGCTCTCCGGCTGTGGGGCACGTGGTGGAGGTGGTTGTGCCTTCCTCCCAGAACGTCCTCTTTTTCCGCTCATATCTTATATTTTATGTGCCTGCGCGTATTCATTAAACATCAATTATATTTCTACCTGTTAAATTCAATTCATTACCAGACAATACAGATACTTTAGATGTAATCTATTTTCAATTGATCGACACTGACAATAGTAGACAACATTTGCTCTGATACCAAGAAAATTTGTGACAGCCTGGAAGCGTGGAAAATAGGGCTAATTTAAAATTTTCTTATATTAAACCTCTTACTCGGGTTGCATTCATGTACAGTGTCATTTGATCACTTGTGTTTATCATAAATCATTAACCCCAAGATCATACAATTTCTAGTTCATAACATCAAACACATAATATCCCAAAGGGGAATAATCTACAAAACACGATTCATTTTCCTCATCTTGTCCTAGTTACATCCCAAAAATACATAACACAAATGTTTGTATTACATCATTGTCTGGATATAAAATGAGCTGAATTATACTTTGTGCGTGTACAAGCAATAGCCTGGGGAGATTTGATCCACCAGCCTATATCACGTACGCGGCAGGCACTATTTTGCTTACTGCAAGAAATCTAGAGGGGAGAGGAAAAAGGGTGAGCTCTCAAAACGCTCAGTAAGGAGGATGAGGGAGATTTATAAAATCATCATCACAACACAAAATGATGGAAATATACGAGCATGTAAAACGTTATAGAAATACAGTGGAAACAATGGCATCGGCATAATTCACATGATAAAGATCACAAGTCATCATAACATCAAATCTCATTATGTGATAGAAATCACAGTTGTAAAACACATCATTCATCAAGGAAATCGAGACTAGGCATTTAATAAAACTCAGATAAAATCATCGTCATAAGCACATCACATCAAATCAAATCGTCCCCAAGGTAGACATCCTCAAAAGAGGGAACGTCGACAATAATACATGGCCATGATATCACTGTAGACTTGATCAGAGTCGTACAGCCTCGATCTTATATGCTACCAAAGCAAGGCCCGATCTTACATGCTATCAAAGCAAGGCCACCCATCACTACCAGAGTGGGGTCATTTCACATTACCAGAATGGAGGTATCAGTCTTACATCCTACTAGAGCAAAGCCCGATCATACATGCTATCAAAGCAAAGCCACTCATCGTTGTCAAAGAGGAGTATCGATGTGCATCTCATGACAAGCCTTAGTCTCAGTAAAATATGCCATTATTGTATTAAAGCCGTTTTACCTTCACGTAGAGCCCATAGTGGTTATTACAAAACTCATTTCGGTTATAAAACATTATATTTACAGTTACACAAAACTCATCAAAATCGAGCTCAAATCGGTAAAACACTCATACATTCATCAAGTATCAAATCACCTCATTTCTCATAAACATGTTCATTCATCAAACCCTTTTCACACTAAAAAGGTCTCTTCATCATTTTAGAAACTCACATACACAAACATTTTATTTCCCTTACCTTTTGCACCTTGAGTGGTATAATATCCTCCGGCCCTCGGACTAGCCTCGTTTCCCTTATCGGATTCTTGAGCTGTCCAAGCATAATTTAATTGTCAATGTTCATCATTCTCATTTCCCTCTTCACCTTATTTATTCCTATATCTATACTATATCCAAGTTACCATTCTTAACACATACATTGTCTCAAAATTTCTCCTACATCTTAATCATCACCTTAGCTAGCTCATGATCAATACAAGATATCCATACTTCATTTTCCAACTATACTCATTAGTTGTTTCCCTCATGACTTAGACATTTCCCACCAAATATATATATATATATACATATATATCCATTCACCAATATATAAAATGATGATGCTTAAGAAAACAAGGGTCTTGTAAGCTCACCTAGCTGGTCTCCTCTTGACCAAACTTGTAGAATGCTTACCCTTTCCTTTGTTTCAATCCAATCCTTGATTTACTAGTATGTTGTTCTCTTCACTAAGAGGAATGACTTTGTCTCTTACCCTTTTGTCTAATTCTGTCTAGAATATGGTAAATCTGAGAGAGAGAAATCTTGGTCTGGGTGAAAATGGTGAATGTTGGGGTTTGCAGGTGAGAGAGGCTCAGTTTCCAGGAAAAATCTCATGATTCTTATATAGGCAGGGCGTATGAGATCAATCTGGCATTAATGGAGATCGATCTCTAGTTGATTCAACTGCTCCAACTACTCCATTAACAACTATGAGATTGATATGTCCGAGGGTAGAGATTGATCTCTTCCAGGCCGAGACTTAAGGAGATTGATCTACCATTATGACAGGATCGATTCTTGCTAGGCTAAGGCAGCATGAGATCGATTTGCTCCCTTATGAGATCAACCTGCTTGCCTGCTATTATACACGCACTGCATTATGGAGTCATGAGATCAATCTCTCTTCCCTTGGAGATCGATCTGACCTTTACAAATCCTACTACTGCTGCACCAAATTATAGGAAATTCAATGTAAAACTTACCATAATCTACTCCATAGTCCCTATTTCAATCCATGCACATTTCAACCTTAAAAACTTCATCTCCATTTACTTCATTATATTTAAAACTTATGTGTACATCGATATAACATAATTACATTCTCTAAACTACGAATCCCATAGTTAAAGTACACAAAATTCATAGGTCTTACAACAACAGAGGAACCAGAGTAGAAATGAAAGGAAAGAGAAGAGAAGAGAAGACAAAAACTAAAACCAAAGAAGGAAAGAAAAGGAAGATGACAGTGAAGCTGAAACCAGATGGGTAAATAGCAAGGTAGCTATTGTATTCATTTCCTTTCCTCGAGACTGAGATAGAATAAGGAAGGCTGAAGCAGTAGGCGAACATGGGAGCTCCATTCTCTGAAACTAAAACCAAAAATAGAGAAACAAGGGGCAGGAGACACCGAGGAGAGCATTCCTCATGGCTCGGACTCTGAACAGCAACTAGCATAGTACCCTTCTTGGACTAGTCCAATAGCAACATGAGAACTGTGTGAAGTGCAAACGCATGCTTCAGTGAGCTGAAACAAAGGACAACACATTAGTGTTGTAGCTACAGCACGATGTCAGGGCTGAGTTGAGAAGATGGGGGTTGTAGTGTTTAGTGTGGAGTGGTCAATTTAGAAGAGAAAACTGAAGCAGTAGCATGCCAAAAAGATACAAGGATAGAACGATGGTGAAATAGCCTAAACAAAGGGAGCGTGAAAAAGTTTCCTCGATTTTGAGCAGCCACCAAGATCGGGAGCTACGAAGAAGAAGGGAGAACAGTAAAATGAAAGGCTGCTGCATTTGCGTGACTTGCCTGCCCGTAACAGGAGACAAGAATGTGAAGCAGAGGATGTAGGCGAGGATATTGACTCTCGGTAAGGGAAAACTGCATTGGATGATCTCGGTTGTGCCATGGACAGCAACCATCGAAGGAATGCATGCTGAAGAAGGGTCGGTTACGAGGGAAAGAAACATGAAACATCTACCAGTGCTATTGCAGCAACATGGAATAAAGAAAATGACAGGAAAGGCGCGGGCTGGAGAGCTGTTAGGGTGCCTTGAGGGGGTTTGTCACTACCCAATTTACCTAAAAAATAAATCACTACAAATTTTTTTTTCATTTTTTGTTTATTATTTAATTCTTAGCTTCCTCTCTTCGTGACCATCATACCAATAGTTGGGCTATGATTTGGTGTTAGTCCCCTCACACTACTTACCATTCCATTTCCATGTTAAATTTACACATTAGGATTTTTCTATCCTTTGACTTTAACTAATACGTTCACAATTGCATTTACATAACCTTACATCCCTGACGTCATATACGTTTACAGTACTGTGCATTTACATATTTAGATACAAAACCATACAAGTGTGTATACCTTTTCTCGATTGGAAATAGCGGATAACAGGAATGCACGATCACTGTCGCTTTCTAACCACTGAAAGTACTCTGTAGAGGGGGAAAATAAGAGGGGTGAGTAACCACACGCTCAGTAAGGTAATTATACAAGTAAGTAGATAGCTCCACCATCTACATGCTCATAATGCCATGCCCTTAAATCCATTTCTTTTCACTTAAAGCTAACGTACGAAATCATGTACACATCAATGCCATAGTTTATAAAAGCTGTTTGTGCTTGTGGAAATCATGCAACTCATGCCTCAATGACATCTCATGTAAAATCATAAAACACATTAATTAAATCAAAATCATGCATTTGTAATTAAAGCATGGATAACCTTCTCATGCTAAAACATTTCATTGCATGAATTATAAACAAGTATGAAAAATACATATTGCTGAGTTTCCACAAAACCTTAGAAAACACTTAATTCATTTCAAAAATCCACATCCATCACACTCATCAGGACTAAACCCCTCCCTCAGGTGATCTTGATCCACATAAAATCATTTATTTCCAAGTATTTTAGAAAACATTGAAAATTTCATTTATTCACAACAAAACCAATATCATCAGTCAGTATCCAACCCCTCCCTCGAGTGGTCCAAACTCACACAAAATCCACGCAGTCTCAAGCTTTCAAAACATCAGATAGTAACATACAAGACTAGGCAATGTATCATGGAAATAACTATGACTATGGCCATATCCTCGTGATCCCAAGCTACACGGATCAGGTGTTCGGGGTATCACCACTATCGGGAACCACCAAGGGAGGTGGGTCAAATCCAACCGTCGGTCCAACCCGATCACTCGCATCTGAAGATGTCACATAAACATAATATATCATAACACGGTACAACGTACTCCATGCGATTTACATGGTATAACGTAGTCCGTAGACCCATATCTCATATCAATACTTGTGCCATGTCTCAAAACGCATGTGCAAGCATGTTTAATCGGTGTGACACACAGTCTACCCGAAGCTCCAAGCACGGCTCATAGCATGTCTTAAATCAAAATGCATGTGCAAACCTATTTAATTGGTGTAACACACAATATACCCGAAGCTCCAAGCACGACTGTAATTTCCTCATAAAACCAGTGTGAGCTATGCTCCAGCACTCTATCATAAAATTAAGTAAAACTAGTGCAAGCTAAGCACCAGCACTCTATCACAAAAATCATGTGAAAATCTGGTGCGAGCTAGGCTCCAGCACCCTGTCACGAAAATCATGTGAAAATCTGGTGCGAGCTAGGCTTTAGCACCCTGTCACGAAAATCATGTGAAAATCTAGTGCGAGCTAGACTCCAGCACCCCTGTATGTAAAACTCTAGTGCAAGCGCTTGCTTCAACACTAATGAATGCGACACACAGTTCAAAACTCGTGCAAGCTAAGCTCTAACACCTCTCATGCATGTAAAATCATTAAAACTAGTATGAACAATTGCTTCCGCACCTTTTTATGTGTATCAAGTCAAAACAGGGTGCGAGCTAGGCTCCAACAGCTCTCGTGCATGTCAAATCATTAAAACTAGTGTGAGCAATCGCTCCAGCACATTTTGATGCATATCATGTCACACAAATCAGTGCAAGCAACCGCTCCAGCACCATTATGCACAGTCACAATCTCAGATATAGTGCGAGTAAGGCTCCAACACCATCTATTTCCATATAAAATTGATTGTTGGCCTATTTTCCAAAGAATTTCATTTAAATCTAAATAACACTTACGTAGTGCTATCTTATGAAATTTATACAAACACTGGCCAATCTACCAATTTGCTTTGCTTAAAAACCACGAAAATTTCCCAAATCATGCATTTCATGCATGTCATGCTTTCACCATCCTTAGGTGAATTTTCCCTTAGTAGGGGTAAAATAGTCTTTTACCCATCCTCGGGTCCTTAAAATTTTTAATCCATTTTTAGGACCTTAATACATTTTCAGTGTATGTAAAAACTGTTAAAATACGCGTAGCTACCCTAGCTACTCGTAAAATTCCTTTACCTCATTTTTCTGTACAGTCTAACCTTTCCACTAATGTCTCGTCATGTGAGAACTGTGAATTTTGTGTACCCCAGTTATGAGAATTGTAATTTAGTGTATGTAATTCTGATAAATTGATGTACACGCAACTTTTAGATATGATGAAGTATAAGAAAATGAGGTCTTTAAGTTTTATATGTGTATGGATTGAAATATGGACTATGGGGTAGATTATGGGAAGTTTTACATTGAGTTTTCTATAAATTGATGCAGCAGCAGTGTAATCTGTGAAGGCTAGATCAATCTCCAAGGATGAGAGATCAATCCCATGGCTCTAAAATGCAGGAAATGTATAAGAATTGATCGGCAGATCGATCCCATAAGCAAGTAGATCGATCTCCAAATGTTTCTGTAAAGGGTAGATCGATCACCTACAGGAGTAGATCGATCTAAAAATGTTTCTGTAAATAGCAGGTCGATCTCCTCACAAGGAGTAGATCAATCTTCTCAAGATTATGAGATCGATCTTACCCCTCGACAGATCGATCTGGTAGGCATAAAAAGTGCCCAAAAGATTCCCAAATTCAAATGCAGATCGATCTCCATTGGAAGCAAATCGATCTCCTGCACTCCGCCTATAAAAGGACCCCTGCGTTTTTCCTGCATTTCATCCTTTCTCTCTTCAAAAAAATGAAAACCCCCATTTTTATCTGAACCCTAGCTTTCTCTCTCTTCCAAAACACCCATTCACGTTCGAATCAGAGGTTATGGCAAGAAGGAAAGTTGCTCCTCATCAAAAGGAGAACAACATACTTGGAAATGGAAGGAAGATTTAAGCTGAGGCGTGAGTTAAGCACTCCACATGTTTTGGGTAAATTTCTAAGCTTTAATCTTTGATTTGGAAGTAAATGTCTGCGATTGTGGCTATAGATGTTGTGATAAATGGGCTAAAGGGTTGACAGGAATATTGAGAAATTATGAGGAATTTGGTTAATGAGGATTTTGAGATGATAAATGAGAATGTGAGCAATTATGCTCGATATTAAGATTTGAGATAATGTGATAATGTATTGATAATGTTTTTACATCGTTGGGATAGCCCGAGAGTTCTACAGAGGAATGCGAGGCTAGATCGTCGTTTAGGGGAACGATTGCACTATACGAGGTGCAACGAGGTAAGGGAAACTTAAAACTCACTGTGTATGTGATTTTGTGATGATAATTGTAGCATGAAACGTTTGAAGAAAACAAGCATGTTTTATGAGTTGTGATTGAGTTATTGCACACGTTTTTATAGCCGGTTGGGGCCCAATTTTTATAATATGTAAACCAAGGGTGAAATTATTTTACAAACCATTTGAGTTTAAAATGTGAAACGGGATTTAGGCTCTACGTTAAGGCGTACTGAGATTTGAGAAATGTGTGTGTGGTTTTATCGGTTTGATCTCGGTTTTGACAATTTTTGTAAATGAGTACAAAATGATTTTTAGATGAGTTTTATGAGAAAAACCATTATGAGTTTTACGTTAAAGCAAAACAGTTTTATAGGATAATGGCTGATATTGAGACTTAAGTGTGTCATATGAATACACATCGGGCCTTGCTCTGGTACCATGTAAGTCCGATATTCCTCCATTTTGGTAACGAGAGATGCCTCCGTTCTGGTAATGTGACATAACCCCCGCTCTGGTAGCGCTGGGTGGCCTTGCTTTTGTAGCATGTAAGTCCGAGCCTTGCTTTGGTAGCATGTAAGACCGATAGTGTGCATGAGGAGAGGCCTTTCTCTGGTAGCATGTAAGTCTGGGCCTTGTTCTGGTAACACGTAAGACCAATACACCATGCATACGACCATATTGTCGACGTTCCCTTTTTGAGGATGCCTGGGATGTGCACCCAGAGGAGATTATATTGATGTGCCATGACGAATGTTTTATCTAAGTTTATTTGCCTAGTCTCCTTTTTACAAATGAGATTGTGTTTCGGTGGCTGCGCTATGTGCATTACTACTGAGGTGATTTTATCACGTTTTACGAGAAAAGCCATTATCGCATCCTTATTTCCATATGCTTGTAACTATAGTTTTCATACTGAACCATTTACTCTCATGTTTCTACATGATTTTAGAGAAAATGAGATGAGAATGATGATTAATGATTTCAAGCTATGTTTTCTATTGAGTTTATTGAGTTTCACTTGTAAAACAAAATGGTTGTGCTGTGCAAATCATTATCTTATTAATGAGTCCCTTACCCCCTTTACTGAGCGATTTAAAAGCTCACCCTGTTTTTATATCCCCCAGATTTCTTCAAGTGAAGAGAGTTTTTCCTACAACGTATGGAATAGTGGCTAGTGGAGGACTTGAGCTCCAGGCCATATATTGTATTTGAGGTATACTTTAACATTTCATGTACCCAAACTAAAGTTGTATTTACAGACACTTGATGAACAATGATGTATGGAATATATTAGGAATTAGTTAAATCTATATTGAGGATTGTATGCACCATGATATATTAAATGATGAGATCCTGAATTGAAAGTTTTCTAGTATATATATATATATATATATATATATATATATATATATATATATATAATGATGCATGACACTGCACAGGAATGCACCCAGAATTGTGTATTGATGAAAATAACTTTTAAATTTGCCCTGTTTTTCTGCGCTTCCAGGGCATCACACATCACGCAGTCCGATTTGCTCCCAATCCAATCTCCAGAACTGCGCATAAATATTCATCAGGTCAAATACAATATAATTAATTGTATTTCATATTTTTGGGCTAAATTTAAATCATTGAGCCTGTTTACCCATATTGGGCCCAATTATACCATAATGGGCCTTAACCGGCCTTAAGCCCATTTTCCACTTACTATTCACATCATCGAGGCCTATTGTGCTCATTGGGCCCATCAATATTTATTGGGACTCGTTGTAAACTCTCTGATAGTTCAATTAATTATTTACGACAATTTATCTTAAATTTTAGAATTTAATTCATTTTATACGAAGTTAATCCATAATTTATGCGGTAAATTTCTAACACGCATAACTATGCAAATTGTCGTAAATAAGGGTTACTTACCCGAGATTCCATGATGGTCTGCAAACCGAGGCTAACTCGAGCTCTCGTTTGATGCCAATTGTCGAGCTACACAATCACATTTTTTTGGGTAAATCGTTTGATGCCAATTGTCGAGCTACACAATCACATTTTTTGGGTAAATTTTCAGTTGAATATTAATCAAATTAAATATTTCAAAATTTTAATCAGTCAAGTTCGACCATTTACCGGCTTACTCGTAGCTTGATTGCATCACCAAATTTTTTACTCTTTTTCTTTTTCCCTTTCTCTTTTTCTTTTCTTTTCTTTCTTTTCTTTTTTTCATCCCTGGATGAACCGACCCGGTCCGGTTCATCTCGATTATGTCTGGTTCGGTCTAGTTCGATTCTCTCCTTCGCCGATCGGAGCTTCCCCGGTTGGTTCTTCGCCCGCTTCCTTTTCCAACTTGTCTGCGAGGTCATCGGGTACACGAATCTGGTGTCGGTTTCACCAGGACTGGCCAAAAAGTGGCCAGTTCGGCCTCTTCTCTCCTCGGTCTCGCTACCGTTTCTCCTTGTTCGCCGTTGCGGGCGCTAGTTGCTATTTCTCGGGCCTTTTCTACCACCAATCGACTCGGTATCGTATGGGGGACCTTTGGTGGGTGGTGGCTATGGCTGAATCGACGTCGACGATGAAAAATTTATCTTCCCCCCTTTCGGTTTCTTCCCTTTCCGATCTGTCGATTTCGACGTCGTCGGCGCATGTGGGGCCAGCTGGATGCTCTCTCGGTGTTGGGCTCCTCTGGCCGATCTTCGCTTGTCGTCTCTCTCGCAGGTGGTTTGTAGGCGCAAGGAATTCGTTTCCCTCAGTTTCGGCTGCCCTTTACCTTCTTTACAGAATCGCGCTTTTCGCGATTCTACCCTTTTTTATTTATTTATTATTTATTATTATTTAATTCAAATAAAATATATTATTTTTGTTAAAATATCCCAAAAATTTATATTTTATTCATTTAACCAATTAATTGAATTTATCTGTCTTATTTTATCTTTCCGGTATATTTTACCAATATTTTTGGGATAATTTCCCAAGGTGAAAATTTCGGTTTTGTTTCCAATAAATTCATATCTTGATCAATTTAACCTAAAATTTAATTATTTCTCCTTTATTGATCAAGATTTTCTGAATCCATGTTTACGTGTCAATTTCTTACCGAATTGACACCGAATTTCTGATCTTTTGATCGTTTTACCCTTCAACGTGTTCGGGACCAAACCAATCCAACTTCCCTTCACAAACCCTTTCTCATTTCATGTTTTAAATCCTTATCTCCAATCTGAATAGTCCAATTCCCATTCATTTAATCTACGGCCATTTCAATCCTTCATTTGATCTTTAAATGCATTTGGGAATTTTTATTCATTCCATTTGCATTTTTTATTCACGTACAACTCTTCTTACATCCAACCATGTTTACATCATATGAATCATAAGGAATTTCGATAAAAAAATTGGGTCTTACATAATCTCCCCCACTTAAGAAATTTGGTCCTCCAAATTAGAACCAAGTCAAATGGGTCCATAAACAACTCCGGGTACGTCTATCATATCATACTCTTTAATTCCCATGTGACTATTTCCAGAGTGTAATACTACCAAAGGACTTTGACTAGGGAGATCGTCTTAAACCTAGACACTTTCTCCTCCCTATTTAATGCCCGAATCGATTTTTTCAACATACGACCTACTCTCTTTGAGCTTCAACGGTCTCCGTCTCTTGTCAGCATAGCTTTTCTATTTACTCTGAGGTATTCTCCATCACTCACAATCAACTGAACACCTTCAAAGACTTATTATACCAATTCGGGAGCAATTCTCTACCTGTCACCCACTTCTTCCTATCCAACTCGGGGAACAACACCTATGGCCATACAATGCCTCATATAATGTTATCCTGATACTCAAGTGATAACTGTCGCTATTGGTGAATTCAATTAGTAGCAACTGATCATCCTAGGAGCTTATAAAATCAAGGGCACCCGCTCTCATCATATCCTCCAGAACCTATACAGTCCTTTTTGACTGACCATCTATCTGAGGATGAAAAGCAGCGCTAACACTCAATCAGGATCCCATAGCTTCCTGAAAAACGTTCCTAGAAGTGGGAAGTGAAGCGAAAATCCCTATTTGATATCATACTCCTTGGGATGCTACAAAATGTTTCATAATTTTTCATACACATAAATCTGCCTACATACTCAGAGTATCTGGGGATTTCATAACCAGAAGGTTGGTAGACTTAGTCAATCTTTCAAATATCACCCATATAGCCTCATGATTCCTGCGGTCCTCTATAACCCATCACGATATCCATGGTAACTTGCTCCTATTTTCATGTCGATATAGGTAGAGGCTGCAATAACCCTACAAACTTCTATTGCTCTACCTTTATCTGCTGACATACGAGACACTTCTCTACAATCTCTACAATGTCTCTTTTCATATCTGACTACCAATACCCTTTTTAGAGACTCTGATATATTTATTACTTCCCGGATGCACTGTATATCCCGAAGAGTGAGCTTCTGACAATAACACTATCTCATCAACTGTGGTCCTGGGGAGCACTTATATTGCCTCTGAACCTCAGTAAGCCATCATTATTCATTGTGAACTCTGTCACTGTACCCATTTGAATCTGACCCACTATTGACACCTTGTCGATCATCACGCTAAGCCTATAAAATTCAGTAACTCAAATCTGGTTCTAATCTCAAGTTAGCTGTCACATAATCACTGTCATCATCAGAAGGGATCACATCACTACTGAGGCTCATAATTGCTCTAGTAACTCACGCTCCCTGACCATCACCTGTGATACCATCCTGAGGCTCTTTCTGCTTAAGGCATCAACCATTACATTAGCCTTTCCTGGGTGGTACAATTTACACAATCATAACCCTTCAGAAGCTTTAACCCTCTATGTTATCTCATATTCTACTCTTTCTGTGAAGACAAATACTCGGGGCTTTTATGATCAGTGCATACCCAACATTTCTCACCGTGTACATAGTAGTGCCATATACTCAGTACAAACACTACCGCTGCCAACTTTAAATCATGGGTCAGATAGTTTCTTTCACGATCCTTGAGTTATCTGGATCCATAATCAACTATCTTCCCATTTTTCATCAATACACAACGCACTCATTATTTTGAGGTATCCATATACACTGAGAAACCTCTTGAGCTATTGGGTATGGTGAAAATAATTACGGTGATCAGTTCATACCTCAATACAGCAAAACTCACCGAAGCTACTTTCATACTTATCATCTCACTCGTATGCAATCTTTTTTCGAATGAGATTTGTCAACTGAGCAGCCCATTTCGAGAAACTCTTAACAATTCATCTGTAAAATAGTTTTCAGTTGCTGCTCATGCTCTTCCCTGAACTTCGATACATCAAAATATCATCACTAAGGATGACCACAAATTAGTCCAAGTAAAGTTTAAATACCTTATTCATCAATGCCCTAACGGTTACGAAAATCATTTTGGGCACATTCACATTTCGAATTCTTAACGGATGTTACCCAAACTTCAAATCGGTCTCTAAAAAGATCTGATGAAGTTTTATCCAATCACTCATATAATTGCTTCTTTAGTCCTTCCAGTTCCACTAATACCTTTTTATACCGTGGTTAGGATATCGGCTCCGTACCTGGTACCAAATCAATACAAAACTTCATTCCTTTAACGGGTGGCAACCATGGTAGATCATCCGGGAAGATATCAGGAAACTCCCTGGCCATAAGGATATCTGTTAACTCCGGATGTGTCTTATCCATACCAACCACACAACCGAGAAAACATTCCCATCATTACTCATTCCGTGAGTATAATCATTTACTCCTTTAATTTCAATTGCTACACCACTTTCATTACTTGTCAAAACGTACAGTATACTTTTCAGGGTTAACTATATCACTATCTTAAGATAAAAATCGGAACAGCATAGTTTGCAGCCGACCAATTTATTCTCAAATATTGTGTAAGACCCGATTTTAATTAAAACACGAAATGAAAAATGCAAAAGGATTGAAATAGTATTCCCGAACACGTGCAAGGGTAAAACGATCAAAAGACTAAAATTCGGTATTTATCGTGATAAGAAAATTTAATTAAAAATAATGGCTTGAGAAATCTTGATCAATAACGAAGAAATAATTAAATTTCAGGTTAAATTGATCAAGATATAAATTTATTGGAATTAATCAAAATTTTCGCCTCAAAAAATAATCTCGAAATAGTGAAAAAATATACCGAAAAGCCAAAATATTATCGATAAATTTATTTATTAGTTAAATGAATTAAATATAATTTTTTAGATATTTTAGCAAAATAATAATATTATAATGAATAAAATAATAATAAAAATAAATTATAAATAAATAAAGAAAATGAAAAAAAGACAATTTTCGCCAAAACGCGAACTGGAAAACAAAACAAAAAGCAGTCGAAATCGAGGGAACCAAATCCCTCCGATCTGACGACCACCAACGAGACTGAGGGGCCGACGAGGGTCGACGAAGGTAGCCCGACCTCGGGCAAACAATCAGCGGCCGTCACGTGCCGTGGAAACGTCGAAGAACGCCAAATCGACGAAAGGAGTGCCGAGGGAGAGAAGCCTGGATTCGCCGACGATCGTGCTGATTCGCTCTACCTCAAGGGCCGACGAAGGACGCCCAGGCGCAGCCGAGCCGAACAGCACCAGAATCACGCTGAAAATCGATCGGACGGCGTCGGGAAGATGAAATGATGCCTGAACCGGTACGACCGGTTCAGCGTAGTGGGAGTATGCTGAACCGGACCGAACTGGTTCAGCCAAAAAGAAAAGAAAAGAAAGAAAAAAAGGAAAGAAAAAGAGGAAAAATTGGAAGAAAAATCCCAGTGATGCAATCCAGCTACGGGTAAGTTGGTAAGTGGTCGAATTGACCGATTTAAATTTTGAAATATTTAATTTGATTAATATTCGACTGAAAATTAACCCGAAAAAATATTAAATTGTGTAGCTCGACAATTGACGTCAAACGAGAGCTCGAGAGAGCTTCGATTTACGTATTATCATGGAATCATGGGTAATTAACCCTTATTTATGACAATTTTGCATCGTTATACGTGTTAGAAATTTACCGCATAAATTACGGATTTAAATTCTGCATGAAATGAATTATATTTTGGAAATTGAGTTAAATTGTCGTAAATAATTAAATAAGCTATTCGAGAATTTAGAACGAGGTCCAATAAATACTGATGGGCCCAATGAGCTTAATAGGCCTCGATAATGTGAACAGTAAGTGGAAAAATGGGCTTAAGGCCGATTAAGGCCCATTATGGTGCAATCGGGCCCAATATGGGTAAACGGACCCAATGATTTAAATTAAGTCCAAAAAATATGAAATACAATTAATTGTATTGCATTTGACTTGATGAATATTTATCTGTAGTTTCGGGGAATTGATTCAGAGCAAATCGGACTACGTGACGAGTCATCAGTGGAAAGGCCAGACTGTACAGAAAAATGAGGTAAGGAATTGTGTGAGTAGCTAGAGGTAGTTACGCGTACTTTAAATAGCTTTTGTATACACTAAATATGTATGTATACATTGATATTGTATAAAGGTCCTAGAAATAAATTAATGATTTTAAGGACTTAAAATAGGAAAAGGGTATTTTACCCCTATTAAGGGAAATTCACCTAATGATGGTGAAAGCATGACATGCATGAAATGCATGATTTAAGGAATTTTCTGAAATAAAGAATTTTCATGGTTTTTAAACAAAGTAAATCGGTAGATTGGCTAATAATTGCATAAGTTTCCCAAAATAACATTACGTAAGTGTTATTGGTATTTAAATGAAATTCTTTGGAAAATGGGGGCCAACTATCAAGTTTATATTAAAAGAGATAGTGCTGGCATATAGCTCGCACTATATTTGCATTTGTGAGTGTGTATAAATGTGCTTGAGCAGTTGCTCGCATCGACTTGTGTGACATCATATGCATGAAATGTGCTAGAGCGGTTGCTTGCACTGATTTTTATTATTGTGAAATGCATGAGAGGTGCTGGAGCCTAGCTCGCACTCTATTTTGACATGTTTTGACTGAAATGCATAAAAAGGTAATAGAGCGATTGCTCGCACTAGTTTTTATGATTTGACATACATGAGAGGTGCTGGAGCTTAGCTCGTATCCTGTTTTGATATAAAATTGCATAAGCCGTACTGGAGTGTACCTCGCACGAGATTTGATGTATTTATTTATAAAGTCGTACTAAAGCGTTGCTCGTACGAAGTTTTGATTTACTTAAGCATTCATTCGTCCTAGAGCTTGCTCGCACGAAGTTTTGTATGGTTTTATAACTCATTTTAAATCCATACTGGAGTTTTTCTTGTATAAGGTTTTCACTAAGTTTTTTGTAACGCCCCGGAAGCGTGGAAATAGGGGCTAACTTTTTCCTTCAACTATTATTTTTCTACTTAGGTTGCTTTCCTATACAGTGTAGGTTACTTCTTCTCTTTCTTTACTTATTCTTTTAGCCATTTAATTTTACCAAAAATTTCGGCAGCATAACCTTTTATAATATATCCTATCCCCCTGCAGGTAAACACAGTTTATATTCGCAAGACAGTTGATTTTATTTCTTAAACTTATTACTTTCAACTCTACATTTTTATTACTACAACTTCCACATCCATACTCAGTATCATCGACATTTCATTCACTTCCCAAAACGTTTACAAAATAATCCATAAAACAACTAATTACATCCCAAAAGTATTTATATACAATCCAGTATCTGTACAATATACATGTCTGGGAATAAATATCCGATGATATACCTGAGCTAGTACAGAAAGTAGTCTAGGAGGCACTGAATCCACCAACTACTCACGTATACCTGAGCTAGTACAGAAAGTAGTCTAGGAGGCACTGAATCCACCAACTACTCACGTACGTGTAAATGGCTAAATAATCTCATTGCAGGTACTCTGAAATGGGAGAGGAGAAGGGGTGAGCTTCTGGGGAAAAGCTCAGTAAGGTATGCATTTAAAACAATTCTAACCATTTAAAAATAATTAGAAAATCAGAATAAACATACTTCCGTACATACATACTTAGAAAACCATTTTACATGCTTACTTTAAAATACATCATACTTCATCAAAACGTTGTACGTACTTTCATATACTAAAACATCATACATACTTTCTTTATTAAAATATTATACATTAAAACATGGAGACTAGGCTATTTCAACATAGTTATCATGCAACATATCATATCCTCAGTAGAGGTAATAATACCTATGGCCATGGTAAGGGCTGTAGACTGGATCAGGGTCGTACAGCGGTTCTAATATAATATCTCAATCACATTAGCACACAGTTAGGGCACGGGCACCAGTGGCACACACTGTGCAGTCACAAGATACTTCGGAAATAGACACCACGTGTAGTGAAAAAAAACAACACCACTAAGGCGGAATAGACACTACACTGGTGAATCTAAACTAATACTACGTATGCCGGAGCCAGGACACCACAAGTAGCAAGCATGATTATGCACTCAGCATATACTAATAGTAGCCTGTCGTCTCAAAATCCTTACTTTCATACTTACTTACTTACTTTCATATGGAAACTTTAATCATCAAATCATATCATAATTCAGACAAAATATGTATATCTATTTTATTTATACAAAATAAGTGAAAACCATGATTTCAGTATCTAAAAACGGTTTATTATTCCTTTTGGACTTAAACCGAGAAAGTATGGTTTTCAAACAGATTTCTTTATACGATTTTTAAGTCATTTATGACCAATAAAGAGATATAGGAGGTTAGTACTATTTTAAATTGTATCCCTTACCTCAGCGGAGCTAAAACAACGTTACTCTGTCGGGGTTCGAGTTTACCTCATTTTGCGTGCCGAATTCTCGAGCTGCCCAAAATGATACTAAATTATCAAATATTGTTTGATTTCATCTCAACATATCCAAATATGTATTTATCTCCTCAAGGGTTGACCAAATTTGACATTTTTGTCAACTTTTCCTTATTTTCGGTTTTACCGATTTAAGTGCCGGTTTAAGCTATTTTATCCAATTTAATCATTCTAACTTCACATTCACAATCTTAATAACCTACATACCCATTCATATCCATAATCCACACTTTATCAATCCAATTCTTACAAATTCTCACACCTTTCGATTTTTCACTAAACTAAGCTATAAATTGAACTTTTTCGGTATAAATTTAACTATTAACAACCTTGAATTCATCCAAAATTGATCATTTCCACAACTTAAGCATGCTGATCAGAACTACACACTTCCATATAAATTATTTCTTTATAACGCCTGCGGAACTTTCAGGAGGGAGGTGAGAGCGCGTGGGAGCTGGTTTCTCGGTGTTGTCAGAGCCCTATGAAAGATAAATAAGTCTAGTTTTGTTTTCTAAAAGGTCGGGTTTAAATCAGATCTTTAGATAGGTCCAAATTGGGCTTTTCCTAATGGGTATCCAGTTCACTGGGTTGGGGCAGCCCACTGGTCAGTTTTAGAAAATCTATGAAAAATAGTTCTGGCCTATTTTCTTCCAAATTTCCACTTCTCAAGTGTGATACTATGTCTCTAATATCTCTCATAAAAATTTGGGGCCCACTTTTTTAAGAAATGTTTCCCGATTGGGCCCATTTTACTCAACTTGGTCATTACCGAATAATGTAACTTAAGGTTTTCGATTTACTTTAAAAATTCATTTGTTCACCAAAACCTCCATATCTCCACTCAATTTTCATTCCTCATGTAAATTATGCCTTATTATAATTTCCTATAGTCTCGGAATAATTTTCATGAATTTTTAGAATTTATTTCAAATTTATTTCTATTTCTAGGCTCATTTGCTCGGTTTAGTGTAAACCCGAGTTTTACAAAATTTTCAACTTCTAATGTATTAGTTTCACTTTCTAATCATCATAACATACCTAAAATCATACTTTATTGAAAAGTACTTAAATTCGAGATCTTACCTCGAAACATGTGCCTCGGGCTTCATGCCACTATCCCGGGCATCCCGATCTTTCTACATCCTGTATAAACATTTACACAAGTTTTAAACTTCTCGATTTATCTTAAAATGAACAATAGCATGAAAATTTAGGTCTCACATTCCTCCCCACCTTTTTAAGAATTTGGTCCTCCAAATTCAGCTCGATCCGTCAAATAATCGAGGGTACTTCTCCCTCATAAGACTCTCTAGTTCCCACGTTGCTTCTTCCATGGAGTGGTGCTGCCAGAGAATCTTTACCAATGGGATCTTCTTCGTCCGAAGTACCCTTCCCTTCCTGTCGAGTATCCGGATAGGTTCTTCTACATAACTCATATCTCCCTGGATGTCCAAAGCTTCATATTCGATGACATGGGAGGGATCCGGATTGTATCTCCTCAACATTGAGATGTGGAAGACGTTATGTATCCCAGAAAGCTGTGGAGGTAAAGCTAACCGGTAAGCAACATCTCCCACTCTCTCAAGTATCTCAAACGGACCGATGAATCGAGAGGACTCAACTTCCCTTTCTTTCCAAAACGCATGATGCCCTTGCTCGGAGAGACCTTCTGAAACACAGAGTCCCCAACCTGAAACTCCAGTGGCCGTCTACGCACATCGACGTAACTCTTCTGCCGACTCTGAGCAGCCCGAAGTCTGTTACAAATAATTTGAACACCCTTCGCTTCCTGTTCCACTAAATCGGGAGCCATAATCTTCCGATCACCCACTTCTTCCCAAGCAATTGGGGATCTACATCTCCTACCATAAAGAGCTTCATAAGGTGCCATCCCGATACTAGTATGGCAGTTGTTATTATATGTGAACTCTGCGAGGGGCAAATGATCATCCCATGAACCATTAAAATCCATTACACACGCCCTCAACATATCCTCCAGGGTCTGAATAGTCCGCTCAGACTGACCGTCAGTCTGAGGATGATAGGCGGTGCTGAGATTCAACTGAGATCCCATAACTTCCTGAAAATGTGTCCAAAATCTGGAGGTAAACCTGGAATCTCTATCAGATGTAATACTCACAGGAGCCCCATGTAAATGAGCTACCTCTCTGACATACAGTTCTACTAAGGTACTCAAAGAATCTGTACTCTTAATGGCAAGGAAGTGGGCACTCTTAGTCAATCTGTCAACTATTACCCAGATTTCTTCATGACCTCTTCGGGTCCGGGGTAACCCCATAATAAATCCATCGTAATGTGCTCCCATTTCCATGTAGGCACTGGCAAGGGTTTAAGAAATCCTGCGGGCTTCTGATGCTCAATCTTAACCTGCTGACATACCAAGGATCTGGCCACAAATTCTGCTACATCTCGCTTCATACCAACCCACCAATACACCTTTCGCAGATCATGATACATCTTGGTACTGCCTGGGTGCATGGTCTAGCGGGAGCAGTGAGACTCTCTCAAAATCTGCTGTCTCAGTGCATCATCGCTCGGAACACAGATTCGGCCCTTGAACCTCAATAGCCCATCATCACTGACCATAAAATCTGACTGCAAAGCTTGCTCTGCTTGGCTAACCATATCAAGTAACCTCTGATCATTTCTTTGCCCCATTCTGATCTGATCTAAGATGCTGGGTTCAATCCCCAGGCTAGCCATAAATCAACCTCCACTTCTTCAACATTAATCTAAAGTCCGGTGAACTGTTCCAATAACTCCCATTCTCTCACCATCATATGCAACAATATACCCTTCCTGCTGAGAGCATCTGCCACCACGTTCGCCTTACCCGGATGATACACAATCTCGCAGTCATAATCCTTAAGAAGCTCTAACCACCGTATCTGTCTCATGTTAAGCTCCTTCTGATCAAATATATACTTCAAGCTCTTATGGTCAGTGAAGATTTGAAATTTCTCACCATACAGGTAGTGCCGCCAAATCTTCAAAGCAAATACCACAGCGGCTAACTCCAGATCATGGGTGGGATAGTTTCGCTCATGGTCCTTTAATTGTCTAGAACCATAAGCTATAACTCGACCATTCTGCATCAGTACACATCCCAAACCCTGGTGAGATGCATCACAGTATACCGCGAATCCTCCCAAACCACTCGAAATAGCCAAGACAGGCGCGATAGTTAATCTTCGTTTGAGCTCCTGAAAACTTTGCTCACATGCTTCTGACCAGATAAAAGGAACTCCTTTACGCGTGAGTTTAGTCAGTGGAGCTGCTATTCTGGAGAATCCCTCTACAAATCTTCGGTAGTACCCCGCTAGCCCCAAAAAACTCTGAATCTCTGTTATAGTTCTCGGCTGTTCCCATTTGAGTACTGCCTCAACCTTAGACGGATCAACTGACACCTCGTCCTTGGATATAATGTGACCCAGGAAAGCTATCTGCTCTAACTAAAATTCACATTTACTCAGTTTCCCATACAACTGTTTCTCTCGAAAAGTCTAGAGCACTGTCCTCAAATGCTACTCATGTTCCTCTCAGGACTTAGAGTAAACCAATATGTCATCAATAAAGACAATCACAAATCGGTCTAGATAATCCTGAAATACTTCATTCATCAGACTCATGAAAGCAGCAGGGGCATTGGTCAGGCCAAAGGGCATCACCAAAAACTCATAGTGACCATATCTGGTTCTGAATGCTGTTTTGGCCACATCTTCTTTTCTGATTCTCAACTGGTGATAGCCAGACCTCAGATCAATCTTCAAAAATACTGAAGCCCCTCTAAACTGATCAAATAAATCATCGATTCTGGGCAAGGGGTACTTGTTCTTTACCGTAGCCTTATTCAGCAATCGGTAATCTATGCATAATCGAAGGCTACCATCCTTCTTTCGCACAAACAAAATCGGAGCTCCCCATGGTGAAACACTAGGTCTAATAAAACCCTTGTCCCGCAATTCCTGCAACTGCCTCTTCAACTCCTCTAATTAGACTGGTGCCATTCTATAGGGAGTCTTAGAGATTGGCTGGGTATCTGGTACTAAGTCAATAGAAAACTCCAGCTCTCTCTCCGATGGTAACCCCGGTAGCTCATCAGGAAATACATCCAGAAACTCACAAACAACTGGCATATCCTGTATACTTGGATGTTCCCAGCTCGTATCCGAAACAGAGGCTATATAACCTTCATCAACAATAAAACATCAAAAAGTTCATGGAATTTCATATTTAAAAGCATCATATGTTTCATTTCTTAACTGTAAAACATACTTCAAATTTATCAGGTAGGGAGAAGGTTACAGTCTTAGTATAGTAGTCTAAACTTACTCTATTAGCGGCTAACCAGTCCATTCCTAATATTACATCAAAACCAAACATATTTAGTAATATTATATCTGCATTCATTGCCCTGTCTCCCACCTTGATTTCACAGTTCCTACACATTCTATCAGTTATTTGTGTCTCAAGCATGGGAGTACTAATATGACATACAAAATCTAGGGGTTCAGATTTTACATGCAGACATTTTGCAAACTGAGGTGTAATGAATGAGTGTGTGGATCCAGGATCAAAGAAAACATTAGCTCGATGATTACAGACAAGAAGATTACCTCTGATAACATCGGATGAGGTATCTGCTGTCTCCTGATCAAGTGCGAAGACTCACCCTCGGGTGACAGGCTTCTTACCCTTCTCTTTCGATGTAGCCTATCTCTGGGGGGCTTGCCTCTGCGCAACATGTATCTGTCTCTCAGGAGGTGGGGTTGGCTGATCTCGGGGTTGTGGGGTCGACAATGATGGACAATCCTTAATCAGATGTCCCCTCTGTCCGCAACCAAAACAGGCACCCGCTCGCCAGTAACATGGCCCACTGTGCATCTTACCACAATCTTTACAAGTTCTCATAGGTAACAGATGACTCCGAGTGGTTACAGGGGTAACAGTAGTAGTCCCAAGCCTATCAACCCTCATAGGAGCCTCGCCAAGCTTCAGTCTCTTCGGTTGACCCCTAATCGGTTCTGATCTAGAGATCTCTACTCTTTTACCTTTACCCTTTGACTTCCCCCAAAATTTATACTGAGCCTGAGTAACATCGAGGCCTCTCTCAATATCCTGAGCACGCTCTAGTGCATCATTAAATTCTGTAATATGCAAACCAAGAAGTCTGTCTCGAATGGCTGGTCGTAACCCAAACAGAAACCTCCGCATGCGACCCTGCTCATCTCTGACTGTCTTAGGGTCATAATGCAAAAGAGTAGTAAATTTGTTCTCATATTCATCCACAGTCAAGTTCCCTATGATAACTTAAAAAACTCTTCTTGCATTCTCTGCTGGGCAGCAGGCGGTACATATCGACCCCTGAAAGCAGCTAGGAAAGTCTCCCAGGTAATCTCTGGGTGTCAGGACCTCAAATATGTTCTGGTAGTTCTCCACCAAATACCAGCCTATCCAGTCAACATATAGGTCGCCATTCTAACTCTATCTACATCTGTACACTCAAAACACTCAAATATCCTTTCCAAGTCTGCCAGCCATTCCTCAGCCCGTACTGGTTCCTTCACACCCTTAAACTCTGGAGGGTACATCTTCAGAAAGTCTTTCATTCCAACCTTATCTTTTTCCTTTACCCCAATCTGTACCTGAGGCTGAACTACTGTAGGTGCCTGAGGGGCCTGTGGAGGAGGAGGCGGAGGAGGAGGTGCGGGCGTAGTAGCACCGGTATCTGAACCATGTGCCCCAAACTGCTGGGCAAGCATAGCTGTGATGGCATTAAACCCTCTCTCATGTCATCAACACTCTGCTCCAATCTCCTCATCCGGGAATCAGGACTCTCTGGTTGATGGGGAGGAGGTGAAGGGGGTCGATCTTGCCTCCGTGGGTGACCTTGTCTACCACTCATCGTAACTGATTACGTATTACATGCACCGATACCAATAAATTTTAGCTATAGTTATAACAGGTATATACAATTTATAACCAGACAAGTACAGATACTTGGGATGTAATTACACATTAAATACCGACACTGACAGTACTAGACAACCCTTGCTCTGATACCACGTTAACTGCAATGCCCCGAAAGCGTGGAAATAGGGGCTAACTTTTTCCTTTAAATATTATTTTTCTACTTAGGTTGCATTCCTGTATAGTGTAGGTTACTTCTTCTCTTTCTTTACTTATTCTTTTAACCATTTAATTTTACCAAAAATTTTGGCAGTATAACCTTTTATAATACATCCTATCCCCTTGCAGGTAAACACAGTTTATATTCGCAAGACAGTTGATTTTATTTCTTAAACTTATTACTTTCAACTCTACATTTTTATTACTACAACTTTCACACCCATACTCAGTATCATCAACATTTCATTCACTTCCCAAAACGTTTACAAAATAATCCATAAAACAACTAATAACATCCCAAAAGTATTTATATACAATCCAGTATCTGTACAATATACATGTCTGGGAAAAATATCCGATGATATACCTGAGCTAGTACTGAAAGTAGTTTGGGAGGCACTGAATCCACCAACTACTCACGTACGTGTAAATGGCTAAATAATCTCACTGCAGGTACTCTGAAATGGGAGAGGAGAAGGGGTGAGCTTCTGGGGAAAAGCGCAGTAAGGTATGCATTTAAAACAATTCTAACCATTTAAGAATAATTAGAAAATCAGAATAAACATACTTCCGTACATACATACTTAGAAAACCATTTTACATGCTTACTTTGAAATACATCATACTTCATCAAAACGTTGTACGTACTTTCATATACTAAAACATCATACATACTTTCTTTATTAAAATATTATACATCAAAACATGGAGACTAGGCTATTTCAACATAGTTATCATGCAACATATCATATCCTCAGTAGAGGTAATGATACCTATGGCCATGGTAAGGGCTGTAGACTGGATCAGGGTCGTACATCGATTCTAATATAATATCTCAATCACACTAGCACACAGCTAGGGCACGGGCACCAGTGGCACACACCGTGCAGTCACAAGATACTTCGAAAATAGACACCACGTGTAGTGAAAAAAAACAACACCACTATGGCAGAATAGACACTACATTGGTGAATCTAAACTAATACTACGTGTGTCGGAGCCAGGACACCACAAGTAGCAAGCATGATTATGCACTCAGCATATACTAATAGTAGCCTGTCGTCTCAAAATCCTTACTTTCATACTTACTTACTTACTTTCATATGGAAACTTTAATCATCAAATCATATCATAATTCATACAAAATATGTATATCTATTTTATTTATACAAAATAAGTGAAAACCATGATTTCAGTATCTAAAAACGGTTTATTATTCCTTTTGGACTTAAACTGAGAAAGTATGGTTTTCAAATAGATTTTTTTATACGATTTTTAAGTCATTTATGAACAATAAAGAGATATAGGAGGTTAGTACTATTTTAAATTGTATCCCTTACCTCAGCGGAGCTAAAACAGCGTTACTCTGTCAGGGTTTGAGTTTACCTTGTTTTACGTGCCGAATTCTCGAGCTGTCCAAAATGATACCAAATTATCAAATATTGTTTGATTTCATCTCAACATATCCAAATATGTATTTATCTCCTTAAGAGTTGACCAAATTTGACATTTTTGTCAACTTTTCCTTATTTTCGATTTTACCGATTTAAGTGCCGATTTAAGCTATTTTATCAAATTTAATCATTCTAACTTCACATTCATAATCTTAATAACCTACATACCCATTCATATCCATAATCCACACTTTATCAATCCAATTCTTACAAATTCTCACACCTTTCGATTTTTCACTAAACTAAGCTATAAATCAAACTTTTTCGGTATAAATTTAACTGTTAACAACCTTGAATTCATCCAAAATTGATCATTTCCACAACTTAAGCATGCTGATCAGAACTACACACTTCCATATAAATTATTTCTTTACATTCTACTTAACTAAAAATCATTAAAAATCATCAAACATAAACATTTCTCATCATCTTCATCATCCATCAAGTTTCTCTCACCTTTAACCAAAGTTGACCAAGTTTTTGATCTTCCAAAAAAATCCTCAGCTGTAATTAAACATGTATATAGCTTAGAATCATCAAAAACTACAAGAAAAACCAACTAAAAACTTTCAAAAAATCAAACTTTCTCTCACCTCAAAACAGGGCAAATTCTGCCCCTGTTCTTCTCTCTAAGTTTTCACCTAGTAAATGAACTCCTTTATGCCTTAATGTTTTATATGTTATATACGGTTGAAAGGGGAATATTTCATCTTTCTTGGATAAAGTCCAATTCGGCTTGGAAAGGGGTCAAAAAAATTCAAAACGGGGAGAGCTACAGTAACGCCTGCGGAACTTTCAGGAGGGAGGTGAGATTGCGTGGAAGCTGGTTTCTGGGTATTTGCAGAGCCCTTTGAAAGATAAATAAGTCTATTTTTGTTTTCAAAAAGGACGGGTTTAAATCAGATCTGTAGATAGGTCAAAATTGGGCTTTTCCTAATGGGTATCCAGTTCACTGGGTTGGGGCAGCCCACTGGTCAGTTTTCTAAAATCTATGAAAAATAGTTCTGGCCCATTTTCTTCCAAATTTCCACTTCTCAAGTGTGATACTATGTCTCTAATATCTCTCATAAAAATTTGGGGCCCACTTGTTTAAGAAAGTTTTCCTGATTGGGCCCATTTTACTCAACTTGGTCATTACCGAACAATGTAACTTAAGGTTTTCGGTTTACTTTAAAAATTCATTTGATCACCAAAACCTCCATATCTCCACTCAATTTTCATTCATCATGTAAATTATGCCTTACAATATATTCCTATAGTCTCGAAATAATTTTCGTGAATTTTTAGAATTTATTTCGAATTTATTTCTATTTCTAGGCTCATTTGCTCGGTTTAGTGTAAACCCGAGTTTTACAAAATTTTCAACTTCTAATGTATTAGTTTCACTTTCTAATCATCATAACATACCTAAAATCATACTTTATTGAAAATTACTTAAATTCGAGATCTTACCTCGAAACACGTTCCTCGAGCTTCATGCCACTATCCCGAGCATCCCGATCTTTGTACACCCTGCATAAACATTTACACAAGTTTTAAACTTCTCGATTTATCTTAAAATGAACAATAGCATGAAAATTTGGGTCTCACATTTTTATACATATCCGTACTAGAGCATTGCTCTTACGTAGATTTTACTTGAATTTATAATTATTTTAAGTCGTATTGGAGCGCTGCTCGTATGCAGATTTCATGAGATTTTTAGATATCATGAATATGCATGGAGCAGTGCTAGAGCCTCGCTCGCACATGGATTTATATGACATGCATATAACCGTGTTGGAGCCTCTTGTAGACTGTGTGTCACAGAGAGATGATATGCTCACACGTGCATACTGAGACAAAGATGATATGGGTGGATAAGACCTATTGCAGGCACCCCTATTGTTGGAGTGGAGTGGCAATAGCCATAGGCAGCAAGCCTTGCCCTCGCAATCCTGATGTTATGCTGTTCTGGCAGGTAGGACCGACCCACCTCTAGTTTCAGGTGTGATACCCCGCACACTAGGTACCGTGTTGCCAGGGATCACTAGGTTATGGCCATAGTCCTATGTTGTTACTGATAGTCACCTACATGTCTCACATGATATAACTATTGGTCGATAGACCAGGGTAGACCTGAGGGAGGGGTTAGCCCTCGATTTTATGATTTTATGATATGTGACCCTGAAAGAACGGTGGTTTTATAACTGAAGTTTTATAATGAATTTTAATGAATTGTTTAATGAGATGATTAACCCGAAAGGGTTAGTTTATACTACAGTTTTAATGAAATGATTTGAATGCAGTAGCATGATGATGTTTTCCATGCTTTCATTTTCATGATTTGTTGTACATGACATGAAAGAATGCATGATCTTGATTTACTTCATGCTAATTATGATTTAAGGGTGTCATATAAAATGCTATTGATGCATGAATTACATGCTTTCTATATGCATAAATAGTTTTGATAAACTATGTCATGGATATATGTATGATTTTGTGTTTGAGATTTTAATGAAAAGAAATGGATTTTAAGGGCATGACATTATGAGCATGTAAATAGTGGAGCTATCTACTTACTTGCATAATTTCCTTACTGAGCGTGTGGTTTGCTCACCCCCTTATTTCCCATCTTTTCAGAGCACTCGTAATAGTTATTGAGCGGCTGAGGACTTGCATTATTGCTATCCGCTGCTTCCCATCGAGAGACATGTATACACATTTGTATAGTGTTGTATCTAAATATGTAATACACAGTACTGTAAACGGATATGATGTCGAGGATGTACAGTTATAAATACCATTGTGTGTGTATTTAATTAAAGTCAAAGGATAGTAAACTCTGATATGTGAATGTGATTATGGAAATGGAATGGTAATTAGGTGAGAGGTGACTAACACCGAATCATAGCCCAACTGTTTGTAGGGTGGTCACGATGAGAGAAATGTAAGAATTAAATAATAATCGAAAAGCAAAAAATTTGTAGAGATTTTAGGTAATTTGCGTCGTGATAGTTTAATGGTATCAGAGCTAAGTTGGCCTGATATGAGTCGGTGTTAGTGGTTAAGGAAGTTTAAATCCCCATGTACTGTGCATTGTTTAGATACAATTGTGTATATCAAGATGGAATTGCAGCTAAGAATTTGGTTTTAAATGCAAGAATATAGACTCATTAACTGATAGCTGCTATGGTAGAAAGGCGGGTATACAAGCCCGAGGTCGTAGAGGTAGGCCTGAGAGTCGTACTGAGTCACCACATGAGACTCAAGATGAGATTGAAGTGGAGACTGATGCTGAGCATTCCCCAATGAGTCCGACAGAGTGATCAGACAGAGTCCGACAGAGAGACTGAACATTATTGAGACACGCTTCGCAAGGTTGGAGCGAAGTGTGGAGAATATTATGAGAGCTAATTGCTTAGAGTATGCATGGGATTGGAGGGCGAGTAGGAGCATTGATGGAAATGCGCTCGACCCATCTTAAGAGTTAGACATTCATAATGGACATGGAAAATAATTCTATATGTATTTTGGTGAAAGAATATCCCCGACACTGCTTAAAGGAAACTACAGATAAAATTCTTTACTCTGACCTAGAGGAACTGGTTTAGTGACGAGTATGAATCTCAATTTATATACCTGGACAGATATGACTCTGACACTATAAACAGTGAGAGTGAGGATGTCTGAAAGTTCATGGAAGGACTCAGATTGTTAATTAGAGTTTGATTGGGCCGTTAGATAGTACGCACACTACAGTTGTGTGAATAAGATAATGAGTTGCACGCCTATGAGATTGGGAAAGGTAGTAAGGGCCGAAATTGAGATAAAAAAAGAATAGACAATGACGGAGATGTTAGAACGGGAAAAAGGTAGTTGAGTAAAAGATTAGAGTTGATGAGTCACAGGGTAAGATGATTGGTAAGGCCCCAGTGTATCCAAATACAGTATTTTTTAGGGGTATTATGATTGGAGGATCCTGACCTGTTCTGTAGCAAGTGTAAACAATGTAGGATGTGTGGTAAATACCACGAAAATAAGATGTTGGACGAGGGCGAGTGTATGCCTTGGACCAGGACACTACTGATGTTTCATATGATGTAATGGAAGATACCACACTAGTTGTGAATAATGAAGTAATTATTTTAATTGATCCTGGTGCCACGCATTTATTCATACCGCCTTCAGTTGCTTATAAGCTAGTGAAAGATGTGAAGCCTGTACCCTTAGGCAAAATGATAATAGTTAGCTGATTATCACTAACTGAATATGAGTATAGGGATTATAAGTTGAAAACAGGGGGAAAAAGGATATGTCAGCCGACTTTATGTAATGGAATATGAATAATTTGAAATAATATTTAAGAATAGATTCATTCGGCTGCAAACTATGATTTTTAGATTGCTATCCTAAGATAGTGATGTTTTCACCCCTGAAAAGTATACTGTAAGTTTTAAATAAGTAATGAAAGGGTTTGTTATAAGTGATATATGAAAGGAGATAAGCTTTGAGATGTGATAGTGTCACCACCCAAATTTCCTAAAAATCAGAGTAAATTTTTTTTCGCTTTTTCATTTATTATTTAATTCTTACCTTTCTCTCATCGTGACCATCCTACAAACAGTTGGGTATGATTCGGTGTTAGTCACCTCACACTATTTACCAATCCATTTTCCTATTCACATTCACAATCAGAGTTTACTATCTTTTTACTTTAATTAAATACATACACATTTGTATTTATAACTCTACATCCCCGACATCATATCCGTTTACAGTACTGTGCATTACATATTTAGATACAAAACCATACAAATGTGTATACCTGTCTCTCGATGGGAAGCAGCGAATACCAAGTATGCAAGTCCTCAGTCGCTCAATAACTATTGCGAGTGCCCTGAAAAGATGAGAAAATAAGGGGGTGAGCAAACCACACGCTCAGTAAGGTAATTATGCAAGTAAGTAGATAGCTCCACTATCTACATGCTCACACTGCCATACCCTTAAATCCATTTCTTTTCATTAAAATCTCAAGCACAAAATCGTTCATATATCCATGACATAGTTTATCAAAACTATTTGTGCATATAAAAATCAAGTAATTCATGCATCAAAGGCATTTTATGTGACATCAGAAAATCACACTTAGCATGAATTTAATCAAAATCATGCAATCTTTCATGTCATGTAAGACAAATCATGAATTTGAAATGAAAGCATGGAAAACACCATCATGCTATTGCATTCAAATCATTTCATTAAAATTGCAGAATAAAATCACTCCAAGGGGTTAAGCGTCTCATAATTCAAATCCAAACTCATAAAACAATTTATTAAATTTCATTATAAAACTTCGGTTATAAAACCACCCTTCTTTCAGGGTCACATCATAAAATCATAAAATCGGGGGCCTGACCCCTCCCTTGGGTCTACCCTGGTCTATCGACCAATAGTTATATCATGTGAGACAAGCAAGTGATTATATCAGTAACATTGAGGACAATGGCCATATCCTAGTGATCCCTGGCAACACGGTACCTAGTGTGCAGGGTATCACACTTGAAACGGGAGGTGGGTCATCATATTCGCCAGAACAGCATAACACCAGGATTACGAGGGCAAGGCTTGTTGCCTCGTGGCTAATGCAACTCCACTCTAACAATCCCCATGGAACAGCGTACCTCGCGTGATATACACGGTATAACGTACTCCGTGAACCCAAGCTCAGTCAGGGGTGCCTGTAATAGGTCTTATCCACCCATATCATCTTTGTCTCAGAATGCACGTGTGAGCATATCATCTCACTGTGACACACAGTCTACAGGAGGCTCAAACATGGCTATATGCATGTAATATAAATCCCTATGCGAGCAAAGCTCTAGCACGGCTCCATGCATATTCATGATATCAAAAAATCTTATGCGTGCAAAGCTCTAGCACAGTTTCATAGAAATCAATGAAATCTGCGTTCGAGCAGCGCTCCAGTACGACTTAAACTGATTATAAATTCAAGTAAAATCTACGTACGAGTAATTCTCTAGTACGGATATGTATAAAAACTCAGTGAAAACCTCGTACGAGAAAAAGTCCAGTACGACTTTAAAATGAGTTATAAAACCACAAAAATCATGTTCGAGCAATGCTCCTGCACAAATGAATGCTCAAGTATATCAAAACTTCGTACGAGCAATGCTCCAGTACGGCTTTATACATAAATACATCAAATCTCGTGCGAGTTATACTCCAGCACGGCTTTTCTGCAATAACATATCAAAACAGGATGCGAGCTAAGCTCCAGCACCTTTTTATGCATATCAAATCATAAAACTAGTGCAAGCAATCGCTTCAGTACCTTTTTATGCATATCTAGTCAAAACAGTTCAAAAGCATCAAAACATGTCAAAACAGAGTGCGAGCTAGGCTCCTGCAGCTCTCATGCATATCAAATCATAAAATCAGTGCGAGCAACCGCTCTAACACATTTTATGCATATGATGTCACACAAATCGGTGCGAGCAACCGGTCAAGCACAATTATGCACATTCACAAATGCAGATATAGTGCGAACTACGTGTCGACACTATCTGCTTCCGTATAAACTTGATAGTTATCCCGTTTTCCAAATAATTTCATTTAAATACCAATAACACTTACGTAGTGTTATTTTAGGAAACTTATGCAATTATTGGCCAATCTATTGATTTACTTTGACTAAAAACCAAGAAAATTCCTTAAATTAGAAATTACTTGAATCATGCATTTCGTGTATGTCATGTTTTCACCATCCTTAGGTGAACTTCCCTCAATAGGGGTAAAATAGCTTTTTTACCTATTTCGATCCTTAAAATCATTTAAACCACTTTTGGGATCATTATACAATAACCGTGTATACATACATAATCACTGTATACAAAAACTATTAAAATACGCGTAGCTACCTCTAGCTACTCACACAATTCCCTTACCTCATTTTTCTATATAGTTTGACCTTTCCACTGATGACTCGTCACACAGTCCGATTTGCTCCAAATGTAATCTCCAAAACTGCGGTTACATATTCATCAGGTAAAATACAATACAATTAATTGTATTTCAAAATTTTCTGGGCTTAATTTAAATCATTGGGCCCGTTTACTCATATTGGGCTCGATTGTACCATAATGGGCCTTAATCGGCCTTAAGCCCGTTTACCACACTTTATCGAGGCCTATTGGGCTTATTGGGTCCATCAGTATTTATTTAGCCTCGTTCTAAATTCTCAAATAGCTTTATTTAGTATTTATGACAATTTATTCAAATTTCTAAAATTTAATTCATTTATGCAGAAATTAAATCCGTAATTCATCAACCGGCATAACGATGTAAAATTGTCGTAAATAAGGGTTACTTACCCGTGATTCCATGATAGTACACAAATCGTGGCTGTCTCGAGCTCTTGATTGATGTCAATTGTCGAGCTACACATTTAAATAATTTTTCGGGTAAATTTCCAGTCAGATATTAATCAAATTAAATATTTCAAAAATTAAATCGTTCAATTCGACCATTTACCGACTTACCCGAAGCTCGATTGCATCATTGGAATTTTCCCCAATTTTTTCTCTTTTTCTTCCTTTTTTTCCTTTTCTTTTATGGTTGAACCGGTTCGGTTCAACCCCGTTCAGACCGTTGGTTCAGTCTGATTCGACTGGTTCAGTGCCTTGCCAGCCGGTTCTCTGTCGCCAGTGGCTCCTCTGGGTCGTCCGATGCACGGATCTGGGGTTGGTTTCATTCAAGACCGCCGAAAAGTGGCCGGTTCGACCCTTCTCCCTCGGCGTCGGTACCCATTTCTGTTTCTTGTCATTTTTCAGCGTTAGCTGCTGCCCCACCGGCCGATTCAGCCACTGATCAGTCGGCCTTGGCGTGGGCTACCTTCGGGTGGTGGTGGCCGGGCCCGAATCGACGCCGATCATCGGTTTCTCCCTTTCCTCTCTCGGCTTCTCCATTTTCTCCTCTGTCACCGCCGATCGTCACCGTTCGCCAGTCCTTTAAACCAGTGGTGGCTCGGCTCTCGTCGGGCTTCCCTTCGTCGACCTCGCCGGTCGCCGATTGTGATGGCAGAATGGGGCTTGGTTTCCATTTCGCGTTTTCCCTCTTTTGTTTCGCAGATTTCGTCTTCTTTTTTTTTCAATTATTTTATTATTTTTTTATTTTTAATAATATTTTAATCAATTAAAATATTATTAAAATTCAAAAATATCTAAAAAATAATATTTTATTCATTTAATCTGTAAATAAATTTCTCAGTCCGATTTTACCTTTTCGGTATATTTTTTCTATTATTTTCGGGATTATTTTTCGATACGAAAATTTCGGTTTATTCGAATAAATTCATATCTTGATCAATTTAACTCGAAATTTAATTATTTCTTCGTTATTGATCAAGATTTCTCAATCCCATATTTTTAATTAAATTTTCTTCTCGAATTTATACCAACTTTTGGTCTGTTGACCGTTTTACCCTTGCACGTGTTCGGGAATCCCATTTCAATCCTTTTGCAATTTTTAAATGCACTCGAAAATTTTTATTCATTACATTTGCTCTTACGATAAAAATCGGGTCTTACAATCTCCCCCACTTAAGAAATTTGATCCTCCAAATTAGAACCAAGTCAAATGAGTCCATAAACAACTCCGGGTACGTCTATCGCATCACACACTGTCATCCTCAAGTGACTTTCTCCGGAGTGTAATACTACTATCATACTTAACTAGGGAGATCATCTCAAACCTTAACACTTTCTCCTTCCTGTAATACCCGAATCGATTTTTCGATCATACGTTATACTTTCATTGAGCTAAGCTGTTGGAGCTCATATCCGATCACATATATCGGGTTCGGATAATATTTCTGAAGCATCATAAGATGGGACACATTGTGGATGCCTGCTTATTCAAGTGGTAACGTCAACTTACAGGTCTTATCTCCCACTTATCCAATCTCTCAAAGGAGTCAATCTAACGAAACTCAATACTGATTCACTATCGGTGAAATCTAATGATTTCTGTCTCTTGTCAGCATAGCTTTTCTGTCTGCTCTGAGGTGTTCTTAATCTCTCACAAAGCAACTAAACATCCTCATAGGTTTATCTTACCAATTCGGGAACAATTCTCTATCTGTCGCCCAATTCTTCTTATCCAAGTCGAGAAATAACTCCCTACGGCCATACTAAGCCTCATAAAAATCATCCCGATACTCAAGTGACAACTGTCATTATTGGCGAATTCGATTAGTAACAACTGATCATCCCAGGAGCTTATCAATCAATGGCACACACTCTCATCACATGCTCCAGAACCTGTACAGTCCTCTCTGACTGACCATCTGTCCGAGGATGGAAGCTGTGCTAACATATAATCGGGCTCCCATAGCTTCCTGAAAAATATTCCTCAGAAGTGGGAAGTGAAACAGGACTCCCTATCTGATATCATGCTCACTGGAACTCTACATAATGTTTCACAATTTTTCCTTACATATAAATCTGCCTACGCACTTCGAGTATCTGGGGATTTCCATAAACAGAAGGTGGGCAGACTTAATCAATCTATCGACTATCACTCAGATATTCTCGTGATTTATCCAGGTCCTCTGTAACCCATCACGAAATTTATGGTAACTTGTTCCCATTTCCATGTCAATATAGGTAGAGGCTGCAATAACCCTGCAGACTTCTATTACTCTACCTTAATCTGCTGACATACGAGACACTTGTCCACAATCTATACAATGTCTCTTTTCATACCTGACCACCAATACCCTTTTCAGAGATTTCGATACATTTATTATTTCTCAGATGAACTGTATATCCCGAAGAGTGAGCTTCTGACAATAAAACTATCTCATCAACTGTGGTCTTGAGGAGCACTTATACTGTCTCTGAACCTCTGTAAGTCATCATCACTCACCGTGAACTCTGTCAATGTTCCCTTCTGAATCTGACCCATACTATCGACACCATGCCGATCATCATGCTAAGCCTGGCAAATCCGATCACTCAAATTTGGTTCTAACCTCAAGCTAGCTGTCACAAAATCACCATCATCATCAGAAGGGATCACATCACTACTGAGGCTCACAACTGCTCTAGCAGCTCACGCTCCCTGACTATCATATGTGATACCATCCCGAGGCTCTTTCTGCTCAAGGAATCAACCTTTCCTGGGTGGTAAAATTTTCACAATCATAATCCCTTATAAGCTCTAACCCTCTTGGTTATCTCATAGTCTGTTCTTTCTGTGAACACATATACTCGAGGCTTTTACGATCAGTGAAATTTCTTACCATTTAAGTGGTGGCGCCATACTTTTACTATAAACGCTATGGCTGCCAACTCTAAATCATGGGTCGGATAGTTTCTCTCATGGTCCTTGAACTAACTGGATCCATAAACGACTATCTTCCTATTTTACATCACTACACAGCTAAATTCTTATTTTGAGGTATCCATACAGACTGAAACCTCTTGAGTTGTTAGCCATGGTGAGACTACTTACGATGGTCAGTTTATTACTTCAATATACCAAGACTCACTGAAGCTATTTCCATACTTATCATACCACTCGTAAGAAATCTTTTTCCAAACGAGACGTGTGAACTGAGCAGTCCATTGAGAAACTCACAACACTCGTCTATAAGACAGTTTCCAATTGCTACTCATACTCTTCCCTGGACTTCAAATATATCAAATTATCATCGCTAAAGATGACAACCAATCGGTCCAGGTAAGGTTTAAATACCTCATCGTAGTTGAGTTCCACTACATAATTCAATCACTCATATCTTTAACCTATGTACACATAAATGTATAATGTCATTTTGAATTCGCTTCCGTTCAAGGTACTAACCCGCGTCATTTCTTTTTTCTTATATTAACGGCTTTTATAAAATTTTAAAATTTTACCCCGTGACTCATCAGCTCTAATCTCTTACCAAACTACCTTTTATTTATTCTGACATCTCTATCATTCTCTATTCTCTTTTATCTCTATTTCGGCCCTTACTACCATTTCCAATCTCAGAGGCGTGCAACTCATGATCTTATTCACACAACTGTAGTCTGCGCTCTGCCTCGGCATAGGTAGTGATATCTAATGGCCAATTGGACTCTAATCGACAATCTGAGCCCTTCCATGAACTTTCAGACATTCCGACTCACTGTTCATAGTGTTGGAGTCATATCTGCCCAGGAATGTAAACTGAGATTCATACTCGTTAATCAATCAATTCCTCTGGGTCAGAGTAACAAATTTTATTTGTAATTTCCTTTAAGTGTCCAGGATATTCTGTCACCGGAATACATCTAGAATTATTTTTCAAGTCCATTTTGGATGTCTAACTCTTAAAATGGGTCGAGTGGACTTCCACCAATGCTCCGACTCGCCCTCAAGTCTCATACATACACTGAGCAATTAGGTCGCAAAATGTTCTCAACACTTCGCTCCAACCTCGTGAAGCGTGTCTTAATACTGTCCGATCTCTCTGTCGGACTCTGGGGGAGCATACTCAATATCAGCCTCCACTTCAATCTCATCTCGAGTATCATGTGACGACTCAGTACAACTCTCAGGCCTACCTCTACGGCCTCGAGCTTGTGTACTCGCCTCTCTACCATAGCGGCTATCAGTTAATGAGTCTATTCTTGCATTTAAAACAAATTCTTACTGCACTTCCATCTCGATATACACAATTTTATCTAAATAATGCACAGTATATGGGGATGTAAACTTCCTTAACCACTAACACCGACTCATATCAGGCTAACTTAGCTCTGATACCATTAACTGTCAAGACCCAAATTTCCTAAAAATCAGAGTAAATTTTTTTTCTCTTGTTCATTTATTATTTAATTCTTACCTTTTTCTCATCGTCACCATCCTACAAACAGTTGGGTATGATTCGGTGTTAGTCACCTCACACTATTTACCAATCCATTTTCCTATTCACATTCACAATCAGAGTTTACTATCTTTTGACTTTAATTAAAGACATACACATTTGTATTTATAACTCTACATCCCCGACATCATATTCGTTTACAGTACTGTGCATTACATATTTAGATACAAAACCATATAAATAAGTATACCTATCTCTCGATAGGAAGCAGGGAATACCAAGCCTGCAAGTCCTCAGCCGCTTAATAACTATTGCGAGTGCTCTGAAAAGATGGGAAAGTAAGGGGAGTGAGCAAACCACACGCTCAGTAAGGCAATTATGCAAGTAAGTAGATAGCTCCACTATCTACATGCTCATAATGCCATGCCCTTAAATCCATTTATTTTCATTAAAATCTCAAGCACAAAATCGTTCATATATCCATAACATAGTTTATCAAAACTATTTGTGCATATAAAAATCATGTAATTCATGCATCAAAGGCATTTTATGTGACATCAGTAAATCACACTTAGCATGAATTTAAAATGAAAGTATAGAAAACACCATCATGCTATTGCATTCAAATCATTTCATTAAAATTACAGTATTAAATCACCCGAAGGGGTTAAGCGTCTCATAATTCAAATCCAAACTCATAAAACAATTCATTAAATTTCATTATAAAACTTCGGTTATAAAACCACCCTTCTTTCGAGGTCATATCATAAAATCATAAAATTGGGGGCCTGCCCCTCCATCGCGTCTACCCTGGTCTATCGACCAATAGTTATATCATGTGAGACAAGTAAGTGATTATATCAGTAACATCGAGGACTATGGCCATATCCTAGTGATCCCTGGCAACACGGTACCTAGTGTGCGGGGTATCACACCTGAAATGGGAGGTGGGTCGTCCTACCTGCCAGAACAGCATAACATAAGGATTGCGAGGGAAAAGCTTACTGCCTCATGGCTAATGCCACTCTACTCTAACAATCCCCACAGTATAGCGTACTCCGCGTGATATACACGGTACAACGTACTCCATGAACCCAAGCTCAGTCAGCGGTGCCTGTAATAGGTCTTATCCACCCATATCATCTCTGTCTCAGAATGCACGTGTGTGCATATCATCTCACTGTGACACACAGTCTACAGGAGGCTCCAACACGGCTATATGCATGTAATATAAATCCCTATGCGAGCAAAGCTCTAGCACGGCTCCATGCATATTCATGATATCAAAAAATCTCGTGCGAGCAAAGCTCTAACACGGTTTCATAGAAATTAATGAAATCTATGTACGAGCAGCGCTCCAGTACGACTTAAACTGATTATAAATTCAAGTAAAATCTACGTACGAGCAATTCTCTAGTACGGATATGTATAACAACTCAGTGAAAACCTCGTACGAGAAAAACTCCAGTACGACTTTAAAATGAGTTATAAGACCATATAAAATCATGTGTGAGTAATGCTCCAGCACAAATGAATGCTCAAGTATATCGAAACTTTGTACGAGCAATGCTCCAGTACGGTTTTATACATAAATACATCAAATCTCATGCGAGTTACAGTCCAGCATGACTTTTATGCAATAACATATCAAAACAGGATGCGAGCTAAGCTCCAGCACCTTTTTATGCATATCAAATCATAAAACTAGTGCGAGCAATCGCTCCAGCACCTTTTTATGCATATCCAGTCAAAACAGTTTAAAACCATCAAAACATGTCAAAACAGAGTACGAGCTAGGCTCCAGCAGCTTTCATGCATATCAAATCACAAAATCAGAGCGAGCAACCGCTCTAGCACATTTTATGCATATGATGTCACACAAATCGGTGCGAGCAACTGCTCAAGCACATTTATGCAATTCACAAACGCAGATATAGTGCGAACTACGTGTCGGCACTATCTGATTTCGTATAAACTTAATAGTTGGCCCGTTTTCCAAATAATTTCATTTAAATACCAATAACACTTACGTAGTGTTATTTTGGGAAACTTATGCAATTATTGGCCAATCTATCGATTTACTTTGATTAAAAACCAATAAAATTTCTTAAATTAGAAATTACTTGAATCATGCATTTCGTGCATGTCATGTTTTCACCATCCTTAGGTGAACTTCCCTCAATAGGGGTAAAATAGCTTTTTTACCTATTTCGATCCTTAAAATCATTTAAACCACTTTTAGGATCATTATACAATAACCGTGTATATATACATAATCAGTGTATACAAAAACTATTAAAATACGTGTAGCTACCTCTAGCTACTCACACAATTCCCTTACCTCATTTCTATACAGTTTGACCTTTCCACTGATGACTCGTCACGCAGTCCGATTTGCTCCAAATCCAGTCTCTGAAACTGCAGATACATATTCGTCAGGTCAAATACAATACAATTAATTATATTTCAAAATTTTTTGGGCTTAATTTAAATCATTGGGCCCGTTTACTCATATTGGGCTCGATTGTACCATAATGGGCCTTAATCGACTTTAAGCCCGTTTACCACACTTTATCGAGGCCTATTAGGCTCATTGGGCCCATCAGTATTTATTTAGCCTCGTTCTAAATTCCCAAATAGCTTTATTTAGTATTTACGACAATTTTTTCAAATTTCCAAAATTTAATTCATTTATGCAAAAATTAAATCCGTAATTCATCAACACGCCTAACGATGCAAAATTGTCGTAAATAAGGGTTACTTACCCGTGATTCCATGATAGTACACAAATCGTGGCTATCTCGAGCTCTCGATTGATGTCAATTGTCGAGCTACATATTTAAATAATTTTTTGGGTAAATTTCCAGTCAGATATTAATCAAATTAAATATTCCAAAAATTAAATCAGTTATTTCAACCGCTTACCGACTTACCCGAAGCTAGATTGCATCACTAGAATTTTCCCTAATTTTTTCTTCCTTTTCCTTCCTTTTCTTTTTTGGCTGAACCGGTTCGCTTCAACCTGGTTCAGACCGTCGGTTCAGTCCGATTCGATCGGTTCAGTTCCTTACCGGTCGGTTCTCCACTGGTTTCCATTGCCAGTGGCTCCGCTGGGTCATCCGATGCACGGATTTGGGGTCGATTTCGTTCTGGACCGCAGGAAAGTGGCCGATTTGGCCCTTCTCCCTCGGCGTCGGTACCCATTTCTGTTTCTTGCCGTTTTCTGGCATTAGCCATCGCCCCACCAGTCGATTCAGCCACTAATCGGTCGACCTTGGCGTGGGCTACCTTTGGATGGTGGTGGCCGGGCCCGAATCGGCGTCAGTCACCGGGTTCTCCCTTTCCTCTCTCGGCTTCTCCATTTTCTCCTCTGTCACTGCCAATCGACGCCGTTTGTCGGTCCTTTAGGTCGGTGGTGGCTCGGCTCTCGTCGGGCTTCCCTTCGTCGACCTCGCCTGGCCGCCGTCGATCGTCGATCATGATGGCAGAAGGGGGCTCGATTTCCATTTCGCATTTTCCCTCTTCTGTTTCGTAGATTTCGTCTTCTTTTCTTTTTTTATTATTTTATTATTTTTATTATTATTTTATTTTTAATAATATTTTAATCAATTAAAATATTATTAAAATCCAAAAATATCTAAAAAATACTATTTTATTCATTTAATCTGTAAATGAATTTCTCAGTCTGATTTTACCTTTTCGATATATTTTTTTGATTATTTTCGAAATTATTTTTCGATATGAAAATTTCGATTTATTCCAATAAATTCATATCTTGATCAATTTAACTCGAAATTTAATTATTTCTTCGTTATCGATCAAGATTTCTCAATCTCATATTTTTAATTAAATTTTCTTCTTGAATTTATACCAACTTTCAGTCTTTTGATCGTTTTACCCTTCCACGTGTTCGGGAATCTCATTTTAATCCTTTTGCAATTTTAAATGCACTAGAAAATTTTTATTCATTACATTTGCTCTTACGATAAAAATCGGGTCTTACAGATCGATCCTGAATACGAGATATATTGGAATAAGAGGCGTATGCAAGATAAGAATATCTTTGATATGTAAAGTAAATTGGATTAAGCGATATGTAGTGAATATGAATTGGAGTCAAGGATAAGGCTCCCCACCTGAAAATTTGACAGGGTCTAGAAGCGCACACATAACCTATAAATTGAAATCGACAGTCGTATATTATACATTTTATATTTTAGTACTTTTGCTGGTACGATAAAGAAATGTAGAATTCGATTAATCATGAAGGTTTAAAAAATTAAAATTTTATAAAAGTCGTTAATATAAGAAAAAAGGAAAATGACGTGGGTTAGTATCTTGAACGGAAGCGATTTCGAAATGACATTATACGTTTATGCGTACATAGGTCAAGGATATAAGTGATTGAAATATTTAGTGGAACTCAACCACGATGAGGTATTTAAAGCTTACCTAGACCAATTGGTTGTCATCTTTAGCGATGATATTTCGATGTATTAGAAGTCCAGGGAAGAGCATGAGTAGCAACAGGAAACTGTCTTACAGACGAGTTGTTGAGAGTTTCTCGAAATAGGCTGCTCAGTTGACACATCTTGTTTGGAAAAGGATCATATACGAGTGGGATGATAAGTATTAAAATGGGTTCGGTGAGTTTTGGTATATTGAAGTAATAAATTGACCACCATAATTATTCTCACCATAACCAACAGCTTAAGAGGTTTCAGTATGTATGGATACCTCAAAATAAGGATTGGGCTATGTATTGATGTAAAATGGGAAGATAGTCATTTATGGATCCAGATAGTTCAATGATCATGACAGAAATTATCCGACCCATGATTTAGAGTTGGTAGTCATAGCGTTTTCTGAGATCTGAGAATTTTAGATATATTTGAATGATGTAGTATGAACTTGAAGTGTAATTTATTGAGCTAAGTGAATTGGAGAATGATAATTGGAGATTTATATGTTAAGTGTTTAAAATAAGTGTGAAGTTATGAGGACAGATCGATCTGGGAGAAGGAGAGATCGATCTGGTGAGTTAAAAATGACTAGGAAGGAGGAATTTAAGGAGCAGATTGATTTCCAATGGAAGAGGATCGATCTCCTTATGATTCTGTTTGAGAGAAGATCGATCTCATAAGGAAGAGATCGATCTCCAAATGATTCTGTTTGGGAGAAGATCGATCTCTTCAAGGAGCAGATCGATCTCATAAAGCCATAAAGAGATCGATCTCACCCCTCGATAGATCGATCTCCTAGGCATAAAATTGCCCAAATCGTCCCAAAAATTCAAATCCAGATCGATCTCATCAAGGGCCAGATCGATCTCCTACCCTCAGCCTATATAAGGAACCCCTGTTTTTCTCCTGCAATCTCACTTTCTCTCTCTTCCAACCCCCATTTTCACCGAAACCTAGCTTTCTCACTCCTCCAAAGCACCCATTTTCGGCCAAATCAGAAGTTGTGGCAAGAAGGAAAGTTGTTCCTCATCAAAGGGAGAACAACATACTTGGAAATCGAAGGACGAATCAAATCGAGGCGTGGGTTGTGCGGCTCACAAGCTTTGGGTAATTTCTAAACCTCGATCTTGATATTTGAGATGATTTTGATGATAATGGTGGTTGTCATTATGTTGAAATAGCTGAGAAATGATTAGGGATTGATGAAATTGCAATGTGGTCGGAGTGATAATGATATTTAGCAATTTTGGGAATTTGAGCTATAAATAGAAATTTAGACAATGTGGTGAATTAGCATAGATAATTGGCATGAGAAATGTAGAACGTTGAGATGTTGGGAATGAGAGTGTAGTTTGGGGTAGAGTTACGAGAATCGAGAGATTTGAGGTGTTATGAGTAATTATGCTCGATTTTGAGAATTGAGGTTGATGAGATAATTGAGTATTGATGTTTTAACATCGTTTGGACAGCTCGGGAGTTCCAGAGTGGAATGCGAGGCTAGTCCGTGATACGGGGGAAACGATTGCACTATACGAGGTGCAAAGAGGTAAGGGAAATCTAAACCATTTGTGTATGTGATTTGTAAACTATTATAGCATGATTTGTGGTTTATAAAATAAGCATGTTGAGTGTTGTGTTGAGTTATAATTGCACACGGTTTTTATAGCCGGTTGGAGCCCATTGTTTTATGCGTTTATAAGCTGAGTGTGAAATTGCTTTATAAACCATCGAATTTGTGTGAGTAATGAATTGGGCTCTACGTTAAGGCAATAGCGAGATTTGAGAAATGTGTGCGTGCTTTGCCAGTTGGAACTCGATTTTATTATGTTTTGTGTTGAGTACAAAACGGTTTTCAAATGAGTTTTATGAGAGAAAATCCATTATGAGTTCTACGTGAAGGCAAACCAGTCTTGTGTGATAAGACTTAGGTGTGTAATTTTGAGTATACACTGGGCTTTGCTCTGGTAGCATGTAAGCCCGATTTCTTCTCCGTTCTGGTAACGTGAGAATAACCCATTCTGTGGCTATGCCACGTATACTTGGTGGCCGTTGCCACGTGAGAAACCCCATTGGTGGCCGTTGCCATGTGATACCCCATTTGGTGGCCGTTGCCACGTGAGAAACCCCATTTGGTGGCCGTTGCCACGTGAGAAACCCCATTGGTGGCCGTTGCCACATGAGAAACCCCATTGGAGGCCGTTGCCACGTGAGAACCCCTAATTAGTGGCCGTTGCCATGTGAAACCCTATCCAGTGGCTATGCCACATATGAATTTAAATCAGTGGCTATGCCACGTGTGTTTAGCGACTATTCCACGTGTGTTTAGTGGCTATGCCACGTGTGAATTTAACTCAGTGGCTATGCCACGTGTGTTTAGTGGCTATGCCACGTGTGAATTTAACTCGGTGGCTATGCCACGTGTGTTTAGTGGCTATGCCACATGTGAATTTAAATCAGTGGCTATGCCACGTGTGTTTAGTGGCTGCGCCACGTGCATTATTATTTCAGTGATTTTATCACGTTCATTGAGAAAGCATTTATCGCATTATTTTCACATGCTTTGTTATTGCTCTAGGCTGAGCCTTTTTACTTCATGTTTTCACATGATTTGAGACATGAGAATGTCGTTTTGAATACTTTCATGCTATGGTTTTCAAATGAGATTAATGAGTTTCACATACAAATAAATATTTTGTGATGTGCATTTTGGTTTATGAAATGAGTCCCTTACCCCTTTACTGAGCGATTTAGAAGCTCACCCTGTTTTCTTTCCCCCCAGATTTCTTCATGTGAAAAGAGTTGTCCTGCGACGTACGGAGTAGTGGCTAGTGGAGGACTTGAGCTCCAGGCCATATATATTGTATTTTGAGGTATCTTTTATCTTTTCATGTATCCAGACAATTACCGTAATTGTAGACACTTGATGTATAACATTGTATGGGATGTATTAGGATTAATTAACTTGAGATGGATTAATGTATTTGATATGATATATAATTTCTACTGATGAGATCCTGAGGTACGATAAATATGATAATGTATGACACTGCACAGGAATGCACCCTTAATTGTGAATTAATGAGTAAAAAGTTTTAAATTGTCCCTATTTTTCGCATTTTCGGAGCGTGACAGAGTTTTCTTGGTATCAGAGCTTAGGGTGCCTAGTACTGTCAGTGTCGGTTAAGTGAAATAGAATACATCCCAAGTGTCTGTAATAGTCTGGTCATGAACTGAAATTGAGGATTGAGATTTCAATCGATTTTGATATGTACGCGCAGGAGACGAGTTAAGATAGAGAATGAGTGGACGACGAGGTCATTCGAGAAGGCAGGCAGAGTCCCCTCCGCCACCTGTCCCACAACCAGAGAGTCCTAACTCTCGATTTAATCGGATTGAGACCGATGTGAGGCAAGGTTTTGAGCAGATGGCAGCGTTATTCGCGCAAAAACTTTGGAGTTAATGCCTCGGGTACTACTCCTACACCACCACAAGGACCTCCCATACCCCCAATACCTCCCGTCACTCAGCCTGATGATAGAAGTATGGTCCGACTGAAGGATTTTCTGAAGATGAATCCACCCGTGTTTAGGGGAAGAAGGATCCTACAGAGGCTGAGGAGTGGCTGACGGAGTTGAGAATTATATTTGATTATCTGGGGTGCACCGATGCTGAGAGGGTCAGTATGAGTATCTATATGTTGAAAGGGAGAGCTCGAGATTGGTGGGGTACTACCTAGGGTATTCTGATGTCCCGCCAGGATGTGATTGGTTGGGAAGAGTTCCAGACAGCCTTTAGGACCCAATATGTACCACGAGCAGCCCAGAGAAAGAAACAGGCCGAGTTTTTGAGTTTGGTACAGGGTGACATGTCTGTGGATGACTATGAGAGCCAATTCACAGCGCCATTGAGATATGACCCATAGACCTTCAAGAATGAAGAGCTCCGCACAGAGAAATTTGTGTATGGATTGAAGCCCATCATCAGGGATAGATTGATAGGGTTATGTATTACTGAGTTTGGAGATGCTCTGAGACGAGCACAAGATATTGAAAGAGGAATTGAAATGGTACAATCCAAGAATGAGCTCAGAGCGGTGAATAGAGATAAGGGCAAGAGGCCAACGATTTTCCAAACAGAGGCTCGGAGAGGTTCCTTCAGAAGAAGAAGGATTGAGGTACAGAAGGGCAGATTGGAGAGACCTAGAGGGTACCCTAACATTAGAGAGACCCCTCGAGATGTCAGGCCAGAGACAAGGTTTTACAGAAATTGTGGCCGAATGCATGAGGGAAGTTGTACTGGGTCGATCCATAGATGTTTTAGATGTGGAGACATGGGTCACATGGTGAAGGATTGCCCTCAACCTCAGAAACCACATGTATTGGAGCCCATTAGACAACAGCCTCAGAGAGTGAATCCCCCGAGACGGGCCACTGCTGCAGAGAAAGGAAAGAGACCTGTTACCCAGGGACGTGTGTTTGCCCTAGATAAGGAGACTGCTGACACTTCTGCAGAAACTATAAGAGGTACAATCCCTGTCTGTAATCATAAGGCTCATGTGTTGATTGATTCAGGATCCATGCATTCGTTTATTTCTGAGCATTTTGCATGTAGATTAAACTTGAAGTTTGAACCTTTAGAATATATACTACATGTAAGTACCCCTATGTGTGAATCCCAGAGAACTGAGTTAATCTGTAAAGGATGTGAAATAGAGGTGGGAGATAGAGGGATGTTAGCAGATCTAATCATGTTGAATATACATGGGTTCGATGTAATTTTGGGAATGGATTGGTTGGCAGCTAATCGAGTGAGCTTAGATTGCTACACTAAGGTTGTAACTTTCTCCCTACCTGAACCTTACAGTGTACGATTGAGATGTTGAGGAAATGAATATGTGGAATTCTAGTAAGTAATTTGAGAATTTTAATATTATTTTGTAGAATATTAAATATGATTGTTCATGTGAAGGTTATGAGACACTCATCTCAGACGATGAGCGGGAACATCCGAGGATTGAGGATATACATGTGGTTTGTGAATTTTCGGATGTTTTCCCAAATGAACTGCCAGGTTTACCACCAGAGAGAGAGCTGGAGTTTACCATTGATTTGGTACCAGATACTCAGTCGATCTCTAAACCTCCCTATAGGATGGCATTAGTGGAACTTGAGGAATTGAAGAAACAACTACAGGAGTTATTGGATCAAGGGTTCATTAGGCCCAACGTTTCACCGTGGGGAGCACCGGTTTTATTTGTCAAGAAGAAGGATGGTAGTCTCAGATTATGCGTAGACTATCGGCTGTTGAATAAAGCCACGGTGAAGAATAAATACCCATTGCCCAGGATTGATGATCTACTTGATCAGCTGAGAGGGGCATCAGTCTTTTCTACGATTGATTTGAGATCGGGCTATCACCAATTGAGGATCAAGGAAGAAGATATTCCAAAGACGGCCTTTAGGACGAGGTATGGCCATTATGAATTTCTGGTGATGTCCTTTGGATTGACGAACGCCCCTGCAGCATTTATGAGATTGATGAAGGAGGTGTTCAGAGACTATCTGGATAAATTTGTGATAGTCTTTATTGATGATATCCTGGTGTACTCTCAGTCGTATGAAGAGCATGCACAGCATTTGGGGTTAGTACTTCAGATACTCCGAGATAAGCAATTATATGGAAAGCTTAGTAAGTGTGAGTTTTGGCTGAATCGGATAGCTTTCCTTGGTCATATAGTCTCAGAGGAAGCAGTATCAGTGGACCCAAGCAAGGTGGAGGCTGTGCTTAATTGGGAGAGACCGAGGAAAGTTACTGAGGTACGAAGCTTCCTTGGTTTGGCAGGGTATTACAGAAGATTTGTGGAAGGATTTTCAAGGATTGTCGCTCCTTTGACTAAGCTCACGCGCAAAGAGACTCCATTTATATGGACTGATCAATGTGAGCTCAGTTTTCAGGAATTAAAGAGGAGGTTGACAGCGGCACCTGTGTTAACTATTCTTGAGGGATCAGGAGGATTTTTGGTGTATAGTGATGCATCTCATCAAGGATTGGGGTGTGTGCTGATGCAGTATGGAAGAGTGGTCGCATATGGATCGCGACAGCTGAAAGACCATGAGCGGAATTACCCCACGCATGATTTGGAGTTAGCCGCTGTGGTATTTGCTTTGAAGATCTGGCGACACTACTTATATGGGGAAAGATTCCAGATCTTCACTGATCACAAGAGTTTGAGATATCTCTTTGATCAGAAAGAGTTAAACATGAGACAAAGGAGATGGATGGAACTCCTTAAGGATTATGACTGCGAGATTCTATATCATCCGGGCAAGGCAAATGTGGTTGCTGATGCCCTGAGCAGGAAGAGTATGATATCTGCTATGATGATCAGGGAATGGGATTTACTGGAGCAGTTTGTCGAACTTCGGATCAGAGTTAAAGAGATAGAGACTGGATTTGTGGATAGCTTGCGAATAGAGCCCAGGATCATGGATCAGATTAGAACTGGGCAGCGCAGTGATCAGAGATTGATAGATATGGTTAGCCAAGCTGAACAGGGTTCGCAGTCGGATCTCACAGTCAGTGAGGATGGATTGTTGAGATTCAGAGGACGGATTTATGTATCGGACGACGATACCCTAAAGAGACAGATATTGAGAGAATCCCACTGCTCGCGATATACCATGCACCCAGGGAGTACTAAGATATACCAAGACTTAAGAAAGGTGTATTGGTGGAGTGGTATGAAACTAGACGTGGCAGAGTATGTGGCCAGGTGTTTGGTATGCCAGCAAGTGAAAGCTGAGCATCAGAAGCCCGGAGGACTACTACAGCCCTTACCTGTACCTACATGGAAATTGGAGCATGTCACTATGGACTTTATTATGGGTTTACCGAGGACACGAAGAGGTCGTGACGCGATATGGGTCATTGTGGATAGATTGACCAAGAGTGCCCACTTCCTTGCCATTAAGAGCATAGATACTGTGGATGCCTTACCTGAGCTGTATGTCAGCGAGATAGCTAGATTACATGGGGCTCCAGTAAGTATTACTTCTGATAGAGATTCCGATTTACTTTTAGATTTTGGACCCAGTTTCAGGAGTCCATGGGATCTCGATTGAGTTTCAGTACCGCCTACCATCCTCAGACAGATGGTCAGTCAGAGAGGACTATTCAGACCCTGGAGGATATGTTGGGGGCGTGTACGATGGATTTTAAGGGATCATGGGATGATCACCTGCCCCTAGCAGAGTTTGCATACAATAACAGCTATCATGCGAGTATTGGAATGACACCTTTTGAGGCTCTATATGGTAGGAGGTGTAGATCCCCTGTAGCTTGGGAAGAAGTTGGTGACAGAAAGATAAATGCTCCCAAGCTTGTTGAGGAAGCCGTACAGAGTGTGAAACTCATATGTGAGAGGTTACGGGCTATACAAAGTAGACAGAAAAGCTACGCAGATGTGCGTAGACGGCCACTCGAGTTTGAGGTTGGTGATGCAGTATTTCTGAAAATATCACCGAGTAAGGGTATTATGCGATTTGGGAAGAAAGGGAAATTAAGTCATCGATACATAGGACCATTCGAGATTCTTGAGAGAGTGGGAGAGGTAGCTTACAGATTAGCATTACCCCTACAGATGTCCGGAATACACAATGTTTTTCATGTGTCTATGTTGAGGAAGTACTACCCGGACCCTTCTCATGTCATAGAGTATGACGAGATGGACATTCAAGAGGATATGAGCTACACTGAGGAACCCGTCCAGATTCTCGATAGAAGAGAGAAGGTACTGAGAACTAAGAGCATCCCATTAGTGAAAGTTTTGTGGAAACATCACTCAATGGAAGAGGCAACGTGGGAACTAGAGAATCTCATGAAGGAGAAATACCCCCATCTATTTGACTAGTTGAGTTGAATTTGGAGGACCAAATTCTTTTTAAGGTGGGGAGGATGTGAGATCTGAGAATTTTATATATATTTGAATGATGTAATATGAACTTGAAGTGTAATTTATTGAGCTAAGTGAATTGGGGAATGATAATTGGAGATTTATATGTTAAGTGTTTAAAATAAGTGTGAAGTTATGAGGACAGATCGATCTGGGAGAAGGAGAGATCGATCTGGTGAGTTAAAAATGACTAGGAAGGAGGAATTTAAGGAGCAAATCGATCTCCAATGGAAGAGGATCGATCTCCTTATGATTCTGTTTGAGAGAAGATCGATCTCATGAGGAAGAGATCGATCTCCAAATGATTCTGCTTGGGAGAAGATCGATCTCCTCAAGGAGCAGATCGATCTCATAAAGCCATAAAGAGATCGATCTCACCCCTCGACAGATCGATCTCCTAGGCATAAAATTACCCAAATCGTCCTAAAAATTCAAATGCAGATCGATCTCATCAAGGGCCAGATCGATCTCCTACCCTCAGCCTATATAAGGAACCCCTGTTTTTCTCCTGCAATCTCACTTTCTCTCTCTTCCAACCCCCATTTTCACCGAAACCTAGCTTTCTCACTCCTCCAAAGCACCCATTTCCAGCCAAATCAGAAGTTGTGGCAAGAAGGAAAGTTGTTCCTCATCAAAGGGAGAACAACATACTTGGAAATCGAAGGACGAATCGAATCGAAGCGTGGGTTGTGCATCTCACAAGCTTTGGGTAATTTCTAAACCTCGATCTTGATATTTGAGATGATTTTGATGATAATGGTGGTTGTCATTGTGTTGAAATAGCTGAGAAATGATTAGGGATTGATGAAATTGCAATGTGGTTGGAGTGATAATGATATTTAGCAATTTTTGGAATTTGAGCTATAAATAGAAATTTAGACAATGTGGTGAATTAGCATAGATCATTGGCATGAGAAATGTAGAACGTTGAGATGTTGGGAATGAGAGTGTAGTTTGGGGTAGAGTTACGAGAATCGAGAGATTTGAGGTGTTATGAGCAATTATGCTCGATTTTGAGAATTGAGGTTGATGAGATAATTGAGTATTGATGTTTTAACATCATTTGGACAGCTCGGGAGTTCCAGAGTGGAATGCGAGGCTAGTCCGTGATACGGGGGAAAAGATTGCACTATACGAGGTGCAAAGAGGTAAGGGAAATCTAAACCATTTGTGTATGTGATTTGTAAACTATTATAGCATGATTTGTGGTTTATAAAACAAGCATGTTGAGTGTTGTGTTGAGTTATAATTGCACACGATTTTTATAGCCAGTTGGAGCCCATTGTTTTATGCGTTTATAAGCTGAGTGTGAAATTGCTTTATAAACCGTCGAATTTGTGCGAGTAATGAATTGGGCTCTACGTTAAGGCAATAGCGAGATTTGAGAAATGTGTGCATGCGTTGCCGGTTGGAACTCGGTTTTATTATGTTTTGTGTTGAGTACAAAATGATTTTCAAATGAGTTTTATGAGAGAAAAATCACTATGAGTTCTACGTGAAGGCAAACCAGTCTTGTGTGATAAGACTTAGGTGTGTAATTTTGAGTACACACCGGGCTTTGCTCTGGTAGCATGTAAGCCCGATTTCTTCTCCGTTCTGGTAACGTGAGAATAACCCATTCTGTGGCTATGCCACGTATACTTGGTGGCCGTTGCCACGTGAGAAACCCCATTGGTGGCCGTTGCCACGTGATACCCAATTTGGTGGCCGTTGCCACGTGATACCCCATTTGGTTGCCGTTGCCACGTGAGAAACCCCATTTGGTGGCCGTTGCCACGTGAGAAACCCCATTGGTGGCCGTTGCCACGTGAGAAACCCTATTGGTGGCCGTTGCCACGTGAGAACCCCTAATTAGTGGCCGTTGCCACGTGAAACCCTATCCAGTGGCTATGCCACGTGTGTTTAGTGGCTATGCCACGTGTGTTTAGTGGCTATGCCACGTGTGAATTTAACTCAGTGGCTATGCCACGTGTGTTTAGTGGCTATGCCACGCGTGAATTTAACTCAGTGTCTATGCCACGTGTGTTTAGTGGCTATGCCACATGTGAATTTAAATCAGTGGCTATGCCACGTGTGTTTAGTGGCTGCGCCACGTGCATTATTATTTCAGTGATTTTATCACGTTCATTGAGAAAGCGTTTATCGCATTATTTTCACATGCTTTGTTATTGCTCTAGGCTGAGCCTTTTTACTTCATGTTTTCACATGATTTGAGACATGAGAATGTCGTTTTGAGTACTTTCATGCTATGGTTTTCAAATGAGATTAATGAGTTTCACATACAAATAAATATTTTGTGATGTGCATTTTGGTTTATGAAATGAGTCCCTTACCCCTTTACTGAGCGATTTAGAAGCTCACCCTGTTTTCTTTCCCCCCAGATTTCTTCAAGTGAAAAGAGTTGTCCTGCGACGTACGGAGTAGTGGCTACTAGAGGACTTGAGCTCCAGGCCATATATATTGTATTTTGAGGTATTTATCTTTTCATGTAACCAGACAATTACCGTAATTGCAGACACTTGATGTATAACATTGTATGGGATGTATTAGGATTAATTAACTTGATATGGATTAATGTATTTGATATGAGATATAATTTCTAGTGATGAGATCCTGAGGTATGATAAATATGATAATGTATGACACTGCATAGGAATGCACCCTTAATTGTGAATTAATGAGTAAAAAGTTTTAAATTTGCCCTATTTTCCGCATTTTCGGGGCGTGACACATTTACACTAAAAGTATGACGCCACCACTTAAATGGTAAGAAATTTCGGGTATGCACTGATCGTAAAAGCCTCGAGTATCTGTTTTCACAGAAAGAGTAGAATATATGATAACATATAGGGTTAGAGCTTCTAAGGATTATAATTGTAAAACTTTTACCACACAAGAAAGGCTAATGTAATGGCTGATGCCTTGAGCAGAAAGAGCCTTGGGATGGTATCACATATGATGGTCAGGGAGCATGAGCTGCTAGAGTAGTTGTGAGCCTCAGTAGTGATGTGATCCCTTCTGATGATGACGGTGATTTTGTGACAGCTAGCCTGAGGTTAGAACCGGATTTGAATGATCGAATTTTTCAGGGTTAGCGTGATGATCGACATGATGTCGATAGTATGGGTCAGATTCAAAAGGGTATAGTGACAGAGTTCACAGTGAGTGATGATGACTTACAGAGGTTCAGAGAAAGTATAAGTGCTCCACAGGACCACAGTTGATGAGATTGTTTTATTGTTAGAAGCTCACTCTTCGAGATATACAGTGCATCTGAGAAATTATAAATATATCAAAATCTCTGAAAAAGGTATTGGTGGTCAGATATGAAAAGAGACATTGTAGAGATTGTGGAGAAGTGTCTCGTATGTCAGCAGATTAAGGTAGAGCAAAAGAAGTTGCAGGGTTATTGCAACCTCTACCTATATTGACACGAAAATGGGAACAAGTTACCATGAATTGGTGATGGGTTACAGAGGACTCAGATAAATCACGAAGCTATCTGAGTGATAGTCGATAGGTTGACTAAGTCTACCCACCTTCTGACTATGAAAATCCTCAGATGCTCAGAGTGCGTAGGCGAAGTTATGTGTACGAAAAATTGTGAAATATTATGTAGCGTTTCAATGAGCATGATATCAGATAGGGATTCCCACTTCATTTCCCACTTATGGGAACATTTTTCAGGAAGCTATGGGAACCCAATTGAGTGTTAGCACAACTTCTGTCCTCAGACAAATGGTCAGTCAGAGAGGACTGTACAGGTTCTGGAGGATGTGATGAAAGTGTGTGCCATTGATTTTATAAGCTCCTGGGATGATCAGTTGTTACAAATCAAATTCGCCAATAATGACAGTTGTCACTTGAGTATCAGGATGACATTTTATGAGGCATTGTATGGCCGTAGGGAGTTGTTCCCTGACTTGGATAAGAAAAGTGGGTGACAGATAGAAAATTATTCCCGAATTGGTAAGATAAACCTCTGAGGATGTTCAGTTGATTTGTGAGAGATTAAGAATACTTCAAAGCAGACAAAAAAGCTATGCTGATAAGAGACAAAAAACCATTGGAATTCACCGAGGGTTAATTAGTATTATTAGAACTTACTTGCCCTTAGGATATAGCATAAGGACATAACGAGATTCGGAAAGAACAAAAATTGAGTTTCGTTAGATGGAATCCTTTGAGAGATTGGACAAAGTGGGAGATAAGGCCTGTAGGTTGGCGTTAACACCTGAATTAGCAGGCATCCATAATGTGTCCCATCTTTTGATGCCTAAGAAATACTATCTGGACCCATCATATGTAATCGGATATGAGCTCCAATAGCTTAGCTCAATGAAAGTATAACATATTTTGAAAAAATCGATTCGGGTATTAGACGGAAGGAGAAAGTGTTGAGGTGTAAGATGATCTCCTTAGGCAAGTCCGTTGGTAGTATAACACTCTAGAAAAAAAGTCACATGAGAATTAAAGAGTATGATGCAATAGACGTACCCAGAGTTGTTTATGGACCCATTTGACTTGGTTCTAATTTGGAGGACCAAATTTCTTAAATGGGGGAGATTGTAAGACCCGATTTTAATTAAAACATGAAATGAAAAATGCAAAAGGATTGAAATGGTATTCCCAAACACGTGCAAGGGTAAAACGGTCAAAAGATCGAAATTCGATATTTATCATGATAAGAAATTTTAATTAAAAATAATTGCTTGAGAAATATTGATCAATAATGAAGAACTAATTAAATTTCGGGTTAAATTGATCAATATATGAATTTATAGGAATTAATCAAAATTTTTTCCTCGGAAAACGATCTCGAAAATAGTGGAAAAATTTATCGAAAAGCTGAAATATTATCGATAAATTTACTTATTGGTTAAATGAATTAAATATAATTTTTATAGATATTTTGGCAAAATAATAATATTATAATGAATAAAATAATAATAAAAATAAATTATAAATAAATACAGAAAATGAAAATAAAAGACAATTTTCGCGAAAACGCGAACTGGAAAACGAAAACAAAGCAGTCAAAACCGAAGGAACCAAATCCCTCCGATCTGACGACCACCGGTGGGACTGAGGGGCCAGCGAGGGTCGACGAAGGTAGCCCAACCTCGGGCGAACCATGAGCTGTCGTGACGCGCCATGGAAACGCCGGAGAACGCCAGATCGACGAAGGGAGTGCTGCGAGAGAGAAGCCTGGATTCGTCGGCGATCGCGCCGATTCGCTCTACCCCAAGGGCCGACGATGGACGCCCAGGCCTAGCCGAGTCGAACGGCACCGAAATCACGTCGGGAACCGGTCGGACGGCGCCAGGACGAAGAAATGATGCCTGAACGGGTACGATCGGTTCAGCGCAGTGAGAGTATGCTGAACCGGACCGGACCGGTTCAGCCAAAAAGAAAAGAAAAGAAAGAAACAAAAAGGAAAGAAAAAAGAGGAAAAATTGAAAAAAAAATTCAGTGATGCAATCGAGCTACGGGTAAGTCGGTAAGCAGTTGAATTGACCGATTTAAATTTTGAAATATTTAATTTGATTAATATCCGACTGAAAATTGACCCAAAAAAATATTAAATTGTGTAGCTCGACAATTGGCGTCAAACGAGAGCTCAAGACAACTTTGATTTGCGTATTATCATGGAATCACGGGTAAGTAACCCTTATTTACGATAATTTTGCATCGTTATGCGTGTTAGAAATTTACCGCATAAATTACGTATTTAAATTCCGCATGAAATGAATTATATTCTGGAAATTGAGATAAATTGTCGTAAATAATTAAATAAGCTAGTCGAGAATTTAGAATGAGGTCCAATAAATACTGATGCGCCCAATAGGCCTCGATAATGTGAATAGTAAGTGAAAAACGAGCTTAAGGTCGATTAAGGCCCATTATGGTGCAATCAGGCCCAATATGGGTAAACAGGCCCAATGATTTAAATTAAGCCCAAAAAATATGAAATACAATTAATTGTATTGTATTTGACCAGATGAATATTCATCCGCAGTTTCAGAGAATTGATTGAGAGCAAATCGGACTGCGTGACGAGTCATCAGTGGAAAGGTCAGACTGTACAGAAAAATGAGGTAAGGGAATTGTGTGAGTAGCTAGAGGTAGCTACGCGTACTTTATATAGCTTTTGTATACACTGAATATGCATGTATACATTGATATTGTATAAAGGTCCTAGAAATAAATTAATGATTTTAAGGACACAAAATAGGAAAAGGCTATTTTACCCATATTAAGGGAAATTCACCTAAGGATGGTGAAAGCATGACATGCATGAAATGCATGATTTAAGGAATTTTTCGAAGTAAGGAATTTTCATGGTTTTTAAACAAAGTAAATCGGTAGATTGGCTAATAATTGCATAAGTTTCCCAAAATAACATTACGTAAGTGTTATTAGTATTTAAATGAAATTCTTTGGAAAATGGGCCAACTATCAAGTTTATATTGAAAGAGATAGTGCTGGCATATAGCTCGCACTATATCTGCGTTATTGAGTGTGCATAAATGTGCTTGAGCAGTTGCTCGCATCGACTTGTGTGACATCATATGCATGAAATGTGCTAGAGCGGTTGCTCGCACTGATTTTTATTATCGTGAAATGTATGAGAGGTGCTGGAGCCTAGCTCGCAGTCTGTTTTGACATGTTTTGACTGTTTTAACTGAAAAGCATAAAAAGGTGCTAGAGCGATTGCTCGCACTAGTTTTTATGATTTGACATGCATGAGAGGTACTGGAGCTTAGCTCGCATCCTGTTTTGATATGAAATTGCATAAAGCCATGCTGGAGTGTACCTCGCACGAGATTTGATGTATTTATGCATAAAGCCGTACTGGAGCATTGCTCGTACGAAGTTTTGATTTACTTGAGCATTCTTTTGTGCTAGAGTTTGCTCGCACGAAGTTTTGTATGGTTTTATAACTCATTTTAAAGTCGTACTGGAGTTTTTCTCGTACGAGGTTTTCATTGAGTTTTTATACATATCCGTACTAGAGCATTGCTCGTATGTGGATTTTACTTGAATTTATAATTATTTTAAGTCGTATTGGGGCGCTGCTCGTATGCAGATTTCATTGATTTCTATGAAACCATGCTAGAGCTTTGCTCGCACGAGATTTTCAGATATCAATAATATGCATGGAGCCATGCTAGAGCTTCACTCGCACAGGGATTTATATGACATGCATATAGCCGTGTTGTAGCCTCATGTGGACTGTGTGTCACAGTGAGATGGTATGCTCACACGTTCATACTGAGACAGATATGATATGGGTGGATAAGACCTATTGCAGGCACCCCTGACTGAGCTTGGGTTCACGGAGTACGTTGTACCGTGTATGTCACGCGGAGTACGCTGTACCATGGGGATTGTTAGAGTGGAGTGGCATTAGCCATGAGGCAACAAGCCTTGCCCTCGCAATCCGGATGTTATGCTGTTCTGGCAGGTAGGACCGACCCACCTCCCATTTCAGGTGTGATACCCTGTACACTAGGTACTGTGTTGCCAGGGATCACTAGGTTATTGCCATAGTCCTTTGTTATTACTGATAGTCACCTACATGTCTCACATGATATAACTATTCGTCGCTAGACTAGGGTAGACCCGAGGAAGGGGTCAGGTCCCCGATTTTATGATTTTATGATATGTGACCCTGAAAGAAGGGTGGTTTTATAACCGAAGTTTTATAATGAATTTTAATGAATTGTTTTATGAGATAATTGACCCAGAAGGGTTAGTTTATACTGCAGTTTTAATGAAATGATTTGAATGCAGTAGCATGATGATGTTTTCCATGCTTTCATTTCAAATTCATGTTTTGTCTTACATGACATGAAAGAATGCATGATCTTGGTTTACTTCATACTAATTTTGATTTAAGGATGTCACATAAAATGCTATTGATGCATGAATTATATGCTTTCTATATGCACAAATAGTTTTGATAAACTATGTCATGGATATATGCATGATTTTATGTTTGAGATTTTAATGAAAAGAAATGGATTTTAAGGGCATGGCATTATGAGCATGTAGATAGTGGAGCTATCTACTTACTTGCATAATTGCCTTACTGAGCGTGTGGTTTGCTCACCCCCTTATTTTCCCATCTTTTCAGAGCACTCGTAATAGTTATTAAGTGGCTGAGGACTTGCATTCTTGGTATCCGCTGCTTCCCATCGAGAGACAGGTATACACATTTTTATAGTTTTGTATCTAAATATGTAATGCACAGTACTGTAAACGGATATGATGTCGGGGATGTAGAGTTATAAATACCATTGTGTATGTATTTAATTAAAGTCAAAGGATAGTAAACTCTGATATGTGAATGTGATTATGGAAATGGAATGGTAATTAGGTGAGAGGTGACTAACACTGAATCATAGCCCAACTGTTTATAGGATGGTCACGATGAGAGAAAGGTAAGAATTAAATAATAATCAAAAAGCGAAAAATTTGTCGTGATTTTAGGTAATTTGGATCGTGACATATAACTTCAAAATTATTTATATTCCATTGAATAAAATCGGTTGACTTATACTTCTTCCCCCGCTTTCGACTTATAATCTCTTTATAATTATTCTGTTAGTTAACCCTCCTTCATTGGGGTTCTAACTATCAGCATTGTGCCCAAGGGTGTAGGCATTCACGTCTTTCACTAACTTATATGCAAATGAGGGCGATATGAATAAATGCATGGCACCGGGATCAATTAAGATAGTTGCTTCATTATTCACAATCAATGTGGTACCCTCCACCACATCAGATGAAACATCAGTAGTGTCCTGGTCCAAGGTTTACACTCACCCTCGTCCAACATCTTATTTTCGTGGTAACTACCACATATCTAACCCTGCTCAGTAGCAGATCGGGGTCCTCCAATCACAATACTCCTCGTAAGTGTTAAAACTGAATACACTAGGGGTTACCAATTATCTTACCTCATAACTCGACAGCTCTAAATCTCTTACCAAATGGTCTCTTTCCCGCTCTGACATCTCTATCATCCACTATTCCTTCTGTCTCTATTTCGGCCCTTACTACCTTTCCCAATCTTAGAGGCGTGCAACTCATAATCTTATTTACACAACTGTAGTCTACGCACTTCCTCAGCCTAGGTAGTGATATCTAACGGGGCCAATCAGACTCTAATTAACGGTCTGAGCCCTTCCATGAACATTCAGATATTCCGACTCTCATTGTTTATATTGTCTAAGTCATACCTGCCTAGGGATATAAACTGAGATTCATAATCGTCAGTCAACCAGCTTCTTCTAGGTCAGAGTAAAGAACTTTATCTATAATTTCCTTTAAGCAGCGTCATGGACATGCTGTCACCGAAATACATCCAGAATTATTTTTCATGTCAGCTCTGGATGTTAACTCTTAAGATGGGTCGAGTAGACTTTGACCAATGCTTCGACTCGCCCTCAAATCCCATGCATACTTTGAGCAAATAGGTCCCAAAATATTCTCCACACTCCGCTCCAACCTCGCGAAGTGTGTCTCAATACTATTCGATCTCTCTGTCGGACTCTATGGGGCATACTCAATACCAGCCTCCACTTCAATCTCATCCTGAGTCTTGAGTACGTGTCCTCTTGCCCCTTTACCATAGTGGCTATCAGTTATAATAATTAGATTCTTGCAGTCAAAAGCAAATTCTTAGCTGCAATTCCATCTCGATATACACAATTATATCTAAGCAAAGCACAATACATGGGGATGTAAACTTCCTTAACCGCTAACATCGACTCATATCAGGCCAACTCAGCTCTGATACCACCTTTTGTCACAACCCAAATTACCTAAAAAAATAAATCACTACAATTTTTTTTTTCATTTTTCATTTGTTATTTAATTCTTACCTTCCTCTCATCGTGACCATCCTACCAACAGTTGTGCTATGATTCGGTGTTAGTCCCCTCACACAACTTACCATTCCATTTCCATGTTACATTTACACATTAGGATTTTTATATCCTTTGACTTTAACTAATACGTTTACAATTGCATTTGCATAACCTTATATCCCCAACGTCATATACGTTTACAGTACTGTGCATTTACATATTTAGATACAAAACCATACAAGTGTGTATACCTTTTCGCGATGGGAAACAGCGGATAACAGGAATGCACGATCACTGCCGCTTTCTATCCACTGAAAGTACTCTGTAGAGGGGGAAAATAAGAGGGGTGAGCAACCACACGCTCAGTAAGGCAATTATGCAAGTAAGTAGATGTGACGACTTCAGTCCGTGACTTACCAAAAACAACTACTAATTTTTCGCTTTTTACTTTACTTACCTTTCTCTCTTCGACAGTTAGGCTGTGATTTGATATTAGTCACCCACTCACATTCATTCACAATATACATAGAACTTGGTATTCTTTTTGATAACATAAACTGTTATACAATACTTGTACATATACATCTGGTCTGTACAATAGTTTACATAACTATGCTTATATATTGTTCAGTACAAAATGTTCGACTGTGTATACCTCTTGTAAGATGGATAGGCAGCGGATACAATGAATGTTGTACCTTAGTCGGACTCAATCTACTACGGATGATCTGTAGAGAGTGGAAAATAAAAGGGGATGAGCAACCAACGCGCTCAGTAAGGAAATCGGGCAAGCAAGTAGATAACCGCACTATCTACTGAAAATAAGGCTTTACCTTTCCTTCTCTCATCTCAAATGATGTATCAAAATGATATAATAATAGTACAGATTCAATTCCATGTACTTAAAAACATGCTGAGTTATCAAATATAGGCATTCATACAAAACAGTGCATCTTTATAAAATTTGGAATGCCTTTATCTCAATCATGTCATTTACATTTAAATCACAGTAAATATGGCATTTCACAACACAACACAAACTAGTTTTCGACCTATCTCCCTAAGGTCCAACCGTATCATGAAAACAAGTGATATATCATGAGAGACTCAGTGGCTAAATGCAATACTCTTTTGGACTATTGCCATATCCTATAATGTGAAATCTCAGGCAACACAGATCTTGGTGTGTGGGTATCACTGCTGTAACGGGAGGGGGGTCAGTCCATCACAACCGCCAGCTGTAAACTCAACTCCACCACACCGTACAGTGTAGTCCAAGCCACGCGCACGGTACAACATACACCCATGGACTCTCTCCTCATGGTCGGGTTGCCTGCCATAGGTCTTAGTCCTCACACCATAGAAACACATTATAATCAGGGTGCTTGCCATAAGTCTTAGAACTCATACTATGGAATAAATACCACGTCTCTAAATCCACGTGTGAACATCTCAACAGTGTGACACTCAGTCTACATGGAGGAAATCATCACGGTTTTCTCTTTAACATGTTTTGTATATCATATAATAACTACAGTACGCGTCTTGAGTGTGACTCACAATCAACACTCCACCTCTTAAACACTGTGTCTGCTTCTCAAAATATTTAACACTAGTGTGAGTAACCTCTAGCACTAGGTCATGCATAATTCTCTTTTCAAATCAAGTACGAGTTATTACTCAAGTACTATATCATGTATAAATCATGAAAACTGAGTACGAGCAATGCTCCCAGTACTCTATCATATAAAACTGAGTATGAGCAAAGCTCCCAATACTCTATATGCATCAATCACAAACTGAGTATGAGCTATGCTCCTAGTACTCTCACATGCATAAAATCGCATTTAAACTTAGTACGAGTAAACACTCTAGTACTATATGATGCATATCACAAAATATAGTGCGAGTATTCTCTAGCAATTATGGTTTTCACACAAAACCAAATAGATGGCATATTCAAATCACAATTCACTCATTTCAAATCAAATTAGCACTTGAATGTGCTGTTTTCGTATATACATGAAAACATTAGTCATTCTATCATGCAGCTCATGAATGAAGGGTTACGACATGCGTCTCAAGCTTTTTATCCTATTTTTGGATAAAATGACACTTCATCTCATTAATCCTTAGCACGCACAACATGCCTATTTTAGGGAATTTATATAGAGTATAATATCGAAACTCTATTTAAAATACGTGTAGCCATCTCTAGCTACTCACGAAATTCTCTTACCTCGGATCACGTCAAGTGACCACTCTTCCTCGATTCTGCTTACTCTTGCAGTACGATCAGCTTCCACAATGATTTTCGAAGCTGTTACAATTATTGGCATTAGTATATCTCTATATACTCATTTCATTTGCCAAATCTCTACACTCTACATAAATTTCATAAACTTCTCTCAATAAGGTGTAAATCACATTTTCACATAACTTTCTTCATTTGTCCTTATTTCCCATTTACGCATTTCATAAGATTAACTCATAATCTTTCATACATGCATATTTCATCATTAAATCAATGTTAATACCATTTCCTCATCACTTTCTTATTTTCCCACCAATAACTAGGTCATGGTATTTTTCATTATCCTTTTATTTCCAATAAGTTATATGTATACCAATACACTTATCAATACACCTAGTTTAACATATATTAACTTGGTGCATTAAATCTTACCTAGTTGAACTTTCCATCCTTTTTCACCAAAATGCTAAAATCCTTTTTGCTCCTTCAACTCTTGATTTCAATATCTTATTTTCAATTATGTTGTTCTCCTCTTTGCCAAAAACAACTTTGCTCACTTATATCTCACTCAAAACTGATCACAACTGAAGTTTTCTAGTGTTTCTTGGCTAGGTTTAGGTTTGTTTCTCAAATGGAATAGTAACTCTCAGGAAAATGAAGTGCAGAAGCCCAGTATTTATAGAACTGTCTTGATGAGATCGCTCTGCTACCCTAGGAGATCGATCTGCTCTGCATTTTTCCACTTGAAACCGACCTTTCGGACCCTAGGAGATCAATCTGCTCTTGCATGAGATCGATCTATTACAACACAGAACCTTAAGGAGATCGATATGCACTTTCATGAAATCGACCTGTTGTAAGTCAGTAGCTTAAGAAAATCGATCTGACCCTTCAAAGATCGATTCCTTTAACACAAAATGTTTAGCAGATCGATCTGGCCCCAATGGAAATCGATCTGACTTGTTCCATCACTCAAATTAGAGCATTTTTGGCTCTTTAAGATCGATCTCTCATTCATATTTTCTAGATTTTACTCAGTTTTCTACAGTAACTCACACTAGACTTCATAGATTTTGCTGCCATAGTCATTTTCTCTTCTATCCATCTTTAAGGCTTGAAAATGAGATCCATTCATACTGTATATATATGAAAACTTGTTTGTATTCTTTGTATAACCAAAGGTTTGCAATATATCACCAAATGGAAGTACAAAACTCATTCCATTTTACTTAACTACTCAAAACTTAAGATATTCCCGTTTTACTCCTGGAAATATCCCTCTTACACTTGTTCTATACTTATAAACTTTTATGTATTCATTCCATACACATTTACAAAATTCAAATATTCATTCCTCATAATTTACATTAAATGTGACTTGCTCGTACATCACAAGTCATAAAGGTTACATTTCAAACTTTCGGGTCTTACAATCCTCCCCTCCTTAAAAGAATTCGGTCCTCCAAATTAGATCTAAGTTAGTCTTTAAACAATTGGGGATATTTCTCTTGCATCAGACTCTCTTGCTCCCAACTAGCTTCTTCTGAAGTGTGGTGTTGCCAGAGAATCTTCACTAACCCGATAGTCTTATTCCTCAAGACTTTCTCCTTTCTATCCAGTATCCGTATCGATTTCTCTACATAAGTCAAATCATCTTTGAGCTCCAATGGCTCATACCAAATCACATGATTTAGATCTGGATGATACTTCCTCAACATCGAAATGTGGAAGACATTATGCACTCCCGATAAATTCGGTGGCAATGCCAATCTATATGCCTTATCTCTCACTCTGTCCAGTATCTCAAAGGGTCCAATGTAGCGAGGACCCAACTTACCTCTATTCCCAATTCTTGCTATACCCTTCGAAGGAGAAACCTTCAGAAATACTGACTCACCAACTACGAACTCAAGTGGCCTACGTCTCTTGTCAGCATAACTCTTTTGTCTACTCTGAGCTGTCCTCAATCTCTGAACAATCAATTGGACATCCTCAGAGGCTTGTGTAACCAAATCAGGAGCAAAAATCTTACGATCACCCACTTCTTCCCATCCGATAGGGGAACAACATCTACGACTATACAAAGCCTCATACGGTGTCATCCTGATACTCGCATGATAACTGTTGTTGTAGGAAAACTCAGTTAGTGGCAAATGATCATCCCAAGAGCCTCTAAAATCTAGCACACACACTCTCAACATATCCTCTAGGGTCTGTATAGTCCTCTATGACTGACCATCTATCTGAGGATTGTAAGCAATGCTCAATCTCAACTGGGTTCCAATGGCTTCCTGAAAATGTTCCCAAAAGTGGGAAGTGAAGCGGGAATCCCTATCAGAGACAATGCTCACTGGAATACCATGCAACCTTACTACCTCGCGTACATACAGTTCTGCCAATGCACCTAGAGTATCGGTAGCTCTCATAGCTAGAAAGTGGGCTGACTTCGTCAGTCTATTAACTATCACCCATATAGCATCTGATTCCTCCGGGTCCTCAGTAAACCCATGACGAAGTCCATGGTGATATGCTCTCATTTCCATGTCAGTATAGGTAGAGGCTATAATGACCCTGTAGGTTTCTGATAGTCTACCTTTACTTGCTGACATATAAGACATTTAGCCACAAAATCCGCAACATCCTTCTTCATACCTGACTACCAGTACACCTTTCAGAGATTCTGATACATCTTATTACTCCCTGGATGAAGCGTGTACCTCGACGAATGAGCTTCCATCAATATCACTTTCCTGAGCTCTGGGTCCTCGAGAACACATAATCTACCTCTAAACCTCAGGAGTCCATATGAACTTATCTCAAAGTCAGTCACTGTGCCCTTTTGTATTTGACCTCTCATGCTAATACAATACGGATCAGTCTGCTGAGCCACTCTGATCTTCTCCAACAGATCTGGCTCCAAGCGTAGACTAGCAATCACATAGTCTGTATCCATGTCAGAAGGCACAACTCCTAAACTGAGGCTAGCAAATTGCTCTAGCAACTCATGTTCCCTTACCATCATATATGATACCATCCCAAGGCTCTTTCTGCTCAAAGCATCGATTACAATATTAGCCTTACTCAGATGATAAAGTATCTCATAATCATAATCCTTTAGAAGCTCTAGCCATCTTCTTTGTCTCATGTTCAGCTCTTTCTATGAGAACAAGGTACTTGAAGCTCTTGTGGTCGGTAAATATCTGAAACTTCTCACCATACAAGTAGTGGCGCCATACCTTTAACGCAAACACTACTGCTGCCAACTCTAAATCGTGGGTCGGATAGTTCTTCTCGTGGTCCTTCAGCTGTCTGGATCCATAAGCAACTACCTTCCCATCCTATATCAATACACAGCCCAGTCCCTGATGCGAAGTATCAGTATATACTGAAAATCCTCCTGAGCTGGTCGGGATAGTGAGAATATGAGTAGTAGTCAATCGACCCTTCAACTTCTAAAAACTCTTCTCACAGTCCTCATTCCACACAAAAGCTATACTCTTCTGAGTGAGACGTGTCAATGGAGTAGCTAACTTTGAAAATCCCTCCACGAATCTTCGATAGTATCCTGCTAAACCCAAGCCTGATCTCAATGACTGTCCTCGATTGTTCCCACTGAACTACAGCCTCAATCTTGGATGGATCAACTAATACACCATCCTTCAACACTACATGTCCCAAAAACGAGATCTATGACAACCAAAAATCACACTTGTTGAGTTTAGAATATAGCTTATGCTCTCGTAAAGTCTGGAATACAATTCTGAGGTGCTCCTCACGCTCTTCCTCAGATTTAGAATATACCAAAATGTCATCTATATAGACGATAACAAATTGATCTAAATATGCTTGAACACATCGTTAATCATAGACACGAAAGCTGTCGGAGTATTCGTCAATTCGAATGGCATAACTAAGAACTCATAATAGCCATATAGGGTCCTAAATGGTGTCTTGGGTACATCTCCACTCCTTACTCTTAGTTGATGATACCCAAAGCTCAAATCGATCTTGGAAAAGACCTAAGCTCCCTGGAGTTGATTGAACAAATCATCAATTAGTGGAAGGGAATATCTATTCTTGATGGTTGCCATATTCAACAATTTGTAATCAATACATAATCGAACGCTTCCATCCTTCTTCCTTACAAACAAAACCAAGCTCCCTAAGACGAAACACTCAGTCTAATGAAACCCCTGTCCAACAGCTCCTATAACTGTCTCTTGAGCTCCTCTAGCTCAACTAAGGCCATGCGATACAGTGGTTTTAATATAGGTTCAGTACCAGGCACCAAATCTATACAGAACTCCATCTCTCTTTCTGGTGGCAACCCTGGCAATTTATCCGGAAAGACATCTGGGAATTCACTAACCACATGAGTGTCTGCTAACTCCGGATGTACCTTATCTGTATCAACCACGTACGCAATAAAACCTTCAATATATTCATTCCTCAGTCAGCATAATACCTTATAAATCATAAGTCATAATTATTACTTTCATTTCTTTGCATCCAATTTTACAACATACTTTTTAGGGTTAGGAAACATAACTGTCTTAGCATAACAATCTAAAACAGCATGGTTTGCAGATAACCAATCCATTCTTAATATTACATCAAAGTCACTCATACTTAACAGTATTAGATTGGCTGTCATATTCTTTTCCCCTACTCTTAACTTACAACCATTTAACACATACTTCACTAGCTGACTATTATCCATAGGCGTACTAATCAACATCATCTTACACAAAGGTGTACACTCTACATGTTTTTCTATCTTACATGCAAATGAAGGCGATACAAATGAATGTGTGGCACCATGATCAATTAACACATGTGCTTCTAAATCATAAATTAGGATGTTACCTCTAATCACATCCGACGAAGCATCAGTTGTCCCTTGGTCCAAGGTATGTACTCACCCTTGTCCTATAACTTGCTTCCCCTTCTCTTCTATCGTTGCTCTCCTTCACTGAGCAAACGTATCACCTGGAGCTTTCTAGGGCTCATTGCCCTTCTGTGTGGCAGTCTCAACCATCTCTGGGAAAACTCTAGTAATATGCCCTGGTTTTCCACATCGAAAACACATAATAGGACTCATCGGACAAGGTCTACCACCATGGTATCTACCACATCTACTGCACTGATCAGTAGTAGGCCTTGGTCCTCTAATCATAATGCCCTTCACCGAAGCTATAGCCGGGTATGTAGGAAATCTCATAATCTTTTCCTGTACTTCCTCGATCTTTGGTCTCTTACCGAAGAGTCTCCTCCCTCCTCGATATCTGAAACCTCGAGCATTATCACTTATCGACCTCTTTCTATCTCTGTCTCTACCTTTTTCGACTGATCTGAACTCTGAGACATTTCTCTCATAATCTTGTTCACAGAGTTGCGCCCTGCGTACAGCCTCATCATAGGTAGAAATGTCGAATGGAACCAGTTTAGACCGCAATACTGGTCTCAGTCCATCGATAAACCTACAGACCTTCCTAGTCTCGCTGTACATGGTATCGGGGTCATACCTTCCCAAGGCCAAAAATCTAGTCTTATACTCATCCATTGAAAGACTCCCCTGGCTCAACCCCAAGAACTCAGCCTGCAGCATCCGTTGTATTTTATCTAGAACAAACTGCCTCCTGAAGGCATCCAAAAACATCTCCTAACTAATCTCAGCATGTCAGGCTCTCAATATAGGCCTAGTGGACTTCCACCAATGCTCTCCTGTTCCCTTCAGTAGGAATGCAGCAAATGCAACCCTCTCTAAAGTCGTACACTCAAAGAATCCGCACAACTTTTCCATCTCTCCAATCCACTCCTCAACAACCACTGGGTCCTTGACCCCACGAAAAGATGGTGGTCCAAGCTTCTGGAATTGTCGCAATCTATCTAACTCACACCCGTATCCTAATCCACTACTCTCCTAAACTGATGGGGGTGTAGGAGTATTTACAGCCTATGGCATCTCAAGTGCAGGCTGTACAGGTGTGTCAGGTGCAACTACCTCTCCTGTCGCAGTCTCTGCATCCTATCCCTGTCTACCTGGCCTAATCTGTGCTAGTATCTTCACTATCATCTCTAAGCTACGCTCAATCCCTGTGAAGCATGCCTCTGTAGTCTCTAGCACCTCATTAGTACCCATATTCTCATCTCGAGTCTCTGGCCTACCTTTACGGCCTCGAGCCCTACCTCTTGCCCCTCTACCACAGTTGGTATTAGCCATATAGACAAAATTCCTGCATTCACAATCATTAATTAGTCTGATTCCCATCTTGTATACACAATTGTAACTGAACAAAGCATAATACTATGGGGATGTACACTTTTCTAAACTAATACCGACTCACATCCGACCAACTACGCTCTGATACCATTATGTCACGACCTCAGTCCGTGACTTACCAAAAACCACTACTAATTTTTCGATTTTTACTTTACTTACCTTTCTCTCTTCGACAGTTGGCTTGTGATTCGATATTAGTCACCCACTCACATTCATTCACAATATACATAGAACTTGGTATTATTTTCGATAACATAAACTGTTATACAATATTTGTACATATACATCCCGTCTGTACAATAGTTTACATAACTGCGCTTATACATTGTTCAATACAAAATGTTAGAGTGTGTATACCTCTCGTAAGATGGATAGGCAGCAGATACAATGAATGCTATACCTCAGTCAGACTCAATCTACTGCAGATGATCTATAGAGAGTATAAAATAAATGGGGATGAGCAAACACCACACTCAGTAAGGAAAACAGGCAAGCAAGTAGACAACCGCACTATCTACTGAAAATAAGGCTTTGCCTTTCCTTTTCTCATCTTAAAGCATGTATCAAAATGATATAATAATAGTACAGATTCAATTCCATGTACTTAAAAACATGTTGAGTTATCAAATGTAGGCATTCATGCAAAACAGTGCATCTTTATAAAATTTGGAATGCCTTTATCTCAATCATGCCATTTACATTGAAATCACAGTAAATATGACATTTCACAATACAACACATACCGATTTCTGACCTATCTCTCTCAGGTCTAACCGTATCATGAAAACAAGTGATATATCATGCGAGACTCAGTGGCTAAATGCAATACTCTCCTAAACTATGGCCATATCCTATAAAGTGAAATCATAGGCAACACAGATCTCGGTGTGCGGGTATCACTGCTGTAACTGGAGGGGAGGTCAGTCCATCACAACCGCCAACTATAAACTCGTCAACTCCATAACTCCACCACATAGTACAGTGTACTTCATACCACTCACACGGTTCAACGTACACCCGTGGACCCTCTCCTCATGATTGGGATGCCTGCCATAGGTCTTAGTCCTCACACCATAGAAACACATCACAGTCGGGGTGCTTGCCATAAGTCTTAGCCCTCAAACTATGGAATAAATGCCACGTCACTAAATCCATGTGCGAACATCTCAACAGTGTGACCCTCAATTTACACAGAGGAAATCGTCACGATTTTTTCTCTTTAACATGTTTTGTATATCACATAGTAACTACAGTGCGCGTCTTGAGTGTGACTCACAATCAACACTCCGCCTCTTAAACACTGTGTATGCATCTCAAAATATTCAACACTGGTGTGAGTAACCTCTAGCACTAGGTCATGCATAATTCTCTTTTCTAATCAAGTACGAGTTATTACTCAAGTACTATATCAAGTATAAATCATGAAAACTAAGTACGAGCAATGCTCCCAGTACTCTATCATATAAAACTGAGTATGAGCAAAGCTCCCAATACTCTATATGCATCAATCACAAACTGGGTACGAGCTATGCTCTCAGTACTCTCACATGCATAAAATCGCATTTAAACTTAGTACGAGTAAACACTCCACTACTATATGATGCATATCTCAAAATATAGTGCGAGTATTCTCTAACACTTATGGTTTTCACACAAAACCAGACATATGGCTTATTCAAATCACAATTCACTCATTTCAAATCAAATTAGCACTTAAATGTGCTGTTTTCGTATATACATGAAAACATTAGCCATTCTATCATGCAGCTCATGAATAAAGGGTTACAACATGCTTCTCAGGCTTTTTATCCTATTTTTGGATAAAATTAGACTTCATTGCATTAATCCTTAGCACACACAACATGCCTATTTCAGGGAATTCATATAGAGTATAATATCGAAACTCTATTTAAAATACGTGTAGCCATCTCTAGCTACTCACGAAATTTCCTTACCTCGGATCACGTCAAGTGACATCTCTTCCTCGGTTCTGCTCAGTCTTGCAGTCTGATCAGCTTCCATGATGATTTTCGAAGCTGTTACAATTATTGGCGTTAGTGTATCTCTATATACTCATTTCATTTGCCAAATCTATACACTCCACATAAAATTCATAAACTTCTCCTAATATGGTGTAAAATCACATTTTCACATAACTTTCTTTATTTCTCCTTATTTCCCATTTATGCATTTCATAAGATTAACTCATAATCTTCCATACATGCATATTTCATCATTAAATCAATGTTAATACCATTTCCTCATCACTTTCTCATTTTCCCACCAATAACTAGGTCATGGTGATTTTTCATTATCCTTTCATTTCCAATAGGTTATATATATATATATATATATATATATATATATATACCAATAAACTTATCATACACCTAGTTTAACATATATTAACTTGCTGCATTAAATCTTACCTAGTTGAACTTTCATTCCTTTTTCACCAAAATGGTAAAATCCTTCTTGCTCTTTCAACTCTTGATTTCAATCTCTTATTTTCAAGTATGTTGTTCTCCTCTCTGTTAAAAACAACTTTGCTCACTTATATCTCACTCAAAACTGATCACAACTGAAGTTTTCTAGTGTTTCTTGGCTAGGTTTAGGTTTGTTTCTCAAATGGAATCGTAACTCTTGGGAAAATGAATTGCAGAAGCCCAGATTTTATAGAACTGTCTTGATGATATTGATCTGCTACCCTAACAGATCGATCTGCTATGCATTTTTCCTCTTGAAACCGACCTTTCAGACACAGGCGATCGATCTGCTCTTGCATGAGATCGATCTGTTGCAACACAAAACCTTAAGGAGATCGATCTACTCTTTCATGAGATCTATCTGTTGCAAGTCAGTAGCTTAAAAAAATCGATCTGAATCTTCAAAGATCGATTCCTTCAACCCAGAATGTTTAGCAGATCGATCTGGCGCCAATGGAGATCAATCTGACCTGTTCCATCGCTCAAATAAGATCATTTTTGCTCTTTAAGATAAATCTCTCATCCCATGAGATCGATCTCTCATTCATATTTTCTAGATTTTACTGCAATTTTCTTTAGTAACTTACACTAGACTTCATAAATTTTGCTGCCATAGTCATTTTCTCATCCATCCATCTTTAAGGCTTGAAAATGACATCCATTCATACTTTATATATATATATATATATTAAAACTTGTGTGTATTCTTTGTATAGCCAAAGGTATACAATATATCATCAAATGTAAGTACAAAACTCATTCAATTTTACTTAACTACTCAAAACTTAAGATATTCCTATTTCACTCCTGGCAATATCCCTCTTACACTTGTTCTATACTTATAAACTTGCATGTATTCATTCCATACACATTTACAAACTTCAAACATCCATTCCTCATAATTTACATTAAATGTGACTTGCTCATACATTACAAGTCATAAAGGTTACATGACAAACTTTCGGGTCTTACAGTACATCAATAGCATCTCCTGTAAAATCATAAAATGCATGAGTTAAATCAAAATTATGCATTTACAATTAAAGCATGGATAACCTCTTCATGCTAAAACATTTCATTGCATGAATTATAAACACGTATGAAAAGTGCTTCATGCTGAGTTTCCACAAAACCTTAGAAAACACTTATTTCATTTAAAAAATCCACATCCATCACACTCATCAGGACTAAATGTAAGACCCAATTTTTATCGTATTTTCTTATGATTCACACATTGTATGGATATTTTTGTATGTTAATGGAATCATACGACGAATGATTTTGATCATATAAATATGAATGAAGTAGCCGAACGTACATAAAATTCGAAAACGGACAGTTAAGGAATTTCAAATTAAATTTATGAGATTTGATTTATCCAGACAGGGATACGAAATTTAAATGAGAAATTATAGTGGGTTCAAGAAGGAAAGTCGGCCTAAATTGGTCCCGAACATGTAGAAGGGTAAAACAGTTAAAAGACCAAAATTCGGTATAAATTCGATAAGAAAATTTCATTAAAATATGGATTTAAGAAATCTTGATAATTAAAAGAAAAATTATGGAATTCTGAGTCTAATTGACCAAGATTTGGCCGGGACAATATCCCGAAAATACAGAGGAAAATACATCGAAAAAGGGTTAAAATAAAATAAATGAATTAAATAAATTAATCTAAATAAAATATAGTTTTTGTTGATATTTTGAGATTTTTTATAATATTTTAATGATTAAAATAATAATAAAATAAATTATAAATATATATAAAAAAAGAAACTGAAATCTGAAAACGAAATAGAAGGAAACAGTGAAGCCAAACGGAGTCCGCGCGTTCACGAAGCCCGACGACAATCCGATGACCGATGAGGCCAGGTGAGGGCCGAAGAAGGAAGAAGAGCTTCAGGTGACTTTGCGGGTATTGGCGACGCACCGTATCAACTCCGTAGTCAGATGAACGGAGGAGGAAAAGTCGACGGGAAAAAGGGACTCGATTCTGGCGATCCACGACAGCTGGGTGTGATCGGAGGGTACCAGCATGATCGGGAGGACGAGTTTGTTCTGTTAGTACCTGATTCATCCGGTGAAATGGTCAAAAATGATCGACGGCGGTGAGGGCCCTAAAACGGCACCGTTTTCGCCGAGAGGAAAGGGGAAGGAAAAAGGAAGGAAAAGGGAAGGCAAAGAAAAGAAAAGAAAAAGAAAGAAAGGGGAAAAGGAAAGAAATTTTGTTGGGTATGTCTCAAGATTCGGGTAAGTTGATCGATGGCCAAGATTGACCTACGGGTAAATTTTGGAAATTAATTTAATATTATATTTAATGGAAAATAACCCAGATTAATCTAATTGTGCAGTTCTACGACAAAGCCCGAACGAGAGCCGATTGAGCTCCAATTTTTGTACCCCGCATAGTATTGGGTAATTACACTTTAATTACGGCAATTTGAGTCCTTAATGCAGAGTTAAGATTATTTTACGGATTTTACGGATTAATTCTGCATAAAATGAATTGTATTCATAATTTTAACGTAATTATCGTAAATAGTATATGAGCTATCCAATGAGTTTGGAACAAAGCCCGATGAGTATTGGTAAGACAAATAAGCCCAATAGACCAGAAGAAGGGATTTAATAAGTGGAAACAGGCTGAAAAAGGGGTCGAGGCCCATTAAGGTGCAATCGAGCCCAATAAAGTAAAATGATCCCAATGTTTTAGATTCGATCAGTAAGAGTGAAATACTAATAAGTATATTAGAACTGACCCAATACGCGGTTATATGCAGCTCCGTAGATTTGGTTTGGAGCAAATTGGATTGAGAGACCAGGTACGATCGAGATGGGATAAGCTCGTGCGTGATTCTAGGTAAGGTAATTTTATAGACTCTTAGAGGTAGCTTTAGACAATTTCAACTGCATTCACATTCTCTTAAATAGTCTGAAGGGTCAAGATTTCAGATAAAAATTTGTGGTGCCCGAATGGGTAAATGACCAAAATACCCTTGTGAAGGGTAAAATTTTCAAAATTAGGAAAACTTGGGAGAAGCAAGAACAAGAGGTTCCTGCTTGTTTTTGAGGTGTTTTGACATGTGCATGGGTAGGCACGCTAACTTTTAAATAAAAATGCACAGCATTGCATATTTTCAACAATGTCATTTCTTTTGGAATTTGTTTTGAGATAACAAAGCCGCCTACAGGATTTTATTGGAAAAATGCACAGCCTAGAGATTAGCTCACACGAGTTTTGATTTATGTGATGCATGCATTAGTGTTAAAGCAGGGGCTCGCACTAGGGTTTTCATGTATTGGTGCATGAGTCTATCTCGTACCAGATTTTCATATGATTTTCGTGACAAGGTGCAGGAGTCTAACTCGCACCAGATTTTTACTTGATTTTTATGACAAAGTGCTGGAGCCTAGCTCGAACAAGTTTTAAATGATTTTGACAGAGTCTTGAAGCTTAGCTCAAACTAGATCTTATGATATTTTATAAAATGCGTGATGAAGCTTGGCTCACACGAGATTTTCCTTGATTTTATGAGAGTGCTAGAGCATCGCTCGCATTGATTTTATGAGACATGTGATGAGCTGTGCTTGGAGCATCGGGTAGATTGTGTGTCACACCGATTTAATAGGGTCGGACGTGCGTTTTGAGATATGGCACGGTGATTGATGTGAGATATGGGTCCACGGAGTACGTTGTACTGTGCAAGTCGCATGAAGTACGCTGTACCATGATGTGATTGATTATCTGGCATCTTCGGATATGAGTGGCATCTTCAGATGTGAGTGATCGGGTAAGACCGACGGGATGGACTGACCTACCTCTCGGGGTGATTCCCGATAGTGGTGAGACCCCGCATACAGGATCCGTGTAGCAGTGGGATCACGAGGATATGGCCATAGTCCTAGTTATTTGCCCGAGATATATATATATTGCATAATGTCGCATGTTATTACTTGATGTTTTTGAGAATCATGTTTTGTGGACTTTTATGTGAGTCTAGATCACCCGAGGGAGGGGTTGGATCCTGACTAAGATATAATTTTGATGAGAATGAAACTGGGTTTTATACTGAAACTTTCATGAAGTTATTTTTCCTGCTATTTTAAACCCATGCGTGATGTAAACTGGTTTTACATGACATTCATTTGTGTGGCATATGGGTATGCGTGAACGTTTATTTACAAATTATGTGGAGAAAGGGAGGTTTACGCATGGCACCACGTTCATGTAAGTTGTATTGTTACCTACTTTTTCGTAGGATTGCCTTACAAAGCTTGATGTGCTCACCCTTTTCATTTTTCCTACACAGATTTCTTTCAGTAGACTTTGAGACGACTGAGTACTGAATTTCTGATATCCGTCGCTACCTATCATTTTGAGGTATATACACTTTTACATATTGTATCTGAATAAGAATAGCACAACAATATGTTTGTAGTAACTTTCGGGGATGTATAGAAATTGTAAACACTTGTAAATGAATGGTGAGACTGGCATTCACGTATAGCCCAATAGTTAGTGGAGTGTAGTCACGATCAGAGGACAGGTTAGTATGAAAGAAAAAGTGAAAAGTTTATTACGAATTTTGAGTAGTTGGGGTCGTGACAATTGGTGGTATCAAAGTGAAATTGGTCTGACGTGTATCAGTGTCAGTAATTAGGAAATTACACCTTTGTGTTACTGTGCTTGGTTAGATATAATCATGTGTATTAAGATGGGTTTTAACTAAGAAATGGTTGTGAATGCAGTAATATAGGCATTATGCTTGTTACCAGACGCGGTAGAGGAGGTCGAGCATGAGGTAGAGGCCGTAGAGGTAGGCTTGAGCCTACTAGTCATGTTGAGTCGACCCATGAGACCCATGAGGAGGTTGAGGTGGAGACTGATGTTGAGCATACTCCACAGGGTCCTATAAAGAGACTAGACAGTATTGAGACACGCTTCTTGAGGATGGAGTGGAGTGTAGAAAATATTTTGGAGTTGTTTACTCAGTCTATGCAGGTAGTTGAGGATAGGCAGGGTAAAGCCTGAACAGATGCGTCAGACTATAGAGATTCCCACACCCCTCTGGTATTTAACGAAGTAAAGAAGCCAATAGTTACTGAGGACTGGGTGAATGAGATAGCGAATTGTATGGATTCTTTCGGTGTATGTCGATTGAGAAAGTGACTTTTAAATAAGTTTATGTTCAAGGGCGAGGCAGAGCTTTGGTAGAAATCCGCTCGACCCATTTTAAGAGTTAGACATCTAGGACTAATATGGGAGATAATTTTGGATGCATTCCAGGTAAAGTATATCTTGAATACTGCTCAGAGGAAGTTACAGATGAATTTATGAGTTTAGTTCAGGGAAACCAAATCTATTGATGAGTATGAATCTCATATTACATCCTAAGGCAGGTATGAATCGATATTGTGGACAGCGAACGTCGGGAGGTTCGAAAGTTCATGGAAGGACTCAGATCATCTATCAATTGGCCCGTTAGATATCACTATATAAGATGAGGCAGTGCGCAGATCACAGTGCGTGAATAAAATTAGGAATTGCATGCCTCTGAATTTGAGAAAGGAAATAAGGGCCGAAATAGAGACAAAAAGGAAATAGTGGATAACAGAGATGTCGAAGCAGGAAAGAGGTAGTTTGGTAGGAAATTTAGAGTTAGTGAGTTATGGGGTAAGATGATAGGTAAGCCTCAGTGTATCCAGTTTCAGCGCTTACACAAATATTGTGATTGGAGGACCCTGACCTGATAATAGGCAGTGTTGGTTGTGTGGTAGTTACCACGGAAATAGGCGGTTGAATGAGGGCGAGTGTATGCCTTGGACCAGGACACTATTGATGCTTTATTTGATGTGGTGTAAGGTACGATCTTGATTATTAATATTGAAGAAATTATTTTAATTGATCCTAGTACTACACATTTATTCATATCGTCGTCATTTGCATATAAGTTAGTGAAATATGTGAAGCCTATATCACTAGCCGAAATGCTGATAGTTAGCACCCCAATGAAGGATAGTCTGCTAATTAAATATGTCGATAGAGATTGTAAGTTGAAAGTGGGGGAAAGGAACATGCAGACCAATTTTATTCTATGAAATATGAGTGTTTTGATGTAATATGGGGAATAAATTGATAGGCAACAAACTATTTTGTTGAAATTGCTATTCTAAGATAGCGATGTTTCACCCTAGAAAAGTGTACAGTAAGTTTTAACAAGTAATGAAAGAGTTCTGTTATAGTTGATATACGAAATGAGATAAGCTTTAAGATGTGATAGATCCTGAATATATGATATATTGGAATAAGAGGCGTATGCAAGGATAAGGGGGGATATATCTACAACCAGTCCATGTGGTCAAGTTTGAGGGTTAATAAAGGTTTTTCAAAATACCTCCCCACCTGAAAACTTGACAGTGTCTAGAAGTACATAAAACCTATAAATTGAAATCGACAGTCGTAATATATACATTCAAAATTAGGGTACCTTTACTTGTACGATAAAGAAATATAGAATTTGATTAATCATGAAGGTTTAAAAATTAAAATTTTATAAAAGCCGTTAATATAAGAAATAGGAAATGACGCGGGTTAGTATCCTGAACAGAAGTGATTTCGAAATGACATTATACATTTGTGTGTACATAGGTCAAGGATATGGGTGGTTGAAATATTTAGTGGAACTCAACTACGATGAGGTTCTTTTCTCATACTAACATTTGTTCTGTGGTAGTGAGCCTAAGAGTTGAAAACTAGACTTGATTTATCGAAACGAACAGGATCAGCTTAAGAATAAGTATTTCGTTCTACTATTGATTATCCATGGATTAACTGCGAAGAGCACAAATTTTTTCTAGATCGATTGGAAGTCTGGGTTTTATCCGTTGAGAATTTGGAATGTGGATGTGCCCAAGACAATTCTTTGTACTCTTTAGGGCATTGATGAATGAGGTATTTAAACTTTACCTAGACCGATTTGTTATCATCATTATTGATGATATTTTGGGTGTATTTAAAGTTCAGGGAAAATCATAAGCAACAATTGGAAATTGTTTTTACAGATGATTTGTTGAGAGTTCTCGAAATGGACTACTTTGTTGACATGTTTAACTTAGAAAAAGTTGTATTTGAATGGGATGATAGACGTGACAGGAGTTTTGGTGTATTGAAGTATGAATGGACCCCCGCTTTTATTCTCACCATACCCAATAGATTAAGAGGTTTCTCAGGGTATATGGATGTCTTGATACCAAGATTGGGCTGTGTGTTGAAGAAAAATGAGATGATAGTCACGTATGGATCCAGACAGTTCAAGGACCATGAAAAGACTATCTGGCCCATGATTTAAAGTTGGTAGCCATAGAAATGCACTGAGGGTATGGCTACATTACTTTTACGGTGAGAAATTTCAGGTATGCACTGATCATAAAAGTCTCAAGTATCTATTTTCATAAAAGAAATGAACATGAAATAACAAAGAGGGTTTGAGCTGCTAAAGGATTATGATTGTGAGATATTGTACCACCCAGGAAATGGCTAAAATAGTGGCTGATGCTTTGAGCAGAAAGAGCCTCAAGATGGTAATGGTCAGGGAGTGTGAGCTGTAAAGCAGTTTGTGAGCCTCAGTAGTGATGTGATCCATTCTGATGATGGCAATGATTATGTGACAGCTAGCCTGATGTTAGAACTAGATTTGGTTGACCGAATTTGACAGGCTTAGCGTGATGATCGACCGGGTATCGATAGTGTTAGTCAGATTTAGATGGGTATCGTGACAGAGTTCACAGTGAGTGATGATGACTTACTGAGGTTTGGAGGTATAATAATGGCTCCCAAGGACCAAAGCTGTTGAGATTGTTAATGACATGAAGCTCACTATTTGTGATATACAGTACATTTGCTGAGCAATAAAATATATCAGAATTTTCGAAAAAGGGTATTGGTGGTCAGGCATGAGAGAGATATCAGAGAGTTATGGCGAAGTGTCTCGTATGTCAGTAGATTAAGGTAGAGCACTAGAAGTCTGCAGGATTATTGCAGCCTCTACCAATTCTGACATGGAAGTGGGAGTAGGTTACCATGGATTTTGTGACAGGTTACAGAGGACCGTAGGAATCACGAGGCTATTTGAGTGATGGTCGATAGATTGATTTGCTCTACCCACTTTCTGGTTATGAAAGCCATAGATACTCTGAGTGCATGAGTAGATTTATATAAGTAAGAAGATTGTGGAACAATAGGTAGCATTCTAGGGAGTATTGTATCAGATAGGGATTCCCGCTTTACTTCCCACTTATGGGAACATGTTTCAGGAAGCCATGGGAATCCAGTTGAGTGTGAGCATAGCGTTCTGTCCTCAGATAGATGGTCAGTCAGAGAGGACTGTACGAGTTCTGAAGGATATGATGAGAACGTGTGCAATTGATATTAGAAGCTCATGGAATGATCATTTGTTATTAGCTAAATTGCCCACAGCGATAGTTATCACTTAAGTATTGACATGGCGTTGTGGGAAGCATTGTTTGGCTGTAAGGGTTACTTTTTCGAATGGATAGAAAAAAGTGGGTGACAAATAGAAATTTGCTCCCGATCTAGTATAATAAGCCTCTGAGGGTGTTCAGATGATTGTGAGAGAATGAGAACACCTCAGAATAGATAGAAAAGCTATGCTGACAAGAGATGGGGATCGTGAGGATTCATCGAGTGTGAATCAGTGTGTTTGGAAGTTTCTCTTTCTAAAGTTCTAATGACATTCGGGTATTAAACAGGAAGTAGAAGGTGTTGAGGTTTAAGATGATCTCCCTAGTTAAAGTCCTTCGGCAATATTACACTTCGGAGGAATTTAAATAGGAGCTGGAGAGTAAGAGTATCATATGTGTGAAGTATACAAAGTGGTTTCCAAACTAACTTGGTTCTAATTTGGAGGACTAAATTTATTAAGTGGGGAGATTATGTAAGACCCGATTTTTATTGTATTTCCTTATGATTCACACATTATATGGATATTGTTATATGTTAATGGAATCATAAGACGGGTGATTTTGATCATATAAATAAGAATGAAGTAGTCGAACGTACGTAAAATTCAAAAACAGACAGTTAAAGAATTTCAAATTAAATTTATGATATTTGAATTTTCTAGGCAGAGATACGAATTTTAAATCAGAAATTATAGCGGGTCCAAGAAGGAAAGTCGGCCTAAATTGGTCCTGAACATGTAGAAGGGTAAAACGGTCAAAAGACCAAAATTCGGTATAAATTCGATAAGAAATTTTCATTAAAATATGGATTTAGGAAATCTTGATAACTAAAAGAAAAATTATGGAATTTCGAGTCTAATTGACCAAGATAAAAATTTATTAAGATTTACTGAAATTTGGCTAGGACAATATCCCGAAAATACGGAGAAAAATAAATCGAAAAAGGGTTAAAATAAAATAAATAAAATAAATAAATTAATGTAAATAAAATATAGTTTTTGTTGATATTTTGGGATTTTTTATAATATTTTAATGATTAAAATAATAATAAAATAAATTATAAATATAAAAAAAAAAGAAACTGAAATCTGAAAACGAAACAGTGAAGCCGAACGAAGACTACGTGTTCACGAAGCCTGATGACGATCTGGCGACCGACGAGGCCAGGTGAGGGTCGGAGAAGGAAGAGGAGCTTCAGGTGACTTTGCAGGTACCGACGATGGGCCGTATGAACGCCAGAGCCCAGCGAACGGAGGAGGAAAAGTCGACGGGAAAAAGGGGCTCGATTCCGACGATCCACGGCAGCTGGGTGTGATCAGAGGGTATCGACGTGATCGGGAGGACGAGCCAGTTCTGTTGGTACCTGATTCATCGGGCGAAATGGCCAGAACTGACCGGCAACAATAAGGGCCACGAAACGGCACCGTTTTGGCCGAGAGGAAAGGGGAAGGAAAAAGGAAGGAAAGGAAAAGATAAGAAAAAGAAAGAAAGGGGAAAAGGAAAGAAATTTTGTCGGGGACGTCTCGAGATTCGGGTAAGTTGACCGATGGTCGAGATTGACCTACGAGTAAATTTCAGAAATTAATTTAATATTATACTTAATGGAAATAACTCGGATTAATCTAATTGTGCAGTTCTACAACAGAGCCCGAACGAGATCCGATTGAGCTCCAATTTTCGTACCCCGCATAGTATTGGATAAGTACACTTTAATTACGATAATTTGAGTCCTTAATGCAGAGTTAAGATTATTTTACGGATTTTACGGATTAATTCTACATAAAATGAATTATATTCAAAATTTTAAAGTAATTATCGTAAATAGTATACGGGCTGTCCAATAAGTTTGGAATGGAGCCCGATGAGTATTGGTAAGCCAAATGAGCCCAATAAACCCGAACACGGGATTTAATAAGTGGAAACGAACTAAAAAAGGGGTCGAGGCCCATTAAGGTGCAATCAGGCCCAATAAAGTAAAATGGGCCCAGTGTTTTATATTCGATCAGTAAGAGTGAAATACTGATAAGTATATTAGAACTGACCCAATACGTGGTTATATGCAACTCTGTAGATTTGGTTTGGAGTGAATTGGACTGAGAGACTTGGTACAGTCGAGACGGGAAAAGCTCACGCGTGATTCTAGGTAAGGGAATTTTACAGACTCTTAGAGGTAGCTCTACATAATTTCGACTGCATCTATATTCTCTTAAACAGTCAGAAGGGTCTAGATTTCAGATAAAAATTTTTGGCGCTCGAATGGGTAAATGACCAAAATACCCCTGTGAAGGATAAAATTTCCAAAATTAGGAAAAGTTGGGTGGAGCAAGAACAAGAGGTTTCTGCTTGTTTTTGAGGTGTTTTGACATGTTCATGGGTAGGCTGGCTAACTTTTAAATAAAAATGCCCAGCATTGCATATTTTCAACAATGTGGTTTCTTTTGAAAATTGTTTTGAGATAACAAAGCCGCCTATGGGATTTTATGGAAAAAAATGAGACATGCTAGAGCTTAGCTCGCACAAGTTTTGATTTGTGTGATGCATGCATTAGTGCTAGAGCAGGGGCTCGCACTAGGGTTTTACATGCATTGGTGCTGGAGTCTATCTCGCACCAGATTTTCATACGATTTTCATAACAGGGTGCTAGAGTCTAACTCGCACCAGAGTTTTACTTGATTTTTTATGACAGAGTGTTGGAGCCTAGCTCGTACTAGTTTTACATGATTTTGACAAAGTGCTGGAGCTTAGCTCGCACTAGATCTTATGAGATTTTATGAACCGCATGCTGGAGTTTGGCTCGCCTGAGATTTTCCTTGATTTTATGAGAGTGCTGGAGCATCCCTCGTACTGATTTTATGAGACATATGATGAGCCGTGCTTGTAGCGACGGGTAGGCTGTGTGTCACACCGATTTAATAGGTTCACACGTGCATTTTAAGATATGACACGGTGATTGATGTGAGATATGGGTCCACGGAGTACGTTGTACCGTGCAAGTCGCATGGAGTACAATGTACCATGCTGTAATTGATTATGTGGCATCTTCGGATGCGAGTGGCATCATTGATGCGAGTGGCATCTTCGGATGCGAGTGATTGGGTAGGATCGACGGGATGGATTGACCCACCTCCTGGGGCAGTTCCCGATAGTGGTGAGACCCCGCACACAGGATCAATGTAACAGTGGGATCACGAGGATATGGCTATAATCCTGGTTATTTGCCCGAGATATATATATATATATATTGCCTAGTCTTGCATGTTATTACTTGATGTTTTTGAGAATCATGTTTTGTGGACTTTTGTGTGAGTTTGGATCACCCGAGGGAGGGGTTGGATCCTGACTGGGACATGATTTTGATGAGAATGAAACTAGGTTTTAAACTGAAACTTGCATGAAGTTATTTTCCTTGCTATTTAAACCCATGCGTGATGTAAACTGGTTTTACATGACATTCATTTGTGTGGCATATGGGTATGCGTGAACGTTTATTTACAAATTATGTGGAGAAAGGGTGGTTTATGCATGGCACCACATTTATGTAGGCTGTATGGTTACCTATTTGTTCGTAGGATTACCTTACTAAGCTTGATGTACTCACCCCTTTCATTTTTCCTACACAGATTTCTTTCAGTAGACTTCGAGACAACTGAGTACTGCATTCCTGATATCCGCTGCTACCCATCATTTTGAGGTATATACACTTGTACATATTGTATCTGAATAAGAATAGCACAGTAATATGTTTGTAGTAACTTTTGGGGATGAATATACATTGTAAACAGTTGTAAATGAATGGTGGGACTGGTACTGACGCACAACCCAATAGTTAGTGGAGTGTAGTCACGATCAGAGGACATGTACGTATGAAAGAAAAAGCAAAAAAGTTATTGTGAATTTCAAGTAGTTGGGGTCGTGAAACTAAACCCCTCCCTCGGGTGATCCTGATCCACATAAAATCATTTATTTCCTAGCATTTTCAAAAACATTGAAAATTTCATTTTTTTCACAACAAAACCAATATCATCAATTAGGATCCAACCCCTCCCTCAAGTGGTCTAGACTCACACAAAATCCACGCAGTCTCAAGCTTTCAAAACATCAGATAGTAACATGCGAGACTAGGGAATGTATCATGGAAATAAATAGGGCTATGACCATATCCTTGTGATCCCAGGCTACACGGATCAGTTGTGCGGGGTATCACCACTATCGGGAACCACAACGGGAGGTAGGTCAAATCTAACCCGTCGGTCCAACCCGATCACTCGCATCCGAAGATGCCAAATAAATATAATATATCATAATACGGTACAATGTACTCTATGCGATTTGTATGGTACAACATACTTCGTAGACCCATGTCTCATATCAATACTCGTGCCATGTCTCAAAGTACACGTGCGAGCATGTTTAATCGGTGTGACACACAGTCTACCCGAAGCTTCAAGCATGGCTCATAGCATGTCTCAAATCAAAATATACGTGCGAGCCTTTTTAATCGGTGTAACACACAATATACCCGAAGCGCCAAGCACGGCTGTGATTTCCTCATAAAACCAGTGCGAGCTATGCTAAAACACTCTATCATAAAATCAAGTAAAACTAATGCGAGCTAAGCTCCAGCACTCTGTCACAAAAATCATGTGAAAATCTGGTGCGAGCTAGGCTCCAGCACCCTGTCACTAAAATCATATGAAAATCTGGTGCGAGCTAGGCTCCAGCACACTGTCATGAAAATTATGTGAAAATCTGGTGCGAGCTAGGCTCCATCACCCCTGCATGTAAAACTCTAGTGCAAGCCCCTGCTCCAGTATTAATGCATGCGTCACACAGTTCAAAACTCGTGCGAGCTAAGCTCTAGCACCTCTCATGCATGTCAAATCATTAAAACTAGTACGAGCAATCGCTCCCGTACCTTTTTATGCGTATTAAGTTAAAACAGGGTGCGAGCTAGGCTCCAACACCTCTCATGCATGTCAAATCATTAAAACTAGTGCGAGCAATTGCTCCAGCACCTTTTTAAGTATATCATGTGACACAAATCGGTGCGAGCAACCACTCCAGCATCATTATGCATACTCACAAACTCAGATATAGTGCGAGCAAGGCTCCAGCACCATTTGTTTCCATATAAACTTGATTGTTGGCCCATTTTCCAAAGAATTTCATTTAAATCTAAAGAACACTTACGTAGTGTTATCTTATGAAATTTATATAAACACTGTCCTATATACCAATTTACTTTACTTCAAAACCACAAAAATTTTCCACATCATGCATTTCATGCATGTCATGCTTTCACCATTCTTAGGTGAATTTTCCCTCAGTAGGGGTAAAATAGTCTTTTACCCATCCCAGGTCCTTAAAATTTTTAATCTATTTTTAGGACCTTTATACATTTTCAGTGTATGTAAAAACTATTAAAAATACGCGTAGCTACCTCTAGCTACTCGCAAAATTCCCTTACCTCATTTTTCTGTACAGTCTGACCTTTCCACTGATGTCTCGTCATGCTGTCTGATTTGCCCCCAATCCAATCTCCGAAACTGCATATAAATAGTCATCAGGTCAAATACAATATAATTAATTGTATTTCATATTTTCTGGGTTTAATTTAAATCATTGAGCCCATTTACCTATATTGGACCCGATTGTACCATAATGTGCCTTAACAGGCCTTAAGCCCATTTTTCACTTACTATTCACATCATTGAGGCCTATTAGGCTCATTGGGCCTATCAGTATTTATTGGAACTCGTTCTAAACTCTCGAATAGTTCAATTAATTATTTACGAAAATTTATCTTAAATTTCAGAATTTAATTCATTTTATACGGAATTAATCCGTAATTTATGCGGTAAATTTTTAACACGCATAACTATGCAAATTGTCATAAATAAGGGTTACTTACCTAAGATTCCATGATGGTACACAAATCGAGGCTGACTCAAGCTCTCATTTGACGCCAATTGTCAAGCTACACAATCACATATTTTTTTGGGTAAATTTTTAGTCGAATATTAATCAAATTAAATATTTCGAAATTTAAATGGTCAATTTCTACCACTTACTTACTCGTAGCTCGATTGCTTCTCCAAAATTTTTCCCAATTTTTTCCTCTTTTTCTTTTTATTTTCTTTTCTTTCTTTTCTTGTTTTTTTCTTTTCTTTCTTCCCTGGCTAAAACGGCCTGGTCCGGTTTGGTTCTCTCCTTCGTCGTTCAGAGCTTCGCCTATCGATTCTTCGTCAGTTTCCTATTCCAGCATATCTGCAAGGTCGTCCGGTACACGGATCTGGTGTCGGTTTCACCAGGACTGGTCTAAAAGTAGCTGGTTTGGCCTCTTCTCTCCTCGGTGTTGCTACCGTTACTCCTTTCTCGTCGTTGACACCAATCGACTCGGCATCGCATAGGGGACCTTCGGTGGGCGGTGGCTATGGCCGAATCGACGCCGACGACGATGAATTTCTCTTCCCCCTTTCGGTTTCTTCCCTCTTCGATCTTATAAGAACCAATTTTTATCGTATTTCCTTATGATTCACACATTGTACGGATATTGTTATATGTTAATGGAATCATAAGACGGATGATTTTGATGAGAATGAAAAGTAAACACATGAGTTTTTCACTAATTCTTTCCCATTCATTTACAAGTGTTTACAGTGTCATACATCCCCGAAAGTTACTTACAAACATATTACTATGCTATTCTTATTCAGATATAATATGTACAAATGTATATACCTCAAAATGATGGGTAGCAACGGATATCAGGAATGCAGTACTCAGTCGTCTCAAAGTCTACTGAAAGAAATCTGTTAGGGAAAAATGAAAAAGGTGAGCACATCAAGCTCAGTAAGGCAGTCCTACGAACAAGTAGGTAACCAAACAACCAACATGAACGTGGTGCCATGCATAAACCACCCTTTCTCCACATAATTTGAAAATAAAGGTTCACGCATACTCATATGCCACACAATTGAATGTAATGTAAAACCAATTTACATCACGTATAGGTTTTAATGACATGGAAAATAACTTCATGCAAGTTTCAGTTTAAAACCCAGTTTCATTCTCATCAAAATCATCCGTCTTATGATTCCATTAAGATATAAAAATATCCATACAATGTGTGAATCATAAGAAGATACGATAAAAATTGGGTCTTACATAATATCTCAGTCAGGATCTAACCCCTCCCTCGAGTGATCCAGACTCACACAAAAGTCCACAAAACATGATTCTCAAAACATCAAGTAATAACATGCGAGACTAGGTAATACATATATCTCGGGCAAATAACCAGGACTATGGCATATCCTTGTGATCCTACTGCTACACGGATCCTATGTGCGGGGTCTCACCACTATCGGGAATCACCCCGGGAGGTGGGTCAGTCCATCCTGTTGGTCCTGCCCGATCACTCGCATCCGAAGATGCCACATAAATATAATATATCACGGTACAATGTAGTCCATGCGATATGCACTGTACAACATACTCCGTCGACCCATATCTCATATCCATACTCGTGCCCTGTCGCAAAACGCATGTGCGAGCATATTTAATCAGCGTGACACACAATCTACCCGACACTGCAAGCATAGTCATCGCATCTCTCATAAAATTAGTGCAAGCGATGCTCCAGCACTCTCATAAAATTAAGGAAAATCTCGTGCGAGCCAAGTTCCAGCACGCGTTTCATAAAATATCATAAGATCTAGTGCGAGCTAAGCTCCAACACTCTGTCAAAATCATGTAAAACTAGTGCGAGCTAGGCTCTAGCACTCAGTCATAAAAATTAATCGAAAATCTAGTGCGAGTTAGACTCGAGCACCCTTTCACGAAAATCATATGAAAATCTGGTACGAGTTAGACTCCAGCACCACTGCATGTAAAACCCTAATGCGAGCCCCTGCTCCAGCACTAATGCATGCATCACACAAATCCAAACTCGTGCAAGCTGAGTTCTAGCACGTCGCATTTTCAAAAAATCCCATAGGCGGCTTTGTTATCTCAAAACAATTTACATAAGAAATCACATTGTTGAAATTATGCAATGCTGTGCATTTTTATTTAAAAGTTAGCCAGCCTACCCATGCATGTGTCAAAACACCTCAAAAACAAGTAGAAACCTATTGTTCTTGCTCCTTCCAACTTTTCCTAATTTTAGAAATTTTAGCCTTCATAGGGGTATTTTGGTCATTTGCACATCCGGGCACCAAAATTCTTATTTTAAATCTAGACCCTTCAGACAATTTTAAGGAATGTAAATGAGGTCAAAATTGCGTAAAGTTACCTCTAGTAGTCTGTAAAATTCCCTTACCTAGAATCACGAGCGAGCTTATCCTGTCTCGGCCATACCAGGTCTCTTAGTTCAATTCGCTCCAAACCAAGTCTACGGAACTGCATATAACCACTTATTTGGGTCAGTTCTAATATACTTATCAGTTTTCACTCTTACTGATCCAATCAAAAGCATTGGGCCCGTTTTACTTTATCAGGCCCTATACCTTAATGGGCCTCGACCCTTTTTTCAACCCGTTTCCACTTTTTAAATCCCTTCTTCGGGTCTACTGGGCTCATTTGACTTATCAATACTTATCAGGCTTCATTCCAAAACTCATAGCCCGTATACTATTTACAACACATTTATTCATATCGTCGTCATTTGCATATAAGTTAGTGAAATATTTGAAGCCTATATCATTAGGCAAAATGCTGATAGTTAGCACCCCAATGAAGGATAGTCTGCTAATTGAATATGTCGGTAGAGATTGTAAGTTGAAAGTGGGGGAAAGGAACATACAGACCAATCTCATTCTATGAAATATGAGTGTTTTGATGTAACATGGGGAATAAATTGATTGGCTGCAAACTATGTTGTTGAAATTGCTATTCTAAGATAGCGATGTTTCACCCTAGAAAAGTGTACAGTAAGTTTTAATAAGCAATGAAAGAGTTTTGTTATAGTTGATATACGAAATGAGATAAGCTTTGAGATGTGATAGATCTTGAATACAAGATATATTGGAATAAGAGGCGCATGCAAGGTAAGAATATCTCTGATATGTGAAGTAATTTGGATTAAGTGATATATAGTGAATATGAATTGCGACCAAGGATAAAGGGGGGGATATATCCACAACCAGTCCATGTGGTCAAGTCTGAGGGTTAATAAAGGTATTTCAAAATATCTCCCCACTTGAAGACTTGACAGCATCTATAAGTACACATAACCTATAAATTGAAATCGACAGTCATAATATATACATTTAAAATTAGGATACCTTTGCTTGTACGATAAAGAAACATAGAATTCAATTAATCATGAAGGTTTAAAAATTAAAATTTTATAAAAGCTATTAATATAAGAAAAAGGAAATGACGCGGATTAGTATCTTGAACAGAAGCGATTTCGAAATGACATTATACGTTGATGCGTATATAGGTCAAGGATATGGGTGATTGAAATATTTAATGGAACTCAACTATGTTGAGGTTCTTTTCTCATACTAACATTTTTTATGTGGAAGTGAGCCTAAAAGTTGAAAACTGGACTTGATTTATCGAATTGAACATGATCAGCGTAAAAATAAGTATTTCGTTCTACTATTGATGATCCATTGGGTTAGCTGCAAAGAGCGTAAAATTGATTTTTTGATCGATTGGAAGTCTAGGTTTTATCCATTGAGAATTTGGAATGTGGATGTGCCCAAGACAATTCTTTATACTCGTTAGGGCATTAATGAATGGGGTATTTAAACTTTACCTGGACCGATTTGTTATCATTTTTATTGATGATATTTTGGGTGTATTTAAAGTCCAGGGAAAATCATAAGAACCAATTAGAAATTGTTTTTACAGATGATTTGTTGAGAGTTCTCGAAATGGACTACTTTGTTGACACGTTTAACTTAGAAAAAGTTATATTTGAATGGGATGATAGACGTGACAGGAGTTTTGGTGTATTAAAGTATGAACTGACCACCGCTTTTATACTCGCCATACCCCAACAGATTAAGAGGTTTCTCAGGGTATATGGATGTCTTGAAACCAAGATTGGGCTGTGTGTTGAAGCAAAATGAGATGATAGTCATATATGGATCCAGACAGTTCAAGGACCATGAAAGGACTATCCGGCCCATGATTTAAAGTTGGAAGCCGTAGTAATGCACTGAGGGTATGGTGCCACTACTTTTACGGTGAGAAATTTCATGTATGCACTGATCATAAAAGTCCCAAGTATCTGTTTTCATAAAAAGAAATGAATATGAAATAATAAAGAGGGTTTGAGCTTCTAAAGGATTATGATTGTGAGATATTGTACCACCGAGGAAATGGCTAATATAGTGGCTGATACTTTGAGCAAAAAGAGCCTCAGGATGGTAATGGTTAGGGAGTGTGAGCTGTAAAACAGTCTGTGAGCCTCAGTAGTGATATAATCCCTTCTGATGATGACAATGATTATGTGATAATTGGCCTGATGTTAGAACCGAATTTGGTTGATCGGATTTGATAGGCTTAGCGTGATGATCGACAGGGTGTTGATAGTGTTAGTCAGATTCAGATGGGTATCGTGACAGATTTCACAGTGAATGGTGATGACTTATTGGGGTTTGGAGAGAGAATAATGGCTCCCAAGGACCACAACTGTTAAGATTGTTAATGACAGAAACTCACTATTTGGGATATACAGGCATGAGAGAGATATCGGAGAGTTGTGGCGAAGTGTCTCATATGTTAGTAGATTAAGGTAGAGCACTAGAAGTCTGCTGGATTATTATAGGCTCTACCAATTCTAACATGGAAGTGGGAGCATGTTACCATGGATTTTGTGACAGGTTACAGAGGACCGTAGGAATCACGAGGCTATTCGAGTGATGGTCGATAGATTGATTGAGTCTACCCACTTTCTAGTTATGAAAGCCATAGATACTCTGAGTGCGTGAGCAGATTTATATAAGTAAGAAGATTGTGGAACAATAGGTGGCATTCCAGGGAGTATTGTATCATATAGGGATTCCCACTTCACTTCCCACTTCTGGGAGTATGTTTCAGGAAGCCATGGGAACCCAGTTGAGTGTGAGCACAATGTTCTATCCTTAAACAGATGGTCAATTAGAGAGGACTCTACGAGTTCTGGAGGATATGATGAGAACGTGTGCAATTGATGTTAGAAGCTCCTTTCCCAGCTCGGAGGCATTCCTCTCAAAGTCTTGCTCACATAATTGAGCCTTATGCACAACCTTCTCATATGTCAAAATGTCGAAGGGAGCTAGCTTAGTCTGGATGACCAATCTCAGTCCATCCATGAACTTTGTATCTTTTGGGTCTCACTACCCATTGTGTCTAGGTCGTATCTCCCAAATGACATGAAGTTGGTCTTATACTCGTCCACAGTACGGTTCCCCTGAACCAAATTCATGAATTCCATCCGTAGTTTCCTCTATATGGTAGATAGAATGTACTGTCTCCTTAAGGCCTCTAAAAATATCACCTATGAGATCTCAGATGTCTGGCCCCCAAAATAACCTCGGTGGACCTCCATTAATGCTCGGCTTCGCCTTTCAACATAAACACGGCAAAGGCTACCTTCTCAGCTAAAGTACATCGAAAAAACCTATAAAATTTCTCCATCTCATACACTCAGTCCTCCATGATAACCGAGTCTTTCAGCTCTCTGAACACTGGGGGTTTCAATGCTTGGAACTCTAGCAGTCTGCTCAAGTCGTAGTCAGAACCTAACTCACTACCACTATGCTTTTGGAGCGATATGAGAAGCTGTATCCTGGACTGGAGGTGGTGTAACTATAGCTGTCTCTGCAGTCTAAGGTCTGTCGGCCTCTGCAGCTGCTTGTGCAGTAGTAGGCTATGTCGTGGAACCTTGTCTATCACCAGCACTTAATGCCTACGTGACTATATCCGCCAGATTCTCAATACTCCGCTCTATCCTAGCAAAGCGTGCCTCTGTATCTTCTGCCCTCTCAGCAGGGTCTTATGGAACCTGGTCAGTCTGTGGTTCCGCACAGCTCTCAGGCCTACCTCTACGGCCTCTAGCATGTGCTCTCGCACCTCTACCTTGGCGCGTAATTGGCATAATCCCTAACTTCCTATATTAATAATCATTTATTAAGCTCAATCCATCACGGTATACACAGTTATATTTAAACAAAAGCACAGTAATATGGGGATGAAATTTTCCTACGTTTTATTACTGACTCACATCAGGCCAACACAGCTTTGATACCAATCTCTGTCACGACCCATTTTATTCTCTTATTACTGAAAATCTCAATAAAGTTTTTCGCATTTATTCCAGTCCCTACTCGGTCATGAACAAACTTACCACTACACTATTGGGCTGTGAGTCAATAATAATCCACTCGCCCTATCCATTCTCAGTTAATAAAAGTGATGTCATACATTTGAACGTCAATCATTCATTTATACAAAATATGATTACCGACATCTACATCCCCCATAATTACATTTCAAATGACTATTGTGCTTTTACATTGTTTAGATACAAAAAAGGAATCACTGTGTATATACCAATGAGTGATGGAGATGCAGGGAATGTCTTAACCAAAATGCCTCAATCCTCACTGGGCCACTAGGTATGCTTTGTAGGGGGGGGAAAATAGAGAGGGATGAGCAACCACACACTCAGTAAGGCAATAATGCAAGCATGGTAGATAACTACTCTATCTACATGCAGATAATGTTATGCATAAATCATTTATAATAGGAGCATGAGGAATTAAAACTATGCCATATGAGTATACATATATCATGTATTTAATTTCATGGAAATTGGCATATAAAACATGGTAACATCAACATGTAAAAATCGTCTCAGGCTCATTAATTATCAAATCTCATAAAAAGGGTAATTCATTTAAGAAACATCCTTTTTGATTATCTCTTTCTCAATACCCCAAAGTCACATCAAGTCATTTCACAATCAAAATCAAATCATTTCACAATCACAACATCATTACCATCTCACAAATTAAATCCCACAAGGCTCGACCCCTCCCTTGGGTCTACCCTGGACAGTCAAATCACACTCAAGTATTTAAACTATGTGGTATTATGTAAATCAAGCAAGGAGACGGGTCACTATATCTCGACTGACTATGTTGGCTAACTATGTCACATATCATCCCAGACCACAGGGATCCCAGTGTACGGGGGTATCATGCTGGTACAAAAATTGGTTAGTTCTCCGCCAGACTTTCTCAAATCAAGTAACCACCACCTGGTACATCGTACTCCATGTGATATACACGATACATCGTACTTCGTGGACCCATAACATGGTTGGGGGTGCCTGCATTAGGTATTATCTACCCATACCGAGTGAAAAGTCTCAAGTGCACGTGGGAGTACTCTTAATACCAGGTCCTAGCCCCTCATGGCCTTGCTCACCCTTGTTGGGTTCCCTGATTTAGGTCCTAGACCCTCACCGTCACCCCACTCAAGAGGTCTATTAGGCATGTTGGGTTCCGTGGATGGATTATGTCAGGTCCTAGCTCCTAACCCTCACCCCACTCAAGAGGTCTGTTAGGCCTGTTGGGTTCCCTAAACACCAATCTGTATCACTCTCATAATGGCCTCATACATACCATAGTGTGAAAACCAGCGTGAGCTACGCTCTAGTGCGAATTCATGCCTCAAAATAAATCACCTCGTACGAGCAACGCTCTAGTACGACATTTATGCATAAAAATATGAAGAAACGACGTACGAGCATCGCTCCAGCATTGTTATATGCATAAGAAAACCACTCAAAATCCACGTACAAGCAAAAGCTCCAGTACGGTTTATAAAGCATCGTCATAGTTTCAAACCAAAGTGTGAGCTAAGCTCCAGCACGTTTCAAACATATAAAAACATCAATACCCGATGCGAGCTAGGCTTCAGCACAATTTAATTCACATAAACACGATAAGCCACTCATAAAGATTCAAAACCAATCTCAAAGCACATTTAGCACTTCACATGTGCTATCACACAACATCAAACAACAATAGCGAGCCTATCTATCAATTCGCTGAAAACAAAACGCATGTTTCTGAAAGCATTCAAAACACTTGATTTGTGCAATTATTAGCCTTACTATCTAATTTCTTTACAATACCATTTCAATAACCAAATCTCATACAAATACTCATAGTTATTTCTATACGTTGTCAAACACATTTCTATAAAATCATGCACTCTTCCAAAGCCCTACGTACCCACAAAATATGAGCAGCTGCCTCTATATACTTACAAAATTCCCTTACCTGGAATCGCGATGCGTGATTTTACTTCTTTAGAGTTGCTTACTCGTGCGGCCCAATTCGTCTCCAACGAACTCATAGGAACTGCGTATAATCATATTTCACATCATTTTAGTCAATTATAATGCAACCCTTATGCTTGCTATAGTCAATTCAATCTATAGCCTCTATTAATGCTTATGAGGCCTCGTTTCATTACTCTACCCATAACTCAATTCTATGGATTCTTTTAGGCCTATTAACTTATTCCAAATTGATATTAAATCGATGTTAAGCTCATAATGTTCATTTTTCATAAATTTCCTTCACTATGGCATATTATCAAACACTACTTATGCTCATTTTCATCAATTCACAAAACCCACAATGTAGCTTCATTTACCCTTTTCTAATCATCCACATTACACAAATAACAATTTATCATAACCCATAAACCACCAACTCCCCAAATCAAAATTTTTCACACTAGAGGCATTCCATTTTCTAGGTTATATGTGTTCCATTGCTTTTGTAGATGATCTCTATCATCCATATACATGCCAATCCACTCCAAAATCAATTTAATAGACAATGTACTTAGGCTGGAGTTTTAGAAAATTACCAAATTAGGTTTCTCTTCTTACTCCAAATGATAATGTCCTTAGCTCCTTCAATACCAACAATGGGATTTTGGGTATCAACTATGTTGTTCTCTTCCTCAAGATGAACAACTTGGTACCTAATAGCCTCCTTTCAATTCTTACTAGAAATAGCTGATTTTAGAGAGATAAATCTAGGTTTTTGGGTTAGAAATGGGAAGAACTTGTTCAATCTCGAAAAATGCATATTTTCACTGCTCTTTTTATAGAAATAGCTCGAAGAGATCGATCTGCACTAGGAAGAGATCGATCTGGTCCCCTTAGTTCCCTATTTTTCACGGCATTTTAAGCATGAGATCGATCTGTCGAAGTTTGAGATCGATCTGCTTCAAACAGAGAGCTAAGGAGATCGATCTGTATGCTTAAGGATTGATCTTTTCATTACAGAATGTTTAGGAGATCGATCTGGCCCCATTGGAGATCGATCTGCTCTATTCTATAGCTCAAATAAGAGCATTCTGGCTCTTCTAGATCGATCTCTGATCTTATGAGATCAATCTGGCCTTCATATTTTCTAGATATTCTGTAATTGTTTTACAACAACACACACTCAAACATCCTTAACTTGCTACCATAGTCATTTTCTGATCCAACCACCTTTAAGACTTGAACATGACATCCATCCATACCTTATACACATTAAAACTTGTGTGTTTTCTTTGCATAGCCAAAAGTATACCATACCAAGCTAAATGGAAGTATTTAGATTCATGCAACTTCCTTCCATTTACCACACTACTCATTTTGAGTTCCAATCACATTCATCACTTATAAAAGCTCATTTCTTCATATTCATACACAAGGAAACTTGTATGTACATTAGAAACTCATATTACACGTATGTACATTACATTTATAGACTTTACATCAATTGTATTTCACATTACAAGTACATTACCACACTTATGAATCCATAAGGTAACACATGAAATATGGGTCTTACACTTAACTCTCGGGTTGGAGCAGATCAATCTCCTCCCTAGTTGGATCGATCTCCTTCAGCTACTACCTGAGACATATCGATCCCAAGCCCTCAACAGATCAATCTCCTGCCTTCAAATATCATGAAAATGAGGGATTTTAAGTGGACCAGATCGATTTCCACCCATGCAGATCAATCTCATCAAGCTAAATCTATAAATAAGAGCAGTTGGATCTCCAGGTTTCAGGAAACAACCTCACTCTACCATTTTCAATAAAAAAAAACTGATTTTCTCTGTCTAAATCCACTCATTTTTAAGAAGGTTTGAGGGAAGGCTATTAGAAGCAAAGCTGTTCACATTAAGGAGAAGAACAACATAGCTTGGAGGCATTCCCTTATTTATTAGATTTAGGGGACAAGGAGCATTGTCATTTGGAGTGAAAAGGAAATCCAAAGAGGTGAGTTTCTAAAGTGCCAACTCAAGTACATTTGCTTAAGTTATTGATTTTGGAGTTGATTGATGTGCTTATTAATGGTAGAAACTATTTAGAATGCAATGGAATGATTATAACCTACAAATGGGTTAGTGTGAGAAAGTGAAATGTAAAGGTATTAATGATGAATAAGATATCTTAAGGTGATAATGGTGTTGTGGGTATGGATTTAAGATGGTGTTATGGAATGAATTGTGAGACTTACCCAAAAAGGGTAAAATGAGTATTTAAGGCATTGGGTAAAATGCATAGTTGAATAAGAGTTAGCAACATTGACTCAAGTGTTTGGGTGATTGAATTGCAGCTCCCGAGGATACACCAGAGTAAGTTGAGCCAAAAGCGCAAGAAACGTAAAGGAAGAGAGTCGCACCTCGAGTAAATCGAGGTAAGGGAATTGTGTGGACTCTTAGAGATATCTATGTGCAATTTAGACGCTTAATGTTTTCTACAGTGCATGTGGTAATAGGAAATGAATTGGGTGTTTGAAGGGCAAGAGTTGGGTTTTGATGAAACGTGCATGAAAACAAAAATATGATGCTTTGAAAATCTTATTTTATTGCTTTTTACCAAGTGATGGGTCGGTTGGCTAACATTAGAAATGATTTGCAAAAGACATGTAAGACCCGATTTTATTTAAAACATGAAATGAGAAAAGATCAAATGAAGGATTGAAATGGTATTCTCGAACACGAACGTTAAAAGACCGAAATTCTGTATTTATTGTGACAAGAAAATTTAATTAAAAATATGAGATTGAGAATTCTTGATTAATAACGAAGAAATAATTAAATTTCAGGTTAAATTGATCAAGATATGAATTTATATGAATTAATCAAAATTCTTACATCGGGAAATTATCCCAAAATTAATCAAAAAATATACTGCAAATACGAAACAAGACCGATAAATTCATTTATGGATTAAATGAATTAAAAAATAAATTTTTAGATATTTTTGGAATTTTAATAATATTTTAATAGATAGAAATAATGTAAAAATAAATAATAAATAATAAAATAAAGTAAATGAAAAAAAATCACAAAATCACAATTTGGAAGAAACGAAACAGAAAAGCAAAAGGCGAAAATGAATTAGGAAACCGAGGGAACTGTTTCCCTCCAGCCGACGGCCACCGACAACCAGGGACCCCAGGTGGGGACCGACAAAGGGCGACGAGCCTCGTGGGAACCACCAGGCGCCAGCATGGGCGCCAACAACGCCGGAGAGCATCGAAAACGAGGGGAGATGCCGCGGGAGAGAAGGCGTGATATGCGGCCATCGACGCCTATTCGACCAACCCCGAGGCTCGATGATGGTAGCCCAGGCGATGGTGCACCGAACGGCACCAGAAACTGCCGGACGGCGCCGAAACGACAAAATGATGCTTGAACCGGTGCGGTCGGTTCAGCGCAGTGACGGTATGCTGAACCGGACTAGATCGGTTCAGCCAAAAAAAAGAAAAGGAAAAAAATGAAAGAAAAAGAGGAAAAATTGGGAAAAATCCCAGCTACGCAATCGAGCTATGAGTAAGTCGGTAAGCGGTCGAAAATGACCGATTTAAATTTCAAAATATTTAATTTGATTAATATTCAACTGAAAGTTTACTCGAAAAAATATTTAATTGTGTAGCTCGATAATTGAGGTCAAAGAGAGCTAGAGACAACCTCAATTTGCGTACTATCATGGATTCTCGAGTAAGTAACCCTTATTTACGACAATTTTGCATCGTTATGCATGTTAGAAATTATCGCATAAATTACGGATTTAATTTCTGCATAAAATGAATTAAATTCTAGAATTAGAGATAAATTATCGTAAATAATTCATTAAGCTATCTGAGAGTTTAGAACTAGGCTCAATAAATACTGATGGGCCCAATGAGACCAATAGGCCTCGATAATATGAATAGTAAGTGGAAAAACGGGCTTAAGGCCGATTAAGGCCCATTATGGTGCAATGGGCCCACTATGGGTACACGGGCCCAATGATTTAAATTAAGCCCAAAAAATATGAAATACAATTAATTATACTGTATTTGACCTGATGAATATTTATACGCAGTTTCGAAGATTGGATTTGGATCAAATCGGACTGCTTGATGAGTCATCAGTGGAAAGGTCAGACTGTACAGAAAAATGAGGTAAGGGAATTGTGTGAGTAGCTAGAGGTAGCTACGTGTATTTTAATAGCTTTTTGTATACATTGAATATGTATGTATACACTGATTATGTATAAAGGTCCTAGAAAATGGTTTACAGATTTTAAGGATTCGAAATAGGAAAAGACTATTTTACCCCAATTGACATAAATTAACCTAAGGATGGTGAAAGCATGACATGCATGAAATGCATGATCTAAGAATTTTTTGATTTAAGGGATTTTCGTGGTTTTAAGCAAAGCAAAATGGTAGTTTGGCCAGTAATTGTATAAATTTCACAAGATAACACTACGCAAGTGTTATTTATATTTAAATGAAATTTCTTTGGAAAATAGGCCAACTATCAAGTTTATATTGAAACAGATAGTGCTGGCGCATAGCTCGCACTACATCTAAGTTTGTGAGTGTGCATAAAATGTGCTTAAGCGGTTGCTTGCACCGACTTGTCTGACATCATATGCATGAAATGTGCTAGAGCGGTTGCTTGCATTGATTTTTATTCTTGTAGAATGCATGAGAGGTGTTGGAGCCTAGATCGCACCTGTTTTGACTGGTTTTGACTTGATATGCATAAAAAGGTGCTAGAGCGATTGCTCGCACTAGTTTTAATGATTTGACATGCATGAGAGATGTTGGAGCTTAGCTCTCATCCAGTTTTGTTATGATAATTGCATAAAAGCCGTGCTGGAGTGTGACTCGCACAAGATTTGATTTATTTATGCATAAAACCGTGTTGGAGCTTGCTCGCATGTGATCTTATATGGATTTATAACTCATTTAAAGTCGTACTAGAGTGCTACTCGTACGCAGAGTTTACTGATTTTTATGAAAACGTGCTAGAGCTTCTCTCGCGCGAGATTTTCTGATATCATGAATATGGAGCCGTGCTAGAGCTTCGCTCGCACAAGGATTTATATTACATGCATATAGCCGTGTTGGAGCCTCCTGTAGACTGTGTGTCATAGTGAGATGTTATGCTCACACGTGCATATTGAGACAGAGATGGTATGGGTGGATAAGACCAATTGCAAGCACCCCTGACTGAGCTTGGATTCACGAAGTACGTTATACTGTGTATGTCAAGTGGAGTACGCTGTACCGCGGGGATTATTGGAGTGGAGTGGCATTAGCCACGAGGCAGTAAGTCTTGCCCTTGCAATCCTGATGTTATGTTGTTCTGGCGGGTAGGATCGACCCACCTCCCGTTTCAAGTGTGATACCCCGCACACTAGGTACCTTGTTGCCAGGGATCACTAGGTTATGGCCATAGTCATCGTTGTTACTGATATAGTCACCTACTTGTCTCACATGATATAACTTGTGGTCTTGATAGACCAGGGTAGACCCGAGGGAAGGGTCAGGCGCCCGATTTTATGATTTTCTATTATGATGATAGGTTTTTCAAAGAATTTTATGAAATGTGTCCCTGAAAGAAGGGTGAGTTTTATAACAGAATCTTATAATGAATTTAATGAGTTTGATTTATGAGATGCTTAACCCTTTCGAGTTATTTTATACTGTAGTTTAATAAAGTGATTTAAATGCAGTAGCATGATGAGTTTTCCATGCATTAATGATAAATTCATGAAAAGAATTATTTCTCATGATTTGTTTTACGTGGCATGATCTTGATTTACCTCATGCTAAGTATGATTTAATGATGTCACATAAAATGCCTTTGATGCATGAATTACATGATTTCTATATGCACAAATAGTTTTGATAAACTATGTCATTGATATATGCATGAGTTTGTACTTGAGATTTTAATGAAAATAAATGGATTTAAGGGCATGGCATAATGAGCATATAGATAGTGGAGCTATCTACTTATTTGTATAATTGCCTTACTGAGCGTTTGGTTTGCTCACCCCCTTATTTTCTCATCTTTTCAGAGCACTAGCAGTAGTTAGTGAGCGGTTGAGAACTTGCATTTTGGTATCCATTGCTTTCCATCGAGAGACAGGTATACACATTTGTATAGTTTTGTATATAAACATGTAATGCACAGTACTGTAAACATATATGTTATCGGGGATGTAAGGTTATGTAAATACTATTGTGTATGTATTTAGTTAAAGTCAAAGGATAGTAAACTCTGATATGTGAATGTGATTATGGAAATGGAATGATAAATAGGTGAGAGGTGACTAACATCGAATCATAGCCCAACTGTTTGGTAAAATGGTCACGATGAGAGAAAGGTAAGAATTAAATAATAATCGAAAAGCAAAAAATTTGTAATGATTTTAGGTCATTTGGGTCGTGACAGTTTTTAGTATCAGAGTAAGGTTGGCTTGATATGAGTCGGTGTTAGTGGTTAAGGAAGTTTACATCCGCATGTATTGTGCATTGTTTAGATACAATTGTGTATATCGAGATTGAATTGTAGCTAAGAATTTGATTTTTAAATATAAGAATAAACTCATTAACTGATAGCCGCTATGGTAGAAGGGTGAGTACAAGAGTTTGAGGCCGTAGAGGTAGGCCTGAGAGTCGTACTGAGTCGCCACATGAGATTCATGATGAGATTAAAGTTGAGACTGATATTGAGCATGCCCCACAGAGTTCAACAGAGAGATCAAACAGAGTCTGACAGAGAGATCGGATAGAGTCTGACAGATAGATCGGATAGTATTGAGACACGCTTCGTGAGGTTGGAGCAGAGTGTGGAGAATATTTTGAGAGCTAATTGCTCAGAGTATGCATGAGATTTGAGGGTGAGTCAGAGCATTGGTGGAAGTTTGCTTGACCCATCTTAAGAGTTAGACATCCATAATGGACATGAGAAATATTCTAGATGTATTCCGGTGACAGAATATCCTGGATACTGCTTAAAGGAAATTTCAGATAAAATTGTTTACTCTGACCCAAACGAACTGGTTGATTTATGAGTATGAATCGCAGTTTATATACCTGCCCAGATATGACCCAACACTATGAACTGTGAGACCAAAATGTTTGAAAGTTCATGGAAGGGCTCAAATTGTCAATTAGAGTCCGATTGGGCCGTTAGATATCACTACCTATGCCGAGGCAGTGCGCAGACTACAGTTGTGTGAATAAGATCATGAGTTGCACGCCTCTGAGATTGGAAAAGGTAGGAAGGGTCGAAATTAAGATAAAAGAGAATAGAGACTGACAGAGATATCAGAACGGGAAAAAGGTAGTTTGGTAAAAGCTTAGAGCTGTTGAGTCACAGGGTAAGATGATTGGTAAGGCCCCAGTGTATCCAAATACAGTACTTTTGAGGGGTATTGTGATTGGAGGACCTCGACCTACTATTGAGTAGGGTTCGATATGTGGTAGTTACCATGAAAATAAGATGTTGGACGAGGGTGAGTGTATGCCTTGGACCAGGACACTACTGATGTTTCATCTAATATGGTGGAAGATACCACACTGGTTGTGAATAATGAAGTAATTATTTTAATTGATCCTGGTGCCACGCATATATTCATATTGCCTTCAGTTGCTTATAAGCTAGTGAAAGATGTGAAACATGTATCCTTAGGCAAGATGATGATGGTTAGCTGATTTTCACTAACTGAATATGGGTATAGGGATTATAAGTTGAAATGGGGGAAAAAGGATATGTCAGCCGATTTTATTCAATGGAATATGAATAATTTTGAAGTAATATTTAAGAATAGATTGATTTGGCTTCAAACTATGTTGTTTAGATTGCTATCCTATGATAGTGATGTTTTCACCCCTGAAAAGTATACTGTAAGTTTTAACGAGTAATGAAAGTGTTTATTATAAGTGATAGATCCTGAATACGTGATATATTGGAATAGGAGGCGTATGCAAGGTAAGAATATCTTTGATATGTAAAGTAATTTGGATTAAGCGATATGTAGTGAATATGAATTACGATCAAGGATAAGGGAAGGATATATCCAAACCCAGTCAAGTGGTCAAGTCTGAGGGTTAATAAAGGTATTTCAAAATACCTCCCCGCCTAAAGACTTGACTACGTATAGAAACGCACACATAAACTATAAATTGAAATCGATAGTCGTAATATATATATTTAAAATTTGGGTACCTTTACTGGTACGATAAAGAAATATAGAATTCGATTAATCATGAAGGTTTAAAAAAATTAAAATTTTATAAAAGTTGTTTATATAAGAAAAAGGAAATGACGTGGGTTAGTATCTTGAACGGAAGCGATTTCGAAATGACATTATATTTTTATGTGTACATAGGTCAAGGATATGGGTGATTGAAATATTTAATGGAACTCAACTACGATGAGATATTTAAACCTTACCTAGACCGATTGGTTGTCATCTTTAGCGATGATATTTCGATGTATTCGAAGTCCAGAGAAGAGCATGAGTAGCAATTGGAAACTGTCTTACAGACAAAGTGTTGAGAGTTTCTCGAAATTGGCTAATCAGTTGACATTTATCCTTCGGAAAAAGATTACATACGAGTAGGATGATAAGTATGAAAATAGCTTCAGTGAGTTTTGGTATATGGAAGTAATAAACTGACTACCATAATTATTCTCACCATAACCAACAGCTCAAGAGGTTTCAGTGTGTATGGATACCTTAAAATAAGGATTGGGTTGTGTATTGATGTAAAATGGGAAGATAGTCGTTTATGGATCCAGATAGTTCAAGGACCATGAGATAAACTATCCGACCCATGATTTAGAGTGGCGCCACAAATTAAATGGTAAGAAATTTTGGGTATGCACTGATCGTAAAAGCCCCGAGTATCTGTTTTCACAGAAAGCGTAGAATATGAGATAACCAAGAGGGTTAGAGCTTCTAAGGATTATGATTGTGAACATTGTACCACCCAAGAAAGGCTAATGTAATGGCTGATGCCTTGAACAGAAAGAGCCTCGGGATGGTATCACATATGATGATCAGGGAGCGTGAGTTGCTAGAGCAGTTGTGAGCCTCAGTAGTGATGTGATCCCTTCTGATGATGACGATGATTTTGTGACAGCTAGCCTGAGGTTAGAACCGGATTTGAGTGACCGGATTTGCCAGGCTTAGAGTGATGATCGGCATGGTGTCGATAGTGTGGGTCAAATTCAGAAGGGTATAGTGACAGAGTTCACAGTGAGTGATGATGACTTACAGAGGTTCAGAGAAAGTAGAAGTGCTCCCCAGGACCACAGCTGATGAGATAGTGCTATTGTCAGAAGCTCACTCTTCGGGATATACAGTGCATCCGGGAAATAATAAATATATCAAAATCTCTGAAAGGGGTATTGGTGGTCAGATATGAAAAAAAAATATTGTAGAGTTGTAGCAAAGTGTCTCGTATGTTAGCAAAGTAAGGTAGAGTACTAGAAGTCTACGAGGCTATTGCAGCCTCTACCTATATTGACACAGAAAAAGGGAACAAGTTACCATGAATTTCATGATGGGTCACAGAGGACCCGGATAAATCACGAGGCTATCTGGGTGATAGTCAATAGATTGATTTAGTTTACCCACCTTCTGGCTATGGAATCCCCAGATACTCTAAGTGCGTAGGCAGAGTTATGTGTATAGAGAATTGTGGAACATTATGTAGCATTCCAGTGAGCATGGTACCAGATAGGGATTCTTGCTTCACTTCCCTCTTCTGGGAATATTGTTTTTGAAAGCTATGGGAACCCAACGGAGTGTTAGCACAGCTTTCCATCCTCAGATAGATGGTCAGTCAGAGAGGACTGTACAGGTTCTGGAGGATATGATGAGAGCGAGTGCTAATGATTTTATAAGCTCCTGAGATGATCAGTTGTTACTAATCGAATTCGCCAATAATGACTGTTATCACTTAAGTATCAAGATGACTTTATATGAGGCATTGTATGGCCGTAGGGGTTGTTCCCCGACTTAGATAGGAAGAAGTGGGTGATAGATAGAGAATTTTTCCCGAATTGGTAAGACAAACCGTTGAGGATGTTCAGTTGAATTGTGAGAAATTAAGAACACCTCAGTGAAGACAGAAAGACTATGCTGACAAGAGACAGAAAATCATTGGAATTCACTGAGGGTGAATTAGTGTTGTTGGAAGCTACATGCCCTTAGGACATAGCATAAGGACATAACGAGATTCGGAAAGAAAGCAAATTGAGTTTCGTTAGATGGAATCCTTTAAGAGATTGGACAAAGTGGGAAATAAGGCCTATAAGTTGGCATTACCACCTGAATTAGCAGGCATCCACAATGTGTCCCATCTATTGATGCTTCGAAAATAATATCCGGACCCAGCATATGTAATCGGATATGAGCTCCAACAGCTTAGCTCAATGAAAGTATAACGTATGTTGAAAAAAATTGATTCGGGCATTAAACAGGAAGGAGAAAGTGTTGAGGTTTAAGGCGATATCCCTAGTTAAAGTCCTTTAGTAGTATTACACTCCGAAAAAAGTCCTATAAGAATTAAAGAGTATGATGCGATGGACGAACCCAGACTTGTTTACGGACCCATTTGACTTGGTTCTAATTTGGAGGACCAAATTTCTTAAGTGGGGGAGATTGTAAGACCCGATTTTATTTAAAACATGAAATGAGAAAAGATCAAATGAAGGATTGAAATGGTATTCTTGAACACATGCAAGGGTAAAACGGTTAAAAGATCGAAATTCTGTATTTATCGTGACAAGAAAATTTAATTAAAAATATGAGATTGGGAAATCTTGATTAATAACGAAGAAATAATTAAATTTCGGGTTAAATTGATCAAGATATGAATTTATAGGAATTAATCAGAATTTTTACATCGAGAAATTATCCCGAAAATAATCGAAAAATATACCGAAAATATGAAACAAGACCAATAAATTCATTTATGGATTAAATGAATTAAAAAAGAATTTTTTAGATATTTTTGGAATTTTAATAATATTTTAATGGATTAAAATAATATAAAAATAAAAAATAAATAATAAAATAAAGTAAATGAAAAAAAATCACAAAATCGCGATTTGGAAGAAACGAAACAGAAAAGCAAAAGGCGAAAACGAAGCAGGAAACCGAGGGAACGGTTTCCCTCCAGCCGACTGCAACCGACGACCAGGGACCCCAGGCGAGGGCCGACAAAGGGCGACGAGCCTCGTGGGAACCACCAGGTGCCGGCACTCTTACAGACAACGCCGGAGAACGTCGAAAACGAGGGGAGATGCCGCGGGAGAGAAGGCTTGATCTGCGGCTATCGGCGTCGATTCTACCAGCCCCGAGGCCCGGTGATGGAAGCCCAGGCGATGGCACGTCGAACGGCACCGAAAATGGCCCGAGAACCGGTCGAACGATGTCGAAAAGTCGAAATGATGCCCGAACCGGTACGACCGGTTCAGCGCAGTGACGGTATGCTGAACCGGACCGGATCAGTTCAGCTAAAGAAAAAGAAAAGGAAAAAAAAGGAAAGAAAAAGCAAAAAAATTGGGAAAAATCCTAGTGATGCAATCAAGCTATGGGTAAGTTGGTAAGCGGTCGAAATTGTCCAATTTAAATTTTGAAATATTTATTTGATTAATATTCAAGTGAAAGTTTACCTGAAAAAATATTTAATTGTGTAGCTCGACAATTGACGTCAAATGAGAGCTCGAGAAAGCCTCGATTTACGTACTATCATGGAATCTCAGGTAAGTAATCCTTATTTACGATAATTTTGCATCGTTATACGTGTTAAAAATTATCGTATAAATTACGAATTTAATTTCCACATAAAATGAATTAAATTCTCGAATTAGAGATAAATTGTCGTAACTAATTCATTAAGCTATCTGAGAGTTTAAAACGAGGCTCAATAAATACTGATGGGCCTAATGAGCCCACTAAGCCTCGATAATGTGAATAGTAAGTGGGAAAACGGGCATAAGGCCGATTAAGGCCCATTATGGTGCAATCGGGCCCAATATAGGTAAATGGGCCCAATGATTTAAATTAAGCCCAGAAAATATGAAATACAATTAATTTTATTATATTTGACCTGATGAATATTTATACGCAGTTTCAGATATTGGATTGGGATCAAATCGAACTGCGTGATGAGTCATCAGTGGAAAGGTCAGACTGTACAGAAAAATAAGGTAAGGGAATTGTGTGAGTAGCTAGAGGTAGCTACACGTATTTTAATAGCTTTTGTATACACTGAATATGTATGTATACACTGATTATGTATAATGGTCCTAGAAAATGGTTTAAAGATTTTAAGGACTCGAAATAGGAAAAGACTATTTTACCCCTATTGAGGGAAATTCACCTAAGGATGGTGAAAGCATGACATGCATGATTTAAGAATTTTCTGATTTAAGGGATTTTTGTGGTTTTAAGCCAAGCAAAATGGTAGTTTGGCCAGTAATTGCATAAATTTCACAAGATAACACTACGTAAGTATTATTTATATTTAAATGAAATTTCTTTGGAAAATAGGCCAACTATCAAGTTTATATGGAAACAGATAGTGCTGGCGCATAGCTCGCACTACATCTAAGTTTGTGAGTGTGCATAAAATGTGCTTGAGCGGTTGCTCGCATCGACTTGTGTGACATTATGTGTATAAAATGTGCTAGAGCAATTGCTCGCACTAATTTTTATTCTTGTGAAATGCATGAGAGGTGCTGGAGCCTAGCTCGCACCCTGTTTTGACTATTTTGACTGCTTTGACTTGATATCGATAAAAAGGTGCTGGAGCGATTGTTCGCACTAGTTTTAATGATTTGACATGCATGAGAGATGCTAGAGCTTAGCTCGCATCCAGTTTTGTTATGATAATTGCATAAAAGCCGTGCTGGAGTGTGACTCGCACGAGATTTGATTTATTTATGCATAAAATCATGTTGGAGCTTGCTCGCACGTGATCCTATATGGATTTATAACTCATTTAAAGTCGTACTGGAGTGCTACTCATATGCAGATTTTATTGATTTTTATGAAAATGTGCTAGAGCTTCACTCGCGCGAGATTTTCTGATATCATGAACATGCATGGAGTCGTGCTAGAGCTTTGCTCGCACAGGGATTTATATTACATGCATATAGCCGTGTTGGAGCCTCCTGTCGACTGTGTGTCACAATGAGATGATATGATCACACGTGCATACTGAGACAGAGATGGTATGGGTGGATAAGACCTATTGCAGGCACCCCTGACTGAGCTTGGGTTCACAGAGTATGTTGTATCATGTATGTCACGCAGAGTACGTTGTACCATGGGGATTGTTGGAGTGGAGTGACATTAGCCACGAAGCAGCAGGCCTTGCCTTCGCAATCCTGATGTTATGTTGTTCTGGCGGGTAAGACCGACCCACCTCCCTTTTCAGGTGTGATACCCCGCACACTAGGTACCATGTTGCCAGGGATCACTAGGTTATGGCCATAGTCGTCGTTGTTACTGATATAGTCACCTACTTGTCTCACATGATATAACTTGTGGTCTTGATAAACCAGGGTAGACCCGAGGGAGGGGTCACGCCCCCGATTTTATGATTTTCTATTATGATGATAGGTTTTTCATAGAATTTTATGAAATATGTCCCCAAAAGAAGGGTGGCTTTTATAACAAAATTTCATAATGAGTTTAATGAGTTTGATTTATGAGATGCTTAACCCTTTCAGGTTATTTTATATTGCAGTTTAATAAAGTGATTTAAATGCAGTAGCATGTTGAGTTTTCCATGCGTTAATGATAAATTCATGAAAAGAATTGTTTCTCATGATTTGTTTTACATGGCATGATCTTGATTCACCTTATGCTAAGTATGATTTAATGATGTCACATAAAATGCCTTTGATGCATGAATTACATGATTTCTATATGCACAAATAGTTTTGATAAACTATGTCATTGATGTATGCATGACTTTGTGCTTGAGATTTTAATGAAAAGAAATGGATTTAAGGGCATGGCATTATGAGCATGTAGATAGTGGAGCTATCTACTTACTTGTATAATTGCCTTATTGAGTGTGTGGTTTGCTCACCCCTTTATTTTCCCATCTTTTCAGAGCGATCGCAGTAGTTTATTGTGCGGTTGAGAACTTGCATCTTGGTATCCATTGCTTCCCATCGAGAGACAGGTATATACATTTGTATAGTTTTGTATCTGAACATGTAATGCACAGTACTGTAAACGTATATGATGTCGAGGATGTAAGGTTATGTAAATACCATTGTATATGTATTTAGTTAAAGTCAAAGGATAGTAAACTCTGATATGTGAATGCGATTATGGAAATGGAATGATAAATAGGTGAGAGGTGACTAACACCGAATCATAGCCCAACTGTTTGGTAAGATGGTCACGATGAGAGAAATGTAAGAATTAAATAATAATCGAAAAGTGAAAATTTTGTAGTGATTTTAGGTAACTTGGGTAGTGAGAAGAAATGATTTGATTTGGTTGATAACCATGTTTTGGAAAGAATTGAGCCACCTACATTGATTTTGTGAGAATGAAAGCGTGCTAGAGCTTGACTCGCACGAGATTTGATGTGTTTTCATACGCATGAGTGCTGGAGCTTAGCTCGCACTAGTTTTCACATGGATTTCTATGATGTTGTTCTAGAGTTGAGCTCGTACAAACTTTATACTGGTTTTGACATGGTGCTGAGCATAGCTCGCATTAGATATCCATTATACTTGTTGCCGTGCTTGAGATTACTCGCATGTGATTTTATGACATGATTGATAGCCGTGCTAGGAGCTTCGGGTAGACTGGGTGCCGCACCGATTAAATAGGCTCGTACGTACATTTTGAGATGTGGCGTGATATGATGTGTTGATATGGGTCCACAGAGTACGCTGTACCGTGCTGGTAGCTTGGAGTATGTTGTACCGAGTTGAGAGTGTGATATACCATCTTCGGACGATGTTTAGATCTGTTATGGACCGGTGGGCTAGACGTGACCCACCTCCCGTGTGGAAGCAAATAGTGGTGATACCCTGCACACCTGATCAGTGTAGCCTGGGTTCACAGGATATGACCATTGTCCTAGAGGAGATTTACCTTATTATATTGCCTATCTCACATATTTTTTCTTTATGAATAAATCCATGTTTGAAATGTTTTGTGGATCAAGAAAGTCCGGGGGAGGAGCTGAGTCCTGACAAGTGTCGATTTATTGAGATGAGAAAGCATGATAATGGCTTTAAAGTACACTGATGCATGATGATTTTCCATGCCTTATGAATTAAATATGCATGATGGTTTTCCATGCTTTGAATTGATTTATGCACTGAATTAAATAGCATGATTTGCTTTACATGCCATTAACACAAGCATGAACTAATGCTTTTGAAGTGTGAATGAGAAATTGTATGATTTTGAGCATGGCATCATGATCACGTAGATAGTGCAGTACCTACCTGTTCGCATGATTGCCTTACTGAGCGTGTTGTTTGCTCACCCCCTTTATTTTCCCCTCTCTATAGAGCATTGAGTATAGATTAAGAGCGACTGGAATTTCCTTTTGATATTCGCTACATCCCATTGCGTAAGGTATGCACACTGATGTAATTTTGTATCTAAACTCTCCATAGCACAGTAGCATTTTGTATGTAACCATTGGGGATGTAAAGCAATCTAAACGCATGTAAACAACAACAACTCTGATTTATTTATACAAGTGTTTACTTCTAAATTATAATGCAAATTAAATTGTTATGGTTGGATAAGGTTGTGAGACCCCGTATATGTAACGTTGTAATGTGTAATGAATGTGAATGGACTTGTAATGTAAAGTATGATCGATGTAAGTCCATGGATTCAATGTACGTATGTGTAATATGATTTGTAACGTACATACAAGTTTCATTAAGTATGAATATGAAGAAATGAGTTCTTGTAAGTGATGAATGTGATTGGAACTCAAAATGAGTAGTGTGGTAAAATGGAATGAAGTTGAGCTCTCATTTAGTTTGGAATGTGATACTTTTGGGTATATAATGAATGCACACAAGTTTCAATGTGCATAAGGTATGAATGGATGCCATTTTCAAGTTATAAAGGTGGATGGATGAGAAAATGGCCATGGCAGCAGATTAAGGATGTGTTGGTGTGAGTTGCAGCAAGGAAACTGCAGGAACTCTGGAAAACATGAAGGCCAGATCGATCTCATAGGATGAGAGATCGATCTGGAAGAGCCAGAATGCTCTTATTTGGGCAATGGAATAGAGTAGATCGATCTCCAATGGGGCCAGATCGATCTCCTAAGCATTCTGTAATGAAAAGATCGATCCTCAAGCACCCAGATCGATCTCCTTAGCTCTCTGTTTGGGACCAGATTGATCTCATGCTTCGACAGATCGATCTCATGCTTAAAATTTCATGAAAATGAGAGATTTAAGGGGACCAGATCGATCTCCTCTTGGACCAGATCGATCTCCTCAAGCTATTTCTATATAAGGAGGGCTGAAAATCTAAAAATTTCAGGAAAAACACCAATCTTCCATTTTTAACCCAAAAACCTAACTTTCTCTCTCTAAAATCAGCCATTTCCAGCAAGAATTGAGGGGAGACCATTAGACATTAAGTTGTTCATCTTGAGGAAGAGAACAACATAGTTGGAAACCCAAAATCCCATTATGGGTATTGAAGGAGATAAAGGCATTGACATTTGGAGCAAGAAGAAAAATCATATTTGGTAAGATTCTAACACTCCAATCCAAGTACATTGTCTATTTAATTGATTTTGGAGTTGTTCGGCATGAGTATGTATGGATGGAAACACCTAGGTTGTGTTAGAAACTAATGTAACCTAGAAAATGGAATGCCTCTAGTGTGAGAAAGTATGATTTGGGGAATTGGTGGTTTATGGGTTATGATAAGTTGTTAAATGAGTAATGTGGGTGATTTGGAATGGTTATGTGAAGTTATAATCTGGGTTTAAGTGAAATTATGAAAATGAGCATGTAAATGCTTGACAAATGCCATAGTGAGGAAATCAATGAAATATGAACACTATGAGCTTGATATCGATTTAATATCGATTTGGAATGAGTTAATAGGCCTAAAAGAACCCATAGACTCGAGTTTTGGGTAAAGTAATGAAACGAGGCCTCATAAGCGTTAATAGAAAACTATAGGTCAAATTGACTATAGTGAACGCACGATGTCATATTATATGGATCGAATATAATGCGGGATACGATTTTGTGCAGTCCCGAAGAGTTCGTTGAAGACGAATCGAACCGTACGAGTAAGCAGCTTAAGGAAGTGGAATCACGCATCGCGATTCCAGGTAAGGGAATTCTGTAAGTATATAGAGGTAGCTGCTCGTATTTTGTGGTTGTATAGGGCTTTGGAAATGTGCATGGATTTATAGAAATGTGTTTTGAAGATGTATGGATGTGACTATGAATAATTGTATGAGATTTGGTGGTTGAAATGGTATTGTAAAGAAATGGGATAGTAAGCCTAATAATTGCATAAATCTAATGTTTTGATGTTTTTCAAAATGGAATTGCTTGGTTTTAAGCAAGCTTGTAGATGGGCCGGCTAGTGTTTTATTGATGTTGTGGAAAAGCATTTGTGAAGTGCTAAACCCGATTGCCGAGATTGTTTGATTGTGTATGAGCCGCCTATCGTATTTGCATGACATAAATCGCGCTAGAGCCTCGCTTGCGCTGGATTCCTATGTTTTCACTTGTGTGATACATGCTTGAGCTTAGCTCGCACTTTGATTTGAATTGTGATGATGTTTTATAAACCGTATTGGAGCTTACGCTCGTACTTGGATTTGAGTGGTTTTTCTTATGTATATAACCATACTGGAGCTATGCTCGTACGTGGTTTCTTCGCATTTTATGCATAAATGCCATACTAGAGCATTGCTCGTACGAAGTGACTGGTTTTGATGCCTGAATTCGCGCTAGAGCATAGCTCGCGCCAGTTTTCACACTGTGGTATGTATGAGGCCGTGGTGAGAGATACGGATTAACTCAGGGAACCCAACAGTCCTGACAGACCTCTTGAGTGGGGTGAGGGTGAGGGGCTAGGACCTGACATAATCCATTCAGGGAACTCAACAGGCCTAACAGACCTCTTGAGTGGGGTGAGGGTGAGGGGCTAGGACCTGAATCAGGGAACCCAACAGGGGCGAGCAAGGCCATGAGGGGCTAGGACCTGGTATTGAGGTTACTCCCACGTGCTCTTGAGACTATAAAGGTTACACTTGGTATGGGGTAGATAAGACCTACGGTAGGCACCCCCAACCATGTTATGGGTCCGCGGAGTACGATGTACCATGTATATCACATGGAGTACGATGTACCGCGTGGTGGTTACTTGATTTGAGAAAGTCTGGCGGAGAACTAACCCACCTTCGTGCCAGCATGATACCCCGCACACCGGGATCCGTGTGGTCTGGGATGATATGTGACGATTGGCCAATGTAGTCACTTGAGATATAGTAACCTGTCTCCTTGCTTGATTTACTTACTACCACATGATTTTAAATCTCTAAGTGTGATTTGTGATTGCTTAAGGTAGACCCGAAGGAGGGTCGAGCCTTGTGGATTTGATTTGTGAAATGAAAATGAGGTTGTGATTGTGAATTAATGTGATGAGATTGTATGTGTTGAGAAAGAGTTTTATGACGTGGGTTTAAAAAGGAGGTTTCTTAATGAATTGCCCTTTTCATGAATTTAAATGAGATCGAGCATGAGATGATTTATACATGATGTTTTTACCATGTTTTATATGCCAATGTACATGATTTTGATACATGATATATATGTATACTCATATGGCATAGTTTTACTTCCTCATGCTCCTACTACAAACTATTTATGCATAACACTATCAGCATGTTGATAGAGTAGTTATCTACCATGCTTGCATTATTGCCTTCCTGAGCGTGTGGTTGCTCATCCCTCTCTATTTCCCCCTACAGAGCGTGCATAGTAGCCCAGTGAGGACTGAGGCGTGGTATTTTGGACTCCGCTGTATCTCCATCGCTTAGAGGTATATACACAGTGATTCTTTTTGTATCTAAACAATGTGAAAGCACAGTATTCTTTTGAGTTGTAATTATGGGGGATGTAGATGTCAGTAAAACATGCTTTTGTATAAGTACAAGATTAAATGCAAATGTATGATATCGTTTTATTCAACTGAGAATGAATGAGATGTGGAGTTTATTATTGACTCACAGCCCAACAGTGTGTGGTGAGTTAGTTCACGACCGGGTAAGGTAACAGTAAAACGCGAAAAATTTTTAGTGATTTTCGGTTAAAGAGAATGGAATTTGGTTGTGACAGAGATTGGTATCAGAGCTGTGTTGGCCTGATGTGAGTCATTAATAAAACGTAAGAAAGTACATCCCTATAGTACTGTGCTTTTGTTTAGATATAACTGTGTATACGGTGATGGATTGAGCTTAATGAATTATTATAATACAGGAAGTTAAGCACTATGCCAATTACACACAAAGGTAGAGGGGAGAGAGCACGTGCTAGAGGCCGTAAAGGTAGGCCTGAGAGCCGTGCGGAGCCACATACTGAGCAGGCTCCACAGAATCCTGCTGAGAGAGCAGAGGATACTGAGGCTCGCTTCGCTAGGTTAGAGCAGAGTATTGAGAATTTGGTGGAGATAGTCACGCAGGCATTGGGTGCCGGTGATAGACGAGGTCCAAAGGCACAGCCTACTACTGAACAGGCAGCTGCAGAGGCGGAGAGACCTTAGATTACAGAGACTGCTACTGCTACACCACCTCCAGTACAGGATACAGATTCTCCTATCGCTCCATAGCAGAGCGGTAGTGAGTTGGGTTATGACTGTGACTTGAGTAGGTTGCGAGAATTTCAAGCGCTGAAACCCCCAGTGTTTAGAGGGGTGAAGGACCCAGTGGTTACGGAGGATTGGGTGTATGAGATGGAGAAACTATATAGGTTTTTCCGATGCACTTCAGCTGAAAAGGTAGCCTTTGCAGTGTTTATGTTGAAAGGCGAGGCCGAGCATTGGTGGAGGTCCACCGAGGTTATTTTGAGGGCCAGACACTCTGAGATCTCGTGGGAGATATTTCTAGAGGCCTTCAGGAGACAGTATATCCCAGCCACCGCACAGAGGAAACTGCGGATGGAATTTATGAATTTGGTTCAGGGGAACCATACATGGACGAGTATGAGTCCAAGTTTATGTCCTTGGGGAGATATGACCCGGACACGATGGGTAGTGAGACCCGAAAGATACAGAAGTTCATGGATGGATTGAGATTGGCCATTCGGACTAAGCTAGCTCCCTTCGACATTGTGACTTATGAGGAGGCTGTACATAAGGCTCAATTGTGTGAGCAAGACTTTGAGCGAAATGCCTCCGAGCTTGGGAGAATCAGTGTTAGAAAGGACAGAGATCCGGGAGGGATAGAGTGGCCAGGAAAGGAGGCCCAAGGTATTTTGAGAAAAGACCTAAGATCGAGGACGTGCAGGAGAGAGCCGCTAGACCTCCCGTATACCCAGCCTTGACTGCGCCGAGGGGTATAACTATTGGAGGACCACGACCTACCACGGATCAGTGTAGGAGATGTGGGAGATACCATGGGACTAGGCTGTGTCAAGTGCCCCCTGTTTCGTGTTTTAGGTGTGGGAGGCCAGGACATATATCGAGGTTCTGCACTGAGATGATTGAGGTTGCCCCACAGAAGGGCAAGGAGCTTGAGGGAGCTCCAGTTGAGACAGCAGCCCCGAGGAGGAGGGCTACAGCTGAGGAAACAGGCTGCGGGTGTGAGCAGAGGAAGAGTACATGCACTGGATCAGGACACCGCAGATGCTTCGACGGATGTGATTAAAGGTACCATCAAAATCTTTGATTTAGAAGCATTGGTATTATTTGATCCTGGTGCCACGCATTCTTTCATATCACCTTCCTTCGCACATAAATTATTGAAATATGTGAAACCAACATTGTTGGATAAAATGTTGATGATTTCCACACCCATGAATGATAGTCAATTGACTGAGCATGTATGTAGATGTCACGACCCAATTCCATTCTCTTTAACCGAAAATCACTGAAAATTTTTCGCGTTTTACTGTTACCTTACCCGGTCGTGAACTAACTCACCACATACTGTTGGGCTGTGAGTCAATAATAAACACCACATCTCATTCATTCTCAATTAATTAAGACGATGCCATACATGTGCATTTAATCGTGTACTTATACAATACATGTTTTACTGACATCTACATCCCCCATAAATACAACTCAAAATAATACTGTGCTTCTACATTGTTTAGATACAAAAAGAATCACTGTGTATATACCTCTTAGCGATGGAGATGCAGCGGAGTCCAAAATAATACGCCTCAGTCCTCACTGGGCTACTATGCACGCTCTGTAGGGGGGAAAATAGAGTGGGATGAGCAACCACACGCTCAGTAAGGCAATAATGCAAGCATGGTAGATAACTACTGTATCTACATGCTGATAGTGTTATGCATAAATCATTTATGGTAGGAGCATGAGGAATAAAACTATGCCATATGAGTATACATATATATCATGTATCAAAGTCATGTAAAATTGGCATATAAAACATGGTAAAACATCATGTATAAATCATCTCATGCTCGATCTCATTTAAATTCATAAAAAGGGCAATTCATTAAGAAACCTCCTTTTTAAACCCACGTCATAAATCTCTTTCTCATCACATACAATCACATCACATCAATTCACAATCACAACCACGTTTTCATTTCACAATTCAAATCCATGAGGCTCGACCCCTCCTTCGGGTCTACCTTAAACAATCACAATCACACTTAGAGATTTAAAATCATGTGGTAGTAAGTAATTCAAGCAAGGAGACAGGTTACTATATCTCAAGTGACTACATTGGCCAATCGTCACATATCATCCCAGACCACACGAATTCCGGTGTGTGGGGTATCATGCTGGCACGAAGGTGGGTTAGTTCTCTTCCAGACTTTCTCAATCAAGTAACCACCACGCGGTACATCGTACTCCATGTGATATACACAGTACATCGTACTCCGCGGACCCATAACATGGTTAGGGGGTGCCTGCCATAGGTCTTATCTACCCCATGCCAAGTGTAACCTTTATAGTCTCAAGAGCGCGTGGGAGTAACCGCAATACCAGGTCCTAGCCCCTCATGGCCTTGCTCGCCCCTGTTGGGTTCCCTGATCCAGGTCCTAGCCCATCACCCTCACCCCACCTAAGAGGTCTGTCAGGCCTGTTGGGTTCCCTGGATGGATTATGTCAGGTCCTAGCCCCTCACCCTCACCCTCACCCCACCTAAGAGGTCTGTCAGGCCTGTTGGGTTCCCTGAGCTAATCCGTATCTCTCACCACGGCCTCATACATACCACAGTGTGAAAACCAGCGCGAGCTACGCTCTAGCGCGAATTCATGCATCAAAACCAATCACTTCGTACGAGCAACGCTCTGGTACGACATTTATGCATAAAATATGAAGAAAACATGTACGAGCATAGCTCCAGTACAGTTATATGCATAAGAAAAACCACTCAAATCCACGTACGAGCATAAGCTCCAGTACTGTTTATAAACATCATCACAATTCAATTTCAAAGTGCGAGCTAAGCTCAAGCACGTTTCACACAAGTGAAAACATAGAAATCTCGCAAGAGCGAGGCTCTAACGCGAATTATATCTCATACACGCGATAGGCGGCTTACATGCATTCAAAACATCTCATAATATGCTTAGTGCCTCATATGGGCTATTTCACAACATCATTCAAGTACTAGCCAGCCTATCCTTTTATTTGCTCAAATCAAAGCATTGTGTTTTGTAAAAGCATTCAAAACACAAGATTTATGCAATTATTAGCCTTACTATCCCTTTTTCAATAACCATCTCAAACCACCAAATCTCATACAAATACTCATACACCATCAAAACACATTTCTATAAGTCCATGCATATTTCCAAAGCCCTATATATACCCACGAGTTCAAAATACGAGCAACTACCTCTATATACTTACAAAATTCCCTTACCTGGAATTGTGATGCGTGATTCCACTTCCTTAAGCTGCTTACTCGTACGATTCGGTTCGCCTTCAACGAACTCTTCGGGACTACACAAAATCGTATCCCGCATTATATTCGATCCATATAATTGCAACCCTTGTGCTTGCTATAGTCAATTTAATCTATAGCCTCTATTAAAGCTTATTTGGCCTCGTTTCATTACTTTACCCATAGCTCGAGTCTATGGACCTTCTTAGGCCTATTAACTTATTCAAAGTCGATATCAAATCGACATAAAGCTCATAGCGTTCATATTCCATGAATCCCCTCACTATGGCATTTATCAATTATATACATACCCATTTCCACAATTCCTCCAAACTCACTATGTAATCTCATTTAACTGTTTAAAATCATAATTATTATCCCAATAACAACTTTGGCATGCCATAAATTATAAACTCATTCAATCCCACATATCCTCACTTTACACCCATTTTAGATTTCTAGGTCACACCAATTCCCCTACATTCCTAGGTAGTTTATCCATCAATACCCATATCAATCAACTCCAAAATCAATTAAATAGCTAATGCATTTGGATTGGAGTGTTAGAATCTTACCAATATGATTTCTCTTCTTGCTCCAAATGATAATGCCCTTAACTCCTTCAATTCCAAGAATGGGAAAATGTCCTCTCACTATGTTGTTCTTCTCTTTGATAGGAACAACTTTGCCTCTAATGATCTCTCTCCAAATCTCACTGAAAATGGCTGATTTTAGAGAGGGAAAGTTAGGTTTTTGGGGTTAAAATTGTAAAGTTTGGTGTTTTTCTGAGATTTCCAGATTTTTCAGCTCTCCTTATATAGAAATGACTTGAGGAGATCGATCTGGTCCAAGAGGAGATCGATCTGGTCCCTTAAAATCCCTCTTTTTCACGGCATTTTTAAGCCTGAGATCGATCTGTCGAAGCAATGAGATCGATCTGTTGAATCATGAGATCGATCTGTAGAAGCATGAGATCGATCTGGTCCCAAACAGAGAGCTAAGGAGATCGATCTGGGTGCTTGAGGATCGATCTTTTCACTTACAGAATGCTTAGCAGATCGATCTGTCTCCATTGGAGATCGATCTGCTCTATTCTTTCGCCCAAATAGGAGCATTCTGGCTCTTCCAGATCGATCTCTCATCCTAGGAGATCGATCTGGACCTCATGTTTTCCAGATTTCCTGCAGTTTCATTGCTGCAACTCATACCAACACACCCTCAATCTATTGCCATGGCCATTTTCTCATCCATCCACCTTTATAACTTGAAAATGGCATCCATTCATACCTTATACACATTGAAACTTGTGTGCATTCATTATATGTCCCAAGGTATGCTACATAGAACCGAATAGAAGCTTAACACCATTCCATTTTACCACACTACTCATTTTGAGTTTCAATCACATCCATCACTTGCCATAACTCATTCCTTCGTATTCATACTCAATGAAACTTGTATGTACGTTACAATTCATATTACACATACATACATTGAATCCATGGACTTACATCAATCATAATTTACATTATAAGTCCATTCATATAATTTGATCCAATTACACATATTACCCTTTTACATATACGGGGTCTTACAGTAGAGATTGTAAGTTAAAGATAGAGGGAAAGGAAATGATAGCCAATCTGATTTTATTGAATATGAATGATTTTGATCTAATATTGGGAATGGATTGGTTGGCTACCAATCGGGTTTTTATGGATTGTCATGCCAAGACATTGATGTTTTCAGGATTAGACAATCTTATTGTAAATTTTGATGAAAAGAAATGATATGAAACTTGTATAATTGTGGTAAATAGAAGTGTATGATTTTTAAATGCATAATGCTTGAGAGATAAATTTATTACTTATGATAAATGTTGAATATGGAGTGATGGTTTATGTTACTAACGATAGAGAGGATACTGTGAAGGGTTCATTGCCTATGTGGTCGATATAGATGAGGTACACCCGGAATTGAGGGACTACCCGTAATTACGGATTACCCTGATGTCTTTCCGGATGAATTACCAGGACTACCACCTGAAAGGGACATGGAATTCTACATGGAGTTAGTGCCTGGTACAGAGCCGATATCGAAACCACCCTATAGAATGGCTCCGATAGAACTGGAAGAGCTGAAGAAACAGCTGCAAGAGTTGCTGGAGAAGGGGTTTATTAGACCGAGTGTCTCACCTTGGGGAGCACCGGTTCTATTTGTAAGGAAGAAGGATGGAAGCCTCCGACTGTGTATAGATTATCGGTTGTTGAATAAGGCCACCATTAAGAACAAGTACCCCCTTCCAAGGATCGACGATTTGTTGGATCAGCTCCAGGGAGCCGAAGTGTTTTCTAAGATAGACCTGCGGTCAGGGTACCATCAGTTGAGGATTAGGAGTGGAGATGTACCCAAGACAGCATTTTGTACCCGTTATGGTCACTACGAGTTTTTGGTGATGCCATTCGGATTGACGAATGCTCCCGCAGCATTTATGGCATTGATGAATGATATATTCAAGCCATACCTGGACAAGTTTCTGATTGTTTTCATAGATGACATTTTAGTTTATTCTAAATCCAGGGAAGATCATGAGGAGCATTTGAGGATAGTTCTGCAGACCCTCCGAGAGAGAGAATTGTATGCCAAACTCAGCAAGTGTAATATTTAGTTGGAACAGATCTCATTTCTGGGGCATGTTGTGTCAAAGGATGGGGTATCAGTGGATCCATCCAAGATAGAGGCAGTTGTACAGTGGGAACAGCCTAAGACAGTAACTGAGATCAGAAGTTTCCTGGGATTGGCAGGATATTATCGGAGATTTGTAAAGGGTTTCTCCAGACTAGCTGCTCCATTGACACGCCTTACGCGAAAGGATGTTAAGTTTGTATGGGATGAGGCATGTGAGAGGAGTTTTGAGGAGCTTAAGCGTCGGTTGACCACTGCTCCCGTTCTCACCATTCCTACCAGCTCAGGAGGATTCTTGGTGTATACAGATGCATCGCACCATGGACTGGGCTGTGTGCTTATGCAGGATGGGAAGGTAGTTGCCTATGGATCTAGATAGTTGAAAGATCACGAGAGGAACTACCCGACACATGATTTGGAGTTGGCGGCTGTAGTATTTGCTTTGAAAATATGGCGCCACTATCTCTATGGTGAGAAATTTCAGGTGTTCACAGATCATAAGAGCCTTAAGTACCTATTCTCGCAGAAAGAGCTGAATATGAGACAGAGGAGATGGCTCGAACTCCTGAAAGACTATGATTGTGAAATCATGTACCACCCGGGTAAGGCAAATGTAGTTGCCGATGCCTTGAGTAGAAAGAACCTTGGGTTGGTGTCTTATATGATGGTACAGGAACATGAATTGTTAGAACACTTTGCGAACCTCAGTTTAGATGTAACCCCACCTGGATCTGAGAGACTTGAGATCATGGCTAGTTTGAGACTAGAGCCAGAGTTGATTGGTCGTATTCGGCGAGCCCAGCAGAGCGATCGACGGTGCATCGATTGACTGAGTCAGATACAGACAGGTGTGGGTATTGATTTTGAGCAGAGTGCTGATGGCTTATTGAGGTTCATAGGCAGAGTATGCGTTCCCAAGGATCCTGAGATCAGGAGAACGATTTTATCAGAGGCTCACTCATCGAAGTATACGATACATCCGGGAAGTACCAAGATGTATCAAAACCTTTGGAAGGTTTATTGATGGTCTGGAATGAAGAGAGACATTGCTGAATATGTCGCTAAGTGTCTTGTTTGTCAGCAAGTGAAGGTAGAGCATCAGAAGCCTACAGAATTATTGCAGCCTCTACCGATACCGACATAGAAGTGGGAGTATGTCACCATGGATTTTGTGATGGGGTTACCGAGGACCCGTAGAGGTCATGATGCCATATGGGTTATTATGGACCGGTTGACTAAGTCCGCCCATTTCTTGGCTATGAGAGCTACCGATACACTGAGTCAGTTGGCGAACCTATATATTCGAGAGATAGTACGGCTACATGGTGTACCAGTGAGCATTGTTTCTGATAGGGATGCCCGCTTCACTTCCCATTTTTGGGAACATTTTCAGGAAGCGCTGGGGACCCGGCTGAGTTTTAGCACCGCTTTTCATCCTCAGACAGATGGGCAGTCAGAGAGGACTATACAGACCCTCGAGGATATGTTGAGAGCGTGTGTGCTGGATTTTAGAGGCTCCTGGGATGACCACCTGCAGTTAGCCGAGTTCGCTTATAATAATAGCTATCATGCGAGTATCGGGATGGCACCCTATGAGGCATTGTATGAACGTAGATGCCGTTCCCCCATTGGATGTGAAGAGGTTGGTGACAGACAGATTTTTGCTCCAGACTTAGTGCAGCAGGCATCTGAGGACGTCCAGTTGATATGTGAGAGATTATGGACAGCTCAGAGCCGGTAAAAGAGATATGCTGACAAGAGACGAATACCACTGGAGTTTGATGAGGGTGAGTCGGTGTTTCTGAGGATATCACCATCGAAGGGTATTATGAGATTTGGTAAAAAGGGCAAGCTGAGCCCTAGATATATCGGACCCTTCGAGATTTTGGAGAGAGTGGGAGATAAGGCGTATAGGTTGGCATTGCCACCGGACTTGGAAAATGTCCACAAAGTCTTCCACGTCTCGATGCTTCGGAAGTATCACCCGGACCCGGCACACGTGATAAGATATGAGCCGTTGGAGATCCATGAGAGTATGAAGTATGTTGAGAAGCCGGTTTAGATATTGGACAGAAAAGAGAAAGTGTTGCGGAATAAGACAATTCCCTTGGTGAAAGTTCTTTGGCAACATCACACGGCGGAAGAGGCCACATGGGAATTGGAGAACTTGATTCGGGAGAAGTACCCCCAACTTTTTGAAGAGTGACTTGGTTCTAATTTAGAGGACCAAATTCCTTGAAGGAGGGGAGAATGTGAGACCCCATATATGTAAAGTTGTAATGTGTAATGAATGTGAATGGACTTGTAATATAAAGTATGATCGATGTAAGTCCATGGATTCAATGTACGTATGTGTAATATGATTTTTAATGTACATACAAGTTTCATTAAGTATGAATATGAAGAAATGAGTTCTTGTAAGTGATGAATGTGTTGGAACTCAAAATGAGTAGTGTGGTAAAATGGAATGAAGTCGAGCTCTCATTTAGTTTGGAATGTGATACTTTTGGGTACAATGAATGCACACAAGTTTCAATGTGCATAAGGTATGAATGGATGCCATTTTCAAGTTATAAAGGTGGATAGATGAGAAAATGGCCATGGCAGCAGATTAAGGATGTGTTGGTGTGAGTTGCAGCAAGGAAACTGCAGGAAATCTGGAAAACATGAAGGCCAGATCGATCTCATAGGATGAGAGATCGATCTGGAAGAGCCAGAATACTCTTATTTGGGCAATGGAATAGAGCAAATCGATCTCCAATGGGGCCAGATCGATCTCCTAAGCATTCTGTAATGAAAAGATCGATCCTCAAGCACCCAGATCGATCTCCTTAGCTCTCTGTTTAGGACCAGATCTCATGCTTCGACAGATCGATCTCATGCTTAAAATTTCATGAAAATGAGAGATTTAAGGGGACCAGATTTATATTAATTGTGTGTAAATGAGAGATTTACAACTTCAAAACATCCATTCCTCATGATTTATATCAATTGTGGCTTATCTATACATCACAAAATCATCAAGATTACATGTTAAATTATGGGTCTTACAGCCTATGTTCCAACATTCCAATTTCTTGTTGAATTTTAAATCATAGAAATTTACACTTGTTTTTCAGTAATTCGGATTGTATGATTAAATTCAGCCTTTACAATTCAACAATTCTTTTCTCCATTCTCTATATTGCCGAAACTCACAACTTACTATCCTTACTTGCATAGCTTAAGTTTAATCATGCAACCATAGAACAACATTATTCACATTATAAATTACTGATCTAATCTTTAAATTCCAGCTAAACCAATTTTCGTAAATTAACTCTAAATGGCCGAATACTCATCCTCTATGTTCATACTGAAATTTCATCAATTTATTAAATTTATCATATCTAACAATAAATTCATCACTAAAACTCTTATAATTTAGCTAAGGAAATCAAATTCTTCCCCTAATTTCGAAATCCCCAAATTCAATTAGCTAAGAACCCTAATCCTCACGCATGTATAAATTTCTAAAATTGATTAAAATTTACACTCAATCTACACTAATATAATAGTAATCAACAATAAATTTCCAAAAATTACACCATTCTTACCTCAATTGCCAATGACGAAACTCCTAGCTAAAATCCTCAATTCTATTCTATGCAATTCTTGAAATTTTTGGTGAATTCCTAAAGTTCTACACGTTTGCAACTCAATTGTGTGTATCCTTCATCTAACCGGACCACCTAGGCACTACCCTCTCCCATGGTGCTCTCAGTTTCAACATGCAGAGCAAGTATGGTGGCTGTTTAGAAATTTTCAGATCGGTAGAGGGTGCAAAACGTGTTTTGTGGGGGTGGAGTAACAATCTAAGTCATAAAACTAACTCCTAATCACTCTACACTAACATGCACACTAGGATTTTGCAAATTCATTGACTGAATTGAAAATTTTTTTGGAAATGAGGAGGCTGTTCGGTGGAAGGCAAAGGAAATCAAAATTGAAGTTGCACGCAGGTTGGAAGGATGATTTGGGTGGCTGGTGGCGTGACAATAGGAGGCTACTGCTAGATTCCAGCCGGCTGGTGTAGGGGTGGCGTGAGGAAGAGTGAAGAGTATTTCTGGTTTGTTTCCTTGGTGAAAAATGTGGGAGAGGGAAAAGGAGAAAGAAAATCTGATATGGTTTGTAATATCTATTTATATTCTTTTCTTATTTATTTAAGCTTTTACATTGTTTTAATTTTTGATAAATTAGTTGTAGATTTTTATAATTTAGTCTATATGTGTTCAGGTTTCATATTTCTAATATATATGTGTAATTACATTTCAGATTTATTTTCATACAAAATTCATGAAATCTAACTTTATATCTTTAATATTTCTATATACATGTTCCAAAATAATTTTACATAATGTTTTATATTTGTTTATTTCAGATTACATAAGTATACTTCTTATCTTAATGTTAATAGTTTTAATATTTCAGATTTGTTATTTTACATTATTATATTTATTTGATTCATAATTAACTTAATTAGCTTACTTAAATTTAAGATTGTCACTACTTAATTATAATGCAAATTTCCATTTAACCGAATTTTACATTATTGCCTATTAATTTCGGCCACTACCTAAGATTACTTGCATGAATTTAATTTATTTCTACATTCATGTACATTTAACTTAATGTCTAATGGTAGATTACCTTAATCTAGACTAATTTGGTCACATGAATATATTTCTACTAAATAAGTTGAATTTATGAACCTATTCATGTACATACCTCATGCATCTAAATTATGTTCACCCTATACAATTTATCATTATTGTATTTTATTTATATTGGATTATAAATTTTCAAATTTAGCATTTATGCTTACCTATTATGTAAATGTCTTACACATCCCTACCTTTCCTAAATTAAAATACATCAAAATTATTATACTAAGTGATGTGAACCCAAATAATCACTATCCTAACTCAATAAATCATATTTCCTAATTAAATTGGATCCTCCTATCCGCAGATTAATTCCGACTTAACATAAAAATAAACGAAACATTCGTTATAGGGAAATTACGGTCTTTTAGAAAAAAACAAAAACAAATTATTATATGCATGTAAATGAGTATGCAATCTAAAATTCAGGAAATTTCATAGTGTTATGTTTATATTAAAATGCAAAAATTAGATGTTGGTTAGTTTAGCTTTATGAAATTCAAAGGAAAAAAAATCAGAATTGAGGGTAAAACTTGAATAATTAGGTAGATTTGTAAAGCTAGGGAGAAATTGACTATATAAATGGGTAATTAAAATGAATGGCTGGAAATTTAGGATGAATTAGGTAGATTTAAAATGCTTGGAGAATAATGCACTATCTCAATGAGTAATTAAAGAGAATTGTTGGAAATTGATGATGGGTGATGGGAATGAGTGCTCAGCTAAGGTAGGAAATCTAAGGAATTTCATGCATGTATTCGGTTAGAGGGAGTTAGATTACAAATTATCATGAAATCAGTATATACATCCAATACATGTAGTGAATGAGAATAAAAATTTAGAAATTAAAGTCCCTTGGATGAAATTCTCAGGAATTACTAGATGATAATAACAATGTTGAACAAATGTTGAAATAATTAAATGAGTATAAAAGGTTAAGTTCAGATATTTGAAAAGTTTAATAACGATATTGGTTGCTGGAATTTAAGAATTAAATTAACCAATTTGTGTAGAAACAACATAGTTCTATAATGGTAAAACCAGAATTTAGACAATGAATAAAGATGATTATGGGAGTTTCGATTAATAAAAAAAAAACGTTGGCAAATTGGATGTTAGAAATTGCAAAATTCAAAATAAGTTTTAGATCAGGATATTATATAATTATAGGATTGTATAAATTTAATGTGAAGTTAAGAATATGCTTAAGGCATTCAGCCACTTTGAATGGAATGGAAATAATTAACTAGTTGGATTGTAAGAATTAGGTTATGAGAGCATGATTGGAAATGATATTAATTTATGGTTGGAAGAACCAAGGTTTGTGCTAACAGTAGAAATAATTAAGGTAAGTTTAGGCTATGACCAAATAAAAAAGGGGAATTTTCCAAGTACAAATAAACGTAAGGCTTAAAACCGGTGAACTACATTAGTGGTAGTCTCGAATTGACCTTGTGAGTGTGTATGTGCTGAAATTTTATTCGTTATTATATGAATGGTAAATAACATATGCCCTTAAATATGATTTTGCAGCAACTACTTCAGAAGGCGCCAAGGAAGCTTAGATGCATAAATGCGCGTCTAAAGCGAAAGGCGAAAAAGGGTAAAGTCTGGCACGTATCTATTGCGTGGTAAGGGGTTTATGTTGTTGTTGTTAGTAAAATGCTTAGGATAGGTTAGATTCATTTTTTAAAGTTAGGCTATAGGTTAACCGAATTGCTAGGATACCTTAGAATAAAATTCCCATAGCTTATACTACCGATTTGCCATATATTTGTTTTGAAATTGCCATGGGCTAAAATTTAGTCACAGCATGGAGTTTATCGTTTTATAAGATATGGTTTTTACATGTTGGTAGCATGTGCGTGTGAGCATTTCATTATAAAATCTTTGTAACTCCATTCAAATTGTTGATTTTCGAAGCTGTTTGCATGGGTTTTTTTACTGTATTTTCGAAATAGCATGAAATTGCATGAATTGCATACATGTTGATTTTTGAACTGTTGATACATGTTTTATATATCGATGGGTTGTTTTCCCCAAACTTTGGAAACTATGAATTTGGGACGATTTGCTGAATTTTATTGTGAACCCATCGTGGTGATTTTTAAGTTTGTTGGCAACCCGATTTATGCCTGTGTGGCAGTCATGTTCTGTGAGAGCCATCTCTAGCACTCGGTAGGAGGTTCTGTGTTATTGCCCTATGGTGCCAAGTGCTTAACAAGGATGCCTTTATGGCATTGAGATGTTATTGCTACCTACTACTGTTAGACCTTGAGCTCGTCTTCAGGACTTTAGTCCAGAACTTGCTCAGTTAGGATAGGGCGGTAGTCACTATGGCCATAGGTGTTTATTTTCCATTGATATTGGTGATATTGTTTGTGTACTTGGTTCCATGACTGGTTGGGGTAATTGTCACATTCTCACTTTGTCATATCGAATAATTTAAGTATGCCCATGCAAGTATTGTAAGACCCGTATTTTGGATGAAAACTTTATGAAATCATGAGTATGGTGATGTAATTGCAATGTAAGCATAAGTGATGTAAGTCCATGGATTCAATATACATACTTGTAATATGAGTTTGTAATGTACACACAAGTTTTATTATGTATGAATATGAAGAAATGGACTTTTATAAGTGATGAATATGATTGGAACTCAAAATGAGTAGTGTGGTAAAATGGAATGAAGTTGCGATAATTCTATATTTTTAGAATTATTTGTGCTTAATTTCCTAATTAATTATTTAAATCCTTAATTTATTTTGTTAATTATCCCTTTTATTTAATTAAAATTCTCATGTTTGCAGATAAATTAAATCCGGATGAATTTTGAATATTTCGGTAGAAAATGGATCGAAATTGAGCTAAAATCGAGATTGGACCACACAGACAACACGAGCCTAGCACATCCAATTGGACAAAAAGACAGATGACATGAAAATATTATTTTTCAAGGAGCCAATGGTGTGAAGACAAGTGGCCAAACAATGCCAACTCATCTAGGATGGAAAAATTATAATTGTACCCCTAAGTGTGTATATAAATAGAAAAAGATAGCAATTAAAAGCAGGGTAGCTTTAGTTTTTTAGGTTAAACATTTATTGTTAGGTTTTAATTTTTTTCTGAGGTTTTCTTTTAATTTTTTCGGCTGGTGACAGAAGCCACCATTCACCAGATTTCTTCTAGGTTTTGTTTAATTTCCATTCCATTATTATTTTACTGTTTGAGTTTTAATTAAAAGTTATTATTTTTATATTGTTGCTCTTGGTTTTCCCTTAAATATCTATGTTTTTAGGTTGATCTGTTTTTGTTTTCGGTTTATTGTCTTGATGCATTCGGGTAGCCACCAATTCCCAATTTTTATAGTCTCGGTTATTCCTTTATTTATGCCTTTGACTTTGATGCTTTGATGTGGGTTAGCAAAGTGGATTCTCGGTTAGAGAAAGGAAGGAAGCAGCCCAAGCTAAGGATTCACATTGATGAAGAACATTGATTTTCTTTAGTTATAGTTTTCACATGAGTTCTCTCGGTTTTAATCTAATCTTTTTGGCTATGCTTTCTTGTTCTTTCTTTTTCTTATTTCAGTTCTATTGGTTTGCATTTCATGATTCGGGTTGTTTTGTTTTCTGCCTTTACTTCAGCTTACATTGTTTTTACTGCACTTTGTTTAGTTGTAGTTCATTCGCGGCTTGTAGGTTGCTAGTGAAATTAGGACGTTAGGTTGTTCGGTGTTTTAAGTCACGGTTGGCCGTTGCAGTGAGATATGGTTTGATTTCTGGCAGCAGCAGTGGCAAAGAACACCCACTGTTCTCCACTGTTCAAGACTCCATTCACTGTTCATCTTCTTTTCATTCTTTAACCAGTGATTACAAGCATTGTGTTGTGTATTCTATTGAAGTGTTTTAATCCTTCATGATGGCCGCTTTTGTTTTAAATGAGTTAATCTTTTATTTACATTATGGAAGGTTATATTAGTGAATGTGCAGCTCGGTATTAGGCTGAAGCAGGAAAGTTTTTTTTATTTGTTGTGTGACGTCTTTCACTGGAAATGGCCGCTGTCTGAGACGTGCTTACAGGATCAGGTCATTGTAGATGGCTTTCAAGCAGGAGCCGGCATGATATCAGCTTCTGGACAAATTGTTTTTGGCAGCACAATAGTAGCTACAAAATTTTGTTCTGCGTTGATGTGCCGGTAACGGAAGCAGTGCAATGCAGCAGAAAAGCATACGGGAGTAGAAGCAAACAATTGGTTTTACACATGTGCTGCTGGCAACTAAATAATGGCATTAAGGAGTAGCCACAGCAGTGGATGCAGGGAATGGACAGCAATGCTGGAACAGTAGCAGATTGCAGGATCAGATGCAGCAGACCGAGAGCACAGCAGCACCTGGAACCGAGAATGCCTGGAGCTAGAATTTGCAAAGAAGACATGTGAACAGTGTAGTATCGGGACCACTTGCTGGGTAGAAATGGTTAAGGCCATGTTTGGCCATAGTTCAATTTAGTGATGTTTTAGTTTAATGCATCATTAGTATTTTCATGCACTTGCTAGTTGTTAGTTAGTTAGTTTAGTCAATTATAATGGTAGGTTAGTTTTATTATTTTTCCATGTTAATTTGTAGTGTTAATTTTAGTTAGTAGTTAATTTTATATTAAACGTTTTAGGATTTTATTTTAGTTTAGTTGCATTTAGAATTTGATTCAAGCATTTTTAATTTAGTCTTTATTTTCATTAAATTTTAGTTTATTTAAATTGCATTTTAATTAGTTTACTTACATGCATTTTTATTTTAAGTTTGTTTAAATTTTAGTTTAGTTTAATTTTATTTCTTTATTTTCATATTTGCATTTTATTTTAATTGCGTTAATTAATTTTAATTGTTTTAATTTTCTTTTGTAGGTATTTTCTTTAATTGCTCGGAGTTCAGTAAGCAAATCTTAGTTCAGTTTTATTTTCTTTATTTTTTAATGTTTATTGTTTTCAGTAAGTTTAATTAGCCTAGTAGATCACCCCTTGCAACCTCATAATTTGCTAGGATATACTTAGGGTAAGATTAACCGGTAGTTAATTAGGCTGATCAACTTGTCTGTGGGACGATAATTCCGGGACTCAAATCTCATTATTACTTGTACGACTTGTGCACTTGCGGACAATACGATAGTAATTGAAAGCAGGGTAGCTTTAGTTTTTTAGGTTAAACATTTATTGTTAGGTTTTAATTTTTTTCTGAGGTTTTCTTTTAATTTTTTAGCAGGTGACAACAGCCACCATTCACCATATTCTTATAGGTTTTGTTTAATTTCCATTTCATTATTATTTTACTGTTTGAGTTTTAATTAAAAGTTATTATTTTTATATTGTTGCTCTCGGTTTTCCCTTAAATATCTATGTTTTGGGTTGATCAATCTTTACTTTTTTTTTTGTTTTTATTTTCGGTTTACTGTCTTGATGCATTCGGGTAGCCACCAATTCCCAATTTTTATAGTCTCAGTTCTTCCTTTATTTATGCCTGTGACTTTGATGCTTTGATATGGGTTGGCAAAGTGGATTCTCAGTTGGAGAAAGGAAGGAAGCAGCCTGAGCTAAGGATTCACATTGATGAAGCACATTGATTTTTTTTTTTAGTTATAGTTTTCACATGAGTTCTCTCAGTTTTAATCTAATCTTTTTGGCTATGTTTTCTTGTTATTTCCTTTTCTTATTTCAGTTCTATTGGTCTGCATTTCATGATTCGGGTTGTGTTGTTTTTTGCCTTTACTTCAGCTTACATTGTTTTTACTGCACTTTGTCTAGTTGTAGTTCATTCGCGGCTTGTAGGTTGCTAGTGAAATTAAGATGTTAGGCTGTTCGGTGTTTTAAGTCACGGTTGGCTGTTACAGTGAGATATGGTTTGATTTCCGACAGCAGTAGTCGCAAAGAACACCCTATGTTCTCCCCTGTTCAAGACTCCATTCACTGTTCATCTTCTTTTCTTTCTTTAACCAGTGATTACAAGCATTGTGTTGTGTATTCTGGTGAAGTGTTTTAATCATTCATGATGGCCGCTTTTGTTTTAAATGAGTTAATCGTTTATTTACATTATGGAAGGTTATATTAGTGAATGTACAGCTCGGTATTAGGCTGAAGCAGGAAAGTTTTTTTTTTTTTGCTGTGTGACTTCTTTCGCTGGAAATGGCCGCTGTCCGAGACGTGATTACAGGATCAGGTCATTGTAGATGGCTTTCAAGCAGGAGCCGGCATGATATCAGCTTCTGGACAGATTGTTTTTGGCAGCACAACAGTAGCTGCAGAATTCTGTTCTGCGTTGATGTGCAGGTAACGAAAGCAGTGTAATGCAGCAGAAAGGCATACGGGAGTAGAAGCAAACAATCGGTTTTACACATGTGCTGCAGGCAGCTGAATAATGGCATTAAGGAGCAGCCACAACAGTGGATGCAAGGAATGGACAGCAACGCCTGGAACAGTAGCAGATTGCAGGACCAGATGCAGCAGATCGAGAGCACAGCAGCACCTGGAACCGAGAATGCCTGGAGCTGGAATTTGCAAAGAAGACATGTGAACAGTGTAGTATCGGGACCATGTAATGACTGAACCTCGCCTCATCTCTCACTCTCACCCCACTTAAGAGGTCTTTTGAGCCTGTTGGGCCTGTTGGGTTGGTATACAGTCTTACTCAACGTATTGTCCCTCATCCTTGCTTAAGGGCCTGTTGGGTTTTGTTTCATTCGGGGTCATCCTTGCTTAAGGGCCTTTTCCCCTCAGAACGCGTCCCCAGAGATTCAAACTAGGGACAACACCCTTTGTTTGTCTCTGCTGGAACCATTGAGCTCGCGAGCTCAATGGTGCCAGCAGAGAGGAAAAAAGGGTGTTGTCCCTAGTTCGAATCTCTGGGGACGCGTTCTGAGGGGAAAAGGCCCTTAAGCAAGGATGACCCCGAATGAAACAAAACCCAACAGGCCCTTAAGCAAGGATGAGGGACAATACGTTGAGTAAGACTGTATACCAACCCAACAGGCCCAACAAGCTCAAAAGACCTCTTAAGTGGGGTGAGAGTGAGGGATGAGGCGAGGTTCAGTCATTACAAAAAACGCGCGTTTTTGTAATGACTCAACCTCGCCTCATCCCTCACTCTCACCCCACTTAAGAGGTCTTTTGAGCCTGTTGGGCCTATTGCTCAATGGTACCAGCAGAGACGAACAAAGGGTGTTGTCCCTAGTTCGAATCTCTGGGGACGCGTTCTGAGGGGAAAGGCCCTTAAGTAAGGATGACCCCGAATGAAACAAAACCCCAGGCCCTTAAGTAAGGATGAGGGGCAATACGTTGAGTAAGACTGTATACCAACCCAAAAGGCCTAACAGGCTCAAAAGACCTCTTAAGTGGGGTGAGAGTAAGGGATGAGGCGAGGTTCAGTCATTACAGACCACTTGCTGGGCAGAAACGATTAAGGCCATGTTTAGCCATAGTTCAATTTAGTGATGTTTTAGTTTAATGCATCATTAGTATTTTCATGCATTTGTTAGTTGTTAGTTAGTTAGTTTAGTCAATTATAATGGTAGGTTAGTTTTATTATTTTTGCATGTTAATTTGTAGTGTTAATTTTAGTTAGTAGTTAATTTTATATTAAACGTTTTAGGATTTTATTTTAGTTTAGTTGCATTTAGAATTTGATTCAAGCATTTTTAATTTAGTCTTTATTTTCATTAAATTTTAGTTTACTTTAAATTGAATTTTAATTAGTTTACTTACATGCATTTTTATTTTAAGTTTGTTTAAATTTTAGTTTAGTTTAATTTTATTTCTTTATTTTCATATTTGCATTTTATTTTAATTGCGTTAATTAATTTTAATTGTTTTAATTTTCTTTTGTAGGTATTTTCTTTAATTACTCGGAGTTCAGTAAGCAGATCTTAGTTCAGTTTTATTTTTTTATTTTTTAATGTTTATTGTTTTCAGTAAGTTTAATTAACCTAGTAGATCTCCCCTTGCAACCTCATAATTTGCTAGGATATACTTAGGGTAAGATTAACTGGTAGTTAATTAGGCTGATCAACTTCTCTGTGGGATGATAATTTCGAGACTCAAATCTCATTATTACTTGTACGATCCATGCACTTGCGGACAATACCCTTTGATGCGTGTCAAGTTGTACTTACATTTGGTTTGGTATGGTATACCTTGGGTAGGCAAAGAATGCACGCAAGTTTTAATGTGTATAAAGTATGAATAGATGTCATTTTCAACTCTTAAAGGTAGTTGGATGAGAAAATGACTATGGCAACAAATTGAGGATGTTTTGTGTGAAGTTACTACAGAAAACTACAGCAAAATCTGGAAAATATGAATGCCAGATCGATCTCATAGGATGAGAGATCGATCCGAAAGAGCAAAAAATACTCTTATTTGAGCAATGGAACAAGACAGATCGATCTTTAATAGAGCCAGATCGATCTGCTAAACATTCTGTAATGAGAAGATCGATTTTGGTGCAAACAGATCGATTTCCTTAGCTCTCAGGTTGGAGCAGATCGATCTCCTTAAGCTAGTGCCCGAGACAGATCGATCTCAAGCACTCGACATGTCACGACCCAAATTACCTAAAAATCAGAGTAAATTTTTCGCTTTTTAATTTCTTTACCCGTCGTGAACAGTTACACTACTAAACAGTTGGGCTATGATTCGGTGTTAGTCACCTCTCACCTATTTACCATTCCATTTTCATATTTCATTTACATATCAATTTATTTTAAATAAATACATCCTCAATATTACATCCATGTACAGTACTGTGCCTCTATATGTTTAGATACAAAAATTTTACAAATGTGTATACCTGGTCTTGATAAAAAGCAGCGGATATGACTACTGTCGTTCTCTTCTACTGAATGTACCCTGTGCGGTGGAAAATGAAAGGGTGAGCATAAATAACTCAGTAAGGCAATAATGTAAGTAGGTAGATAACTATATTATCTACGTGCTGATAATGTCATGATATAAAATCGTTTACTTTTGGAGCATGGGGTAAGACTAAAACGATGCCACATGTATGTATATATCATATAAGAGAAATCATGAAATCGACAGATAAAACAGACATGGAAAAATCATCATGTATGTCATCTCATGCTCGTCACATTTAAAACTTATTTGTTTCATCATAAACTCATCACGTTAAAACTCATTTGTTTTATCATAAAACAACCACATCAAGGCTAAACCCATCTCTCGGGAATACCTTGATTCATTAAATCACATCTCTTTTAAAAATATAAATCGGGACATTACCCCTCCCTCGGGTTCGTTCTGGTTTATTTAGACCGTATGATATCATGTGAGGCATGTAGGTTACTATATGAAAAATCGAGGACTATGGCCATACTTTATCCCTGTGATCCCAGGCTACACGGATCCCGGTGTGCGGGGTATCACAACTGCAACGGGAGGTGGGGTCAAGTCCTACCCGCCAGAATATCAAGTAACATCATCGAGTCATCATGACTGCATGGTACAGCGTACTCTGTGGACCTATATCATAGTCTGGGGGTGCTTGCCGTAGGTTTTATCCACCCCAATACTATGTCGATAACCAACCCATATCTCAAAGTATACGTGCGAGCATCTCAACTCTCTGTGACACATAGTCTACAGGAGGCTTCCGCACGACTATATGCATGTCAACTCACATCTAGTGCGAGCGAAGCTCCAGCACCACGCTATGCATATCATGATATCTAAAATCTCGTGCAAGCAAAGCTCCAGCACGGTTTTGTGCACACACAAATTTCTCATACGAGCAATGCTCCAATACGACTTTTCATGAGTAATAAATCAATAAACTTTAAGCTTTAGTGCGAGTAAGACTCTAGCACTCTTTTTACTCGTGTAAATATGATAGGTGGCTCAATCTTGATAAAACATCTTTAAAATCGTAATCGGTACAAACCGGTTCCCTTTCGTATAATTCTTAAAATCAAGAGCCAACCTATGTGCATATTTGCTTAAATTAAAGCAATATATTCATATAAAACATTTAAAACATGAAAATCATGCAATTTATCTGCCTTACTACCCTTTTTGTAAATTTTACTCCCAGGGGCAAAATCATCTTTTTCTTTATTCACATAAGCTCCGGTTTTCATAAAAATTATTATTTTTTTCTAGATACTTTAAGGAATTCTAAACCCTGTAAATCCCCTCAATAAATACGTATAGAAATCTCTATACACCTATAAAATTCCCTTACCTCGATTCTCGTCGAGCGCGTGTCTAAATTCCACTGTCGGAGGCTCGTTCGATCCGATTTGCTGCTAATCCAGTCTCTGGGGCTGCAAATAATTATTTATCATGTCAATTTAACCCAATAAATATAATTCTCCTGTTTACTATAGTCGATTTAACTAATTTGGTCAATTTACTCTTATTGGGCCCAATCGCACTTTTGGAGCATGGGGTAAGACTAAAACGATGCCACATATATGTATATATCATATAAGAGAAATCATGAAATCGACATATAAAACAGACATGGAAAAATCATCATGTATGTCATCTCATGCTCGTCACATTTAAAACTTATTTGTTTCATCATAAACTCATCACGTTAAAACTCATTTGTTTTATCATAAAACAACCACATCAAGGCTAAACCCATCTCTCGGGAATACCTTGATTCATTAAATCACATCTCTTTTAAAAAATATAAATCGGGACATTACCCCTCCCTCGGGTTCATTCTGGTTTATTCAGACTGTATGATATCATGTGAGGCATGTAGGTTACTGTATGAAAAATCGAGGACTATGGCCATACTTTATCCCTGTGATCCCAGGCTACACGGATCCCGGTGTGCGGGGTATCACAACTGCAACGGGAGGTAGGGTCAAGTCCTACCCGCCAGAATATCAAGTAACATCATCGAGTCATCATGACTGCATGGTACAGCGTACTCCGTGGACACATATCATAGTCTGGGGGTGCCTGCCGTAGGTTTTATCCACCCGAATACTATGTCGATAACCAACCCATGTCTCAAAGTATACGTGCGAGCATCTCAACTCTCTGTGACACATAGTCTACAGGAGGCTTTCGCACGACTATATGCATGTCAACTCACATCTAGTGCGAGCGAAGCTCCAGCACCGCGCTATGCATATCATGATATCTAAAATCTCGTGCGAGCGAAGCTCCAGCACGGTTTTGTGCACACACAAATTTCTCGTACGAGCAATGCTCCAATACGGCTTTTCATAAGTAATAAATCAATAAACTTTAGTGCGAGTAAGACTCTAGCACTCTTTTTACTCGTGTAAATATGATAGGTGGCTCAATCTTGATAAAACATCTTTAAAATCGTAACGGGTACAAACCGGTTCCCTTTCGTATAATTCTTAAAATCAAGAGCCAACCTATGTGCATATTTGCTTAAATTAAAGCAATATATTCATATAAAACATTTAAACATGCAATTTATCTGCCTTACTACCCTTTTTGTAAATTATACTCCCAGGGGCAAAAGCGTCTTTTTTTATTCACCTAAGCTTCGGTTTTCATGAAAATTATTATTTCTTTTCTAGATACTTTAAGGAATTCTAAACCCTGTAAATCCCCTCAATAAATACGTATAGAAATCTCTATACACCTACAAAATTCCCTTACCTCGATTCTCGTCGAGCGCATATCTAAATTCCACTGTCGGAGGCTCGTTCGATCCGATTTGCTGCTAATCCAATCTCTGGGGCTGCAGATAATTATTTATCATGTCAATTTAACCCAATAAATATAATTCTCCTGTTTACTATAGTCGATTTAACTAATTGGGTCAATTTACTATTATTGGGCCCAATCGCACCTTAATGGGCCTCGACCCATTTTCAGCCCGTTTTTACTTATTAAATCCCTTCTTCGGGTTTACTAGGCTCATTCAGCTTACCAATAATCATCGGGCTTCGTTCCAAACTCATTGATAGCCCATACACTATTTACGATAATTACTGTAAAATTTCGAATAATAGTCCTTTTTTATACAGAATTATTTCGTAAATTCCGTAAAATAATCGAAACTCTGTATTAAAGGACTCATATTATCGTAATTAAAATATACTTACCCAATATGATGTGGGGTATGAGAATCGGAGCTCAATCGGCTCTCGTTCGGGCTTTGTCGTAAAACTGCACAATTATATATTTAATCCCGAGTTACTTTCCGATTAAATATAATTTAAATAAATTTCTCGAAAATCAAATCGGTCAGTTTTGACCTCTTACCAACTTACCCAAAGTCCGATGTATCCTCAAAAATTCTTTCCCTTTTTCCTTTTTCTCTTTTTTTCTCCTTTTTTCCCTTCTTTCTTGGCTGAACCGGTTCAGTCCGGTTCAACCCGATTCAGCCGGTTTAATCCGGTTCAGGTGGTTCAATCCGGTTCAGCCTGTTCATCGCCTTGCCGACCGGTTCTACGCCGGCTTCTATCTCCAGTAGCTCCACGGGATCGTCCGCAGCTCGAATCTGCCCTCGGTTTCGTCTAAGGCCGTCGGAAAGTCGTCGGTCAAGCCTGTTCTCTCCACCGTCGGTACCCATTTCCTCTTTTCGCCGTTTTTGGCGCCGTCCACCAGTTTCGCCGACCGTGGCCACCACTAATATGCTCGGCATCACGTGGGGAACCTTCGACGGTCGGTGGTTGGGGTCAAATCGACGCCGGTAGCCGCCAATCGGAGCTCTTTCTCCCGCGACTTCTCTCCTTGATTCGCTGATCTCTGACGAGTTCCACGGCGCGTCGCCGGCGCAGTGAAGTCGCCCGGGGTCGGGCAGCCTTCGCCGGCCCTCGCCTGGGTCTCTAACCGCCGGTGGTCTCAATTTTAGCTTCCGTTTTCCTTCTTCTCTCTCCCCGATAACATTTTCTGATTCTCTTCTTTTTTTTTTCTTTTTTTACTTAATTTAATTTTATTTATTATTTAATTTTATTAATATTTTAATCAATAAAATATATTAAAGAATAAAAAATATCTACCAAAATTATTATTTTATTCAAATTAATTTATTTAATTTTATTTAATTTATTTATTATATTTTTAACCCTTTTTCGGGTATAATTTCTCCGTATTTTGGGGATATTGTCCTGAGTGACTTTTCGGTATTTCTAAAAATTTTGGATCTTGATCAATTGGACTCAAAATTATATAATTTCCTCATTATTGATCAAGATATCCTAAATCCTTATTTTTAATTAAATTTTTCTTATCGAATTTATCCCGAATTTCGATCTTTTGACCGTTTTACCCTTGCACGTGTTTGAGATTAATTTAACTCGACTTTCCTTCACGAATACTCACTCATTTCGTATTTTAAATCCTTATTTCCAGTCCGAATCTCAGTTGTTTAATTTGGGATCATTTCAATCATTTCTTTCACGAACATACTCATTTCGTGTTTTTAAATAAATTCGGGTCTTACAAAATCTCCCCCACTTAAGAAATTTGGTCCTCCAAATTAGAACCAAGTTAGTCTGTAAATCACTCCGGATATTTCACACATATCATACTCTTTACTTCCCATGTGACTTTTTTCGGAGTGTACACTGTCTGAAATTCTAACATGATTACCATGGTAAGAATGATATGATCAAATGGGATAAGAGTTGGGATTATTACTGACTCAGAGCCCAACTCGTTAAAAATGAAATTTGTCACGAAGAGGTGAGAAGTATAGAACAAGCGAAAAGTTTGTAGTGATTTTGTTAGAACGGGTCGTGACACGACAGATCGATCTCATACATTCAAATTAGTGTGAAAATAAGGGATTTAAGAGGACCAGATCGATCTCATTGAGCAATTTCTATAAAATGAGTAGTGAAATCTGCATTTTTTCCAAGATAGAACCATTCTTTCCATTTCAACCTTCAAAACCTAGTTTTATCTCTCTAAAATTAGCCCATTTCTAATGAGAATTGAGGGGAAGCTATTAGATAAAAAGTTCTTCATCTTAAAGAACAGAACAACATAGTTTGAAATCAAAGCTTCATTTGGGGTATTGAAGGAGCAAGGTGTATTTTCACTTGGAGCAAGAGGATGAACTAGATTTGGTAACTTTTAATACTTTAACCCAAGTACATTGGTCTATTTGTTGATTTTGGAGTTGAGTTGGATGTGTATTGATGGATAAGACTACTTGGGATGAGGTGGAACTAGTGTAACCTAGAAAATGGAATGAATCTAGTATGAGAAAATGTGATTTGAATGGATTGGGGGTTTGGGGGTATGCTAGAGTGTTTATGAGATAATGTGGATGATTTGAGATAGTTACATTGTGGTTTAGAGAATGTATGAAAACGAGTATAGAAGATGTTGATAAAATGACATAGTGAAGAAATTGATGAAATATAAACACTATAAGCTTAATGTCGATTAATATTGATTTGGTATAAATCTATAGGCCTAAAGGAAATCAATAGACTTGAAATATAAATTGAATAATAAACCAAGGCCTTATGAGCGTTAATGTAGACTATAGGTTAAATCGACTATAGCATACACAAGAGTTGTGTCATATGAACTAAATTGGTGCGATATGCGATTGTGTGCAGTTTCGGAGAGATCATTGGACATGAATCGAAACGCACAAATACGCAGCTTTAAGGAAGTGGAATCCCGCGACGCGATTTCCAGGTAAGGGAATTCTGTAAGTATATAGAGGTAGCTACTCGTATTTTGTGGTTATATAGGGTGTTGTGAAAAGGCATGCGTATTTAGAAATGTGTTTGACGATGTATGGAAACAACTTTCAGTATTTGTATGAAAATTGGTGGTTTGAAATGGTGTTATAAAGAAATGGGATAGTAAGGCTAATAATTGCATAAATCACATGTTTTGAATGTTTTCACAAAACTTAATACTTTATTTTAGGTAAATAAAAGGATAGGCTGGCTAGTGATTTCATGATGTGGTGGAATAGCACATGTGAGGTGCTAAACATGTTTTGAGATTTGTTTTGGATATATATGAGCCGTCTATTGAGCTATGTGAATTAAATTGTGCTAGAGCTTAGCTCGCACCTTGATTTGAAACTATGATAATGTTTTATAAACCGTACTGGAGCTTCTTCTCGTACGTGGATTTCATCTTGTTTTTATGCATAAACGTCGTACTAGCGCGCTGCTCGTACAAGGTGATTTAATTATAATACATGAATTGTACTAGAGCTTAGCTCGCACAGGTTTTCACACAGTGGTATGTATGAGTATGATGTCGTGGTGAGGGTAATACAGATTGGTGTTCAGGGAACCCAACAGGCCTAACAGACCTCTTGAGTGGGGTGAGGGTGAGGGTGAGGGGCTAGGACCTGGCACTAATCCATTTAGGGAACCCAAAAGGGGCGAGCAAGGCCATGAGGGGCTAGGACTGATACGGTGTTCAGGGAACCCAAAAGGGGCGAGCAAGTCCATGAAGGGTTAGGACCTGACATCGAGAGATAATACTCCCACGTGCACTTAAGACTATAGAGGTTACACTCGGTGTGGGGTAGATAAGACCTACGGCTGGCACCCCCAACCATGTTATGGGTCCATGGAGTATGTTGTATCGTGTATATCACATGGAGTACACTGTACCGCGTGGTTGAGATACTGATGAGAAAATCTGGCAGAGAACTAACCTACCTTTGTTCCAACATGATACCCCGCACACCAGAATTCGTGTGGTCTGGGATGACTTTTGACATAGTTGGCCAACATAGTCTTTGAGATATAGTGACTTGTCTCACTCGATTTACATATTACCATATGGTTTTGATATAAAAGTGTGATTTTGACTGTCCAGGGTAGACTCGAGGGAGGGATCAAGCCTTGTGGAATCTTTGATGGTGAAATGATTTTGATGGGATTTCGACATATTAAGAAAGAGATAAATCAAAAAGGATGTTTCAAATTGAATTTCTCTTTTATTATGAGATTTGACATTGATGAGCATGAGATGATTTGGACATGATGATCTTACCATGTTTTATATTCCAATTACCACGATTTAAATACATGATATATGTATATGCATATAGCATAGTTTTTGTTTTCCTCATGCTCCAATTATAAATGATTTACTCATAACATTATCAGTATGTAGATAGGGTAGCTATCTACCATGCTTGCATTATTGCCTTACTGAGCGTGTGGTTACTCATCCTTCTCTATTTTCCCCCTCTACAAAGTGTACGTAGCAACCCAGTGAGGATTGAGGCATTTTATTTTGGACATCCGCTGCTTCTATCGCTAAGAGGTATACACATGAAGATTCTTTTCGTATCAAAACAATTGTAAAAGCACAATAGTCATTTTGAGTTGTAATTATGGGGGCTATAGGTGTTAGTGAACATATCTTGTATAAATGAATGATTTAACCCTCAAGTGTATGACATCATTTTTTATTAACTGAGAATGAATGATGAGTGGTGATTATTATTGACTCACAACCTAACTGTGCAGTAGTAAGGTTGTTCATGACCGGGTAATGGAAATGGAAAAATTACGAAAAATTTATAATGATTTTCGGATAAAAAGGATAAAATGGGTCGTGACAAAGATTGGTATCAGAGCTGAGTTAGCCTGATGTGAGTCAATAATAAAACGTAGGAAAAGTACATCCTCATATTACTGTGCTTTTTTTAGATATTACTGTGTATACCGTGATGGATTGAGCCTAATAAGTGATTGTGAATACAAGAAGTTAGGCAGGATGCCTGTTACGCGTAGAGGTAGAGGGGCGGGAGCACGTGCTAGAGGTCGTAGAGGTAGGCCTGAGAGCCGTACGGAGCCACAGACTGACCAAGCTCGACAAGACCCTGTTGAGAGATCAGGGGATATAGAGGCTCACTTCGTTAGGATAAAGCGGAGTATAGAGAGCCTAGTTAAGATTACCACATAGGCTTTAGGTGCCAGTGATAGACGAGGCCCCGTAGCGCTACCTAATACTATTGGACAGGCAACTGCAGAGGTGAAGAGACCTCAAACTGTCGAGACTTCTACTGTTGCACCACCTTAAGTCTAGGATATAGCTTCTCCTATCGCTCCACAGCAGAGCAGTAGTGATTTGGGTTATGACTGCGAGTTGAGCAGGTTGCGAGAATTCCAAGGGTTGAAACCTCCAGTGTTCAGAGAGGTGAAAGACCCAGTGATTACAAAGGATTGTGTGTATGAGATGGAGAAACTGTACGGATTCTTTAGATATACATCGGTTGAGAAGGTAGTTTTTATCGTGTTTATGTTAAAAGGTGAGGCAGAGAACTGGTGGAGATCCACCGAGTCTATTTTGAGAGCTCGACACTTTGAGATCACCTAGGAGATATTTTTGTAGGCTTTCAAGAGGCAGTACATCCCAGCCACCGCACAGAGGAAATTACAGACAGAATTCATGAATTTGGTTTCGGGGAACCGACTGTGGATGAATATGAGTCTAGATTCATGTCTTTGGGGAGATATGCCCTGAATACAATGGGTAGTGAGACCGAAAGATTCAGAAGTTCATTGATGGATTGAGATTGGCTATCCGGATTAAGCTAGCCCCATTTGATATTCAGACTTATGAGGAGGCTATGCACAAGGCTCAGTTATGCGAGCAAGATTTTGAACGGAATACCTCCGAGCTGGGGAAGATTAATGTCAGAAGAGACAGGGACCATAAAAGATCTGAGATGGATAGAGTGGCCAAGAGAGGAAGCCAAAGGCTATTTAAGAAAAGACCCAAGATTGAGGAGGTGCAGGAGAGAGCTGCTAGACCTCCCATGTACTTGGCTTTGACTGCACCGAAGGGTATGGTTATTGGAGGACCACGACCTACTGCTGACCAGTGTAAAAGATGTGGGAGATACCATGGGACTAGACCATGCCAGTTCCCCCCTGTGTCATGTTTTAGGTGTGGCAAGCCCGAACATATCTCGAGATACTGTACTGAGATGGTTGAGACTACCCCATAAAAGGGCAATGAGCCAGAGAGAGCTCTAGTTGAGACAGCTGCCCCGAGGAAGAGGGCTACAGCTGAGGAAAAAGGGAAGCAGGCCATAGGTGTGAGTAGAGGAAGAGTGCACGTGCTGGATCAGGATACTGCAGATGCATCGACAGATGTGATTAAAGGTACCATCTAAATCTTTGATTTAGAAGCATTTGTCTTGTTTGATCTTAGTGCCACGCATTCCTTTCTATCGCCATCCTTTTCCTGTAAATTGTTGAAAGATGTAAAACCACACTACTAGATAAGATGTTGATGATATCTACCCTTATAAATGATAGTCAATTGACTGAGCATGTATATAAAACAATAAACCAAGGCCTTATGAGCGTTAATGGAGACTATAGGTTAAATCGACTATAGCATACATAAGAGTTGTGTTATATGAACTAAATTGGTGCGATATACGATTATGTGCAGTTCCGGAGAGATCGTTGGAAACAAATCGAACCGCACGAATATGCATCTTTAAGGAAGTGGAATCTCGCAATGCGATTTCTAGGTAAGGGAATTCTGTAAGTATATAGAGGTAGATTCTCATATTTTATGGGTATATAGGGTGTTGTGAAAAGGCATGCGTATTTAGAAATGTGTTTGACGATGTATAAAAACAACTTTGAGTATTTGTATAAGAATTGATGGTTTGAAATGGTGTTATAAAGAAATGGTATAGTAAGGCTAATAATAGCATAAATCACATATTTTGAATGTTTTCACAAAACTTAATACTTTGTTTTGGGTAAATAAAAGGATAGGCTGGCTAGTGATTTCTTGATGTGTTGGAATAGCACATGTGAGGTGCTAAACATGTTTTGAGATTTGTTTTGGATGTATATCAGCCGCCTATCGATCTATGTGAATTAAATCGTGCTGGAGCTTAGCTCGCATCTTGATTTGAAACTATGATGATGTTTTATAAATTGTACTGGAGCTTCTGCTCGTATGTGGATTTCACCATGTTTTTATACATAAACGTCGTACTAGAGCGCTGCTCGTACGAGGTGATTTAATGATAATACATGAATCGTGCTAGAGCGTAGCTCACACAAGTTTTCACACAGTGGTATGTATCAGTATGATGTTGTGGTGAGGGTAATACGGATTGGTGTTCAGGGAACCCAACAGGCTTAACAGCCCTCTTGAGTGGATTGAGGGTGAGGGGCTAGCACCTGACACTAATCCATTCAGGGAACCCAAAAGGGGCGAGCAAGGCCATAAGGGGCTAGGACCTGATACGGTGTTCAGGGAACCCAAAAGGGGCGAGCAAGGCCATGAGGGGCTAAGACCTGACATCGAAAGACAGTACTCCCACGTGCACTTAAGACTATATAGGTTATACTCGATATGGGGTAGATGAGACCTACGGCTGGCACCCCCAACCATGTTATGGGTCCGCGGAGTATGTTGTACCGTGTATATCACATGGAGTACGCTATACCGCGTGGTTGAGATACTGATGAGAAAGTTTGGTGGAGAACTAACCCACATTTGTTCCAGCATGATACCCCGCACACCGGGATCCGTGTGGTCTTGGATGATTGTTGACATAGTTGGCTAACATAGTCTTCGAGATATAGTGACCTATCTCACTCGATTTACATAGTACCACATGGTTTTGATATATAAGTGTGATTGTAACTGTCCAGGGTAGACCCGAGGGAGGGGTCGAACCTTGTGGAATCTTTGATGGTGAAATGATTTTGATGGGATTTCGATGTATTGAGAAAGAGATAAATCAAAAAGGATGTTTCAAATTGAATTTCCCTTTTATTATGAGATTTGACAATGATGAGCATGAGATGATTTGTACATGATGATCATACCATGTTTTATATGCCAATTACCACGATTTAAATACATGATATATGTATATGCATATGGTATAGTTTTTGTTTTCCTTATGCTCCAATTATAAATGATTTATGCATAACATTATCAGCATGTAGATAAGGTAGCTATCTACCATGCTTGCATTATTGCCTTACTGAGCGTGTGGTTGCTCATTCCTCTCTATTTTCCCATCTACAGAGCGTACCTAGCAGCCCAATGAGGACTGAAGCGTTTTATTTTGAACATCCACTGTTTCCATCGCTAAGACGTATACACATGAAGGTTCTTTTTGTATCTAAACAATTGTAAAAGCACAATAGTCATTTTGAGTTGTAATTATGGGGGATGTAGGTGTCAGTGAACATATCTTGTATAAATGAACGATTTAACCCTCAAGTGTATGACATCATTTTTTTTAATTAAGAATGAATGATGAGTGGTGATTATTATTGACTCACAGCCTAACTGTGCAGTGGTAAGGTTGTTCACGACCGGGTAATGAAATGGAAAAATTGTAAAAAATATATAATGATTTTCGGATAAAAAAGATAAAATGGGTCGTGAGATGTATTTTTACTGAGTTGCTCATTTGACAATGGTGTCGACTTTCAAGAATTTCTAAGTGTTCTTTGGGAATCCGATTTTGTTTAACGATGCATGATTGTTAACTATGCAATCATGTCTTAATCGAAGCATAAGCAGCATTGTCTTATCGAAATGTGCAAGACGATTTTACACGATTCTTATCATTTATCACTGCATGGTGTGTTTCATGGTGTTTTACTATCTTCGGTTATGTAAATTCCTTGCTGAGCGTGTGGTTTCTCTCACCTCTCTTTCTAACATTTTTCAGATTAGATTCCGGGGCAAGCGACACGTTCTAGCTGACTCCTTCAGCCTAGCGAGCTGATTTTGGTATTCTGTGGTATATGTGATAGATGATATATATGTCTATATATACATTTTATTTTCAGATATGTATGCACGATGATATTTTGTTAGATGTATATTTAGTTGGAAGCTTGTTAAAGCAAGATTACTATGTATTGCACTTAGGTTTCTTCTTTTCGATTTAAACAATTGAATGGTAATATGTTGAAGCTGTTAAACCGATTGGTAATGATTGTGGTTATGTGTTGATATGGTGAATTCAGTTACTATGGATTAGATCTAGGTTTCTTCTTTTTGGTTTAAAATGGATGAACGATAAGGCATGTTGTATGGTATTGACTATTATGTCGGGTTTGTGGTTATACGGTGTATGATTAATAGTCCTGTTAACATGAATTAATATTTTTGTAGTTAAGTACTTGTGATGACTATGTTGTAAATGGTAGAAAGGGCTTAATTCTGTTATGTGGCTATGCTACCGAAATTGTAAAAGAAACCTGATAATCACAGATATCATAGGTCACTTCTAGTAATTGATCATTTATGAAAATATTAATAAGAGTAGCATGATTCCTACATTGGACACAAACAACAAGTAAAACGATCCATAGAGATACTTACAATATCTGATAACGCGATTCCGCTTAACATTGCGTGTCCATGTTTGAAGTTAGGTCACGGGGTGTGACAAATATATATGTGTACATGTTCCAAAATAACTTTACATAAGTTTTTATATCTATATTATTCCAATTTGCAAGTATACATAAACATAGTTCTCATTATATATTATTACTAATTTTATTATTTTCAATTTATTATATTGCCTTATGAAATTTGTTTGCCACTTAATTAACTTAATTGGCTTATTTAAACTTTAAATTATCACTAATTAATTATCCATGTAAATTCTATTTAACCGAATTTACCTAAAGTTCCTATTAATTTCGGTACACTACCTAAATTACTTGCATGAATTTAATTTATTTCTACATTCATGTACATTCAACTTAATGACTATTGGTAGATTACCTTAATCTATCGTAATTTGGTCACATGAATATGTTTCTACTAAATAAGTTGAGTTCATGAACATATTCATGCACATACATTATGCATCTAAATTATGTTCAGCCTATACAATTTATCATTGTTGAATTTTCTTTATATTGGAATTTAAATTTTCAGATTTAATATTTATACTTACCTATTATATCAATGTCTTACCTATTCCTACATTTCCTAAACTAACACACCTCAAAGTTATTATACTAAGTGGTGTGAACCCAAATAATCACTATCCTAACTCGATATATCCTATTTCCTAATTAAATTACATCCTCCTATCCGCAGATTAATTCTGACTTAACATAAAAACAAATTAAACATTCGGTATAAGGAAATTGCGGTCTTACAATATCTATAGGTATTTATTGCATAAAAGTTTCAAGCAAGATGCATGCTTTAGATATGAGTCGATAAGGAAATGATTTTAAGGCATGAGCATAGTATTTTGTAGATAGTGTGGTTATCTACTTGCTTGCCTGATTTCCTTACTGAGCTATGAGCTCACCCCCTTTTTATTTCCCCTGTCTACAGAGCGCTCACAGTAGTCGAGCACAATTAAGGATTGGTATTCCTAAATCCGCTGCATATCCATCTTACGAGAGGTATACACATTTGAAACATTTTGTATTGAACATTGTAAAAGCACAGTTATGTAAATGATTGTATGGTCGGGGATGTACATGTATAAGTAATTATATTAATGTATAAGAGTTACATTATAGAAAAGAATATTGATTTGTATGCATGTTATGAATGAATATGGTTAAGGTGACTACTATCGAATCACAGCCTAACTGTTTGGTGTGAGTGATGACAGAAGAAGAAGTAAGTAAAATGCGAAAAATTTGTGGTGATTTTGGTAGGACACGGGAGGGGAGGTCATGACAGAGTGGTATCAGAGCTAAGTTAGTCTGATGTGAATTGATATTAGTAATTAGGAAATTGTACATCCTCATAGTACTGTGCTTTGTTCAGTTACAATTGTGTATATGAGATAGAAATCAGACTGATTAATGGTTATAAATGCAAGAATTTAGCTGTGATGGCTAATACCAGCTATGGTAGAGGGGCTAAAGGTAAGGCTCAAGGCTGTAGAGGTAGGCCAGAGACCCGAGATGAGACTACAAGTCCCACTGAGGTACCAGAGAGTATCAAGCATGTTTCACTAGACTAGAGCGTCGTCTTGAGACCATAATGGAGTTACTGGCACAAACTATGCCAGGAGGACAGGGACAGATGCAGAGACTGAGCCTAGAGAGGCAGTTGCACCTGGTACTCTTGTACAGCCAGCTCATGCACCACAACCTAGGAATATACCTACACCCCACCAATTTAGGATACGCTATCTCATGCTACTCCATGACAAGGCGGTAATGTTTTGGGGTATGGTTGTGAGTTGGATAAATTACGACAATTCCAGAAGCTAGGACCTCCATCTTTTCGAGGGGTGAAGGATCCAATTTTGGCTGAAGAATGGATAGGAGAGATGGAGAAGTTGTACGAATTCTTTGAGTGTACGACTTCAGAGATGGTCACATTTTTTGCGTTCCTACTGAAGGGGATGATAAAGCATTGGTGGAAGTCCACCCGACCTATATTGAGAGCTCGACATACAGAGATCAGTTGGAAGATATTTTTGGATGCCTTTAGGAGGTAGTTTGTTCCAGATACAGCCCAGCGAAAGCTGTAGATCAAATTTTTATGGTTGAGCCATGGGAGTCATTCAGTTGATGAGTATGAGACTAGATTTCTATACCTAGGGAGGTATGATCCCGACACCATCAGTAGCGAGACCAGGAAGGTTCGCAGATTCATTAATGGACTGAGACCAATATTACGGTCTAAACTGGTTTCATTTGACATCTCTACTTATGATGAGGCAGTGCGCAGGGCGTAACTCTGTGACCAAGATTCTGAGAGGAATGTCTCTGATTTTAGGATAATTAGAAAGGGTAGAGACCGAGATAGGAAGAGGCTGGTGAGTGATAGTGCTTGAGGTTTTGGATATCGATGAGGGAGAAGACTTTTTGGTAAGAGACCAAGGATCGAGGAAGTACAGGAGAAGACTGTTGATCTATTGCATATCTGGCTATAGCTCCAGCTAGAGGAGTTGTGATTGGAGGACCGAGGCCTACCACTGATCAGTGCAATAGATGTGGTAGATTCCATAAAGGTAGGCCTTGTCCTGTTTCTAGCAGATTGTGCTTCAGATGTGGGAAGCCAGGGCATATGGCTAAAGTTTGCCAAGAGGTTATAGATATTGCCCCACAAAAGGGTAAGGAGCCAGAGAGAGCTCCAGCTAATATATCTACGTCGAGGAGGAGAGCGACAACAGAGGAGAAAGGTAAGCAGGTCATTGGATGAGGGCGAATACTTGCCCTGGACCAGGGCACAGCTGATGCTTCGTCAGATGTGATTAAAGGTAACATCTTTATATATGATTTAGAAGCACATATTTTAATTGATCCTGGTGCCACGCATTCATTTGTATCGCCTTCAATTGCATGTAAGTTAGCAAAGCATGTAGAGCATACACCTTTAAGTAGGATGATGTTGATTAGTACACCCATGAATAACAGCCAGCTAGTGGAGTATGTATTAAACGATTGTAAGCTAAAAGTAAGGGAAACGGACATGACAACCAATCTAATACTGTTAAGCATGAGTGATTTTGATTTAATTTTAGGAATGGATTGATTATCTGCAAACAATACTGTTTTAGATTGTTATGCTAAGACAGTTATGTTTTCTAACCCTGAAAAATATATTGTAAAGTTTAATGAAAAGAAAAGAAAGTAGTAGTTGTGATTACAATAAATAATGTACTATATTGACTGAGAAATGAATATATTGAAGGTTTTATTGAGTACGTGGTTGATACGGATAAGGTACATCTGAAGTTAGCAGATATTCTTGTGGTTAGTGACTTCCCAAATATCTTTCTGGATGAATTGCCAAGGTTACCACTAGACAGAGAGATGGAGTTTTGTATAGACTTGGTGCCTGGTACTGAACCTATATCGAAACCACCGTATCCTATGGCCTTAGTTGAGTTGGAGGAGCTCAAAAGACAGTTACAAGAGTTGTTGGATAGGGGGTTCATCAAACCGAGTGTTTTACCTTGGGAAGCACCGGTTTTGTTTGTAAAGAAGAAGGATGGCAGCCTTCGATTATGTATAGATTACAAATTGTTAAATAAGGAAACCATCAAGAATAGGTATCCCCTTTCACGCATTGATAATTAGTTAGATCAGCTTCAGGAAACGCATGCCTTTTCTAAGATTGATCTGAGGTTTGGGTATCATCAGTTGAGAGTTCTTAGTGGAGATGTGCCCAAGACAACATTTCGAACCCGATATGGCCACTATGAGTTCTTGGTTATGCCATTTGAATTGATGAATGCTCCCGCAGCTTTCATGGCCTTGATAAACGATGTGTTTAAGCCATATCTAGATCAGTTTGTTATCGTCTTCATCGATGACATATCGGTATATTCAAAATCTGAGGAAGAGCATGAGAAGCACCTCAAGATTGTATTGCATACTCTACGAGAGCAGAAGTTGTATGCTAAATTCGGTAAGTGTGATTTCTAGTTGTCACATATCTCATTTTTAGGACACGTTGTATCGAGGGATGATGTATCAGTGGATCCATCCAAGATTGAGCCGGTAGTTCAGTGGGAATAGCCGAGGACAGTCACCAAGATTCGTTGAGGGATTTTTGAAGTTGGCTTCTCCGTTGACACGTCTCACTCGGAAGAGTGTAGCTTTTGTATGGGACGAGGATTGTGAGAAGAGTTCTAAGGAGTTGAAGAGTCGACTGACCACTGTTTTGATTCTCATTATCCCAACCAGCTTAGGAGGATTTTCAGTGTATATTGATGCTTCGTATCAAGGACTGGGCTGTGTATTGATGCAGGACACGATGGTAGTTGCTTATGGATCTAGACAGCTGAAGGACCATGAGAAGAACTATCCAGCCTTCAATTTGGAGTTCGTAGCAGTAGTGTTTGTGTTGAAGGTATAGCGCCACTACTTGTATGGTGAGAAGTTTCAAATTTTTATTTACCACAAGAACCTCAAGTATCTGTTCACATTATGAAGGATTACGATTGTGAGATACTTTATCATCCGGGTAAGGTTAACGTTGTAGCTGATCCTTTGAACAAGAAGAACCTTGGGATGGTATCGTATATGATGGTCAGAGAAAATGAGTTGCTAGAGCAGTTTGGTAGCCTCAGTTTGGGAGTTGTGCCTTCTGACATGGATATAGACTGTATGATAGCTAGTCTACGCTTGAAGCTGGATCTGTTGGACAGGATCAGACAAGCTCAGCAGATTGATCCATATTGCAGTGAGTGAGTAGTTAGATACAAAGGGGCACAATGATCAATTTTGAGTTGAGTTCTGATGGACTACTGAGGTTCAGAGGCAGATTGTGTGTTCCCGAGGACCTAGAGCTCAGGAGATTAACATTGTCGAAAAGTCATTCGTCGAGGTACACGTTGCATTCGAGGAGTAATAGAATGTATCAAAACCTTCGAAAGGTGTACTAGTGGTCGGGTATGAAGAGAGATGTGGCAGATTTTGTGGCGAGATGTCTCATATGTCAGCAGGTGAAGGTAAAGCATCAAAAACTTGTAGGGTTATTGTAGCCTCTACCTATACCGACATGGAAATGGGAGCATATCACCATGGATTTCGTGATGGGTTTACCGAGGACTAGGAGGAATCACGATGCGATATGAGTGATTGTTGATAGACTGACAAAGTCAGCCCACTTTCTAGCTATGAGAGCTACCGATACTCTGAATTCATTAGTAGAACTGTATGTACCCGAGGCAGTGAGGTTACCTGGTGTTTTAGTGAGCATTGTCTCGGACAAGGATTCCCGTTTCACTTCAATCTTTTAGGAATATTTTCAGGAAGCCATGGGAACCCAGTTGAGTTTGAGCACCACTTTTTATCCTCAGACAGATGGTAAGTCAGAGAGGACTATACAAACTCTGGAGGACATGTTGAGAGCGTGTGTGCTTGATTTTAGATGCTCATGGGATGATCATTTGCCACTAGCCGAATTCGCCTACGACAACAGTTATCATACGAGTATCGGGATGCCACAGTATGAGGCTTTGTATGGCTGTAGATGTCGTTCCCCTATAGATTGGGAAGAAGTGGGTGATAGAAAGATTTTTTCTCCTGATTTGGTTACACAGGCCTCTAAGGATGTCTAATTAATTGTTGAGAGATTAAGGACAGCTCAGAGTAGACAGAAAAGCTACGTTGATAAAAGACGAAGACCACTTGAGTTCGCAGTTGGTGAGTCAGTATTTCTGAATGTTTCTCCTTCCAAGGGTATAGCGAGATTTGGAAAGAGAGGTAAACTGAGTCCTCGCTACATTGGACCCTTTGAGATACTTGATCGAGTGGGAGATAAGGTATACAGGTTGGCTTTGCCACCGAAATTATCGGGAGTGCATAATGTCTTCCACATTTCGATGCTAAGGAATTATCATCCAAATTGAAATCACGTGATTCGGTATGAACCATTGGAGCTTAAGGATGATTTGACATATGTAGAGAAATCGATATAGATATTTGATAGAAAGGAGAAAGTCTTGAGGAATAAGACTATCAGGTTAGTGAAGATTCTCTAGCAGCATCACACTTCAGAGGAAGCTACTTGGGAACTAGAGAGTCCGATGCAAGAGAGATACCCCCAGTTGTTTGAAGAGTAACTTGGTTCTAATTTTTAGGACCAAATTTCTTAAGGTGGGGAGGATTGTAAGACCCGTAATTTAATATGTATTCTTTATGATTTTGTGATGTATGGACAAGTCACAATTGATATAAATCATAGGGAATGAATGTGTTTAAGTTGCCAATGTGTATGAAATGGAAAACGGGTAGTTAAATAAATAAAAAAATGAATGTAATAGTGAATTTTGGGTAGAAGTTGCAGCAGAACTACTTCAGAGGAGGAGCATATCAATCTCTCATTCAATGCAGATCGATCTTTGATAGGTTCTGGGTAGAACGATTGATCTCATTGTGAGACCCCATATGTGTTTAACCTTGTATATATGTAAATGGTGATGTACTTGTAATGTGAAGCATAAGTGATGTAAAGTCCATAAATTCAATGTACACACTTGTAATAAGAGTTGTGACGTACGTACAAGTTTCATTATAAATTAATATGAAGAAATGGACTTTTGTATGTGATGAATGTGAGTGGAATGAAAAATGAGTAGTGTGGTACAATGGAATGAAGTTGCATAAGTGGTATAATCTTTGTGATTCCATTTAGTTATGTAATGTATACCTTTGGTTAAACAATGAATGCACACAAGTTTGAATGTGTATAAAGTATGAATAGATGTCATTTTCAAGCCTCAAAGGTGATCGGATGAGAAAATGACTATGGCAGCAAATTGTAAGAAGTTTGGTTTGAGTTGCTGCAGAAAAATGCAAAAACAAATCTAGAAATATGAAGGCTAGATCGATCTCATAGGATGAGAGATCGATCTGGAAGAGCTAAAGATGCTCTTATTCAAGTAATGAAACAGCACAGATCGATCTCCAATGGAGCCAGATCGATCTGCTAAACATTCTATAATGAGAGGGTCGATTTTTTAGGCAAGCAGATCGATTTCCTTAGCTCTCGGGTTGGAGCATTTAGATCTCCCCTGGATGCAGATCGATCTCCTTAAGCTATTTCCTGAGACAGATCGATCTCAAGCCCTCGACAGATCGATCTCATGCCTTCAAAATGTCATGAAAAAGAGGGATTTAAGAGAACCAAATTGATCTCCTTCCAATACAGATCGATCTCATCGAGCAATTTCTATTAATAGGAGCAGTAAAATCTGCATTTCACGGGAACAACCAATTTCTTCCATCTTCCAATCCAAAAACCTAGTTTTCTCTCTCTAAATCATCCCATTTCTAGTAAGATTTGAAGGAAGGCTATTAGATACAAAGTTGTTCACATCAAAGAGAAGAACAACATAGCTTGGAGGCATTTTCCCCATTTGTTGTCTTGAAGGAGTTAGGAGCATTTCCATTTGGAACAAGAAAGAAATCTAAAGAGGTGAGTTTCTAGTGCACCAATCTAAGTACAATTGTTTAGTTATTGATGTTGAAATTGATTTGGTGTGCATATTAATAGCAGAACTACCTAGGATGCAATGAAACAATTGTAACCTAGAAATAGGTTAGAGTGAGAAAGTGAAATGTAGTGGTATTAATGATGAATGGGAAATTTTAATGTGATAATAGTGTTGTGGGTATGAATTTAAGATGGTGTTATGGAATGAATTATGAGACTTAGCCAAAAAGGGTAAAATGAGTATTTGAGGCATTAGGTAAAATGTATAGTTGAGTGTGAGTTAGCAATACTAACTCAAGTGTTTGGATGAATGAAGTGCAGCTCCCGAGGATACACCGAAAGCAAGTTAAGCCAAAAATGTGAGAAGCTAAGAGGAAGAGATTCGCACCTCGAGTAAATCAAGGTAAGGGAATTGTGTGGATTCTTAGAGATATCTGACTGCAATTTGGGTGTATAATGTTTTGCTAGAGTGCATATGATACTAGGAAGTGAAATTGGGTGATTGAAGGGCAAAAAGATGGGTTTTGACGAAATATGCATGAAAACAAAAGCATGAAGCTTTGAAAACCTTATTTTATTGCTTTTAGCAAGTGTTTAGGTTGGCTAGCATTTGAAATGATTTGCATAAGAAATAACTTGATTTGGTTTTATAACCATGCTTTGCAAAGAATTGAGCCACCTACATGGTTTTCGTGAGAATGAAAGCGTGCTAGAGTATGACTCGCACGAGATTTGATGTGTTTTCACACGCATGAGTGCTAGAGCATAGCTCGCACTAGTTTTCACATGGATTTCTATGATGTTGTGCTAGAGTTGAGCTCGCACAGACTTTATACTGGTTTTGGCATGGTGCTGAAGCATAGCTCGCATTAGATGCCCATCATACTTGTTGCTATGCTTGAGACTTCTTGCATGTGATTTTATGACATGATTGATAGTTATGCTAGGAGCTTCGGGTAGATTGGGTGTCGCACCGATTAAATAGGCTTGCATGTGCATTTTGAGATCTGGCGTGATATGATGTGTTGATATGGGTCCACGGAGTACGTTGTACTGTGCAGGAAGCATAGAGTACGTAGTACCATGTTGAGATTGTGATATGCTGTCTACAGACGTTGTTGAGATCTGCTATGGACCGACGGGCTGGTCTTGACCCACCTCCCGTGTGGAAGCAGATAGTGGTGATACCCCCCACACCTGATCAGTGTAGCCTGGGATCGCAAGATATGGCCATAGTCCTAGAAGAGATTTCCCTTATTATATTGCCTATCTCACATGTCTTTTATTATGAATGAATCCATGTTTTGAAAACGTATTGTGAGTCAGGATAGTCCGAGGGAGGGGCTGAGTCTTGACAAGCATTGATTTCATTGCGATGAAATACCATGATTTACTTGAGAAAGTATGCTAACGGCTTTAAAGTGCACTTACGCATGTTGGTTTTCCATGCTTTACTTATGAAATATGCATGATGATTTATGCCATGCTTTGAATTTGATTTGGGCACTAACAAATACCATGATTTGCTTTACATGCCATTAACACAAGCATGAACTAATGCTTTTGAGTTGTGAAACTGTATGGTTTTGAGCATGACATCACGATCACGTAGATAGTGCAGTATCTACTTGTTCGTATGATTGGCTTACTGAGCGTGTGGTTTGCTCACCCCCCTTATTTTCCCCTCTCTATAGAGCTTTGAGTATAGACTGAGAGCAACTGGAGGCTTTCCTTTTTGGTATCTGTTGCATCCCATCACGTAAGGTATACACACTGATGTAATTTTTATATCTAAACTTTCTATAGCACAATAGCATTTTGAATGTAATCATTGGGGATGTAAAACAATGTAAACACTTGTAAATGGCAACTCTGATTATTTATGAAAGTGTTTACTTCTAAATTTTAGTGCAAATTAAATTGTTATGGTTAGATGAAGCAGAGATTGACACACAGCCCAATTGTTGAGAGTGTAGCTGATCACGATCGAGGTAAAGTAAGAACAATAATAAATAATGTTTAAGAAGTAAAAATTTGTGACTATTTTTTGAAAGTTGAGGGTTATGACAGATGTTGGTATCAGAGTTGCGTTGGTCTAATGTGTGTCGATGTCTAAAATGCTTAATAATTTGAAAAATTACATCTTCATGTTATTGTGCTTGTTTAGATACAAATTATGTGTGTGTTGATGGGTTGACTAAGAAATTGATGTGCATGTTGGGAATTTAGCATTATGCCTAACACCAATCGCGATAGAGGGGCGAGAGCGCAAGCTAGAGGCTGTAGAGGTAGGCCTGAGGGTAGTGTTGAGCCAGAAACACACAAGATTCAAGAGGAGATCGAGGTGGAGGCTGAGGTTGAGCATGCTCCACAGGGTCTAGAGGAGAGACCTGAGAGTACTAAGGCACGCTTCACGAGGATTGAGCGGAGCATAGAGATGATCTTAGAGTTGGTCACTAAATGTTGCCTGGAATTGGGGGAAGATAGAGTCCCGCTACACAAGGTGATTCTGAGCAAACGGCAACTCCTGAGGCACGGGCACGGCCAGCCCAGAGACCTCAAACGACAGATACACCTACACCTCCACCCGCACAGGATATGCCTACACTTGTTGCTACACCACAGGGCAGTAGAGGCTGGGTTACAGTTATGACTTGGATAGGTCGCAGCAGTTCCAAAAGTTTGGACCGTCGTCTTTCATGGGAGTTAAGGACCCAGTAGTTGCAGAGGATTGGATAAATGAAATCGAGAAGTTATATGGATTCTTCGAGTGCACCACTACCGAGATGGTAGCGTTTGCCCTGTTCATGCTGAAGCGATCGACAAAACATTGGTGGAAATCCACCAGGCTCATTTCTGAGCCCGACATATAAAGATTGGCTATGATGTGTTTTTGGAGGCTTTCTAGAGACAATTTGTTCTGGATACTGCACATCGAAAGATGAAGATGCCATTTTTGGGACTAACCTAAGGGAGTAGGACGGTGGATAAGTATGAGATGACTTTTATCTCCCTGGGTAGATATGATCCTAATACAATGGGTAATGACGCCGAAAAGATCTAGAAGTTTGTGGATGGACTGAGACCAACCATCAGGTCCAGATTAGTTCCCTTGGATATACCGACCTATGAGGAGGCAGTGCGCAGGGGTCAGTTGTGTGAACAAGATATTGATAGGATCGCCTCAGAGTTTAGGAAAGTCGATAAAGTGAGGGACAGTGATAAGAAGAGACCAGTGCTGGATAGAGGCTTTAGTTATAAGGGAAGCAAAAGGTTTTTTAGAAATAGCCCAAGGATCAAGGAGATCTGAGAGAGGACAGTTAATCCTCCCATGTATCCGACCATAGCTCCAGCTAAAGGAATCATGATTGGAGGGCCACGACCTACTACAAAGCAGTGCAGCAAGTGTGGTAGGTACCATAGTACTCAACCATGCTATGGACCTCCTGCAGTATGCTTTAGATGTGGGAAACCAGGGCACATAATGCGGGATTACCTAGAGATAATAGAGAGAGCCCCACAGAAGGGCAAAGAGCTAGATAGAGCTTTAGTTGGAACAACTGCTCCAAGAAAGAGGGCTACAGCTGAGGAAAAGGGGAAGTAGGCAATGGGTTTCAGAGGAAGAGTGGATACACTAGACTAGGACACTGCAGATCAGTATTTGCATGTGGTTAAAGGTACCATCCAAATCTTTGATTTAGAAGCATTTGTATTGTTTGATCCTGGTGCCACGCATTCTTTTATATCACCATCCTTTGCATGTAAATTGTTGAATTATGTAAGACCCACACTGCTAGATAAGATGTTGATGATATCTACCCCTATGAATGATAGTCAGTTGACTGAGCATGTATATAGAAATTGTAAGATGAGGATAGGAGGTAAAGAAATGGCAACCGATTTAATCTTACTAAATATGAGTGATTTTGATGTAATCCTAGGGATGGATTGGCTGGCTGTGAACTATGTTGTTATGGATTGTCGTGCTAGAACACTAACTTTTTTCAGGATTAGACAATCTTATTGTAAACTTTTATGAAAGGAAATGATATGACATGATCTTTATAAATGAGAAGAGTATGATTTTAATTCATAATACTTGAGAGATGAATCTATTTATCAACTGTGTTGTGATGTGATGATTTGTATTACTAACGATGGAAAGGATAATGTGAAGGGTTCATTGCTTATGTGATTGAGACAGATAAGGCACGTTCGGAGTTGATAGATATCCCAGTGGTTAGGAAATTTCCAGGTGTCTTTTCGGATGAATTACCAGTGTTACCTCCAGATAGGGAAATGGAGTTTTGCATAGATTTGGTACCTGGTACAGAGTCGATATCCAAGCCACCGTACAGGATGGCTCAAGTTGAGTTGGAAGAATTAATGAACCAGTTACAGGAGTTGCTGGAGAAGGGGTTCATCAGCCAGAGTGTCTCACCTTGGGGCGTACTAGTTCTGTTTGTAAGAAAGAAGGATGGAAGCTTCCAATTGTGTATAGATTACCAGTTGTTGAATAAGGCCACCATCAAGAATCAGTACCCCCTTCCCCGCATCGATGACTTATTAGATCAGCTTAAGGGAGTGCAGGTCTTCTCTAGGATAGATCTGAGATTTGGGTACCATCAGTTGAAGATACGGAGTGGAGATGTACCCAAGATAACTTATCACACCAGTATGGACATTATGAGTTTATGGTTATACCATTCGGGTTGACAAATGCTCCTACAGCTTTTATGTCGTTGATGAATGAGGTATTTCACCAGTACTTGGATCGATTTGTTATTGTGTTCATTGTTGATATACTAGTGCACTCAAGATCTAGAGAGGAGCATGAGCAACATCTAAGGATGGTGATATAGACCCTCAAAGAGACGAAGTTGTACACTAAACTCAGTAAGTACAACTTTTAGTTGGAACTGATCTCTTTTCTAGGTTATATAGTATCAAAAGATGGTGTGTCAGTGGATCCATCAATGATTGAGGAGGTGATACAGTGGCAGAGACCCCAGACAGTGACAGAGATCAAAAGTTTTCTGGGTTTAGCTAGATATTATCGACAGTTTGTGGAGGGGGTTCTCAAGGCTAGTTGCTCCTTTAACACGTCTCACAAGAGAGAATGTTGAATTTGTGTGTGACGATAAGTGTGAGGCAAGTTTTCAAGAGTTGAAATGTTGTTTGACTACAGCTCTGATTCTCACCATTTCTACCAGCTCAGGAGGTTTCTCGGTGTATACGGATGCTTCACACCAAGGACTGGGCTGTGTATTGATGCAGGATGGGAAGGTAGTAGCCTATGGATCAAGACAGTTGAAGGATCATGAGTGGAACTACCAAACCCAATATTTAGAGTTAGCAGTCGTAGTGTTTGCATTTAAAATATGGGGCCACTATCTTTATGGTGAGAGATTTCAAATTTACACTAATCATAAGAGCCTTAAGTACATGTTCTCGTAGAAAGATTTGAACATAAGACAGAGGAGATGGCTCGAGCTTTTAAAGGATTATGATTGTGAGATCCTGTACCACCCGGGTAAAGTGAATGTAGTTGCTGATGCATTGAGTAGAAAGTATCTAGGGTTGGTGTCATTCATGATTATCAGGGAACACAAGCTGTTGGAACAATTCACGAACCTCAATTTAGAAGTGACCCCGCCTGACGCTGACAGTGGACTTATGATAGCTAGCTTGCAGTTGGAATCATATCTGATAGATCGAATTCGACAGGCTCAACGGATTCATCAGCAGTGCAAAGATATTGTCGGACAGATACAAAGGGGCAACAAGACGGACTTTGAATTAAGTTCAGATGGATTGTTGAGGTTCTAAGGTTGGATATGTGTTCCTGATGATCCAGAGATCAAAAATTTAATCTTGACAGAGGCTCACTCATCGAGGTATACGATACATCCAGGAAGTACTAAGATGTATCAAAACCTTTGAAAAGTTTATTAGTGGTCGGGGGTGAAGAAAGACATTACTAAATATATCGCTAAGTGTCTCATTTGTCAGTAGGTGAAGGTAGAGCATCAGAAGCCTGCAGGGTTATTGCAGCCTCTATTAATAACGATGTGGAAGTGGAAACATGTCACGATGGATTTTATGATGGGATTATCGAGGACCCGTGGAGGTCATGATGCCATATGGGTGATTGTGAATCAGTTGACAAAATCAGCCTATTTTCTAGTTATGAGAGCTACTGGTACTCTGAGCTAGTTAGCGAACTTGTATATACGCAAGATAGTGAGACTACATGGAATTCCAGTGAGCGTTGTTTCTCATAGGGATGCTCGCTTACTTCCCACTTCTGGGAACATTTTCAGGAAGCTGTGGGGACCCGGTTGACTTTTAGTACCGTGTTTCATCCTCAGATAGATGGTCACTCAGAGAAGACTATACACACCTTGAAGGATATGCTGAGAGCATCTGTATGGGATTTTAAAGGCTCATGGGATGACCATTTGCCACTCGTAGAGTTCGCCTATAATAACAGTTTTCATACGAGTATCAGGATGGTACCATATGAGGCATTGTATGGGCATAGATGACGTTCCCCTATTGGATGGGAAGAGGTTGGTGACAGACAGATCTTTGCTCCTGACTTGGTTAGACAAGCCTCTAAGGATGTGCAGTTGATTTATGAGAGGTTACGGACAGCTTAGAGTAGACAAAAGAGTTATGCTGATAGAAGATGAAGACCGTAAGAGTTTATGGTGGGTGAGTCAGTGTTTTTGAAGGTTTCTCCCTCGAAGGGGATTATGAGATTCGAGAAAAAGGGGAAGTTGAGCCCTCGATATATAGGGCCATTTGAGATACTTGATAGAGTGGGAGATAAGACATACAAGCTAGCATTACCACCTGAGCTAGCAAGCGTACATAAGATCTTCCACGTATTAATGTTACGAAAATACCACCCGAACTCAGTACATGGGATAAGGTATGAGCCGTTGGAGCTCAATGAAGGCATGACGTACGTTAAGAAGCCGGTTCGAATATTAGATAGAAAAGAGAAAGTGTTAAGGAACCAAGAAAATTCCCTTAGTGAAAGTCCTTTGGCAACATCACACGATGGAAGAGGCCACATGGGAATTGGAGAGTTTGATGCGGGAGAGGTATCCCGAGTTATTCACAGAATGATTTGGTTTAAATTTGAAGGACCAAATTTTCTAAGTAGGGGAGAATCTGAGACCCCATATGTGTTTAACCTTGTATATATGTAAATGTGATGTACTTGTAATGTGAAGCATAAGTGATGTAAAGTCCATAAATTAAATGTACACACTTGTAATAAGAGTTGTGACGTACATACAAGTTTCATTATGTATGAATATGAAGAAATTGACTTTTTTTTGTGATGAATGTGAGCGGAATGAAAAATGAGTAGTGTGGTAAAATGGAATGAAGTTGTACAAGTGGTATAATCTTTGTGCTTCTATTTAGTTATGTAATGTATACCTTTGTTTAAACAATGACTGCACACAAGTTTAAAGGTGTATAAAGTATGAATGGATGTAATTTTTAAGCCTTAAAGGTGATCGGATGAGAAAATGACTATGGCAGCAAAATGTATGAAGTTTGGTATGAGTTACTGCAGAAAACTGTAGAAAAATTTAAAAATATGAAAGCCAGATCAATCTCATAGGATGAGAGATCGATCTGGAAGAACCAAAAATGCTCTTATTCAAGTAATGGAACAGGATAGATCGATCTCCAATAGAGCCAGATCTATTTGCTAAACATTCTATAATGAGAGGATCGATTTTTAATGCAAGCAGATTGATTTCCTTAGCTCTCGAGTTAGAGCAGATCGATCTCCCCTAGATGCAGATCGATCCCCTTAAGCTAATGCTTGAGACAGATCAATCTCAAGCCCTCGATAGATCGATCTCATGCCTTCAAAATGTCATGAAAAAGAGGGATTTAAAAGAACCAGATCGATCTCCTTCCAATACAAATCGATCTCATCAAGCAATTTTTATAAATAGGAGCAATGAAATCTACATTTCACGGGAACAACCAATTTCTTCCATCTTCCAATCCAAAAACCTAGCTTTCTCTCTCTAAATCATCGCTTTTCCAGTAAGATTTGAGGGAAGGCTATTAGATACAAAGTTGTTCACATCAAAGAGAAGAACAACATAGCTTAGAGGCATTTTCCCCATTTGTTATCTTGAAGGAATTAGAGTATTTCCACTTGGAATAAGAAAAAAATCCAAAGAGGTGAGTTTCTAGTGAACCAATCTAAGTACAATTGTTTAGTTATTGATGTTGAAATTGATTTGGGGTGCATATTAGTGGTAGAACTACCTAGGAAGCAATGAAACAATTGTAACCTAGAAATAGGTTAGAGTGAGAAAGTGAAATGTAGTGGTATTAATGATGAATTGGAAAATTTAAGGTGATAATGGTGTTGTGGGTATGAATTTAAGATGGTGTTATGGAATGAATTGTTAGACTTACCCAAAAAGGGTAAAATGAATATTTAAGGCATCGGGTAAAATGCATAGTTGAATGAGAGTTACCAACACTAACTCGAGCATTTGATGAATGAATTACTGCTCCCGTGGATACACCGGAGTAAGTTGAGCCAAAAGAGCGAGAAGCTAAGAGCAAGAGAGTCGTACCCCAAGTAAATCGAGATAAGGGAATTGTGTGGACTCTTAGAGATATCTGTACACAATTTGGGCGCATAATGTTTTGCTAGAGTGCATGTGATACAAGGAAATGAAATTAGGTGATTGAAGGGCAAAGAGTTGGGTTTTGAGAAATGTGCATGAAAACAAAAGTATGATGCTTTGAAAACCTTGTTTTGTTGCTTTTTAGTAAGTGATTGGTGGGTTGGCTGACATTTGAAATGATTTGCAAAAGAAGTGTTTTGATTGGTTTTTTAACCATGCTTTGCAAAGAATTGATCCACCTACATGGTTTTCGTGAGAATGAAGCGTGCTATAGTATGACTCACATGAGATTTGCTATGTTTTTACACGCATGAGTGCTGGAGCTTAGCTTGCACTAGTTTTCACATGGATTTCTAAGATGTTGTACTAGAGTAGAGCTCGTACAAACTTTGTACTGGTTTTAGCATGGTGCTAGAGCATAGCTCGCATTAGATGCCCATCATACTTGTTGTCGTGCTTGAGATTACTCGCACATGATTTTATGACATGATTGATAGTCGTTTAGGAGCTTCGGGGAGACGGGTGTCGCACCGATTAAATAGGCTCACACGTGCATTTTAAGATATGGCGTGATATGATGTGTTGATATGGGTCCACGGAGTACGTTGTACCGTGTAGGTAGCATGGAGTACGTTGTACCGTGTTGAGATTGTGATATGCCATCTTCGGACGATGTGCAGATCTGTTACGGACTGGTGGGCTGGACTTGACCTACCTCCCGTGTGGAAGTAGATAGTGGTGATACCCCGCACACCTTATCAGTGTAGCCTGGGATCACAGGATATGGCCATAGTCCTAAAGGAGATTTCCCTTATTATATTGCCTATCTCACATGTCTATTGTTTATGAATAAATCCATGTTTGAAAATACTTTACGAGTCAGGACAGTCCGAGGGAGGGGCTGAGTCATGACAAGTGATGATTTTATGAGATGAGAAAGTTTGATAATGGCTTTGAAGTACACTGATGCATGATGATTTTTCCATGCCTTATTTATGAAATATGCATGATGATTTATGCCATGCTTTGAATTTGATTTGTGTAATAACAAATAGCATGAATTACTTTACACGGCATTAACACAAGCATGAACTAATGCTTTTGAGATGTGAATGAGAAGCTGTATGGTTTTTTAGCATGGCATCACAATCACGTAGATAGTGCAGTATCTACCTGTTCACATGATTGCCTTACCGAGCGTGTTGTTTGCTCACCCCCTTATTTTCCTCTCTCTACAGAGATTTGAGTATAGACTGAGAGCGACTAGAGGCTTTCCCTTTTGGTATCCACTACATCCCATCGCGTAAGGTATACACACTGATGTAATTTTGTATCTAAGCTTTTTGTAGCACAGTAGCATTTTGAATGTAACCATTGGGGATGTAAAGCAACGTAAACACATGTAAACAACAACTCTGATTTATTTATACAAGTGTTTACTTCTAAATTATAATGCAAATTAAATTGTTTGTTGGATGAGGTAGACATTGACACACAGCCCAACTGTTGGAGAGTGTAGCTGATCAAGATCAAGGTAAGGTAAGGGCGAAAAATAATTAATGTATAAAAAGCAAAAAAAATTGTGACGATTTTTCGTAAGTCAAGGGTCGTGACAGATATATCTAGGTGAAAACTACGTATGAGAAGAAGATTATATGCATGAATTGTATGACTTTTATGCGTTATCGTGAAAAGAGGTTTTTACAAGTGTTTTGAGAAAGAGTAATAAAAGATTGGCTCCCGGTTTAGTAATTTGCATTAAAAGCTTTTAACGAGTGATTGCAGGGAGATTGCCATCACTCATACTCAGTGAATGTAGTCTTCTATTTCTTTTTTGTGTGAAATCGTGCTAGAGCCTAAGTGGCAACGATAGATTTACCAGCCCTGCTCGTACATCATTTTTAAAAGGGACTTTGAGAAAAAGCAAAAGGGTGCTCGATGCCTCAGGTGATGTTTTGTGTTCCGCTCGAGAGCTCGCACTAGATTTTGGGAATCATACTGGAGCCAAAGTGTATTGCTTAGTGATCTTGCTCTGATTATGCTCGCATGTGACCCCCTCGATTTAAAGTGATGGGACAAAACCATGCTCGATGCCTCAGGTATGTTGTGTGTTCTTACGCTGAGTTGCTTGCACGTGGTCTCTTGAGCTTTACTGTATGATAAGCAAAACCATGCTCGATACCTCAGGTATGTTGTGTGTTCTTACTCTGAGTTGCTCGCATGAGAGTTTATGAGCTTGCGTTGTGATGAGTAAAATAGTGCTAGAGCCATCGTGTATTGCTTAGTGATCTAGCACAGACCTACTTACACGTGAGTTTGAGATAATGGAAATGGGTTATAATGATCCACGGGAGCACGATGTAACGTGAGCGTTAGCCATGGAGTACGATGTGCCGTGATATCTTAGTGATTCTGTGTTGGCTGAAGGGATGGTTAATCTGCCTCCCCAAGCATAGGGTTCTCGCACAACTGATCAGTGTTGCCTGAAATCCACACTATGGCCATAAGTCTTCTTTTATCTGAGTGATACAACATTTTGTTACAACTGTGTGAGGTGACAAATGTCCCCCCTGCTATGTGATACATGGTGATATAAAAACTCATTATATGTCTCAAGTGAATTGATTTGCTAAGTGTGTTCTGTGTGAACTGATAAATGAAGCTGTGTGATTTTTAAAAATTGACCTGTGTGAATTGATGATGTATATGCATATACCCATCTAGAGAATTAATGGTTTCGCACCGATGGAAGCTATTTTCAAAGAAATGCATATGTTTTATAAGGAAAATAAATGTTAATATTTTAGCATGTAGATAATGTAGTTATCTACCTACTTTCATATTTTTCTTACTGAGCGTGTTAGCTCACTCCCTTATTTCCTCCTCCACAGATACTACGCAGTAGTGAGTTACTACAATTGTCCCTACTAAGGTGTTCTCCAGTTCTCCAACAGCACAGAGGTATACACTTATGAGAAAAAATTTTGTATCCTATGATTTAGTGCACAGTAAAGCTATCTTTTGTACGTAAGGGATGTATATAATAGAAACTGATGTAAACGTTTCCACATATTTATAAAAGAACAGTTTCTATTTCATTAAATGAATTTAAAATTATGAATGGATGAGATGTGGATATGGATGTTGACTCACAACTCAACTGTAATAGTAAGTTAAGTCACGGGAAGAGAGTCGTGACACTAAGTATGGTTAAAATTTGGGGAAGAAATATTTTTGTTTAAAATACAAGATAATCATCCCCTGAAGTAAGAAAAATTATTTAATCGAAATCCGGATTAAATTTAAAGGGTAAAACGCAATGGGCCAAAGTTGCAAATTTTAAAGCCCATTAAAGTGTAACAAGTGTGGGCCGAATTTCTTAGGCCCATTAGGTCGAATTGTTAGGCCAATTTGTGGGCTCAATATTTAGACAATTGAAGGCCCAATAGGTAGTAAAAAGTTCAGCCCGAAAGCCAATTAGGAAGGCCCAAACCGAGAGGCCCAAAGTTAAGGCCCATTAGTTAAGTTAAAGCCCATTAGTAAATGGTTACAAAATTCAATTTGGTAACCATAACCCAAACTCATTCAAGTTAATTAAGATGACTGAATTTCATGCCATAATAACTAAGTTTTTAGCTTATAAAATCACCCAACACAACATCATCTTCTTCCATAAGCTCTCGGCTAAAGAGAAAACACCATATCCAAACCTTATCCAAGCTTTCTCTCACTAGAAATAACTAGGTTAGAGACATATTTGAAACTTGCAATCTTGATGAAAGTTGTTCCAAATTGAGAGAGGATTAACATACTTTGGAATTGGCTATCAAGGAGCCATATTGAGAGAGACATATTTAGAGGAAGTCTCGACCACAAGAGGAAGTGTAAGCTAGGTATAATTCCAAGCTTCCAAACTCATATATGTCAATCTATGCATTATTCTAAGTTAATTGATATATGTTTATACATTGAAACACTTGAAATCACCATGAACTAAGGTTGGCTAAAATGGAAAATTGTAAAGTGATGAATACCCAATTGATTTTAAGGCATGAATAGGTTGGTATAAATGTATTTATGATTTTGGCATAGTTAGTTTTAATTAATTTGATCAATTGGTGGATGAATTAAAGTTGGCAATCAAGGTGTTTGATAAAATGCCTAAATGAATTAAGTTAAGGTTTAAGAACATTGACAACCAAGTGTATGACAAAATGCCTAAGTGAATTGGCTAGCAATTGGCATGATAGTGGCGTGGTGCTCTGCCATTGGCGACATGGCTCTCGACCACATGCCATGGTCGAGAGGTCCAATGGGACAAGCCCAATTGGTTTCGACCCAATGAGATGTTATCGGCCTCGAACAAGCCCAATAAGAGTTGGTAGGCCCCATAAGCCCAATAGCCCCAACATAAATGAATAGTAAAATAGAAATGGGCTTAAGACAATGTTAGGCCCATTAAGGTTTATCAAGGCCCATTTAGTGAAATAGACTGTATTAAATGTGAAATACAGTAGAAAAGTGTAATTAACCTGATGAATGATTATATGCAGCTCCAGAGATTATCGTAGGAGCAGATCGGACTGCTGGACCGAGCAGCGTTGAGAAAGTAAAATTTCTCGAATGATTGTAGGTAAGGGACTTTTACGAGTAGTTAGAGATATATGCACATAGTGTCACCTGCTTTTACATTCACTTAAAAACTCTGAGGGTCAGAGAAAGTGAATAATATTTATAGCGACCTTATAATGACAAATTATGATTTTACCCCTAGTTAGGAAAAAAGTCAACTTTTGGGAAAAGTTGTAAAAAGCATGGAAACCACGTTTTTGAGTTTCTTTATTGCTGTTTAGTAGAAGAGTGGACAGATGTACTAATGTTTTCATGGTTGATGAAAAATAGCACAATTTATAGTGTTGATTTTTATATTTTGAAAATCATCCCTTTCAAAGAGCCATCTATCGAATTATATGAGAATAAATCGTGCTAGAGCACAGCTCGCACTTGATTTCATATGTTTTCTATATAAATTAGTGTTGAAGTATGATTTGCAGTAGATTTCCATGACATGCATGATATAGTACTAGAGCATTGCCCATACTCAGTTTTATATGATTTATGCATGTTAGAGTGCTAGAGCAATTGCTCGTACTCGAACTGATGAGTTTTGTGCATAGCATAGTACTCGAACGATCGCTCGTACTTGATTTGAAAAATTAACAATACATGACCTAGTGCTGGAGGGCTACTCACACCAGTGTCTGATTTTATGAGATGCATAAATAATGTTTGACTGGGGTGCTGATTGTGACTCATACTAAAGGCGCGCATTGTAGTTTTATTGTGATTTATAAGACATGTTTTAAAACTGTGACGATTTCCTTGTGTAGACTGAGTGTCACACCATTGACATGTTCGCACGTGGATTTAGAGACGTGGTATTGATTATCCATTAAGATAGGGTCCACGGGTGTACGTTGTACCGTGTATGTGTCACGGAGTACGTTGTATCGTGTGTTGTTGTGTGGTTGTGGAGTTGAGGAGTTGATAGCTAGCAGTTCGGAGGATTTGAGCCACCTCCTATTACATCAGTGATTACCTTGCACATTGAGATCTGTGTAGCCTGGGATCACATTATAGGATATGACCATAGTCCAAGATATTATTGCATAAAGCCAACGAGTCTCACATGATATATCACATGATTTTATGATATGAATAGACCTGAGGGATGGATCGGAATCCAATTGTTGTGTTGTGAATTGTTGGAATGCCATATTTACTATGATTTGAATATAAATTGCATGATTTATCTAAAGGCATTATGAAATTATAAAGATGCATTATTTTGCACGAAATGCCTATATTTGAGAACTCAACATGATTTCTGTACATGGGATTTAATATGTATAAGTATATATATATATAGTTTAAATTCATGCTTTTAACGTAAGTTAAGGAAATAATATTTTCAAGGCATAGCTGTCAGACCCGGATTTTTTGTAGCTTATTTCCTTATGATTCCTATGTGTATGAACACTATGTAATTATGGTTGAATCATAAGAAGAGTATTTACTAGATTTAAAGTGTTAATGAAATGAATTAACACGCAAAAGCTACATAAAATGCCTAATGTGGATGATGAGTATCACAGGCTAAACCGAGTCATTCTAAATCATTCTGACTGAAAATAAGAACTTAAAATAAGAGAGCGTAGAGAGCTCATGAAGGAAAGTCAGCTTGATTTAGACCCGAACATACAAAACGAGAATAAAAGCTAAAAAGGGTAAAATGGACCTTTTCGGTGAGAAAAGGAGTTTCGGGTGAAATTATCCACCTGGAGCGGTTGGAATATAAAGACGAGAGTGTAAGACATGATATATAACACTTTCGAAAATTTAAGAAAAAGTCAACTTAGTCAATGGTTAAGGAAAAAGTCAACTATAGTTAAGAAAGTGGACTTTTACCATAGTTGACTAATCAAGGTTTGAAATTAACCTAAGTGTGGAGAAAAATTTGGGGAAAAATATTCTTGGCCAGAATACAAGATAATCATCCCCGGAAGTAAGGAAAATTTATTCGGAAGGATTCCGGAATAAATTTAATGGTTAAAAACGTAATGGGCCTAAGGTGAAAACTTTAAAGCCCATTAAGGTATACTAAATGTATATCGAAAATGTTAGGTCCTTTAGACGGAATTGTTGGACCAATTGATCGGCCAAATTTTGAGACAACAAAAGGCCCGAGGTATAGTAAAAATTTCAGCCCGAAAGCCCATTAGGAAAGCCCAAACCGAGAAGCCCAATTGGAAAAGCCCATGAGATAAATATCTAACTATAGTTAAAGTTAACTATGACTCATAAGGTGACTCATGGTTCAGATTTGAAAAGTCAAGCATAGTGGCTGAAAAGTAAGGCTTAATGGCTAAGTAAGTGGCTTATAAATGCAGCCACACCTTGGTCATCTTCATCACATAATTCCGGCTAGAGAAGAACACCATTGAAACATAACCATTCAAGCTTTCTCTCACTAGAAATCACTAGGAATTAGTCATATTTGGAACTTGCATTCTTCATGGAAGTTGTTCCAAATTGAAAGGAGATTAACATATGTTGGAATTGGCTATCAAGGAGCCATAGAGTGCAAACCGAGAGCCTCCAAAGTTTCGGCCAAAGGGAGAACACAACAATTGGTATATTTTCTAATTTCCAATTTCATATATGTTAATGTATGAATGATTTTAAGTATGTTGATATATGTTTTAAGCATTGAAACATATTAAATCACCATGAAGAGGGTTAGGCCGAGAGTGATCAATGGGATATTGAAATATGTCAATTTGATTTTAAGACATAAATGGATTAGTACACATGTATTAATGTTAATGGTATAATTAGAATTAATCAAATTGATTAATTAATACATGTAAATTGCTGGCAACCAAGGTGTTTGATAAAATGCCTAAATGAACTATAGGATGATTGGTAATGTTGCCTACCAAGTGTTTGTGAAAATGCCTAAGTGGAAATGGCTAGAAAATAGGCATGTATGGCATGCCATGGTGGAAACCGAGAATGGCTAGCTCTCGGCCAAGGCATGTGGCCGAGAGGCCCAATGGGCCAAGCCCAATATTTTTAGGCCCAATAGGGTGTAATGGGCCTAAGACAAGCCCAATAAGAGTTGGTGGGCCCCACAAACCCAATAGGCCCAACAAAAGTGAATAGTAAAATGAAAATGGACTTAAGGCCTAGTTAGGCCCATTAAGGATTTTTAAGGCCCATTAAGGGAAATTAAACTGTATTAATGTGTAATACAGTAGGAAAATTATAATTAACCTGAGGAATGGTTATTTACAGCTCCGGAGTTTACATTGAGAGCTGATCGGACTGCAGGATTTAGCAGCACCGAGGAAGTGAGGTCACTTGACGTGATACGAGGTAAGGGACTTTTACGAGTAGTTAGAGATACCTGCGCGTATTTTCAACTGCTTCTGCATTCACTTAAAAACTCTGAGGGTCAGAGAAAGTGAATAATAATTATTGCGACCCGATAGTGGCAAATTACGATTTTGCCCCTAGTTAGTCAAAAAGACAACTTTTGTGAGAAGTTGCAAAAAGCATGGAAAATACTATTGTGACTGTTTAAATGCTATTAGCATGAAAATAAATAGATGGGCTAATGATTTTAAGGTTCATATGACTTAAGCACACTTTTAGTGCTGATTTTACTATTTTGTAAACAATCCCTTTTAAATAGCCATCTATCATATTATGTGAGAATGAATCGTGCTAGAGCACAGCTCGCACTGGGATTCATATTGTTTCCACATAACATTAGTGCTGGATTTTGATACACACTAGATTTTCATGACATGCATGATAGAGTACTGGAGTTTTACTCGTACTCAGCTTTGAATGATATATGCATGACAGAGTGCTGGAGCGATTGGCTCGTACTCGATTCTTCATGGTTTATACATGACATAGTACTGGGAGCTATTGCTCGTACTTGATTTTGATATTGTGCATAGCATAGTACTAGGAGCTATTGCTCGTACTTGATTTAATACATAAACTATGCATTGACCTAGTTGCTAGAGATTTGCTCGCACTAGAGTTGAGTTTTGTGATGTGAAACAGTGTTTGAGCGGAGTAACGACTGTGAGTCGCACTCGAGACGCACACTGTATGTGATATGTAATACATGTTGAAACCCATGCCTGAGTCCTTGTGTGACTGTGTGTCATAGCTAGAGAGGATATCCGCATGAGGTTGATATAGACGTGGTATACTAAATTCCATGGTTTCGAGGGCTAAAGACCCTGGCTATGAGGGTTTCCATGGTTTCGAGGGCTAAAGACCCTGGCTGTGAGGGTCCACGGGTGTACTTTGTACCGTGTCTGAGTGGCACGAGGTGTACGCTGTACCGTGTGTTACGTAGCTGGCGGTTGACATTGGACTGACCATCCTCCCGTTACAGCAGTGATTGCCGCACACCGAGTACTGTGTCGCATGGGATCACTTTTCTGATATGATCATAATCCAGGATACTATTTGTATTTACCACAGAGTCTCACATGATATATCACATTGATTGACTGATTTAAACTGCGGACAGACCTGAGGGATGGGTCGGACCCCGATTTGTGTTGTGAATCATTTGATGCCATATTTATTGTGATTTAAATATACATGGCATGATTTACATAAAGGCATGATTTATATACAATTCATTGTTTTGCACTACATGCCTATATTTGAGAAATAAAGCATGAATTTCTGTACATGGGATTTATTCTGTACAAGTATATATATTATATTTCAAGACATGCTTTTAAAGTGAGTTAAGGAAATAATGTTTTCAAGGCATAGCACTATTTTGAGTAGATAGTGTGGATATCTACTTGCTTGCCTGATTTCCTTACTGAGCGCGTTATGCTCACCCCCCTTTTCTTTACATCTCTCTACAGAGCGTCAGTAGAGCGAGAGTTATCGTGGGAGAGTGTCCCAGAGTCCACTGCTAGTTCCTATCGATTCATCAGGTATACTTATTATGTACAGTTGTGTATCTAAACATAGAAACAGCACAGTGATGTATACGTTATATATTATGGGGAATGTAAATGTAATTGTATTAGATTTTATAAAATCTTACATGTATAATAAAAGCAACTACAGTCAGAATTAATATATTAACATGTATGTATGAGAATGGATATTATGGTAAGTGAAGACTCTGACATCGAATCATAGCCCAACCAGTAAAGAGAGGAAAGGTAAGTTAAAAATGCGAAAAATTTATTGTGGTTTTTGGTTAAAGTCAAGGATTGAAACTGGGGTCCTGACAATAGCATTATTTTCAGTAGATAGTGTAGCTGTCTACTTGCTTGCCTGATTTTCTTACTAAGCTAGTGAGCTCACCCTTTTCATTTTTCACCTCTCTACAGACCATCCATCGTAGAACTAGTACGACTGAGGGTTAGTATTCCTTTTGTCCGCTGTCATTTCCTATCGAGCGAAAGGTATACACATTACGTACGATTTTGTATCTAAACATATAAACAACATAGTGATGTAAACAATGTAAATTGTGGGGAATGTATTTGTATTAAATTTTATATGAGTTCACTTATGGTATAAAAGAAATTACAGTTAGTGGATAGTATATTGACATGTATGTATGATAATGAATGAATGGTATGGTAAGCGAGGATACTAATATCGAATTACAGCCTAATTGTTGATAAGGAGAAAGGTAAGTAAAAAGCAAAAAATTAGTAATGGTTTTTGGTGAAGTCACAGTCGTGACATTAGGTCCCGGACTAGGGTACTGAAGACGGGATCAAGGTCTAACAGTATTAGGTAGCAAAGAAAAATCTCAATACCACAAACGTATCTCCGTGGAGCACTTGACACCGTAGGGAAATCATGCAGAACATCCTACTGGTGTTAGAAACAGCTTTCATGGAACATGACTGCCATGATGGCATAACCAAGGTCACCAACAATCTCAAAAGAAACTACCACGATGGGTGTACAGCATAAGTATGAAATCGCCCCAATTCATAATTCAAAAGTATGGGGAAGTAACCCATTGATTTAAGACATGTAATGTCATTTCAAAAACAGCAAATCAACATTTCTAGCAACATTAAACTTTCCAAAATACAGTCAAATAGCCCATGCAAACCAATTGTAAATGTCATGCAAGAGTGAGTGAAGTGATAAAATGCACGATATGATGCTTGCACGCCCATGGTTTTAACACTTTAAAATCTATTTGTACAAAACATAAAGCTTACCTACTGTGGCAAAGAAATGGCTATGGTGAGCAATAGTGGCAAAATCAGTTAAAACAAGGTAAGGTAAATCATCAACCTAATGTATCCTAGCGAACTAACTAAACTAACAGCCTATGGGTCCTAGTGGAATCTTAACTAATCCTCAGGTATCCTATTAGCAACAAGCCGTACAAATCCCTTACCACAAAAGCGACGCACACGAATTTACCCTTATCGCCTTAGACACGCATATATGTGCCTAAGCTTCCTTAGCGCCCGATGAGGTAGTCATTATAAATTCACACATAACAATAAGGTGTCATCTAACATTTATGCATGAAAAAAATATAAATTCAGCAACATCAAATGCTCATATTATCAAATTTCAAAAACTTTAGTTTATCTTTCACACTCATGCCCATGGTCAACAATTCGGTTTTCACCTCTCTAAATGTCACGACCTCTATCTGTGACTTACCAAACACCACTACAAAATTTTCACTTTTTTACTTACCTTTCTCTTCACCAACAGTTGGACTGTGATTCAGCATTAGTCATCTCATTCACACTCATCTTATCACATCATATATACATGTCATCATAAATATTGACTTTACATGCATCTTTCTCATAAACAAAGTTATTTACATTAACATAATTACATCGCTAATATTACAAACATGTACATCACTGTGCTTATACATTGTTAAGATATAAAATAGTACGTGATGTGTATACCTCTAACGAAATAGGAAATGGCAGGGGACAATAGGAATGATATACTTCAGCCGGGCTCACTCTACTGTGGATGATCTGTAGAGAGTGGAAAATATAGGGGAATGAGCAAACAACACGCTCAGTAAGAAAATCCGGTAAGCAAGTAGACAACTGCACTATCTACTGAAAGTAAGGCTTGGCCTTTCCTTCTCTCATCTCATAGCATGTATCAAAATGATATAATAATAGTACAAAATAAATTCCATGTACTTAAAATCATGCTGAGATATCAAATGTAGGCATTCATGCAAAACAGTGCATCTTTATAAAATTCGAAATGCCTTTATATCAATCATGCCATTTACATATAAATCACAGTAAATGTGGCAGTTCACAACACAACACAAACCGATTTTTTGACCTTTCTCTCTTAGGTATAACTGTATCATGAAAACAAGTGATATATCATGTGAGACTCAGTGGCTAAATGTAATACTCTCCTAGACTATGGTCATATCCTATAATGGTGAAATCCAAGGCAACACAGATCTCGATGTGTGGGTTATCACTACTGTAACGAGAGGGGGGTTAGTCCATCACAACCGCTAGCTATAAACTCCTCAACCATAACTCCACCACACGGTACAGTGTACTCTATGCCCCTCGCACGGGACAATGTACACCCATGGACCCTCTCCTCATGGTCGGGATGCCTGCCATAGGTCTTAGTCCTCACATCATGGAAATACATCATAGTCGGGGTGTTTACCATAAGTCTTAGCCCTCATACTATGGAAAATAAAAGCCGCGCCTCTAAATCTATGTGCGAACATCTCAACAGTGTGACATTCAGTCTACATGGAGGAAATCGTCACGATTTTGCTAACATGTCTTATATATCACGTAAAACTACAGTGCGTGTCTTGAGTGACTTAAAATCAACACTCTGCCTCTTAAATACTATGTATGCATCTCAAAATATCAAACACTGGTGCGAGTAACCTCTAGCACTAGGTTAATGCATAATTCTCTTTTCAAATCAAGTATGAGCTATCGCTCCAGTACTATATCATGTATAAATCATGAAAAGTCAAGTATGAGCAATGCTCTCAGTACTCTATCATGTAAAACTGAGTATGAGCAAAGCTCCCAATACTCTATATGCATCAATCACAAAATTGAGTACAAACTATGCTCCCAGTACTCTAACATGCATAAATCGCATTAAAAATCAAGTACGAGTATATACTTAAGTACTTTGTGATGCATATCTCAAAATATAGTGCGAGTATTCTCTAGCACTTATGGTTTTCGCACAAAACCAGATAGATGGCTTATTCAAATCACAACTCTCTCAATTCAAATCAAATTAGCACTTAAACATGCTATTTTCGCATATACATGAAAGCATTAGCCATTCTATCATGCAGCTCATGCATTTTGGGTCACAACATGCTTCTAAGGTGTTTGCACCCTATTTTTGGATAAGATCACACTTTATCTCATTGGTTGCTATCACATCAACATGTCTATTCAGGGAAGTCATATAGAGTATAATATCAAAACTCTAATTCAAATATATGTGTAGCCATCTCTAGCTACTCACGAAATTCCCTTACCTCAGATCACGTCAAGTGACCTCTCTTCCTCGATTCTGCTCACTCTTGCAGTCTGATCAACTTCCAATGTGATTTTCGAAGCTGTTATAAAAATTGGCATTAGTATATCACTATATACTCATTTCATTTGCCAAATCTCAATTTAATACATCATCTTACTATTTTCTCCCAATATGGTATAAAATCTCATTTTCACATAACTATCTTTATTTCTCCTTATTTCCAATTTATACATTTCATAAGATTAACTGATAAACTTCTATACATGCATATTTCATCATCAACCTCATGTTAACATCATTTTCTCAAATCCTCACCAATAATAGGTTATGGTGATTTTTCATTTTCAAGGTGTTTTCAACTAATCAAACATACACTTATCAACTCTCCAATACACCTAGTTTAACATATATCAAAGTGGTCAATTGAATCTTACCTAGTTGAACTTTCCTTCCTTTTTCACCAAAATGATAAAATCCTTCTTGCTCTTGACACCTTTGATCTCAATCTCTTGTTTCCAAGTATGTTGTTCTCCTCTTTGTTACGAACAACTTTGCTCACTTATATCTCATTCAAAACTGATCACAAACTTATGTTTTCTAGTGTTTCTTGCCTAGGCTACACTTTTGCTTTTGAATAAAATAGTAAATCCCATGAAAACAAAAATCCAGAAGTCCAGTATTTATAGAATTATCTTGATGAGATCAATCTGCTACCCTAGGAGATCAATCTGCTCTGCATTTTTCCTCTTGAAACCGACCTTTCAAACCACATGAGATCGATCTGCTCTTAGCATGAGATCGATTTGCACAACACAAAACCTTAAGGAGATCGATCTACTCTTTTATGAGATCAAACTGTTACAAGTCAGTAGTTTAAGGGAATTGATCTGGCTCTTTAAAGATCGATTCCTTCTTCACAAAATGCTTAATAGATCGATCTAGCCCCATTAGAGATCGATCTAACCTATTCCATCACTCAAATAAGAGTATTTTTTGCTCTTCTAGATCGATCTCTCATCGCATGAGATCGACCTCTCATTCATATTTTTCAGATTTTACTGCAGTTTTCAGCAGTAACTTACACCAAACTTCAGAGATTTTGCTGCTATGGTTATTTTCTCATCCAACTACCTCTAAGGCTTGAAAATGACATCCATTCATATTTTATACACATCGAAACTTGTGTGCATTCATTGTATAGTCATAGGTATACAATATAAACCCAAATGGAAGTAGAAAACTCATGCAACTCATTCCGTTTTACCACACCACTCAAAACTCAATATACTCACATCTATAACTCCAAAACATTCATTCCTCATAATTTATATAATTTGTGACCTGTTGACATATCACAATCTCATAAAGGTTACATATTACAAAAATGCGGATCTTACAATCTTCCCCTCCTTAAAGAAATTTGGTCCTCCAAATTAAAACCAAGTTAGTCTCGAAACAATTGGGGATATCTCTCTCTCATTAGACTCTCTAGCTCTCAAGTAGCTTCCTCTGAACTGTGATGCTGCTAGAGAATCTTCACTAACTCAATAGTCTTATTTCTCAAGACTCTCTCCTTCCTATCCAATATCCGGATCAATTTCTCTACATAGGTTAGATCATCTTTGGGCTCCAATGGCTCATACCAAATCACGTGATTTGGATTTTGATGATACTTCCTCAGCATAGAAATGTGGAAGACATTATGAACTCCCGATAAATTCGGTGGCAACGCCAATCTGTATGCCTTATCTCCCACTCGGTCTAGTATTTCAAAAGGTCCAATGTAGCAAGGACTCAGCTTACCTCTCTTCCCAAATCTCCCTATACCCTTCGAAGGAGAAACCTTCAAAAATACTGACTCACCAACTACGAATTCAAGTGGTCTTTGTCTCTTGTCAGCATAACACTTTTGTCTACTCTGAGCTATCTTCAATCTCTCAACAAACAACCAGACATCCTCAGAGGCTTGTGTAACTAAATCAGGAGAAAAAATCTTTCTATCACCTACTTCTTCCCAACCAATAAGGGAACGACATCTTGGCCATATAAAGCCTCGTATGATGTCATCCCGATACTCGTATGATAACTGTTGTTGTAGGCAAACTCGACTAGTGGCAAATGATTATCCCAGGAGCTTTTAAAATCTAACACACATGCTCTCAACATATCCTCTAAGGTCTGTATAGTCCTCTCTGACTGCCCATCTGTCTGAGGATGATAAGCGATGCTCAATCTCAACTGGGTTCCCATGGCTTCCTGAAAATGTTCCCAAAAGTGGGAAGTGAAGCGAGAATCCCTATCCAAAACTATGCTCACTGGAATACCATGTAACCTCACTACCTCGCGTACATGCAACTCTGTCAATGAACTCAGAGTATCGGTAGCTCTCATAGCTAGAAAGTGGGCTGACTTTATCAGTCTATCAACTACCACCCATATCGCATCGTGATTCCTCCGGGTCCTCGGTAAACCCATCATGAAATCCATGGTGACATGCTCCCATTTTCATGTTGGTATAGGTAGAGGCTGAAATAACCATGCAGGTTTCTGATGCTCTACCTTCACTTGCTGACATACAAGACATTTGACAACAAAATCTGCACCATCCTTCTTCAAAGATTCGGATACATCTTATTACTCCCCGGATGTAGCGTGTACCTCGATGAATGAGCTTCTGACAATATCAATCTCTTGAGCTCTGGGTCCTTGGGAACACATAATCTACCTCTAAACCTCAGGAGTCCATCTGAACTTATCTCAAAGTCAGTCACTTTGCCCTTTTGTATCTGACCTCTCATGTCAATGCAATACGGATCAGTCTACTGAGCCACTCTGATCCTCTCTAACAGATCCGGCTCCAAGCGTAGACTAGCGATCACACAGTCCGTATTCATGTCAAAAGGCACAACTCTTAAACTGAGGCAAGCAAACTGCTCTAACAACTCATGTTCCCTGACCATCATATACGATACCATCCCAAGGCTCTTTTTACTCAATGCATCCGCTACAACATTAGCCTTACCTGAAAGATAAAGTATCTCACAATCATAGTCCTTTAGAAGCTCTAGCCATCTTCTCTATCTCATATTTAATTCTTTCTGTGAGAACATATACTTGAGAGCTCTAGCCATCTTCTCTATCTCATATTTAATTCTTTCTGTGAGAACAGATACTTGAGGCTTTTGTGGTCGGTAAAAATTTGAAACTTCTCTCCATACAAGTAGTGGCGCCATACCTTCAATGCAAACACTACTGCCGCTAACTCCAAATCATGGGTCAGATAGTTCTTCTCATGGTCCTTAAGCTGTCTGGATCCATAAGCAACTACCCTCCCATCCTGTATCACCACACAGCCCAGTCCCTAATGCAAAGCATCGGTATATACTAAAAATCCTCTTGAGTTGGTAGGGATAGTGAGAATTGGAGCTGTGGTCAATCGACTCTTCAACTCTTGAAAACTCTTCTCACAATCCTCATCCTATACAAAAGCTGCACTCTTCTGAGTGAGACGTGTCAATGGAGCAGCTGACTTCAAAAATCCCTCCACGAATCTTTGATAATACCTTGCTAAACCCAAGAAACTCCTGATCTCGGTGACTGCCCTTGGCTGTTCCCACTGAACTATAGCCTCAATCTTGGATGGATCTACTGATACACCATCCTTCGACACTAAATGTCCCAAAAATAAGATATGTGACAACCAAAATTCACAGTTGTTGAGTTTAGCATATAGCTTCTGCTCTTGTAAAGTCTGCAAATACAATCCTGAGATGCTCCTCATGCTCTTCCTCAGATTTAGAATATACCCAAAATTTCATCGATGAAGACAATAACAAACTTATCCAAATATGGCTTGAACACATCGTTCATCAGCGCCATGAAAGCTGCGGGAGCATTCATCAATCCGAATAGCATAACCAAAAACTCATAATGGCCATATCGGGTCCTAAATGCTGTCTTGGACACATCCTCTCTCTGAACTCTCAGCTGATGGTATCCAGACCTCAAATCAATCTTAGAAAAGACCTGCGTTCCCTGGAGCTGATCCAACAGATCATCAATGTGTGGAAGGGGATATCTATTCTTTCTAGTTGTTTTATTCAACAATCTTTAATCGATACGCAATCGGAGGCTTGCATCCTTCTTCCTTACAAATAAAATCGGTGCTCCCCATGGTGAAACACTCGATCTAATAAAACCCCTATCCATCAGCTCTTGCAACTATTTTTTGGGCTCCTCTAGCTCAACTAAGGCCATGTGATACGTTGGTTTTGATATAGGTTCAATACTAGGCACCAAGTCTATACAGAATTCCATCTCTCTGTCTGGTGGCAACCCTGACAATTCATCTGAAAAGGCATCTGGGAACTCACTAACCACAGGAATATCTAATAACTCCGGACGTACCTTATCCATATCAACCACGTACACAATGAAACCTTCAACATATTCATCTCTTAGTTAGCATAGTACATTATCAATTACAATCATAACTACTATTTGTATTTCTTTTCATCAAACTTTACAACATATTTTTTACGGTTAGGAAACATAATTATCTTAGCATAACAATCTAAAATAGTATGGTTTGATGATAACCAATCCATCTCTAAGATTACATCAAAATCACTCATACCTAACAATATTAGATTCGTTGTCATATCCTTTTCCCCTACTCTTAACTTACAATCATTTAACACATACTCCACTAGCTGACTATTATTTATAGGTGTTCTAATTAACATCATCCTACTCAAAGGTGTATGCTCTATATACTTTGCTACTTAACATGCAAATGAAGGTGATACAAATGAATACGTGGCACCAAGATCAATTAATACATGTGCTTCTAAATCACAAATCAGGATGTTACCTCTAATCACATCCGATGAAGCATCAGTTGTCCCCTGGTCCAAGGCATGTACTCGCTCTCGTCCCATCACCTGTTTCCCCTTTTCTTCTATCATTGCTCTCTTCCTCTGAGCAAACATATCAGTTGGAGCTCTCTTTGGCTCTATGCCCTTTTATGGAGCAATATCAACCATCTCTGGGCAAACTTTAGCAATATGCCCTGGTTTCCCATATCGAAAACACATAATAGGACTCATCGAACAAGGTCTACCACCATGGTATCTACCACATCTACTACACTGATCTATAGTAGGCCTCAGTCCTCCAATCATAATGCCCTTTGTCAAAGCTATAGCCAGGTATGTAGGAGATTTAACTGGTCTCTCTCGTACCTCCTCTATCCATGGTCTCTTACTGAAGAGTCTCCTCCCTCTTCGATAATTGAAACCTTTGTCTCTTACCGGCCTCTTCATATCCTTCTCTCGGCTCCGATTGATCTTCTCGAACTCAGAGGCATTCCTCTCATAGTCCTGCTCACATAATTATGCCCTGCGTACTGCCTCATCATATGTACCAATATCAAATGGTACTAATCAGACCGTAGCACTGATCTAAGTCCATTTATAAATCTACAGACCTTTTTGTCTCGTTGTATATGGTATTGAGATCATTCCTTCCCAGGACTAAAAATCTCGTCTCGTACTCATCCACTGAAAGACTTCCCTAGTTCAACCCCAAGAATTTGGCCTGCAGCCTCCGCTGTGCCATATCTAGAATTAACTGCCTCCTGAAGGCATCCAAAAATATCTCCTAACTAATCTCAGCATGTCGGGCTCTCAATATGGGCCTGGTGGACTTCCACCAATGCTCTACCAATCCCTTCAGTAGGAATGCAGCAAATGTGACTCTCTCTGAAGTCGTACACTTAAAGAATCCGTACAACTTCTCCAGCTCTCCAATCCACTCTTCAGCAACAACTGGTCCTTGACCCCTTGAAAAGATGGAGGTCCAAGCTTTTGGAATTATCGTAACCTATCTAAATCGCACCCGTATCCCAATCCACTACTCTCCTGACTGGTGGGCGTCTAGGAGTATCTGCAGCTTATGGCATCTCAGGTGCAGGCTGTACAGGTGTGTCAGGTGCAACTGCCTCTCCTGTCATAGTCTTTGCATCATATCCCTGTCTACCTAGCCTAGTTTGTGCCAGTAACTCTACTATCATTTCTAGGCTATGCTCAATCCTCGTGAAGCATGCCTCAGCAGTCTTTGATCCCTCAATCTGACCAGTAGTCTCATCTCGGGTCTCCGGCCTACCTCTACAGCCTCGAGTCCTACCTCTAGCTCCTCTACCTCGACTGGTATTAGCCATATGGACTAAACTCCTGCATCCACAACATTAAATTAGTTTGATTCCCATATTGTATGCAAATTGTAACTGAACAAGCACAATAATAAAGGGATGGACACTTTCCTAAACTAATATTGACTCACATCAAACTAACTAAGCTCTGATACTATTCTGTCACGACCTCTATCCGTCACTTACCCAACACCACTACAAATTTTTTACTTTTTTACTTACCTTTCTTGTCACAACCCAATACTACCAAAATCAGTACAAATTTTTCGCTTTTGGAAAATCCTTCTTACCTCCTCGTGACAAATCCCTCTGAATAGGTCGGCCTGTGAATCAATATCGATATACCATTCTAACCATTAAGAAATATCACACGTAAACATACATATTGATATCATTTATCATATAATAGAGTGATCGGTATGTTTTCTACATCACATGATTTTATATTTACATCCCCAAATATTCCTTCATATACAATAATGTGCTGTAAACATACTAATACAAAATTTTGTATGTGGTGTATACCTGACAGTCGATGGGAATCACAGATAATCAACTATGCCGTCTACTCTCTACACCCGCTATCTCTATGGTGGAAACTCTGAAAGTGGGTGGAAAATGAAAGGGTGAGCTCCACATACTCAGTAAGGCAATAATACAAACAAGTAGATAGCTATATTATCTACATGCTGATAGGAAATCAGGATATATGTGAGCATGAGGTAAAAACAATGATATGCCATATATATAAGTATCATCTGTTCTAAAACAGGAAATCGACATATTAAAACATGGAATAATTCTTATGTGAAAACATCTCATGCTCAAATGAATCAATATGTTTTAAAACACTCCATCTGGGTTAAAATGTGATACACTCAGAATCAAATCCATTTCAACACAATAATTTATTTTAAAATTTTCGTTATAAAATTCACCCTTCTTACAGGGTTACAAGTCATGAAAGTTTCATAAAATCCCTCCATGGGAACAATCAAAACTCAATTGAAATCATAAGAAAATCGGGGCCTAACCCCTTCTTCGGGTCTACCCTGGTTTATCAAAACCAAAGGATTTATCATGTGAGTTTATCATGTGAGACATTTAAGTGAGTATATCGGTAACATTTAGGACTATGGTCATAACCTTGTGATCCTTGGCATAAGGATCTTAGTGTGCGGGGTATCACGCCTGAAAAGGGAGGTGGGTCGATCCTACCCGCCAGAACAACATAACAACAGGATTGTGAGGGCGACTTGCTGTCTCGTGGCTAATGCCACTCCACAATGAACCCAAGCTCAGTCAGGGCTACCTGGAATAGGTCTTATCCACTCATGTCAATTATGTCTCAGTATGCACGTGTGAGAATATCATCTCACTATGACACACAGTCTACAGGAGAAAACTCCAACACGGCTTTATACACATACATGATATCTAAAACCTCATGCGAGCGAAGTTCCTGCACAGTTTTCATAGAAATCAATGAAATATGTGTACAAGCAGCGCTCCAATACGACTTAAAATAATTATAAATTCAATCATAATCCATGTACGAGTAATGCTCTAGTATGGGTATGTATAAAAACTCATTGAAAATCTCGTATGAGAAAAACTCCAATACGGTTAGTCATGCAAAATCAGTCTATAAAATAGTGCGAGCAAAGCTCTAGCACTCTGTGTATGAGTTAAAATATAAAATCCAGTGCGAGCAGTGCTCCAGAATTATTAAAACCAATATAACACTGATAGGTGGCATAATTTTATCAAAACATGTTAAATAAATATCAATTGGCACCCAACTTGTGCCTTTTAACTTAAAACATGAAAATAATAGCCAACCTATCCATAAATTGCTTGAATTAAAGCAATATCATCATACAAATATTAAAATCATGAATTTCATATAATTTCATAGCCTTACTACCCTTTTTGAAATTTTCCTAACTGGGGGCAAAATAGTAATGTCACTATTTCCTTATTTTTCCTCAAAAATTATTATTCTGTTTTCGGGTAGCCTAATTAATTTAACGTAATGTAAATCCCCTCGAAACTACGTACAGCTACCTCTAAGTGCTCATAAAATTCCCTTACCTCATTTTTCTGTACAGTCTAACCTTTCACTGATGTCTCATCATGCAGTCCAATTTGCTCTCAATCAAATCTCTGGAACTGCGTATAAATATACATCGATCAAATACAATACATTTAATTGTATTTCATAATTTTTTGGGCTTAATTTTAAATCATTGGGCCCGTTTACCCATATTGGGCCCGATTGTACCATAATGGGCTTTAATCGACCATAAGCCCATTTTCCACTTACTATTCACATCATCGAGGCCTATTGGGCTCATTGGGCCCATCAGTATTTATTGAGCCTCATTCTAAATTCTCGGATAGATTAATGAATTATTTACGACAATATATATCTAATTCCATAATTTAATTCATTTCATGCGAAATTTAAATCCGTAATTTATGCGGTAAATTTCTAACACGCATAACGATGTAATATTGTCGTAAATAAGGGTTACTTACCCGAGATTCCATGATAGTATGTAAATCGAAGCTGACTCGAGCTCTCATTTGATGTTAATTGCGGAGCTACACAATTATATATTTTTTCGGGTCAACTTTCAGTCGGATAGTAATCAAATTAAATATTTCAAAATTTAAATCGGTCAATTTCGACCACTTACCAACTTACCCGTAGCTTGATTGCATTACTGGAATTTTTCTCCAATTTTTCAACTTTTTCTGTTTCCCTTTTTCTCTTTCTTTTTCTTCTTTTCTGGTTGAACAAGTTCGGTCCCATTTAACCCGATTTAAATTGGTTCGGTTCAGCCAGTTTAGTCTGGTTTGCTCGGTTCGAGGCTTCGTCAGCCGGTTCTTCATCGGCTTCCGTCGCCAGTAGCTCCGCGGGATCGTCCTGTGCACAGATCTACCCTCGGTTTTTCCATGTCTGGCCAAAAAGTGGTCGGTCCGGCTCTTCCCCTTTTCGACGTCGGTGACTTCCCTTTTCTCGCCATTTTTCGACGCTAGCCGTCATCCCACCGACCGATTCACCCGCTGATCGGTCGGTCTTCGCGTGGGGCTTCTTTGACTGGCCGTGGTCGGGCTTAGATCTGCGTCGATCACCAGATTTCCTTTTCTCCCTTCTCGGTTTCTCTCGATTTTCTCTCTCTCCTTTCGCCAGTCGCCGTTCCTCCGAGCTGGTGGGACAGTGGCTCACGTTCACCCTCTTTCGGCCAGCTCGCTTGGGCCTGACGTCGGCCGCCTCCGTCGGTGAGGCAGAGGGGGCTCGGCTCCCTCACTTGTCTTCTGTTTCCATTTTCCTTTTAGAATCGTGATTCGGCGATTCTTTTTTTATTTAATTATTTTTTTATTTATAATTTATTTTTAATATTATTTTAATCCATTAAAATATATTAAAAATCAAAATATCTCAAAAAAATTCGTATTTAATTCATTTAATCCATAAATGAATTTATCAGTCTTGTTTCGTCTTTCCGGTATATTTTTCGATTATTTTCGGGATAATTTTCCAATGTAAAAATTTTGATTAATTCCTATAAATTCATATCTTGATCAATTTAATCCGAAATTTAATTATTTCTTCGTTATTGATCAAGATTTCTCAATCCCATATTTTTAATTAAATTTTCTTGTCATGATAAATACCGAATTTCGATCTTTTAACCGTTTTACTCATGCACGTGTTCGGGACTACCATTTCAATCCTCCATTTGATTTTTTTCTCATTTCGTGTTTTAAATAAAATCGGGTCTTACATTTCTCTTCACCAACAGTTGGGCTGTGATTCGGCAATAGTCATCTCATTCACACTCATCTTATCACATCATATATATATGTCATCATAAATATTGACTTTACAAGCGTCGTTCTCATAAACAAAGTTATTTAGATTAACATAATTACATCCCTAATATTACAAATGTGTACATCACTGTGCTTATACATTGTTCAAATACAAAATAGTACGCGATGTGTATACCTCTAACGAAATAGGAAATGGCAGTGGACGATAGGAATGTTATACTTCAGCCGAGCTCACCCTACTGCGGATGATCTGTAGAGAGTGAAAAATATAGGGGAATGAGCAAACAACGCGCTCAGTAAGGAAATCAGGCAAGCAAGTAGACAACTGCACCATCTACTGAAAATAAGGCTTTACCTTTCCTTCTCTCATCTCAAAACATGTATCAAAATGATATAATAATAGTACAGAATAAATTCCATGTACTTAAAAACATGCTGAGTTATCAAATGTAGGGATTCATGCAAAATAATGCATCTTTATAAAATTTGGAATGCCTTTATATCAATCATGCCATTTACATATAAATCACAGTAAATATGGCAGTTCACAACACAATAAAAACCAATTTTTGACATTTCTCTCTCAAGTCTAACCGTATCATGAAAAAAAGTGATATATCAAGCGAGACTTAGTGGCTAAATGCAATACTCTCCTGGACTATGGCCATATCTTATAATGGTGAAATTCCAGGTAACACAGATCTCGGTGTATGGGTTATCACTGGTGTAACGGGAGGAGGGGTCCATCCATCACAACCGCCAGCTATAAACTCATAAACCACAACTCTACCACATGGTACAGTGTACTCCATGCCACTCGCACAGTACAACGTACACCTATGGACCCTCTCCTCATGGTCGGGATGCCTGTCATAGGTCTTAGTCCTAACACGATGCAAATACATCGTAGTCGGGGTGCTTGCCATAAGTCTTAGCCCTTATACTATAGAAAATAAATGTCATGTCTCTAAATCTACGTGCGAACATCTCAACAGTGTGACACTCAGTCTACACAGAGGAAATCATAAGGATTTTGCTAACATGTCTTATATATCACGTAAAACTACAGTCTGCGTCTTGAGTGTGACTCAAAATCAACACTCTTCCTCTTAAACACTGTGTATGTATCTCAAAATATCAAACACTAGTGCGAGTAACCTCTAGCACTAGGTTAATGCATAATTCTCTTTTCAAATCAAGTACAAGCTATCGGTTCAGTACTATATCATGTATAAATCATAAAAAGTCAGGTACGAGCAATGCTCCCAATACTCTATCATGTAAAACTGAGTATGAACAAAGCTCCTAATACTCTATATGCATCAATCACAAAACTGAGTATGAGTTATGCTCCCAGTACTCTAATAAGAATAAATCGCATTAAAAATCAAGTACGAGTATATACTCAAGTACTTTATGATGCATATCTCAGAATATAGTGCGAGTATTCTCTAGCACTTATGGTTTTCACGCAAAACTAGATAGATGGCTTATTCAAATCACAACTCTCTCAATTCAAATCAAATTAGCACTTAAATGTGCTATTTTCGCATATACATGGAAGCATTAGCTATTCTATCATGCAGCTCATGCATTTTGGGTCACAACATGCTTCTAAGGTGTTGGCACCCTATTTTTGGAAGAGATCACACTTTATCTCATTGGTTTCTATCACAACAACATGTCTATTTAGGGAATTCATATAGAGTATAATATCAAAACTCTAATTCAAATATACGTGTAGCCATCTATAGCTACTCACGAAATTCCCTTACCTCGGATCACGTCACATGACCTCTCTTCCTCGGTTCTGCTCACTCTTGCAGTCCAATCAGCTTCCAATGTGATTTTTCGTAGCTGTTATAAAAATTGGCATTAGTATATCACTATATACTCATATCATTTGTCAAATCTCAATTTAATACATCATCTCATACTTTTCTCCCATTATGGTATAAAATCCCATTTTCACATAACTATCTTTATTTCTCCTTATTTCCAATTTATGCGTTTCATAAGATTAACTTATAATCTTCCATACAGGCATATTTCATCATCAAACTTATGTTAACATCATTTCCTCATCATTTTCTCAAATTCTCACCAATACTAGGTCATGGTGATTTTTCATTTTCAAGGTGTTTTCAACTAATTAAACATGCACTTATCAACTCTCCAATACACCTAGTTTAACATATATCAAAGTGGTCTATTGAATCTTACCTAGTTGAACTTTCCTTCCTTTTTCACCAAAATGGTAGAATCTTTCTTGCTCTTGAAACCTTTGATCTCAATCTCTTGTTTCCAAGTATGTTGTTCTCTTTGTTACAAACAACTTTGCTCACTTATATCTCACTCAAAATTGATCACAAACTTAAGTTTTCTAGTGTTTCTTAGCTAGGTTGCACTTTTGCTTTTGAATGAAATAGTAAATCCCATGAAAACTAAAATGCAAAAGTTTAGTATTTATAGAATTGTCTTGATAAGATCGATCTGTTACCCTAGGAGATCGATCTGCTCTGCATTTTTCCTCTTGAAACTGACCTTTCAGACCACATGAGATCGAGTTACACAACACAAAACCTTAAAGAGATCGATCTGCTCTTTCATGAGATCGATCTGTTGCAAGTTAGTAGCTTAAGGAAATCGATCTGGCTCTTTAAAGATCGATTCCTTCTCCACAGAATGCTTAGCAGTTCGATCTGGCCCCATTGGAGATCGATCTGACCTATTCCATCGCCCAAATAAGAGCATTTTTGGCTCTTCTAGATCGATCCGCATCCCATGAGATCGATCTCTCATTCATATTTTCCAGATTTTACTACAGTTTTCTGCAGTAACTTACACCAAACTTCATAGATTTTGCAACTATGGTTATTTTCTCATCCAATCTCTCATTCATATTTTCCAGATTTTACTGCAGTTTTCTGCAGTAACTTACACCAAACTTCATAGATTTTGCAACTATGGTTATTTTCTCATCCAACCACCTTTAAGGCTTGAAAAAGACATCCATTCATATTTTATACACATCAAAACTTTTGTGCATTCATTATATAGCCATAGGTATACAATATAAACCCAAATGGAAGTATAAAACTCATGCAACTCATTCCATTTTACCACACCACTCAAAACTTAATATACTCACATCTATAACTCCAAAACATTCATTCCTTATAATTTATATAATTTGTGACCTATTCATATATCACAATCTCATATAGGTTACATATTACAAAAATGCGGATCTTACACCAAATCACCATTATCATCCTTTGAATATATCTTGTAGTAATTATAAAGTCTAAATTTTAAAATTTTGAATTAAACTAAGAGATTTAGTTCATAACCTCTACTTGTCTATTTCGATTTGAAATGAGCTCATTAAGCCAATTTACCTTGTATCACTTTAAATTAATTATAAAAATTATAAGACTAAGCTGATACAAACATGATTACTGATTTAAACCTTAAAAATTAATTGTAAATAGAAAAACCTCAATTTATTCCTTGTGGCTGAATGCTAAATGTCACCAATTCTAACTTTTCATCCTCATTCGCTACATGCAAGCCAATGTATGTATTGATTTCATGATAGTTCCATAGTCTAAACTCTCAAAACCCAAATTTAGCATGAAATCCCCAATTTCTTTCCATGGCTAAACCTACTACCCTTCACTCCTAATTAGATAACTTTGTTTCAATTCATGCAGTCGAAGAATTACCTTGTTCTCCTTGTACTTAGCTAGTTTTAAACTTTAGATTCCCAAACAACCAATTTATTCATAATTATTTCAAGCTAGTCGAACACTCAATCCTCACTATCCATAATACAAATTCCAGCACTTGTTTGTAATTACTTTATGAAACAGTTAATTCATCACATAAGCATTATAAATTTAGTTAGAATTATCAATCCTAATCCCCAATTTCGAAATCCTCAATTTTACAAGCCATAATTTTATACAATTTCTTCAAAACTGAAATTAACTTAAATTTCATCACTAAGCATGGTTCTATAACACAAATTAGACAAAAATTTAACTAAGGGAGAATTGGTTTTACCTTAACCTTCAGTAGCCGAATCCAAACTTGTCAAACAGAAAAATGCCTCTAGAAATTTCTTCAAAACTCTCTCCTTACACTAGCCTAATCACGAAATCAGTCCATTTTGGTGTTTTCTCCCTTAATCCCGAACAGCCTAGCCTGTCTTCCCTCTTTGGGACCTCTCAATTTTGGGGAAAATGGGTGTTTTCTCTTGGCTGAACATAAATTTTATGGAAGGTAAGGTTTTGAGGTATAAAAGCTAGAAATTTCACTCTTAATCTAACCTAGAACCATATAGATTCAACATGCAGGTTGGATTTGTTTGTTTTCCTTGGCTATTTGGAAACCAGATTGTCAAGAGAGGGGAAAACGCGAACTATGTATTTAGAAAAAAAGGGTTTTGTTTTCTATTTGGAAGAAAGTGACGTGAATTAGGTGTACAAGTGAGGGGAATTCTCAGCATTGGAAAAAATCAAACGGTGCAAAGAATTGAGAATTTTGTTGTCTCTTAGAGATACATGTACGTGTTTTCGAGCGCATTTACAATCTCTTAAATTGTCTGAGGGTCGTAGAAAAGAAATAAATGTTTGAAGGGCAAAGAAAATTAGGATTTTAGAAAAGTTCATGAAAAGCAAGAACAGGATGTTCTTGAGTCTTTTATTGTTTTTTAGTATGTGGATTGGTAGGCTAGCAATCATTTAAATGGTTTACAAGAAAATAGTTTGATTTGGTTTTAATAACCTTTCTTTGCACACAAATGAGCCACCTACATGAGTTTTGTGGAAATAAAGTATACTAGAGTATTGCTCGCACGAGATTTGACATGGTTATACATGCATTAGTGCAAGAGCGGTGCTCGCACTAGAGTTTTACATGCATGAGTGCTGGAGCTTAGCTTGCACTAATTTTCACATGTATTTTATGACATGGTGCTGGAGCATTTCTCACACTAGATGTTCACTATATATTTGTAGCCATGCTAGAGATTACTCACATGTGATTTTATGACATGTTGGGAATCGTGTTGGAACTTCGGATAGACTGTGTGTCACACAGATTAAATAGGCTCGCACGTGCATTATGAGATGTGGCATGATATGGTGTGATGATATGGTCCACGGAGTACATTGTACCATGCATATAACATGGAGTACATTGTACCGTGTATAGATATTATATATATATATATATACAGTCTTAGGACGAAGGATAGATCTGCTATGGACTAGCGGGTTAGATGTGACCCACCTCACATGCAGAAGCAGATAGAGGTGATGCCTTATACACTAGGATCCGTGTAGTCAGGGATCACAGAGGATATGACCATAGTCCTAGTTATTACCCTTGTTATTTGCCTAATCTCACATGTCACCTGGTTTATGATGATTACATGATTTAAATTATTTTATGGGTTAAGACAGTCCAAGGGAGGGGTTGAGTCCTGACGGATGGTGATTTAGTATTAAATTGTGTTAAGCATGAACTGTTTTAAGTGCACATCGCATGATGATTTTTCATGCAATATTTACCGATTTGTGCAGTGATTTGAATAACATGAACTATTTTAAGTGCACCTTGCATGATAATTTTTCATACTTTATTTACCGACTTGTGCACTGATTTGAATAGCATGAACTGCTTTACATACCATGAACATGTGCATAAACTGATGTTTTTGGGTATGACGTGTAACTGCGTGGTTTTAATGCATGGCATCATGAACATGTAATAGTTATCTAATTGCTTGCATGATTGCCTTACTAAGTGTGTGGTTGCTCATCCCCCATTATTTTCCCCTCTACAGAGCACTTTCAGTAGATTAAGAGCAACTGAGGATTTTATTTTTGGAGTCCATTGCATCCCATCATATAAAGGTATACACATTTGTACGGCTTTGTATCTAGACTTGCAATAGCACAGTAATATTTTGAATGTAACGTTTGGGGATGTAAAGAATTCTAAACACACGTAAATAGCAACTCTAATAAGAAATACAAGTATTTAGGTTTAAAAGAATTGTAACTTGAAATGGTCTGGTTGAATGAGATTAACACTGATACACAGCTCAACTGTTGGTGTAGTTGTTCACGATCAAAGTAAGGTCAGAAATAGGTTAAATAATAAAACGAAAAATGATAAATTTGTAGTGGATTTTTAGAGGAAAGTGGGTCGTGACACCATGCCACTGCTTTTAAAATTTTCGTAAATGATCTATATCTAATAATGACTTATGATATAAATGGGAACAAGTTTCTTTCATAAATCCGGTAGCATAACGGCATAGCCGAACTAAGTCCTTCCTGCAAATTACACCATACTCATCACATATGCTCAACTAAAGAGATATTTAACCCGTATTAACAAAATTCTTCAGCGAGCATCACATAACCATAAACCCGACTAGTTGGTTAAACACCATACAACATATTAGCCGTTCATTTACTTTAAACTGAAAAGAAGAAACCTAAGAGTATTCCATTAGTGACAATTTTTTAAACAACTTCCAACTTGTAAGACCCAGATCTTTTATGTAGCTTATTCCAGATGATTCTAATATGCACAAACATTTTATTATATTGGTTGAATCATAAGAAGAGTATTTACTATAAGGAAATTGTAAGTAAAGTGGTTAAATACACATAAGCTACGTAAAGGCCAAATAAGGGTTATAAGAACCACAGGCTAAACTAAAAGGATCTAAATCATTCTGATAGAAGAGAAGAACTTATGATGTAAAAATATAGAGGGTTCATGAAGGAAAGTCGGTTTGATTTGGTCTTGAACACATTGAAGTAGAGGAAATGCCAAAAATGGGCTAAATGAGTCTAAAATGGTCTGTTTGAGGGGTATTTGATATATTCGGCTCTCAGAAATGACCAAAACATAAAGATGAGAGTGTAAACCATAGAAAGTGACATTTTTGGATTTTTCAGAAAAAAGTCAAGCGTGATCAAAGATAATTCTATTTTTAATAGAATTATTTGTGCTTAATTTCCTAATTATTTATTTAATCCTCATATTATTTTATTAATTATCCCCTTTATTTAATTAAAATTATTCAATGTGCAGATAAAATAAATTCGGATGAACCTCAGTCGTTTCATTCAAAATTGTGCTGAAAACGGGCTAAAGGAGGCTGGACCACTTCCAATTTGCAGATCGAGTTACCAATCGTCTGGAAACGCGTGATGTCAGGTGTTCGTATTTTATTCACTCCGAAACGATAAGATTGACGAATACCGTGCCAACCTTCTGGAAGACACACATCGGGACACATCGCACAGCCAATTGGACAAAAAGACGGGTGACGTGGAAATATCTACTCTGCAGCAAATAAAATGAAGACTAGTGGCCAAACAATGCCAACTCATCTAAGATGAAAAAATTATCATTGTACCCCTAAGTGTGTATATAAATAGAATATGATGGCAATTGAAAAAAATTAAGTAGTGTAGTTAGGGTAGAATAGGCGTAGTGTAGAGTAATTTAGGAGTAGTTTTAATTTAGGGTAGTTTAAGTTTTTGAAGTTTTTATTTTAAGATTTCTGATTGTAGTTTTTTTTAGCTACCATTTTATTTTACTGTTCATGCAATCTAAATTTTATGAAAAGTTTGTTTTAATTTCTAGTTTCTTAGCATTTTACATTAGCTAACGACAATCCAATTCCAAGTATTTTTTTTCTTTTCTCGGTTTTGTTAAAATCATTTCTTTTATTTTTCAAGTTTTATTACATAGATTATATTTCCTATTGGTAGCTCTCGGTTTGTTCTTTCTTCAGAATCACCCTCTGTTCATCAATGTTCATTTGAGTAAATCGTTTTCCTCCATCACTGTCCTTGATTTTGATGCTTTGATGTGGTATTGATGCCCAGCATTATTTCCACATCAATGGTAATGTGGGATCACAGCAATAGGAGGAGGATTAGAAGCAAACCGAGGATGCTAGTTTTTCACGTTTATGTGCTTTACTGGTGTTGATAGTCTTGTTTTTATTTTTAGTTGCTAATGTTACTTAGTTCCTTTCGGTTTTAAGCTTAAAAGTGTGATTACCTTGTTATTTTTTTTAATTTCATTTTTCTTTGTCTGCACCACATGGATTCAGATTTTTACTGCATTTAGAGTATTAGATGTCAAATTTTGTTTACTGCATTCCTTATGTTTCAGTAGTCCCTTTTAATTTCATGCACTTCATCTCGGCATGTAATTGTTGCTCGCACTAGACTCGCTAGCAAGTTTATGATTTGCAGAAGTTGGTGTTCATTTGTGCAAGGAAGAATGACCATAATCATCCTCTGTTATGCTCTGTTTCGGTTTATGTTTACTGTTCATATGTGTTTTGTGCTAACTTGTTTTTGTTACTTTATTGTTAATGTCTGATATTAATCCCTTTTTATCCTGTTATTATTTCCTTGCTTTTTTCGTTCATTGCTATAGCTTTGCTGCTGCGGCAGGACATTCAAAAGGTGCTGAGTTAAAGTTGGTGCTAGACAGGAGGCACTGAATAGAAGCTAGTGCAAGGCAAGAGGAGACGCAGTGCAGAATAGCAGTCCATGTTCGCTGGGTAAGAGATGCGTAGCAAGAACAGGATGACTGAAGCAGCATCGGCTCGGCATGGTTTGTGCAAAGCTGGGTAGAGAAGAAGGAGCTGCTATGCATAATGTTGCAGGGGTGCATGGGTGCCAGTCTGAACAGTTGTCAACTTGCTTGCTGGCTGACCGAATGTTGTACATACGTTAGAGGTGGTACGTGAGTGTCGTTGGCAGCAGATTGCAGGACAGCACCTGGAGACAACCAAAACTAAGAGCAGCAGGACACGCTTGGATGCAGCCAAGAAGAAACAAGTACAGTGCATACAGGACCATGACAGCTGGGACAATTTAGCTTAGGGCACGTTTGGCAGTTTTAATTGTGTACATTTCCATTTTTATGCATGCTTATCTTTATATTTTTTTTTAGTATTCCTTTTTTTTTTGTTAGCTTAGATTAAAGTCTTAATTTAATTTGCATATTATTGTTCCTTGCTTGATTAGTTTACACTTAGTTTTAATTAGGAATTTAGAATTAAACTTAGTATTTAGGTAGTACATAATTAAAATTAGGGGTAGATTTATTTCAAGCAATTTTAAGTTAGTTTTTATTTTAAATGTAAAAATCCAAAAATATTTCTTATGCTTTATTTAGACTTTATTGTTAAGTTAGTATTTAGATATAATTAGGATTAATTTTAGATTCATTATTTTAGACATTTAGATTTATGATTATTTTCTTAATTTTCTAGGATTTTATTTTATTAGATTTTAGGTTAGTTTAATTTGCAATTTTTATTAATTAGTTTAATTACATGCATATCTTATTTTTAGGATGGTTTAATTTTAGTTTAAGTAATTTAGTTTCTTATTTTCATATTTGCATTTTTTATTGCGTTAATTAATTTGGATGATGACAAATCGGTCCAGGTAAACTTTAAATAACTTGTCGTAGTTGACTTCCACTGAATATTTCAATCACTCATATCTTCGACCTATGTGCACATAATGTATAATATTCCTTTCGAAATCGCTTCCGTTGAAGCTACTAACCCGCGTCATTTCCTTTTTAAAGGCTTTTATAAAATTTTAAATTTTTAAACTTTCCTGATTAATCGAATTTCTATATTTCTTTATCGTACAAGTGAAGGTACCCTAATTTTAAATTTATATATTACGACTATCGCATTCAACTTATAAGTTATGTATACTTTTAGACGCTGTCAAGCCTTCAGGCGGGGAGGTATTTTGAAATACCTTTATTAACCCTCAAACTTGACCACAATTACTTTACATATTAGTCCATGTGGTCACAATTCATATTCGCTACTAATTGCTTTAATCCTAATTACTTCACGTATCATAGATATTCTTACCTTACATACGCCTCTTATTCCAGTCTATCTCTTTTCGTATATCACTTATATCAAAACTCTGTCATTACTCATTCTGTGAGTACAATCATTTGCTCCTTTAATTTCAATCGCTACTCCCCTTTTTATTAGTTATCAAAACTTACCGTATACTTTCCAGTGATGTTTTCACCCCTATTTTCAACTTACAATTTCTTCATAATTATTTCGTTAGTTAACCCTCCTTCGTTGGGGTACTAACTATCAGCATTGTGATCATGGGTGTAGGCATTCACGTCTTTTACTAACTTATATACAAATGAAGGCGGTATAAATATATACGTGGCACCAGGATCAATTAAAATAATTACTTCTTTATTCATAACTAGTGTGGTATCTTTCACCACATCATATGAAACATCAATAGTGTCCTGGTCCAAGACATACACTCACCCTCATCCAACAACCTATTTTCCCTTTTTCTTCAGCTATGGCCTCCCTTTTCGGTGCAGAGATATCAACAAGATTTTCTCTGTCTCTTTGCTCTTCTGTATGGCAGTCTCACCCAACTCTGAGCAACCATTAATTAAGTTGCCTGTCTTACCACACTTAACGCCTATTTTAGTTAGTAAAGTGTAGGTGTAGGCCCTACTTCCGTGGTATCTACCACACATCCTACATTGCTTACACTGCTAACTCTGCTTACACTGCTACACTGCTTCGTAGCAGGTTGGGGTTCTCCAATCATAATACTCCTCATAAGTGTTAAATTGGATACACTGAGGCATTACTAATCATCTAACCCCATAACTCATCAACTCTAATTTCTTACTAACTGGTCTCTTTCCCGCTCTGACATCTCTGTCATTCTCTATTCTCTTCTGTCTCTATTTCGGCCCTTACTACCTTTTCCAATCTCAGAGGCGTGCAACACATGATCTTATTCACACAACTATATTCTGCGCACTGCCTCTACATAAGTAGTGAGCCAATCGGACTCTAATCGACAATTTGAGCCATTCCATGAACTCTTAGGCTTTTCAACTCTCACTGTCCACAATATCGGGTTCATACTTGCTCAGGGATGTAATCTGAGATTCATACTCATCAATCAACCAATGACTATGGGCAGTGTAAGAAATTTTACCTGTAATTTTCCTTTAAGTAGTGTCTGAAATATTCCGTCACCAGAATACATCCAGAAATATTTCTCATGTCGACTCTGGACGTCTAACTCTTCAGATGGGTCGAGCGGACTTCCACCAATGCTCTGCCTCGCCCACTAACATAAACGTATTTAAAAGTAACTTTCTCGGTCGACATACACCGAAAAATCCATAGCACTTCGCTATCTCATTCATCCAGTCCTCAGTAATTATTGGTTTCTTTACTTCACTAAATACCGGAGGGGTGTAAGAATCTTTATAGTCTGAGGCATCTGTTTAGGCTTTACCCTGCCTATCCTCAACTACCTGCATAGATTGAGTAAACAACTCCGAAATATTTTCTACACTTCACTCCATCCTCTCGGAGCGTGTCTCAATACTGTTTGGTCTCTTTATAGGACCCTGTGGAGTATGCTCAACATCAGCCTCCACCTCACTCTAATCTTGAGTCTCATGTTACGACTCATTCGATTCTCAGGCCAATCTCTATGGCCTCGAGCATGTGTACTCGCCCCTCTACCATAGCGGCTATCATTTATAAAAATTATATTCTTGCATTTGAAACTAAATTCTTAGCTGCACTTCTACCTTGATATACACAATTGTATCTAAACAATGCAGAGTACATGGGGATGTAAATTTACTTAACCACTAACACCGACTCATATCAGGCCAACTCTGCTCTGATACCATCTTTTTGTCACGACCCAAATTACCTAAAAATCAGAGTAAATTTTTCGCTTTTTCATTTTCTTACCCGTCGTGAACAGTCACACTACTAAACAGTTGGGCTATGATTCGGTGTTAGTCACCTCTCACCTATTTACCATTCTATTTTCATATTTCATTTACATATCAATTTATTTTAAATAAATACATCCCAATATTACATCGATGTCTGGTACTGTGCATCTATATGTTCAGATACAAATTTATACAAATGTGTATACCTGATCTTGATAATAAGCAGCGGATATGACTACTGTCGTTCTCTTCTACTGAATGTACCTTGTGGGGTGGAAAATGAAAGGGTGAGCATAAACAGCTCAGTAAGGCAATAATGTAAGCAGGTAGATAACTATACTATCTACGTGCTGATAATGTCGTGATATAAAATCCTTTATATTTTGAGCATGAGGAATGACTAAAACGATGCCACATGTATGTATATATCGTATAAGAGAAATCATGAAATCCATATATAAAACACACATGGAAAAATCATCATGTATGTCATCTCATGCTCGTCACATTAAAACTTATTAGTTTCATTACAAACTCTTCACGTTAAAACTTATTTGTTTAATCACAAAACTCATCACTTTGAAACTCATTTGTTTCATTATAAAACAACCACATCAAGGCTAAACCCATCTCTCGGGAATACCTTGATTCATTAAATCGCATTTCCTTTAAAAACATAAATCAGGACCTTACCCCTCCATCGGGTTTGTCCTGGTCTATCCAGACCGTATGATATCATGTGAGGCATGTAGGTTACTGTATGAAAATCGAGGACTATGGCCATACTTTGTCCCTATGATCCCAGGCTACACGGATCCCAGTGTGCGGGGTATCACAACTACAACGGGAGGTGGGGTCAATTCCTACCCGCCAGAATAGCAAGTAACATCATAGAGTCATCATGACTGCACGGTACAGCATACTCCGTGTGACATACACGGTACATCTTACTCCGTGGACCCATATCATAGTCTGGGGGTGCCTACTGTAGGTCTTATCCACCCCAATACTATGTCGATAACCAACCCATGTCTCAAAATATACGTGCGAGCATCTCAACTCTCTGCGACACACAGTCTACAGGAGGCTTCCGCACAACTATATGGATGTCAACTCATGTCTAGTGCGAGCGAAGCTCTAGCACCACGCTATGCATATCATGATATCTAAAATCTCGTGCGAGCGAAGCTCCAGCACGGTTTTGTGCACACATAAATTTCTCGTACGAGCAATGCTCCAGTACGGCTTTTCATGAGAAATAAATCAGTAAACTTAAGTGCGATAAAGACTCTAGCACTTTTTTTATTCATGTAAATACGATAGGTGGCTCAATCTTGATAAAATATCTTTTAAAATAGTAACCGGTACAAACCGGTATCCTTTCGTATAATTCAAGAAATCAATCGCCAACCTATGTGTAAATTTGCTTAAACCAAAGCAATACATTCATATAAAGCATCAAAACATGAAAATCATGCAATTTATCTGCCTTACTACCCTTTTTGTAAATTTTACTATCAGGGGCAAAATCGTCTTTTTCTTTATTCACCTAAGCCCCGATTTTCGTAAAATTATCATTTCATTTTCTAAATACTTTAAGTAATTCTAGACCCTATAATTCCCCTCAAAAGTATGTATAGGTATCTCTATGCACTTACAAAATTCCCTTACCTCGATTCTCGTCGAGCGCGTATCTAAATTCCACTGTCGGAGGCTCGTCCGATCTGATTTGTTGTTAATCCAGTCTCTGGGGCTGCAGATAATTATTTATCACATCAATTTAACCCAATAAATATAATTCTCCTGTTTACTATAGTCGATTTAACTAATTGGGCCAATTTACTCTTATTGGGCCCAATCGCACCTTAATGGGTCTCGACCCATTTTCAGCCCGTTTCTACTAATTAAATTCCTTCTTCGGGTTTACTGGGCTCATTCAGGTTACCAAAAATCATTGGGCTTTGTTCCAAACCCATTGGATATCCCATACACTATTTACGATAATTACTGTAAAATTTCGAATAATATTCTTTTTTATACAGAATTATTCCGTAAATTCCGTAAAATAATCGAAACTCTGTATTAAATGACTTTAATTATCGGGATTAAAATATAATTACCTAATATGATGCGAAATACAAAAAATCGAAGCTCAATCGGCTCTCGTTCGGGTTTTATCGTACAACTGCACAATTATATATTTAATCCCAGGTTACTTTTCGATTAAATATAATATAAATAAATTTCTCGAAATTCAAATCGGTCACTTTTGACCACTTATCGACTTACTCAAAGTCCGATGTATCCCCGAAAATTCTTCCCCTTTTTCCTTTTTCTCTTTTTCTCCTTTTTTCCCTTCTTTCTTAGCTGAACCGGTTCAGTCCGGTTCAATCCGGTTCAGACCGGTCCGGTTCAGTCGGTTCAATCCGGTTCACCCCTTTGCTGAACCTGTCCTTACCGGTTCAGATGTTCTCACAGCCGTTCACGGCGTTTTCGACCAGTTCTCAGCTCGTTTCTGGTGCCATTCGACTCGTCTTTGGCCGGGCAACCTTCGACTGGCCTCGATCGAGACCGAATCACCGCCGGTGGCCGCCGTTCCTCTCTTCTCCCTCTCGGCCTTCTCTCCCTTGATCCGTCGGATTCCGGTGGTTTCGTCGACCGATACCGATCTCAAAAGAACCGGCTCCCCCTCCTGAACTCGTCGGTACCCACTTTTCGCGCCCAACTGCCATGGATAGCCGGGATCAACCCCGTTTTCCTCGCAGCTTTCTCTTCCTCCGTTCGACGATTTTCGGCCTCCTGACGGCGCGTCACCGGTGCCCAAAGCTTCGCCGGCCTCTCCTCTTCCTCCTCGGCCCTTCGTCGACGCTTGATGATTGCCGGTGGCCGTGGGTCGGTCGGCCACGCGCGGGCAGCTTCCTCGGTTTCCATTTCGATCTTCTCTCTCCCCGATAATTTCTGATTCGTTCCTTTTTTTTACAATTATTATTATTTTTATTTATTATTATTTATAAATTAGTTTATTATTATTATATTCATTATTTTAGTCAAAAATATTCTAAAATATCTACAATTATATTATTTTATTTCAAACAATTTAATTTAATTTATTTATTATATTTTTAACCATTTTTCGGGTATAATTTCTCCGTATTTTCGAGATATTGTCCCGAGTGACTTTTCGATATTTCTAAAAATTTCGGATCTTGATCAATTGGACTCGAAATTTAATTATTTCTTTGTTATTGATCAAGTTCTTAAATCTATTATTTTTAATTAAATTCTCTTATCGAATTTATTCCGGCTTTCGATCTTTTGACCGTTTTGCCCTTCACGTGTTCGGGATTAATTTAACTCGACTTCCCTTCACGAATACTCGCTCATTTCGTATTTTAAATCCTTACCTCCTGTCCAAATCCTGTTTCATTTAATTTAGGACCATTTTCAATGCTTCATATGAAATTACGATATAATTCGGGTCTTACAAATATGGTCTATGTAGTAGATTGTGGTAAGTTTTGCCTTGAGTTTCCTACAAATTATGCAGCAGCAGTGAAATTTATGAAGGCCAGATCGATCTCATGGGGGAGGAAGATCATCCCATGACTCCAAAACGTGATGAGTATGCAATAGCAGACAGGCAGATCGATCTCATGAGGGAGCAGATCGATCTCATACTGCCTCTGCCTAATAAGAATCGATCCTGACACAAAGGCAAATCGAACTTCAATTACCTCGACCTGGAAAAGATCGATCCCCCATAGAAAGCAGAACAATCTTCATTTGGTTCTGTAAAAAACAGATCGATCCTCACCCATCGATCCTCACCCATCGATCCTGTAGTTGGTAATTGAGCAGTTGGAGTAGTTGAAAACAAGCAGAGATCGATATCCACATGATACCAAATCGATCTCACACGTTCTGTCTATATAAGGATCATGAGATTTTTGCCTGAAATCGAATCTCTCTCACCTGCATACACCAACACTCACCATTTTTACCCAAAACAAGCTTTCTCTGTATAAGATTCACCACATTCTAGACAGAGTAAGAAAAAGAGGTAAGAGGCAAAGTTGTTCCTCTTGGTAAAGAGAACAACATACTAGAAAATCAAAGGGTGATTTGAACAAAAGGGAAGAGACAAGCATTCTACAAGTTGCTCAAGAGAAGACAAGCTAGGTGAGCTCACAAGACCCTTATTTTTAAGTATTGTCATTATATATATATACATTGGTGAATATATATAATTAGTTAAAAATGTTTAAGTCATAAAAGAACCAACAAATGGGTTTAGTTAGAAGATGGAATGTGGATGTCTTGTGATGGTCATGAGCAAGCTTGAATGTAGTTTAGGTTGTATAGGTGTCAATAGGATTAAAAGGGAAATGTTGAGTTAGAATGAGTAAGAGAAAGAAATCGATAATGAGAATGATGTATACTGACAATTTGATGATGTTTGGACAACTCAAGAATTTGACACGAGAAATGAGACTAGTCCGAGACCCGAGAGACATTGTACCACTCAGGGTACAAGAGGTAAGGGAAATAAATGTTTATGCATGTGAGTTTTCTAAATGATGAAAATACCTTTTTAGTGTGAAAAAGGTTTGATGAAAGAGCATGTTTATGAGAAATGAGTTAATTTGATGCTTTGATGAATGTGTAAGTGTTTTGCTGGCTGGAGCTCGATTTTGATGAGTTTTGTGTAATTGTGAACACAATGTTTTATAACAAGAAATGAGATTTCGAGATAATCACTATGAGCGCTACGTGAAGGCAAAACGGTTTTACTTTAATAATGGCTTATTTTATTGAGATTAAGGTTTGTCATAAGATGCACATCAATACTCCGCTTTGATAGCGTTGAGTGGCCTTGCTCTGGTAGCATGTAAGACTGATGCCTCCGTTATGGTAACGTGAGATGACCCCGCTCTGGTAGCGATGGGTGGCCTTGCTTTGGTAGCATGTAAGACCGAGGTTGTATGACTCTGATCAAGTCTACAGCGATATCATGGCCCTGGATGATGTCGACGTTTTCCCTCTTCTGAGGTTGATGTAAACTGATGCCATTATTATTATAATTATTTCCATAAATGTTTTACATGCTCAAATACTTCAATCATGTTTTTACATGCCCAAATGATGCATTGTGATGTGATGATGATTTTACAAAGTCTCCCTTATCCTCCTTACTGAGAGTTTTGAGAGCTCACCCTTTTTCCTCCCCCTCTAGATTCTTGTAGTGATCGAGCTAGTACCTGCCGTGTACGTGATATAGGCTAGTGGACAAGATCTCCTCAGGCTATCGCTTGTACACGCACAAGGTATAAGTTGAGTTCATTTTGTATCCAGACAATGATGCAATACAAAAATTTGTGTTAAGTATTATTGGGATGTAATTAGGACGTTATAAAGAGAGTGAATTGAGTTTTGTGGGTTAATTCTTTTTGGATATCATGTATTGGACTTTATGAAGTAGAAAAAAAATTGTGTAATCCTGGGGATAACAAATTATTATAAACACAAGTGATTAAATGACACTGTACAGTAATGCACCTTGAGTAAGAAGTTTAATGCAAGAAAATGTTTAAATTTGCCCTATTTTTTGCGCTCTCGGGCTGTCACAAAAATACTAGATAATCATCCCCTGAAGCATGAAAAATTAATTTAATCAAAATCCGAAATAAATTAAACGAGTAAAACACAATGGACCAAAGTTGGAATTTTAAAGCTCATTAAGGTATAACAAGTGTGGACCAAATTTGGAAAGCCCAATAGGTCGAATTGTTAGGATCATGATGCCAGGGATCCATGGGTCATCGAAGGAGGTCCAATTACTCGAACCTTCTATATTTGTTTGGAAGCCCAAACGACATGAGTCTTGATTTAGTAATAAGTTGGGTTAAGTGTTTAAATAACCCACATTTGAGTCTTATAGCGTTTTAGATCAATTATCCTATGTAACTAGGCTTAGGCGTGAATTTATGTTTTAGTCTTATTTTCTGTTTGGTGTTAATTCTAGCCCACTTGTTTAAGGGCTTCAGTGCAAGATACTATTATAAATACCTTGTAAAGGCTCTTGAATAAAAAAGAACATATCAGATTAAATTTTCAAAAATTTGAGTCTACCTCTTTCTAGGGTTCCCTCTCAACTTGGCTTATCAAGGTCTTCTTCCTTGTGGCGCTTCCCTCTTCACTAACCAGCATTGTTATACCTTAGGTTCTCGAATTTTATATTTGTAGGGTCGAGGTCCAATACCTTTGGTTTGAGTCTCTTTAGACTTCGGGTTTAGGTTGTTATTCTATTTTCCATTCAAAGTCTACCATCGTTATTTTCGCCCAACTTGCGTTTTTTTGCTGGTTCAATTCTCAATCCACACGTTTCCTTGATCGTCCTAAATCATCCTCTTGTACGCGCATATTAGTTTGGCATTAGAGCAAGGTTTTGATTTTCTGGTTGTGTGTCTTCCCCTTCATCTCTAACACTAAGTCAGTGTCAAAAAAAAAGATAAGAAGAGATAAAAAAAAATATAAAAAGAAAAAAGAGAAGAAAGAAGGAAAAAAAAGAAAAAAAAAGAAAAAAAAAGAAAGAAAAGAAAACCGTGTATGTTCAAATACTGTTCAGAAAAAAATTATGTTGAGTTACGAGATGCACAAGTACCCGTTTTAAAGAAAATGACGAAATACAACGAACCCGTGATTTAAATTCACGGGCCCCGCACTCTCTTAGCCAAATTCCATTATTTTCCTATAGTTTTAGGCATTTTTTTGTTTTTCTAGTGATTATTTCTTTGAGATTCTTGTTGTGTTTAAGTTAGACTTCTGAATTTTTATTGAAGTCGGTCTCTTAGCCACACTAAAACTCTTCCTCACCACCCTAGCCGCCAATCAGATTAGTCTTTGCTAAAAAAAAAAAAAAAGCAAAGCAAAAAAAAAAGCAAAAAAAATCCTACACTTAGTTGTAGTGTTTGAGTTGGATTCTATACTTAGTCGTTGTGTTTGAGTTGGACTCTACACTTAGTCGTTGTGTTTGAGTTAGACTCTACACTTAATTATTGTGTTTGAGTTGGACTTCTGAATTTTTGTTTCAGGCTAGTCTCTTAGCCACACTAAAACTCTTTCTCACCACCCTAGCCACAAATCAGATAGTCTTTGTTAAAAAAAAAAAGCAAAAAAAAAGAGAAAAAAAAGAAAAAAAAGAAGAAAAAAATACTTGGTGAATTGGTTGATCCTTCAAGGTTGAATTTTTGACTCAGTCGCTTGTACGATTGTGAACCTATAGAGTTGAGGTAGAGTATGGGAAAAAGGCATGAGCTTGTGAGAAACATTAGCAGTGAAAAGTCGAATTACTTGAGTGAAACACGAGTGTGAGTGCCCCATCTTGAGTGAATTAAGTGTAAACACGTGAAGTTATCACTTGTGAGGTTCTTTGTTTTCTGTTATCACTAACGTTTCTTCCAGGTTCAAGATGTCTTCTGAAGGTGATAAGTCAGACTTTAAAAAAAATTGAGTTCATGCTCCAGGTAATGCAATAGCAGTTCCAACGGATGGACGTGAAATTCAATGACATTCATAATAAGTTAGACTGACATGAAGCTCAGTTTATAAGGATCCAACAAGGTTATTCTTCCCATCTGAAGAGTAAGATTGTCACCAATGAAGAGTATGATGATAATGTTGGGTATGACTTGGACTAAGAGTTTGAGGCAGATAGACATCATAGAAGGCATCATGAGTATAGAGATAGAGATCGAGTTGATAGAGCCCGAGATAGAGGCAAAGAGAAGATGGATGGAAACCTTGGCAGTATAAAATTGAAGATTCCTCCTTTCTAAGGCAAGAATGATCCTGAGGCATATCTAGAGTGGGAGAGGAAGATTGAGATGGTATTTGACTGCCACCACTACTCTGAGGTGAAGAAGGTTAAACTTGCTACAGTAGAGTTCACAGAATATGTTATGGTATGGTGGGATCAGTTGGTCTCCAGTAGAAGAAGATGTGGTGATCCTCTAGTGTCTACATGGGATGAGATGAAGCAGATCATGAGGAAAAGATTTGTTCCTAACCATTATTACAGAGAGCGTACCAGAAGCTCCAAGGTCTCACCCAAGGTTCAAAAAGAGTTGACGATTATTACAAGGAGATAGAGATAATCATGATCCGAGCCAATATCCAGGAGGATGCAGAAGCTACTATGGCTCGTTTTCTCCAAGGCTTGAACCATGAGATTGCCAATATTGTAGAGTTGCATCATTACATGGATTTAGAGGAGATGCTACATGTGGCCATCGAAGTGGAAAGACAAGTTAAAAGGAAAGGTACATCCCGTTTCACTCTTAGTTCAGTTCTTGTTTGGAAATCTAACACCTTTCGTCGGGATGATAAGCTTGTGTTTAAGCCTAAGTCAGAAAGTTTTGTTAAGCCAAAGTCTGAGGACCCTCCAAAGCCCAAGATTGAGCCTGCCCAAGCATCCCAGAGCAGAACACATGACATAAAGTGTTTTAAGTGTTTGGGTCATGGACATGTTGCATCTCAGTGTCCTAGCCGTAGAGTGATGCTCATGCTTGAGAATGGAGATGTTAAGAGTGAAGGTTCTGATGTTGGTATTGAAGATGAGATACCTGCGTTAGAAGATACTGAAGAAGAAGTTCTTGAGTTTACTGCTTAGGGTGAAGCACTTGTTACTAAACGTGCTCTTAATACTCATGTGAAGTTTGAGGATGAGGTACAGCATAAAAACATCTTCCATACAAGATGCCATATTAGTGACAAGGTATGCTATGTGATCATTGATGGCGGGACCAGTACTAATGTTGATAGCACATACCTTGTTGATAAGCTAAAGTTACCTACTACCAAGCATCACCGCCCATATAAGTTACAGTGGATTAATGACTGGTGAAGTGAACGCGGTGAAGCAAGTCTTGGTTCTTTTTCGAATTGGAAGGTATCAGGATAAAGTGTTGTGTGACGTGGTACCCATGCAAGCTAGCTACATGTTGCTAGGTAGACCGTGGTAGTATGATCGGAGAATCATCCATGACGGTTACACTAACTGTTACTCCTTTTTTATAGATGGCAAGAAGATCACTCTTGCTCCCCTTAGCCCTAAGGAGATTTACAATGATCAATTAAGGCTGAAGGAGTAACATGACGAGTAAAGGAAGCTAGCTAAAGAAAAGAAGGGAAGTAACGAAAGCAAAGCAGTAAGCTACCATGCCAACCCCCGAGATGTGAAGACTGCATTTATTGCTAAGTCTCCTATCCTTTTGCTCTTATTTGAAGATTCGTGTCTTATTGATACTAAACTCCCTGATACTTTACCTACTGATGTTGTCTCATTATTGCATGAGTTTAAGGATGTATTCCCTAAGGAGATCCCAAATGGACTACACCGATTCATGGGATCGAGTATCAGATTGACTTTATCCTCGGAGCTGCCATACCTAATCGCCCAGCCTATAGAAGTAATGCAGAGGAGACGAAGGAGCTTCAAATGCAAGTTGAGGAGCTCATGAGGAAAGGTTACGTGTGAGAGAGCATGAGTCCATGCGTCGTGCCCGTATTGCTTGGGCCTAAAAAGGATGGGACGTGGAGGATGTGCGTTGACTGTCGAGCCATCAACAAAATCAATATAAAGTATCAATATCCTATTCCTAGGCTAGATGACATGCTCGATGAGTTGCATGGTGCATGCATATTTTCTAAAATTGATTTATAGAGTGGATATCCCCAAATTCGTATGAAAGAAGGTGATGAATGGAAAATCGCATTTAAGACTAAACATGGTCTTTATGAGTGGTTAGTTATGCCTTTTGGCTTGACTAACGCACCCAGTACTTTCATGTTGTTGTGTATGATAAAAGAATAATAAAAGTGCGTCACGTAGCGCACTTAGAATGCACCACGTGGTGCACGAAGAAAACACATGAGAAATAATATAAACACTGAGTAAGATAACAAGGGTAAAACTGTAATTAGTGACCGAGCAAATCCCTATAAATAGGGGTCAAGTACGATTCATTAACCTAATTCTGAATTTCCCTACTGAAACTCTACCCAATTCTGGCTGACTTAAGCATCGGAGTGCCAACGCAGGGAACAACCCCTGCGTTCCTCTGATCATTCTTTTTCTTGTAGAATCTTTAGCGGCATGTGGCATAAAAATCAAGGCGAAGACGTCAGCAATTCGTCACTGTTGTAAGTGAGCAACAACAATTGGCACCGTCTGTGGGAAATCGAAAGAAAAGCTATGGTAACGACACGTTCAGGAGGGACGAAAATAGATGATAATACGAAAAATCAAAATTAGAGGCTAAAATGACATTTTTTGGATGAAATCCCAGACAAACCGCCTTCGACAGTTTACCATCGCGTAGATTTCAAAATGTTACATGAATTCAAAAAAACAATCACCTCAATTGGACCACCAAGCACAAAGTTATGGCCTTTCGATGTTTTGAGCACAGGGGGAGTGAGGTGCCACGAGGTTCCAAGGTGCCGCGAGGGTCCAAGCCTGCCGTGAGGGTATTGCCGCGAGAGTCTATGACTGTCGTGAGGGTCAAGCTACTGCGAGAGCCGAATGTTACGAGGGTCCAAGCCTGCCATGAGGGTTTTACCTCGAGAGTCTGTGACTGCCACAAGGGTCAAGCTGCCGCGAGAGCCGAATGCCGCGAGGGTCCAAACCCTCCGCGAGGGTTTTGCCATGAGATTCTATGACTACCGTAAGTGAAAAGCTGCCGCGAGGGACCAAATCTGCCGTGAGGGTCCAAACTACCGCGAGGGTCAAACCTACCGTGAGGGTCCAAGCCTACTGCGAGGGTTTTGCCGCGAGAGTCTGTGACTGCCGCAAGGGTCAAGCTGCCACAAGAGCCGAATGCCGTGAGGGTCCAAGCCTGTCGCGAGAGTCTGTGACTACCGCGACTATCAAGCTGCCATGAGGGACCAAGTCTACCGTGAGGGTCCAAACTGCCGCGAGGGTCCAACCTACCGCTAGGATCCAAACTGCCGTGAGGGTCTATATGCAGTGAGGTATTGTCGCGAGGGTCCAATGTCTGTTGCGCAGGTCTATCTATGCCGCGAGACCATGTGGAAGATTTGATACTACAGGGAGCGCAAGGCTCTATTTGGGAGGGTGCATGAGACTTTGATCGCCAGGGTGCCGGAGACATTGCGAAGGCTTTTATGTGCTAGGCTGCACAAGAGTCTATGTACAAGAGTGCGCGAGACTCCATTCGTGAGGGTGCGCAAGATCGTGGCTGCCAGGGTGCCAGGAACCATGTGGAAGGCTTTATGCGCCAGGGGCGCGAGACCTCAGGCAAGAGAGCAAAGAATATCTGAGGCCCAGAGTGCAAGAAACCCATCGTGCAAAGTATGAGAGACATTGCACGGGAGATTGTTAGGGGCCTACGACGCCCGAATGTCGAAAATCCTGAAAATCCAACGAGGATAGATGCTGGATGTATGGATGTTATAGGAGGTGTTGGAATGATGAGATCTCATATGGGAATGAGAGGCTTGAAAATAGATCCAACATGGAACCCTGAAACCGAAATGGTAAAGTTTCCATCTCGGACTGAGCGGAACCAAACTCATAACCTATACATCAAGGGGAAAGAGACTGTTGATTGTGACCAAGTTGTTCATTTAATACCGAAAAGGTCCAAGATCGACCTACGCCCACGGCACAAGATGCCATGGATATGAAGAGAAAAAGTTAGTTCTGGTTGAAGAGAACTAGAGAAGAAGAATTCCATTCAGCAAAGCGATCATGGGGAAACCACTGCCTCCAAACTTTAAGATGTCGTAAATAACAGCATATGCTAGAAAGACTGACCCTTATGACCATGTTGAAAATTATGAGTCATTAATGCTACTACATGGATGGGAGGATGAGATTATGTGTAGGGCATTCCCTCTAACCTTAACGGACCACGCACTAAAGTGGTTCAACAACTTACCAAAAGGGTTTACTTCGTCTTTTAATCAGCTGAGGAGTGAATTCCTGAACACCTTTGTGATAAATAGTCAGAAAAGGAAGGAAGCCACCTATCTACTTACCTTAAGGCAGGGGAGCAAGGAATTACTTAAGAGCTATTTGGATCGGTTTCGTAATGCTACTCTTGAAGTACATGATCTACAAGTTGGAGTAGCTGTGACAGCTATGCTATAAGGGACAAGGTCTGAAAAGTTGTAAGAGTCGCTATCTTTAGATCAACTGACGATGATCTCGGACTTGTTCTCTAGAGCAGATAAGTATATCACTCAAGAAGAAGTGATGAAAAGGATACCGACGCTGAACTACATATAAGGAAGTTCAAAGAAAAGAAACTCTTACCATCGTCGGGCTACCTAAGCCATCACCAATACCTTGAAAGAAGATGCAAAGTTCACAAGGCAAGAGGATAGCAAAAATGCGAAATATCAATCACTTGCAACTACACTAGCAGTGAGACTTTATTTCATTTAATGTTATTTTTTGTTATTCAACTATGGGTTGAAATTTAATTTGCTGAACTATGATTTATGCCATATTGATATTTTATTGGTTGTTGAGGTTCTCACATAATCAATAGATAACTGATCGCACCAGCTACACAAGTACAAGGGCTTGAAGCGAAAAATGTGTGAGGTAAGCCACGCACTCAACAACCAAGGGCTTAAAGCAAAAAGTGCGCGATGTAAGCCATGAAGAAAATGTGCAAGAGCTTGAAGCGAAAAGTGCGGATGTAAGCTAAGCACCAAAGAAAAGGGCTTGAAGCGAAAAATGCGCGAGGTAAGCCACGAAGACAATGTGCAAGGGCTTGAAGCGAAAAGTGTGCGAGGTAAGCCATGCACTCAACAACCAAGGGCTTGAAGCGAAAAGTGCGCGATGTAAGCCATGAAGAAAATGTGCAAGAGCTTGAAGCGAAAAGTGCGGATGTAAGCTAAGCAGTAAAGAAAAGGGCTTGAAGCGAAAAATGCGTGAGGTAAGCCACAAAGACAATGTGCAAGGGCTTGAAGCGAAAAGTGTGCGAGGTAAGCCATGCACTCAACAACCAAGGGCTTGAAGTGAAAAGTGCGTGATGTAAGCCATGAAGAAAATGTGCAAGAGCTTGAAGCAAAAAGTGCACGATGTAAGCCAAGAAGAAAAAGTACGAGAGCTTGAAGCAAAAAATGCGCGATGTAAGCTAAGCACCCAAAACAAAAGGCTTGAAGTGAAAAGTGCGCGATGTAAGCCAAGATGAAAAAGTGCGAGAGCTTGAAGCGAAAAGTGCACGATGTAAGCTAAGCTCCCAAAACAAAAGGCTTGAAGCGAAAAAATGCGCAATGTAAGCCACTCAACCAAGAAAGGGGCTTAAAGCGAAAAGTGCGCGAGGTAAGCCACAAAGACAATGTCCAAGGGCTTGAAGCAAAAAGTGCGCTAGGTAAGCCATGCACTCAACGACCAAGGGCTTGAAGTGAAAAGTGCGCGATGTAAGCCATGAAGAAAATGTGCAAGAGCTTGAAGTGAAAAGTGCGCGATGTAAGCTAAGCACCAAAGAAAAAGGCTTGAAGTGAAAAATACGCGAGGTAAGCCACGAAGACAACGTGCAAGGGCTTGAAACGAAAAATGCGCGAGGTAAGCCACGAACTCAACAACGAAGGGCTTGAAGTGAAAAGTGCACGATGTAAGCCATGAAGAAAATGTGCAAGAGCTTGAAGTGAAAAGTGCACGATGTAAGCCATGAAGAAAATGTGCAAGAGCTTGAAGTGAAAAGTGCGCGATGTAAACTAAGCACCCAAAACAAAAGGCTTGAAGCGAAAAGTGTGCAATGTAAGCTAAGCACCCAAAACAAAGGGCTTAAAGCAAAAAGTGCGCGAAGTAAGCCAAGAAGAAAAAGTACGAGAGCTTGAAACAAAAAATGCACGATGTAAGCTAAGCACCCAAAACAAAAGGCTTGAAGCGAAAAGTACGCGATGTAAGCCAAGAAGAAAAAGTGCGAGAGCTTGAAGCGAAAAATGCACAATGTAAGCTAAGCACCCAAAACAAAAGGCTTGAAGCGAAAAATGCGTGATGTAAGCCACGCAACCAAGGAAAGGACTTGAAGAGAAAAGTACGCGAGGTAAACCATAAAGAAAAAAATGCAAAAGCTTGAAGCGAAAAATGCATGAGGTAAGCTAAGCACTCAAATAAAAGGCTTGAAGCAAAAAATGCGCGAGGTAAGCCACGAAGAAAATGAGCAAGGGCTAAGCTGATTTTGTTTCAACCCAATGAGGTGTTATGGGCCTCAAAAAAGCCCAATAAGAGTTGATGGGCCCCAAAAGCCCAATAGGCCTAATGTAAATGAATAATAAAGTGAAATGTGTTTAAGATGGTGTTAGGCCTATTAAGAGTTGTTAAAGCCCAACAAGAGTAAACGGGCCTATCAAGTGAAATAGACTGTATTAATGTGTAATACAGTAGGAAAAATATAATTAACCAAATAAATGGTTATATGTAGCTCCAGAGATTGTAACAGGAGCAAACCGGACTGCGAGATTGAGTAGCACTGAGGAAGTGAGGTCACGTGACGTGATCCGAGGTAAGGGACTTTTACCAGTAGTTAGAGATACCTGCACTTATTTTTCTCTGGTTTTGCAGCCACTTAAAAACTCTGAGAGTCAGAGAAATTGAATAATAATTATAGAGACCCGATAGTGGTAAATTACGATTTTACCCCTAGTTAGAAAAAATTCAAATTTTGGGGAAAGCTGTAAAAAGCATGGAAACAACAATTTTGAATATTTTTACTGCTGTTTAGCAGAAGAGTAGGTAGATGGGCTAGAGCCATCTATCGAATTATGTGAGAACAAATCGTGCTGGAGCACAGCTCGCACTTGATTTCATATGTTTTCCACATATATTAGTGCTGAAGTATGATTCGCACTAGATTTCTATGACATGCATGATAAAGTGTTAGAGCATTGCTCGTACTCAATTTTATACAATTTATGCATGATAGAGTTCTGGAGTTATTGCTCGTACTCAGTTTTATGTGTTTTGTGCATAGCATGGTACTGGAGCGATCGCTCATACTTGATTTGAACATGAACTATGCATGACCTAGTGTTGGAGTGTTACTCACACTAGAGTTCGAGTTTGTGATATGTGAAACAGTGTTTGAGCGGAGTGTCGATTGTGACTCACATTCAAAGGCGTGTACTGCAGTTTTACTGTGACATATAAGACATGTTAAAAACCATGTTGATTTCTTGGTGTAGACTGAGTGTCACACTGTTGAGATGTTCGCATGTGGATTTAGAGACGTGGTATTGATTATCCATTGAGATAGGGTCCACGGGTGTACGGTGTATCATGCATTTGGCACGAAGTACGCTGTACCGTGTGTTGTTGTGGAATTGTGGAGTTGAGGAGTTGATAGCTGGCAGTTGTGATGGATTGACCCCCTCCCGTTACAATAATGATTTCCCCTCACACCGAGATCTGTGTAGCCTGGGATCACCCTTATAGGATATGGCCATAGTCCTGGATATTATTGCATATAGCCACCCAGTCTCACATGATTTTACATGTTTTTATGATATGAGTATACCTAAGGGATAGGTCAAAACCTGGGTTGATGTGTTGTGAATGATTAAAATGTCATATTTACTGTGATTTGAATATAAATGGCATGATTTATCTAAAGGCATTATGAAATAATAAAGATGCATTGTTTTGCATGAAATACCTATGTTTTGAGAACTCAGCATGATTTTGTACATGGGATTTAATCTATATAATTTTATATATTTTAAAATTCATGCTTTTGAAATGAGTTAAGGAAATAATATTTTCAAGGCAGAGCATTATTTTCAGTAGATAGTGTGGATGTCTACTTGCTTACCTGATTTCCTTACTGAGCTGTGAGCTCACCCCTTTTTAGTTCCCCCTCTCTACAGAGTGTCCGTAGCAGTTGAGCACAACTAAGGTTTGGTATTCCTTGTGTCTGCTGCACTCCCATCGAGTGAAAGGTATACATGCACACGTACAATTTTGGATCTGAACATATAAACGACATAGTGATATAAACGTATGTAATATAGGGGATGTATTTGTATTTAATATATGTGAGCTCACTATGAGACAGAAGTAATTACAGTCAATAGATAGTTATATTGACATGTATGAATGATAAGATAATGTTGGAGAGGTGACTAATACCGAATGACAGCCCAAACGTTGGTGAAGAGAAAGGTAAGTAAAACGCAAAAAAAATTGCAGTGGTTTTTGGTAGTAGAAGTCACGGGCGATCGTGCCATGACCCACCTTCCTTGCGGAAGCAGATAGAGGTGATACCCGCACACTAGGATCCTTGTAGCTTGGGATCACAGAAGATATGACCATAGTCCTAGTTCTTACCCTTATTATTTGCCTAATCTCACATGTCACCTAGTTTATGATGATTGCATGATTTAAATTATTTTGTTGGTCAGGATAGTCTGAAGGAGGGGCTGAGTCCTGACGGATGGTGATATGGTATTGACTTGTGTCGAGAATGAACTATTTTAAGTGCACCTCGCATGATGATTTTCCATGATATATTTATCGATTCATGCACTGATTTAAATAAACTGAACTATTTTAAGTGCACTTTGCATGATGATTTTCCATGCTTTATTTATCGACTTGTGCACTTATTTGAATAGCACGAACTGCTTTACATACCATGAACACGTGCATGAACTGATGTTTATAGGTATGACGTGTAACTGCGTGGTTTTATGCATGGCATCACGATCATGTAGATAGTATAGTTATCTACTTGCTCACATGATTGCCTTACTGAGCGTGTGGTTGCTCATCCCCCTTATTTTCCCCTCTACAGAGCACTTTCAGTAGATTGAGAGCGACTGAGGATTTCATTTTTGGAGTTCGCTGCGTCCCATCATATAAAGGTATACACATTTGTACGATTTTGTATCTAGACTTGCAATAGCACATTAATATTTTAAATGTAACATTTGGCGATGTAAAGAATTGTAACCACTTGTAAATAGCAACTCTGATAAGAAATACAAGTGTTTACATTTAAATGAATTGTAACTTGAAATGGTATGGTTGAATAAGATTAAATTTGATACACAGCCCAACTGTTGGTGGTGTAGCTGTTCACGATTAGAGTAAGGTAAGCAATGGATTAAATAATAAATGATAAATGATAAATTTGTAGTAGATTTTTCGAGGAAAGTGGGTCGTGACAAATTGGTGGTATTAGATTTTTAGAGGAAAGTGGGTTGTGATAAATTGGTGGTATCAGAGTTGAGCTGGTTTGATGTGTGTCAGTGTTAATAATTAATAAATTACATCCTCATGTTATTGTGCTTGTCTAGATACAACTGTGTATATCGGGATGAGTTTGACTAAGAAATGGTTGTGAATGTAGGAATCGGGGCATTATGCTTAATTTCAGTCACTGTAGAGGGTGAGAGCACGAGCTAGAGGCCTAGGGGTAGGCCCAAGAGCGGTGCTGAGGCATCATTTCATGAGACTCAAGAGGAGATAGAGATGGAGGCTGATGTTGAGCATGACCCACAGGGTCCGACAGAGAGATCGGATAGTACTGAGGCACGCTTCATGAGGATAGAGCGAAGCATAGAGACGATTTTTGAGTTAATTGCTCAGTCGATACCTGGAGCTGGGGGCGGACAGGGTCCAGCGACACAGGGTGATGTTGAACAAGCAGCTGCTCTTGAGATGCCTGCACAGCAGGCCTAAAGACCCTAGACTACAGATACTCTCACACCCCTGACCAGTACAAGATACGTCGTCTCCTATTAATCCACCACATGGCAATAGAGGTTGGAGTTATGGATGTGACCTAGATAGATTACGACAGTTCCAGAAGTTTAGACAACTGTCTTTCAGTGGGATTAAGGACCTGGTAACTGCAGAAGATAGGGTTAATGAGATCGAGAAGTTTTATGGTTTTTCGAGTACACTAGAATAGAGATTGTTGCTTTTGCCTCATTAATACTGAAGGGATCAGCAGAGAATTGGTGGAAGTCCACCAAGCCCATTTTGAGAGCCCAACATACAGAGATCACATGGGATATATTTTTTGAAGCCTTCTGAAGGCAGTATGTTTCGGATACGATGCTGCAGAAGCTGCAGATAGAATTCTTTAGATTGACCCAGGCGAGTAGATCGGTGGATGAATATGAGACAAAATTTATCTCATTAGGCATGTATGATCCTGACACGAAAGATAGTGAGGTCAAGAAGGTCCAAAAGTTTGTGGATGGATTGAGACCAGCCATCAAATCCTGATAAGTTCCCTTTGATATACCGACCTATGAGGAGACAGTGCATAGGGCACAGTTGTGTGAACAGGATATTGAGTGGAATGCCTCAAAGTTTAGGAAGGTTGGTAGAGTGAGAGACAGAGATAGGAAGAGACAGGCAGTGGATAGAAGCTTCAATTAAGCCTCTATCTGGGAAGAGGCCGAAGATTGAGCAGATCCCGAAGAGGACAGTTAAGCCTCTCGTGTATCCGGCCATAGCTCCAGTGAATGGTATAGTGATTGGAGGGCCACGGCCAACGACAGAGATAGGAAGAGACACGTAGTGGATAGAGGCTTCAGTTAAGCCTCTATCCGGGAAGAGACCGAAGATTGAGGAGATCCCGGAGAGGACAGTTAAGCCTCTCGTGTATCCGACCATAACTCTAGTGAACGGTATAGTGATTGGAGGGCCACGGTCGACGACAGAACAATGTAGTAAGTGTGGTAGATATCATGGTACTCGGTCGTGTTATAGACCTCCTGTGGTATGTTTTTGATGTGGGAAGCCAGGGCACATGATCTGAAATTACCCAGAGATGACTAAGAGTGCCCCACAGAAAGGCAAAGAGCCGGAGAGAGCTCTTGCTTGTACTCCTACTCCGAGACGAAGGGTGATAGCCAAAGAGAAAGGGAGGCATGTAGTTGGCAGAGGGGGAGTACACGCTCTCGACCAGGATACTACAGATCAGTCTTTAGATGTGGTGAAAGGTACCATCTTGATTTTTATCTTCAAGACTATGTTTTGATAGATCCTGGTGCCACACATTCATTTGTATCGCCTTCATTTGCATATAAATTGTTTAAATATGTGAAACTTACCCCGTTAAGTTGGAAGATACTGATAAGCACTCCCATAAACAATAGTCAGCTAGTGGAATATGTGTTTAGGGATTGCAAGTTGAAAGTAGGAGAAAATGAAGTGTCAGTCGACCTTATTTTAATGCATATGAGAGACTTTGATGTAATCCTCAGAATGGATTGGTTGGCTGTAAATCGTGCTATGGTAGATTGTGTTTCTAAGTCAGTAACATTCTCAGGGGTAGATAGTGTTACCATAAGTTTCCCCGAAAAATGTATTGTAAGGTTCCCTTGAAAAGTAATGAAAGCATTAGTTGTTGTAAGCGAAATGGATGCATTTCTATGCTGACTAAATGATTAATATTTTGAAGGTTATATTGCATACGTGGTTAAGGCGGATAAGGCACGTCCAAAATTGAGAGACATCCCAATGGTTAGGGAATTTCTAGATGTCTTTTCGGATGATTTACCAGGGCTACCGCCAGATAGACAGAAGGAGTTTTGTATATATTTGGCACTTGGTACAGAGCCGATATCTAAGCCACCGTACAGAATGGCTCCGATTGAGTTGAAAGAACTAAAGAAATAGTTACTGGAGTTGTTGGATAAGGGGTTCATCAGACCGAGTGTATCACCTAGGGGAGTACCGATTCTGTTTGTAAAGAAGAAGGATGGGAGCCTCCGACTATGTATTGACTACGAGTTGTTGAATAAGGTGACCATCAAGAATAAGTATCCATTTCCATGCATTGATGACTTGTTAGATCAGTTTCGGGGAGAGTAAGTCTTTTTTAAGATATATTTGAGATTTGGGTACCATCAGTTGGGAATTCAAGATGGAGATGTACCCAAGACAGCTTTTCGCACTCGATATTGTCATTATGAGTTTATGGTTATGCCATTCGAGTTGATGAATGAGGTGTTTCACCGGTACTTTGATAGATTTGTTATCGTGTTCATCAATTACATCTTGGTGTATTTGAGATCTAGAGAAGAGCATGAGCAGCACCTGAGGATAGTGCTACAGACCCTCCGAGAGAAGAAGTTATACGTTAAACTCAGTAAGTGTGACCTTTGGCTAGAGCAGATCTCTTTTTTGGGTCTTATTGTATTGAAGGATGATGTGTCAGTGGACTCATCCAAGATTGAGACAATGGTTCAGTGGCAGAGACCCTAGACAATCACGGAGACCAGGAGTTTCCTGGGTTTAGCTGAGTATTATCGATGGTTTGTGGACGGATTCTCGAGATTAGCTGCTCCATTGTCACATCTCACGAGGAAAAATGTTAAATTCATGTGGGACGATAGATGTGAGAAGAGTTTTCAAGAGTTGAAGTGGAGATTGACCACTACTTCGATTCTCACCATTCTTACCAGCTCAGGAGGGTTTTTTGTATATACAGATGCTTCGTACCAAAGACTGGGTTGTGTATTGATGATGGATGGGAAGGTAGTCGCCTATGGATCTAGATAGTTGAAGGATCATGAGAGGAACTACCCGACCCACGATATCGAGTTGGTAACCGTGGTATTCACTTTGAAAATATGGCGTCATTATCTATACAGTGAGAAATTTCAAGTATTTACTGACCACAAGATCCTCAAGTATCTATTCTCACAGAAGGAGTTGAACATGAGACAAAGAAGGTGGCTTGAGGTTCTGAAGGACTATGATTACGAGATCTTATACCACCCGAGTAAGATGAATGTATTAGCTAATACACTGATTAAGAAACATCTCAGGTTGGTATCGTACATGATGATCAGGGAACATGAGCTGTTGGAATAGTTCGCGAACCTCAGTTTAGATGTAACCCCACCTGATACTGATAGTGGTTATATGATAGCTAGCCTGCGGTTGGAACCAAATGTGGTAGATCGTATTCGGCAGGCTCAACAAATTGATCAGCAGTGCAGTGATATTATCAAGCAGATACAAAGAGGGGTATAGAGACTAATTTTGAGTTAAATTCAGATGGATTGCTGAGATTGAGGGGTAGGATATGTGTTTCCGATGACCCAGAGATCAGGAGGTTGATCTTGACAGAAGCTCATTCGTCGAAGTATACACTGAATCCGGGGCGTAACAAGATGTATCAGAACCTCCGGATAGTGTATTGGTGGTCAGGGGTGAAGAGAGATGTAGTGGAGTATGTGGCGAAGTGTCTCATCTGTCAGCAAGTGAAGGTAGAGCGTCAGATGCCTACATGGGTTATTGCTACCTCTACCTATACCAACTTGGAAATGGGAGCATGTCACTATGTACTTTGTGATGTGTTTACGCAGGACCCATAGGAATCACGATGAGATTTAGGTGATAGTGGATAGCTTGACAAAGTCGACACACTTCCTAGCTATGAGAGCCATCGATACTCTGAGTACTCTAGTGAAATTGTATGTGTACGAGATAGTGAGGTTGCATGGTATTCCGGTGAGCATTGTGTCAAATAAGGACTCCCGCTTCACTTCTCACTTCTGGGAACATTTTTAGGAAGCTATGAGAACCCAATTGAGTTTTAGCACGGCATTCCATCATCAGACAGATGGTTAGTCAAAGAGGATTATACAGACCTTGGATGACATGTTGAGAACGTGTGCACTGGATTTTGGAGGCTCCTGGGTTGACCATTTACCACTCGTAGAGTTTACCTATAATAATAGTTATCATTCGCGTATCGAGATGACACCATATGAGGCTTTGTATGACCGTAGATGTCGCTCCCCTATTGGATGGGAAGAGGTAGGTGAACGATAGATATTTGCTCCCGACTTAGTGAGACAAACCTCTGAGGACGTCCAGTTGATTTGTGAGAGGTTACGGACAGCTCAGAGTAGACAAAAGAGTTATACTGATAGGAGATGGAGACCATTGGAGTTTACAATTGGTGATTCAGTATTCTTACGAGTTTCTCCTTCTAAGGGTATAACGAGGTTCAAAAAGAAAGGAAAGCTAAGTCCTCGTTACATTAGACCCTTTGAGATACTTGATAGAGTGGGAGATAAGGCCTACAGGCTAGCATTGCCACCTGAGCTACCGGCGTCCATAACGACTTTCACGTTTCTATGTTACATAAGTACCACCTGGATCCAGCGCATGTGATTACATATGAGCCATTAGAGCTCAACAAGAGTATGTCGTATATTGAGAAGCCAGTTTGGATATTGGATAGGAAAGAAAGGTGTTGAGGTCGAAGATAATTCCCTTAGTGAAAGTTCTTCGGCAGCATCACACTACGGAGGAAGCTACATGGGAATTAAAAAGTTTGATGTGGGGGAAGTACCCAGAGTTATTCACTGACTGATTTGGTTCCAATTTGGAGGACCAAATTTCCTTAGTGGGGGAGATTATGTAAGACCCACTTTTGTCGATGTACTCCTTATGATTCATACGATGTGCACATTTCCATCTGTTAATTGAATCACAAGAAGAGCTTTTGGCTTGAATGAAATTCCAAAGAGAATGAATGAATATTCATGAATACACGTAATGACTAAATAAGGGGAAGTGGCCATAGACTAAACGAATGGAATTTAAAACCCTTCAGACTGAATATAAGGCCTCAAAACGTGAATTTTAAGTATCTTTTATGATTCCAAGTAGTACACATAAGTTCCTTAACACGAGAATCATATGAAATGAACCTTTTTTATCCTCTAAGTGTGACTAGAATGTAAAATGACTAGTGAAACAATTAAAGGCGCGTCTTCCTTTGAATTTTTGGAAAAAAAATCTGCAGTTGGAAACCTGCATATGAAGGCCAGATCGATCCCCTATTCAAAGCAAATCGATCTCAATTTGGTTTTGTTCCTTCCCAAGTGTAGAACGATCTCGAGTTGATTCTGCCAAGAGCAGATCGATCTCTCCCCATGAGTAGATCGATCTCCAGTTGCTTCTATCTAGCAAAGATTGATTCCTTCCTTAGAGCAGATCAATCCCACAGCTCATATACTTGAATACTTCGATAGTTCAACCAAAGGAGGATTGATCTCTCACCCTAGGAGATCGATCTCACAATACTAATTCTATAAAAAGCCCGACAGCCAAGTCTTCTTCTCCAGAATATCATAGTTGTGAGGAGGAGAACAACATAGTTGGGAATCTACATTCAACTTGTTGGATTGAAGGAGCAAAAGGGTCTTCCAATTTTGGATAAGAGAAAAGACAAGCTAGGTGAGTTTTCAATACACCAACTCCAAGTATGTTTATTTAGACATTATTATGAGCTTATTGGTGTATGTATTGTTGACTGAAACTACCTAGAACACGATGAATCATTCATGACCTAAAAAATGGGTTTAGTGTGAGAAAATGAGCTATGGTTGATTTAATGATGAATGGATTATACTAAGGTGTTGATGATGTTATATGCATGATTTTGGGATGGTTTTGTGAAATCAATTTATGGGATTGGATGAACTTATAAAGTTTGCATATAAGGTGTTTGTGAAAATGCATGAATGAATGGAAAACTAAGGTCAATAAGCCTAGAATTCGATCCAATGAGAGATAATGGACCGAAGGAGCCCAATAAGCCTAGGTGAAATGAATAGAGTTGTGTAAATGGACTTAAAATGGGATAAGGTCATTGAGGTGTAATTAGGCCAATAAGATATATTGACTAAGTTGAAGTCAGAAGATTGAGTTATGAGTGTAGACTAAAATGATTGATGAATGTATTGTAATTAACCTTATATATGGTTATACGCAGCTCTAGAGAGTTGACTGCGAGCAAATTGAACTTAGAGGAATTCTCAGCTTTGAAAAAAGTCAGACTGTACAGAGAATTAAGGTAAAAGAATTTTTTTTGCTCTTAGAGATACATGTATGCGTTTTCGGGTGCATTTGCAATCTCTTAAAATGTCTGAGGGTCATAGAAAAGAAATAAATGTTTGAAGGGCAAAGAAAATTGGGATTTTAAAAAAGTTCATGAAAAGCAAGAATAGGATGTTCTTGAGTCTTTTACTGCTTTTTAGCATGTGGACTCGTAGGCTGGCAAGCATTTAAATGGTTTGCAAGAAAATAGTTTGATTTGGTTTTAATAACCTTTCTTTGCAAACAAATGAGCCACCTACATGAGTTTTGTGGAAATAAAGCGTGCTAGAGCGTTGCTCACATGAGATTTGACATGTTTATACATGCATTAGTGCAAGACCGATGCTCGTACTAGAGTTTTACATGCATGAGTGCTGGAGCTTAGCTCGCACTAGTTTTCACATGGATTTTATGACATGGTATTGGAGCATTACTCGCACTAGATGTTCACTAAATATTTGTAGTCGTGCTAGAGATTACTCGCACGTCATTTTATGACAAGAGTCTAAAGTATCTATTCTCACAGAAGGAGTTAAATATGAGATAGAGAAGGTGGTTAGAACTCCTCAAGGACTATGATTATGAGATCTTATACAACCCGAGGAAAGTAAATGTGGTTGTCGATGCATTGAGTAGGAAGAGTCTCAGGTTGGCATCGCATATGATGGTTAGAGAACACGAGTTGTTGGAGCAATTCACGAACCTTAGTCTGGATAAGACCCTACCTGAGATTGGCAACTATGGGATTATTGCTAGCTTGAGATTAGAATCAGAGTTGATTGAGAGAATCCGACAAGCACAGTAAATTGATCAATAGTGTATTGATGTGATTAGCCAAACCCAGAAGGGTAAAGGTACGAAATTTGAAATGAGTTCAGATGGAATACTAATGTTCAGAAATAGAATGTGTGTTCCTAAAGACTCAGAGCTGAGAAAGTTGATATTATCAAAGGCTCACTCATCAAGATATACTGTACATCCGGGGAGTAGTAAAATGTATCAAAATCTCCGGAAGATATATTGGTGGTCTGGAATAAAGAGAGACGTAGCTGAGTATGTCGCTAGATGTCTCACTTATCAGTAAGTACAGGTTGAGCACCAAAAACTAGGAGGATTATTGCAACCTCTATCGATACCGACATGGAAGTGGGAGCACGTCACTATGGACTTTATGATGGGGTTACCGAGAACCCGTAAGAACCATGATGCTGTATGGGTGATAGTAGATCGGTTAACGAAATCGACACACTTTTTAGCCATGAGATCTATAGATACATTGAGTGCACTGGCAAACTTGTATGTGCGAGAAATAGTGAGATTGCATGAAGTCCTAGTGAGTGTTGTTTCTGATCAGGATACCCACTTCACTTCCCACTTTTTGGGACATTTTCAGGAAGCGATGGGGAGCCAGTTGCGTTTTAGCACCGCTTTTCATCCTCAGATAGATGGTCAATCAGAGAGGACTATACAGACCCTGCAGGATATGTTGAGAGCATGTGTGCTGGATTTTAGAGGCTCATGGGACGATCACTTGCCATTGATTGAATTCGCCTACAATAATAGTTATCACTCAAGTATTGGTATGGCCCCTTATGAGGCACTATACGGTCGTAGATGCCGATCGCCCATTGGATGGGAAGAGGTTAGTGACAGACATTTGCTCACTCTCGATCTGGTTAAACAAGCCTCCGAGGTTCAGATAATATGTGAAAGGCTACGAACAGCTCAAAGTCGACAAAAGTGCTATGCTGGCAGGAGACAGAGACCACTTGAGTTTGATGTGGGGAGTCCATATTTTTAAAGTATCTCCTTCTAAAGGAATAACGAGGTTTGGGAAGAAGGGAAAACTAAGTCCTCGTTATATTAGTCCCTTCAAGATCTTGGATAGAGTATGAGATGGAGCATATAGGCTAGCCTTACCACCTGAGCTAGCGGAAGTCCACAATGTCTTCCATGTTTCTATGCTTTAGAAGTACTATCCGGACCCAACACATGTAATTCACTATGAGCCATTAGAGCTTAAAGAGGACATGTCGTATGTGGAGGAACCGATCCAGATATTGGACAAGAAAGAGAAGGTGTTGCGAAACAAGACAATTCCATTGGTTAAGGTTTTGTGGCAACATCATACATCAAAAGAAGCCACATGGCAGTTGGAGGACCTAATGAAAGAGAAATATCCCCAACTTTTCGAGGAATAAACTTGGTTCAATTTGGAGGACCAAATTCTTTAAGAGGGGGAGAATGTGAGACCCCGTATAGGTTTAACCTGGTACATATGTAAATGAATTCATAAGTATGGTAATGTACTAGTAATATGAAGCATATGTGATGTAAAGTCCATAAAATTAATGTACACACTTGTAATAAGAGTTGTGATGTACGTACAAGTTTCATTAAATATGAACATGAAGAAATGGACTTTGATATATAATGAATGTGAGTGGAATGGAAAGTGAGTATTGGGGGTAAAATGGAATAAGTTGCATAAGTGGTGCAAGTCTTTATGTTTCCATTTAGTTATATATTGTGTACATTTGGTTATATAAGGATTACACACAAGTTTTAATATGTATAAAGTATGAATGAAAGTCATTTTCAAGCCTCAAAGGTGGATGAATGAGAAAATGACTATGGTGCCAAATTAAGATGTTTTAAGTGAAGTTACTGCAAAAAAACTACAGAAAATCTGGAAAATATGAAGGTCAGATCGATCTCATGGGATGAGAGATCAATCTAGAAGAGCCAAAATGACCTTATTTTGAGTAATGGGAGAAGACAGATCGATCTCCAATGGAGCCAGATTAATCTGCTAGACATTCTGCGATGAGAGGATCGATTTTAAGGCAAAAGGATCGATCTCCTTAACTCTCTGTTTGAGAACAGATCGATCTTAAGACTCGACAGATCGATCTCTTTAAGGGTTCTGTAAAGAGTAGATCGATCTCCTACAAATGGCAGATTGATTTTTAAGAGGAAAATTTCCCTTCGACAGATGGATCTCATCAAGGGAGAAGATCGATCTGGTAGTGGTTGCGTTAGGTGAAAAGGACTACCAAATGTGCAGGGATCGATCCCTATAAGGACCAGATCGATCTCACAAGCCTGCATCTATAAAAGGGAGCTCGGGATTTAACTGAAAACTCAGAACTCTTCCTCACCAAACCTCACCTGCCATTTTCTCTAAAAAATCCAAGCTTTCTCACTCTAAAAATCACTACCTTCCAGTTAGAATCTGAAGGAGCTCAAGAAGGGAAAGTTGTTCCTTGAAGCAAGGAGAACAACATACCCAAAAATCTCATATTGGTGTGATCAAGAGAAGGAGTTGTGGCTACCACAAGTTTGACTAAGTAAAAGGGTAAGCTATTCAACCTTCAAGCTTCTAAATATGGTTTCTAGGTATTTGTGGGTTGAATGAGATGTGAAATGTTGATATGAAAGATGAATGTAGTGATAGGTGGGTAGTATTAGGGACATTTATAAAGAGAAAATCCATGGAAAGATGATGGAAAACTTTGTAGATGATAAAATGATGTTAGTAGAAAGGTGAAATGTGATTTGAAGGATTTGAGGAGTATGAATAGATAAATAAAAGACAATGTGTATGTTTAGTTGATGGAAATAGAAAATAACATGATGATTTATACGTGTAGTTCAGAATACGTGAGACACGACTAACCTGGATCGTGAACGGAGCAAACGTGACAGAGGGGATACGAGCGCGATTTGAGGTTAGGGATTGTATGTTAGTTATAGAGATGTTCATGCGTATTTTACGGTAATTTCGTAGATATAATACTAGAATTAGTATGATACTACGATTCTATGAAATGATATGGAAGCATTAAATGTATTATGATATATATGTATTGGGAAATGGGATAGGGTAAGGAAATAGCATTATTTGCATGTTTTCAATGTTTTTCCCAATTTTGTATTGATATTGGTGGTTGAGAAATGATGATGATAGGTTGGCTAATTTTACATGTTTTAGCATGAAGAGACATGTTGCATACATAAACATGTTTTGAGTTTTAAAAAAGAGAATAGCCAGCTATCGAATTTGAGATGAGATTTGGTGTTGGAGCTCTAGCTCACACCCGTTTTAATGACTTGACTATGTGCTGGAGTGTTAGGTCGCACATGATTCTATGCTTTTGATGTGCCGTGCTGGAGTTTAACTCGCACGATGGTTTTGAGAAAGTGTTGGAACTTTGCTCGCACCTGTTTTTACTGAGTTGAGGTAAACCTGGGGGTTTAGGACCAAGGGGATGCCAATCGACGGCCTTTGAACAGGCTGGGCCTTAACGATAGCTTGTACCACATTGAAGCCTTGCGATGACTTTGTGTCACGTTGCTTGCTCGCCTGGTATATCAGACATGGTTCAGGATGAAAAGTCCATCGGAGTTGGATTATGGACTTGGGTCCACGGTCGTATGTAGTACTGTGTAGTTGTCCATTGGTATACTATGTACCGTGCTGGGTGCACGTGAGAACGAGTATGGCATAGATGACACATGGCGTACCTTATACCGTGAGTATATGATGAGATGAGGTTGATTGAGATGTGCCGGAGGGTAGGACTGACCCATCCCCCTTCAGGCAAAGTGATGCCCTGTGCACACCTGATCAGTGAGGCTTGGGAACACTGACTATGGCCATACGTCGTGGATATTTTATTGCTGAAAATTCCATGCCTATCTCAGAGATTCGAGAAAATAGAGACAACTCAAAAAAGAAAGAGATTTGAGGAAAAGAAATGATTGAGAAAGCAAAAAGATTTTGTGTTTTGATAAATCTCTTATTTAAACACTTGTGTTGTGAGGGCATTGTTTTATGAATCATGTTTTAAAATGGAAGCATGACATATATGATTTACATGAAAGTGCAAATGATAAATGTATGTTTAAATGCATTTTTGTATAATATTTCCATTTATATCGAAAACATGGTTTCTGGTTTATACATGCATGGGCTATGTAGGTAGTACGATATCTACCTGCTAGCATTCATTTCCTTACTGAGCTGTGGTTTGCTCACCCGACTATTTTCCCCCTCCAGATACTGAGAAGTAGAAAAGGGGTGGTCTTTGGATCTCTTTTGCGTTGGACAGCTCCCATCAATTGTAAAGGTATAAGAACAGTATACACAAGAGCATTTTGTATCTATTATCTTGTATCGTACAGTCATACTTAAGAAATGTAATAGTTTTATGGGGATGTTATGTGAAGATATTATCATACAATTAATTTTTGTATATTTACACACACCTGGGAGTGTGAATTAAATTTTAAATATTTCCGCTGTAAATTCAAGGAACTTTAGTAATCGCATCGCCTCACAGCCCAACTGCAGTAGAGTAAGTTTGGATAAAGGACACCCGAAAGTGGGGTGTGACAGAGGGCACCGGCGTGATCGGAGGAAGAGGCAGTCCTTTGGAGACCGGTAGTGGCCGATGAATCGATCGAAACCATCGGCGACGGTAAAGACCAGAAAACGGCATCGTTTGGCCAAAAGGAAAAGGAAGGAAAATGAAGGAAAAAGAGAAGGAAAGGAAAAGAAATGGAAAGGAAAGAAAAGGGAAAAAGGAAAGAAACTTACCAAGGACGACTCGAGATTCAGGCAAGTTGATCGAGGGTCGAGATTGACCTACAGGTAAATTTTGAAAATTTATTTAATATTATATTTAATGAAAAATAACCCGGATTTACCTAATTGTGCAGTTTTACGACAGAGCCCGAATGAGAGCTGATTGAGCTCCGATTTTCGTTCCCGCATAACATTGGGTAAGTATATTTTAATTACGACAATTAGAGTCCTTAATATAGAGTTAAGATTATTTTACGGGTTTTACGAATTACTTCTACATAAAAGAAATTTTATTCAGAATTTTAAAGTAATTATCATAAATATTATACGGGTTATCCAATGAGTTTGGAACGAAGCCGATGAGTATTGGTAAGCCATATGAGCCCAGTAAAATCTGAAGAAGAGATTTAATAAGTAGAAACAGGCTGGAAATGGGTCGAGGCCCATTAAGGTGTAATCGGGCCCAATAAAGTAAAACGGGCCCAGTACCTTAGATTCGATCAGTAAGAGTGATATAATGATACATGTATTAAAATTGACCCAAATATGTGGCTATATGCAGCTCCGTAGACTTGGTTGGAACGAATTTGGACTGAGAGACCTGGTATTAGTGAGACGAGATAAGTTTACATGTTATTCCAGGTAAGGGAATTTTACGGGCTGCTAGAGGTAACTTTACGTAATTTCGACATCATTTACATTCTTTAAAATTGTCTGAAGGGTCTAGATTTATGATAAAAATTTTAGTGCCCCAGATGGGTAAATTATCAAAATACCCTTGTTAAGGGTAAAATTTCTAAATTTAGGAAAAATTGGAAGGAGTAAGAACAAGAGTTTCCTGCTTGTTCTTGAGGTGTTTTGACATGTGCATGAGTAGGCTGGCTAACTTTTAAATAAAAATGCACAGCATTGCATATTTTCAACAATGTGATTTCTGTTGGAAATTGTTTTGAGATAACAGAGCCGCCTACGTGATTTTATAAACATGTGACGTGCTAGAGCTGAGCTCGCACAAGTTTTAATTTGTGTGATGAATGCATTAGTGCTGGAGCGAGAGCTCGCACTAGAGTTTTACATGCATTGGTGCTGGAGTCTAACTCGCACCAGATTTTTACATGATTTTCATGACACGGTGCTAGAGTCTAACTCGCACCAGATTTTCACATGATTTGTGTACGGAGTGCTAGAGCTTAGCTTGTATTAGTTTTACTTGATTTTATGATAGTGCTGAAGCATCGCTCGCACTAGTTTTCTGAAAACATGAGATGAGCCGTGCTTGGAGCATCGAGTAGACTGTGTGTCACACCGATTAAATAGGCTCGGACGTGCGTTTTGAGATAGGGCATGAGCATGGATATGAGATATGGGTCCACAGAGTACATTGTACCGTGCAAGTAGCATGGAGTACGTTGTACCATGCTGGGATTGATTATGTGGCATCTTCAAATGCGTGGCGTCTTCGGATGTGAGTGGCATCTTTGGATGCGAGTGATTGGGCAAGACTGATGGGATGGACTGACCCACCTCCCAGGGCAGTTCCCGATAGTGGTGAGACTCCGCACACTAGGATCTGTGTAGCAGTGGGATCACGAGGACATATGGCCATAGTCCTAATTATTTTCCTGATATATAAATATATTGCCTAGTCTCAGATGTTGATGATTTTGAGAAACACATTTTGTGGATTTTTGTGTGAGTCTGGATCACCCAAGGGAGGGGTTGAGTCCTGACTGAGATGTGATTGTGATGAGAATAAAATTGGGATTTAAACTCTTACATGTTACCATTGCTTTGAAAAGCATTTTATTTCATGATTTTATGTGAGTCAGGAACACCTGAGGGATGGGTTAAGTTCTAACTTTGTTGTGAAATTTTTACGAGAATGAAATGATTTAAATGGATTTGCATGATGAATTTCCATTCTCTTTGAAATCCAAATGTGAACTTGTTTTAGATGACATCATGAATCATAGCATATGTTTTGGAATGTGTGGAGAAGGGGTGGTTTATACATGGCACTACGTTCATGTAGGTTGTATGGTTATCTACTTGTTCGTAGGATTACCTTACTGAGCTTGATGTGCTCACCCCTTTCATTTTCTCACACAGATTTCTTTCAGTAGACCTTGTGGAGACTAAGTACTGCATTCCAGACATCCGTTGTTACCCATCTTTTGAGGTATATACATGTTGTATAAATATTGTATCTAAATAACATAAGCACAGTATTATATTTTGTATTGACACTGGATATATAGACTGGATACATATTGTAAAGAAATGAAAAGAAATTAGTGCATAACGTATGAGTTAATAGTTTAATTTAAATTGTGTACTATCTGTAAAATGTATGGTGATGAAATGGGCACTGACACACAGCCCAATTATTAGTTGTGGTTGGTCACGATTAGAGGTCAGGTAAGTATAAAAGAAAAACGAAAAATTTACTCTGATTTTTGGGTAGTTTTGGGTCGTGACAGAGTGTGCCTCTTTCTAAGGTTCTCCCCCAACTAGGCTTATCAAGGTCTTCTTCCTTGTGACGCCTCCTTCTTCACCAACCACCATTCTTATACCTTAAGTTCTCAAATTTTATATTCGTATGGTCGAGGTCCAATACCTTTGGTTCAAGTCTCTTTAGACTTCGGGTCTAGGCTGATATTCTGTTTTCCATTCAAAAGTCTACTATCATTATTTCCGCCCAGCTTGCATTTTTTTTAGCTGCTTCAATTCCCAATCCACACGTTCCTTTGATTGTCCTAAATCATCCTCTTGTACGCGCATATTAGTGCATCTTTCTAAGGTTTCCTCTCAACTAGGCTTATTAAGATCTTCTTCCTTGTGGAGCCTCTCTTTTCACCAACCACCATTGTATACCTTAGGTTCACGAATTTTATATTCGTAGGGTCGAGGTCCAATACCTTTAGTTCGAGTCTCTTTAGACTTCGGGTCTAGGTTGTTATTCTGTTTTCCATTCAAAGTCTACCATCATTATTTCCCCCTAGCTTGCGTTTTAGCCACTTCAAATCCCAATCCACACGTTCCCTTAATCGTCCTAAATCATCTGATTGTACACGCATATCAATTTGGCATCGGAGCAAGGTTTCAATTTTCTGGTTGTGCATCTTCCCCTTCATCTCTAACACTAAGTCAGTGTCAAAAAAATCCTACACTTAGTTGTTGTGTTTGAGTGGGACACTACACTTAGTTGTTGTGTTTGAGTTGGACTCTACACTTAGTTGTTGTGTTTGAGTTGGACTCTACACTTAGTTGTTGTGTTTGAGTTGGACTCTACACTTAGTATCATCTCTAACACTAAGTCATTGTAAAAAAAAATCCTATACTTATTTGTTGTGTTTGAGTGGGACTCTACACTTAGTTGTTGTGTTTGAGTTAGACTCTACACTTAGTTGTTGTGTTTGAGTTGGACTTCTAAATTTTTGTTTTAAGTTAGTCTCTTAGCTACACTAAAACTCTTCCTCACCACCCTAGCCACAAATCAGATTAGTCTTTGTTTAAAAAAAAAAAAAGAAAGAAAGAAAAAGAAGAAGCAGAAAAAAAAGGAAAAAAAAGATAGAAAAAAAAGAAAAAAAAAAAGAAGAGAAAATAGTTGGTGAATTGGTTGATCCTTCAAGGTTGAATCTTTGACTGAGTCTCTACTACGATTGTGAACCTATAGAGTTGAGATAGAGTCAGGGAAAAAGGCATGAGCGTATAAGAAACATTAGAAGAGAAAAGTCGAATTACTTGAGTGAAACACGAGTGTAAGTGCCCCATCTTGAGTGAATTGAGTGTAAACACGTGAGGTTATCACTTGTGAGGTTCTTTGTTATCATTAACGTTTCTTGTAGATTAAAGATGTTTTCTGAAGGTGATAAGTTAGACTTTAAAAAAAATTGAGTTCATGCTCCAAACAATGCAACAGCAGTTGCAACGGATGGACATGAAATTCAATGACATTCATGATAAGTTAGACCAACATGAAGCTCAGTTTGCAAGGATCCAACAAGGTGATTCTTCCAGTCTGAAAAGTAAGATTATTACCAATGAAGAGTATGATGATAATGTTAGGTATGATTTGGAAGAAGAGTCTAAGGCAGATAGACATCATAAAAGGCATCATGAGTATAGAGATAGAGATCGAGTTGATAGAGCCCGTGATAGAGGCAAAGAGAAGATGGATTGAAACCTTGGCAGCATAAAATTGAAGATTCCTCCTTTCCAAGGCTTGAATTATCACGAGGCATATTTAGAGTGGGAAAGGAAGATTGACTGCCGCCACTACTATGAGGTAAAGAAGGTTAAACTTACTGTAGTAGAGTTCACAGAATATGTTATGGTATGGTGGGATCAGCTGGTCTCTAGTAGAAGAATATGTGGTGATCCTCCAGTGCCTACATGGGATGAGATGAAGTGTATCATGAGGAAAAGATTTGTGCCTAACCATTACTATAGAGAGCTGTACCAGAAGCTCCAAGGTCTCACCCAGGGTTCAAAAAGTGTTGACGATTACAATAAGGAGATGGAGATAATCATTATCCAAGCCAATATCCAGGAGGATGCAGAAGCTACTATGGCTCGTTTTCTCCAAGGCTTGAACTGTGAGATTGCCAACAAAGTAGAGTTGCAGTATTACATGGATTTAGAGGAGATGTCGCATATGGCCATCAAAGTGGAAAGGCAACTCAAAAGGAAAGGTACATGCCGTTTCACTCCTAGTTCAGTTCCTGTTTGGAAATCTAACACCTTTCATAGGGATGATAAGCCTGTGTTTAAGCCTAAGTCATAAAGTTTTGTTAAACCCAAGTCTGAGGACCCTCTAAAGCCCAAGACTAAGCCCGCCCAAGCATCCCAGATCAGAACGCGTGACATTAAGTATTTTAAGTGTTTGGGTCGTGGACATGTTGCCTCTCAGTGTCCTAACCGTAGTGTGATGCTCATGCTTGAGAATGGAGATGTTGAGAGTGAAGGTTCTGATGTTGGTATTGAGGATGAGATACCTACGTTAGAAGATGCTGAAAAAGAAGAAGATGTTGCTTTTGCTGTTTATGGTGAAGCACTTGTTACCAGACGTGCTCATAATACTCATGTGAAGTTTGAGGATGAGGCACAGCGTGACAACATCTTCCATATGAGATGCCATATTACTGACAAGGTATGCTCTATGATCATTAATGGTGGGAGCTATACTAAGGTTTCTAGCACATACCTTGTTGATAAGCTAAAGTTGCCCACTACCAAGTATCACCACCCATCTAAGTTGCAATGGATTAATGATTATGTTGAAGTGAACGTAGTGAAGCAAGTCTTTGTTCCTTTTTATAGTGGGAGGTATCAAGATAAAGTGATGTGTGACGTGGTACCCATGCAAGCTAGCCAGCTGTTGCTGGGTAGACCATGGCAGTATGATCGGAGAATCATTCATGATGGTTACACTAACCGTTACTCTTTTTTTATGAATGGCAAGAAGATCACTCTTGCTCCCCTTAGCCCTAAGGAGATTTACAAGGATCAATTAAGGCTGAAAGAGAAACATAACGAGCAAAGGAAGCTAGGTAAAGAAAAGATGGGAAGCAAGGAAAGCAAAGCAGTGAGCTACCATGCCAACACTCGAGATGTGAAGACTATATTTATTGGTAAGTCTCTTATCCTTTTGCTCTTATTTAAAGACTCTTGTTTTATCGATACTGAACTCCATGATACTTTGCCTACTGATGTTTTCTCATTCTTACAGTAGTTCAAGGATGTATTCCCTGAGGAAATCCCAAATGGACTACCATCGATTCGTGGGATCGAGCACCATATTGACCTTATCCCTGGAGCTACCATACCTAATCGTCGAGCCTATAGAAGTAATCCAGAGGAGACGAAGGAGCTTCAAAGACAAGTTGAGGAGCTCATGAGGAAAGTTTACGTGAGAGAGAGCCTGAGTCCGTGCACCGTGCCTATATTGCTTGTTCCTAAAAAGAATGAGACGTGGAGGATGTGCGTTGACTACCGAGCCATGAACAAAATCACTGTAAAGTATCGCTATCCTATTCCTAGGCTAGATGACATGCTCGATAAGTTGCATGGTGCATGCATATTTTCTAAAATTGATTTAAAGAGTGGATATCACCAAATTCGTATGAAAGAAGGTGATGAATGGAAAACCGCATTTAAGACTAAACATGGTCTTTATGAGTGGTTAGTTATGTCTTTTGGCTTGACTAACGTACCTAGTACTTTCATGCGCTTAATAAACCATGTCTTACGTGCTTTCTTTGGTAAGTATGTGATTGTCTATTTCAATGACATTCTGATTTACAGTAAAGTCTGCATGAGCATGTTGAGCATCTTAGGAATGTTCTTGCTGTTTTGAGGAATGAAAGTTTGTATGCCAATTCTAAGAAATATACAATCTGCACTGATAAGGTTCTTTTCCTTGGGTATGTAGCTTCTTCACATGGCATTTTTGTTGATGATAAGAAGGTAAAGGCAATTAGAGATTGGCCTGTACCTAAGTCTGTTTCTGAGGTGCGTAGTTTCTATGGCTTAGCTAGTTTCTATCGTTGATTCGTTAGAGACTTTAGCACTATAGCCGTACCTTTGACCGAAGTGGTCAAAAAGAATGTTGCATTTCATTGGGGTCCTACACAAGAGCATGCTTTTAATTTGCTCAAGGATAAACTTTGTTCTTCTCCTTTGTTAACTCTGCCTGACTTTATTAAAACTTTTGAGATTGAGTGTGATGCCTCAGGTGTAGGAATTGGAGCTGTGCTTATGCATGAAAAATGCCCAATTGCCTTCTTCAGTGAGAAGTTAAGTGGGACAGCACTTAACTATCCCACATATGACAAGGAGATGTATTCGTTAGTGAGGGCCTTGGAGACATGGCAACATTACTTGTGGCTTAAAGAATTCATCATCCACATCGATCATGAGTCCTTGAAGCATCTGAAAAGACAGATTAACCTAAACAAGCATCATGCCAAGTGGATGGAGTTCATTGAGGTGTTTCCGTACATAATCAAGTACAAACAAGGTAAAGAGAATGTCGTAGCTGATGCGTTGTCTCGTAGGTATACTCTTATCACAACTCTTATCAAAGATCAGTATGCCGATGATGTTGATTTTGGTAATGTTTATGATGCATGTGCTACATATGGTTTTGGTAAGTTCTATAGGCATGATGGGTTCTTATTTAGAGAGAATAAGTTATGGGTGACTAGGAGTTCTTTGCGTGAGCTGTTAGTTAAAGAAGCCCATAGTGGAGGGTTAATGGATCACTTTGGAGTTAAGAAAACTCTAGATGTTTTGCATAAGCACTTCTTTTGGCCTAACATAAGGAGAGATGTAGAGAAGTTATGTGATAGATGCATTTCATGTAGGAAAGGTAAATCTAGAGTTCATAATCATGGCTTATATACTCCTTTACCAATTCCTACTACTCTGTGGACTGATATCTCTATGGATTTTGTTTTGGGCTTGCCTAGAACAAAACGTGGTAGAGATTCTATTTTTGTTGTGGTTGATAGGTTCACTAAGATGGCTAATTTCATTGCTTGCTATAAGATGGATGACGCGAGCAACGTTGCTGACCTTTTTTTCAAAGAGATAGTACGTCTACATGGTGTGCCAAGGACTATTGTCTCTGATCTTGATGTCAAGTTCCTCAATTACTTTTGGAAGATGTTATAGGGAAAATTGGGAACAAAATTATTATTCTCCACCACTTCTCACCCCCAAACTAATGGACAAACTGAGGTGGTCAACCGAACCATATCTATATTATTGAGGTCTATCATACAAAAGAATTTGAAAAATTGGGAAAAATGCTTGCCACATGTTGAGTTTGCCTATAATCGTAGTGTCTTCTCCACTACGAGTTGCTCTTCATTTGAAGTTGTTTATGGCTTCAATCTTCTTACAACTTTAAATTTGTTGCCATTACCTAGTGTCGAGCAGAGTAACTTGGATGGAGAATAGAAGGCTAAGTTTGTAAAGCAACTCCATGAGAAAGTGCGTCAAGCTATTGAAAAGAAGACTGAGCAATATACCACCCAAGCCAATAAGCACCGCAAGAAAGTAGTCTTTGAACCTGGTGATTGGGTGTGGGTACATATGAGAAAGGAGAGGTTCCCTACTCAGCGACAAACTAAGTTGCATCCCCGAGGAGATGGACCATTCCAAGTCATTGAGAAGATCAACAATAATGCCTACTGATTGGATCTTCCTGGTGAGTATAGTGTATCTACTACTTTTAATGCTTGTGATCTTTCTCCCTTTTTTTTTGATGAAGGTACATGCGATTTGAGGACAAATCCTTTTGAGGAGAGGGGGGAATGATGGAGGTCCACTTGCTCGTGATGCCAAGGATCCATGGGTCATCCAAGGACGTCCCCCATCCATCTATATTTGTTTGGAAGCCCAAACGACATGAGTCTTACTTTAGTAATAAGTTGGGTTAAGTGTTTAAATAGCCCACATTTGAGTCTTATTGCGTTTTAGACCAATTATCTTATGTAACTAGGCTTAGGTGTGAATTTAGATTTTAGTCTTATTTTCTGTTTGGTGTTAATTTCAGCCGACTTGTCTAAGGGCTTAAGTGCTAGATATTATTATAAATACCTTGTAAACGCTCTTGAATAAAACAGAATAGATCCTATTGAATTTCTAGAAATTTGAGTGTGCCTCTTTCTAGGGTTCCCTCTCAACTAGGCTTATCAAGGTATTCTTCCTTGTGGCGCCTCCCTCTTCACCAACCACCATTGGTATACCTTAGGTTTTCAAATTTTATATTCTTAGGGTCGAGGTCCAATACCTTTAGTTCGAGTCTCTTTAGTCTTTGGGTCTAGGTTGATATTCTGTTTCACGACCTCAATCCGTGACATACCAAAAACCACTACTAATTTTTCACTTTTTACTTACCTTTCTCTTCACGAATAGTTGGGTTGTGATTCGGTACTAGTCGTCCCTTTCACACTCATTCTTATCACATCATATATACATGTCATCATAAATATCTTTTGACTGTACATACATATTTCTCATAAGTAGATTTATTTACATTAACATAATTACATCCCCAATATTACAAACGTGTACATCACTGTACTTATACATAGTTCATATACAAAATAGTACGCGATGTATATATCTTAAGCTCTATGGGAAATGGCAGCGGACAATAGGAATGTTATACTCAGCCTAACTCACTCTACTGCGGAAGATCTGTAGAGAGAGGAAAATAAAGGGGTGAGCTCACAGCTCAGTAAGGAAATCAGGCAAGCAAGTAGACGTCCACACTATCTACTGAAAATAATGTTTTGCCTTTCCTTCTCTCATTTCAAAGAATGAATCAAAACTAGTATAATAGTAGTACAGACTAAAATCCCATGTATTTTAAATCATGCTGAGTTATCAAATGTAGGCATTCATGCAAAACAGTGCATCTTTAAAACTTCGGAATGCCTTTATATAAATCATGTCATTTACTTATAAATCTCAATAAATATGGTAGTTCACAGCACAACACAATAATCGGTTTCCGACCCATCCCTCAAGTCTAACCGTCTCATGAAAACAGGTGATATATCATGCGAGACTCAGTGGCTAAATGCAATACTCTCCTGGACTATGGTCATATCCTAAAATGGTGAAATCTCATGCAACACAGATCTTGGTGTGCAGGTTATCACTGCTGTAATGGGAGGGGGGTCAGTCCATCACAATCGTCAGCTATAAACTCTTCAACTCCACAACTCCACCACATGGTACAATGTACTCCATGCCACTCACACGGTACAACGTACACCCATGGACCCTCTCCTCATAGTCGGGATGCTTGCCATAGGTCTTAGTTCTCACACCATGGAAATACATCATAGTCTGGGTGCTTGCCATAAGTCTAGGCCCTCATACTATGGAATAAATGCAACATCTCTAAATCCACGTGTGAACATCTCAACAGTGTGACACTCAGTCTACACGGAGGAAATCATCACGGTTTTTCTAGCATGTCTTATATATCACGAAAAACACAACAGTGCATGTCTTGAGTGTGACTCACATGTCAACGCTCCACCTCTAAACACCGTGTATGCATCTCAAATTATCAAACACTAGTGCGAGAAACCTCTAGCACTAGGTCATGCATAGTTCTCATTTCAAATCAAGTATGAGCTATCGCTCCAGTACAATATCATGTAAAACTAAGTATAAGCAAACCTCCCAATACTCCATAATGCATCAATCATAAATTGAGTACGAGCAATGCTCCCAATACACTACTATGCATAAATCGCATTTAAAATCAAGCACGAGTATACACTCCAGTAATTTATGATGCATATCTCAAAATATAGTGCAAGTAATCTCTAGCACTTATGGTTTTCACACGAAACCAGATAAAAGGCTTATTCAAATCACAACCCACTCAATTCAATTCAATTCGGCACTTAAATGTACTGTTTCCGCATATACATGAAAGCATTAGCCATTCTATCATGCAGCTCATGCATTTTGGGTCACAACATGCTTCTAAGGTGTTTGCACCCTATTTTTGGATAGGATCACACTTTATCTCATTGGTTCCTATCACAGCAGTAAGTCTATTCAGGGAATTCATATAGAGTATAATATCAAAATTCTAATTCAAATATACATTACTCATCTCTAGCTACTCACGAAATTCCCTTACCTCGGATCACATCAAGTGACCTCTCGTCCTCGTTTTTTGCTCACTCTTGCAGTCTGATCAGCTTCCAAAGGTGATTTTCGAAGCTGTTATAAACATTGGCGTTAGCATATCACTATATACTCATTTCATTTGCCAAATCTCTACACTCAACATAAATTTCATAAATTTCTCCCAATATGGTATAAAATCACATTTTCATATAACTATCTTCATTTCTCCTTATTCCCAATTTATGCATTTCATAAAATTACCTTCTAATCTTCTATACATCCATATTCCGTCATTAAATCATTGTTAACACCATTTCCTCATCATTTCCTCATTTTCTCACCAATATCTAGGTCAGGGTGATTTTTCATGCTCCTTTCATTTCCAACATTTCATATATATACCAATGAACTCATCAATACACATAGTTTAACATATATTAACTTGGTGCATTAAATCTTACCTAGCTGAAATTTCCTTCCTTTTTCACCAAAAATGGTAAAATCCTCCTTTCTCTTGAAACTTTTGATCTCAATCCCTTGTTTCCAAGTATGTTATTCTCCTCTTTGCCAAGAACAACTTTTCTCACTTATACCTCACTCAAAACTAATCACAAACTAGACTTTTCTAGTGTTTATGGGGTAGGTTATACTTTTTCTTTTCAATGGAATAGTTTCTCTCATGCAAACTGAAGTGCAGAAGTCCAGTATTTATAGAATTGTTTCTATGAGATCGACCTGCTCTCCAATGAGATTGATTTGCCCTGCATTTTTTCCTCTTGAAACTGACCTTTAAACTTGATGAGATCGATCTGTCTCCAAGCATGAGATCGATCTGTTGCAAGTTAGTAGCTTACGGTGTAACGACCCTTCACCCTTGAAAATCGGGGAATTTTTTTTTTTGAATTTACTTTACCCACTTATTCCCTTATTAACTTAGGTTGTATTCTTGTAAAGTGTCAAAACACTTTTCCTAATACTTTAGTCGTGATTATAATTAATTTTTATATTTTAGCTTATGTGGCCGATAAAAATTTTGACAGCACAACGGCTTATATATGAGCCTACCCACCTGCAAATCAGTTGTTTTTTTGGCAATCCTAAATATCCACCACTACCAAGCATACTTTCCAAGTTCATCTTTACCACTCAACACATCCATTTCAATTTAATACTAGTCATCTCAAAACATTATACCAAAGTAGTAATGTTTACATCGTTCCTTACAAAATTACATCCCAACTGATATTTTCAATATATGTCTGTGCATACAATTATGTCTGGTACAGAAATGTAAATGTATACCTTTCTGCGTGTACAAAAAGTAGCCTAGGGAGCTCTCCCCACCAGCCTACGTCGTGTACGCGGCAGGTAGCGTCTACGAATCACTGCAAGTAATCTGAGAGGTAGAGGGGTGAGCTTTCGGGAAAGAGCCCAGTAAGAAGATGTATTTAAAACGATTCTAGCAATTTAAATATGTATAAAACATGATAATGCGTATAATGATACTTTCTGAAACTACTAATAATAACATTCAAAGATTAAGAAAAATTAGAAACATCAAGATTCAAAACGTAAATCTTTAAGTATTTGAACTTAACAGATATTACGTAAAACTAGTCGTACATTCAGAATTCCAAACAGGAATACATATCAAATCACATACTACAAATCCGGTTCTGAAAACAGAGTTTAAATTTTCAAATTGAGACTACATCGGCCTTATAATTATCATGTGACAATAACGAATTTATCACGCGGCAAAATAACCCGATCATCCTCCGTAGAGGGAATTCAGGACCCAAGGGTAATTTCAAACGCCACAAAGGCAAAATACAGGCGCCACACAGGTGAAATACAGGCGCCACGAAGGCGAAATACAGGCGCCACGAAGGCGAATTACAGGCGCCACACAGGCGAAATACAGGCACCACACAGGCGAAATACAGGCACCACAAAGGCGAATTATAGGCGCCACACAGGCGAAATGCAGGCGCCACAAAGGCGAATTACAGGCGCCACACAGGCGAAATACAGGCGCCACATAGGCGAAATACAGGAACCACGAAGGCGAGTTCAGACGCCACACAGGCGAAGTTGACAAGCGTAAGCATACAACGTACATGGCCCTTAGTCTCAAAACAACTATAGTTTTCATATACAAAAATATCGAAATAAATTCATCTTATTCGAAAGATCATTTTAAAAGACATGCTCATATTCCGAAATCAAATTCAGTTATATACAATTATTCAAAAACATAACCACAAAGAGCATAGTCTTGATTAGAAATATAATTTAGAAACATGCATGAAAATCATACTTCATGTCTTTGCAAGCTTTCTTTATCAAGTTTCGGTAAGTAACTATTACCATTTTAAATTATATCCCCTTACCTCGATCTATCGAAATCTCCGTGCTCGAGTGGTGACGCCTCTTAGTACCTCCCTTAATTCCTTCTATGATCACCTACACCGAAATCGTACACTTAGTACCCTATTCATGCGAATTGTTCGAATTGCGTTAAAATCGTAACCTATTCGTTACTACTGCGTGTGTACGTGTTCTTGTACGTACCTAAGTCAACACGCACATTTATATATTTTCCCTTACCACATATTATTTGTATGTACAATTATTGACATACACCTTATTATATACCTCTACATGTATGTACACATAAATACATATATATACACTCCCATATGTATATATATACATATATTTATTTATTTGTTTGTTTTCACTCTTTTCCTATCTCATATATACATTCTTTGTATATATATATATATATATACTAGCACAAATTCATCCTATATACACCCATATGTATATGCATCTAATATATATATATACATATATATATACACTCCTATATATATATATATATATATATATATATTATTGTCTTCTATTTTTTTCTTATCACATATATATATATATGTCCTTGTTTGTACATATACTAAAACACATTTATTTTATACAATCATTTGTATATACACCCAAGTATATACACATTTTTCATGTACTCCTATATGTATATACACCTAAGTATATACTCATATTTATTTTATCATTGGCTTTCCTTATTCATTATCAAATATATGTACATATACTAACATACCCTTTCATTATACATACCTATATGTACATACCCAAATATTTATATTTTTTATTCACATAATTACATATATATATTATCACTTGTCTCCATTATTCAATATCCCAAATATATATTTTTTTTTTGCCTACTTCTCATCATTCCATTTTTAATCTAATTCAAACTATACTAGCATGCTTATACATGTATCACACATATATATTCATGTACATTAATACACATACATACATGTATGTATCTTACCTCTTTTCTCTTCCTCTTTTTTTTTTCCAGCTTGCTTTTCTTCCCTCACGATTTTCTCCTTTCTTCCTCAATTGTTTCAATTTCCAGCCTCTGCCTCCTTCCTATTTTCTCCCTTCTTCCTCACGGTTTTGCTTCTCTCCCCTCAATTCCCCTGCCTCGGTTTCAATCTTCACTATTCAGTCTTCTTCTTCCTTCAAGCCCCTCGGTTTCCCTCCATTTCCAGCCCCTGTTTCGGTTTTGTTCTCTGTTTCCCAAGTCCTGCTTTAATGGAGTCTCGGTTCCAGCCTCATCCCTTCTTCAGTCTCGGTTTCCAGCCCTGACTCTCGATTCCTCCTTCATCAATCTCGGTTTTCTAGCTTGCCTCTCGTTTGCTTCTTCTTCCTCGGGTCTTGCTCTTTTCACTCAGCCTCCCCTGCTTCGGTCTGCTTCCTTCAGTCTTGGTTTGCTGCAACTCCAATCGGTCTCCCTCTTCTTTCTTTTCCTCTTTTCTTTCTTCCTTCCCCCTTCCCCGATCAGCTTTCCTGCTTCTGATTTGTTTTCCTGGTTCCCTTTTTCTCCTCTTCCCTCCTCTTCCTTTCTTTCTTTTCTTTTCTTCTCCCGGCCAGCCCTCTCCTTCTCCCTTCTTTTTCTTTTCTTCTCTCCTTTCCCCAGCCGAGCCACCCTTCTTCCCTTCTCTTCTTCTTCCTCTTCTCTTTTCTCCCCTTCGGTTTCCCGCCCAACACCCCTGTAAATTTGATTTTCCTCTTCAATTGCAAATAGTGGCAGACGAAATTGGCTTTTCTAAGCCAATTCCGTACATGTCATTTTATATATAATATTGTATTAATATATACATATATTATATTAATATCTAGATTATATTAATATATATATACCTTAATTGTTTATTACATTTTTTTTATTTTGTTTTTTTGTTTAATACTATATATTAAATTCTTCACACTGAACAATATATATATGTTATAAATATATATATATATATATATTGTTATTCTTTTATTTAAATGTCTAGTATATATGTATATATATATATATATATATACATATTAACCTAAGTATATATCTACATATTTACATTTTCTTGTATAATTTATCCAAAAACATAATATCATGCCTTCCATGAAATTTTCCTTATTTCGAAAATAAAATAGTATCGGGATTCCATCATTCTTCGTAAATTCTTGATACAAGTGTTTACATCAAAATTTTTCAATTTAACAATTTAAAATTCTCTAATCCCTCCGTACTTGCATTCGCCTTTTCCCTGCAACGAACATCCACACTTCCATTAAAATATAATTTAATTAAACATAGGAAATTTGTGGGGTTTACATTCTCCCCACCTTAAAAGAATTTGGTCCTCCAAATTCATTCGGGTCCATCAAAATAGACGTGGGTACTCTTAATCAATCTGTCTACGATCACCCAGATTGTATCATGCCCCTTTCGGGTTCTTGGTAATCCTACTTACACCCATTCTTAATACACTGTGACCCAAGAGGCTCCGAGTCTCCTTAAATTTTAACACCAGTGCACTCCAAAGTGGGTCACTCAATCCGAAAATCTCTCCTTCATATAACTTTTATAATTGCCCTCTCAGCATTTCACATCCAAGCAAGGTCACTCAGTACAGTGGTTTGTGTACGTAATTCGATACCACCTGCTAAATCAATTCTAGAACTTTCCCTTTTAGTTTAGGGGTAACTTTGATAAATTATTTGATCATATATCAGAAAACTTTCCTAGTTTACAGGGATGTTTCCATACTCCGAACACGCCCTATCTTAATTTCAAAATTCCTATACACCATATTAGTCCTTCGGGATTTATACAGGGGTGTGGTAACGTGTAACATGAAATCTAGAGGCTCAGGTTTCACAGGCAGTTTACATGCCAAATGGGGTGATATATAAATAAATAAATAAATAAATAAAAATGCGTAGAACTTGAACCCAATAATACATGTGTCTCGTGATTGCAAATTGAAAGCTTACCCTGGATGGTCTCAGCGGAGGCATCAGCAGTCTCTGTATCCACAGCAAAGACCCTCCCATGAGTGACAGGCTTCTTGCCCTTCTCTACTGCGGTAGCCCGTCTCTGTGGGTCTTGTCTCGGGGTAGCTTGCCTTTCAGGTTGTCGTGGTAGTTCTGGAAGCTGTGGAAACTTATTTAATGGACAATCTCTAATCCGGTGTCCCCTCTGTCCACACCTAAAACAGCTCCCTGAGGACCAGTGGCACACACCACTATGGAAATTACCACAATTAGGGCACAATCTCTCGTACTGCTGGAAGCCTCTGGTAATCTGTGGGGTAGCTATAGGAGCCATGGGCCTATCAATCCTAGCCGAGACTCATCTGTCCTCTGCCTCTTAGGCTGGCCCCTCTTAAAATCTCGTCTCGCCAACTCCATCCGTACACGATCATCTCTGGTCCTTCCCTTAAAACCATACTCCGTCTGGGTGACATTGAGGCCCCTCTCGACCATCTGTGCTCTACCCAGAGCATCCTGAAATTCCTTAATCCATAGTCCCAAAAGATGGTCTCTGATAGCTGGCCTTAACCCTGCTAAGAACCTCTCAGTCCGACGCTCTTCATTCTGGAACGTCTCTGGATCATACCTCATCAGCATGGTGAATTTACTCTCGTACTCATCCACGGTCATACTGCCCTGTACCAAACTCAGAAAGTCCATCCTCAACTTCTGCTGGGCAGCTAGTGGAACATACTGCTTCCTAAAGGCTGTGGAGAAAGCATCCCAACTAATCACCGGATGCTGAGCAGTTAGAAGGAACTTAGTGGATCCCCACCAATACTCTGCTTGGCCCTGCAGCATGTAAGTGGCCATAAAGACCTTCTCAACATCAAAACACCCCAGAAAGTCCAAGATCTTCCCAAGGCTCACCAGCCACTCTTCGGCCTCTACCGGATTCTTAATCCCCTTAAATGCTCGAGGCCTCATCTTCAGAAAATCTCTTATCCTACCGATATTTCTCTCCTCCCTCCGGGCCTGTACAGGAGGTTGAGGCGCCAAAGGTACTGGAGGAACCGGTGGAGGAGGAGGTGGCGGTGCTTGCGGAGGAGTCTGCACCGGAGTAGAAACTGGTGCCGTGCTAGCAGAATCAGAAACATTTGCCCCTAGGTGTTGGGCAACCATGGCAGCTATCGACTCCAAACCTCGCTCGAGGAGCTGCTCCAATCGCTGCTTAAACTGAGCCATACGAGTACGAAGACTCTCTGGCTCGGGTGGAGGAGGTGGAGGTGGCTGATCCTGCTTTCGAGTACGTCCGCGTCTCCCACTCATCGTGCAGTGATCTAATACCTGCGCGTAATTTCAAAGATCGAATCTTAAAGTTATTAGGTATATATTACCTACAACCAGACAAGCACAGACATTGGGATGTAATTTAATCCTTATTTTTGACAATGACAGCACTAGACAACCTTCGCTCTGATACCACTTAATCTGTAATGACCCTTGACCCTTGAAAATCGGAGAATTTTTCTTTTTGAATTTACTTTACCCACTTATTCCCTTATTAACCTAGGTTGTCTTCCTGTGCAGTGTAAACACTTTTCCTAATACTTTACTCGTGATTATAATTAATTTCTATATTTTAGCTTATGTGGCCGATAAAAATTTTGGCAGCACAACGGCTTATATATGAGCCTACCCACCTGCAAATCAGTTGTTTTTTTGGCAATCCTAAATATCCACCACTACCAAGCATACTTTCCAAGTTCATCTTTACCACTCAACACATCCATTTCAATTTAATACTAGTCATCTCAAAACATTATACCAAAGTAGTAATGTTTACATCGTTCCTTACAAAATTACATCCCAACTGATATTTCCAATATATGTTTGTGCATACAATTATGTCTGGTACAGGAATGTAAATGTATACCTTTCTGCGAGTACAAAAAGTAGCCTAGGGAGCTCTCCCCACCAGCCTACGTCATGTACACGGCAGGTAGCGTCTACGAATCACTGCAAGTAATCTGAGAGGTAGAGGGGTGAGCTTTCGGGAAAAAACCCAGTAAGAAGATGTATTTAAAACGATTCTAGCAATTTAAATATGTATAAAACATGATAATACGTATAATGAAACTTTCTGAAACTACTAATAATAACATTCAAAGATTAAGGAAAATTAGAAACATCGAGATTCAAAACGTAAATCTTTAGGTATTTGAACTTAACAGATATTACGTAAAACTAGTCGTACATTCAGAATTCCAAACAGGAATACATATCAAATCACATACTACAAATCCGGTTCTGAAAACAGAGTTTAAATTTTCAAATTGAGACTACATCGGCCATATAATTATCATGTGACAATAACAAATTTATCATGCAGCAAAATAACCCGATCATCCTCCATAGAGGGAATTCAGGACCCAAGGGTAATTTCAAATGCCACAAAGGCGAAATACAGGCGCCACACAGGCGAAATACAGGCGCCACGAAGGCGAAATACAGGCACCACGAAGGCGAATTACAGGCGCCACATAGGCGAAATACAGGCGCCACAAAGGCGAATTATAGGCGCCACACAGGCGAAATACAGGCGCCACAAAGGCGAATTACAGGCGCCACACAGGCGAAATACAGGCACCACATGTCAGACCCGGATTTTTGTAGCTTATTTCCTTATGATTCCTATGTGTATGAACACTATGTAATTATGGTTGAATCATAAGAAGAGTATTTATTAGACTTAAAGTGTTATTGAAATGAATTAACACGCAAAAGCTACATAAAATGCCTAATGTGAGCAATGAGTATCACAGGCTAAACCGAGTCATTCTAAATCATTCTGACTGAAAATAAGAACTTAAAATAAGAGAGCGTAGAGAGCTCATGAAGGAAAGTCAGCTTGATTTAGACCCGAACATACAAAACGAGAATAAAAGCTAAAAAGGGTAAAATGGACCTTTTCGGTGAGAAAAGGAGTTTCGGGTGAAATTATCCACCGAGAGCGGTTGGAATATAAAGAAGAGAGTGTAAGACATAATATAAAACACTTTCGAAAATTTAAGAAAAAGTCAACTTAGTCAATGGTTAAGGAAAAAGTCAACTATAGTTAAAAAAAGTGGACTTTTACCATAGTTGACTAATCAAGGTTAGAAATTAACCTAAGTGTGGAGAAAAATTTGGAAAAAATATTCTTGGCCAGAATACAAGATAATCATCCCCGGAAGTAAGGAAAATTTATTCGAAAGGATTCCGGAATAAATTTAATGGTTAAAAACGTAATGGGCCTAAGGTGAAAATTTTAAAGCCCATTAAGGTATACTAAAAGTATATCGAAATTTTTAGGTCCTTTAGACCGAATTGTTGGACCAATTGATCGACCAAATTTTGAGACAATAAAAGGCCCGAGGTATAGTAAAAATTTCAGCCCGAAAGCCCATTAGGAAAGCCCAAACCGAGAAGCCCAATTGGAAAAGCCCATGAGATAAATATCTAACTATAGTTAAAGTTAACTATGACTCATAAGGTGACTCATAAGGTGACTCATAAGGTGACTCATGGTTCAGATTTGGAAAGTCAAGAATAGTGGCTGAAAAGTAAGGCTTAATGGCTAAGTAAGTGGCTTATAAATGCAGCCGCACCATTGTCTTCTTCATCACACATTTCCGGCTAGAGAAGAACACCATTGAAACATAACCATTCAAGCTTTCTCTCACTAGAAATCACTAGGAATTAGTCATATTTGGAACTTGCATTCTTCATGGAAGTTGTTCCAAATTGAAAGGAGATTAACATATGTTGGAATTGGCTATCAAGAAGCCATAGAGTGCAAACCAAGAGCCTACAAAGTTTCGGCCAAAAGGAGAACACTACAATTGGTATATTTTCTAATTTCCAATTTCATATATGTTAATGTATGAATGATTTCAAGTATGTTGATATATGTTTTAAGTATTGAAACATATTAAATCACCATGAAGAGGGTTAGGCCGAGAGTGATCAATGGGATATTGAAATATGTCAATTTGATTTTAAGACATAAATGGATTAGTACACATGTATTAATGTTAATGGTATAATTAGAATTAATCAAATTGATTAATTAATACATGTAAATTGTTGGCAACCAATGTCATGCCCCGCTTTCGGGAACCCTTCTATCCATACATTCTCTACTACGGTTGGGCTGTGAGAAGATGTAATTACTAAAAATTTATTTATTTACAGCGGAATATTTAAAACTTTAAGTCACACTCCCAGGTGTGTGTGCAAATACACAAAATTAATTGTATAAATACCATGTGCTTACATTTCATCCCCATAATACGGTTTACAATTCCAAGATATAACTGTGCGATACGATATAGTAGATACAAAATACTCGTGTATACAAATCTTATACCTTTGCGGATTGTGGGAGCTGTTTAGCACAAAAGATCTAGAGATCACCGCTCTCTTACTTCTCAGTACCTGGAGGGGGAAAAGTAGTGGGATGAGCAAACCACGGCTCAGTAAGGAAATGTATGCTAGCAGGTAGATATCGTACTACCTACATAGCCCATGCATGCATAAACCAAAACCAGGTTTTCGTTATAAATGGAAATATCATACGAACAATGCATTTAAACACATATTTCTCAATAGCATTTTCGTGTAAATCAAATGTCAAACTTCCATTTAAAACATGCTCATAAATAGTGCCCTCATGAAACGAATGTGAAATCAAAGATTTATTAAAACACGAAATTTCTTTCACTTCTCAAATCATTCTTTCTCGTAAATCTCTTTCTTTTCTGAGATTGTCTCTGTTTCTCGATTCTCTGAGACAGGCATGGAATTTTAGGCAATCAAATATCCACGACTTATGGCCACAGTCAGTGATCCCAGGCCTCACTGATCGGGTGTGCACAGGGTATCACTTCGCCTGAAGGGGGATGGGTCAGTCCTACCCTCCGGCTCATCTCAATCCACCTCATCTCCTCGTATACTCACGGTGAAGATACGTCGTGTGTCATCTACGCGATACTCGTAGTCACGTGCACCCAGCATGGTACATAGTATACCAACGGGTGACTACACTATTTTACGTACGACCGTGGACCCAAGTCCATACTCCAACTCCGATGGACTTTTTATCCTTAAACCATGTCTCATATACCAGGCGAGCAAGCAGCGTGACACACAGTCAACGCAAAGCTCCAGCGAGGTACGATCTATCGTTAAGGCCCAGCCCGTTCAATTGGCCGTCGGCTGGTATCCCCTTGGGTCCCAGACCCCCAGGTTTACCTTAACTCAATAAAACAGGTGCGAGCAAAGTTCCCGTACTTTCTCAAAACCCTCGTGAGAGTTAAAACTCCCGTACTATACATCAAGGCATTAAAACAGGTGTAAGCTAGCGCTTCAACACCAAATCACATCTCAAAACTGATAGATGGCTATTTTCTCTTTTTAAAATTCAAAACATGTTTATTCATACAGCATGCCTCTTCATGCTAAAACATGTAAAATTAGCCAACCTATCATCAACGTTTCTCAATCATCAAGATTAATGTATAATAGAGAAAAACATTGAAAACATGCATATCATGCTATTTCCTTACCCTATCCCATTTCTCAATACATATATACGTCATAGTACTTTGCATACTTCCATATCATTTCATAGAATTATCATATCGTACTAGTCTAGCAATATATCTACGAAATTGCCGTAAAATACGTACGAACATCTCTATAGCTAACACACAGTCCCTTACCTCGTTTTACTTGTGTGCAACTATCCGCCTTTATGCTTCTCGCGTGCTCATCTCGACTTGCTCCGACGTATCATCCGAAACTGAAATTCATCCATCAAACACTGGAGTTAACGTTTCTAACTCTTGCTCAACTAATCATTTATCCAATGCCTTAAATACATATTTTACCCTTTGTGGTAAATCTCACAATTTTATCCCAACATCAACATGTCCAAATCATTCTCACCACATAATCATCCACTCAAGATATCTCATTTATCATAAACACTTCCACACTCCACTTTCTCATACTACATCATTTCTAAGTTATAGTCATTTCATACCATTTTAGGAAGTTCTATCCACAATATGCACACCCAAATATCTTTATAATCATTAACTAAACCAATGTACTTGGATTTGTGCATTAGAACTTACCTCATTGGATTTCCTCTTGCTCCAATTAGGATTGCCCTCTATTTCTTCAATCCTTCAAATGGGGAAATGCCTCTAGACTATGTTGTTCTTCTCTTTGATGTGAACAACTTTGTCTCTAATAGCCTCTCCTTAAATCTCACTGAAAATGGCTGGATTTAGGAGTGAGAAACTAGATTTCTTTGAGTTGAAGTGAGATGGAAATGTTTTCCCGAAATTCTGATGATCCAACTGCTCCCATTTATAGTTTTGACTTGATGAGATCGATCTTCCTTAGGTGGAGATCGATCTGTTCCTCAAAAATCCCTCTTTTCTGAGACGTTTTAAAGGTAGGAGATCGATCTGTCGAGACTGGAGATCGATCTGCTGTCAAACAGAAGCTTAAGGAGATCGATCTGGTCTTAGGGGAGATCGATCTGCTTCCAACCCGAGACCTAAAGAGATCGATCTGGTCTTAGGGGAGATCGATCTGCTCCCAACCCGAGAGCTAAGGAGATCGATCTGCTTCCTTTGGAGATCGATCTGTTCCCTTCCATTTCTCACATAAGAGCATTCTGGCTCTCCCAGATCGATCTCTCATCCTATGAGATCGATCTGGCCTTCACAAATTCCAGATTTCCTGCAGTTTTTCTGCAACAACTCTTACCAAACACCCTTAATTTACTACCATGATCATTTCCTCATTCATTCATCTTTGAGACTTGAAAATGGGATCCATTCTCACTACATACACATTAAAACTTGTGTAAAATCTTTTTATGACCAAATATAAACGATATTACTCGAATGGAAATATACACTTATGTAAATCTTTCCTTCCATTTTACTATACTACTCATATCCCATTTAGATGACATTCTTCTCGTATTCAAGTTCATTTCTTCCTACTCATTCGTAATGCAACTTGTACGTATAATCACAATTCTTACTACAAGTGCGTACATAATCTTATGAACTTACATTGCATACACTTCACATTACAATACATCATTTTACTTATGATTTTATTTACATTCCCATGTTCCTATATACATAGCTATACATATACGGGGTCTCACAACCAAGGTGTTTGATAAAATGCCTAAATGAACTATAGGATGATTGGTAATGTTGCCTACCAAGTGTTTGTGAAAATGCCTAAGTGGAAATGGCTAGAAAATAGGCATGTATGGCATGCCATGGTGGAAACCGAGAATGGCTAAGCTCTCGGCCAAGGCATGTGGCCGAGAGGCCCAATGGGCCAAGCCCAATATTTTTAGGCCCAATAGGGTGTAATGGGCCTAAGACAAGCCCAATAAGAGTTGGTGGGCCCCACAAGCCCAATAGGCCCAACAAAAGTGAATAGTAAAATGAAAATGGATTTAAGGCCTAGTTAGGCCCATTAAGGATTTTTAAGGCCCATTAAGGGAAATTAAACTGTATTAATGTGTAATACAATAGGAAAATGATAATTAACCTGAGGAATGGTTATTTATAGCTCCGGAGTTTACATCGAGAGCTGATCGGACTGCGGGATTTAGCAGCACCGAGGAAGCGAGGTCACTTGACGTGATCCGAGGTAAGGGACTTTTGCGAGTAGTTAGAGATACCTGCACGTATTTTCAACTGCTTCTGCATTCACTTAAAAACTCTGAGGGTCAGAGAAAGTGAATAATAATTATTGCGACCCGATAGTGGCAAATTACGATTTTGCCCCTAGTTAGTCAAAAAGTCAACTTTTGTGAGAAGTTGCAAAAAGCATGGAAAATACTATTGTGAGTGTTTAAATGCTATTAGCATGAAAATAAATAGATGGGCTAATGATTTTAAGGTTGATATGACTTAAGCACACTTGTAGTGCTGATTTTACTATTTTGTAAACAATCCCTTTTAAATAGCCATCTATCATATTATGTGAGAATGAATCGTGCTAGAGCACAGCTCGCACTGGGATTCATATGTTTTCCACATAATATTAGTGCTGGATTTTGATACGCACTAGATTTTCATGACATGCATAATAGAGTACTGGAGTTTTACTCGTACTCAGCTTTAAATGATATATGCATGACAGAGTGCTGGAGCGATTGGCTCGTACTCGATTCTTCATGGTTTATACATGACATAGTACTGGGAGCTATTGCTCGTACTTGATTTTGATATTGTGCATACCATAGTACTGGGAGCTATTGCTCGTACTTGATTTAATACATAAACTATGCATTGACCTAGTTGCTAGAGATTACTCGCACTAGAGTTGAGTTTTATGATGTGAAACAGTGTTTGAGCGGAGTAACGACTGTGAGTCGCACTCAAAACGCACACTGTATGTGATATGTAATACATGTTGAAACCCATGCCTGAGACCTTGCGTGACTGTGTGTCATAGCTAGAGAGGATATCCGCATGAGGTTGGTATAGACGTGGTATGATATTTCCACAGGCGCGAGGGCTAAGACCTCTATTAGGCACCCTGACTGTGATGTTGATAAGTTCCACGGGTGTGAGAGCTAAGTCCTATGGTAGGCACTCTGGCCGTGAGAACGGGTCCACGGGTGTACTTTGTACCGTGTCTGAGTGGCACGAGGTGTACGCTGTACCGTGTGTTGTTATGGAGTTGAGGAGGATATAGCTGGCGGTTGTGATGGACTGACCCCCCTCCCGTTACAGCGGTGATGCCCCGCACACCTAGTACTGTGTTGCTTGGGATCACATCGGATATGATCATAATCCAGGATACTATTTACATGTACCACAGAGTCTTACATGATATATCACCTTGGTTGATTTACTGATTTAAACTGCGGACAGACCTGAGGGATGGGTCGGACTCCGATTTGTGTTGTGAATCATTGATGCCATATTTATATGTGATTTAAATATACATGGCATGATTTACATAAAGGCATGATTTATATATAAATGCATTGTGTTGCACTACATGCCTACTTTTGAGAAATAATGCATGATTTCTGTACATGGGATTTATTCTGTACAAGTACATATATATTATATTTCAAGACATGCTTTTAAAGTGAGTTAAGGAAATAATGTTTTCAAGGCATAGCACTATTTTGAGTAGATAGTGTGGATATCTACTTGCTTGCCTGATTTCCTTACTGAGCGCGTTATGCTCACCCCCTTTTCTTTACATCTCTCTACAGAGCGTCAGTAGAGCGAGAGTTATCGTGGGAGAGTGTCCCAGAGTCCACTGCTAGTTCCTATCGATTCATCAGGTATACTTATTATGTACAGTTATGTATCTAAACATAGAAACAGCACAGTGATGTATACGTTATATATTATGGGGAATGTAATCGTATTAGATTTTATAAAATCTTACATGTATAATAAGAGCAACTACAGTCAGAATTAATATATTGACATGTATGTATGAGAATGGATATTATGGTAAGTGAAGACTCTGACATCGAATCACAGCCCAACCAGTGAAGAGAGGAAAGCTAAGTTAAAAATGCAAAAAATTTATTGTGGTATTTGGTAAAAGTCAAGGATTTAAACTGGGGTCCTGACACCACACATGCGAAATACAAGCGCCACAAAGGCGAATTACAGGCGCCACACAGGCGAAATACAGGCGCCACATAGGCGAAATACAGGCGCCACGAAGGCGAGTTCAGACGCCACACAGGCGAAGTTGACAAGCGTAAGCATACAACGTACATGGCCCTTATCTCAAAACAACTATAGTTTTCATATACAAAAATATCGAAATAAATTCATCTTATTCGAAAGATCATTTTAAAAGACATGCTCATATTCCGAAATCAAATTCAGTTATATACAATTATTCAAAAACATAACCACAAAGAGCATAGTCTTGATTAGAAATATAATTTAGAAACATGCATGAAAATCATACTTCATGTCTTTGCAAGCTTTCTTTATCAAGTTTCGGTAAGTAACTATTACCATTTTAAATTATATCCCCTTACCTCGATCTATCGAAATCTCCGTGCTCGAGTGGTGACGCCTCTTAGTACCTCCCTTAATTCCTTCTATGATCACCTACACCGAAATCGTAAACTTTGTACCCTATTCGTGCGAATTGTTCGAATTGTGTTAAAATCGTAACCTATTCGTTACTACTGCGTGTGTACATGTTCTTGTACGTACCTAAGTCAACACGCACGTTTATATATTTTCCCTTACCACATATTATTTGTATGTACAATTATTGACATACACCTTATTATATACCTCTACATGCATGTACACATAAATACATATATATACACTCCCATACGTATATATATACATCTATTTATTTATTTATTTGTTTTCACTCTTTTCCTATCTCATATATACATTCTTTGTATAATATATATACTAGCACAAATTCATCCTATATACACCCATATGTATATGCATCTAATATATATATATATATACATATATATATATATATATATATATATATATATATATACACTCCTATATATATATATATATATATATATTATTGTCTTCTATTTTTTTCTTATCACATATATATATATATATATATAATTATGTCCTTGTTTGTACATATACTAAAACACATTTATTTTATACAATCATTTGTATATACACCCAAGTATATACACATTTTTCATATACTCCTATATATATATACACCTAAGTATATACTCATATTTATTTTATCATTGGCTTTCCTTATTCATTATCAAATATATGTACATATACTAACATACCCTTTCATTATACATACCTATATGTACATACCCAAATATATATATATTTTTTATTCACATAATTACATATATATATTATCACTTGTCTCCATTATTCAATATCACAAATATATATATATATATATTTGCCTACTTCTCATCATTCCATTTTTAATCTAATTCAAACTATACTAGCATGCTTATACATGTATCACACATATATATTCATGTACATTAATACACATATATACATGTATGTATCTTACCTCTTTTCTCTTCCTCTTTTTTTTTTCCAGCTTGCTTTTCTTCTCTCACGGTTTTCTCCTTTCTTCCTCAATTGTTTCAATTTCCAGCCCCTGCCTCCTTCCTATTTTCTCCCTTCTTCCTCACGGTTCTGCTTCTCTCCCCTCAATTCCCTTGCCTCGATTTCAATCTTCACTGTTCAGTCTTCTTCTTCCTTCAAGCCTCTCGGTTTCCCTCCATTTCCAGCCCCTATTTCGGTTTTGTTCTCTGTTAAGTCCTGCTTTAATGGAGTCTCGGTTCCAGCCTCATCCCTTCTTCAGTCTCGATTTCCTGCCCTGACTCTCGGTTCCTCCTTCATCAATCTCGATTTTCTAGCTTGCCTCTCGTTTGCTTCTTCTTCCTCGGGTCCTGCTCTTTTCACTCAGCCTCCCCTGCTTCGGTCTGCTTCCTTCAATCTCGGTTTGCTGCAACTCCAATCGGTCTCCCTCTTCTTTCTTTTCGTCTTTTCTTTCTTCCTTCCCCCTTCCCCGATCAACTCTCCTGATCCTGATTTGTTTTCCTGGTTCCCTTTTTCTCCTCTTCCCCCCTCTTCCTTTCTTTCTTTTCTTTTCTTCTCCCGGCCAGCCCCCTCCTTCTCCCTTCCTTTTCCTTTCTTCTCTTCTTTCCCCAGCCGAGCCACCCTTCTTCCCTTCTCTTCTTCTTCCTCTTCTAATTTTCTCCCCTTCGGTTTCCGCCCAACACCCCTGTAAATTTGATTTTCCTCTTCAATTGCAAATAGTGGCAGACGAAATTGGCTTTTCTAAGCCAATTCCGTACATGTCATTTTATATATAATATTGTAGTAATATATACATATATTATATTAATATCTAGATTATATTAATATATATATACCTTAATTGTTTATTACATTTTTTTTATTTTGTTTTTTTGTTTAATACTATATATTAAATTCTACACAATAAACAATATATATATGTTATATATATATATTGTTATTCTTTTATTTAAATGTCTAGTATATATGTATATATATATATATATCTACATATTTACATTTTCTTGTATAATTTATCCAAAAACATAATATCATGCCTTCCATGAAATTTTCCTTATTCCGAAAATAAAATAGTATCGGGATTCCATCATTCTTCGTAAATTCTCGATACAAGTGATTACATCAAAAATTTTCAATTTAACAATTTAAAATTCTCTAATCCCTCCGTACTTGCATTCGCCTTTTCACTCTTTATATCCTCGAGTTCCCCGTCATTCACGGGTTTCTCGACCCTTATATTCTCGAGCCCTACAACGAACATCCACACTTCCATTAAAATATAATTTAATTAAACATAGGAAATTTGTGGGGTTTACATAAGGAGATCGATTTGGCTCTTCAAGGATCAATTCTTTCTGCACAGAATGCTTAGCAGATTGATCTGGCTCCATTAGAGATCGATCTGTCCTGTTCCATTACTCAAATAAGAGCATTTTTTGCTCTTCCAAATCGATCTCTCATCTCATGAGATCGATCTCTCATTCATATTTTCCAGATTTTGCTGCAGTTTTCTGTAGTAACTCATACCAAACTTCATAGATTTTTCTATCATAGTCATTTTCTCATCCAACCACCTTTAAGGCTTGAAAATGACCTCCATTCATACTTCATACACCTCAAAACTTGTGTGCATTCATTGTACAGCCAAAGGTATACAATATAACCCAGTTAAAAGTATAAAACTCATTCCATTTTACTTAACCACTCAAAACTCAAGATATTCCCATTTCACTCACGGAAATATCCCTCTTACTCTTGTTCTATACTTATAAACTTGCATGTATTCATTCCATACACATTTACAAACTTCACATATACATTCATCATGATTTTCATTATTTGTGACTTATATACACATCACAAAGTCAAAAAGGTTACAAAAATGCGAATCTTACAATCCTCCCCTCCTTAAAGAAATTTGGTCATCCAAATTAGAACCAAGTTACTCTTCAAAAAGTTGGGGATATCTCTCTTTCATGAGACTCTCTAGCTCCCAAGTAGCTTCCTCTGAAGTGTGATGCTGCCAGAGAATCTTGACTAACCCGATAGTCTTATTCCTAAAGATTTCTCCTTTCTATCCAATATCCGGATCGGTTACTCTATATAGTTTAGATCATCTTTGAGCTCTAATGGCTCATATCGAATCACATGATTTGGATCTTGATGATACACCCTCAGTATCAATATGTGGAACACATTGTGCACTCCCGATAAATCCAGTGGCAAAGCCAACCTATATGCCTTATCTCACACTCTGTCTAATATCTCAAAGGGTCCAATGTAGCGAGGACTCAATTTACCTCTCTTCCCAAATCTCTCTATACCCTTAGAAGGAGAAACCTTCAAAAATATTGACTCAAAAACTACGAATTCAAGTGGTCTTCGTCTCTTGTCAGCAAAGCTCTTTTGTTTACTCTGGGTTGTCCTTAATCTCTCAACAATCAACCGGACATCCTCAGAGGCTTGTGTAACTAAATCAGGAGTAAAAATCTTTTTGTCACCCACTTCTTCCCATCCGATAAGGGAACGACATCTACGACCATGCAAAGCCTCATATGGTGCCATCCCGATACTCGTATGATAATTGTTGTTGTAGATGAATTTCGCTAGTGGTAAATGATCATCCGAAGAGCCTCTAAAATCTAGCACACACGCTCTCAACATATCCTCCAGAGTCTGTATAGTCCTCTCGACTGCCCATCTGTCTGAGGATGATAAGCGGTGCTCAATCTCAACTGGGTTCCCATGGCTTCCTGAAAATGTTTCTAAAAGTAAGAAGTGAAGCGAAAATCCCTATCCGAGACAATACTCACTGGAATACCATGTAACCTCGCTACCTCGCGTACATACAGTTCTGCCAATGTACTCAGAGTATCGGTAGCTCTCATAGCTAGAAAGTGGGCTGACTTCGTCAGTCTATCAACTATCAACCATATAGCATCGTGATTCCTCTGGGTCCTCGGTAAACCCATCACGAAATCCATGGTGATATGCTCTCAATTCCATGTCAATATAGGTAGAGGCTGCAATAACCTTGTAGGTTTCAGATGCTCTACCTTCACTTGCTGACATATGAGATATTTCGCCACAAATTCTACCACATCTCTCTTCATACCTAACCACCAGTACACCCTCATAAGGTTTTACTACATCTTTTTACTCCCCAGCTATAGTGTGTACCTCGATGAATGATCTTCCTTCAATATCAATCTCCTGAGCTCTTGTCACGACCCAATTCCATTCCCTTTAACCGAAAATCACTGAAAATTTTTCGCGTTTTACCGTTACCTTACCCGGTCGTGAACTAAACTCACCACACACTGTTGGGCTGTGAGCCAAAAATAAACACCACATCTCATTCATTCTCAATTAATTAAAACGATGTCATACATGTGCATTTAATCGTGTACTTATACGAATACATGTTTTACTGACATCTACATCCCCCATAATTACTACTCAAAAGAATACTGTGCTTTTACATTGTTTAGATACAAAAGAATTACTGTGTATATACCTCTTAGCGATGGAGATGCAGCGGAGTCCAAAATAATACGCCTCAGTCCTCACTGGGCTACTATGCACGCTCTGTAGGGGGGAAATAGAGTGGGATGAGCAACCACACGCTCAGTAAGGCAATAATGCAAGCATGGTAGATAACTACTCTATCTACATGCTGATAGTGTTATGCATAAATCATTTATGGTAGGAGCATGAGGAATAAAACTATGCCATATGAGTATACATATATATCATGTATCAAAGTCATGGAAAATTGGCATATAAAACATGGTAAAACATCATGTATAAATCATCTCATGCTCGATCTCATTTCAATTCATAAAAAGGGCAATTCATTAAGAAACCTCCTTTTTAAACCCACGTCATAAAACTCTTTCTCATCACATATAATCACATCACATCAATTCACAATCACAACCTCATTTTCATTTCACAATTCAAATCCACGAGGCTCGACCCCTCCTTCGGGTCTACCTTAAACAATCACAATCACACTTAGAGATTTAAAATCATGTGGTAGTAAGTAAATCAAGCAAGGAGACAGGTTACTATATCTAAAGTGACTACGTTGGCCAATCGTCACATATCATCCCAGACCACACGGATTTCGGTGTGCGGGGTATCATGCTGGCACGAAGGTGGGTTAGTTCTCCGCCAGACTTTCTCAAATCAAGTAACCACCACGCGGTACATCGTACTCCATGTGATATACACGGTACATCGTACTCCGCGGACCCATAACATGGTTGGGGGTGCCTGCCATAGGTCTTATCTACCCCATACCAAGTGTAACCTTTATAGTCTCAAGAGCGCGTGGGAGTAACCTCAATACCAGGTCCTAGCCCCTCATGGCCTTGCTCGCCCCTGTTGGGTTCCCTGATTCAGGTCCTAGCCCCTCACCTTCACCCCACCTAAGAGGTCTGTCAGGCCTGTTGGGTTCCCTGGATGGATTATGTCAGGTCCTAGCCCCTCACCCTCACCCCACCTAAGAGGTCTGTCAGGCCTGTTGGGTTCCCTGAGTTAATCCGTATCTCTCACCACGGCCTCATACATACCACAGTGTGAAAACCAGCGCGAGCTACGCTCTAGCGCAAATTCATGCATCAAAACCAATCACTTCGTACGAGCAACGCTCTGGTACGGCATTTATGCATAAAATATGAAGAAACCATGTACGAGCATAGCTCCAGTACAGTTATATGCATAAGAAAAACCACTCAAATCCACGTACGAGCGTAAGCTCCAGTACGGTTTATAAACATCATCACAATTCAAATTCAAAGTGAGAGCTAAGCTCAAGCACGTTTCACACAAGTGAAAACATAGAAATCTAGCGCGAGCGAGGCTCTAACGCTAATTATATCACATACACGCGATAGGCGGCTCACATGCATTCAAAACATCTCATAATATGCTTAGTGCCTCATATGGGCTATTTCACAACATCATACAAGTACTAGCCAGCCTATCCTTTTATTTGCTCAAATCAAAGCATTGTGTTTTGTAAAAGCATTCAAAACACATGATTTATGCAATTATTAGCCTTACTATCCCTTTTTCAATAACCATCTCAAACCACCAAATCTCATACATCATCAAAACACATTTCTATAAGTCCATGCACATTTCCAAAGCCCTATACACCCACAAAATACGAGCAGCTACCTCTATATACTTACAGAATTCCCTTACCTGGAATCGCGATGCGTGATTCCACTTCCTTAAGCTGCTTACTCGTACGGTTCGGTTCGCCTTCAACGAACTCTTCGGGACTGCACAAAATCGTATCCCGCATTATATTCGATCCATATTTTGCAACCCTTGCGCTTGCTATATCCAATATAATCTATAGCCTCTATTAAAGCTTATTTGGCCTCGTTTCTTTACTTTACCCATAGCTCGAGTCTATGGACCTTCTTAGGCCTATTAACTTATTCAAAGTCGATATCAAATCGACATAAAGCTCATAGCGTTCATATTTCATGAATTCCCTCACTATGGCATTTATCAAGCATATTCATACTCATTTCCACAATTCCTCCAAACTCAAAATGTAATCTCATTTAACCATTTAAAATCATAAATATTACCCCAATAACAACTTTAGCATGCCATAAATCATAGGCTCATTCAATCCCATATAACCTCACATTATACCCATTTTAGATTTCTAGGTCACACCAATTCCACTACATTCCTAGGTAGTTTATCCATCAATACTCATATCAATCAACTCCAAAATCAATTAAATAGCTAATGCATTTGGATTTGAGTGTTAGAATCTTACCAATATGATTTCTCTTCTTGCTCCAAATGGTAATGCCCTTAACTCCTTCAATTCCAAAGATGGGAAGATGCCCTCTCACTATGTTGTTCTTCTCTTTGATAGGAACAACTTTGCCTCTAATGATCTCTCTCCAAATCTCACTGAAAATGGCTGATTTTAGAGAGGAAAAGTTAGGTTTTTTGGGTTGAAAATGGGAGGTTAATATGTTTTTCCGAGATTTCCAGATTTTCAGCTCTCCTTATATAGAAATGGCTTGGGGAGATCGATCTGGTCCAAGAGGAGATCGATCTGGTCCCTTAAAATCGCTCTTTTTCACGGCATTTTTATGCCTGAGATCGATCTATCGAAGCATGAGATCGATCTGTCTAGGCATGAGATCGATCTGTCGAAGCATGAGATCGATCTGCTCCCAAACAGAGAGCTAAGGAGATCGATCTGGGTGCTTGGGGATCGATCTTTCCACTACAGAATGCTTGGGAGATCGATCTGACTCCATTGGAGATTGATCTGCTCTATTCTTTCGCCCAAATAAGAGCATTCTGGCTCTTCCAGATCGATCTCTCATCCTATGAGATCGATCTGGGCCTCACGTTTTCCAGATTTCCTGCAGTTTCCTTGCTGCAACTCATACCAACACATCCTTAATCTATTGCCATGGCCATTTTCTCATCCATCCACCTTTATAACTTGAAAATGGCATCCATTCATACCTTATGCACATTGAAACTTGTGTGCATTCATTGTATGTTCAAAGGTATGCTACATAAAACCAAATGGAAGCATAACTCCATTCCATTTTACCACACTACTCATCTTGAGTCTCAATCACATCCATCACTTGCTAGAACTCATTTCTTCGTATTCATACTCAATGAAACTTGTATGTACGTTACAATTTATATTACACATACATACATTGAATCCATGGACTTACATCAATCATACTTTACATTACAAGTCCATTCATATTATTTGATCCAATTACACAAATTACCCTTATACATATACGGGGTCTTACATTCTCCCCTCCTTCAAGGAATTTGGTCCTCCAAATTAGAACCAAGTCACTCTTCAAACAGTTGGGGGTACTTCTCCCGTATCAAGTTCTCCAATTCCCACGTGGCCTCTTCCGCCGTGTGGTGTTGCCAAAGCACTTTCACCAAGGGAATTATCTTATTCCGCAACACTTTCTCTTTCCTGTCCAATATCCGAATCGGCTTCTCAACATACGTCATACTCTCATAGAGCTCCAACGGCTCATATCTTATCACGTGTGCCGGGTCCGGGTGATACTTTCGAAGCATCGAGACGTGGAAGACGTTGTGGACATTTGCCAAGTCCGGTGGTAATGCCAACCTATACGCCTTATCTCCCACTCTCTCCAAAATCTCGAAGGGTCCGATATATCTAGGGCTCAGCTTGCCCTTCTTACCAAATCTCATAATACCCTTCGATGGTGATACCCTCAGAAACACCGACTCACCCTCATCAAACTCCAGTGGTCTTCGTCTCTTGTCAACATAACTCTTTTGCCGGCTCTGAGCTATCCGTAATCTCTCACATATCAACTGGACGTCCTCAGATGCCTGTTGTACTAAGTTCAGAGCAAAAATCTATCTGTCACCAACCTCTTCCCATCCAATAGGGGAACGGCATCTACGCCCGTATAATGCCTCATAGGGTGCCAACCCGATACTAGCATGATAGCTATTATTATAAGCGAACTCGGCTAACTGTAGGTGGTCATCCCAGGAGCCTCTAAAATCCAGCACACACGCTCTCAACATATCCTCGAGGGTCTGTATAGTCCTCTCTGACTGCCCATCTGTCTGAGGATGAAAAGCGGTGCTAAAACTCAGTCGGGTCCCCAGCGCTTCCTGAAAATGTTCCCAGAAATGGGAAGTGAAGCTGGCATCCCTATCAGAAACAATGTTCACTGGTACACCATGTAGCCGTACTACCTCTCGAATATACAGGTTCGCCAACTGACTCAGCGTATCGGTAGCTCTCATAGCCAAGAAATGGGCGAACTTAGTCAACCGGTCCACAATAACCCATATGGCATCATGACCTCTACGGGTCCTCGGCAACCCCATCACAAAATCCATGGTGACATCTCCCACTTCCATGTCGGTATCAGTAGAGGCTGCAATAATCCTGCAGGCTTCTGATGCTCTACCTTCACTTGCTGACAAACGAGACACTTAGCGACATATTTAGCAATGTCTCTCTTCATTCCAGACCACCAATAAACCTTCCGAAGGTTTTGATACATCTTGGTACTTCCCGGATGTATCGTATACTTCGATGAGTGAGCCTCTGATAAAATCATTCTCCTGATCTCAGGATCCCTGGGAACGCATACTCTGCCTCGGAACCTCAATAAGCCATCAGCACTCTGCTCAAAATCAATACCCACACCTATCTGTATCTGCCTCAGCCAATCGATGCACCGTCGATCACTCTGCTGGGCTTGTCGAATACGGCCAATCAACTCTGGCTCTAGTCTCAAACTAGCCATGATCTCAAGTCTCTCAGATTCAGGTGGGGTTACATCCAAACTGAGGTTCGCAAAGTGTTCTAACAATTCATGTTCCCGTACCATCATATAAGATACCAACCCAAGGTTCTTTCTACTCAAAGCATCGGCAACTACATTTGCCTTACCCGGGTGGTACATGATTTTACAATCATAGTATTTCAGGAGTTCGAGCCATCTCCTCTGTCTCATATTCAGCTCTTTCTGCGAGAACAGGTACTTAAGGCTCTTATGATCTGTGAACACCTGAAATTTCTCACCATAGAGATAGTGGCGCCATATTTTCAATGCAAATACTACAGCCGCCAACTCCAAATCATGCATCGGGTAGTTCCTCTCATGATCTTTCAACTGTCTAAATCCATAGGCAACTACCTTCCCATCCTGCATAAGCACACAGCCTAGTCCCTAGTGTGATGCATCCGTATACACCGAGAATCCTCCTGAGCTGGTAGGAATGGTGAGAACTGGAGCAGTCGTCAATCGACGCTTAAGCTCCTCAAAAATCCTCTCACATGCCTCATCCCACACAAACTTAACATCTTTTCGCGTGAGGCGTGTCAATGGAGCAGCTAGTCTGGAGAAACCCTCTACAAATCTCCGATAATATCCTGCCAATCCCAAAAAACTCCTGATCTCAGTTACTGTCTTGGGCTGTTCCCACTGTACAGCTGCCTCTATCTTGGATGGATCCACCGATACCCCATCCTTTGACACAACATGCCTCAGAAATTAGATCTGTTCCAACCAGAAGTTACACTTGCTGAGTTTGGCATATAATTCTCTCTCTGAGGGTCTGCAGAACTATCCTCAAGTGTTCCTCATGATCTTCCCTGGACTTGGAATAAACCAAAATGTCATCAATGAACACTATTACAAACTTGTCCAGGTATGGCTTGAATATATCATTCATCAATGCCATAAATGTTGCAGGAGCATTCGTCAATCCGAATGGCATCACCAAAAACTCATAGTGGCCATAACGGGTACAAAATGCTGTCTTGGGTACATCTCCACTCCTGATTCTCAACTGATGATACCCTGACCGCAGATCTATCTTAGAAAATACTTCGGCTACCTGGAGCTGATCCAACAAATCATCGATTCTTGGAAGGGGGTACTTGTTCTTAATGGTGGCCTTATTCAACAACCGGTAATCTATACACAGTCGGAGGCTTCCATCCTTCTTCCTTACAAATAGAACCGGTGCTCCCCAAGGTGAGACACTCGGTCTAATAAACCCCTTCTCCAACAACTCTTGCAACTGTTTCTTCAGCTCTTCCAATTCTATCGGAGCCATTCTATAGGGTGGTTTCGATATCGACTCTGTACCAGGCACTAGCTCAATACAAAATTCCATTTCCCTTTCAGGTGGTAGTCCTGGTAATTCGTCCGGAAAGACATCAGGGTAATCCGTAATTACGGGTATGTCCCTCAATTCTGGGTGTGCCTCATCTATATCGACCACGTATGCAATGAACCCTTCACATTATCCTCTCCATCGTTAGTAACATAAACCATCACTCCACATTCAACATTTATCATAAACAATAAATTTATCTCTCAAGCAATATGAATTTAAAATCATACTCCTTTTATTTACAACAAACATGCTAGTTTCATATCATTTCTTTTCATCAAAGTTTACAATAAGATTGTCTAATCCTGAAAACCTCAATGTTTTGGCATGACAATCCATCACAACACGATTGGTAGCCAACCAATCCATTCCCAAAATTACATCAAAATCATTCATATTCAATAAAATCAGATTGGCTATCATTTCCTTCCCCTCTATCTTTATCTTACAATCTCTACATACATGCTCAGTCAATTGACTATCATTCATGGGTGTGGAAATCATTAACATTTTATCCAACAATGTTGGTTTCACATTCTTCAATAATTCATGTGCAAAGGAAGGTGATATGAAAGAATGCGTGGCACCAGGATCAAATAAGACCAATGCCTCTAAATCAAAGATTCGGATGGTACCTTTAATCACATCCGTCGAAGCATCTGCGGTGTCCTGATCCAGTGCATGTACTCTTCCTCTGCTCACACCCGCAGCCTGTTTTCCTTTTTCCTCAGCTATAGCCCTCCTTCTCGGGGCTGCTGTCTCAACTGGAGCTCCCTCAGGCTCCTTGCCCTTCTGTGGGGCAACCTCAATCATCTCAGTGCATTACCTCGATATATGTCCTGGCCTCCCACACCTAAAACACGAAACAGGGGGCGCCTGACATGGCCTAGTCCCATGGTATCTCCCACATCTCCTACACTGATCCGTGGTAGGTCGTGGTCCTCCAATAGTCATACCCCTCGGCGCAGTCAAGGCTGGGTATACGAGAGGTCTAGCAGCTCTCTCCCGCACCTCCTCAATCTTTGGCCTCTTCTCGAAAAATCTTTGGCCATCTCTCTTGGCCACTCTTCCAAACCCGGATCTCTTCCGGTCTTTATCCTTTCTAACACTGATTCTCCCAAGCTCGGAGGCATTTCGCTCAAAGTCTTGCTCACACAACTGAGCCTTATGTACAGCCTCCTCATAAGTCACAATGTCGAAGGGAGCTAGCTTAGTTCGGATGGCCAATCTCAATCCATCCATGAACTTCTGTATCTTTCGGGTCTCACTACCCATCGTGTCAGGGTCATATCTCCCCAATGACATAAACTTGGACTCATACTCGTCCACAGTACGGTTCCCCTGAACCAAATTCATAAATTCTATCCGCAATTTCCTCTGTGCGGTAGCTGAAATATACTGTCTCCTGAAGGCCTCTAGAAATATCTCCCACGAGATCTCAGAGTGTCTGGCCCTCAAAATAACCTCGGTGGACCTCCACCAATGCTCGGCCTCGCCTTTCAATATAAACACGGCAAAGGCTACCTTTTTAGCTGAAGTGCATCGGAAAAACCTATATAGTTTCTCCATCTCATACACCCAATCCTCCGTAATCACTGGGTCCTTCACCCCTCTAAACACTGGGGATTTCAGCGCTTGAAACTCTCGCAACCTGCTCAAGTCGCAGTCATAACCCAAATCACTACCGCTCTGCTGTGGAGCGATAGGAGAAGCTATATCCTGGGCTGGAGGTGGTGTAACTGTAGCTGTCTCAGCAGCATGAGGTCTCTCCGCCTCTGCAGCTGCCTGTTCAGTAGTAGGCTGTGCTGCGGGACCTCGTCTATCACCGGCACCCAATGCCTACGTGACTATCTCCACCAAACTCTCAATACTCCACTCTAACCTAGCGAAGCGAACCTCAGTATCATCTGCTCTCTCAGCAGGGTTCTGTGGAGCCTGCTCAGTCTATGGCCCCGCACGGCTCTCAGGCCTACCTCTACGGCCTCTAGCACGTGCTCTCACCCCTCTACCTTGGCGTGTAATCGGCATAGTGCCTAACTTCCTGTATTATAATAATTTATTAAGCTCAATCCATCACGGTATACACAGTTATATCTAAACAAAAGCACAATACTATGGGGATGTACTTTCCTACGTTTTATTAATGACTTACATCAGGCCAACACAGCTCTGATACAAATCTCTGTCACGACCCAATTCCATTCCCTTTAACCGAAAATCACTGAAAATTTTTCAAGTTTTACCGTTACCTTACCCGGTCGTGAACTAAACTCACCACACACTGTTGGGTTGTGAGCCAAAAATAAACACCACATCTCATTCATTCTCAATTAATTAAAACGATGGCATACATGTGCATTTAATCGTGTACTTATACGAATACATGTTTTACTGACATCTACATCCCCCATAATTACTACTCAAAAGAATACTGTGCTTTTACATTGTTTAGATACAAAAGAATTACTGTGTATATACCTCTTAGCGATGGAGATGCAGCGGAGTCCAAAATAATACGCCTCAGTCCTCACTAGGCTACTATGCACGCTCTGTAGGGGGAAAATAGAGTGGGATGAGCAACCACACGCTCAGTAAGGCAATAATGCAAGCATGGTAGATAACTACTCTATCTACATGCTGATAGTGTTATGCATAAATCATTTATGGTAGGAGCATGAGGAATAAAACTATCCCATATGAGTATACATATATATCATGTATCAAAGTCATGGAAAATTGGCATATAAAACATGGTAAAACATCATGTATAAATCATCTCATGCTCGATCTCATTTCAATTCATAAAAAGGGCAATTCATTAAGAAACCTCCTTTTTAAACCCACGTCATAAAACTCTTTCTCATCACATACAATCACATCACATCAATTCACAATCACAACCTCATTTTCATTTCACAATTCAAATCCACAAGGCTCGACCCGTCCTTCGAGTCTACCTTAAACAATCACAATCACACTTAGAGATTTAAAATCATGTGGTAGTTAGTAAATCAAGCAAGGAGACAGGTTACTATATCTCAAGTGACTACGTTGGCCAATAGTCACATATCATCCCAGACCACACGGATTCCGATGTGCGAGGTATCATGCTGGCACGAAGGTGGGTTAGTTCTCCGCCAGACTTTCTCAAATCAAGTAACCACCACGCGGTACATCGTACTCCATGTGATATACACGGTACATCGTACTCCGCGGACCCATAACATGGTTGGGGGTGCCTGCCATAGGTCTTATCTACCCCATACCAAGTGTAACCTTTATAGTCTCAAGAGCGCGTGGGAGTAACCTCAATACCAGGTCCTAGCCCCTCATGGCCTTGCTCGCCCCTGTTGGGTTCCCTGATTCAGGTCCTAGCCCCTCACCTTCACCCCACCTAAGAGGTCTGTCAGGCCTGTTGGGTTCCCTGGATGGATTATGTCAGGTCCTAGCCCCTCACCCTCACCCCACCTAAGAGGTCTGTCAGGCCTATTGGGTTCCCTGAGTTAATCCGTATCTCTCACCACGGCCTCATACATACCACAGTGTGAAAACCAGCGTGAGCTACGCTCTAGCGCGAATTCATGCATCAAAACCAATCACTTCGTACGAGCAACGCTCTGGTACGACATTTATGCATAAAATATGAAGAAACCATGTACGAGCATAGCTCCAGTACAGTTATATGCATAAGAAAAACCACTCAAATCCACGTACGAGCGTAAGCTCCAGTACGGTTTATAAACATCATCACAATTCAAATTCAAAGTGAGAGCTAAGCTCAAGCACGTTTCACACAAGTGAAAACATAGAAATCCAGCGCGAGCAAGGCTCTAACGCGAATTATATCACATACATGCGATAGGCGGCTCACATGCATTCAAAACATCTCATAATATGCTTAGTGCCTCATATGGGCTATTTCACAACATCATACAAGTACTAGCCAGCCTATCCTTTTATTTGCTCAAATCAAAGCATTGTGTTTTGTAAAAGCATTCAAAACACATGATTTATGCAATTATTAGCCTTACTATCCCTTTTTCAATAACCATCTCAAACCACCAAATCTCATACATCATCAAAACACATTTCTATAAGTCCATGCACATTTCCAAAGCCCTATACACCCATAAAATACGAGCAGCTACCTCTATATACTTACAGAATTTCCTTACCTGGAATCGCGATGCGTGATTCCACTTCCTTAAGCTGCTTACTCGTACGGTTCGGTTCGCCTTCAATGAACTCTTCGGGACTGCACAAAATCGTATCCCGCATTATATTTGATCCATATTTTGCAACCCTTGCGCTTGCTATATCCAATATAATCTATAGCCTCTATTAAAGCTTATTTGGCCTCGTTTCTTTACTTTACCCATAGCTCGAGTCTATGGACCTTCTTAGGCCTATTAACTTATTCAAAGTCGATATCAAATCGACATAAAGCTCATAGCGTTCATATTTCATGAATTCCCTCACTATGGCATTTATCAAGCATATTCATACTCATTTCCACAATTCCTCCAAACTCACAATGTAATCTCATTTAACCATTTAAAATCATAAATATTACCCCAATAACAACTTTAGCATGCCATAAATCATAGGCTCATTCAATCCCACATATCCTCACATTATACCCATTTTAGATTTCTAGGTCACACCAATTCCACTACATTCCTAGGTAGTTTATCCATCAATACTCATATCAATCAACTCCAAAATCAATTAAATAGCTAATGCATTTGGATTTGAGTGTTAGAATCTTACCACTATGATTTCTCTTCTTGCTCCAAATGGTAATGCCCTTAACTCCTTCAATTCCAAAGATGGGAAGATGCCCTCTCACTATGTTGTTCTTCTCTTTGATAGGAACAACTTTGCCTCTAATGATCTCTCTCCAAATCTCACTGAAAATGGCTGATTTTAGAGAGGAAAAGTTAGGTTTTTTGGGTTGAAAATGGGAGGTTAATATGTTTTTCTGAGATTTCCAGATTTTCAGCTCCCCTTATATAGAAATGGCTTGGGGAGATCGATCTGGTCCAAGAGGAGATCGATCTGGTCCCTTAAAATCCCTCTTTTTCACGGCATTTTTAAGCCTGAGATCGATCTGTCGAAGCATGAGATCGATCTGTCTAGGCATGAGATCGATCTGTCGAAGCATGAGATCGATCTGCTCCCAAATAGAGAGCTAAGGAGATCGATCTGGGTGCTTGGGGATCGATCTTTCCACTACAGAATGCTTGGGAGATCGATCTGACTCCATTGGAGATCGATCTGCTCTATTCTTTCGCCCAAATAAGAGCATTCTGGCTCTTCCAGATCGATCTCTCATCCTATGAGATCGATCTGGGCCTCACATTTTCCAGATTTCCTGCAGTTTCCTTGCTGCAACTCATACCTACACATCCTTAATCTATTGCCATGGCCATTTTCTCATCCATCCACCTTTATAACTTGAAAATGGCATCCATTCATACCTTATGCACATTGAAACTTGTGTGCATTCATTGTATTTTCAAAGGTATGCTACATAAAACCAAATGGAAGCATAACTCCGTTCCATTTTACCACACTACTCATCTTGAGTCTCAATCACATCCATCACTTGCTAGAACTCATTTCTTCGTATTCATACTCAATGAAACTTGTATGTACGTTACAATTTATATTACACATACATACATTGAATCCATGGACTTACATCAATCATACTTTACATTATAAGTCCATTCATATTATTTGATCCAATTACACACATAACCCTTATACATATACGGGGTCTTACAGCTCTGGTCATCGGTAACACATAATCTACTTCTAAACCTCAGAGGTCCATCTAAACTTATCTCAAAGTTCGTCATTGTGCCTTTTTGCATCTGACTACTCACATCCATGCAATACGGATCCGTCTGCTGAGCCTATCGGATCCTCTCCAACATTTCCGACTCCAAGCGTAGACTACCAATCACACAGTCTATATTCAGGTCAGAAGGCACGACTCCCAAACTGAGGCTAGCAAATTACTCTAGCAACTCATGTTCCCTGACCATCATGTACGATACCATCCAAAGTCTCTTCCTGCTCAAAGCATCAGCTACAACGTTAGCCTTACCCGGATGATAAAATATCTCACCATTGATACACCCTAAAGATATTATCCGCAAGTGCACGGGTCGTACAAGTAATAAAGGGATTTGAGTCCCGAGTTATCGTCCCACAGAGAAGTTGACTAGCCTAATTAAGTACCGGTTAATCTTACCCTAAGTATATCCTAGCAAATTATGAAATTAACTAAGGCTAATTAAAACTACTGAAAACAATAAACATTAAAATAAAGAAAATAAAACTAAACTAAGATTTGCTTACTGAACTCTGAGCAATTAAAGAAAATACCTACAAAAGAAAATTAAAACAATTAAAATTAATTAAGGTAATTAAAATAAAATGCAAATATGAAAATAAAGAAATAAAATTAAACTAAACTAAAATTTAAACAAACTTTAAAAAAATAAAAATGCATGTAAGTAAACTAATTAAAATGCAAATTAAACTAAACTAAAATTCAATGAAAATAAAGACTAAATTAAAAATGCTTGAATCAAATTCTAAATGCAACTAAACTAAATTAAAGTCCTAAAACATATAATATAAAATTAACTATTAACTAAGACTTAAAACTAAAGATTAAATTAACAACTTAAAACATTAAATTTAGCCATCAATTAACCACTATCCTAACTAACACTAATGAAAACAATCAAAATGCAATCAACATTAATTTAAACCAAGGAAAGGTGGCCAAACAAGGCCTTAACAAATTGCAAAGCCAAGTAGTCGATACACTATCACTATTCATTTATCTTCTTCCAATTTGCATTTCCAGGCATGCTCAGTTATGTCCTCTGCTCAGGTCCTTCATACATGCTCTCGTTCTGCTTGCTGAAGCGCACGTCTAGGCCTGCTGTCTGTTGCATCCAGTCTGTCCACTAGTGCTCGGTTCTGCTGCACGGGGCTGTTGTGCTCGACCTGCCCAGCTAGCAGGAAATGTCGTCCTCCACGAAATGGTCCTGTATTCTCGATCTGTCCAGGTGCTCTCGGTGTGCTCTGTCCTGCACTGCTGCAAGTGCTGCTCGGGCTGTTGTTCCTTCCCTGCTAACTTCTGATGTACCACATCCAATCCTTACCTCACGTACAACGACAAGCTACCCAACTTTCTCCTTCATGCAGCAGCCAAATTGTGAGATCTAAGAATTTTAGATATATTTTAATGATGTAATAAGAACTTGAAGTGTAATTTATTGAGCTAAGTGAATTGTGAAAATTATATTTGGAGATTTATGTGTAAGTGTTTAACATAAGTGTGAAACTAAGAGGTCAGATCGATCTTGGGGAAGGAGAGATCGATCTGGTGGGTTAAAAATGACAAGAAAGGAGGAATTTAAGGAGCAGATCGATCTCCAATGGAAGAGGATCGATCTCCTTATGATTCTGTTTGAGAGAAGATCGATCTCATGAGAAAGGGATCGATCTCTAAATGTTTCTGTTTAGGAGAAGATCGATCTCCTCAAGGAGCAGATCGATCTCATAAAGCCAAAAAGAGATCGATCTCACCCCTCGACAGATCGATCTCCTAGGCATAAAATTGCCCCAAATCGTCCCCAAATTCAAATGCAGATCGATCTCATCAAGAGCCAGATCGATCTCCTACCTTCAGTCTATATAAGGAACCCCTGTTTTCTCCTGTAATTTCATTTTCTCTCTCTTCCAAACCCCATTTTCACCGAGCCCTAGCTTTCTCACTCATCCAAAGCACCCATTTCCGTCCAAATCAGAGGCTGTGGCAAGAAGGAAAGTTGTTCCTCATCAAAGGGAGAACAACATACTTGGAAATCGTAAGACGGATTGAATCGAGGCAAGAGATAAGCTCTCCACAAGTTATGGGTAATTTCTAAACCTCGATCTTGATATTTGAGATGATTTTGGTAATGATAGTTGTTGGCATTATGTTGAAGTGGTTGGAAAATTATTAAGGATTGATGAAATTACAACGTAGTTGGAGTGATGTTGATATTTAGCAATTTTAGTAATTTTGGGAATTTTGAGCTATAAATGGGCATTTAGACAATGTGGTGAATTAGCATAGATAATTTGGCATGAGAAATGTAGGACGTTGAGATGTTGTGAATGAGATTGTAGTTTGGGGTAGAGTTACGAGAATCAAGAGATTTGAGGTGTTTGAGCAATTATGCTAGATTTTGAGAATTTAGGTTACAGTGATGATGAATATTGATGTTTTAACATCGTTTGGACAGCTCGGGAGTTCCAGAGTGAAATGCGAGACTAGTCTGTGACAAGGGGGAAACAATTGCACTATACGAGGTGCAAAGAGGTAAGGGAAACTAAATCAATTATGTATGTGATTTTGAACTATTATAGCATGATTTGTGAGTTATAAAACAAGCATGTTTGATGTGTTGTGTTTTGATGAGAATGCACACGATTTTTATAGCCGGTTGGAGCCCAATGTTTTTATGAGTTTATAATTGGGCTCTACGTTAAGGCAATATCGAGATTTGAGAAATGTGTGCGTGCTTTGCCGGTTGGAACTCGGTTTTAATATGTTTTGTATTGAGTACAAAACGATTTTCAAATGAGTTTTATGAGAGAAAAACCACTATGAGTTCTACGTGAAGGCAAACCAGTTTTATGTGATAAAGACTTAGGTGTGTGATTTTGAGTACACATCGGGCATTGCTCTGGTAGCATGTAAGCCCGTTTCTTCTCCGTTCTGGTAACGTGAGAAACCTCATTCTGTGGCTATGCCACGTATATTTGGTAGCCGTTGCCACGTGAGAACCCTAATTGGTGGCCGTTGCCACGTGAGAAACCCCATTCTGTGGCTATGCCACGTATATTTGGTGGCCGTTGCCACGTGAAACCCTATTCTGTGGCCATTGCCACGTGAGAAACCCCATTCTGTGGCTATGCCACGTATATTTGGTGGCCGTTGCCACGTGAGAACCCTAATTGGTGGCCGTTGCCAAATGAGAAACCCCATTCTGTGGCTATGCCACATATATTTGGTGGCTGTTGCCACGTGAAACCCTATTTTGTGGCCGTTGCCACGTGAGAAACCCCATTCCGTGGCTATGCCACGTACATTTGGTGGCCGTTGCCACGTGAGAACCCTAATTGGTGGCCGTTGCCACGTGAGAAACCCTATCCTGTGGCTGTGCCACGTGTGAATTTAAATCAGTGGCTATGCCACGTGTGTTTAGTGGCTGTGCCACGTTCTTTATTAGTACAGTGATTTTATCACGTTTATTGAGATAGCGATTATCGCATTATTTTTACATGCTTGATTATTGCTCTAGACTGAGCCTTTTTACTTTATGTTTTCACATGATTTGAGATATGAGAATGTCGTTTTGAGTACTTTCATGCTATGGTTTTCAAATGAGTATAATGAGTTTCACATACAAATAAATATTTTATGATGTGCATTATGGTTTATATAACGAGTCCCTTACCCCCCCCCCTTACTGAGCGATTTAGAAGCTCACCCTGTTTTCCTTTCCCCCCCAAATTTCTTCAAGTGAAAAGGGTTTCCCTGCAACGTACGGAGTAGTGGCTAGTGGAGGAATTGAGCCCCAGGCCATATATTGTATTTTGAGGTATCTTTTTTCTTTTCATGTACCCAGACAATTATTGTAGTTACAGACACTTGATGTATAACATTGTATGGGATGTATTAGGATTAATTAACTTGAGATCAAGTCATATATATGATATAATATATACTATTTAATGACGAGATCCTAAGGTATGATAAATATGATGATGTATGACACTACACAGGAATGCACCCTTAATTGTGATTTGATGAGTAAAAAGTTTTTAAATTTTCCCTATTTTCGCGTTTTCGGGGCGTGACACAAATACTGGTGTTCCTGCAGCAAAATGGAGCACACCAGGTATGGTTCAGCAAATGGAAGCAGTGCTAATCCATCAGCTACGCCACTCTCCCGACCATGCATTGTATCACCTTTCCTGTAGTGAACATGAACTAGCTAGCTAATCAACACAGTAAAAAAAAATAAAACAAAACAGATTAAAACTAACAACAGATCAAAGCAGGAAATGCAAAAACAATATAAGAAAACTCTACTCTACTAAATAAACTAAGACTTCCCATGGGCAAAATACAAGCACTGAAAACGCATCTATAAACAAGGAGCTGGACGCAGTAAGAACAATACATCCCGCACCGCTCTTGAATAAATGAAGCTCATGAACAGTGCCATATCAACATAACAGGGCAAAATAGAGGATGTTATTGTCTTTCCTGTCTTCCTTCCTGTAAAGTCCTACAATAATAAAATAGCTTGAAACAGAAACACGAAACAACAAAGCAAATTATTTATACTGAGAAACAGAGAAATATGTAGACCAGAAAACAAAATAAAATCATACAAAAAAGGTAATAAGTAATACAGACCAGGACTTTGATTTTAAATCGAAACTAGAAGAAACTTGAGCATAAAATTAACAAACAGCAGTAAGATAGTAAGCTAATGACAGAACCGAAATCTTAATAAAGTTGCACAGTTAAATAGTTGAAGAAATGGCCACTGTCACCGGCATCTCCTTCCCCTCTTTACTGTCCAACAATCGGTGAAGAGAAAAAAATAGACAAGTTCATTTGCAAACCGTGAACAATGGAAGTGAAAATGCAATCTTTTCAAAAAGAAAATGGGAATACATGAACTGTAAAATTGTTTGATAAAAAAAAACTATTCGAAAATTGCCAAGAAAGCTTTTTAAAATTAACCTAAAAACTATTCTACCCTAATTTGCCTCTATTCTAACCTAGGCTACCCCTTTTCAATTGCTATCTTTTTCTATTTATACACACACTTATGGGTACAATTGTAACTTTTCCATCCTAGATGAGTTGGCATTGTTTGGCCACTTGTCTTCACACCATTGGCTCCTTGAAAAATAATATTTCCATGTCATTTGTCTTTTTGTCCAATTGGATGTGCTAGGCTCGTGTTGTCCGCGTGGTCCAATCTCGATTTTAGTCCAATTTCGGTCCATTTTCTACCGAAATATTCAAAATTCATCCGGATTTAATTTATCTACAAACATGCGAATTTTAATTAAATAAAGGGAATAATTAACAAAATAAATTGGAGATTTAAATAATTAATTAGAAAATTAAGCACAAATAATTCTAAAAATATAGAATTATCACACCCCCAAACTTGAGCTTTTGCTTGTCCTCAAGCAAAACAAAATAATTGTAGGAATGACATGTACAAAACACAATAATTTTCCCAATATTATCCTCAAAGAAAAAGTACAGACTATGATCTCAAATACTCACAATTACAACTCCAACATTCAAAATTATTCAATCATAAGTGCTAACCCAAATTGGATTCCTAGTGCGTGTGTGCAAAATGTCAAAGTCACTTCACAGTACATTATTTGGATTAGATTATGCAAACACAATAAATGCAAAGTCAATGACATGTGATCATTCCCATAAGTTTGCTTTTCACTTCTCTCTCCACTAATGTAGTCACACTTAATTAAAGATCAATAGGACTTCATTAAGCTTATAATGTAAGGCTGGGGCTAAGGTATGATAAAGTCGATTTAGGTTTAATTACCCTTTAACATGCATTACTTCTAAGATCTTTAATGTAAGAGCTCAAATTATTTCTCCCAAACTTATTTCTTTTGCTAAACATTTTATTCTATTTTTGTATTTTTCATCTTTCTTCTTTTCTTTTTCTTTTTTTTTCAATTTTCTTTTTTTTTTTTTGAATTTTCACTATCACCAGATACCCATATGTACAAAGCTCACAATATATCCGATGACTTTCCATGCTTTCGGGGTAAGGGATAGGAAAAGAATATTTAAGCTAAGGAAATTAACGCAGGTGTATTTACAGAGAAAAGCCTATTTGGCTCAGATAGGTGACTAGGGTTAAAATATGTTCAGGGATGGCTAGAAAGGCTCAAACGATCCAAAGATGGCCTAAATCATCTCCTTAATTAAGTGTGATCTAATATTTCGTCTCGAGATTAGATCAAACAAATTCTAGAATATGATGCATAAAATCAACTGAACAAATGCAATCCTAGGTCCACATAAGCTTTCTCTAAATAAATATACAGATTCATGACATGACATGTGCGTGAGATGAGAAAATCATAATCAGAATCAAGATAAATTCAAGAACTCAACTTCATAATTTTCCTATAATCATGCTTCTTAGTCAATCAAAATCATACTTAATCATGGCGTCATATCATCGAAATATGGGAAAACTACATGCTAAGCACTAAATCATCCCAAAATCAAACAGTTTAAGCTCAGTTTTTCCAAAAAATTTTGAAAAAATTTTCAATTTTGCTTAAATTTTTGAAAAATACTCAAGTGATATCCCCTCCCCCAAACTTAAAGTGCACAGTGTCCTCAGTGTACAGATGATATAAGAATTGAAGTTCAGGAACAAAGTAATCCCCTTTCTGATGATGATGAACAATTGAAGATTTTATTGAAAGCGTAAAACTAAAAAATAAACCTGCAAAATAAACAAAAAAAAAAGAAACAACAGAAAAGAAAAAGAAAAAGAACTATATACAATGTGAAAAGAAAAACACAACCACTTCAAATGCAGCTGAAGAAAACAACACTCAGCAGCAGGGCGAAGAGTAGGAGGATCAACCAGAGTGGTGATAAAATGTCGACAGTTAACTCCTCCTTAGCTCTAACTACTTCCCTCCTTCTTTGAGATTTCTTGTGCTCAAGCCTTATATCCTCAATATTAATCTTAAAACACTCTTGAGAGTCATCAGAGAGCTTCAAAGATTTGAAAACATTAAATTTCACTTCCTGATCTAGGACTCTCATAGTTAACTCCCCCTTCTGTACATCAATTAAGATTCTACCAGTCGCTAGGAAAGGTCTGCCTAGTATAATGGGGACTTCCCTGTCTTCCTCCATATCCAAAACAATAAAATCTGCAGGAAAAATAAATTTGTCCACCTTTACTATCACATCCTCAATGACCCCTTTAGGATATTTAATGGATCAATCAGCTAGTTGAAGGGTCACTGTGGTAGGCTTGACATCCCATATTCCTAATTTTTGGTAGATAGACAGAGGCATCAGATTGATACTGGCTCCTAAATCACACAGGGCTCTACCAAAGAACATATTTCTAATAGTACATGGTATGGTAAAACTCCCGGAATCTTTGAGCTTGGGGGTAATTTCCTCTGGATAATTGCACTACATTCCCCAGTTAAGGCCACCGTCTCATAATCTTCCAATCTTCTCTTCCTCGAGAGGATATCCTTTAAAAACTTCACATAACTTGGCATTTGCTCTAAGGCATCTGTAAAAGGAATGTTGATGTGAAGCTTCTTAAAAACCTCAAGAAATTTAGCAAATTGTTGTTCCATATTTTGATTTTGGAACCTCTGATGAAAAGGTACTGGTGGTTTAACTAGAGGCAATGTAGTGAGAACTTATGTAGAATCAGAGGACGAGGAAGGCAATAAAGAAGAAGAAGGTATAGATGAAGAAGCGCCTAGCTTTATTTCCTTTACAGCCCGATCCTGATGTTCCTTCTCCTTCTGAGCTGCTTCATTAGAACCTATAGGTTTATCAACCATGGGCTGTTCAGGTCCAGACTTAACTTGTGGTTCATCTAGATTTCTGCCACTCCTAAGGGTGATGGATCTAACATGTTCTTTACCCTCCCTTTGCTTAACAGGATTAACTTCAGTGTTACTAAGAAGGGTCCCTTGAGGACATTAGCTAAGAGCACTAGCTATTTGTCCAACCTGAACTTCTAAGTTCTTAATTGAGGCAGCTTGATTTTGCAGGATAGTCGTGAACAATTCCTCAAGCGAGGGCTTCTTCTCAGCTGCTGGTACGTGGTAATGTTGGGGCTGCATAGGTTATGGTGGTGGTGGTGGTGGTTGATGGAAGTGAGGTGGATGATGCTGAAATTGAGGTGGGGATGGATGATGTGGTGGATGGTATGGAAATTGTGGCTGTAGTGGTACCTGAACCGATGGAGCTTGAAAACTAGGGGTCCTACAGATATGGAGTTAGAAGTTTGCCCTTGGTTTTGGCTCCAGGAGAAGTTAGGAAAGTTACTTAGCTTTTGTAGAGGCATTAGAAAACTCACTTGTTAACCCACTTATAAAGGGGGAGAGTTCCCTTGAGTTCTAAATTTGTAAGTAAGGATTAGCTAGAATAAGGTTTGTTTCTTGAACGAGAAAAAGAAATTGATGTAAGGTTCGCTCTTTGAACTAGAAAAAATAGCACTTGCAGAAGTTGCTTCCTCAGCTTTGAAAAGTGAAAGTGTATGTTTACTTCTTAAGCCTATGAAAAGAGAATGGTTAAGGTTATCCTTAAACCATTGGAAAAAGGATGGCTCTCTCCTTGTGCTTGCAAAAGGGAGAAGTTGTAATTCATTTTCTAGTAGTGAATTTGGTGGAAATCCTTTGGAGGAGCTAAGGTAGAGGGCGTAGGTTAAGAGTCGAACCTCTATATGTTAATTATGTATAACTTCTCTTCCCTACATTCTTAATTTACTTGTTGTTTTATTGTTTCATCTATTGCTTGCTTACATATTGCATAAATAGTGTAGGTTGAAAATAAGATAGAAAGGACTTAAGCAAAATGAGTTAGAAACTGATTCACCATCTCTCAGTTTGTACTAAGCCAACATAGTCTTCGAGCATTTTTCTAGTAGTGAATTTTTTATTTCGATTTAACATTTCTCCCAACCCTAAAATAAATACTATCTTTAATGTGTAGACAATTAAGGAAATGAGGAAAGGTTAATAAATCTTTAACTTACCTTTTGAAAAATTTCATTATGGTCTGCAAGATATACAAAAATATATATAAACATTGATTAATTTTTTATATTGGCAAAAATCAATATTCATCATATTTTTGTTAGTTCTCATGATTTCATATATTTGCAACAAAATATTAAACAAGAAAACACCTAGAAACCAATTACAAGAATTTCTTTAATCAAAATTTGCTAAGACATGCAACTAGAACTTTCAAAAATCAAATAACATAAGTTTAACAAATCATACTTTAACACTTAAATCTCGTAATCTATTGTTTCTTCTGAATGTTGATACTTTTCCTCTTCAAGATTCATGAATCACCTCAAGTATGATGGTTTCTAATGATGATCCACACAATAAGTCTACCAAAGCGTTCTTTATAAGAGCAAAATTGTGCTAGCAAGTATTGCTTCTCAAGAAAAATTTGATTAATTTTCTTAGCCTTCTTTTGGATTCAAGAACACTTCTTGAAACTCTGTAGGTGGCAAGAAGAAGAAGTTTTAGGCTTAACTATATTGTGTTTGCAATACAAAGAGAAGAAAAGAGAAAAGAAGAGAAAGAAAACTACAGCGATAAGGGAGAAGTTTTTATCTAAACCTTGAGCTTTCCAATAATGATATTGTGCAATTGTCATATGTTTTCTCTTCCAACATTATCCTTATATAGTAGTATGACAAGTTTCCCTTGTTTTGCCATTAAGGCATGCAGCATTTTCACTATTGCAATTAAGTCATGTTATGAGCAAAATAAAATAAAATAAAATAAAATAAATAATAATATGATGTGTCGTTCAGATAATGCGTCATGTGTCACATTGAAATTGAATACAGATAAAAGCAGACTCTGTATTCAAAATTCTGACCCGGACGATTTTATCCCTAAATGTCTACTGTTAATATAACTGGGCACATACGTCATTAAAGAGTGAATTGTTCCCTATAAATAAGGTCCAGGTATGATTTTTAATTCAATTTTTATTCCACTTTTTGACTAGACTGAAACTCTGTCGAAATCTCATTCTGACTTAAGCATCGGAGTGCTTACGCAGGGAAGGCCCTGCGTTCCTCTGATTGTTCTGGTTTTTGCAGAGCGACGTGGCCAAAGGATCAAAGTACTGATGTCAGCAATTCATCATTGTTGTGCTGTTCAACAATAATTGGCACCGTCTGTGGGAATCGAAAGAAAAACTGGTGACTTTACAATAATGGTACGGACACGTTCGACAGCAATCAGAAATGAAGAAAGTGAAGACATGGCAAGCTCTCCACTGGACCGTGGAGAAGAGGTTCGGGAGGAGAGTCTCATGATGACTATCCCTGTTGCAGAATTCGAGGCCATGAGAAAACAGGGAGAGGAGACCGCCCAAGCCTTACTCGTGATGGTCGACCTGTTCAGAGGTGCCTTCCCGCAGGTAAATCTTCCTCCGGCTGTCCAAAACTTGGCGGAGCAAAGAACACAGAGAAGGAGTGCTTCGGGGACTGGTGAGATTGGGTGTGAGACTGCGGAGAGTTTAAGGCATTAGGGTGCTGAAATCCCTACGCAAATGGCTGCGAAAGATCTGTTACGCGAGGTTGCGGGTGGCCTTATCCATGAGGCCGCAGAGGACCAAAGGTACCAAGGTGCGCAGGGCAATTTACGCCAGGGTGCGAGAGACTCTATCAGCGAGGGTGCGCGAGAGTCAATTATGGAGTTAGTGCGCCAGGGTGCACGAGAAGTCTGTCGCCAGGGTGCACCGGAGGACTACTGCCAGGGTGCGCGAGAGTCCATTAAGGAATTAGTGCGCCAGAAGTCTGCCTCCAGGGTGCGCGAGACTCAGTCCGTGAGGATGCGAGAGACTCCTACCGCCAGTGTGCGCGAGATTCAATGGAGGAATTAGTGTGCTAGGGTGCTCCAAAAGTCTACCCCAAGGGTACGCGGGGGTCAATGGAGGAATTAGTGCGCTAGGGTACGCCAGAAGTCTGTCGCCAGGGTGCGCGAGACTCAGTTTGTGTGGATGCGAGAGACACCTACCGCCAGTATGCGCGAGAGTCTGTTGAGGAATTAGTGCGCCAGAGAGCACGAGATATTGGCCGCCAGGGTGCGCGAGGGTCGAGTGATAATGTGATGTGCCAGGGTGCACGATGGTCTTTTCGCGATGGTCCGCAAGACTATTTCAATGAGCGTGCAGGAGAAATGGGTTGCCAGGGTACGCAGGACCCTACACGCGAACATCTGAGGCACCGTAACATGGAAAACTCCTCACGCGAAACTGCAGAAGGTTTGAGACATCCAGGTGCGAGAGGCGCTGCACAGGAGATTGTTAGGGGCCTTCGACGTCCAAATGTTGGAGATCCTAAAAGTCCAACGGAGATAAACGCTAGACCTATGGACGATATAGGAGGTACTGGGATGACGAGATCTCATATGGAAAGGAGAGACTTAGAGGTAGATCCAACATGGAACCCCCTACTGAAATGGGAAATTTTCCATCCCGAACTGAGAGAAACGAAACTCCTAATCTATACAGCAAGGGGAAAGAGACTGTTGATTGTGATCAAGCTGATTCGTGTAATACTGCAAAGATCCAAGATCAGCCTACACCCGCGACACAAGATGCTATGGACATGAAAAGAATGGTTGAACAAATCTTAAAAGAGAAAAAGTTAGTTCCGACTGAAGAGGCCCAAAGACGAAGAATCCCATTCAGGGCAGCGATCATGGGGAAACCACTACCTCCAAAGTTTAAAATGCCGTAAATAACAGCATATGCCGGAAAGGCTAACCCTTCTGATCATGTCGAAAGCTATGAGTCATTAATGCTACTACATGGATGGGAGGACGAGATTATGTGTAGGGCATTCTCTCTAACCTTGATAGGCCACGCACTGAAGTGGTTCAACAACTTGCCAGAAGGGTCTATTTCTTCCTTCAATCAGCTGAGAAGCGAATTCTTGAAAGCCTTTGGGTTAAATAACCAGAAAAGGAAGGAAGCCACTTATCTGCTCACCCTAAGGCAAGGAAGAAAATAATCGTTAAGAGCTATGTAGATCGATTTCGAGATGCTACTCTTGAGGTACGTGACCTACAAGTGGGGATAGCGGTGACAACCATGTTACAGGGGACAAGGTCTGAAAAACTCCAAGAATCATTATCTTTAGATCAGCCAACGACAGTCTCAGACTTATTCTCCAGAGCAAACAAGTACATCACCTAAGAGGAGGTGATGAAAACGATTCTGACAAGGGACTCCAAGGAAGGAAAGAAGCGGGAAAGAGAGACTGATGAGAAGAATATGGAGAGATCAAACAAATCCGACAAAGCCCCAAAGTTGAAGTATGCGAACTACACACTGCTAACTGAACCGCGTGCTTCGATCCTAGCAGCGATCGAGAGAACTGGGATGCTTCAATTCCCTAGGAGAGGTGAGGGAAACCTGGGGCGAGACCTCAGATCCTATTGTAGTTTCCACTCTACTTTTGGTCATTCGACGGAGAAGTGTCACGATCTGATGAATCAACTTGAGAAATTAGCCAGAGAAGGGCTGTTAGACCGTTATACACAGAGGAACGAGAGGAATTAGTATCCTGTGCATGGTCGAGGAGACAATAGACCACGAGATAGACGCAATGATAACAGAGCAAACAAAGGAAGGAATGAAGAAATAGGAAATGAGGCAAGGCAGGGGGAACGTAGAAATCAGCAGATTGATAATGAGCCTACAGGAGCTATAATTAATGTCATCTCTGGTGGAGAATACATAGCTGGTACCTCATCCACCTCACGGAAGACTTATGCTAGGCAGGCATACCAAGTTCATTTTGTGATGAAAGTAGCTGAAGATGGAGAGACGACTACTTTCACGCCTGCTGATCAAGGAGATGTTATCGTTCCACACGATGACCAAATGGTTATATTGGCAGTTATGGCTAAGCATCCGATAGGCCGAATTCTAGTAGATAACGGGAGCTCGGTGAACCTCATCTATTGGAATTATTTCAAAAAAATGAATTTGAGTGAAGACAGGTTGAAGCCCGTAACTACTCCCCTCTTTGGCTTCACAGGAGAAAAGGTGAAGGTGGCAGGGTCAGTCGAACTACCTGTTACTCTGGGTGAAGACCCTAAGAGTGTTACAAGACAAGTCCTGTTTATGGTGGTTAGGCCAACCTCTCTAGCTTACAATATTATTCTCGGGCGTCCATTATTGAGCGATATGAGAGCTATACTTTCCCCGTGTTATCTGCTGATGAAGTTCCCAACCCCTAGAGGTGTGGGACAAGTAAGAGGAGATGAAAAGAGAGCGAGAACATGTAATGTCTCATCAACTAAATGTAAGGGGGTTTCGAAAAAAGAAACTCTTACTATCACAGAACCGTCTAAGCCAAAGCCTATTGAAAAGATGGAAGAAATGAAGTTAGGGATTGATGACGGAGAGAAGAAGTTGTATATCGGAAACCGATTGAAGCCCGAAATGAAGGAAGAAATAGTAAAGTGCTTGTGAGATAATGCTGATGTTTTTACATGGACCCCTGCTGATATACCTGGGCTTGATCCGGAGGTTATCTGTTATGAACTCAACGTGCTGTCGGGGGTAAAACCTGTTAAACAGAAGAAAATGAATTTCGCCCCTGAAAGGCAGCAAGTCATTGAAGAAGAGATAGATAAGCTGCTTGAGGTTGGATTCATTCGGGAAGTCTTATATTCGGAATGGCTAGCGAATGTAGTAATGGTGAAAAAAGCCACCGAAAAGTGGAGAATGTGTATGGACTTTACAGATTTGAATAAGGCATGTCCGAAAGACTCATATCTGCTGCCCCGAATAGACAAACTAGTAGATGAAACTTCGGGATACGAGTTTCTTAGCTTCTTGGACGCGTTCTCCGGTTACCATCAGATCCTAATGCACCCCAAAGACGAAGAAAAGACGTCCTTCATTACTGATAAAGGTACTTACTGCTACAGAGTGATGCCATTTGGCCTGAAAAACGCAGGTGCCACATATCAGCATATGGTAAACAGAGTTTTTAAGGACCTACTTGGAGATACAATGGAAGCTTATGTGGATGACATGATTGTGAAAAGTAGAGAAGGGGAATCTCATGCTTTGCAGCTTTCCAAAGTCTTCATGGTTCTAAGGAAGTATCACATGAAACTAAACCCAACAAGTATTCGTTCGGAGTCCAATCTGGGAAGTTTTTAGAGTTCATGATAACCAACCATGGGATCGAAGCCAACCCCGAAAAGGTCCAAGCCATTTTAGACATGAGGCCTCCAGCTACTTTTAAAGAGGCGCAGAGGCTGACGGGGAGGATAGCCGCACTAAACCACTTCCTGTCAAAATCTGCCAAAAGGAGCTTACCGTTCTTCAAGACACTCTGAGGTGGGAAAAACTTTCAGTGGACTGAAGAATGTCAAGCGGCCTTTGAATAGTTGAAGGAGTGTTTGAAAGAACTTCCGTTGCTGTCAAGGCCTTTAACCGAGGAGCAGCTGTTTGTGTACCTTGGGGTAGGCGATAAAGCGGTCAGTGTAGTTTTGCTGAGGAGAACCGCAGAAGGAGAAAGGCCAGTTTATTATGTAAGCAAAGTGCTCATGGAGGTAGAGACAAGATATCCACAAGTTGAGAGAGTAGCCTTAGCACTTGTCATAGCAGCCCGAAAACTACACCCCTATTTTCAAGCACATTCTATAACTGTATTAACAGATCAACTGTTGAGACAAATACTCCAAAAACTTGAGCATTCTGGAAGATTAGTGAAATGGGCCATCAAACTCGGAGAATATGATATTTCTTTTCAGCCTCGACAAGCTATTAAAGCATAAGAACTCGTAGATTTCATTGTTGAGTGCGCATGTTGAGAAGTTACCAAGGAGAAAGAGTTGGAATGGTGGAAGCTATTTGTTTACGAAGCGTCAAGTGTCAAGGGAAGCGGAGCTGGCATTGTGCTAATATCACCAGAAGGGGAAATGTTAGAATATTCGCTACGTTTTGATTTCCCTAGTTCCAACAATGTAGCTGAATACGAAGCATTAATTTGTGGCATGAAACTTACAAGGGAGCTCCAAGTTCAAAATTTGCTAGCCTATAGCGATTCACAACTTATCGTCAACCAATTCAAGGGGCAGTATGAAGTGCGGGAATCTACTCTCATTCCGTACTTGGAAAAGGTTCAATGGTTAGCTCAACTGTTTGACAATTTTCAGATAACTCAAATTGATCGATCTGAGAATGGGCATGTTGATGCCCTATCCAAGTTAGCATCCTCCAAAGAAGCTACTGGGAGGTCTGTGAAAGTAGAAAGATTGGTAAAGCCGAGTATAGAAGAAGAAAAAGGGGTGTTAGAGATCGAAGTCGGTTCTGATTGGAGGACGAACATGAAGCAATATTTAATGGAGGGAACACTTCCTAGTGAAAAAGAAGCAGCTCGAAAAATGAGAATCTAAAGTGAGAAATTTACTTTGATCAACGGGGAGCTCTACAAACGGGGATATACCATGCCACTGTTGAAGTGTTTAGGTCCAGAACAAGCCAATTACACATTGGCTGAAGTTCACGAGGGGATATGTGGAGAGCATTTAGGAGCCCGAGCCTTGGCAACGAAAATACTCAGGGCAGGATTCTATTGGCCCACGCTCAAGCAAGATACACTTGATAAGGTGCAAAGATGTGACAAATGCCAAAGATGGGCCCCCTTGACGACTGCCCCAGTATCAGCTCTTCAAAATACATTTCAGCCCACATCGTTTGCCCAATGGGGCTTGGATATACTTGGACCTTTCCCAGTAGCTACAGGTCAACGAAAGTACTTGTTGGTAGCAACAGATTATTTTACTAAATGGATAGAAGCAGAGTCACTGGCCACAATTACTGAGAAGAAGGTTGAAGCGATGGTTTGGAAAGAGATAATCTGCCGATTTAAAATTCCAAGGATCTTGAATGTAGATCATGGGAAGCAGTTTGATTGCGATGCATTCCAAAATTTTGCGAGGGGCTAAAGATTCAACTCAGGATATCCTCAGTGTCATATCCATAAGCTAATGATCAAGCAGATATCAGTAACAGGACCATACTTCATGGCCTCAAGACTCGTCTGGACAAAGCAAAAGGAGCTTGGGTGGATGAGCTGTCGAGTATTCTATGGGCATACAGGAAGACGAGCCGGGTGCCAACAGGGGAAACGTCGTTCAGCCTAGTATATGAAACTGAAGGTTTGATACCCGTAGAAGTCGGAGCTATCTCGCCAAGGATAATTCCCTATGTGCAAGAAGTGAATTCCCAGGGGTTACGAGAGAATCTAGATCTGCTTGACGAGCAACTGGATCTTGCCACTATACGGCTAGCTGCTTACCAACAAAGGGTTGCTCATTATTATAACTCTCATGTAAAAGACAGACCCTTACGTGAGGGAGATCTCGTGTTACGAAAGTCGATCATCACCAACGCCTTAAGAGAAGATGGAAAGTTCAGAGCAAATTGGGAAGGGCCTTATAGAATCTGGAGAATGATCGGACCTAGTACATGCATCTTGAAAAGTTTGCAAGGCAAAAAAATAGCAAAGACATGGAATGCTAATCACTTGAAGCCATACTGGCAATGAAATTTTTATTTTTATTTTATTGTCAAAACTATGAATTGAAATTTCACTTATTGAATGATGATTTATTCAATATTTTATTTCATATTAAGACTTTCAGCTATATTCAGTGCAAGGGCTTGAAGCGAAAAATGCGCGAGGTAAGCCACGAAGAAAATGTGCAAGGGCTTGAAGTGAAAAATGCGCGAGGTAAGCCATGAAGAAAATGTGCAAGGGCTTGAAAATAAAGGGCTTGAAGCGAAAAATGCGCGAGGTAAGCCACGCACTCAAGATAAAGGGCTTGAAGCGAAAAATGCGCGAGGTAAGCCACGAAGAAAATATGCAAGGGCTTGAAGCGAAAAATGCGCGAGGTAAGCCATGAAGAAAATGTGCAAGGGCTTGAAAATAAAGGGCTTGAAGCGAAAAATGCGCGAGGTAAGCCATGAAGAAAATGTGCAAGGGCTTGAAGTGAAAATTGCGCGAGGTAAGCCACACACTCAAGAATAAGGGCTTGAAGCAAAAAATGTGCAAGGTAAGCCACGCACTCAAAATAAAGGGCTTGAAGCGAAAAATGCACTAGGTAAGCCACGAAGAAAATGTACAAGGGCTTGAAGCGAAAAATGCGCAAGGTGAGCCACGCACTCAGGATAAAGGGCTTGAAGCGAAAAATGCACGAGGTAAGCCACCCACTCAAAATAAAGGGCTTAAAAGTGAAAAATGCGCGAAGTAAGCCACCCACTCAAAATAAAGGGCTTAAAAGCAAACAAATGCGCGAGATAAGCCACCGATATAAAAAGAACATGTAAAAACAAGCTATAAGGGAAACTTAAAACATGAATATGCAAAGTAAATTGATTTATTAATATGTATTTCAGAGAAAAAGTAAAACTTCCTATGCATATAGTCTCAAAGTCCTTAGTACAAATAAAAGAACGTTGGCAACAAAGGAAAAGAAGAAAAGAACTAAAACTATTCATTAGCCGATGGAGGAGTGCCTTCGCCGAAGCATCTGATTCATTGCTATCTAAATCACCCAGTGCATCAATCACTCCTAATTGCGGACGAGGCTCTCAAGGGCCCAATAGATTGGAAAGATCATCATGGGCCCCCTTCTCAAGATAGGTCTCGAAATCCTCATTACCGGGCTCATAATTTGTCCAACCATGAAACTCGTCGGTATAGTCCTCCAACTGTTTCGACCATGCAGCTCAGAGAAAGTCTCTCCCGATCTCTCCTTTTCTAGCCAGGAACGCGCCATATAGAAATCGTATTTCACGAAACCGGTAGCGAATAACAACTTTCTGTCATGGCAGTCTTATGATAAACGGTACTCCCTAATAGCTTCGAAACGAATCTCGTTTCGTACGTCTTGGCTAACTGAGGAAGACGAAGGTCAACCTTTTGTCCTTTACCATAAGTGATTTACATGTTATGTCATTATACCTAAAGCCAAGTGAGTTGGCTTTAAGCATACATTAATAATTTTTAAATTACCCTTATAAATATTTTTTTTACTATCAATAATGATAAAATTTATTCTACTACAAATGAAAGTCTTCTTTCTTTAAGAACTTTTATTAAATGAATTTATTTGATAGACAAAAAATTAAAATTTCCATTAAATTACTTTATTGTCAAATTTTAAATTTTCATATTAACATTAAAAACAAAAAATTATGTTAATTTGATAAAAGCGCACATCTTAATGCCAATTTAAGTTAATATACAGTTTACTTACTTTGTTTACCATTCAACTTTATATTTATTATACAATTACTTTTTTAAATAATAAAAAAAAAATCACCTATCACATTTTACACAACAAAAGTTGAAAAAATTGACTCAAACTCAAAATACTTAAATCACACAAATCCAAGAATTATGAAAAGTTATGTTAATATGATAAAAAAGCACATCTTAATACCAATTTAAGTTTATATACGCTTTACTTTGTATACCACTTCGAATACTATTCAACTCTATATTTATTATATAATCACACAAATTCGTGAACCCAAACACAACTAAATTTGATCTCACCAAAAAAAATTAATATCCAGACCTATACTTTGTATACTACTTTGCATACAGCTTAGTTAAAATGGCCTAAACTCGAATAATTCAAAAAGTTAATTAGAAATTAAATTAACTTAACTTTAGAACTCAATATTTTAATCCCAAAATAATACAAACTCAATGGTCTGAACCCAAATGCTTTGAATATCAAATTCAAAAAAATCTTAATTCAAACCCAAAATAATTCAAACTAAAAGAAACTGACATTCTTTTGGCTTAATATTTATGTATGCCTTCAATATTTTTACACAAAATGAATATAAACACTCACTTTTACATATTTTTTATAAATAAATTTCAATCTTTCAAAATAATACAATTAAATTTAATTTTTTAACGATACTAATTACAGTTTTAACATCTTATGAGATAGTTGACATTCATAATTTTGTGGGTTACTATGTGTGCAATATAAATAAAAGTTGATATCATTTAACATATTTGAATATAATTGTATGATTTTAAAAAATTAAAAATTTATTTACAAAAAAAATAAAAATTTATAAACTGATTTCAATGTCATAAAACTTTGAAGGTTTAAATCTATACAAATAATTAAAAGTATATTTAACTATTTTCAACCAAAAAAAAAACCATAATTCAAACCCGAACCTCCCCTACCCATCCAATTACCACTTGACAATAAAAGTAGGCAGCGCTAAATTCTTGATTGGCCAGGTTACTCCTATTTGCTCACCTAGGAACCTTTTCATAGCCTTGTCCCAAAGATTGAAAGCTTCTTCTCTAATGGCATCAAATAGTAAGTAATTCATTACAACAGAGAACTTGAATGGCAGCAATAATTCATCATCTAATAGTAAAATTCCTTAATTCGAAAGAAAATGAGTAAACGGGTACAAACCGAAATGATTCACTTCTCTCATGCTCACTGTATTCGTTGATACTGTACAATTAATACAAATGATATTCCCACAAAAATAACTAAGACTACTGATGACATTATAAAATTGGCACCAGGTGAACTGAATAAATTTTCTAGTGCACACTAACATCACTAATAAAAAGAGACGGGACATTTCATTACCTGCTCTATCAAGCTCACAGCCATGGCATGTGATTTTGTGGATGTCTTACCTCTGGTGCTTTAAGGACTATGCAAATTCCGCAGATGATCAACCACATCATAGGAAACACTAAGCCTTTGATAATCAGCACGGTGAAGGAGATTTCCTTGAATTTGTAGGGAATCACTAGGCTTGGGGTCAATCTTTTTCATTTTACCTGAACTGCAGTGACGAACACGGATACGATGATTTCTTGTCTCCATTGTATACCTGCCATGAACCTTAACCAACAATATAGCTTCCTTATCTCTGTTGTCTTCACACCACCAGTTTTGTGGAAAACCATCAACAAACTCTTCCTGGGTGTGGAAAGCCTCAACATGGACTGATACCTCTGCTACATGATCTGGTTTGATTATGCCAGCAGCTGGAGTAACCTGGGCCAACCACGACAAATAAGCAATCACATTTAGCCCCAAAGACCAAGCAGAATACTCAAGATCATGAGCTTTTAGTTCTTATATTTGAAGAAAATTACTAAATTCTCAAGTCTATAAAGCTTGAAACCGTGTCTGACCATATTTAACATATCAAGATGCATGGGATTTTGAGTTTTAAATCAAATCGATCACTAGACATAAAAGCCTCTTTATACAGAAATAAAGCAAGGTGCCCAAGACAACAAGGAAATTAATGACCCAAACCAATTTTAAATATGCTCCATAAATCCGCATCAATTACCACAGTCAACTTCAGAAATTAACATAATCAAGACTGAATCAAAAGTAACACCAATAGACTCATGCACAAGCAGACTGTCAAAGAGTGCAACTGTATGCTTGCCTGACATAAAAAAAATTAATTGTAAAAAAAAAAAGAAAAAGGAAAAGAAAACTACCTAAACCATATTATTATAACCAAACAACAGAAGAAGCCAAAAGTAACACCAATAGACTCATGCACAAGCAGACTGTCAAAGAGTGCAACTGTATGCTTGCCTGACATAAAAAAAATTAATTGTAAAAAAAAAAAAAGAAAAAGGAAAAGAAAACTACCTAAACCATATATTATAATCAAACAACAGAAGAAGCTTTTTCCCCTGAGGTTTCCAATAAAGATCAAATTACACCATTCTACAACTCTAATTCAATTTCATGTTAATAAGAATCTACTTTTCTTTTTCAGTTTTTTTTTTTTTAAATAAAAGAAAAAAAAAACTCTTGATGTCATTACTGTAATTTGACCAGTGATGTCTTTGAGCAAAAAAGCTTCAAAATTATGCGAACAAAAAAACTAGACTTAAAGAATTATGTCAAAGTTAGGGAGCTCCACCCATTTCTAAGTAAACTTGAAACATAAAAAATAAGAAAAAAATTGATAAACAAATAAATGAATGTAAACACAATTTTGAAACTAATTAAAGCATAATAAAAATCTAAGAATATTAAATCAACAGAATGTAGAGATTAAACCTCAAAACAGAAAGCGAAACTTTTGCTAAACCCATTTCATTTAAGTTATTTGAAGTTTTAACAAAAATAAAAAAATTATTCGGAGATGCATGACAGACAATATTGGAGTGTAGATCCCCGGTTCAACAGCACAAAAACTGCAAGTATTTACTTATTCAAAACTCTGTATTAGTTAATCTTTAGGTGATACAGAGCAATGAGATCAAAGGTTAGACTTGTATTTAACTCCAAAGACAATCATTACACATTCCAAAATCCCAGTTCCCTCAACTGATTCTTTCTTTCAATACAGAGGCTTTCAAAAACCAACCAGCATGAATCAGTTCAGTTCTAGCAATATGGAACCAACACCAATTCTTACTCAGATAAGAGAAAAGTAGTTCTTTTCAAATCAGATCCAACCTTAAGCACCTGCTAAAAACAATAATCCATTAAAACAAGAAAACCTACCTGAAGCCACCGTGGAAAGCCAAAGGAACCTCTTGGATGATGATCTGATGCCTGTCCATCATCCTTGATTGTAGATTCACCTTGACAAACTATTTCGAAGAAAGCATTGCTTTCCCTGCATTTATTTGTGATGCGCAAAATTGATATGTCCTGGTTTTGGAGGATTATATTGTTAGTGCTGACAATAGTTTCTGGAATCTTGCATAATTCTTCAAGCTTGCATCTGACTTCCTCATTTGATCTCATTATATGTCCAAATTCTTGTCTCCTCACTGACTCGTCAATGCGAGCAATTTCAACAGAAAATATACAAATGACAGGCTTGTGATCACTTTCTGTCACATCCATGCAAGATTCATACCTATTTAAGAGGATATAGGATCCATTCAAGAAAATTACAAATATGTAAAGATAGATGATATAAGGAAAAAAATATTTAGTATACTCATTCAACTGGGTACTACCATATAACCAACCCCCACCCCCGCCCTCCCTTTTCATCCCATAAACAAAAACACAAAATATATATATATATATGTATCATACATATATATATGTATGTACATATATGTACATATATGTACATATATGTACATATATGTACATATATGTACATATATGTACATATATGTAGCGAGGGAGAGAAAAGAACATGCGCACACAAACACAAAATAAAGTCTGCATTTCATGGAACTACAAGAAATTCCTATGTTTAATGAAATTCTCATGTTGGTATTAGGAATAAATTTGCAAAACTAGTCCGTCCATGACCTTTTCACAATGCTTCATTTCATCCACAACCTTAAAAACTAGATTTTTTTTTATGTCTGTGACCTTTTGAATTTGTGCTAAATCATCTGTCTATCAACGTGTTGTTAGCATATGGACAGAATTTGCCGTGTGACGCCTAGGTGGACATACATGTAGAAAATTCTGTCCATATTCTAACAGTGTTAACCAGATAGACGGATTTGGAACAAATTCAAAAGGTCATGAACCGACGTGTTGTTAGCATATGGACAGAATTTGCCATGTGACACCTAGGTGGACATACATGTAGAAAATTCTGTCCGTATTCTAACAGTGTTAACCAGATAGACGGATTTGGAACAAATTCAAAAGGTCATGAACCGGAAAATAGAGTTTTTAGATCTCAGATGAAAATGAAACATTGCAGAAAGACAATGGAATAGTAGTGCAATTTACTCTCAGTATTAGATGTCTGGATCAAAAATAATGTGTGAAAATCATTTTTGACAAAGTTGATATGTGCACAAGACTGTTACAGCATTGCTCTCACCAGAAAGGATCACAACAGAATATGAGGTGAATCAGAGCATGCAAAATGAAGACAGTAACTGATACCTAAACATTGCCAAAACAAAAACCAATACAAAAGTTACTTTGATACTGAAGAGACAACAGGACACTCTAAACTGCATTCCGACTCCAAAGTTTGTCGACTATCGCGATATAAAATTCTGTCACACCAGGCAGGAATGCGCTTCTTTTCACCAGAATCATAACCTGTAACAAAACATAGTAAAGATATTTTTTAGCCAACAAAATACACTTAAATTTCCTATAAAGATACTAATACCTGTCATAACAAAAAAACTTTTTCCTCAGCCCCTTCCAAAACAAACAATTGGTGATTCAACTATTATTCAGTTTAGAGACAAGATGAAGATTCCATAATTAACATATAAGGTACCTGATAAACCAGCTACATGTTTATCAAATTTGTATGTGGGAGCAAAAGTAATAACTGCTTCCCGCATTCCCTGGAAAACATTTCCAGCTTCCATCTCTGCTCGAAGTTGATCCCTTTCTCTAAGCCAATCAAAGCTTCTTTGAGAAATAAAATCCCTTGCTTCATCATATGACACACCATCAAGCCGATAATTAAAATCGCCAAGAAATATGACCATGTCTGCCTCAGATAATTCAGGCATTCCTTCAAGAGAGTGGGCACCCATAGCCTGTATAAGCATCAACTGTCTCACACACTAACCAGAAGGAATGAATATTCTAAAAGGCAAATGAAACAAAATGGTGCCTACTGTAGCAATCCAAGTGTACACATACATTAGCTCCACGAAGCATTGGAACAGCAGATGAAGCACCAACTGCAACAGAAATGACCAATGGCAAGCTAGATCTATAAACAAGCCAAAATAAATATATTGAGCAGGCAAGCATGCAACACAATAACAGGTACAGCACCATACCAGCACCAGCATTGAATAGATTAGATGGTCGACCGAATGTCATTGTACGATAGACATGGTCAAAATCAGCATTGCGACGACCGACAGCTTCCAAATGAGCAGCAAAGTGACAATTAACAAAGCAAAATATCCTATCATACACTCTTAGTCTTAAACCAACAGCTCCCTGGGTGAAGAACCAAATGTATATCAAGGTTAAACATAAAGCTATCAAGCATTAAAGTTATTATTTATAAAGTAGACTTTAGAAAACAAGCCAAAAACAATACTTTTCCTTTCTTATAATTTTCTAGATCACAATCCTTCATGCAAATCAAATATCCTAAGAGACAAAAATATTAACATTTTTAATGTTTCTCATCCATTAAGCTTATGAATCTTGAGACTACAGAAAGTAGCAAAAAGACATAACCAAAAACTTCTCATAGGCAATTATAACTACTCATGATCATCATACCTTTATCACAATACTTGAGTAGGTTACATGAACCAATATATAACATCGTGCTAAGTTGTCAGTATAAATTTTCCTCTACTCATTTCTATTCAAAGCAATGTGCTCTTCCAATTCTTGTGACACTATATATTTCCGAATGACTTCCTTCCAAGTCCTTTTTGTTCTTTTCGTAACATTGACCATTTTTTATCATTCACAGCCTCCATTCTCCTAATTGAAGATTCCACAAGTCTACATCAATGTGTCCAGACCAACGTAAACGACTTTCACTCATCTTGTATTCGATAAGTACCACTCCAACCATCTTGCGAACGTATTCATTTCTAATTTTATCCTTTCTCATATATCTACGCATCCACCGCAACTACTGCATTTTTGCTACACATCTTCTGCATATGTAATCTCTTAGTCGCCCAACATTCACTACCATAGAGCAGTGTTGGTCTAATAATTATCTTGTAGAACTTGTCTTTTAACCGTATAAGAATTCTTTTATCGCACAGCACACCTGCAATGCTTCTCCAATTGCACCAACCAATCTGGATCCTATGGGTTACATCACCATCAATCTCTTCATCCATCTATACGATCAACCTCAAATATAAAAAATGATCCCGCTTAAGGATAGCCTCCCCATATAGCACTATGCTTTGATCTTTATCATTGTTTGAACCGAATTTACATTCCATGCATTTAATCTTCACTCTGCTTAATCTGAACCCTCTTGATTGTAGCATCTGGCTCCACAATTTCAACTTTGTGTTGACTTCCGCTCTAGTCTCAACATACAAGACAATATCATCTGCAAACATTACACACCAAGGCACCCTATCGTAGATGGATTTTGTCAACTCATCCATTACTTAAGCGAATAAGAATGGAGTTAACACCGACCCTTGATGTAGTCTTACTGTGATAGGAAATTCGCTTGTTTGCCCTCCACATGTCCTCCATGTGCCCTTACATCTCCATACATGTCCTTAATTAATTCAATATATTTAATAGTGAATCTTTCTTCATTAAACACCACCATAGCATCTCCTTAGGCATCTTATCACATGTTCTCTCTAGGTCTATAAAGACCATACGAAGATCTTTACCATGTACTCGAGAATGCTCTACAAGTTGTCTAAGCAAATGTATTGCCTCCATAATTGATCGTCTAGCCATAAACCAAATTCGTTCTCCAATATCTCTACTGTCTTCCTTGACCTGTGTTCTATTACTTTCTCCCATAATTTCATCGTGTGACTTATTAATTTTATACTTCGGTAATTGAAACAACTCTAAATATCTCTTTTGTTTTTATAGAGGTACCAAGACAACCTTCCTCCATTCCTCAGGAATCTTGTGAGTGTGCCAAATCTTGTTAAAAAGATTTGTCAACCACCTAACTCATACTTCTCCGAAGCATTCCAAACTTCAGCATGAACGCTATCAAGACCAATAGTTTTCCATGTCTTCATCCTTTATAATGCCTCCTTTACCACTCTTTCGCTGTCTCGCTCTCTCTCTCTAATTCTATGCATAAAGCACTTATTCAAATCTTTAAGAGGCACCGAGATATTATCCAAAATTTGACTTTGTCCGTCAAAGAATAGTTTATCGAAATAATCATACCACCTTTCTGTATTATTCTTGTCCTAATCAAAAGTTCTTTCGTACTCAAACTCCTCTCTCTTGCACCAATTTGTGTATCTATATCTCTGCATCCTTTGTATTCAACTTATAAATCCTTTTCACAACCTTCACTTTAGCTTCTACCACCATCTTAGCCTCTTTCCTAGCTAACCAATACTTTATGAATCTCGCCTCAGTGTTTTTCTTCTTGAAAGTCTTGTAATAATCTTGATTGGTCTTTATAGCTTCCTTAACTGTTACAATCCACCATGTTACATCCTTTCCAGTCCTTGCTCTTTCGTTTGATATTTCTAGCATCTCCTTGCCCACCTCCCGAATTCATTTTGCAATCTTGTCCCAAATTACATTTAGGTTTGACTCTGTTGTCTAGTCCTCTCTTTGGATCCAACTATCTCGACATACTACAAGATAATCTTCTTTTAGCTTCAACCATTAAATCATTGCAACTCCTTTTTGTAGGTTCTTTCAATCCGTCTATGAATCCTAATGTCTAAGGCTAGAACTCTATGTTGTGTGGTAATACTCTCACCTGAGATAACCTTGCCGCTGCCTCTATCCCTCCTGGCAAAAATCTGACTTGCATTTGGTCCACTTTTAAAGGTTACAAGATGAGATCCTTTCTTCCTAAACAGTGTATTCACTAGGATTAGATCGATGGATAAAACAAAATCTAGAATAGCATCTCCCTAGTTTCTTACACCTTAACTAAGACCCTCGTATACGCTCTTCAAACCGTCCCTGCTAGCACCTACATGGCCATTAAAGTCACCGTCAATAAAAAAGTTTTCTCCTACAAGCACTTCTTGTACTACCTAATCCAAATCCTCCTAAAACTATCATTTATTAGCCTCATCAAATCCTATCAATAGTGCATTCGTGCTAATAACATTCAAACCACCCCTCCTAAAACTAGCTTAACAAAAATAATCTTATCCCCTTATCTCTTAACATGTACAACATCCTCTTGATACTATTTGTCTATGATGATACGTATACCATTACAGTATCTATCTTCCCCAATGTACCAAAACTTATATTGCCGAGGTGCTATCTCTTTAGCCTTCTCCCAACCCATTTCATCTCTCGGAGACGCAAAATGTTAACCTTCCTCCTACTCATAACCTCACAAATCTCAACCAACTTACTGTTAAGAATACATATATTTCAAGATCCTAACCTAAACTTGTGATTATGGACTAACTTCTTTATTCACCCCATCCATTGCGATGTTGGAACCCTCAACTATTTGATACCACATCCAAGCATCGATGTGGCTGTCGCTTTTGGGCAACCACTTAGCAACCCTTGAATATGTTTCACTACACTTGGACTCCAATGTAGCACTTCGCTATCTAGAAGATGCCCCAACTGAGTTCTTAAATTGGTTCATTTCGTTTAGTTGGATGAGTTTTACAGCTAGTTGTCGCTCACCCCTCCTTTATCTGAGCTTGGGACAAGCAAAATTGTCATAGAACCAGTCCATACATTAATTTAAAAGCTACTAGAATACCAAGAAGACACCATTTTCCCCTTTCTAGATTGCTCTAAATTTCTTGGTTTAATCTTGAGGCTCGAACTTTTTCACTGAAATGTTTACATCGATATGTATGAAATACATTTTTGATTTCCAATATTTATATATATATATATATATATATATATATATATATATATATTACATACTAATTTCTAATATATATTATACTAATGTTTATTAATAACCATGTTATATAGAACCAAATCGTTTACATCATGCCTAGTAGGATGAACAATACCTTGTTACCAATCGCATATATATATAATTTCTAATATATATTACACTAATATTTATTAATAACCATGTTATATAGAACCAAATCGTTTACATCATGCCTATTAGGATGAACAATACCTTGTTACCAATCGCACGCCCAAAGCCACATGGCACTGCTGCAACATCAATATCCCCAACATGTGGTTTAAGATTATCCTTAACCCTAAAAGGAAAATTCAAAAATTAGATATATATATATATATATATATATATATATATATATATAAAACCAGGAAACAAACACTAATACAAGCATGAAGGCAAAATGAGTAATGGCTAAGAAAGAGATCAATAACACAACTAAATTCAGAAGATTATGACAGAAGGTTTCTTATGGGATTCAAATCATTCAATCAACATTGTATTACTTTTATATGTATTTTAACTTTGGAAATTCGTTAGTAAGTAATTTATTTCCTGTTGTGGTTCATTCAAAAGTAAGCCTACTTGGCAAGTACGTAGGTTTGGAATTACCTAAGTGCCCCTCAGAAGGCCTAGTCTGCAAATAGTTCAAAACAATTCTTCTAAAGAACAATGCATGCATGCACTTCAACAAGGGGTTGGGATCTTAGCCATCATTAAAATTACATAATCTCTTTACCACCATCCCTTTCATCATTGGTTTAAGATAAAACATAGAATAACATGCAGCAAGTGGAGAAGGATTACTCACATAAACAGGATTATTAGCATAAAGGATAAAATTCTCGTTGTGATAAAATCAGCAATAACTAATTCAAAACTTAAATTTTAGAAAACAATGTATATGAATCAAATTGATCTTTACTTAGAATTTTCTTCAGAAAGAGTCTCAAAAACAACCCTTTAAGAATTTTCTCAAGGAAGACCCTAAATACAATATTTTCTTACACTGAAAGAAAACGAGTATAAAAGTGAGATTTTCTTGTATTACAGTTATTGTATGGGTTTATAGGCAAATCATTTAGTTTTAAAATAGAATTGCTTATGGCGTTATTGATTTTTCACATCAAACAAAAATTAAGTTAGAAGCAAAAAATGATTAGCGATCCAGAAATTCCTTACAGCCCTGCAAGAGACCAGTGAAAAGTTGTCCTATCTAACATAATTACTAAAAATAAGCAGTATAATTCAAACAAAAGTTTAATCTTCAACAGGAGAAAAGCAAAAGATATCAGAAAACCATCCAAGATCTTGTTATGATAGACACTCACCAAATAGCAATAAGCATGCCTGCCAACTGCCTAGATCCAACACGTTCAAATGTTCTCCATTCATGCAGTTTCTTTCCCATAACATCTGATTTTCTTTCCATCATATCACGCAATGTTTCATCTATCATTTCTAACCACCATTGTCCAACAGCACTCCCATCACGTCCTACCTGTGGTGAATAGAAGAGGCAAGAAAATGGTGATAAATTAAGTGTTAAAAAAACTTGGAAATCATATCAGCAATTTGGCCTTCATATTCAGCATTTTGCTTCAATAATAGTTTTTCTGATTAAAATAATAGGCATCTCTAGGGAAGGTTCCCATCCTTCATTTCCTCCTCATTCTTTTTTTGTATCTCCTTTTATTCCTTAATCCCTTTTAGAAAGGGTCAATTGGAAACACCAAGATTGACCTAAATATAAATACTGGGTAGTTAGATACAGAAAACTATTGCAGGCCTTGCAGAAAGGCAAAAATTATATCAGGTTTATTCTAGCTGCCATTCAATTAACAAAGAGTTATAGATCCTTTATCAACTTCGTTACTTTTCACCCCATTTCTAAAGACAGCCATGAGGCTTTCAGCATAAAAATTATCACTTAACCAGCGTTATCAATAGCGAATAGCAGACAATAGCAGGGAGGCCAAAATCCGCTAGAAATGAATAGTGGATAGCTTAGCAGCCGCTGTTAACACAATAGCGGCCATAATTTTTTTTTTATAAAAAATATATGTAATTTAATAAAGACAATAAAATGACCAGAACAGCTCATAAAAATTGCATAAAGCACTCAAATAATGTTCTCAAACAAATAAAACCATTCCAAATAACAAGTTACCAAGTCAAGAAAGGCAATAAAACTTTAAATGAAGTCACATGAGACAATAAAGCACGAGCATAAACACAAATGCATTCCTAAGAAACACAATCTACTAATCCTCCCCCTCATCTTCTTCAGCTTCCACTTCCTCTTGCTCAGCCTCAAAATCATCATCATCAACTTGGTCCTTTTGAGCTCTACCATCAATATCTAGCTCAAACTCATCTTCTACATCATCTGATCTTTCAAGATCCAAAGTAGGCTCAGCCACCTCCACAGCAACTCTAGTAGTAGCTTCATAGTCTCCACGAACTCCAGAGGTTGTGGTTGGGTTGAAGGCTTGAAGCTTTGGGTTTTGCTTTTTTTCTTTGCTGCTCTCGATGCTTTGTTGCTGCTGTAAGTGTCGATAGTCTTGGCTGCTGTGCTTGTTATTTGGCTTATGGGTTTTTAGTTTAATTTAGGGTTTATTTAATATTTAATAAAAAAAGGTTTAACTTAAATTTACAGGCAAAAAAAATTAAATAAATTTAAAAAAGCTTAAAAGGCTTGAATACCCTTAAATAAAATAAAATCATTGGCTAAAATCAAATTTAAAAAAAATGGCTAAATGGGCATTTGACCAAATTTATTGAATAGCGCCCGTATTAGCCGCTACCCGCTATCACGCCTGCCATTGACTGCTATTGTAAAAACGCTACTCTATACATGTTATCGTAGCAGTAGTTAAATTTCCGCTTTGCTACGCCACTATCACGGCTACTATGGCCGCTATTGACAACATTGCACTTAACCATTGTCCATCTATGCATTACATGAAAATACTAGTCCCAAGCCCAGATCGAGGAGGGTGGCAGTAAGTTTGGACAACCAACAATAAAAACTAGCCCAATTCCAAGAAATGAACCAATATTAGAACAATGTTGGGGTATCCCCTACTCAACGATGCATTGCACCGAAGCTCGGGTGTAGAGAAAAGTATGCAAGGCCACTAGATCGTCGCTTGGAAGTGACACATCAGATTAATGCCTAAATGTCATGTCAAATAGGCAAAGATTCCCAAATCACAATGGACGAGGGTGAGTGAAAATTATAGTCCATAACCATAAACTTAGGATAGGATCTTGGAATATAGGTACGTTTAACGGTAAGTTAGTTCAGATTTATGAGGTTATGAGTAGGAGGAAGGTTAAAATAGTGTCTTCAAGAGACCGAATGCGTTGAGGCAAAGGCTGGGGAGATGGCACCTTGACAGTATAAGCTTTGGAACACAAGGAAAGTTAGAAACCAAAAAGTTGTAGATATTATCCTAGATAGAGTATCATAAGGATGTTGTACAGGTTAGGAGACAAGGGGGTAGGATTATTTTGGTTAAGCTAGTTCTATGAGGGAAGGTTTTGAATATTATTAGCGCGTATGCACAATAGATAGGATGAGGCTAGTAAACGACAGTTTTGAGAGGATTTATATAAGGTAATATAAGAAGTGCCCGTAGGAGGAAACATTTTTATTAGCGGTGATCTTAATGACCATGTAAGTGCTAGTAAAGAGGGCTTTGAGAGTGTACGATGGGTTTTAGTTACGGTATAAGAAACGAAGGAGGGGATGCTATCCCTAATTTTACTTTATCCTATGACCTAACTCTAGTAAACAAACTGTTTTGGAAGAGAGACTCTCACCTTATAACCTTTTGAAGTGGACAAAAAGCAAGTCAAATTTCTTTTTTGGCTAAGAGGAGTGATAAACATAAATATGTGGACTCTAAGGTTATCTCAGATAAGAGTTACCATGCAACATAGACTTCTAATCCTGGACATGATAATTCATGGACAACATCAAAGGAACCAACAAAAAGGAATTGAAAAGATTCAATGATAGAAGCTAAAAGAAAAATGGCACGCAATATGTAGAAATAGTTGGATCCAAAAAAAGGATTGGACATCAAAAGAGAACCCAATGTATTGTCGAACAAGATGAAAGAATACATTAGGGAGGTGCGCAAAGAGACACTTGGAGTATCAAACGGAAAAGCACCTATTGGAAAGGATGCAACATGATGGATGGCATTTGTTAAAAAAGCTATAAAGACTACGTAAGAGTGTTACAAGACTTTGAAGAAAATAACATAGAAGAGAATTTTACGAAATATAAGTTAGATAGAAATAAGTCAAAGATAGCAGTAGCATAAGCTAAAGTGAAGGTTGTAAAAAAGATTTACAACAAGTTGGACACAAAAGATGGAGAGAAAAATATATACAAATTGGCGGGAGCAAGAGAGAGACGGAGTAGCAACCTAAAAGTTGTGAAATGTATCAAGGATGAGCACCAAAAAACTGTCGTTAAGAACAATGACATTAAAGAAAGATTGTGTGATTATTTTGACAAATTATTCAATGACAGACAAAATCAAAATTTGGATAATAACACAATGCCTCTCGAAGATTTGAATCGATACTTTATGCGTAGAATTAGAAAAATAGAAGTAAAGGAGACACTAAAGAAGATGAAGACTAAGAAAAGTACTGGGCTAGATGACATTCCAATTGAAGTTTAAAAATGTCTTGGAGAAGAAAGAGTTAGGTGATTGATAGATCTTTTTAACAATATTTTGCACATTAACAAAATGACGAAGAAATGGTGAAAGAGTGTCATGATAACTCCCTGTAAGAGTAAGGGAAATATTCAAAGTTGCTCCAATTACCAAGTTATAAAACTAATTAATCATAAGATGAAACTATGGGAGAGAGTAATAGAACAAAGATTAAAGAAGACTGTAGAGATATCGAAAAATCAATTTGGTTTTAAGCCAAGTAGATCAACTATGGAGGCAATAAACTGGCTTTGACAACTTGTGGAGCGTTCTTGAACACTGGATAAAGATCTTGATATGATCTTTATAAATTTTGAAAAAAACATATGATAAAGTACCTAAAAAGGTGTTATGGTGGTCTTTAATTAAAAAAGGGTTCTTGTGAAACATATTGAACTAATTAAAGACATATGTGAAGATGCAAGGACACATGTGAGGACATTTGGAGGACAAACAAGTGAAGTTTCTATCACCGTGGGATTACATCAAGGGTCAACGTTAAGTCTATTCTTGTTCACTATAGAGATGGATGAATTGACAAAATCTATCCAAGGTAAGGTGCATTGGTGTATGGTGTTTGCAAATGATATTGACCTATGTGTTAAGACTAGAATAGAGATCAACACAAAGTTGGAACTATGGAGACAGACGCTAGAATCAGGAGGGTTTAGAATAAGCAGAGTGGAGACTAAATACATAGAATGTAAATTCAATTCAAACAAAGAAAAAGAGCAGAACATAATGATGTTAGACGGGCTGGCAATACCTAAACGATATCATTTCCGATATTTGGAGTCAATAATACAAATGGATAGAGAGATTGACAACGATGTGACTTATTGGATATAGATTGGTTAGAGTAAGAAGCACTACATGTGTGTTATACAACAAAGGAATTCATGCACGATAGAAAGGTAAATTTTACAAGACAACTGTTAGACTAGCATTGCTGTATGATAGTGAATGTCGGGCAACGAAGGGATTGTATACACAAAAGATGCGTAACAGAAATGCTAATGTTTCAGTGGATGTGCGGATATACAAGAAAGGATTGAATGAGAAATAAAGACATTCGTAAGAAAGTTGGAGTAGTATCTATCGAAGACAAGATGAGTGAAAGTCATTTACGCTGGTTTATACACATACGACATAAGCTTGTAAATGCTTCAATTAGGAGAGTGGAGCTATGAATGTAGAAAAAACGGGCCAAAGTTAGGGGAAGACTGAAAAGAACTTGAAAGGAAGTCATTCAGAAAAATATGGCAATACTAAAGTTGGAAGAACACATTGCCTTGGATAGGAATGAATAGAGGAGAAAAATTGACAATTTAACGTAAGTTCATATATTGGTTCATATGGCCTACTCCAATCTATTAGGATAAAGGTTATGATGATGATGATGATGATGAACCACTGTCCATCTCTCTAATTGGCAAAGCAACCAAAGAAGAGAGCATTCCAAGAGAAAAGACCTATTAATCAAGTCTTTAATTAGTAAACTTTGTCACATATTAAGGAATTACTATAGCTCATATAGAGCATTGCTTCAGTGTGTACCTCTTGCAAAGTGCATATCAAAATGTATCGACCTACCATAGTCCATCCAAGCATCTTATGTTGTCTATCTATACCTCTTTTTTTTCTAACACTTAGGTAGCAAGTCAAAGGCCAAGGTCTTTAAAGTTTAAACGTTTTTAATATTTGTTTCGAAATTGAAAAATCCATGCAAAATCTCTCTTAATGTAAGAAGCACATGTTTCAGTGCTCATATTAAGACCTACTAAGAGAAAAGACCTACTAATCAAGTCTTTAATTAGTAAACTTTGTCACATATTAAGGAATTACTATAGCTCGTATAGAGCATTGCTTCAGTGTGTACCTCTTGCAAAGTGCATATCAAAATGTATCTACCTACCATAGTCCATCCAAGCATCTTATGTTGTCTATCTATACCTCTTTTTTTTCTACCACTTAGGTAGCAAGTCAAAGGCCAAGGTCTTTAAAGTTTAAACGTTTTTAATATTTGTTTCGAAAGTGAAAAATCCATGCAAAATCTCTCTTAATGTAAGAAGCACATGTTCGATATCTGTTTCTTTCTTTCCCCATATTTCTTCATCCTTTTCCTTGGAATTTCTACTTTCTTAATTCATTTGATTGGATGCTTTAATTGTTTAAGAGAAAAACAATGGCGAAAAATGAAACTTGACCCTAAACCCCCCCCCCCCCCATTTTCATTCTCACAAGTCCATGAAATCAACTATTAATTACTCATGAACCTAATCCATTTCGAACCATACAACTTATGTTATAAAACATAGATATATTTTTCCACTTCAACACCAATAATATAAAATAGACGTGCACTCCGCCAAACACAAGCTATATGGTGCACTTGGTCATGGAAAGTTATTGTCTGATTGAAGCTCAAACACTCTAACCCTTGCATGGTTCTGATAAGAAACAGCATTATGCAACATGTTTCTCTGACCCAAACAAATCACATGCAACGGAATATAGCTTTCTAGCACAATTGAATTCAGTAATTGAGGCCTGTTCTTTGTTTCTGAAACATCAAGCTCTAAAATCACAATGCTAATGCTAACATTACATTAAAAAGCATTGCAAGAAGTATGGTGAAGAAGATATCTTACAGTTTCTCTCACTGCAGAGATTGCAAGAAAACCTGCACCCATTTCAACTTCCTGCAAGCCAATGACAATAATTCCAACATCTGAAACAGCAGAATGTAACCAAGATTCAATTGATCCCTTGGATGCTCGCCCTTGCCCAACGTTCCACGTACTAGTTAATATTGTTAAATTTTCTATCCTTGTATATAGAAACCCTTTTGCAGTCAATTCTGAACGCAATATGCTATCAACAGTTCCAGGAGATGTGATATTCCATCCACGTAGACCACCATGCTTAGCAAGGGTGAATATATAACCAGCTCCAATGGCCATTTTGAGTACAGAACCATTGTGAGCAACCCATCCTCCAAGCCTATTACCCTCAAGGTCTAGAACATGGACAATGCCGCTTGCATGACCTGCCCATATTTGTGATCCAAAGCTGCATAAGCATAGAACAGCAGAAGGATGATGCTGAAAATCTTGTATACGATTTCCATTTCCATCCCATTGGATAAGTAAGCCATTCGCACTCCCAACCCAGATCATCCCATCAACAGTTATAGTGATTGCTTCAATTCTCCGACTATCATCAACCAAACCCCCTTTCGCTGCAACTCGACGAACAGCATCAGCTGCTCCCATGAGAGCATTACGTGACTGCTGAAAGAAACCAAAGGAACTCTGTGTTTTCTCCTTCTTGGAACTTGTAACAATCTTCATCTTGATTTCATCTTCCATAGAAAAATCTGCAACTAATGAGAAATCTGCTCTATTTTCAACTTGACCATCAATGTTGAAAACTTTGAGTAACTCCCTTGTCCGAGCATCCCTGTGATTTTACAATTCTAAGAATAACCCAAAAAAAGAAACAGAAAGAGAAAGAGTTGATACTTCTTAGCAATAGCAGTGTTAGATCACACAATTTATAAACAAATTGCAGCCAAAATAATGAAATAAAAGTAACCACAAATTCTGACCGTGCCAGGAGTTAATTATGATCCACATTCTTGTTTTCCAAAAGTCCAAACATCTCAAAAATGAACAAAAATATAGGACGGATCTCTAGATTTGTCTAACCAAAAAACAGGAGCAGTATACAGCAAACATCTAGGGTAAATAGGACTGATCTATTATTACTTATAAATTCAAAAATTATTCCATATTTGGACAGAAACCTCTGAAAAGTTATAACAATTTTACATGCAATATTAAAGCTTTCAGTGTCCTTTTTCATACAAATGATATAATTATCTCCTTTAGAGTAGAGAGCTGAAAAAATAGAATTTGGAGTGTGCTACATTCTCATAGTTTTCACTTTTGACTTCATTGCATATCTTAAATGGCGAGGCTCTTTGTCCATGGCATGTGACATCTTCTTTTAACACTATTGAGCAGCAAGAGAATGATGGGGGCATGTTGAAATATTTAAAAACTGACAGGTTAAAGTACGCAGACAAAGAACAGTGTATTAGCACGAAGTACAAAATCATCTTAATTTATCTGGACTATCAATAAAGGGGTAGATCTCGAAGGTCTATATAGCTTATTATTTATCGAAAGAAGAACCAAATATATAACAACAATCTGTCAATAGAAAAGCACAACTCTGTTACTTTTCAAAGTGCAGTTTCATGGTCTAGACATACCATAATGCAAATGACAGATAACCGCAACTCCACACTTTAGCTCTAATATTATCAGACAGAAGGCACTTAATATCTGAATTTAATATAGAACTGAAGCCATTTACAGCAACTTGGCTCCTAAGGTCAACAAATGATCTCTCCATCAACAGAGAAGCCATGTGCCTTTCTTCCATTGTTAGAGAGAGAGCATTGTCTATAGCTTCCCAGGGCCAAATCCTGATATTGCCACCTTCTGAACCAGACCACACATCCCCTGCATCAAAGAGAAACAAAACTGAAATTACAAAAATGTCTTCTGCTTGTATGTATTCTGTTTTCTACCAGATATCAAGACTTACTTTTACTATAATATTAAAAAAATGTAAATCAAAAGAAGACTATTTGCCTCTGCTCCTTTGCTTTCTCAATTAAAATTGGAATACGCAAAATGAAGGGTAATGTGTTTACAAATAAAGCCTTTGAAAATTTAAAAAAGATGCTAATCTATTCTTCATCAACTGCCTATAAAAATAATAAAGTACTATGATGAAGTTATATTGAGACCTTTTATTATTATTGTTTTTGCCCCTCATTCTTGTGCTTGTTATGGCAGTGGATCCACATTCATATGAATAAAAACAAAAACCATAACAAAAGAACACTAGCAGTAGAGAAAAGCAAAAGGGTGACAGACCGTAAGAAGTGAAAAGAATGGAAAGCACAGGCCCACGATGAGCCTGCCAACACCACCCTTCCTTAAACCCACCACTCTCACAATCCATCTTCCACCCTCTGATCCTTCCATCCCTATGCCCACTCCAAACCACTCCATTCCCCTCATCCCCCACCATACAAATCACCGCCGCATTCCCATTCCCATTCGATGATAACGCCGATGACTCTCTAAAAGGCGCTGCCTCCTCCCCTTCCTCGTACAAATCTTTGAATTCCCAAACCCTAACCGCCCCGCTCTCGCTGCCGGCCCACAGCTGCCGCTCGGTGCTGGCGATCGTTTTCAAAAATCGGCCGTATTGGGTCTCCCTGAGGGGGTGGGATCGAACCTCCAGATGGGGAGGGCGATTAGGGTGAAGGGCTCTGCGATCAGGCAGCGTGAAAATGCCTTGGCCACCGCCTTTGGCGGCAAACTCGGGCAGGAAGGCGTTGGGGCGAGACGTGTGTTGTGTTAGAAGGTTGCGATCAAGGAATTGGATCATGTAATCGAGGCGTCGGTTGGTGGATTGGAGTGAAGGGTAGGATGGTTGCGAATCATCGTCCGAGGACGAGGCGTAACGGTCGAAGATTCTTGGACTGGGAGAGGGAACTTCGTCGTTGGCGTCCATGTCGGGATTCATGCTAATGCTAGAATCTAGTGTTACTGGTTAGAGAATGAATAACAAGCAATTTTGACTTTCGAGTTTTAGTTAATTAGTTTTTCACGCTTTCGGACAGACACAGGGACTAGTGGACACTTGGTGGACTGCAAATTCCAAAGTAGAATTACCGCTTTCAATTTTTTTTTTTTACTAGACTACAGTAATTTTTATTTTTATTTCTCACTACATTAGTCTTGTAAATTTATTTCCCAATTATTTGATGTCATCGTCATGTCATATTTTATATATATATATATATAGTCATGTGGGGGATGTCATATTCTTCAAATATTAGTATTTCGTGTTGAAAATATTTGTAGAATTAATTTTGAAAAGTCGTGTTATACATGATTAATTATTTGAGAAGAAGGAAATTTATAGTGTCTTGCACTTGGAGGAAATAATAATTGTACTTTAACTTGACTATCCTACTTACTAAAAAACATATTTATCGACATTATTTTTATGACTTAATCACAACTTTTAACAGCTTTCACCAATTAAGAGAACTTTTTATACAAGTACTTACTAATGTATCATCAATGAGTGTGTTGATGAATGGTGGTAATTTAGCATAAGTAGCACTCTTACCATCAGGACTTGTGAATCTTCCTAGTATTTGACTTACTTATCACGGTGGATAAACCAACTCCTATGGACCTTTTGGTGAAACCATACATTAAAAGGAGTATAAGTAGTGTATTGGTAGGTGCCAACTTGCGGTTGAATTTCAGATTTAGGTGAATAGCATCTTACAACTAAGCTAACAAAAAAGTCAATTAAATAGGAACAAATGTTAAAATTGCATTCTTATTCTAGTGAGCAAGTTTGGTATTTATGATAGTCATGATCATCACATGCTATTGGTTGCAAAAGTAATCAAAGGTTGTAAGACCTGAAAATTTCACTTGTATTACTTATGATCCATCAATGTAAACATTCATATATGTTATTGGAATCATAAGAAATGTTGTATTTCAATCTCAAGTCCAAGTGAAAGTAGAAAATGCGTTAAATACATTAAAGAGCTAATGGTGAGCTATAGCGAGCTCAGGCTAAACTGAAGGGATGCCAACCATTCTGACTAAAGATAAGAACTTAAAACATCCAAATAAAGATAGTTGAAGAAGGAAAGTTAGTTTGATTTGGTCCCGATAATGTTGAAGTAGTGAAAATGGCCCAAATGAGCTCAAAATGGATCGTTTTGAGGTGTTTTTAACATATTCACCTACCAAGAGTGTCTAAAAGCATCAAGATGGACTAACCATGCATTGAAATGCATAAATTAGGGTTAGTTGACTTTAGTCAAATGTGGTCAATGGTCAAAGCTAAGAGAAAAGTCAATGATAGAAGAATAAGCTTTGACTAGTTAACCTAAGCATGGTTAACTTAACTCAACATGGTTAAGGCTTGAGAAAAGTATCTCGGGCTAAGAACACTTAGGAATTCGACCAAGGATTTAGAAAAATAAATGAAATACAATTGGGTTAAATTAAAATGGATTGAAATTGAAGAAAATATATTGGGTCAAATAGTTAAAATGGTTAAAGCCTATTAAGCATGGATGAAGTGGACCGAAAATTGGGCCAAGCTATTAGGCCGAATGTGGGCTCATTTAAATGTATAAATATATGCCCAATTACCAAGAAAATTAAAGCCAAAAATCTAAAAATTTTGGGCCAAAACTGAAAGCCCAATAAGAAATTCAAGACAAGCTCATTATGAATAGTTCAAGCCTAAATTCAAACCCAAAACTTAACCAAGCCCAAACCAAGTGCAAGCCCAACTTATGAGTTGATTTAATAAGTCAAATTTGTTGACTTTTATGTCTTAAAAATCAGAAATTTACAAGGGCAAAATTAGTTTCTTCTTGGAATTTTTGGCCACCATTAAAACCATAACCACCAAACTTTCTCTCACTAGATTTCACTCATCTACAAGCATATTTGGAACAAGTGATCTTCATGAAAATTGTTTCAAATTGAGAGGAGATTAACATATTCTAAAACCATCACCTAAGAAGTTGAATTGGAGAGCCATAAGTCTTCCTTCATTCTCGGCCAAGTGGGAAAAGTCAAGCTAAGTGAGTTTTCAATCCACCAATCTTACATATGTTGATTTAGGGATTTTATGGAGTTGATTGGTTTATGAATTGTATGAAAAAACATCACCTAAGGTATAGATCCATGGTTGACCGAAAATGGGTATTTGTTTTATGATGAACATGCATGATGTTTAATGGCATATATCAATTGGTTATGATGTGTAGATGATGATGGTGTAATTGGGTGCCATCAATTTGTAAGATTTGATAGGTTTCTAAGGCATGCATATAAGGTGTTTGATGAAATGCATGAATGAACTAGTTTATGCCTTAAGACAAGCATGTCAAGTGTTTGATAAAATGCCTAAATGAACCATATGAAAGGTTTAAGATAAGCACACCATGTGTTTGTCGAAATGCATAAGTGAACTAGGCATGAAAGGCATGCAAGAGTGATGGCCTCTCGGCCATGGCTAGGCGTGATGGTGATGATGGCTCAGCATGATGGTGCATGGCACACCATGCATTGGCCGAAATGGATCATGGGACAAGCTCAATGTGCAATCGGCCTAATTGAGTTAATGGGCCTTATGGTCGGCCCAATAAGTGTTAATGGGCCTAAAATGCCAAATGAGCCTTAATGGAAAAGTCGAAATGGGCTTAAGATAGAGTTAAGCTCATTAAGGATCAATGAGGCCCAATAAGAGTAATTAGGCCTAATAGTTTAAATATACTGTAGTAAAAGTGGAATACGGGTTATAAAGATGGATTGATGTGATTGATAAGTATCTGCAGCTCTGGGAGACACATTGGGAGCCGAATAGACCGAATTTCAAAAAAATGAAAAAGATATAAGTGCATTCGAATGAAATCCAGGTAAGGGATTTATACGAGCTGTTAGAGATAGCTATACTTATTTTTATCGCCTTTTACATGCACTTAAATTTCATATAGAGTATAGATATGAGATTATCTAGATGGTACCCAAATATGGGAAAAATTACAAAAATACCACTAGGAAATGTGAAAATAAAAATGCATAAAGTGCATGATTTCAGTGTTTTCTGTCTGAAAAGTGATTTTGTAAGAGTGAATTGATAGACTGACTTATGATTTTACCGTCTGCATTAAATTGCACATTTTCCAAAGTGAAACGTGCTGGAGTGGGAGAAATCCCATGGATGGATGACCATTCAAGAAGTTATCCCTCTTGCTTTGTTGTGCACCATTTTATATGCCAAACTCAGTCGTGAGTATCGTTTTCATCAGAATCGAGCCATCTGTCTGTTTTTTGTGTGAAACCGTGCTGAAGCTGTCGTGTTAACTGTGAGTTACACAGATCTGCTTGCACTGGATTTTGATATGATAAGTGAATGAAATCGTGCTAGAGTCATCGTGTTAACCGAGGGTTACACAAACCTGCTCGCACTAGATTTTGATATGATGATATGAGTAAAACCGTGCTGGAGCCATCTGTAGACTGTGTCACACTGACTTGCTCGCACTGAATTTTGAGACATGACACTGGATATATGATTGATATTGGGGGTCTACAGAATACGCTATACCATGTAAATAACATGGAATACGTTGTACCGTGTTCAGTTTTCGGACTATATGAGTCTTTGGACTATATGACATGATAGGCCAACATGTTGGATTGACCTACCTCCTTAGGCGATTGGATATCCCGCACACCTGATCCGTGATGCTTGGAATCCACAGGATATGATCATACTTCCTATATGATTACCGATCCCTACTTAATCTCACATGTTTATATGGAGTCATATGTTTATATGGACTTACATGTTTCTCACATGATTTATATGGACTCACATGGGTATGTGGAGTCTCACATGATCTCACACGATCTTACATGTTTATATGGAGTCGCACGATTTATATGGAATCGAGGTAGACCCTAGAGACAGGTTGGAGCCTTGATATATGGTTTAAATGATTGAAAGAAAATGACTTGAAATGGTTTACTGAAATGATATGTTTTATTGAATAGAGCATGATTGCTATATGAATGAGTTTTAATTTATACTGCCTAGATTACATGCAGAAACTCATGCTAATGTTTTAAATGAAAGTGGTTGATTTACAACATGACATTATGAGCATGTAGATAGTGTAGTTAATTATTTACTTGCATATTTGCCTTACTGAGCTAGTTGTGCTCATCCTTTCACTTTCCCCTCTCCACAAAGCACTTGTCATAGATAAAGAGTAGGCGCCAGTTCTGTAGTCCTATCGCTCGTAGCTTCTCATCGTGTGAGAAGGTATACACATTTATATAGTTTTATATCTGAACATGTAACAACACAGTAATGTACATGGATGTAATATTGGGCGTGTACTATTAGGGATGTAAACGTATGTAAATACAGTTATAAAATGCTTCCGTAAAAGTTATATGACATGAGATCTTGATATGATAGCATAGTATGAAGGTGGATGGTAAAATGTGTAATATGATAGGACTAGCATTCACTCATAGCCCAACATTTAATATATATATGAAATGAAAAAGGAAGGTCATGAAAAAGCGAAAAAAAAATTTAGTGGTTTTTAGAAAAACGGGTCACGAAAAAGGTGGGCATTTGAATAACTCTCTCCTCACTCAAGATACAAGTTCTTGACTCCATAACTAGTTGGAAAATTGTTTAAGCTATGAACCAAATTTTGAACTTTTCTTTACTTCTTGTGTCTTATAAGTTTTTTTTTAATTCATCAAAAAAATACTTGAATGACTTGGTTGTATCGTATCATTTAAAAAAACTTTTTTTTAGATGCCATTTTTCTAAATCAAAGTCAACCAAGCTCATGATTATATTTTTTTAATATCTTACTCTTCTATTCTTGTAATGTATATAGAATCTTTCATATTGTTTTGTCCTTAGTTAAAAGGTTTTGTGAATCCTTTTAGCTCTTAAAAGTATGCTATATACATGTTAAACAAGAACCTTTTGTATAACCCTAACACTTTGATACTAGAGTTGACACTAGATCCCAAGAATTTAATAATCTATAATTAAGACCTAGAGCTACTTTTTAAAGGTTTAAAATCTTCGTTAAAGTTTCTTATATACAATCTTTCTTTATGCTTCCCTGGATAGTATTCATAGTGTCATGTGCATTTGAATATTATGAGTAATGTAACTTTAACTATTATTCCTATTTTTACAAGATATGTAAGATTTGATGATAATGATGATAATACAGAACAAGTAATCCCTTATTGAAAGCATTTGACATTTCTTTCAAATATTTCAATCCATCCCTTATATTAGCAATACAAAAAACCTTGATCAAGGTTGTAGATATAAAATATTAAAATTTTGAAGTTTTGATGAAAAATATAAAGGTTCTCTAAATATTCCATGAACTCATCAACTTTGAACTCTAGTTGGAAAATAAGAGCATGGCAGTGTAGATTGTAAAATCATTCGAAAGATTTGTCGAGGATAGAATCGGGTGGCCGCATGATAGACAGAAATACTTACCATTGACTTGATACTAGATTGGCCATAAGATTAACATACTAATCTTCTTTCTTTCATGAATAAACACATTTTCCCAAGTAAAACATCAATAAACGTTTCTCAATATATTCAACAAATACTTATAAATAAAATTTTTTCACTTTATTAAAGTTATAGTGTTAGGTGAGCTTAAGCAATAAATTTCTTAGATGGCAAATTATAAATAGAATGGAATAGCATAAGAAAAGTTATGAATTATGTAGTCATAAGTTTAAAAAAATTTAAAATAGATTAATTATGCAATTAATTAGGTAAAAATGTGAAGAAAAAAACGTAAAAACCTAACCGTGTAGCTTTAGTGGAAACTTTTCGAAATCTATTAAGGCATTTTCTTCTATTATGACCTTGTGTTTTTGTCACGACTCTCTTCTCGTGAACTTACATTACCACTTACCACAAATAGTTGGGCTGTGAGTCAACATCCAATCCATACCTCATCCATTTATAGTTTAATAATTGTAATTAAACAAATTTAAAATAGAAACTGAACTTTTATAAATATGCAGAAGCGTTTACATCAGTTTCTATTAACTATACATCCCTTTCGTACAAAATATCACTAGACTGTGCATTAATTTACAGGATACAAAATTTTTCTTTTCATCACAAGTGTATATCTCTCTATATAGCTGGAGAACTGGAGAACACCTTAGCAGGGATGATTGCAGTACTCACTACTGCGTAGTATCTGTGGAGGAGGAAATAAGGGGGTGAGCATAACACGCTTAGTAAGGAAAATGTGCAAGCAGGTAGATAACTACACTATCTACATGCTAAAATACATATATGTTCATTTTCCTTATAAAACAATATGCATTTCTTTAAATCAACTTCCATCAATGCGAAACCATTAATTCGCTAGATAGGTATATGCATATTCACACAGTAGCACACAACTTCACATAGCATAATCTATTCACACAGTTCATATATAGAAAATGCTTTATACTTTGTAAATCAATACCTGTTGAGACATAAATCATGGGTTATCATATCCCTAGACACACAACAAGGGAAAACATCTGTCACCTCACACAGTAGTGACAATGTCGTATCACTCAGATACATAAAAGACTTATGACCATAGTCGGATTCCAAGCTACAATGATCAGGTGTGCGAGAACCCTACGTTTGGGGAGGCAGATCAACCATCCCTTCAGCTCATACTTAAATCACGATACATCGTACCCCATGGCTAACGCTCACGGTACATTGTGCTCCCATGGATCCTTAATTACCCATTTCCGTTGTCTCAAAATCCTATGTGAGTAAGTCAGTGTCAGACACACAGCAGTACACGATGGCTCAAACACAGTTTTATACTCATCACATCACATATATAAACCTTATGTGAGCAGGTCAATGTAAGACACACAATCATACATGACGGCTTTAACACGGTTTTACTCAGCACACAGCATAATCATAAAAATCTCGTGTAAGCAATCAGTGTAAGACACACAGCATACCTGAGGCATCGAGCACGGTATAATAGGAATTCACATGCGAGCATAGTCAGAGTAAGACACATAGCAATACTCAAGGGCTCTAGCATGATTCCCAAAATCTAGTGCGAGCATCTCGAGTGGAGCACACAACATCACCCGAGGCATCAAACACTCTTTCATTTTCTCTAAATTCCTTTGAAAATAACGTGCAAGCAAGGCTGATTAATCTACTGTTGCCTCTCATGCTCTAGCACGAGTTCACACAGAAAAGAAATAGAAAGGGCTCCATGTATAGTCATGAATGAGAGGGCAAGTCTCCCTTCAATCACTATCTAAAAGCATTTCATGCAATTTATCAAAACTAAGAGCCCGTTTATTGTTATTCGTTCTCAAAACATTTGCAAAACCTCTTTACGCAACATTAACACAGAAGTAATGCAAATCAGATTATATATTTATTCTCATACGTAGTGTTCACCTAGATATACAAATATCTATATATGCATCGCATACATTCGCACACAGCGGTGATAAAACATACGTATAGTCATCTCTATAGCTTACATAAGTCCCTTACCTCAAATCACGCTTGAATCGTTTTCCTTGATTCCAATATCTTGTGATCCGATCTTGTCAACTCCAACTTTATCTCCAGGAGCTGCAAGTGTTCACAATTCTCATCAGTATATTCTCATATACTTCATTCCACTTGCATGATATTTAGATCAACGCATTTTGGCCATTTATATCTCATTTGGCCTCTTTATACCATTATTGGACTTTATTGTTCCTTAAGTCCATTTTACTCATCGGGAATCCATTAGACTTCTCGAGTCTATTGATTCCATATTGAACTGACATTTAGCTCCCCATGCCATTAGTTCATCATTTCATTTCATTTCATTGAGGCATTACATCGAACATCTCATAAACTCTAATTTCAACCTTTATCCATTCTAACTTATGGATTTCACCAAACCATTTTACAAGCATCAATACATGCTTAATAACACCTATTCATGCTTAAATCAGCTTTAAACCCATGCTTACTCAACATTTCCTCATTTTGGCACATTTAACCATTTTATAGGTCATTGAGATTAAGCAAGTTTTTAAGATGTTTCAATCATCATTCTATATACCAATCTACTCACACAAGTATATAGATTAACATTTATGAGATTGGGGTATTGAAATACCAATCTCAATTTTTCTCCTTTTTACTGGAATTGGGGAAAAACTCCTCTTCTCCTTCAATGGATCAACTCAACTTCTAGCTTCCAACTATGTTGTTTTTCTCCACTATATGAACAATTTTGATGAAATGAACTTCTTCCAAATCTCTAAGGAAAGTATTGATGGTCTAAAAAGGAAGTTAGGTTACTTGGTTTTCAAAATGGAAAGGTTTTGATGTTTTCCTGAAATCTGCAGTTCAGCAAGTCCTGTTTTATAGAAAATGCTTGGTGAAATCGATCTCCCTAGGTTAAGGATCGATCTTCCCCTGTTTTTAGCCTTTCAGAATGCAAATTTAAGCTTATGAGATCGATCTATCGAGGCATGAGATCGATCTGTTCTTTGTTATGAGATCGATCTACTCTAAGGGATGAGATCGATCTTCTCCAGACAGAGAGCTAAACAGATCGATCTGGTACAAGGATGGGATTGATCTGCTCTTGGCCGAGAGCTAAGGAAATTGATCTGGTTGTATTGAGGATCGATCTCCTCATCACAGAATGCTTAGCAGATCGATCTGGCCCCATCGGAGATCGATCTGCCCTGTTCCATTGCTCAAATAAGAGCATTTTTAGCTCTTCCAGATCGATCTTTCCTTCTATGAGATCGATCTGTCATTCATATTTTCCAAATTTTGTTGCAATTTTCTGCAGTAACTCACACCAAACATCCTTAATTTTGCTGCCATAGTCATTTTCTCATCCAACCACCTTTAAGACTTGAAAATGACATCCGTTCATACTTTATACACATTAAAATTGTGTGCATTCATTGTATAACCAAAGGTATACAATACAAAACTAGATGGAAGTACAAAGATTTACACAACTCATGCAACTTCATTCCATTTTACCACACCACTCAAAACTCAATATTTTCACATTCCACTCATGGAAATATCCTTCTTACACTCGCTAAACACTTTAAAATTTGCGTGTATTCGTTTCATAATCTAATATACACCTTACATAATTAAATGAGAGTTTACAAAAATTAAGGGTATTACAATTTTACATATTCTACAACGAATCATTGTACGCCCTTCTTTGATATCCATCTCATTTTGTAGTCTTGTAGAACATGGTCAACCTCTCTCTAAACATTTAAGACTATAATTTGGAATTAATTTGATTGCAGGCTCTGGCCAATATGCTTCATGATGGAGAGGCAAAAATTGAGAAGCCCAAGTTATACAATATTCTTTAATAGAATAATATTTCTAAACATGTTGCCAACTATTTAGTGAAAATTGCCACATACATTTAAAACATGAGAACAACGGCATTTATTATCTTTCATTTACCACATGAACCAGTATCTTTCTCCAAATTAACAATCTGTACATCTTTACCTTTTTGTGTCACCACTTCAAATAATCCGTTGCCTCTATTAAATGATTTGATAGTGTGAGTAGTTTCCTTCAACATTATTGCTTCTTGTATTGAAATAACGTGTGTATAGAATTCACCATTCTTTTGAACACCAATACCCAAAGAATGTCTAACATCAAAGTAATGAACTAACCGATAAAAGGTAAGCTGAACACATACAATAATAGCTAGATATCGATCTCTTTTTAAAGTGATGTTTTTCCAACCATTCACGAGCTATATGGTTGATGTAAGGCCCATAATTTTCATGTAATCCTTATGATTCTAAGTTGTGAACCCTTGATACATGTTATATGAATCATAAGAGATGTGCATTCTGTCACGACCTGTCACGACCCTCTATACCAGTACGTGACCTTTACCTTACCACTTACAGTTGGGCTGTGAGTCAACATCTGATCCATTTCTCATACATTTATAGTTTAATTATTGTAAATAAACCAATTTGAAATAGAAACTAGATTTTTATAAATATACAGAAGCGTTTACATTAGTTTCCATCCCTTTCGTACAAAATATCACTAGATTGTGCATTAATTTATAGGATACAAATTTACTTTCTTTCGACACAAATGTATACCTCTCTATATTACTAGAGAACACCCTAGTAAGGACGACTAAAGTACTCACTACTACGTAGTATCTGTGGAGGAGGAAATAAGGGGGTAAGCATAACACGCTCAGTAAGGAAACTGTGCAAGTAGGTAGATAACTACACTATCTATATGCTAAAATACATATATGTTCATTTTCCTTATAACCAATATGCAGGTTCGTTATAACAACTTTCATCAATGCAAAACCACTAATTCGCTAGATGGGTACATGCATATTCACACAGTAGCACACAGCTTCACACAACATAACCCATTCACACAGTTTATATATAGAAAATGCTTTACTTAAAATCACACAAGTTCATTTCGAAATCACTTTGCACATAGCAAGTCTGTTCATATGAGCCATAATCATGGGTTATCACATTTCCCAAACACACAGCAAGAGAAGATATCTGTCACCTCACACAGTAGTGACAATATCATATCACACAAATATAAAAGACTGTTGGCTCTACCGAGAGGGGGATGAATCGATTTTCTAGCGTTAATGGGAAATTTTAAATTAATCCTAATTTAATCAGCAAATGAAAGTGAGCAATAATGAAATTAAACAAGATAATGCAAGATAGGGAAGAGAGAAACAAACACAATCGTTTATAGAGGTTCGGCCAAACTCTTGCCTACGTCCTCTCTCCTTGACCTTCTTGTCAAGTGCTTTCTTTCTCTTCTTCAACTGAAGTTACAATGTTCCTTTTTTAGGTTAAGGAATAACCTCTCTACCCTTTGCAATACAAAGATGTATTCACCCTTTTACAATTTTTATCTCACTGAGGAACAATCCTCTTCTCTCTTAAGGTAAGGATGAATACAGAATCAAGCTTTTAATGTGGGTAGGACAATTACAGCTTTTGCACTTAAGCTTATACAACAAACTCAATAAATGAGGAATGAAGACACAAGGAATGAAAGTATTAAACTCTTGAGAATGTAAGAAATGTGCAGCAATAGTGTCTCTATTCTCATTGTCTTCAATGCTTGGTTAAATACTGAAGGATTGGTAGTTGGAGCATTAAATGCTGTTTTTCCCATTGAGATTTTTGCAGAACTAGCCGTTGGGTACCTCCAGTAGAATGCCAGATCGATCTGCCATTTTGGCCAGATCGATCTCTTAGTTATAAGTCCTGCAAGATCAAAGTAAAATAACACAAGGAGATCGATCTCATATATGAGCAGATCGATCTCTTATTTGAAAATGTTAGAGGAGATCGATCTGTCGAATAGGCAGATCGATCTTCCAATCTCTCTGTTTGAGGCAAGATCGATCTACAGATCGATCTGCGATGCAATCTCGTAGTAGGGAGATCGATCTTGCAATAACCTAGATCGATCTCCTTAGCTCTCTGACTTTGAGAAGATCGATCTCTTCCTTACCAGATCGATCTCATAAGCTATCTGTTTGAGTGTAGATCGATCTTGAAGATCGATCTACTTTCTTTGCTTTAAGGGAGATCGATCTCTTCCTAGATCAGATCGATCTCCTCAACTCCAATAATAGGCAGATCGATCTCATAACCCTTATAGATCGATCTCACTCTTCCTCAATACCTTTGTATAGGTTCAAGGCTTGGCAGATCGATCTCATGTCTTCCTGAGATCGATCTCTCATCCAAGACAAACCCAGGAGATCGATCTCTCATATCCCAGATTGATCTCTCATCAACAGAACTTTAAGTTCTGGTACTGATAACCTCTAAACATGGTTTTATATCATCTTTACATTATTGAATTCACTTGTTTTGTCATTTCAAAATACATTAACTCAACAATCTCCCCCTTTTTGATATGACAAAACCTATTCAATCAATATGTTTAGTTCCCTATTTTCATTTTGCACAAACTCCCCCTTTTTGTAAACTCCCCCTTACTTTTGGCTTTTGATCTCTAAACTTTCTTTACTCCCCCTTATTTTAATCATTCCTTTTAAACCATTAGATATGATTCTTAAAGTCATTTAAACATGTTTTAACACACTCATGTGTTCTTAGCATTATTTTTTCTCCCCCTTTTTGTCATATCAATGGCAAGAAAGAAATCTAAACAGTACTCCTGTCATTAACATTTCTTTAAAAACTCATTCAATAACACAGAGGGCAGCTCATTCAAGCAAATTTAGTTCATACAACAATGAGTAATGAAAACATATAACATAACTAGATCTAGCAAATAAGTCCTATGCTGGAGGAGGAAATCGATCCATGAGATCCTCAACGTGAGTGCGAGTGTCTTGAATCTCATCAAACATCGCCTCCTGAGCCTCATGAGGATTTGCAAAGCCTTCATCCACTTTGCGGTTTAACTCTTCGAACATCCGTTGCTGGGTCACATGAAGGTTTGCAAAGCCTTCATCGATCTTCCTGTTCAGTGCACTCAACATTGTCACAATGGACTCCATTTCAGCGGTTGAGGTAGCAGGTGCAGTGGGCTGAGGAATCGAGGACGATGGACCCGCAGTCGGTGCAGCAGGTGGATCCATAGGCTCATCGAAGGGATCTTCCTCTATAGCTGCAGCAGACTGCTGTTCCCTCTTCTTCTTCCAATCACCCCGGAAGTCCTTGTAGTAGCCCATGTGGTGGAGTGACCCGATGTTGAGGACGCTCTTTGTAGAGGGCATTTTACACGTCTCGCAGCTGCTGTCCACTCCGAGTCGTTGGAGAAAGTACGCCAATGGTTGCAGAAACACTATCGTTGTGGCTTGGCCGCGTACGATCTTCAACCAGTCTTGATAGATAAAGTGGATGAGGTTGGGTTTTTGACTGGTGGAGTGAATGTGGTGAATCCAGAACCTATCTAACCGCTTAACGGTGGAGTGACGGGTACCGAATGGACGAAGGTTTCACGATATGATGAGGTGGAGTAGCCGTGGGTGCATTGGGAGGTCACTCGCCTTATCCCTGGGAATATCAAACCCCAAAGGGACTTCCTCATCTTCGTTTGTCAACCCTTCATCGCGTATGTTGAAAGCGTTGGCTAGAATTTCAGTGTCTACGGCAATGGATTTTCCCATGACATACGTTGTAAACCCGAAAATATTACAGGTGTCGTTAGGGTCATAGGTGAGTTCGGCATTGAAAAAGAATGCTCGAACGATATTTGGAGGTACGGGAGTATTGATTTTTAGGAACGATATCCAACCAAATTCTTCAAATTTGGATGATAGGGAAAATCGATGCGGTTTAGGAAGGAGAAATCGATTGTTCGCCAATGTTTAATTGGCATGGTAGAAAAATATTCTTCATATCGCTTCCTTTTTGCAGGTGTTTTAAAACACCTGTTAAAGGTAGTGACTGAAGGGGGTGGATTGGTTTGGGAAGAAGACCCTTGATCGACACTAGGTCGAGGAGGTTTTTGGCCTACTCTCTTAAGTCTGGGCATGATTCTAGACACGGGAATTACTCTAAGATAGGTTCACAACAAAAAAATCAATGAAACAGTGACTAGATTTGCCATAGAGTGAAATTTAACACAAATCTTAAGAAATTTTTGAGAAAACAATGAAGAATGTGGGTTACTATACCAGTAAACGAAGAAGAGATGCGACGACGGCCGTACCGAGATCGATCGAGAGAGGAGATGTGAAGGAAGTTAGGGATTTTAAAGTTTGAGGGTTTGAAATTTGGGGATTTTTTGCCAGTTTTTATAGTCAAGGGCACAGGAGATCGATCTGTCGAGACGACAGATCGATCTGTCATTTCCAGAAGCTTAAGGAGATCGATCTGTGGTCCATAAGATCGATCTGTAAAATACAAAAACTTAAGGAGATCGATCTGTCGTATGCACAGATCGATCCGCTGTTTGACAGAGGCTTAGGGAGATCGATCTTCAGAATACAGAAGCTTGAAGAGATCGATCTGTCGTATGCACAGATCGATCTGCTGTTTAACAGAGACTTAAGGAGATCGATCTTATGGATAGAGGATCGATCTGCTTAGCTTAACCTTAATGCTTTAGGCTTATTGGAAGTATGGAGATCGATCTATATTGATAGGAGATCGATCTCTCATACTTGTTGCCCAAAAAAATCTTTGTAAAACTCTTTTAAAACCAACTTAAAACCAAGATTTTGAAGCATAAATATCTTAAGGGATATTCATGAGTCCTAATTCACCTCTAAGGATACAAAACCTATCTCTATCAAGGGGTTTGGTGAATATATCAGCTATTTGATGTAAAGTGTCAATATACTCTAGAATTATATCCCCCTTTTGCACATGGTCTCTAAGGAAATGATGCCTAATCTCAATGTGCTTGGTTCTAGAGTGTTGAATAGGATTTTTAGATAGGTTGATAGCACTGGTATTGTCACATTTAATAGAAACTTATTTCATGTCAATACCATAATCTTTCATTTGTTGTTTAATCCACAACACTTGAGCACTACAACTACCTGCTGCTATGTATTCAGCTTCAGTTGTGGATTGAGCCACACTGTTTTGTTTCTTAGAGAACCAAGAGATTAATCTATTTCCTAAGAATTGGCAGGTACCTGAAGTACTTTTCCTATCTATTTTGCATCCTCCAAAATCTGCATCTGAAAATGCATGAAGTGTAAAGGTGGAGTCCTTGGGGTACCAAAGTCCTAGAGAGGGAGTGTCCTTAAGGTATCTAAAGATCCTTTTAGTTGCTAATAAGTGTGATTCCCTAGGAGAGGATTGAAGTCTAGCACAAAGGCATACACTAAACAAAATATCTGGTCTACTTGCAGTTAAATAGAGCAATGAACCAATCATAGACCTATAGAGTTTAGTGTCTACACACTTACCACTTTCATCTTTATCAAGCTTGATATTGGTGCCCATTGGAGTTGCTTGAGGTTTGCAATTGTCCATTCCAAATCGCTTGAGCAAATCCTTAGTATACTTTGCTTGATTGATGAAGGTTCCATCTTTTGTTTGCTTTACTTGAAGTCCCAAGAAGAGGGTGAGTTCTCCCATCATGCTCATTTCAAATTCTCCTTGCATGATCTTAGCAAACTCTTGATATAAAGACTCATTAGTTGAACCAAAAATAATATCATCCACATACACTTGTACAACTAGTAAATCTTTATTTTTATTTTTGATGAATAAGGTGGTATCCACTTTTCCTCTTGAAAATCCCTTTTCTATTAAGAATTTTGACAACCTTTCATACCAAGCTCTAGGAGCTTGTTTCAACCCATAGAGTGCCTTAGATAATTTGAAAACATGTTCAGGAAATTCATGATTTTCAAAGCCGGGAAGTTGTTCAACATAGACTTCTTCATTAATGAAACCATTCAAGAATGCACTCTTTACATCCATTTGATATAATTTGAAGTTCTTATAACATGCAAAGGCAAGTAACATTCTTATTGCCTCTAGTCTAGCTACCGGTGCATAGGTTTCATCATAGTCTATACCTTCCTCTTGTCTATAGCCTTGTGCAACTAACCTAGCCTTGTTCCTTATGATCACACTATTTTCATCCATCTTGTTCTTGAATATCCATTTAGTTCCAATTATAGAGTGATCACTAGGCCTAGGAACTAGTTTGCATACTTTGCTTCTCTCAAATTGATTTAATTCTTCTTGCATTGCTAAGAACCAATTATTGTCATCTAAGGCTTCATTGACATTCTTAGGCTCTGTTTGAGATACATAGGCTATATATTGACACATATTTCTTAGAGATGATCTAGTTCTAACTCCAAGAGTTGGATCTCCTACTATTTCACAATCTTTTACATATCCTAACTCTCTTGGTGCTCTAGACTCTCTCTCTAATATCTCTATTTCTTCTTCATCTTCTTTATTCAAGTCAAGTTTTTCTAATAAATCATCTTCTAAGTTTGGAATTTCCTCCAAGTTTTCATCAAATATTCCCACATCCTCATCATTAGTTGAATCTTTAGATACATCATTTGACTCATCAAATATAACATGAATAGATTCTTCAACCATTAATGTTCTTTTGTTATATACTCTATAAGCCTTTGAATTCAATGAGTACCCTAGAAAGATTCCCTCATCACTCTTGGCATCCAATTTTTCTAGATTATCTTTACCATTATTTAAGACAAAACATTTACAGCCAAAAGGATGGAAGTAACTAATATTAGGCTTCTTACCCTTGTAAAGCTCATAAGGAGTTTTCTTTAGCATGGGTCTAATCATAACTCTATTAATTATATAGCAAGATGTGTTTATAGCTTCAGCCCAAAAATACTTTGGTAAATTATTCTCACACAACATGGTTCTAGCCATTTCTTCCAAGGTTCTATTTCTTCTCTCAACTACTCCATTTTGTTGTGGTGTCCTAGGGGCTGAAAAATTATGACTAATTCCTTGATCATTGCAATACTCATCAAATCCTATGTTTTCGAATTCCTTGCCATGATCACTTCTAATGCTAGTTATTGTATACCCTTTTTCATTTTGAGTAATTTTTGTATAGGCTATGAATTTTTCTAAGGCTTCATTGTTTACTCTTAAAAAGAACACCCAAGTGAACCTAGTGTAATCATCAACTATTACAAATCCATAGTGTTTCCCACCTAGGCTAGTTATTCTAGTTGGTCCAAATAAATCTAAGTGAAGTAATTGAAGAAGCCTAGTGGTGGATACAATATTCTTAGGCTTAAATGTTGTCCTTTTATGCTTTCCTTTAACACAAGCTTCACATATTTCTTCATGATAAAAGGATAGCTTGGGTAAGCCTATGACTAGATCCTTTCTAGCTAACTTAGATAGCACATGCATGCTAGCATGACCTAGTCTTCTATACCATAACCAAGATTCCTTTTTATTGTCTACCATTAGACATATATTTTCATTTTTGAGTTCATTAAGATAGACAATATATATTACCTTGCCTATGGCCTAGAAAAAGAACTTTGTTTGACTTAGGATCTACAACATGACATTTCATGCAATCAAAAATTACTTTGTAACCTTTGTCACAAAGTTAACTTATGCTTAGTAAGTTATGCTTTAAACCCCTAACAAGTAATACCTTTTCTAATGAAAAGTAGTCATTACCTATTGAGCCACTTCCTTCAACTTAGCCTTTGGAGTTGTCCCCAAATGTGACTTCTCCACCAACTTTTGATTTAAAAGAGTTGAAGTGGCTTCTATCTCCCGTCATGTGCCTTGAGCATCCACTATCCAAGTACCATGCTTCCTTTGTTTTAGCTTTGTGGCCATGCTCAATTACCTACAAAAAGATCCAAACTCAAGTCTTAGGTACCCAAATTCTCTTGGGTCCTTTGAGGTTAGTGAATGCAATTCTTGATCCCTTTGGGATCCATTTTGCTAATGCATTAACATCCTTTGAGTGAATTACTTCTTTTGGAATCCATATCCTTTTTACTATTTTTCCTTTAAGAGAGCTCATATTTATGTTGCAATTATGTGATGCATGTCCCTTTCTATTACAATATGAACAAGAAGTTGAGAGTTTATTTATACTATTTCTAGCAATAAAGCTTTAAAGATGAGTCTCTCTACTTTTTGCATTATATCCTAACCCATTTTTGTCAAAGAATGCCCTTTGGGTCTCTAGCATGCTATCTAACTTTTGTTGACCCATGTGGAACCTATTAAAGGAATTATGTAGGTGGCCATTTTTCTCTTTAAGGTCACAAATTTCAAGATTTGAAATTTCTAGTTTCTTTTCACATTCTAATTTGTCCCTTAGCATCAACTCATTTTCTTTTCTTAATTTGGATATTATCTTTTTATATTTCATACTCATGCATTCATACTCTAATGCAAGATCATCAAAGGCATCTTGCAATTCATCAAACGAATATTCATTGAGGTTTGAAGTTACCTTTTCATCCTCAATAGCCATGAAGTACAAGTTGGCAATGTCCTCATTTGAGTCATCATCGAAGCAGTCACTATCGCTCCATGTTGCCACCATTGCCTTCTTTTTGTGGAACCTATCATTGGACCTTTTAAGAAGAGGGCAGTTAAATTTTATGTGTCCTGGTTTTTTACATTCATAACACACAATTGAATCTTTTCTACCTACTTCTTCTTGATCTCTCTTATTGTTTCTCCTATTACTACCACTAGCTCTCATTCTCATGAACTTGTTAAATCTTTTGGCAAATATTGCCATTTCAAGGTCCTCTTCACTACCACTCTCATTCTTAATCTCCTCTTGAGCATTGGATTTTAGATCAACTCCCACTTTCTTGGGTGGCTCTTCATTTCGTCTTAATTTCATCTCATAAGTGAGTAGTGATCCTATTAATTCATCTAAAGACAATGTGTGAGGATCCTTAGATTCCTCAATTGCAGTCACTTTAGCTTCCCATGATTTAGGTAAGCTATTTAATATTTTCTTGACCATTTCAATATTAGAGTAAATTTTTCCTAAGGACTTTAATCCATTAATTACATCCGTGAATCTAGTGAACATATCACTAATTGATTCTCCTTCCTTCATCCTAAAAAGCTCATAGTCATGTGTGAGCATTCCTACCTTGGTCTCCTTTACTTGGGTTGTACCCTCATGAGTTACTGCCAATTTGTCCCAAATTTGTTTGGCATTGTCACATCCGGAGACCCTATTGTATTCATTTGGACCTAAGGCACAAAATAATGTGTGCATAGCCTTAGCATTTAGCTGAGCACATTTAATGTCATTTGAATCCCATTCATCTTCTTCTTTAGGGATATCTCTTCCCTCTATTCTCTTTGTAGGGATTTGAGGTCCTTTAATTATAATCCTCCACTCCTCATAATCATTTGCTTGAATGAATAACATCATCCTAGTTTTCCAATAGGCATAATGTTCTCCATTGAACATAGGAGGTCTAACCGTAGGGTGCCCCTCTCCTACCAAACTAGTTGTTACATTCTTGTGAGCCATTTGATCGTTTCTAACTCTTAGGAAGTTGTTCCTATGCGATTAAAGAGTCCTAGCTCTGATACTAATTGTTGGCTCTACCGAGAGGGGGGGTGAATCGGTTTTCTAGCGTTAATGGGAAATTTTAAATTAATCCTAATTTAATCAGCAAATGAAAGTGAGCAATAATGAAATTAAACAAGATAATGCAAGATAGGGAAGAGAGAAACAAACACAATCGTTTATAGAGATTCGGCCAAACTCTTGCCTACGTCCTCTCTCCTTGACCTTCTTGTCAAGTGCTTTCTTTCTCTTCTTCAACTGAAGTTACAATGTTCCTTTTTCAGGTTTAGGAATAACCTCTCTACCCTTTGCAATACAAAGATGTATTCACCCTTTTACAATTTTTATCTCACTGAGGAACAATCCTCTTCTCTCTTAAGGTAAGGATGAATACAGAATCAAGCTTTTAATGTGGGTAGGACAATTACAGCTTTTGCACTTAAGCTTATATAACAAACTCAATAAATGAGGAATGAAGACACAAGGAATGAAAGTATTAAACTCTTGAGAATGTAAGAAATGTGCAGCAATAGTGTCTCTATTCTCATTGTCTTCAATGCTTGGTTAAATACTGAAGGATTGGTAGTTGGAGCATTAAATGCTGTTTTTCCCGTTGAGATTTTTGCAAAACTAGCCGTTGGGTACCTCCAGTAGAATGCCAGATCGATCTGCCATCTTGGCCAGATCGATCTCTTAGTTATAAGTCCTGCAAGATCAAAGCAAAATAACACAAGGAGATCGATCTCATATATGAGCAGATCGATCTCTTATTTGAAAATGTTAGAGGAGATCGATATGTCGAATAGGCAGATCGCTCTTCCAATCTCTCTGTTTGAGGCAAGATCGATCTACAGATCGATCTGCGATGCAATCTCGTAGTGGGGAGATCGATCTCTCAATAACCCAGATCGATCTCCTTAGCTTTCTGACTTTGAGAAGATCGATCTCTTCCTTACCAGATAGATCTCATAAGCTCTCTGTTTGAGTGTAGATCGATCTTGAAGATCGATCTACTTTCTTTGCTTTAAGGGAGATCGATCTCTTCCTAGATCAGATCGATCTCCTCAACTCCAGTAATAGGCAGATCGATCTCATAACCTTTATAGATCGATCTCACTCTTCCTCAATACCTTTGTATAGGTTCAAGGCTTGGCAGATCGATCTCATGTCTTCCTGAGATCGATCTCTCATCCAAGACAAACCCAGGAGATCGATCTCTCATAACCCAGATCGATCTCTCATCAACAGAACTTTAAGTTCTGGTACTGATAACCTCTAAACATGGTTTTATATCATCTTTACATTATTGAATTCACTTGTTTTGTCATTTCAAAATACATTAACTCAACAAAGACTTATGGCCATAGTCAGATTCCAGGCTACACTGATCAGGTGTACGGGAACCCTATGCTTAGGGAGGCGGATCAACCATCCTATTAGCTTAACTCAACTCACGGCATATCGTACTCCATGGCTAACGCTCACGGTACATCGTGCTCCCGTGGATCCTAATCACCCATTTCCATTGTCTCAATATCACGTGCAAGCAGGTCAGTGCCAGACACACAACAGTACACGATGACTCTAACACGGTTTATCCATCACACAACAATTTCATAAACTCTCGTGCGAGCTCTCGAGTGGAACACATAGTATTATCGAGGCATCAAGCACAATTTTGCTTATCACACAGAAGCTCAAGAGACTACGTGCAAGCAACTCAGTGTAGAGCACACATCATATCTAAGGCATCGAGCACAGTTGTCCCATCACTTTAAATCAAGAGGGTCACATGCAAACTTAATCGGAGTAAGATCACTAATAAGTACTCTATAGCTCCAACATGATTCCCAAAATCTAGAGTGAGCAGCTCGAGTGGAACACACATTATCACCCGAGGCATCGAGCACTCTTAAGCTTTTTTCAAAAACACTTTGAAAATAATGTGCGAGCAGGGCTGGTCAATCTACTGTAGCCTCTCATGCTCTAGCACAATTTCACACTGAAAAGAAATAGAAGGGCTTCATGTGTAGTTATGAGTGAGAGGGCAAATCTCCCTTCAATCACTCTTTATAAACATTTCATGCAATTGATTAAACCGGGAGCCATTCTAATATCATTCTTTCTCAAACCGTTTGCAAAAACCTCTTTTCACAACAATCACAGAAGTTATGCAAGTTCATATTATCGACTTATTTTCATACGTAGTTTTCTATCTAGCCATATCAATATCTATGTATTTATCGCATACATGTACATTCCAGCAGGCAAGAAAACATACATATAGCTATCTCTATAGCTTACATAAGTCCCTTACCTCGAATCACGCTTGAATCGTCTTCCTTGATTCCAATAGCTTGCGATCCGGTCTTGCCAACTCTGACTTTATCTCTAAGACCTGCAAGTGTTCATAATTCTCATCAGTATATTCCCATATACTTTATTCCACTTGCATGATATTTAGATCAATGCATTTTGACCATTTATATCTCATTGGCCTCGTTATATAAATATCAGACTTTTCAATCGTTTCATTTGTTTCTCGGGAATCCATTAAACTCCTCGAGTCTATTGATTCCATATTGAACTAGCATTTAGCTCCCCATGCCATTAGTTCATCATCTTTATTTCATTGAGGCATTTCATCAAACACCTCATATACTAAATTTCCACTATTTTCCATTCTAACTTATGGATTTCACCAAACCATTTTACAAGCATCTATACATGCTTATTAACATCCATGCATGCTCCAATCATCCTCAAATCCATGCCTACTCAACAAATCCTCATTTTAGAATATTTAACCATTTTATAGGTCATAGAGAGTTTAGCATTTTCTAAGATGTCTCAATCATAAATCTATATACCAATCTACTCATACAAGTATATAGATTAACATATATGAGATTGGAGTATTGAAATCTTACCAATCTCAACTTTTCTCCACTTTGCACAAACTCCTTTTCTCCTTCAATGGATCAACTCAACTTCTAGCTTCCAACTATGTTGTTCTTCCTCACTTTATGAACAACTTTGATGTAATAAACTTCTCTCAAATCTCTAAGGAAACTATTGATAGTCTAGGGAGGGAATTTAGGTTACTTGGCATTCAAAATGGAAAGGTTTATGTTTCTCTCGAAATCTGCAGTTCAGCAGGTCCAGTTTTATAGAAAATGCTTGGTGAGATCGATCTCCCTAGGTCAAGGATCGATCTTCCTCTGTTTTAAGCCTTTCAGAATGCCATTTTAAGCCTATGAGATCGATCTGTCGAGGCATGAGATCGATATGCTTATTGCTATGAGATCGATCTGCTCTAAGGGATAAGATTGATCTTCTCCAAGCAGAGAGCTAAACAGATCGATCTGGCATAAGGATGAGATCGATCTGCTCTTTGTCAAGAGCTAAGGAAATCGATCTGTTTGCATTGAGAATCGATCTCCTCATTCTAGAATGCTTCATTCTTTTCGTTTTGGCCTATGAGATCTGATATGTGCGTACAAGAGGATGATTTAGGACGATCAAGGAAACATGTGGATTGGGGATTGAAACAGCTAAAAACACAAGCTGGGCAGAAATAATTATGGTAGACTTTGAATGGAAAACAAAATATCAACCTAGACCCGAAGTCTAAAGAGACTTGAACCAAAGGTATTAGACCTCGACCCTACGAATATAAAATTCGAGAACCTAAGGTATAACAATGGTGGTTGGTGAAGAGGGAGGCACCATGAGGAAGAAGACCTTGATAAGCCTAGTTGAGAGGGAACTCTAGAAAGATGCACACTTAAATTTATGAAAATTTAATCTGATCTGTTCTGTTTTATTCAAGAGCGTTTACAAAGTATTTATAATAATATCTAGCACTTAAGCCCTTAAACAAGTGAGCTGGAATTAACACCAAACAGAAAATAAGACTAAAACCTAAATTCACGGCTAAGCCTAGTTACATAGGATAGTTGGTCTAAAACGTAATAAGACTCAAATGTGGGCTATTTAAACACTTAACCCAACTTATTACTAAACTATGACTCATGTCGTTTGGGCTTCCAAACAAATATAGATGGCTGTGGGATCTCCTTGGATGACCCATGGATCCTTGGCATCACGAGCAAGTGGACCTCCATCATTCCCCCTCTCCTCAAAAGGATTTGTCCTCAAATCGCATGTACCTTCATCAAAAGAAAAGGGAGAAATATCAGAAACATTAAAAGTAGCAGATACACCATACTCACCAGGAAGATCCAATCGATAGGCATTATCGTTGATCTTCTCAATGACTTAGAATGATCCATCTCCTCGGGGATGCAACTTAGTTTGTCACTGAGTAGGGAACCTCTCCTTTCTCATATGTACCGAAACCCAATTACCAGGTTCAAAGACTACTTTCTTGCGGTGCTTATTGGCTTGGGTGGTATACTGCTTAGTCTTCCTTTCAATAGCTTGACGCACTTTCTCTTGGAGTTGCTTCACAAACTTAGCCTTCTGTTCTCCGTCCAAGTTACTCTGCTCGGCACTAGGTAATGGCAACAAATCCAAAGGAGTAAGAGGATTGAAGCCATAGACAACTTCGAATGGAAAGCAACTCGTAGTGGAGTAGACACTGCGGTTATAGGCAAACTCAACATGTGGCAAGCTCAACGATGGTAGTCCATTTGGGATCTCCTTAGGGAATACATCCTCGAACTCCTGTAATAATGAGACAACATTAATAGGTAAAATATCATGGAGTTCAGTATCAATAAAACAAGATTCTTTAAATAATAGCAAAAAGATAGGAGACTTAGCAATAAATGCAGTCTTCACATCTCGGGGGTTGGCATGGTAGCTCACTGCTTTGTTTTCCTTGCTTCCCTTCTTTTCTTTATGTAGCTTCCTTTGCTTGTCATGTTGCTCCTTCAGCCTTAATTGATCCTCGTAAATCTCCTTGGGACTAAGGGGAGCAAGAGTGATCTTCTTGCCATCCATAAAAAAGGAGTAACGGTTAGTGTAACCATCATAGATGATTCTCCGATCATACTACCACGGTTTACCCAACAACAGGTGGCTAGCTTGCATGGGTACCAAGTCACACAACACTTTATCCTAATACCTTCCAATACGGAAAGGAGCCAAGACTTGCTTCACCACGTTCACTTCACCACAGTCATTAATCCACTGCAACTTATATGGGCGGTGATGCTTGGTAGTGGGCAACTTTAGCTTATCAATAAGGTATGTGCTAGCAACATTAGTACAACTCCCACCATCAATGATCACAGAGCATACCTTGTCACTAATATGGCATCTCATATAGAAGATGTTCTCACGCTGTACCCCATCCTCAAACTTCACATGAGTATTAAGAGTACGTCTGGCAACAAGTGCTTCACCATAAGCAGCAAACTCAACAACTTCTTCTTCTTCAGCATCTTCTAACGCAGGTATCTCATCCTCAATACCAACATCAGAACCTTTACTCTCAACATCTCCATTCTCAAGCATGAGCATCACTCTACGGTTAGGACACTGAGAGGCAACATGTCCATGACCCAAACACTTAAAACAATTTATGTCATGTGTTCTGCTTTGGGATACTTGGGCAGGCTCAGTCTTGGGCTTTGGAGGGTCCTCAGACTTTGGTTTAACAAAACTTTCTGACTTAGGCTTAAACACAGGGTTATCATCCCTACGAAAGGTGTTAGATTTCCAAGCAGGAACTGAACTAGGAGTGAAACAAGATGTACCTTTCCTTTTGAGTTACCTTTCCACTTTGATGGCCACATGCAGCATCTCCTCCAAATCCATGTAATACTACAACTCTACAACATTGGCAATCTCATGGTTCAAGCCTTGGAGAAAACGAGTCATAGTAGCTTCTGAATCCTCTTGGATATTAGCTCGGATCATGATTATCTCCATCTCATTGTAATAATCGTCAACACTTTTTGAACCCTGGGTGAGACCTTGGAGCTTCTGGTACATCTCTCTGTAATAATGGTTAGGCATAAATCTTTTCCTCACGATGCGCTTCATCTCATCCCATGTAGAAACTGGAGGATCCCCACATCTTCTTCTACTAGAGACCAGCTGATTGACACGCCCTAAGGGTATTACCGCAAGTGCACGGGTCATACAAGTAATAATGAGATTTTGAGTCTCGAGTTATCGTCCCTCAGAGAAGTTGGTTAGCCTAATTAAATACCGATTAATCTTACCCTAAGTATATCCTAGCAAATTATGAAATTTTTATGGGTGATCTACTAAGTCTAAAATTAAAATTACTGGAAAGCAATAAAATAATAAAAACTAAATAAAACCGAGCAAAATTACTTATAGTGCTCCATGCAATTAAAATAAAAAACCTACAAAAGAAATTAAAACAGTTAAAACTAATTAACGCAAATAAAATGCAAATGTGAAAATAACAAAACAAGATTAATTAAACTACAATTAAACTAACCTAAAATGCAATTAAACTACTTAATTAAAATACAATTTAAACTAAACTAAAACTTAATGAAAATAAAGACTAAATTAAAATTAAAAATGCATGAAACACATTTAATCTAGATTAAATCTAAAGGTAAAAATCCTAAAGCATAAAATATAAAATTAACTATTAACTAAAAATTATGACTAAAAATTAAATTAACAAATTAAAACACTAGAACTAGTCTAAATTGACAACTAACAACTATCCTAAACTAACAACTAATTAAACTATACTAAAAATGCAAGAAAAATGGATTAATGTAAGAGTTGAATGCCAAACAAGGCCTTAGATTTAAATCAACCAATAAGTCCCTCCAAACACTGTTCACGTGTCTTCTTTGTTTACTTTCCATTTCCAGGTGATGGCCTCGGTTTGTCCAGTTCATTGTCTTTCCAAATGTATGTCTATTTCCAGGCATTAACGGTTTTGGCTACTGTCGGTCTGCTACATTCTCCTTCTCAGTTCTGACCAGACACTACTCCAGGCATGTCTCGGTTCCAGCTATTCTCGGTCTGCTAGCTCTCGGTTTTGGAATCTACTACTGCTCCAGGCAAGTCCGCTTTTGTTGTTTCTTCCCTGGTGTGTCTCGGTTCCAGCTACTGGTGTGCTACTCCAGGCTTTCTCGGCTTGCTTGTGTCTTGCTATCTGCTGCTCCAAACGACACCCTGCTAACATTCTCGGCTCTGTCCTGCTGCTCTAGGCTGCTAGTGTTGCTGTCCTAGTAGTGTACAGATCTGCTATCCAGACTTGCTCTCGGTCTGCTCTGTCATGCACTACTGTTGATCATGCTCCCAACCTCGTACGAGCCTCTTCACGGTTCTGTCCTCATCAGTTTCTTGGTTTCTTGCTAACCATATCTGAGACCATCGGGACTGGAGGGGCACCATCTATCATTCTGCAGCAGCACCGATCATCAAATAAAGAAACTTATACATGCAAAGATCATTAAATGGTGAGTTAAAGACAAGGAATGAAATGATAAAACCTTAAGAACCAACAACTATAATAGAAAATGAAGATGAACAGTAGGAAGAAAACTTAAAACAGAGGCAAACAGAGGAGGAAATTGCTGCTCTCGGGAATCAACCCGTGTCTCACTGCTACAACCAACCGAGACATGAGAGTCTACATTGAACAATTTAATGCATCCTTTTCACAATCCAACAGTATGCAAAAAATAGACAAACAACTAAAATGCTGAAATGAAATGCTGTAAACGAAATGGATTAAAGAAACATAATGAAAATGCAGTAAAAATGGAAGCTATATTATCAAGAACCGAGACCTGAAAATCATGCAACTAAGAAAGAAATACTGAAAAGAGAGAGCAAAAAAGAACATAGTAAAACAGGAGATTACAACCTAGAGGTAATTTATAAAACAAACAAAATAACAATTGAAGTCACAATCTCAATCCCTTAGCTTCATCAATGTGAAAGATCAATATCATCAGCTTGCTTTAATTCCAACTCTTAAAGCCATGGTTCCACATTGCTTAAATGTGGAACAATGCCTAGCATTTGTCCACATTAAAGCACCAAAACCAAATAGCATAGATGAAGGAAAAATAAGAAACGGAATGCACAAAGGAAACAACCCGAGAGCAACTAAAGATGCTAGTTTTTTTTTTAACTAAAATAAAGGAAATGAAGTAACTAAGACGTACAGTTGGGAAAATAAGCTATGGAAATAAAACTGAAAAGTAAAGGAAATGAAGTAACAAAATCGAGAGCTCAATGAACCATGGTGGCTACCAAGAGAATGAAAAACTACATTGAAAAGCTTGTAAAAATAACAATGAAAATTGTTTGAACAGTAAATGGTAGCTAAACGGGAAAGAGAAGCTTGAAAACAAGGAAAAAAAATTAAAACTATTCTAACACTACTCCTAACTTACTCTTACTCCTAAATTACCTCTACTTCTACTCCTAAAATTACTTCCTCTTTCAATTGTCATCCTTTCCTATTTATAAACACACTAGGGGTAAAATTGTAATTTCTACATCCTTGATGAGTTGGCATTTTTTTGGCCACTTGTCTTCACACCATTGGCTCCTTGAAAAGATATTTCCATGTTATCAGTCTTCTTGTCCAATTAGATGTGCTAGGTGGCATGACTCGTGTTGTCCGCATGGCTCAATCTCGATTTTAGCCCAATTTCGGTCCATTTTCTACCGAAATATTCAAAATTCATCCGGATTTAATTTATCTGCAAACATGAGAATTTTAATTAAATAAAGGGGATAATTAACAAAATAAATTGAGGATTTAAATAATTAATTAGGAAATTAAGCATAAATAATTCTAAAAATATAAAATTATCATTGATCCCACCATACCATAACATATTCAGTGAACTCTACTGCAGCAAGTTTAACTTTCTTTACCTCAGAGTAGTGGTGGCAGTCAAATACCATGTCAATCTTCCTTTCCCACTCTAAATATGCCTCGGGATCATTCTTGCCTTGGAAAGGAGAAATCTTCAATTTTATGCTGCCAAAGTTTCCATCCATCTTCTTTTTGCCTCTATCACGGGCTCATCAACTCGATCTCTATCTCTATACTCATGATGCCTTCCATGATGTCTATCTGCCTCAGACTCTTCTTCCAAATCATGCCCAACATTATCATCATACTCTTCATTGGTGACAATCTTACTTTTCAGATAGGAAGAATCACCTTGTTGGATCCTTGCAAATTGAGTTTCATGTCGATCCAACTTATCATGAATGTCATTGAATTTCACGTCCATCCGTTAGAACTGCTGTTGCATTGCCTGGAGCATGAACTCAATTTTTTAAAGTTTGACTTATCACCTTCAGAAGACATCTTTAACCTACAAGAAACGTTAGTGATAATAAAAAACAAAGAACCTCACAAGTGATAACCTCACGTGTTTACACTCAATTCACTTAAGATGGGGCACTCACACTTGTGTTTCACTCAAGTAATTCGGCTTTTCTATACTAATGTTTCTCACATGCTCATGCCTTTTTCCCTTATTCTACCTCAACTCTATAGGTTCACAATCATACTAGAGACTCAATCAAAGATTCAACCTCGAAGGATCAACCAATTCACCAAGTATTTTTTTTTTCTTCTTTTTTTTTTCTTCTTTTCTCTCTCTCTTTTTTTTTGCTTTTTTTTAAACAAAGACTAATCTGATTTGCGGCTAAAGGTGGTGAGGAAGAGTTTTAGTGTGGCTAAGAGACTAACTTGAAAATAAAATTCAGAAGTCCAACTCAAACACAACAAGAATCTCAAGGAAATAATCACTAGAAAAACAAAAAATGCCTACAACTATAGGAAAACGATGGAATTTGGCCAAGAGAGGCGTCGTTTCTTTAAAACGGGTACTCGTGCGTCTCGTAACTCAACATAATTTTTTTATGAACAGTGTTTGAACAGTACACAATTTTCTTTTCCTTCTTTCTTCTCTTTTTTCTTTTTATATATTATTTTTCTCTTCTTCTTCTTCTTTTTTTTTTGACACTGACTTATTGTTAGAGATGAAGGGGAAGACGCACAACTAGAAAATCGAAACCTTGCTCTGATGCCAAACTGATATGCGTGTACAAGAGGATGATTTAGAACGATCAAGGAAACATATGGATTGGGAATTGAAACAGCTAAAAACACAAGATGGGCGAAAATAATGATGGTAGACTTTAAATGGAAAACAAAATATCAACCTAGACTCGAAGTCTAAAGAGACTTGAACCAAAGGTATTGGACCTCGACCATGCGAATAGAAAATTCGAGAACCTAAGTTATAACAATGATGGTTGGTGAAGAGGGAGGCGCCATAAGGAAGAAGACCTTGATAAGCCTAGTTGAGAGGGAACCCTAGAAAGAGGCACACTCAAATTTATGAAAATTCAATCTGATCTGTTATGTTTTATTCAAGAGCGTTTACAAAATATTTATAATAATATCTAGCACTTAAGCCCTTAAACAAGTAGGCTGGAATTAACACCAACTAGAAAATAAGACTAAAACCTGAATTCACGGCTAAGCCTATTTACATAGGATAATTGGTCTAAAACGTAATAAGACTCAAATGTGGGCTATTTAAACACTTAACCCAACTTATTACTAAACTAAGACTCATGTCGTTTGGGCTTCCAAACAAATATAGATGGTTGGGGGACCTTCTTGGATGACCCATGGATCCTTGGCATCACGAGCAAGTGGACCTCCATCAAGATCGATCTCCCTTACATTAAGATAGATCTCCTCTTCTTCTGCAGCACACTTAGCTGAATTTTTTCCAAATTTCAAAGGGATTACTTGCATTCAATTTGCTGCACTACTCATTTTTAAGTTCCACTCACTTTTATCACATATAAAAGTCCATTCTTCATATTCATACATAATAAAACTTATACCTACATCACAAACTCATATTACAAGTGTGTACATTGAATTTATGGATTTTACATCATTTATGCTTCACATGACATGTACATGTGTATTGCTTATGAATTCATAAGGTTTACATAAAAAAATACGGGTCTTACACGATCGCCCGTGACTTACCAAAAACCACTACAAATTTTTTCGCATTTTACTTACCTTTCCTTCAGTCATAATTCAATTACCAAACCGTTGGGTTGTGATTCGGTATTAGTCACCTCAACCACATTCATTTCATATCATGTATACATGTCAACATAATTATCTATTGACTGTAAGTACTCTTTTCTTAAAAGTAAACTCATATACATTAATACAATTACATGTACATATACATCCCCGAAAGTACATTCGTTTACATAACTATACTTTTACATTGTTCAGTACAAAATGTTTCAAATGCGTATACCTTTCGTATGATGGATATACAACGGATAAAGGAATACCAGTCCTCAGCCGTACTCAACTACTGTGAACGCTCTGTAGAGATGAGGAAATAAAAAGGGGATGAGCTCACAGCTTAGTAAGGAAATAAGGCAAGTAAGTAGATAACGACACTATCTACAAAATATAATGCTCATGCCTTGAAATCATTTCATTTTCGATTCACATCTAAAGCATGTATCTTTCTTGAAACATTTATGCAAGTATATAGATATACACAAATCGTCAGTATGAACTAAAAACACGCTGGTTTAATAACCTCAGCAATATATGCAAAACATTGCATTGTTATATAAATACTGTAAATCACATTTCATTATGCCATATCAATTAAATCAAAACAAAGATGACAGATCATCATGTAAAAACATAGAAATTCGAGCCTCACCCATCCCTCGAGTTACCTTTTTCAATTCACAAAGTCACATGTCGAGACTCAACCCATTCCTCGGTCTACCCAATCTATAAAATCATGTGACAATTCAAACAAGAAATATCAAGTGAGATGAGATTGGCGACTACATGTTCGAGGAATATGATCATATCCCATTTTTTCATGATCCCAGGCTACACAGTACATGGTGTACACGGCCTCACATTTGCTGTAACGAGAGGTGGGTCAAATCCTCAACCGTCAGCCAATGACTTTACATTATCGTGTACACACGGTACATCGTACTCCATGTGATATACACTGTACAAAGTACTCCATGGACCCAATATCACAATCAGGGGTGTCTGTAATAGGTCTTATCTATCCCATACCATGAATACAGTTTCGATAGCCCTTTGCCATATCTCAAAATGCATGTACAAGCATATAATCGGTGCGACACACAGTCTGCACAGGCTCCCAGCACGGCGGTTTCATGCTATCTCTTTCAAAACCGATACGTGCGAGTAAACTCTAGTACAACCTAATGCACAAGTTATATAAATCTAGTGCGAGCAATGCTCCCAGCACTATGTCATGTAAAACTGAGTACGAACAATGCTCTAGTAATCTATCATGCATCAATCAATAAAACTGAGTACGAGAAATGCTCCAGTACTCTATCATACACAAATCCCATTAAAATTAAGTAGGAGAAATGCTCAAGTACTATATGATACATATCATGAAAATCTAGTGCAAGTATTACTCTAGCACTAATGGGGTGGAAAACATACAAAATCCAGTGCGAGCTGTGCTCTAGCACGATTGGTTTTCATACGAATTGATAGATGACTTATTTCAAATGAATTCACTCAATTAAATCAAATTGGCACTATAATGTGCTGTTTTCGTATATAACATGAAAACATTGGCCAGTCTATCTATGCAACTATCAAACAACATTAAAACTAGTCACAAACATGCTTCATAAGCTTTTTACCCTTAATCGGGGTAAAATCGTAATTTACCCTTTTTCAGTCTCTTAAAATTTTATTCACTTTTGTTGACCCTCAGACTATTTTTCTTAAGTGAAATACAAAAGCAGACGAAAATACGTGCAGAATATCTATCCTGGACTATGGCCATATCCTATAATGTGAAGTCCCAAGCAACACAAATCTCGGTGTGCGGGTTATCATTGCTGTAACGAGAGGGGGGTCAGTCCATCATAACCACCAGCTATAAACTCCTCAACTCCACAACTCCACCACACGATATAATGTACTCCATGCCACTCGTACGGTACAACTTAAACCCGTGGACCCTCTCTTCATGGTCGGGATGCCTGCCATAGGTCTTAGTCCTTACACCATGGAAATACATCATAGTCGGGGTGCTTGCCATAAGTCTTAGCCCTCATACTATGGAATAAATGCCATGTCTCTAAATCCACGTCCGAACATCTCAACAGTGTGACACTTAGTCTACACGGAGAAAATCGTCACGATTTTGCTAACATGTCTTATATATCACATTAAAACAACAATGCACGTATTGAGTGTGACTCTCAATCAACACTCCGCCTCTTAAAATACTGTATATGCATCTCAAAATATCAAACACTAGGGCGAGTAACCTCTAGCACTAGGTTAATGCATAATTCTCTTTTCAATTCAAGTACGAGATATCACTCAAGTACTATATCATGTATAAATCATGAAAAGTCGAGTACGAGTAACGTTCCCAGTACTTTATTATGTAAAACTGAGTATGAGCATAGCTCCCACTACTTTATATGCATTAATCAAAAACTGAGTATGAGCAATGCTCCCTGATGGGCCCAAAGGGTATATATCCGCAAGTGCACGGGTCGTACAAGTAATAATGAGATTTGAGTCCCGAGTTATCGTCCCACAGAGAAGTTGACTAGCCTAATTAAGTACCGGTTAATCTTACCCTAAGTATATTCTAGCAAATTATGAAATTGCAATGGGTGATCTGCTAAGGCTAATTAAAAACACTGGAAAGCACTAAAATAATAAGAACTAAAGGAAATAAAACCGACCAAGAAGTACTTACAATACTCTAAGCAGTTAAAATCGAAAACCTACAAAAGAAATTAAAACAGTTAAAACTAATTAACGCAATTAAAATTAAAAGCAAATATGGAAATAACAAAGCAAGATTAATTAAACTAAAATTAAACTAACCTAAAAATGCTATTAAACTACTTAATCAAATGCAATTTAAACTAAACTAAAGCTTAATGAAATGAATTTACCCCTAATCTAATTCTAGATGAACATTTAATTAACTATTAACCTAATTAAAACTAAGTTCTACACTATTAAGCAAGAATAATAATTATGCAATTTAATTAACAACTCTAAACTAAGCTAACAAATTAAATTGAAAATAAACTAAACTAAAATGCATGAAAATGAGTTAATGCCCAAAATGCAAAAACCAAACAAGGCCTTAGCATTTTTAAACATTCCCTCCAAAATACTATTCACGCATCATTTTCTTTTGTTTTCCAGGTAAGGCTCGGTTATTGCTCTCTGGTCTGCTGTTGTTTCCGCTGGTCTGCTGCTGCTGTTGCTCACGGGTTGCTGTGTTTGCTGCATGCTCACGGGTTGCCTGTCTCAGTTTGTCATGCAATGCTGTCCCTCTGCTGTCCCAGGTTCCAGCTATGCTCTCGGTTTCAGTTCTAGTTCCTGCTACACGGGGTCTGCTACTCGGTTCCAGGCTGTGCATCACGGGTTGCTCTCGGTTGGCTTATCTCCATCCTGCTCGCGTCTGTCTCCAGCACGTTCGGCTCCTGCTCCTACTTCCTGTAATGTCCAGGTTGAACCAGGTCTGTCCTCTTCCTCCCATGGCTTCTGCTCCAGGTGTTCCCTGCTGCCCACGTCCGCTGCACTGGCATTGTCCTGCTGCCTCTGCTACATGTCTGCGAGCTCTCGGTTCTGACTTTCGCCAACTCTGCTCGGTTCCATGCTCAGTTCCAGTGCCATTCTCAACGGACCAGCACACCGTTCTACAAACAGAGCAGAACAGAGGATGCTCTCGGTCTGTCCAGCTCTGGTTTCGGTGTGCTCTGTCCTCTCGGATTGCTTGCTGCCCTTACTCTCTCGGTGATGCATGAACAAGGTGCAAAGAATTAAGAAACTAAGCTCACCACAACTTTGATGACAACTAACGAAAAGAAAGATAAGTATAAAACTAAATGGAAGCAAACCGAGAATTTAAAAAAAAAAAAAAAAAAAAAACAACATTGAAAAATGAAGAAAAAAAACGAAAAGTACTTATGGAAATGAACTTGACAAATAGAGATTTCATGGGAAAGAAACCGAGAGCATGAAAACAAAAGATTGATTATCCATTGAAACATAAAATTTAACAAAGCTTAACTAAGAACATGAAAAATGCATAGTAAAACAAATGGGAAAATAAAAAATACTAGGAAGGAAAATAATTCTAAAAACTACTCTTCCTACACTACTCCTACTCCTAAAATTACACTAACCTCTACTCCTAAAAATTACCTAACATCTTCAATTGTCATCTTCCTATTTATAAGCACACTAGGGGTAAAATGGTAATTTTCACATCCTTGATGAGTTGGCAATTTTTTGGCCACTTGTCTTCACACCATTGGCTCCTTGAAAAGATATGTCCATGTCATCGGTCTTCTTGTCCAATTGGATGTGCTCGGTGGCATGACTCGTGTTGTCCACGTGGCTCAATCTCGATTTTAGCCCAATTTCGGTCCATTTTCTACCGAAATACTCAAAATTCATCCGGATTTGATTTATATGCAAACATGAGAATTTTAATTAAATAAAGGGGATAATTAACAAAATAAATTGGAGATTTAAATAATTAATTAAGAAATTAAGCACAAATAATTCTAAAAATATAGAATTATCACTCCCAGTACTCTAACATGCATAAAATAGCATAAGAATATAGTACAAGTATATTCTCCAGTATTATGTGATGCATATCTCAAAAAATAGTGCAAGGATTCTCTAGCACATATGGTTTTCACACAAAACTAGATAGATGGCTTATTCAAAATACAACTCTCTCAATTCAAATCAAATTAGCACTTAAATGTGCTGTTTTCGCATATATGTGAAAACATTAGCCATTCTATCATGCAGCTCATGCATTTTGGGTCAAAACATGCTTCTAAGGCTTTTTATCCTATTTTTGGATAAAACACACTTCATCTCATTAATCCTTAGCACAACAACATGCATATTTCAGGGAATTCATATAGAGTATAATATTGAAACTCTATTCAAAATACATGTAGCCATCTCTAGCTACTCACGAAATTCCCTTACCTCGGATCACGTCAAGTGAACTCTCTTCCTCGGTTCTGCTCACTCTTGCTGTTCGATCAGCTTCTACGATGATTTTTGAAGCTGTTAAAATCGTTGGCATTAGTAAATCACTCTATACTCATTTTCATTTGCCAAATCTCAATTTAATATATCATCTCACTATTTTCTCCTCATATGGTATAAAAATCCCATTTTCACATAGCTACCTGCATTTTTCCTTATTTCCAATTTATGCATTTCATAAGATTACCTCATAATCTTCCATACATGCATATTTCATCATTAAATCAATGTTAATACCATTTCCTCATCACTTTCTCATTTTCTCACCAATATCTAGGTTATGGTGATTTTTCATGTTCCTTTCATTTCCAACATTTCATATATATATACCAATCAACTCATCAATACACCTAGTTTAACATATATCAACTTAGTGCATTAAATCTTACCTAGTTGAGATTTCATTCCTTTTTCACTAAAATGGTAAAATCCTTCTTACTCCTTGAACTCTTGATTTCAATCCTTTGTTTCCAAGTATGTTGCTCTCTTCTTGCTACTAACAACTTTGCTCACTTATATCTCACTCAAAACTGATCACAAACTGAAGTTTTCTAGTGTTTCTTGGCTAGGTTTAGGATTAGTTCTCAAATGGAATAGTAACTCTCGGGAAAATGAAGTGTAGAAGCCCAGTATTTATAAAACTGCCTTGATGAGATCGATCTACTACCTTAGGAGATCGATATGCTCTGCATTTTTCCTCTTGAAATCGACCTTTCCAAACCACATGAGATCGATCTGTTGCAAGTCAGTAGCTTAAGGAAATTGATCTGACCCTTCAAAGATCGATCCCTTCAACACAGAATGCTCAGCAGATCGATCTGACCTGTTCCATCACTCAAATAAGAGCATTTTTGGCTCTTTAAGATCGATCTCTCATCTCATGAGATTGATCTCTTATTCATATTTTTCAGATTTTACTGCAGTTTTCTGCAGTAATCACACACCAAACTTCACTTATTTTGCTGCCATAGTCATTTTCTCATTTAATTACCTTTAAGGCTTGAAAATGACATCCATTCATACCTTATATGCATTAAAACTTGTGTGTAACCTTTGTATAACCAAAGGTATACCATTTACAACCAAATGGAGTATAAAACTTATGCAACTTATGCATACTTAAATCCATTTTACCACACTACTTAATTTTCCATATATTCTCATTCATTACATACTAATGTCTATTTCTTATTATTCATACATAACGAAACTTGTACGTACATCACCAACTCATATTACAAGTATGTATATTCAATCTATGGACTTTACATCATTCATGCTTCACATAGTATGTACATGTATGTACTTATGAATTTGAGGGTCTTACAATCCTCCCCTCCTTAAAAGAATTTGGTCCTCCAAATTAGAACCAAGTTAATCTCTAAACAATTGGGGATATCTCTCTTGCTTTAGACTCTCTAGCTCCCAAGCAGCTTCCTCTGATGTGTGGTGTTGTCAGAGAATCTTCATTAACCCGATAGTCTTATTTCTCAAGACTCTCTCATTTCTATCTAGTATTCGTATATGTTTCTCTACGTAAGTCAAATCATCTGTGAGCTCCAATGGCTCAGACTGAATCACATGATTTGGATCTGGATGATACTTCCTTAACATCGAAATGTGGAAGAAATTATGCACCCCCGATAAATCCGATGGCAAAGCCAGTCTGTATGCCTTATCTCCTACTCTGTCCAGTATCTCAAAAGGTCTAATGTAGCGAGGACTCAACTTACCTCTCTTTCCAAATCTCGCTATACCCTTCAAAGGAGAAACCTTCAAAAATACAAATTCACTAACTACGAATTCAAGTGATTTTTGTCTTCTATCAGCATAACTCTTTTGTCTACTCTGGGTTATCCTCAATCTCTCAACAATCAACCAGACATCCTCAGAGGCTTGTGTAACCAAATCAGGAGCAAAAATCTTTCTGTCACCCACTTCTTCCCATCCGATAGGGGAACGATATCTACGGCCATATAAAGCCTCATGCGGTGCCATTCCGATACTTGCATGATAACTGTTGTTGTAAGCGAACTTGGCTAGTGGCAAATGATCATCCCAGGAGCCTCTAAAATCTAGCACACATGCTCTCAACATATCCTCCAGGGTCTATATAGTTCTCTTTGACTGACCATCTGTCTGAGGATGATAAGCGGTGCTCAAACTCAACAGGGTTCCCATGGCTTCCTGAAAATGTTTCCAAAAGTGAAAAGTGAAGCGGGAATCCCTATATGAAAAAATGCTCACTGGAATACCATGTACCCTCACTACCTCGCGTACATACAGTTCAACCAATGCACTCAGAGTATCAGTAGCTCTCATAGCTAGGAAGTGGGCTGACTTCGTCAGTCTATCAACTATCACCCATATAGCATCGTAATTCCTTCGGGTCCTCGGTAAACAATCACGAAATCCATGGTGATATTCCATGTCGGTATAGGTAGAGGCTACAATAACCCTATAGGTTTCTGATGCTCTACCTTCACTTGTTGACATACAAGACATTTTACCCCAAAATCTGTAACATCCTTCTTCATACCTGACCACTAGTACACCTTTCAGAGGTTCTGATACATCTTATTACTCCCCAGATGAAGCGTGTACCTCGATAAATGAGCTTTCAACACTATAAATGTAAGACCCCGTATATGTATAGCTGTATATAGGAACATGGGAATGTAAATAAAATCATAAGTAAGATGATGTATTGTAATGGGAAGTATATGCAATGTAAGTTCATAAGATTATGTACGCACTTGTAATAAAAAAATTGTGATTATACGTACAAGTTTCATTATGCATGAGTAGGAGGAAATAAACTTGAACACGAGAAGAATGTGATCGAAATGGAATATGAGTAGTATAGTAAAATGGAAGGAAAGATTTACATAAGTGTATATTTCCATTCGAGTAATATGGTATATATTTGGTCATACAAAGATTCTACACAAGTTTTAATGTGTATGTAGTGAGGATGGATCCCATTTTCAAGTCTCAAAGATGAATGAATGAGGAAATGATCATGGTAGAAAATTAAGGGTATTTGGTAAGGGTTGTTGCAGAGGAACTGCAAGAAATCTAGAATTTGTGAAGGCCAGATCGATCTCATAGGATGAGAGATCGATCTGAGAGAGCCAGAATGCTCTTATGTGAGAAATGGAAGGGAACAGATCGATCTCCAAAGGAAGCAGATCGATCTCTTTAGCTCTCGGGTTGGAAGCAGATCGATCTTCCCTAAGACCAGATCGATCTCCTTAAGCTTCTGTTCGACAGCAGATCGATCTCTAGCCTCGACAGATCGATCTCCTGCCTTTAAAACGTCTTAGAAAAGAGGGATTTTAGAGGACCAGATCGATCTCCACCCAAGGGAGATCGATCTCATCAAGTCAAAACAATAAATGGGAGCAGTTGGATCATCAGATTTCAGGACAAACCATTTCCTTTCCACTTCAACTCAAAGAAAACCTAGTTTCTCATTCCTAAATCCAGCCATTTTCAGTGAGATTTAAGGAGAGTCTATTAGAGACAAAGTTGTTCACAACAAAAAGAAGAACAACATAGTCTAGAGGCATTTCCCCATTTGATGGATTGAAGAAATAAAGGGCAATCCTAATTGGAGCAAGAGGAAATCCAATGAGGTAAGTTCTAATGCACAAATCCAAGTACATTGGTTTAGTTAATGATTATAAAGATATTTGGGTGTGCATATTATGGATAGAACTACCTAGAATGGTATGAAATGAATATAACTTAGAAATAGTCTAGTGTGAGAAAGAGGAATGTAGAGGTGTTAATGATGAATGAGATATCTTGAGTGGAGGAACATGTTGTGAGAATGATTTGGACATGTTGATATTGGGATAAAATTGTGAGATTTACCACAAAGGGTAAAATATGTATTTAAGGCATTGGATAAATGATTAGTTGAGCAAGAGTTAGAAACGTTAACTCGAATGTTTGATGGATGAATTTCAGTTTCGGATGATACACCGGAGCAAGTCGAGATGAGAACGCAAGAAGCATAAAGGCGGATAGTTGCACACAAGTAAAACGAGGTAAGGGACTGTGTGTTAGCTATAGAGATGTTCGTACGTATTTTACGGTAATTTCATAGATATATTGCTAGAACTAGTACGATTTTATAATTCTATGAAATGATATGGAAGTATGAAAAGTACTATGATGTATATATATGTATTGAGAAATGGGATAGGGTAAGGAAATAGCATGATATGCATGTTTTCAATGATATTCTCAGTTTTATATTGTTATTGATGATTGAGAAATGTTGATGATAGGTTGGCTAATTTTACATGTTTTAGCATGAAGAGGCATGCTGTATGAATAAACATGTTTTGAATTTTAAAAAGAGAAAATAGCCATCTATCAGTTTTGAGATGTGATTTGGTGTTGAAGCGCTAGCTTACACCCGTTTTAATACCTTGATGTACCGTGCGAGAGTTTTAACTCGCACGAGGGTTTTAAGAAAGTGCGGGAACTTTGCTCGCACCTGTTTTGTTGAGTTAAGGTAAACCTGGGGGTCTGGGACCCAAGGGGATACCAGCCGACGGCCAATTGAACGGGCTGGGCCTTAACGATAGATCATACCGCGCTGGAGCTTTGCGTTGACTGTGTGTCACGCTGCTTGCTCGCCTGGTATATGAGACATGGTTTAAGGATAAAAAGTCCATCGGAGTTGGAGTATGGACTTGGGTCCACGGTCGTACGTAGAATAGTGTAGTCACCTGTTGGTATACTATGTACCGTGCTGGGTGCACGTGAGTACGAGTATCGCGTAGATGACACACGACGTATCTTCACCGTGAGTATACGAGGAGATGAGGTGGATTGAGATGAGCCGGAGGGTAGGACTGACCCATCCCCCTTCAGGCGAAGTGATACCCTATGCACACTTGATCAGTGAGGCCTGGGATCACTGACTGTGGCCATATGTCGTGGATATTTGATTGTCGAAAATTCCATGCCTGTCTCAGAGATTCGAGAAACAGAGATAATCTCAGAAAAGAAAGAGAATTGCAGAAAGAATGAATTGAGAAATGAAAGAGATTTCGTGTTTTGATAAATCTTTAATTTCACATTCATGCCGTGAGGGCACTATTTATGAGCATGTTTTAAATGGAAGCTTGATACTCATTTTACACGAAAATGCTATTGAGAAATATATGTTTAAATGCATTTTTCGTATGATATTTCCATTTATAACGAAAACATGGTTTTGGTTTATGCATGCATGGGCTATGTAGGTAGTACGATATCTACCTGCTAGCATACATTTCCTTACTGAGCTGTGGTTTGCTCATCCCACTATTTTCCCCTCCAGGTACTGAGAAGTAAGAGAGCGGTGATTTCTAGATCTTTTGTGTTTAACAGCTCCCACAATCCGCAAAGGTATAAGATTTGTATACACGAGTATTTTGTATCTAATATATTGTATCACACAGTTATATCTTGGAATTGTAAACAGTATTATGGGGATGATATGTAAGCACATGGTATTTATATAATTAATTTTGTGTATCTACACATACACCTGGGAGTGTGAATTAAAGTTTTAAATATTCCGCTGTAAATGAATGAATTTTTAGTAATTGCATCTTCTCACAGCCTAACCGTAGTAGAGAATGTATGGATAGAAGGGTTCACAAAAGCGGGGTATGACAGGCTTGGTATCAGAGCTTGGTTGGTCTGATGTGAGTTGATGTTTAGGACTAAGAAAACATACATCCCCAAGTTACTGTGCGATATTTAGATACAAATGTGTGTACGGAGCTGGTAGTGAATTAAATGTTTGTTATAACGCAGGAAAGTTATCAGGCTAGTGAGTTATGCCTGAGAGACACCGCAAGAGGGGAGAGAGCTCGAGAGCTCGAGGGCAAAATGACAGGACTGAGAGGCACAGTAGATCATCCTCTAGTCATGAGCCCCAGGAACAGATAGAGGCTTCTGATCCTCGAATAACTCGATTGGAGGAAGACATGCGCACGATGATGACCATGATGGGTCAGATCATGGCTAGGTTTAAGGGTACACCTGGTACAGCGGGACAGGCTGCACCGAATCCCCCAGCAGCTGCACCTGAACCTGAGAATGTTGCACCTGCGCAAGCTGAACCGACTAGGCCACGGGAACCTCATATTCGACCGGTACCTCCTCTAGTAGCCCCACATCAGCATGATGATGATTTGGGGTATGGATATGATTGTGATATGGAAAGATTGAGGCATTTTATGGACTTTAAGCCTCCTTCGTTTAGCGGGGTAAAGGATCCGACAGTGGCTTAGGACTGGATCAGTCAAATAGAGAAGTTATTTGACTTCTGTAGATGCTCAGCTACTGAGAGAGTAGCACTTGCGGCCTTTGTATTGAGAGGCAAAGCAGAGCACTGGTGGAAGTCCACTAGGCCGATGTTGAGAGCTCAAGGAATGGTTATCACTTGGGATATGTTCTTGGACGTTTTCAGAGAGCAATACATCCCAGATACTGCTCGACGGAGACTACAGATGGAATTTCTGAATCTGACTCAAGGGAATCGAACAGTTGATGAGTACGAGTCACGATTCACTTCACTGGGTAGATATGATCCGGACTCGATCAGGAGTGAGGCTATTAGAGTCCGTAGATTTGTAGATGGACTGAGACTTTCGATCCAAGCGAAGTTGGCCCCATTTGATGTCGCTACATATAGAGAGGCTGTGCGACGGGCCCAGTTATGTGAGCAAGATCATGACTTGCAGATTTTTGAGTTTAGTTGGGGTAAGGACAAGGGTCCGAGGAAGCTGGGAGATGGCAAGAGTGCCAAATTTGGTCGAAAATTCATGAGTAAGCGTCGGAGAGAGGTAGATGAGTTCCAGAAAAAAGGTTGTTAGACCTTTTATGCCTCCGACTCAGACACCAGCCAGGGGTATAGTGATTGGTGGACCCCGACCGACTACAGATCAGTGTAGGTTATGCGGTCGATACCATGGTGGTAGGCCATGTCATCTTCAGGGTACCCGATGCTTCAGATGTGGTAAATTTGGACATTATGCCAGAGAGTGCCCTGAGATAGTTGAGGCAGTTCCACAGAGGGGTAAAGAGCCAGAGAGGGTTCCTATAGTTGCACCTCCTGCAAGAAAGAAAGCCTCGGCTGAAGAAAAAGGAAAACAAGTTGTGGGTCAAGGCAGGGTGTATGCGATAGACTAGGCATCGACTGATACCTCTTCTGAAGTGATAAAAGGTATAATCTTGATTTTCAATTTGGAGGTTATTGCTTTGTTTGATTCTGGTGCTACGCATTCCTTCATATCACCTGCATGTGCATCTAAGTTAAAAGGTTTCGTAGAACCCACATACTTGAGTAGGACGTTACTAATAAGTACTCCAATGAGAGTTAGCCAATTAGTTGAACAAGTGTATAAAGATTGTAAAGTGAGGGTGGGAGATAAGTGCATGGCAGCCAACTTGATTTTGTTGAATATGTATGACATTGATGTAATTTTGGGAATGGATTGGTTAGCCGCCAATCATGCTGTCATAGACTGTCGTTCTAAGTCCATTAAGTTTTCTCTACCTGAAGAGTGTGTTGTAAGATTTTAAGAGAAGAAATGAAATCTTAAATTTTGTATTAAGTAAAGTACTTTGGTATAAATAGCTAGAGTGTTGTTTTGAAGGTTTTGTTGCTTATGTGGTGGATTTGAACAAAGTACATCCGGATATGGAGGACATCTCAGTGGTCAGAGAATTCCCTGATGTCTTTCCAGACGATCTACCAGGATTGCCACCTGATAGAGAAACGGAATTCGGTATAGACTTGACGCCTGGAACCGAACCAATATCGAAGTCACCATATAGGATGGCTCCAGTTGAGTTAGAGGAATTAAGGAAACAGCTGCAAGAGTTGTTAGAGAAGGGGTTCATAAGACCGAGCGTCTCACCATGGGGAGCCCCGGTATTGTTTGTGAGGAAGAGAGATGGGAGCCTCAGGTTGTGCATTGACTATCGGATGTTAAACAAGGCTACCATCAAGAATAAGTACCCTTTGCCACGCATTGACGATTTATTGGATCAGCTTCGGGGAGCACAGATCTTCTCCAAGATAGATCTGAGGTCTGGGTATCATCAATTGAAGATTCGGAAGGAGGATGTGCCCAAGACAGCATTTCGTACTCGCTATGGCCATTACGAATTCTTAGTGATGCCTTTTGGGTTGACCAATGCGCCGGCAGCTTTTATGGCTCTAATGAACGAAGTATTCAAACCATACCTGGACCAATTCGTAATTATTTTCATTGATGATATATTGGTGTATTCAAGGTCCAGAGAAGAGCATGAGCAGCACTTAAGGATTATTTTGCAAACCCTCCGAGAAAAAAGGTTATATGCCAAGCTTAACAAATGTGACTTTTGGCTAGAACAGGTTTCTTTTCTAGGCCATGTTATATCGAAGGATGGGGTGTCAATAGATCCATCCAAGATTGAGGCAGTTGTTCAGTGGGAACAACCTAGGACAGTCACAGAGATCAGAAGTTTTCTGGGTTTGGCTGGTTATTACAGGAGATTTGTAGAAGGTTTCTCTAGATTAGCTGCTCCATTAACACGACTTACGAGGAAGAGTGTGGAGTTTTCATGGGATGAAGCTTGTGAGAGGAGTTTTCAGGAATTTAAGCGCAGATTAACTACCGCGCCAGTTCTTATCATCCCTAACAGTTCAGGGAATTACTCGGTGTATACAGATGCTTCGCATCAAGGACTAGGCTGTGTTTTGATGCAAGATGGAAGGGTAGTAGCTTATGGATCTAGACAGCTGAAAGATCATGAGAAGAACTACCCCACTCACAATTTAGAGTTAGCGGCCGTAGTGTTTGCGTTGAAGATATGGCGCCACTACTTATATGGTGAGAGATTTCAGATCTTTACGGATCATAAGAGTCTGAAATATCTATTCTCACAAAAGGAGCTAAACATGAGACAGAGGAGGTGGTTGGAACTCCTCAAGGACTATGATTGTGAGATCTTATACCACCCGGGGAAGGTAAATGTGGTTGCCGATGCATTGAGTCGGAAGAGTCTCGGGTTGGTATCTCATATGATGGTTAGAGAGCACGAGTTGTTGGAACAATTCACGAACCTTAGTCTGGATATGACCCTACCTGAGATTGGCAGCTATGGGATTATTGCTAGCTTGAGATTAGAATCAGAGTTGATTAAGAGAATCCTACAAGCTCAGCAAATTGATCAATGGTGTATTGTCATGATTAGCCAAATCCGGAAAGGGAAGGGTGCCGATTTTATATTGAGTTCAGATGGAATACTAAGGTTTAGAGATAGAATATGTGTTCCTAAGGATGTAGAGCTGAGAAAGCTGATCTTATCAGAGGCACACTCGTCGAGATACACGATACACCCAGGAGTAGTAAGATGTATCAAAATCTCCGAAAAGCATATTGGTGGTCTGGAATGAAGAGAGACATAGCTGAGTATGTCGCTAGATGTCTCATTTGTCAGCAAGTAAAAGTCGAACATCAGAAACCAAGAGGATTATTACAACCTCTATCGATACCAACATGGAAGTGGGAGTATGTCACCATGGATTTTGTGATGGGGTTACCGAGAACCCGTAAGAACCATGATGCGATATGGGTGATAGTGGATCGGTTAACGAAATCGACACATTTCTTAGCCATGAGATCTACAGATACATTGAGTGCATTGGCGAACCTGTATGTGCGAGAAATAGTGAGATTGCATGGAGTCCCAGTGAGTGTTGTTTCTGATCGGGATGCCCGCTTCACTTCCCACTTTTGGGGACATTTCCAGGAAGCGATGGGGACCCAATTGAGTTTTAGCACCGCTTTTCATCCTCAGACAGATGGTCAGTCAGAGAAGACTATACAGACCCTGAAGGATATGTTGAGAACGTGTGTGCTGGATTTTAGAGGCTCATGGGACGATCACTTGCCATTGATTGAGTTCGCCTACAATAACAGTCATCACTCAAGTATTGGTATGGCCCCTTATGAGGCACTATACGGTCGTAGATGCCGATCGCCCATTGGTTGGGAAGAAGTTGGTGACAAACAATTGCTAGCTCCCGATTTGGTTAAGCAAGCCTCCGAGGATGTTCAGATAATATGCGAGAGGCTGCGAACAGCGCAAAGTCGACAAAAGAGCTATGCTGACAGGAGACGGAGACCACTTGAGTTTGATGTTGGCGAGTCTATATTTTTGAAAGTATCTCCTTCTAAGGGAATAATGAGGTTTGGGAAGAAAGGAAAATTAAGTCCTCGTTACATTGGTCCCTTCGAGATTTTGGATAGAGTGGGAGAAGGAGCATATAGGCTAGCCTTACCACCTGAGCTAGCAGAAGTCCACAATGTCTTCCAAGTTTCTATGCTTCGGAAGTACTACCCGGATCCGACACATGTAATTAGCTATGAGCCGTTGGAGGTCAAGAAAGATATGTCGTATGTCGAGAGACCGATCAGGGTGTTGGACAAAAAAAGAGAAGGTGTTGCGGAACAAGACGATTTCATTGGTTAAGGTTTTGTGGCAACATCACACTGTGGAAGAGGCCACATGGGAATTGGAAAGTTTGATGCGAGAAAAGTATCCCGAGTTATTCACGGATTGAATTGGTTCTAATTTGGAGGACCAAATTCTCTAAGTGGGGGAGAATGTGAGACACCGTATATGTATAGCTGTATATAGGAACATGGGAATGTAAATAAAATCATAAGTAAGATGATGTATTGTAATGGGAAGTATATGCAATGTAAGTTCATAAGATTATGTACGCACTTGTAATAAAAAAATTGTGATTATACGTACAAGTTTCATTATGCATGAGTAGGAGGAAATAAACTTGAACACGAGAAAAATGTGATCGAAATGGAATATGAGTAGTATAGTAAAATGGAAGGAAAGATTTACATAAGTGTATATTTCCATTCGAGTAATATCGTATATATTTGGTCATACAAAGATTCTACACAAGTTTTAATGTGTATGTAGTGAGGATGGATCCCATTTTCAAGTCTCAAAGATGAATGAATGAGAAAATGATCATGGTAGCAAATTAAGGGTGTTTGGTAAGGGTTGTTGCAGAAGAACTGCAAGAAATCTGGAATTTGTGAAGGCAGATCGATCTCATAGGATGAGAGATCGATCTGGGAGAGCCAGAATGCTCTTATGTGAGAAATGGAAGGGAACAGATCGATCTCCAAAGGAAGCAGATTGATCTCTTTAGCTCTCGGGTTGGAAGCAGATCGATCTTCCCTAAGACCAGATCGATCTCCTTAAGCTTCTGTTCGACAGCAGATCGATCTCTAGCCTCGACAGATCGATCTCCTGCCTTTAAAACGTCTTAGAAAAGAGGGATTTTAGAGGACCAGATCGATCTCCACCCAAGGGAGATCGATCTCATCAAGTCAAAACTATAAATGGGAGCAGTTGGATCATCAGATTTCGGGACAAACCATTTCCTTTCCACTTCAACTCAAAGAAAACCTAGTTTCTCACTCCTAAATCCAGCCATTTTCAGTGAGATTTAAGGAGAGTCTATTAGAGACAAAGCTGTTCACAACAAAAAGAAGAACAACATAGTCTAGAGGCATTTTCCCATTTGATGGATTGAAGAAATAAAGGGCAATCCTAATTGGAGCAAGAGGAAATCCAATGATGTAAGTTCTAATGCACAAATCCAAGTACATTGGTTTAGTTAATGATTATAAAGATATTTGGGTGTGCATATTATGGATAGAACTACCTAGAATGGTATGAAATGAATATAACTTAGAAATAGTCTAGTGTGAGAAAGAGGAATGTAGAGGTGTTAATGATGAATGAGATATCTTGAGTGGAGGAACATGTTGTGAGAATGATTTGGACATGTTGATATTGGGATAAAATTGTGAGATTTACCACAAAGGGTAAAATATGTATTTAAGGCATTGGATAAATGATTAGTTGAGCAAGAGTTAGAAACGTTAACTCGAATGTTTGATGGATGAATTTCAGTTTCGGATGATACGCCGGAGCAAGTCGAGATGAGAATGCAAGAAGCATAAAGGCAGATAGTTACACACAAGTAAAACGAGGTAAGGGACTGTGTGTTAGCTATAGAGATGTTCGTACGTATTTTACAGAAATTTCGTAGATATATTGCTAGAACTAGTACGATATTATAATTCTATGAAATGATATGGAAGTATGAAAAGTACTATGATGTATATATATGTATTGAGAAATGGGATAGGGTAAGGAAATAGCATGATATGCATGTTTTCAATGATATTCTTAGTTTTATATTGTTATTGATGATTGAGAAATGTTGATGATAGGTTGGCTAATTTTACATGTTTTAGCATGAAGAGGCATGCTGTATGAATAAACATGTTTTGAATTTTAAAAAGAGAAAATAGCCATCTATCAATTTTGAGATGTGATTTGGTGTTGAAGCGCTAGCTTACACCCGTTTTAATGCCTTGATGTACCGTGCGAGAGTTTTAACTCGCACGAGGGTTTTGAGAAAGTGCGGGAACTTTGCTCGCACCTGTTTTGTTGAGTTAAGGTAAACCTGGGGGTCTGGGACCCAAGGGGATACCAGCCGACGGCCAATTGAACGGGCTGGGCCTTAACGATAGATCGTACCGCGCTGGAGCTTTGCGTTGACTATGTGTCACGCTGCTTGCTCGCCTGGTATATGAGACATGGTTTAAGGATAAAAAGTCCATCGGAGTTGGAGTATGGACTTGGGTCCACGGTCGTACGTAGAATAGTGTAGTCACCCGTTGGTATACTATGTACCGTGCTGGGTGCACGTGAGTACGAGTATCGCGTAGATGACACACGAAGTATCTTCACCATGAGTATACGAGGAGATGAGGTGGATTGAGATGAGCCGGAGGGTAGGACTGACCCATCCCCCTTCAGGCGAAGTGATACCCTATGCACACTTGATCAGTGAGGCCTGGGATCACTGACTGTGGCCATATGTCGTGGATATTTGATTGCCGAAAATTCCATGCCTGTCTCAGAGATTCGAGAAACAGAGATAATCTCAGAAAAGAAAGAGAATTGCGGAAAGAATGATTTGAGAAATGAAAGAGATTTCGTGTTTTTGATAAATCTCTAATTTCACATTCGTGCCGTGAGGGCACTATTTATGAGCATGTTTTAAATGGAAGCTTGATACTTATTTTACACGAAAATGCTATTGAGAAATATATGTTTAAATGCATTTTTCGTATGATATTTCCATTTATAACGAAAACATGGTTTTGGTTTATGCATGCATGGGCTATGTAGGTAGTACGATATCTACCTGCTAGCATACATTTCCTTACTGAGCTGTGGTTTGCTCATCCCACTATTTTCCCCCTCCAGGTACTGAGAAGTAAGAGAGCGGTGATCTCTAGATCTTTTGTATTTAACAGCTCCCACAATCCGCAAAGGTATAAGATTTGTATACACGAGTATTTTGTATCTAATATATTGTATCGCACAGTTATATCTTGGAATTGTAAACAGTATTATGGGGATGATATGTAAGCACATGGTATTTATACAATTAATTTTGTGTATCTACACACACACCTGGGAGTGTGAATTAAAGTTTTAAATATTCCGCTGTAAATGAATGAATTTTTAGTAATTGCATCTTCTCACAGCCCAACCGTAGTAGAGAATGTATGGATAGAAGGGTTCACAAAAGCGGGGTATGACAATAAATCTCCTGAGCTCTGGGTCCTCGGGAACACACAATTTGCCTCTAAAGTTTGTAACACAATCCTGAGGTGTCTTTCATTCTCTTCCTCAGACTTAGAGTATACCAAAATGTCATCGATGAAGACGATAATAAACTGATCCAAATATGGCTTGACCACATCATTCATCAAAGCCATGAAAGCTGCGGGAGCATTGTCAATCCGAATGGCATAACCAAGAACTCATAATGGCCATATCGGGTCCTAAATGCTGTCTTGGGCACATCTCCACTCCGAACTCTCAGCTGATGATACCCAGAACTCAAATCGATCTTAGAATAGATCTGCGCTCCCCGAAGCTGATCTAATAAATCATCAATGCGTGGAAGGGGATATCTATTCTTGATGGTTGCCTTATTCAACAATCTGTAATCTATACACAATCGGAGGCTCCCATCTTTCTACCTTACAAACAAAATCGGTGCTCCCCACGGTAAAACACTTAGTCTAATGAAACCCCTGTCCAACAGCTCTTGTAACTGTCTCTTGAGCGCCTCCAGCTCAACTTAGGCCATGCGATACGGTGGTCTCGAAATAGGCTCAGTACTAGGCACCAAATCTATACAGAATTCCATCTCTCTATCTGGTGGCAATCCTGGCAATTCATCCAAAAAGACATCTGGGAATTCCCTAACCATAGGAATGTCTGCCAACTCCGGATGTACCTTATCCGTATCAACCACACACGCAATGAAACCTTCAACATATTCATTTCTCAGTCAGCATAGTGCATTATTAATCACAAATCATAACTACTACTTTTATTTCTTTGCATTAAGCTTTACAACATATTTTTCAGGGTTAGGAAACATAACTGTCTTAGCATAACAATCTAAAACAACATGGTTTACAGATAACCAATCCATTCCTAGGATTACATCAAAGTCACTCATACTTAACAATATCAGATTGGCTGTCATATCCTTTTCCCCTACTTTCAACTTATAATCATTCGACACATACTCTACTAGCTGACTATTCTCCATAGGCGTACTAATCAACATCATCTTAATTAAAGGAGTACACTCTACATGCTTTGGTAACTTACATGCAAATGAAAGCGACACAAATGAATGCGTGGCACCAGGATCAATTAAAACATGTGCTTCTAAATAATAAATCAGGATGTTACCTCTGATCACATCCGATGAAGCATCAGCTGTCCCCTGGTCCAAGGCATGTACTCGTCCTCGTCCCATAACTTGCTTCCCTTTCTCTTTTGCTGTCGCTCTCCTCCTCTGAGCAGACGTATTAGTTGGAGCTCTCTCTAGCTCCTTGCCCTTCTGTGAGGCAATCTCAACCATCTTCGGGCAAATTCTAGCAATATGCCCAGTTTCCTACATTGAAAACACACAATAGGACTCATCGGACACGGTCTATCACCATGGTATCTACCACATCTACTGCACTGATCAGTAGTAGGCCTCGGTCCTCCAATCATAATACCCTTTACCAGAGCTATAGCCGAGTATGCAGGAAATCTCATAATCTTTTCCTGTACTTCCTCGATCTTTGGTCTCTTACCGAAGAGTCTCCTCCCTCCTCGATATCTGAGACCTCGAGCACTGTCACTCACCAGCCTCTTTCTATCTCTGTCTCTACCTTTTTCGATTGATCTAAACTCTGAGACAGTCCTCTCATAATCTTGTTCACAGAGTTGCGCCTTGCGCACAACCTCATCATAGGTAGAAATGTTGAATGGAACCAGTTTATACCGCAACACTGGTTTCAATCCATCGATAAATCTGTGGACCTTCCTAGTCTTGCTGTATATGGTATCGGGGTCATACCTTCCCAGGGCTAAAAATCTAGTCTCATACTCATCCACTGAAAGACTTCCTTGGCTCAACCCCAAGAACTCGACCTGCAACCTCTACTGTGCTGTATCTGGAACAAACTGCCTCCTAAAGGCATCCAGAAATAGCTCGCAACTAATGTCAGTATGTTGGGCTCTCAATATAGGCCTGGTGGACTTCCACTAATGCTCTGCCGTTCCTTTCAGTAAGAACATAGAAAATGTGACCCTCTCTGAAGTCGTACACTCAAAGAATCCGTACAACTTCTCCATCTCTCCAATCCACTCCTCAGCAATAACTGGGTCCTTGACCCCTCAAAAAGATGGAGGTCCAAGCTTTTGAAATTGTCACAATCTGTCCAAATCACACCTGTATCCCAATCCACTACTATCTTGAACTGGTGGGGGTATAGGAGTATCTACAGCCTGTGGCATCTCAGGTGCAGGCTGTACAGGTGTGTTAGATGCAATTGCCTCTCCTCTCGTAGTCTCTGCATCCTGTCCCTATCTACTTGGCCTAGTCTATGCCAGTATCTCCACTATCATCTCTAGACGACGCTCAATCCTCATGAAGCTTACCTCTGCAGTCTCTGGTACCTCAGTCTGACCAGTCTCATTCCGGGTCTCTGGTCTACCTCTACGGCCTCGAGCCCTACCTCTCGCCCCTTTACCTCGGCTGGTATTAGCCATATCAACTAAATTCCTGTATTCATAACCTTATATTAGTCCGATTCCCATCTCGTATACACAATTGTAACTGAAACTGAACATGGCACAATAATATGGGGATGTACACATTCCTAAACTAATTTTGACTCACATCAGACCAACTACGCTTTGATACCATTTTGTCACGACCTCAATTCGTGACTTACCAAAAACCACTGCAAATTTTTCGCTTTTTACTTTTCTTACCCTTCTCTCCTCGACAGTTGGGCTATGATTCGATATTAGTCACCCACTCACATTCATTCGCAATATACATAGAATTTAGTATTCTTTTCTATAACATAAACTGTTATACAGTATTTGTACATATACATCTCTACTATACAATTAGTTACATAACTGTGCTTATACATTGTTCAGTACAAAATGTTCGAGTGTGTATACCTCTCGTAAGATGGATAGGCAACAGATACAATGAATGCTATACCTCAACCAGACTCAATCTACTACGGATGATCTATAGAGAGTGGAAAATAAAGGGGGAATGAGCAAACAACGCGCTCAGTAAGAAAATCAGGCAAGCAAGTAGACGTCCACACTATCTACTGAAAATAATGCTTTGCCTTTCCTTCTATCATCTCAAAAGCATGTATCAAAACTGATATAATAGTAGTACAAAATTCTTTCATGTACTTAAAATCATGTTGAGTTATCAAATGAAGGCATTCATGCAAAATAGTGCATTTTTATAAAATTTGGAATGCCTTTATCTCAATCATGCCATTTACATTTAAATCACATTAAATATGGCAGTTCATAACACAACACAAACCGGTTTCTGACCTATCTCTCTCAGGTCTAACCGTATCATGAAAACAAGTGATATATCATGCGAGACTCAGTGGCTAATGTAATACTCTCCTGGACTATGGCCATATCCTATAATGTGAAATCTCAAGCAACACAGATCTTGGTGTGTGGGTTATCACTACTGTAACGGGAGGGGAGTCAGTCCATCACAATCGCCAGCTATAAACTCCTCAACTCCATAACTCCACCACACGGTACAATGTACTCCATGCCACTCGCACGGTACAACGTACACCCGTTGACCCTCTCCTCATGGTCGGGATGCCTGTCATAGGTCTTAGTCCTCACACCATGGAAATACATCATAGTCGGGGTGCTTGCCATAAGTCTTAGCCCTCATATTATGGAATAAATGCCACGTCTCTAAATTTATGTGCGAACATCTCAACAGTGTGACACTCAGTCTACACGGAGGAAATCGTCACGGTTTTGCTAACATGTCTTATATATCACGTAAAAACAATAGTGCGCGTCTTGAGTGTGACTCTCAATCAACACTTCGCCTCTTAAACACTGTATATGCATCTCAAAATATCAAACACTAGTGCGAGTAACCTCTAGCACTAGATTAATGCATAATTCTCTTTTCAATTCAAGTATGAGTTATCACTCAAGTACTATATCATGTATATATCATGAAAAGTTGAGTACGAGCAATGCTCGTAGTACTCTATCATGTAAAACTGAGTATGAGCATAACTCCCAATACTCTATATGCATCAATCACAAACTGAGTACGGGCAATGCTCCCAGTACTCTAACATGCATAAAATAGCATTAAAATATAGTACGAGTATATTCTCTAGTACTATGTGATGCATATCTCAAAATATAGTGCGAGTATTCTCTAGCACTTATGGTTTTCACACAAAACTAGATAGATGGCTTATTCAAAGCACAACTCTCTCAATTCAAATCAAATTAGCACTTAAATGTGCTGTTTTCGCATATATGTGAAAACATTAGCCATTCTGTCATGCAAATCATGCATTTTGGGTCACAACATGCTTCTAAGGCTTTTTATCCTATTTTTGGATAAAACACACTTCATCTTATTAATCCTTAGCATTATAACATGCTTATTTCAGGGAATTCATATAGAGTATAATATCGAAACTCTATTCAAAATACGTGTAGACATCTCTAGCTACTCACAAAATTCCCTTACCTCAGATCACGTCAAGTGACTCTTTTCCTTGGTTCTGCTCACTCTTGCAGTCCGATCAGCTTCCACGATGATTTTCGAAGCTGTTAAAATCGTTGGCATTAATATATCACTCTATACTCATTTTCATTTGCCAAATCTCAATTTAATATATCATCTCACTATTTTCTCCTCATATGGTATAAAAATCCCATTTTCACATAGCTACCTTCATTTTTCCTTATTTCCAATTTATGCATTTCATAAGATTACCTCATAATCTTCCATACATGTATATTTCATCATTAAATCAATGTTAATACCATTTCCTCATCACATTCTCATTTTCTCACCAATATCTAGGTTATGGTGATTTTTCATGTTCCTTTCATTTCCAACATTTCATATATATATATATATATATATATATTGGTATATATATATATATACCAATCAACTCATCAATACACCTAGTTTAACATATACCAACTTGGTGCATTAAATCTTACCTAGTTGAGATTTCATCCCTTTTTCACCAAAATGGTAAAATCTTTCTTGCTCTTTAAACTCTTGATTTCAATCCTTTGTTTTCAAGTATGTTGCTCTCTTCTTGCTACGAACAACTTTGCTCACTTATATCTCACTCAAAACTGATCACAAACTAAAGCTTTCTAGTGTTTCTTGGCTAGGTTTAGGCTTAGTTCTCAATTGGAATAGTAACTCTCAGGAAAATGAAGTGCAAAAGCCCAGTATTTATAGAACTACCTTGATGAGATTGATCTGCCAGCATAAGAGATCGATCTGCTCTGCATTTTTCCTTTTGAAACTGACCTTTCCAGACCACATGAGATCGATCTGCTCCTTGCATGAGATCGATCTGTTGCAACACAGAACCTTAAGGAGATCGATCTGCTCTTGCATGAGATCGATCTGTTGCAAGTCAGTAGCGTAAGGAAATCGATCTGACCCTTGAGAGATCGATCCCTTCAACACAGAATGCTCAGCAGATCGATCTGGCCCCATTGGAGATCGATCTGACCTGTTCCATCGCTCAAATAAGAGCATTTTTGCTCTTTAAGATCGATCTCTCATCCCATGAGATCGATCTCTCATTCATATTTTTTAGATTTTACTGCAGTTTTCTACAGTAATCACATGCCAAACTTTACTTATTTTACTGCCAAAGTCATTTTCTCATCTAATTACCTTTAAGGCTTGAAAATGACATCCATTCATACCTTATACACATTAAAACTTGTGTGTATCCTTTGTATAACCAAAGGTGTACCATTTACAACCAAATGGAGTATAAAACTTATGCAACTTATGCATACTTAGATTCATTTTACCACACGACTCAATTTTCCATATATTCTCATTCATCACATACTAAAGTCCATTTCTTATTATTCATACATTACAAAACTTGTACGTACATCACCAACTCATATTACAAGTATGTACATTCAATCTATGGACTTTACATCATTCATGCTTCACATAGCATGTACCTGTATGTACTTATGAATTTGAGGGTCTTACAATGTTAGTAGTTAGGAAATATACATCCCCATAATACTGTGCATTATTTATATACAATTGTGTATATCGAGTTGGATTTTGACTGAGAAACTTGTTGTGTATACAAGATGTCTGATAAACGTCGTAATAGTAGAGGAGGAGTTCGCACTCTTAAAAGTGTAGGGATGAGCCCGAGAGGCGCAGTGGGTCTAGTTCTGATAAAGCCCCACCAGTCTTTAGTGATGCCGCTAAGGCATGTATAGTGCGGTTAGAGTGGAGTGTAGACACTATGATGGAGTTGTTTACACAGGTGATGACCAGGATTGAGGGTAGACAGGGTACAATCGCTCAGGAGAACCCTACTGGTCAGACAGCTGCTCTTGAGACACCTGCACTTGCATAGCCTGCACTGAGACCTCAGATTGTAGAGGTAGAGACCCTTGTACCCCTTCCAATTTAGAATGCACTCCTGCCTGTAGCTCCACAGCAGGTTGGCGGTGATGGAGATTATGATTGTGATTTGGATCGATTGAGACAGTTTAGGAAGTTTGGACCATCTTCGTTCAGTGGGGTTAAGGACCCAATATTAGCAGAGCAGTGGATTCATGGCATGAAAAAGCTTTACAGATTTTTCCATTGCTCTACTAGTGAGAAGGTCACCTTCGCAGCTTTTGTACTAGAGGGTGAGACTGAACATTGGTGCATGGAAAAGCTTTACAGATTTTTCCATTGCTCTACTAGTGAGAAGGTCACCTTCGTAACTTTTGTACTAGAGGGTGAGACTGAACATTGATGGATAGCCACACAGCCTATCCTAACCCGACATCAGGTCCTGACTTGAGAGATATTTCTTGATGCCTTTAGGAGGCAGTACATTCCCGCCACTGCTCTAAGGAAGGTGCCGATGGAGTTTATGACTTTGACTCAGAGGACCCGATCAGTTAATGAGTATGAGTCAGGATTTACATTCCTAGGCAGGTATGATACGATTACCATGAACAGTGAGGATAAAATGGTTCAGAAGTTCATTGAGGGATTGAGACCATCGATCCGAGCTCGATTGGCCCCATTTGATATTACCACCTATGATGGAGCAGTGCGCAGGGCTCAGTTATGCGAGCAAGATTATGAGTTGCATGCCTTAGAGTTTGGTAGGAGTGGTAAGGGTAGAGATAGAGACCGAAAGAGGTCAGTTGATAATAAAGGATTCAGGAAGGACCGAAGGTTATTTGGGAAGAGGCCAAAGATTGAGGAGGTACGAGAGATGCCTGCGAAGCCTCCAACTTATCCAGCTTTACCTCCAGCATCAAGGAGTATAGTTATTGGCGAACCCCGAGCTACCACCGAGCAGTGCAGAGTGTGTGGTAGATATCATGGGGGTAGGTTATGTCTGTCGTTGACTAGAGCTTTGTTACAGATGTGGTAAGATAGGGCACATGATACGTGATTGCCTGGAACTGGTTAAGACAACCCCTCAGGAGGGCAAAGAGACAAAGAGAGCCACAGTTGATACATCTGCTCTTGCGAGGAAGGCCGTGGCTGAGGAGAATGGGAAGCAACCTGTTGGTCGAGAGTGAGTGTTTGAGGTGGATCAGGCATCTGCAGAAGCTTCCACAGATGTGATCAAAGGAACCATACTAGTCTTTGATTTTGAAGCATTAGCCTTAATTGATCCTGGTGCCACGCATTCATTTATATCTCCTTTATTTGCATGTAAATTGCTTGATTATGTGAAACCTGTATCCTTAGGCAGGGTGTTGCTTATAAGCACACTAGTTAGCGATAACTTAGTAACCGAGCATGTATGCAATGATTGTTAGTTAAAAGTGGGGGAAAAAGATATGTCAGCCGATATCATCCTATTATTCGATGTAATATTAGGAATGGATTGATTGACTACAAATCATGTTGTTTTAGATTGTTATGCTAAAATAGTAATGTTTTCTAACCCCGAAAAATATCTTGTAAGCTTTGAAAAGAAATAAAAGAGTATGTTAAGTTGATTAAAGAATGAATGACTTTACTAATGAATGGAATATTGATGTGTTGAAGGTTTTATTGCATACGTGGTTGATATGGATAAGGCACACCTGGAATTAGCTGACATTCCAGTGGTTAGAGAGTTCCCTGATGTCTTTCTGAATGAATTACCAGGGTTGCCACCAAATAAGGAGATGGAGTTTTATATTGATTTGGTGCCTGGTATCGAGTCGATATCCAAACCACCATATAGACTGACTTCAGTGGAATTAGAGGAGCTAAAGAAGCAGTTGCAAGAGTTGTTGGATAAGGGGTTCATTAGACCGAGTGTTTCACCTTGGGGAGTACTGGTTCTGTTTGTGAAGAAGAAGGATGAGAGCTTCCAACTATGCATAGACTACCGGTTGTTGAATAAGGCTACCGTCAAGAATAAGTATCCCCTTCCATGTATTGATGATCTGTTGGATCAATTGCAGGGAGTACAGATCTTTTCGAAGATTGATCTGAGGTTTGGGTATCATCAGTTGAGGATTCGGAGTGGAGATGTGCCTAAGATAGCGTTTTGTACCTGTTATAGCCATTATAAGTTTCTGGTTATGCCATTTGGGTTGACGAATGCTCCTGCAACGTTTATGGCTTTGATGAATGATATGTTTAAGCCATACCTGGATAGATTCATGATTGTCTTTATAGATGATATATTGGTGAACTCGAAGTCTAGGGAAGAGCATGAGCAGCACTTGAGAACAGTGTTACAGACGCTCCGGGATAAGGAGTTGTATGCTAAACTCAAAAAGTGTGATTTCTGGCTGAGTGAGATATCATTTTTGGGTCATGTAGTCTCGAGGGATGGGGTATCAGTGGATCTGTCCAAGATAGAGGCTGTGGTACAGTGGGATAGACCCAAGACAGTTACAGAGATCCACAGTTTTCTGGGTTTGACAGGTTATTATTGACGATTTGTGGAGGGATTTTCTAAATTGGCTGCTTCATTGATACGTTTCACTCGGAAGAATGAGGCATTTGAGTGGGATGACAAGTGTGAAAGTTGTTTTTGCGAGTTGAAGCATAGATTGACCACCACACCTATTCTCACTATACCCACTTGTTCAGGAGGTTTCTCAATGTATACAGATGCCTCAAAATAGGGGCTGGGCTATGTGTTGATGCAAAATGGGAAAGTAGTCGCTTATGGATCCAGACAGCTTAAGGACCATGAGAAGAACTACCCAACCCATGATTTAGAGTTGGCGACTGTGATATTTACATTGAAGATATGGCGCCACTATTTGTATGATGAGAAATTTCAGGTGTTTACTGATCATAAGAGCCTTAAATATCCATTTTCACAGAAAAAGCTGAATATGAGGCAGAGAAGGTAGATGGAGCTTCTGAAAGACTATGATTGTGAGATATTGTACCATTCGGGAAACACTAATGTCATGGCCGATGCCTTGAGCAGGAAGAACCTCGAAGTGGTATCATATATGATGGTCAAGGAACATGAGCTGCTTGAGCAGTTTGCTCACCTCAGTTTGGATATAGATCCCCAGGATATTGATAATGATTGTATGATAGATAGCCTGCGAGTGGAGCCAAATTTGATTGACCGGATACGACAGGCTCAGTATGTCGATCCGCTATGTGATGATCGGGTGAGTCAGATTCAGAGGGGTAGTGTGACCGATTTCTCAGTGAGTGATGATGCTCTACTGAGGTTTAGAGGCAGGATTTTTGTTCTCGATAACCCAGAGTTAAAGAAAGTGATTTTGACAGAAGCTCATTCATCGAGGTATACATTGCATTTGGGGAGTAACAAGATGTATTAGAATCTCCCAAGAGTGTATTGGTGGTCAGGGATGAAGAGAGACATCGCAGAGTTTGTGGCAAAGTGTCCGTATGTCAGCAGGTTAAGGTAGAGCATCAGAAGCCTGCGGGGTTATTGCAGCTTCTACCAATACCGACTTAGAAATTGGAACATATCACCATGGATTTCATCATGGGATTGCCGAGGACTAGGAGGAACCATGATGCTATCTGGGTAGTGGTGGATAGATTGATGAAATCCGCCCACTTTTTGGCCATGAAGTCCACAGATACTTTGAGTGCTTTGGTAGAGTTTTACGTACGGGAGATTGTGAGGCTACACGGTATTCCAGTGAGCATCGTATCACATAGAGATTCTCGCTTCACTTCCCACTTTTGGGAACACTTTCAGGAGGCTATGGGAACCCAATTGAGTTTCAGTGCTACTTTTCATCCTCAGACCGATGGTCAGTCGGAAAGGACCATCCAGACATTGAAGGATATGTTGAGAGTGAGTGTTAAGGATTTTAGAGGCTCTTGGGATGATCACTTGCCATTAGTTGAATTTGTGTATAATAATAGTTACCACTCGAGTATAATAATGACACCGTATGAGGCGTTGTATGGTAGAAGGTGTCGCTCTCCGGTTGGATGGGAAGAAGTTGGTGATCGGAAAGCATTTGCTCTCGACCTAGTGAAGCAAGCCTCTGAGGATGTTCAGTTGATATGTGAGAGATTGAGAACAGCATAGAGCAGATAAGAGTTATGCTGACATTAGACGAAGGCCGTTGGAGTTCACTATAGGTGAATCGGTGTTCTTGAAAGTATCTTCCTTAAAAGGGATAATGAGGTTCAATAAGAAAGGTAAGTTAAGCCCTCAGTATATCGAACCATTTGAGATACTGGAGCGAGTGGGAGATAAGGCCTATAGGCTAGCATTGCCACCTGAGCTGTAGGCATTCATAAAGTCTTCCACATATCCATGCTTTGTAAGTACTATCCAGATCCGACACATGTGATTTGGTATGAGCCGTTAAAGCTCAATGATGATATGTCGTATGTAGAGAAGCTGATCCAAATACTGGATATGAAGGAAAAGGTGTTACGAACTAAGACGATTTCGCTTGTTAAGGTCCTTTGGTACACCACACTTCAAATGAGGCTATGTGGGAGTTAGAGAGCCTGATATGGGAGAAGTACCCCCGGCTCTTCGAGGATTGACTTAGTTCTAATTTAGAAGACCAAATTTCTTGAAGGAGGGGAGGAATGTAAGACCCGTAATTTTCATGTAATCCTTATGATTCTAAGTTGTAAACCCTTGATACATGTTATATGAATCATAAGAGATGTGCATTCTATGTTTTAAGTGCAATAAAAATGCAAAGTGCTTATAAAAACACCAACTGGTAAAATATGAGCTAAGGTGAGCTCAGACTAAACCGAAGGGATTCAGACCATACTGACTGAAGATAAGAACTTAAGATATGAAAAGAGAGTGGGTTCAAGAAAGAAAGCTAGTTTGGTTTGGCCCTAATAAGATGGAAGTAGTGGAAAGGTAAAAAAGGACCTAAATGAGCTCGATAGAATCGTTTGAGCTGTTGTTAGCGTTTTTGCCTCTCGAAAATGGCCAAAACACAGAGATGGGTGTCTTAAATATAAGAAACACCTAATTCAAGTTTTCCTACAAAAGTTAATAAAGTCAACAAAAGTCAAAGGGGAAATATTGACTTTGACTATTTGACTAACCATGTAAATCTTAACCAAAGCATGGTTAAGACACGAGAAAAATAAAAGTGGACTATCCTACATGGAAATTCAGCCATGTATTTAATTAAATATATAAAATATAAGTGGGCCATAATGAATTGGACTGAAAAATTGGGAGAAAATGCTATTGGGCCAAGAGGTTAATGGATAAACCCATTTAGCATAAACTATGTGGGCCCCACGAGAAAGCTCATTGGGTCGAAAGATTGGGCCGATTTTATGGGCCAAAATTAAAGATAATTGAAGGCCCAAATCACCATAAAAATCCAGCTAAATAAGCCAAAAGGAAAATCCTAAACCGAAAGCTCAATAGGAAAGTCCAAAGAAAAGCCCATTAGTCAAATGGTTAAGCCAAAAACTTAAGCCCAAATTTACCAAGCCCAAAATCTATTTAACAAGCCCAATCCATGGGCTGATTTTTTTTTTTTTAGATATTATGGCTGATATTTAGGAAGCAAAATCAGAATTGGCTAAGTAGGAATTTTCTTCTTCATTAAGCAAGAGTGAAACCACCATGGAAACATAAGCTTTTAAGCTTTCTCTCTCTAGAAATCACCTACCTAGAGACATATTTGGAACAAGTGATCTTCATGAAAGTTGTTCCATATTGAGAGGGCAATAACATAACTTGGGATCAGCCATCAAGGAGCCATATTGAAAAACTTGAAATTCTCCAAAGTTTCAGCCAAAGTGAGAACACCAAGCTAGGTGAGTTTTCAAGTTTCCAACTTTATATATCTAGGGATTATATGGAGTTGATTGGTATATATTTTATGGATCAAAACACACAAAGTCACCATGAACAAGTGATGGCCGAAAATGGGTATTATGTTTTCCATGCACATACACATGATTTTATAGCATGAATGGATAGATTGACATGTGGGTATGATGGGTATGATGATGGCATGGTTAATTTTATTTAATTTGCTGATTTGGATGAGATTATAAGGTTGGTATGCCATGTGTTTGTGAAAATGCCTTAAAGAAAAATTAACTAAGGCGTAAGGCATGAAGACCACATGTTTGATGAAATGCTTAGGTGAAAACCAAGCATGGTGGCGTGGATGGTGGCATGTCTCGGCCATGGGTGGCTAGGAGTGCTTGGCACCCATGCCATGGCTAAGAGCTTTCATGGGCCAAGGCCTTGTGTCTTTAGCCCAATGATGCTAAGTGGGCCCCACTAATGGGCCAATGAGTGTTAATGGGTCTAATGAGTTTTATCGAGATGAATAGTGATGTGAAAGTGAACTTAAAACGGGGTATGGTCCATTTAAGTGTAAATGAGCCCAATAAGAGTAAATGGGCCAAATACCGTAAATTAATTGAAATAAAGTCAAAAAATAAGATATCAGTGTTGATTGATGTGATTGATGGATATTGCAGCTCTCGGGGGTATAATTGAAGCCAAATAGACCGAATCGTAAGAAATGGAAAACGAAGAAACGTGACTTCTGCGAAAGTCCAGGTAAGGGATTTATGCGAGCTATTAAAGATAGCTATACGTATATTTCTTACCTCCTTTATGCAAATAAATATTGTAGAGTATATAGATATTGATATATCTACCTGAAAACCAAATTAAAGGAAATTCCTAAAGTGACCCAATTTATAGATTAAATTATATTGTTAATTTATCAAAAAAGCATATGTAAGACCCGAATTTTTGATATAGCTTATCCCTTATGATTCATATATGTACGAACATTTATTATGTTGGTTGAATCATAAGAAGAGTATTTACTACAACGAAATTGTAAGTAAAGTGACTAAACACATATAAGCTATGTAAAGGCCGAATAAGGGCTATAAGTGTCACAGGCTAAACCGAGAGGATCTAAATCATTTTGACTGAAGATGAGAACTTATAATGGGAAAATATTGATAGCTCATGAAGGAAAGTTGATTTGATTTGGCTCGAACGAATTGAAGTAGAGGAAACGCCAAAAAAGAGCTAAACGAGTCCAAAATGGTCCGTTTAAGGTGTAATTGATATATTCGCCTCCCGAAAATGGTCAAAACATAGAGATGAGAGTGTGAACCATGGAAAGTGACACTTCTGGATTTTTGAGAGAAAAGTCAATGGTGGTTAAGAAAGGTGGACTTTGACCATAGTTGACTAACCATGGTTAGAATTTAACCTAAGTATGGTTAAAAAGTGGAGAAGAAATATTGTTAGTTAAAATACAAGATATTCATCCCCTGAAGTAAGAAAAATTAATTTAATCGAAATCTGGATTTTTTATGGCTTTGATGATGATGTGTTCAAGCCATATTAGGATCAGTTGTTATCATCTTTATCGATGACATCTTGGTGTATTCGAAGTCTCAGGAGGAGCATGAGCAGCACCTACGGATTGTTTTAGAGACTCTTGAGAGAATGAGTTGTACGCTAAACTCAGTAAATGTGATTTTTGGTTGTCACAGATCTTGTTTTTGGGACACGGTGTATCGAAGGATGGAGTGTCAGTAGACCCATCCAAAATTGAGGCTGTACTTCAGTGGGAACAGTCGAGGACAATCACCGAGATCAGAAGTTTTTTAGGTTTAGTTGGGTACTATCGGACATTTGTGTGGGACAATGATTGTAAGATACTTTATCATCTGGGTAAGGCTAATGTTATAGTGGATACGTTAAGTAGGAAGAGCCTTAGGATGGTATTGTAAATGATGGTCAGGGAACACGAGTTGCTAATGCAGTTTGCTAGCCTCAGTTTGGGTGTTGTGCCTTCTGATACGAATACAGACTGTGTGATAGCTAGCTCGAGGTTAGAACCTGATCGGTTGTATAGAATTAGACAGACTTAGCAGAGTGATCCGTATTGCATTGATATGACTAGTCAGATGCAGAAAGGCACAGTGATTGATTTTGAGTTGAGTTCCGATGGATTACAAAGGTTTCGAGGTAAGATGTGTGTTCCCGATGACCCAGAGCTTAGGAGAGTGATTTGTCGGAAGTTCATTCTTCAAGGTGAACATTACATCCGGGGAGTAACAAGATGTATAAGAATCTGTAAAGTGTATTGGTGGTTAGGTATGAAGAAGGATGTGGCAGAGTTGTGGCGAGATGTCTTGTATGTCAGCAGGTGAAGGTAGAGCATCAGAAGCCTACAGGGTTACTGCAGCCTCTACCTATACCGACAATGAAATGTGAGCATATCACTATATATTTCATGATGGGTTTATCGAGGACCCACAGGAATCATGATGCAATATGGGTGATCGTGGATAGACTGACGAAGTCAGCCCACTTCCTAGCTATAAGAGCTACCGATACTCTGAGTTCATTGGTAGAGCTGTATGTACGCGAGGTAGTGAGGTTACATGGTGTTCCAGTGAGCATTGTTTCAGATAGGGATTCCCACTTCACTTCCCACTTTTGGGAACATTTTCATGAATCTGTAGGAACCCAGTTGAGTTTGAGCATAACTTTCCATCCTCAGACAAATGGTCAGTCAGAGAGGACTGTACAAACTCTGGAGGATGTGTTGAGAGCATGTGTGCTGGATTTTAGAGGCTCTTGAGATGATCATTTGCCACTAGCCAAATTCTCCTATAACAACAGTTATCATTTGAGTATCGGGATGGCATCGTATGAGTCCTTCTATGGTCATAGATGTCGTTCCCCTATTTGTTGGGAAGTAGTGGGTGACCGAAAGATTTTGCTCCTAGTTTGGTTAAATAAGCCTCTGAGGATGTTCGGTTGATATGTGAGAGATTGAGAACAGCTCAGAGCATACATAAGAGTTATGCTGACAAGAGATGGAGGTCACTAGAGTTACAGTTAGTGAATTTGTATTTTTGAAGGTTTCTCCTTCCAAGGTATATCGAGATTCGAAAAGAGAGGTAAACCAAGCCCTCGCTACATTGGACCCTTTGCGATACTTGAGCGAGTGAGAGAGAAGGCCTATAGGTTGGCGTTACCACCAGACTTATTAGGTATCCATAATGTCTTCCACATTTCGATACTTCGGAAGTATCACCCAGATTCGGCACATGTGATTAGATATGAGCCATTAGAGCTCTGTGACAGCCTGTAAGCACGAAAAATAGGGCTAATTTAAAATTTTTCTTCATTTAAAACTAATAACTCTGGGTGCATTCCTGTACAATGTCATTTAATCGCTTACATCAAATCTAGTCATTATACCCAAGATCACACAATTCATACTTAATGAAATCAAATACATAATACCTAAAAAGATCGATTCATGAGTCTTAATTCATTCCTTTTAATCATCCTAAATACATCCCAAAATACTCATCACAATTGTCTGTATTACATCATTGTCTGGATACAAAATGAACTGAATTATACCTTATGCGTGTACAAGCGATAGCCTGGGAAGATCTTGTCCACCAGCCTATATCACGTACGCGGCAGGCTTTATCTCGCTTACTTCAAGTAATCTGGAGGGGGAGGAAAAAGAGTGAGCTCTCAAAACACTCAGTAAGGAGGATAAGGGAAGTTATAAAAATCATCATCACAAACACAATATGATGGAAATAATAAGCATGCAAATCGTTATAGAAATAACTGTATAAACAATGGCATTAACATACTTCACGTGATAAAAATCACAAATCACATTACGTCAAATCTTAATGTGTGATATAAATCACAGTTGTAAAATCACATCATCATCAAAGAAATCGAGACTACGAATTTATAAGAACTCATATGGAATCAACGTCACAGGCACATCACAACGATTGAATTCGTCCTCTAGGCGGACATCCCCAATTGAGGGATTTCGTTGACAATAATACACATGGCCATGATTCACTGTAGACTTGATCAGAGTCGTACAGTCGTCGGTCTTACATGCTATCACAGCACAGCCCGGTCTGACAGGCTATCAAAGTAAGGCCACCCATCGCTACCGGAGCAGGGTCATCTCACGTTACTAGATAGCGAAAATTGATCTTACATGCTACTAGAGCATGACCCGAACTTACATGCTACTAGAGCAATGCCCGATGTGCATCTCATGACAAGCCATAGTCTCAGAAAAAAATCGTTTTGCCTTCACGTAGACCTCTTAGGGGTTATCACAAAACCCAGTTCGGTTATAACACATTGTATTCATATTTACACAAAACTCATCAAAATCAAGCTCAAATCGGCAAAACACTCACACAGTAAAAACATGCCATTGTTGTATATAAATCATTTTACCTTCATGTAGAGCTCATGGTGGTTATCATAAAAACCCATTTTGGTTATAAACCATATGTGTTCACAATTACACAAATCACATAAAAAATTGAGCTCAAACTGGCAAAACACTCACACATTCATCAACACATCAAATCATCTCATTTCTCATAAACATGCTTATTTCATTAAACCTTTTTCACTCTATTAAAACATTTTCATTCATTCGAAAACTCACAAGAACAAATACTTTTGTTTCCCTTATCTCTTGCACCTTGAGTGGTACAATATCCTCAGGTTCTCGAACTAGAGTCATTTCTTGTGTCGAATTCTCAAGCTATCCACACATCATTAAATCATGAATATACATCATTTTCATTTTCTATCTCTTTCTCTTACTCATTCTAACTCAACATTGTCTCAAAATTCTTTCTACATCTTTATCAACACTTTAGTTAACTCATAACCATCACAAGATACCTGCATCTCATTTTTACATATATACTCATTGTTTGTTTCCCTCATAACTTAGATATTTCTAGCCAAATATATGTATATGTGCATTTATTCACAAATATACCCAATGATAATGCTTAAGCCAAGGATCTTGTGAGCTTACTTAGCTTGTCCTCTCTTGACCAATTTGTAGAACGCTTGTCTCTTCCCTTTGCTCAAGCCCACCTTCGATTTTCTAGTATGTTGTTCTCCTTACCAAGAGGAACAACTTTCTCTCTTACCCCTTTGTCTAATTTTATCTAGAATAGGGTGAATCTTAGAGAGAGAAAGCTTGGTTTGGGTGAAAATGGTGAAGGTTTGGGTTGCAGAGAGAGAAAGGCTCAGTTTCAGGAGAAAATCCCGTGATCCTTATATAGACAGGGCTTATGAGATCGATCTGGTATTGAAGGAGATCGATCTCTGCTTCATTTCAACTACTCCATTAACAACTACAAGATCAATCTGATCGAGGTGAAGATCGATCTGGCATTGAATTGGGGATCGATCTCTTCCAGGTTGAGAGTTAAGGAGATCGATTTGCCCTTGTGACAAGATCGATCCTTTCTAGGCAGAGGCATTAGGAAATCAATCTTCTTCCTTATGAGATCGATCTGCCTGTCTGCTTTTGCACGTTTTATGCATTCTGGAGCTATGGGATCGATCTCTCATCCTTGGAGATCGATCTGGCCTTCACAGATTCTACTGCTGCTGCATAAATTGTAGGAAACTCAATGCAAAACTGACCATAATATACCCCATAGGCCATATTTCAATTCATACACATTTAAGACTTAAAAACTTCATCTCCTTATACTTCATCAAATTTAAAACTTACGCGTACATCAACATATCATAATTACATTCACCAAATTACAATTCTCACATAGCAAATCTCATAAAATTTATAGTTCTCACATCCTCCCCACCTTAAGAGAATTTGGTCCTCCAAATTCAACTCGACTCATTAAATACCTGAGGGTACTTCTCCTTCATAAGGCTCTCTAGTTCCCAAGTTGCTTCCTCCATTTAGTGGTGCTTCCAAAGAACTTTAACCAATGGAATCCTTTTTGTCCGAAGTACTTTTTCCTTTTTTTCAAGTACTCGAATGGGTTCTTTCACATAACTCATATCCCCCTGAATATCTAATGCTTCATACTCAATGACATGGGTGAGATTCAGATTATATTTCATCAACATGGATACGTGAAAGACATTGTGTATCCCAGAGAACTGCGGAGGCAAGGCCAACCGATAGGGGATGTCTCCCACTCTCTCCAAAATCTCAAACGGTCCTATATATCGAGGACTCAATTTCCCTTTCTTCTCGAAGCGAATGATACCCTTACTTGGAGATATCTTAAGGAACACAGAATCTCCAACTTGAAACTCGAGTGGCCGTCTACGCACATCGGCATAACTTTTCTGCCGACTCTGAGCAGCTTATAATCTATCACAAATGATCTTCACATTTTGAAATGCCTGTTCAATGAGCTCAATAGCAATTACTTTCATGTCGCCCACTTCTTCCCATGCTATAGGGGATCTACACCTCCTACCATACAGAGCCTCATAAGGTGCCATACCAATACTCGCATGATAGCTATTGTTGTATGCAAACTCAACAAGGGGTAGGTGATCATCCCATGATCCCTTAAAATCTATCGTACACGCCATAACATGTCTTCCAAGCTCTGTATAGTCCGCTTAGACTGACCATCAGTCTGAGGATGATAGTCGGTATTGAAATTCAACCTAGATCTCATGGCCTCCTGAAAATGAGTCCAAAACCTGAAGGTGAACTGAGAATCTCTATCAGAGGTAACACTTACTGAAGCCCCATGTAGTCTAGCTATCTCTCTAACATATAGCTCGGCTAATGTACTCAATGTATCTGTATTCTTGATGGCAAGGAAGTGGGCACTCTTCGTTAATCTATCCACTATCACCTATATTGCATCATGACCTCGTCGGGTCCTCGGTAATCCCATGCTAAAGTCCATGGTGATATGCTCCCATTTCCATGTAGGCACAGGCAAAGGCTTAAGCAATCCTTCGGGCTTCTGGTGCTCAGCTTTAACTTGTTGGCATACCAAACATCTGGCCACATATTCTGCCACGTCTCGCTTCATACCACTCCACCAATATATCCTTCTTAAATCTTGGTACATCTTGGTACTTCTCGAGTGCATGGCGTATCACGAGCAGTGAGACTCTCTCAGTATTTGTTGCTTTAGGGCATCATTGTTCGGAACACAAATTCGACCATTAAACCTCAATAACCCATCATCACTGATCATGAAATCTGACTGCGAGGTCTGTTCAGCTTGGCTAACCATTTCCAATAACTTCTGATCATTTCTTTGCCTGGTTCTAATATGATCCATAATATCGGGCTCTAACTGCTGGCTAGCCATAAACCCTACTTCTGCTTCCTTAACTCTGATCCTGAGTCCGGTAATCAGTTCTAACAAATCCTATTCCTTGATCATCATAGCAGATATCATACTGTTTCTACTTAAGGCATCAGCGACCACATTCACCTTCCCTGGATGGTAGAGTATCTCACAATCATAGTCTTTAAGAAGTTCCATCCATCTCCTTTGTCTCATGTTTAACTCCTTTTGGTCGAATATATATCTCAGGCTCTTGTGATCAGTAAATATCTGGAACCTTTGCCCATATAAGTAATGCCACCAGATCTTCAATGCAAACACCATTGCGCTAACTCAAAATCATGTGTGGGGTAGTTTCGCTCATGATCTTTCAGCTGTTGCGAACCATAAGCGACTACTCTTCCATGCTGCATGAGCACACACCCCAATCCTTGTTGAGAGGTATCACTGTACACTGCAAAGCCTCCGAGTCCATTTGGGATAGTCAACATAGGTGTCGTCGTTAATCTCCTTTTTAATTCTTGGAAACTCCGTTCATACTTCTCAGACCATACAAAAGGAGTCTCCTTACGTGTAAGTTTAGTTAAAGGAGCAACAATCTTGGAAAATCCTTCAAGAAACCTTCTGTAATACCCTGCCAACCCTAGGAAACTCTGAATCTCGGTAACTGTCCTTGGTCTCTCCCAATTAAGTACAGCTTCTATCTTAGACGGATCAACTGCCACCTTGTCATTAGATATAATATGACCAAGAAAAGGTATTTGATTTAGCTAAAACTCACTCTTACTGATCTTTCGATACAACTGTTTATCTCTAAGTACTTGTAGCACAATCCTCAAATACTATGCATTTTCCTCATGAAATCGAGAATACACAAGGATATCATCAATGAAGACTATCAGAAACTGATCTAAATAGTCTCTAAAGACCTCATTCGTCAAACTCATAAAAGCAGTAGGGGCGTTTGTCAATCCAAAGGGTATCACCAAGATCTCGTAGTGGCTATATCTAGTTTTGAAGGTCGTCTTCAGAATATCTTCTTTCTTGATTCTTAACTGGTGATAGCCTGATCTTAAATCAATCTTAGAAAAGATAGAAGCCCCTCTCAACTGGTCAAGAAAATCATCTATCCTTGGCAGGGGTACATGTTCTTCACCGTAGCCTTGTTTAGCAATCTGTAGTCTATACATAGTCTCAGGCTACCATCCTTCTTCTTTACAAACAACACCGGGGCTCCCCATGGCGACACACTAGGTCTAATAAAACCCTGGTCAAGTAGTTCTTGCAACTGTTTCTTTAACTCTTCCAACTCAACCAATGCCATCATATAGGGAGGTTTAGAGATCGACTGAGTGTTTGGCACTAAATCGATAGTAAACTTCAGCTCTCTTTTCGGTGGTAAACCAGGTAATTCATCTGGGAATACATCTGGAAACTCACATACTACCAGTATGTCCTCTATCTTCGGATGTTCTCGACTCACATCAGAGATGAGTGCGATGTAACCTTCACATCAATAATTCAACCAGTATTTATAGCGATATAATCATCTCTTAACATTTCATAATAAACTTCACACGTCTTTATTCTTTAATCATTTAAACATACACTAAACTTTTCAGGAGAGAGAAAGTTATAGTCTTAGTGTAGCAGTCTAGACTCACACGATTGGCCGTTAGCTAATCTATCCCTAAAATCACATCGAAACCACACATGTTTAACATCACTAGATTTGCTAACATCACCTTATCTCCCACCTTGATCTCACAACTCTTACACACCACATCAGTCCTCTGGGACTCACGTATGGAGGTATTTACATGTAGAATATAATCTAAGGATTCATACTTCAAACTCAGTTTACATGCAAATTGTACATCAATAAAAGAATGTGTGGATCCTGAATCAAATAACACATGAGCCTTATGATTACAGACAAGAAGTGTACCTCGTATGGTCTCAGACAAAGTGTCTGCAGTCTCCTTATCCAAAGCAAACACTCATCCCTCTGTGATCGGCTTCTTGCCCTTATCAACAGCCGTAGCCCATCTTTGGGGAATCATCTTTTGTGGCTGCTGTCTAGGAAGCTCTTGAGAATGTGGCTTCTATGGTTGCGGGCAATACCACACTTTGTGACCCATGTCCCCGCATCTATAGCATCCTTGTATAATTCTAGGATAGTTTCCCTCATGTGATCTTCCATAATCTCTGCAGACTCTAACCTCTGGTCTGACACCTCGAGGGGTCTCTATAGTGATGGGAGGAACCCTATGTCTGTCAACCCTTCCTCTTGGACCCTCAAACTGTCTCCTCTTAAAAAAACTCCTTTGAAGGTCTGTGTGAGAATTCACGGTTCGTTTACCCTTATCTCCGGTTAAAATTCTGGACTCAATTCGGGACTGTACCAACTCTAGTCCCCTCTCCACTTCTTGTGCTCGTCTCAGAGCATCCTTGAACTCAGTGATACAAAACCCTATCAACTGGTCTCTAATGATAGCTCTAAGTCCATACACGAATCGCTCGGTATGGAGCTCCTCATCCTTAAGGGTCTCCGGATCATACTTTAGTAGGGTGGTGAATCGGCTATCATAATCATCAATCATCATACTTCCCTGAGTCAAATTCAGGAATTCAGCTTGCTTCCACCATTGGGTAGCTCTTGGCACATACTGGGTTCTAAATGCAGATTGAAACATCTCCCAGCTAATCATTTCATTGATAGTCGCCAATATATTCTGAGTAGTGCTCCACTAATCTTGGGCTTGTCCCTTTAACATATAAGCACCCATAATGACCCTTTCAGCATCGGTGCACCCCAAATAGTCAAAAATGACTCGCAACTCTGTCAGCGACTCCCCAGCCTCTGCGGGATCTTTCACCCCTCTAAAGGCTGGTGGGTTCATCTTTAGAAAGTCCCTCAATCGACCCTTATCTCTGTCATCAAGTTAGGTCTATACCGTAGGCTGTGTGGTGGGAGCCACTGAGTCAGTCTGTGGTGGGGGTGCAGGTGGTCCCTGTGGTGGTGGAGGAGTCAATACCGACGTGGTACCTGAGGCACTAGCCCTAAAATGTTGCGCGAATAGTGCTGCCATTTGCTCGAATCCCTGACGCACATCGTGGTCTAAGCGATTCATTCGAGAGTTAGGACTCTTCGGCTGTGGTTCAGGTGCTGGAAGTGGTTGTACTTGCCTCCCTGAACGTCCCCTTCTCCCCTTCATATTCTATCTCTTACGTGTCTGCGCGTATTCATTAAACATCGATCATAATTTTACTCGTTAAATTCAATTCATTACCAGACAATACAGACACTTGAGATGTAACCTATTTCCAATTGATCAACACTGACGGTACTTGACACCCTTTGCTCTGATACCAAAAAAATATATGACAGCCCGGAAGCCCGAAAAATAGGGCTAATTTAAAAATTTTCTTAATTTAAGACTAATAACTCTGGGTGCATTCCTGTACAATGTCATTTAATCGCTTATGTCAAAACTAGTCATTATACCCAAGATCACATAATTCATACATAATGAAATCAAATACATAATACCCAAGAAGATCGATTCATGAGTCTTAATTCATTCCTTTTAATCATCCTAAATACATCCTAAAATACTCATTACAATTTTCTGTATTACATCATTGCCTGGATATAAAATGAACTAAATTATACCTTACGTGTACAAGCGATAGCCTGGGGAGATCTTGTCCACCAGCCTATATCACGTACGCGGCAGGCTCTATCTCGCTTACTTCAAGTAATCTGGAGGGGGGAGGATAAAGGGTGAGCTCTCAAAACGCTCAGTAAGGAGGATAAGGGAAGTTATAAAAATCATCATCACAAACACAATATGATGGAAATAATGAGCATGGAAATCGTTATAAAAATAACTATATAAACAATGGCATCAACATACTTCACGTGATAAAAATCACAAATCACATTATGTCAAATCTCAATGCGTGATATAAATCACAGTTGTAAAATCACATCATCATCAAAGAAATCGAGACTAGGCATTTATAAAAACTCATATGAAATCAATGTCACGGCACATCACAACGATTGAATTCGTCCCCTAGGCGGACATCCCCAATCGAGAGATTTCGTCGACAATAATACACATGGCCAGGATTCGCTGTAGACTTTATCAGAGTCGTACAGCCGTCAGTCTTACATGCTATCACAGCACAGCCCGGTCTTACATGCATCTTATGACAAGCCATAGTCTCAGAAAAAAATCGTTTCGCCTTCACATAGAGCTCTTAGGGGTTATCAAAAACCTAGTTTGGTTATAACACATTGTATTCACATTTACACAAAACTCATCAAAATCAAGCTCAAATCGGCAAAACACTCACACAATAAAAACATGCCATTGTTGTATATAAATCGTTTTACCTTCACGTAGAGCTCATGGTGGTTATCACAAAAAACCCATTTTGGTTATAAACCATATGTGTTCACAATTACACAAATCACATTGAAAATCGAGCTCAAACTGGCAAAACACTCACACATTCATCAACACATCAAATCATCTCATTTCTCATAAACATGCTCATTTCATTAAACCTTTTTCATGCTATTAAAATGTTTTCATTCATTCAAAAACTCACAAGTACAAATGGTTTTATTTCCCTTATCTCTTGCACCTTGAGTGGTACAATATCCTTAGGTTCTTGGACTAGCCTTGTTTCCCGTGTCGAATTCTCGAGTTGTCCACAAATCATTAAATCATCAATATACTTCATTTTCATTTTCTATCTCTTTCTCTTACTCATTCTAACTCAACATTGTCTCAAAATTCTTTTTACATCTTTATCAACACTTTAGTTAACTCATAACCATCACAAGATACCCACATCTCATTTTTTCATTTTACTCATTGTTTGTTTCCCTCATAACTTAGATATTTCTAGCTAAATATATGTATTTGTGCATTTATTCAGAAATATACCCAATGATAATGCTTAAACTTAGGATCTTATGAGCTTACCTAGCTTGTCCTCTCTTGACCAAGTTGTAGAATGCTTGTCTCTTCCCTTTGCTCAAGCCCACCTTTGATTTTCTAGTATGTTGTTCTCCTTACCAAGAGGAACAACTTGCCTCTTACCCCTTGTCTAATTTTATCTAGAATAGGGTGAATCTTAGAGAGAAAGCATGGTTTGGGTGAAAATGGTGAAGGTTTGGGTTACAGAGAGAGAAAGGCTCGATTTCAAGCGAAAGTCCCGTGATCCTTATATAGACGGGGCTTATGAGATCGATCTGGTATTAAAGGAGATCGATCTCTGCTTCATTTCAACTGCTCCATCTGCTCCATTAACAACTACAAGATCAATCTGATCGAGGTGGAGATCGATCTGTTCTTCTAAGAGGAGATCAATCTGACATTGAATTGGGGATCGATCTCTTCCAGGCCGAGAGTTAAGGAGATCGATCTGCCCTTGTGACAAGATCAATCCTTGCTAGGCAGAGGCATTAGGAGATCGATCTTCTTCCTTATGAGATTGATTTGCCTTTTTGCTTTTGCACATTTTTTGTATTCTGGAGCTACGGGATTGATCTCTCATCCTTGGAGATCGATCTGGCCTTCATAGATTCTACGGCTGCTGCATAAATTGTAAGAAACTCAATGCAGAACTCACCATAATCTACCCCATAGGCCATATTTCAATCCATACACATTTAAGACTTAAAATCTTCATCTCCTTATACTTCATTAAATTTAAAACTTGCGTGTACATCAACATATCATAATTACATTCACCAAATTACAATTCTCACTTAGCAAATCTCATAAAATTTACAGTTCTCATAAGCTCTGAGAGGATATACATTCTTAATAACATCAATTCATGCTTAAATCATCATTAACTCCATGCCAAATCAACTTTCTCTCATTTTCTCACACTAAGCTCATTTTAGGTAAAAGAGGATTAAGCATGTTCAAGGATGTTTCAGCCAACAATACACAATCAACTCATACAATTGTCTAGATTAACAAACTTGAAGTTGGTGTATTGAAATCTTACCTAGCTTGACTTTTTCTTCTTTTTGCCAAATTTGGGGAAAATCACTTTGCTCCTTCAATCCAGCAGCTCAGCCTTTAGTTTTCAACTATGTTGTTCTCCTCCTTACAAGGGACAATATTCCTGAAATAAATCTCTCTCAAATATTGTTGGAAGGTGATGATAATTTAGAGAGAGAAAGCTAGGTTACTTTATTACAATGGTGGAGTATTAGTTATTTCGTGGAAAGAAAACTGTCACGACCCAAAATTACCCAAAAATCAAAGTAAATTTTTCGTTTTTCTTTCATACTTACTTGTCCTCTGATCGTGACCACACTCCACTAACAATTGGGCTGTGCGTCAATGCCAGTCCCACCATTCTTTCATCATATAACTTAATTTCTTACTAAATGAAAGGTAAACACATGTGTTTTTCACTAATTCTTTTTCATTCATTTACAAGTGTTTACAGTGTTTATGCATCCCCGAAAGTTACTTACCAACATGTTACTGTGCTATTCTTATTTAGATATAATATGTACAAGTGTATATACCTCAAAATGATGGACAGCAACGAATATCAGGAATGCAGTACTCAGTCGCCTCAAAGTCTACTGGAGAAAATCTGTGTAGGAAAATGAAAGGGGTGAGCACATCAAGCTCAGTAAGGCAATCCTACGAACAAGTAGGCAACCATACTACCTACATGAACGTGGCGCCGTGCAGAAACCACCCTTTCTCCACACATTTAAAAACAGATGCTACAATTCATGATGTCATGATGTCATGTAAAACAAGTTCACATATGGATTTCAAAACATGGAAAACTCGACATGCAAATCCATTTAAAACATTGCATTCTCGTCAAAATTTCACAACACAATCAGGACTCAACCCCTCCCTCGGGTGTTCCTGACTCACACAAAACCATGAAATCAAATGCTTTTCAAAGCAATAGTACCATGCGATACAATAAATATCATGTAAAACCAGTTTACATCATTCATGGGTTTAAATAGCATGGAAATAACGTCATGCAAGTTTTCGTTTAAAACCCCATTTAATTTTTCATCAAAACCATATCTCCGTCAAGATCTAACCCCTCCCTCGGGTGATCCAGACTCACACAAAAATCCACAAAACGAGTTTCTCAAAACATCAACATGCGAGACTAGGCAGTAAGTGTATATCTCAGGCAAATAACTAGGACTATGGCCATACGTCCTCGTGATCCCACTGCTACACGGATCCTAGTGTGTAGGGTATCACCACTATCGGGAACCACCCCGGGAGGTGGGTCAGTCCATCTCGTCGGTCATGCTCGATCACTCGCATTCGAAGATGCCACTCGCATCCGAAGATGCCACATATCCAAAGATGCCATATAATCAATCCCAGCACGATACAACGTACTCCATGCTACTTGCACAGCACAACGTACTCCGTGGACCCATATCTCATATCCATACTCATGCCTTGTCTCAAAACGCACGTGTGAGCCTATTTAATCGGCGTGACACATAGTCTGCCCAATGCTCTAAGCACGGCTCATCGCATGTTCTCATAAAATCAGTGCGACCGATGCTCCAGCACTCTCATAAAATCAAGGAAAATCTCGTGCGAGCCAAGCTCCAGCACGCGTTTCATAAAATCTCATAAGAGTAGTGCGAGCTAAGCTCCAGCAGTCTGTCAAAATCATGTAAAACTAGTGCGAGCTAGGCTCTAGTACTCTATCATAACAATTCAAGTGAAAATTTGGTGCGAGTTAGACTCCAGCACCCTGTCACGAAAATCATGTAAAATTTGGTGCGAGCTAGGCTTCAGCACCCTGTCACAAATATCATGTAAAAATCTGGTACGAGCTAGGCTCTAGCACCAATGCATGTAAAACTCTAGTGCGAGCTCTTGCTTCAGCACTAATGCATGCATCACACAAATCAAAACTCGTGCGAGCTGAGCTCTAGCATGTCACATTTCTATAAAATCACTTAGGCGGCTACATTTCTTAAATCAATTTCAGAGAAAATTAACATTGATTAAAGTTATGCAATGCTGTGCATTTTATTTAAAAGTTAGCCAGCCTACCCATGCATGTGTCAAAACACCTCAAGAACAAGCAAGGACCTCTTGTTCTTGCTCCTCCCAAGTTTTCCTAAATTTGGAAATTTTACCCTTCACAAGGGTATTTTGGTAATTTGCCCATCCGGGGCACTAAAATTTTTATCTTAGATCTAGACCCTTTAGACACTTTAAGAGACTACAAATGAAGTTGAAATTGCGTAAAGTTACCTCTAGCAGTCCGTAAAATTCCCTTTCCTAGAATCACACGCGAGTTTATCCTGTCTTGACTGTACCAGGTCTCTCAATCCAATTTGCTCCAAACCAAGTCTACGGAGCTGCATATAACGACGTATTTGGGTCAGTTCTAATATACTTATGAGTATTTCACTTATACTGATCAAATCTAAAACACTGGGCCCGTTTTACTTTATTGGGCTCGATTATATCTTAATGGGCCTCAACTCATTTCCAGCTCGTTTCCACTTATTAAATCCCTTCTTCGGGTCTATTGGGATCTCAATACCCATTGGGCTTCGTTCCAAACTCTTTGGATAGCCCGTATATCATTTACGACAATTAATTCAAAAATCCCAACATAATTCACTAAATGCAGAATTAAATCCGAAATTCGTAAAATAAATCTTTAATACGCGAATAATTACATAAATTGTCGTAAATGAGCTTTACTTACCTGAGATTATGCGATGGTGCGTAAATCGAAGATCGATCGGGCTCACGTATATGATTTATCATCGAACTGCATAATTTTATATTTAATTCTGGGTTAATTTTTGATCAAATATAATTTAAATAAATTTCTTGAAAATCAAATCGGTCGCTTTTGACCTCTTACCGACTTACCTGAAGTTCGGTGTATCCTCGAAAATTCTCCCCTTTTTCCTTTTTCTCTTTTTCTTCCTTTTTCCTCTCTTTCTTGGATGAATTGGTTTGGTTCGGTTCAACCCAGTTCAAGCCGGTCCGGTTTAACTGGTTCAGTTCTGTTCGGTTGGTTCGGGGCTTCGTCGGTCGGTTCTTCATCGACTTCCACCTCCGGCAGGTCCGTCTGGCTGTCTGATGCACGCATCTGGTGGCATCCACGCTCGGATCTGTGGCAATGAGGCCAGTTTTGCTTTTCTCCTCTTCGGCGTCGGTGGTGCCTCTCCTTTCCGCTGTTTTCGGCGCCGTCCGTGGCCACCACCAATCTGCTCGTCTTTGCCTCGGGGACATTCGGCTGGGGGCAGGGTTGGCCAAATCAGCGTCGGTGGTCGTCGATTCTCTTTTCTCTTTTCGGTTTCTCCCCCCTCGTCGTTTCTCATGATTTTCGGTGGCTGGGTACGTGTGTCGGTCGGTGGAGGCCCCCTCGGTGCTTGCCGGTGGAGGCCCCCTCGATGTCGGCCTTGCTTCGTCGGTCTCCTCGCCATCCATCGTGTCGTCGTTTGCCGGAGCCAAGAGATCGATTTTTGGTTTTTCCTGTTTAGGTCGCGCGACACAGTCGCGCGATCCTTCTTCTTTTTTTCTTTCTTTATTTATTTATTTATAATTTATTTTATTATTATATTCCTTAAAATAATATTAAATTACAAAATATCCACAAAAAATATATTTTATTTAAATTAATTAATTTAATCAATTTAATCTATTTTTTCACTTTTTCGGTATATTTTCTCTGTATTTTCGGGATATTGTCCTGAGTGAAAATTTCGATTAATTCCAGTAAATTCATATCTTGATCAATTGGACTTGAAATTTAATTATTTCTTCGTTATTGATCAAGATTTTTCAATTCCATATTTTAAATGAAATTTTCTTGTCCAATTAGTACTAAATTTTAGTCTTTTGACCGTTTTACCCTTATACGTGTTCGAGATCAATCCAATCCAACTTCCCTTCATGAACACTCACTCATTTCGTATTTTAAATCTTTATCTCCAGTCCGAATCCCATTCGTTTAAATTTGTGACCATTTTCAATCCTTTATAAGAAATTATGATTTAATTTCGGGTCTTAAAAAAACTCATCTGTCGAGTTTTTATAGAATTTGGCCTTATGAGATCGATCTCCAAGGGTGAGAGATAAATCTCCCCTTTGTTTGAACTCTCTTGGTATTCATCAATTAAGCCATGGGATCGATCGCCTCTTGGGAAGGGATCGATCATAGCTAGGCAAAATCACTTAGAGATCAATCTGGCTTTGAGAAGAGATCGATCTTTGGTAGGCAGAAGCAATTAGAGATCGATCTGCCTTATGGGAAGAGATCGATCCTGTCCAGGCAGAAGCAATTTGAGATCAATCTTTGCTAACCTGAATCCATCCGAGATCGATCTGCTCTGAAAGAGGGATCAATTTCCCTTTTACAGAATGCTTTGGCACTACAAATTCGAGATAATGAGATAGATCTCCCTTGCACTAAGATCGATCTCCCCTTGCTCTGCAGTATTCCAACTACAATTTTCCCAGATTTTCAAAGGTAACTTTGCATTAATTTGCTTCACTACTCATTTTGCATTTCATTCACAATTAGAAATTAAAAATATTCATTTCTTATGATTCATATATAATGTAACTTGTCTGTACATCATGGAATCATAAAGAATACATAAAAATTTACGGGCCTTACAGAAACGACATCTACAGCCATATAAAGCCTCATACGGTGCCATCCTGATACTTGAATGATGACTGTTATTATAGATGAACTCTGCGAGTGGTAAATGGTTATCCCAAGAGACTCTAAAGTCCAGTGCACACGCTTTAAACATGTTCTCCAAAGTCTGTATAGTCCTCTCTGACTGACCATCTGTCTGAGGATGGAAAGCTATGCTAAAACTCAGTCGGGTTCCCATGGCTTCCTAAAAATGTTCCCAAAAGTGAAAAGTGAAGCGGGAATCCCTATCTGACACAATGCTCATCGGTATACCATGCAACTTCACTATCTCACTCACATACAAATTTGCCAGAGTACTCAGAGTGTCAGTGGCTTTCATAGCTAGGAAGTTTGTCGACTTTGTCAATTTGTCCACTATCACCCAAATCACATCGTGATTCCTGCAGATCTTGGGTAAACCCATCACGAAGTCTATAGTAGGTATATGTTGAGGTTGCAATAAACTTGCAGGTTTCTGATGCTCACCTTTACCGACTGACAGACGAGACACTTCGCCACATATTCCGCTACATCTCTCTTCATCCTTGACCACCAATACACTCTCCAAAGGTTCTGATACATCTTGTTACTCCTCGAATGCAGTGTATACTTTGACGAATGAATTTCTGTCAGGATTAACCTCCTGATCTCTAGGTCATCTAGAACACATATCCTATCTCTGAACCTCAGTAATCCATTTGAACTTAACTCAAAATCAGTCTTTGTACCCCTCTGTATCTGCCCAATAATATTATTGCACTGTTGATCTATTTGCTGAGCCTGCTGGATACGATCTACCATGTCTGGTTCCAACCGCAGGCTAGCTACCATATAACCACTATCAGTATCAAGCGGGGTCATATCTAAATTGAGGTTCACGAACTATTCCAATAGTTCATGTTCCCTGATCATCATGTACGATACCAACCCGAGATGCTTCCTACTAAGTGCATCAGCTGCTACATTCGCCTTACCTGGGTGGTACAAAATCTTGCAATCATAGTCCTTCAGAAGCTCGAGCAACCTTCTTTGTCTCTTGTTTAACTCATTCTGTGAGAACAGATACTTGAGGCTCTTATGGTTAGTAAATACTTGAAATTTCTCACCGTATAAGTAGTGGCGCCATATCTTCAATAAAAATACCACAACTGCTAACTCTAGATCGTGGGTCGAGTAGTTTTTCCCATTGTTCTTAAGCTTTCTAGAACCATAAGTAACTACCTTCCCATGCTGCATCAACACACAGCCCAGTCTCTGTCTTGAGGCATCCGTATACACTGAAAAGCCTCCTGAGCTGGTGGGTATGGTGAGAATAGATGCGGTGGTGAGTCATCGCTTCAACTAGCAGAAACTACTTTCACATTATCATCCCACTCAAATGCCACATTCTTCAGAGTGGGGCGTGTCAATGGAGCAGCCAGCTTAAAGAATCCCTCCACAAACCGTCGGTAATAACCTGCCAAACCTAGAAAACTGCTGACCTCTGTAATCGTCTTGGTTCTCTCCCATTGAATAACTATCTCTACCGTAGATGGATCTATTGATACCCCATCCCTAGATACAACATGACCCAGAAAAAAAATCTGCTCCAACCAAAAGTCAAATTTATTGAGCTTGGCATACAACTCCTTCTCTCAAAATGTCTGCAGAACTATCCTTAAGTACTGCTCATGATCTTCCCTGGACTTGGAATAAACCAATATATCATGAATAAACACTGTCACAAACTGGTCCAGGTATGGCTTAAACACATCATTCATCAAACTCATAAATGCTACGGGGGCATTCGTCAATCCGAATGGCATAACCAAGAACTCGTAGTGGACATAACAGGTATGAAATGTTGTCTTGGGTACATCTCCACTCCGTATCCTCAACTGATGGTACCCAAAACGCAGATCTATCTCAAAAAAGACCTGTGCTCCCCGAAGCTGATCTAATAGATTGTCAATGCGTGGAAGGGGGTACTTATTCTTGACGGTAGCCTTATTCAACAACAGATAATCTATGCACAGTCAGAGGCTCCCATCCTTCTTCCTCACAAATAAGACCGGGGCTCCCCAGGGTGAGACGCTCAGTCTAATAAACCCCTTCTCTAGTAACTCCTGCAACTGCTTCTTTAACTTCTCCAACTCAATCGGAGCCATTCTATATGGTGGTCAAGATATCGACTTTGTACCAGGTACTAACTCTATACAAAATTCTATATGGTGGTAACCTTGGTAAATCATTCGAAAAAACATCAGGAAACTCTACAACCACTGGAATGTCTCTCACTTCCGGATGTGCCTTATCTGTATCAACCACGTATGCAATGAACCATTCGAATTATCATTTTCCACCGTTAGTAACGTAGGTCGTCATATTAACATTCATGATTAACAAGCAAATTCATCTCTTAAATATGATGAATTAAAATTATACTCTTCCAATTTGCAATAATCATGTTCCTTCATTTCTTTTCAACAAAACTTACAGTACACTTTTCAAAAAAACTTACAATAAGGCTATCTATCCCTAAAAACATTACTGTCTTAGCATAACAATCTAAAACAACATGATTCGTAGTCAACTAATCAATTCTTAAAATTTCATCAAAATCACTACTATACATACTCAATCACTAAAATTTCAGTAAGATAAGATCGGCTGACATATCTCTTCCCCCTTTTTTAAGCCTGCAGTCTCTATATACATACTCAATCAATTGACTATCATTCATAGGTGTAGAAATCAACAACATTCTATCTAATGATATAGGCTTTACATGCTTCAACAACTTGTGTGCAAATGAAGGTGTTATAAAAGAATGCGCGGCACCAAGTGTCACGACCCAAATTACCTAAAAATCAGAGTAAATTTTTCGCTTTTTTTATTTATTATTTAATTCTTACCTTTCTCTCATCGTGACCATCTTACAACACAGTTGGGCTATGATTCGGTGTTAGTCACCTTATACTATTTACCATTCCATTTACATCATCACATTCACATATCAGAGTTTACTATCCTTTGACTTTAATTAAATACATACCCATTGGTATTTATAACTCTACATCCCCGACATCATGTCCGTTTACAGTACTGTGCATTACATATTTGTGTATATCTGTCTCTCATGGGAAGCAGCAGATACCAAGCATGCAAGTCCTCAGCCGCTTAATAACTATTGCGAGTGCTCTGAAAAGATGGAAAAATAAGGGGGTAAGCAAACCACACGCTCAGTAAGGCAATTATGCAAGTAAGTAGATAGCTCCACTATCTACATGCTCATAATGCCATGCCCTTAAATCCATTTCTTTTCATTAAAATCATTAAGCACAAAGTCATGCAAACATCAATGATTTAGTTTATAAAACTGTTCGTGCATATATAAATCATACTACTTATGCATCAAAGCATTTTATGTGACATCATTAAATCATAATAAGCATGAATTAAATCAAGATCATGCAGTCTTTCATGTCATGTAAGAAAATTCATGGATTTCAAATGAAAGTATGGAAAACATCATCATGCTACTGCATTTAAATCAATTCATTAAAACTGCAGTATAAACTACCCTTCTTGGTCAATCATCTCATAAAACAATTTATTTAAAATTCATTATAAAATTTTAGTTATAAAACCACCCTTCTTTCAGGGTCACGAATCATAAAATCATGAAATCATAAAATCGTCAAATCGGGGGCCTGACCCCTCCTTCAAGTCTACCCTGGTCTAACAGACCACAAGTTATATCATGTGAGACAATCAGGTAATTATCAGTAACATCGAGGACTATGGCCATATTCTAGTGATCCTTGGCAACACGGTACCTAGTGTGCGGGGAATCACACCTGAAACGGGAGGTGGGTTATCCTACCCGCCAGAACAGCATAACACCAGGATTACGAGGGCAAGGCTTGTTGCCTCGTGGCTAATGCCACTCCACTCCAACAATCCCCACGGTACAGCGTACTCTGCGTGACATACACGGTACAACGTACTCCGTGAACCCAAGCTCAATCATGGGTGCCTGTGATAGGTCTTATCCACCCAAATCATCTCTGTCTCAGAATGCACGTGTGAGCATATCATCTCACTGTGACACACAGTCTACAGGAGGCTCCAACATAACTATATGCATGAAATATAAATCCCTGTGCGAGCGAAGCTCTAGCACGGCTCCATGCATATTCATGATATCAGAAAACCTCGTGTGAGCGAAGCTCTAGCACGGTTTCATAGAAATCAATGAAATCTGCGTACGAGCAGCGCTCCAGTACGACTTAAACTGATTATAAATTCAAGTAAAATCCACGTACGAGAAATGCTCAAGTATGGATATGTATAAAAACTCAATGAAAATCTCGTACGAGAAAAACTCCAGTACGACTTAAAAATGAATGAGTTATAAATCCATATAAAACTTCGTGCGAGCAACGCTCAAGCACGAGTGAATGCTCAAATAAATCAAATCTCATGCGAGTTACACTTCAGCATGGCTTTATGCATAATTAAATCAAATCTCGTGCGAGTTACACTCCAGCACGGCTTTTATGCAATTATCATTTCAAAACTGGATGAGAGCTAAGCTCCAACATCTCTCATGCATGTCAAATCATTTAAAACTAGTGCGAGCAATCGCTCCAGCACTTCTTTATGCATATTCAGTCAAAATAAGTCAAAACATGTCAAAACAGAGTGAGAGCTAGGCTCCAGCAGCTCTCATTTCATAATAATAAAAATCAGTGCGAGCACCATGCTCTAGCACATTTCATGCATATGATGTCACACAAGTTAGTACGAGCAACCGCTCAAGCACATTTATGCACATTCACAAACGCAGATATAGTGCGAACTACGTGTCGGCACTATCTGTTTTCATATAAACTTGATAGTTGGCCTATTTTCCAAAAAATTTCATTTAAATTTGAATAACACCTACGTAGTGTTATCTTGTGAAATTTATACAATTACTGGCCAATCTATCGATTTACTTTGCTTAAAAACCAATAAAATTCCTTAAATCACAATTTTCTTAAATCATGCATTTCATGCATGTCATGCTTTCACCATCCTTAGGTGAACTTCCCTCAATAGAGGTAAAATAACCTTTTTACCTATTTCGATCCTTAAAATCATTTAAACCACTTTTAGGATCATTTTACAATAACAGTGTATACATACATAATCAGTGTACAGAAAAGCTATTAAAATACGCGTAGCTACCTCTAGCTACTCACATAATTCCCTTACCTCATTTTTCTGTACAGTCTGACATTTCCACTGATGACTCGTCACGCAGTTCGATTTGCTCCCAGTCCAAATCAAATCTTCAGCACTGCGGATAAATATTCATCAAGTCAAATACAATACAATTTAATTGTATTTCATATTTTTCTGTGCTTAATTTAAATCATTGGGCCCGTTTACCCATATTGGGCCCGATTGCACCTTAATGGGCCTTAATCGGCCTTAAGCCCGTTTACCACACTTTATCGAAGCCTATTGGGCTTATTGGGCCCATCAATATTTATTTAGCCTCGTTCTAAACTCTCAGACAGCTTATGAATTATTTACGACAATTTATCTCAATTTCCAAAATTTAATTCATTTAATGCAAAAATTAAATTCGTAATTTATGCGACAAATATGAATCACGCATAACGATGTAAATTGTCGTAAATAAGGGTCACTTACCCGTGATTCTATGATCGTACATTAATCGAAGCTGTCTCGAGCTCTCGATTGATGCCAATTGTCGAGCTACACAATTAAATATATTTTCGGGTAAACTTTCAGTCGATTATTTATCAAATTAAATATTACGAAATTTAAATCGGTCAATTCGACCGCTTACCGACTTACCCGTAGCTCGATCGCATCACTGGAATTTTTCCCAATTTTTTCTCTTTTTCCTTTTCCCTTTTTTTTTCCTTTTTTCCTCTTCTTTTTGGCTGAATCGGTCCGGTCCGGTTCAACCCGGTTTAGATGGCCGGTTCGGTCCGGTTCGGTTCGGTCGGTTCAGTCCGGTTCGATCGGTTCAGGCAACATTTGGTGGTTCCGACGCCGTCCGGTCGGTTCCCAACGTGATTTCGGCACCAATCGGTGTGCCACGGCCTGGGCTTCCAAAATCGGCCCTCGGCTGGAGTCAAAACGCAGCCATCGCCGGCGAAACCAGGCTTCTCTCTCGCGGCTTTCACTCCGTCGATCTGTCGATTTTGGCGACTCCACGACGCGTCGCTGTCGCTGGTGGCTTGCCCGATGTCTGTCACCTTTCGTCGGTCCTCGCCTGGGGTCCTTGGCCGCCGGTGGTGGCTCGCCGACGAATCTCTTCCTCAGTTGACCTTCGCGTTTTCCTTCTTTCTTTTCTGTTTCGTTTCCTCTCTGTTTCAGACTTCGTTTCTTTTTTTTCATTTACTTATTTTTTTATTATTATTTTTTTATTATTTTATTTTTAATAATATTTTAATCAATTAAAATATTATTAAAATCCAAAAATATCTAAGAAAAATTATTATTTTATTCATTTATTCCGTAAATGAATTTATCAGTCCGATTTTACCTTTTCGGTATATTTTTCGATACGAAAATTCTGGTTTTATTCCAATAAATTCATATCTTGATCAATTTAATCCGAAATTTAATTATTTCTTTGTTATTGATCAAGATTTCTCAATCCCATATTTTTAATTTAATTTTCTTGTCCCGATTACTACCGAATTTCGGTCTTTTGATCGTTTTGCCCTTCTACGTGTTCGGGAATATCATTTCAGTCCTTTTGCATTTTTAAATGCACTCGAAAATATCAGGTCTTACAGAAAGATCAAATAACACAAATGCTTCTAAATAAAAAATCAGGATAGTACCTTTAATCACATTCGCTGAAGCGTCCGTGGTGTCCTAGTCCAATGCATGTACTCGCCCTCAGCCAACCACTTGTTTCCCCTTCTCCTCAGCTGTAGCTCTCTTCCTGGGAGCAGAAGTCTCAACATGAGCTCTCTCCGGCTCTTTGCCCTTCTGTGGGGTAGTCTTAATCATCTCTGGGCAATACCTCATGATATGCCCTGGCTTCTCACATCTGTAACACACTTCAGGGCTCATCGGACAAGGCCTGGTACCATGATATTTGTCATATCTTCTACATTGCTCGGTAGTAGGCTGAGGTCCCCCAATGTCTATACTCTCGATGGTGTTAAGGCCGGATATACAAGAGGTTTAGCAGTCCTCTCTTATACCACCTCAATCCGAGGTCTCTTCCCAAACAATCTTCGACCTCTTCTCCTGATATCTCTATCACCTCCGGGTCTCTTTCGAGCTCTGTCTCTCCTACTACTAACCGTCCCAAACTCAGAGGCATTTTGCTCAAAGTCCTGCTCTCATAACTGCACCATGCGCACTGCCTCCTCATAAGTCAAAATGTCTAACGGAACTAATCTGGATATGATGGCTGGTCTCAATCCATTCATGAACTTCTGGACCTTCCGAGTATCACTGCTCAATGTATCCGGGTCATACCTCCCCAAAGATATGAACCTCGACTCATACTCATCAATGGAGTGATTCCCCTGAACCAAACTCATAAACTTCATTCGCAGCTTCCACCATGCAGTGGAAGGAATATACTACCTCTTAAAGGCCTCCAAAAAATATCACCCATGTAATCTCTGGGTGTCGGGCTCTCAGGATAGATACTGTAGATCTCCACCAGTGCTCTGCCTCGCTCTTCAACATAAATACGGCAAAGGCAAGCCTCTCAATCGATGTACACCTGAAGAACTCATATAACTTCTCCATCTCATATATCCAATCCTTTGCAACAACCGGCTCATTCACTCCTTTAAAGACTGGAGGTCTGAACTCCTGGAACTATCGTAATATATCCAACTCACAGTCATAACCCATATCACTATCGCTCGGCTGTGGAGCGACAAGAGAAGCTGTATCATGAACTAGTGGCGGTGTAACGATCTTTGTAGTCTGAGGTCTTTCTGCAGCTGTCTGTCTTGTAGCAACAGGCTGTTCGGTTGGACCTCGTCTATCACCAGACCCTAATGTCTGCGTGACTATCTCAACAAGGTTCTCAATACTCTGTTCTATCTTAGCGAAGCGTGCCTCAGTATCCTCTTTTTCTCAATAGGATCCTGCGGAGCCTGACCAGTCTGTGGCTCTGTACAGCTCTCAGGCCTACCCATATGGCCTCTAGCACGTGAACTCACCCCTCTACCACGGTGGGTGACTGGGATAATGCCTAAATTCCTGTATCCATAACCATTCATTAGTCTAATCCCATCTCGGTATACACAGTTATATCTAAACAAAGCACAATAATATGGGGATGTAATTTTTCCTACTTGCTTATATCGACTCATATCAGGCCAACTCAGCTCTGATACTGCATTTGTCACGACCCCTTTTTACCTAAACTCACTACAAATTTTTCATTTTTTTCCTTTCCCGGTCGTGAACATTCTCACCACCAAACAATTGGGCTATGAGTTAGTATTGGTGACTCTTTACCATGAACTATGCCATCTATCTTTTAATTTATTCAAAAGCAAACACGTATACTTTATAATTGAGGTTCAATACTTGTACGTGTTTACTAATATTTACATCCCCCATATTACATTCCAAAATGATTACTGTGATATTACATGTTTAGATACAAAAGATATCAGTATGTGTACCTCTCAGTGATGGGAAGCCGCGGATACCAGGATGCAACTCCTCAACCACACACAAACTACTGTGTGCGCTCTGTAGAATAGGAGAATGAAAGGAATGAGCTCACTAGCTTAATAAGGCAATAATGCAAGCAGGTAGATAACTACACTATCTACATGCATATAAAACAAACATGGAAAAATTATCATGTATGACATCTCATGTTCGTCACATTAAACTTATCAGTTTCATCATAAAAATAATACATCATCCTTTAAAAACATCCCACAAGGTTCGACCCCTCCTTTGGGTCTACCCTGCATAACACAAATCATGTTTAGTGCATATAAAAATCATGTGATATCATGTGAGACAGGTGGCCACTGTATACAATCGAGGACTCTGCTGGCCAACTATGTCACTATGATTCCAGACCACATGGATCTCGGTGTGCGGGGTATCATGCTGTAACGGGAGGTGGGTCAAACCCTACCCACCAGAATATAAATCAACATCATCACCACATGGTACAGTGTACTCCATGTGATATACACTGTACAACATACTCCATGGACCTATATCACAGTCGGGGGTGCCTGCCGTAGGTCTTATCTACCCCATATCATGTATAATCGACTCAGTCTCAAGTGCATGTGTGAGCATCTCATCTGTGTGACTAATAGGCTACACGAGGCATCCAACACGGCTCGTACGAGCATCTTCTCATCCGTGTGACACACACTCTACATGAGGCATCTAGCATGACTAATTACATTTCACAGTATTAAAAGTCTAGTGCGAGCAAGGAACTAGCACGTTTTCATGCATAATCGATAAAAATCCTCATACGAGAAATGCTCCAGCACGAATTTATGCAAAATAAATAATGGTAAAATCATGTACGAGCAAAGCTCAAGTACGGTTATATGCATAAGAAAGAAATGAAACCCACGTACGAGCAAAAGCTCCAGTACGTCTTGCATGCATCTCAACTCAAAATATGATGCGAGCTAGGCTCTAACACATTTCATGGATGTTAAAATATCAAAATCCAGTGTGAGTAAAGTTCTAACACGATTAAACTCATATAAATTTGATAGGAAACTCTATTTTAACAAAACACGCTCAAAATTAAAGTTAGCACCTGACTCGTGCTATTTCATGAAATTATGAAATCAATAGCCAACCTATCTATAAATTTTCTTAAATCGAAGCAATATATTTCATAAAAATATCAAAACATGATATTCATGCAATTTGTTAGCCTTACTACCCTTTTTGTAAAATTTGCTCCTAGGGGCAAAATCATCTTTTTCACCTATATCTGAATTTTTCCGTAAAAATTATTATTTCTTTTCTAGGTAGCCAAGCAGATTCAATGCCCTGTAAATACCCTCAAAATACGTGTAGCTACCTCTAAATACTCATAAAATTCCCTTACCTAGAATCCCGTCGAGTAATTCCACTTCCTCAAAGCTGCTCGATCGTGTAGTCCGATTTGCTCCCAATATAATCTCCATAGCTGCACGAAATTATTTATCATATTAAATACAGTTTATTTATCTAGATTTCACTTTCACTACAATCGATTTAACTTAGTGGACCCATTTACTCTCATTGGGCATTACTTTCTCTTAAGTCCATTTTGATTGTACTATTCATTTCTTGAGAATTTATTAGGCCCATCAAGTCTACTTATTCATATTGGGCCGGCCTTAGGGCCACAATGCTTTTTGGAGCCAAATACTCAACGCTTGGTCCACTTAACCATTCAGTCACGCATGGTGCGCCACTCCTAGCCCTGGTCGACACCATGGTTTCTAGCTCTCTTGGGCATTTCGGCAAACACTTAGTGTGCTTGCCTTAAGTTCATCACTTCCCTTCACTAAGGCATTTCATCATACACCTTTTATGCCTACTTTAAATCATCATCTATTCCAACATATTGGTCTCACAAAATTATCTCAAAATCATGCATATAACATTACCAACACCATAGTATAATCAATTCATCATTAAATCAACCGTAGCTCACTTTCTCACACTATACCATATTTGGTCATGGATGATTAACCATGCTCAAGGATGTTTTAGCCAACCATACCTACACCAATCAACTCATAAAAATATCTAGATTAACGTAACTGAAGTTGGTGTATTAAAAACTCACCTAGCTTAACCTTTCTCTTTTGGCCAAAATTCGGGAAACACCTTGCTCCTTCAATCCAGAGATTCAACTACTAGTTTTTCACTATGTTGTTCTCCTCATCACTAGGAACAACTTTGCTAAAAGTAACCTTCCTCAAATTGTTTTGGAAGGTGATGATATTTTAGAGTGAGAAACTTATCCACTTTGCAAAAATGGAGAGGTATTTGATATTTTTAGGAAGAAGACTCGGTTGTCGAGCTTTTTAATAGAAATGGTATTGTGAGATCGATCTGCTAGGGTGAGAGATCGATATTCCTTTAGTTGAACTATATAAGTATTCAGTAAGTAAGCTGTGGGATCGATCTGCTCTTGGGAAGGGATCGATCCTTTCTAGCCCTAAACCATTTGAGATCGATCTGTGTTTAGAAAGAGATCGATCCTTTCTGGGCAAAATCAAATTGAGATCGATCTGCTTACATGTAGATCCTTTGTGATTTCATTCTGGAATTACAAGATCGATCTTGTCGTGAAGGGAGATCGATCTGACATTCATCTGTAGGATTCCAGCTGCTAATTTTTCCAAAATTTCAAATGAAAGATTTCATTTAAATGTTTCACTAATCATTTTGCATTCTAATCACACTTAGAGCATAAAAAGGTCAATTTCTTATGATTCACATATTATGTAACTTGTGTGTACAGCATGGAATCATAAAGGGTACCTATAATTCACAGGCCTTAAATCTCTTCTGATTCATATAACTTGTAACACGTGTGTACATCATGGCATCATAAGGGATACATATAAAAGTACTTATATTATCCTTTCGTGTTTTAAGTCCTTATATTCAGTTGGAATGGTTTAAATTCCATTCGTTTAGTCAGTGGACTCTTTAGACCTTATTTAGCCATTACATGGATTCATGAATGTTCATTCATTCTCTTTGCAACTTCATTCAAGCAAAAGCTCTTTTTATGATTCAATTAACATATGGAAATGTCCACATCATATGAATCATAAGGAATACATCACCAAAAGTGGGTCTTACAGTATAGCCACAAGTATACAACTTAGAAAGACCATAAACAAACTTAAAAAGCCATCAAAGAAGGAAGAAAATAGTTTTCTCTCACATTAGTGAGCTGGGTAGCTCTGCCCAAATTTCTTCTGTCTAACTTTTCACTAGGCAAATGACTTTGGTTTTGGCTAATATTTTAATATGTTAGTGGGGACTTCCAAGGATAAAATCGATCCTTCTTGGCCAAACTCTAATTCTATCACGACCACTTTTACCTAAAATTACTACATTTTTTTTTTGCTTTTTACTCACCCTTTTCCATTCGTGACAATTTAACTACTAACAGTTGGGCTATGATTCGATATTAGTCACATCATCCTTACTTACCTTATCATCCATTTCTGTGTCATACATACAAGTCAATATGAACTATAGACTGACAGTAATTAATTTCATCTCATAAGTGAGCTTATGTATATTCACTTACATTTACATCTCCGATACTACATCCGTTTACATCACTGTGCTGTTATATGTTTATATACAGAACTATACGAATGTGTATACCTTTTGCGCGATGGGAATGCAGCGGATACCAGAATACGAGTCCTCAGCCGTTCACTAGCTACTATAAATGCTCTGTAGAGAGGGGAAAATGAAAGGGCGAGCTCACTAGCTCAGTAAGGCAATCAAGCAAGTAAGTAGATAACTACACTATCTACATTTTTATGATGCCATGCCTTGAAAAACTCTTTTCTTCATTTCAAAGTCAAAGCATGAATGTTATTGTAAAACATATGTAGTGTGTATATATTCACTCGTATATACTAAAATCATGCTTAACTCATAAATATAGGCATTTCATGCAAACCATTGCATTTTATGTAATCTCATTTAATTCCTTTAAAACATATAATGCCATTTCATTTCAAACATATAAAATATGGCATTTAATCAAGTAAAACATATCTATCAGCTCTCAACCCATCCCTCGGTCTAGCCAAATCTCTATAAAATTTGGTGATATAATCATGTGAGACTGGGTGGCTACATGCAATAATATCGAGGACTATGGCCATATCCAATACTATGATCCTAGGCAACAATGTACCTAGTGTGCGGGGCATCACTACTACAATGAGAGGTGGGTCAAATCCTACCCGCCAGCTAACAACTCTACAACTCTGAATATCCCTCTCAACTCCACACAGTACAGCGTACTCCGTGAATCATACACGGTACAACGTACTCCCGAGGACCCTATCTCAAGTCAATAGTCAATGCCACGTCTCTAAATACACGTGCGAGCATCTCATCCATGTCACACACAGTCTACACGAGGCTTCCAGCACGGCTTTAAACATGTCATGTATATCACATCAAAATACAGGGCGCGCCTTGAGTGTTACTCTCAGTCGACACCCTCTCAAGCATTGTTTTTTACACATTTCATATAAAATCTAGTGCGAGTAACACTTCAACACTCTACCAAGCATAAATCATATTAAAAATTGAGTACGAGTACTATGCCATGCATAAATCATAATTCAAATCAAGTACGAGCAACGCTCCAGTACTATGCCATGCATATCATGGGAAATCTAGTGTGAGTAACACTCCAGCACTTTATCCTGCATAAAACATATAAAATCCAGTGCGAGCAGTGCTCCAACATGATTTGTTTTCACACAACTTGATAGATAGCTTATTTCAAAGGCATTATTTCAAATCATCAAAATTAGCAACATAATTGTGTCATTTTGTGTATATCATGAAAACAGTGGCCAATCTATCTATGCTTCTACTAAACAGCATCAAAACTACTTAAAAACATGTTTTCCATGCTTTTTAGAACTTTTCTGGACTTTTGATATTTTACCCTTAACATGGGTAAAATCGTAATTTACCCATATCAGGTCTCAATAAATTTTATTCTTTTTCTCTGACCCTTAAACTTTTTAAGTGAATGTAAACGACTCCAAAAATACATGCAGATACCCGTAAAATTCTCTTACCTCGAATTGCGTCAGCCGATTTTACTTTCCTAACGCTACTCGATTATGCAGTCTGTTTAGCTCCCAATATTATCTCCGGAGCTGCGTATAACCATTTATCACATCAATTACACTTTTTCAACTGTATTTCACTTTTAATACAGTCTATTTCACTTAATAGGCTCATTTACTCTTATTGGACCTTATTCACTTCAATTGGGCCTAACTTTGTCTTAAGCTCAATTTCACTTCACTATTCATTTCATCTGAGCCTAATGGGCTTGTTGGGCCCATCAACACTTATTGGGCTTGGTTTGAGGCCCATTAACTCTCATTGGGCCGAAACCACATGGCTTGGCCCATTATGCCTCTCGACCAAGGCATTGTGGCCGAGAGCCATTCACGCCACCATGGTCGAAAGCCATGCAACATCACGACAACCTTGCCATCTTGCTAGCTATTCACTTAGGCATTTCATCAAACACTTACTATGCATTCCTTAAGCTTTTAGTTTTTGTTCATTAAGGCATTTTATCAAACACCTTACATGTCAATCTTAATTCATCAACCAATTCATCAAATTGAATGAAACTAAGCATGCCATGATCATGTAAACATGTTTACCAACCTATCTATGCCTTAAAATTACATGCTTGTTCATGAAAACCTAAATACCCATTTTTGGCCATCATGTGTTCATGATGATTTTGTGTGATTTGATCCATAAAACATATACCAATCATCTTAGAATAATTCCTAGATTAACATACTAGAATTTGGAAGCTTGAAAACTCACCTAGCTTGTACTTCTCTTCTTAGCCGAAATTTGTGGGATTTCTTGGATGGTTGAAATTAGATTTTTAGGTGTTGATTTTAGACTATGTTAATCTACTCATCATGGGTAACAACTTCCATGATGACAACTTTTTCCAATTTGGTTTGTCGAAAGATGAATTTTAGAGAGAGAAAGCATAACTAGTTATGTTTCCATGGTGTTTCCTTGTTTGTCGAGAGATTAAGGGAGAAGAAGGCTTGTCTTGGCTAATTTTTTCCCTTAGCTAATTTATCCTTTTATTCTAAAATTTCAGCCACCATTTGGGCTTGACATAGGTTTTGGGCTTAAGTTTTGGGCTTAAACATTTAACTAATGGGCCTAGTTTTGGGCTTTCCATTTTGGGCTTTTCATTTGAGCTCTTAGGCTAGATTTTTCCTAGGTAATTGGGCCTAAAATTTGCCTCATTTTAGGCCAATCAAATGGCCCAACAATTTGGCTCATTGGGCTTACCAAATTCGGCCCATGCTTAATCCACCTTAATGGGCTTTAAAATTTTAGTAAGTTGGTCCATCGATTTCTACCCATTTAACTTAATTCGGATTGTGATTAAATTAATTTTCCATACTTAAGGAGTTTAAGATCGAGTGTTTTAGCCATAAATATTTCTTTCCCACTTTATAACCTTGGTTGGGTTAAATTTTATCCATGGTTAGTTCTTTAAGGTTTGAGTCAACATTTCATAAATAACTTTGACTTTTCTTGACCATTGACCATGTTTGAATTTTTGTAAAAAAAATCCAAAAGTGTCAATTCTCATGGTTAACATGCTTATCTCTGCATTTTGGTCATTTCCAGGAAGTGAAATAGCTAAAAACACCTCGAACGGTCAATTTCGAGCTCGTTTAGCCCCTTTTTGGCTTTTCCACTACTTCAATGTATTCGGGACCAAACCAAATCAACTTTCCTTCATTAACCCTCTATATTTTGATGTTTTAAGTTCTTATCTTCAGTCAAAATGATTTGAATTCCTTCGGTTTAACTTATGGCCCTTATAGCCCTTATTTTGCCTTTTCATAACTTATATACTTTTAATCATCTCATTTGCGTTTTCATTTCAGTAAGTACTCTTCTTATGATTCAACTAACATAATAAAATGTTTACAGATAAGAATCATAAGGAACATATTACAAAATATGGGTCTTACAAATTCTGTTTGGAATATGGCCAAAAAAAATCTCACAAGGTGAAACAAGGGAAGAACACTTTGGGAGGTTCCTGGAGTAATATTTCTCTCGTTTCTTCGAGTTTCAAGGCATATGATACCTTTTTAAATACTGAATTGGGTCTACTTTCATGGGTTAAAAGGCCAGGTCCAAAGCTTATCTCTAACCCATCCAAATTGGGCCATTTCTTCAGCGCAGCAGAAACTATGCAGGCTGCCCTGCGTTAAAAAACTTCCTAAAAATTATTTTTCAGCTTATTTGTTAAATTTTCCACTTCTCCAATGTTCTATTATGTCTCTAGTTATTATTCAAGAAATTTGAGGTACACTGTTTTTGAAAAAAATATTTTGTTTTAGGCGATTTAACCTTTCCCGATTTTAAACCATTAAAATTTTCGGTTTGCTTTAAAACATTATTTAAGGGTTTTAACCTTACTTTTTCCACTTCAATTTAATTCTCCAACTTAAATATACACCATGCTAATTTCTTGTGGGTTCGAAATATTTTTCTCAAATTTACAAAATTTATTTTGAATTTATTTCGGGTTTTCGAGAAATTTCTCAATTTAATGGTAACCCGAGTTTTCACTAATTTTTTCACTTCCAAAACTTTAGTTCTACTTTGTAACCATCAAATCATACTTATATATAACTCTCAAGAATTACTTAAATTTAGAATTTCACCTCGAGTTTCGTGTCCTAGGCTTCGTGCCACTATTCTAGCGCTTCGGTTGCTCCGGGCCCTATACCAACATCAAAACAAGTCCCTTAATTTTTTTTTGGTTTTCCAAATAAATAATATTAATGATACTTCAAGTTTTATAATTTAAGACCTGAGCTATGTTCTTTTCTTCATGAACCATGCATAAACCTAATAAATTATTTTAAGCTGAGTTGTAACTTTAAGTACTCGATTTATAAGAAAATTGAAAATTGCATTAAGCGTATTAAAGTATTTATATTTTAATAAATTACACAGTTTGAAACAAAATTGCACAAATGATATTTTTTTAAATTGATTTCAAATAAATTAAATTAATTATTTGATTTCTTTACTCGATTTTAACATCATTTTCTTAGTAGAACTACCAGTATAAGATTATGAATAAGTTTTACTATGGGAACGATGATACCAGCTTCTAAGAATTATTGCTATGATTTATATTTTTAAGTAGGACGATGATCTCAATTTCTACGCATTTAAGCTAAGTTTAAGTTTTACTAAGGGGATGAAAATCTTAAGTTTTTAGAATTATGTTTTAAGCCTAATTTCTTTAAGGGGATAATGATCCTAGCTTTAAGAATTAAGTTTTTTTTTTCAAGTAAGTTTTGCCTTAAGGGGATGAAAAATTCCAAACAATTATGTTTTTACGATATGTTTTGAGATTGTAGGCTTACTTGGTACATGCACCGTTGGTAGTGCACAGCCAACTGCAAGGCCCATAAATTTCTATGTATTCTGTATGATTTCGTGATGTACTGACAAGTTACATTATCTATGAAATAATAAAAATGAATATTTTTAAGTTCTAAGTGTGAATGAAACGCCAAATGAGTAGTGAAACAAGTGAATGCAAAGTTACCTTTGAAAATCTGGGAAAATTGCAGCTGAAATGCTGCAGAGCAAGGGGAGATCGATCTTAGTGCAAAGGAGATCGATCTCATTGTCTCGAATTACAGTCCCAAAGTATTCTGTAAAAGGGAGATTGATCCCTCACTCAGACAGGATCGATCTCTTTCCATGAACCAGATCGTTCTTAATATGCTTCTGCCTAGCAAGGATCGATCCTTTTCCCAAGACAGATCGATCTCTACAGGATTCTGGCTCGAAAAGATCGATCTCTTCTTAAAGCCAGATCGATCTCTAAGTTATTCTGTTTGGCCAAGATCAATCCCTTCCCGAGAGGCAGATCGATCCCATAGTTTAATTGATGAATACCGAGAGAGTTTTGTAAGACCCGTATTTTCACATGTAATCCTTATGATTCCCTAAGAATACACTTGTTCATGTATATGAATCATAAGAGTTGTAAGGTTCGTAAACTTGATGTACACACTTGTTATGTAAATTCGTAATGTACACACAAGTTTCGTTATGTACGAATTATAAGACATGGACCTTTTTATGTGATAAATGTGGATTGAATGCAAATAGGGTAGTGGAGCAAATTGAAATGAAGTTTACTTTGAAAATCTGGGATGAAATGCAGCTAAGTATGCTACAGAACAAGAGGAGATCGATCTCTCCTTCGAGCCAGATTGATCTCAGTAAGCTTTTGCCAAGAAAGGATTGATCTCATCCTCAAGCAGACCGATCTCCTTATGTCTCGGCCAAAAGCAGATCGATATCTTTCCTCTGGCAGATTGATCTCATGCTCTTCGACAAATTGATCTCTCAAGCTTAAAAACTGAATGTCAAGAGATAAAAAGTAGAAGAAGATCGATCCCTCACTTATGGAGATAGATCTCATCAAGTAATTTCTATATAAACAGGGCAGCTGAATTGCATTTCCAAGAGAAACAGCTTAAAACCCTTCCATTTTGAAACAAAGTGACCTAGTTTCCCTATCTAAAGTATCAACACCTTCCATTAAGATTGGAGAAAATTTTATTTCAGCAAAGTTGATCATAGAGTGGAGAAGAACAACATAGTTGGGAATGAGAGGTAGAATCGCTGAATCGAAAGAGAAAAGGAGTTTTTCCTCAAAGTTGTGAAAAATGAGAAAAGATGAGATTGGTAAGATTTCAATACAACAATCTCATGTATGTTGATCTATACACTTGTATGAGTTGATTGGAATGTAGATTGATGGATGAAATGTGATAAACATGCTTAAACGAAACTATGACCTAAAATCGACTTAATGAAAGAACGGTGAATTGGCATAGAGTTAAAGAAGATTTGAGAATGTAGAGATGTTAACGAGCATGTATAGATAATGCTAAGTTGACATTTTTAAGTCCATAAGTTGGATTAAATGAGAATCTATAAATGGCATACTAAGTGTTTGATCAAATGCCATAGAGAAAGAAAATAATAAACTTGAGGCATTGTAAGCTTAATGCCAGTTCAATATGAATCAACGCACTCGAGGAGTCTAACGGATTCTCGAGGAACAAATAGAATAGTCAAATGGACTTAAAAGGGAGTAAAGTCCGATACGACGAAAGAAGGTCAAAATTTATGTAAAATGGCCCAATGCATTGATTTGAATATCATGCAAGTAAAAGTGAAGTATATTGGAGTATACTGATGTGAATTAAAATTCATTGTAGTTCTAGAAGATAAAGTTGGAGCTGATAAGACTGGATCACGAGCACTGAGGATTAAGGAAAATGATTCAAGCATGATTCAAGGGAAGGGACTTACGCGAGCTATTGGAGATAGCTGTACGTATGTTTTCTTACCTGCTGTGTGCGAATGAATGCGATACATATATAGATATTGATATATCTAAGTAGAAAACTATGTATGAGAATAAACCCATAAGTATGACTTGCATGACTTCTATGTTGTTGTTGTGAAAAAAAGGTTTTGCAACGTTTTGAGAAAGGGTAAAATAGATTGGCTCCAGGTTTAGTAAATTGCATGAAAAGCTTTTAAATGAGTGATTGATGGGAAGATTGCCCTCTCACTCATACTCAGTGAATGGAGCCGTTTATTTCTTTTCTGTGTGAACTTGTGCTAGAGCCGAAGTGGTGACGGTAGATTTACTAGCCTTGCTCGCACAACCTTTTTAAAAGGATTTTTTAGAAAAATAAAAAGGGTGCTTGATGCCTCGGTGATGCTGTGTGTTCCACTCGAGAGCTCGCACTAGATTTTGGGAATCATGTTGGAGCCATAGAGTATTGCTTAGTGATCTTGCTCTGATTATGCTCGCATGTGACCCCCTCAATTTAGAGTGATGGGACAACAATACTCGATGCCTCGGGTGATACTGTGTGTTCCACTTGAGAGCTCGCACATGTGCTCGATGCGTCAGGTATGCTGTGTGTTTATACGCTAAGTTGCTCGCATGTGGTCTCTTGAGCTTCTGTGTGAGAAGCAAAATCGTGCTCGATGCCTCGGGTGATTCTGTGTGTTCCACTCGAGAGCTCGCACGTGAGTTTATGAGATTGCTATGTGATGAGAAAATCGTGTTGGAGCCATCGTGTATTGCTGTGTGTCTTGCATAGACCTGCTCGCATGCGATTTTGAGACAACGAAAATGGGTGACAAGGATCCACGAGAGCACGATGTACCGTGAGCATTAGCCATGGGGTACGATGTGCTGTGATTTGAGTAAGAGCTGAAGGGATGGTTGATTCGCCTCCCCAAGCTTAGGGTTCCCGTACACCATATCAGTGTTGCCTGGAATCCGACTATGGCCATAAGTCTTATATTTATCTGAGTGTATGACATTTTCACTACTGTGTGTAGTGATAGATGTTTCCCTTACTATGTGTCAGACCCATATTTTATGTAGCTTCTTCTTTATGATTCCTATGTGTATGAACACTCTATTATCATATATGAAAAATAAGAAGAGTATTTACTAAATTTAAAGTGTATGTGAAATGATTTAACACTTAAAAGCTACGTAAAAGCCTAATGTGAGCTATAAGAGCCACAGGTTAAACCGAGTGGATTTAAATCATTCTGACTGAAGAGAAGAACTTAAAATGAGAAAATATAGAGAGCTCATGAAGGAAAGTTGGTTTGATTTAGTCCCGAAAACAAAGAACAAGAGTAAACGCTAAAAAGGGTAAAACGAACCTTTTTAACGGTTTAAGGTATATCTACGTACTGAAAATGGCTAAAACATAAAGACGAGAGTGTAAAACATAAGATATGACACTTTCAAAATTTTAAGAAAAAGTCAACTTGGTCAATGATTAAGGAAAAAGTCAACTATAGTTAAGAAAAGTGAACTTTTGCCATAGTTGACTAACCATGGTTAAAAAATTAACCTAAGTATGGAGAAAATTTTGGAGAAAAATATTTTTAGTCAAAATACAAGATAATTATCCCCGAAAGTAAGGAAAATTTATTCGGATGGATTCCGGATTAAATTTAATGCTTAAAAACGTAATGGGCCAAAGTAATGATTTTAAAACCCACTAAGGTATACTAAACGTAGATCGAATTTCTTAGGTCCCTTAGACCAAATTGTTGGACCGATTAACAGGCCAAATATTTTGACAATTAACGGCCCAAGGTATAGTAAAAAATTTAGCCCGAAAGCCCATTAGGAGGGCCCAAACCGAGAGGCCCAATTGTAAGGCACAAATGGATTAAATATCTAGCCATTAGTTAAAGCTAACTATGACTCATGTGATGACTATTAACTAAACTTTATGAAGTCAATTATAATGGCTGAAAAGTAAGGCTTAATGGCTAAGTAAATGGCTTATAAAATCAGCCACCACATTGTCTTCTTCACCATACCATTCTCGGTTACACAAGGAAACCATTGAAATACATTTATCCAAGCTTTCTCTCACTAGAAATCACTAGGATTTAGGCATATTTGGAACTTGCATTCTCCGTGAAAGTTGTTCCAAATTGAGAGGAGAGTGACATATGTTGGAATTGGCTATTAAGAAGCCATAATGTGCAAACCGTGAGGCTCCAAAGTTTCGATCAAGTGTGAACACGAATTCTAGGTATAATTTCAAGCTTTTAAATTCACATATGTTAATGTATGAATGATTTTAAGTATATTGGTATATGTTTTAAACATTGAACCATATGAAATCACTATGAACATGGTTAGGTTGAGAGTGAGTAGTGATATATTAATGAATGCCCATATGATTTTAAGGTATAAATGAGTTAATATACATATGTTCATGATTATGGTATAGTATAATTAATCAATTTGATTAATTGTTACATGAATTTAGTTGGCAATCAAGGTGTTTGATAAAATGCCAAAATGAACTATGTGAAGCTTAAGAACATTTCCAACCAAGTGTTTGTGAAAATGCCTAAGTGAATTGGCTTAATAAATGGACATGGACGGCATGCCATGGTGTGACCGAAGACATGGGATGCTCTCGGCCATGACATGTGGTCGAGAGGTCCAATGGATCAAGCCCAATTGGTTTCGGCCCAATGTGATGTAATGAATCCCGAATAAGCCCAATAAGAGTTGGTGGGCCCCACAAGCCCAATAGGCCTAACGAAAATGAATAGTAAAATGGAAATGGGCTTAAGGCATAGTTAGGCCCATTAAGGTTTATTAAAGCCCATTAAGTGAAATAGACTGTATTTAATGTGAAATACAGTAGGAAAACTATAATTAACTTGATAAATGGTTATATGCAGCTCCAGAAATTAGTGGAGGAGCGAATTGGACTGCTGGATCGAGCAGCATTGAGAAAATAAAATTTCTCGAGTGATTGCAGGTAAGGGACTTTTGTGAGTAGTTAGAGGTATGCACGTATTTTCATCGGCTTTTACGTTCACTTAAAAACTCTGAGGGTCAGAGAAAGTGAATAATAATTATTGTGACCCGATAGTGGTAAATTACAATTTTATCCTTAGTAAGAAAAAAGTTAACTTTTGGGAAAACTTGTAAAAAGCATGGAGACCACCATTTTAAGTATTTTACTGCTGTTTAGCAGGAGAGTAAATAGATGGGCTAATGTTTTTAAGGTTGATGTGAATTAAGCACACTTTATAGTGCTAATTTTGATATTTTGAAAATCATCCCTTTTTAAAGAGCCATCTATCGAATTATGTGAGAATAAATCGTGCTAAAGCACAGCTCGCACTTGATTTCATATATTTTTCACATATATTAGTGCTAATGTATGATTCACACTAGATTTCCATGACATACATGATAGAGTGCTGGAGTTATTACTTGTACTCAAATTTTACATGAGATGCATGACAGAGTGCTAGAGTGTTGCTCGTACTTGATTCTTCATGATTTATGCATAGCATGGTACTAGAGCTATTGCTCATACTTGATTTGATGCGTTTTATGCATAGCATGGTACGGGAGCTATTGCTCGTACTTGATTTGATGAGTTTTATGCATAGCATGGTACTGGACCTATTCCTCATACTTGATTTGATACATGAACTATGCATGACCTAGTTGCTGGAGGTTTACTCGCACTAGAGTTTGAGTTTGTGATATGAAAAGTGTTTGAGCGGAGTGTCGACTGTGAGTTACCCTCAAAGACGAGCATTGTATTTTATGTGATATATAAGACATGTTAAAAAAAACCATGCTTGATTTCCTCGTGTAGATTGAGTGTCACACTGTGAGATGTTCGCATGTGGATTTAGAGACGTGGTATTTATATTCCATGGTATGAGGGCTAAGACCTATGGCAGGCACCCCAATTGTGATGTAGGGTTTACCGAGTACGTTGTACCGTGTGAGTGGTATGAGGTACACTGTACCGTGTGGTGTTGTGGAGTTGAGGAGGTTATAGCTGGTGGTTGTGATGGACTGACCCCCTCTCGTTGCAGCAGTGATGCCCCGCACACCGAGATGTGTGTAGCCTGGGATATGATCATAGTCCAGGATATTATTGCATTTCACCACAGAGTCTCACATGATATATCACCTAACTGTTTTATTTATGACACTGATAGACCTGAGGGATAGGTCGGAATCCGATTATTGTGTTGTGAATGATTTAAATGCCATATTTACTGTGATTGGAACATAAATGGCATGATTTATCTAAAGGCATTGTGATATTATAAAGATGCATTATTTTGCACTACATGCTTATATTTGAGAACGAAAGCATGATTTCTGTACATAGGATTTAATCTGTACAAGTATATGTATATATTTTAAAGACATGCTTTGAAAGTGAGTTAAGGAAATGATATTTTGAGGCATAGCATTATTTTGAGTAGATAGTGTAGATGTCTACTTGCTTGCCTGATTTCCTTACTGAGCTGTGAGCTCACACCCCTTTTCTTTTACATCTCTCTACAGAGCATTAGCAGTAGAGTGAGAGCGTTTGAGGGATAGTATTCCTATTGTCCGCTGCCATTTCCTATTGATCGACAGGTATACATATTTTGTACGGTTCTGTATCTAAACATATTAACAGCACAGTGATGTTTATGATATATATTATGGGGAATGTATTTGTATCAGATTTTATATGAGCTCACATATATTATAAAATGAATTACAGTTAGTATATAGCGTATTGACTTGTATGTATGTAAATAAATGGATGATATGGTAAAAGAGGATGTTGACATCGAATCACAACCTAACCATTGATAAGGAGAAAGGTAAGTTAAAAACGCGAAAAATTTGTAGTGATTTGGTTAAGTCATGGAGGGACATGACACTCTATGTCTGGGGATATGATAACCCATAATTATGTCTCATATATATTGATTTGCTATGTGCAAAGTGTAAGACCCCGTATATGTATAATGGTAATGTGTAATGAATGTGAATGGACTTGTAATGTAAAGTATGATTGATGTAAGTCCATGGATTCAATGTACGTATGTGTAATATGATTTGTAACGTACATACAAGCTCCATTGAGTATGAATATGAAGAAATGAGTTCTTATAAGTGATGGATGTGACTGAAACTTAAAATAAGTAGTGTGGTAAAATGGAATGAAATTATGCTTCCATTTGGTTTTATGTAGCATACCTTTGGACATACAATGAATGCACACAAGTTTCAATGTGCATAAGGTATGAATGGATGCCATTTTCAAGTTATAAAGGTGGATGGATGAGAAAATGGCCATGGCAACAGATTAAGGATGTGTTGGTATGAGTTGCAGCAAGGAAACTGCAGGAAATCTGGAAAACATGGAGGCCAGATCGATCTCATAGGATGAGAGATCGATCTGGAAGAGCCAGAATGCTCTTATTTGGGCAATGGAATAGAGCAGATCGATCTCCAATGGGGCCAGATCGATCTCCTAAGCATTTTGTGATGAAAAGATCGATCCTCAAGCACCCAGATCGATCTCCTTAGCTCTCTGTTTGGGACCAGATCGATCTCATGCTTCGACAGATCGATCTCATGCTTAAAATTTCATGAAAATGAGAGATTTAAGGGGACCAGATCGATCTCCTCTTGGACCAGATCGATCTCCCCAAGCTATTTCTATATAAGGAGGGCTGAAAATCTAAAAAATTTTGAGAAAAACACCAATCTTCCATTTCTAACCCAAAAACCTAACTTTCTCCCTCTAAAATCAGCCATTTCCAACAAAAATTGAGGGGAGACCATTAGACATTAAGTTGTTCATCTTGAGGAAGAGAACAACATAGTTGGAACCCAAAATCCCATTGTGAGTATTGAAGGAGATAAGGGCATTGACATTTGGAGCAAGAAGAAAAATCATATTTGGTAAGATTCTAACACTCCAATCCAAGTACATTGTCTATTTAATTGACTTTGGAGTTGTTTGGCATGAGTATGTATGGATGGAAACACCTAGGTTGTGTTAGAAACTAATGTAACCTAGAAAATGGAATGCCTCTAGTGTGAGAAAGTATGATTTGGGGAATTGGTGGTTTATGGGTTATGATAAGTTGTTAAATGAGTAATGTGGGTGATTTGGAATGGTTATGTGGAGTTATAATATGGGTTTAAGTGAAATTGTGAAAATGAGTATGTATATGCTTGATAAAATGCCATAGTGAGGGAATTCATGAAATATGAACACTATGAGCTTAATGTCGATTTAATATCGATTTGGAATAAGTTAATAGGCCTAAAAAGATCCAGACTCGAGTTATGGGTAAAGTAATGAAACGAGGCCTTAAGAGCGTCACTAGAAACTATAGATCGAATTGACTATAGTGAACGCATGATGTCATATTATGTGGATCGAATATAATGCGGGATACGATTTTGTACAGTCCCGAAGAGTTCGTTGAAGACGAATCGAACCGTACGAGTAAGCAGCTTAAGGAAGTGGAATCACGCATCGCGATTCCAGGTAAGGGAATTTTGTGAGTATATAGAGGTAGCTGCTCGTACTTTAAATTTGTGGGTGAATATTGGGTGTTTTACGAAGTGCATGGATGCTAAAGTAAATGATTGATGGTATTCATGAATGAGAAAGAGTATATGTGTGATTTTTGGTTTTGGAAGTGGATTCTATGAAATGGGATAGTAAGGCTAATAATTGCATAAATCTAATGTTTTGATGTTTTTCAAAACGAAATTACTTGGTTTTAAGCAAGCTTGTAGATAGGCCGGCTAGTGTTTTATTGATGTTGTGGAAAAGCATTTGTGAAGTGCTAAACCCGGTTGTCGGGATTGTTTGATTGTGTATGAGCCACCTATCGTATTTGCATGACATAAATCGCGTTAGAGCCTCGCTCGCGCTGGATTTCCATGTTTTCACTTGTGTGATACATGCTTGAGCTTAGCTCGCATTTTGATTTGAATTGTGATGATGTTTTATAAACCGTACTGGAGCTTACGCTCGTACTTGGATTTGAGTGGTTTTTCTTACGCATATAACCGTACTGGAGCTATGCTCGTACGTGGTTTCTTCATATTTTATGCATAAATGCCGTACTAGAGTGTTGCTCGTACGAAGTGATTGGTTTTGATGCATGAATTCACGCTAGAGCATAGCTCGCGCCGATTTTCACACTGTGGTATGTATGAGGCCGTGGTGAGAGATACGGATTAACTCAGGGAACCCAACAGGCCTGACAGACCTCTTGAGTGGGGTGAGGGTGAGGGGCTAGGACCTGAATCAGGGAACCCAACAGGGGCGAGCAAGGCCATGAGGGGCTAGGACCTGGTATTGAGGATACTCCCACGCGCTCTTGAGACTATAAAGGTTACACTTGGCATGGGGTAGATAAGACCTATGGCAGGCACCCCCAACCTTGTTATGGGTCCGCGGAGTACGATGTACCGTGTATATCACATGGAGTATGATGTACCGCGTGGTGGTTACTTGATTTGAGAAAGTCTGGCGGAGAACTAACCCACCTTCGTACCAGCATGATACCCTGCACACTGGGATCCGTGTGGTCTGGAATGATATGTGACAATTGGCCAACGTAGTCACTTGAGATATAGTAACCTATCTCCTTGCTTGATTTACTTACTACCACATGATTTTAAATCTCTAAGTGTGATTGTGATTGGTTAAGGTAGACTCGAAGGAGGGGTCGAGCCTCGTGGATTTGATTTGTGAAATGAAAATGAGGTTGTGATTGTGAATTGATGTGATGTGATTGTATGTGTTGAGAAAGAGTTTTATGACATGGGTTTATAAAGGAGGTTTCTTAATGAATTACCCTTTTTATGAATTTAAATGAGATCGAGCATGAGATGATTTATACATGATGTTTTTACCATGTTTTATATGCCAATGGACATGATTTTGATACATGATATATATATGTATACTCATATGGCATAGTTTTATTCCTCATGCTCCTACCATAAATGATTTATGCATAACACTATCAGCATGTAGATAGAGTAGTTATCTACCATGCTTGCATTATTGCCTTACTGAGCGTGTGGTTGCTCATCCCTCTCTATTTCCCCTACAGAGCGTGCATAGTAGCCCAGTGAGGACTGAGGCGTGGTATTTTGGACTCCGCTGCATCTCCATCGCTTAGAGGTATATACACAGTGATTCTTTTTGTATCTAAACAATGTAAAAGCACAGTATTCTTTTGAGTTGTAATTATGGGGGATGTAGATGTCAGTAAAACATGCTTTTGTATAAGTACAAGATTAAATGCAAATGTATGACATCGTTTTATTTAACTGAGAATGAATGAGATATGGAGTTTATTATTGACTCACAGCCCAACAGTGTGTGGTGAGTTAGTTCACGACCGGGTAAGGTAACAGTAAAACGCGAAAAAGTTTTAGTGATTTTTGGTTAAAGAGAATGGAATCGGGTCGTGACAGAGATTGGTATCAGAGCTTTGTTGGCCTGATGTGAGTCACTAATAAAACGTAGGAAAGTACATCCCCGTAGTACTGTGCTTTTGTTTAGATATAACTGTGTATACCGTGATGATTGAGCTTAATGAATTGTTATAATACAGGAAGTTAGGCACTATGCCAGTTACACGCAAAGGTAGAGGGGCGAGAGCACGTGCTAGAGGCCATAGAGGTAGGCCTGAGAGCCGTGCGGAGCCACAGACTGAGCAAGCTCCACAGAACCCTGCTGAGAGAGCAGAGGATACTGAGGCTCGCTTCGCTAGGTTAAAGCGGAGTATTGAGAATTTGGTGGAGATAGTCACGCAGGCTTTGGGCGCCGGTGATAGACGAGGTCCCGCAGCACAGCCTACTACTGAACAGGTAGCTGCAGAGGCGGAGAGACCTCAGACTGCAGAGACAGCTACAGTTACACCACCTCCAGCCCAGGATACAGATTCTCCTATCGCTCCACAGCAGAGTGGTAGTGATTTGGGTTATGACTGCGACTTGAGTAGGTTGCGAGAGTTTCAAGCGTTGAAACCCCCAGTGTTTAGAGGGGTGAAGGACCCAGTGGTTACAGAGGATTGGGTGTATGAGATGGAGAAACTATATAGGTTTTTCCGATGCACTTCAGCTGAGAAGGTAGCCTTTGCCGTGTTTATGTTGAAAGGCGAGGCCGAGCATTGGTGGAGATCCACTGAGGCTATTTTGAGGGCCAGACACTCTGAGATCTCATAGGAGATATTTCTAGAAGCCTTCAGAAGACAGTATATTCCAGCTACCGTACAGAGGAAACTGCGGATGGAATTTATGAATTTGGTTCAGGGGAACCGGACTGTGGACGAGTATGAGTCCAAGTTTATGTCCTTGGGGAGATATGACCCTGACACGATGGGTAGTGAGACCCGAAAGATACAGAAGTTCATGGATGGATTGAAATTGGCCATCCGGACTAAGCTAGCTCCCTTCGACATCTTGACCTATGAGGAGGCTGTACATAAGGCTCAGTTATGTGAGCAAGACTTTGAGCGAAATGCCTCCGAGCTTGGGAGAATCAGTGTTAGAAAAGATAGAGACCGGAAGAGATCCGGGAAGGATAGAGTGGCTAGGAAAGGAGGCCCAAGGTATTTTAAGAAGAGACCTAAGATCGAGGAGGTGCAGGAGAGAGCTGCTAGACCTCCCGTATACCCAGCCTTGACTGCACCGAGGGGTATAACTATTAGAGGACCACGACCTACCACGGATCAGTGTAGGAGATGTGGGAGATTCCATGGGACTAGGCCATGTCAGGTGCCCCCTGTTTCGTGTTTTAGGTGTGGGAGGCCAGGACACATATCGAGGTTCTGCAATGAGATGATTGTGACTACCTCACAGAAGGGCAAGGAGCCTGAGGGAGCTCCAGTTGAGACAGCAGCCCCGAGGAGGAGGGCTACAGCTGAGGAGAAAGGGAAACAGGCTGCGGGTGTAAGCAGAGGAAGAGTACATGCACTAGATCAGGACACCGCAGATGCTTCGACGGATGTGATTAAAGGTACCATCCAAATCTTTGATTTAGAAGCATTGGTATTATTTGATCCTGGTGCCACGCATTCTTTCATATCACATTCCTTTGCACATAAATTGTTGAAATATGTGAAACCGACATTGTTGGATAAAATGTTGATGATTTCCACACCCATGAATGATAGTCAATTGACTGAGCATGTGTGTAGAGATTGTAAGTTAAAGATAGAGGGGAAGGAAATGATAGCCAATCTGATTTTATTGAATATGAATGATTTTGATGTAATTTTGGGAATGGATTAGTTGGCTACCAATCGTGTTGTGATGGATTGTCATGCCAAAACATTGATGTTTTCAGGATTAGACAATCTTATTGTAAATTTTGATGAAAAGAAATGATATGAAACTTGTATAATTGTGGTAAATAAAAGAGTATAATTTTAAATGCATATTGCTTGAGAGATAAATTATTTGTTTATGATAAATATTGAATGTGGAGTGATGGTTTATGCTACTGACAATGGAGAGGATAATGTGAAGGGTTCATTGCATACGTGGTCGATATAGATGAGGCACACCCGGAATAGAGGGACATAGCCGTAATTACGGATTATCCTGATGTCTTTCCGGATGAATTACCAGGACTACCACCTGAAAGGGAAATGGAATTTTGCATTGAGCTAGTGCCTGGTACAGAGCCGATATCGAAACCAGCCTATAGAATGGCTCCGATAGAATTGGAAGAGCTGAAGAAACAACTGCAAGAGTTGCTGGAGAAGGGGTTTATTAGACCGAGTGTCTCACCTTGGGGAGCACCGGTTCTATTTGTAAGGAAGAAGGATGGAAGCCTCCGACTGTGTATAGATTATCGGTTGATGAATAAGGCCACCATTAAGAACAAGTACCCCCTTCCAAGAATCGATGATTTGTTGGATCAGCTCAAGGGAGCTGAAGTATTTTCTAAGATAGATCTGCGGTCAGGGTATCATCAGTTGAGGATCAGGAGTGGAGATGTACCCAAAACAGCATTTCGTACCCGTTATGGCCACTACGAGTTTTTGGTGATGCCATTCGGATTGACGAATGCTCCCGCAGCATTTATGGCATTGATGAATGATATATTCAAGCCATACCTAGACAAGTTTGTAATAGTGTTCATTGATGACATTTTGGTGTATTCCAAGTCCAGGGAAGATCATGAGGAGCACCTGAGGATAGTTCTGCAGACCCTCCGAGAGAGAGAATTGTACGCCAAACTCAGCAAGTGTAACTTTTGGTTGGAACAGATCTCATTTCTGGGGCATGTTGTGTCAAAGGATGGGGTATCAGTGGATCCATCCAAGATAGAGGCAGTTGTACAGTGGGAACAGCCCAAGACAGTAACTGAGATCAGGAGTTTTCTGGGATTGGCAGGATATTATCGGAGATTTGTAGAGCGTTTCTCCAGACTAGCTGCTCCATTGACACGCCTCACGCGAAAAGATGTTAAGTTTGTGTGGGATGAGGCATGTGAGAGGAGTTTTGAGGAGCTTAAGCGTCGATTGACGACTGCTCCAGTTCTCACCATTCCTACCAGCATAGGAGGATTCTCGGTATATACAGATGCATCACACCATGGACTGGGCTGTGTGCTTATGCAGGATGGGAAGGTAGTTGCCTATGGATCTAGACAATTGAAAGATCATGAGAGGAACTACCTGATACATGATTTGGAGTTAGCGACTGTAGTATTTGCTTTGAAAATATGGCGCCACTATCTCTATGGTGAGAAATTTCAGGTGTTCACAGATCATAAGAGCCTTAATTACCTGTTCTCGCAGAAAGAGCTGAATATGAGACAGAGGAGATGGCTCGAACTCCTGAAGGACTATGATTGTGAAATCATGTACCACCCGGTAAGGTAAATGTAGTTGCCGATGCTTTGAGTAGAAAGAACCTTGGGTTGGTGTCATATATGATGGTACAAGAACATGAATTGTTAGAACACTTTGTGAACCTCAGTTTGGATGTAACCCCACCTGGATTTGAGAGACTTGAGATCATGGCTAGTTTAAGACTGGAGCCAGAATTGATTGGCTATATTCGGCAAGCCTAGCAGAGCGATCGACAGTGCATCGATTGGCTGAGGCAGATACAGGCAGGTGTGGGTATTAATTTTGAGCAGAGTACTGATGGGTTATTGAGGTTCAGAGGTAGAGTATGCGTTCCAAGGGATCCTGAGATCAGGAGAACGATTTTATCAGAGACTCACTCATCGAAGTATACGATACATCCGGGAAGTACCAAGATGTATCAAAACCTTCAGAAGGTTTATTGGTGGTCTGGAATGAAGAGAGACATTGCTGAATATGTCGCTAAGTGTCTCATTTGTCAACAAGTGAAGGTAGAGCATCAGAAGCCTGTAGGATTATTGTAGCCTCTACCGATACCGACATGGAAGTGGGAGCATGTCACCATGGATTTTGTGATGGGGTTGCCGAGGACCCGTAGAGGTCATGATGCCATATGGGTTATTATGGACCAGTTGACTAAGTCCGCCCATTTCTTGGCTATGAGAGCTACCGATACACTGAGTCAGTTGGCGAACTTGTATATTCGAGAGATAGTACGGCTACATGGTGTACCAGTGAGCGTTGTTTCTGATAGGGATGCCCGCTTCACTTTCCATTTTTGAGAACATTTTCAGGAAGCGCTGGGGACCTGACTGAGTTTTAGCACCGCTTTTCATCCTCAGATAGATGGGCAGTCAGAGAGGACTATACAGACCCTCGAGGATATGTTGAGAGCGTGTGTGCTGGATTTTAGAGGCTCTTGAGATGACCACCTGCAGTTAGCAGAGTTCGCTTATAATAATAGCTATCATGCGAGTATCGGGATGGCACCCTATGAGGCATTGTACGGGCGTAGATGTCGTTCCCCTATTGGATGGGAAGAGGTTGGTGACAGACAGATTTTTACTTCGGACTTAGTGCAGCAGGCATCTGAGGACGTCCAGTTGATATGTGAGAGATTACGGACAGCTCAGAGCCGACAAAAGAGTTATGCTGACAAGAGACGAAGACCACTGGAGTTTGATGAGGGTGAGTCGGTGTTTCTAAGGGTATCACCATCGAAGGGTATTATGAGATTCAGTAAGAAGGGCAAGCTGAGCCCTAGATATATCGGACCCTTCGAGATTTTGGAGAGAGTGGGAGATAAGGCGTATAGGTTGGCATTGCCACCAGACTTGGCAAATGTCCACAACGTTTTCCACATCTCGATGCTTCGGAAGTATCACCCGGACCCGGCACACGTGATAAGATATAACCCGTTGGAGCTCAATGAGAGTATGACATATGTTGAGAAGCCGGTTCGGATATTGGATAGAAAAGAGAAAGTGTTGCGGAATAAGACAATTCCCTTGGTGAAAGTTCTTTGGCAACATCACACGGCGGAAGAGGCCACATGGGAATTGGAGAACTTGATACGGGAGAAGTACCCCCAACTTTTTGAAGAGTGACTTGGTTCTAATTTGGAGGACCAAATTCCTTGAAGGAGGGGAGAACGTAAGACCCCGTATATGTATAATGGCAATGTGTAATGAATGTGAATGGACTTGTAATGTAAAGTATGATTGATGTAAGTCCATGGATTCAATGTACGTATGTGTAATATGATTTGTAACGTACATACAGTTCCATTGAGTATGAATATGAAGAAATGAGTTCTTATAAGTGATGATGTGATTGAAACTCAAAATGAGTAGTGTGGTAAAATGGAATGAAATTATGCTTCCATTTGGTTTTATGTAGCATACCTTTGGGCATACAATGAATGCATACAAGTTTCAATGTGCATAAGGTATGAATGGATGCCATTTTCAAGTTATAAAGGTGGATGGATGAGAAAATGGCCATGGCAACAGATTAAGGATGTGTTGGTATGAGTTGCAGCAAGGAAACTGCAGGAAATCTGGAAAACATGGAGGCCAGATTGATCTCATAGGATGAGAGATCGATCTGGAAGAGCCAGAATGCTCTTATTTGGGCAATGAAATAGAGCAGATCGATCTCCAATGGGGCCAGATCGATCTCCTAAGCATTCTGTGATGAAAAGATCGATCCTCAAGCACCCAGATCGATCTCCTTAGCTCTCTGTTTGGGACCAGATCGATCTCATGCTTCGACAGATCGATCTCATGCTTAAAATTTCATGAAAATGAGAGATTTAAGGGGACCAGATCGATCTCCTCTTGGACCAGATCGATCTCCCCAAGCTATTTCTATATAAGGATGGCTGAAAATCAAAAAAATTTCGAAAAAAACACCAATCTTCCATTTCTAACCCAAAAACCTAACTTTCTCCCTCTAAAATCAACCATTTCCAACAAGAATTGAGGGGAGACCATTAGACATTAAGTTGTTCATCCTGAGGAAGAGAACAACATAGTTGGAACCCAAAATCCCATTGTGGGTATTGAAGGAGATAAGGGTATTGACATTTGGAGCAAGAAGAAAAATCATATTTGGTAAGATTCTAACACTCCAATCCAAGTACATTGTCTATTTAATTGACTTTGGAGTTGTTTGGCATGAGTATGTATGGATGGAAACACCTAGGTTGTGTTAGAAACTAATGTAACCTAGAAAATGGAATGCCTCTAGTGTGAGAAAGTATGATTTGGGGAATTGGTGGTTTATGGGTTATGATAAGTTGTTAAATGAGTAATGTGGGTGATTTGGAATGGTTATGTGGAGTTATAGTATGGGTTTTAGTGAAATTGTGAAAATGAGTATGTATATGCTTGATAAAATGCCATAGTGAGGGAATTCATGAAATATGAACACTATGAGCTTAATGTCAATTTAATATCGATTCGGAATAAGTTAATAGGCCTAAGAAGATCCATAGACTCGAGTTATGGGTAAAGTACTGAAACGAGGCCTTAAGAGCGTCACTAGAAACTATAGGTCGAATTGACTATAGTGAACGCACGATGTCATATTATATGGATCGAATATAATGTGGGATACGATTTTGTGCAATCCCGAAGAGTTCTTTGAAGACGAATCGAACCGTACGAGTAAGCAGCTTAAGGAAGTGGAATCACGCATCGCGATTCCAGGTAAGGGAATTTTGTGAGTATATAGAGGTAGCTGCTCGTACTTTAAATTTGTGGGTGAATATTGGGTGTTTTACGAAGTGCATGGATGCTAAAGTAAATGATTAATGGTATTCATGAATGAGAAAGAGTATATGTGTGATTTTTGGTTTTGGAAGTGGATTCTATGAAATGGGATAGTAAGGCTAATAATTGCATAAATATAATGTTTTGATGTTTTTCAAAACGAAATTGCTTGGTTTTAAGCAAGCTTGTAGATAGGCCGGCTAGTGTTTTATTGATGTTGTGGAAAAGCATTTGTGAAGTGCTAAACCCGGTTGTCGGGATTGTTTGATTGTGTATGAGCCGCCTATCGTATTTGCATGACATAAATCGCGCTAGAGCCTCGCTCGCGCTGGATTTCTATGTTTTCACTTGTGTGATACATGCTTGAGCTTAGCTCGCACTTTGATTTGAATTGTGATGATGTTTTATAAACCGTACTGGAGCTTATGCTCGTACTTGGATTTGAGTGGTTTTTCTTATGCATATAATCGTACTGAAGCTATGCTCGTACGTGGTTTCTTCATATTTTATGCATAAATGCCGTACTAGAGCGTTGCTCGTATGAAGTGATTGGTTTTGATGCATGAATTCACGCTAGAGCATAGCTAGCGCCGATTTTCACACTGTGGTATGTATGAGGCCGTGGTGAGAGATACAGATTAACTCAGGGAACCCAACAGGCCTGACAGACCTCTTGAGTGGGGTGAGGGTGAGGGGCTAGGACCTGACATAATCCATTCAGGGAACCCAACAGGCCAACAGACCTCTTGAGTGGGGTGAGGGTGAGGGGCTAGGACCTGAATCAGGGAACCCAACAGGGGCGAGCAAGGCCATGAGGGGCTAGGACCTGGTATTGAGGTTACTCCCACGCGCTCTTGAGACTATAAAGGTTACACTTGGCATGGGGTAGATAAGACCTATGGCAGGCACCCCCAACCTTGTTATGGGTCCGCGGAGTACGATGTACCGTGTATATCACATGGAGTACAATGTACCGCGTGGTGGTTACTTGATTTGAGAAAGTCTGGCGGAAAACTAACCCACCTTCGTACCAGCATGATACCCTGCACACCGGGATCCGTGTGGTCTGGGATGATATGTGACAATTGGCCAACGTAGTCACTTGAGATATAGTAACCTGTCTCCTTGCTTGATTTACTTACTACCACATGATTTTAAATCTCTAAGTGTGATTGTGATTGGTTAAGGTAGACCCGAAGGAGGGGTCGAGCCTCGTGGATTTGATTTGTGAAATGAAAATGAGGTTGTGATTGTGAATTGTTGTGATGTGATTGTATGTGTTGAGAAAGAGTTTTATGACGTGGGTTTATAAAGGAGGTTTCTTAATGAATTGCCCTTTTTATGAATTTAAATGAGATCGAGCATGAGATGATTTATACATGATGTTTTTACCATGTTTTATATGCCAATGGACATGATTTTGATACATGATATATATATGTATACTCATATGGCATAGTTTTATTCCTCATGCTCCTACCATAAATGATTTATGCATAACACTATCAGCATGTAGATAGAGTAGTTATCTACCATGCTTGCATTATTGCCTTACTGAGCGTGTGGTTGCTCATCCCTCTCTATTTCCCCTACAGAGCGTGCATAGTAGCCCAGTGAGGACTGAGGCGCGGTATTTTGGACTCCGCTGAATCTCCATCGCTTAGAGGTATATACATAGTGATTCTTTTTTGTATCTAAACAATGTAAAAGCACAGTATTCTTTTGAGTTGTAACTATGGGGGATGTAGATGTCAGTAAAACATGCTTTTGTATAAGTACAAGATTAAATGCAAATGTATGACATCGTTTTATTTAACTGAGAATGAATGAGATGTGGAGTTTATTATTGACTCACAGCCCAACAGTGTGTGGTGAGTTAGTTCACGACCGGGTAAGGTAACAGTAAAACGTGAAAATTTTTTAGTGATTTTTGGTTAAAGAGAATGGAATCGGGTCGTGACACAAAGTGATTTCTAAATGTGTACTCAATGAGTTTAAAAGATGAGCTGTGTGAAAAGTGTATGCTGTGTGAATATGCATATGCCTATCTAGCGAATTATTGGTTTCGCATTGATGGAAGTTGTTTTAAAGAAATGCATATGTTTTATAAGGAAAATGAATGTATATGTATTTTACAAATGTAGATAGTGTAGTTATCTACTTGCTTTCATATTTTCCTTACTGAGCGTGTTAGCTCACCCCCTTATTTCCTCCTCTACAAATACTACGCAGTAGTGAGTTACTGCAGTTGCCCTGCTACGGTGTTCTCTAGTTCTCCAGCAGTACAAAGAGGTATACACTTATGAGAGAAAATTTTATATCCTGTAAATTAATGCACAGTATAGTTATCTATAGTACAAAAGCGATGTATAGAATAGAAACTGATGTAAACGCTTCCGTACGTATATATAAAAAAAGTCCAGTTTTTATTCTACTTCTTTTTAAATGAATTGATTAAATCATAAATGAATGAGAGTTGGATTTGATGTTGACTCACAGCCCAACTGTAAGTGGTAAGGTAAAGGTCACAGACAGAGAGAGAGGGTCGTGACATAATTAATGGTATCAGACTTAAGTTGGTCTGATGTGAGTCAGTATCCATATCTAGGAAATTATACATCCTCAAAGTACTGTGCATTATTAGGATACAATTGTGTATACCAAGCTGGAAAATGTAACTGAGACACTTATTTTGAGTATGTAGGATGTTTGATAGACCACGTACTCGTCGTCGTGCTCTAAGGGGCATAGAGATGAGCCCGAGAGCCTCAGTAGGTCTAGTTCTAGAAGAGATACACCCGGTCTTAGTGAGGCCATTGAGGCTCGTATTGAGCAATTACAGTGTAGTGTAGACACGGTTATGGAGATGTTTACCTAGGCGATGGCCAGATTTGAGGGTAGACAAGAGAATCCTGCTGGTCAGGCTGCTGCACCAGAGAGATATGACCCAGTACAACCTACGCCGAGACTTGGGCTGCAGAGGCAGAGATACCTGCACCCCCTCCAGTTCAGGATCTAGTAGCTCCACAACAGGTTGGTGGCGAGGGAGTATATGACTGTGATCTGGGTAGACTGACAAAGTTTCGAAGGTTCGGACCACCTTCTTTCAGTGGGGTGAAGAACCCAGTGCTAACTGAGCATTTGATACGTTGTATGGAGAAGCTCAACCGATTTTTCCATTGCTTCGACATCGAGAAGGTCACCTTTGCGGTTTTTATGTTAGAGGATGAGACAAAGCATTGGTGGATGGCCACACAGCCGATGTTGAGTGCACGACACTCGGTTGTGACATGGGATATATTCTTGGACGCCTTTAGGAGGTAATACATTCCAGCTACAACTCAGAGAAAGATGCAGATGGAATTTATGACTTTGACTCAGGGGAACTGGATAGTGGATGAGTATGAATCTTGGTTCACATCCCTAGGTAGATATGATACAGTCATTGTGAGCCTTGAAGACAGAAAGGTTCAAAAATTTCTTGAAGGACTGAGACCTTCCATCAGAGCTTGATTAGTTGCACTGGACATTACCGTCTATGACGAGGTATTACGCAAAGTTGAGCTATGTGAGCAAGATTATGAGTTACATGTATTTGAGTTGAGCAAGAGTAGTAAGAGCAGAGATAGAGACCGTGTAAGACCCGATTTTAGTTAAAATACGAAATTAAAAATGCAAAAGGGAATAAATAGAAATTTACGAGTGCATTTAAAAATGCAAAAGGATTGAAATGGAATTCTCGAACACGTGCAAGGGTAAAACGGTCAAAAGACCAAAAATCGGTATAAAATTCGATAAGAAAAATTTATTAAAAATAATGGATTGAGAAATCTTGGTCAATAAAGGTGAAATAAATTTATTCTGGGTTAAATTGATCAAGATATCAATTTATTGGAATTAATCAAAAATTTTCGCTCGGGACAATATCCCAAAAATATGGAGAAAATATACCGAAAATGGTTAAAATAATTAAATAAATTAAATTAAATTAAATAAATGAATTTAGAATAAAATAAAAAATTTGTAGATATTTGTAGAATATTTGTGAATATTTTAATGATTAAAATATTAATAAAATAAATAAATAATTAATTAATTAATTAATTAATTAGTTAAAAAAAAAGAAAAGAGAGAATTGAAAATCGGGGAGAGAGAACCAAAAAACGGAACCGAAATCGGGGAAGAAGATTGGAAGACCACCGGTGACCCAATCGGCCAGGTGAGGGCCGAAAAAGGAAGAAGGCGTCGGCGCGACCTCCCTGGTACCGGCGACGCGCCACACCGACGCCGGAGGAGGCTGAAAACGGAAGGAGAAGCCGCGGGAAGGAATGCTCCGATCGACGGTGAACGGCGTCGATCTGGCTGACCCCACCCCCAACCGAACGTCCCCGAGGCCCAGACGACGTGATTGGTGGGGCCACGACCGACGAAACTGCCGGCAAACGTCGGAAAGGCGGAAAGAGGAAATGGGTACCGGCGGTGGAGAGAACAGGCCGGACCGGCGACTTGGATGAAATCGAGGGCAGATTCGTTCTGCGGACGGCCCAGCGGAGCCACTGGCGGCGAAAGCCGACGGAGAATCGATCGGCAAGATACTGAACCGGTCGAACCGGAGTGAACCGGCAGTCCGAACTGGGTCTGAACCGGACCGAACTGGTTCAGCCAAGAAAGAGAGGAAAAAAGGAGAAAAAGGGAAAAAGAAAAAGAGAAAAAATTGAGGAAAAATCCCGACAATGTAATCGAGCTACAGGTAAGTCAGTAACGGTCGAAATTGATCGATTTAAATTTTGAAATATTTTATTTAATTAATTTTCGGCTGGAAATTTATTCGAAAATTTATGAAATTGTGTAGCTCGATAATTGGCATCCAACGAGAGCTCGAGATAGCCTCAATTTACGTACTAGCTTGGAATCTTAGGTAAGTAACTCCTATTTACGACAATTTGCATCGTTATGCGTGCTTCGAATTTAATTTCCGTATTAATTAAATTAAATTTTGGAAAGTCGGATAAATTGTCGTAAATAATAAATTGAGATAGTCGAGAGTTAGAATGAGGCCCAATAAATTGTTGGTGGACCCAATGAGCCCAATAGGCCTCGATAATGTGAAAATTAAGTGAAAAACGGACTTAAGGCCGATTAAGGCCTATTAAGGTGCAATCGGGCCCAATAGGGGTAAATAGGCCCAATGATTTAAATTAAGTCCAAAAAAAAGAAATACAATTAAATTGTATGATATCTGACCTGAGGAATATTTATACGCAGTTCCGGACATTGGATTGAGAGCAGATCGGACTGTGTGACAAGACAGCAGTGAAAAAGGAAAGGTCAGACTCTACAGAAAAATAAGGTAAGGGAATTCTACGGACTGCTAGAGGTAACTTTACGAAACTTCAAAGTTCATTTGCAGTCTTTTAAAGTATTTGAAGGGTCTAGAAGTAAGTTAATAATTTTAGTGCCCCGAATGGGCAAATTACCGAAATACCCTTGTTAAGGGTAAAATTTACAATTTTAGGAAAAATTGGGAGGAGCAAGAACAAGATGCTCCTGCTCGTTCTGGAGATGTTTTGACGCATGCATGAGTAGGCTGGCTAACCTTGAAAGAAAAATGCACAGCATTGCATATTTTCAACGAGGAAATGGTTTTGAAAACTGTCTTTAGGAAACAGAGCCGCCTACGTGTTTTTATTGACATGTGACGTGCTAGAGCTTAGCTCGCACGATATTTTGATTTTGGTGATGCATGCATTAGTGCTGGAGCGAGAGCTCGCACTAGAGTTGTACATGCATGGGTGCTGGAGTCTAACTCGCACCTGATTTTACATGATTTTCGTGATACGGTGCTAGAGTCTAACTCGCACCATATTTTTTTATGATTTTTGAGACAGGGTGTTGGAGCTTCGCTCGCACCAGATTTATATATATATATGATTTTCGTGATGGTTTGCATACAGAGTGCTAGAGTTTAGCTCGCACTAGTTTTACTGGATTTGATGAGAGTGCTGAGCATCGTTCACACTGATTTTATGAGAACATGCGATGAGCCGTGCTTGGAGCATCAGGTAGACTGTGTGTCACCGATTAAATAGGCTCGCACGTGCGTTTGGAGACATGGCATGAGTATGCAGATATGATATGGGTCCACGGAGTACGTTGTACCGTACAAGTAGCATGGAGTACGCTGTACCGTGTGGCATCTTCGGATGCGTGGTATCTTTGGATACATGTGGCATCTTCGGATGCGTGGCATCTTCGGATACGTGTGGCATCTTCGGATGCGTGGCATCTTCGGATACGTGTGGCATCTTCGGATGCGTGGCATCTTCGGATACGTGTGGCATCTTCGGATGCGTGGTATCTTCGGATACGTGTGGCATCTTCGGATGCGTGTTATCTTCAAATACGTGTGGCATCTTCGGATGCGTGATATCTTCGGATACGTGTGGCATCTACGGAGCAAATGATTGTACTCACGGAATGAATAATGACAGAGTTTCGTTATAATTGATACACTAAGGAGATATTCTTTAAGATATGTTTGATCCTAAATACAAGATGTACTGGAGTAAGAGGAGTATGTAAGGTAAGAATATCTATGATACGTGAAGTAATTAGGATTAAAGCAATTAGTAGCGAATATGAATTGTGACCATAGGGACTGATATGTAAAGTAATTGTGGTTAAGTCTAAGGGTTAATAAAGGTATTTCAAAATACTTCCCCGCCTGAAGACTTGACAGCGTCTAGATATATATATATAATCTATAACTTGAAATCGATCGTGGTAAGATATAAATTTAAAATTTGGATACTTTTACTAGTACGATAAAGAACTATAAAATTCGATTAATTATGAAGGTTAAAATATTGAAATTTAATAAAAGCCGTTAATATAAGAAAAAGGAAATGAAGCGGGTTAGTACCTTGAACGGGAGCAATATGAAGTGATACTACACGTTTATGCGCATATAGGTCAAGGATATGGGCGATTGAAATATGTAGTGGAGCTCAACTACAATGAGTCATTTAAACTTTACCTGGACCGATTTGTCATCATCCTTATTAATGAAATGTTGGGTGTAGTTAAAGTCCAGGGCAAATTATAAGCAACAATTGGAAAATTACTTTTACAGATGGTTGCTGCGAGTTCTAAAAAGGGTATATTTTGTTGACACGTTTAACTATGAAAACGTGATAATTGAATGAGATGATAAGTGAGATGATAGATGTGACATGAATTTCGGTGTAGTGAAGTATGAACTGACCACCGCATTTATTCCCACCATACCCAACAGCTCCGAAAGTTTCTCAGTGTGTATGGATACCTCAAAATAATGAATGAGCTGTGTATTGATGCAAAATTGGAAGATAGTCGATTATGGATCCAAATAACTCAAGGATCATGAAATAAACTATCTGACCCATGATTTAAAGTTGGCAGCGGTAGTACTTGTACTGAGGATATGGTACTATTATGTACATGGTGAGAAATTTTGGGTATGCACTGATCATAAAGCCTCAAGTATCTGTTTTCACAGAAAGAGGCGAATATGAGAATACATAGTGGGTTAGAGCTTCTGAGAGATTTTGATTGTGAAAAATTGTACCACCCAGGAAAGGCTAATATGATGGCTGATGCCTTGAGCAGAAAGAGCCTCGGGATGGTATTACATATGATGGTCAGGGAGCGTGAGCTGCTAGAGCAGTTGTGAGCCTCAGTAGTGATGTGATCCCTTCTGATGATGACAGTGATTGTGTGACAGCTAGCCTGAGACTAGAATCGGATGAGAGTGCCCGGGTTTGACAGGCTTAGCATGATGATCGACATGGTGTCGATAGTTTGGGTCAGATTCAGAAGGGTACAGTGACAGAGTTCACAGAGAGTGTCGATGATTTACAGAGAGGTTCAGAGACAGTATAAGTGCTCCCTAAGACCACTATTGATGAGATAGTAATATTGTCAGAAGCTTACTCTTCGGGATATACAGTGCATACGGAAAGTAACGAATATATATATGAAATCTCTAAAAAGGGTATTGGTGGTTAGATGTGAAAAGAGATATGGTAGAGATTGTGGAAAAGTGCCTAGTATGTCAGCAGAATAAGGTAGAGCATTAAAAGTCTGCAGAGTTATTGCAGCATCTACCTATATCGACACGGCACGGAAATGGGAGCAAGTCTCCATGAATTTCGTGATGGGTTATAGAGGACTCAGATGAATCACGAGGCTATTTAGATGATAGTCGCTAAATTGACTAAGTCTACCCACCTTCTGGTTATGAAATCTCCAGATACTCAGAGTGTGTGCCGTTAATTTTATAAGCGCCTGGAATGATCAGTTGTTACAAATTGAAGTCGCTAATAACGATAGTTGGCACTTGAGTATCGGGATAACGATTATGAGGCAATGTATGGCTGTAGGGGTTGTTCCTCGACTCAGATAAGAAAAAGTGGGTGACAGATAGAAATTTCTTCTGAATTAGTATAATAAGTCTCTGAGGATGTTCAGTTGAAGGAGAGATTAAGAACACCTCAGAGCAGACAAAAAGCATTGGAATTCACCGAGGGAGAATCTGTATTGTTGAACTTATTTGTCCTAAGGGAATAACGACATAATGAGACTCGGGAAGAAGGCAAATTGAGTTTTGCTGAATGGAATTTTTGAGAGATTGGACAAGTGGGAGATAAGACCTGTAGGTTGGCGTTATCACCTGAATAAACAGGCATCCATAATGTGTCCCATCTTTTGATACTTCGACAATACTATCCAGATCCATCATAGGTGATCGGATATAAACTCCAACAGTTCAGCTCAGTGCAAATATAAGTATATTGAAAAAGTTGATTCGGGCATTAAATAGGAAAGAGAAAGTATTGAGGTTTAAGATGATCTCCCTAGTTAAAGTTCTTGAGAAGTATTACACTCCGAAAAAAGGTCACATGAGAATTAAAAAGTATGATACGATTGATGTAACCGGAGTAGTCTATGGACTCATATGACTTGGTTCTAATTTGGAGGACCAAATTCCTTAAGTGGGGGAGATTATGTAAGACCCGATCTTAGTTAAAATACGAAATTAAAAATGCAAAAGGGAATGAATAGAAATTTACGAGTGCATTTAAAAATGCAAAAGGATTGAAATGGAATTCTCGAACACGTGCAAGGGTAAAATGGTCAAAAGACCAAAAATCGGTATAAAATTCGATAAGAAAAATTTATTAAAAATAATAGATTGAGAAATCTTAGTCAATAAAGGTGAAATAAATTTATTCTGGGTTAAATTGATCAAGATATCTATTTATTGGAATTAATCGAAAATTTTCGCTCGGGATAATATCCCGAAAATATGGAGAAAATATACCGAAAATGGTTAAAATAAATTAAATTAAATTAAATAAATGAATTTAGAATAAAATAAGAAATTTGTAGAAATTTGTAGAATATTTGTGAATATTTTAATGATTAAAATATTAATAAAATAAATAAATAATTAATTAATTAATTAGTTAAAAAAAGAAGAAAAGAGAGAATTGAAAATCGGGGAGAGAGAAATGAAAAATGGAACCGAAATCGGGGAAGAAGATCGGACGACCACCGACAACCCAATCGGCCAGGTGAGGGCCGAAAAAGGAAGAGGGCGTCGGCGCGACCTCCCTGGTACCGGCGACTCGCCACACCGACGCCGGAGGAGGCCGAAAACGAAAGAAGAAGCCACGGGAAGGAATGCTCCGATCGGCGGCGAACGGTGTCGATCTGGCCAACCCCACCCCCAGCCGAACGTCCCCGAGGCCCAGACGACGTGATTGGTGGCGGCCACGACCGAGGAAACTGACGACAAAGGCCGAAAAGGCGGAAAGAGGAAATGGGTACCGACGGTGGAGAGAACAGGTCGGACCGGCGACTTTTCGACGGCCTTGGATGAAACCGAGGGCAGATTCGTGCTGCAGACGGCCCAGCGGAGCCACTGGCGGTGGAAGCCGGCGGAGAACCGACCGGCAAGGCACTGAACCGGTCGCATCGGAGTGAACCGACGGTCCGAACCGGGTCTGAACCGGACCGAACCGGTTCAGCCAAGAAAGAGAGGAAAAAATGAGAAAAAGGGAAAAAGAAAAAGACAAAAAATTGAGGAAAAATCCCGACGATATAATCGAGCTACGGGTAAGTCAGTAGCGGTCAAAATTGACTGATTTAAATTTTGAAATATTTTATTTAATTAATTTTCGACTGGAAATTTATCTGAAAATTTATGAAATTGTGTAGCTCGACAATTGGCATCCAACGAGAGCTCGAGATAGCCTCGATTTACATACTTGCTTGGAATCTCGGGTAAGTAACCCTTATTTACGATAATTTGCATCGTTATGTGTGCTTCGAATTTAATTTCCGCATTAATTAAGGTAAATTTTGGAAAGTCGGATAAATTGTCGTAAATAATAAATTGAGATATTCGAGAGTTAGAACGAGGTCCAATAAATTATTGGTGGGCCCAATGAGCCCAATAGACCTCGATAATGTGAAAATTAAGTGGAAAACGAGCTTAAGGCCGATTAAGGCCCATTAAGGTGCAATCGGGCCCAATAGGGGTAAATAGGCCCAATGATTTAAATTAAGCCCAGAAAATAAGAAATACAATTAAATTGTATGATATCTGACCTGAGAAATATTTATACGCAGTTTCGGACATTGGATTGGGAGCAGATCGGACTGCGTGACGAGACAGCAGTGGAAAAGGAAAGGTCAGATTCTACAGAAAAATAAGGTAAGGGAATTCTATGGACTGCTAGAGGTAACTTTATGAAACTTCAAAGTTCATATGCAGTCTTTTAAAGTATTTGAAGGGTCTAGAAGTAAGTTAATAATTTTAGTGCTCCGAATGGGTAAATTACCAAAATACCCTTGTTAAGGGTAAAATTTACAATTTTAGAAAAAATTGGGAGGAGCAAGAACAAGATGTTCCTACTCGTTCTGGAGATGTTGCATGAGTAGGCTGGCTAACCTTGGAAGAGAAATGCACAGCATTGCATATTTTCAATGAGAAAATGGTTTTGAAAACTGTCTTCAGGAAACAAAGCCGCCTACGTGTTTTTATTGACATGTGACGTGATAGAGCTTAGCTCGCATGATATTTTGATTTGGGTGATGCATGCATTAGTGCTGGAGCGAGAGCTCGCACTAGAGTTTTACATGGGTGCTGGAGTCTAACTCGCACCTGATTTTACATGATTTTCGTGATATGGTGCTAGAGTCTAACTCGCACCATATTTTTTTATGATTTTTGAGACAGGGTGTTGGAGCTTCGCTCGCACCAGATTTATATATATATATATATATGATTTTCATGATGGTTTGCATGCAGAGTGCTAGAGCTTAGCTTGCACTAGTTTTACTGGATTTGATGAGAGTGCTGAGCATCGCTCGCACTGATTTTATGAGAACATGCGACGAGCCGTGCTTGAAGCATCGGGTAGACTATGTGTTACCGATTAAATAGGCTCGCACTTGCTTTGGAGACATGGCATGAGTATGCAGATATGATATGGGTCCACGGAGTATATTGTACCATGCAAGTAGCATGGAGTACGCTGTACCGTGTGGCATCTTCGGATGCGTGGTATCTTCGGATACGTGTGGCATCTTCGGATGCGTGGTATCTTCAGATACGTGTGGCATCTTCGGATGCGTGGTATCTTCGGATACGTGTGGCATCTACGGATGCGTAGGGTCGGATAAGACCGACAGGATGGAGTGACCCACCTCTCGGGCGATTTTCGATCATAGTGAGACCCCGTACACTAGGATCCATGTAGCAGAGGGACTCCCGAGGACACATGGCTATAGTCCTGGTTATTACCGATATACAGATGTTGCCTAGTCTCGCATGTTGACAATTTTGATGAGATTAAAACTGGGTTTTAAATCAAATGTTCATGATGATTATTTCCATACTTTTTAAACCTATGTGTGATGTAAACTGATTTTCATGGTTTTGTGTGAGTCAGGACCACCCGAAGGAGGGGTTGAGTCCTGACTTTATTGTGAAATTTTTAAATGAGGAAGAAATGATTTAAAAAGAGTTGCATGTTGAATTTTCTATGCGACCGTGTTTTACATGACATCATAAATCATTGCATTAATTTTGAAATGTGTGGAGAAAGGGTGGTTTATGCATGGCACCACGTTCATGTAGGTAGTATGGTTACCTACTTGTTCGTAGGATTGCCTTACTGAGCTTGATGTGCTCACCCCTTTCATTTTCTCACACAGATAATCTCCAGTAGATGTTGAGGCGACTGAGTACTGCATTCCGGATATCCGTTGCTGCCCATCATTTAATGTATATACACTTGTACATATTGTATCTAAATAAGCATAGCACAGTAACATGTTTGTATGTAACTTTAAGGGATGTACAAATATTGTAAAAATTTATAAATGACTGAGAAAGAATTAAATTGGTTGGACTGGCATTGACGCACAACCCAATTGTTAGTGGAGTGTGGTCACGATCAGAGGATAGGTAAGCATGAAAGAAAATAACAAAACGTAAAAAATTTACTCTAATTTTTGGGTAGTTTTGGGTCGTGACAGACTGAAAGAGGTCAGTGGATGATAGAGGGTTCAAGAAGGGCTGAAGATTGTTTGGTAAGAGGCCTAAGATCGAGGAGGTACGAGAGAGGCCAGTAAAGCCTCTAGTGTATCCAGCTCCACCTCTGGCTTCAAAGGGCATAGTTATTGGCGAACCTCGACCTACCACAGAGCAGTGCAGGTTATGTGGTAGATGTCATGGGAGTAGGTCATGCCCTATGATGAGATCATGCTATAGATGTGGTAAACCAGGGCACATAGCTTGTGAGTACCCAGAGTTGGTTGATACAGCCCCACAGAAGGGCAAAGAGTCAGAAAAGGTTACAGTTGAGACACCTACACCTAAGAGGAAGGCCACAGCAGAAGATAAAGGGAAGCAAGCTATTGGTCGAGGGCGTGTGTTTGCATTGGACCAAGCATCTGTAGAGGCTTGCTCAGATGTGATTAAAGGTGCCATCCTAGTCTTTGATCTTAAAGAATTAGTATTGATTGATCCTGGTGCCACACATTCATTCATATTGCTTTCATTTGCATGTAAGCTATGTGAACATGTGAAACCTATACCTCTAGGTAGGATTTTGCTTATAAGCACTCTAGTGAGAGACAACGTAATAACAGAATATGTGTGTAATGGTTCTAAGTTGAAAGTAGGGGAAAAAGATATGTTGGCCAATCTCATTTTTTTAAACATGAGGGATTTTGATGTAATACTAGGGATAGATTGGTTAGCTGTAAACCATGCTATTTTAGACCTTTATGCTAAGACAATAATGTTTCCTACCCCTAAGAAGTATGTTGTAAGATTTGAATAGGAATGTAAGAAGTAGTAAATTATTTTCAAGGATTGATGATTTTACTAACAAATGTGGTCAAAATATGTTGAAGGTTTTATAGCATATGTGGTTGATTTGGATAAGGCACACCTGAAATTAGTTGACATTTCAGTGGTTAGAAAATTTCTCAATGTCTTTTCGGAAGAACTACCAGGGTTGCCACCAGATAGAGAAAATGAATTTTGTATTGATTTGGTGTCTGGAACTGAACCGATATCTAAGCCACCGTATAGAATGGCTCTAATTGAATTGGAGGAGCTAAAGAAACAATTACAAGAGTTATTGGACAAGGGGTTTATTAGATCAAGTATATCACCTTGGGGAGCACCGGTCCTATTTGTAAAGAAGAAAGATGGGAGTCTCCGACTGTGTATAGATTATCGGTTATTGAATAAGGCTACCATCAAGAATAAATACCCCCTTCCACGAATACACGATCTATTGGATCAGTTGCAGGGAGCACATGTCTTTTTGAAGATTGATCTGAGATCTGGGTATCATCAGTTGAGGATTCGGAGTTGAGATATACCCAAGACAGCATTTCGGACCCGCTATGGCCATTATGAGTTTTTGGTTATGCCATTTGGGTTGAGGAATGCTCCTGCAGCGTTTATGGCTCTAATGAATGATATGTTTAAGCCATACCTAGACAGATTCGTGATTGTCTTTTTAGATGGCATATTGAGGTACTTGAAGTCAAGGGAAGAGTATGAGCATCATTTGAGAACAGTGTTATAGACCCTCCGAGATCAAGAGTTGTATGCTAAACTCAACAAGTGTGATTTCTAGTGGAGTGAGATATCATTTTTGGGTCATGTAGTCTCAAGAGATGGTGTATTAGTGGATCCATCTAAGATAGAGGTTGTGATACAGTGGGAAAGACCCAAGACGGTTACAAAGATCCGTAATTTCTTGGGTTTAGAAGGTTATTACCGACAATTTGTCAAGGGATTCTCAAAGCTAGCTATTCCATTAACACGTCTCACTCGAAAGAATGTGGCATTCGAGTGGGATGATAAATGTGAAAGAAGTTTCTATGAGCTAAAGAACAAACTGATCACCGGACCTATTGTGAGACCCTGTATAAGTTTAACCTTGTATATTAATGTAAATGAATTCTTAAGTATGGTGATATACTAGTAATGTGAAGTACATGTAATGTAAGTCCATAAGTTTAATGTACACACATGTAATAAGAGTTGTGATTGTACGTATAAGTTACATTATATAGGGACATGAAGAAATGGACTTAAACATGTGGAGAATTTGAGTAAAATGGATTATGAGTAGTGTGGTAAAAATGGAAGGAAGATTTGCATAAGTTGTGCACTTCCATTTGGTTTATATCATGTACCTTTGGATATACAAAGATTCTACACAAGTTTTAAAGTGTATGAAGTGTGAATGGATGCCATTTTCAAGTCTTAAAGGTAAATGGAGGAGGAAATGACTATGGCAGCAAATTAAGGATGTTTTGGTGTAAGTTTTTGCAGGAAACTGTAGCAAAATTTGGAAATATGAAGGCCAGATCTATCTCATAGGATGAGAGATCGATCTGGAGAGATCGATCTGGAAGAGCCAAAATGCTCTTATTTTGAGCATGGAACAGGACAAATCGATCTCCAAGGGAGCCAGATCGATCTCCTAACACATTCTGTAAAATGCAGATCGATCCTTAATGGAACAGATCGATCTCCTTAGCTCTTAGGTTGGAAGCAGATCGATCTCCTTAACCATCTGTTTGAAACAGATCTATCTTCCCTACTCGAAAGATCGATCTCCTACCTCAAATTTTCGTGAAAAATGAGGGATTTTAAGAGGACCAGATCGATCTCTACCTAATGCAGATCGATCTCATCAAGCAAATTCTATAAATATGGAGTAGTTGGATCTGCAATTTTCCCAGACAAAGCCAATCTTTTCTATTTCCAACCAAAAACCTAGCTTCTCACTCCTAAATCCACACATTTTCAGTAAGATTTGAGGGAAAGCAAAGAGAAGAACAACATAGTTTGGAGGCACTTCCCCACTTGTTGGATTGGAGGACAAAAGGTGCATTTCCATTGGAGCAAAGAGGAAATGAAGCTAAGTGAGTTTCTAATGAAACAACTCAAGTACATTGTTTGGATATTGATTTTAGAGTTGTTTAATGTACATATGAATGATAGGAACAACCTAGAAAGTAAAGAATCCATCATAACCTAGAAATGGTCTAGTGTGAGAAAGTGAAATGTATACGTATTAATGATGAATGAGTTATCTTAAGATGATGATTGTGTTGTGGGTATGATTTGGAGGTGTTGATTTTGGGATAAATTGTGAGATTTACCACAAGAGGTAAAATGTGTATTTAAAGCATTGGATAAATGGATAGTTGAATAGGAGTTAAAAGCGTTAACTCAAGTGTTTGATGGATGAATTGCAGCTCCCGAGGATACACCAGAGCAAGTCGAGATAAGAACGTGAAAAGCGTAAAGAAAGAGAGTCGCACCCCGAGTAAATCGAGGTAAGGGAATTGTATGGACTCTTAGAGATATTTGTGCGCAATTTTGGGGCTTAAATACTTTGCTAGAATGCATGAGATGTTAGGAAATGAAATCGGATGATTGAAGGGAAAAAGTTTGGTGTTTGAGAAATGTGCATGAAAACAAAAGCATAATGCTTTAAAAATAATGTTTTATTGCTTTTTAGCAAATGATTGGTAGGTTGGCTGACATTCGAAATGATTTGCAAAAGAAATGAGTTGTTTTGGTTTGTTAACCATACTTTGCAAAGATTTGAGCCACCTACATGGTTTTCGTGTGAATGAAAGCATGCTAGAGTATGACTCGTATGAGATTTGACGTGTTTTATACACATGAGTGCTGAAGCTTAGCTCGCACTAGTTTTCACATGGATTTTTATATTGGTTTTGGCATGGTGCTGAAGCATAGCTCGCATTAGATGCCTACCTTATTTGTGTCATGCTTGGAGCTTCGGGCAGACTGGGTGTCGCACCGATTAAATAGGCTCGCACGTGCATTTGTGATGTTTTGACATGTTGATAGCCGTGTTAGAAGCTTTGGGTAGACAAGAGGTCGTATCAATTAAATAGGCTTACAAGTTCGTTTTGAGATGTGGCGTGATATGATATGTTGATATAGGTCCATGGAGTACGTTGTACTATGCATGTAGCATGGAGTACGTTGTACCGTGTTGAGATGTGATGTGCCGTCTTCAGACGAGATCTGCTATGGATCGACGGGTAGGATTTGACCCACCTTCCGTGTGAAGGCAAATAGTGGTGATATCCCACCCACCTGATCCATGTACCCGGTATCACAGGTTATGGCCATAGACTTGGAGGTTATTTCCCTTATTGAATTGCCTATCTCATATGTATATTGCTTTGAGAATAAATCCATGTTTGAAATAATTTGTGGGTCAGAACGGTCTGAGGGAGGGGCTGAGTCCTGGCAAGTGATGAATTGTTTTGAGATATCAATTTGTTAATGGTTTTCAAGTGCACGGAAGCATGATGTTTAATGCCATGCTTTACTTATGAATTATGCATGATGATTAATGCCATGCCTTACTTATGAAATATGCATGATGGTTAATGCCATGCTTTGAATGGGATTTTGTGCACTAAATTTTTAATAGCATGAATTGCTTTACATACCATTAACACAATCATGTTTTGAGATAAAATGATGAACTAAATGCTTTTGAGCTTGGCATCACGGTCACGTAGATAGTGCAGTATCTACTTTTTCGCATGATTGCCTAACTGAGCATGTGGTTTGCTCACCCCCCTTATTTTCCCCCTCTCTACAGAGCCTTGAGTATAGATTGTGGGTGACTGGAGGCTTATCCTTTTTGGTATCCACTGTATCCCATCTCTAAAGGTATACACACTTGAATTATTTTGTATCTAAACTAGACATAGCACAATAGTATTTTGTATGTAAACATTGGGGATGTAAAGCAATGTAAACACTCATAAACAATAACTCTAATGTATTTATAAAAGTGTTTACTTCTAAAATTATATTGTAAAATTAAATTGTTATGAATGAATGAGGTAGACATTGACACACAGCCCAATTGTTGAGAGTGTGGTTGTTCACAATCGAGGAAGGACGATTAACAAACGATGCATGAAAAAGCGAAAAATTTGTACATATTTTGGTAAGTTGAGGGTCGTGACAGAAGTTGGTATCAGAGCTGAGTTGGTCTGACGTGTGTCATGTCTAAAATACTTAATAAGTTGGAAAATTACATCCTCATGTTACTGTGCTTGTTTAGATACAAATTGTGTGTGTATCGATGGGTTTGACTAAGAAATTGATGTGAATGTATGGAATTGAGCATTATGCCTAATACCAGTCATGGTAGAGGGGCGAGAGCAAACTAAAGGCCGTAGAGGTAGGCCCGGGGGTAATGTTGAGCTGGAAACACACGAGACTCAGGATGAGGTTGAGGTCGAGGCTGAGGTTGAGCATGTTCCATAGGGTCCAGAGGAGAGACTTGAGAGTACTGAGGCTCGCTTCGTGAGGATTGAGCAGAGCATTGAGATGATTTTGGTGTTGGTCACCCAATATTTACCTAGAGTGGGTGGTAGACAGAGTCTCGCTACACAGGGTGATGCCAAGCAGGAGGTAGCTCCAGAGGCACGGGCACGGTAAGCCCAGAGACCTCAGACGACAGATACCCCACCCACACAGGATGTGCCTATGTCGGTTGCTACACTAGGCAATAGAGGTTGGGGATATTGATGCGATTTGGACAGATTATGGCAGTTTTAGAAGTTTGGACCGTCGTCTTTGAGTGGAGTTAAGGGCCTAGTAGCGACAGAGGATTGGATCAATGAGATTGAGAAGCTATACGAGTTCTTTGAGTGTATTACTATCGAGATGGTAGCATTTGTCGCGTTTATGCTGAAGGATCAGCAGAACATTGGTGGAAATCCACCAGGCCTATTTTAAGAGCCCGACATACTGAGATCAGCTGGGATATATTTTTGGAGGCATTCTGGAGATAGTACGTACTGGATACCGCTCAGAGAAGGATGAAGATGACATTTTTGGGACTGACCCAAGGGTGTAGGACTGTGGATGAGTATGAGACGACTTTTATCTCCCTAGGCAGATATGATCCCAACACAATGAGTAATGAGGTCGAGAAAATCTAAAAGTTTGTGGATGGATTAAGACTGACCATCAAGTCTAGACTGGTTCCCTTGGACATACTGACCTATGAAGAGGCACTGCGCAATTGTGTGAGCAAGATGTTGACAGAATCGCCTCAGAATTTGGAAAGGTTGGTAAAGTGAGGGGTAAATATAAGAAGAGACCAGTGATGGATAGAAGCTTCAGTTTTAAGGGAAGCAAGAGTTTTGCTGGGATGAGGCCGAGGATTGAGGAGATTCGGGAGAGGATAGTTAATCCTCTATGTATTCGGCTCTAGGTCCAGCGAAAGGAATCATGATTGGAGGACCACGCCTACTGCTAAACAGTATGGCAAGTGTGGTAGGTACTATGGTACTCGACCATGCTATGGACCTCAGGTAGTGTGCTTCAGATGTGGGAAGCTTGGGCACATAATCCGAGATTACCTAGAGATGACTGAGAGAGCCTCACAGAAGGGCAATGAGCCAGAGAGAGCTCCAGTTAGGACAGCTGCTCCGCGAAGGAGTGTTACAACTGAGGAAAAGGGGAAGAAGGTAGTGGGTGTGAGTAGAGGATGAGTGCACGCGCTGGACCAGGACACTGCAGATCAGTCTTCGAACATTGTAAAAGGTACCATCCAAATCTTTGATTTAGAAGCATTTGTATTGTTTGATCCTGGTGCCACGCATTCCTTTGTATCGCCATCCTTTGCATGTAAATTGTTGAAGCATGTAAAACCCACACTTCTAGATAAAATGTTAATGATATCTACTCCTATGAATGATAGTCAGTTGACTGAACATGTATATAAAGATTGTAAGATGAGGATAGGAGGTAAAGAGATGGTAACCGATTTAATTTTATTAAATATGAGTGATTTTGATGTGATCCTAGGAATGGATTGGCTGGCTGCAAACCATGTTGTTATGGATTTTAGGGCTAAAACATTGATGTTTCCCGAGATAGAAAATCTTGTAGTAAGTTTGGTGAAATGAAATGAAAGAATATGTTATTGTAATTGAGAACAGTATAATCTAGTTACATGATAATTTAGAGATGAATTTGATTTACAATTTGTATGTATTGATGTGATGATTTATGATTTCTAATGGTGGAAAGAATAATGTGAAGGGTTCATCGCTTATGTGATTGAGACGGATAAGGCACGTCCGAAATTGGGAGACATACCAATGGTCAGGGAATATCCAGATATCTTCCCAGATGAATTACCAGGGTTACCTCCAGATAGGGAGATGAAGTTTGGTATAGATTTGGCACTTGGTACAGAGCGATATCCAAGCCACCATATAGAATGGCTCAAGTTGAGTTGGAAGAACTAAGGAAACAGCTGCAACAGTTGTTGGAGAAGGGGTTCATCAGGCCGAGCGTCTCACCTTGGGGAGTACCGATTCTGTTTTTAAGGAAGAAGGATGGCAGCCTCCGACTGTGTATAGACTTCTGGTTGTTGAATAAGGCCATCATCAAGAATAAGTATCCCTTTCCACGCATCGATGACTTGCTGGATAAACTTAAGGGAGCACAGGTTGTCAAAACCCTTCCTTGACTTAACTAAAACCACTACAAATTTTTTGCATTTTAATTTACCTTTCCTTTCATCAATGGTTGGGCTGTGATTCGATGTTAGCTTCCTTGCGTACCTTATCATTCATTACCATACATACATGTCAATATATTATTTCTAACTGTAAACTTCTTTTATAATACATGTAAGATCATATAAAATCTAATACAAATACATTCCCCATATATATCGTATACATCACTGTGTTGTTTCTATGTTTAGATACATAACCGTATAAAATATGTATACTTGTCGATCGATAGGAAATAGCAGTGGACAACAGGAATACTATCTCTCAAGCACACTCACTCTACTGCTGATGCTCTGTAGAGAGATGTAAAGAAAGGAGGATGAGCATACAACGCGCTCAGTAAGAAAATCAGGCAAGTAAGTAGACATCTACACTATCTACTCAAAATAATGCTATGCCTTGAAAACATCATTTCCTTAACTTATTTTAAAAGCATGTCTTTAATTATATATATATATATATATATATACTTGTACACATTAAATCCAACATATAGAAATCATGCTTTCGTTCTCAAATGTAGGCATGTAGTGCAAAATAATGCATCTTTATAAAATCACAATGCCTTTAGATAAATCATGCCATGTATATTTAAATCATAGTAAATGTGGCATTTAAATCATTCACAACACAAAATCGGATTCCGACCCATCCCTCAGGTCTATCCATATCATAAATAAATAAGTCAAGTGATATATCATGTGAGACTCTGTGGTGAAATGCAATACTATCCTGGACTATTACCATGTCCTATAATGTTTATCCCAGGCTACACAAAATCCTAGTGTGTGGGGCATCATTGCTGTAACGGGAGGGAGGTCAGTCCATCACAACCGCCAGCTATCAACTCCTCAACTCCACAACACCACACGGTACAGTGTACTCCATGCCACTCGTACGGTATAACGTACTCCGTGGACCCTACATCACAGTCGGGGTGCCTGCCATAGGTCTTAGCCCTCAAACCATGGAATATACATACCACGTCTCTAAATCCACATGCGAACATCTCATAGTGTGACACTCAGTCTACACGAGGAAATCAAGCACGATTTTTCAACATGTCTTATAGATCACATAAAATATAGTGCGCACCTTTGAGCGCGACTCACAGTCGACACTCCGCTCAAACATTGTTTCACATCACAAACTCAAACTCTAGTGCGAGTAAACCTCCAGCAACTAGGCCAATGCATAGTTCATGTTTCAAATCAAGTACAAGCAATAGCTTTAGTACCATGCTATGCACAAAACTCATCAAATCAAGTACGAGCAATAGCTCAAGTACTATGTCATGTATAAATCATGAAGAATCGAGTACGAGCAATGCTCTAGCACTCTATCATGTATCTCATGTGAAATTCAAGTATGAGCTAATCGCTTCAACACTCTCTCATGCATAAATCATATAAAACTGAATACGAGTAATAACTCCAGCATTCTATCATGCATGTCATGGAAATCCAGTGCGAATCATACATCAGCACTAATACATGTGGAAGATATATGAAATCAAGTGCGAGTTGTGCTCTAGCACGATTTATTCTCACATAATTCGATAAATGTCTCTTTAAAAAGGGATAATTTTCAAAACATCAAAATCAGCACTATAAAGTGTGCTCAATTCACATCAACCTTAAAATCATTAGCCAATCCACCTACTCTGTTGCTAAACAATAGCAAAAATAGTCAAAATGGTGGTTTCCATGCTTTTTTACAACTTTTCACAAAAGTTGACTTTTTCCTAACTAAGGATAAAATCATAATTTGTCACTATCAGGTCACAATAATTATTATTCACTTTCTCTGACCCTCAGAGTTTTTAAGTGAATGTAAAAGAAGACGAAAATACGTGCAGGTATCTCTAACTACTCACAAAAGTCCCTTACCTACAATCACTCGAGAAATTTTACTTTCTCAATGCTGCTCGATCCAGCAGTCTAATTCACTCCTCCAATAATCTCTGGAGCTATATATAACCATTTATCAGGTTAATTATCTTTTTCCTATTGTATTTCACATTAAATACAGTCTATTTCCCTTAATGGGCTTTAATAAAGCTTAATGGGCCTAACTATGCCTTAAGCCCATTTCCATTTTACTATTCATTTTTGTTGGGCCTATTGGGCTTGTGGGGCCTACCAACTCTTATTGGGCTTATCCGAGACCCATTACATCACATTGGGCCTAAAATAATTGGGCTTAGCCCATTGACCTCTCGGTTTGGGCTTTCTTAATGGGCTTTCGGGCTGAACTTTTTACTATACCTCGGGCCTTTAATTGTCTAAATATTTGGCCTATCAATTGGTCCAACAATTCGGTCTAAGGGATCCAACATATTTGATCTACCTTTAGTATACCTTAATGGGCTTTAAAATCTTCATTTCAACCCATTACGGTTTTATCCATTAAATTAAATCTGGAATCCTTCCGAATAAATTTTCCTTATTTTCAGGGATGATTATCTTGTATTTTGACCAAAAATATTTTTCTCCAAAATTTTCTCCATACATTTTGTTAATTTTTAACCATGGTTAGTCAACTATGGTAAAAGTCCACTTTTCTTAACTATAGTTGACTTTTTCCTTAATCATTGACTAAGTTGATTTTTTCTCAAAAATTTGAAATTGTCATATCTTATGTTTTACACTCTCGTCTTTACGTTTTAACCGTTCCCGGTAGGTAAATTTACCCGAAATACCTTAACTTGCTAAAAAGTCCATTTTACCCTTTTTAGCTTTTACTCTTGTTTTTTTGTGTTCGGGACTAAATCAAACTGACTTTCCTTCATGAATTCTCTAAATTTTCTCATTTTAAGTTCTTCTCTTCAGTCAGAATGATTCAGATCCACTCGGTTTAACCTGTGGCTCTTATAGCTCACATTAGGCTTTTATGTAGCTTTTAAGTGTTAAAGCATTTCACTAACACTTAAATCTAGTAAATACTCTTCTTATGATTTAAATAACTTAATACATGTCTGTACATATATAAATCATAAGGAACAAGCTACCTAAGAATATGTGTCTGACAATCCTCCCCAGCTAAGAAAATTTGGTCCTCCAAATTAGAACGAAGTCAATCATCAAACAGATGGGGGTGCTTCTCTCACATCAGACTCTCTAGCTCCCAAGTAGCCTCCTCTGAAGTATAATGCTACCAGAGAACCTTCACTAATTCGATAGTCTTCGATCTCAATACCTTCTCCTTCCTATCCAGTATCTGAATCGATCTCTCAACATGTGACATGTCCTCACGGAGCTCCAAAGGCTCATAACAAATCACATGTACCGGATCCGGGTGATACTTTTGAAGCATCGATATGTGGAAGACGTTATGGACACTTGATAAGTCTGGTGGCAATGCCAACCTATAGGCCTTATTTCCCACTTGATCAAGTATCTTAAAGGGTCCAATATAACGAGGACTCACCTTTCCTCTCTTCCCAAATCTCGCTAAGCCCTTGGAAGGAGAAACTTTCAGGAACACGGATTCACCAACTGCAAACTCTAGTGGCCTTCTTCTCTTGTCAGTGTAACTCTTTTGTCTACTCTGAGCTGTCCTCAATCTCTCTACAATCAAATGGACGTCCTCAGATGCTTGTGTAACCAAGTTAGGAGCGAAGATTTTACGGTCACCCACTTCTTCCCATCCAATAGGGGAACGACATCTACGGCCATATAAAGACTCATACGGTGCAATCTCGATACTCGAATGATAACTGTTGTTGTAGGCGAACTCAGCTAGTGGCAAGTGGTCATCCTAGGAGCCTCTAAAATCTAGCACACATGCTCTCAACATGTCCTTCAGAGTCTGTATAGTCCTCTCTGACTGACCATCTATCTTAGGATGGAAAGCGGTGCTCAAACTCAACTGGGTTCCCATGGCTTCTTGAAAATGTTCCCAAAAATGGAAAGTGAAGCGAAAATCCCTATCAGAGACTATGCTCACTGGTACACCATGTAACCTCACTACCTCGCGCACATATAGCTCTGCCAATGTGCTCAGAGTATCGATAGCTCTCGTAGCTAGGAAGTGGGCTGACTTCGTTAGTCTGTCGACGATCACCCATATAGCATCGTGATTCCTGTGGGTCCTAGGTAAACCCATCACGAAATCCATGGTGATATGCTCCCATTTCCATGTCGATATGGGTAGAGGCTGCAATAACCCTACAGGTTTCTGATGCTCTACCTTCACTTGCTAACATATGAGACATTTCGCCACAAAATATGCTACATCTCTCTTCATACTCGACCACCAGTACACCTTCTAGAGGTTCTGATACATCTTGTTACTCCACGGATGTAACGTGTACCTCGACGAATGAGTTTTCGCCAATATCAATCTCCTGAGTTCTAGATCCTCAGGAACACACAATCTACCTCTGAACCTCAGTAGTCCATCTGAATTAAACTCAAAATCAGTCATTGTGCCCCTCTGCATCTGACCACTCACATCCATGCAAAAGGGATCAGTCTGCTGAGCCACTCTGATCCTGTCTAACAGATTCGGCTCCAAGCAGAGACTAGTTATCACATAGCATGTATCTATGTCAGAAGGCACAACTCCCAAACTGAGGTTAGCAAACTGCTCTAGCAACTCATGTTCCCTCACCATCATATACGATACCATCCCTAGGCTCTTCCTACTTAAAGCATCTGTTACAACGTTAGCCTTACCCGAATGATAAAGTATCTCCCAATCGTAGTCCTTCAGAAGCTCTAGCCATCTTCTTTGTCTCATGTTCAATTCTTTCTGTGAGAACAGATACTTGAGGCTCTTGTGGTCGATAAATATCTGGAACTTCTCACCATACAAGTAGTGGCACCATACCTTCAACGCAAACACTACTGCTGCTAATTCCAAATCATGGGTCAGATAGTTCTTCTCCTGATCCTTCAGCTGTCTGGATCCATAAGCAACTACCCTCCCATCCTGCATCAATACATAGCCCAGTCCTTGATGTGAAGCATCGGTATATACTGCAAATCCTCCAGAGCTAGTAGGGATAGTGAGAATCGGAGAAGTGGTCAATCGACACTTCAACTCCTGAAAACTCTTCTCACAATCCTCGTTCCATACGAACGGTACACTCTTCCGAGTGAGATGTGTCAACAGAGCAGCTAATTTCAAAAATCCCTCAATGAATCTCTGATAATATCCAGCTAAACCCAGAAAACTCCTGATCTTGGTGATTGCCCTAGGCTGTTCCCACTGAACTACAGCCTCTATCTTAGATAGATCGACTGATACACCATCCCTCGATACAACATATCCTAAAAACGAGATATGTGATAACCAAAAGTCACATTTACTGAGCTTAGCATATAACTTCTACTCTCGTAGAGTCTGCAATATAATCCAGAGGTGCTCTTCATGCTCCTCCTTGGATCTCGAATACACCAATATGTCATCGATGAAGACGATTACAAACTGATCCAAATATGGCTTGAACACATTGTTCATCAAAGCCATGAAAGCTGCTGGAGCATTCGTCAGTCCGAATGGCATGATCAAGAACTCATTATGGCCATATCGGGTACGAAACGCTTTCTTGGGTACATCTCCACTCCTAACTCTCAGCTGATGATACCCAGACCTCAGATCAATCTTGGAAAAGACTTGTGCTCCTCGAAGCTGGTCCAACAAGTCGTCAATGCATGGAAGGGGGTACCTATTCTTGATGGTGGCCTTATTCAACAATCAGTAATCTATACACAATCGGAGGCTCCCATCCTTCTTTCTTACGAATAAAATGGGTGCTTCCCAATGTGAAACACTCGGTCTAACAAAACCCCTATCCAACAGCTCCTGCAACTATCTCTTGAGCTCCTCGAGCTCAACTAAGGCCATACGGTATGGTGGTCTCGAAATAGGCTCCGTTCCAAGCTCTAAGTCTATACAAAACACCATCTCTCTGTATGGTGGTAATCTTGGCAACTCATCTGGAAAAACATCTAGGTACTCACTGACCACAAGAATATCTAACAACTCCAGATGTGCCTTATCTGTATCTACCACGTACGCAATGAAACCTTGATATGTTGAAGGTTTTCTAAGTTAGTAAATCATATCATAATCATAACTACTCCTTTCATCTAAAATTTACAACATATCTACTAAGGTTAGGAAACATAACTGTTTTAGCATAACAATCTAAAACATCATGGTTTGCAGATAACCAATCCATTCCTAAGATTAAATCAGAGTCACTCATAATTAGCAATATTAGATTAGTTTTCATCTCCTTATTCCCTACTCTCAGCTTGCAATCATTAAATACATACTCTACAATCTGACTACTATTCATAGGCATACTAATCAACATCATCATACATAACGGTGTACGCTCTACATGTCTTGCTAATTTACATGCAAATGAAGGCGATACAAAAGAATGCGTGGCACCAGGATCAATTAAAACATATGCTTCAATATCATAAATCAGGATGTTACCTCGTATCACATCCGATGAAGCATCAATTGTGCACTGGTCCAAAGTATGTACACTCCCTCGATCGATCACTTGCTTCCTCTTCTCCTCTGTTGTCGCTCTTCTCCTCGAAGCAGAAGGATCAACTGGAGCTCTCTCTGGCTCCCTGCCTTTCAGTGGAGCAGTCTCAACCATCTCTGGGCAAGCTCTAGCAATATGCCCTGATTTCCCGTATTAGAAACACACTATAGGAGTCAGAGGACAAGGTCTACCTCCATGCTGTCTACAGCATCTACTACACTGATCGGTAGTAGGACTCTATCCTCCAATGACAATACCCTTCGTTGGAGCTACAACTGGATAAGTAGAAGGTCTGACGGGTCTTTCTCGTGCCTCCTCAATCCGTGGTCTCTGAACGAGGAGTCTCCTTTCTCCTCAATAACTGAAACCTCTATCTCTCGTCGGCCTCTTCCTCTGTATATCTCGGCTCCAACAAAACTTCCCGAACTCGAAAGCATTCCTCTCATAATCTTGCTGGAACAATTGCGCCATGCGCACTACTTCCTCATATGTGGCTATATCAAATGGGACCAATCTGGACTGCAGAACTGGTCTCAATCCATTGATGAACTTGTGGACCTTCCTGGCCTCACTATACATGGTATATAGGTCATATCTTCCCAGGGATAGGAATCTAGTCTCATACTCATCTACGAACATACTCCCCTGGTTTAGTCCCAAAAACTCAGCCTATAGTTTTCGCTGTGCGGTATCAGGAACAAACTGCTTCCTAAAGGCATCCTAAAATATCTCCCAACTAATATCTATATGTCGGGCTCTCAATATGGGTATGATGGACTTCCACTAATGCTCTGCAGCTCCCTTCAGTAGGAACGCAGCAAATGCGACCATCTTCGATGTCGTACACTCAAAGAATCCAAAAAGCTTCTCCATCTCACTAACCTACTCCTCAGCATCTACTGTACCATTGACCCCACTAAAAGATAGAGGTTGAAACTTTTAGAACTGTCGCAACCGATCCAGATCACATCCGTACCCTAATCCACTACTACCCGAAACTGATGGGGGTGTAGGAGTATCTGCAATTCTCGATGCATGAGCTGGCTGTATAGGTGTATCACGAGCAACTGCCTCTCCTGTCGCAGTTCCCGCCTCCTGTCCCTGCCTACCTGGCATCGTCTGTGCCAATATCTCTACTATCGTCTCTAGACTATGTTCTAATCTCGTAAAGTGCATCTCAGCACACTCTGGTGCCATAGTAGCACTTAGAGTCTCATGGGTAGGTAATGGCTCGACAGCAGCTCGTCTCTCAGGCCAATCTCCACAGCCTCGAGCCCTACCTCTCATCCTCTACCACTTCTAGTATTTGCCATAAAGGTAAAGTTCCTGTATTCACAATCATGAATTAGTCCATCTCCTATCTGGTATACACAGTTGTATCTAAACATAGCACAGTACTATGGGGATGTACTCTTTCCTATTTTCTAACACCGACTCACATCATACCAACCTCGGCTTTGATGCCATTCTGTCAAGACCCTTCCTTGACTTAACGAAAACAACTACAATTTTTTTGCATTTTAACTTACCTTTCCTTTCATCAATGGTTGGGCTGTGATTCAATGTTAGCTTCCTCGCCTACTTTATCATTCATTACTATATATACATGTCAATATATTATTTCTAACTGTAAACTTCTTTTATAATACATGTAAGATCATGTAAAATCTAATATAAATACATTCCCTATATATATCGTATACATCACTATACTGTTTCTATGTTTAGATACATAACCGTATAAAATATGTATACTTGTCGATCAATAGGAAATAGCAGCGGACAATAGGAATACTATCCCTCAAGCACACTCGCCCTATTGCTGATGCTCTGTAGAGAGATGTAAAAGAAAGGGGGATGAGCATACAACGCGCTCAGTAAGGAAATCAGGCAAGCAACTAGACATCTACACTACTTGCTTAAAATAATGCTATGCCTTGAAAACATCATTTCCTTAACTTATTTTAAAAGCATGTCTTTAATTATATATATACTTATACAGATTAAATCCCATGTACAGAAATCATGCTTTCGTTCTCAAATGTAGGCATGCAGTGCAAAATAATCATCTCTATAATATCACAATGCCTTTAGATAAATCATGCCATGTATATTTAAATCACAGTAAATATGGCATTTAAATCATTCACAACACAAAATCAGATTTTGACACATCCCTCAGGTCTATCCGTATCATAAATAAATCAGTCAAGTGATATATCATGTGAGACTCTGTAGTGAAATGCAATAATATCCTGGACTATGGCCATATCCTATAATGGTAATCCCAAGCTACACGAAATCCTAGTGTGCGGGGCATCACTGCTGCAATGGGAGGGGGGTCAGTCCATCACAATCGCCAGCTATCAACTCCTTAACCCCACAATACTACACGGTATAGTGTACTCCGTGCCACTCGCACGGTATAACGTACTCTGTGGACCCTACATCACAGTCGGGGTGCCTTCCATAGGTCTTAGCCCTTAAACCATGCAATATACATACCACGTCTCTAAATCCACATGCGAACATCTCACAGTGTGACACTCAGTCTACACGAGGAAATCAAGTACGATTTTTCAACATGTCTTATATATCACATAAAATACAGTGCGTGCCTTTGAGCGCGACTCACAGTCGACACTCCGCTCAAACACTGTTTCACATCACAAACTCAAACTCTAGTGCGAGTAAACCTCCAGCAACTAGGTCAATGCATAGTTCATGTTTCAAATCAAGTACGAGCAATAACTTCAGTACCATGCTATGCACAAAACTCATCAAATCAAGTACGAGCAATAGCTCAAGTACTATGTCATGTATAAATCATGAAGAATCGAGTACAAGAAGCTCTAGCACTCTGTCCTGTATCTCATGTGAAATTCGAGTATGAGCTAATCGCTCCAGCACACTCTCATGCATAAATCATATAAAACTGAGTACGAGTAATAACTCCAGCATTCTATCATGTATGTCATGGAAATCCAGTGCGAATCATACATCAGAACTAATACATGTGGAAGATATATGAAATCAAGTGCGAGTTGTGCTCTAGCACGATTTATTCTCACATAATTCGATAAATGGCTCTTTAAAAAGGGATGATTTTCAAAACATCAAAATTAGCACTATAAAGTGTGCTTAATTCACATCAACCTTAAAATCATTAGCCAATCTACCTACTCTGGTTCTAAACAATAGCAAAAATAGTCAAAATGGTGGTTTCCATGCCTTTTTATAACTTTTCACAAAAGTTAACTTTTTTCCTAACTAAGGGTAAAATTGTAATTTGCCACTATCGGGTGACTATAATTATTATTCACTTTCTCTGACCCTCAGAGTTTTTATGTTAATGTAAAAGCAGACGAAAATACATGCAGGTATCTCTAACTACTCACAAAAGTCCCTTGCAATCACTCGAGAAATTTTACTTTCTCAACACTGCTCGATCTAGCATTCCGATTCCCTCCTCCAATAATCTTTGGAGCTGCATATAACCTTTTATCTGATTAATTATCTTTTTCCTACTATATTTCACATTAAATACAGTCTATTTCCCTTAATGGGCTTTAATAAAGCTTAATGGGCCTAACTATGCCTTAAGCCCATTTTCATTTTACTATTCATTTTTGTTGGGGCTATTGGGCTTGTGGGGTCCACCAACTCTTATTGGGCTTAACTGAGACCCATTACATCACATTGGGCCTAAAAGAATTGGGCTTGGCCCATCGGACCTCTCGGTTTGGGCTTTCTTAATAGGCTTTCGGGCTGAAATATTTACTATACCTCGGGCCTATAATTGTCTAAAATTTGGCCTATCAATCGCTCCAACAATTCAGTCTAAGGGACCCAAGAAATTCGATCTACCTTTAGTATACCTTAATGGGCTTTAAAATCTTCATTTCGGCTCATTACATTTTTATCCATTAAATTAAATCTGGAATCCTTCCGAATAAATTTTCCTTATTTTCGAGGATGATTATCTTATATTCTGACCAAAAATATTTTTTTCTAAATTTTTCTCCGTACTTAGGTTAATATTTAACCATGGTTAGTCAACTATGGTAAAAGTCCACTTTTCTTAACTATAGTTGACTTTTTTCTTAATCATTGACCAAGTTGACTTTTTCTCAAAAATTTGAAAGTGTCATATCTTATGTTTTACACTCTCGTCTTTACATTTTAACCGTTCCCGATAGGTAAATATGCCCGAAATACCTTAACTCGCTAAAAAGTCTATTTTACCCTTTTTAGCTTTTACTCTTGTTTTTTGTGTTCGGGATTAAATCAAACTGACTTTCCTTCATGAGTTCTCCATATTTTCTCATTTTAAGTTCTTCTCTTCAGTCAGAATGATTCAGATCCACTCGGTTTAACCTGTAGATCTTATAGCTCACGTTAGGCTTTTATGTAGCTTTTAAGTGTTAAAGCATTTCACTAACACTTAAATCTAGTAAATACTCTTCTTATGATTTAAATAACTTAATACATGTATGTACATATATAAATCATAAGGAACAAGCTACATAAGAATACGGGTCTGACACAGGTCTTTTCCAAGATAGATCTGGGTACCATCAGTTGAGGATACGGAGTGAAGATGTACCTAAGACAGGTTTTCACACCAGGTATGGACATTATGAGTTTATGGTTATGCCATTCGGGTTGACGAATGCTCCCGTAGCTTTTATGTCATTGATGAATGAGGTATTCCACCAGTATTTGGATCGATTTGTGATCGTGTTTATAGATGATATACTGGTGTACTCAAGTTCTAGAGAGGAGTATGAAACGCATCTAAGGATAGTGCTATAGACCCTCAGGGAGAAGAAGCTGTATGCTAAACTCAGTAACTGCGACTTTTAGCTGAAACATATCTCTTTTCTGGGTCATATAGTATCAAAAGATTGAGTGTCAGGGGATCCATTAAAGATTAAGGCAGTGACACAGTGGCAGAGACCCCAGACAGTGATAAAGATCAAAAGTTTCCTGGGTTTAGTTGGGTATTACCGAAGGTTTGTAGAGGGATTCTCGAGGTTAGCTACTCCTTTGACACGTCTCACGAGAAAGGACGTTGAATTCGTGTGGGACGATATGTGTGAGAAAAGCTTTGAGGAGTTGAAAAAGAGATTAATCACAGCTCCGATCCTTACTATTCTTACCAGCTTAAGAGGTTTCTCGGTGTAGGCGAATGCTTCACACCAAGGACTGGGCTGTGTATTGATGCAGGATGGGAAGGTAGTAGCCTATGGATCAAGACAACTGAAGGATCATGAGAGGAACTACCCGACCCATGTTTTGGAGTTGGCAGCTGTGGCTTTTACATTAAAGATATGGTGCCACTACCTTTATCGAGAGACATTTTAAGTGTTTACGGATCACAAAAGCCTTAAATACCTATTCTCACAGAAGAAGTTAAACTTGAGACAGATTAGATGGCTCGAGCTCTTAACGGATTATGATTGTGAGATCATATACCACCCGGGTAAAGCAAATGTGGTTACAGATGCATTGAGTAGGAAGCAACTCGAGATGGTATCATTTATGATGGTCAAGGAACACGAGCTGTTGGAACAGTTCACGAACCTCAGTTTAGATGTGACCCCACCGAGTGCTAATGGTGGTGTTATGGTAGCTAGCCTGTAGTTGGAACCGAATCTAGTAGATCGAATCCAACAGGCTCAGCGAGTTGATCAGCAGTGCAGTGATATTGTCGGCAGATACAGAGAGGTACAGAGACGGACTTTGAGTCAAGTTCAGATGGATTGTTGAGATTTAGAGGTAGGATATGTGTCCCCAATGATGCAGAGATCAGAAGGTTGATCTTGACAGAGGCTCACTCATCGAAGTATACGATACATCTAGGGAGTACTAAGATGTATCAAAACCTTCGAAAGGTTTATTGGTGGTCTGGGATGAAAAAGCACATTGCTGAACATGTCGATAAGTGACTCATTTGTCAGCAAGTGAAGGTAGAGCATCAAAAACCTGCAGGGTTATTGCAACCTCTACTGATACCGACTTAGAAGTGGGAGCATGTCACCATGGATTTTGTGATGGGATTACCACAGACCCGTAGAGGTCATGATGCCATATGGGTGATTGTGGATCGGTTGACGAAATCAACCCATTTTCTAGCTATAAGGGCTACCGATACTCAGAGCCAGTTAGCGAACTTGCATATGCATGAGATAGTGAGGCTACATGGAATTCCAGTGAGCGTTATTTCTGATAGGGATGCCCACTTCACTTCCCACTTCTGGGAACGTTTTCAGTAAGCAATGGGGACCCAATTGAGTTTTAGCACCGTGTTTCATCCTCAGACAGATGGTGTAAGACCCGATTCTTATCGTAAGATCAAAAGGGAAGGAATAGAAATTTTTGAGTGCATTTAAAAATGCAAAAGGATTGAAATGGTATTCCCGAACACGTGCAAGGGCAAAACGGTCAAAAGATCGAAAGTCGGTATAAATTCGATAAGAAAATTTAATTAAAAATAATAGCTTGAGAAATCTTGATCAATAACAAAGAAATAATTAAATTTCGGGTTAAATTGATCAAGACATGAATTTATTGGAATAAACCAGAATTTTCGTATTGAAAAATAATCCCGAAAATAATCGAAAAATATACCGAAAAGGTAAAATCGGACTGATAAATTCATTTACGGAATAAATGAATAAAATAGTAATTTTTTTAGATATTTTAGAATTTTAATATTATTTTAATAAATAAAATAATATTAAAAATAAATTATAAATAAATAAATAAGAAAAGGGAAATCTGAATTTTCGTGAAACAGAAGAGGAAAGAAACAGGCGAACAGCGAAGCAAGAAACCGAGGGAACGGTTTCCCTCCGATCCGACACCACCGGCGGTCAGGGACCTCAGGCGAGGGCCAGCGAAGGTTGCCCCACACCAGGCGAACCACCAGCGGCCAAGACGCGCCGTGGAGACTGTCGGAGCACGCCGAAAATGGAGGAGGAATCCGCGGGAGAAAAGCTTCAATTCGCTGGTAATGGCGCCGATTCGAGCCACACCGAGGCCCGATTTAGGAAGCTCATGCGATGGAGTGTCGATTGGTGCCGGAATCGCACCGGGAACTGGACAGATGGCGATGAAACGACCAAAAGGTGACTGAACTGGCCGAACCAAACTGAACCGGCCGAACCGAACCGGACCGAATCGACGGTCAGAACTGGGTTGAACTGGATCGGACCGGTTCAGCCAAAAAGAAAAGGAAAAAGGAAGAAAAAAGGAAAAAGAGAAAGAGAAAAAAATTGGAAAAAAATTCCAATGATGCAATCGAGTTTCGGGTAAGTTGGTAATCGATTGAATTGACTGATTTAATTTTTGAAATATTTAATTTGATAAATAATCGACTAAAGTTTACCAGGAAATATATTTAATTGTGTAGCTCGACGATTGGCATCAACCGAAAGCTCGAGACAACCTCGATTTGTATACTATCAGGGAATCACGGGTAAGTAACCCTTATTTACGATAATTTTACGTTGATATACGTGTTAGAATTTACCGCATAAATTACGGATTTAATTTTCGCATGAAATGAATTAAATTTTGGAAATTGGATAAATTGTCGTAAATATTAAATTGAGATATTCGAGAATCTAGAACGAGGCTAAATAAATACTGATGGGCCCAATGAGCCCAATAGGCCTCGATAATGTGAATAGTAAGTAGAAAAACGGGCTTAAGGTCGATTAAAGCCCATTATAGTACAATCGGGCCCAATATGGGTAAACGGGCCCAATTATTTAAATTAAGCCCAAAAAATTATGAAATACAATTAAATTGTATTGTATTTGACCTGGTGAATGTGTATCCGCAGTTTCGGAGATTGGATTCAGAGCAAATCGGACTGCGTGATGAGTCATCAGTGGAAAGGTCAGACTGTACAGAAAATGAGGTAAGGGAATTGTGTGAGTAGCTAGAGGTAGCTAGACATATTTTAATAGTTTTTGTATACACTAATTTTGTATGTATACACTGTTATTGTATAATGATCCTAAAAGTGGTTTAAATGATTTTAAGGATTGAAATAGGTGAAAAGACTATTTTACCCCTATTGAGGGAAGTTCACCTAAGGATGGTGAAAGCATGACATGCATGATTTAAGGAAATTTATGGTTTAAGGATTTTATTGGTTTTAATCAAAGCAAATCGATAGATTGGCCAGTAACTGCATAAATTTCACAAGATAACACTACGTAAGTGTTATTTATATTTAAATGAAAATCCTTTGGAAAATGGGCCAACTATCAAGTTTATATGGAAACAGATAGTGCTGGTGCATAGCTCGCACTATATCTGCATTTGTGAGTGTGCATAAATGTGCTCGAGTGGTTGCTCGCACCGATTTGTATGACATCATATGCATGAAATGTGCTAGAGCATGATGCTCGCACTGATTTTTATTATTGTGAAATGAGAGCTGCTGGAGCCTAGCTCGCACTCTGTTTGGACATATTTTGATTTGTTTTGACGTGGTATGCATAAAACAGTGCTGGAGCGATTGCTCGCACTAGTTTTAATGATTTGACATGCATGAGAGATGCTGGAGCTTAGCTCGCATCCTGTTTTGATTTGATATTACATAAAGCCGTGCTGGAGTGTAACTTGCACGAGATTGGATTTAATTGTGCATAAAGCTGTGCTGGAGTGTAACTCGCACGAGATTTGATTTACTTGAGCATTCATTTGTGCTGGAGCGTTGCTCGTACAAAGTTTTATATGGTTTTATAACTCATTTTAAAGCCGTACTGGAGTTTTTCTCGTACGAGGTTTTCACTGAGTTGTTATACATATCCGTACTAGAGCATTGCTCGTACGTGGAATTTACTTAAATTTATAATCAGTTTAAGTCATACTGGAGCGCTGCTCGTACGCAGATTTCATTGATTTCTATGAAATCGTGCTAGAGCTTCGCTCGCACGAGATTTTCTGATATCATATATATGCATGGAGCGGTGCTTGAGCTTCGCTCACATAGGGATTTATATAACATGCATATAGCCGTGTTGGAGCCTCCTGTAGACCGTGTGACATAGTGAGAAGATATGCTCACACGTGCATTCTGAGACAGAGATGATTTGGGTGGATAAGAGCTATTACAGGCACCCCTGACGGAGCTTGGGTTCACGGAGTACATTGTACCGTGTATGTCATGTGGAGTACGCTGTACCGTGGGGATTGTTGGAGTGGAGTGGCATTAGCCACGAGGCAGCAAGCCTTGCCCTCACAATCCTGGTGTTATGCTGTTGTGGCGGGTAGGATGACCCACCTCTCGTTTCAGGTGTGATACCCCGCACACTAGGTACCGTGTTGCCAGGGATCACTAGGATATGGCCATAGTCCTCGATGTTACTGATATAATCACTTGCTTATCTCACATGATATAATTATTGGTCGATAGACCAGGGTAGACCCGAGGGAGGGGTCAGGCCCCCGATTTTATGATTTTATGATATGTGACCCTGAAAGAAGGGTGGTTTTTATAACCGAGTTTTATAATGAATTTTAATGAATTATTTTATGAGATTATTAACCCAGAAGGATTAGTTTATACTGTAGTTTTAATGAATTGATTTAAATGCAAAAGCATGATGATGTTTTCCATGCTTTCTTTTCAAATTTATGATTTGTCATACATGACATGAAAGAATGCATGATCTTGTTTTACTTCATGCTAATTATGATTTAAGGATGTCACATAAAATGCTATTGATGCATGAATTACATGCTTTCTAGATGCACAAATAGATTTGATAAACTATGTCATGGATATATGTATGATTTTGTGCGTGAAATTTTAAATGAAAAGAAATGGATTTAAGGGTATGGCATTATGAGCATGTAGATAGTGGAACTATCTACTTACTTGCATATTTGCCTTACTGAGCGTGTGGTTTGCTCACCCCCTTATTTTCCCATCTTTTCAAAGCACTCGCAATAGATAGTGAGCGGTTGAGGACTTGTATGCTTGGTATCTGTTGCTTCCCACCGAGACACAGGTATACACATTTGTATGGTTTTGTATCTAAATATGTAATGCACAGTACTGTAAATAGATATGATGTCGGGGATGTAGGATTATAAATACCATTGTGTATGTATTAAGTTAAAGTCAAACGATACTAAACTCTGATATATGAATGTGAATATGGAAATGGAATTGGTAATAGTGTGAGGTGACTAACACCAAATCATAGCCCAACTGTTTGTAGGATGGTCACGATGAGAGAAAGGTAAAAATTAAATAATATATGAAAAAGTGAAAAATTTACTCTGATTTTTAAGTAATTTGGGTCGTGACAGATGGTCAGTCAGAGAGGACTATACAGACCTTGGAGGATATGTTGAGAGCATGTACATTAGATTTTGAAGTCTCTTGGGATGACCATTTGCCACTCGCAGAGTTCGCCTATAATAACAGTTTTCATACGAGTATCGGGATGGCACCATATGAGGCATTGTATGGGCGTAGATGTCGTTCCCCTATTGGATAGGAAGAGGTTGCTGACAAACATATTTTTGCTTCAGACTTGGTTAGACTAGCCTTTGAGGATGTCCAGTTGATTTGTGAGAGGTTACGGACAGCTCAGAGCAGGCAAAAGAGTTATGCTGACAAGAGATGGAGACCACTAGAGTTTGATGTGGGTGAGTCAGTGCTTTTGAAAGTTTCTCCTTTGAAGGGAATTATGAGATTTGGTAATAAGGGCAAGCTGAGCCCTAGATACATTGGACCCTTCAAAATTTTGGAGAGAGTGGGAGACAAGGCTTATAGGTTGGCATTGCCACCGGAATTGGCAAGTGTGCATAACATTTTCCACGTATCCATGTTAAGGAAGTATCACTCGGACCCGGCGCATGTGATAAGATATGAGCCATTGGAGCTCAATGAGGGTATGACATACGTTTAGAAGCCAGTTCGGGTATTGGACAGAAAAGAGAAAGTGTTGAGGACAAAGACAATTCCCTTGGTGAAGGTTCTTTGGCAACATCACACTATGGAAGAAGCCACATGGGAATTAGATAGTTTGATGCGGGAGAAGTATCCTGAGTTATTCACGTATTGAATTGGTTCTAATTTGGAGGACCAAATTTTCTAAGTAGGGGAGAATGTGAGACCCCGTATAAGTTTAACCTTGTATATCTATGTAAATGAATTGATAAGTATGGTGATATACTAGTAATGTGAAGTATATGTAATGTAAGTCCATAAGTTTAATGTACACACATGTAATAAGAGTTGTGATTGTACGTATAAGTTACATTATATAGGGACATGAAGAAATGGACTTAAACATGTGGAGAATGTGAGTAGAATGGATTATGAGTAGTGTGGTAAAAATGGAAGGAAGATTTGCATAAGTTGTGCACTTCCATTTGGTTTATATCATGTACCTTTGGATATACAAAGATTCTACACAAGTTTTAAAGTGTATGAAGTGTGAATGGATGCCATTTTCAAGTCTTAAAGGTAAATGGAGGAGGAAATGACTATGGTAGCAAATTAAGGATGTTTTGGTGTAAGTTTTTACAGGAAACTGCTATAAAATCTGAAAATATGAAGGCCAAATCGATCTCATAGGATGAGAGATCAATATGAAAAGCCAAAATGCTCTAATTTTGAGCTATGGAGCAGGACAAATCGATCCCCAAGGGTGCCAGATCGATCTCCTAACACATTCTGTAAAATGTAGATCGATCCTTAATGGAACAGATCGATCTCCTTAGCTCTCGGGTTGGAAGCAGATCGATCTCCTTAACCTTTTGTTTGAAACAGATCGATCTTCCCTACTCGACAGATCGATCTCCTAGCTCAAATTGTTGTGAAAAAAAGGGATTTTAAGAGGACCATATCGATCTCTACCCAATGCAGATCGATCTCATCAAGCAAATTCTATAAATATGGTGCAATTGGATTTACAATTTTTTGAGACAAAACCAATCTTTTCCATTTCCAACCAAAAACCTAGCTTCTCACTCCTAAATCCACATATTTTCAATAAGATTTGATGGAAAGCTATTAGAGGCAAAGGTGTTCACATCAAAGAGAATAACAATATAGTTTAGAGGCATTTCCTCACTTGTTGGATTGGAGGACAAATGGTGCATTTCCATTAGAGAAAAGAGGAAATCAAGCTAGGTGAGTTTCTAATGAAACAACTCAAGTACATTGTTTGGATATTAATTTTAGAGTTGTTTAATGTACATATGAATGATAGGAACAACCTAGAAAGTAAAGAATCCATCATAACCTAGAAATGGTCTAGTATGAGAAAGTGAAATGTGTAGGTATTAATAATGAATGAGTTATCTTAAGATGATGATTATGTTGTGGGTATGATTTAGAGGTGTTGATTTTGGGATAAATTGTGAGATTTACCACAAAAGGTAAAATGTGTATTTAAAGCATTGGATAAATGCATAGTTGAATAAGAGTTAAAAGCGTTAACTCAAGTGTTTGATGGATGAATTGTAGCTCCCAAGGATACACCGGAGCAAGTCGAGATAAGAACGCAAGAAGCGTAAAGGAAGAGAGTCGCACCCCGAGTAAATCGTGGTAAGGGAATTGTGTGGACTCTTAGAGATATCTGTGCGCAATTTGGGCGCTTAAATGCTTTGCTAGAATGCATGAGATGTTAGGAAATGAAATTGGATGATTGAAGGGAAAAAGTTAGGTGTTTGAGAAATTTGCATGAAAACAAAAGCATAATGCTTTGAAAATAATGTTTTATTGCTTTTTAGCAAATGATTGGTAGGTTGGCTGACATTCGAAATGATTTGTAAAAGAAATGAGTTGTTTTGGTTTGTTAACCATACGTTGCAAAGATTTGAGCCACCTATATGGTTTTCGTGTGAATGAAAGCGTGCTAGAGTATGACTCGCACGAGATTTGACGTGTTTTATACACATGAGTGCTGGAGCTTAGCTCGCACTAGTTATCACAGGATTTTTATACTAGTTTTGGCATGGTGCTAGAGCATACTCGCATTAGATGCCCACCTTATTTGTGTCGTGCTTGGAACTTCGGGCAGACTGGCTGTCACACCGATTAAATAAGCTCACACGTGCATTTGTGATGTTTTGACATGTTAATAGCCGTGTTAGGAGCTTCAAGTAGACAAGAGGTCGTACTGATTAAATAGGCTCACACGTACGTTTTGAGATGTGGCATGATATGATGTGTTGATATGGGTCCACGGAGTATGTTGTACCGTGCATGTAGCATGGAGTACATTGTACCATGTTGAGATGTGATATGCCATCTTCGGACGAGATGTGCTATGGATCGACGAGCAAGATTTGACCCACCTCCCATGTGGAAGCAGATATTGGTGATATCCCGCACACTTGATCCGTGTAGCCGGTATCACAGGTTATGGCCATAGACCTAAAGGTTAGTTCCCTAATTGAATTGCCTATCTCATATGTCTATTGCTTTGAGAATAAATCCATGTTTGAAATGATTTGTGGGTCAAGACGGTCCAAGGGAGGGGCTGAGTCTTGACTAGTGATGAATTGTTTTGAGATATCGATTTGTTAATGGTTTTCAAGTGCACGGAAGCATGATGTTTAATGCCATGCTTTACTTATGAATTATGCATGATGATTAATGACATGCCTTACTTATAAAATATGCATGATGGTTAATGCCATGCTTTGAATGGGATTTTGTGCACTAAATTTTTAATAACATGAATTGCTTTACATACCATTAACACAATCATACACTCATGTTTTGAGATAAAATGATGAACTAAATGCTTTTGAACATGGCATCACGATTAAGTAGATAGTGCAGTATCTACCTGTTCGCATGATTTCTTACTGAGCGTGTGATTTGCTCACCCCCTTATTTTCCCCTTCTCTACAGAGCCTTGAGTATAGATTGTAGGCGATTGGAGGCTTATCCCTTTTGGTATCCGCTGCCCATCGCTAAAGGTATACACACTTGAATTATTTTGTATCTAAACTAGACATAGCACAGTAGCATTTTGTATGTAAACATTGGGGATGTAAAGCAATGTGAACACTCATAAACAGTAACTCTGATGTATTTATAAAAGTGTTTACTTCTAAAATTATATTGCAAAATTAAATTGTTATGGATGAATGAGGTAAACATTGACACACAGCCCAACTATTGAGAGTGTGGTTGTTCACAATCGAGGAAGGACGATTAACAAATGATGCATGAAAAATGAAAAAATTTGTACATAGTTTGGTAAGTTGAGGGTCGTGACACCTATTCTCACCATACCCACCAACTCAGGAGGTTATTCAGTGTATACGGACGCCTCAGGACAGGGACTGGACTGGACTGCGTGTTGATGCAGGATAGGAAGGTAGTAGCCTATGGATCCAGACAGCTTAAGGACCATTAAAGGAACTACCCGACCCAAGATTTAGAGTTGGCAACCATGGTATTTGCATTGCAAATATGGCGCCACTACTTTTATGGTGAGAAATTTTAGGTGTATAGAGATCATAAGAGCCTCAGATATCTGTTTTCCTAGAAAGAGTTGAATATAGGTCAAAGATGATGGATAGAGCTTCTAAAAGATTATGAGTGCAAGATATTGTACCATCCAGGGAAGGCTAATGTTGTTGTAGATGCCTTGAGTAGAAAGAGTCTCGAAATGATATCGCACATGATGGTTAGAGAATATGAGCTGCTCGACCAGTTTGCTCACCTCAGGTTGGATATAGACCCTCTTGATGTTAACAATAGTTGTGTGATAGCTAGCCTGTGAGTGGAACCAGATTTGATTGACCGGATACGACAGGCGTATCATGCCAGTCTACTATGTGAGGATCATGCGAGTCTCATTTAGAGGAGTGATGTGGCCAATTTCTTAGTGAGTGATGATGGCCTACTGAGGTTTAAGGGCAGGATTTGCATTCCTAATGACCCAAAGTTAAAGAGATTGATTTTAACAGAAGCTCATTCATCGAGATATACATTGCATCCGGGGAGTAACAAGATGTATCAGAATCTCAAAAAAGTGTATTGGTGGTCAGGGATGAAAAGAAATATCACAGAGTTTGTGGTAAGATGTCTGATATGTCAGCAAGTGATAGTAGAGCATCAGAAGCTTGCAGGGTTATTGTAGCCTCTACCTGTACAAACTTAGAAATGGGAGCATGTCACCATAGATTTCATCATGGGATTTTCGAGGACTAAGAGGAACCATGATGCTATCTGAGTAGTGGTTGACAGACTGATGAAATCTGCCCACTTTCTAGCTATGAAATCTACGGATGCGTTGAGTAGTTTGGTGTAGTTGTATGTACAGGAGGTAGTGAGGCTACATGGTGTGCCAGTGAGCATCGTATCAGATAGGGATTCCTGCTTCACTTCTCTCTTTTAGGAATAATTTCAGGAAACTATGGGAACCCGATTAAGTTTCAGTACTGTTTTCCATCCTTAGACCTATGGTCAATTAGAGAGAACCATCCAAACGTTAGAGGAAATGTTGAGAGCAAGTGTTATGGATTTTAAAGGCTCCTGGGATGATCACCTACCATTAGCCAAATTTGAATACAACAATAGTTACCACTCAAGTATCGGGATGGCACCATATGAGGCCTTGGATGGTAGAAGGTGTCATTCCCCAATTGGTTAGGAAGAAGTGGGTGAGAGGAAAATTTTTGCTACTGATTTGGTACAACAAGGCTCTGAGGTTGTCCAGCAGATATGTGAGAGATTAAGAATAGCTCAGAGCAAGCAGAAAAGCTACACTGATATAAGACGGAGGCCATTAGAGTTCATTGTGGGTGACTTAGTATTTTTGAAAGTCTCTCCCTCAAAAGCGATTATGAGGTTTGGTAAGAAGGGTAAGTTGAGCCCTCAGTATATTGGACCATTTGAGATACTAGAACATGTAGGAGATAAGGCCTACAGGCTAGTGTTGTGACCAGAGCTAGCAGGCACTCATAACGTCTTCCACGTATCGATGCTTCAGAAGTACCATCCAGATCCAACCCATGTGATTCGGTATGAGCCATTGGAGATCAAGGACGATTTTTCATTTGTAAAGAAACCAATTCGGATATTGGAAAGGAAGAAGAAGGTGCTACAAAACAAGATGATTCCGCTTATTAAGGTTCTTTGGCAGTATCATTCTTCAGAGGAAGCTACTTGGGCGATGGAGAAATCTATACGGGAGAAGTACCCTCGACTTTTTGAGGAGTAACTTGGTTCTAATTTGGAGGACCAAATTTCTTAAAGGAGGGCAAGAATGTAAGACCCGTATTTTCACATGTAATCCCTATGATTCCCTAAGAATACACTTGTTCACATATATGAATCATAAGAGTTGTAAGGTCCATAAACTTGATGTACACACTTGTTATGTAAATTCGCAATGTACACACAAGTTTCGTTATGTACGAATTATAAGACATTGACCTTTTTAAGTGATAAATATGGATTGAATGCAAATGTGGTAGTGGAGAAAATTGAAATGAAGTTTACTTTGAAAATCTAGGATGAAATGCAGCTAAGTATACTGCAGAGCAAGGGGAGATTGATCTCTCTTTTAAGCCAGATCGATCTCAGTAAGCTTCTACCAAGAAAAGATCGATCTCATCCTTAAGCAAACCGATCTCCTTATGTCTCGGCCAGAAGCAGATCAATCTCTTTCCCCTGGCAGATCGATCTCTAAAGCTCTCTGCCTGGTTAAGATTGATCTCATGCTCTTCGAAAGATCGATCTCTCAAGCTTAAAAACTGAATGTCGAGAGATAAAAAGCAGAAGAAGATCGATCCCTCACTTATGGAGATCTATCTCATCAAGCAATTTCTATATAAACAGGGCAGCTGAACTGCATTTCCAGGAGAAACAGCTTAAAACCTTTCCATTTTGAAACAAAGTGATCTAGTTTCCCTCACTAAAGTATTAACACCTTCCATTGAGATTGGAGAAAAGTTTATTTCAGTAAAGTTAATCATAGAGTGGAGAAGAACAACATAGTTGGGAAGGAGAGGTAGAATCGCTGAATCGAAGGAGTAAAGGAGTTTTTCCTCAACGTTGTGAAAAATGAGAAAAGTTGAGAATGGTAAGATTTCAATACAACAATCTCATGTATGTTGCTCTATACACTTGTATGAGTTAATTAGAATGTAGATTGATGGATGAAATGTGATAAACATGCTTAAACGAAACTATGACCTAAAATCGATTTAATGAAAGAACGATGAATTGGCATAGAGTTAAAGAAGATTTGAGCATGTAGAGATGTTAACGAGCATGTATAGATGATGCTAAGTTGACATTTTTAAGTCCATAAGTTAGATTAAATGAGAATTTGTAAATGGCATACTAAGTGTTTGATGAAATGCTATAGAGAAAGAAAATAATGAACTTGAGGCATTGTAAGCTTAATAATGATTCAATATGAATCAACGGACTCGAGGAGTCCTACGGATTATCGAGGAATGAATAGAATAGTCGAATGGACTTAAGTGGGAGTAAAGTTCGATACGACGGAATAAGGTCAAAATTTGTGTAAAATGGCCCAATGCATTGATTTAAATATCGTGCAAGTAAAAATGAAGTATATTAGAGTATAGTGATGTGAATGGCAATTCATTGTAGTTCCAGGAGATAAAGTTGGAGCTGAGAAGACTGGATCGCAAGCACTGAGGATCAAGGAAAATGATTCAAGCGTGATTCGAGGTAAATGACTTATGCGAGCTATTAGAGATAGCTATACGTATATTTTCTTACCTGCTGTGTGCGAATGAATGCGATACATATATAGATATTGATATATCTAGGTAGAAAACTATGTATGAGAATAAGCCCATAAGTATGAGTTGCATGACTTCTATGTTGTTGTTGTGAAAATAGGTTTTACAACGTTTTGAGAAAGGGTAATAATAGATTGGCTCCCGATTTAGTAAATTGCATGAAAAGCTTTTAAACGAGTGATTGAAAGGAAGATTTCCCTCTCACTTATACTCAGTGAATGGAGCTGTCTATTTCTTTTCTGTGTGAACTTGTGCTAGAGTCGAAGTGGCGACAGTAGATTTACCAGCCTTGCTCGCACAACCTTTAGGATTTTTTAGAAAAGTAAAAAGGGTGTTTGATGCCTCGGTGATGTTGTGTGTTCCACTCGAGAGCTCGCACTAGATTTTGGCAATGATGCTGGAGCCATAGAGTATTGCTTAGTGATCTTACTTTGATTATGCTCGCATGTGACCCCTCGATTTAGAGTGATGGGACAACCATGATTGATGCCTCAGATGATGCTGTGTGTTCCACTCGAAAGCTCCCACCCATGCTTGATGCCTCGGGTATGTTGTGTGTTCATACGCTGAGTTGCTCGCACATGGTCTCTTGAGCTTCTGTGTGATAACCAAAACTGTGCTCGATGCCTCGGATGATGTTGTGTGTTCCACTCGAGAGCTCGCATCAGAGTTTATGAGATTGTTATGTAATGAGAAAACCATGCTAGAGCCGTCATGTATTGCTATGTGTCTCGTACAGACCTGCTTGTATGAGATTTTGAGACAACGAAAATGAGCGATAAGGATCCACGAGAGCACGGTGTACCGTGAGCATTAGCCATGGGGTACGATATGCCGTGATTTGAGCAAGAGCTGAAGGAATGGTTGATCCGCCTCCCCAAGCGTAGGTTCCCTCACACTTGATCAGAGTTGCTTGGAATCCGACTATGGCCATAAGTCTTACATTTATCTGAGTGGTATGACATTGTCACTACTGTGTGTGGTGATAGATGTTTCCCTTGTTGTGTGTCTGGGGATATGATAACCCATAATTATGTCTCATATATATTGATTTGCTATGTGCAAAGTGATTTCTAAATGTGTACTCAATGATTTTAAAAGATGAGTTGTGTGAAAAGAGTATGTTGTGTGAATATGCATATACCCATCTTGCAAATTAGTGGTTTCGCATTGATGGAAGTTGTTTTAAAGAAATGCATATGTTTTACAAGGAAAATGAATGTATGTGTATTTTAAGCGTGTAGATCGTGTAGTTATCTACATGCTTTCATATTTTCCTTACTGAGCATGTTAGCTCACCCCCTTATTTCCTCCTCCACAGATACTACGCAGTAGTGAGTTACTGCAGTTGCCCTGCTACGGTGTTCTCCAGTTCTCCAGCAGTAGAGAGAGGCATACACTTATGAGAGAAAATTTTGTATCCTGTAAATTAATGCACAGTATAGTTATCTGTAGTACAAAAGGGATTTATGTAATAGAAATTGATTTAAATGCTTCCGCATGTATATATAAAAAATCCAATTTCTATTCTACTTCTTTTTAAATGAATTGATTAAATCATAAATGAATTAGAAATGGATTGGATGTTGACTCACAGCCCAACTATTAGTGGTAAGGTAAAGGCCACGGGCAAAGAGAGAGGGTCATGACAAGTTCAAACAAAGAGGAGATCGATCTCTCACCCTAGGAGATCGATCTCCTGAGGCCAATTCTATAAAAACTCGACAGTTGAGTTCTCTTTCCACGAAACAACTGAAAATCCTGCATTGTAACAAAGTAAACCTAGCTTTCTCTCTCTAATTATCATCACGTTCCAGTTAGATTTAAGAGGGATTTATTTCAACAAAGTTGTTCCTTGTGATGAGAAGAATAATATAGTTAAGAACTAGAAGCTGAAATTCTGGATTGAAGGAGCAAAGGTGTGAGACCCCGTATATGTATAAGGGTATATATGTACATAGAAATGTAAATAGAGTTGTACTATGAATTCATGAGTGAAGTATATGTGATGTAAGTCCATAAGTAATGTACACACTTGTAATGAGAGTGGTAATTGTACATACAAGTTACATTAAGTATGAATGTGAAGAAATGGACTTAAACATGTGGAGAATGTGTGTAGAATGGATTATGAGTAGTTTGGTAAAATGGAAGTAGAATTGCATAAGATGTACACTTCCATTTTTGTTTATATTAAGTACCATTGGTCATACAAAGATTCTACACAAGTTTTAATGTGTATGAAGTGAGGATGGATACCATTTTCAAGTCTTAAAGATGAATGGATGAGAAAAGGATCATGGTAGCAAATTAAGGATGTTTGGTAGGTGTGGCTGTAGAAGAACTGTAGAAAATCTGGAAATTGTGAAGGGCAGATCGATCTCATGGGATGAGAGATCGATCTGGAAGAGCCAGAATGCTCTTATTTGGGCAAAGGAATAGGGCAGATCGATCTCCAATGGAGCCAGATCGATCTCCTAAGCATTCTGTAGTGAAAAGATTGATCCCCAAGCACCCAGATCGATCTCCTTAGCTCTCTGTTTGGGAGCAGATCGATCTCATGCTTCGACAGATCGATCTCATGCTTAAAATGCCGTGAAAAAGAGGGATTTAAGGGGACCAGATCGATCTCCTCTTGGACCAGATCGATCTCCTCAAGCTATTTCTATATAACGAGTGTTGAAAATCAAAAAATTTTGAGAAAAACACTAACCTTCCACTTTTAACCCAGAAAACCTAACTTTCTCTCTCTAAAATCATCCACTTTCAGTGAGGTTTGAAGAGAGACCATTAGAGGCAAAGTTGTTCCTATCAAAGAGAAGAACAACATAGTTGGAAAGCATTTTCCCATTGTTGGTATTGAAGGAGTTAAGGGCATTGCCATTTGGAGCAAGAAGAGAAATCAAATTGGGTAAGATTCTAACACTCCAACTATGGTACATTGTTTATATAATTGATTTTAGAGTTGTTTGGCATGAGTATGGATGGTTAGAAACTATCTAAAATGCATTGGAATGATTATGACCTAGAAATGGTCTAGAGTGAGAAAGTAGAATGTATGGAGATTAATGATGAATGAGATATGTAGAAGTTATTAATAGTGTTGTGGTATGATTTTAAGATGTGGTTAGTGGATAAATTGTGAGATTTACCTAAAAGAGGTAAAATGTGGAATAAGGCATTGGTAAAATGCATAAGTGAATAATATTGATTAGTGAGGTCAATTATGGGTTAAATACATTAACTCAATTGATTTAATGAATGAATCGCAGCTTCCGAGGATACGTCGAGGCGAGTTGAGCCAAGAGCGTGAGAAGCTAAAAGGAAATGAGTCACACCAAGTAAATCGAGGTAAGGGAATTGTGTGGACTCTTAGAGATATCTGTGCGCAATTTGGGCGCTTAAATGTTTTGCTAGAATGCATGAGATTAGGAAATGATGTTGGGTGATTGAAGGGTAAAAGTTGGGAGTTTGAGAAATGTGCATGAAAACAAAAGCATATTGCTTTGAAAATCATGTTTTATTGCTTTTTAGCAAATGATTGGTAGGTTGGCTGACATTGAAATGATTTGCAAAAGAAATGAGTGTGTTTTGGTTTTGTTAACCATACTTTGCAAAGTTTTGAGCCACCTACATGATTTCGTGAGTATGAAAGCGTGTCAGAGTATGACTCGCACGAGATTTGACGTGTTTTATACACATGAGTGCAAGAGGCACTAGTTTTCACATGGATTTCATAATTGTTTTGGCATTGTGCTTGGAGTTTGTCTCGCACTAGATGCCCACCTTGCATGTTACTGTGTTTGGAGCTTCGAGTAGATTGGGTGTCACATCGATTAAATAGCCTCACACATGCATTGTTTTGACATGATTAATTAGCCGTGTTAGGAGCTTCGGATAGACAAGAGGTCGTACCGATTAAATAGGCTCACACGTGCGTTTGAGATGTGGCGTGATATGATGTGTTGATTGGGTCTACGGAGTACGTTGTACCGTGCATGTAGCATGGGGTACATTGTACCGTGTTGAGTTGTGATGTGCCGTCTTCGGATGAGATCTGCTATGGACCGGCGGGTAGGATTTGACCCACCTCCCGTGTGGAAGCACATAGTGGTGATATCCCGCACACCTGATCCATGTAGTCGTTATCACAGGTTATGTACATAGGCCTTGAGGTTATTACCTATTGTTAAACTGCCTATCTCACATGTCTACTGCTATTTGAGAATAAATCCATGTTTGAAAATGATTTGTGGGTCAGGAAAGTCCGAGGGATGGGCCGAGACCTGACCAGTGATGAATTGATTTGTTAATGGTTTTTAAAGTGCACGAATGCATGATGGGTAATGCCATGCTTTTATTGTGAATTATGCATGATGATTTATACCATGCTTTGAGTTGAAATGTGCACTTGATTTTAATAGCATGAATGCTTTACATACCATTAACACAATTATACACTCATGTTTTGAGATAAATAATGAATAAAATGCTTTTGAGCATGGCATCACGATCACGTAGATAGTGCAGTATCTACCTGTTCGCATGATTGTCTTACTGAGCGTGTGGTTTGCTCACCCCCTTATTTTCCCCCTCTCTACAGAGATTTAGTATAGATTGAGCGTGACTGGAGGCGTTTCCCTTTTGGTAATCTGCTGCATCCCATCGCTAAAGGTATACACACTTGGATTATTTTGTATCTAAACTAGACATAGCACAGTAGCATTTTGTATGTAACTACTGGGGATGTAAAACAATGTAAACACATGTAACAACTCTGATATATATACATTTATACAAGTGTTTACTCATAAATAATGTTTCAAATTGAATTCGTATGGTGGAGTGAGTTAGACGTCGACACACAGCCCAACTGTTATGAGTGTGGTTGTTCACGATCGAGGAAAGATGATTAAAGATTGATGCATAAAAATGCAAAAAATTTGTACGTATTTTGGTAAGTTGAGGGTCGTGACAGGAAGTTGGTATCAGAGCTCGAGTTGGTTTGACGTGTGTCGTGTCTAAAATACTTAATAAGTTGGAAAATTACATCCCCAAGTTACTGTGCTTGTTTAGACACAAATTGTGTGTGTCGATGGGTTGACTAAGTAATTGGTTGTGAATGTAGGGAATTGAGTAAGTATGCCTAATACCAGTCAACGTAGAGGGATGAGAGCACAGGCTCGAGGCCGTAGAGGTAGGCCTGGGGGTCGTGTTGAGCCGAAAACACACGAGGCTCAGGAGGATGTTGAGGTGGAGGCCGATGTTGAGCACGCTGCACAGGGTCCAGAGGAGAGGCCCGAGAGTACTGAGGCTAGCTTCGCGAGGATTGAGCGGAGCATTGAGATAATTGTGGAGTTGATCACCCAATCTTTATCTGGAGTTGGCGGTAGACAGAGTCCCGCTACACAGGGTGATGTCGAGCAGGCGGCAGCTCCTGAAGCACGAGCAAGGGAAGCCCAGAGGCCACAGACGACAGATACCCCACCCACACAGGATGTGCCTACGCCGGTTGCTACACCAGGCAGTAGAGGTTGGGGATATGGATGTGATTTGGATAGACTGCGATAGTTCCAGAAGTTTGGACCGCCGTCTTTTAGTGGAATAAAGGACCCAGTAGCGGCTGAGGATTGGATCAATGAAATCGAGAAATTATATGGGTTCTTTGAGTGCACTACTACCGAGATGGTAGCATTTGCTGCTTTTATGCTGAAGGGATCAGCAGAACATTGGTGGAAGTCCACCAGGCCTATTTTGAGAGCCCGACATACTGAGATCAGCTGGGATGTGTTTCTAGAGGCCTTCCGGAGACAGTATGTCTCGGATACGGCACAGCGGAAGCTAAAGATGGCATTTTTGGGACTGACCCAAGGGAGCAGGACTGTGGATGAGTATGAGACTGCTTTTATATCCCTGGGCAGATATGATCCTAACACGATGGGTAATGAGGTCGAGAAAATCTAGAAATTTGTGGATGGATTGAGACCGACCATCAGGTCTAGATTAGTTCCTCTGGATATACCGACCTATGAGGAGACAGTGCGCAGGGCGCAACTATGTGAACAAGATGTTGATAGGATTGCCTCAGAGTTTGGAAAGGTTGGTAAGATGAGGGATAGAGATAAGAAAAGACCAGTGATGGATAGAGGCTTCAGTTATAAAGGAAGCAAGAGATTCTTTGGAAAGAGGCCAAGAATTGATGAGATCCGGGAGAGGACAGTTGATACTCCCATGTATCCGGCCATTGCTCCAGCTAAGGGAATCATGATTGGAGGACCACGGCTTACTACGGAACAGTGTGGCAAGTGTGGTAGGTACCATGGTACTCGACCATGCTATGGATCTCCTGTAGTATGCTTCAGATGTGGGAAGCTAGGGCACATAATCAGAGATTGCCCAGAGATGATAGAAAGAGCCCCACAGAAGGGCAAGGAGCCAGAGAGAGCTCCAGTTGGTACAGTTGCTCCGAGAAGGAGGGCTACATCTGAGGAAAAGGGGAAGCAAGCAGTGGGTGTAAGCAGAGGACGAGTGCACGCACTGGATCAGGATACTACAGATCAGTCATCGGATGTGGTAAAAGGTACCATCCAAATCTTTGATTTAGAAGCTTATGTACTGTTTGATCCTGGTGCCACGCATTGCTTTATTTCGCCATCCTTTGCATGTAAATTGTTGAAGCATGTAAAACCCACGCTGCTTGATAAGATGTTGTTGATATCTACCCCTATGAATGATAGTCAGTTGACTGAGCATATATATAGGGATTGTAAAATGAAGATAGGAGGTAAAGAGATGGCAGCCAATTTAATTTTATTAAATATGAGTGATTTTGATGTGATCCTAGGAATGGATTAGTTGGCTGCCAATCATTTTATTATGGATTGTCATGCAAAAACTTTGATTTTTCCAAAGATAGACAATCTTGTAGTTAATTTTGTGAAATGAAATTAAAGAACATGATTATTATAAGTGTGATGAGTACAATCTTGATACATGATGTATGAAAGATAAATTTGATTTCATTTATGTATGTGATGTGATGATTTATGATACTAATGGTGGAAAGAATAATGTGAAGGATTCATCGCTTTTGTGATTGAGACGGATAAGGCACGTCCGAAATTGGAAGACATACCAGTGGTTAGGGAATTTCCAGATGTCTTTCCGGATGAGTTACCAGGGTTACCTCCAGATAGGGAGATGGAGTTTGGTATAGACTTGGCACCTGGTATAGAGCCGATGTCCAAGTCACCATACAGAATGGCTCAAGTTGAGTTAGAGGAGTTAAGGAAACAGTTACAGGAGTTGCTGGAGAAGGGGTTTATCAGGCCGAGCGTCTCACCTTGGAGAGCACCAGTTCTGTTTGTAAGGAAGAAGGATGGAAGCCTCCGACTGTGTATAGATTACCAGTTGTTGAATAAGGCTACCATCAAGAATAAGTATCCCCTCCCACGCATCGATGATTTGTTGGATCAGCTTAAGGGAGCGCAGGTCTTTTCCAAGATAGATCCAAGATCAGGGTACCATCAGTTGAAGATACGAGATGGAGATGTACCCAAGACAGCTTTTTGCACCCGGTATGGACATTATGAGTTTATGGTTATGCCATTCAGGTTGACGAATGCTCCCGCAGCTTTTATATCGTTGATGAATGAGGTATTTCACCAGTATTTAGATCGGTTTGTGATCGTGTTTATTGATGATATACTGGTGTATTCAAGGTCTAGAGAGGAGCATGAGAGGCATCTAAGGATAGTGCTACAGACCCTTCGAGAGAAGAAGTTGTACGCTAAACTCAGTAAGTGTGACTTTTGGTTGGAACAGATATCTTTTCTGGGTCATATAGTATCAAAGGATGAAGTATCAGTGGATCCATCTAAGATTGAGGCCGTAGTTCAGTGGCAGAGACCCCAAACAGTGACAGAGATCAGGAGTTTTCTGGGTTTAGCTAGATATTATCGAAGGTTTGTAGAGGGATTCTCGAGGTTAGCTACTCCTTTGACACGCCTCACAAGAAAGAATGTGGAGTTTGTGTGGGACGATAAGTGTGAAGAAAGTTTTGAGGAGCTAAAAAGGAGATTAACCACAACTCCGATCCTCACCATTCCTACCAGCTCAGGAGGTTTCTCGGTGTATACGGATACTTCACATCTGGGACTGGGCTGTGTATTGATGCAGGATGGGAAATTAGTAGCCTATGGATCAAGGCAGTTAAAGGATCATGAGAGGAACTATCTGACCCATGACTTTGAGTTGGCAGCGGTAGTATTTGCGCTGAAGATATGGCGCCACTGCCTCTATGGTGAGAGATTTCAGATTTATACAGACCATAAGAGCCTTAAGTACCTATTCTCACAAAAGGAGTTGAACATGAGACAGAGGAGATGACTCGAGCTGTTAAAGGATTATGATTGTGAAATCCTATACCACCCGGGTAAAGCAAATGTGGTTGCTGATGCTTTGAGTAGGAAGTATCTCGGGATGGTATCATTTATGATGGTCAGGGAACACGAGCTGTTGGAACAGTTCACGAACCTCAGTTTGGATATGACCTCGCCTGACGCTGATAGTGGATTTATGATAGCTAGCCTGCAGTTGGAACCGGATCTGGTAGATCGAATCCGACAGGCTCAGCGAGTTGATCAGCAGTGTAGTGATATTGTCGGGCAGATACAGAGGGGTATAGAGACGGACTTTGGGTTGAGTTCGGATGGATTGTTGAGGTTCAGAGGTAGGATATGTGTTCCTGATGACGTAGAGATCAGAAGGTTGATCCTGATAGAGGCTCACTCATCGAAGTATACGATATATCCAGGGGGTACTAAGATGTATCAAAACCTTCGAAAAGTTTATTGGTGGTCTGGAATGAAAAAGCACATTGCTGAATATGTTACTAAGTGTCTCGTTTGTCAGCAGGTGAAGGTAGAGCATCAGAAGCCTGCAGGGTTATTACAGCCTCTACCGATACCCACATGAAAGTGGGAGCATGTCACCATGGATTTTGTGATGGGATTTCCGAGGACCCGAAGAGGTCAGGATGCCATATGGGTGATTGTGGATCAGTTGACGAAATCAGCATATTTTCTAGCTATGAGTGCTACCGATACTCTGAGCCAGTTAGCGAACCTATATGTGCGCGAGATAGTGAGGCTACATGGAATTCCAGTGAGCATTGTTTCGGATAGGGATGCCTGCTTCACTTCTCACTTCTGGGAACGTTTTCAGGAAGCGATGGGGACCCAGTTGAGTTTTAGCACAGCATTTCATCCTCAGACAGATGGTCAGTCAGACAGGTCTATACAGACCCTGGAGGATATGTTGAGAGCGTGTGCATTGGATTTTGGAGGCTCCTGGGATGACCATTTGCCACTCGCAGAGTTCGCGTATAATAACAGTTTTCATGCGAGTATCGGGATGGCACCGTATGAGGCATTGTATGGGCGTAGATGCCGTTCCCCTATTGGATGGGAAGAGGTTGGTGACAAACAGATTTTTGCTCCTGACTTGGTTAGACAAGCCTCTGAGGACGTCCAATTGATATGTGAGAGGTTACGGACAGCTCAGAGCACACAAAAGAATTATGCTGACAGGAGACGGAGACCACTAGAGTTTGAGGTGGGTGAGTCAGTGTTTTTGAAAGTTTCCCCTTCGAAGGGTATTATGAGGTTTGGGAAGAAGGGAAAGTTGAGCCCTCGATATATAGGGCCATTTGAGATACTTGATAAGGTGGGAGATAAGGCTTATAGATTGGCATTGCCACCAGAGTTGGCAAGTGTGCATAACGTCTTCCACGTATCCATGTTGAGGAAGTATCACCCGGACCCGGCACATGTGATAAGATATGAGCCCTTGGAGCTCAATGAAGGTATGACCTATGATGAAAAGCCAGTTCGGGTATTGGACAGAAAAGAGAAAGTGCTGAGGACAAAGACAATTCCCTTGGTGAAAATACTTTGGCAACATCACATTGTGGAAGAAGCCACATGGGAATTGGAGAGTTTGATGTGGGAGAGGTATCCCGAGTTGTTCACAGAATAATTGGTTCTAATTTGGAGACCAAATTTTATAAGTGGGGGAGAATGTGAGACCCCGTATATGTATAAGGGTATATATGTACATAGAAATGTAAATAGAGTTGTACTATGAATTCATGAGTGAAGTATATGTGATGTAAGTCCATAAGTAATGTACACACTTGTAATGAGAGTGGTAATTGTACATACAAGTTACATTAAGTATGAATGTGAAGAAATGGACTTAAACATGTGGGGAATGTGTGTAGAATGGATTATGAGTAGTTTGGTAAAATGGAAGTAGAATTGCATAAGATGTGCACTTCCATTTTTGTTTATATTAAGTACCATTGGTCATACAAAGATTCTACACAAGTTTTAATGTGTATGAAGTGAGGATGGATGCCATTTTCAAGTCTCAAAGATGAATGGATTAGAAAAGGATCATGGTAGCAAATTAAGGATGTTTGGTAGGTGTTGCTGCAGAAGAACTACAGAAAATCTGGAAATTGTGAAGGGCAGATCGATCTCATGGGATGAGAGATCGATCTGAAAGAGCTAGAATGCTCTTATTTGGGCAAAGGAATAGAGCAGATCGATCTCCAATGGAGCCAGATCGATCTCCTAAGCATTCTGTAGTGAAAAGATCGATCCCCAAGCACCCAGATCGATCTCCTTAGCTCTCTGTTTGGGAGCAGAGCGATCTCATGCTTCGACAGATCGATCTCATGCTTAAAATGCCGTGAAAAAGAGGGATTTAAGGGGACCAGATCGATCTCCTCTTAGACCAGATCGATCTCCTCAAGCTATTTCTATATAAGGAGTGCTGAAAATCAGAAAATTTCGGGAAAAACACTAACCTTCCACTTTCAACCCAAAAAACCTAACTTTCTCTCACTAAAATTAGCCATTTTCAGTGAGGTTTGAAGAGAGACCATTAGAGACAAAGTTGTTCCTATCAAAGAGAAGAACAACATAGTTGGAAAGCATTTTCCCATTGTTGGTATTGAAGGAGTTAAGGGCATTGCCATTTGGAGCAAGAAGAGAAATCAAATTGGGTAAGATTCTAACACTCCAACTATGGTACATTGTTTATATAATTGATTTTAGAGTTGTTTGGCATGACTATGGATGGTTAGAAACTATCTAAAAGGCATTGGAATGATTATGACCTAGAAATGGTCTAGAGTGAGAAAGTGGAATGTATGGAGATTAATGATGAATGAGATATGTAGAAGTTATTAATAGTGTTGTGGTATGATTTTAAGATATGGTTAGTGGATAAATTATGAGATTTACCTAAAAGAGGTAAAATGTGGAATAAGGCATTGGTAAAATACATAAGTGATAATATTGACTAGTGAGGTCAATTATGGGTTAAATACATTAACTCAATAGATTTAATGAATGAATCGCAGCTTCCGAGGATACGCCGAGGCGAGTTGAGCTAAGAGCGTGAGAAGCTAAAAGGAAAGGAGTCACACCAAGTAAATCGAGGTAAGGGAATTGTGTGGACTCTTAGAGATATCTGTGCGCAATTTGGGCACTTAAATGTTTTGCTAGAATGCATGAGATTAGGAAATGATGTTGGGTGATTGAAGGGTAAAAGTTAGGAGTCTGAGAAATGTGCATGAAAACAAAAGCATATTGCTTTGAAAATCATGTTTTATTGCTTTTTAGCAAATGATTGGTAGGTTGGCTGACATTAAAATGATTTGCAAAAGAAATGAGTGTGTTTTGGTTTTGTTAACCATACTTTGCAAAGTTTTGAGCCACCTACATGATTTCGTGAGTATGAAAGCGTGTCAGAGTATGACTCGCACGAGATTTGACGAGTTTTATACACATGAGTGTAAGAGGCACTAGTTTTCACATGGATTTCATAATTGTTTTGGCATTGTGCTTGGAGTTTGTCTCGCACTGGATGCCCACCTTGCATGTTGCCATGTTTGGAGCTTCGAGTAGACTGGGTGTCACATCGATTAAATAGGCTCACACGTGCATTGTTTTGACATGATTAATTAACCGTGTTAGGAGCTTCGGGTAGACAAGAGGTCGTACCGATTAAATAGGCTCACACGTGCGTTTGAGATGTGGCATGATATGATGTGTTGATTGGGTCCATGGAGTACGTTGTACCGTGCATGTAGCATGGGGTACATTGTACCGTGTTGAGTTGTGATGTGCCGTCTTCGGACGAGATCTGCTATGGACCGACGGGTAGGATTTGACCCACCTCCCGTGTGGAAGCAGATAGTGGTGATATCCCGCACACCTGATCCATGTAGCCGGTATCACAGGTTTTGTACATAGGCCTTAAGGTTATTACCTATTGTTGAACTGCCTATCTCACATGTCTACTGCTATTTGAGAATAAATCCATGTTTGAAAATGATTTGTGGGTCAGGAAAGTCCGAGGGATGGGCCGAGACCTGACCAGTGATGAATTGATTTGTTAATGGTTTTTAAAGTGCACGAATGCATGATGAGTAATGCCATGCTTTTATTGTGAATTATGCATGATGATTTATACCATGCTTTGAGTTGAAATGTGCACTTGATTTTAATAGCATGAATGCTTTACATACCATTAACACAATCATACACTCATGTTTTAGGATAAATAATGAATAAAATGCTTTTGAGCATGGCATCACGATCACGTAGATAGTGCAGTATCTACCTGTTCGCATGATTGCCTTACTGAGCGTGTGGTTTGCTCACCCCCCTTATTTTCCCCCTCTCTACAGAGATTTGAGTATAGATTGAGCGTGACTGGAGGCGTTTCCCTTTTGGCAATCCGCTGCATCCCATCGCTAAAGGTATACACACTTGGATTATATTGTATCTAAACTAGACATAGCACAGTAGCATTTTGTATGTAACTACTGGGGATGTAAAACAATGTAAACACATGTAACAACTCTGATATATATACATTTATATAAGTGTTTACTCATAAATAATGTTTCAAATTGAATTGGTATGGTGGAGTGAGTTAGACGTCGACACACAGCCCAGCTATTATGAGTGTGATTGTTCACGATCGAGGAAGGATGATTAAAGATTGATGCATGAAAATGCAAAAAATTTGTACGTATTTTGGTAAGTTGAGGGTCGTGACAAAAGGGGTTTTCCCTAAATTTGGCAAAAAGGGAAAAGGTCAAGCTAGGTAAGATTTCAATACACCAACTTCAAGTTTGTTAATCTAGACATTTTGATGAGTTGATTGGTGTATGTATTATTGGCTGAAACATCTTTGAGCATGCTTAATCCTTCATGACCTAAAATGGGCTTAGTGTGAGAAAGTGAGAGAAAATTAATTTGGCATGGAGTTAATGATGATTTAAGAATGAATTGATGTTATTTAGCATGTATACATGATTCTAAGATAGTTTTGTGAAATACATATGTTGAAATAGATGATGATTGAAAATAGGCATAAGAGGTGTGTGAGGAAATGCCATAGTGAAAAGAAAATGATAAACTTAAGGCATTGTGAGCTTAAGGTCGGCTTAATACGAATCAATAGACTTGATGAGTCTAATAGATTCTCGAGAAATGAATAATACAATCGAAGTAGACTTAAGAGAGTAAAGTCCAATAAGATGTTACGATGCCAAATTGACGTAAAAGTGGCCTAATGCATTGATTTGAATTTCATGCAAGTGAGAATAAAGTATATTAAAGTATACTGATGTGATTAGTAAATAATTGTAGCTCTTGGAGATATAATTAGAGTCGATTAAATCGGATCACGAGCAGTGGAAATAAAAGAAAAGTGATTCAAGCATGATTCGAGGTAAGGGATTTATGCGAGCTATTAGAGATAGCTATACGTATTTTGATAAATCCTTATATGAGAATAAGTAGTATCTGTAAAGTATATAGATATCAAAATATCTGTATGAAAACCAAATTTGAGGATATACTATAATTGATCAAAAAGCATAGATGCATAAATTGCATGCTTTCAGTATCTTTGTAGTGATAAGTTTTTTGAAAATGTAAAAGGATAGATTAGCTTCCGATTTAACTATTTTTCACAAAACGCATGTTTTATTATGTAAAAAGTGTGTAACGACTAATTGAAGGGAAATTGTCATCTCACTCATACTTTATGATTTGTCGAAGTGAATTCGGTCAGGGATACCATTTTCACCTGATTGGAGCCATCTATCGAATTTTCGTGTGAACTTGTGGCAGAACCAATGTGGTAACAGTAGATTTACCAACCTTGCTTGTACATCATTTTAAAATGATTTTTACTAAGCAAATGGTGATAGAGCTGAGTGTTATGTGATACAGTGAAGAGCTCGCACTAGATTTTGGGAAATCATGCTAGAGACACCAAGTACTAGTAAGTGATCTTACTCTGACTATGCACGCATGTAACTTCCTTGACTTAAAGTGATTTTAAGCAAAACCATGCTAAAGGCTTCAGGTAATGCTATGTGATCTTACGCTGAGTTCCTTGCACGTGGTTTTATGATGTTTATTGTGTGATAAGTAAAACCGTGCTAGAGGCCTCAGGGAATGCTATGTGATCTTACGCTGAGTTAGTCACACGTCGTTTTATGATGTTTACAGTGTGATAAGTAAAATCGATCTAGAGGCCCCGGGTATTGCTATGTGATCTTACGCTAAGTTGCTCGCACGAGGTTTTATGAGTTTTACGGTTTGATGAGACAAAATTGTGCTACAGGCCTCAGGTATTGCTATGTGGTCTTACGCTGAGTTGCTCGCATGAGATTTTATGATTTTTGCTGTGTGATGAGTAAAAACCATGCTGAAGGCCTCAGGTATTGCTATCTTACGCTGAGTTGCTCGCACGAGGTTTTTATGATTTTTGTTGTGTGATTAGTAAAAACTGTGATAGAGGCCTTAGGTATTGCTATGTAATCTTACGCTGAGTTGCTCACACGAGGTTCTTACGATTTTTGCTATGTGATGAGTAAAACCGTGCCGGAGCCATTATGCATTGCTGAGTGATCTTGCACAGACCTGCTCGCACGAGATTTTGAGATAATGGAAATGAGTGATAGAGGATCCACGGGAGCAAAGGTATACACTTATGAGAAAATTTTGTATCCTGTAAAATAGTGCACAACAAAAGTTATCTTTTGTACTCAAGGGATGTGTATAATAGAAACTGATGTAAACGCTTCTACATAATTATAAAAGTACAGTTTCTATTTTATTTAATGAACTCAAATTATATAAATGGATGAGATGTGGATATGGATGTTGACTCACAGCCCAACTGTTAGTAATAAGGTAAGTCACGGGAAGAGGGCCGTGACAGAGGTGGTATCAGAAAGGGAGTTGGTCTGCTGTGAGTGAGTATCCATAGTTAGGAAATTATACATCCCTAAAGTACTATGTATTATTTGGATACAATTGTGTATACCAAGCTGGAAATGTAACTAAGACACTTGTTATTGAGTATGCAAGATGTCGGACAGACGACGCACTTGTAGAGGAGAGAGTCCGCACTCTCAAGGGCGTAGCGATGAGCCCAAGAGGCGCAGTGGGTCCAGTTCTAGTAGAGATCCTACTGGTTTTAGTGATGCTGCTGAGGCACGTATAGCGTAATTACAACGCAGTGTAGACATTGTCATGAAGATGTTTACACAGGCAATGGCCAGATTTGAGGGTAGATAGAAGAACCCTACGGGTCAGGCTGCTGCACTTGAGAGACATGAGTGTGCATAGCCTGCACAGCCTGTATTGAGACCTCAGGCTGCAGAGGTAGAGATTCCTATTCCTCCTCCAGTTCAGGATATTCCCCCACCAGTTCAGGATCCTGTAGCTCCACAATAGGTTGGTGGTGAAGGAGTTTATGAATATGATCTGGGCAGATTGAGACAGTTCAGAAAGTTTGGACCACCTTCATTTAGTGGGGTGAAGAACCCAATGTTAGCAGAGCTTTGGATTCGTAGTGTGGAGAAACTTTGCAGATTTTTCCATTACTTTGCCACAGAGAATGTCACCTTTGCGGATTTTGTATTAAAGGGTGAGGCCGAGCATTGGTGGATGGCCACACATCCGATTCTGAGTGCACAGTACCCGGTTGTGACTTGGGACATATTTCTGGACGCCTTTAGGAGGCAGTAGATTTCAGCCACTGCTAAAAGGAAGATGCAGATGAAATTTATGATTTTGACTTAGGGGAACTGGATAGTTGATGAATATGAGTTTGGATTCACATCCCGGGGTAGATATGATATAGTTACCATAAGCAGTCAAGACAGAAAGGTTCAAAAAATTATTGAGGGGTTGAGACCTTCGATCAGAGCTCAATTGGCCCTATTTAACATTACCACTTATGATGAGGCAGTACTCAGAGCTCAACTATGTTTGCAGGATTATTAGTTGCATGCCTCGGAGTTAGGCAGGAGTGGTTAGGGCAGAGATAGAGACCGAAAGAGGTCAGTTGATGTAGAGGATTTAGAAAAAGCCAAAGGTTATTTGGGAAAGGGCCAAAGATTGAGGAGGTATGAGAGAGGCCTGCGAAGCCTCTAGTGTATCCCGCTTTACCTCCAGCATCAAGGGGTATAGTTATTGGTGGACCCCGACCTACCACCAAATAGTGCAGGATGTGTGGTAGATATCATGGGAGTAGGCCATGCCATTTGATGATGAGGTCGTGTTATAGATTAGGTAAACCAGGGCACATAGCACGTGAATGCCTGGAGTTGGTTGATACAGTCCCACAGAAGGGTATAGAGCCAGAGAAGGCTATGGTTGAGACACCTACTCCTAAGAGGAAGGCCACAACTGAGGAAAAATGGAAACAAACTGTTGGTCGATGGTGAGTGTTTGCATTGAGCCAGGCATCTGCAGAAGCTTCCACAAATGTGATTAAAGGTATCATCCTAGCCTTTGATTTTGAATCATTAGTGTTAATAGATCCTGGTGCCACACATTCATTTATATCACCCTTATTTGCATGTAAATTGTTTGAACATGTGAAATATGTACCTTTAGGAATAATGTTGCTTATAAGAACTCGTGAGAGAAATGTAGTGACTGAGTATGTATGTAATTATTGTAAGTTAAAAGTAAGGGAAAAGGATATGTTGGCCAATCTTATTCTGTTAGATATAAAGGATTTTGATGTAATACTAGGAATGGATTTGTTGACTGCAAACCGTGCTGTTTTAGACTGTTATGCTAAGACAGTAATGTTTTCCACCCCTGAAAAATATGTTGTAAGGTTTGTAAAGTAATGAAAGAAGTAGTAAGTTATTTCCAAGGATGTATAATTTTACTAACAAATGTAATCGTAATATGTTGAAGGTTTTATTGCATATGTGGCTGATTTGGATAAGGCGCACCCGAATTTAGCTAACATCTCAGTGGTTAGAGAATTCCCTGATGTCTTTTCGGATGAAATACTAGGATTGCCACCAAACAGCCAGATGGAGTTCTGTATTCATTTGGTGTCTGGTACTAAACCAATATCCAAACTACCATATAGAATGGCTCCAGTGGAATTGGAGGAGCTAAAGAGACAATTGCAAGAGTTGTTGGATAATGGGTTTATCAGACCAAGTGTGTCACCTTGGGGAGTATCGGTTCTGTTTGTGAAAAGAAGGATGGGAGTCTTCGACTTTGTATAGATTATCGGTTGTTGAACAAGGCAACCATCAAGAATAAATATCCCCTTCCACGGATTGATGATCTATTACATCAGTTACAGGGAGTACAAATCTTTTCTAAGATTGATCTGAGGTCTAGGTATCATTAGTTGAGGATTCAGAGTGGAGATGTGCCCAAGACAGCGTTTCGGACCCGTTATGACCATTATAAGTTTTTAGTTATGCCATTTGGGTTGAAAAATGCTCATACATCATTTATGGCATTAATGAATGATGTGTTTAAGCCATACCTGGATAGCTTCATGATTGTCTTTATAGATGACATATTGGTGTACTCAAAGTTTAGAGAAGAGCATGAACAACACTTAAGAACAGTGTTACAAACCCTCTGAGATCAGGAGTTGTACGTTAAACTTAATAAGTTTGATTTCTGGCTGAATGAGATATCATTTTTAGGTCATGTAGTCTCGAGAGACAGGATATCAGTGGATCCGTCCAAGATAGAGGTTATGGTATAGTGGGAAAGACCCAAGACGGTTACATAGATCCGTAGTTTTTTGGGTTTGGCAGGTTATTACCGACGGTTTATCGAGGGATTCTTTAAGCTGGCTACTCCGTTGACACGTCTCACTCGAAAGAATGTGGCATTTGAGTGGGATGAGAAATGTGAAAGTAGTTTCTGCGAGTTGAAGTAGAGATTGACCACCGCACCTATTCTCACCATACCCACCAGCTCAAGAAGGTACTCAGTGTATTCAGATGCCTCAGGACAGGGACTGGACTGTATGTTGATGCAGGATAGGAAGGTAGTCACCTGTGGATCCAGACAGCTTAAGGACCATGAGAGGAACTACCCGACTCATGATTTAGAGTTAGCAGCCATGGTATTTTCATTAAAGATATGGCGCCACTACTTGTACGGTCAGAAATTTCAGGTATTTACATATCATAAGAGCCTCAAATATTTCTTTTCATAGAAAGAATTGAATATGAGGTAGAGACAGTGGATAGAGCTTTTGAAGGATTATGATTACGAGATATTGTGCCATCCGGGAAAGGCTAATGTTGTGGCTAATGTCCTGAGTAGAAAAAACCTCGGAGTGGTATCGTATATGATGGTTAGGAACATGAGTTGCTCAAGTAGTTTGCTCACCTCAGTCTGGATATACACCCTCTTGATGTTGACAGTGACTGTGTGTTAGTTAGCCTGTGAGAGGAACCAGATTTGATTGATCGGATACAATAGGCTTAGTATGCCGATCCACTGTGTGATGATTGTGTAAGTCAGATTCAGAGGGGTGATGTGGCCGATTTCTTAGTGAGTGATGATGGCCTACTAAGGTTAAGAGGCAGGATTTGCATTCTCGATGACCCAGAGTTAAAGAAAGTGATTTTGACAGAAGCTCATTCATTGAGATATACATTGCATCCGGAGAGTAACAAGATGTATCAGAATCTCTAGAGAGTGTATTGGTGGTCGGGGATAAAAAGAGACATTGCAGAGTTTGTGGCAAAGTGTCTTGTATGTAACCAAGTGAAGGTAAAGCATCAGAAGCCTGCAAGATTATTGCAACCTCTACCTATACTGACTTGGAAATAGGAGCATGTCACTATGGATTTCATCATGGGATTGTCGAGGACTAAGAGGAACCATGATGCTATCTAGGTAGTGGTAGATAGATTGACGAAATCCGCCTACTTTTTGGCCATGAAGTCCATAAATAGTTTGAGTACTTTGGAAGAATTGTACGTACGAGAGATTTTGAGGCTACATGGTGTTCCAGTGAGCATAGTACCGAACAAGGATAATTTTTAAGAAGCTATGGGAACCCAGTTAAGTTTCAGTACCGCTTTCCATCCTCAAACCGATGGTCAGTCAGAAAGGACTATCCAGACGTTAGATGATATGTTGAGAGCAAGTGTTATGAATTATAAAGGCTCTTGGGATGATCACCTACCATTAGCCAAATTTGCTTACAATAACAGTTATCACTTGAGTATCGGGATGGCACCATATGAGGTATTGTATGGTAGAAGGTGTTGTTACCCTGTTGGTTGGGAAGAAGTGGGTGAAAGGAAATTTTTTGCCCCCGACTTAGTGAAATAAGCCTCTGAGGTTGTTCAGTTAATATGTGAGAGATTGAGACAAGCTCAGAGCAGGCAGAAAAGTTATGCTGACATAAGACGTAGGTCATTACAGTTCACGGTAGGTGACTCAGTGTTTTTGAGAGTTTCTCCCTCGAAATGGATTATGAGGTTCGGTAAGAAAGGTAAGTTAAGCCCTCGATATATCAGGCCATTTGAGATACTAGAGCGAGTGGGAGATAATGCCTTTAGGCTAACGTTGCCACCGAAGCTAGCAGGCATTCATAACGTCTTCCACGTATCGATGCTTCGAAAGTACCATCCAGATCCAACACATGTAATTCAGTATGAGCCATTAGAGCTCAAGGATGATCTGTCGTATGTAGAGAGACTGATCCAGATACTGGATAGGAAGGAAAAGGTGTTACAGAACAAGACAATTTCGCTTGTTAAGGTTCTCTGGCAGCATCACAATTTAGAAAAGGCTACCTGGGAGTTAGAGAGCTAGATGCGGGAAAAGTACCCCCGACTTTTTGAAGAGTGACTTGGTTCTAATTTGAAGAACAAATTTCTTGAAGGAGGGAGGAATGTAAGGCCCGTAAATTTCTATGTATTCTTTATGATTCCGTGATGTACAGACAAGTCACATTATATACGAATCATAAGAAATGAATATTTTTAAGTTCTAAGTGTGAATGAAATGCAAAATGAGTAGTGAAGCAAGTGAATGCAAAATTACCTTTGAAAATCTGGGAAAATTACAGCTGGAATGCTGCAGAGCAAGGGGAGATCGATCTCATTGTCTCGAATTGCAATGCCAACGTATTCTGCAAAAGGGAGATCGATCCCTCATTCAGACAGGATCAATCTCTTTCCATGAAGCAGATCGATCTCAATAAGCTTCTGCCTAGTAATGATTGATCATTTTCCAAAGACAAATCGATCTCTAAAGGATTCTGGCTAGCAAAGATCGATCTCTTCTCAAAGCTAGATTGATCTCTAAGTGATTCTGCCTGGCCAAGATCGATCCCTTCCCAAGAGGCAGATCGATCCCATAGTATAATTGATGAATACCAAGAGAGTTCAAACAAAGGGGAGATCGATCTTTCACCCTAGGAGATCGATCTCCTGAGGCCAATTCTATAAAAACCCGACAGTTGAGTTCTCTTTCAACGAAACAACTGAAATTCCTCCATTGTAACAAAGTAAACCTAGCCTTCTCTCTCAAAATTATCATCACCTTCCAATCAGATTTAAGAGAGATTTATTTCAGCAAAGTTGTTGCTTGTGATGAGAAGAATAATATAGTAAAAAACTAGAAGCTAAAATTCTAGATTGAAGGAGCAAAGGAGTTTTCCCCAAATTTGGCAAAAAGAGAAAAAGTCAAGCTAGGTAAGATTTCAATACACTAACTTCAAGTTTGTTAATCTAGATATTTTGATGAGTTGATTGGTGTATGTATTGTTAGCTGAAACATCTTTGAGCATGCTTAATCCTCCACGACATAAAATGGGCTTAGTGTGAGAAAGTGAGAGAAAGTTAATTTGGCATGGAATTAATGATGCTTTAAGCATGAATTGATGCTATTGAGCATGTATACATGATTCTAAGATAGTTTTGTGAAATACAAATGTTGGAATAGACGATGATTGAAAATAGGCATAAGAGGTGTATGAGGAAATGCCATAGTGAAAGGAAAATGATGAACTTAAGGCATTGTGAGCTTAAGGCCGGCTCAATATGAATCAATAGACTTGATGAGTCTAATAGTTTCTCGAGAAATGAATAATACAATCGAAATGGACTTAAGAGAGTAAAGTCAAATAAGATGTAACGAGGCCAAATTGGCGTAAAAGTGAACTAATGCATTAATTTGAATTTCATGTAAGTGAGAGCAAAGTATATTAAAGTATACTGATGTGATTAGTAAATAATTGCAGCTCCTAGATATATAATTAGAGCTGATTAAACCGGATCACGAGTAGTGGAAATTGAATAAAAGTGATTGGAGGTAAGGGATTTATGCGAGCTATTAGAGATAGCTATACGTATTTTGATAAATCTCTGTATGAGAATAAGTAGTATCTGTGAAGTATATAGATATCAAAATATCTGTATGAAAACCAAATTTGAGGATATAATGTAATTGATCAAAAAAACATATATGCATAAAGTGCATGCTTTCAGTATGTTTTTGGTGATAAGTTGTTTTGAAAATGTAAAAGGATAGATTGGCTCTCGATTTAACTATTTTACATAAAACGCATATTTTATTATGTAAAAAGTGTGTAACCAGTGATTGAAGGGAAATTGCCTTATCACTTATACTTTGTGATTTGTCGAAGTGAATTCGGTGAGGGATACCGTTTTCTCCTGATTGGAGCCATCTATCGAATTTTTGTGTGAACTTATGCTAGAGCCAATGTGGCAACAGTAGATTTACCAACCTTGCTCGTACATAATTTTAAAATGATTTTTAGAAAGCAAATGGTGCTAGAGCTGAGTGCTGTGTGATACATTAGAGAGCTCACACTAGATTTTGGGAAATCATGCTAGACTCATCGAGTACTGACTTAAAGTGATTTTAAGCGAAACCGTGCTAGAGGCCTCAGGTAATGTTATGTGATCTCAAGCTGAGTTGTTCGCACGTGGTTTTATGATGTTTACTATGTGATAAGTAAAACCATGCTAGAGGCCTCAGGTAATGCTATGTGATCTTACGCTGAGTTGCTCGCACGTGGTTTTATGATGTTTAATGTGTTATAAGTAAAACTATGCTAGAGGCCTCAGGTATTGCTATGTGATCTTACGCTGAGTTGCTCGCATGAGGTTTTATGATTTTTGCTATGTGATGAGTAAAAATCGTGTTAGAGGCCTTAGGTATTGCTATGTGATCTTACGCTGAGTTGCTCGCATGAGATTTTTACGATTTTTGCTGTGTGATGAGTAAAAATTATGCTAGAGGCCTCAGGTATTGCTATGTGATCTTACGTTGAGTTGGTCGCACGAGGTTTTTACAAGTTTTGCTGTGTGATGAGTAAAAACATTGTGGAGCCGTCGTGTATTGCTAAGTGATCTTTTACAAACCTGCTCACACAAGATTTTGAGATAATGGAAATAGGTGATAGAGGATCCACAGGAGCACGTTGTACTGTGAACGTTAGCCACAGAGTACGATGTGTTGTGATATCTTAGTGATTCTTATTGAGCTGAAGGGATGGTTGATCTGCCTCCCCAAGCATGGGATTGTCGCACACCTGATCAGTGATTGCTTGGAATCCAGACTATGGCCATACATCATTTCTGTGTGATATGACGTTATGTCTTACTGTGTGATGTGACATATATGTCCCCTGCTATGTGATACTGGGTGATATGATATCATATCCTATGTCTCATATATATTGATTTACTAAATGATTTTGCTAAGTGTAAAACATTTTCTAAGAGTATGCTGTGTGATTCTATGTGATTTTAAAGATGAGCTGTGTGATTTTGTGTGATTTGAAAAGAATATGCATATACCCATCTAGCGAATTATTGGTTTCGCATCGATGGAAGTTATTTTAAAAGAATGCATATGTTTTATATGGAAAATGAATGTATATATTTTAAGCATGTAGATAGTGTAGTTATCTACTTGCTTTCGTATTTTCCTTACTGAGCGTGTTAGTTCACCCCCTTTTTCCTCCTCTACAGATTCTACGCAGTAGTGAGTTTACTGTAGTTTCTCTTGCTACTGTGTTCTCCAGTTCTCCAGCAGTGCAAAGGTATAAACTTATGAGAAAATTTTGTATCCTGTAAAATAGTACACAGAAAGTATCTTTTGTACCAAGGGATGTATATAATAGAAACTGATGTAAATGCTTCCGCATAATTATAAAAGTACAGTTTCTATTTCATTTAATGAACTCGAATTATATAAATGGATGAGATATGGATATGGATGTTGACTCACAACCCAACTGTTAGTAGTAAGCTAAGTCATGGGAAGAGGGTCGTGACACCTACCCCTATGTTACCTGGCATATGTATTACAACTATGACTATGTTAAGCTAAGTGGTAGTTAGACTTGGATACATCTCTAGCTTTCGAAGTACTCACCTGTCCAGTGGAAATGCGGACTTTAATCATGGTCATTAGATCACTTCCCTTATTAGGACCTATGTTGTGATTGCATGATACTGCACAAATGTTTGCCTCGTCTCACTTATGCTACGACTATGTTTTACATAAGAAATCCTAAGTTATTATTCATTATGATTATGCTTCTAAGTTATGGATTTGTTATGATTTATGTCTTTAAGCATGATTATGAAAGTAAGAATTTTAAGTAAGCTATGAATTATGCTATGATATGAACTATATTTCTAATCACTTTTAAAGAAAGTTTTGATCAGTTTTAGATCAAAAATTGTAAAAATGATTTGATCAACATTCATTATGATGCATAGCTTAATTTTACGTTTTTCGAGCTTACCCCTGTTTCTACATTATTTGTAATCAGTATTTATACCTTACTGGGTATAACCTCACCCCTTATTCTTTCTCTTTAGGTTACCTACAGTAGCTTGGGTATCATATTAAAGTAAGGAATATAAGTGTGTATCTTTCACCTACCGCTACTGCTTTTGTTTTGAGGTATACATATCTTCTTTTGTAGATTAGTTTATTATCTTCAAACATTTGTAATGCACAATTTATGTACTTTATGTTGAGATGTAAACCCTATAATATTTTGAAATATATTATAGGCTATAATGGATATCTAATGCAGTAGGTTTAACTATATTTAATGTTAATTATAGTCTCATTAAGAAGTGATATGATACACATGATAATTTGGGATGTATGACTCCATGAAATATGTTTATAATAAGAATTGAAGTTTAAGTTTTGGTTGAAAAGTAATAAAAAAATTATGAAATAATATCACGAGATCACATCACACACTATGACTGGGACCAAAGTAATATTGAATCGATAAATAAAGTGGCTAAGTAAGAATATACACTGGACTTAAGCAAACCTAAGTAAGGAAAAATAAAATGTTTGTTCGAAAATTTTAAAGAAATCGATACATGACACTAACTGATCTTAAGGTAAGAAAAATTCACTAAATATTACCATAAGTATTTGGGATATTCAGTGTAATTTTTCAATAAAATGACTCTTTATGCAAAATAAATAAAATTATACTAAAATTTAAAATTAATAATAAAAATAAAATTTTCATATGTATCATTCATAATAATTTTGCATCATCTGCATTAATGAAAATTACAAAGTGTGAATCATTCGAAGATAGGATTCTATAGAAATTGCAAGTAGCAATTCTTAAAAAATCCCTAGGTTAGAAAATCATTTGAAAAGCTATCTTCTTAGAGTACTTCGATATAATTTTCAACATGATAGATTTCCATTTATTGCCAATAAAAATAGAATTAAAAAAATATGTAAAAATAATTTTTAAAATAAAAATTTCAATAAAAATGAGAATTATTTTTAAATTTTGAATTAAGGCCATTTTCCTAAAATTAAAGGATAATTCAAAGTGGTACCATTTTAAACAAGCGTGGGGTATTAATTCTTTCCTTTGCGCAACCAAACTCTCGAACCCAAACTTTGTTTCGCAGACTATAAATTATCTATTTAATAAAACTTAATTAATATTAAGATTTTGTTAAAAGATAAATGTTTTAAGGTAGCCAATCACACACAGTCAAAAATGTGACACCTCGCAAACGTGGAAATATGGGCTAATTTTAACTTTTTAAATCTTTTACTTAAGTTATATTCCTATCAGTGTCGATTTCTTAACCCATTTATTTCGTAAAAATTTCGCCAGCATAACGGCGTATTTTTATCCTGACCCTCCTGCAAGGTACCAAACGCAGTTTATAATCGCAACCAATTGATTTTAGTTTCCTTTTCTTACTCAACGGTACATCGATTCTCATTTCCATACTTTAACATTCTGGAATATACAATATTATGCAAACTGCGTATTTATAACTTTATTTAAATTCATTCTTACTTAACTTACATCCAAAAATGTTCTTTACAACATCTGTCTATACTTTACAGAAAGCCTGGCAATAAAGTAAAAGTATACCTTGCTTGTACAAAAGTAGCTAAAAAAAAAAGGGTCGAGTCTCCCACGACCACTACATGGTAGGTGTATGAGAGTGATCACTACAAATACTCTGTAAGGTAAAGGAAAGGGTAAGCTCTTCAAGCCTAGTAAGACATGTATAAACAAACATTGTAAATCAAGCTGTATGAAATATCGCATACGTGTCCAAATATCAAAACATGTTTAGTTTCAAAGTTCGAGTCAAATCACATGAAATATCATAACTAATATATTAAATTTGTAACTCGTGTAACTTGTGGATCACGTAGCATATAAATCTCATAGCTTATAACCTTACTTTAAAATCATACTGAACAATTCATTGAGACTAGGCAGAGACACATAGCAACATGGGTCATGTTCACGTAGACGGGTACCTATGTCCATGGTAAGGGACCGTAGACTGGATTAGAGTCGTACAATGCTCGACGCAGTTAAGCATGCACCACAAGGGACTGAACGTACACTAGGTGCCATGAGGCATGCACCATGACAGTCCAGGCTCCACACAGGCAATACAAGACAGGTCGCATAAACTACATGTTGCTTTAGTCTCAAAACAGAACTTTTTTCACTCTTTCTCGGGCAGACTCCACATGGGCAATACAAGACAGGTCGCGTAAACTACATGTTGCCTTAGTCTCAAAACAAAACTTTTTTCACTCTTTCTTGGGCCTATCAGCCCGTAACTCATAGAATTCAATGCTTTATTCTCAGCTCATATACATAAACATTAATTTAGAAGGCATCATTTTCACATAGCAAATCACACTTTAAAATAGCTTCACAGGTACTAAAAAGAACAGTTGAAAAGCTTGGAAATAGGGTTTTTCGGTTTAGCAAGAATAGTAACCTTTCAAGTTCTGGAATACCTTTTCTAAAACTTCGAGCATACTAGATGATTTCATAAATCAAACAAGATATTTGAAGTGCCAATTGTACTTAAAATGCATCCCTTAACTCGTTAACCTTGGGGCAGCGCAAAATTTTCGAGTCTCGAGATTGCCTTGATTTGCGCATCGAATTCCAAAGCTGCCCAAAACAATGTCAGTTCATCAAATATCATTCAATTTCATCTTAACATATCCAAATACATTTATTATTCTAAATTCACATTCACCATCTTAATGACTTAAATACTCATTCACATCCATATTTCGTACTTGGTGTATCAATCCTATACGTGTATACCGCAAGTACACGGGTCGCACAAGTAATAAAGGGAACCGAGTCCTAGATTATCGTCCTACAGAGAACATAATCAACCTAACTAAGTACCTGTTAATTTTACCCTAAGTATATCCTAGCAAATTATGAATATTGAAAGAGTGATCTACAAAGTTTAATTTGAAAAGACTGAAAAGCAAGGAAAATAATAAAAACACTAAAATAAAGAAAAATAGAGCAAAAATTACTCATAGAGCTCTGAGCAAAATAAAAGCGAGAATCTGCAAAAGAAAGAAAATATTAAAACTTGAATTAATTAGTGGAAATTTACTAAAGATGCAAATATAAGAAAATATAGATTAAAAGTAAATAGATTAAAACTAAAGAATCCTAATATGAAAATAAAATTTGCATGTGATTATTCTAATTGATGAAAATGCAAAATAATCTAACCTAAGGCCTAATGGAATAAAATTCTAATAAAAAATTCTAAAAATATCTAAGTATAACGTTAACCCTAAATGCCTAAATTGGTAACCCAAAATTATATGTAACTCTAGATAATTACTAAATTAATAAAATGCTTAAATAAATAATAAAATCTGTCATAAATGATGTATGAGAAAAAAAAATTTAGGCTTTTAAAATTTAAAATGAAAACTATCCTAAAGATGTATAAAATGATTTTACCCCTAAACTAACTTAAAATGCAATACATAAGCACTACACATAAAATTAAATCTTAAATCCTATTGCATTCAAAAATTAAATATTATTATAATTAAAATTAAATCTTAAACTAAAAAGAAAAAAAAAATTAAGCTAGCTTGTAAGTTAATTCAAGAATCATAATTTAACCACTAATACTATTATCGAAACTAACAAATAGTAATAAAAGAAAAACTAACATCTAATAATTAATATGAAAACATGATAAAGCAAATTGTAAACAAAAATTAAAACTCAGCCATGTAGACCATGCTTCCAGCCTTTCATGCGCACCACAATTCTGCCATCTCCTGCTTCTTCGAGCACTACGTCCTACTGGCATTCACTGCTGTCAACAAAAAAAAAAAACAGCAGCCACACATAGCAATCCCGTCGCCAACATTTCTACACTGCACCAATATTCCTGCACTATACCCTCAAGCTTCAGCAACGTACTCCAACCTTGTGCCTGTTCTACATTGCAAGCTCAACCTGCTTCTATCTTTGCACCAGCACCATCCTTAATTGTCAGCCATATTCTGCAGTAACGAAACAGAATACCACTAGCCTTGCAATCACCGCAGTACAGCAACACAGACTAAGTCCTTGTTCCCAACAATGTACATCCAAGCAGTAGCGGCCTTCTAACTTCACGCCAGTAGCAACTACTTTACATGTCTCCTCTTCAACAGCTTCAATTGCACTCTCGCAGCCCATGACAGTAGACTAAAAATAATTACAAAGCATAATGAAAATAGAAAGGGCAATAACCTAAAAAAAGTGCAGAACGGGGAACTAAGATATAGAGAAAACAAAACGAAATTTTAAATACAGGAAATTAAAAACGTGAATGCAAAAGAAGGATGCCTCTCTGCCTCCAGTACCAACATTCCTCCATTCACTTGCAGTCAACATGCAGCCCAGCACCGTCGCACAGCCTAACACAGTAGCAAGAAGTAGAACAACATAGATATCGTTCAAGCTTGAAGAACTAGAAAAGCAGAACAGTAGCTAGAACTGAAAATAGAGCAGAGCAATCCCAAAAGAGTGCAGAAACTAACATAGAAAAATAGAAAATAAATGTAGAAAACAAAGGATGTGAAGCACGAAAGAACCCAACAATTAGCCAGGAATCTAACCACAGGTCAGAGAACCAAAAATCAGTATAAAGACATAGCAGAGAAAAAGAACACGAAAGAGAAAGAGATCACAACAACGAAAGCGCAGAAAGTTTTAATTTAAACCAGTAACATAAAAAAATAGATAAATAAAACTATAAACTAAGAAACAAGTAAGAGATGCCACAAAAGATTGAAGCATGCAGCTGTTGTCACCAACCACGCTTCCATGCTCTCGTATTTAATGCCATCATTTACCAAAATAAAGATAACTCAAGCTTAAGAACAACTAAAAGATTCAGAAAAGAGGATAAAAAATTATTGTAAGGGCTGGAAAATGATCATAGATACCGAAAACTAAAGACAAGAAATAAAACTATGCATTAAAAAACTTAAATGTGCCAAATATAGGGAATGAAAACTTACCAACCCGAGAACATTTTTGGTTGCTCCTACCCTTCGTGAAAAGATTGTTAAAAAAAACTAAAAGAAATATATCCCCTTCCTAAAACCCTAGCAGCCAACATAAAACTAACTAAAAAACAAAACAAAAAAAATCTAGCCTAAAAACTCTCCCTAAAAACTACTCATCTTTTTCTTTTTATACACATCAAAATGGGGGTACAAATGGGAATTATAATCCTAGATGAGTTGGCATTGTTTGGCCACTTGTCTTCACACCATTAGCTTCTAAAGAAGATATTTTCCTGTCATTTGTCTTCTTGTCCACTTAGATGTGCAAGGTGGCGTGGCTTATGTCTTCCATAAGGTGGCAAAGGTGTCCTTTAATCTTATCCTTCAAAGGTGAACAAAATATGGACACTTGGCATTACATGTGTCAAGAAGAATGGTGACTCATGCTACAAGATGAAATGGTAGTGGTCAATCTCCTTTTTTTTAGCTCATTTTCAATCCATTTTCTTCTGAAATGACAGAAATTCATCTTGATTTAATTTATCTGTAAACATGAGAATTTTAATCAAAATGAGGGGATAATTAATAAAATAATATGAGGATTAAAATAGTTAATTAAGAAATTAAATATAAATAGCTCTATTTTAATAAAATTATCACACCCCCAAACTTGAGCATTTGCTTGTCCTCAAGTAAAACAAAACATATGTAGGACTGACAAGTACCAAACATATTGATTTTTCCAATATTATCCTCAAAGAAAAAGTACAAACTCTGATATCAAAGATTCACGATTATAAGTTTAACACACAGAATCTTTCAATCATAAGTATTAACCTAAATTGGACTCCTGGTGTGTGTGTGAAAATGTTAAAGCGACTTCACAGTACATTACCAAGATCAGATTATGTAAACACAATAAATGCAAAGTCAATGGCAAGTGATCATTCTCATAAGTTTGCTTTTCACTTCTCTCTCCACTAATGTAGTCACACTTAACCAAAGATCAATTAGGACTTCATTCAGCTTGTAATGTGAGGCCAGGGCTAAGGTATGATAAAGTCGATTTAGGTTTAATTACCCCTTAACATGCATTACTTCTGGGATCTTTGATGTAAGAGCTCATAATTATTCCCCTAAACTTATATATTTTGCTAAAAATTTTTATTACATTTTTGTATTTATCTTCTTCTTCTCTTTTTTTTTTAAAAAAAAAAAATTCACTATCACCTATAACTCATATATAGATACCTCAAACTATATCCTAGTGAAATTACACGCTTTCGGGGTACAAGATAGGAAAAGAGTGTTTAAGCTAAGGAAAAGTATGCATGTGTATATACAGAGAAAAACTTATTTAGCCTAGATGGGTGACAAGGGGTAAAATATGTACAAGGGCAGCTGGAAAGGCTCAAACGATCTAAAGATGGACTAAATCATTTCCGTAATTAAGTGTTATCTAATATTTCGACAAGAGATAAGATCAAACAAATTCTAGAATATGATGCATAAAATAAATTGAACAATTGCAATCCTATGTCCACATAAGCTTTCCCTAAATAAGTATACAGATTCAAGACATGACATGTGCATAAAATGAGGAAATCACAATCAGAATCAAGACAAATTCAAGAATTCAACTTCATACTTTTCTTACAATCATGCTTCTTATTCAATCAAAGTCAGACTAAATCATGGGTTTATATCATCAGAATATGGGACAAACCACATGCTAATTACTAAATCAAACAATGTAAGCTCATATTTTCGTAAAATTTTACAATTCTGCCCAAATATTTTAAAAAATGCTCAAGTGAATCCCCTCCCCTAGACTTAAAGTGCAAAGTGTCCTTAGTGTGCAGATAATATAAGAATTGAAGCTGAAGAATAGAATACTCCCCTATCTGATGATGAAGAACATGTGAAGCTTTATGAGAGCCCTTGTTGTAAAGGCTATCTATACAAGAAGTAAAGAAAGAAACAACAGAAAAGAGAAAAAGAATTGTACAAAAAATGAAAAGAAAAATAAGGCAACCTCAAATGAAGTGAAAATAAGTAGCAGGATCAGAAGTAAGAAGATCAGCCAAAGTGGTAACAGAATGCTGACGGTCAAATCCTCCCCTAAAATAGTGCTTAAGTCTATACCCATTAACTTTAAAAGGTTGCTTCAAGGTCTCATCCATGATCTCAATGGCTCCATGAGGGAATACTTGTGTAATGGTGAAGGGTCCTGTCCATCTAGACTTAAGCTTTCCTGGAAACAACTTCAAGCGAGAATTAAAAAGTACTACTTGCTCACTTGGTTCGAAGTGTCTCGCCTTTATTTTCTTATCATGTCATCGCTTAGTCTTTTCCTTGTAGAGCTTGACATTCTCATATGCCTGTAACCTAAACTCAGTTAACTAGTTAAGCTGTAGCAACCTCTTCTCCCCCGCTGCATCTAAATTGAAATTCAGGTTCTTAAGGGCCCAGTAGGCCTTATGCTCAAACTCCACTGGTAAATGACAAGCCTTACCATAAACAAGCTGATAAGGGGACATCCCTATAGGTGTTTTGAAGGTTGTCCTATATTCCCAAAGTGCATCATCTAACCTAATGGACCAGTCCTTCTTAATTAAATTCACTATCTTCTCTAATATCCCCTTACTCTCCCTATTAGAAAACTCTACCTGACCACAAGTTTGTGGGTGATAACAGTGACTACTTTATGCTTGACCCCATATTTCTTTCAAAGCACATCAAAACTCTTGTTACAAAAATGGGATCCCCTATCACTAATGATGGCTCTGGGTGTACCAAATCTCATAAAAATATTCTTCTTCAAAAACCTTATCACTACTTTGGCATCATTAGTTGGTAAAGCCATTGCTTCAACCCATTTTGACACATAATCTATGACTACCAAAATGTAGAGATTACCATATGAAGGAATAAAAGGTCCCATGAAGTCTATACCTCAAACATAAAAAAGCTTTACTTGCAAAATATTAGTCAGAGGCATCTCATTTCTTTTGGAAATATTACCTGCCCTCTGACATCTATCACATTTCATCATAAAGTAGTGGACATCCTTACACAAGGTGGGTCGGTAATAACCAAATTGCAAAACCTTAGTAGCTGTCCTTTCTGCTCCAAAATGCCCTCCAAAATCAGAAGAATGGTAATGTCTAAGTATATCCTCTACTTCTTCCATGGGAACATATCTCCTTAAAACCTGATCTTTACATTGCTTGTATAGGAAAGGCTTATCCCACACATAATACTTGACATCGCTCAAAAACTTCTTCTTTTGTTGGGTAGTCAAATCTGGTGGCATCACATTGCTCACCAAATAGTTCACAAAATCAGCATATCAGGGCAAATTAGAGTTCCCAAAAGTGAATAACTGCTCATCGGGAAAGGACTCATTAATTACTATACCATCTTCTTTGAGTCCACTCTTCAATCTAGATAAATGGTCAGCAACCTGATTCTCTGTCCCTTTCCTATCCCTAATCTCCAAGTCAAACTCATGCAGTAGGAGGATTAATCTAATCAATCTGCTTTGCATCCTTCTGGAAAACTAAGTACTTAATGGCTGCATGATCAGTGTATACTACCACCTTAGTGCTAATGAGATAGGAGCGAAACTTATCAAAAGCAAACACTGCAGTCAATAGCTCATTCTCGGTAGTAGTATAGTTTAACTAGGCTTCATTTATAGTTTTACTTGTATAATAGACAACATAAAAGACTTTTCCTTTTCTTTGTCCAAGTACAGCCCCAACTGCATAATCACTTGCATCACACATCAGCTCAAAAGGTAAACTCCAATCCAAAGCTATGATTACAAGGGCTGTAACTAACTTCTCCTTCAAAGTCTTAAATGTATCTAAGCAAAGCTCATTAGAACAAAATGCAATATCTTTTTCCAGAAGGTTACACAAAGGCTTTGAGATTTGAGAAAAGTCCTTTATGAACCCTTTGTAAAATCCTGCATGGCCCAGATAGCTCCTAATTCCCTTAACAGAGGTAGGGGAGGTAACTTCTCAATGATTTCCACCTTAGCTTTATCCACTTCTGTTCCTCTAGCAGATATCTTGTGTCCAAGCACTATACTTTCTTTAACCATAAAATGACGCTTCTCCCAATTAAGCACCAAATTCATTTTTTTCACATCTCTTCAAAATAAGTGACAAGTTATGCAGACAAAGATCAAAGTTATCCCCAAATACAGAAAAATCATCCATGAAGTGTAAGACCTGTATTTCATGTGTAACTTTATGGATTCATAAGTATGCTAATGTACTTGTAATGTGAAGTATAATTGATGTAAAGTCCATAAATTTAATGTACATACTTGTAGTAAGAGTTTATGATATACATATAAGTTTCATTGTGTATGAATATGGAGAAATGAGCTTTTGTAAGTGATGAATGTGATTGGAACTCAAAATGAGTAGTGTGGTGAAATGAAATGAAGTTATACTTCCATTTAGTTTGGTATAGGATACCTTTGGTTGTACAATAAATGCACGTAAGTTCTAATGTGTATAAGGTATGGATGGATGCCATTTTTAAGTCTTAAAGGTGGTTGGATGAGAAAATGACTATGGCAGCAAATTGAGGATGTTTCATGTGAAGTTACTGTAAAAAATTGCAGAAAATCTGGAAAATATAAAGGCCAGATCGATCTCATGGGATGAGAGATCGATCTGGAAGAGCCAAAATTGCTCTTATTCTAGTAATAGAAACAGTGCAGATCGATCTCCAATGGAGACAGATCGATCTGCTAAACATTCTGTAAAATGAGGATCGATTCTTAAGGTAAACAAATCGATTTTCTTAGCTCTCGGGTTTAAGCAAATCGATCTCCCCTGGAAGCAGATCGATCTCCTTAAGCTACTGCCTGAGAACAGATCGATCTCAAGCACTCGATAGATTGATCTCATGCTTGAAAAATGATGAGAAAATGAGAGATTTAAGAGTACAAGATTGATCTCATGCCTCGATAGATCGATCTCATCAAGCAATTTCTATAAAAATAGGGGTAGTGAAATCTGCATTTTTTCGAGACAAAACCTTTTCTTTCCATTTTCCAACCAAAACCTAGTTTTCTCACTCTAAAGTCACCCCATTTCCATTAAGATTTGAGAGGAAGCTATTAGATACAAAGTTGTTCATCTTAAAGAAGAGAACAACATAGTTTGGAATCAAAGCCTCACATATTGGATTGAAGGAGCAAGGGATATTCTCATTTGGAGGAAGAAGAGAAAATAGATTGGTAAGTTTCTAATACTCCAGCCCAAGTACATTAGTCTATTTGTTGATTTTGGAGTTGATTTATATGTGTATTGATGATTGAAATCACATAGAAAGTGTTAGAACTAATGTGACCTAGAAAATGGAATGAGTCTATTGTGAGAAAGTGTAATTTGGATGAGTTGGTAATTTATGGGATTTGCTAAGTTGTTGTTTAAGTAATGTGGATGATTAGAAAAGGGTAAATAAAGCTACATTGTGGGTTGAGTGAAGTTATGAGAAATGAGCACATGTAGTGTTTGATGATATGCGATAATGAAGAAATTTATGAAATATGAACACTATGAGCTTAATAAAGATTTGAGATCGGTTTAGTATGAACCCATGGGCCTAAAGCGAACCATAAACTCGATATATGAATAGAGAATCGAAATGAGATCTTATAAGTATTAATAGAGGCTATAGGTTGAATCGACTATAGAAAACACCATGTTGAGTTATATGGACTAAATCAATGTGATATACGATTTCATACAGTTTCAGAGAGTTTGTTGGAGATAAATCGAACCACACAAGTAGGCAGCTTTACAGAAGTGAAATCACGCAACGCGATTCAAGGTAAGGTAATTTTGTGAGTATATAGAGATAGTTGCTCGTATTTTCTGGGTATATAGGGCTTTGGAAAAGTGCATGAGTATATAGAAATGTGTTTGAAGGGGTATGGAATAACTTCGACTGTATGTGCGTGTGATTTGATTTTGAAATGGTATTACAAAGAAATGGGATAGTAAGGCTAATAATTGCATAAATCACGTGTTTTGAGTGTTTTCACAAAACACAATGCATTGTTTTCGAGCAACAAATGGATAGGCTGGCTAGTGTTTTAATGATGTTGTGGGATAGCACCCTTGAGCCTCGTTCGTGCTAGATTTTTGATGTTTTTCTTGTATGAAATGTGCTGGAGCTTAGCTCTCACCTTGATTTGATTGTGATGATGTTTTATAAACCGTACTGGATCTTCTGCTCGTACATGGATTTCGAGTGGTTTTCTTATGCATATAACCGTACTGGAGCTATGCTCGTACGTGGTTTTCTTCATATTTTTATGCATAAATGTTGTACGAGAGCATTGCTCATACGAGGAGGTTTCTTTACTACGCATATATCGTGCTAGAGCTTAGCTCGCACTGGTTTTCACACTGTGGTATATATGACGCCATAGTGAGGGTAATACAGATTAGTGTCTAGGGAACCCAACAGGCTTAACAGACCTCTTGAGTGGGGTGAAGGTGAGGGGCTAGGACCTGACATTAATCCATTTCAGGGAACCCAAAAAGGGCGAGCAAGGCCATGAAGGGCTAGTACTGGCACCAAAAAAAACACTCCCACGTGCACTTGAGACTATATCGGTTACACATGGCATTGGGGTAGATAAGACCTACGGCTGACACTCTATCACGACCTAAAAATCAGAGTAAATTTTTCGTTTTTCTTTTATACTTACCTATCCTCTGATCGTGACCACACTCCACTAACAATTGGGTTGTGCGTCAATGCCAGTCCCACCATTCATTCACCATATAACTTAATTCCTTATTAAAGGAAAGGTAAACACATGAGTTTTTCACTAATTCTTTCCCATTAATTTACAAGTGTTTACAGTGTCTATACATCCCCGAAAGTTACTTACAAACATGTTACTGTGATATTCTTAGTTAGATACAATATGTATAAGTGTATATACCTCAAGTGATGGGCAGTAGCGGATATCAGGAATGCAGTACTTAGTCGCCTCAAAGTCTACTAGAAGAAATCTGTGTGAGAAAATGAAAGGGGTGAGCACATCAAGCTCAGTAAGGCAATCTTACGAACAAGTAGGTAACCATACTACCTACATGAACTTGGTGCCATGCATAAACCACCCTTTCTCCACATAATTTCAAAACATATGCCACAATTCATGATGTCATGTAAAACAAGTTCACATATGGATTTCAAAGAGCATGGAAAACTCAACATCCAAATCCATTTAAATCATTTCATTCTCGTTAAAATTTCACAACACAGCCAGGACTTAACCCTTCCCTCGGGTGTTCCTGACTCACACAAAATTATGAACTCAAATGCTTTTTAAAGCAATAGTAACATTCGACACAATGAATGTCATGTAAAACCAGTTTACATCATGCATGGGTTTAAATAGCATGGAAATAACATAATGCAAGTTTAATTTAAAACCCAATTTCATTCTCATCAAAATCACATCTCAGTCAGGATCTAACCCCTCCCTCGGGTGATCCAGACTCATAAAAAAGTACACAAAACATGTTTCTCAAAACATCAATTTATAACATACGAGACTAGGCAATATACATATCTCAGGAAAATAACCTGGAGTATTGGCCATATACTTGTGATCCCACTGCTACACAGATCTTGTGTGCGGGGTCTCACCACAATTGGGAATCGTCCCGGGAGGTGGGTCAGTCCATCCCATCGGTCCTGTCCGATATCTCGCATCCGAAGATGCCACATAATCAATCCCAGCATGGTACAACGTACTCCATGCTACTTGCACGGTACAACGTACTCCGTGGACCCATATCTCATATCCACAATCGTGCCTATCTCAAAATGCACATGCGAGCATATTTAATCGGTGTGACACACAGTCTACCCGACGCTCCAAGCACGACTCATCACATGTCTCATAAAATCAGTACGAGCGATGCTCTAGCACTCTCATAAAATTAAGGAAAATCTCATGCGAGCAAAGCTCCAGCACCATTTCATAAAATCTCATAAGATCTAGTGCGAGCTAAGCTCCAGCACTCTGTCAAAATCATGCAAAACTAGTGCAAGCTAGGCTCCAGCACTGTGTCATAAAAGTCAAGTGAAGATCTGGTGGGAGTTAGACTCCAGTACCCTGTCACAAAAATCATATGAAAATCTGGTGCGAGTTAGACTCCAGCACCTATACATGTAAAACTCTAGTGCGAGCCCTTGCTCCAGCACTAATGCATGCATCACACAAATCAAAACTCATGCGAGCTGAGCTATAGCACGTCACACTTTCATAAAATCACATAGGCGGCTTTGTTATCTCAAAATAATTTTCACTAGAAATGACATTGTTGAAAATATGCAATGCTGAGCATTTTTATTTAAAAGTTAGCCAGCCTACTCATGCACGTGTAAAAACACCTCAAAAACTAGTAGGAACCTCTTGTTCTTGCTTCTCCCAACTTTTCCTAAATTTAGAAATGTAAGACCCAATTTTATTTAAAACACAAAATGCGTGAGTGTTCGTGAAGGGAAGTTGGAATGGTATTCCCGAACATGTTGAAGGGTAAAACGGTCAAAAAATTGAAATTCAATATTAATCGTGACAAGAAAATTTAATTAAAAATATGAAAATGAGAAATCATTATCAATAACGAAGAAATAATTAAATTTTGAGTCCAATTGATCAAGATATGAATTTATTAGAATTAATCAAAAATTTCACTTTGAGAAATTATCCCGAAAATATTTAAAAATTATACTGGAAATACGAAATAAGATCAATAAATTCATTTAATTAGTAAAATGAATTAAACAAGAGTTTATGAAGATATTTGTATTTTTTAAATATATTTTAATGAATAAAATAATAATAAAATAAAATTATAAAAAAAAGATATCGTGATTTTTAATTTCTGAAGAATAAGAAACCGAGGGAACGATTTCCCTCGGCTCCAACGGAACCACCGGTGGACCAGACGAGAGGCGGCCACCACCGGTAGCCCAGCCGAGCCTCGCCAGCGCTGGTAGACGGAAGGGAGAGGCGGTCGACGAGAGAGAGAGAGAGAAACCGAGAGGAGAAAGGGAGAAATTCGGTAATCGGCGCCGATCTAGGCCCGACCACCGTCAGTCGAAGGATCCTCTGTGAAGACCGATCGATCGGTGGTTGCATCGGCCAGTGGAACGGTCGGCAACGCCGTCAATGGTGAAGGAAAGAATTGGCACCGACGCCGAAAGGTAGAAGAGTCGGGCCGACCACTTTCCGGCCACCACGGGCGAAACTGACCCCATATCTGAGCTTTGCGAGGTCCCGCGGAGCTGCTGACGATGAAATCCGATGAAGAACCGATTGACAAAGCACCGAATCAGTCGAACCAGACTGAACCGGTTGAACTGAACCGGTCTGAATCGGGCTGAACCGGTTCAACCAGAAAATAAGAAAAAGAATGGAAAAAGGAAAAAAGAAAAATAGAAAAAATTGGGAAAAAAATTAAGTGATGCAATCGAGCTACGGGGAAGTCGGTAAGCGGTTGAATTGATCGATTTAAATTTTGAAATATTTAATTTGATTAATATTCGATTGAAAATTGTCACGAAAAAATATGTAATTGTGTAGCTCGACAATTGACGTCAAACAAGAGCTCGAGTCAGCCTCGATTTGTGTACTATAATGGAATCTCGGGTAAGTAACCCTTATTTATGATAATTTTCATCGTTATACGTGTTAAAAATTTATCGTATCAATTAAGGATTTAATTTCCGCATAAAATGAAATATATTTTTGAATTTGAGATAAATTGTCGTAAATAATTAATTGAGCTATTCGAGAGCTTAGAACGAGGCCCAATAAATACTGATGGGCCCAATGAGCCCAATAGGCAACGATAATATGAATAGTGAGTGGAAAACGGGCTTAAGGCCGATTAAGGCCCATTATGGTACAATCGGGCCCAATATGGGTAAACGGGCCCAATGATTTAAATTAAGCCCAGAAAAATATGAAATACAATTAATTATATTGTATTTAACCTGATGAATGTTTATACGCAGTTCTAGAGATTTGATTGGGAGCAAATCGGACTACGTGATGAGACATCAGTTTGAGTAGATAGAGGTATTATCCTGAAGGTACTGTCCCCGGGAACGGTGCCAAAAACTTGATACACCCTGAAGGTATTGTTCGCAAGTGCACGGGTCGTATAAGTAATAATAGGATTTGAGTCTCGGGTTATCGTCCCACAGAGAAGTTGATCAGCCTAATTGACTACCGGTTAATCTTACCCTAAGTATATTCTAGCAAATTATGAAATTTAAGGTGCGTGATCTACATGGTCAAAAATTAAAATTACTGGAAAGCAATAAAATAATAAAAACTAAATAAAACCGAGCAAAATTTACTTACAGTGCTCCGAGCAATTAAAAGCAAAAACCTACAAAAATAATTAAAACGGTTAAAATTAATTAACGCAATTAAAATCAAATGCAAATATGAAAATAACAAAGCAAGATTAATTAAACTAAAATTAACAAACCTAAAATGCAATTAAACTACTTAATCAAAATGTAATTTAAACTAACTTAAGATTTAAAGAAATAAAATTTACCCCTAATCTAATTCTAAATGAACACTTAATTAACTATCAACCTAATTAAAACTAAGTTTTATATCACAAAGCAAGAATACTAACATGCAATTTAATTAAAGAGTCTAAACTAAGCTAGCAAATTAATATGAAATTAAACTATACTAAATATGCATGAAAATGAATTAATTAGCTACAATGCATCTCCCTAGCTACAATGCACTAGCCAAACAAGGCCTTAGCAAATTACAAAAACATCAAAGTGTCCCGATAACACCATTGTGCACGTCTTCTTCATTGTTTATTTTCATTTTCAGGTGCTCTCGGGTTGGTTGTCTAGGCGTGTCCAGCTGGTTCCTGCTCTGCAACTCTCACTAACTCTGCTCGGTTCCGTGTACTTCTTCATTTCCTGCACTCAACACATCACGTTTCATTCATCAGCAACCAAGCTCCAACACGCTAGCCTACCCAGACCTACTCTACACGTCCACCTCCTGCTTTCGGTCTGTCCTCTGCTCTCTGCTACCTGTTCGTGCACTGGACTGCTAACCCGACTGTTCAATGTTTCATTTCTAGGTGCAGCAAATGGTTACTGCTGGATGGTGTTGTTTCCAGTCCTTGCTCAATGTCTCAACTTGCACATCTCACTGCACCAGGACTCATCCTCGACATGCTGTTGTACCATTTATTTTCCAACCAAGGTTTGCACAATAGCTGCTGCTACAAAGTAGAAATTAAAACACCAAAAAGCAACTGTTAACAATGAAATCTAAAGCAGTAAATGCAAACTAAAAATGTGAAACTAGATTGAAACCAAGTTAAGGAAATAAATATGATGAACAGTAAAAACATTCTAAAACAAGGGAGAACAGAGAAGTGATTTTCTGGGTTGGTCCTCTGCCATGATGCAGTTTGGTTTCGGTTTAGTGAGGTCCATTCGACTAGCAGCTTCCTCATACCCAACAAGGCCTGTTCTTCTTGGTTCAGCCTTATCAAATCCTATTTCTTCATGCCCGATCATCCCCTAAGTTTGCCACACTCACTCTGCTATCACACTTAATCACCCGTGTAGCCTTTTTCATGCCATTCGGTTGCATCAAGACTCCACTACTCAAATAACCATAGAAAATCAAAGGAGCAGCATTGGCTTACTAAGCAACTCGAGAGCAAAGAAACATAAAAGTGCAAACCGAGAGCATGAAATGATACAGGTTTGTCAAATAAAAACATAAGCAAATTTTTTTATGGAAATCGAGAGCTACACTAGGAGTTAAGCTATGTAAATAACACTTGAAAAATAAAAAAAAGTAGATTTAACAGAACCCAGAAGCATGAAAATGATGTTGATTGCCAGGAAAAATTATCCTAGAGAAGAACATCAAAATGAAATGAACAGTGAAAAATAAGGAAAGTGCTAACATTAACGGGAAAGTTTAAAAACAATCAAAATAAAACTAGAAACTATTCTACCTACACTAATCTAACTAGTTCTGCACTAACACTACTCCTAACTTACACTACATTCCCTACTCCTACTTACATTTTCAATTGCCATCATTTCCTATTTATACACACACTTAGGGGTAAAATTATAATTTTTCCATCCTAGATGAGTTGGCATTTTTTTCGCCACTTGTCTTCACACCATTAACTCCTTGAAAAAAATATTTCCCTGTCATCTGTCTTTTTGTCCAATTGGATGTGCTTAGTGGCATGGCTCGTGTTGTCTGCGTGGTCCGATCTCGATTTTAGCCAAATTCCAGTCCATTTTCTACCGAAATATTCAAAATTCATCCGGATTTGATTTATCTGGAAACATGAAAATTTTAATTAAATAAAGGGGATAATTAACAAAATAAATTATGGATTTAAATAATTAATTAAGAAATTAAGTATAAATAATTCTAAAAAATATAGAATTATCACACCCCCAAACTTGAGCTTTTGCTTGTCCTCAAGCAAAACAAAATAATTGTAGGAATGACAAGTACAAAACGCAATAATTTCCCCAATGTTATCCTCAAAGATAAAGTACAGACTATGAAATCAAAGACTCACAATTAACAAGTCCAACACTTAGAATTATTCCATCATAAGTCCTAACCCAAATTGGATCCCTTGTGTGTGTGTGAAAATGTCAAAGCCACTTCACAGTACATTACCCAGATCAGGTTATGCAAACACAATGAATGCAAAGTCAATGACATGAGATCATTCCCATAAGTTTGCTTTTCACTTCTCTCTCCACTAATGTAGTCACACTTAATCAAAGATCAATAGGACTTCTAGGATCTTTATGCTAAGGTATGATAAAGTTGATTTAGGTTTAATTCCCCCTTAACATGCATTACTTCTAGGATCTTTATGTAAGAGCTCAAATCATTTCCCCCAAACTTATTTATTTTGCTAAACATTTTATTCTATTTTTGTATTTTCCTTCTTTCTTATTTTCTTTTTCTTTTTCTTTTTCTTTCTTTTTCATCATTTCATTTTTTTTTTCAATACATACTCCTTCACTACCACTTAATACCCATATAGCTCACAATATATCTCAATGACTTTTCATGCTTTTGGGGTAAGGGATAGGAACAAAGTATTTAAGTTAAGGAAAATTTTGTGGGTGTATTTACAGAGAAGAGCTTATTTGGCCCAGATGGGTGACTAGGGGTAAAATATGTACAAGGATGGCTAGAAAGGCTCAAACGATCCAAAGATGGCCTAAATCACTTCTCTAATTAAGTGTGATCTAATATTTCACCTCGAGATTAGATCAAACAAATTCTATAATATGATGCACCAAATCAATTGAACAAATGCAATCCTATGTACAGATAAGCTTTCTCTAAATAAATATACCGATTCATGACATGACATATGCATAAGATGAGGCAATCACAATTTGAATTATGGCAAATTCAAGAATTCAACTTCATGCTTTTCCTATAATCATACTTCTTAGTTAATCAAAGTCAGACTAAATCATGGGGTCATATCATCGGAATATGGGAAAACTACTTGCAAAGCACTAAATCATCCCAAAATCAAACAATTTAAGCTCATATTATCGAAAAAATTTTAAAAATTCTTTCTTAGATTTTTGAAAAAAATTTGAAATTTTTTCCAATTTTCACAAAATTGCTCAAGTGATATCCCCTCCCCCAAACTTAAAGTGCACAGTGTCCTCAATGTGCAGATAATACAAGAATTTAAGCTCAAGAACAGAGTACTCCCTTATCTGATAATGATGAACAACTGAAGCTTGATTGAAAGCATAATACTGGAAAAGAAATCTGCAACATAAACAAAGAAAGAAACAACAGAAAAGAAAAAGAAAAAGTACTATATACAAAGTGAAAAGGAAAACATAGCCACTTCAAATGCAGCTGAAGAAAACAACACTCAGCAGTAGAGCGAAGAGTAGGAGGGTTATCCAGAGTGGTGACAGAATGTTGACAGTTAACTCCTCCTTAGCTCTATCTATTTCCCTCTTTCTCTCAGATTTCTTATGCTTAAGCCTTAAATCCTCCTTAACATCCATCTTAAAACACTCTTGAGAGTCATCAGGGAGCTTCAAAGGTTCGAAAGCATGAAATATCACCTCCTGATCCAGGACTCTCGTAGTTAACTCCCCCTTTTGTACATCAATTAAGGTTCTACCAGTCGCTAGGAAAGGTCTACCTAATATAATAGGGACTTCCCTGTCTTCCTCCATGTCTAAAACAATAAAATCTGTAAGGAAAACAAATTTGTCCACCTTTACTAACACATCCTCAATGACCCCATTCATGTATTTAATTGATCGATCAACCAACTAGAGGGTCACTGTGGTGGGCTTGGCATCCCCTATTCCTAACTTTTGATAGATAGACAAAGGCATCCAATTTATACTAGCTCCTAAATCACACAAGGCTCTACCAAAGAATAAGTTTCCAATAGTGCATGGTATGGTAAAACTCCCAAGATCCTTGAGCTTGGGGGGTAATTTTCTTTGGATAATGGCACTACATTCCTCAATTAAGGCCACAGTCTCATAATCTTCAAATCTTTTTTTCCTAGAGAGGATGTCCTTCAAAAACTTCACATAACTTGGCATTTTCTCTAAAGCATCTGCGAAAGGAATGTTGATGTGAAGTTTCTTAAAAACCTCAAGAAATTTGGTGAATTGTTGGTTAAGCTTTTGGTTTTGAAACCTCTGAGGAAAAGGTATTGGTGGTCTAACTAGAAGGGATGTAGTGTTAACATGTATAGCATCAGAGGATGAGGAAGGCTGTGAAGTAGAAGAAGGGATAGATGAAGAAGCGCTTAGCTTTGATTCCTTTGCAGCCTGATCTTTAGGTTCCTACTCTTTCTGAGCTTCTTCTTTGGGACTTATGAGTTCTTTAACTATGGGCTCAACAGGATTGGACTTAACTTGTGGCTCCTCTAGCTCTTTGCCGCTCCTAAGGATGATGGATTTTACATGTTCTTTACCTTCCCTTTTCCTAACATGATTAGCTTCAGTGTTACTAGGAAGGGTCCCTTAAGGACGTTGGCTAAGAGCATTTGCTATTTGTCCTACCTGAACCTCTAAGTTCTTAATTGAAGTAGCTTGATTTTGCAGGATAGTCATGAACATTTCCTCAAGCGAGGGCTTATTCTCTACTGCTGGTGCATGGTAAAGTTGCGGCTACATAGGTTGTAATGGTGGTTGATGGAAGTGAGGTGGATGATTCTGAAATTGAGGTGGGGATGTTGATGGTATGGAAATGGATGCTGTGGTGGTACCTGAATCGGTGGAGCTTGAAAACTAGGGTGTCCTACAGATCTAGAGCTAGAAGTTTTCCCTTGGTTTTGGCTCAATGAAAAGTTAGGATGGTTCCTCCACCCTGGATTATAGGTGTTTGAAAAAGGGTTGTTTTGTTGTTTAGGGGGGTAACGTACTGAACCGATTCTAAGTTAAGTGGACACCTATCTATAGAGTGGGTACCACTACACAGCTCACAGGAAAGAAAAGGACTTTGGATAGAATAAACAGGATTAGGACTGGTAGTAGGATTATGCTAGGTACTGAGCGACTCTACCTTCTTCGTAAGGCTAGCGATTTGAGAGGTCAAGGTAGACAGTGTGTCGAGCTCATAAATACCAATCGGCTTCTTTGGCAATTGCCTTTTCGAGGACCATAGATAGTTGTTAGCCGCCATCTTGTCCAAGAGCTAGTAAGCTTCCTCCTCTGTTTTGCACATTAGAGCTCCACCCGCAGCAGCGTTAATAATGGTTCTATTTTGGTTGTAAGTCCGTTGTAGAAGGTCTGGACTTGCAGCCACAAAGGTAGACCATGATGAGGGCACTTCCTAAGAAGCTCCTTATATCATTCCCATGCTTCGTAAAGAGATTCCGCATCAAATTGGGCAAAGGAAGATATGTTACTACAGAGTTGGGCCATTTTAGAGGGAAGGAAAAACTTAGCTAAAAATTGATGGGCTAACTCGTCCCATGTAGAAATGGATCCTGGAGGCAAGGAGGTTAACCAGTGTCTCGCCCTATCCCTAAGTGAGAATGGGAATAATCTAAGTCTAAACGCATCATCAGATAATCTATTATGCTTGAACGTGTTGTACAAGTCTAGGAATTGCCCAAGGTGAGCATGTAGGTCATCGTGCGAAAGCCCACTGAACTGTAAAGAGGTCTGGATTATCTAGAGGATAGAAGGCTTAATTTTGAAATTGTTAGCAGGGACAGCTGGTGGCCTAATACCGGTATAATAACCTCCAATAGTCGGCATTGCATAATCTCCAACGATCCTAATTTCCCTATTTTCTGTCATGGAGAATTGCAACAGAGCTATTAATTTCCTAGAATCCTTTCGAATTTTCCTAAGAGTTCGTTCAATTTCAGGATCTACAGGAAAGCAATCAAAACTCTTGCCTCTACGCATGCAAATATCACAAAGTCCTTAGAAAAGTTTTTTTTTTTAAGTTTTTTAAATTTTCAATTTTTTTTAATTTTTTAATTAACTAATCTAGATTAAACTTCTAAATATTTACAACCTAAATATTTACAAGCTAGATTACACCTATGCATAATTTCACCGATATTAATTAACGACTAATTAAAACTTCTCCGGCAACGGCGCCAAAAACTTGACACGCCCTGAAGGTATTGTCCGCAACTGCACAGGTCGTACAAGTAATAATGGGATTTGAGTCCTGAGTTATCGTCCCACAGAGAAGTTGATCAGCCTAATTAACTACCGGTTAATCTTACCCTAAGTATATTCTAGAAAATTATGAAATTTAAGGTGGGTGATCTACATGGTCAAAAATTAAAATTACTGGAAAGCAATAAAATAATAAAAACTAAATAAAACCAAGCAAAATTTACTTGCAATGCTCTAAGCAATTAAAAGCAAAAACCTAAAAAAATAATTAAAACAGTTAAAATTAATTAATGCAATTAAAATAAAATGCAAATATGAAAATAACAAACCAAGATTAATTAAACTAAAATTAACAAACCAAATAATGCAATTAAACTACATAATCAAAATGCAATTTAAACTAACTTAAGATTTAAAGAAATAAAATTTACCCCTAATCTAATTCTAAATGAACACTTAATTAACTATTAACCTAATTAAAACTAAGTTTTATACTACTAAGCAAGAATACTAACATGCAATTTAATTAAAGAGTCTAAACTAAGCTAGCAAATTAAATTGAGATTAAACTATACTAAAAATGCATGAAAATGAATTAATTAGCTACAATGCATCTCCCTAGCTACAATGCACTAGCCAAACAAGGCCGTAGCAAACTGCAAAAACATCAAAGTGTCCCGGTAACACTACTGTGCACGTCTTCTTCATTGTTTATTTTCATTTCCAAGTGCTCTCGGGTTGGTTGTCTAGACGTGTCCAACTGGTTCCTGCTCTACAACTCTCACTAACTTTGCTTGGTTCCGTGTACTTCTTCATTTCTTGCACTCAACACATCACGTTTCATTCATCAACAACCAAGCTCCAACACACCAGCCTGCCTAGACCTGCTCTACACGTCCAGCTCCTGCTCTCAATCTGTCCTCTGCTATCTGCTACCTGTTCGTGCACTGGACTGCTAACCCGACTGTTCAATGTTTCATTTCTAGGTGCAACGAATGGTTACTGCTGGATGGTGCTATTTCCAATCCTTGCTCAATGTCTCGGCTTGCACATCTCATAGCACCAGGACTCATCCTCGGCATGCTGTTGTGCCATTTATTTTCCAGCCAAGGTTTGCACAATAGCTGCTGTTGCAAAGTAGAAATTAAAACACCAAAAAGCAACTGTTAACAATGAAATCTTAAACAGTAAATGCAAACTAAAAAAGTGAAACTAGATTAAAACCAAGTTAAGGAAATAAAGATGATGAACAATAAAAACATTCTAAAATAGGGGAGAACAGAGAAGTGATTTTTTGGGTTGGTCCTCTGCCATGATGCAGTTTGGTTTCGATTTAGTGAGGTCCATTCGACTAGCAGCTTCCTTATACCAAACAAGGCATGTTCGTCTCGGTTCAGCCCTCTCAAATCTTATTGCTTCATGCCTGATCATCCCCTAAGTTTGACACACTCACTCTGCTATCACACTTAATCACCCGTGTAGCCTTTTTCATGCCATTCGGTTGCATCAAGACTCCACTACCCGAATAACCATAGAAAATCAAAGGAGCAGCATTGGCTTACTAAGCAACCCGAGAGCAAAGAAACATAAAAGTGCAAACCGAGAGCATGAAATGATACAAGTTTGTCAAATAAAAACATAAGCAAATTTTTTTATGGAAACCGAGAGCTACACTAGGAGTTAAGCTATGTAAATAACACTTGAAAAATAAAAGAAGTAGATTTAACAGAACCGAGAAGCATGAAAATGATGTTGATTGCCATGAAAAATTATCCCATAGAAGAACATCAAAATGAAATGAACAGTGAAAAATAAGGAAAGTGCTCAACATTAACAGGAAAGTTTAAAAACAATCAAAATAAAACTAGAAACTATTCTACCTAGACTAATCTAACTAGTTATACACTAACACTACTCCTAACTTACATTACTCCTAACTTACACTACATTCCCTAGTCCTACTTACATTTTCAGTTGGCATCCTTTCCTATTTATACACACTTGGGGGTAAAATTGTAATTTCTCCATCCTAGATGAGTTGGCTTTTTTTGACCACTTGTCTTCACACCATTGGCTCGTTGAAAAAATATTTCCCTGTCATCTGTCTTTTTGTCCAATTGGATGTGCTAGGTGGCATGGCTCGTGTTGTCTACATGGTCCGATCTCGATTTTAGCCAAATTCCAGTCTGTTTTCTATCGAAATATTCAAAATTCATCCAGATTTGATTTATCTGCAAACATGAGAATTTTAATTAAATAAAGGGGATAATTAACAAAATAAATTGGGGATTTAAATAATTAAGAAATTAAGTATAAATAATTCTAAAAAATATAGAATTATCACGTAGCTACATCTATTTTAATAGCTTTTGTATACACTGAATATGTATAAAGGTCTTAGAAATGGCTTAAAATTTTAAGGACTCAGAAATAGGAAAAGACTATTTTACCCCTATTGAGGGAATACACCTAAGGATGGTGAAAGCATGACATGCATGAAATGAATGATTTAAGGAATTTGCTGATTTGAGGAATTTTCGTGGTTTTTAAGCAAAGCAAATTGATGGATTGGCCAGTAATTACATAAATTTCACAATATAACACTACGTAAGTGTTATTAATGTTATTAAGATTTAAATGAAATTTCTTTGGAAAATGGGCCAACTATCAAGTTTATATGAAAACAGATAGTGCTGGTGCATAGCTCCCACTATATCTGCAATTGTGAGTGTGCATAAAATGTGGTAGAGCGGTTGCTCGCACTGATTTTTATTATTGTGAAATGCATGAGAGGTGCTGGAGCTTAGCTCGCACTCTGTTTTGACTATTTTGACCTGATATGCATAAAAAGGTGCTAGAGCGATTGCTCACATTGATTTTAATAATTTGACATGCATGAGAGGTGCTGGAGCTTAGCTCGCATCCTATTTTGATATGATAATTGCATAAAAGTCATTCTTCAACCTTGCTCGTACGTGATTTAATCGATTTAATTTCGTAAGCCATGCTGGAGTGTAACTCGCACGAGTTTTGATTTACTTGAGCATTCATTCGTGCTGGAGCATTGCTCGCACGAGGTTTTGATGGATTTTATGCATAAAACCGTGCTGGAGCTTGCTCGCACGTGATTTTATATGGATTTATAACTCTTTTAAAGTCGTACTAGCATGCTACTCGTACGTAGATTTTACCGATTTTTATGAAAACGTGCTAGAGCTTCGCTCGCACGAGGTTTTCAGATATCATGAATATGTATGGAGTCATGCTAGAGCACAGTGAGATGATATGTCCACACGTACATACTGAGACATATTTAGCATGGGTGGATAAGACCTATTGCAGGCACCCTCTGACTGAGATTTGGTTTACAGAGTACGATGTACCATGTATATCACATGGAGTACGCTGTATCGTGGGGATTGTTGAAGTGAAGTTGCATTAGCCACGAGGTAGCAAGCCTTGCCCTCGCAATCCTAATGTTATGTTGTTCTGACGGCAGGATTGACTCACCTCCCGTTTCGGGTGTGATACCCCGCATACTAGGTACCGTGTAGCCAGGGATCACTAGGTTATGGCCATAGTCCTCGTTGTTACTTATATAGTCACCTACATGTCTCACATGATATAAATTGTGGTCTCGATAGACTATGGTAGACCTGAGGGAGGGGTCAGGCCCCTGACTTTGTGATTTTCTATTATCGTGCTAGCTTTTTCAGAGGATTTTATGACATGTGACCCTAAAAGAAGGGTGATTTTATAACAGAATTTTATAACAAATTGTTTTATGAGTTTTAGATTTATTTATGAGATGATTGATCCAGAGGGGTTATTTTATACTGCAGATTTAATGAAGTGATTTAAATGGAGTAGCATGAGGAGTTTTCCATGCTTTAATTACAAATTCATGAAAAGAATTGTCTTTCATGTTTGGTGTCACATGGCATGAATTAATGCATGATCTTGATTTATTTCATGCTAATTATGATTTTATGATTTTTCATAAAATGCCATTGTTGCATGAGTTGCATGATTTCTATATGCACGAATAGTTTTTATAAACTATAGCAATAATGTATGCATGATTTTGTGCATGAGATTTAAACGAAAAGAAATGGATTTTTAAGGGCATGGCATTATGAGCATGTAGATAGTGGAGCTATCTACTTACTTGCATAATTGCCTTACTGAGTGTGTGGTTTGCTCACCCCCTTATTTTCCCATCTTTTCAGAGCAGTCGCAGTAGTTAGTGAGCAGCTAAGAACTTGCATCTTAGTATCCGCTGCTTCCCATCGAGAGACAGGTATACGCATTTGTATAGTTTCGTATCTAAATATGTAAATGCACAGTAATGTAAATGGATATGATGTCGGGGATGTAAGGTTATGTAAATACCATTATATAAGTATTTAGTTAAATTCAAAGGATAGTAAATCCTGATATGTGAATGTGATTATGGAAATGGAATGGTAAATAGGTGGGAGGTGACTAACACTGAATCATAGCCCAACTATTAGTAGGATGGTCACGATGCGAGAAAGGTAAGAGTTAAAGAATAAACGAAAAATGAAAAATTTGTTGTGAAATTTTTAGAAAATTTGGGTCGTGACAGTTTTGGTATCAGAGCTTAAGTTAGCCTGATATGAGTCGGTGTTAGTGGTTAAGGAAGTTTACATCCCCATGTATTCTGTTGTGTTTAGATACAATTGTGTATATCGAGATTGAATTGCAGCTAAGAATTTAGTTTCAAATGCAAGAATATAGACTCATTAACTGGTAGCCGCTATGGTAGAGGGGCGAAGTGCACGAGCTCGAGGCTATAGAGGTAGACTTGAGAGTCGTACTGAGTAGCCACGTGAGACTCAAGATGAAATTGAAGTGGAAGCTGATATTGAGTATGCCTTACAGAGTCCAACAGACAGATCGAACAGAGTTCGATAGAGAGATCGGACAGTATTGAGACACGCTTCGCGAGGTTGGAGCGAAGTGTGGAGAATATTTTAGGAGCTAATTAATCATGGTATGCATGGGATTGAGGGCGCGTCGGAGCATTGGTGGAAGTCTGTTCGACCCATCTTAAGAGTTAGACATCTAGAATGGACTTGGGAAATAATTTTGGATGTATTCCGGTGATAGCATATCCCGGACACTGCTTAAAGGAAATTACAGATAAAATTCTTTACTATGACCTAGAGGAACTGGTTGAATGACGAGTATGAAACTCAATTTATATCCCTGGGCAGGTATGACCCCGACACTATGAACAGTAAGAGTCAAATTTTTGAAAGTTCATGGAAGGGCTCATATTTTCAATTAGAGTCCGATTGGCCCCATTAGATATCACTACCTATGTCGTGGCAGTGCGCAGACTACAATTGTGTGAATAAGATCATGAGTTGCACACCTCTGAGATTGGGAAAGGTAGTAAGGGCCGAAATAGAGACAGAAGAGAATAGTGGATGATAGAGATGTCAGAGCGGGAAAAAGGTAGTTTGGTAAGAGATTAGAGTTGATGAGTCATAGGGTAAGATGATTGGTAAGGCCCCGGTGTATCCAATTTCAGTACTTTTGAGGGGTATTGTGATTGGAGGACCTCGACCTACTACGGATCAGTGTAGGATGTGTGGTAGATACCACGGAAGTAGGCCCCACACCTTATTGACTAAAATAGACGTTAAGTGTGGTAAGACGGGCCATTTATTTAATGATTGCTCAGAGTTGGGTGAGACTACCCCATAAAAGCGCAAAGAGATAGAGAAAACTCTGTTGATATCTCTGCACCGAAAAGGGAGGCCACAACCGAATAGAAAAGGAAAGTAGGCTGTTGGACGAGGGTGACAGTATGCCTTGGACCAGGACACTACTGATGTTTCATCTGATGTGGTGGAAGATACCACACTAGTTATGAATAATGAAGTAATTATTTTAATTGATCCTAGTGCCACGCATTTATTCATACCACCTTCAGTTGCTTATGAGCTAGTGAAAGATGTGAAGCCTGTACCCTTATGTAAGATGATGATAGTTAGCTGATTTTCGCTAATTGAATATGGGTATAAGGATTGTAAGTTGAAAATGGGGGAAAAAGGATATGTCAGCCGATTTTATTTAATGGAATATGAATAATTTTGAAGTAATATTTGAGAATAGATTGATTCGGCTGCAAAATATGTTGTTTAGATTGCTATCCTAAGATAGTGATGTTTTCACCCCTGAAAAGTATACTGTAAGTTTTGATAAGTAATGAAAGGGGTGTAGCAATTGAAATTAAAAGAGTGAATGATTGTACGGACGAGATGAGTAATGATGGGAATGTTTCATCGATTGTGTGGTTGATATGGATAAGGCACATCCGGCATTGACAGATATCATTATGGTTAGGGAGTTTCTTGATATCTTCCCGGATAATCTACCAGGATTGCTACCAATTAAAGGAATGGAGTTTTGTATTAATTTGGTACCTGGTACGGAGCCGATATCCTAACCATGGTATAAAATGGTATTAGTGGAACTGGAATGACTAAAGAAGCAATTATAGGAGTGATTTGATAAAAGTTCATCAGATCTTTTTAGAGATCGATTTGAAGTCTGGGTAACATCCGTTAAGAATTCAAAATGTGAATGTGCCCAAGATGATTTTCGTAACCGTTAGGGCATTGGTGAACAAGGTATTTAAACCTTTCCTGGATTGATTTGTGGTCATCCTTAGCGATGATATTATGATGTATTCGAAGTCCAGGGAAGAGCATGAACTGGAAACTATCTTACAGACGAGGTGTTGTGAGTTTCTCGAAATGGGCTGCTCAGTTGACACATCTCGTTCGGGAAAAAAAAAATTGCATACAAGTAGGATGATAAGTATGAAAGTAGCTTCAGTGAGTTTTGATATATTGAAGCAATAAACTAACCATCGTAATTATTCTCACCATGACCAACAGCTCAAGAGGTTTTTCAGTGTGTATGGATACCTCAAAATAAGGATTGGGCTTTGCATTGATATAAAATGAGAAGATAGTCATTTATGGATCCAGATAGTTCAAGGACCATGAGAGAAACTATCCAACCCATGATTTAGAGTTCACAATTGTAGCATTAACACTGAAGGTATGGCGCTACCACTTATATGGTGAGACATTTCGGGTATGCACTAATCATAAAAAGCCCCGAGTATCTGTTTTCACAGAAAAAGTCAAATATGATAACAGAGAGGGTTAGAGCTTCTGAGGGATTATGATCGTAGAAATTGTACCACTCAGGAAAGGCTAATGTAATGGCTGATGCCGTGAGCAAAAAGAGCCTCGGGATGGTAATACATATGATGGTCAGGGAGCGCGAGCTGCTAAAGCAGTTGTGAGCCTCAGTAGTGATGTGATCCCTTCTGATAATGATAGTGATTGTGTGACAGCTAGCTTGAGATTAGAACCGGATTTGTGTGACTGAATTTGACATGCTTAGCGTGATGATCGGCAGTGTGTCGATAGTGTGGGTCAGATTCAAAAGGGTACAGTGACAGAGTTCACAGTGAGTGATGATGACTTATAAAGGTTCAGATACAGTATAAGTGCTCCTAGGACCACAGTTGATAAGATAGTGCTATTGACAGAAGCTCACTCTTCGGGATATACAGTGCATCCGGGAAGTAATAAATATATAGGAATCTCTATAAAGGGTTAGGTGGTCAGGTATGAAAAGAGATATTGTAGAGATTGTGGAGAAGTGTCTCGTATGTCAGCAAATTAAGGTAGAGCAATAGAAGTTTGCATGGTTTTTGCAGCCTCTACCTATATTGACACGGGAATGAGAACAAGTTACCATGAATTTTGTGATGGGTTACAGAGGACCCAGATGAATCACGAGGCTATCTAGGTTATAGTCGATAGATTGATTAAGTCTACCCACCTTCTGGCGATGGAAATCCCTAGATACTCTGAGTGCATAGGCGAAGTTATTTGTAAGGAATATTGTGAAACATTATGTAGCGTCCCAGGGAGCATGATATAAAATAGGGATTCCCGATTCACTTCCCACTTCTGGAAACATTTTTCAAGAAGCTATGGGAACCCGATTGAGTGTTAGCACAACGTTCCATCCTTAGAGAGATGATCAGTCAGAGGGGATTATACAGATTCTGGAGGATATGATGAGAGCATGTGTCATTGATTTTATAAGCTCTTGGGATGATCAGTTGTTACTGATCGAATTCGCCAAAAATGACAAATGTCACTTGAGTATCGGGATAACATTGTATGAGACATGGTATAACTATAGGGATTGTTCCCCAACTTGGATAAGAAATGGGTGATAGCTAGAGAATTGCTCTGAATTGGTATAATAAGTCTCTGAAGGTGTTCAGTTGATTGTGAGTGATGGAGAATACCTCAGAGAAGACAGAAATGCTATGCTGACAAGAGACAGGAAACCATTAGAATTCACCGAGGATAACTCAGTATTGTTGGAAGTTACATGTCCTAAAGGCATAACGAGATTCGAAAAGAAGGCAAATTGAGTTTTGTTAGATAGAATCCTTTGAGATATTGGACAAAGTGGGAGATAAGGCCTGTGGGTTGGCGTTACCACTTGAATAAGCAGGCATCCACAATGTGTCCCATCTTTTGATGCTTCAAAAATACTATCTAGACCCAGCATATGTGATCGGGTATGAGCTGTTGGAGCTCAATGAAAATATAACGTATGCTGAAAAAATCCATTCGAGTATTAGACGGAAGAAGAAAGTGTTGAGGTTAAAGATGACCTCCCTAGTTAAGTATGTTGGTAGTATTACACTTCGAAAAAAGTCACATGAGAATTAAAGAGTATGATGCGATAGACGTACCAGAGTTGTTTATGGACCCATTTGACTTGGTTCTAATTTGAAGGACCAAATTTCTTAAGTGGGGGAGATTATGTAAGACCCGATTTTATTTAAAACACGAAATGCATGAGTGTTCGTGAAGGGAAGTTGGAATAGTATTCCTGAACACGTTGGAGGGTAAAACAATCAAAAGACTGAAATTCGGTATTAATCGTAACAAGAAAATTTAATTAAAAATATGGAAATGAGAAATCTTGATCAATAATGAAGAAATAATTAAATTTCGAATTCAATTACTCAAGATATGAATTTATTGGAATTAATTGAAAATTTCACTTCGAGAAATTATCCTGAAAATATTTAAAAATTATACCGAAAATACGAAATAAGATCGATAAATTCATTTAATTTGTAAAATGAATTAAATAAGAATTTATGAAGATATTTGAATTTTTTAATATATTTTAATGAATAAAATAATAATAAAATAAAATTATAAATAAATTAAAAAAAAGAATCGCGATTTGCGATTTCTGAAGAAGAAGAAACCGAGGGAACAGTTTCCCTCGGCTCCGACGGAACCACCGGCGGACCAGAAGAGAGGCAGCCACCACCGGCACCCCAGCCGAGCCTCGCCAACGCTGGTAGATAGAAAGGAGAAGCGGCCGGTGAGAAAGAGAGAGAAACTGAGAGAACCGAGAGGAGAAAGGGAGAAATCTAGTAACCGACGTCGATCTAAGCCCGACCATCGCCAGTCGAAGGATCCTCAGGCGAAGACCGACCAATCAGTGTCTGCATCGGCCAGTGTAACGGCCGGCAATGCCGTCAACGGTGAAGGGAAGAATCGGCACCGACGTCGGAAGGGAGAAGAGCCAGACCGACCACTTTTTGACCACCATGGGCGAAACCGACCCCAGATCCGAGCTTTGCTCGGTCCCGCGAAACTACTGGCGACGGAAGCTGGTGAAGAACAGATCGGTTAAGCACCGAACCGGCCAAATCGGACTGAACCGGCTAAACCGAACCGGTCTGAACCTGGTTGAATCGGTTCAACCAGGAAAGAAGAAAAAGAAAGGAAAAAGGGAAAAAGAAAAAGAAGAAAAATTGGGAAAAAATTCAGTGATGCAATCGAGCTACGGGTAAGTCGGTAAGTGGTCGAATTGACCTATTTAAATTTCGAAATATTTAATTTGATTAATATTCGACTGAAAATTGACCCAAAAAAATATGTAATTGTGTAGCTTGACAATTGACGTCAAACGAGAGCTCGAGTCAGCCTCGATTTGCGTACTTTCATGGAATCTTAGGTAAGTAACCCTTATTTACAACAATTTACATCGTTATGCATGTTAAAAATTTATCGTATCAATTATAGATTTATTTTCGCATAAAATGAATTATATTCTATAATTAGAGATAAATTGTCGTAAATAATTAATTGAGCTATTCAAGAGTTTAAAACGAGACCCAATAAATATTGATGGGCCCAATGAGCCCAATAGGCCTCGATAATATGAATAGTGAGTGAAAAACGGGCTTAAGCCTGATTAAGGCCTATTATGGTACAATCGGGCGAAATATGGGTAAACGGGCCCAATGATTTAAATTAAGCCCAAAAAATATGAAATACAATTAATTATATTGTATTTGACCTGATGAATATTTATACGTAGTTCCAAAGATTTGATTGGGAGCAAATCGGCTGTGTGATGAGACATCAGTGGAAAGGTCAAACTGTACAGAAAAATGAGGTAAGGGAATGTGTGAGTAGCTAGAGATAGCTACACATATTTTAATAGCTTTTGTATACACTGAATATGTATAAAGGTCCTAGAAATGGTTTAAAGATTTTAAGGACTCGAAAATAAGAAAAGATTATTTTACCCCTATTGAGGGAAATCACCTAAGGATGGTGAAAGCATGACATGCATGAAATGCATGATTTAAGAAATTTTCTGATTTAACGAATTTTCATGGTTTTTAAGCAAAGAAAATCAATAGATTGGCCAGTAATTGCATAAATTTCACAATATAACACTACGTAAGTGTTATTAAGATTTAAATGAAATTTCTTTGAAAAATTGGCCAACTATCAAGTTTATATGAAAACAGATAGTGCTGGTGCATAGCTCGCACTATATCTGCGTTTGTGAGTGTGCATAAAATGTGCTAGAGCGGTTGCTCGCACTGATTTTTATTATTGTGAAATGCATGAGAGGTGCTGGAGCTTAGCTCACACTCTATTTTGACTGTTTTGACCTGATATGCATAAAATGGTGCTAGAGCGATTGCTCGCTTTAATTTTAATGATTTAACATGCATGAGAGGGGCTAGAGCTTAGCTCGCATCCTGCTTTGATAAGATAATTGCATAAAAGCCATACTGGAGCCTTGCTCGTACGTGATTTAATCGATTTAATTTCATAAGCCGTGCTGGAGTGTAACTCAAACGAGTTTTGATTTACTTGAGCATTCATTCGTGCTGGAGCATTGCTCGCATGAGGCTTTGATGGATTTTATGCATAAACTGTGCTGGAGCTTGCTCGTACGTGATTTTATATGGATTTATAATTCATTTAAAGTCGTACTGGCGTGCTACTCGTACGCAGATTTTGCTGATTTTTATGAAAACATGCTAGAGCTTCGCTCGCAAAAGGGTTTCGGATATCATGAATATTCATGAAGTCGTGCTAGAGCTTCGCTCGCACAGGGATTTATATGACATGCATATAGCTGTGTTAGAGTCTCCTGTAGACTGTGTGACACAGTGAGATGATATGTCCACACGTGCATACTGAGACATATTTGGCATGGGTGGATAAGACCTATTGCAGGCACCCCCTGACTAAGATTGGGTGTAAGACCCGATTTTAATTAAAACACGAAATGGAAAAATGCAAAAGGAATAAAATGGTATTCCCGAATACGTGAAGGGTAAAACGGTCAAAAGATCAAAATTTGGTATTAATCGGGATAAGAAAATTTAATTAAAAATATGGGATTGAGAAATCTTGATCAATAACGAAGAAATAATTAAATTTCAGATTAAATTGATCAAGATATAAATTTATTTAATATTTTTAGAATTTTGCCTCGAAAAAACGATCCCGAAAATAATAGAAAAATATATACCGAAAAGTTAAAATAATACCGATAAATTCATTTATAGATTAAATGAATTAAATATATATAATTTTCAGATATTTTAGATTTTTAATAATAAAATATTGATTAAAATAATAATAAATAATAAATAATAAATAAAATAATTAAAAAAACAAAAAACGCATAATCGCGAAATCGCGATTCTGCAAAAGGAAACCGAAGCGGTCGAACAGAGGGAGCCACCGGCGATGGACCCAGGCAAGGTGGCCGAAGCCATCGGCCAGCCGAGCCATCGTCGACGTTGGTGGAGGCCAAAGGAGGCGGCAATCGATGGTGAGAGAGAAGAAAAGAGACAACCGAGAGGCAAAGCGAGAAACCGGTCACCGGCGTCGATTCAAGCCCGGCCACCGACAACCGAAGGTAGCCAACGCTGAGACCGACCGATCGGCGGCTGAATTGGCCGGTGGGGCGGCGACTAACGCCGACAACAGTAAGAAATAGAAACGGTACCGATGACAAGGAGAGAAGAGGCAAGACCGGCCACTTTTCGAGGACCTCGAGGAAAACTGAGACCAGATCCGAGCTGAGGACGACCCCGCGGAGCTGCTGGCGAAGGAAACTGGTGGAGAACTGATCAGCGAGGCACCGAACCGGTCGAACCGGACTGAACCAGTGGTCTGAATCGGGTTGAACCGGACCGAACCTGTTCAGCCAAAAAAGAAAAATAAAAGAGAGTGAAAAAGGGAAAAAAAAGAAAAAGAGGAAAATTAGGGAAAATTCCAGTGATGCAATCGAGCTACGGGTAAGTCGGTAAGCGGTCGAATTTACCAATTTAAATTTCAGAATATTTAATTTGATTAATATCCGACTGAAAAGTTTACTCGAAAAAATATTAAATTGTGTAGCTCGACAATTGACGTAGAACGAGAGCTCGAGACAGCTTTGATTTGCATACTATCGTGGAATCATGGGTAAGTAACCCTTATTTACGACAATTTGCATTGCTATGCTTGTTAGATAAATTTCGGATTTAATTTTCGTATTAAATGAATTAAATTCTTGAAATTGGAATAAATTGTCGTAAATACTAAATTGAGTTATCCGAGAATTTAGAACGAGGCTCAATAAATACTGATGGGCCCAGTGAGCCCAATAGGCATCGATAATGTAAATAGTAAGTGGAAAACGGGCGTAAGGTCGATTAAGGCCCATTATGGTGCAATCGGGCCCAATAAGGGTAAACGGGCCTAATAATCTAAATTAAGCCTAGAAAATATGAAATACAATTAATTGTATTGTATTTGACCTGATGAATATTTATCCGCAGTTTCGAAGATTGGATTGAAAGCAAATCGGACTGCGCGACGAGTCATTAGTGGAAAGGTCAGACTATACAGAAAAATGAGGTAAGGGAATTGTGTGAGTAGCTAGAGGTAGCTACGCGTAAATTAATAGTTTTTCTATACATTGATTATGTATGTATACACGGTTATTGTATAATGATCCTAAAAGTGGTTTAAATGATTTTAAGGACTCGAAATAGGAAAAGGTTATTTTACCCCTAGTGAGGGAAGTTCACCTAAGGATGGTGAAAGCATGACATGCATGAAATGCATGATTTAAGGAAATTTCTGGTTTAAGGAATTTTATTGGTTTTAAGCAAAGCAAATCGAAAGATTGGCTAGTAATTGCATAAATTTCACAAGGTAACACTACGTAGGTGTTATTTATATTTAAATGAAATTTCTTTGGAAAATAGCCAACTATCAAGTTTATATGGAAACAGATAGTGCTGGCGTATAGCTCGCACTATATCTGAGTTTATGAATGTGCATAAAATGTGCTAGAGCGGTTGCTCGCACCAACTTGTGACATCATATGCATGAAATGTGCTAGAGCAGTTGCTCGCACTGATTTTTATTACTGAGAAATGCATGAGAGGTGTTGGAGCCTAGCTCGCACCCTGTTTTGACTGTTTTGACGGTTTTGACTATTTTGACGTGATATGCATAAAGGGTGCTGGAGCGATTTCTCGTACTAGTTTTAATGATTTGACATGCATGAGAGATGCTGGAGCTTAGCTCGGATCTTGTTTTGATATGAAATTGCATAAAGCCGTGCTAGAGTGTAACTCGCACGAGATTTGATGTATTTATGCATAAAGTCATACTGGAGCATTGCTCGTACGAAGTTTTGACTTACTTGAGCATTCATTCGTGCTGGAGCATTGCTTACACATGATTTTATATGGATTTATAACTTATTTTAAAGTCGTACTGGAGTTTTTTTCTCGTACGAGGTTTTCATTGAGTTTTTATACATATCTGTACTAGAGCATTGCTCGTACGTGGATTTTACTTGAATTTATAACTATTTTAAGTCGTACTGGAGCGCTGCTCCTATACAGATTTCATTGATTTCTATGAAACCGTGCTAGAGCTTCGCTCGCGCGAGATTTCTGATATCATGAATATGCATGGAGCTGTGCTAGAGCTTTGCTCGCACAGGGATTTATATTACATGCATATAGCCCTGTTGGAGCCTCCTGTAAACTGTGTGTCACAGTGAGATGATATGCTCACACGTGCATACTGAGACAGAGATGATATGGGTGGATAAGTGTCAGACTCGGATTTTTTGTAGCTTATTTCCTTATGATTCCTATGTGTATGAACACTATGTAATTATGGTTGAATCATAAGAAGAGTATTTACTAGATTTAAAGTGTTAATGAAATAAATTAACACGTAAAAGCTACATAAAATGCCTAATGTGGATGATGAGCATCACAGGCTAAACCGAGTCATTCTAAATCATTCTGACTGAAAATAAGAACTTAAAATAAGAGAGCGTAGAGAGCTCATGAAGGAAAGTCAGCTTGATTTAGACCCGAACATACAAAACGAGAATAAAAGCTAAAAAGGGTAAAATGGACCTTTTCGGCGAGAAAAGGAGTTTCGGGTGAAATTATCCACCGGGAGCGGTTGGAATATAAAGACGAGAGTGTAAGACATGATATATAACACTTTCAAAAATTTAAGAAAAAGTCAACTTAGTCAATGGTTAAAGAAAAAGTCAACTATAGTTAAAAAGTGGACTTTTACCATAGTTGACTAATCAAGGTTAGAAATTAACCTAAGTGTGGAGAAAAATTTGGGAAAAAATATTCTTGGCCAGAATACAAGATAATCATCCCCGGAAGTAAGGAAAATTTATTCGGAAGGATTCCGGAATAAATTTAATGGTTAAAAACGTAATGGGCCTAAGGTGAAAATTTTAAAGCCCATTAAGGTATACTAAACGTATATCGAAATTTTTAGGTCCTTTAGACCGAATTGTTGGACCAATTGATCAGCCAAATTTTGAGACAATAAAAGGCCCGAGGTATAGTAAAAATTTCAGCCCGAAAGCCCATTAGGAAAGCCCAAACCGAGAAGCCCAATTGGAAAAGCCCATGAGATAAATATCTAACCATAGTTAAAGTTAACTATGACTCATAAGGTGACTCATAAGGTGACTCATGGTTCAGATTTGGAAAGTCAAGCATAGTGGCTGAAAAGTAAGGCTTAATGGTTAAGTAAGTGGCTTATAAATGCAGCCACACCATTGTCATCTTCATCACACAATTCCGGCTAGGAGAAAACACCATTGAAACCATAACATCCAAGCTTTCTCTCACTAGAAATCACTAGGAATTAGTCATATTTGGAACTTGCATTCTTCATGGAAGTTGTTCCAAATTGAAAGGAGATTAACATATGTTGGAATTGGCTATCAAGGAGCCATAGAGTGCAAACCGAGAGCCTCCAAAGTTTCGGCCAAAGGGTGAACACAACAATTGGTATATTTTCTAATTTCCAATTTCATATATGTTAATGTATGAATGATTTTAAGTATGTTGATATATGTTTTAAGCATTGAAACACATTAAATCACCATGAAGAGGGTTAGGCCGAGAGTGGTCAATGGGATATTGAAATATGTCAATTTGATTTCAAGACATAAATGGATTAGTACACATGTATTAATGTTAATGGTATAATTAGAATTAATCAAATTGATTAATTAATACATGTAAATTGTTGGCAACCAAGGTGTTTGATAAAATGCCTAAATGAACAATGTGATGATTGGTAATGTTGCCTACCAAGTGTTTGTGAAAATGCCTAAGTGAAAATGGCTAGGAAATAGGCATGTATGGCATGCCATGGTGGAAACCGAGAATGGCTAGCTCTCGGCCAAGGCATGTGGCCGAGAGGCCCAATGGTCCAAGCCCAATATTTTTAGGCCCAATAGGGTGTAATGGGCCTAGGACAAGCCCAATAAGAGTTGGTGGGCCCCACAAGCCCAATAGGCCCAACAAAAGTGAATAGTAAAATGAAAATGGACTTAAGGCCTAGTTAGGCCCATTAAGGATTTTTAAGGCCCATTAAGGGAAATTAAACTGTATTAATGTGTAATATAGTAGGAAAATGATAATTAACCTGAGGAATGGTTATTTACAGCTCCGGAGTTTACATTGAGAGCTGATCGGACTGCGGGAATTAGCAGCACCGAGGAAGTGAGGTCGCTTGACGTGATCCGAGGTAAGGGACTTTTGCGAGTAGTTAGAGATACCTACACGTATTTTCAACTGCTTCTGCATTCACTTAAAAACTCTGAGGGTCAGAGAAAGTGAATAATAATTATTGCGACCCGATAGTGGCAAATTACGATTTTGCCCCTAGTTAGTCAAAAAGTCAACTTTTGTGAGAAGTTGCAAAAAGCATGGAAAATACTATTGTGAGTGTTTAAATGCAATTAGCATGAAAATAAATAGATGGGCTAATGATTTTAAGGTTGATATGACTTAAGCACACTTTTAAGTGCTGATTTTACTATTTTGTAAACAATCCCTTTTAAATAGCCATCTATCATATTATGTGAGAATGAATCGTGCTAGAGCACAGCTCGCACTGGGATTCATATGTTTTCCACATACATAGTGCTGGATTTTGATACGCACTAGATTTTCATGACATGCATAATAGAGTACTGGAGTTTTACTCGTACTCAACTTTGAATGATATATGCATGACAGAGTGCTGGAGCGATTGGCTCGTACTCGATTCTTCATGGTTTATACATGACATAGTACTGGGAGCTATTGCTCGTACTTGATTTGATATTGTTCATAGCATAGTACTGGGAGCTATTGCTCGTACTTGATTTAATACATAAACTATGCATTGACCTAGTTGCTAGAGATTGCTCGCACTAGAGTTGAATTTTATGATGTTAAACAGTGTTTAAGCGGAGTAACGACTGTGAGTCGCACTCAAGACGCACACTGTATGTGATATGTAATACATGTTGAAACCCATGCCTGAGTCCTTGTGTGACTGTGTGTCATAGCTAGAGAGGATATCCGCATGAGGTTGATATAGACGTGGTATACTTATTTCCATGGTTTCGACGGCGAAAGACCCTCGCTATGAGGGTTTCCATGGTTTCGAGGGCTAAAGACCCTGGCTGTGAGGGTCCACGGGTGTACTTTGTACCGTGTCTGAGTGGTACGAGGTGTACGCTGTACCGTGTGTTACGTAGCTGGCGGTTGACATTGGACTGACCATCCTCCCGTTACAGCAGTGATGCCCCGCACACCAAGATCTGTGTTGCTTGGGATCACTTTTCGGATATGATCATAATCCAAGATACTATTTGCATTTACCACAGAGTCTCACATGATATATCACATTGATTGACTGATTTAAACTGCGGACAGACCAGAGGGATGGGTCGGACTCCGATTTGTGTTGTGAATCATTTGATGCCATATTTATTGTGATTTAAATATACATGGCATGATTTACATAAAGGCATGATTTATATGCAATGCATTGTTTTGCACTACATGCCTATAATTGAGAAATAAAGCATGACTTCTGTACATGGGATTTATTCTGTACAAGTATATATATTATATTTCAAGACATGCTTTTAAAGTGAGTTAAGGAAATAATGTTTTCAAGGCATAGCACTATTTTGAGTAGATAGTGTGGATATCTACTTGCTTGCCTGATTTCCTTACTGAGCGCGTTATGCTCACCCCCCTTTTCTTTACATCTCTCTACAGAGCGTCAGTAGAGCGAGAGCTATCGAGGGAGAGTGTCCCAGAGTCCACTGCTAGTTCCTATCGTTTTGTCAGGTATACTTATTATGTACAGTTGTGTATCTAAACATAGAAACAGCACAGTGATGTATACGTTATATATTATGGGGAATGTAATCGTATTAGATTTTATAAAATCTTACATGTATAATAAAAGCAACTACAGTCAGAATTAATATATTGACATGTATGTATGAGAATGGATATTATGGTAAGTGAAGACTCTGACATCGAATCACAGCCCAACCAGTGAAGAGAGGAAAGGTAAGTTAAAAATGCGAAAAATTTATTGTGGTTTTTGGTTAAAGTCAAGGATTGAAACTGGGGTCCTGACAGGATGGTATCAGAGCAGAGGTTGGTCTGATGTGAGTCGGTGTTAGAAAATAGGAAAGTGTACATCCCCATAGTACTGTGCTGTGTTTAGATATAACTGTGTATACCAGATAGGAAATGGACTAATTCACTATTATGAATGCAGGAACTTTGCCTATATGGCAAATACACATAGTGGTAGAGGTATGAGAGGTAGGGCTCGAGGCCGGGGGGAGAGACCCGAGGGACGAACCGCTGTCGGACCTTTACCTACGCATGAGACTCCAGGTGCTACTGAGGCACCCGAGTGTGCCGAGACGCGCTTCACGAGATTAGAGCGTGGTCTCGAGACTATTATTGAGATACTGGCACAGACCATGCCAGGTAGGCAGAGACAGGAGGCAGGAGCTGCTACAGGAGAGGCAGTTGCCCCTGACACACCTACGCAGACAGCTGATGCACAGAGGACAGTAGATACTCCTACACCCCCACCGGTTTCGGGTGGCAGTGGATTAGGATATGGATGTGACTTGCATCGGTTGAGGGAGTTCCAGAAGTTTAGACCTCCATCATTTAGTGGGGTCAAGAACCCCGTAGCTGCGGAGGAGTGGTTGGCAGAGCTAGAGAAGCTCTATAGATTCTTCGAGTGTACGACCTCGGAGATGGTCGCGTTTGCTGCGTTCCTACTGAAGGGAGCCGCAGAGCATTGGTGGAAGTCCACCCGACCTATATTGAGATCCCGACACACAGATATCACTTGGGATATATTTCGGGAGGCCTTTAAGAGGCAGTTTATTCCTGACACCGCACAGCGAAAGTTACATGAGCTGTTGGATAGGGGCTTTGTACGACCGAGTGTTTCACCTGGGGAGCACCGGTTCTGTTTGTGAGGAAGAAGGATGGGAGCCTCTAATTGTGTATAAACTACCGATTGTTGAATAAGGCCACCATCAAGAATAGATACCCCCTTCCACGCATTGACGACTTGCTAGATCAGCTACAGGGAGCACAGGTCTTTTCCAAGTTGACCTAAGGTCTGGGTATCATCAGCTGAAGGTTCAGAGTGGAGATGTACCCAAGACAGTATTTCGTACCCGATATGGCCACTATGAGTTCTTGGTCATGCCATTCGGATTGACGAATGCTCCAGCTGCTTTCATGGCTTTGATGAACGATGTGTTCAAGCCATACTTGGACCAGTTTGTTATCGTCTTCATCGATGACATATTGGTGTATTCGAGATCCAAGGAGGAGCATGAGGAGCACCTCAGGATCGTGTTGCAGACGTTACGGGAGCATGAGTTATATGCTAAGCTCAGCAAGTGTGACTTTTGGTTGTCACAGATCTCGTTTTTGGGACATGTTATATCAAGAGATGGTGTATCAGTTGATCCATCTAAGATAGAGGCTGTAGTTCAGTGGGGACAGCCAAAGACAGTCACCGAGATCAGGAGTTTTTTGGGTTTAGCTGGATACTATAGGAGATTCGTTGAGGGATTTTCGAAGTTGGCTGCTCCACTAACACGTCTTACTCGGAAGAGTGCACCGTTCATATGGAACGAGGATTGTGAGAAGAGCTTTGAGGAGTTGAAGCGTCGATTGACCACCGCTCCGATTCTCACTATCCCTACCAGCTCAGGAGGATTTGCAGTGTATACCGATGCTTCGCATCAGGGACTGGGCTGTGTATTGATGCAGGACAGGAGGGTAGTTGCTTATGGATCCAGACAGCTGAAGGATCATGAGAAAAACTATCCGACCCATGATTTGGAACTAGCAGCAGTAGTATTTGCGTTGAAGGTATGGCGCCACTACTTGTATGGTGAGAAGTTCCAGATATTTACTGACCACAAGAGCCTCAAGTATCTGTTCTCACAGAAGGAGCTAAACATGAGACAGAGAAGATGGCTAGAGCTTCTGAAGGACTACGATTGTGAGATACTTTATCACTCGGGTAAGGCTAACGTTGTAGCCGATGCCTTGAGCAGGAAGAGCCTGGGGATGGTATCGTATATGATGGTTAGGGAACATGATTTGCTAGAGCAGTTTGCTAGCCTCAGTTTGGGAGTCGTGCCTTCTGACATGGATATAGGCTATGTGATAGCTAGTCTACGCTTGGAGCCGGACCTGTTGGACAGGATCAGAGTGGCTCAGCAGACAGATCCATTTTGTATGGATGTGAGTAGTCAGATGCAGAAGGGCACCGTGACTAATTTTGAGTTGAGTTCTGATGGACTACTGAGGTTTAGAGGTAGATTGTGTGTTCCCGAGGATCCAGGACTCAGGAGATTGATATTGGCGGAAGCTCATTCGTCGAGGTATACGTTGCATCCGGGGAGTAACAAGATGTATCAGAACCTCCGGAAGGTATACTGGTGGTCGGGTATGAAGAGAGATGTAGCAGACTTCGTGGCAAAGTGTCTCGTATGTCAGCAGGTGAAGGTAGAGCATCAGAAACCTGCAGGATTGTTGCAGCCTCTACCTATACCGACATGGAAATGGGAGCATATCACCATGGATTTCGTGATGGGTTTACCGAGGACCCGCAGGAATCACGATGCTATATGGGTGATCGTTGATAGACTGACGAAGTCAGCCCATTTCCTAGCTATGAGAGCTACCGATACTCTGAGTTCATTAGCAGAACTGTATGTACGCGAGGTAGTGAGGTTACATGGTGTACCAGTGAGCATAGTCTCTGATAGGGATTCCCGCTTCACATCCCACTTTTGGGGACATTTTCAGGAAGCTATGGGAACCCAGTTGAGTTTGAGCACCGCTTTCCATCCTCAGACAGATGGTCAATCAGAGAGGACTATACAGGCTCTGGAGGACATGTTGAGAGCATGTGTGCTAGACTATCGAGGCTCCTGGGATGACCACCTGCCACTAGCCGAGTTCGCCTACAACAACAGTCATCATTCGAGTATCGGGATGGCACCGTATGAGGCTTTGTATGGCCGTAGATGTCGTTCCCCTATTGGATGGGAAGAAGTGGGTGACCGTAAGATTTTTGCTCCTGACTTGGTTGCGCAAGCATCTGAGGACGTCTGTTTGATAGTAGAGAGACTGAAGACAGCTCAGAGCAGACAGAAGAGTTACGCTGACAGGAGACGTAGGCCACTAGAGTTTGCAGTTGGTGAATCCGTGTTTTTGAGAGTTTCTCCTTCCAAGGGCATAGCGAGATTTGGGAAGAGAGGGAAACTAAATCCTCGCTACATTGGACCCTTTAAGATACTTGATCGAGTGGGAGATAAGGCGTATAGGCTGGCATTGCCACCGGACTTATCAGGTGTCCACAATGTCTTCCACATATCGATGCTTCGGAAGTATCACCCGAATCCGTCACATGTGATTAGTTACGAGCCTTTGGAGCTCCGAGAGGACTTGTCATATGTAGAGAGACCGATTCAGATATTGGATAGGAAGGAGAAGCTATTGAGATCGAAGACCATCGGATTAGTGAAGATTCTCTGGTAGCATCATACTTCAGAGGAAGCTACATGGGAGCTAGAGAGTCTGATGCGAGAGAAGTACCCTCACCTATTTGAGGACTGACTTGGTTCTAATTTGGAGGACCAAATTTTCTGAGTGGGGGAGGATTGTCAGACCCGGATTTTTTATAGCTTATTTCCTTATGATTCCTATGTGTATGAACACTATGTAATTATGGTTGAATCATAAGAAGAGTATTTACTAGATTTAAAGTGTTAATGAAATAAATTAACACGCAAAAGCTACATAAAATGCCTAATGTGGATGATGAGTATCACAGGCTAAACCGAGTCATTCTAAATCATTCTGACTGAAAATAAGAACTTAAAATAAGAGAGCGTAAAGAGCTCATGAAGGAAAGTCAGCTTGATTTAGACCCGAACATACAAAATGAGAATAAAAGCTAAAAAGGGTAAAATGGACCTTTTCGGCGAGAAAAGGAGTTTCGGGTGAAATTATCCACCGGAAGCGGTTGGAATATAAAGACGAGAGTGTAAGACATGATATATAACACTTTCAAAAATTTAAGAAAAAGTCAACTTAGTCAATGGTTAAAGAAAAAGTCAACTATAGTTAAAAAAGTGGACTTTTACCATAGTTGACTAATCAAGGTTAGAAATTAACCTAAGTGTGGAGAAAAATTTGGGGAAAAATATTCTTGGCCAGAATACAAGATAATCATCCCCGGAAGTAAGGAAAATTTATTCGGAAGGATTCCGGAATAAATTTAATGGTTAAAAACGTAATGGGCCTAAGGTGAAAATTTTAAAGCCCATTAAGGTATACTAAACGTATATCGAAATTTTTAGGTCCTTTAGACCGAATTGTTGGACCAATTGATCGGCCAAATTTTGAGACAATAAAAGGCCCGAGGTATAGTAAAAATTTCAGCCCGAAAGCCCATTAGGAAAGCCCAAACCGAGAAGCCCAATTGGAAAAGCCCATGAGATAAATATCTAACCATAGTTAAAGTTAACTATGACTCATAAGGTGACTCATAAGGTGACTCATAAGGTGACTCATGGTTCAGATTTGGAAAGTCAAGCATAGTGGCTGAAAAGTAAGGCTTAATGGTTAAGTAAGTGGCTTATAAATGCAGCCACACCATTGTCATCTTCATCACACAATTCCGGCTAGGAGAAAACACCATTGAAACCATAACATCCAAGCTTTCTCTCACTAGAAATCACTAGGAATTAGTCATATTTGGAACTTGCATTCTTCATGGAAGTTGTTCCAAATTGAAAGGAGATTAACATATATTGGAATTGGCTATCAAGGAGCCATAGAGTGCAAACCGAGAGCCTCCAAAGTTTCGGCCAAAGGGTGAACACAACAATTGGTATATTTTCTAATTTCCAATTTCATATATGTTAATGTATGAATGATTTTAAGTATGTTGATATATGTTTTAAGCATTGAAACATATTAAATCACCATGAAGAGGGTTAGGCCGAGAGTGATCAATGGGATATTGAAATATGTCAATTTGATTTTAAGACATATATGGATTAGTACACATGTATTAATGTTAATGGTATAATTAGAATTAATCAAATTGATTAATTAATACATGTAAATTGTTGGCAACCAAGGTGTTTGATAAAATGCCTAAATGAACAATGTGATGATTGGTAATGTTGCCTACCAAGTTTTTGTGAAAATGCCTAAGTGAAAATGGCTAGGAAATAGGCATGTATGGCATGCCATGGTGGAAACCGAGAATGGCTAGCTCTCGGCCAAGGCATGTGGCCGAGAGGCCCAATGGTCCAAGCCCAATATTTTTAGGCCCAATAGGGTGTAATGGGCCTAGGACAAGCCCAATAAGAGTTGGTGGGCCCCACAAGCCCAATAGGCCCAACAAAAGTGAATAGTAAAATGAAAATGGACTTAAGGCCTAGTTAGGCCCATTAAGGATTTTTAAGGCCCATTAAGGGAAATTAAACTGTATTAATGTGTAATACAGTAGGAAAATGATAATTAACCTGAGGAATGGTTATTTACAGCTCCGGAGTTTACATTGAGAGCTGATCGGACTGCGGGAATTAGCAGCACCGAGGAAGTGAGGTCGCTTGACGTGATCCGAGGTAAGGGACTTTTGCGAGTAGTTAGAGATACCTACACGTATTTTCAACTGCTTCTGCATTCACTTAAAAACTCTGAGGGTCAGAGAAAGTGAATAATAATTATTGCGACCCGATAATGGCAAATTACGATTTTGCCCCTAGTTAGTCAAAAAGTCAACTTTTGTGAGAAGTTGCAAAAAGCATGGAAAATACTATTGTGAGTGTTTAAATGCTATTAGCATGAAAATAAATAGATGGGCTAATGATTTTAAGGTTGATATGACTTAAGCACACTTTTAAGTGCTGATTTTACTATTTTGTAAACAATCCCTTTTAAATAGCCATCTATCATATTATGTGAGAATGAATCGTGCTAGAGCACAGCTCGCACTGGGATTCATATGTTTTCCACATACATAGTGCTGGATTTTGATACGCACTAGATTTTCATGACATGCATAATAGAGTACTGGAGTTTTACTCGTACTCAACTTTGAATGATATATGCATGACAGAGTGCTGGAGCGATTGGCTCGTACTCGATTCTTCATGGTTTATACATGACATAGTACTGGGAGCTATTGCTCGTACTTGATTTGATATTGTTCATAGCATAGTACTGGGAGCTATTGCTCGTACTTGATTTAATACATAAACTATGCATTGACCTAGTTGCTAGAGATTGCTCGCACTAGAGTTGAATTTTATGATGTGAAACAGTGTTTAAGCGGAGTAACGACTGTGAGTCGCACTCAAGACGCACACTGTATGTGATATGTAATACATGTTGAAACCCATGCCTGAGTCCTTGTGTGACTGTGTGTCATAGCTAGAGAGGATATCCGCATGAGGTTGATATAGACGTGGTATACTTATTTCCATGGTTTCGACGGCTAAAGACCCTCGCTATGAGGATTTCCATGGTTTCGAGGGCTAAAGACCCTGGCTGTGAGGGTCCACGGGTGTACTTTGTACCGTGTTTGAGTGGCACGAGGTGTACGCTGTACCGTGTGTTACGTAGCTGGCGGTTGACATTGGACTGACCATCCTCCCGTTACAGCAGTGATGCCCCGCACACCGAGATCTGTGTTGCTTGGGATCACTTTTCGGATATGATCATAATCCAGGATACTATTTGCATTTACCACAGAGTCTCACATGATATATCACATTGATTGACTGATTTAAACTGCGGACAGACCTGAGGGATGGGTCGGACTCCGATTTGTGTTGTGAATCATTTGATGCCATATTTATTGTGATTTAAATATACATGGCATGATTTACATAAAGGCATGATTTATATGCAATGCATTGTTTTGCACTACATGCCTATAATTGAGAAATAAAGCATGACTTCTGTATATGGGATTTATTCTGTACAAGTATATATATTATATTTCAAGACATGCTTTTAAAGTGAGTTAAGGAAATAATGTTTTCAAGGCATAGCACTATTTTGAGTAGATAGTGTGGATATCTACTTGCTTGCCTGATTTCCTTACTGAGCGTGTTATGCTCACCCCCCTTTTCTTTACATCTCTCTACAGAGCGTCAGTAGAGCGAGAGCTATCGCGGGAGAGTGTCCCAGAGTCCACTGCTAGTTCCTATCGCTTTGTCAGGTATACTTATTATGTACAGTTGTGTATCTAAACATAGAAACAGCACAGTGATGTATACGTTATATATTATGGGGAATGTAATCGTATTAGATTTTATAAAATCTTACATGTATAATAAAAGCAACTACAGTCAGAATTAATATAGTGACATGTATGTATGAGAATGGATATTATGGTAAGTGAAGACTCTGACATCGAATCACAGCCCAACCAGTGAAGAGAGGAAAGGTAAGTTAAAAATGCGAAAAATTTATTGTGGTTTTTGGTTAAAGTCAAGGATTGAAACTGGGGTCCTGACAATAAGACCTATTGCAGGCACCCCTGATTGAGCTTGGGTTCACGGAGTACGTTGTACCGTGTATGTCACGCGGAGTACGCTGTACCATGGGGATTGTTGGAGTGGAGTGGCATTAGCCACGAGGCAGCAAGCCTTGCCCTCGCAATCCTGGTGTTATGCTGTTCTGGCGGGTAGGACGATCCACCTCCCGTTTTAGGTGTGATACCCCACACGCTAGGTACCGTGTTGCCAGGGATCATGAGGTTATGCCCATAGTCCTATGTTGTTACTGATATAGTCACCTACTTGTCTCCCATGATTAACTTGTGGTCTGATAGACCAGGGTAGACCCGAGGGAGGGGTTAGGCCCCCGATTTTACGATTTTATGATTTTATGATATGTGACCCTGAAAGAAGGGTGGTTTTATAACCGAAGCTTTATAATAAATTTTAATGACATGTTTTATGAATTTAAGATTTACTTATGAGATAATTGATCCGGATGAGGTTATTTTATTCTGCATTTTAATAAAATGATTTGAATGCAGTAGCATGATGATGTTTTCCATGCTTTCATTTCAAATTCATATTTGTCTTACATGACATGAAAGAATGCATTATCTGGATTTACTTCATGCTTATTATGATTTAATGATGTCAAATAAAATACCATTGATGCATATGTAGTATGATTTATATATGCACGAACAGTTTTATAAACTAAGTCATGATGAAATACATGGTTTTTGTGCTTAAGATTTTAATGAAAAGAAATGGATTTTAAGGGCATGGCATTATGAGCATGTAGATAGTGGAGCTATCTACTTACTTGCATAATTGCCTTACTGAGCGTGTGGTTTGCTCACCCCCTTATTTTCCCATATTTTCAGAGCACTCACAGTAATTAGTAAGCAGCTGGGGACTTGCATCTTAGTATTCGTTGCTTCCCATCGAGAGACAGGTATACACATTTGTATAGTTTTGTATCTAAATATGTAATGCACAGTATTGTAAACGGACATGATTTCGGGGATGTAGAGTTATATATACCATTGTGTATGTATTTAATTAAAGTCAATAGAAAGTAAACTCTGATATGTGAATGTGATTATAAAAATGGAATGGTAAATAGGTGAGAGGTGACTAACACCGAATCATAGCCCAACTATGTTGTAGGATGGCAGGATTGACTCACCTCCCGTTTCGGGTGTGATACCCCGCATACTAGGTACCGTGTAGCCAGGGATCACTAGGTTATTGCCATAGTCCTCGTTGTTACTGATATAGTCACCTACATGTCTCACATGATATAACTTGTGGTCTCGATAGGCCAGGGTAGACCCGAGAGATGGGTCAAGCCCCCGACTTTGTGATTTTCTATTATCGTGCTAGCTTTTTCAGAGGATTTTATGACATGTGACCCTAAAAGAAGGGTGATTTTATAACAGAATTTTATAACGAATTGTTTTATAAGTTTGAGATTTATTTATGAGATGATTGACCCGGAGGGGTTATTTTATACTGTAGCTTTAATGAAGTGATTTAAATGCAGTAGCATGAGGAGTTTTCTATGCTTTAATTACAAATTCATGAAAAGAATTGTCTTTCATGTTTGATGTCACATGGCATGAATTAATGCATGATCTTGATTTATTTCATGCTAATTATGATTTTATGATTCTTCATAAAATGCCATTGATGCATGAGTTGCATGATTTCTATATGCACGAATAGTTTTTATAAACTATAACAATGATGTACGTATGATTTTTTGCGTAAGATTTAAACGAAAAGAAATGGATTTTTAAGGGCATGGCATTATGAGAATGTAGATAGTGGAGCTATCTACTTACTTGCATAATTGCCTTACTGAGTGTGTGGTTTGCTCACCCCCTTATTTTCCCATCTTTTCAGAGCACTCACAGTAGTTAGTGAGCGGCTAAGAACTTGCATCATGGTATCCGCTGCTTCCCATCGAGAGACAGGTATACACATTTGTATAGTTTCGTATCTAAATATGTAAATGCACAGTATTGTAAATGGATATGATGTCGGGGATGTAAGGTTATGTAAATACCATTGTATAAGTATTTAGTTAAATTCAAAGGATAGTAAATCCTGATATGTGAATGTGATTATGGAAATGGAATGGTAAATAGGTGAGAGGTGAGTAACATTGAATCATAGCCCAACTGTTAGTAGGATGGTCACGATGCGAGAAAGGTAAGAATTAAAGATAAACGAAAAATGAAAAATTTGTAGTGATTTTTATGAAATTTGGGTCGAGATAGGAAATTTTACCCTTCACAAGGGTATTTTGGTCATTTACCCATCTGGAGCACTAAAATTCTTATTTTAAATCTAATCCCTTCAGACATTTTAGGGAATGTAAATGATGTCGAAATTGCGTAAAGTTTCCTCTAGTAGTCTATAAAATTCTCTTACCTGGAATCACGTGCGAGTTTATCCTGTCTCGACTCTACGAGGTCTCTCAGTCTAATTCGCTCCAGACCAAGTCTACGGAGCTGCATATAATGACATATGTGGGTATTTTAATATATTTATCAGTATTTCACTCTTACTGATCGAATCTAAAGCACTGGGCCCATTTTACTTTATTGGGCCCGATTGCATCTTAATGGACCTTAGTCGTATTAAGCCCGTTTCCACTTATTAATTCTTTCATCAGGGCCTATTGGCTCACTAGGCCCATCAGTGCTTATTGAGCCTTTTTCTAGACTTTTTGAATAGCCCATATATCATTTACGACAATTTAATTAAAACTCCCAATATAATCCACTAAATGCGAAATTTAATCCGTAATTCGTAAAATAAATCTTTTATACACGATAATTACATAAATTGTCATAAATGAGCTTTACTTACACGCGATTATGTGATTGTGCTTAATTCGAAGTTCGATCGGCTCACGTTTGAAATTTATCGTCGAACTGCACAATTTTATATTTAATTTCGAGAAAAGTTTTAATCAAATATAATTTAAATAAATTTTTCGAAAATCAAATCGTTCACTTTTGACTTCTTACCAACTTAGACGAAGTCCGGTGTATCCCCGAAAATCTTCCTTTTTTTCATTTTTCCCTTTTTCTTTCTTTTTCTCCCATTTTCCTCTATTTCTTGGCTGAACCAGTTTGGTCCGGTTCAGCCCGGTTCTCTTCTTACTGAATCGATCTGTACCGTTCAGGCTTCCCCGTCACCGTTCACGACGTTTCTGGTCAGTTCCCGGCTCGTTTCTGGCACTAATCGGTGCGCCTGCACTGGGGGAGTGTTCGACTGGGGGCGAGGTTGGCCGAATCGGCGTCGGTGGCCGTCGATTTCTCTCTTCTCCCTCTCGGCCTTCTCTGCCTCAATCCGTCGGACTCCAGCACCGTTGGAGATCGTAGGGGTGCCTTGAGAGTCGCGCAAGGGTCGACTTCATTTTGTGGCGGTCGCTTGGCTTCCTGGTCACCAGAGGTCGACGGGCAGAGGATTGGTCCTCGTCAGCCTTCATTTCTTCTTTGTTCGATTCTGCAGATTTCGTTTTCCTTTTTTATTTATTTATTTATTTATAGTTTATTTTATTCATTAAAATATTCTAAAAATCCCAAAATATCTAGAAACATTCTTATGTAATTCATTTAATCAATAAATGAATTTATCTGTCTTATTTTGTCTTTTCGGTATATTTTTCCAATATTTTCAGGATTATTTTTCGATGTGAAAATTTCGATTCATTCCAATAAATTCATATCTTGATCAATTGGACTCGAAATTTAATATTTTCTCCCTTATTGATCAAGATTTCTTAAATCAATATTTTTAATAAAATTTTCTTATCGAATTTATACCGGATTTTGGTCTTTTGACCGTTTTACCCTTCTACAAGTTCGGGACCAATTTAGGCTGACTTTCCTTCTTGGACCCACTATAATTTCTCATTTAAAATTCATATCTCTGTCTAGACAATTCAAATCTCATAAATTTAGTTTAAAATTCCTTAACTGTCTATTTTCGAATTTTACGTACATTCGACTACTTCATTCATATTTATATGATCAAAATCATCCGTCTTATGATTCCATTAACATTTAAAAATATCCATACAATGTGTGAATCATAAGGAAATACAATAAAAATTGGGTCTTACACACCCTCATCCATGTTATGGGTTTGCGGAGCACGTTGTACCGTGTATATAACATAGAGTACTCTGTACCGCCTGGTTGAGATACTGATGAGAAAGTCTGGCAGAGAACTAACCCACCTTCGTGCCAGCATGATGCCCCGCACACCTGGATGCGTGTGGTCTGAGATGATTTATGATGTAATTGGACAACAAAGTCTTTTGTGATATAGTGACCTGTCTCACTCGATTTACATAGTGCCACATGTTTTGATATATAAGTGTGGTTGTGACTATCCTAGGTAGACTCGAGGGAGGGGTCGAGCCTTGTGGGATTTTTGATTGAGAAATGATAATGGTGTTTGTGATTGTGAAATGATTTTGATGGGATTTTGATGTATTGAGAATGAGATAAATAAAAAAGGATGTTTTAATTTGAAATTTCCTTTTATTATGAGATTTGACAATGATGAGCATGAGATGATTTATACATGATAATAATTCCATGTTTGACATGCCTGTTTTCCATACTTTCTGTACATGATATATGTATATTCATACGGCATAGATTTATTTCCTCATGCTTAGATTATAAATTATTTATGCATCATATTATCAGCATGTAGATAGAGTAGTTATCTACCATGCTTGCATTATTGCCTTACTGAGCGTGTGGTTGCTCATCCCTCTCTACTTTCCCCCTCTACAAAGCGTACATTGAAGCCCAGTGAGGACTGAGGCATTTTATTTTGGACATCCGTCGCTTTCATCGCCAAAAAAGGTATACACACAGAGATTCTTTTTGTATCTAAACAATGTAAAAGCACATTAGTCGCTTTGTATTGTAAGGTGGGGGATGTAAAAGTTAGAAACGTGTCATGTATAACTTAACTTTAAAAGAATGGCACTGATTTTGATATATTGAGAATGAATGTTGAGTGATGGTTATTATTGACTCACAACCCAACTATGTAGTGGTGAGTTGTTCATGACCGGGTAAGGAAAGGAAAAATGCAAAACATTTACAGTGATTTTCGGTTAAAAAGGATAAAATGGGTCGTGACAGAGATTTATATCAGAGTTGTGTTGGCCTGATGTGAGTCAGTAATAAAACGTAGGAAAACTACATCCCCATATTACTGTTCTTTTGTTTAGATATAATTGTGTATACCATGATGGATTGAGTTTAATAAATGATTTTAACACAGGAAGTTAGGCATTATGCCTTTTACGCGTAGAGGTAGAGGGGCAGGAGCATGTGCTAGAGGCCGTAGAGGTAGGCCTAAGAGCCGTAAGGAGCCACAGATTGATCAGGCTGCACAGGACCATACTGAGAGATCAGGGGATACAAAGGCTCGCTTCGCTAGGATAGAGCGGAGTATCGAGAGCCTAGTCGAGATTGTCACGTAGGCTTTGGGTGCCGACGATAGACGAGGTCCCACGGCACAGCCTACTATTGGACAGGCAGCTGTAGAAGTGGAGAGACCTCATATTGTAGAGATTGCTACTGTTACACCACCTACAGTCCAGGATACATCTTTTCCTATCGCTCCACAGCAAAGCGGTAGTGATTTGGGTTACGACTGCGAGTTGAGCAGATTGCGAGAGTTCCAAAGGTTGAAACCTCTAGTGTTTAGAGGGATGAAAGCCCAATTATTAAAGAGGATTGGGTGTACGAGATGGAGAAGTTGTATAGATTTTTCAGATGTCTATCAGCTGAGAAGGTAGCATTTGCCATGTTTATCCTAAAAGGCGAGGCAGAGCATTGGTGGAGATCCACTGAAGCTATTTTGAGGGCTAAACACTCCAAGATCACTTGGGAAGTATTTTTGGAGGCCTTCAGGAGGCAGTACATCCCAGCGACTGCGTAGAGGAAATTACAAATGGAATTCATGAATTTGGTTCAGAGGAACCATACTGTGGACGAATATGAGTCAAAATTCATGTCTTTGTGGAGATATGACCCGGATACTATGAGTAGTGAGACCCGATAGATTCAAAAGTTTGTTGATTGATTGAGGTTGGCCATCCGAACTAAGTAGCTCCCTTCGACATTCAAACTTATGAGGAGGCGATACACAAGGCTCAGTTATGCGAGCAAGACTTTAAGCTGAATGCCTCTAAGCTTGGGAAGATTAGTGTAAGAAGAGACAGAGATCAGAAGAGATCCAGGATGGATAGAGTGGCTAGGAGAGGAGGCCAAAGGTTTCTTGAGAAAAGACCTAAGATTGAGGAGGTGCAAGAGAGAGCTGTTAGACCTCCCGTGTACCCAGCTTTGACTGCACCGAGGGTATAGTTATTGGAGGACCACGACCTACTACCGATCAGTGTAGGAGATGTGGTAGATAGCATGGGACTAGACCATGTCAGATGCCCCATGTGTCGTGTTTGAGGTGTGGGAAGCTCGGACATATTTCGAGGTAATGTACTGAGATGGTTGAGACTGCCCCACAGAAGGGCAAGGAGCCAGAGAGAGCTCCAGTTGAGACAGCTACCCCGAGGAGGAGGGCTATAGCTGAGGAAAAAAGGGAAGCAGACTGCGGGTGTGAGTAGAGGAAGAGTACATGCACCGGATCAGGATATCGCAGATGCTTTGACGGATGTGATTAAAGGTACCATCCTAGTCTTTGATTTAGAAGCATTGGTATTATTTGATCCTGGTGGCACACATTCTTTCATATCGTTTTCCTTTACACATAAATTGTTGAAGCATGTGAAACCTACATTGTCGGATAAAATGTTGATGATTTCCACACCCTTGAATGATAGTCAATTGACTAAGCATGCATGTAGAGATTGTAAGTTGAAAATAGGTGGAAAAGAAATAACAGCCAATTTGATTTTATTGAATATGAATGATTTTGATGTAATATTGGGAATGGATTGGTTGGCTGCCAATCGTGTTGTTATGGACTGTCATGCTAAAACTTTGATGTTTCCAGAGATAGAAAATCATGTTGTAAGATTTGAGAAATGAATTGAAAGAACATAACTATGATAAATGAAAAGAGTATGATTTTATTTAATCTACTTAAGAGATGAATTTAATTGTTTATGTTAAATATTGATGTGATGACTTGTGACACTAACGGTGGAACGAATGATGTGAAGGGTTCATTGCCTACGTGGTCGATATAGATAAGGCACACCCAAAATTGAGGGACACACCCGTAATTGCGAATTACCCTGATATCTTTTCGGACGAATTACCAGGACTACCACCTGAAAGGGAAATGGAGTTTTGCATAGAGTTAGTGTCTGGTACAAAGTCGATATCGAAACCACATATAGAATGACACCGATTGAGTTGGAAGAGCTAAAGAAACAACTGCAAGAGTTGCTGGAGAAGGGGTTCATTAGACTGAGTCTCTCACCTTGGGGAGCACCGATTATGTTTGTAAGGAAGAAAGATGGAAGCCTCCGACTGTGTATTAATTACCGGTTGTTGAATAAGTCCACCATTAAGAACAAGTACCCCCTTCCAAGAATCGATGATTTGTTGGATCAACTTCGAGGAGCCCAAGTGTTTTCTAAGATAGATCTGCGGTCAGGGCATCATCAATTAAGGATCAGGAGTGGAGATGTACCTAAGACAGCATTTCATACCTGTTATGGCCACTACGAGTGCTTGGTGATGCCATTCGGATTGACGAATGCTCCCGTAGCATTTATGGCGTTGATGAATGATGTATTCATGTCATACCTGGACAAGTTTGTGATAGTGTTTATTGATGACATTTTGGTTTATTCCAAGTCCAGGGAGGATCATGAGGAGCACTTGAGGATAGTTCTGCAGACCCTCCGAGAGAAAGAGTTATATGCCAAACTCAGCAAGTGTAACTTTTGGTTAGAACATATCTCATTTCTGGGCCATGTTGTGTCGAAGGATGGGGTATCAGTGGATCAATCCAAGATAGAGGTAGTTGTTCAGTGGGAACAGCCCAAGATAGTTACTGAGATCAGAAGTGTTTTGGGATTAGCAGGTTATTATCGGAGATTTGTTGAGGGTTTCTCAAGACAAGCCGCTCCGTTGACACGCCTCACACGGAAAGATGTTAAGTTTGTATGGGATGAGGCATGTGAGAAGAGTTTTTAAGAGCTTAAGCATCAATTGAGTACTGCTCCAGTTCTCACCACTCTTACCAGCTTAAGAGGATTCTCGGTGTATACAGATGCATCACACCAAGGACTAGGCTGTGTGCTTATGCAAGATGGGAAGGTAGTTGACTATGGATCTAGACAGTTGAAAGATCATGAGAGGAACTACCTGACACATGATTTGGAATTGGCGAAAGTGGTGTTTGCTTTGAAAATATGGCGATACTATCTCTATAGAGAGAAATTTCAGGTTTTCACAAATCATAAGAGCCTTAAGTAACTCTTCTCGCAGAAGGAGTTAAATATGAGATAGAGGAGATGGCTCGAACTCCTTAAGGATTATGACTGTGAAATCATGTACCACTCGGGTAAGGCAAATGCAGTTATTGATGCTTTGAGCATGAAGAACCTCGGGTTGGTGTCTTATATGATGGTACGAGAACACAAGTTATTGGAACAAATTACGAACCTCAGTTTAGATGTGTCCCCACCTGGATCAAAGAGAGTGGAGATCATGGCTAGTTTGAGACTGGAGCTAGAGTTGATTGGTCGTATTCGACAGGCTCAGCAGAGCGATCGACGGTGTATCGATTGGTTGAGTCAGATACAGGCAAGTGTGGGTATTGATTTTGAGCTGAGTATAAATGGCTTGTTGAGATTAGAGGCAGAGTATGTGTTCCTGAGGACCATGAGATCAGGAGATTGATTTTATCAGAGGCTTACTCGTCGAAGTACACGATACATCCGGGGAGTACCAAGATGCATCAAAACCTTCAAAAGATTTATTGGTGGTCTGAAATGAAAAGAGACATTGTTGAATATGTCGCTAAGTGTCTCGTTTGTTAGCAGTGAAGCTAGAGCATCAGAAACCTGCAAGGTTATTGCAGCCTCTACCGATACTGACTTGGAAGTGGGAGCATGTCCCCATGGATTTTGTGATGGGATTACCGAGGACCTGTAGAGGTCATGATGCAATATGAGTGATTGTGGATCGGTTGACAAAATTAGCTCATTTCTTAGCTATGAGAGCTACCGACACTCTGAATCAGTTGGCGAACCTGTATGTTTGAGAGATAGTACGGCTACATGGTATACCAGTGAGCGTTGTTTCTGATACGGATGCCCGCTTCACTTCTTATTTTTGGTAATGTTTTCAGGAAGCGATGGAGACCCACTTGAGTTTTAGCACCGCTTTTCATCCTCAGACAGATGGGTAATCATAGAGGACTATATAGACCCTGGAGGATATGTTAAGAGCGTGTGTATTGGATTTTGGAAGCTCTTGGGACGATCACCTACAGTTAGCCGAGTTCGCCTATAGTTTTCATACTAGTATCGAGATGGTACCATATGAGGCATTGTACGGGCAAAGATGTCGTTCCCCTATTGGATGGGAAGAGGTTGGTGACAGATAGATTTTTGCTCCGGACTTAGTGCAGTAGGCATTTGAAGACATCCAACTATTAGGTGAGAGATTACGGACAGCTCAGAGCCGGCAAAAGAGTTATACTGACAAAAGACAGAGACCACTAGAGTTTGATGTGGGTGAGTCGGTATTTCTGAGAGTTTCACCTTCGAAGGGTACTATGAGATTCAGTAAGAAAGGCAAGCTGAGCCCTAGATATATCGGACCCTTCGAGATTTTGGAGAGAGTTGGAGATAAGGCGTATAGGTTGGCATTGCCACCGGACTTGGCAAATATTCATAACGTCTTCCACGTCTCTATGCTACGGAAGTATCACTCGGACTCGGCACATGTGATAAGATATGAGCTGTTGGAGCTCAATAAGAGTATGACATATGTTGAGAAGCCAGTTTGGATATTGGATAGAAAAGAGAAAGTGTCACGGAATAAGACAATTCCCTTAGTGAAAGTTCTTTGGCAACATCACACGGTGGAAAGGCCACATGGTAATTGGAGAACTTGATACGGGAAAAGTACCCCCACCTTTTTGAAGAGTGACTTCGTTCTAATTTGGAGGACCAAATTCTTTGAAGGAGAGGAGGAATGTAAGACCCGTATTTCATGTGTAACTTTATGGATTCATAAGTATGGTAATATACTTGTAATGTGAAGTGTAATTAATGTCAAGTCCCTAAATTCAATGTACATAATTGTAGTAAGAGTTTATGATGTACATACAAGTTTCATTGTGTATGGATATGAAGAAATGAGGTTTTATACGTGATGAATGTGATTGGAACTCAAAATGAGTAGTGTGGTGAAATGGAATGAAGTTATACTTCCATTTAGTTTGGTATGGGATACCTTTGGTTGTACAATAAATGCACGCAAGTTCTAATGTGTATAAGGTATGGATGGATGCCATTTTCAAGTCTTAAAAGTGGTTGGATGAGAAAATGACTATGGCAGCAAATTGAGGATGTTTTGTGTGAAGTTGCTGCAGAAAAACTGTAGAAAATTTAGAAAATATGAAGGCCAATTCGATCTCATAGGATGAGAGATCGATCTAGAAGAGCCAAAATTGCTCTTATTCGAGCAATAGGAACAGTGCAGATCGATCTCCAATGGAGACAGATCGATCTGTTAAACATTCTATAAAATAAGGATCGATTCTTAAGGTAAACAGATTGATTTCCTTAGCTCTCGAGTTGGAGCAGATCGATCTCCTTAAACTACTGCTTGAGAAGAGATCGATCTCAAGCACTTGACAGATCGATCTCATGCTTGAAAAATGATGAGAAAATAAGGGATTTAAGAGGACTAGATCGATCTCATGCCTCGACAGATCAATCTCATCAAGCAATTTCTATAAATAAGGGCAGTGAAATCTACATTTTTTTGAGACAGAACCTTTCATTTCCATTTTTCACCCAAAACCTAGTTTTCTTTCTCTAAAGTCACCCAATTTTCATTAAGATTTGAGAGGAAGCTATTAGATACAAAGTTGTTCATCTTAAAGAAAAGAACAACATAGTTTGGAATCAAAGACTCACATATTGGATTGAAGGAGCAAGGGACATTCTCATTTGGAGGAAGAAGAGAAAATAGATTGGTAAGTTTCTAATACTCCAGCCCAAGTACATTAGTCTATTTGTTGATTTTGGAGTTGATTTGTATATGTATTGATGATTGAAATCACCTAGAAAGTATTACAACTAATGTGACCTAGAAAATGGAATTAGTCTATTGTGAGAAAGTGTAATTTTGATGAGTTGGTGATTTGTGGGATTTGCTAAGTTGTTATTTGAGTAATGTGGATGATTAGAAAAGGGTAAATGAAGCTACATTGTGGGTTGAGGGAAGTTATGAGAAATAAGCACATGTAGTGTTTGATGATATGCCATAGTGAAGAAATTTATGCAATATGAACACTATAGGCTTAATATTGATTCGATATCAGTTTAGTATGAACCCATGGGCCTAAACGGAACCATAAACTCGATATATGAATAGAGAATCGAAATGAGATCTTATAAGTATTAATGGAGGCTATAGGTTGAATCGACTATAGCAAACACCAGGTTGAGTTATATGGACTAAATCGATGTGATATACGATTTCGTGCAATTTCAAAGAGTTCGTTGGAGACGAATCGAATCGCACACGTACGCAGCTTTACGGAAGTGGAATCACGCGACACGATTCCAGGTAAGGGAATTCAACTGTATAAGTGTGTGATTTGATTTTGAAATAATATTATAAAGAAATGGGATAGTGAGGCTAATAATTGTATAAATCACGTGTTTTGAGTGTTTTCACAAAACACAATGTATTGTTTTCAAGCAAGAAATGGATAGGCTGGCTAGTGTTTTAATGATGTTGTGGGATAGCATTTGTAAGGTGCTAAACCTGAGTTTTGGGATTGTTTTGATTGGATATGAGCCGCCTATCATATTTGTGTGTTATAAATCGCACTAGAGCCTCGCTCGCACTAGATTTTGATGCTTTCCTTGTATGACATGTGCTGGAGCTTAGCTCGCACCTTGATTTGATTGTGATGATGTTTTATAAACCGTACTGGAGCTTCTACTTATACATGGATTTCGAGTGGTTTTCTTATGCATATAACTGTACTGGAGCTATGCTCGTACGTGGTTTTCTTCATGTTTTTATGCATAAATGTCGTACCAGAGCGTTGCTCGTACGAGGAGGTTTCTTTACTACGCATATATTGTGCTAGAGTTTAACTCGCACTTGTTTTCACACTGTGGTATTAATGACGTCGTGGTGAGGGTAATACAGATTAGTGTCAAGGGAACCCAATAGGCCTAACAGACCTCTTGAGTGGGGTGAAGGTGAAGGGCTAGGACCTGAAATTATTCCATTTCAGGGAACCCAAAAGGGGCAAGCAAGGCCATGGGGGGCTAGGACCTGATAGGTGTTCAGGGAACCCAAAAGGGTCAAGCAAGGCCATGAGGGGCTAGGACCTGGCACCAGAGAAAATACTCCTACATGCACTTGAGACTATATCGGTTACACAAGGCATTAGGGTAGATAAGACCTACGGTTGGCACCCCTAATCTTGTTATGGGTCCGCAGAGTAGTTGTACCATGTATATCACATGGAGTATGCTGTACCGCGTGGTTGAGATACTGATGAGAAAGTCTGGCGGAGAACTAACACACCTTCATGCCAGTATAATGCCCTGCACACCTGGATGCATGTGGTCTGGGATGATTTATGATGTAATTGGACAACATCACCTTTATGATATAGTGACCTGTCTCACTCGATTTACATAGTGCCACATGTTTTGATATATAAGTGTGGTTGTGACTATCCAGGGTAGACCCGAGGGAGGGGTCGAACCTTGTGAGATTTTTTATTGAGAAATGATAATGGTGTTTATGATTGTGAAATGATTTTGATGGGATTTTGATGTATTGAGAGTGAGATAAATCAAAAAGCATGTTTCAATTTGAATTTCCCTTTTATTATGAGATTTGACAACGATGAGCATGAGATGATTTATACATGATGATAATTCCATGTTTTACTTGCATGATTTCCATACTTTCTGTACATGATATATGTATATTCATGCGGCATAGATTTATTTCCTCATGCTCGAATTATAAATGATTTATACATCACATTATCAGCATGTAAATAGAGTAGTTATCTACCATGCTTGCATTATTGCCTTACTGAGCGTGTGGTTGCTCATCCCTCTCTACTTTCCCCCTCTACAAAGCGTACATAGCAGCCCAGTGAGGACTAAGGCGTTTTATTTTAGACATCCGCTGCTTCGATCGCAAAAACGTTATACACACAGAGATTCTTTTTGTATCTAAACAATGTAAAAGCACAGTAGTCACTTTGTATTGTATTGTGGGGGATGTAAAAGTTAGAAATGTGTCATGTCTAACTTAACTTTAAAAGAATGGAACTTGTTTTGATATATTGAGAATGAATGTTGAGTGATGGTTATTATTGACTCACAACCCAACTGTGTAGTGGTGAGTTGTTCACGACCGGAAAGGAAAGGAAAAATGCGAAAAATTTACTCAGATTTTCAGTTAAAAAGGATAAAATGGGTCGTGACATGAAAACCTGTAGAAAATCCTCCACCATATCATGAAATATAGCCATCATGCAATGCTGGAAGGTACCAGGTGCATTGCATAGGCCAAAAGGCATCCTCCTAAAAGCAAATGTCTCGTAGGGACAGGTGAATGTGGTCTTTTCTTGGTCATCTAGGGCTATAGCTATCTGATTATACCCAGAGTACCCATCCAGTAGGCAATAGAACTCATGACCAACCAATCTATCTAGCATTTGGTCTATAAAAGGTAGAGGGAAGTGGTATTTCTTAGTGGCCTTGTTAAGTTTCCTATAGTCCATACATACTCGCTAACCAGTGACAGTCCTAGTGGTTATGAGCTTATTATTCTCATTCTCAATCACTATCATTCCTCCTTTCTTAGGAACACATTGAACTGGGCTCACCCAAGCACTATCAGAAATTGGATATATGATCCCAGCATCTAACCACTTAATTATCTCCTTTTTGACCACTTATTTCATCATAAGATTTAACCTACGCTGGTGCTCTACTGACGACTTATACCCTTCCTCCAACAATATCTTGTGCATACAATATCTGTTGCTCTCTCAAAACCTATAGTAATTTCTCCTCTTGATCAATGGAGAGAGCAGCAGACACTATCACTGGCCTAGTGGAGGACTCACCTAGATAAGCATATTTAAGATGTGAGGGTAAGGGCTTAATCTCTAAAGCTGAATTGTGGATGGAGAGATATCTAAAGTTGGAGTAGATGAAGTGTCGAAAGTTTCAAACTGGGTAATCTCCATGAGGGGAGTAACCTCTAACAACTGTAAAACCTAATAAACATCATCATCATCCTCATTGTATTCCTTAAGATTAACTGATCTCACCAAGGAAGCTTCTAAAGGGTTAAATGGGTGTGTCTTAGATAACTCTTCGATGATGTCTCTATCTACAATGTCCATCCTAAAACAATCTTGAGAATTCCCCATTCTGCACATTAATTAATGTCCTACCAGTAGCTAAGAAGGGTCTGCCTAGAATGATGGGGACTTCCCTATCTTCCTCCATATCCAACATAATAAAGTCTGCAAGGAAAATGAACTTATCCTCCTTAACTAGAACATCCTCAATGGTTCCCTTCGGATACTTAATGGATCTGTCAGCTAACTAAAGGGTCACTGTGGTAGGCTTTACATCTCCTACTCCTAACTTTTGGTATATGGACCAAGGCATGAGATTAATACTAGCTCCTAGATCACATAGGGCTTTACCAAAGAACTGATCTCCTATTATGCAAGGTATGGTAAAGCTACCTGGATCTTTGAGCTTAGGGGGTAATCTCCTCTAAATGATGGCACTACACTCCTCAGTAAGTGCCATTGTCTCATAATCCTCTAATCTTCTTTTCTTCGAGAGGATATCCATCATGAACTTCACATAAATGGGCATTTGATCTAAAGCATCCGTGAAAGGAATGTTAATGTGAAGCTTCTTAAACACCTCAAGAAATTTAGCAAATTACTGATCAAGATTTTGGTTTTAGAACCTCTGAGGAAAAGGTAATGGGGGTCTAACTGGAGGAAGTGTAGTGGTAACAGGTGTAGTATCAGATGAAGAGGAAGGCTATGAAGAAGAAGATGAAGATGAAGAAGTGCCTGACTTAGTTTTCTTTGCAACCTGATCATCATGTTCCTGCTCTTTTTGAACTACCTCTTTAGAACCTAGGGGCTTAACAGGATTGGACCTATCATGTGGATCATCTAACTCTCTACCACTCCTAAGGGTTATGACCTTAACATGCTCCTTACCCTCCCTTTGTTTGACAGGGTTAGCTTTGGTATTTCTTAGGAGGGTCCCTTGTGGATGCTGGCGAAAATCACTAGCTATTTGTCCAACATGGACTTCTAGGTTCTTAATAGAGGCAACTTGATTCTGTAGGATATTCGTGAACACTCCTCAAGTGAATACTTCTTCTTAGCTGCAGCTCCTGGTGTAGATAAGTGTTGGGGCTGCATAGGTGGCGGTGGTGGTGGATGAATTTGAAACTGAGGTGGGTGATGGGAATGATTAGACTGATGATGTGGAAGCTGTTGAGGTGGTGGTACATGAATAGGTAGAACCTGATAACCAGGGGGTCCTATAGGTTTAGGATTGGTAGAAAGCCCCTGATTTTGGTTCCAAGAAAAATTATGGTAATTCCTCCACCTTGGATTGTAGGTGCTTGAAAATGGATTGTTCTGTTGCCTTTGAGGTGGGGTAATGTACTAAACAGACTCTAAGTTTAATAGGCACCTATCAATTGAGTGTGTACCACCAGACAAAGTGTATGAGATGAAGGGAATTTGGACAGCTAAAACATGATTGGGACTATTAGCAGAACTATTCTGGGTACTAAGAGACTCTACCTTCCTTATGAGATTAGCAGTTTGAGAAGTTAAGGTAGAAAGTGTGTCTAACTCATAAAAACCCGCAGCATTTTTAGGTATATACCTCTCTGATGACCACTGATAATTGTTAGCTGCCATCTTATCCAATAGACTATAAGCTTCTTCCTCCATCTTACACATCAAAGCTGCTCTCGCAGTAGCATCAACTATGGTTCTATTCTGGCTAATGAGTCCATTATAGAAGGTCTGGACTTGAAACCATAAGGGCAGGCCCTAATGGGGACACTTCCTAAGAAGGTCTTTGTATCGTTCCCATGCCTTATAAAGGGACTCAGAGTCTAATTAAGCATAGGAAGATATATCACTACGTAGTTTAGCAATTTTGGAATGAGGGAAGAACTTGGCTAAGAATTGATGGGTTAACTCATCCCAGGTGGAGATTGATCCATGAGGTAAAGAGGTCAACCAGCGTCTAGCTCTAACCCTAAGTGTAAAGGCCACTCCAGCAGTGAAGGCCCACCAGCACTGAAGGCCTAGCAGTGCAACAGCTATGAGCGAACTCGCACTGAAGGCCCACTACCGCAACAACTACTAGCCCCCCACACATGCACGTATTGTCCGCTTTTGGGCCAAAGCCCATCATAGTTTTGTTTTGACTGGGGGGTAAGCCCATCTCCAGCCTAGACGCGTCCCTAGAGTGGGCCTTAACTGCCGGAGTGGCCTTTAGACTAAGGGAGAAAGGAAATAGCCTAAGCCTAAGTACATCGTCTGAGAGTCATTTATGGTTGAAAGTGTTGCACAGATCTAGAAATTACCCTAAATAAGCATGTGGGTCATCAGGGGAAGCCCATTGAACTGAAGCGAAGTTTGGATCATTTGGAGGATCGAAGGCTTAATCTCAAAGTTGTTTGATGGGACAGCTGGTGGCCTAATGTTAGTGTAGTAACCTCCAATGGTTGGGGCAACATAGTCTCCCACAGTCCTGATCTCTCTGTTTTCAACCATCTTGTCTTGCAGAGCTACTATTTTCCTAGAGTCCTCCTTGATTTTTCTAAGTGTTCTTTCTATTTCAGGATCTAAAGGAAAGCAGTCAAACGTATGCAGACATTCAGAAGTCCTAAGGAATGAAATTTTTTTTTTTGATTTTTTTTAAGAACGAAAATTAACTAATCTAAATTAAGGCACTAAATATTTACAACCTAGGTATGTACAAAACTAGAAGTATGCCTAAGCATAATTTCACCGATATTAGTCAATGGCTAAGCAAGATCCCCGGCAATGGCGCCAAAAATTTGGTGCGTCAATCCTAGACGTGTATACCGCAAGTGCATGGGTCGCACAAGTAATAAAGGGAACTGAGTCCCAGATTATCATCCCATAGCGAACACAGTCAGTCTAACTAAATACCAATTAATTTTACCCTAAGTATATCCTAGCAAATTATGAATATTGAAAGAGTGATCTACAAAGTTTAATTTGAAAATACTGAAATGCAAGGAAAATAATAAAAAGACTAGCATAAAGAAAAATAGAGCAAAAATTACTCACATAGCTCCAAGCAAAATAAAGGCGAGAATCTGCAAAAGAAAGAAAATACTAAAACTTGAATTAATTAGTTTAAATTGACTAAAGATGCAAATATAAGAAAATATAGATTAAAAATAAATAGATTAAGACTAGAGAATCCTAATATGAAAATAAAATTTGCATGTGATTAATCTAATTGATAAAAATGCAAAATAATCTAACCTAAGGCCTAATGGAATAAAATTCTAATAAAAAATTATAAAAATCCCTAAGTATAACTTTAACCTTAAATGCCTAAATTCGTAACCCTGGATTATATGTAACTCTAGATAATTACTAAATTAATAAAATGCCTAAATAAATAATAAAATCTATTCTAAATGATGCATGAGAAATAAAATATTTTTAGGCTTCTAAGATTAAAAATGCAAACTATCCTAAAGTTGCATAAAAAGATTTTACCCCTAAACTAACTTAAAATGCAATACATAAACACTACACTTAAAATTAAATCTTAAATCCTATTGCATTAAAAAATTAAATATTATTATAATTAAAATTAAATCTTAAACTAAAAAGCAAAAACATTAATCTAGCTCACAAATTAATTCAAGAATCATAATTTAACCACTAATACTATTACCTAAACTAATAAATAGTATTAAAAGAAAAACTAACATGTAACAATTAAAATGAAAACATGATAAAGAAAATTGTAAAAATAAAATAAAACATTAAAACTTAGCCATGTAGACCCTGCTTCCAGCCTTTCATGCGCACCACAATTCTGTCATCTCCTACTTCTTCACGCACCACGTCCTGCTGGTATTCACTGCTGTCAACAAAAAAAAAAATAGCAGCCACACATCCTGCCGCCAACATTCCTGCACTGTACCTTGCAGCTTCAGCAACGTACTCCAACCTTGCGCTTGTTCTGCACTGCAAGCTCAACTTGCTTCTATCTTTCCACTAGCACCATCCTCGATCGTCAGCCACGTTCTGCAACAACGAAACAAAATAGCACTAGCCCTACAATCATCGCAGTGCAACAGCATAGACCAAGTCCCTGCTCCCAACAGGGTACATCCAAGCAGCAGCGACCTCCTAACTTAACGCCAGCAGCAGTTGCTTTACACTTGTCCTCTTCAACAGCTTCAATTGCACTCTCATAGAACACGATAGTAGACCAAAAATAATTACAAAGCAGAATGAAAACAGAAAGGGCAACAACCTAAAAAAAGTGCAGAATAAGGAACTAAGATGCAGAGAAAGCAAAACAAAATTTTAAATGCAGTAAATTAAAAGCATGAATGCACAAGAAGGATGCGTCTCTGCCTCCAGTACCAACATTCCTCTAAACATGCAGTCAACATGCAGCCTAGCACTGTCGCACCGCCCAACACATCAACAAGAAGTAGAACAACATAGATATTGTCAGACCCTCTTCCCGTGACTTAACTTACTACTAACAGTTGGGCTGTGAGTCAACATCCATATCTATATCTCATCCATTCATAATTAAAAATTCATTTAATGAAATAGAAACTGTTCTTATATATATATATATATGTATATATATGCGAAAACGTTTACATCAATTTCTATTATATACATCCCTTTCGTATAAAAGATAACTATATTGTGCATTAATTTACAAGATACAAAATGTTTTTCTCATAAGTGTATACCTCTATACTACTGGAGAACTGAAGAACACCGTAGCAGCGACAACTGCAGTAAACTAACTATTATGCAGAATCTGTGGATGTGGAAATAAGGGGGTGAGCTAACACGCTCAGTAAGGAAAATATGAAAGCAAATAGATAACGACACTATCTACATGCTTAAAATATAAACAATTTTTTTCCTTATAAAACATATGCATCTCTTTAACAATAGCTTCCATCGATGCAAAACCATTAATTTGCTAGATGGGTATATGCATATACATCATCAATTCACACAGAATCACACAGCTCAATCTTTAAAAACCACACGGCTTCATTTATCATTTCACACGGTACACACTTATAAATCTCTTTGCATTAACAAATTACATAGTACATCAATTTACATGAGACATAGTATGGGATATCATATCACCATGTAGCACACAGCGGGGGGACATATGTCACCTCCCATAGTGTGACAAAATTTCATATCACACAGATAAAAAAAGACTTATGGCCATAGTCCAGATTCCAGGCAACACTGATCAAGTGTGCGAGAATCCCATGCTTGGGGAGGCGAATCAACTATCCTTTCAGCTCACATAGAATCACTAAGATATCATGACACATCATACTTCATGGCTAACGCTCACGGTACATCGTGCTCCCATGGATCCTTATCACTCATTTCCATTGTCTCAAAATCACGTGCGAGCAGGTCTGTGCAAGATCACTCAACAATACGCAACACCTCTAGCACGATTTTACTCATCACAGAACAAACATCATAAAATCACGTGCAAGCAACTCAGTGTAAGATCAGACTACATACCTGAGGCATCGAGCACGGTTTTACTCATCTCACAGAAAGCTTAAATAACCTCGTGCGAGATACACAGTGTAAGATCACATAGCATACCTGAGGCATCGAGCATGGTTTTGCTTATAATCATTTTTAAATCGAGGGGATCACATGCGAGCATAGTCACAGCAAGATCACTTACCAGTACTCGATCGCTCTAGCATGATTCTTAAAATCTAGTTCGACTTCTTGAGTGAATCACATAGCTTCACTCAACTCTAGCACCTTTTCCTTTTCTCATCATTTTTAAAATGTAATGCGAGGAAGGCTGGTAAATCTACCGTTGCCACTTTGGCTCAAGCATAAGTTCACACAGAAAATGAATAGATGGCTCCATTCACTAAGTATGAGTGAGAGGGCAATCTCCCTTCAATCACTCGTTAAAAGTTTTTCATGCAAATTACTAAACTGGGAGCCAGTCTAGTATCACTCTTTCTCAAAATACTTGCAAAACATCTTTTCACAATAAGACATTGAAGTCATGCAATTCATGCTTATAAGCTTCTTCTCATACTTTGTTTTACGTAGATATATCAATACCTATATACATTATTGTATTTATTTGCACACAGCAGGTAAGAAACATACGTATAGCTATCTCTAATAGCTCGCATAAATCCCTTACCTCGAATCAAGCTTGAATCACTTTCCTTGATTTTAAGTGTTCGTGATTCGGTCTTATCGGCTCCAACTATGTCTCTAGGAGCTACAATGATTTACAATTCTCAGCAATATACTTCAGTTTCACTTGCATGAAGTTCAATTCAATGCATTGGGGCCATTTTACACCAATTTGGCATCGTTATGTCTTATTGGACTTTACTCTCTCTTAAGTCCATTTTGATTGTTCTATTCGTTTCCCGAGAATTTGATCGAACCCTAAGGGTATCTATCCGCAAGTTCACGGGTCGTCCAAGTAATAATGGGATTTGAGTCCCGAAATTATCGTCCCACAGAGAAGTTGATAGCCTAATTAACTACCGGTTAATTTTACCCTAAGTATATCCTAGCAAATTATGAAATTGCAATGGGTGGTCTACATGGCTAAAATTAAAGTACTAAAAATAGTCAAATAATAAAAACTAAATAAAATAAAACTGAGCTCAAAGTACTTACAATACTCCAAGCAATTAAAAACAACCTACAAAAGAAAATTAAAACAGTTAAAACTAATAACGCAATTAAAATAAAATGCAAATATGAAAATAAAGCAATAAACTTAATTAAACTAAAACTTAAACAAGCTTAAAATAAAAATGCATGTAATTAAACTAATTGCAAATTGAACTAACCTAAAATCTAATTAAAAATGCATGAACAACATTTGGAATTCTTAATCACTACTTAAAATGCATGAAATGAATTTATCTAAATTAATTTAAGCAAATCCTAATGCTAGATTAAATTCCTAATGCTTAAGCTAACTTAAAATTAATCTACACTAATGCATGAAAAATGAATTAAGTAACTAATAATGGAAAATGCCAAACAAGGCCTTAGGGGATTTAAATCTTTCCCCCTAAATACTATTCACGTGGCATTTCCATTTCCAGGTGGTCCTTTGTACTGCCATTTGCTGCACTGTCCTCGGCTTAGTGTCCTGCTGCGTCTGCTCCAGGCCCCCTCGTTGCATCCAGGCTGCTGTTGCACGATCTGCTGCTGTACGAATCCTCAACAGACTGTGCTGATCGCATCCTGCTCCAGCTGCGTCTGCTTCTGGTTCTGTTGTACCATCTGTTCCATGTGCCAATGTTTGATGCACCGTCCTCGGCACCAGTTTTCTGCTACATGCGTTGTCCGAGTCTGCTGTCTCGCTAACGTCTTCTTCATCTGCACCATGACACAGCACACAGATTGCCACCTTCATGCATCAGCAGATCATTCACGGCATGAACCAGGTTAATCCCTTGCCTAGCTAGGTACTGGTCACTGCAGCTGGGCACACACATACGTTCTCTGCTTCAGTTCAGTGCCTAACAGCAGCAGTCGGTTATACCCTAGCAAGATGCATCCAGTAATGCTGATTCTGCTTCTGTCACCTCATCCTGCACTATGCCACTCGTTGCACAGCCTCTCTGCCTTGCATGCCCTCCACTCTGTGATTCTCTTAACACCAGCAAACCAACCCATTATCTAACAATCTACACTTCAATCTACAGCATCCTAACAGCAGGAAACAGTTAGCTTAACATATAACAAAGGCAAATAAAATGAACAGTAACAAGGAATAAAAACAGAGTAGAACAGAGTGGAGTAGGAGGTTCACTGTCCACTGCACCCGTGAGGCAGCTTCCTTGCTGCACATGATCATCCAGTACCCCGTCCACTTCCTGCCCAGCAAGCCCTCATTAACACACCAAAACCGAGAGGCAAGGATGAAGGAAAATGTGAAGGTACCGAGTATACATGAGCAAACCGAGAATTGGGAATAAAGGAGAAACCGAGGACATGAAACAAAGAGCAAACCGAGAGCTTCTGGTTTAACACATAAAGAAGACAAAGTACTAGTAATGTAAGTGGAGAAGAAACCGAGACATTGCTGGAAAAACAAGCTTTGAAAATACAAAATCAACAACTCATGACTGAAACCAAGAAGATAGAAAACATAAAAAAAAAAAAAACCGAGAGCTTAGAAAACAATGGTTAACCGAGAGCAAGAAAACTAAAATGGAGAAAAACTGTTGCACACTAACAAAAGGAAACCAACAGCATGAAAATGGAAATAACCAAGAGCATGAAAATTAAAGGAAACCGAGAGCTTTGGAATGAAAGTTTGCATTAACATAAAATTTAACAAATATAAAAGAAGACAATCACATGAACAGTAATAACAAGTAGCTAAAAAACTAATCGGAAATAACAAGTAGCTAAAGTAAAAATTAAAACTAAAAGTACTCCTAAATTAATCTACACTACTCCTACTCCTATTCTCCTCCTACACTACTCCTAAAACTACTTTAAAACTACTTGATTTTTCAATTGTCACCATGCTCTATTTATACACAAATTATAGGGGTACAATGGTAAATTGTCATCCTAGATGAGTTGGCATTGTTTGGCCACTTGTCTTCCTTTGATTTGCTGCAAAGTAGATATTTCCACGTCATCAGTTTTTTTGTCCAATTAGCTGTGCGATGTGGCCCGGCGTGTGCTTTCCAGAATATTCGCTTGGTGTCTGTTGATCTTATCGTTTCAGAGCAAATAAAATATCGACACCTGGCATTACGCATGTCCAAACGACTGGTGACTCGGTCTGCAAATTGGAAGTGGTCCAGTCTCTTTTAGCCCATTTTCAGCCCAATTTCATCTGAAATAACTGAATTTCATCTGGATTTAATTTATCTGCAGAAATAGGAATTTTAATTAAATACAGGGGATTATTAAGGAATTAATATGGGGATTAAGTAAATAATTAGGAATTTAAGCACAAATAATTCTATAAAAAAATAGAATTATCACACCCCCAAACTTGAGCTTTTGCTTGTCCTCAAGCAAAACAAAACAGTAGTAGGAATGATAAGTACACAACATAATAATTTCCCCAACATTATCCTCAAAGATAAAGTACAGACTATGATCGAAAAGAATCACAATTACAAGTCAAACACTTAGAATCATCCAATCATAAGTCCTAACCCAAATTGGACTCCTCGTGTGTGTGTGAAAATGTCAAAGTCACTTCAAAGTACATTATTCGGATCAGATTATGCAAGCATAGTGAATGCAAAGTCAATGACATGTGATCATTTCCATAAGTTTGCTTTTCACTAATCTCTCCACTAATGTAGTCACACTCAATCAAAGATCAATAGGACTTCATTAAGCTTGTAATGTCAGGCTGGGGTTAAGGTATGATAAAGTCGATTTAGGTTTAGTTACCCCTTAACATGCATTACCTTCTAGGATATTTAGTGTAAGAGCTCTAATTATTTCCCCCAAACTTATTTCTTTTGCTAAACTTTTTTTTTTGTATTTTTGTATTTTCTTCTTTTCTTTTTCTTTTTCTTTCTTTTTCATCATTTTTCAATATTTTTTTTTTTTTACATACTCTTTCACTATCACTTGATACCCATATGTACAAAACTCAAAATATATCCAATGACTTTCCATGCTTTCGGGGTAAGGGATAGGAAAAGAGTACTTTAGGCTAAGGAAAGTAACGCAGGTGTATTTACAGAGAAAAACTTATTTGGCCCAGATGGGTGACTAGGGATAAAATATATACAAGGATAGCTAGAAAGGCTCAAACGATCCAAAGATGGCCTAAATCATTTCCCTAATCAAGTGTGATCTAATATTTTGCCTCGAGATCAGATCAAACAAATTCTAGAATATGATGCACAAAATCAATTGAACAAATGCACCCCTATGTCCACATAAGCTTTCTCTAAATGAATATACAAATTCATGACATGACATGTGCATAAAATAAGGAAATCACAATTAGAATTAAGACAAATTCAAGAACTCAACTTCATGCTTTTCCTGTAATCATGCTTCTAAGTCAACCAAAGTCAGACTAAATCATGGGGTCATATCATCGGAATATGGGAAAACCACATGCTAAGCACTAAATCATCCTAAAATCAAACAGTTTAAGCTCAAATTTTCAAAAAAAATTTGAAAAATTTTTCAATTTGCTTCAAATTTTCGAAAATTGCTCAAGTAGTATCCCCTCCCCTAAACTTAAAGTGCACAATGTCCTCAGTGTGCAGATAATAAAATAATTAAAGTTCAGGACAAAGTACTCCCCTTTTTGATGATGATGATGATGACAACCGAAGCTTGATTGAAAGCATAAAACTAGAAAATAAACCTGCAACACAAACAAAGAAAGAAATAACAGAAAAGAAAAAGAAAAAGAACTATATACAAAGTGAAAGTGAAAACACAACCACTTCAAATGCAGCTGAAAAACACTACACTCAGCAGCAGGGCAAAGAGCAGGAGGATTAGCCAAAATGGTGACAGAATGTTAACAGTTAAATCCTCCTGAGCTCTCATTACTTCCCTCATTCTTTGAGAATTCTTGTGCTCAAGCCTTATATTCTCCTCAATCCCTATCTTAAAACACTCTTGAGAGTCATCAGGGAGTTTCAAAGGTTTGAAAACATTAAACTTCACTTCTTGATCTTGGACTCTCATCGTCAACTTTGTAGAATCAGAGGGCGAGGAAGGCAATGAATAAGAAAAAGGTAAAGATGAATAAGCACTTAGCTTTGTTTCCTTGGGAGCCCGATCTTGATGTTCCTGCTCTTTCTGAGCTGCTTCGTTAGAACCTATGTTTTCTTCAACTCTGTGCTGTTCAGGTTGGGACTTAACTTGTGGCTCCTCTAGCTCTCTGCCACTCCTAAGGGTGATAGATCTAACATGTTCCTTACCCTCCCCTTGCTTATCAGGATTAACTTCAGTATTACTAGGAAGGGTCCCTTGAGGATATTGGCTAAGAGCACTAGCTATTTGTCCCACCTGAACCTCTAAGTTCTTAATTGAAGTAGCTTGATCTTGCAGGATAGTCGTGAACATCTCCTCTAATGTAGGCTTCTTCTCAGCTGCTGGTGTGTGATAGAATTGGGGCTGCATGAGTGGTGGTGGTGGTGGTGGTGGTGGTGATGGGTGATATTGAAATTGAAGTGGGGATGGATGATGTGGATGATGGTAAGGGAATTGTGGCTGTGGTGGTACCTGAACCTGTGGAGCTTGAAAACTAGGGGGTCCTACAAATATGGAATTAGAAGTTTGCCCTTGGTTTTGGCTCCAGGAGAAGTTAGGATGGTTCCTCCACCCTGAATTATAGGTGTTTGAAAAAGGGTTGTTCTGTTGCGTTTGAGAAGAGGCAACATACTGAACCGATTCTAAGTTGAGCGGACACCTATCTACAGAGTGGGTACCACTACACAGCTCGCAGGAAGGAAAAGGACTTTGGACAGGAAATATAGGGTTAGGACTGGTAGGAGGATTATGTTGGGTACTGAGCGACTCCACCTTCTTTGTAAGATTGGCAATCTGAGAGGTCAAGGTGGACAGTGTGTCAAGCTCGTATATACCCGCCGATTTCCTTGGCATCTGCCTTGCCGAGGACCATTGATAGTTGTTAGTCGCCATCCTTTCTAGCAACTCATAAGCCTCCTCCTCTGTTTTGCACATCAATGCTCCACCCGCAGCAGTGTCAACAATGGTCCTATTTGGGCTTGTAAGTCCGTGGTAGAAGGTCTGAACTTGCAACCACAACGGTAGGCCATGGTGAGGGCACTTCCTAAGAAGCTCCTTATATCGTTCCCATGCCTCATAAAGAGATTCGAAGTCGTACTGGGCAAAGGAAGATATATTGCTACGGAGTTGGGCTAGTTTAGAGGGAGGAAAGAATTTGGCTAGAAATTGGTGGGCTAACTCGTCCCATGTAGAAATTGATCCCAGAGACAGAGAGGTCAAGTAGTGTCTCGCTCTGTCCCTAAGTGAGAAAGGGAATAGTCTAAGCCTGAGTGCATCGTCCGATAATCCATTATGCTTGAAGGTGTGGCATAAGTCCAAGAATTGCCTGAGATGAGCATGTGGGTCATCATGCGGAAGCCCACTGAACTGTAGAGAAGTTTGGATCATCTGGATGATTGCGGGCTTAATTTCAAAGTTGTTTGCATGGACAACTGGTGGCCTAATGCCGGAATAATATTCTCCAATAGTCGGCATTGCATAATCTCCGACTGTCTTAATTTTCCTATTTTCTGTCATGATGCTTTGCAGCGGAGCTATAAATTTCCTAGAGTCCTTTTGAATTTTTCATTCGATTTTAGGATCTTAGAGGAAAACAATCAAAATTTCTGGCTCTACGCTTGCAATCATCGAAAAGTCCTTAGAATTTTTTTTTTGATTTTTTTTTGAATTTTTTGAATTTTTTTATTTTAATTAAGAGAAAATTTAACTAACCTAAGCTAAGGCTCTAAATATTTACACCCTAAATATTTACAAGCTAGAATTACACCTAAGCATAATTTCACCGATATTAACTAAAGACTAATTAAACTTCCCCGGCAACAGCGCCAAAAACTTGATCGAACCCTAAGGGTATCTATCCGCAAGTGCACGGGTCGTCCAAGTAATAATGGGATTTGAGTCCCGAAATTATCGTCCCACAGAGAAGTTGATAGCCTAATTAACTACCGGTTAATTTTACCCTAAGTATATCCTAGCAAATTATGAAATTGCAATGGGTGGTCTACATGGCTAAAATTAAAGTACTAAAAATAGTCAAATAATAAAAACTAAATAAAATAAAACTGAGCTCAAAGTACTTACAATACTCCAAGCAATTAAAAACAACCTACAAAAGAAAATTAAAACAGTTAAAACTAATAACGCAATTAAAATAAAATGCAAATATGAAAATAAAGCAATAAACTTAATTAAACTAAAACTTAAACAAGCTTAAAATAAAAATGCATGTAATTAAACTAATTGCAAATTGAACTAACCTAAAATCTAATTAAAAATGCATGAACAACATTTGGAATTCTTAATCACTACTTAAAATGCATGAAATGAATTTATCTAAATTAATTTAAGCAAATCCTAATGCTAGATTAAATTCCTAATGCTTAAGCTAACTTAAAATTAATCTACACTAATGCATGAAAAATGAATTAAGTAACTAATAATGGAAAATGCCAAACAAGGCCTTACGGGATTTAAATCTTTCCCCCCAAATACTATTCACGTGGCATTTCCATTTCCAGGTGGTCCTCTGTACTGCCATTTGCTGCACTGTCCTCGGCTTAGTGTCCTGCTGCGTCTGCTCCAGGCCCCCTCGTTGCATCCAGGCTGCTGTTGCACGATCTGCTGCTGTACGAATCCTCGACAGACTGTGCTGATCGCATCCTGCTCCAGCTGCGTCTGCTTCTGGTTCTGTTGTACCATCTGTTCCATGTGCCAATGTTTGATGCACCGTCCTCGGCACCAGTTTTCTGCTACATGCGCTGTCCGAGTCTGCTGTCTCGCTAGCGTCTTCTTCATCTGCACCATGACACAGCACACGGACTGCCACCTTCATGCATCAGCAGATCATTCACGGCATGAACCAGGTTAATCCCTTGCCTAGCTAGGTACTGGTCACTGCAGCTGGGCACACACATACGTTCTCTGCTTCAGTTCAGTGCCTAACAGCAGCAGTCGGTTATACCCCAGCAAGATGCATCCATTAATGCTGATTCTGCTTCTGTCACCTCGTCCTGCACTATGCCACTCATTGCACAGCCTCTCTGCCTTGCATGCCCTCCACTCTGTGATTCTCTTAACACCAGCAAACCAACCCACTATCTAACAATCTACACTTCAATCTACAGCATCCTAACAGCAGGAAACAGTTAGCTTAACATATAACAAAGGCAAATAAAATGAACAGTAACAAGGAATAAAAACAGAGTAGAACAGAGTGGAGTAGGAGGTTCACTGTCCACTGCACCCGTGAGGCAGCTTCCTTGCTGCACATGATCATCCAGTACCCCGTCCACTTCCTGCCCAGCAAGCCCTCATTAACACACCAAAACCGAGAGGCAAGGATGAAGGAAAATGTGAAGGTACCGAGTATACATGAGCAAACCGGGAACTGGGAATAAAGGAGAAACCGAGGACATGAAACAAAGAGCAAACCGAGAGCTTCTGGTTTAACACATAAAGAAGACAAAGCACTAGTAATGTAAGTGGAGAAGAAACCGAGACATTGCTGGAAAAACAAGCTTTGAAAATACAAAATCAACAACTCATGACTGAAACCAAGAAGATAGAAAACATAAAAAAAAAAAACCGAGAGCTTAGAAAACAATGGTTAACCGAGAGCAAGAAAACTAAAATGGAGAAAAACTGTTGCACACTAACAAAAGGAAACCAAGAGCATGAAAATGGAAATAACCAAGAGCATGAAAATTAAAGGAAACCGAGAGCTTTGGAATGAAAGTTTGCATTAACATAAAATTTAACAAATATAAAAGAAGACAATCACATGAACAGTAATAACAAGTAGCTAAAAAACTAATCGGAAATAACAAGTAGCTAAAGTAAAAATTAAAACTAAAAGTACTCCTAAATTAATCTACACTACTCCTACTCCTATTCTCCTCCTACACTACTCCTAAAACTACTTTAAAACTACTTGATTTTTCAATTGCCACCATGCTCTATTTATACACAAATTATAGGGGTACAATGGTAAATTGTCATCCTAGATGAGTTGGCATTGTTTGGCCACTTGTCTTCCTTTGATTTGCTGCATAGTCGATATTTCCACGTCATCAGTTTTTTTGTCCAATTAGCTGTGCGATGTGGCCCGGCGTGTGCTTTCCAAAATATTCGCTTGGTGTCTGTTGATCTTATCGTTTCAGAGTAAATAAAATATCGACACCTGGCATTACGCATGTCCAAACGACTGGTGACTCGGTCTGCAAATTGGAAGTGGTCCAGTCTCTTTTAGCCCGTTTTCAGCCCAATTTCATCTGAAATAACTGAATTTCATCTGGATTTAATTTATCTGCAGAAATAGGAATTTTAATTAAATACAGGGGATTATTAAGGAATTAATATGGGGATTAAGTAAATAATTAGGAATTTAAGCACAAATAATTCTATAAAAAAATAGAATTATCAGAATTCATTAGACTCTTTAGGTCTGTTGATTCACATTGAACCGACATTACTTTCACAATACCTTGAGTTCATCATTTTCTTTCTCTATGGCATTTTATCAAACACTTTTTATGCTCATTTTTAATCATCATCCATTCTAACATATGGATTTCATAAAGTTATCTTAGAATCATCTATACATGCTTAATAACATCTCTACATGTTTAAATCATCATTAACTCCATGCCATTTCAACTTTCTCTCACTAAGCCCATTCTAGGTCATGGTTATTTAAGCATGTACATGAATATTTCAGCAAACATTATATACACCAAATCACTTATCAAAATGCCCAAATTAACATACTAGAAGATGGTCTATTGAAATCTTACCTAACTTAACTTTTTCCTCTTTTTGCCAAATTGGGGGAAAACCTCTTTTCTCCTTCAATCCAAAGTTTTAGCTTCTAATCTTTGACTATGTTGTTCTCTTCCTCACTAGGAATAACTTTTCTCAAAGGAACTTCTCTCAAATCTGATTGGAAGGTGATGATTTTAGAGTGAGAAAGCTAGGTCACTTGTTAAAAATAGAGGAAATGAGTTGTTCGTGTGGAATACACTTTCAGCTGTTGGGTTTTTATAGGTTACGCATTATGAGATCGATCTCCAAGGGTGGGAGATCGATCTGCCCTTGCTTGGACTCCTTTTGAATTTGACAATATAGGCAGGAGATTGATCTACCTTCTCGGATGAGATCAATTTGCTCAAAGGAATGAGATCGATCCTTGCTCATGGGATAAGATCGATTTTGACCAGGCAGAAAGCTTTGGAGATCGATTTGGCCTTAATAGGAGATTGATCTTGGCTAACCAGAGGCAGCTAGAGATCAATTTGCCTTATGGGAGGAGATCGATCTCGTCCAAACAAAAGCAACTTGAGATCGATCTGCTTTGAATGAGAGATCGATCTCACTCTTGCAGAATGCTTGGCATTGTATTTCAAGGCAATAAGATCGATCTCCCCTTACAATGAGATCGATCTGCCCTGCATCTGCAGCATTTCAGCTACAAATGTTTCCTAGATTTTCAAAGTTAAACTCTCATTCAATTGCTTCTAAACTCATTTTGCATTTCATTCACACTTAGAACTTAAAAACATCCATTTCTTATGATTCATATATATTGTAACGTGTCTGTACAATCTGGAATCATAAACGTTACATAGAAATTTATGGGTCTTACATTGCTCCCCTCCTTTAAGAAATTTGGTCCTCCAAATTAGAACAAAGTTACTCCTCAAAAAGTCGAGGGTACTTTTCTCGTATCAGGCTCTCTAACTCCTAAGTAGCTTCCTCCGAATTGTAGTGCTGTCAGAGAACCTTAACAAGCGAAATTGTCTTATTTCTTAACACTTTTTATTTCCTATCTAGTATCGGATCGATCTCTCTATATAAGACAGATCATCCTTGAGCTCCAATGGCTCATATCGAATCACATGAGTTGGATCTAAATGGTACTTTTGAAACATCGATACGTGGAAGACACTATGAATGCCTGCTAGCTCTGGTGGCAATGCTAGTCTGTAGGCTTTATCTCTCACTCGCTCCAATATCTCAAATGGTTCAATATATCGAGGGCTTAACTTACCATTTTTATCGAACCTCATAATCCCTTTCGAGGGAGAAATTTCAGGAATACTGAGCCACCTACAGTGAACTCTAGTGGCCTTCGTCTCATGTCAACATAACTTTTTCTGCCTGTTCAGAGCTATTCTCAATCTCTTACATATTAGTTGAACAATCTCAGAGGCTTGTTGCACTAAATCGAGAGTAAAAGTCTTTCTATCACCCATTTCTTCCCAACCAATAGGGGAATGACACCTTCTACCATACAATACCTCATATGGTGTCATCCTAATACTCCAGTGGTAACTGTTGTTATAAGCAAATTCGGCTAATGGTAGGTGATCATCACAAGAGCCTTTAAAATCCAAGACACTTGCTCTCAGTATATCCTCTAACGTTTGGATGGTTCTGTTTTACTGACCATCGAAAAGCGGTACTAAAACTTAATTGGGTTTCCATAGCTTCTTCAAAATGTTCCCAGAAGTGGGAAGTGAAGCGGGAGTCCCTATCTGATACGATGCTTACTGGAACACCATGTAGCCTCACTATCTCCCATACATACCGCTCCGTAAAAGAACTCAGAGTATTTGTGGATTTCATGGCTAAAAATTAGGCAGATTTCGTCAATCTGTCTAACACTACCCAGATAACATCATGGTTCCTCTTTGTCCTCGACAATCCCATGATGAAGTCCATTGTGACATTCTCCCATTTCAAAGTCAAAATAAGTAGAGGCTAAAACAATCCTGTAGGCTTTTGATGCTCTACCTTCACTTGCTGACATACTAGACATCTTGCCACAAACTCTGCGATATCTCTTTTCATCCCTGACCACCACAACACTTTTCGGAGGTTCTGATACATCTTGTTACTCCTCGGATGCAATGTATATCTAGATGAATAAGCTTCTGTCAAAATCAGTCTCTTTAGCTCTAGGTCATCGGGAACGTAAATCTTGCCTCTAAACATCAGTAGGCCATCATCACTGATTAAGAAATCGATCACATCACCCCTCTGAATCAAACTTGCATGATCTTCACACAGTAGATCGGCATGCTGAGCTTGTCTTTCCTGTCAATCAAATCCAGTTAAACTCTCAGGCTAGCTATCACAAAGTCACTATCAATATCAAGAAGGTCTATATCCAACCTGAGATGAGCAAACTGATCAAGCAATTCATGTTCCCTGACCATCATATACGAGACCATTCTGAGGCTCTTTCTACTCAGGGTATCAGCCATAATAGTAACCTTTCCCGAATGGTACAATATCTCATAATCATAATCCTTCAGAAGCTCTATCCACCATCTCTGCCTCATGTTTAACTCTTTCTGCGAAAATAGATATCTGAGGCTTTATGATCTGTGAACACTTGAAATTTCTCACAGTACAAGTAGTGGTGCCAAATCTTTAATGCAAATACCATGACTGCCAACTCTAAATCATGGGTCGGGTAGTTCCTCTCATGGTCCTTAAGCTGTTTGGATCCATAGGCTACTGCCTTCTCGTCCTGCATCAACACAAAGCCCAGTCCCTGTCCCGAGGCATTTGAATACACTAAGTAACCTCCTAAGCTGATGGGTATGGTGAGAATAGGTGTAGTGGTCAGTCTATGTTTTAGCTCGCAGAAACTATTTTCACATTTCTCATCCTACTCAAATGCCACATTTGTTTGAGAGAGACGTGTCAACGGAGCAGCCAGCTTAGAGAATCCATCGACAAACCATCGGTAATAACCTGCTAAACCCAGAAAACTGCAGATCTCTCTAACCGTCTTGGGTCTTTCCCACTGTATCACAACCTCTATCTTGGACGGATCCACAGATGCTCCGTCTCTCAAGACTACATGACCCAGAAATGATATCTCACTCAGCCAAAAATCACATTTATTGAGTTTAGCATACAACTCCTGTTCTCGAGGGTCTGTAACACTATTCTCAAATGTTGCTCATGCTCTTCCCTAGACTTCGAGTACACCAATATGTCATCTATAAAGACAATCACGAAGCTATACAGGTATGGCTTAAATACATCATTCATTAATGCCATAAATGCTACAGGAGCATTCATCAACCCAAATGGCATAACCAAAAACTCATAATGGCCATAACGGGTCTGAAACGCTGTCTTGGGCACATCTCCACTCCAAATCCTCAATTGATTATACCCAGACCTCAGATCAATCTTCGAAAAGATCTGTGCTCTTTGCAACTGATATAATAGATCATCAATCTGTGGAAGGGGATACTTATTCTTAATGATAGCCTTATTCAACAACTGATAATCTATACAAAGTCAGAGACTCCTATCTTTCTTCTTTACAAATAGAACCGGTGCCCCCAAGGTGATACACTCGATCTGATAAACCCCTTGTCCAACAACTCTTGTAATTATTTCTTTAGCTCCTATAATTCCACTAGAGCCACTCTATATGGTGGTTTGGATATTAGTTCATTTCTAGGCACCAAATCAATACAGAACTCCATCTCTCTGTCTGGTGGAATGTCACACCCTATGACCTAACCTCAAACGTAGACGCACAATGTTAAACGAAATCGTGTTATAAAATAATGTAAATTTCTTTATCGATCATTTTACTTGTTGTTTTGTGTCCAATGTAGGAATTCATGCTACTGCTTATAAAATTTTCATAAATGATCTATATCTATTCATGACTTATGATATATGTGAGACCGGGTTTCTTTCGTAAATCTGATGGCATAACGACATAATTGAACTAAGTCCTTCCTACCATTTACACTGTATTTATTACATGTACTCAACTAAAGAAATATTTAATCCGTAATAACAAAATTCATGAGAGCATCACATAACCACAAACCCGACTAATTGGTTAAACACCATACAACATATTTGTCGTTCATCTACTTTAAACCAAAAGAAGAAACCTAAGAGTATTCATAGTTATAATACTTTAAACAACTTCCAACTAAATACATCCCACAAAATACAACTGTGCGTACATGATCTGAAATAAAACATGCATATATATATATATATGTTGTTCGTCATATACACCTCAGAAATCTAAAAAAAAAAATCACTAGACAGATGGAGTCAGCAAGAACGTGAAGCTCACCCCGAAAATCTAATCTGAAAGTTGTTTGGAAAAGTGGGGTGAGCAACCACACGCTCAGTAAGAAATTTACATAACTGAAGCTAGTAAAATACCATCCAAACACACCATGCAGTGGTAAATTATGATAATTATGTAATGACGCCATGTATATTTTATTAAAAGAAAATATTGTTTATGCTTCAACCGAGACATGCTTACATAACAAAAATTTATGCATCATTGGTAAATTTAAGTTCCAAAAGAAAAACTTAGAAATTCTCAAAAATCTAATCCACTTGTCAAAATGTGCAATTTTGTCAAAATACATGCATGGGCAAAGCTTGATAATTTAATACAACTGAATAAGAATGTGGCAATTTTCGTAACTCGTCATGTAACTAAGTACTCAAACAATATCACCAATATCAATGAAAACACCTATGGCTATAGTGACTACCGCCCTATCCTAACTGATCAAGTCTCGGACTAGGGTACTAAAGACAGGATCAGGGTCTAACAGTATTAGGTAGCAATAACATCTCAATGCCACAAAGGCATTGTGAGACCCCATATATGTATAACCTTGTATATATGTAAATGGAATTATAATATGGATGATTTTGGATCAAGTAAATGTGAATGAAGTTCAAATAAGAATGAATGAGTATCATGGATGCATGTGAAAGTTAAATAAGGGCTGAAGTAGCCACAAACTAAGTAAATGAAAACCTCAAGTATCCGAAATGAGTATAAGGATGCAAAAAGTATAAATGAGTGTAAGATGAAGAATTATACGAACCCTTTTGATTTCTAAGCGATACGCACAAGTTTTATAATATGGAAGTCATAGGAAATCGAGTCTTACCATGCCCTAAGTATGAATGGATTTCAAAATGACTAGTCAAGCAATCAAAGGAAAGTTAACCTTTGAAAATTTTGGGAAAAATTATAGTGGAGAAAATGAAGGCTAGATCGATCTCTTGTGCAAAATGAGGCAATTTGGAGTGAAATATGTAAGGCAGATCGATCTTCCCAATTACCCAGATTGATTTGCATTTGCCTCTGCCAAGCCAAGATCGATCCCCTTAAGACCAGATCGATCTCCTTAGCTCTCTGCCTAGGACAAATCGATCTTGTCCATTGAAACAAATCAATCTCATTCACTAAAGCATATCGATCTCATGCCCTCGACAGATCGATCTCATGCATTCAAAATGTTGTGAAAATGAGGAATTTAGGTAAAGTAGATCGATCTCCCCTCTATACAGATCGAACTGATCAAGCAAATTTTATAAATATGGAGCAGTTAGATCTACATGTCATGAGACTAAACCATTCCATTCCATTTTCAATCTAAAAACTTAGCTTTCTCACTCATAAATCCTCTCATTTCATTGAGATTTGAGGGAAAGCTATTAGATACAAAGTTGTTCATATCAAAGAGAAGAACAACATAGCTTGGAGTCATTTCCACATTTGTTGGATTTAAGGAACAAGGAGGAAATCAAGCTGCGTGAGTTTCTAATGCAACAACTTAGGTACATTTGTTAAGATATTGATTTTGGAGTAGTATGGTATGTAAATTAATGATAGAAACTACCTAGAAATGCAAATGAGCAATTATAACCTACAATGAGTCTAGTTTGAGAAAGTGAAATATATTGGAAGTAATGATGAATAGGATATCTTAAGGTGATAATGGTGTTGTGAGTATGATTTTAAGATGGTATTGTGGAATGAATTGTGAGGCTTACCCAAAAAGGGTAAAATGTGTATTTAAGGCATTGGTAAAAATGCATAAATGAATGAGAGAGTAAGGGTAGAGCATTTCACATTAAATGCTAAACAAAAAACTAAGTGAGTTACTAGATAAGTTTGGTTAGAACGGCTTGATGATGGCCAAATGCAAAAATGGGCCAAACATTAATGAAATAGGCTCAATGAAATATATTGGCTAGTTGAAGTGAAAATATGAGTTAGCAACATTAACTCAAGTTACTTGAGAATGAATTGCATCTCTCGAGGATACACCTGGAGCAAGTTGAGCCAAAAGCGCGAGAAGTGTAAAGGAAGAGAGTCATTCCCAACTAAATCGAGGTAAGAGAATTATGTGGACTCTTAGAGATATTTGTGCACTTTTTTGGACGCATTATGTTTTCTAGAATGCATGTGGAAATTAGGAATGAAATGGGTGTTGAAGGGAAAAGAGTTAGGTTTTGGAGAAATATGCATAAAAATAAAAGCATGATGCTTTAAAAATCCTGTTTTGTTGCTTTTTAGTAAATGATTGGTAGGTTGGCTAATATTTGAAATAATTTGCACGAGAAATACCTTGTTTTGGTTTTATAACCATGCTTTGCAAAGAATGAGCCACCTACATGGATTTCATGAGAATGAAAACATGCTAGAGTATGACTCGCACTAGATTTGATGTGTTTTAATACGCATGAGTGCTGGAGCTTAGTGATAATTCTATATTTTTTAGAGTTATTTATGCTTAATTTCCTAATTAATTATTTAAATCTCCAATTTATTTTGTTAATTATCCCCTTTATTTAATTAAAATTCCCATGTTTGCAGATAAAACAAATCCGGATGAATTTTGAATATTTCGGTAGAAAATGGACTAGAATTTGGCTAAAATCCAGATTAGACCATGCAGACAACACGAGCCATGCCACCTAGCACATCCAATTGGACAAAAAGACAGATGACATGGAAATATTTTTTCAGGGAGCCAATGGTGTGAAGACAAGTGACAAAAAAATGCCAACTCATCTAGGATGAAAAAATTACAATTTTACCCCTAAGTGTGTGTATAAATAGGAAAGGATGGTAATTGAAAATGTAAGTAGGAGTAGGGGATGTAATGTAAGTAGGAGTAGTAGATGTAATGTAAGTTAGGAGTAGTGTTAGTGTAGTTAGAAGTAGTGTTAATGTAATGTAGTTTTAGAGTAGAATAGTTTTAGATTACATTTATAGATTTACTTTCTGGTTTTCTTTAGTTTTTCATTAGCTTCCAACTTCACTTTTAATGTTCATTCCATTTTTATGTTCTTCATTTTTCTAGTCTTGGTTAGATTATTTTAATGGCAATCAATTCCCTTTCCTTATTCTTAGTTTTGTTAAGCTTCCATTTCTTTATTTTTATGTTTGGGTTATTCTGAAAAGCTTGATTTTTGTTATATGGTTGTGCTCTCGGTTTGGTAAGTTTAGTTCTTTGATTTTTTTTTTTTTTAGCACTTGAGTTCTCAAATCTCTTTTAGTTCTCAGTTTAGCCTTCTTGTTGGATTTCATCTTTTATTCTCCCACTCTCCATTCGGGTCTGTGAAGCCAAGAAATAGCTAAAGTCGTTACTGGATAAGGCTGAAGCTTGCTCACTACCGAGCATTGCATAACAGTAGTAGTGTAGCAGATATAGCACTATTTGGATAACGAAAGCTTTGAAGAAGATGGTGGGGCGACTGCCATGGTTGCAGAGCCAAGCTTGGACAATTATTTGGAAACAGACTCGAGAGCAAAGCAGCAGACCAGGAACCCAAGAGTAGCAAATGTAGCAGCAAGCACCCGAGAGCCACAATCACTCTCTGTTCTCCCCTGTTTCATTTGCCATTATTACTATTCATTGTCATTTTCTATTTATGTATCTTGATTTCTATGGGTAAGGTTTGCAGGAGTGTCGGGTCAAACGTGTCTTATTGCAACAATCAGAATCTGAGATGGACCAAGTCGGCCAGCTGCTGCACGAACAGATTGTGGCAGTAGTCGGGCGTGGATAGTACAGCTGAGAACTTTACACGGAACCGAGCAGAGCAGGACGAGGCAGTAGGTACTGAGCAGGAGTTGTGTAAATTCTTGGATTGTAGCAGCAGATAGCAGAGGACTGAATCGAGGATTGGAGCTGAGCATGAACCGAGAACATGCAGCTAGACACGCCTGGACAGCAGTTGGAGTTAGTAGGAGCAGTAGCTGGACATTGTCACAGAGAAGAAGAAGAAGGAGCAGGTCTGGGCAGGCAGGAACGTGGGGCTGGCATGCTATGCTGGATTGTTGCAGGAATGGATGCTACACACGAGACCGAGAGCAAAGTTGGTGAGAGTTGTAGAATCCAGAACAAGCAAGCTGGACACGGCTGGACAGACCATAGCAAATTGAAAATGAAAATGTTGAGGACATGTACAGTGACAGTATCGAGACCATTTGGTTTTGCAAATTGATTAAGGCTTGTTTGGCTAGTGCATTGTAGCTAATTAATTCATTTTTATGCATTTTTAGTATAGTTTAATTTCAATTTAATTTGTTAGCTTAGTTTAGTGTCTTTAATTAAATTGCATGTTAGTATTCTTCCTTAGTGGTATAAAACTTAGTTTTAATTAGGTTGATAGTTAATTAAGTGTTCATTTAGAATTAGATTAGGGGTAAATTTACTTCATTAAATCTTAAGTTAGTTTAAATTGCATTTTAAGTTTGTTAATTTTAGTATAATTAATCTTGCTTTGTTTTTTTCATAATTGCATTTTATTTTAATTGCATTAATTAGTTTTAACTGTTTTAATTATTTTGTAGGTATTTTCTTTTAATTGCTTGGAGCACTGTAAGTAAATTTTGCTCGATTTTATTTTCTTTAGTTCTTATTATTTTATTACTTTCCAGTAATTTTAATTCTAGCCATGTAGATCACCCATCTTCAATTTATAATTTGCTAGAATATACTTAGGGTAAGATTAACCGGTAGTTAATTAGGCTAACCAACTTCTCTGAGGACGACTGGACAGACCATAGCAAATTGAAAATGAAAATGTTGAGGACGTGTACAGTGACAGTATCGGGACCATTTGGTTTTGCAAATTGATTAAGGCTTGTCTGGCTAGTGCATTGTAGCTAATTAATTCATTTTCATGCATTTTTAGTATAGTTTAATTTCAATTTAATTTGTTAGCTTAGTTTAGTGTCTTTAATTAAATTGCATGTTAGTATTCTTCCTTAGTGGTCTAAAACTTAGTTTTAATTAGGATGATAGTTAATTAAGTGTCTTTAATTAAATTGCATGAAAATTTTAGTTCTTGGTTTAGCCTTCTTGTTGGATTTCATCTTTTATTCTCCCACTCTCCATTCGGGTCTGTGAAGCCATGAATTAGCTAAAGCCGTTGCTGGATAATGCTGAAGCTTGCTCACTGTCGAGCATTGCATAACAGTAGTAGTGTAGGACATATAGCACTATTTGGATAACGAAAGTTTTGAAGAAGATGGTGGGGTAACTACCATGGTTGCAGAGCCTAGCTTGGACAATTATTTGGAAATAGAACCAAGAGCAAAGCAGCAGACCATTAACCAAAGAGCAGCAAATGCAGCAGCAAGCACCCGAGAGCCACAATCACTCTATGTTCTCCCCTTTTTCATTTGCCATTATTATTGTTCATTGTCATTTTTTGTTCTTGACTTCTACTGGTAAGGTTTATAGGAGTGTCGGGTCGAGCGTGTCTTGTTGCAACAATCAGAATCTGAGCTCGACAAAGTCGGCCAGCTGCAGCACAAACAAATTGTAGTAGCAGTCGGGCATGGACAGTACAGCTGAGAACTTTACACGGAACCTAGCAGAGCAGGACCAGGTAGTAGGTGCTGAGCAGGAGTTGTGCAAATTCTTGGATTGTAGCAACAGATCGCAGATGATAGAACTGAGGATGGGAGCTAAGCATGAACCGAGAACATGCAGCTAGACACGCCTGGACAACAGCTGGAGTTGGTAGGAGCAATAGCTGGACATTGTCACGGTGAAGAAGAAGAAGGAGTAGGTCTGGGCAGGCAGGAACATGGGGTTGGCGTGCTATGCTAGATTGTTGCAGGAATGGATGCTGCACACGAAACTGAGAGCAAAGTTGGTGAGAGTTACAGAACCGAGAACAAGCAAGCTGGACACGCCTGGACAGACCAAAGCAAAATGAAAATAAAAATGTTGAGGACGTGTACAGTGACAGTATCGGGACCATTTGGTTTTGCAAATTGATTCAGGCTTGTTTGGCTAGTGCATTGTAGCTAATTAATTCATTTTCATGCATTTTTAGTATAGTTTAATTTCAATTTAATTTGTTAGCTTAGTTTAGAGTCTTTAATTAAATTGCATGTTAGTATTCTTGCTTAATGGTACAAAACTTAGTTTTAATTAGGTTGATAGTTAATTAAGTGTTCATTTAGAATTAGATTAGGGGTAAATTTACTTCATTAAATCTTAAGTTAGTTTAAATTGCATTTTGATTAAGTAGTTTAATTGCATTTTAAGTTTGTTAATTTTAGTATAATTAATCTTGCTTTGTTATTTTCATAATTGCATTTTATTTTAATTGCGTTAATTAGTTTTAACTGTTTGAATTATTTTTGTAGGTATTTTCTTTTAATTGCTTGGAGCACTGTAAGTAAATTTTGCTCGGTTTTATTTTCTTTAGTTCTTTTTATTTTAGTGCTGTCCAGTAATTTTAATTCTAGCCATGTAGATCACCCATCTTCAATTTATAATTTGCTAGAATATACTTAGGGTAAGATTAAGCGGTAGTTAATTAGGCTAACCAACTTCTCTGAGGGACGATAACTCGGAACTCAAATCCCATTATTACTTGTACGACCCGTGCACTTGCGGTAATACCTTCAGGGCATGTCAAGTTTTTTGCGCCGTTGTCGGGGAAGTTTTAATTAGTCGTTAATTAATATCGGTGAAATTATGCTTAGGTGTAATTCTAGCTTGTGAATATTTAGGTTGTAAATATTTAGAAGTTTAATCTAGATTAGTTAATTGAAAAATTAAAATAAAAAAATTGAAAAATAAAAAAAACTTAAAAAAAAATTTCTAAGGACTTTTAGATGTTTGCACACGTAGAGCCAGGAGTTATGATAACTTTCCTCTAGATCCTGAAATTGAAAGAACCCTTAGGAAAATTCAAAAGGATTCTCGAAAATTTATAGCTCCACTGCAAATCACAATGGCAGAAAATAGGAAAATTAGGACCGTTGGAGATTATGCAATGCTTACTATTGGAGGATATTTCATCGGCATTAGGCCACCAGTTGTCCCTGCTAACAACTTTGAAATTAAGCCCGCAATCCTCCAGATGATCTAGACTTCATTGCAGTTCAGTGGGCTTCCGTACGACGACCCACATGCTCACCTTGGGCAATTCATGGACCTGTGCAACACGTTCAAGCACAATGGATTATTTGATGATGCATTTTGGCCTAGATTATTCCCCTTGTCGCTTAGGGATAGGGCGTGACACTGGTTAACCTCCTTAACTCTAGGATCCATTTCTACATGGGACGAGTTAGCCCATCAATTTCTATCTAAGTTTTTCCCTCCCTCTAAAATGGCCAAACTCCGTAGTGATATATCTTCCTTTGCCCAGTTCGACTCTGAATCTCTTTACGAAGCATGGGAATGATATAAGGAGCTTTTTAGGAAGTGCCCTCACCATGGCCTACCTTTATGGCTACAAGTCTAGACCTTCTACAACGGACTTACAAGCCAAAATAGGACCATTGTTGACGCTGCTGCGGGTAGAGCCTGATGTGCAAAACAGAGGAGAAAGCTTACGAGTTGTTAGAAAAGATGGCTGCTAACAACTATCTATGGTCCTCGAAGAGGCAATTACCTAAGAAATCGATGGGTATTTATGAGCTCGACACGCTGTCTACCTTGTCCTCTCAAATCGCTAATCTTACAAAGAAGGTAGAGTCGCTCAGTACCCAGCATAATCCTTCCTCCAGTCCTAATCCTGTTTTTTCTGTCCAAAATCCTTTTCTTTCTTGTGAGCTGTGTAGTGGTACCCACTCTGTAGATAGGTGTCCGCTCAACTTAGAATCGGTTCAGTACATTGCCCCCCCTAAGTAATAGAACAACCCTTTTCCAAACACCTATAATCCAGGGTGGAGGAACCATCCTAACTTTTCTTGGAGCCAAAACTAAGGGCAAACTTCTAGCTCTAGACCTGTAGGACTCCCTGGTTTTCAAGCTCCACCGGTTCAAGTACAACCACAGTTGCAATTTCCATACCATCCACCTAATCATCCCCATCCACCTCAATTTCAACATCATCCACCTCATCATCCATCACCACCCCCACCACCACTTATGCAGCCCCAACTTTACCATGCACCAGCAGCTGAGAAGAAGCCCTCGCTTGAGGAAATATTCACGACTAACCTGCAAAATCAAGTTACCTCAAATAAGAACTTAGAAGTTTAGGTTGGACAAAAAGCTAGTGCTCTTAGCCAACGTCCTCAAGGGACCCTTCCTAATAACACTGAAGTTAATCTTGTTCAGCAAAGGGAGGGTAAGGAACATGTTAGATCCATCACCCTTAGGAGTGGCAGAGAGCTAGATGAGCCACAAGTTAAGTCTGGACCTGAACAATACATAGTTGATAAACACATAGGTTCTAACGAAGTAGCTCAGAAGGAGCAGGAACATCAGGATCGGGCTGCAAAGGAAACAAAGCTAGGCGATTCTTCATCCTTACCTTCTTCTTCTTTACCGCCTTCCTCGTCCTCTAATTCTACACAGGTTCCCACTACATTGCCTCCGGTTAGACTACCAGTACCTTTTCCTCAGAGGTTCAGAATCAAAAACTCGATCAATAATTCGCTAAATTTCTTTAGGTTTTGAAGAAACTTCACATCAACATTCCTTTCACAGATGCTTTAGAGAAAATGCCAAGTTATGTGAAGTTTCTAAAGGATATCCTATCGAGGAAGAGAAGACTGGAAGATTATGAGACGGTGACCTTAACTGGGGAATGTAGTGTCATTATCCAGAGGAGATTACCCCTCAAGCTCAAGGATCCTGGGAATTTTACCATACCCTGCACTATTGGAAATTTATTCTTCGGTAGAGCCCTGTGTGATTTAGGAGCTAGTATAAATTTAATGCCTTTGTCTATCTATCAAAAGTTAGGAATAAGGGATGCCAAGCCCACAACTGTGACCCTCCAGTTGGCTGATCGATCAATTAAATATCCGAAGGAGGTCACTGAGGATGTCTTAGTAAAGGTGGACAAATTTATTTTCCCTATGGATTTTATTGTTTTAGACATGGAGGAAGACAGGGAAGTCCCTATTATACTAGGCAGACCTTTCCTAGCAACTGGTAGAACCTTAATTGATGTACAAAAGGGGGAGTTAACTATAAAAATCCTAGATCAGGAGGTGATATTTCATGTTTCCAAACCTTCGAAGCTCCCTGATGACTCTCAAGAGTGTTATAAGATGGATATTGAGGAGGATATAAGGCTTAAGCACAAGAAATCTGAAAGAAAGAAGGAAGTAGATAGAGCTCATGAAGATTTAACTGTTAACATTCTGTCACCACTTTGGCTGACCCTCCTACTTTTCACCCTGCTGCTGAGTGTTGTTTTCTTCAACTGCATTTGAAGTGGCTGTATTTTTGTTTTCACTTTGTATATAGTTCTTTTTCTTTTTTGTTATTTCTTTCTTTGTTTATGTTGCAGATTTCTTTTCCAGCATTACGTTTTCAATCAAGCTTCAGTTGTTCATCATCATCAGAAAGGGGAGTACTCGGTTCTTAAGCTTAAATTCTTACATTATCTTCACACTGAGGACATTGTGCACTTTAAGTTTGGGGGAGGGGATATCACTTGAGCAATTTTTTGAAAAAATTGGAAAAATTTTCAAATTTTTTTCGAAAATCTGAGAAAGAATTTTTAAAATTTTTTCGATAATATGAGCTTAAATTGTTTGATTTTGGGATGATTTAGTGCTTAGCATGTAGTTTTTCCATATTTCGATGATATGACCCCATGATTTAGTCTGACTTTGATTGACTGAGAAGCATGATTATAGGAAAAATATGAAGTTGAATTCTTGAATTTGTCTTAATTCTGATTGTGATTGCCTCATCTTATGCACATGTCATGTCATGAATCGGTATATTTATTTAGAGAAAGCTTAGGTGAACATAGGATTGCATTTGTTCAATTGATTTGGTGCATTATATTCTAGAATTTGTTTGATCTGATCTCGAGGTGAATTACGAGATCACACTTAATTAGGGAGATGATTTAGGCCATCTTTGGATCGTTTGAGCCTTTTTAGCCATCCTTGTACATATTTCACCCCTAGTCACCCATCTGGGCCAAATAAGCTTTTCTCTGTAAATATTCCGACAAATTTTTTTCGTAGCTTAAATACTCTGTTCTTATCCCTTACCCAAAAGCATGAAAAGTCATTGAGATATATTCGTAGCTATATGGGTATTAAGTGATAGTGAAGGAGTATGTGAAAAAAAAATGAAAAAGAAAGAAAAAGAAAAAGAAAAGAATAAAGAAGAAAATACAAACATAGAATAAGAAGTTTAGTGAAATAAATAAGTTTGGGGGAAATGATTTGAGCTCTTACATTAAGATCCTAGAGGTAATGCATGTTAAGGGGTAATTAAACCTAAATCGACTTTATCATACCTCAGCCCCAGCCTTACATTACAAGCTTAATGAAGTCCTACTGATCTTTGATTAAGTGTGACTATATTAGTGGAGAGAGAAGTGAAAAGCAAACTTATGGGAATGATCACTTGTCATTGACTTTACATTCACTGTGTTTGCATAATCTGATCCGGATAATGTACTGTGAAGTGACTTTGACATTTTTCACACACTCATGAGGAGTCCAATTTGGGTTAGGACTTATGATGGAATAATTCTAAGTGTTGGACTTGTAATTGTGAGTCATTGATTTCACAGTCTGTACTTTATCTTTGAGGATGATATTGGGGAAATTATTATGATTAGTACTTGTCATTCCTACAATTATTTTGTTTTGCTTAAGGACAAGCAAAAGCTCAAGTTTGGGGGTGTGATAATTCTATATTTTTTAGAGTTATTTGTGCTTAATTTCCTAATTAATTATTTAAATCCCCAATTTATTTTGTTAATTATCCCATTTATTTAATTAAAATTCTCATGTTTGCAGATAAATCAAATCCGGATGAATTTTGAATATTTCGGTAGAAAATGGACTAGAATTTGGTTAAAATCGAGATTGGACCACGCAGACAACACGAGCCATGCCACCTAGCACATCCAATTGGAAAAAAAAAGACAGATGACATGGAAATATTTTTTTAAGGAGCCAATGGTGTGAAGACAACTGGCAAAAAAATGCCAACTCATATAGGATGAAAAAATTACAATTTTACCCCTAAGTGTGTATAAATAGGAAAAGATGGCAATTGAAAATGTAAGTAGGAGTAGGGGATGTAATGTAAGTAGGAGTAATAGATGTAATGTAAGTTAGGAGTAGTGTTAGTGTAGTTAGAAGTAGTGTTAATGTAATGTAGTTTTAAAGTAGAATAGTTTTAGATTACATTTTTAGATTTACTTTCCAGTTTTCTTTAGTTTTCCATTAGCTTCCAACTTCACTTTTAATGTTCATTCAGTTTTTATGTTCTTCATTTTTCTAGTCTTGGTTAGATCATTTTAATGGCAATCAATTCCCTTTCCTTATTCTTGGTTTTGTTAAGCTTCCATTTCTTTATTTTTATGTTTGGGTTATTCTGAAAAGCTTGATTTTTGTTATATGGTTGTGCTCTCGGTTTGGTAAGTTTAGTTCTTTGATTTTTTTTTTTTAGCACTTGAGTTCTCAAATCTCTTTTAGTTCTCGGTTTAGCCTTCTTGTTGGATTTCATCTTTTATTCTCCCACTCTCCATTCGGGTCTGTGAAGCCATGAATTAGCTAAAGCCATTGCTGGATAATGCTGAAGCTTGCTCACTATCGAGCATTGCATAACAGTAGTAGTGTAGGAGATATAGCACTATTTGGATAACGAAAGTTTTGAAAAAGATGGTGGGGTAACTACCATGGTTGCAGAGCCTAGCTTGGACAATTATTTGGAAATAGAACTAAGAGCAAAGCAGCAGACCATTAACCCAAGAGCAGCAAATGCAGCAGCAAGCACCCGAGAGCCACAATCACTCTATGTTCTCCCCTTTTTCATTTGCCATTATTATTGTTCATTGTCATTTTTTGTTCTTGACTTCTACTGGTAAGGTTTATAGGAGTGTCGGGTTGAGCATGTCTTGTTGCAACAATCAGAATCTGAGCTCGACAAAGTCGGCCAGCTGCAGCACGAACAAATTGTAGCAGCAGTCGGGCATGGACAGTACAGCTGAGAACTTTACACGGAACCTAGCAGAGCAGGACCAGGTAGTAGGTGCTGAGCAGGAGTTGTGCAAATTCTTGGATTGTAGCAACAGATCGCAGATGATAGAACTGAGGATGGGAGCTAAGCATGAACCGAGAACATGCAGCTAGACACGCCTGGACAACAGCTGGAGTTGGTAGGAGCAGTAGCTGGACATTGTCACGGTAAAGAAGAAGAAGGAGTAGGTCTGGGCAGGCAGGAACATGGGGTTGGCATGCTATGCTAGATTGTTGCAGGAATGGATGCTGCACACGAAACTGAGAGCAAAGTTGGTGAGAGTTACAGAACCGAGAACAAGCAAGCTGGACACGCCTGGACAGACCAAAGCAAAATGAAAATAAAAATGTTGAGGACGTGTACAGTGACAGTATCGGGACCATTTGGTTTTGCAAATTGATTCAGGCTTGTTTGGCTAGTGCATTGTAGCTAATTAATTCATTTTCATGCATTTTTAGTATAGTTTAATTTCAATTTAATTTGTTAGCTTAGTTTAGAGTCTTTAATTAAATTGCATGTTAGTATTCTTGCTTAATGGTACAAAACTTAGTTTTAATTAGGTTGATAGTTAATTAAGTGTTCATTTAGAATTAGATTAGGGGTAAATTTACTTCATTAAATCTTAAGTTAGTTTAAATTGCATTTTGATTAAGTAGTTTAATTGCATTTTAAGTTTGTTAATTTTAGTTTAATTAATCTTGTTTTGTTATTTTCATAATTGCATTTTATTTTAATTGCGTTAATTAGTTTTAACTGTGTTAATTATTTTTGTAGGTATTTTCTTTTAATTGCTTGGAGCACTGTAATAAAATTTTGCTCGGTTTTATTTTCTTTAGTTCTTGTTATTTTATTGCTTTCCAGTAATTTTAATTCTAGCCATGTAGATCACCCATCTTCAATTTATAATTTGCTAGAATCTACTTAGGGTAAGATTAACCGGTAGTTAATTAGGCTAACCAACTTCTCTGAGGGACGATAATTCGGGACTTAAATCCCATTATTACTTATACGACCCGTGCACTTGCGGTAATACCTTCAGGGCGTTTCAAGTTTTTGGCGCCGTTGTCGGGGAAGTTTTAATTTGTCGTTAATTAATATCGGTGAAATTATGCTTAGGTGTAATTCTAGCTTATGAATATTTAGGTTGTAAATATTTAGAAGTTTAATCTAGATTAGTTAATTGAAAAATTAAAATAAAAAAAATTAAAAAATTAAAAAAACTTTAAAAAAAATTTCTAAGGACTTTTAGATGTTTGCACGCGTAGAGCTAGGAGTTATGATAACTTTCCTCTAGATCCTAAAATTGAAAGAATCCTTAGGAAAATTCGAAAGGATTATAAGAAATTTATAGCTCCGCTGCAAATCACCATGGCAGAAAATAGGGAAATTAGGACTGTTGGAGATTATGTAATGCTGACTATTGGAGGATATTACATCGGCATTAGACCACCAGTTGTCCCTGCTAACAACTTCGAAGTTATGCCCGCAATCCTCCAGATGATCCAGACTTCATTGCAGTTCAGTGGGCTTCCGTACGACGACCCACATGCTCACCTTGGGCAATACCTGGACCTGTGCAACATGTTTAAGCATAATGGATTATCTGATGATGCACTTAGGCTTAGATTATTCCCCTTCTCGCTTAGGGATAGGGCATGACACTGGTTAACCTCCTTGCCACTAGGATCCATTTCTATATGGGACGAGTTAGCCCATCTATTTCTATCTAAGTTTTTCCCTCCCTCTAAAAACTCCAAACTCCGTAGTGATATATCGTCCCTTGCCCAGTTTGACTTTGAAACTCTTTACGAAGCATGGGAATGATAGAAGGAGCTTCTTAGGAAGTGCCCTCACCATGGCCTACCTTTATGGCTGCAAGTCCAGACCTTCTACAACGGACTTACAAGCCAAAATAGGACTCTTGTTGACGTTGCTGCGGGTGGAGCCCTGATGTGCAAAACAGAGGAGAAAGCTTACGAGTTGTTAGAAAAGATGACTGCTAACAACTATCTATGGTCCTCGGAGAGGTAATTACCTAAGAAATCGGTGGGTATTTATGAGCTCGACACGCTGTCTACCTTGACGTCTTAAATCGCTAATCTTACGAAGAGGGTAGAGTCGCTCAATACCCAGCATAATCCTTCCTCCAGTCCTAATCCTGTGTATTCTATCCAAAGTTCTTTTCTTTCCTGCGAGCTGTGTAGTGGTACCCACTCTGTAGATAGGTGTCCGCTCAACTTAGAATCAGTTCAGTACATTGCCCCCTAAGCAATAGAACAACCCTTTTCCAAACACCTATAATCCAGGGTGGAGGAATCATCCTAACTTTTCTTGGAGCCAAAAACCAAGGGCAAACTTCTAGCTCTAGACTTGTAGGACTCCCTGGTTTTCAAGCTCCATCGGTTCAAGTGCCACCACAGTCGCAATTTCCATACCATCCACCTAATCATCCCCATCCACCTTAATTTCAACATCATCCACCTCATCATCCATCATCACCACCACCACCACTTATGCAGCCCCAACTTTACCATGCACCAGCAACTGAGAAGAAACCCTCGCTTGAGGAAATATTCACGACTAAGCAGCAGTCGAGCGTGGATAGTATAGCTGAGAACTTTACACAGAACCGAGCAGAGCAGGACGAGGCAGTAGGTGCTGAGCAAGAGTTGTGCAAATTCTTTGATTGTAGCAGTAGATTGTAGAGGATAGAACCGAGGATGGGACCTGAGCATGAACCGAGAACATGCAGCTGGACACGCTTGGACAGCAGTTGGAGTTGGTAGGAGCAGTAGCTGGACATTGTCACGGAGAAGAAGAAGAATGAGCATGTCTAGGCAGGCAGGAACGTGGGGCTAGTGTGTTGTGCTGGATTGTTTGAGGAATGGATGCTACACATGAAACCGAGAGCAAAGTTGGTGAGAGTTACAGAACCGAGAACAAGCAAGCTGGACACGCCTGGACAGACCAAAGCAAAATGAAAATGAAAATGTTGAGGACATGTACAGTGACAGTATCGGGACCATTTGGTTTTGCAAATTGATTAAGGCTTGTTTGGCTAGGGCATTGTAGCTAATTAATTCATTTTCATGCATTTTTAGTATAGTTTAATTTCAATTTAATTTGTTAGCTTAGTTTAGAGTCTTTAATTAAATTGCATGTTAGTATTCTTGCTTAGTGGTATAAAACTTAGTTTTAATTAGGTTGATAGTTAATTAAGTGTTCATTTAGAATTAGATTAGGGGTAAAGTTACTTCATTAAATCTTAAGTTAGTTTAAATTGCATTTTGATTAAGTAGTTTAATTGCATTTTAAGTTTGTTAATTTTAGTTTAATTAATCTTGCTTTGTTATTTTCATATTTGCATTTTATTTTAATTGCGTTAATTAGTTTTAATTGTTTTAATTATTTTTATAGGTATTTTCTTTTAATTGCTTGGAGCACTGTAAGTAAATTTTACTCGGTTTTATTTTCTTTAGTTCTTATTATTTTATTGCTTTCCAGTAATTTTAATTCTAGCCATGTAGATCACCCATCTTCAATTTATAATTTGCCAGAATTTACTTAGGGTAAGATTAATCGGTAGTTAATTAGGCTAACCAACTTCTCTGAGGGACGATAACTCGGGACTCAAATCCCATTATTACTTGTACGACCCGTGCACTTGCGGTAATACCTTCAGGGCGTGTCACTTCGCTCGCACTAGTTTTCACATGGATTTCTATGATGTTTTGCTGGAGCCTAGCTCGCACAGATTTTATACTGGTTTTGACATGGTGCTGGAGCATAGCTCGCATTAGATGTCCACCATACTTGGTACCGTGCTTGAGATTACTCACACGTGGTTTTATGACATGTTGATAGCTGTGCCAGGAGCTTCGGCTAGACTGGGTGTCGCACCGATTAAATAGGCTTGCACGTGCATATTGAGATTTGGTGTGATATGATGTAATGATATGGGTCAACGGAGTACATTGTACCGTGCATGTAGCATGGAGTACGTTGTATCATGTTAAGATTGTGATATACCATCTTCGAACGATGTTTAGTTTTGCTATGGATCGACAGGTTGGACGTGACCCACCTCCCTTGCTGAAGTAGATAGAGGTGATACCCCGCATACCTGATCCGTGCCTAGAGGAGATTTCCCTATTATATTGCCTATCTCACATGTCTTTTATTCTATGAATAAACCCATGTTTGAAATGCTTTGTGGGTCAGGACAGTCCGAGGGAGGGGCTGAGACCTGACAAGTGTTAATTTTATTGAGATGGGAAGTTTGATAATGGCTTTGAAGTGCACTTACGCATGATGATTTTCCATGCCTTATGAACTTAAATATGCATGATGGTTTTCCATGCTTTGAACTTGATTTGTGCACTGAATTTAAATAGCATGATTTGTTTTACATGCCATTAACACAAGCATGAACTAATGCTTTTGAGGTGTGATGAGAAATTGTATGGTTTTAAGCATGGCATCACGATCACGTAGATAGTGCAGTATCTAATTGTTCGCATGATTTCCATATTGAGCGTGTTGTTTGCTCACCCCTCTTATTTTCCCCCTCTCTACAAAGCATTCAATATAGACTGAGGGTGACTGGAGGTTTCCTTTTTGGTACCCACTGCATCCCATCACGTAAGGCATACACACTTGGATAATTTTGTATCTAAACTTTCTATAGCACGGTAGTATTTTAGATGTAACCATTTGGGGATGCAAAGCAATGTAAACACCTTTAAACAGTAACTTCTAAATTTTAATGTAAATCAAATTGTTATGGTTGGATGAGATAGACATCGACACACAGCCCAACTATTGAGAGTGTAGTTGATCACGATCGAGGTAAGGTAAGAATGAATAATAAATAAGGTATAAAAAGTGAAAAATTTGTGACAATTTTTGGTAAGTTAAGGGTCGTGATAGAGGTTGGTATCAAGTCTGAGTTGGTCTGACATGTGTCGGTGTCTAAAATACTTAATAACTTGGAAAATTACATCCTCATGTTACGGTGCTTGTTTAGATACAAATTGTATATGTGTCGATGGGTTGACTAAGAAATTGATGTGAATGTAGGGAATTGAGCATTATGCCTAATACCAGTCATGGTAGAGGGGCGAGAGTGAAAGCTAGGGGTCGTAGAGGTAGGCTTGGGGGTAGTGTTGAGTCTGAACCACACGAGACTCAAGAAGCGATTGAGGTGGAGGTTGAGGTTGAGAATGCTCCACAGGATTTAGAAGAGGGACCCGAGAGTACTGAGGCAGACTTCGTGAGGATAGAGCGGCGCATAGAGATGATCTTGGAGTTGGTCACTCAATCTTTACCTAGAGTTGGGGGAAGACAGAGTCCCATTACATAGGGTGATGCCAAGTAGGTGGCAGCTCCTGAGGCACGGGCACGACCAGCCCAAAGACCTCAGACGATAGATACACCTACACCGCCACCCGTACAGGATATGCCTACACCTGTTGCTACACCACAGGGCAATAAAGGCTACGGTTATGGATGTGATTTGGATAGACTGCGACAGTTTCAGAAGTTTAGACCACCTTCTTTCGGTGGAGTCAAAGACCCAGTAGCTGCAGAGGATTGGATAAATGAAATTGAGAAGTTATATGGGTTTTTTGAGTGCACTACTATCGAGATGGTAGCATTTCCCACAGTCATGTTGATGGGATCAGCAGAACATTAGTGGAAATCCACCAGGCCTATTTTGAGAGCTCGACATACAGAGATCAGTTGGGATGTATTTTTGGAGGCTTTTCGGAGACAGTATGTTTTGGATACTGCGCAGCGAAAGGTGAAGATGGCAATTTTAGGACGGACCCAAGGAGTATGATGGTGGATGAGTATGAGACGACTTTTATCTCCCTGGGCAGATATGATCCTGATATGATTGGTAGTGAGGTCGAGAAGGTCCAGACGTTTGTGGATGGACTAAGACCAACCATCAGGTTCAGATTGGTTCCCTTGGATATACCGACCTACGAGGAGGCTGTGCGCAGGGCATAATTGTGTGAACAAGATGTTGAGAGTATTGCCTCAGAGTTTGGAAAAGTTGGTAAAGTGAGGGATAGAGATAAGAAGAGAGCAATGCTTAATAGAGGCTTCGGTTATAAGGGAAGCAAGAGATTTTCTGGGAAGAGGACAAGGATTGAGAAGATATGGGAGAGGACAGTTAATCCTCCCATGTATCCGACTATAGCTCAAGCTATGGGAATAATGATAGGAGGGCTACAGCCTATTACAGAACAATGCAGCAAGTGTGGTAGGTACCATGGAACTCGACCATGTTATGGACCTCCTGCAGCATGCTTTAGATGTGGGAAACCAGGGCACATGATCTGAGATTACCCAGAGATGACAGAGAGTGTCCCACAGAAAGGCAAGGAGCCAAAGAGAGCTCTAGTTAGTACATCTGGTCTGAGGAGGAAGGCTACAGCTGAGGAAAAGGGGAAGCAAGCAGTGGGTGTGAGTTAAGGATGAGTGCACACACTGGACCAGGACACTGCAGATTAGTCTTGGGATGTGGTTAAAGGTACCATCCAAATCTTTGATTTCGAAACATTTGTATTGTTTGATCCTGGTGCCACACATTCCTTTATATCACCATCCTTTACACATAAATTGTTGAAGCATGTAAAACCCACACTGCTAGATAAGTTGTTGATGATATCTACTCCTATGAATGATAGTCAATTGACTAAGCACATATATAGAAATTGTAAGATGAGGATAGGAGGTAAAGAAATGGCAACCGATTTAATTTTATTAAATTTGAGTGATTTTGATGTAATCCTAGGAATGGATTGGCTGGCTACAGACCATGTTGTTATGGATTATCGTACTAAAACATTTATGTTTCTCGAGATAGAAAATCTTATTGTAAACTTTGTGAAATAAAGTGAAAGAACATGTTTACTGTAAATAAAAGAGTATGATCTTAATACATGATATTCAAGAGATGAATTTGTTTATCAACTATATATGTTAATGTGATGATTTGTATTACTAATGGTGGAAAGGATAATGTGAAAGGTTCATTGCTTATGTGATTGAGACGGATAAGGCACGTCTGGAGTTGATAGACATCCTAGTGGTCAGGGAATTTCCAGATATCTTTCCGGATGAATTACAAGGGTTACCTACAGATAGAGAGATAGAATTTTGTATAGATTTAGCACCTGGTACAAAGCCAATATCCAAGCCACTGTACAGAATGGCTCAAGTTGAGTTGGATAAATTAAGGAAGCAGTTACAGGAGTTGTTGGAGAAGGGGTTCATTAGATCGAGTGTATGGCCTTGGGGAGCACCGATTTTGTTTGTAAGGAAGAAGAATGGAAGCCTCCGACTGTGTATAGATTATCGATTGTTGAATAAGACCACCATCAAGAATAAGTACCCACTTCCATGCATCAATGACTTGTTGAATCAGCTTAGGGGAGTGCAGGTTTTCTCCAAGATAGATATGAGATCTGGGTATCATCAGTTGAACCCAAGACAGCTTTCTACACCCGATATGGACATTATGAGTTTATAGTCATGGCATTCGGGTTGACAAATGCTCCCACAGCTTTTATGTCAGTGATGAATGAGGTGTCACACCAGTATTTGGATCAATTTGTTATTGTGTTTATTGATGATATACTGGTGTACTCAAGATCTAGATAGGAGCATGAACAACATCTAAGGATAGTGCTACAGACCCTTCGAGAGAAGAAGTTGTACGCTAAGGAGGTTTCTCGGTGTATACAGATGCATCACACTAAGGACTAAGCTATGTACTCATGCAAGATGGGAAGGTAGTAGCCTATGGATCAAGACAATTGAAGGATCGTGAGAGGAACTACCTGACCCATGATTTAGATTTAGTGGTCGCGGTGTTTACATAAAAAATATGGTGCCACTACCTCTACGGAGAGAAATTTTAAGTACTTACAGATCACAAGAGCCCTAAGTACTTGTTATCATAGAAAGAGTTAAACACGAGACAGAGGAGATGGCTCAAACTTTTAAAGGATTATGATTGTGAGATCCTGTACCACTCGAATAAAGCAAATGTAATTACTGATGCACTAAGTAGGAACCATCTCGGGTTGGTGTCATTTATGATGATTAGGGAACACGAGCTGTTGGAACAATTCACGAACCTCAGTTTGGATATGACCCCGCCTGACGCTGATAGTGGCTTTATGATAGCTAGCCTGCAGTTGGAACTAGATTTGGTAGATCAAATCCAGTAGGCTCAATGAATTGATCAACAGTGCAGTGATATTGCCAGGCAGATACAGAGGGGTAAAGAGACTAATTTTGAATTGAGTTCTGATGGATTGTTAGGGTTCAGAAGTAGGATATGTGTTCCTGACGATGCAGAGATCAGAAGTTTGATCTTGACAGAGGTTCACTCATCGAGGTATACGATACATCTAGGGAGTACCAAGATGTATCAAAACCTTTGAAAGGTTTATTAGTGGTCTGGGATGATGAAATACATTGCTGAATATGTCGTTAAGTGTCTCGTTTGTCAGCAGGTGAAGGTAGAGCATCAGAAGCCTGCAGGATTATTGCAGCCTCTACCAATACTGACATGGAAGTGGAAGCATATCACCATAGATTTTGTGATGGGATTGCTGAGGACCCGTAGAGGTCGTGATGCCATATGGGTGATTGTCGATCGGTTGACAAAGTCAGCCCATTTTCTCGCTATGAGAGCTATCGATACTCTGAGCCAGTTAGCGAACTTGTATGTGCATGAGATAGTAAGGCTACATGGAATTCCAGTGAGCATTGTTTCTGATAGGGATGCCCACTTCACTTCCCACTTCTGGGAACATTTTCAAGAAACGATTTGGACCTAGTTGAGTTTTAGCACTGCGTTTCATCCTCAGACAGATGGTTAGTCAGAGAGGACTATATAGACCCTAAAGGATATGTTGAGAGCGTGTGCATTGGATTTTGGAGGCTCCTGGGATGACCATTTGCCACTTGCAGAGTTCACCTATAAAAATAATTTCCATGCGAGTATCGGGATGACACTATATGAGGCATTATATGGGCGTAGATGTCGTTCCCCTATTGGATGGAAAGAGGTTGGTGATAGATAGATCTTTGCTCCTGACTTGGTTTAACAAGCCTCTGAGGATGTCCAGTCAATTTGTGAGAGGTTACGGACAGTGCAGGGCAGACAAAAGAGTTATGCTGACAGGAGACGAAGACTACTAGAGTTTATTGTGGGTGAGTCAGTGTTTTTGAAGGTTTCTCCCTCAAAGGGGATTATGAGATTCAGGAAGAAAGGGAAGTTGATCCCTCGATATATAGGGCCATTTGAGATACTTGATAAAGTGAGAGATAAGGCATACAGGCTAGCATTGCCACCTGAGCTAGTGAGTGTACATAAAGTCTTCCACATATCCATGTTACGGAAGTACCACCCGAACCCGACGCATGTGATAAGGTATGAGCCTTTGGAGCTCAATGAAAGTATGTCGTACGTTGAGAAGCCGGTTCGGATATTGGATAGAAAAGAGAAAGTGTTGAGGAAAAAAATAATTCCCTTGGTGAAAGTTCTTTAGTAACATCACATTGTGGAAGAAGCCACATGGGAGTTGGAGAATCTGATGTGAGAGAGGTATCCCGAATCATTCATAGAATGATTGGTTCCAATTTGGAGGACCAAATTTCCTAAGTGGGGGAGAATGTTAGATCTCATATATGTATAACCTTGTATTTATCAGATCCGCATCTTTGTATGACATTCCTTTTTATTTCCACATTGTATGACGGTATTACCTGTTAATGGATTCATAAAATGGTTGATTTGGATCTGATAAAGTGGATGAAATGAAATAACGTACGTAAAATCGCATAAGGGTAAATCGGAAAAGTATGAACCCAAAAGATTTAGTGAAAGGAATTTAATCAAGTTGATGAAAAATAAGAATTCAAACTAAGAAAAGATTGTGGGTTTATGAAGGAAAGTCGGTTCAATTTGGTCCTGAATACGTATAAGGGTAAAACGGTCAAAAGACCAAAAATCCGATATAAATTCGATAAGAAAATTTCATTAAAAAAATATGGAATTGAGAATCTGGATCAATAATGAGGAAAATATTCAATTTCGAGTTTGATTGATCGAGATATGAATTTATTGGAATTAAATTGGAATTCTTATTTCGGAAAATTATCTCGAAAATACTGGAAAAATATCCCGGAAAGACGAAAGAAGACCGATAAATTCATTTATTGATTAAATGAATAAAATAAGGTTTTTTAAGATATTTTTGGATTTTTTATATATTTTAAAGGATTAAAATAATAAAAAAATAAATTAATAAATAATAAAATAAATAAATAAATAAAAAGAAACGAAAATATGATTTTTTGAGGAGAGAGAAACTGAAAACCGAAAATAGAGAACCGAAAAGCCGACCCGAGGAAGACTCGAGCCATCGACGACCACCGGTGACCGACGAGGCCAGGAGAAGGTCGGAGAAGAGAGAGGGCAGCCCAGTAAACATTCTGGCATCGGTGACGCGCGCCGATGATGCCTGATTTCGACGAATCGACGAAAGGAAAACCGAGAGGGAAACCGAGTCAATTTCGGCAATCCACAGCGATTCAGCTCCGATTCGACCCAGTCGAGAGACCCCCTAGCCGAGGCGGTTCTTTTGGTACTGGTAGCGGCCGGTGAAACGATCGGTAACGCTGGCGTTTGTAAGGGGAGCAAAATGGCACCGTAGCCGGAAAGGGGAAGAAAAGGAAAAAGAAAAAGAAAAAAGGAAAAAAGAAAAGAAAAAGAAAGAAAGGAAAGAAAGAAAAGGGAAAAAGGAAAGAAAGTTTAACGGGGACGACTCGAGATTCGGGTAAGTTGACCGAGGGTCGAGATTGACCTGTGGGTAAATTCTGGGAATTAATTTAATATTATAATATTGGAAAATAACTCAGATTTATCTAATTGTGCAGTTATACGACAGAGCCTGAACGAGAGCCGATTGAGCTCCAATTTTTGTACCCCGCATAACATTGTGTAAGTACACTTTAATTATGACAATTTGAGTCATTAATGTAGAGGGAAGATTTTTTTTACAGGTTTTACAGATTAATTCTTCATAAAAGGAATTGTATTCGAAATTTTAAAGTAATTATCGTAAATAGTATACGGGCTATCCAATGAGTTTTAAATGAAGCTCGATGAGTATTGGTAAGCCAAATGAGCCCAGCAAACCCAAAGAAGGGATTTAATAAGTGGAACCAGGCTGAAAAAGGGGTCGAGGCCCATTAAGGTGCAATCAGGCCCAATAAAGTAAAATGGGTCCAGTGCTTTAGATTCGATCAGTAAGAGTGAAATACTGATAAGTATATTTTAACTGAACCAATATGTGATTATATGCAGCTCCGTAGACTTGGGTTGGAGCGAATTGGATTGAGAGACCTGGTACAATCGAGACGGGATAAGCTCGTGTGTGATTCCAGGTAAGGGAGTTTTATGAGCTTTTAGAGGCAGTTGTACGTAGTTTCGAGGGAATTTACATTACGTTAAATTCATTAGGCTACCCGAAAACAGAATAATCATTTTTGCGAAAAATGTGGAAAACATGATAAATTACTATTTTGCCTCCAGTTAGGAAAATTTCAAAAAGGGTAATAAGGCTAAAAAATTGCATGAATTTCATGATTTTGATATTGTTATTATGACATTGATTTAATTCAAGTAATTTATGGATAGGTTGGCTATTATTTTTGTTTTAAATGAAAAGGCACAGGTTAGGTGCCAATTGATATTGATTTGATAAGTTTTGATGAAATTGAGCCACCTATCAGTTTTATATGAGTTTAAATCGTGCTGGAGCACTGCTCGCACTGGATTTCATATTTTAACTCATACATAGAGTGCTGGAGTCTTGCTCGCACTATTTTACAGATTTATTTCACATGACTACCGTACTGGAGTTTTTACTGTACAAGGTTTTCACCGAGTTTTTATACAATTTTGTACTAGAACATTTTTCGTACGTGGATTTTAATTGAATTTATAATTATTTTAAGTCATACAGAAGCGCTGCTCATACGCAGATTTCTTTGATTTCTATGCAACCATGCTAGAGCTTCGCTCGCACGAGGTTTTTAGATATCATGTATATGCATGAAGCCATGCTGGAGTTTTCTCCTGTAGACTGTGTCACAGTGAGATGATATGCTCACACGTGCATACTGAGACATAATTGGCATGGGTGGATAAGACCTATTGCAGGCACCCCCTGACTAAAATTGGGTTCATGGAGTATGTTGTACCATGTATATCACATGGAGTACACTGTATCGTGAGGATTGTTGGAGTGGAGTGGCATTAGCCACAAGGTAGCAAGCCTTGCCCTCGCAATTTTGATATTATACTATTCTGATGGGTAGGACTGACCCACCTCCCGTTTTAGTTTTGATACCCCGTACACTAGGATCCGTGTAGCCAGGGATCACCAGGTTATGGCCATAGTCCTAGATATTACCAACATAGTCACCTATATGTCTCGTATGATAAATCATTTGGTTTTGATAGATCAAGGTAGACCCGAGGGAGGGGTCAAACCTCGATCTTTTTATGAATTTGATTGAGATTTGATTTTCCCATGGAGGAATTTTATAAAACTTTCATAACTTATAACCTTGTGAGAAAGGTGAATTTATAAAGGAAATTTTATAATAAGTTATATTGTTGAATTGGATTAGATTCATTAAGTTTATCATATTTTAACCCAGATGGAGTGTTTTAAAATTGATTGATTCATTTGAGCATGAGATGTTTTCACATGAGAATCATTCCATGTTTTATATGCCAATTTCCTGTTTTAGAACAGATGATATCTATATGTATGGCATATTATTATTTTTTACCTCATGCTCACATATATCCTGATTTCCTATCAGCATGTAGATAGTATAGCTATCTACCCATTTATATTATTGCCTTACTGAGCATGTGGAGCTCACCCTTTTATTTTCCACCCCCTTTTACAGTTTCCACCTTAGAGATAGCGGGTGTAGAGAGTAGACGACATAGCTGATTATTTGTGGTTCCCATCTGCTGTCAGGTATACACCAAGTGTAGAATTTTGTATTAGTATGCTTACAACATAGTAGTGTATATGAAGGAATATTTGGGGATGTAAATATAAGTAGATTAATTGTACATGCATGAGAATCATGTGATGTATAAAACATACAGACCACTCTATTATATTATAAATGATTTCAATATGCATGTATACGTGTGATATTTCTTAATGATTAAAATGGTATATCGATATTGATTCACAGCCCGACCTGTTCAGAGGGATCTGTCACAAGGAGTTAAGAAAGATTTTCCAAAAGCGAAAAATATGTTCAGATTTTTGGTAAGTATTGGGTCATGACAGTAAAAGTGGTATCAAAGTAAGAGTCAGCCAGACATGAATCAATATTGATAAATATGCAATTAAGAGTTAGAGTTGGTCGGATAAGAGTCAGTAGTGGTTGTTAAGGAAAAATTACATCCCTTTTAGTACTGTGTTGTAAGAGATGTCAAGTGTATACTAGATGGGAATTAAATTAACAAATGATATTAGATTACAGGATTTACATTATGCTAGTCACCCGCAGTGGTAGAGGGGCTGGTACACGTGCTAGAGGTCGTAGGGGTAGGCTTAAAGGCTGTGGTGATGGTATACAGACTAGTCAAGTACCCGAGAGTACTGCTATGAGACCAGATGAGACTGAGCCACTCTTCACTAGACTTGAGCGGAGTATTGAGAGCCTGGTTGGGATTTTAGTGCAGTAGGTAGCGCTTGGGGCTAGGGATAGACGAGATCCGATAGGACAGGCAGTAGCTGCTCCCGAGATGCCGGTATAGGCTGCAGAGTTACCCGAGGTTCAGGCTCAGGCTACAGAGGCAGTGAGAGCCCCGCTAGCTTAGGATGCTGGATACGAGTGTGAGCTTGATAGATTTAGACACTTTCAGAAGTTTAGACCTCCAGTCTTCCATGGAAGGAAGGACCCAGTAGTAGTAGAGGATTGGGTGTATCAGATGGAGAAGTTATATAAGCTTTTTAGGTACACTACTACCGAGAGGGTTGCTTTTGCCGTATTTGTATTTCAGGGGGTGGCAGAGCATTGGTGGAGATCTACCGAGCCTTTTTTGAGAGCTTGACATCTCGAGGTCACATTAGAGATATTTTTGGATGCCTTTAGGAGGCAGTATGTTCCCACGACTGCACAGCGGAAGTTAATGATAGAGTTTATGAGTTTGGTTCAGGGGAACCAATCTATTGATGAGTATGACACTTAATTCATTTCTTTGGGGAGATATGATTTAGAGACGATAAGCAGTGAGGACCAGAAGGTCCAGAAGTTTATAGATGGACTGAGACCAGCCATCAGATCTCGGTTGGCTCCCTTTGATGTTTCGACTTTTGAGGAGGCAATACATAGGGCTCAGTTATGTGAGCAGGATTATGAGCGAAACGTCTTCAAGTCAGGAAAGATCAGTAGGAGTAGAGACAGAGACCGAAAGAGACCCGAGAGAGATAGATTTATCAGGAGAGGGGGACAGCTCTTTGATAAGAGGTTGAAGATTGAGGAGGTTCAAGAGAGGACAGATAGACCCCTTATTCATCCGGCTTTACCACCAGCTAGATGCATTGTCATTGGAGGACCACGCCCTACTACTGATCGATGTAGGCAATGTGGCAAATATCATGCTACCAGACCTTGTCCAGTGCCTATAGCTACAGTAGTATGTTACCGTTATGGGAGGCCAGGGCATGTGGTGAGAGATAGCCCAGAGAGACCAGACACTGCCCCACAGAAGGGCATGGAGCCAGAGAGAGCTCTAATGTAGGTTCATGCTCAGAGGAGGAGAGCTACTACCGAGGAGAAAGGGAAGCAAGTGATGGGTACAGGGCGAGTTCATGCATTGGACCAAGATACGGTAGACCAGTCGTCAGATGTGGTGAAAGGTACTATCCTGATCTTTAATTTAGAAGCATATGTTTTAATTGATCCTAGTGCGACGCATTCATTCGTATCGCCTTCATTTGCATATAAATTGTTTAAGTATGCAAAGCTTATCCCTCTGAGTAGTAAGTTGTTAATAATTACCCACATAAACACCAGTCAGCTAGTATAGTATGTAGTCAGGGACTGTAAATTGAAAGTCGAGGAAAAAGAAATGCCAGCCGACCTTATTTTGATCTATATGAGGGACTTCGATGTCATACTAGGAATGGATTGGTTGGTTGCCAATCGTGTTGTGTTAGAATGCTTTTCTAAGACGTTAACGCTTAATACCCTAGAAAGATGTATTGTAAAATTTCCCTGAAAAGTAATAAAATCAGTGGTTGTTCTAAATGGAGCAATAAATTTTTGATGATTTGATGATTTATATTTTGAAGGATTCATCGTATATGTGGTTGATACGGATCAGCTACGACCGAATTTGAGAGACATTCCAGTGGTTATGGAGTTTCCTGATGTCTTTCTAGACGATTTACTAGGATTACCACCAGCCAGAGAGATGGAGTTTAGGATAGATTTAGTACCTGGTACAGAATCGATTTCTAGACCACCATATAGGATGGCTCCGATTGAGTTGGAGGAGCTAAGAAAGCAGTTACAAGATCGACTTGAGAAGGGGTTTATTAAACCGAGTGTGTCGCCTTGGGGAGCTCCGGTCTTGTTTGTGAGAAAGAAAGATGGCAGCCTCTGATTGTGTATAGATTACAGATTGTTGAATAAGGCTACCATTAAGAAAAAGTATCCCCTTCCACGCATTAACGATTTGTTGGATCAGCTTCGGGGAGCACATGTCTTTTCTAAGATTGATCAGAGGTCTGGGTATCATCAGTTGAGGATACGGAGGGAGGATGTGCCCAAGATAACATTTAGGACCCGTTATGGTTATTATGAGTTTTTGGTTATACCATTCGGGTTGACTGATGCCCTCGCAGCATTCATGGCTTTGATGAACGACGTGTTCAAGCCATACCTGGATCGATTTGTGATTATGTTTATCGATGATATTTTGGTATACTCTAGATCCAAGGAGGATCATGAGCAGCAGTTAAGGATAGTTCTATAAACCCTCAGAGAGAGACAGTTGTATGCCAAACTCAGTAAGTGTGACTTCTGGTTGGAGCAGATTTCTTTTCTGGGCCATGTGGTATCGAGGGATGGGGTGTCAGTAGACCCATCCAAGTTAGAGGCAGTTGTTCAGTGGGAATGGCCCAGGACAGTCACAGAGATTCAGAGTTTTTTGGGTTTGGCAGGATACTACCGAAGATTTATTGAGGGTTTCTCCAAATTAGCTGCTCCGTTGACACGTCTCACACGGAAGGATGTTGAGTTTGTGTGGGATGATGCCTGTGAGAGGAGTTTCAGGAGCTGAAGCGTCGGTTGACCACTGCTCTGATTCTCACCATTCCTACCAGCTCAGGAGGTTTCTCGGTATATACAGATGCATCGTATTAGGGACTGGGCTATGTATTGATGCAGGATGGGAGGGTAGTTGTCTATGGATCTAGACAGTTGAAAGACCACGAGAGGAACTATCCGACCCACGATTTGGAGTTGGCGGCCATAGTGTTTGCACTGAAGATATGGTGCCATTACTTATATGGCGAGCAGTTTCAAATTTTTACAAACCATAAGAGTTTGAAGTATGTATTCTCGCAAAAGGAGCTGAACATGAGACAAATGAGATGGCTCGAGCTCCTAAAGGGTTATGATTACGAGATATTATACCACCCGGGTCAGGCTAATGTAGTTGCTGATGCTTTGAGCAGGAAGAGCCTAGGGTTGGTATCATTTATGATGGTTCGGGAACATGACTTGTTAGAGCAATTCACATGCCTCAGTTTGGACATAGTACCACCTGAGATTGACAGAGTTGAGATTATTGCGAGTCTGAGGTTGGAGCCGGACTTGATTGATCGTATTCGGTAAGCTCAACAGAGTGATCAGCGATGTATTGATTTGATGAGTCAGGTACAAGTAGGTGCAGATATCGATTTTGGATTGAGTACTGATGGATTGTTGAGGTTTCGAGGTAGGATATGTGTTCCCAAGGATCCTGAGATCAGGAGGAAGATTTTATCAGAGGCTCACTCAGCGAGGTATACAGTGCATCCAGGGAGTACAAAGATGTATCAAAATCCTCAGAGAGTTTATTGGTGGTCTGGGATGAAGAGAGATATAGAAGAGTATGTCGTCTCGTCTGTCAGCAGGTAAAGGTAGAGCATCAGAAGCCTGCAGGATTATTGTAGCCTCTACTGATATCGGCATGAAAGTGGGAGTATATCACCATGGAGTTTGTGATGGGATTATCGAGGACCCGCAGAGGTCACGATGCCATCTGGGTGATTGTGGATAGATTGACGAAGTCCGCCCATTTCTTAGCTATGAGAGCTACAGATGCTCTGAGTACATTGGTGAACTTATATGTTCGAGAGATTGCTAGGCTACATGGCATTCCAGTGAGCATTGTTTCTAATAGGGATGCCCACTTCACTTCCCACTTTTGGGAACACTTTTAGGAAGCGTTGGGGACCCAGTTGAGATTTAGCACCGTTTTCCATCCTTAAACAGATAGTCAATCAGAGAGGACTATACAGACTTTAGAGGATATGTTGAGAGCGTGTGTGCTGGATTTTGGAGTCTCCTGGGATGATCATTTGCCATTAGCCGAGTTCGCCTATAATAATAGTTATCACTCGAGTATCGGGAGGGCACTGTATGAGGCACTGTATGATCGCAAATGCTGTTCCCCTATTGGATGGGAAGAGATTGGTGACATACAGTTATTTGCTCCTGACTTAGTTCAGTAGGCCTCTGAGGATGTCAGATTGATATGTGATAGATTGCGGATAGCTCAGAGCCGAAAGATGAGTTATGCTGATAGGAGACGCAGACCACTAGAGTTCGCAGAGGGTGAGTCGGTGTTTTTGAGAGTTTCTCCTTCCAACATGAGGTTCAGTAAGAAAGGTAAACTGAGCCCTCATTTTATTGGACCCTTTGAGATTCTGGAGTGAGTGGGAGATAAGGCCTATAGATTGGCATTACCACCAGAGTTGGGAGGTGTACACAATGTCTTCCACGTTTCTATGCTTCGGAAGTACCATCCAGATCTGTCACATGTGATTCACTATGAGCCGTTAGAGCTCAGTGACAGTATGACATATATTGAGAGACCGGTTCGGATATTGGATAGGAAGGAGAGGGTATTGCGATCCAATATGATCTCCCTAGTGAAGGTTCAATGGCAGTATCATATGCCGGAGGAAGCTACTTTGGAGCTAGAGAGCATGATACTGGAGAAGTACCCGGAGTTGTTTACCGGCTGATTTGGTTCTAATTTGGAGGACCAAATTCTTTTAGTAGGGGAGATTGTGTGTCACGACCCAAATTTCCTAAAAATCAAAGTAAATTTTTCGCTTTTTCATTTATTATTTAATTCTTACCTTTCTCTCATCGTGATCATTTTACAAACAGTTGGGCTATGATTCGGTGTTAGTCACCTCTCACCTATTTACCATTCCATTTCCATGATCACATTCATATATCAGGATTTACTATCTTTTGACTTTGACTAAATACATACACTATTGTATTTACAACTCTACATCCCTGACATCATATTCGTTTACCGTACTATGCATTTACATATTTAGATACAAAACCATACAAATGTGTATACCTGTCTCTCGATGGGAAGCAGCGAATACCAAGATGCAAGTCCCCAGCCACTTACTAATTACTGTGAGTGCTCTGAAAATATGAGAAAATAAGGGGGTGAGCAAACCACATGCTCAGTAAGTCAATTATGCAAGTAAGTAGATAGCTCCACTATCTACATGCTCATAATGCCCTGCCCTTAAAATCCATTTCTTTTCATTAAAATCTTAAGTACAAAATCATGTATGTCATCAATGACTCAGTTTATAAAATTATTCATGCATATATAAATCATACTACTTATGCATCAATGGCATTTTATGTGACATCAGTAAATCATACTTAGCATGAATTAAATCAAAATCATGCATTATTTCATGCGATATAAAACAATTCATGAGATACAATCATTTCAAGAATTTATCATTAAAGCATGGAAAAACTCATCATGCTACTACATTTAAATCATTTTATTAAAACTGCAGTATAAACTAACCCTTCCGGGCCAATCATCTCATAACAAAATTCATTAAAATTCATTATAAAACTTCGATTATAAAACCACCCTTCCTTCAGGGTCACATATCATAAAATCATAAAATCGCGGGCCTGACCCCTCCCTCGGGTTTACCCTGGTCTATCGACCAATAGTTATATCATGTGAGACAAGTAGGTGACTATCAGTAACAAAAAGGACTATGGCCATAACCTAGTGATCCCTGACAACACGGTACCTAGTGTGCGGGGTATCACACCTGAAACGGGAGGTAGGTCGGTCTTACCCGCCAGAACAGCATAACATCAGGATTGTGAGGGCAAGACTTGCTGTCTCGTGGCTAATGCCACTCCACTCCAACAATCCCCATGGTACAAAGTACTCCGCGTGACATACATGGTACAACGTATTCCGTGAACCCAAGCTCAGTCAGGGGTGCCTGCAATAGGTCTTATCCACCCATATCATCTCTGTCTCAGTATGCACGTGTGAGCATATCACCTCACTGTGACACACAGTCTACAAGAGGCTCTAACACGGCTATATGCATGTAATATAAATCCCTGTGCGAGCGAAGCTCTAGCATGGCTCCATGCACATTCATGATATCAAAAAATCTCGTGCGAGCGAAGCTCTAGCACAGTTTCATAAAAATTCGTAAAATCTGCATAGAGTAGCACTCCAGTATGACTTTAAAATGAGTTATAAATCCATAAAAACTTCGTGCGAGCAAGCTCCAGCACGGTGTTATGCATCAATAAATCAAATCTCGTGCGAGTAACACTCTAGCACGACTTTTATGCATTTATCATATCAAAATAGGATCCGAGCTAAGCTCCAGCATCTCTCATACATGTAAATCATTAAAACTAGTGCGAGCAATCGCTCCTGCACCTTTTTATGCATATCAGTTAAAATGGTCAAAACAGTCAAAACCATCAAAACAGTCAAAACAGAGTGCGAGCTAGGCTCCAGCATCTCTCATGATCTCACAATAATAAAAGTCAATGCGAGCAACCACTCTAGCACATTTCATGCATATGATGTCACACAATTCAGTGCAACCAACCGCTCCAGCACATTTATGCACACTCACAAATGCAGATATAGTGCGAGCTATATGCCAGCACTATTTGTTTCCATATAAACTTGATAGTTGGCCCATTTTCCAAGGAAGTTTCATTTAAATATTAATAACACCTACGTAGTGTTATCTTGTAAAATTTATGCAATTACTGGCCAATCTATCATTTTGCTTTGATTAAAACCAATAAAATTCCTTAATTCAAAAAATTCCTTAAATCATGCATTTCATGCATGTCATGCTTTCACCTTCCTTAGGTGAACTTCCCTCAATAGGGGTAAAATAGACTTTTACCTATTCCGAGTCCTTAAAATCTTTAAACCATTTTTAGGACCTTTGTACAATATCAATGTATGCATACATATTCAGCGTATACAAAAGCTATTAAAATACGCGTAGCTACCTCTAGCTACTCACACAATTCCCTTACCTCATTTTCTGTACAGTCTGACATTTCCACTGATGACTCGTCACGGAGTCCGATTTGCTCCCAATCCAATCTCTGAAACTGCAGATACATATTCATCAGGTCAAATACAATATATTTAATTGTATTTTATTTTTCCGGGCTTAATTTAAATAATTAGGCATGTTTACCATATTGGGCCCGATTGTACCATAATGAGCCTTAATCGGCCTTAAACCCATTTTTCACTTATTATTCACATTATCGAGGCCTATTGGGCTCACTGGGCCCATCAGTATTTATTGGATCTCGTTCTAAATTCTCTAATAGCTTAATGAATTATTTACGACAATTTATCTCAAATTCCATAATTTAATTCATGTTATGCGAAAATTAAATCTATAATTTATCTAACACGCATAACGATGCAAATTATCATAAATAAGGGTTACTTACCCGAGATTTCATGATAATACGCAAATCGAGGTTATCTCGAGCTCTCGGTTGACTCCAATTGTCGAGCTACACAATTTAATATTTTTCCTGGTAAATTTCCAGTCAGATATTAATCAAATTAAATATTTTGAAATTTAAATCGGTCAATTCGACCGCTCACCGACTTACCCGTAGCTCGATTGCAACATTGAAATTTTTTCTAATTTTTCCTCTTTTCCTTTTCCTTTTTTTCTTCTTTTTTCCTGTTCTTTTTTTTTTTTGCTGAACCGGTTCGATCCGGTTCAACCCGGTTCAGACCACCGGTTCAGTCCGGTTCGACAGGTTCAGTGCCTCGCCGGTCGGTTTCCGCCGCCAGCAGCTCCACGGGGTCGTCCACAGCTCGGATCTGGGGTCAGTTGCGTCCAAGGTCGTCGAAAAGTGGCTGGTCCGGCCTCTTCTCTCCTCGTCGTCGGTGGCTTCTCTCTTTCTTGTCGTTTTCGGTGCTAGCCGCTGCCCCACCGGCTGATACAGCCATTGATTGGCCGGTCTTGGTATGGGCCTCCTTCGGCTGGCGGTGGCTGGCCCTAGATCGGCCCCGGTCACCGATTTTTCCTTTCTCACTCTCTCTGTTTTCCTTTCACCGGCGTTTCTCTCGCCGCCGATCGTGCTTCCATCGCCGGACTCTGCCTGGGTCGAGTCGGCTACCTCGCCTAGTGGGTGCGTCGCCGGCCGCTACGTCCGGTGAGGGAGGACCGACTCCCTAGGTCCCTGCTTCATTTTCGTTTCCAGTTTTCGCGTTTTTGAGAAAACAAATTTTTTTAAATTATTTTAATTATTATTTTAATCAATATTTTATTATTAAAGATCCAAAATATCTGAAAAATTATTATTTTATTCATTTATTCAATAAATGAATTTCTCAGTCTTATTTCGACTTTTCGGTATATTTTTCGATTATTTTCGGGATTATTTTTCGAAGTGAAAATTTCGGTTTATTCCAATAAATTCATATCTTGATCAATTTAATCCAAAATTTAATTATTTCTTCGTTATTGATCAAGATTTCTCAAATTCCTATTTTTAATTAAATTTTTTTCTCAAATTTATACCGACTTTCAATCTTTTGACCGTTTTGCCCTTGCACGTGTTCGAGAATACCATTTCAATCCTTTTGCATTTTTAAATGCACTCAAAAATTTCTATTCATTCCCTTTTTGCTCTTACGATAAAAATCGGGTCTTACATTATGAGATCCACATCTTTGTATGACATTCCTTATGAGTTCCACATTGTAAGACGGTATTATCTGTTAATGGATTCATAAGATGGTTGATTTGGATCTGATAAAGTGGATGAAATGAAATAACGTATGTAAAATCGCATAAGGGTAAATCGGGAAAGTATGGACCCAAAATATTTAGTGAAAGGAATTTAATCAAGTTGGTGAAAAATAAGAATTTAAATTAAGAAAGGATGGTGGGTTTATTAAGGAAGGTCGATTCAATTTGGTCTCGAACACGTGTAAGGCTAAAATGGTCAAAAGACCAAAAATTCAGTATAAATTCGATAAGAAAATTTCATTAAAAAAATATGGAATTGAGAATTTGGATCAATAACGAGGAAAATATTGAATTTCGAGTCTGATTGGTTAAGATATGAATTTATTGGAATTAAATCAAAATTTTTATTTCAAAAAATTATCCCGAAAATACTGAAAAAATATACCGAAAAGACGAAAGAAGATCGATAAATTCATTTATTGATTAAATGAATAAAATAAGGTTTTTTAAGATATTTTTGGATTTTTATATATTTTAATGGATTAAAATAATAATAAAATAAATAAAAGAAATGAAAATCTGATTTTTGAGGAGAGAGAAACTGAAACCAAAAATAGAGAATCGAGAAGCCGACCTGAGGAAGACCCGAGTTATCGACGACCACCGACGACCGACGAGGCCAGGCGAAGGTCGGAGAAGAGAGAGACAGCCCGACGAACATTCTGGCACTGGTGACGCCTGATTTTGACGAATCGACTAAAGGAAAACTGAGAGGGAAATCGAGTCATTTCCGACGATCCACAGCGATTCAGCTTCGATTCAACCCGATCGAGAGACCCCTTAGCCGAGGTGGTTCTTTTGGGACCGGTAACGGCCAACGAAACGGCGGTAGCGTCGGCGACGGTGAGGGGAGCAAAACAGCACCGTAGCCAGAAAGGGGAAGAAAAGGAAAAAGAAAAAGAAAAAAAGGAAAAAAAAAAAAGAAAGAAAGGAAAGAAAAGGGAAAAAGAAAGAAAGCTTATCGGGGACGACTCGAGATTCGAGTAAGTTGACCGAGGGTCGAGATTGACCTGCGGGTAAATTTTGAGAATTAATTTAATATTATATTAATCGAAAATAACCCGAATTTATCTAATTGTGCAGTTATACGACAAAGCCTGAACGGGAGCCGATTGAGCTCCAATTTTCATACCCCACATAACATTGGGTAAGTACACTTTAATTACAACAATTTGAGTCATTAATGCAGAGGGAAGATTATTTTACGAGTTTTACGGATTAATTTTACATAAAAGGAATTGTATTCAAAATTTTAAAGTAATTATCGTAAATAGTATACCGGCTATCCAATGAGTTTGGAATGAAGCCCGATGAGTATTGGTAAGCCAAATGAGCCCAGTAAACCCGAAGAATGGATTTAATAGGTGGAATCAGGCTGAAAAAGGGGTCGAGGCCCATTAAGGTGTAATTGGGCCCAATAAAGTAAAATGGGCTCAGTGCTTTAGATTCGATCAGTAAGACTGAAATACTGATAAGTATATTTAAACTGAACTAATATGTGATTATATGCAGCTCTGTAGACTTGGGTTGGAGCGAATTGGACTGAGAGACCTAGTACGATCGAGATTGGATAAGCTCGAGCGTGATTCCAGGTAAGGGAATTTTATGAGCATTTAGAGGTAGCTGTACGTAGTTTTGAGGGAATTTACATTACGTTAAATTCATTAGGCTACCCAAAAACAGAATAATAATTTTTACGAAAAATGTGGAAAATGCGACAAATTAGTATTTTGCCCCCAGTTAGGAAAAATTCAAAAAGGGTAGTAAGGCTATGAAATTGCATGAATTTCATGATTTTGATATTGTTATGATGACATTTCTTTAATTCAAGCAATTTATGGATAGGTTGGCTATTGTTTTCATGTTTTAAATGAAAAGGCACAGGTTAGGTGCCAATTGATATTTATTTGACAAGTTTTGATGAAATTGAGCCGCCTATCAGTTTTATATGAGTTTTAATCATGCTGGAGCACTGCTCGCATTGGATTTCATATTTTAACTCATACACAGAGTGCTGGAGTCTTGCTCGCACTATTTTACAGATTTATTTCACATGAATACCGTACTGGAGTTTTTACTCATACGAGTTTTTCACTGAGTTTTTATACAATTTCGTACTAGAGCATTTTTCGTACACGGATTTTAATTGAATTTATAATTATTTTAAGTTGTACAGGAGCACTGCTCATACACAGATTTCATTGATTTTTATGAAACCGTGCTGGAGCTCCGCTCGTACGAGGTTTTTAGATATCATGTATATGCATAAGCTGTGCTGGAGTTTTCTCCTGTAGACTGTGTGATAGTGAGATGATATGCTCACATGTGGATACTGAGACATAATTGGCATGGGTGGATAAGACCTATTGCAGGCACCCCCTAACTGAAATTGGGTTCATGGAGTACGTTGTACCATGTATATCACATGAAGTACGCTGTACCGTGAAGATTGTTGGAATGGAGTGGCATTAGCCACGAGGTAGCAAACCTTGCCCTCGCAATCCTGATATTATACTGTTCTGGCGGGTAGGACTGACCCAGCTCCCGTTTCAGGTGTGATATCCCGCACACTAGGATCCGTGTAGCCAAGGATCACGAGGTTATGGCCATAGTCCTAGATATTACCAACATAGTCACCTACATGTCTTACATGATAAATCCTTTGGTTTTGATAGATCAGGGTAGACCCGAGGTAAGGGTCAGGCCTCGATCTTTTTATGAATTTGATTGAGATTTGATTTTCCCACGGAGGAATTTTATGAAACTTTCATGACTTATAACCCTATGAGAAGGGTGATTTTATAAAGGAAATTTTATAATAAGTTATTTTGTTAAATTGGATTAGATTCATTGAGTTTATCATATTTTAACCCAGATGGAGTGTTTTAAAATTGATTGATTCATTTGAGCATGAGATGTTTTCACATGAGAATCATTCTATGTTTTATATATCGATTTCCTGTTTTAGAACAGATGATATCTATATATATGGCATATCATTATTTTTACCTCATGCTCACATATATCCTGATTTCCTATCAGCATGTAGATAGTATATCTATCTACCCATTTATATTATTGCCTTACTGAGCAAGTGGAGCTCACCCTTTCATTTTTCACCCCCTTTTAGAATTTCCACCTTAGAGATAGCGGGTGTAGAGAGTAGACGACATAACTGATTATCTGTGGCTCCCATCGACTGTCAGGTATACACGAAGTATAGAATTTTGTATTAGTATGCTTACAACACAGTAGTGTATGTGAATGAATATTTGGGGATGTAAATATAAGTAGATTAATTGTACATGCATTGATTAATTGTACATGCATAAGAATCATGTGATGTATAAAACATACCGACCACTCTATTATATTATAAATGATATCAGTATGCATGTATACGTGTGATATTTCTTAATGATTAAAATGGTATATCGATATTGATCCATAGCCCGACCTGTTCAGAGGGATCTGTCACAAGGAGGTAAGAAAGATTTTCCAAAAGTAAAAAATTTGTACTGATTTATGGTAAGTATTGGGTCGTGACAATATATATGTAAATGGAATTATAATATGAATGATTTTGGATCAAGTAAATGTGAATGAAGTTCAAATGAGAATGAATGAGTATCGTGGATGCATGTGAAAGTTAAATAAGGGCTGAAGGAGCACAAACTAAATAAATGAAAACCTCAAGCATCCGGAATGAGAATAAGGATGCAAAAAGTATAAATGAGTGTAAGACGAAGAATTATATGAACCCTTTTTATTTTCGAGCGATACGCACAAGTTTCATAATATGGAAGTCATAGGAAATGAGCCTTACCATGCCCCAAGTATGAATGGATTTCAAAATGACTAGTCAAACAATTAAAGGCAAGTTAACCTTTGAAAAGTCTAGGAAAAACTGCATTGGAAATGCAGAAAATGAAAGCCAGATCGATCTCTTTTGCAAAATGAGGCAATTTGGAGTGAAATATGCAAGGCAGATAGATCTTCCCAATTGCCCAGATCGATCTTCATTTGCTTCTACCAAGCCCAGATCGATCCCTTTAAGACCAGATCGATCTCCTTAGCTCTCTGCCTGGGATAAATTGATCTTGTCCATTGAAACAGATCGATCTCATTCACTAAAGCAGATCGATCTCATGCCCTTGATAGATCGATCTCATGCATTCAAAATGTCGTGAAAATGAGGAATTTAGGCAAGGGAGATCGATCTCCCCTCTATGCAGATCAATCTCATCAAGAAAATTATATAAATATAGAGCAGTTAGATTTGTATTTCACGGGACTAAACCATTCCATTCCATTTTCAATCCAAACACCTAGCTTTCTCACCCCTAAATCCACATATTTTCATTGAGATTTGAGGGTAAGCTATTAGATACAAAGTTGTTCATATCAAAGAGAAGAACAACATAGCTTGGAGTCATTTCCTCATTCGTTGGATTTAAGGAACAAGGAGCATTTCCATTTGGAGCAAGGAGGAAATCAAGCTAGGTGAGTTTCTAATGCAACAACTTAAGTACATTTGTTATGATATTGATTTTGGAGTAGTATGGTATGTACATTAATGGTAGAAACTACCTAGAAATGCAAATGAGCAATTATGACCTAGAATGAGTCTAGTGTGAGAAAGTGAAATATATTGGAAGTAATGATGAATAGGATATCTCAAGGTGATAATGGTGTTGTGAGTATGATTTTAAGATGGTGTTATGGAATGAATTGTGAGACTTACCCAAAAAGGGTAAAATGTGTATTTAAGGCATTGGTAAAAATGCATAAATGAATGAGAGAGTAAAAGTAGAGCATTTCACATCAAGTGCTAAACAAGTAACTAATTGAGTTACTAGATAAGTTTGGTTAGAAAGGCTTGATGATGGCCAAATGCAAAAATGGGCCAAACATTAATGAAATAGGCTCAATGAAATATATTGGATAGTTGAAGTGAAAATCTGAGTTAGCAACATTAACTCAAGTGACTTGTGAATGAATTGCAGCTCTCGAGGATACAGCCGGAGCAAGTTGAGCCAAAAACGTGAGAAACGTAAAGAGAGTCATTCCCAAGTAAATCGAGGTAAGAGAATTATGTGGACTCTTAGAGATATTTGTGCACATTTTGGGCGCATTATGTTTTCTAGAATTCATGTAGAAATTAGGAATGAAATGGGTGTTGAAGGGCAAAAAGTTGGGTTTTAGAGAAATATGTATCAAAATAAAAGCATGATGCTTTGAAAATCCTGTTTTGTTACTTTTTAGCAAATGATTGGTAGGTTGGCCAATATTTGAAATAATTTGCACGAGAAATACCTTATTTTGGTTTTATAACCATGCTTTGTAAAGAATGAGCCACCTAAATGGATTTTGTGAGAATGAAAACGTGCTAGAGTATGACTCGCACGAGATTTGATGTGTTTTTATACGCATGAGTGCTGGAGCTTATCTCGCACTAGTTTTCACATGGATTTTTATGATGTTATGCTGGAGCTTAGCTCGCACTAGTTTTCACATGGATTTTTATGATGTTGTGCTGGAGCTTAGCTTGCACAGAGTTTATACTAGTTTTGACATGGTGCTGGAACATAGCTCGCATTAGATGTCCACCATACTTTTTTCCGTGCTTGAGATTACTCGCACATGGTTTTATGAAATGTTGACAGCCGTGTTAGGAGCTTCGGGTAGACTGGGTGTCACACCGATTAACTAGGCTCGTACGTGCATATTGAGATGTGGCGTGATATGATGTGTTGATATGGGTCCACGAAGTACATTGTACCATGCATGTAGCATGGAGTACGTTGTACCATGTTGAGATTGTGATATACCATCTTCGGACGATGTTTAGTTCTGTTATGGACCGACGGGTTGGACGTGACCCACCTCCCGTGTGAAAGCAGATAGAGGTGATACCCCGCACATCAGATCTGTGTAGCCTGGGATCACAGAGGATATAGCCATAGTCTTAGAGGAGATTTCCCTATTATATTGCCTATCTCACATGTCTTTTCTTTTATGATTAAATCCCTGTTTGAAATGCTTTGTGGGTCAGGACAGTCCGAGGGAGGGGCTGAGACCTGACAAGTGTTGATTTTATTGAGATGAGAAGTTTGATAATGGCTTTGAAGTGCACTTACGCATGATGATTTTCCATACCTTATGAATTAAATATGCATGATAGTTTTCCATGCTTTGAACTTGATTTGTTCACTGAATTTAAATAGCATGATTTGCTTTACATGCCATTAACACAAGCTTGAACTAATGCTTTTGAGGTGTGATGAGAAATTGTATGGTTTTAAGCATAGCATCACTATGAAACCCGATATTTTTTCATATTATGAATCTTATGAGAAGTAAATTATAGCTCAATGTAACGTTTTACAGGCTCGTAGACGATTAAAGCACTCGGTTGTAGTGTGGGACCTAATGGCACGCAAACTGAGTTAAGGTCCTAGACCCGAGAATTTCTCAAAACTGTCATGTTCATGGATGAAATGATGTGTAGAAGGGAAAACTAAGTGATTGGGATTAGACATGTTGTGAAGGCATTGAAAGTGAATCTAAAAGTGCCAAACAAGTTAAATACGATTAAAACGAGGTTTATACCGACAAAATCGAGCAAAAAGAGTAAAATCGATTAAAAGTCAACTTTTGGTCAAAGCTTTGATATAATCATATATTTGGATATGTTGAAATCAATTTAAGCCATATGTGATAAGTTGAACTCGTTTTGCATCAGCTCGATCTATCAACACATTTTACGAGGTAAACTCGAGCATCAAGGAAAGTGCTCTACATCAGTCGCTAAGAGGTAAGGGATATAATTTAGAGTAGCGTTAGTACTCCTTCATCCTTACCAACTATTTATGTATGAGAATTGGATGGGATTTTACGAAATGGATTTCCAACTGTATTCAAACCGAAGCCAAAACCATTTCTCGAGTTTTCAGCATGTTTTATATATATGAGATACATTTTTACAGCATACATGTTTATAAAAGTGATTTTTCACTTCTAAAACGAAAGCATAGTATTTTCATGTGAGATTACAGGTTAAAGTCCCGATATGTTTTATGAAACCATGTCTTCATGATACGGGTTAAAGTCTCGAAACAACTTTTAAGCTACATTTTCACAGTACATGTATGAGTCCCAAGAAATAACTATTATAACTATGTTTTCTATGAGAAACGGGCTAGAGTCCCGTAATGATTTATGAAAACTATGTTTTTTATGAAAAACGGGTTAGAGTCCCGTAACGATTTTGAGAATCGGGTTAGAGTCCCGTAATGATTTTAATACACGGGTATGAGGCCCGAAATGATTTTGATAAAATGGGTAAGAGGCCTAAAATGATTTTTATGGGGTAAAAAGGCATAATATGACGATAGTCAGAGGATCTAGGGTCGATCTCGCATACATAGGGTAGCGTATGGAGATGATCGAGGATCTACCTAGCCGACGGCCAAAGAACGGGCAGGTGCTGACTTGATATGAGAAACGTGCACATAGTCCACACTTGGTGAGGCACATGAGTTCGTGCGTATAGTCCCCATTTAGTGGTGCACGAGAGATAGGGCAGCGTACGACCCTGATCCAGTCCTACGGTTCCCCTGTACAATGGCCATATGTATCTATGATGAACGTCCTACGGGACTAGATGTATGTTGTCCTTCGGGACTAGTATATGAGACGATTGCCTGACCCTACACGATGAATTGACAGAATGATATATATATATATGTTTTCGCACATTTCATGCCACCTATTTTATGATTTTATTGAGCACAAATTTTCTATGATGAGATTTTAAAGGTAGCCATGAGTATGTTTTACGAAATGTGCATACGATAATAAGATTTCATTTTCAAAGTGATAAGCATGTTATGATATGCATGATTAAGTTTTGAGATGCTTTTTACTTGTTTACACGACGTGATATGCATACTATATATGAGTTTTACCAAAGATGCATGATGTGTAAACTTATTATTTAAGCATGTTTTTACTGCTTTTATGAAATGTAAGCATCTCTACTCCAGTACATGTTTATGTTGAATTGTAAAACTATGAGTTTTACCGTGTTTTGAGTATTTAAAGCTATTTTAAGTGTATCTCTTACTAAGTCTGAAACACTCACCTCTCCTCTCGATCTCCCAAATTATTTACAGTGATACTACTGCACACGAGCTATTGAGGTCGTAGACGGAGAAGTCTGACCCTTCCACAGTACATTTTATAGCTAAGAGGTATTGTCTTACTTTGTATTCCAGACATGATGCAATGCATGGACACTATTGTATTTAACTTTTGGGATGTAATAGATGTAAATGATTGTATACAGAGTCTTAGTTACGCAGTATAAATGAATGAATATATTTAGTTGTTAAATGATTCTAAGATATGAATGAAAAGTATTGAGGATGTGGGTTGAATAATATAAACTGCGTTTCAAACTCTGCAGGTTGGGTTAAGTCATAACGCAGCCGTTATGCTGCCGAAATTTTTAAAATAAAAGATGTTTTAAATCTAGACATGGGACAGGAAAACAACTTAATTAAGGGATAGAAAGTTTAAATTAACCCATATTTCTGCGCTTTCGAGGCGTGACAGCTTTGCTTGGTATCAGAGCAAATGTTGTGTAGTACTGTCATGTCTAGTAATAAGAGTGTATTACATCCCAATGTGTCTATGCATGTCTGGTAATAAGGTAAGCTTACTTGTCAAAGTATGACTTAATTTATGGATTATGTGCAAATAGTAGATCGCTAATCATGAGTGGTAGACGGAGCTGTTCACAGAGACGAGCTGAACCCGCTCCACTATCTTCCCCTCAACCCGAGAGCCCAACTGATAGAATAAGGAGGCTTGAAGAGACAGTACATGGTATGTGGGAAAGACTTACAACGTTTACCACTATGTTTACCCATTAGTCTGGGGTACATATTCCTGGTACGGAGACAGCTACTCTTACGCCTAATCCTCCTCCCTCACCAGTTCCTCCAATAGCCCCAGTCCTCAGCCAGTAGCTCCCCAGCATAGGATGACAGAGAGACTCAAAGGGTGTGAGATTTTCTTGGGTATGCATCCTCCGGAGTTCACAGGGCTTAAGGACTCGGTTAAGGCTGAGGAGTGGATCATAGATATTGAGGCGGTATTTCAGTTTTTGGAGGGTACTGATAGGGAAAGAGTGACTATGGTAGGTTAAATGATAAAGGGACAGGCTAAGTTCTAGAGGAGATCCACACAGACGATATTAGCCAAGGATCCTTTAGAGATCACATGGAATGCTTTCTTAGTCGCATTCCGAGAGTAGTATGTATCGTTTGTAGCTCGAAAGAAGATGCATACAGAGTTTTTAGATTTGTAACAGGGAAGTTCTACAGTAGATAAGTATGAGAACGAATTTACAACCCTAATGAGATACGATCCAGAGACAGTTAGAGATCCCGAGCCGGACAGAGAGATTTCTGGCAAGATTGAGATCTGGGATCAAAGATAAACTATTGGGTCAGAATATCGTAAATTTTAGAGATGCTCTGAGGCAAACCCAAGAGATAGAGAGGGGCTTAGACATTCCTCAAGCAGAGCATGGTCTCAGGAGATCAGTCAGAGTTAAGGAGAAGAGAGCAGTTGCTTCTCGACATGAGTTGAAAGGGGGTCAACCCAAGAGATAGAGGGTGGAATGACCTCAGATAGGGGCTGGTAAGCCCAAGACCCCAATTGGTGTCGCAGGTATGATTAGAGGCCCTAAGATAAGAGTGCCACGGCACACTGGACCTTACCGCGCAAGTATATTTACTTGCTACAGATACGGTGAAGTAGGGCACATAATGAGAGTGTCCACTTATGAGATCTCAGAAACCTCGTGAGGCACTTAGATAGACAGAGAGACCGGATCAAGCTCCGCAGAGAAGAGCTACAATCGCAGATAAGGGCAAGAAGCCTATCTCCCAGGGCCGAGTGTACGCTCATGACCAGGAGACAGCAGATACATCCTCCGATGCCATCTGAGGTACTCTCCTTATCTGTAATCATGAAGCACATGTACTGTTTGACCCAGGTTCCACACACTCGTTTGTGTCACCACGATTTGCATATAAGTTTCATAGGAAACTTGGAGTCACTAGATTACATGTTGCATATAAGTACACCTATGCACGAGATACAGAAAACAGATATGATATGTAAAGCTTGTGATATCATGGTAGGAGATAAGAAGTTGTTAGCAGATCTAGTATGGTTGAATATGCAAGACTTTGATGTAATATTAGGCATGGATTGGTTAGCTACCAATCGTGTAAGTCTAGACTGCTACACTAAGACCTTAACTTTCTCCTTACCAGAAAAGTTCAGTGTATGTTTGGTTAGAAAGTAATAAAAGTGCATAATGTTAAAGTTATGAAATGATATAATGTTTATGTATGAGATTGGCGTATGATGTTTTATTGTGTGAAGGATACATTGCCTTCATTTCTGATGAGAGTTGAAACATCAAAGTATATAGGATGTTTCAGTGGTATGTGAGTTTCCCGAATTATTCTCAAAGGATTTACCAGGGCTAGCACCAGAGAGAGAAGTTGAGTTTGCCATTGAGCTAGTACTAGATACTCAACCCATCTCCAAGCCACCTTACCAAATGGCATTGATAGAGTTGGAAGAATGAAAGAAGCAGTTGCAAAGATTACTCGATAAGGGGTTTATAAGGCCTAGTGTGTCACCATGTGGTGCACCAGTACTATTTGTCAGAAAGAAGGATGGTAGTTTTCATCTTTATATAGACTACAGGCTTTTGAATAAAGCAACAGTTGAGAATAAGTATCCCCTACTAAGGATAGATGACTTATTTGATCAGCTGAGAGGGGCTTCAGAGTTTTCAAGGATAGATTTGAGATCAGGTTATCATCAGCTAAGGATTAAAGAGGCTGATGTACTGAAGATAGCATTTCAAACCCGATATGGGCACTACAAGTTCCTAGTTATGCCCTTTTGGATTGACTAATGCCCCAGCTGCATTCATGAGTCTTATGAACGATGTCTTCTGAGAATACTTGGATAGATTGGTGATAGTATTCATCGATGACATCTTAATTTATTTTAGATCTCGGGAAGAGCACGAACAACATTTGAGGACTGTGCTTCAAGCTCTCCGTGAGAAGAAGTTATATGGTAAATTCAGTAAATGTGCTTTCTGGCTAGATCAGATTACATTCCTCGAACATGTGGTATATAAGGACGGGGTGTCAGTAGATCCGTCCAAGGTAGATGCAGTATTGAGATGGGTAAGACCGAGGACAGTCACAGAGGTCAGAAGCTTATTGGGATCAACATGGTATTATCGACGGATTGTCGAAGGGTTTTCACAGATAATAGTTCCATTAACCAAACTTACCCGTAAAGAGGTTTAGGTTATATGGCCTGAGTAGTGTGAGTAGAGCTTTCAAGAGCTCAAATGTTGGTTGACTACGACACCAGTCTTAACCATTCCAAGTGGTCTGGGGGATTTGTGGTATACAATGATGCTTCCCACCAAGGTCTCGGCTGTGTGCTTATGCAGCATGGTAGAGTGGTAGCTTATGGATTCCGTCAGCTAAAGGATCACGAGCGTAATCATTCCACTCACGACTTGGAGTTAGCTGTAATAGTGTTTGCACTCAAGATATGGCGACATTAATTGTATGGAGAGAGATTTCAGACCTTCACTGACCACAAGAGTCTTAAGTACTTGTTTGATTTGAAGGAGCTGAATATGAGACAGTGGAGATGGATAGAGCTCCTCAAGGTTTATGACTGTGAGATTTTATACCATCCTGGTAAGGCGAACGTGATAGGCGACGCCTTGAGCTAAAAGGGATATGATGTCCTACATGATGATTAAAGAGTAGGACTTATTGGAACAAATTCGTCGAACTCAGGATCAGTATGGATGAGATTGAGCATGGATATATGGCTAGCCTACAGATTGAACCAAGTATACTAGACCAGATTAGAGCTGTATAGCGAAATGATCAAAGGTTACTGGATATGGTTAGCCAGGCAAAGGAGAGATCGCAGTCTGAGTTTACGGTCAATGATGATGGATTACTGAGGTACCAAGGCCGTATCTGTGTGCCACATGATGACACCTTGAGACAAAGCATTCTAAAGGAGTCCCATTGTTCTAGATTCACTTTGTTTCCGATTTAATGGAACAGGCAACTAAGGGTGTTCAGCTTATATATGATAGATTGAGGACCGCATAGAAAAGCTATGTCGATGTGTGCAGATGCCCTCTTGAATTTTAGGTTGGGGACTCTGTATTTGTTAAGGTGTCACCGATGAAGGGTATAGTATGCTTCGAAAAAAGAGGAAGTGCTACAATTTAAGACTATTCAACTAGTCAAGGTTCTCTGGCAACATCACAAGACAAAAGAAGTCACTTGGGAACTAGAGAGCCAAATGAATGAGAAATACTCTCACGTGGTTGATGGACCAACTTGAATTCAGAGAACTGAATTCTTAAAAGGTAGGGAGAAATGTGAAACCCGATATTTTTCCATATTATGAATCTTATGAGAAGTAAATTATAGCTCAATGTAACATTTTATAGGCCCGTAGACGATTAAAGCACTCAGTTTTAGCATGGGACCTAATGGCACGCAAACTAAGGTAAGGTCCTAGACCCAAGAATTTCTCAAAACTGTCATGTTCATGCATGAAATGATGTGTAGAAGGGAAAACTAAGTGATTGGGAATGGAAAAGTGAGTCCAACTCGGGTTTTAACCTAAATCGAGAAAACGGACCTAATAAGGAAAATAAATTCGAATAAAATTCTAGAAATTTTTGAAAATTATTCTAAGACCATAGAAAATTAATATAAGGTGAAATTGACATGGGAAATAAAAATCATGAAGAAATATGGAGATTTAGGGGTCCAAATGAATTTTTAAAGTGAATCGAAACCTTAATTCCATTTTGCTCAGTATGGGCTAAATCGCGCAAAATGAGTTCATTCATGAAATTGTTCTTAAACAAGTGGACCCAAAATTTTTATGGGACACATTATAAACATATTATAACAATGGAGAAGTGAAAGTTTGAAGAAATCTGATCAGAATTTTAAGTGGAGAATTTTCTAAAATTAAGACTACAATCCCATGACTTTACACCACCAAACAACCCCTAACAAATAAATTATTTTAATCTCCTTCTAGAACCGTTTCCTACCCACTTTCAACTGGAATTGAGCTAACACTTTTAGCTTCCAAAAGAAGCCAAATTTCCCTCTTCATTTCAGCCAAAACCCGAAAGGTTCAGTCATTGTCCCTGCCGCAGGTGTTACTTACACATTTGTCTTGTGGAAACTTGTCAGCTAGTTTCCCATCATTTTTAGGCTTCTGTCCAGCTAGGGAAAACACTCATATATCTCTCCTATAGCACATATAAAAAGCCCAGAATTTTTAGAGACCATGTGATAGCTGGAAAACCAAGCATTCCAGGTTGCAACGTGACTGGGTCTGGTAACTTTTTGAATTTTTTTCAGCTACCTACCACTCATTTTCAGACCTCGATTTCTTCAGTAAAAACCTTCCTCTACCTCTCCTCTAACATATATAAAAATTTCAGATTTAATGGAGGTCATTTGATAGCTGAATCGGTAGATAAATGAAAATAGAGCATAACTATAATGTGATTTGGTCTGCTGACTTTTAGGATTTTTCAGCAACCTTCCACTCATTTTCAGACCTCAGTCCAGTTAGAAAAAATCTTCATTTACCTCCCCTATAACATATATATAAATTTCAGATTTAATGGAGGTCATTTGATGCCTGAAATGGTAGAGAGAAGACTGAGGACAAAAGCTCTCCTTTTTTAGAGGTAAGTGAAGAATGAAGTTTAAATTGATGAGATAAATTTTTGGATGATTTTCAATGATTCTAAGTTATAATTATATTGTGTTTCAGCTTAGGAACAATTCTGGAAACTGAGATTAAAGTCAAGGTTAGTCAAAGGTGTGAGAAAGTGGAGGTAAAGTGATGAACATTGATGGATGTGGTTGGTTTTGAATATATGTTAGTTATTGGTGGATTTAGTGGATTTTTTGCGAAAGGAAAATGGCTGGAATAAATTGTATGATTTAATTTAGTTGTTGTTAGCATGTTTAAGGTCTTTAGAATGATGAAATGTGATGAAATGAGGTTGAAGTTACAGTTAAATTTAGACTATAAAAGCTCGATATAGTGTTGACTAGGCAAGATTATTGAAATATGCAAGAATCGATAATGTAAGTGAAGTGTACGAAGTGAAATTAATTGCTGGAAATGTTAAACATGTTGTGACGGCATTGAAAGTGAATCTAAAAGTGCCAAACAAGTTAAATACGATTAAAACGAGGTTTATACCGACAAAATCGAGCAAAAAGAGTAAAATCGATTAAAGGTCAACTTTTGGTCGAAGCTTCGATATAATCACATATTTGGATATGTTGAAATGAATTTAAGCCATATGTGTTAAGTTGAACTCGTTTTGCAGCAGCTCGATCTATTAACACATTTTACGAGGTAAACTCGAGCATCAAGGAAAGTGCTCTACATCAGTCGCTAAGAGGTAAGGGATATAATATAGAGTAGCGTTAGTACTCCTTCATCCTTACCAAATGTTTATATATGAGAATTGGATGAGATTTTACAAAATGGATTTCCAACTGTATTCAAACCGAAGCCAAAACCATTTCTCGAGTTTTCAACATGTTTTATATATATGAGATACATTTTTACAGCATACATGTTTATAAAAGTGATTTTTCACTTCTGAAATGAAAGCATAGTATTTTCATGTGAGATTACGGGTTAAAGTCCCGATATGTTTTATGAAACCATGTCTTCATGATACGGGTTAAAGTCCCGAAACAGCTTTTAACCTATATTTTCACAGTACGGGTATGAGTCCCAAGAAATAACTATTATAACTATGTTTTCTATGAGAAACGGGCTCGAGTCCCGTAATGATTTATGAAAACTATGTTTTCTATGAAAAATGGGTTAGAGTCCCGTAACGATTTTGAGAATCGGGTTAGAGTCCCGTAATGATTTTAATACATGGGTATGAGGCCCAAAATAATTTTGATAAAATGGGTAAGAGGCCCAAAATGATTTTTGTGGGGTAAAAAGGCATGATATGACGATAGTCGGAGGATCTGGGGCTGATCTCGCATACATAAGGTAGCGTATGGAGACGATCGAGGATCTACCTAGCCGACGACCAGAGAACAGGCAGGCTCTGACTTGATATGAGAAACGTACGCATAGTCCACACTTGGTGAGGCGCATGAGTTCGTGCGTATAGTCCCCATTTAGTGGTGCACGAGAGATAGGGCAGCGTACGACCCTGATCCAGTCTTACGACTCCCCTGTACAATGGCCATATGTACCTGTGATGAACGTCCTACGGGACCAGATGTATGATGTCCTTCGGGACTAGTATATGAGACGATTGCTTGACCCTACACGCTGAATTGACAGAATGATATATATATATATATCTATATATATATATATATGTTTTCGCACATTTCATGCTACCTGTTTTATGATTTCATTGAGCACAAATTTTCTATGATGAGATTTTAAAGGTAGCCATGAGTATGTTTTACGAAATGTGCATACGATAATAAGATTTCATTTTCAAAGTGATAAGCATGTTATGATATGCATGATTAAGTTTTGAGATGCTTTTTACTTGTTTACAAGACGTGATATGCATACTATATATGAGTTTTACCAAAGATGCATGATGTGTAAACTTATTATTTAAGCATGTTTTTACTGCTTTTATGAAATGTAAGCATCTCTACTCTAGTACATTTTATGCTTATTTGTAAAACCATGAGTTTTACCATGTTTTGAGTATTTAAAGCTATTTTAAGTGTATCTCTTACTGAGTCTGAAAAACTCACCCCCTCCTCTCCATGTCCCAGATTATTTACAGTGATACTACTGCACGCGAGCTACTGAGGTCGTAGACGGAGAAGTCTGACCCTTCCACAGTACATTTTGTAGCTAAGAGGTATTGTCTTACTTTGTATTCCAGACATGATGCAATGCATGGACACTATTGTATATAACTTTTGGGATGTAATAGATGTAAATGATTGTATACAGAGTCTTAGTTACGCAGTATAAATGAATGAATATATTTAGTTGTTATATGATTCTAAGATATGAATGAAAAGTATTGAGGATGTGGGTTGAATAATATAAACTGCGTTTTAAACTCTGCATGTTGGGTTAAGTCATAACGCAGCCGTTATGCTGCCGAAATTTTTAAAATAAAAGAGGTTTTAAATCTAGACATGGGACAGGAAAACAACTTAATTAAGGGATAAAAAGTTTAAATTAGTCCATTTTTCCGCGCTTCCGAGGCGTGACAATCACCATTACGTAGATAGTGCAATATCTACCTATTCGCATGATTGCCTTACTGAGCGTGTTGTTTGTTCACCCTCTTATTTTCCCCCTCTCTACAGAGCATTCAGTATAGACTGAGGGCGACTGGAGGTTTCCTTCTTGGTATCCACTACATCCCATCACATAAGGTATACACACTTGGATAATTTTGTATCTAAACTTTCTATAGCACAATAGTATTTTGGATGTAACCATTTGGGGATGTAAAGCAATGTATACACCTGTAAACTGTAATTCTAATTTATTTATATAAGTGTTTACTTCTAAATTTTAATGCAAATCAAATTGTTATGGTTGGAAGAGATAGACATCGATACACAGCCCAATTGTTAAGAGTGTAGCTGATCACGATCGAGGTAAGGTAAGAATGAATAATTAATAAGGTATAAAAAGCGAAAAATTTGTGATGATTTTTTGTAAGTTGAGGGTCGTGACAAGCATCCCCGTGAAGCAGTTGGCACCATAAGGCAATCACACAGAACCTTCTATCGGGTGCTAGAGATGGCTCTCACAGGACATGACTGCCACACACGCATAATAGGGTTGCCAACAATCTCAAACGACATTTCGATGGGTATACTCAAATAAATCATAAATCATCAGAATTTCTCAATTTACCAATATAAAAAAAAACAACCCATTAATTTAAAAACAACTCGTATTGTCATATCCACAATTTGAAAAATCAGTTCAAGCTTTCTAAAAAAAACGTGGTTAAAATAGCCCATGCAAACTAGCTTTGAATGTCAAACAAGCTTAATGGAGTTACAAAATAATGATGTAATGCTCACACGCACATGATATTAACATTTCAAAAATCAGCATGTATACAATTCTTTCAACTTTATGCTTTCTCCAAAACACCGTCAAAGAGCCTGGTACGCGCATCCTAAGTGACCTTAGACGTGTACAGGTCGCACAAGTAATAATGGGAATTGAGTCCCAGATTATCGTCCCACAGAGAATACAGTTAGCCTAACTAAGTACAAGTTAATTTTACCCTAAATATATCCTAGCAAATTATGAATATTAAGAGGGTGATCTAGAAGGTTTAATTTAAAAATATTGGGAGACTATAAAAATAATGAAAATAATAAAATAAATAAAATAGAGCAAAAATTACTTACAGAGCTCCAAGAAAATAAAATTGATAATCTGCAAAAGAAAAATATTGAAAGTAAAATTAATTAGTGCAAATAGACTAAAATACAAATAAAATAAAATGAATAAAACTAGAAAGTTCTAATATGAAAATAAAATTGCATGTTTTTAATCTAAAGCAAAATAATCTAACCTAAGGTCTAATGAAATAAAATTCAAATATATAAAGCAATAAATAATTACTATCTCACTAACATACCTAAATTAAAGATAAAATCTACTCTAAGTGATGCATGAGAAATAATTAACTCCTAAATATATGCAAGAACATAATTAAATTAAAATTTCAATTGCATAAATCATATGCAATTTAATTAAACTAATGAAATATTACCTAAACTAATTCAAAAAAATGTGCTAAATTAAAATACTACTAAACTACTAATAATAAACTCTTAAACTATTTGCAAATAAAACTTCAAAAGAAACTATCAATACTCGGGATTGTATTGTTCTGCCACAAATGCCACAACACAATTCTGCACTGAAATTTTGTCCTCTACACTTTACTACCGCCTTGCACCTGTTCGACACTGCACGCTCACAACACATCTCAATTCCCATAACAACAGCAGAGCACTAGGAAAGCAACTTCACACAGCAGTGCAGGCGAATCCAACACCACCTGTGCATCCTAGCCATGAACAGCTTTACACTGCTTCAGCCCGTAATACAGCAGTGAAAATCAGCCACTGTTATCAATCTAGTACCCAACAGAAGCGGTCGAGTGCACTCTTGCAGCTCACATCCAGCAACACCCGCTGCTGCTTCTGTCACCACGTCTTGCAGCTACTCAGCACGAACTTGCCCATCACACAATCACTTGCACAGGTTTCACTCAGCCCAGATTCCAACAAGCAATGCATAATCAAAGGCAGCTAAACATCAAACATAAAACATAAACTAACGTATTTAGCAGGTCAACATAAAACTATAACAAATTTAAAGAAATTAAAACAAAGAAAAATCGAAGCATAAACAATGAAGCAAAATTAAGGTTACTGTCGCCAGCTACTCTTTTGCCATCCACTCTCATGCAACACCCTCAACTCTAGTAAAAAAAACTCACTGAACAGTACATGAGCAATAAAACAGAGCAGAATAGAGGAAGGAATTTGATCCCTTTCCACTGCAACAGTGCATTCCTACTTTTGTTCTGCACCGAACGGCAGCAGTCTCGCCAGCTTCAGCAGCCATGGCCTCTTCACCCGCACAGCAGCAGTCGGCAAAACTCTCCACAGGCAACTGCGTTAGCTTTTCACAATGTGTCCCTTACTACGTTCCAAAAAGTAAGAAAGAAGAAGTTGAACTGAATTTGAGCAGATTCCCGCAAGCCTTATCCAATGAAGAAGGCAACAGTAGCAATGTTAAGGCATCAACATAGCAAGAAGAACCGCAGACAACAATACCAGGATACAAAGCATAAATTACATAGAAAGTAAAATAGTCCCTGAAATAAACTATAAATTATCAAACAATGTAAGGATTTACGGCTGCTGAACCAATTTTGTCATTGAGCATTTCTTCCTTTAACACAACAACATTATACCTACATCAGTAGCTAAGCCTTCAGCAAGAAAATTGAAAGTAAGAAAAGGAGACAGAATCGTGACAGTTAGCAACACGAATTTAAAACTTTTTAACCAATGTAAACTGCATCTAAACTACTTTAAAAATCGAAAAGAAAAGGGTCTAAGGTAATGTTGAAACTAAAACAGTGACTAGAATAAAAGAAAGAAAACTGAAGCAAGAAATACATAGCGCAGAAGCAAAGGATGGAATGATGAAAGCAAGGTTGCGTCACTCGACCTCTTCCACCATCCCGAATCAACAGAGCCGCCATGGGCAGAATGATGAAATAAAACGAACTGGAAAATGTAAGATAAACAAAATATATAAAAAAATGCAGGAAACAGAAATGTAACAAGGGCAACAGTAAAGAAAATTTTCTGTTTTGAATGTGTTGTTACCTGAAACAATGGTGACGAATCGCTGAAGTCTTCTCTTCAGATTCCCTACCACGTATTGTCGAGAGCTTTTGCAAGAAAGAAGAAGATCAGAGGAACGTAGGGGTTCTCCCCTGCGTTTGCACTTCGATGCTTAAGTCAGACAAGGAGTTTGGTATAGTTTTTGTATGAAGTTCTCAGATCTGGTTTATGAATCATACCTGGCCCTTAGTTATAAGGGTTTCTCTCTATCATTAATTACACATATGCCATTTTCATTAAATGCCAGATTCTCTTATGCCTATACATGTTTTCTTCGTGCGCCACTTGGAGCACTTTTTTTTATTCTTAATATCATGCACAACAATTGCTCCACACTCTTTCGCTAGGTATAACCTTGCGAAAGAGTACATATGTTCTCATCGTAACCTCACGTCAAGTCCTTACGTTAGATTCTAAAGTCGAATTTTCATCGGAGTGTTTAGTTTACCTCGCGCATTTTTTGCTTCAAACCCTTATTTGAGTGCTTAGCTTACCTCGAGCATTTTTCGCTTCAAGCTTTTGCACTTTTTCTTCGTGGCTTAGCTCACGCATTTTTTGTTTCAAGCCTTTTTATATAAATCTTTTCCTGATGGCGGGCTGCCGTGACGCATTCGCGTCTCTCGTACCATGACACATCTTTTTCTAGTGTCTGGCTGTCGCGACCCATTCGCTCCTCTGGCACTATGGCCTGCTTGTTTTCAAATGTCTGGCCGTCGTGACACCTTTACGCCTCTGGCTCTTACGACAAGTCTTTTTAGATGTCTGGCAGTTGTGACGCTATCGCACATCTGGCTCTTACGGTTTATTTGTCTTCAACACCTAGCCACCGTGACGCTATCGCTCCTCAGGCTCTTATGGCTTATTTGTCTTCAATGCCTGGCCACCGTGACGCTATAACGCCTCAGGCTCTTACGGCTTATTTGTTTCCAACGCCTGGCCACAGTGATGCTATCGCGCCTTAGGCTCTTATGACTTGTTCGTTTCCAATGCTTGGCGACAGTGACGCTATTACGCCTAAGGCTCTTACGGCTTGTCTATTTTTCACGCCTGGCCACAGTGACGCTCTTGCGCCTCAGGCTCTTATGGCTCGTCAGTTTTTCACGCCTGGCCACAGTGATGCTATTGCGCCTAAGGCTCTTACAGCTCGTCTATTTTTCACGCCTGGCCACAGTGATGCTATTGCGCCTAAGGCTCTTACAGCTCGTCTGTTTTTCACGCCTGGCCACAGTGACGCTATTGCGCCTCAGGCTCTTATGGCTTGTCTGCCTTTTAGGCCTGGCCACAGTGACGTTATTGCGCCTTAGGCTCTTACGGCTCGTCTGCCTTTTAGGCTAGGCCACAGTGACGTTATTGTACCTCAGGCTCTTACGGCTCGTCTACCTTTTAAGCCTGGCCACAGTGACGCTATTGCACCTCAGGCTCTTATGTCTCGTTCTTACGGCTCGTCTACTTTTTATGCCTAGCCACAGTGACGCTATTGCGCCTCAAGCTCTTACAGCTTGTCTGTTTTTCATGCCTAGCCACAGTGACGCTATTGCGCCTCAGGCTCTTACGGCTCGTCTGCCTTTTACGCCTGGCCACAGTGACGCTATTGCGCCTCAGGCTCTAACGTCTCGTCTCTTTTTCACGCTTGGCCACAGTCACGCTATTGCGCCTCAGGCTCTTACGGCTTGTCTGCTTTTCACGCCTGGCCACAGTGACGTTATTGCGCCTCAGGCTCTTGCAGCTCGTGTACCTTTTACGCCTGGCCATAGTGATGCTATTGCACCTCAAGCTCTTGACGCTCATCTGCCTTTTACACCTGGCCATAGTGACGCTATTGCGCCTCAGGCTCTTACGGCTCGTCTGTTTTTCACACCTGGCCACACGACGCTATTGTGCCTCAGGCTCTTATGGCTCGTCTGTTTTTCACGCTTGGCCACAGTGAAGCTATTGCGCCTCAGGCTCTTATGGCTCGTCTGTTTTTCACGCCTGGCCACAGTGACGCTATTGCACCTCAGGCTCTTACGACTTATCTACCTTTTACGCCTGGCCACAGTAACGGTATTGCGCCTCAGGCTCTTACGGCTCGTCTACCTTTTACGCCTGGCCACAGTGACGCTATTGTGCCTCAGGCTCTTACGTCTCGTTCTTATGGCTCATCTGCCTTTTATGCCTGGCCACAGTGACGCTATTGCGCCTCAGGCTCTTACGACTCGTCTGTTTTTCATGCCTGGCCACAGTGACGCTATTACGCCTTAAGCTCTAACGGCTCATCTGCCTTTTACGGCTGGCCACAGTGACGCTATTGCGCCTCAGGCTCTTACGGCTCGTCTATTTTTCACGCCTAGCCACAGTGATGCTATTGCGCTTCAGGCTCTTACGGCTCGTCTGTTTTTCACGCCTGGCCACAGTGGCGCTATTGCGCCTTAGGATCTTACGGCTCATCTGCCTTTTACGCCTGGCAACAGTGACGCTATTGCACCTCAGGCTCTTACGGCTCGTTTGTTTTTCACACCTGGCCACAGTGACGCTATTGCACCTCAGGCTCTTACGGCTTGTTTGCCTTTTATGCTTGGCCACAGTGACGCTATTGCGGCTCAGGCTCTTACGGTACGTCTGTTACAAGATCCATATTTATGAGTATCAGTAAGATAAATATAAGAATAGAGAAATTCCATCTATTCAAAGCATCTCGTGACAACATATTCAAAATAAATAGATAAAATGTGAAGATGCAAAAATATATAAAGGAAACATAACGTAAATGGCTAATTCCAATATAATTTCAAGTGACTTGAAATCCATGTCCTCCCTGTAAAATTTCAAGGTTACGGGTGTTGGGCCCAATCATCTGTGTGACATTCTCGATTAGCTCTAAATTCATTCTCTTTCAGAGAATATGTTATGTGTGACTTTTTTAGCACCAGATCTTCGACAAGTTAGGGTTTTGGAAGGTTAGCTATAGATAACTCCTCATTTCTCTCTATTCCTTTGCATGTAGTGGAGGCGATATAACATGTATGAGCCTTATTTTGATCCTGTCACGCCCCGAAAATGCGGAAAATAGGGCAAATTTAAAACTTTTTACTCATTAATTCACAATTAAGAGTGCATTCCTATGCAGTGTCATACATCATCATAATTATCATGCCTCAGGATCTCAACATAATATAACGTATATTGTACCGTATACAAATACTCAATTCCAAGTTAATTAATCCTAATACATCCCATTTAATGTCATACATCAAGTGTCTGTAATTACAATAATAGTCTGGGTACATGAAAAGATAAAAGGTACCTCAAAATACAATATATATGGCCTGGAGCTTGAATCCTCCACTAGCCACTACTCCGTACGTCGCAGGGAAGTCCTTATTCACTTGAAGAACTCTGGGGGGAAAGAAAAACAGGGTGAGCTTCTAAATCGCTCAGTAAAGGGGGTAAGGAACTCATTTCATAAACCAAAATACACATCACAAAAGGTTTATTTGTATGTGAAACTCATTTGAAAACCATAGCATGAAAATACTCAAAACGACACTCTCATGTGTCAAGTCATGTGAAAACATGAAGAAAAAGGCTCACTCTAGAGCAAAAACAAAGCATGTGAAAACAACGCGATAAACGCTTTCTCAAATACGTGATAAAATCACAGTAAAAATAATGCACGTGGCACAGCCACTAAACACGCGTGGCAAAGCCACTGATTTAATTTCTCACGTGGCATAGCCACAAAACACACGTGGCAAAGCCACTGTTTTAATTTCTCGCGTGGCATAGCCACAGAATAGGGTTTCTCAACGTGGCACTGCCACCAATGGGGTATAACGTGGCACAGTCACCAATGGGGTTTCTCAACGTGGCACAACCACCAATGGGGTTTTCTCAACGTGGCACAGCCACCAAGGGGGTATAACGTGGCACAGCCACCAATGGGGTTTCTCAACGTGGCACAGCCACCAATGGGGTTTCTCAATGTGGCACAGCCACCAAGTATACGTGGCATAGCCACAGAATAGGTTATTCTCACGTTACCAGAACAGAGAAGAAATCGGGCTTACATGCTACCAGAGCAATGCCCGGTGTGTACTCACAACTACACACCTAAGTCTTATCATATAAGACGGGTTTGCCTTCACGTAGAACTCGTAATGGTTTTTCTCTCATAAAACTCATTTAAAAATTGTTTTGTACTCAACACAAAACGTAATAAAACCGAGTTCCAACCGGCAGAGCACACGCACACACTTCTCAAATCTCAATATTGCCTTAACGTAGAGCCCAGTTATAAACTCATAAAACATTGGGCTCCAACCGGCTATAAAATCGTGTGCAGTTTAAATCTCAACACAAAACTCAACATGCTTGTTTAATAAACCACAATTCATGCTATAACAGTTAACAAATCACATACACAAATGGTTTAGATTTCCCTTACCTCTTTACACCTCGTATAGTGCAATCGTTTCCCCCGTATCACGGACTAGCCTCGCATTCCACTCTGGAACTCCCGAGCTGTCCAAACTATCTTAAAACATCAATACTCAATTATCTCATAACCCTCAATTCTCAAAATCGAGCATAATTGCTCATAACACCTCAAATCTCTTGATTTCTCGTAACTCAACCCTAAACTACAACCTCATTCACAATATCTCAATGTCCTACATTCCTTATGCCAATTATCTAGGCCAATTCTCCACATTGTCTATATTTCCATTTATAGCTCAAAATTCCTAAAATTACCAAAATCGCTAAATATCATATCACTCTAACCACATTGAAATTTCATCAATTCCTAATCATTTCTCAACTATTTCAACACAATGACAACCACCAACAACATCAAAATCAGCTTAAATATCAAGATCGAGGTTTAGAAATTACCCAAAGTTTGTGAGACGCACAACTCACGCCTCGATCCGATTCGTCCTTCGATTTCCAAGTATGTTGTTCTCCCTTTGATGAGGAACAACTTTCCTTCTTACCACAACAGCTGATTCGGCCGGAAATGAGGGATTTGGATGAGTGAGAAAGTTAGGTTTTCGGAAAAATGGGGGTTAGAAGAGAGAGAAAGTGAAATTTCAGGAGAAAACACGGGTTCCTTATATAGGCTGGAGGTAGGAGATCGATCTGCCTCTTGATGAGATCGATCTGTGTTTGAATTTTGGGGACGATCTGGGCAATTTTATGCCTAGGAGATCGATCTGTCGAGGGGTGAGATCGATCTCTTTATGGCTTTATAAGATCGATCTGCTCCTGAAGAGATCGATCTTCTCCCCAAACAGAATCATTTGGAGATCGATCTCTTCCTCATGAGATCGATCCCTTCTCAAACAGATTCATAAGGAGATCGATCTCTTCCATTGGAGATCGATCTGCTCCTCAAATTTCCCCTTCCTCGTCATTTTTAACTCACCAGATCGATCTCTCCTTCTCCCAGATCGATCTGTCCTCATGCTTCATGCTCATTTTACACACTTAACATATAAATCTCCAATTATAATTCCCACAATTCACTTAGCTCAATAAATTACACTTCAAATTCTTATTACATCACAAAATATGTCTGAAATTCTCAGATCTCACAGATCCCCTCGCACTTGTTCAACTCCATTGGGGGTATGAAACTTTATTAACAGGTAGCAAGGAGAGATGACAAGCCTCATGGCATTCAATAGAGGTCTTCCCAGAATTATGTTATAAACAGTCGAAGTTGACTTTACGACCATAAATAACACTTGTCGAGTTACATGTTTTGGGCTTTCTCGACTACCTTTACCTGTTCCCTAAACTTTCGTTGTCTACTAAGATTCGATTAACTATTTCATCACCACTGCTGAGATAACCATGGGATCATTGTGGGGGATGATATTATCTCCCTGATCTGCTAGGGTGAACATAATTGGCTCTTCATCCACTCTTTCCTCCATAACAGCATGAACTTGATACACTTGCCTCGCATAAGTTTTACGAGAGGTAGAGGAATTTCCCGCCATTGAATTTCCACCTGCTATGACATTTATAGCTGGTCCAGTTGGTTCATTATCTTGTCGGTTACCTTCTGGGATTTGGTCTAGCTTCTTCCTCATTTGTTGGCCTGTTTTACCTATTTTGTGGGCGATTATCCCTTCGATCTCGAGGAGGGTAATGAGCTCTTTCATTTCTCCAAAGGAAACGATTAATCTTCCCCTCGTGAACCTTTTCAACTGGTCCATCAGTTCTCTACACCTTTCTGTAAAATGACCATGAGCGAAATGGAAGTCAGAGTAGGCATCTATGTGTTGACCTACGTTTCCTACTTTCTTCTTCAGGAATTCTAACAGTCCAGTCCCTTCAATATCAGCACAGGGCTCGTTTAGCTTAGCATAGCTTTCGTACCTAAGCCTGGGAGCTTTATCCAATCTATCAGGTCTAGAAGAGCTCCTTTCAGGTACATCTCTCTCTTTTTCTTTCTTCCTTCACTTCTCGTGACTGTACCATCCTCATTACATCCTCTTGGGCTACATACTTATTTGCTCGATCACATAAATCTAAGATGGTTGTGGGTTTATCAAGGGACACAGACTCTTATAGCATTTCAACTTTTGTTCCTTGTAGCATTGCTGCCATAGCTACTCCAACTTATAGATCTTTCACCTTTAGAGTCGTATCCTGAAAATGATCAACATAACTTTTTAACGACTCCTTGTTTCCTTGCTTGAGTGTAAGCAAGTAGGTTGCATCCTTTTTTCGTTGGGTATTGATCATGAAGGCTTTCAAAAACTCCCTTCGTAACTGATCAAAAGACGAGATGGAACCTTCTTTCAGCTCATTCAACCATTTTAAGGTATGCCCCTTTAGCGTGAGCGAAAAGGCTCTACACATTATTTCATCCTCCTATCCATAGAGTATCAAGGGAGACTCGTAATTTTGCATATAGTCATATGGGTCTGTTTTGTCAACATAAGTAGCCATATAGGGCATCTTGAACTTCTTTGGCAATAGCTTGTCCATGATCTCAAGACAATATGAGATTCTCCTCCTTTGGCTACCTTCTCAAGACACTAACTTTTTCTTCTCCATAATCATTTCTATGACTTTTTCCATGTTCTTCTCCGATTCTCGGGTCAAATGTGCTCCCATTTCCTCGGTACTAGAAGAGTCCGAGTCATTTGAATGAAAGCTCCTTCTCCGGTGTCTTTGCATTGGATGCTTTCTTCCAACACCTCTCATTCTATGATTTTACCTTGAACCTTCGAAATAGTCTAAGGAGTTAAGACTGCTCTGACCACTAGCCTGCTGCCTTCTAGTTGTTGAGGGAGGGTTCTATCTCCCTTGCTCCCCAGACCAATAAATTTTGAAATTATTTCGACCAAACTTTGCGAGGGAGGGTTTGCCTCCCGATCTCTGCAACAGAGTTTAACTCACTCAACCTGGTTGCAAGGTTTTGAATTTGTGCGTCAGGGTCTTGTGCGAGAGGGTGCTCGACAAATTGCTTGGCAAGGTGCGTGAAAGGGGTGCAAGATAGGGTGCACGGCAGGGTGAACAACCTGATGTGTGACAGTTGCATGATAGAGTGCTCGATAGGGGGCGACAGAGTGCTCGATAGGGGGCGATAGAGTGGCAACAGTGTGCACGGCAGAGTGGCAACAGAGTTGCGGTAGAGTTCTCGACAGGGGTGTGCTGCAGAGTGTTGATAGGGGGCGCCAGAGTGGCAACCGTGTGAGTGACAGAGTGGCAACAGTGTGCGTGGCAGAGTGGCAACAGAGTTACGACAGAGTTCTCGATAGGGGTACACGACAGAGTGTTGATAGGGGGTGACAGAGTGCGCGGTAGAGTGGCAACAGAGTTGCGATAGAGTTCTCGACAGGGTACGTTACAGAGTGTTGATAGGGGGCGACAGAGTGCGCGACAAAGTGGCAACAGAGTTGCGACAGAGTTCTCGATAGGGGTGCGCGACAGAGTGTTGATAGGGGGCAACAGAGTACACGGCAGAGTGGCAGCAGTGTGTGCGGTAGAGTGGCAACAGAGTTGCGGCAGAGTGGCAACAGAGTTGCGGCAGAGTTGCAGCAGAGTGTGCGACGGAGTGGCGATAGAGTCTCTCCCTGTGTTCGAAACTTTGGAAGGTCATAACTTTGTGCTCCGTGGTCCGATTGAGGTGAATTGTTTTTTGAATCCATGTAACTTTTCAGGATTTACGTGATGGAAAATGGCCAAAGGCGGTTTGTCCGAGATTTTTCCCCAAAAAACATCGTTTTGGCTTTAAATTTTGATTTTTTCGTATTATTCATTGGTTCTAGTCCCTCTCGAACACGTCCGTACCATAGCTTTTTTCTTTCGATTCCCACAGACGGCGCCAATTGTTGTTACCTGAAACAATGGTGACGAATCGCTGAAGTCTTCTCTTCGGATTCCCTACCACGCGTTGCTGAGAGCTTCTGCAAGAAAGAAGAAGCTCAGAGGAACGCAGGGGTTCTCCCTTGCGTTTGCACTCCGATGCTTAAGTCAGACATGGAGTTTGGTATAGTTTTTGTATGAAGTTCTCAGATTTGGTTTATGAATCATACCTGGCCCTTATTTATAGGGGTTTCTCTCTGTCATTAATTACGCATATGCCCTTTTCATTAAATGCCAGATTCTCTCATGCCTATACATGTTTTCTTCGTACGCCACTTGGAGCACTTTTTTAATTCTTAATATCATGCACAACAGAATGTAACTTGGTAACTATCTTAAAAAAACTTGAAAATAAGAAGTAACATGCTTGAAATTAGCTAAAACTTAAAATAGAAAAAGAAAATGCTGGAACATGAAGGACGATTATGGCCACTATCACCAGCCAAAATTTCTCCCTTTTTGTCCAACAACTTTTCAGAAGAAAAAAAAAACTTCTTTAAAAGACCTAGTCGCCAACTCTTCTCCTCCCTTTAAACCTAAGCTAGGTGCTGCCAAAAATTAAACATTCTATGCAACTAAACTATAAATAACAGTGTATGAAATCTTAACAGCAGGTTGATAAATAACAAATGAAAAGCAAGCGGAGCAGAGGAACTAAAACAGAAAAAACTAATTCTTCTTAAAGAAAAAGAAACACAGCAACGATTTGGAGCATTAAGGCTGCTGTCACCAGCCCTCAAGCTATACCTGAATGAACAGTTAAAAAGTCAAAATATAAAATTGAAACTAAAAGAAAACCTAGCTACTAACCTAAAAAAACTTTAACCAAAAAGAATTCTAAAAATTACTCTAAAAACTACTTTAAAAACTACTTTAAAAACTACTGGTTTCCAATTGCCTCATCATTTCCTATTTATACACAAATTGGGTGTACAAAGGAAATTTCAAATCCTAGATGAGTTGGCATTATTTAGCCACTTGTCTTCATACCATTGGCTTCAAGAGAAGATATTTCCATGCCATTTGTCTTCTTGTCCACCTGGATGTGCAATGTGGCATGTGGTGGCCAATGTGTCCTTTTAAGCCCATTTTTAGTCCATTTTCGACCGAAATGACTGAAGTTCATCCAGATTTAATTTATCTACAAACATGAGAATTTTAATTAAATTTAAGGGATAATTAATAAAATAATATGGGGATTAAAATAATTAATTAAAAAATTGAATACAAATAATTCTATTTTAATATAATTATCAGAGCCTATGAAAACACGTTTACATTCGTTAACAAAACTGAATTAGGTGATAAAATTAACATTAATATGCTTGCACACATATGATTTATAACACCTCAAAATATATTTTACAAAACATTCAACTTTCATGGTATAATAAGGGTTTAGTCCATAGTGATGCAATTGAACAAAAATTGCAGAAAACCGATAAAGTGAGGTAAGGTAGATTTTAAATCTAAATACGACCTAGTTAACTAACTAAACTAACAGCTTATGTTTCTGTGTAAAAATCTTAACTAATCCTAGGGCACTCTACTAACTGCAGCCACGTAAATCCCTTACCACAGAAAAGCATCGCGCACAACTTTACCCTTATCGCCTTAGGCGTGCATATATGCGCCTAAGCTTCCTTGGCCCCTGATGAAGTAGTCGCTGCAAATTAACATTTAAGGGCAACGTGTCATTTAAAATTCATACATGATCAAATATAATTTCAGCACATTCAACACTCACAAGATCAGTTTTCAATATTATATCTTATCCTTCTCATTTGTGCCCATAGTTGCCTAAATCGGTTTCCACATCTCCAATTATCATTGTCATCCTTTGAACATATCACATAACATATTTCGAAGTTTATTTTTGAAATTTTGAATTAAATTAAGAGGTTCAGTTTATGCTCTCTACTTATCTATTTCGGTTTATAATGAGCTCATTAAGTCAATTCACCTTGTATCTCTTTAAAACAACTTAATCAATTGAGAATAACTAACACAAATGTAGTCCATTGGTTTTTAAACCTTAAATTTATTCACACTTGGAAAATCCCCAATAGTTGGTCATGGCCGAAACTTACTTCTAATATTTCTACTTGCTTAGGATAAGCATTGGTTCTTCTAATCATAGAATAATATCATTTGCATCATGTTTTTATGTTCTAATTCTTACAATCCAACTAGCTAATTATTCCTAATCATTTCAAAATTTCTGAATGCCTTAAGTCATATTCCCAACTTTACCATAAAGCCATGCAATCCTATAAATACACATTTTTCACATCTAAATTCTATTTTAACTTCTGAAATTTCCAACAACTAATATTTCCAACTTTACTCAGTGGCCGAAACTCCCATAAACCATCCCTATTCATTGGCTAAATTTCTGGTGTTACAATTATGGAACTATGTTATTTATACTTAAATTTGCTAACTTAATCCTTAAATTTCAACCAAGCAATTTGTTCCCAAACATTTCAAAATAACCGAACGTAATCTTCCTTATTCACTTGACATTTCAACAATTGATTGACATTGCTATATCAACTAGTAATTTCTTATAATTTCAGCCAAGGTGAATCTAAATTCTGACTTTTATCCTTATTCACCACATGCAAACCAATGTATGTACTGATTTCATGATAGTTTTATAATCTAACCCTCAAAACTAAATGTAACATGAAATCCCCAAATTTCCTCTCTTGTCCGAGCACTTAATTTCCACCATGCATATACAATTTCTAGCACTCGTTTATAACTACTCCTAGAAATAGTCAATTCATCACCTAGCATTATAATTTACCTAAGTACATAAAAATCTTGGCTTAAATTTGTATTTCCCCCAATTCCATGAACTCTAGACTTTTCCACATTTAAATTCTATATTTTTTACTACAATTTCACATTATGTAATTCCAGAATTTTAATTGCATAAGAATTTATCTATATGAAATATCAGTTTGCCTTGCGCTTGTTGTAGCCGAATCTATACTCATCATTTAAACCTCCATGACTAAAATTTAAATCATGCAAACCTACTATTTATTTTAAGCACATTACGGATTTAATAATTCTAGCTTAAATTCTCCATACAGCAACTCTCTTAACATTTCTTAATGGCCAAATGGCCCACTCCTTATGCTGATTAAAAATTTTCTCCAATTGTTAAAATTCATCAATCTATACATTTAATTTTTACATGCAGGTTTATAATTTAGTTAAACATACTAATTTGAACTTCCCAATTTTAAAATTCCCAATTTATCCTAACTAAGAACCCTAATTTTTCATGCATGCACCCAATTCTGCAATTAAACCAAAATGTCACTTATTCTACACTAATATAACAGTAATCAAACATGTAAATTCCATAAATTAAGTTTCTCTTACCTTAATTTCCAACAACTAACCACCTTAGCAAAATCCCCAATTTTTCTTCTTGAATTTCTAGAAATTTTATGGGAGGTAGGGATTTTTAGTGTGATTAGTGATGATTTCTACTCTAAAGCTACTCTAAAACTACAAAATGTAACATGCATGCTAGATGTGTAGGTTTGTTTGCTGTTCCAGAATTTAGATTTTGAAGAGAGGGGGGAAAACGTGATTTCTAGGTGTGAAACTAATAATCTAACTCCAAGACTAACTTATAATCACTCAACACTAACATGAAAACTAAAAATGGTGGGTTTTGTTGGCTGTTTGATAGTCTGATGTTGAGGAAGGGGGCTGGTTCATGAGAGGTAGGGAAGAACAAAGGGAAACTAGCTTTCTTCTTTATTTTTAACGTTTTTTGCACTTTTTTGTTTTCATATTTATGTTTATAAGATATATATATATATTCCAAAAATTACTAAATATATGGTTTTATATTGTGAAACCCAGATTTTTTCCACTATGTTCATTAATTTGAATCATAAGACGGATGAATTGAGTATATGAATGTGAATGTTGTAGTGGAGGTATGAAAATACGAAATTTAAATTAGAAATGACAGTGAGTCCGAGAAGGAAAAATCAATCTAAATTGATCTCGAATGTGTAGAAGGGTAAAATGGTCAAAAGATCCTAATTTCGATGTAAATTCGATAAGGAAATTTCATTAAAAATATGAATTTAAGAAATCTTGATCGATAAAGAAGAAATTATTGAATTCCGAACCCAATTGGTCAAGATACGAAAATATTACGAAATTTCGTAATTTTTGCCTGGGACATTATCCTGAAAATATGCGAAAAATACACTAAAAAGGTTAAAATAAATTAAATTAATTAATTAATAAAATAAAATATGATTTTTGAGATATTTTGTGTAATTTATTCTATTTTATTTGATTAAAATAAAATATAATAAAATAATAATAAAGTATATTATTAAAAAAATGAAAAAAAGTAAGAAACTCTGTCGAGTGAAACAGAGTCGCGCAACAGAGAGGAAATGGGGATCGAGAAAACTCGATCCTCCTAAATTCTTCCTTCCTCCGAAGAGGATGCCACCGGAGAACTGACCCGCAGAGCAGCCTGATCTCGCGGGCACCGACAGTTGAGGAAGAAACGACGACCGGCGAGAGATAGAGTGAGAAAGAGAGAAATCGAGAGAGAATGAGCAAGAAAGAGAGAGAAAGAGAGAGAACGGAGGCAGACGGAGGCCGGGGGAAGAGAAAGGGCCTCGCCACCGGCCAGGGGAGGTCCAATCTGCCACAGTCAGCGACGAAAACGACCGAAAATGACAGAAACGAAAGACACCACCGACATCGAGGGAGAAGAGGTCGGACCGGCCACTTTCTGGCCAACAATAGCGAAACCGAAGCCAAAACCATTTCTCGAGTTTTCAGCATGTTTTATATATATGAGATACATTTTTACAGCATACATGTTTATAAAAGTGATTTTTCACTTCTGAAATGAAAACATAGTGTTTTCATGTGAGATTACGGGTTAAAGTCCCGATATGTTTTATGAAATCATGTTTTCATGATACGGGTTAAAGTCTCGAAATAGCTTTTAAGCTATATTTTCACGGTACGGGTATGAGTCCCAAGAAATAACTATTATAACTATGCTTTCCATATTTACACGGGCTAGAGTCCAGTAATGATTTATGAAAAGTATGTTTTCTATGAGAAACGGGCTAGAGTCCCGTAATGATTTATGAAAACTATGTTTTCTATGAAAAACGGGCTAGAGTCCCGTAATGATTTTTAATACACTGGTATGAGGCCTGAAATGATTTTGATAAAATGGGTAAGAGGCCCAAAATGATTTTTGTGGGGTAAAAAGGCATGATATGACGATAGTCAGAGGATCTGGGGTCGATCTCGTATGGAGACGATCTAGGATCTACCCAGTCGATGGCCAGAGAACGGGCAAGCTCTGACTTGATATGAGAAACGTGCGTATAGTCCACACTTGGAGATACACGTCAGTTCATGTGTATAGTCTCCATTTAGTGGTGCACGAGAGATAGGGCAGCATACGACTCTGATCCAGTCCTACGGCTCCCCTGTACAATGACCATATGTACCTATGATGAATGTCCTACGGGACCAGATGTATGATCTCCTTCAGGACTACTATATGAGACGATTACTTGACCCTACACGATGAATTGATGGAATGTTATGTATATATATATATATGTTTTCGCACATTTCATGCTACCTGTTTTATGATTTTATTGAGCACAGATTTTCTATGATGAGATTTTAAAGGTAGCCATGAGTATGTTTTACGAAATGTGCATATGACAATACGATTTCATTTTCAAAGTGATAGCATGTGATGATATGCATGATTAAGTTTTGAGATGCGTTTTACTTGTTTACACGACCTGATATGCATACTATATATGAGTTTTACCAAAAAGAGACATGATGTGTAAACTTATGATTTAAGCATGTTTTTACTGCTTTTATGAAATGTAAGCATCTCTACTCCACGACATAAGTATACTGATTTGTAAAACCATGAGTTTTACCATGTTTTGAGTATTTAAAGCTATTTAAATGTATCTCTTACTGAGTCTGAAAAACTCACCCCCCTCATCTCCATCTCCCAGATTATCTATAGTAAGTCTACTGCACATACGAGACTATGGTCGTTGACAAGGTAGTCCGACCTTTCATCAGATACTTTCGTAACCTTGAGGTACAGTCTTGCTCATATTCCATACATGTGATACATAATAGACACTCTTGTATATAATAGTCAAGATGTAATAGTTGTAAATGATTATATATATATATACACAAAAGGTATGTAATGTAATGAGAACCTGGAAATGAAAAAGATTTTAAATCTAGACATGGACAGGAAAACAACATAGTTAATGGATAAAAAGTTTAAATTAGCCATATTTTCTGCGCTTCCGGGGCGTGACATATATACATATATTTCCAATTTACAATATGTACATAGGCTTAATTCTTCCCAAATATTGTTACCAACTATCCTAACTTAGTTTGTTTTATCTTTTAATTAACTTGGTTAGATTACCCAAATTTTAATCATCATAATTAAATTATCCTGGATAAATTCTATTTAACTGAATTAGTTTATGTTTTCATTAAATTTCGGTACACTACCTAAGCTTACTTGCATGAATTTGATTTAATTCTACATTCACGTACGTTTAACTTAATAACTAATGGTAGATTACCTTAATCTATCCTAATCTAATCACATGAACCTATTACTACCTAATAAATTGAGTTCATGAACACATTCATGCACATACATTATGCATTTAAAATATGTTCACACTATGTTAATTGAACTTAACTCTTCACCCAAATTTTTATGTTCCTACGTTCTATTATTTGAAGTATCTTAGTATTATATTAATTTGTTCTAATTATGTTAATTCGGACCTTATTAACACTGTTATTCTAACATTCAGCTAGCTTGGGTTAAAGCTTAACGTTATTAATTCGAACTTCCAATTCTGACTTAACTGTTAAAAACTAAAACCTAGAGTACTCTTACTTTGCACGTCCCTAAAAGAAAGAACTCCGTAAATTAAATTCTCATATTACCTAAGCAAATGAGACATTCAGTACAAGAAAATTTACGGTCTTACATGGCAACCTTGGTAATTCTTTCAGAAAGACATCGGGGAATTCTCTAACCACTAGGATGTCAACTAATTCCGAGTGTGCCTTATCCAAATCAACCACATATGCTATAAAACCTTCAACATATTATGACCACATTTGTTAGTAAAATCATTCATCCTTGGAAATAATTTACTACTTTTTTCATTACTTTGCAAATCTTACAACATACTTCTCTGGGGTGGAAAACATTACTGTCTTAGCATAACAATCTAAAACAGCAGGGTTTGCAGCCAACCAATCCATTCCTAGTATTACATCAAAATCCTTCATGTTTAACAGAATAAGATTGGCCAACATATCCTTTTCCCCTACTTTTATCTTACAATCTTTACATACCTACTCAGTTATTGCATTATCTCTCACTGCAGTACTTATAAGAAATATCCTACCTAGAGGTACATGTTTCACATGTTCAAACTGTGAAACCCCATGTATGTATAACTTGGTATATATGTAAATGGTGATGTACTTGTAATGTGAAGTATAAGTGCTGTAAAGTCCATAAATTGAATGTACACACTTGCAGTAAGAGTTTGTGATGTACATACAAGTTTCATTTTGTATGAATATGGAGAAACGGACTTTTGTATGGATGAATGTGAGTGGAATGGAATATGAGTAGTGTGGTAAATGGAATGAAAATTTTCATGAGTATGCACTTCCATTTAGTTTATATTATATACCTTTGGTTATACAAAGATTCTACATAAGTTTTAAAGTGTATGGAGTATTAATGGATGTCATTTTCAAGTCTTAAAGGTAACTGGACCAGAAAATGACCATGGCACCAAATTAAGAATGTTTGGGTATGAGTTGCTGTAGAAAAACTACAGAAAATCTAAAAAATATGAAGGTCAGATCGATCTCATAGGATGAGAGATCGATCTCGAAGAGCCAAAATGCTCTTATTCGAGCAATAGGAATAGTGCAGATCGATCTCCAATGGAGCCAAATCGATCTCCTAAACATTCTGTAAGATGATGATCAATTCTTAAGGAAAGCAGATCAATTTCCTTAGCTCTTGGGTTAGATCAAATCGATCTCCTCCCTAGCCAGATCGATCTCCTCAACTTTCTGTTTGAGACAAATCGATCTTAAGGTTTCGACAGATCGATCTCATGCCTTCAAATTGTCATGGAAAAGAGGGATTTTAAGAGGACCAGATCGATCTCCACCCAAGGCAGATCAAACTCATCAAGCTAAATCTATAAATAGGAGCACTTGGATCTGTAGATTTAGGGAAACTCTCACTCTACCATTTTCGACCCAAAACCTAGTTTCCTCTCTCTAAATTCGGCCATTTTTAAGAAGATTTGAGGGAAGGCTATTAGACGCAAAGTTGTTCACATCAAGGAAAAGAACAACATAGCTTGGAGGTATTTTCCCTATTTGTTGGATTTAAGGAACAAGGAGCATTTCTACTAGGAGCAAGGAGGAAATCCAAAGAGGTGAGTTTCTAATGTACAAAACAAAATACATTTGTTTAGTTATGGATATTGAAGTTGATTTTGTGTGCATATTAATGATACAAAAAATCTAAAATACAATGGAATGATTATAACCTAGAAATGGGTTAGTGTGAGAAAGTGGAATGTAGTGGAATAAATAATGAATAGGATATCTTTATGTGATAATGTGTTATGGGTATGGATTTAAGATGGTGTTATGGAATAGATTGTGACACTTACCCAAAAAGGGGTAAAATGAGTATTTAAGGCATTGGGTAAAATGCATAGTGAATGAGAGTTAGCAACACTAACTCGAGCATTTAATGAATGAATTGCAGCTCCTAAGAATACACCGGAGTAAGTTGAGCCTAAAGCACGAGAAGCGTAAAGAAAGAGAGTCGCACTCCGAGTAAATCAAGGTAAGGGAATTGTGTGGACTCTTAGAGATATCTTTGCGCAATTTGGGTGCTTAAATGTATTACTAGAGTGCATCTAACACTAGGAAATGTTATTGGGTGATTGAAGGGCAAAGAGTTGGTTTTTGAGAAATGTGCATGAAAAGAAAAGCATGATACTTTGAAAACCTTCTTTTTTGTTGCTTTTAAGCAATTGATTGGTGGGTTTGGCTAATATTTGAAATGATTTGCAAAAGAAATGATTTAATTTGGTTGATAACAATGTTTTGCAAAGATTAAGCCACCTACATGGATTTCATGAGAATAAAAGTGTGCTAGAGTGTGACTCGCATGAGATTTGATGTGTTTTTATACGCATGAGTGCTAAAGCGTAGCTCGCACTAGTTTTCACATGGATGTTTATGATGTTGTGCTAGAGTTGAGCTCGCACAGATTTTATACTGGTTTTGGCATGGTGCTGGAGCATAGCTCGCATTAGATGCCCACCATACTTGTTGTCGTGCTAGGAGTTTTGGGTAGACTGGGTGTCGCAGCGATTAAATAGGCTCGCACGTGCATTTTTGAAAATTAACATGTTGGTAGCCATTCTAGGAGCTTCGTGTCACGACACAAATTTCCTAAAATAACTACAAATTTTTCGTTTTTCCATTTATTATTTAATTCTTACCTTTCTCTCATCGTGACCATCCTACAAAACAGTTGGGCTATGATTCGGTGTTAGTCACCTCTCACCTATTTACCATTCCATTTCCATAATCACATTCACATATAAGAGTTTATTATCTTTTAACTTTAAGTAAATACTTATACAATGGTATTTACATAACCTTACATCCCCGACATCATAAACGTTTACAGTACTATATATTACATGTTCAGATACAAAACTATACAAATGTGTATACCTGACTCTCGATGGGAAGCAGTGGATACCAAGATTACAGGTCCTTAGCCGCTCACTAACTACTACGAGTGCTCTGAAAAGATGGGAAACTAAGAGGGGTGAGCAAGCCACATGCTCAGTAAGGTAATTATGCAAGTAAGTAGATAGCTCCACTATCTACATGCTCATAATGTCATGTCCTTAAAATCCATTTCTTTTCATTAAAAGCTTACACACAAAATCATGCATATTTCAATGTCATAGTTTATCAAAACTATTTGTGCATATATAAATCATGTAATTCATGCGTCAAAGGCATTTTATGTGACATCATTAAATCATACTTAGCATGAGGTAAATCAAGATCATGCCATGTAAAACAAATCATGAGAAACAATTCTTTTCATGAATCGTATCATTAACACATGGAAAACTCATCATGCTACTGCATTTAAATCATTTCATTAAAACTGCAGTATAAACTAACCCTTTCGGGTCAATCATCTCATAAAACAATTAATTAAAAATCATTATAAAACTTCGGTTATAAAACCACCCTTCTTTCAGGGTCACATATCATAAAATCCTCTAAAACATATATTAGCATAGTAAAAAAATCATAAAATCGGGGGCCTTACCCTTCCTCGGGTCTACCCTGGTCTATCGAGACCACAAGTTATATCATGTGAGACAAGTAGGTGACTGTATCAGTAACAACAAGGACTATGGCCATAACCTAGTGATCCCTGGCAACATAGTACCTAGTGTGTGAGATATCACACCTGAAACGGTAGGTGGGTCGGTCTTACCCTCTAAAACAGTATAACATCAGGATTGCGAGGGCAAGGCTTGCTGCCTCATGGCTAATACCACTCCACTCCAACAATCCTCATGGTACAACGTACTCGGCGTGACATACACGGTACAATGTACTCCGTGAACCCAAGCTCAGTCAGGGGTGCCTGCAATAAGTCTTATCCACCAATACCATCTCTGTCTTAGTATGCACGTGTGGGCATATCATCTCACTGTGACACACAATATACAGGAAGCTCCAACATGGCTATATGCATGTCTATAAATCCCTGTGCGAATGAAGCTCTTGCATGGCTCCATGCATATTCCTGATATCAGAAAATCTCGTGCGAGCGAAGCTCTAGCACGGTTTCATAAAAATCAGTAAAATCTGCATACGAGTAGTACTCCAGTACGTCTTTAAAATAAGTTATAAATCCATACAAAATCATGTACGAACAATGCTCTAGCATAAATGAATGCTCAAGTAAATCAAAACTTCGTACGAGCAACGCTCCAGTACGGCTTTATGCATAAATACATTAAATCTCGTGCGAGTTACAATCCAGCATGACTTTTATGTAATATCATATCAAAACTGGATGCGAGCTAGGCTCCAGCACCTCCCATGCATGTCAAATAATTAAAACTAGTGCGAGCAATCGCTCCAACACCTTTTTATGCATATTCAGGCAAAACAGTCAAAACCGTCAAAACAATCAAAACAGGGTGCGAGCTAGGCTCCAGCACCTCTCATGCACTTCACAATAGTAAAAGCAGTGTGAGCAACCACTCTAGCACATTTCATGCATATGATGTCACATAAGTCGGTGCGAGCAACCGCTCAAGCACGTTTTATGCACACTCACAAACGTAGATATAGTGCGAGCTATGTGCCAGCACTATCTGTTTCCATATAAACTTGATAGTTGACTTATTTTCTAAAGAAATTTCATTTAAATCTAAATAACACTTACGTAGTGTTATCTTGTGAAATTTATATAATTACTGGCCAATCTACTGATTTGTTTTGCTTGAAAACTAAGAAAATTCCTTAATTCATGCATTTCATGCATGTTATGCTTTCACCATCCTTAGGTGAACTTCTCCAATAGGGGTAAAATAGTCTTATCTTATTTCGAGTCCTTAAAATCTTTAAACCATTTTTAGGACCTTTGTACAATATCAATGTATACATACAACATACATATTCAGTGTATACAAAAGCTATTTAAAGTATGCATAGCTACCTCTAGCTGCTCACACAATTCCCTTACCTTATTTTCTGTACAGTCTGACCTTTCCACTGATGACTCGTCACGCAGTTCAATTGGCTCTCAATCAAATCTCCAGAATTGTGTATAAATATACATCAAGTCCTTAGTCACTCACTAACTACTGCGAGTGCTCTGAAAAGATGGGAAACTAAGGGGGGTGAGCAAACCACAGGCTCAGTGAGATAATTATGCAAGTAAGTAGATAGCTCCACTATCTACATGCTCATAATGCCATGCCCTTAAAATCCATTTCTTTTCATTAAAAGCTTACACACAAAATCATGCATATTTCAATGCCATAGTTTATCAAAACTATTTGTGCATATATAAATCATGTAATTCATGCGTCAAAGGCATTTTATGTGACATCAATAAATCATACTTAGCATGAGGTAAATCAAGATCATGCCATGTAAAACAAATCATGAGAAACAATTCTTTTCATGAATCGTATCATTAACATATGGAAAACTCATCATGCTACTGCATTTAAATCATTTCATTAAAACTGCAGTATAAACTAACCCTTCCGGGTCAATCATCTCATAAAACAATTCATTAAAATTCATTATAAAACTTCGGTTATAAAACCACCCTTCTTTCAGGGTCACATATCATAAAATCCTATAAAACATATATTAGCATAGTAAAAAAATCATAAAATCGGGGGCCTTACCCTTCCCTCGGGTCTACCCTGGTCTATCGAGACCACAAGTTATATCACGTGAGACAAGTAGGTGACTATATCAGTAACAACAAGGACTATGGCCATAACCTAGTGATCCCTGGCAACATAGTACCTAGTGTGCGAGATATCACACCTGAAACGGAAGGTGGGTCGGTCTTACCCTCTAAAACAGTATAACATCAGGATTGCGAGGGCAAGGCTTGCTGCCTCATGGCTAATACCACTCCACTCCAACAAACCTCATGGTACAGTGTACTCGGCGTGACATACACGGTACAATGTACTCCGTGAACCCAAGCTCAGTCAGGGGTGCCTGCAATAAGTCTTATCCACCAATACCATCTCTGTCTCAGTATGCACGTGTGGGCATATCATCTCACTGTGACATAATATACAGGAAGCTCCAACACGGCTATATGCATGTCTATAAATCCCTGTGCGAACGAAGCTCTTGCACGGCTCCATGCATATTCCTGATATCAGAAAATCTCATGCGAGTGAAGCTCTAGCACGGTTTCATAAAAATCAGTAAAATCTGCGTACGAGTAGTACTCCAGTACATCTTTAAAATAAGTTATAAATCCATACAAAGTCATGTACGAGCAATGCTCTAGCATAAATGAATGCTCAAGTAAATCAAAACTTCGTACGAGCAATGCTCCAGTACGGCTTTATGCATAAATACATTAAATCTCATGCGAGTTACACTCCAGCATGACTTTTATGCAATATCATATCAAAACTAGATGCGAGCTAGGCTCCAGCACCTCTCATGCATGTCAAATCATTAAAACTAGTGCGAGCAATCGCTCCAACACCTTTTTATGCATATTCAGGAAAAACAGTCAAAACCGTCAAAACAATCAAAACAGGGTGCGAGCTAGGCTCCAGAACCTCTCATGCACTTCACAATTGTAAAATCAGTGTAAGCAACCGCTCTAGCACATTTCATGCATATGATGTCACACAAGTCGGTGCGAGCAACCGGTCAAACACGTTTTATGCACACTCACAAACGTAGATATAGTGCGAGCTATGTGCCAGCACTATCTGTTTCCATATAAACTTGATAGTTGACCTATTTTCCAAAGAAATTTCATTTAAATCTAAATAACACTTACGTAGTGTTATCTTGTGAAATTTATATAACAGCCAATCTACTGATTTGCTTTGCTTGAAAACTAAGAAAATTCCTTAATTCATGCATTTCATGCATGTTATGCTTTCACCATCCTTAGGTGAACTTCCCCAATAGGGGTAAAATAGTCTTTTCCTATTTCGAGTCCTTAAAATCTTTAAACCATTTTTAGGACCTTTGTACAATATCAATGTATACATACAACATACATATTCAGTGTATACAAAAGCTATTTATAGTATGCGTAGCTACCTCTAGCTGCTCACACAATTCCCTTACCTTATTTTCTGTACAGTCTGACCTTTCCACTGATGACTCGTCACGCAGTTCGATTGGCTCTCAATCAAATCTCCAGAACTGCGTATAAATATACATCAAGTCAAATACAATACAATTAATTGTATTTCATATTTTTGGGCTTAATTTAAATCATTGGGCTCATTTACCCATATTGGACCCGATTGTACCATAATGGGCCTTAAGCTCGTTTCTCCACTTACTATTCACATATTGAGGCCTATGAGGCTTATTGGGCCCATCGGTATTTATTGAGCCTCGTTCTAAACTTTCAGATAGCTCAATTAATTATTTACGACAATTTATCTCAATTTTCAGAATATAATTCATTTTATGCAAAAATTAAATCCGTAATTTATCTAACATGCATAACGATGTAAATTGTCATAAATAAGGGTTATTTACCTGAGATTCCATGATAGTACGTAAATTGAGGCTGTCTCAAGCTCTCGTTTGATGTCAATTGTTGAGCTACACAATTACATAATTTTTCTAGTAAATTTTCAGTCGAATATTAATCAAATTAAATATTTCAAAATTTAAATCGGTTAATTTCGACCCCTTACCGACTTACCCGTAGCTCGATTGCATCACTGGAATTTTTCCAAATTTTTCCTCTTTTTCTTTCCTTTTTTTTCTTCTTTTTCCTTTTCTTTTTGGCTGAATCGGTTCGGTCCGTTCAACCCGGTTCAGACCAGTTCAGTCCAACCAGTTCAGTCTGGTTCGATTGGTTCAGGGCTTCACCGACCGATTCTCCATCGGCTTCCCCCGCCATTAGCTCTGCGGGATCGTCTCATGCATGGATCTGGGGTCAGTTTCGTCCGAGGTAGCCGAAAAGTAGCCGGTTCGGCTCTTCTCCTTTCAACTGTCGGTACCGTTTCTGTTTGGCCACCGTTTTCGACGTTGCCAACCGTTTTACTGGCTGGTGCTGCCACCAATCACGTCGCCTGCGTCTGGAGAACTACCAGCTAGGGTCGGTTGGGGCTAGATCACCGGCGAATGGCCGAATTTCTCCTTTCCTCCCTTATCGGTTTTCTCTTGGTTTCTCCCTCACTGGTCGTCGTTCCTTCCGTCTACCAGCACCGGTGAGGCTCGACAGGGTTGCCTCTCCCTCGTCGGTAGCTCCTCTGGGCTCGCCAGTGGCAGACAAAGGGTGCTCAACTCCCCCGACTTTTCCAAAAAATCGCGTTTCGCGATTTTCTTTTCAGTTTTTTAATTTAATTTATTAATTTATAATTTATTTTCATATTATTTTAATCCATTATTTTATTATTAAAAATCCAAAATATCCTAAAAAATATGTTTTATTCATTTAATCACTAAATGAATTTATCGGTATTATGTCGTCTTTCCGATATATTTTTTGAATACTTTCGGGATAATTTTTCGATGTGAAAATTTCGGTTTATTCGAATAAATTGATATCTTGATCAATTTAATCCGAAATTTAGTTATTTCTTCATTATTGATCAAGATTTTTCAATTCCATATTTTTAATTAAATTTTCTTATCGAATTTATATCGGCTTTCGGTCCTTTGACCGTTTTACCCTTCACGTGTTCGGGAATACCATTTCAATCCTTTTGCATTTTTCATTTCGTGTTTTAAATAAAATCGGGTCTTACAATCTCCCCCACTTAAGAAATTTGGTCCTCCAAATTAGAACCAAGTCAAATGGGTCCATAAACAACTCCGGGTACGTCTATCGCATCATACTCTTTAATTCTCATGTGACTTTTTTCGGAGTGTAATACTACCAAAGGACTTTAGCTAGGGAGATCGTCTTAAACCTCAACAATTTCCCCTTTAGTCTAATACCCGAATCAATTTTTTTAACATATGTTATACTTTCATTGAGCTAAGCTCTTGGAGCTCATATTCGATCACATATGCTCGGTCAGGATAGTATTTCCGAAGCATCATAAGATAGGACACATCGTGGATGCCTGCTAATTCAGGTGGTAACGCCAACCTATGGGCCTTATCTCCCACTTTGTCTAATCTCTCAAAGGATTCCATCTAACGAAACTCAATTTGCCTTCTTTCTGAATCTCGTTATGTCCTTATGCTATGTCATAAGGGCATGTAACTTCTGACAATACTGATTCACCCTCGGTGAATTCCAATGGTTTCTGTCTCTTGTGAGCATAGTCTTTCTGCCTGCTCTGAGGTGTTCTTAATCTCTCACAAATCAACTGAACATCCTCAGAGGTTTATCTTACCAATTCGAGAACAATTCTCTATCTGTCACCCACTTCTTCTTATCCAAGTAGTGGAACAATCTCTATGGCCATACAATGCCTCATATAAAGTTATCCCGATACTCAAGTGAAAACTATCGTTATTGGCAAATTCAATTAGTAACAATTGATCATCCCAAGAGCTTATCAAATCAATGGCACACGCTCTCATCATATCCTCCAGAACCTGTACAGTCCTCTCTGACTGACCATCTATCTGAGGATGAAAAGCTGTGCTAACACTCAGTCGGGTTCCCATAGCTTCCTAAAAAAATATTCCCAAAAGTGGAAAGTGAAGCGGGAATCCCTATCTGATACCATGCTCACTGGAACACTACATAATGTTCCACAATCTTCCATACACAAATCTGCCTACACAATCTGGGGATTTCCATAGCCAGAAGGTGGGTAGACTTAATCAATCTATCGACTATCACCCAGATAGCCTCGTGATTCATTCGGGTCCTCTGTAACCCATCACAAAATTCATGGTAATTTACTCTCATTTCTATGTCAATATAGGTAGAGGATGCAATAACCCTGCAACTTCTTTTGCTCTACCTTACTCTGCTGACATACGAGACACTTCTTCAAACTCTACAATGTCATTTTTTATATCTGACCACTAATACCTTTTTCAGAGATTTCGATATATTTATTATTTCCCGAATGCACTGTATATCCGAAGAGTCAGCTTCTGACAATAACACTATCTCAGTAATATGGTCCTGGGCAGCACTTATACTGTGTCTGAACCTTTGTAAGTCATCATCACTCACTGTGAACTCTGTCATTGTACCCTTCTAAATCCGACCCACACCATCGACACCATGTCGATCATCACGCTAAGCCTGGCAAATCTGGTCACACAAATCCGATTCTAACCTCAGGCTAGCTGTCACACAATAACTGTCATCATCAAAAGGGATCACATCACTACTGAGGCTCACAACTGCTCTAGCAGCTCACGCTCCCTGACCATCATATGTGATACCATCCCGAGGCTCTTTCTGTTCAAGGCATCAGCCATTTCATTAGCTTTTCCTGGGTGGTACAATGTTTACAATCATAATGCTTGGAAGCTCTAACCTTCTTGGTTATCTCATATTCTACTCTTCCTGTGAACACAGATACTCGAGGCATTTATAATCAGTGCATATCTGAAATTTCTTACTATTAAAAGTGGTGGCACCATACTTTCTGTGTAAATGCTACGACTGCCAACTCTAAATCATCGGTCGGATAGTTTCTCTCATGGTCCTTGAACTATCTGGATCCATAAATGACTATCTTCCCATTTACATCAATACACAGCCCAATCATTATTTTGAGGTATCCCCACACACTGAAACCTCTTGAGCTGTTGGTTATGGTGAGAATAATTACAGTGGATAGTTTATTACTTCAATATACCAAAACTCACCGAAGCTACTTTCATTCTTATCATCCTACTGGCATACAATCTTTTCCCAACAAGATGTGTCAACTGAGTAGCCCATTTCAAGAAACTCTTAACAAGTCGTCTGTAAGACAGTTTCCTGTTGCTACTCATGCTCTTCCCTGGAATTCGAATACATCAAAATGTCACGCTAAAGATGACAACCAATCGGTCCAGGTAAGGTTTAAATACCTCATCGTAGTTGAGTTCCACTAAGTATTTTGAAATCGGTTTCGTTCAAGATACTAACCCGTGTCATTTCCTTTTTCTTATATTAACGACTTTTATAAAATTTTTAATTTTTTTAAACCTTTATGATTAATCGAATTCTATATTTCTTTATCGTACCAGTAAAGGTACCCAAATTTTAAGTGTATATATATTACGACTGTCGATTTCAATTTATAGGTTATGTGTGCGCTTCTAGACTTCGTCAAGTCTTCAGGCAGGGAGGTATTTTGAAATACCTTTATTAACCCTTAGACTTGACCACATAGACTGGTTATGGATATATCCTCCTCTTATCCTTGGTCGCAATTCATATTCACTACATATCTCTTAATCCAAATTACTTTACATATCAAAGATATTCTTACCTTGCATACGCCTCTTATTCCAATATATCTCGTATTCAGGATCTATCACATCTCAAAGCTTATCTCCTTTCATACATCACTTATAACAAACTCTTTCATTACTTATCAAACTTACAGTATACTTTTCTGGGGTGAAAACATCACTATCTTAGGATAGCAATCTAAACATCATAGTCTGCAGCCGAATCAATCTATTCTCAAATATTACTTTAAAATTATTCATATTCCATTGAATAAAATTGGTTGACGTATCCTTTTTCCCCCATTTTCAACTTATGATCCCTATACCCATATTCAGTTAGTGATAATCAGCTAACTATCATCATCTTGCCTAAGGGTACAAGCTTCACATCTTTCACTAGCTTATAAGCAACTGAAAGCGGTATGAATAAATGCGTGACACCAGGATTAATTAAAATAATTAATTCATTATTCATAACCAGTGTGGTATCTTCCACCACATCAGATAAAACATCAGTAGTGTCTTGGTCCAAGGCATACACTCACCCTCGTCCAACATCTTATTTCTGTGGTATCTACCACACATCTTACATTGTTTACACTGCTACGGAGTAGGTCAGGGTCCTCCAATCACAATACCCCTCAAAAATACTGTATTTGGATACACTGGGGTCTTACCAATCATCTTACCCCGTGACTCAATAGCTCTAAGATTTTACCAAACTACCTTTTTCCCGTTTTGACATCTCTGTCATTCTCAATTCTCTTTTGTCTCAATTTCGGCCCTTACTACCTTTCCCAATCTCAGAGACGTAAAACTCATGATCTTATTCACACAACTGTAGTCTGCGCACTGTCTCGGCATAGGTAGTGATATCTAATGGCCCAATCGGACTCTAATTGACAATCTGAGCCCTTCCATGAACTCTCAGACATTTCGACTCGCACTGTTCATAGTGTCGGAGTCATACTTGTCCAGGTATATAAACTGAGATTCATACTCGTCAATCAACCAGTTTCTCTGGGTCAGAGTAAAGAATGTTATATGTAATTATGTCCGAGATATTCTGTCACCGGAATACATCTAGAAATATTTTCCATGTCCATTCTAGATATCTAACTCCTAAGGTGGGTTGAGCGGACTTCCACCAATGTTCTGACTCGCCCACAAATCTCATGCATACTCTGAGCAAATAGCTAAAAAATATTCTCCACACTCCGTTCCAACCTCGCGAAGTGTCTCAATACTGTCTGATCTCTCTGTCAGACTCTGTCCGATCTCTTTGTCAAACTCTGCTCGATCTCTCTGTCGGACTCTGTGGGGCATGCTCAACATCAGCCTCCACTTCAATCTCATCTTAAGTCTCATGTGGCGACTCAGTACGAGTCTTAGGCCTGCCTCTACGGCCTCGAGCTCATGTACTCACTCCTCTACTATAGCGGCTATCATTTAATGAGTCTATTCTTGCATTAAAAACCAAATTCTTAGCTGCACTTCCATCTCTATATACACAATTGTATCTAAACAATGCACAATACACGGGGATATAAACTTCCTTAACCACTAACATTGACCCATATCAAGCCAACTCAGCTTTGATACCAAAAACTGTCACAACCCAAATTTCCTAAAATCACTACAATTTTTTTACTTTTTTGTTTATTATTTAATTCTTACCTTTCTCTCATCGTCACCATCCTATAAAACAGTTGGGCTATGATTCAGTGTTAGTCACCTCTCACCTATTTACCATTCCATTTTCATAATCACATTCACATATCAGAGTTTACTATCTTTTGACTTTAACTAAATACTTATACAATGGTATTTACATAACCTTACATCCCCAACATCATATACGTTTACAGTACTGTGCATTACATGTTCAGATACAAAACTATACAAATGTGTATACCTAACTCTTGATGGGAAGCAGCGGATACCAAGATTGCAAGTCCTTAACCGCTCACTAACTACTGCGAGTGCTCTGAAAAGATGAGAAAATAATGTGGGTGAGCAAACCACACGCTCAGTAAGGCAATTATGCAAGTAAGTAGATAGCTCCACTATCTACATGCTCATAATGCCATGCCCTTAAAATCCATTTCTTTTCATTAAAAGCTTACACAAAAAATCATGCATATTTCAATGCCATAGTTTATCAAAACAATTTGTGCATATAGAAATCATGTAATTCATGCGTCAAAGGCATTTTATGTGACATCATTAAAATCGTACTTAGCATGAGGTAAATCAAGATCATGCCATGTAAAACAAATCATGAGAAAAAATTCTTTTCATGAATCTTATCATTAACGCATGGAAAACTCATCATGCTACTGCATTTAAATCATTTCATTAAGACTGCAGTATAAACTAACCCTTCCAGGTCAATCATCTAATAAAACAAATCATTAAAATTCATTATAAAACTTCAGTTATAAAACCACCCTTCTTTCAGGGTCACATATCATAAAATCCTCTAAAACATGTATTAGCATAGTAAAAAAATCATAAAATCGAGAGCCTGACCCCTCCCTCGGGTCTACCCTGGTCTATCGAGACCACAAGTTATATCATGTGAGACAAGTAGGTGACTATATCAGTTACAACAAGGACTATGGCCATAACCTTGTGATCCCTGGCAACACGGTACCTAGTGTGCGGGGTATCACACCTGAAACGGGAGGTGGGTTGGTCCTACCGGCTAGAACAGCATAACATCAGGATTGTGAGGACAAGGCTTGCTGCCTCGTGGCTAATGCCACTCCACTACAACAATCCCCACGATACAGCGTACTCCACGTGACATACACGGTACAACGTACTCCGTGAACCCAAGCTCAGTCAGGGGTGCCTGTAATATGTCTTATCCACCCATACCATCTCTGTCTGAGTATGCACGTGTGGGCATCTCATCTCACTGTGGCACACAGTCTACAAGAGGCTCCAACACGGCTATATCCCTGATAATTCTATATTTTTAGAATTATTTATGCTTAATTTCCTAATTAATTATTTAAATCCCTAATTTATTTTGTTAATTATCCCCTTTATTTAATTAAAATTCTCATGTTTGCAGATAAATTAAATCCAAATGAATTTTTAATATTTCGATAGAAAATGGACTGAAATTCGACTAAAATCGAGATTGAGCCATGCAGACAACACGAGTCATGCCACCTAGCACATCTAATTGGACAAGAAGACCAATGACATGAAAATATCTTTTTGAGGAGCCAATGGTGTGAAGACAAGTGGTCAAAAATGCCAACTCATCAAGGATGTTAAAATTACAATTTTACCCCTAATGTGTTTATAAATAGGAAAGGATGACAATTGAAAGGGTATGTAATTTTAGGAGTAGAAGTAAAATGTAAGTTAGGAGTAGTGTTAGTGTAGAAGTAGTGTTAAATTAGTGTAGGTAGAATAGTTTTCTAGTTTTATTTTGATTGTTTTAAACTTTCTCGAATGTTAGCATTTTCCTTATTTTTCACTGTTCATTTCATTTTGATGTTCTTGTCTTGGATATTTTCTAATTCATTGCAATCAATTCATCATTCCAAGCTTCTCGGTTCTGTTAAAAATTAGCTCTTTTATTTTTCAAGTTTCATTTTTATAGCATATGTTTCCTAATGGTCTCTCTCGGTTTTTGCTTCCCATTTGTAGTTTTAATTTTCTTTGTTTTTGTTCAATGATTCTCGGTTTGCTTCCAATGTAGTTTTTTTTTTCATTTCGTTAGTTGTCATCGTTACTCAAAGTTGTGGTGAGTTTTAATCTCAGGAACTAAGAAAAGAAACGAGTGGAGAGCAACAGAAGTGGAACCCGAGAGCAGCAGAAGTAGCCATAATCGAGATCCACTAATCACTCTCTGCTCTCCCTTTTTTCAATTGTCATTTACTATTCATTTTCATTTTCCAGATTTTCATTCAGTTAGCAAAAAGTGGAGTAGCTGCTGTTGAAGACTCGGTTGCTGTAGTTATTGGTCCATGCTCCTGCCTTGTTGCTGCTCCATCATGCTGCCTTCCTTGCAACAGAACGTCTAGTCATTGAGCATAACCAGCAGTAGGACAGAGCTGTGCAGTGGAGCCGAATAATGGCACCACCAGTAGGAACATTGGGTGCAGCTAAAACCGATACTAGTTGTGTAGAGACACGAGCTGTGTAGCAGGAAATGAAGAAGGAGCAGGTGCTGAACATTACTAGAGCAGAGGGATGCTGGACACGCCTGGCAGCAATGGAACCAAGAGAAAGTATGGCAGATTGCAGAATCAAGAAGCAGAGTGTAGCATACCGATTTGACACAGCTGATCGAGAAAGCTTGGAACAGCAGCACGGTCAAACTCGAGAGCAAGCAGAGTGCAGCGGGACAGTTGCCAAAACTGTGAAAGCCTGGAATGAGCATGAAAGTAGAAAGACACGTGAATAGTGTTTGGAGGGATTTCTTTGTTGATTTAAATTGGTTAAGGCTTGTTTGGCTAGTTCATTTTAGTTAATTAATCCATTTTCATGCATTTGTTAGTTGTTAGTTAGTTAGTCTAGTCAATTATAATGGTAGGTTAGTTTTATTATTTTTGCATCTTAATTTGTAGTGTTAATTTTTAGTTAGTAGATAATTTTGTATTAAATGTTTTGGGATTTTATTTTAGTTTAGAAGCATTTAGAGTTAATTTAGATTAAATGTTTTTCAGGCATTTTTAATTTAGTCTTTTTTTCCATTAAGTTTTAGTTTAGTTTAAATTGCATTTTGATTAAGTAGTCTTATTGCATTTTAGGTTAGTTTAATTTTAGTTTAATTAATCTTGCTTTGTTATTTTCATAATTGCATTTTATTTTAATTGCGTTAATTAGTTTTAACTGTTTTAATTATTTTTGTAGGTTTTTTATTTTAATTGCGTGGAGCACTGTAAGTAATTTTTCTCGGTTTTATTTAGTTCTTTTTATTTTATCGCTTTCCAGTATTTTTAACTTTAGACTTAGTAAATCACCCACTTCAATTTCATAATTTGCTAGAATATACTTAGGGTAAGATTAACCGGTAGTTAATTAGGCTAACCAACTTCTCTTAGGGACGATAACTCGGGACTCAAATCCTATTTTTACTTGTACGACCCGTGCACTTGCGGTATCATACCTTTTGGGCATGTCAAGTTTTTGGCGCCATTACCGGGGAAGTCTTAATTAGTCGTTAATTAATATCGGTGAAATTATGCTTAGGTGTAATTCTAGCTTGTAAATATTTAGGTTGTAAATATTTAATCTAGATTAGTTAATTGAAAAATTAAAATAAAAAAAATTGAAAAATTGAAAAGCTTAAAAAAAATTTCTAAAGACTTTTCGCTGATTGCATGCGTAGAGCCAGAAGTTTTGATTGCTCCTCTAGATCCTAAAATCAAACGCACTCTTAGCAAAATTCGAAAGGATTCTAGGAAATTTATAGCTCCGCTGCAAAGCATCATGACAGAAAATAGGGAAATTAGGATTGTTGGAGATTATGCAATGCCGACTACTGGAGGTTATTATACTGGTATTAGGCCACCAGCTGTCCATGCAAACAATTTCAAAGTTAAGCCTGCAATCCTTCAGATGATCCAGACTTCTTTACAGTTCAGTGGGCTTCCACACAATGACCCACATGCTCACTTTGGGCAATTCCTGGACTTGTGCAACACGTTCAAACATAATGGATTATCTGATGATGCGCTTAGGCTTAGATTATTCCCCTTCTCACTTAGGGATACGGCGAGACACTGGTTAACCTCCCTGCCTCCAGGATCCATTTCTACATGGGATGAGTTAGCCCATCAATTTCTATCTAAGTTTTGCCCTCCCGCTAAAATTGCCTAACTCCATAGTAATATATCTTCCTTTGCCCAATACGACTCTGAATCTCTTTACGAAGCATGGGAACAATATAAGGAGCTTCTTAGGAAGTACCCTCACCATAGCCTACCTTTGTGGTTGCAAGTCCAAACCTTCTACAACGGACTTACAAGCCCAAATAGGACCATTGTTGACGTTGCAGTGGGTAGAGCGCTAATGTGTAAAACAGAGGAGGAAGCTTACGAGTTGTTAGAAAAGATGGCGGCTAACAACTATCTATGATCCTCGGAGAGGTAATTGCCAAGGAAGTCGGCGAGTATTTATGAGCTCGACATACTGTCTACCTTGACCTCTCAAATCACTAACCTTACGAAGAAGGTAGAGTCGCTCAATACCCAACATAATCCTCCCACTAGTCCTAACCATGTGTATTCTTCCAAAGTCCTTTTCTTTTCTGCGAGCTGTGTAGTGGTACCCACTCTGTATATAGGTGTCCGCTCAACTTAGAATCGATTCAGTATGTTGTCCCTTCTCAAATGCAACAGAACAACCCTTTTTCAAACACCTATAATCCAGGGTAGAGGAACCATCTCGGGCTCAATTGGCATAAGGAGTGCTAGAACAAGGGCGTTGTCCCGAGTTCGAGCCTTCAAGGACGCGTTCTAAGGGGAAGCAGGCCGAGCAAGGGCTGGAGTACCCAAAAGAAACAAAGCCTGAAGGGAAGCAGGCCATTTGGCCTCGAGTACCCATAGCGGACAATACGTGGAGGGTAAGACTGTATACCAACAGGCCCAAAAGTCTACCAGTGAGGTAGTGAGGGATGAGGTTCAGTCATTACATGATCTAGTGCTTAGCATGTAGTTTTCCCATATTCTGATGATATGACCCCTGATTTAGTCTGACTTTGATTGACTGAGATGCATGATTATAGGAAAAGAATGAAGTTGAGTTCTTGAATTTATCTTGATTCTGATTGTGATTTCCTCATCTTATGCACATGTCATGTCATGAATCTGTATATTTATTTAGAGAAAGCTTATGTGTACATAGGACTGCATTTGTTCAGTTGATTTTGTGCATCATATTCTAGAATTTGTTTGATCTGATCTCGAGGTGAAATATTAGATCACACTTGATTAGGGAGATGTTTAGTCCATCTTTGGATCGTTTGAGCCTTTCTAGCCTTCCTTGTACATATTCCACCCCTAGTCACCCATCTAGGCCAAATAAGCTTTTCTCTGTAAATATACCTGCGTTATTTTCCTTAGCTTAAATACTTTGATCCTATCCCTTACCCCAAAAGCATGAAAGTCATTGGGATATATTGTGAGCTGTATGGGTATTAAGTGATAGTGAAAGAGTATGTATAATAAAACAAATGATGAAAAAGAAAGAAAAAGAAAAAGAAAAGAAGAAAGAAGAAAAATTCAAAAAAAATGTTTAGTTTGGAGGAAATAAATTAGAGCTCTTACATTATAGATCTTAGAAGTAATGCATGTTAAGGGGTAATTAAACCTAAATCGACTTTATCATACCTTAGCCCCAGCCTTATATTACAAGCTTAATGAAGTCCTATTAATATTTGGTTAAGTGTGACAACATTAGTGGAGAGAGAAGTGAAAAGCAAACTTATGGGAATGATCACATGTCATTGACTTTGCATTCACTGTGTTGCATAATCTGATCTGGATAATGTACTGTGAAGTGACTTAGACATTTTTCACACACTCACGAGGAGTCCAATTTGGGTTAGGACTTATGATTGAATAATTCTAAGTGCTGGACTTGTAATTGTGAGTTTTGATTTCATAAGTTTGTACTTTTTCTTTGAGGATGATATTGGGGAAATTATTGTGCTTAGTACTTGTCATTCCTATAATTATTTTGTTTTGCTTGAGGACAAGCAAAAGCTTAAGTTTGGGGGTGTGATAATTCTATATTTTTAGAATTATTTATGCTTAATTTCCTAATTAATTATTTAAATCCCCAATTTATTTTGTTAATTATCCCCTTTATTTAATTAAAATTCTCATGTTTGCAGATAAATTAAATCCGGATGAATTTTGAATATTTCGGTAGAAAATGGATCGGAATTGGGCTAAAATCAAGATTGAGCCACGCGGACAACAGGAGTCATGCCACCTAGCACATCCAATTGGACAAGAAGATCGATGACATGGAAATATCTTTTCAAGGAGCCAATGGTGTGAAGACAAGTGGTCAAAAATGCCAACTCATCAAGGATGTAGAAATTACAATTTTACCCCTAGTGTGTTTATAAATAGGAAATGATGACAATTGAAAGGGTATGTAATTTTAGGAGTAGAAGTAAAATGTATGTTAGGAGTAGTGTTACTGTAGAAGCAGTGTTAGATTAGTGTAGGTAGAATAGTTTTCTAGTTTTATTTTGATTGTTTTAAACTTTCCCGAATGTTAGCATTTTCCTTATTTTTCACTATTCATTTCATTTTGATGTTCTTCTCTTGGATATTTTCTAATTCATTCCAATCAATTCATCTTTCCAAGCTTCTCGGTTCTATTAAAAATTAGCTCTTTTATCTTTCAAGTTTCATTTTCATAGCATATTTTTCATAGTTGTATTTCTCAGTTTTTGCTTCCCATTTGTAGTTTTATTTTGCTTTGTTTTTGTTCAATGATTCTCGGTTTGCTTCCCATGTAGTTTTATTTTTTTCTTTTCGTTAGTTGTCATCGTTACTCAAAGTCATGGTGAGTTTTGATCTCATGAGCCAAGAAAAGAAACAAATGCAGAGCAGCGGAAGTGGAACCCGAGAGCAGCAAAAGTAGCCATAACCGAGATCCACTAATCACTCTCTGCTCTCCCCTGTTTCATTTTTCATTTACTGTTCATTGTCATTTTCCAGATTTTCATTCGGTTAGTAGGAAGTGGAGTAGCTGCTGTTGAAGACTCGGTTGTTGCAGTTGCTGGTCCATGCTCCTGCCTTGCTACTGCTCCATCATGCTGCCTTCCTTGCAACAGAACATCTAGTCATTGAGCATAACCAGCAACAGGACAAAACTGTGCAGTGGAGCCGAATAATGGCCCGATAGGAACATTGGGTGCAGGTAAAATCGATGCTAGTTGTGCAGAGACACGAGCTATGTAGCAGGAAAAGAAGAAGGAGCAGGTGTCGAACATTGTTGGAGCAGAGGGATGCTGGACACGCCTGGCAGCAATGGAGCCAAGAGAAAGTATGGCAGATTGCAGAATCGAGAAGCAGAGTGTAGCATGCCAATTTGACGCAGCAGATCAAGAAAGCCTGAATCAGCAGCGCGGTTAGACCCGAGAGCAAGCAAAGTGCAGTGGGACAGTTGCTAAAACCGTGAAAGCCTGGAATGAGCATGAAAGTAGAAAGACACGTGAATAGTGTTTGGAGGGATTTCTTTGTTGATTTAAATTGGTTAAGGCTTGTTTGGCTAGTTCATTTTAGTTAATTAATCCATTTTCATGCATTTGTTAGTTGTTAGTTAGTTAGTCTAGTCAATTATAATGGTAGGTTAGTTTTATTATTTTTGCATGTTAATTTTTACTATTAATTTTTAGTTAGTAGATAATTTTATATTAAATGTTTTAGGATTTTATTTTAGCTTAGAAGCATTTAGAGTTAATTTAGATTAAATGTTTTTCAGGCATTTTTAATTTAGTCTTTATTTTCATTAAGTTTTAATTTAGTTTAAATTGCATTTTGATTAAGTAGTCTTATTGCATTTTAGGTTAGTTTAATTTTAATTTAATTAATCTTGCTTTGTTATTTTCATAATTGCATTTTATTTTAATTGCGTTAATTAGTTTTAACTGTTTTAATTATTTTTGTAGGTTTTTTTATTTTAATTGCGTGGAGCACTGTAAGTAATTTTGCTCGGTTTTATTGAGTTCTTTTTATTTTATCGCTTTCCAGTATTTTTAACTTTAGACTTAGTAAATTACCCACTTTAATTTCATAATTTGCTAGAATATACTTAGGGTAAGATTAACTGGTAGTTAATTAGGCTAACCAACTTCTCTAAGGGACGATAACTCGGGACTCAAATCCCATTATTATTTGTACGACCCGTGCACTTGCGGTATCATACCTTTTGGGCGTGTCAATCCCTGTGTGAGCAAAACTCTAGCACGGCTCCATGCATATTCATGATATCAGAAAATCTCGTGTGAGCGAAGTTCTAGCACGGTTTCATAAAAATCAGTAAAATTTGTGTACAAGTAGTACTCCAGTACATCTTTAAAATAAGTTATAAATCCATATAAAATCATGTACAAGCAATGCTCCAGCACGAATGAATGCTCAAGTACATCAAAACTTCGTATAAGCAACGCTCCAGTAAGGCTTTATGCATAAATACATTAAATCTCGTGCGAGTTACACTCCAGTACGACTTTTATGCAATATCATATCAAAACTGGATGCGAGCTAGGCTCCAGCACCTCTCATGCATGTCAAATCATTAAAACTAGTGCGAGCAATCGCTCCAACACCTTTTTTATGCATATTCAGTCAAAACAGTCAAAACAGGGTGCGAGCTAGGCTCCAGCATCTCTCATGCACTTCACAATAGTAAAATCAGTGCGAGCAACCGCTCTAGCACATTTCATGCATATGTGATAATTCTATTTTTAATAGAATTATTTGTGCTTAATTTCCTAATTATTTATTTAATCCCCAATTTATTTTTTTAATTATCCCCTTTATTTAATTAAAATTCTTTAATGTGCAGATAAATTAAATCCGGATGAAACTCAGTCGTTTCAGTTGAAATTGGCCGAAAATGAGCTAAGGAGATTGGACCACTTCAAATTTCACAGACCAAGTCACCAGTTGTCTGGACACGCGTGCTGCCAGGTGTCCATATTTTATTTGCTCCGAAACGATAAGATAAACAGACACCGAGCAAATATTCTGAAGGCACACGTCGGGCCACATCGCACAGCCAACTAGACAAACCGACAAGTGACATGAAAATATCTATTCTGTAGCAAATCAATTGAAGACAAGTGGCCAAATATTGCCAACTGATATAGGATGAAAAATTACCATTGTACCCCTAAATGTGTATATAAATAGAAAGAGATGGAAATTGAAAAAAATATATATGTAAGTTAGGGTAGAATAGTTTTAGGGTATATTTTAGGATTTATTGTTTTTAAGTTTTTCTTTCTCCGATAGCCACCATTGTTAGATTACTATTCATGTCAACTTTTATTTTCATGCAAAGTTTTTGTTCGGTTCTAGTTCTTTGTTTTATTAATGAATAGTTTCATTTCCATTTTCTCTGCTGTTTAATTCCGTTACAATCTCAGATCTTTATTTTAGTGTTACCATGAAAATCATTATTTTTTCTAGCTGTTAGTTCTCGGTTTCCCAACTTGCTTATGTTTTTGTTTGTTAAACTATCGTTCTTGCAACTCTCGATTAGAATTTTTTGGTGCATTCGGGTGGCATCATTATTTCATTCATCCTTCCACCTTATGGTTCTGTTGCCTTGATGTGGATTGATGCTGAGCATTTATCCACATCATGAGCAATGTGGAACATGGAAGGAGAAGAAAATGAAGGAAATCGTGGCCTAGGACCCTCCTGTTTTCATGTTTTATAGGTTTCTTCATTACTGAGTTGTGTCCAGTATTAGTTTTCTGCATTTTCTTAGTTGTTGTTTGCTTGGAGATGTTTCTGTGTACTATGAGAGAATGAGTTCGATGATTACCTGGACAGTAACAAGGAAGCAAATCGGCAGACCGATCTTTGCTCTATTCTACTCTGTTTATGGTTTTATGCACTATGCAATTTCTTTTCTTTAATTCTTGGTCTCAATCATTTTAAATTTATTTTTTTCACTGCCTTAATCCTACAATCTAATAGCTTCTATTTGTGCTTATTTGATTTATCTATTTTTCATTACCGGATGTTGCCAAAGGGAAACGTATTGCTCGGCAGGGGCTGAAGCTGATGTTTAACGAGGCTGCTACACTTTGTTTCCATTCGGGAACACGATCTCTGTAGGGGAGGAGTTGCTGCTGCTTGCATATCCTGCTGCAGTTGTCAAGACAAGGTGGCTGTTTTAGGTACGGCTAGTGTAGAAAATGTGGTGCTGTAACAGCTAGTGACTGACCTGAAGCAGCTGCGGAGAGGATGACTTGGGTTGCAGAACACAGTCCAGGCAAGAGCAGTGCAGGACAGCAGCTGGGATATGCTTAGCTGAAGGCAGGAACGGACAAAATCGAGAGCCAGTACAGCAGCACCTGTTGCAGCATGACAGAGAGCTGAGTGCAGAGAATGTGCGCAGCATGCCTGGAAATGAATTTGGAAGAAGATAAGTGAATAGTACCAGCTTTTAGGGACCACTTTGGTGGTTTTGTAATTGCCTAAGGCCATGTTTGGCAAATTCCTATTGTAGTGGTTTAATTCATTTTACATGCATTTTTAGATAGATTAATTTCAAGTTTATTAGTTACCTTAGTTAGTTGATTTCTAATTTGCATGTTAGTCATAGTTGCTTTGTTTCATTAGTTTAACTTAGAATTAAGTAGGTCCCTAATTAATTTTTATTCTAGTATTAGGGGTTGTGCTTTAAATTAATTTAGATAACCTCATTTTATGCATTTTAAGCTTTCATTTTAAACTGAAAAATCCAAAAATGTGTTTCATGCATTAGTTAGATTCTAGTGTTAAGTTAGTATTTAGATATATTTAGGAGTAATTTTAGATTCCTTAGTTTAGACATTTAGATTTATGATTATTTTTCTTAATTTTCTAGGATTTTCTTTTAATAGATCTGAGATTAGTTTAAATTGCAATTTTTATAAATTAGATTCATTTGCATGCAAATTTTATTTTAGACTTGTTTAATTTTAGTATTAATTAATTTTATTGCTTATTTTCATATTCCCATTTTAATTGTGTTAATTCATTTTAATTGTTTTAATTTTTTTTGTAGGTTATTTGCTTTTAATTGCTCAGAGTACTGTAAGTAAATTTTGCTCGGTTTCATTTTCTTTAGTTCTTATTATTTTATTGCTTTCCAGTATATTTAATTAGCCTTAGTAGATAACCCACTTTAATTTCATAATTTGCTAGGATATACTTAGGGTAAGATTAACCGGTACTTAATTAGGCTAGTCAACTTCTTTGTGGGACGATAACTCGGGACTCAAATCCCATTATTACTTGTACGACCCGTGCACTTATGGACAATACCTTCAGGACGTGTCAATATAATGTCACACAAGTCGGTGCGAGCAACCGCTTAAGCACGTTTTATGCACACTTACAAACGTAGATATAGTGCGAGCTATGTGCCAGCAATATCTGTTTCCATATAAACTTGATAGTAAGCCTATTTTCCAAAGAAATTTCATTTAAATCTAAATAACACTTACAAAGTGTTATCTTGTGAAATTTATACAATTACTGGCCAATCTACCGATTTGCTTTGCTTAAAAACTAAGAAAATTCCTTAATTCATGCATTTCATGCATGTTATGCTTTCACCATCCTTAGGTGAACTTCCCTCAATAGGGGTAAAATAGTCTTTTCCTATTTCGAGTCTTTAAAATCTTTAAACCATTTTTAGGACCTTTGTACAATATCAATGTATACATACATATTCAGTGGATACAAAAGCTATTTAAAGTACGTGTAGCTACCTCTAGCTACTCACACAATTCCCTTACCTCATTTTCTGTACGTCTGACCTTTCCACTGATGACTGGTCATGTAACGACCCTTGACCCTTGAAAATCAGGGGATTTTTTTAATTTAATTTACCCACTTATTCCCTTATTCACTTAGGTTGTATTCCTATGCAGTGTCGAAACACTTTTCCTAATTCTTTATCCGTAATTATATTTAATTTCCATATTTTGACTTATATGGCCGATAGAAATTTCGGCAGCATAACGGCTTATATATAAGCCTACTCACCTGCAATTCAATTCCTTTGACAATCCTAGATATCTACAACCACTAAGCATGCTTTCCAACAATCCTAAATATCCACAACTACCAAGCATGCTTTCCAAATCCACATTTACAACTCAGTACATCTGTTTTGATGCAATACCAATCGTATTATAACCTAATCCTAAAAATAATATTCTTTACATCATTTTCCTTACAAATTACATCACAACAAAATATTCCAAATATATGTGTCTGAGCATACAGATATATCTGGTACAGGAATGTAAATGTATACCTTTTCTGCGTGTACAAAAAGTAGCCTAGGGTAGCTCTTCCCACCAGCCTACGTCGTGTACGCGGTAGGTAGCGCCTATGGATCATTGCAAATAGTTTGAGAGGTAGAGGGGTGAGCTTTTTGGGAAAAGTCCAGTTAGAAAATGTATTTAAAATGGTCCTAGTAATTCAAATATGTAGAAAACATAATAGTACTTATAATGATCACTTTCTGAAACTAATATAAAGGACATTCAAAGATTAAAGAAAATAAAAAACATCGAGATTCAAAACGTAATTCTTTAAGTACGTGAACTTAACAGATATTACGTAAACTTTACATACATTCAAAATTCCAAAACAGGAATGCACATCAAATCACATACTATAAAATTAGATTTTGAAAACAGAGTTTTAATTTTCAAATAGAGACAACATCGGTCCATATAATTATCATGCGGCAATAACATATTCATCATGCGACAAATAACCAAGTCATCCTCCGTAGAGGTAATTCAGAACCTATGGCCATGGTAAAGCTGTAGATGAGATTAAGGTCATACAGCATTCAGACACCTGAAGGTGAAGTTCAGACGCCATAAGGGCGAAGTTCAAACGCCACACAGGGCGAAGTTCTAGTGCCACACAGGGCGAAGTTCAGGCGCTGCACAGGGCGAAGTTCAGGTGCCACAAAGGGGCGAAGTTCAGGTGCCACATAGGGCAAAGTTTAGGTGCCACACATGGCGAAGTCCAGGCGCCAGAAAGGCGAAATTCAGGCACCACACATGGCGAAGTTCAAATGCCACGAAGGCGAAGTTGACATGCGTTAGCATACAACATAAATGGCCCTTAGTCTCAAAACATATTATAGTTTTCGTATATAAAAATATCGAAATAAAATCATCTCATTCAAAAGACAATTTCAGAGAACATGCTCTTGTTTCAGAAGTCAAATTCAGAAATATGCAATTATTCAAAAACATAAATACAGAGAGAATATTCATAATCAGAAATATAATTTTAGAAACATGCTTGAAAATCATACTTCATGTCTTTGTAAGCTTTCCTTAATCATGGTTCAGAAAGTAACTATTACCGTTTTAAATTATATCTCCTTATCTCGATCTATCGAAAATCCCGAATTTGAGTGGTGACGCCTCCTAGTACTTCCTTTAATTCCTTCTACAATCACCTCGAAGGTTGCAAAAGCAAAGCTCGGAGAACATAAGCAAGTACAAAGACTAGTTACTATCTATGCAGGCCCATGCGAGAGATCAAAAGTCTGAGCCTAGTCCAAATAGTCATGAGACTTAGCAATTTATTTTCTCAGAGCTTCCAAATCAAAGTCATGCTCCTACACCGCTTCAATTTGCTTTAACACTTTTCAAAACCGAGCCTTCCTCTTCCTTAGAGTCTACTTCGGTAATTTGGAGTTTATTTGTAATTTCTCAACATCCTCTGGGTTAAACCCTTATTGACTGTTGTGATTGATGTCGTCCATAAGGTCGATGGGCATCATCCTCTCTGGCAATGTACACAGCAACATGATGCTGCTTAGGAAGCCCAAAATCTAGCTCCCATTTGGCAAGAACACACCTAACTTTGGCCCTTGGAAACGTCCCTCACAGCCACAACGATCAGCACCTAAACAGTCTAAACATCACCTGCACCAGCCACAAACGCTCAAGGTCTTAGCCTTCTTAAACAGCCCCTTCCTTAGCCTGTAATGGTACTGTTTCAGCGTCGAGAGATCGCGCAGCACTCCCCTGTCACCGTGGTAATGGCGGTCTATTCTGGTCTTGATCAGCTCTCCTGAAGTAGTTTCTCTCTTTCCTCATTCGACTTCTCATTCACTGGTATTCTCTGTGTTTTCTGTTTCCTCACCGAATGGAGCTTTGTTGATGCTTTTCACTTTCGATTTCACTCATGAATTTCCAACCCTTGACCAGCTTTGCATTTTCAGCCCCTGCCTCGGCCAAACCTCTGCTTCGGGGAGTACCCCTTCCAGCTGCTGCTGCCGTCTCACGGCGGCAGAAGCTTCTTCCTTCCTTCTTTTGGTCCCTCACTCTCTCGTCTATTTCTCTGCTTCGATCTCCTCCAGCTTCTCTCGGCTATCACTTCTTTTACGTTGCTGTAGTTTCACAGAGATAGAAGTTCCTCTGTTCCCAGCTCTTTTCTCTGGTCTCCCATTTCAGTTTTCATTTTCTCTCTAACTTCACCTTTCTCCTCTTGGTTTTAGCCTCCCTTCAGTCTCCCTCTCCTTCTCCCCTGCCTCTCGTTCCTGCCTTCTTCCTCTTCTCTACTTCTTCTTTTCCTTTTCTCTTTTCTCTCCCTTTCCTTTCTTCTCTTCTTCTCTTTCTTCTTTCTTCTCCTCTCTTCCTCCCGGCCAGCCCCCTTCTTTCCTTTCTTTCTTTTCTTTTCTTTTTTCCTCTTTGTTTTCTTTCTCGCCCCTGCTATGAATTCTTCATTTCAATTTGGAAAAAAACGGGAATGGCTTTCTTTGAAAGCCAATTCCATACACCCCTCTTTTTTTTAATTATATTAATATATATTATATTAATATATCTATTGTATTAATATATATATTATTTAATGTTTGGTTTTATTCTTATTATTATTTTTGTTTGTTGTTTTTATTTTATTTCCATTTCATTTATTTATTACTACCTATATAATACATACTACACATTACAATATATATATATATGTTATATATATATTATTATTTATCAATTTTAAATTTTTTTCCTAGTATATATATATATATACACATATATATATACATTTTCTTTTCATAAAATTATTCGACGACACAATATTCAAGTCTTTATTAAATTCTCATTATTTCAGAAATGAAATATTATTGGGATCTCATCATTCCTCATAAATCCGATATAAGTTTTTACATCAACAATTTTCAACTAGTAGATTAAAATTTTCCAATCCCTCCGTGCTTGCATTTGCTTTGTCACTCCCTGTATTTCGGGTTCCCTGTCATTCACAGGCTTCTTGGCTCCTATATTCCTCGAGCCCTACAACAAATATTCACACTTCCATTAAAATATATTATTTCTATTTTTATATAATCTAATTAAATGTAGGAAATTTGTGGGGTTTACATTCTCTCTACCTTAAAAGAATTTGGTAATCCAAATTCATTCGGGTCCATCTGTCTACGATCATCCAGATTGTATCATGCCCTTTCGGGTCCTTGGTAATCAAATTATGAAATCCATAGTAATGTGCTCCCATTTCCAAGTAGGCACTGGAAGAAACTTAAGTAACCCCGCTGGTCTTTGGTGTTCGATCTTAATCTGTTGGCAAATCAAACACTTGGCCAAAAGCTCAGCTACATCTCTTTTCATACCGACCCACCAATACACCTTCCGTAATTCATGGTACATCTTAGCACTTCCCGGGTGCATGGTGTATCGAGAACAATGGGACTCCTTTAAGATCCTTTGCTGTAGGGCATCATCGTTTGAGACACCAAACTTATCACAATTTCCCATTTCTCCTTAATAAGAATTTATTCTTAATTTATATCCCTTGATCCAAATCACTTCACATACCAGAGATATTCGTACCTTACATACATCTCTTGTTCCAATATGACTCGTATATTCAAGATTTATCTCCTTTCAAAGCTTGTCTAATTTCGTACATCAACTATAGCAAAATTCCTTCCTTATTCCAATTAAGTCTCACATTCAAAACATAAGAATATTGAAATTACAAACCTTAGATTCAATACGTAATCCATATTCTAAAGTTTCCTTATATCTCAACTCTAAATTTTCATAATAGTTTGAATCTTTCCCTTTAACATGTAACCTCTGTTTGGGAAATCCTACTTACACCCATTCTTAATACACTGTGACCCAAGAGACTCCGAGTCTCTTTAAGATTTAACACCAGTACACTCCAAAGTGGGTCACTCGGTCCGAAAATCTCCCCTTCATATAATTCTTATAATTGCTCTCTCAGCATTACTAATCCAAGTAAGGTCACTTAGTACAATGGTTTGAGTAATTAATTCGATACCACATGCTAAATCAATTCTAGAACTTCTCCTTTTAGTTTAGGGTAACTTTGATAAATCATTTGATCATGTGTCCGAAAATTTTCTCGGTAGAGTTACTTCTAAAATCATTAAGCTTTTCTATCTCATCCATTCAACACTCCGAATCACTGAATTCTTAACCTTGTTGAAAAATGGAGGCCTAAACTGTTGAAACTTCCCCCAGTCTATTAAGCTCACAGTCATACTCTAAGAATCCATCCTCGTTTTTCAATTTAATTGCCTAGTTTTCTATTTCAATTGGATTCTTGATTTCAGCATGTAATAGCATACTATCCTTCAAAATCAGCTCGGTCTCTATCCATTAGTGAACTTATAGACATTTCCTGACTTCACTGCCCTTAACATTGGATCATACATTTTCAAGGATATAATTCATAATTCATACTCATAGACAAATCAATTCCCATGGTCTAGACCCATAAATTCCATTTGTAGTTTCCTTAATCTCATTCATTCAGTCCTCTATAACTACCGGGTCTTTTATCCCATTTAACAATGGCGGTCTGCAGTTCTGAAACTGTCTTATCTAGTGTAGCTCCTACTCCTAACTCAAGTCATCCTCATTCTCCTGTGGAGCTACAGGAGCAGACATATTATAGTTCTGAAACAATCTCTACAAGCTGTGAGGGCGTATCAGAAGTAATCTGTCTGTCTATTCTTTCGTCTACCCCATCACCTAACATAACCTGTGTCCTAATTTTCCATAATATGTTTAATACTCCACTCAACCTTAGCAGAGTATATCTCAATACCATATGTCCTTTCCACAGGACCTGACGGAGCACACTCAACATCAGTTTCAATCTTGGTATCATTCATGAGTCTCATATGATGACTCAGCATGATTCTCAGGCCTATCTCTACGGCCTCTAGCCCATGATCTAATTCCTGCGCGTAAACCAAAGATCAAATCTTAAATTCATTAGGTATACATTGCCTATAACCAGACAAGCACAAACATTAGAATGTAATTTAATCTTTATTTTCGACATTGACAGTACTAGACAACCTTCGCTCTGATACCACTTAAACTGTAACGACCCTTGACCCTTGAAAATCAGGGGATTTTTATTTTTGAATTTAATTTACCCACTTATTCCCTTATTCACTTAGGTTGTATTCCTGTGCAATGTCGAAACACTTTTTCTAATTCTTTATCCATAATTATAATTAATTTCCATACTTTGACCTATATGGCCGATTGAAATTTCGGCAGCATAACGGCTTATATATAAGCCTACTCACCTGCAATTCAATTGCTTTGACAATCCTAGATATCCACAACTACCATGCATGCTTTTCAAATCCACATTTACAACTCCGTACATCCATTTTGATGCAATACCAATCGTATTATAACCTAATCCCAAAAATAATATTATTTACATCGTTTTCCTTACAAATTACATCCCAACAAAATATTCTCAATATATGTGTCTGTGCGTACAGATATGTCTGGTACAGGAATGTAAATGTATACCTTTTCTGCGTGTACAAAAAGTAGCCTAAGGTAGCTCTTCCCACCAGCCTACGTCGTGTACGCGGTAGGTAGGGCCTACGGATCACTATAAATAGTCTGAGAGGTAGAGTGGTGAGCTTTTTGGGAAAAGCCCAGTAAGAAAATGTATTTAAAACGGTCCTAGTAATTCAAATATGTAGAAAACATAATAGTACGTATAATGATCACTTTCTGAAACTAATATAAAGGACATTCAAAGATTAAAGAAAATCGTAAACATCGAGATTCAAAACATAATTCTTTATATACGTGAACTTAACAGATATTACATAAACTTTTCGTACATTCAAAATTCCAAAATAGGAATACACGTCAAATCACATACTATAAAATCAGATTTCGAAAACAGAGTTTTAATTTTCAAATAGAGACTACATCGATCCATATAATTATCATGCGGCAATAACATATTCATCATGTGGCAAATAACCAAGTCATCCTCTGTAGAGGGAATTCAGAACCTATGGCCATGGTAAGGTTGTAGACAGGATTAAGGTCATACAGCATTCAGACACCCGAAGGTGAAGTTCAGACGCCACAAGGGCGAAGTTCAGGCACCATAAAGGCGAAATTCAGGCGCCACACAAGGTGAAGTTTAGATGCCACAGAGGCAAAGTTGACATGCGTTAGCATACAACATAAATGGCCCTTAGTCTCAAAACATACTATAGTTTTCGTATATAAAAATATCGAAATAAAATCATCTCATTCAAAAGACAATTTTAGAGAACATGCTATTGTTTCAGAAGTCAAATTTAGAAATATACAATTATTCAAATACACAAATACAGAGAGCATATTCATGATCAAAAATATAATTTTAGAAACATTCATGAAAATCATACTTCATGTCTTTGTAAGCTTTCCTTAATCATGGTTCAGAAAGTAACTATTACTGTTTTAAATTATATTCCCTTACCTCGATCTATCGAAAATCTCGAATTCGAGTGGTGACGCCTCCTAGTACTTCCTTTAATTCCTTCTACAATCACCTCGAAGGTTGCAAAAGCAAAGCTCAGAGAACACAAGTAAGCACCAAGACTAGTTACTATCCCTGCAGGCCCATGCGAGAGCTCAAAAGTCCGAGCCTAGTCCAAAAAGTCATGAGACTTAGCAATTTATTTTCTCAGAGCTTCCAAATCAAAGTCATGCTCTTACACCGCTTCAATTCGCTTTAACACTTTCCAAAATTGAGCCTTCCTCTTCCTTAGAGTCTACTTCGACAATTTGGAGTTTATTTGTACTTTCTCAACATGCTCTGGGTTAAACCCTTAGTGACTGTTGTGATTGATGTCGTCCTTAAGGTTGATGGCCATCATCCTCTCTAGGAATGTACACAGTAGCATGATGCTGCCGGGAACCCCAAAATCAAGCTCCCATTTGGAAACAACAGACCTAACTTTGGCCTTTGGAAACGTCCCTCACAGCCACAACGATCAGCACCTAAATAGCCTAAGCAGCACCTGCACCAGGCTCAAACGCTCATGGTCTCAGCCTTCTTAAACAACCCCTTCCTTAGCCCGTAATGGTACTGTTTCAGTGTCAGGAGATCGCACAGTACTCCCCTGTCACCGTGGCAATGGCAGTCTATTTTGGCCTTGATCAGCTGTCCCGGAGCAGCTTCTCTCTTTCCTCACTCAGCCTCTCATTCACTGGTCTTCTTTGTGTTTTCTGTTTCCCCTCAGAATGGAGCTTCGTTAAAGCTTTTCACTTTCGATTTCACTCATGAATTTCCAACCCTTGACCAACTTTGCATTTTCAGCCCCTGCCTCGGCCAAACCTCTGCTTCGGGGAGTACCCCTTCCAGCTGCTGCTGCCGCCTCACGATGGCTGTAGCTCCATCCTTCCTTCTCTTGGTCCCTCACTCTCTCGTCCCTTTCTCTGCTTCGATCTCCTCCAGCTTCTCTCGGCCATCACTTCTTTTACGTTGCTTTAGTTTCACAGAGATAGAAGTTCCTCTATTCCCAGCTCTTTTCTCTGGTCTCCCACTTCAGTTTTTATTTTCTTTCTGACTTCACCTTCCTCCTCTAGGTTTCGGCCTCCCTTCGGTCTCCCTCTCCTTCTCCCCTACCTCTCGGTTCCTGCCTTCTTCCTCTTCTCTTCTTCTTCTTTTCCTTTCTCTTTTCTCTCCCTTTCCTTTCTTCTCTTCTTCTCTTTCTTCTTTCTTCTCCTCTCATCCTCCCAGCCAGCCCCCTTCTTTCCTTTCTTTCTTTTTTTTTCTTTCTTTCCTCTTTGTTTTCTTTCCCACCCCTGCTATGAATTCTGCATTTCAATTTGCAGAAAAACGGGATTGGCTTTCTTTGAAAGCCAATACCGTACACCCCTCTTCTTTTTTTTAATTATATTAATATATATATATATTATATTAATATATCTATTATATTAATATATATATATTATTTAATGTTTGGTTTTAATATTATTATTATTGTTTGTTGTTTTTATTTTATTTCCATTTTATTTATTTATTTTATTTCATTTATATATTACTACCTATATAATACATACTACACATTACAATATATATATTTGTTATATATATATATATATTATTATTATTTATCCATTTTAAATTTTTTTTCTAGTATATATATATACATATATATATATACATTTTCTTTTTATAAAATTATTCGATGACACAATATTCATGTCTTCATGAAATTCTCATTATTTCGGAAATGAAATATTATTGGGATCTCATCATTTCTCATAAATCCGATATAAGTTTTACATCAACAATTTTTAACTAGTAGATTAAAATTTTCCAATCCCTCCATGGTTGCATTTGCTTTGTCACTCCCTGTATTTCGGGTTCCCTGTCATTTACGGGCTTCTCGGCTCCTATATTCCTCGAGCCCTCCAACGAATATTCACACTTCCATTAAAATATATTATTTCCATTTTTATATAATCTAATTAAATGTAGGAAATTTGTGGGGTTTACATTCTCCCCACCTTAAAAGAATTTGGTCCTCCAAATTCATTCGGGTCCATCTGTCTACGATCATCCAGATTGTATCATGCACCTTTCGGGTCCTTGGTAATCCCATTATGAAATCCATAGTAATGTGCTCACATTTCCAAGTAGGCACTGGAAGAAACTTAAGTAACCCCGCTAATCTTTGGTGTTCGATCTTAATCTGTTGGCAAATCAAACGCTTGGCCACAAGCTCAGCTACATCTCTTTTCATACCGACCCACCAATACACCTTCCATAATTTATGGTACATTTTAGTGCTTCCCAGGTGCATGGTGTATCGAGAACAATAGGACTCCTTTAAGATCCTTTGCCGGAGGGCATCATTGTTTGAGACACCAAACTTATCACAATTTCCCATTTATCCTTAATGAGAATTTATTCTTACTTTATATCCCTTGATCCAAATCACTTCACATACCAGAGATATTCGTACCTTACATACATCTCTTGTTCCAATATGACTCGTATATTCAAGATTTATCTCCTTGCAAAGCTTGTCTCATTTCGTACATCAACTATAGCAAAATTCCTTCCTTATTCCAATTAAGTCTCACATTCAAAACATAAGAATATTGAAATTACAATCCTTAGATTCAATACGTAATCCATATTCCAAAGTTTCCTTATATCTCAACTCTAAATTTTCATAATAGTTTGAATCTTTCCCATTAACATGTAACCTCTGTTTGGGAAATCCTACTTACACCCATTCTTAATACACTGTGACCCAAGAGACTCCGAGTCTCCTTAAGATTTAACACCAGTACACTCCAAAGTGGGTCACTCAGTCCAAAAATCTCCTCTTCATATAGTTCTTATATTTGCTCTCTCAGCATTACTAATCTAAGCAAGGTCACTGAGTACAGTGGTTTGAGAAATTAATTCAATACCACCTGATAAATAGATTCTAGAACTTCTCCTTTTACTTTAGGGATAACTTTGATAAATGATTTGATCATGTGTCCGAAAACTTTCTCGGTAGAGTTACTTCTAAAATCATCAAGCTTTTCTATCTCATCCATTCAACACTCCGAATCACAGAATTCTTAACCTTGTTGAAAAATGGAGGCTTAAACTCTTGAAACTGCCCCAGTCTATTAAGCTCACAGTCATACTCTAAGAATCCATCCCCGTTTTCTAATTTAATTTCCCAGTTTTCTATTTCAATTCAATTCTTGATGTCAGCATGTATTAGCATACTATCCTTCGAAATAAGCTCGGTCTCTATCCATTAGTGAACTTACAGACATTTCCCGACTTCACTGCCCTTAACATTGGGTTATACATCTTCAGGGATATAATTCATAATTCATACTCATAGACAAATCAATTCCCATGTGCTAGACCCATAAATTCCATTTCTAGTTTCCTTAATCTCATTCATTCAGTCCTCTATAACTACTGGGTCTTTTATCCCATTTAACAATGGCGGTCTGCAGTTCTGAAACTGCCTTATCTAGTGTAGCTCCTACTCCTAACTCAAGTCATCCTCATTCTGCTGTGGAGCTACAGGAGTAGGCATATTATAGTTCTGAAACAATCTCTACAGGTTGTGCGGGCGTATCGGGAGTAATCTGTCTGTCTATCTTTCATCTACCCCATCACCTACCATAGCCTGTGTCCTAATTTTCCATAATATGTTCAATACTCCACTTAACCTTAGCAGAGTGTATCTCAATACCATCTGTCCTTTCCACAGGACCTGACGAAGCATGCTCAACATCAGTTTCAATCTCGGTATCATTCATGAGTCTCATATGATGACTCTGCATGATTCTCAGGCCCATCTCTGCGGCCTCTAGCCCGTGATCTAATTCCTGCGCATAAACCAAGGATCAAATCTTAAATTCATTAGGTATACATTGCCTACAACTAGACAAGCACAGACATTGGGATGTAATTTAATCCTTATTTTTGACACTGACAGTACTAGACAACCTTCTCTTTGATACCACTTAAACTGTAACGACCCTTGACCCTTGAAAATCAGGGGATTTTCATTTTTGAATTTAATTTACCCACTTATTCCCTTATTCACTTAGGTTGTATTCCTATGCAGTGTCGAAACACTTTTCCTAATTCTTTATCTGTAATTATATTTAATTTCCACACTTTGACCTATATGGTCAATAGAAATTTCAGCAGCATAACGACTTATATATAAGCCTACTCACCTGCAAGTCAATTGCTTTGAAAATCCTAGGTATCCACAACTACCAAGCATGCTTTCCAACAATCTTAGATATCCAGAACTACCAAGCATGCTTTCCAAATCCACATTTACAACTCAGTACATTTTTTTTGATGCAATACCAATCGTATTATAACCTAATCCCAAAAATAATATTCTTTACATCGTTTTCCTTACAAATTACATCCCAACAAAATATTCCCAATATATGTGTCTGTGCGTACAGATATGTCTGGTACAGGAATGTAAATGTATACATTTTCTACGTGTACAAAAAGTAGCCTAGGGTAGCTCTTCCCACCAGCCTACGTCGTGTACTCGGCAGGTAGCGCCTACGGATCACTGCAAATAGTCTAAGAGGTAGAGGGGTGAGCATTTTGGGAAAAGCCCAGTAAGAAAATATATTTAAAACGGTCCTAGTAATTCAAATATATAGAAAACATAATAGTACGTAAAATGATCACTTTTTGAAACTAATATAAAGGACATTCAAAGATTAAGGAAAATCGAAAACATCGAAATTCAAAGCGTAATTCTTAAGTATGTGAACATAACAGATATTACGTCAACTTTTCGTACATTCAAAATTCCAAAACAGCGATACACGTCAAATCACATACTATAAAATCAGATTTTGAAAACAAAGTTTTAATTTTCAAATAGAGACTACATCGATCCATATAATTATCATGCGGCAATAACATATTCATCATGCGGCAAATAACCAAGTCATCCTCCGTAAAGGGAATTCAGAACATATGGCCATGGTAAGGTTTTAGACGGGATTAAGGTCATACAGCATTCAGACACCCGAAGGTGAAGTTCAGACGCCACAAGGGAGAAGTTCAGACGCCACAAAGGGCGAAGTTTAGGCACCACACAGGGCGAAGTTCAGGTGCCACAAAGGGCGAAGTTCAGGCACCACATAGGGCGAAGTTCAGGTGCTACAAAGGCGAAATTTAGGTGCCACACAATGCAAAGTTCAGATGCCACGAAGGCGAAGTTGACATGCGTTAGCATACAATATAAATGACCCTTAGTCTCAAAACATACTATAGTTTTTGTATATAAAAATATTAAAATAAAATCATCTCATTCAAAAGACAATTTCAAAAAACATGCTCTTGTTTCAGATGTCAAATTCGAAAATTTGCAATTATTCAAAAACATAAATACAGAGAGCATATTCATGATCTGAAATATAATTTTAGAAACATGCATGAAAATCATACTTCATGTCTTTGTAAGCTCTCCTTAATCATGGTTCAGAAAGTAACTATTACCGTTTTAAATTATATCCCCTTACCTCGATCTATCGAAAATCTCGAATTCGAGTGGTGACGCCTCCTAGTACTTCTTTTAATTCCTTCTACAATCACCTCGAAGGCTGCAAAAGCAAAGCTCGGAGAACACATGCAAGTACCAAGACTAGTTACTATCCCTACAGGCCCATGCGAGAGCTCAAAAGTCTGAGCCTAGTCCAAATAGTCATGAGACTTAGCAATTTATTTTCTCAGAGCTTCCAAATCAAAGTCATGCTCCTACACCGCTTCAATTCGCTTTAACACTTTCCAAAATCGAGCCTTCCTCTTCCTTAGAGTCTACTTCAGCAATTTGGAGTTTATCTGTACTTTCTCAACATCCTCTGGGTTAAACCCTTAGTGACTGTTGTGATTGATGTCGTCCTTAAGGTCGATGGCCATCATCCTCTCTGGCAATGTACACAGCAGCATGATGCTGCCTGGGAACCCCAAAATCCAGCTCCCATTTGGCAACAACAGACCTAACTTTGGCCCTTTGAAACGTCCCACACAGCCACAACGATCAGCACCTAAACAGCCTAAACATCACCTGCACCAGGAACAAATGCTCATGGTCTCAGCCTTCTTAAATAACCCATTCCTTAACCCGTAATGGTATTGTTTCAGTGTCGGGAGATCGCGCAGCACTCCCTTGTCACCGTGGCAATGGCGTTCTATTCTGGCCTTGATCAGCTGTCCTGGACCAGCTTCTCTCTTTCCTCACTCGACTTCTCATTCGCTGATCTTCTCTATGTTTTCTATTTCCTCACCGAATAGAGCTTCGTTGAAGCTTTTCACTTTCGATTTCACTCATGAATTTCCAACCCTTGACCAGCTTTGCATTTTCAGCCCCTGTCTTGGCCAAACCTCTGCTTCGGGGAGTACCCCTTCCAGCTGCTGCTGCCGCCTCACTGTGGCAATAGCTTCATCCTTCCTTCTCTCGATCCCTCACTCTCTCACCCCTTTCTCTGCTTCGATCTCCTCCAGCTTCTCTCGGCCATCACTTCTTTTGCGTTGTTGTAGTTTCACAGAGATAGAAGTTCCTCTATTCCCAGCTCTTTTCTCTGGTCTCCCACTTCAGTTTTCATTTTCTTTCTGACTTCACCTTCCTCCTCTCGGTTTTAGCCTCCCTTCGGTCTCCCTCTCCTTCTCCGCTGCCTCTCGGTTCCAGCTTTCTTCCTCTTCTCTTCTTCTTCTTTTCCTTTCTCTTCTCTCTCCCTTTCCTTTCTTCTCTTCTTCTCTTTCTTCTTTCTTCCCCTCTCTTCCTCCCGGCCAGCCCCCTTCTTTCCTTTCTTTCTTTTCTTTTCTTTCTTTCCTCTTTGTTTTTTTTCCCGCCCCTGCTATGGGTTCTGCATTTCGATTTGCAGAAAAATTGGATTGGCTTTCTTTGAAAGCCAATACCGTACACCCCTCTTCTTTTTTTTTTTTTAACTATATTAATAAATATTTATATTAATATATCTATTATATTAATATATATATATTATTTAATGTTTGGTTTTATTCTTATTATTATTATTATTTTTGTTTGTTATTTTTATTTTATTTCCATTTCATTTATTTATTTTATTTCATTTAATTATTACTACCTATATAATACATACTACACATTACAATATATATATATATATATTTGTTATATATATATATTATTATTTATCCATTTAAAATTTTTTTCCTAGTATATATATATACATATATATACTTTTCTTTTCATAAAATTATTCGATGACACAATATTCATGTCTTCATGAAATTCTCATTATTTCGGGAATGAAATATCATTGGGATCTCATCATTCCTCATAAATTCGATATAAGTTTTTACATCAACAACTTTCAACTAGTAGATTAAAATTTTCCAATCCCTCCGTGCTTGCATTTGCTTTGTCACTCCCTGTATTTCAGGTTCCCTATCATTCACGGGCTTCTCGGCTCCTATATTCCTCGAGCCTTACAATGAATATTCACACTTCTATTAAAATATATTATTTTTATTTTTATATAATCTAATTAAATGTAGGAAATTTGTGGGGTTTACACGTCACGTAGTCCGATTTGCTCTCAATCAAATTTTCAGAACTGTGTATAAATATACATCAGGTCAAATACAATACAATTAATTGTATTTCATATTTTTCTGGGGTTAATTTAAATCATTGGGCTCGTTTACCCATATTCGGCCCGATTGTACCATAATGCGCCTTAATCAGCCTTAAGCCCATTTTTGTCACTTACTATTCACATTATCGAGGCCTATTGGGCTCATTGGGCCCATCAGTATTTATTGAGCCTCGTTCTAAACTTTCAGATAGCTCAATTAATTATTTACGATAATTTATCTCAATTTCCAAAATATAATTCATTTTATGCGAGAATTAAATCTTTAATTTATTTAACACGCATAACGATGCAAATTATCGTAAATAAGGGTTACCCGAGATTCCATGATAGTACGCAAATCGAGGCTATCTTGAGCTCTCGTTTGACGTCAATTGTCGAGCTACACAATAACATAATTTTTTGTTTAAATTTTTAGTCGAATATTAATCAAATTAAATATTTTGAAATTTAAATCGATCAATTTCGACCACTTACCGACTTACCCATAGCTCGATTGCATCACTGGAATTTTTCCCAATTTTTTCTCTTTTTTTCCTTTTTTTCTTCTTTTTCCTTTTCTTTTTGGCTAAACCGGTTTGGTCCGGTGCAACCAGGTTCAGAGCGGTTTGGTCCAACCGGTTCAGTCTGGTTCGACCTGTTCAGGGCTTCACCGATCGGTTCTCCACCGCCAGTAGCTCGACGGGATCGTCCGATGCACGGATCTGGGGTTGGTTTCGTCCGAGGTGGCCGGAAAGTGGCCGGTTCGGCTCTTCTCCTTTTCGCCGTCGGTACCGTTTCTGTTTGGTCACCGTTTTCGACGTTGTCGGTCGTTCTACTGGCCGATGCTACCACCAATTGCGTCATCTACACCTAGGGAACCACCAGCTAGGGTCGGTTGGGGCTAGATCCCCGACGAATGGCCGGATTTCTCTTTTCCTCCCCCGTCGATTTTCTCTCGGTTTCTCCCTAGCCGGTTGTCGTTCCTTCCGTCTACCAGCGTCGGCTGGGCTGGGCTGGGCTGTCTCTCCCTAGTCGGTCGCTGCTCTGGGCTCACCGGTGGCTGGCAAAGGGGGCTCGGCTCCCTCGGCTTTTCCAAAAAATCGCGTTTCGTGATTTTGCTTTTCTTTTTTTAATTTAATTTATTTATTTATAATTTATTTTAATATTATTTTTAGTCCATTATTTTATTATTAAAAATCCAAAATATCCTAAAAAAATTATATTTTATTCATTTAATCACTAAATGAATTTATCGATATTATGTCGTCTTTTCGGTATATTTTTTGAATATTTTCAGGATAATTTTTCAATTTGAAAATTTCAGTTTATTCCAATACATTCATATCTTGATCAATTTAATCCGAAATTTAATTATTTCTTCGTTATTGATCAAGATTTCACAATTCCATATTTTTAATTAAATTTTCTTATCGAATTTATACCGACTTTCAGTCTTTTGACCGTTTTACCCTTCACGTGTTCGGGAATACCATTTCAATCCTTTTGCATTTTTCATTTCATGTTTTAAATAAAAACGGGTCTTACACTTCTGGTAGACAAGAAGTCGTACTGATTAAATAGGCTCGCACGTGCATTTTGAGATGTGCCATGATATGATGTGTTGATATGGGTCCACGTATTACGTTATACCGTGTTGAGACTGTGATATGCCGTCTTCGGACTAGATTTGCTATGGACCGATGGGCTGAACTTGACCCACCTCCCGTGTGGAAGCAGTTAATGGTGATACCCCGCACACCTGATCAGTGTAGCTTGAGATCACAGGATATGGCTATAGTCCTAGAAGAGATTTCCTTTATTATATTGCCTATCTCACATGTCTATTGCTTTATGAATGAAATCCATGTTTTGAAATGATTTGTGGGTCAGGACACTCTGAAGGATGGGCTAACGTCCTGATAAGTGTTGATTTGTCGAAATGAGAAAGTATGTTAATGGTTTTAGAGTGCACAAATGCATGATGATTAATGCCATGCTTTACTTATAAAATATGCATGGTATTAATGCCATGTTTTACTTATGAAGTATGCATCACGATCACGTAGATAATGCAGTATCTACCTATTCGCATGATTGCCTTACTGGACATGTGGTTTGCTCACCCCCTTATTTTCTCCCTTTCTACAGAGATTTGAGTTTAGACGAGAGCGACTAGAGGCTTTTCTTTTGGTATCCGCTGCATCCCATTGCTTAAGGTATACACACAGATGTAAATTTTGTATCTAAACTTTCCATAGCATAGTAGCATCTTGTATGTAACTATTAGGGATGTAAGTAAAGTAAACACATGTAAACAATAACTCTGATTTATTTATACAAGTGTTTACTTATAAATAACATTACAAATTAAATTATTATGGTTGGATGAGGTAGACTTTGATGCACAGCCTAACTGTTGAGGGTTAGCTGATCATGATCGAGGTAAAGTAAGAACGAATAATAAATGGTGTATGAAAATGAAAAATTTACGCTAATTTTTGGTAAGTTAAGGGTTGTGATAGAAGTTGGTATCAGAGCTACGTTGGTCTGACGTGTGTCGATGTCTAAAATACTTAATAAGTGAAAAAAGTTACATCATCATGTTACTATGCTTGTTTAGATACAAGTTATGTTTGAGTCACTGGGTTAACTAAGAAATTGTTGTGTATGTAGGGAATTGAGCAATATGCCTAACACCAGTCACGATAGAGGGCGAGAGCGCAAGTTAGAGGCCGTAGAGGTAGGCCTGGGGGTAGTGTTGAGCTGAAAACACATGAGACTCAGGATGATATTAAGCTAGAGGCTGAGGTTGAGCATGTTTCATAGGGTCCAAATGAGAGACCTGAGAGTACTGAGGCACGCTTCACAAGGATTGAGCGAAGTATAGAGATGATCTTTGAGTTAGTCACTTAATCGTTGCCTGGAGTTGGGGGTAGACAGAGTCCCATTACAGAGGGTGATGCCGAGCAGGCGACAGATCCTGAGGCACGGGCACAGCTAGCCCAGAGACCTCAGATGACAGATACACCTACACCACTACCTGCACCGGATATGCCTACACTTGTTGCGGATAGGTCAGTAGAGGTTGGGGTTACGGATGTGAGTTGGATAGACTTCGACATTTCCAAAAGTTTAGACCACCATCTTTCAGTGGAGTTAAGGACCTAGAAGCTGCTGAGGATTGGATAAATGAGATTAAGAAGTTATATGGGTTCTTCAAATGCATTACTACCGAGATGGTACGCGTTCATGCTGAAGGGATTGACAGAACATTGGTGGAAATCCACCAGGCCTATTTTGAGAGACCGACATACATAAATCAGATGGGATGTATTTTTGGAGGCTTTCCGAAGATAATATGTTTCGGATACCGCACAGCGAAAAATGAAGATGACATTTTTGGTATTGACCCAAGGGGGTAAGACTGTGGATGAGTATGAGACAACTTTTATCTCCCTGGATAGATATGATCCCAATACGATGAGTAATGAGGTCGAGAAGATCTGAAAGTTTGTGGATGGATTGAGACCAACCATCAGGTCCAGATTAGTTCCCTTGGATATACCGACCTACGAGGAGGTAGGTCGTAGGGCGTAATTATGTGAACAAGACATTGATAGAACTGCCTTAGACTTTGGAAAGGTTAGTAAAGTGAGGGATAAAGATAAGAAGAGACCAGTGATGGATAGAGGCTTCAGTTATAAGGGCAGCAAGAGGTTTGCTTGGAAGAGGGCGAGAATCGAGGAGATTCGAGAAATGACGGTTAATCCTCCTTTGTATCAACCATAGCTCCAGCTAAGGGAATCATGATTGGAAGGCCACACCCTACTATAGAGCATTGCAGCAAGTGTGGCAGATACCTTGGTACTCGACCATGCTATGGACCTCCAGTAGTGTACTTTAGATGTAGGTTGCTGTAGAAAAACTACAAAAAATTTGGAAAATATGAAGGTCAGATCGATCTCATAGGATGAGAGATCGATCTGGAAGAGCCAAAATGCTCTCATTCGAGCAATAAGAACAGTGCAGATCAATCTCCAATGGAGCCAGATCGATCTCTTAAACATTCTGTAAAATGAGGATCGATTCTTAAATTAAGCAGATCGATTTCCTAAGCTCTCAGGTTAGAGCAGATCGATCTCCTCCCTTGCCAGATCAATCTCCTCAACTCTCTATTTGAGACAGATCGATCTCAAGGTGTGAGACCCCGTATATGTATAGCTGTATATAGGAGCATGGGAATGTAAATAAAATCATAAGTACAATGATACATTTGTAATGTGAAGTATATGCAGTGTAAGTTCATAAGACTATGTACGCACTTGTAATAAGAATCGTGATTATACGTACAAGTTGCATTATGAATGAGTAGGAAGAAATGAACTTAAACACGAGAAGAATGTGATTGAAATGGTATATGAGTAGTGTAGTAAAATGGAAGGAAAGATTTTTATAAGTTGTATACTTCCATTTGGGAAATATCGTGAAAATTTGGTTGTACAAAGATTTCCCACAAGTTTTAAAATATACTAAGTGTGATTGGATGACATTTTAAGTCTCAAGGAGCGATGAATGAGGAAAGGACTATAGAGGTACATTGAGGAAGTTTTGAAGAGAGTTGTTGCAGAAAAACTGTAGAAAATCTGGAAATATGGAGGCCAGATCGATCTCATAGGATGAGAGATCGATCTGGGAGAGCCAGAATGCTCTTATGTGAGTAATGGAAGGGAACAGATCGATCTCCAAAGGGATCAGATCGATCTCCTTAACTCTCGGGTTGGAAGCAGATCGATCTCCCCTAAGACTAGATCGATCTCCTTAAGCTTATGTTCGACAGCAGATCGATCTCCCCTAAGACCAGATCGATCTCCTTAAGCTTCTGTTTGATAGAAGATCGATCTCAAGCCTCGACAGATCGATCTCCTGCCTTTAAAACGTCTTAGAAAAGAGGGATTTTAGAGGACCAGATCGATCTCCACCCAAGGAAGATCGATCTCATCAAGTCAAAACTATAAATAGGAGCAGTTGGATCTGCTGATTTTTGGGATAAACCATTTCTTTCCACTTCAACTCAAGAACCTAGCTTTCTCACTCCTAAATCCAGCCATTTTCAGTAAGATTTGAGGAAAAGCTATTAGAGACAAAGTTGTTCACATCAAAGAGAAGAACAACATAGTTGGGAGGCATTTTCTCCATTTGTTGGATTTAAGCAACAAGGTGTATTTCCATTGGAGCAATGAGGAAATCAAGCTAGGTGAGTTTCTAATGCAAATACCCAAGTACATTTGTTGGATATTGATATGGGAAATGATTAGTAGGCATAGATATGATAGAAACTACCTAGAAAGTAAAGAATCCACCATAACCTAGGAATGGTCTAGTGTGAGAAAGTGGAATGTAGAAGTGTTAATGATGAATGAGATATCTTGAGAGGATGATTATGTTGTGAGCATGGTTTGGGCATGTTGATATTGAGATAAAGATTATGAGATTTACCACAAGGGGTAAAATGTATATTTAAGGCATTGGATAAATGCTTAATTAAACAAGAGTTAGAAACGTTAACTTGAGTGTTTGATGGATGAATTTCAGTTTCGGATGATACGCCGGAGTAAGTCGAGAGGAGAACGCAAGAAGCATAAAGGCGGATAGTTGCACACAAGTAAAGCGAGGTAAGGGACTGTGTGTTTCGTGCATATTTTACATCAATTTCGTAGATATATTGCTAGAACTAGTACGATATTATAATTCTATGAAATGATATGGAAGCATGAAAAGTACTATGATGTATATATGTATTGAGAAATGGGATAGGGTAAGGAAATAACATGATATGCATGTTTTCAATGTTTTTCTCTAATTTACATTGATATTGATGATTGAGAAATGTTGATGATAGGTTGGCTAATTTTACATGTTTTAGCATGAAGAGACATGCTGTATGAATAAACATGTTTTGAGTTTTAAAAAGAGAAAATAGCCACCTATCAGTTTTGAGATGAGATTTGGTGTTGAAGCGCTAGCTCACACCCGTTTTAATGCCTTTATGTACCGTGCTGGAGTTTTAACTCGCGCGAGGATTTTGAGAAAGTGCGGGAACTTTGCTCGCACCTGTTTTTTTGAGTTGAGGTAAACCTGGGGGTCTGGGACCCAAGGGGATACCAGCCGACGGCCATTTGAACGGGCTGGGCCTTAACGATAGATCGTACCGCTCTGGAGCTTTGCGTTGACTGTGTGTCACGCTGCTTGCTCGCCTGGTATATGAGACATGGTTTAGGATGAAAAGTCCATCGGAGTTGGAGTATGGACTTGGGTCCACGGTCGTACGTAGAACAGTGTAGTTATCCGTTGGTATACTATGTACAGTGCTGGGTGCACGTGAGTACGAGTATCACGTAGATGACACACGACGTATCTTCACCGTGAGTATACGAGGAGATGAGGTGGATTGAGATGAGCCGGAGGGCAAAACTAACCCATTCCCCTTCAGGCGAAGTGATGCCCTGTGCACACCTGATCAGTGAGGCCTGGGATCACTGACTATGGCCATATGTCATGGATATTTGATTGCCGAAAATTCCATGCCTGTCTCAGAGATTCGAGAAACAGAGATAATCTCAGAAAAGAAAGAGATTTGCAGAAAAAGTGAATTAAGAAAAGAAAGAGATTTTGTGTTTTGATAAATCTCTAATTTCCCATTCGTGTCGTGAGGGCACTATTTATAAGCATGTTTTAAATGGAAGCTTGATATTTGATTTACACGAAAATGCTATTGAGAATTATATGTTTAAATGCATTTTTCGTATGATATTTCCATTTATAACAAAAAACATGGTTTTGGTTTATGCATGCATGGGCTATGTAGGTAGTACGATATCTACCTGCTAGCATACATTTCCTTACTGAGCTGTGGTTTGCTCATCTCACTATTTTCCCCCTCCAGGTATTGAGAAGTAAGAGAGCGGTGGTCTCTAGGTCTTTTGTGTTGAACAGCTCCCACAATTCCATAAAGGTATAAGATTTGTATACAAGAGTATTTTGTATCTAATTTATCGTATCGCACAGTTATATCTTGGAATTGTAAACAGTATTATGGGGATGATATGTAAGCACATGGTATTTATACAATTGATTTTGTATATCTACACACACACTTGGGAGTGTGAATTAAGATTTAAATCTTCCGCTGTAAATGAATGAAATTTTAGTAATTGCATCTTCTCACAGCCCAACCGTAGTAGAGAATGTATGGATAGAAGGGTTTCCAGAAGTGGGGTGTGACACAAGGTTTCCACAAATCGATCTCATGCCTTCAAATTATCGTGAAAAAGAGGAATTTTAAGAGGACCAGATCGATCTCCACCCAAGGCAGATCGATCTCATCAAGCTAAATCTATAAATAGGAGCAGTTGGATCCGCTGATTTCGGGAAGACACTCTCACTCTACCATTTTCAACCCAAAACCTAGTTTTCTCTCTCTAAATTCGACCATTTTCAAGAAGATTTGAGGGAAGGCTATTAGACGCAAAGTTGTTCACATCAAGGAGAAGAACAACATAGCTTGTAGGCATTTTCCCCATTTATTGGATTTAAGGAATAATGAGCATTTCTACTTGGAGCAAGGAGGAAATCCAAAGAGGTGAGTTTCTAATGTAAAAAACTAAGTACATTTGTTTAGTTATGGATATTGAAGTTAATTTGGTGTGCCTATTAATGGTAGAAACAATCTAGAATACAATGGAATGATTATAACCTAGAAATGGGTTAGTGTGAGAAAGTGGAATGTATTGGAATAAATGATGAATAGGATATCTTTAGGTGATAATGGTGTTGTGGGTATGGATTTAAGATGGTGTTATGGAATGGATTGTGAGACTTACCCAAAAAGGGGTAAAATGTGTATTTAAGGCATTGGGTAAAATGCATAGTGAATGAGAGTTAGCAACACTAACTCGAGCGTTTAATGAATGAATTGTAGCTCCCGAGAATACACCGGAGCAAGTTGAGCCTAAAACATGAGAAGCGTAAAGAAAGAGAGTCGCACCCAGAGTAAATCGAGGTAAGGGAATTGTGTGGACTCTTAGAGATATCTGTGCGCAATTTGGCCGCTTAAATGTTTTGCTAGAGTGCATGTGACACTAGGAAATGTTATTGGGTGATTGAAGGGCAAAGAGTTGTGTTTTGAGAAATGTGCATAAAAACAAAACCATGATGCTTTGAAAACCTGCTTTTTCGTTGCTTTTTAGCTAGTGATTGGTGGGTTTGGCTAACATTTAAAATGATTTGCAAAAGAAATGATTTGATTTGGTTGATAACCATGTTTTACAAAGATTGAGCCACCTACACGGATTTTGTGAGAATGAAAGCGTGCTAGAGTGTGACTCGCACGAGATTTGATGTGTTTTTATACGTATGAGTGCTAAAGCGTAGCTCGTACTAGTTTTCACATGGATTTTTATGATGTTGTACTAGAGTTGAGCTCGTACAGACTTTATACTGGTTTTGGCATGGTGCTGGAGCATAGCTTGCATTAGACGCTCACCATACTTGTTACCGTGCTAGGAGCATCGAGTAGACTGGGTGTCACATCGATTAAATAGGCTCGCACGTGCATTTTCAAGAATTGACATGTTGGTAGTCGTGCTAGGAGCTTTGGGTAGACAAGAAGTCGTACCGATTAAATAAGCTCGACGTGCATTTTGAGATGCGACGTGATATGATGTGCTGATATGGGTCCGCGAAGTACGTTGTACCGTGCAGGAAATTGAAAAAATATATATGTAAGTTAGGGTAGAAGAGTTGTTTTTTAAGTTTTTCTTTTTCCTATAGCCACCATTGTTAGATTACTATTCATGTCAACTTTTATTTTCATGCAAAATTTTTGTTCATTTCTAGTTCTTTGTTTTAGTAATGAATAGTTTCATTTCCATTTTCTTTGCTGTTTGATTCCGTTACAATCCCAGATCTTTATTTTAGTGTTACCATGAAAATCATTGTTTTTTTCTAGCTGTTAGCTCTCGGTTTCCCAACTTGCTTATGTTTTTTGTTTATTAAACTATCGTTCTTGCAACTCTCAGTTAGAAATTTTTGGTGCATTCGGGTGGTTTCATTATTTCATTCATTCATTCTTCCACCTTATGGTTATGTTGCCTTGATGTGGATTGATGCTGAGCATTTATCCACATCATGAGCAATGTGGAACATGGAAGGAGAAGAAAATGAAGGAAACCATGGCCTAGGACCCTCATGTTTTCAGGTTTTATAAGTTTCTTCATTACTGAGTTAGTGTCCAGTATTATTTTTTTGCATTTTCTTAGTTTTGTTTGCTTGGAGATGCTTCTGTGTACTATGAGAGAATGAGTTCGATGGCTAGCTGGACGGTAACAAGGAAGCAACCCGGCAGACCGATCTTTGCTCTGTTCTACTCTGTTTATGGTTTTATTCACTATGTAATTTCTTTTCTTTAATTCTTGGTCTCGGTCATTTTAAATTAATTTTTTTCACTGCCTTAATCCTACAATCTAATAGCTTCTGTTTGTGCTTATTTGATTTATCTATTTTGCATTATCGGATGTTGCCAAAAGGAAATGTATTGCTCAGCATGGGCTGAAGCTGATGTTTAACGAGGTTGCTGCACTTTGTTTCCATTCGAGAACACGATCTCTGTAGGGGAGGATGACTTGGGTTGCAGAACAAGTCCAGCCGAGAGTAGCAGCACGACAGAAGCAGAAACAGACAATGTAGGAGCGAGAGCTGGAAATTACAGAACCGAGAAGCATAGTGCAGCATGCCAGTAGCTGAACCCATGAGCACCTGGAACTGAGACACACCGGGACAGACCAAAAAGAAGCAGGAGCCAGTGCAGCAGAATAGAGCTGAAAGAGGACAGTATACACAGGGTAGAAACAGCAGAAGTGGACCTTGCCTGGAGAAGTGTCTCATTAGAACCGAGAAGCAGAGTGCAGTGTGCTAGTAGCTGAAACTGTGAAAGCTTGGAAAGAAGCATGACTTTGGAAAGACAATGAATAGTGCAGTATCAGGACCACTCATGGTTTCCAAATTCGGTTAAGGCCTTGTTTGGCCAATTAATATGTTATTTCATGCTTTTACTTTAATGAATTAAATTGATTAATACTTGTTAGTTGTTATTTAGGTAATTTAACTAACTAATGGTCGGTTAGCTTTATTTCTTTGCATGTCAATTTAATTTTCAGTTTTAAATTTTAGTTAGTAGTTAATTTTATATTATGTTTTAGGATTATATTTTAGTTTAGTTGCACTTAGAATTTGATTCATGCATTTTTAATTTAGTCTTTATCTTTATTAAATTTTAGGTTAGTTTAATTTGCAATTTTCATTAGTTTAATTACATGCATTTTTATTTTAAGTTTGTTTAAATTTTAGCTTAATTTTAGTTTTTTATTTTCATATTTGCATTTTATTTTAATTGCGTTAACTAATTTTAACTATTTTAATTATTCTCGTAGGTATTTGCTTTTAATTACGTGAAGCTCGGTAAGTAAATCTCAGCTCGGTTTTATTTAGTTTTTATTATTTTATTGTTTTATTGCTTTTTAGTAATTTTTAATTAGCCTTAGTAGATCACAAACTAAACTTCATAATTTGCTAGAATATACTTAGGGTAAGATTAACCAGTAGGTAATTAGGCTAGTCAACTTCTCTGTGGGACGATAATCTAGGACTCAAATCCCATTATTACTTGTACGACCCGTGCACTTGCGGTAATACGTTTAGGGCGTGTCAGCTACAGCTGAGGAAAAGGGGAAGCAGGCAGTGGGTGTGAGCAGAGGAAGAGTGCACGAATTGCATCAGGACACTGCAGATCAATCTTCAGATGTGGTTAGAGGTACCATCAAAATCTTTGATTTAGAAGCATTTGTACTGTTTGATCCTGGTGCCACGCATTCCTTCATATCACCATCTTTTGCATGTAATTTGTTGAAGCAGGTAAAACCCACACTGCTAGATAAGATGTTAATGATATCTACCCCTATGAATGATAGTCAATTGACCAAGAATGTATATAAGAATTGTAAGATGAGGCTAGGAGGTAAAGAAATGGCAGCCGATTTGATCTTATTAAATATGAGTGATTTCGATGTAATCCTAGGTATGGATTTGCTGCCTGCAAACCATGTTACTATGGATTGTCGTGCTAGAACCTTGATGTTTTCAGGAATAGACAATCTTATTGTAAATTTTGATGAAAAGAAATGAAATGACATGATCTTTATAAATGAAAAGAGTATGATCTCAATATATGATATTTGAGAGATGAATTTGTTTATCAATTATATGTGTGTGTGTGATGATTGTGTTATTAACGATGGAAAGGATAATGTGAAGGGTTCATCGCTTATGTGATTGAGATAGATAAGACACACCCGAAATTGGGAGACATACCAGTGGTCAGGGATATCCAGATGTCTTCCCGAATGAATTACCAAGGTTACCTTCAGATAGGGAGATGGAATTTGGTATTGATTTGACACCTGGTACAGAGCCGATATTTAAGCCACCGTAAGAATAGCTCAAGTTGAGTTGGAAGATCTAAGGAAACAGCTGCAAAAGTTGCTGGAGAAGGGGTTCATCAGGCTAAGAGTCTCACTTTGTGGAGTACCGGTCTGTTTGTAAGGAAGAAGGATGGAAGCCTCCGACTGTGTATAGATTATCGGTTGTTGAATAAGGCCACCATCAAGAATAAGTATCCCCTTCCATGCATCGATGACTTGTTGGATCAGCTTAAGGGAGCGCAAGTCTTTTCCAAGATAGTTATGAGATATGGGTACCATCAGTTGAAGATACGGATTGGAGCTGTACCCAAGACAACTTTTTGCACCCGGTATAGATATTATGAGTTTATGGTTATGCCATTTGGGTTGACGAATGCTCCCGCAGCTTTTATGTCGTTGATGAACGAGGTGTTCCACCAGTATTTGGATCGATTTGTTATTGTATTTATTGATGATATACTAGTGTACTCAAGGTTTAGAGAGGAGCATGAAAGGCATTTAAGGATAGTGCTACAGACCCTTCGGGAGAAGAAGTTGTACGCTAAACTCAGTAAGTGCGACTTTTGGTTGGAACAGATCTCTTTTATGGGTCATTTAGTATCAAAGGATGGGGTGTCAGTGGATCCATCTAAGATTGAAGCCGTGGTTCAGTGGCAGAGACCCCAAACAGTGACAGAGATCAGAAGTTTCTTAGGTTTAGCTAGATATTACCGAAGTTTTATGGGGGATTCTCGAGATTAGTTGCTCCTTTAACATGTCTTACGAGAAAGAATGTTGAATTTGTGTGGGATGATAAGTGTGAGGAAAGCTTTGAGGAGTTGAAAAGGAGATTAACTACAGCTCCGATACTCACCATTCCTACCAGCTCAAGAGGTTTCTCGGTGTATACAGATGCTTCACACCTAGGACTGGGCTATGTACTAATGCAGGATGGTGTGACGCCCCGGAAACGCGGAAAATAGGGCTAATTTTAAACTTTTTACTCATTAATTCACAATTAAGGGTGCATTCCTGTGCAGTGTTATACATCATCATAATTATTATGCCTCAGGATCTCATCATGATATAGTGTATATTGTATCATATACGTTACTCAATTCCAAGATAATTAATCCTAATACATCCCGTACATCATGGTATATTAAGTGTCTGTGAATATAACTCTAGTCTGGGTACATGAATATTAAATATCTACCTCAATACACAAAATACGGCCTGGAGCTCAAATCCTCCACTAGCCTCTAGCCCGTACGCCGCAGGGAGCTCACTTCACTTGAAGCGATCTGGGGGGAGAAGAAAACAGGGTGAGCTTCCAAATCGCTCAGTAAGGGGGGTGAGGAAACTCAGTTATATAAACCATTTCACACATCACAAATATGTATTTGTTTATAAAGCTTATTTGAAATCGCAGCATGAAAGTTCTCAAAACATCATCATCTCATAACTCATTAAATCATGTGAAAACATGAAGATAAAAGGCTCAATATCGAGCACTCACAAGCATGTGTAAATATATGCAATAATGGTTTTTCTCCAAATACGTGATAAAAATCACCTCAGTAAATAGCACGTGATAAGGTCACAAAACACAACTCATGTGTAAAATGAGACTAGGCAATAAAACTCAATTAAAACTCGTCATGGCACATCAAATATGTAATCTCCTCTGGGTGCGCATCCCAGGCATCCTCGTATAGAGGGAACGTCGACAATATGGTCGTATGCATGGTATATTGGACTTATATGTTACCAGAACAAGGCCCGGCCTTACATGCTACCAGAGCAATGCCTCGCCTCATGCACACTATCACGTGGTCCCTGGGTCGGTTCTCAGGCGGCCCACTCTCTCGGTCTTACATGCTACCAAAGCAAGGCCACCCAGCGTTACCAGAACGGGGGTCATCTCACGTTACCAAAACAGAGGCATCTCTCGTTACCAGAACGGAGGAATATCAGACTTACATGCTACCAGAGCAAGGCCTCCCAACGCTACCAGAGCTGAGGAATAATCGGACTTACAAGTTACCAGAACAAGGTCTGTGGTCCCTGGGTTGGTTCCCAGGCGTCCCACTATATCAGTCTTACATGCTACCAGAGCAAGGCCAGATGTGTATTCAACATGACACTCCTAAGTCTCAATCATTAGCCATTATCTTATAAAACGTTATGCCTTCACGTAGAACTCATAATTGTTTTCTCTCATAAAACTCATTTAAAACATTTGTGTACTCAACACAAAACATATTAAAACCGAGTTCCAACCGGCAAAACACGCACACATTTTCTCAAATCTCAATATCGCCTTAACGTAGAGCCCAATTTACTTTTCACGCAAACTCAAAGGTTTATAAAGCAATTTCACACTCAGCTTATAAACTCATAAAATAATGGGCTCCAACCGGCTATAAAAACCGTGTGCAATTATATCACTACACAACACCAAACATGCTTGTATTCTCAAATCATGGTTCATGCTAACAATTCATCAAAATACATACATAAATGGTTTAGTTTTCCCTTACCTCTTTGCACCTCGTATAGTGCAATCGTTTCCCCGTATCATGGACTAGCCTCGCATTCCACTCTGGAACTCCCGAGCTGTCCAAACGATGTTAAAACATCAATACTCAACTATCACATAAACCTCAATGCTCAAAATCGAGCATAATTGCTCATAACACCTCAAATCTCTCGATTCTCGTAACTCTACCCTAAACTACAACCTCATTCACAATATCTCAACGTCCTACATTTCTCATGTTAAATCATCTACGCTAATTCACCACATTGTCTATATTTCCATTTATAGCACAAATTCTCAAAATTACCAAAATTACCAAATATCTACATTACTCCAACTACATTGCAATTTCATCAGTCCCTAATCCTTTCTCAACTATTTCAACGCAATGACAACCACCAATATCATCAAAATCATCTCAAATATCAAGATCGAGATTTAGAAATTACCCAAAGCTTATGAGACGCACAACCCACGCCTCGATCCGATTCGTCCTTCGATTTTCAAGTATGTTGTTCTCCCTTTGATGAGGAACAACTTTCCTTCTTGCCACAACTCTTGATTTGGCCAGAAATGGGTGTTTTGGATGAGTGAGAAAGCTAGGTTTTCGGTGAAAATGGGGTTGGAAGAGAGAGAAAGTGAGTTTGCAGGAGAAAAATAGGGGTTCCTTATATAGACTGGGGGTAGGAGATCGATCTGCCTCTTGATGAGATCGATCTGTATTTGAATTTTTGGGACGATTTGGGGCAATTTATGCCTAGGAGATCGATCTGTCGAGGGGTGAGATCGATCTCTTTATGGCTTTATGAGATCGATCTGCTCCTTGAGGAGATCGATCTTCTCCCAAACAGAATCATTTGGAGATCGATCTCTTCCTCATGAGATCGATCTTCTCTCAAACAGATTCATAAGGAGATCGATCCTCTTCCGTTGGAGATCGATCTGCTCCTTAAATTCCTCCTTCCTTGTCATTTTTAACTCATCAGATCGATCTCTCCTTCTCCCAGATTGATCTGTCCTCATTGTTTCACATTTATTTTAACACTTAACATATAAATCTCCAATTATCATTCCCCAATTCACTTAGCTCAATAAATTACACTTTAAATTATTATTACATCAATAAAATATGTCTGAAATTCTCAGATCTCACAGATGGTAAGGTAGTAGCCTATGAATCAAGACAACTGAAGGATCATGAGAGGAACTACCCGACCCATGACTTGGAGTTGGCGGTCGTAGTGTTTGCATTGAAAATTTGGCGCCACTACCTCTATGGTGAGAAATTTCAAGTGTTTACGGACCACAAGAGCCTTAAATACCTGTTCTCGTAGAAGGAGTTAAACATGAGATAGAGGAGATGGCTCCAGCTCTTAAAGGATTATGATTGTGAAATCCTGTACCACCCGAGTAAAGCAAATGTGGTTGCTGATGCATTGAGTAGGAAGCATCTCGGGATGGTATCATTTATGATGATCAAGGAATGCGAGCTGTTGGAACAGTTCACAAACCTCAGTTTGGACGTGACCCCACCCAGTGCTGATGGTGGTGTTATGGTAGTTAGCCTGCAGTTGGAACCAGATCTGGTGGATTGAATCCGACAGGCTCAGTGGAGTGATCAGCAGTGCAGTGATATTGTGAGGCAAATACAAAGGGGCACAAAGACTGATTTTGAGTTGAGTGCTGATGGATTGTTGAGGTTCAGAGGTAGGATATGTGTTCCTGATGATGCAGAGATCAGAAGGATGATCTTGACAGAGGCTCACTTAATGAGGTATACGATACATCCAGGAAGTACCAAGATGTATCAAAACCTTCGAAAAGTTTATTGGTGGTCTGGAATGAAAAAGCACATTGCTGAATATGTTGCTAAGTGTCTCATTTGTTAGCAGGTGAAAGTAGAGCATCAAAAGCCTACAAGGTTATTACAGCCTCTACCGATACCGACTTGGAAGTAGGAGCATGTCACCATGGATTTTGTGATGGGATTGTCGAGGACCCGGAGAGGTCATGATGCCATATGGGTGATTATGGATCGGTTGACAAAATCAACCCATTTTCTAGCTATGAGAGCTACCGATACTCTGAGCCAGTTAGCGAACTTATATGTGCGCGAGGTAGCGAGGCTACATGGAATTTCAGTGAGCGTTGTTTTTGATAGGGATACCCGCTTCACTTCCCATTTTTGGGAACATTTTCAGGAAGCGATAGGGACCCAGTTGAGTTTTAGCACCTTATTTCATCCTCAGATAGATAATCAGTCAGAGAGGACTATACAGACCCTGGAGGATATGTTGAGAGCGTGTGCGTTGGATTTTGGAGGCTCCTGGGATGACCATTTGCTACTCACAAAGTTCGCCTATAATAACAGTTTTCATGCGAGTATCGGGATGGCACCATATAAGGCATTGTATGGGCGAAGATGTCGTTCCCCTATTGGATGGGAAGAGGTTGGTGACAGACAGATTTTTGCTCTTGACTTAGTGCAGCAGGCATCTGAGGATGTCCAATAGATATGTGAGAGATTACGGACAACAAAGAGCCAACAAAAGAGTTATGTTGACAAGAGACGGAGACCACTAGAGTTTGATATGGGTGAGTCAGTGTTCTTGAAAGTTTCTCCTTTGAAGGGAACTATGAGATTTGGTAAGAAGAGCAACCTGAGCCCTAGATACATCGGACCCTTTGAGATTTTAGAGAGAGTGGGAGACACGACTTATAGGTTGGCATTGCCACCGAAATTGGTAAGTGTTCACAATGTCTTCCACCTATCCATGTTAAGGAAGTATCACCCGGACCCAGCGCATGTGATAAGATATGCGCCATTGGAGCTCAATGAGGGTATGACATACGTTGAGAAGCCAGTTCAGGTATTGGACAGAAAGAGAAAGTGTTGAGGATAAAGATAATTCCCTTAGTGAAGATTCTTTGGCAACATCAAACAGTGGAAGAGGCCATATGGGAATTGGAGAGTTTCATGCGAGAGAAGTATCCCGAGTTGTTCACAGAATGATTTGTTCCAATTTGGAGGACCACAATTTCCAAGTGGGGGAGAATATGAGACCCTGTATATGTATAATTGTAATATGTACATAGAAATGTAAATAGGGTTATACTCTGAATTCATAAGTGAAGTATATGTGATGTAAGTCTACAAGTTTAATGTACACACTTGCAATAAGAGTTGTGATTGTACATACAAGTTACATTATGTAGGAATATGAAGAAATAGACTTAAACATTTGGAGAATGTGAGTAGAATGGATTATGAGTAGTGTGGTAAAAATGAAAGGAAGATTTGCATAAGTTGTGCACTTCCATTTGGTTTATATCATGTACCTTTGGATATACAAAGATTCTACACAAGTTTTAATGTGTATGAAGTATGAATGGATCCCATTTTCAAGCCTCAAAGATAATCAAATGAGAAAATGACTATGGCAGCAAATTAAGGATGTTTTGGTATAAGTTTTCTGTAGAAAACTGCACTAATATCTAGAAATATGAAGGCCAGATCGATCTCATAAGATGAGAGATCGATCTGGATGAGCCAAAATGCTCTTATTTTGAGCTATGGAACAGGACAGATCGATCTCCAAGGGAGCCAGATCGATCTCCTAACACATTCTGTAAAATCCAGATCGATCCTTAATGGAACAGATCGATCTCCTTAGCTCTCGGGTTGGAAGCAGATCGATCTCCCCTAAGATCAGATCGATCTCCTTAACCTTCTGTTTGAAGCAGATCGATCTTCCCTACTCGACAGATCGATATCCTACCTAAAATTGTCGTGAAAAAAAAGGATTTTAAAAGGATCAGATCAATCTCTACCCATTATAGATCGATCTCATCGAGCTGAATCTATAAATAGGAGCAGTTGAAATTTGCAAATCAGGAAAATAACCATTCCCTCTCTATTCCAAAACCCAAAACCTAGATTTTACTCTCTAAATTTGACCATTCTCAAGAAGATTTGAAGAAAGGCTATTAGATGCAAAGTTGTTCTCATCAAAGAGAAGAACAACTTGCCTTGGAGGCATTTTCCTCATTTGTTGGATTTGAGGAATAAGGTGCATTTCTATTTGGAGCAAAGAGGAAATCCAAAGAGGTGAGTTTCTAATGAAATACTCAAGTACATTGTTAAGCTATTGATGTTTGGGGTTGATTGGAGTGCTTTGTATTGTTAGAAACTATCTGAAATGCATTGGAATGACTATGACCTAGAAATGGTCTAGAGTGAGAAAGTGGAATGTATTGAGGTTAATGAGGAATGGGATATCTTGAGGTGATAATGGTGTTATAAGTATGATTTAAGATGTTGTTAGTGAATAAATGGTGAGATTTACCAAAAGTGGTAAAATGTGGATTGAGGCATTGCTAGAATGCATGAGATATTAGGAAATGATATTGGGTGAATGAAGGGTAAAAGTTGGGTGTTTGAGAAAAGTACATGAAAATAAAAGCAAATGCTTTGGAAAATCATGTTTTATTGCTTTTTAGCAAAGGATTGGTAGGTTGGCTAACATTTGAAATAAATTGCAAAAGAAATGAGCTGTTTTGGTTTGTTAACCATACTTTGCAAAGAATTAAGCCACCTACATTGTTTTCGTGAGAATGAAAGCGTGCAAGAGTATGACTTGCACAAGATTTGATATGTTTTATATGCATGAGTGCTAAAGCTTAGCTCGCACTAGTTTTCACATGGATTTCATACTGGTTTTGGCATGGTGCTTGGAGCTTAGCTGTCACTAGATGCCCACCTTATTTGTTGTCGTGCTTGGAGCTCCGGGCAGACTAGGTGTCGCATCGATTAAATAGGCTCACACATGCATTTGTGATATTTTGACATGTTGATAGCCGTGTTAGGAGCTTCGGGTAGACAAGAGGTCGTACCGATTATATAGGCTCATACGTGCATTTGAGATGTGGCGTGATATGATATGTTGACGTAGGTCCATGGAGTACGTTATACCGTGCAGGTAGCATGGAGTACGTTGTACCATGTTGAGATGTGATATGCCATCTTCAGACGATATCTGCTATGGACCGACGAGCAGGATTTGACCCACCTCCCTTGTGGAAGCAGATAGTGGTGATATCCAGCACACTTGATCCGTGTAGTCGGTATCACAGGTTATGGCCATAGACCTAGAGGTTATTTCCCTTATTGAACTGCCTATCTCACATGTCTATTGCTTTGTGAATAAATCTATGTTTGAAATGATTTGTGGGTCAGGATAGTCTGAGGGAGGGTCTGAGTCCTGACAAGTGATGAATTGTTTTGAGATATCGGTTTGTTAATGGTTTTAAAGTGCACTGATGCATGATGTTTAATGCCATGCATTACTTATGAAATATGCATGATGATTAATGCCATGCCTTACTTATAAAATATGCATGATGGTTAATGCCATGCTTTGAATTGAATTACGCACTGGATTATAATAGCATGAATGCTTTACATACCATTAACACTAGCATAAACTCATATTTTGAGAAAATGATGAAATGTATGCTTTGAGCATGGCATCACGATCACGTAGATAATGCAGTATCTACCTGTTCGCATGATTACCTTACTGAGTGTGTGGTTTGCTCACCCCCTTATTTTTCCCCTCTCTACAGAGCTTTGAGTATAGATTGAACGTGACTGGAGGCGTTCCCTTTTGGCATCTGCTGCATCCCATCGTATAATGTATACACACTTGGATTATTTTGTATCTAAACTAGACATAGCAAGGTAGCATTTTGTATGTAAACATTAGGGATGTAAAGCAATGTAAACACTCGTGAACAGTAACTCTGATGTATTTATAAAAGTGTTTACATGTAAAATTATATTGCAAATGAAATTGTTATGGATGGATGTGGTAGACTTTGACACACAGCCCAACTGTTGAGGAGAGTGCCTGTTCACGATCGGGAAAGGACGAATAATAAATAATGCGTGAAAAAGCGAAAAATTTACACGTATTTCGGTAAGTTGAGGGTAGTGACAAAAACGGAGGCATCTCACGCTACTGAAGTGGAGGCATCTCACGTTACCAAAACAGAGACATCTCTCGTTATCAAAATGGTGGCATCTCACGCTACCTAAGCGGAGGCATCTCACGCTACCAAAGAGGAGGCATCGATGTGTAGATATCATGACGAGTCCTCAGTCTCAAAAACATGCCATTATTATACTGAAAATAGTTTTGCCTTCACGTAGAACACATATTAGTTTTGCTTTATAAATCTCGTTCAATCATAAAGTGTATTTGTTCACAACAATTCAAACCACAAAACTGAGCTCAAACCGAAAAAACATGCACACAAGTAATAAATCTCAGGTTAAACGTTTTTCTCAAAACACATGCTCATTAATAAAATATTTTCATTCTACCAAAGCATTTTCATCCGTAAGGAATACATATGAACAAAACGGTTGCATCCCTTACCTTGAACCATGCACGAATCACTTTCCTTTTGTTTTCCAATGCTTGTGATCCGGCTTTATCGGTTCAAATTAAATCTTTACGAGTTGCAAGCATTTGCTACTCGCATTAGTATACTTTAATATACTCAATTCTCATTTGCATGAATTCCAATTCAATGCATGGGGCCATTTTACACCAAATTTGGCCTTGTTACATCTTTTGGACCTTATATTCTCTTAAGTCCATTTCGATTGTTTTATTCGTTTCTCGAGAGTCCTTTAGACTCATCGAGTCTACCGATTCATATTGAACCGGAATTAGCCTCACAATACCTCAAATTCATCATTTTCGTTCTCTATGGCATTTTATCAAACACTTTTTATACCCATTTTCAATCATCATACATTCCAACATATGGATCTCACAAAGTTATCTTAGAATCCTCTATACATGCTTAATAACATCTCTACATATTTAAATGATCATTAACTCCATGCCATTTCAACTTTCTTTTACTAAACCCATTCTAGGTCATGGTTGTTTAAGCATGTACATGAACATTTAAGCCAACAATGTGTACACCAAATCTACTAATCTAAATGTCTAGATTATCATACTAGAAGTTGGTGTATTGAAGTCTTACCTAGCTTGACTTTTCTCATTTTTGCCAAATTTGGGGAGAAATCCTTTTTCTTCTTCAATCTTTCAATTCAACCTCTAGTTTTCAACTATATTGTTCTCCTCCTATTAAGCAACAACTTTGCTCAAATATGTCTTTCTTAAATCTTTTTGTAAGGTGTTGATAATTTAGAGAGAGAAAGCTAGGATATTGCTCAAACATGGAAGGTTTTCAATGTTCAAGGGAAAAGGCTCGAATGGTAGAGCTTTATATAGAATTTGCACGATGAGATCGATCTCCTAGGGTAGAGATCGATCTTCCCTTACTCCAACTACACAATTCATAGTGTTCAAGATCGATTTGGCTTATAGGAGGGATCGATCTTTGTTTGGCAGAAGCTAACGGAGATCGATCTGCCATAGGGATGAGATCCATCTGCTCATGGCTGAGACAAATTGAGATCGTTCTCCCAGGGAAAGGGATCGATCATTTCCAAGGAGAGCCACTTTGAGATCGATCTTCTTGGGGAGGAGATCGATCTGCTCTTCAACAGGGGATTGATCTGGCTTGAATAAGGGATCGATCTAGTTGCCTAAAAACCTTGGTGTTTTCATTCCGAAATTGCAAGATCAATCCTGTCACCATATGAGATCGATCTGGCCTTTATCTGCAGGCTTCCTACTGCAGTTTTTCCCAGATTTCCAAAGTTAAATTTCCATTCATTTGCTTCTGTACTCATTTTACATTTCATTTACACTTAGAGCTTAAAAACATCCATTTCTTGAGATTCATATGTAATGTAATTTGTCTGTACATTTCGAAATCATAAACATTACATAGAAATTTACAGGTCTTACAATGGTCCACTTACCGAAGCTGTGCCATTTAATCACTCGTTCCAATTTTAGCCGAAAGTTCATACACCACCACAAATGGTTTCAAAAACCTATGAAATCACACATTTTGCTTAATGTTCATTTCATATAATATTCACACATGCAATATCCCTTCAATATCACATTTTTCTATAAAATTCACTTATATCACTTTTAGTAGTAAAATGATAAAAGCTACCAAATTACACTTTTTGATCAATTCCATCACACCAATCACATACACATATCTTAACATTCACTTAGCATTGAAATGAGACTGGCAAGGCAAAATTACTATTTTACCCCTACCTTGTCCAAATGGGTAAAATACATTTGTAGTCTCACACCTTTCATATAAGTTTCAATTTAATCCTTAACATTTAAATTCTTTCATAAAAGTCCCAAATCTTTTAAAGAGGTGTTAATATAATTCTATCTCAATTTTTTAAATAAAAATAAGAGAGAATTACAATTTAAGATAATAAATTCAAAATTATTAGTCATTACTAGTTATAAGAAAATTTATATCTTAGAACAAATTTCTTATGAGGAAACGAAAATATATTTTTACTTATAATTTCAAAAATTCTACATAAATAAAAAATTTACTTTATTTTTCTTCATAATAATTTTTAAATTTTTATTTCCTTTCTAATAAATATATTTTTTATGATAATAAAGAATAATAATTTTGGATCCATTATCTGATTTTATATTTTATATTTTATTAAATTTTATTTTTAAGATATTTACAATTTTTGATAAAAGTGTTGAACTAAATCTTATTAAAAACAAAACTATTTTTTCATAAAAAAATGGAATATGCTTAAATAATTTAGATTTTCAATAAAAAATAAAAATAAAAATCCTACTTATAATAAAGAACTTAATTAATAATATTTATATATAGTATAGGCCTCTTCAAGGGTCTAGCTATCCATCTAAGCCCAAAGGTCCATCCAATTTTTAGCTAAGTTTAGACAAAATGTTAAGCTTGCTAAATAAGCTTGGGCTTAAAATTTCAGCCTAATAAAAAAAAAAGAAAGTCAACTTGGGTTCATACTTTAAATTCCAAGCCTAGCTCGACACAGCCCTATAATTATAATTTTTTTTTTTTACTGTTTTTTATACTAATACATTTTAATGACTAGATCTTTTGTATAATATAATTTGAGCTTTTATTATTCTTTTGAACTTTCATTTTTAATTTTTCATATTTTTATATCTTTTTGTAAGAATTTATTTGAAATTATTGTGTTATATTTGTTAACTATTATCTGTTTTAATATTTAATATTTTATAACATACTTTTTAAGAAATTAATTGTATTTGGGTGGGTTTGGCTGAGTTTAGGCAGGCCTAGGTTTAAACATTATGTGTAAAGACTAGCTTGGACAAAAAATTAGACATAAAAAAGGTTAAGTCGGGTTTATGGTTTATGGTTTAGGCCGGGATTAAGCTCACGTTTAATCCTTTAATACCATACCTAGGCCTGACATGGCCTAGCCCATGAACATCTCTGTATTAGCTATAGTTTGAAGCATATCTATAGAGGGAATTTGTAAAATTCATGAATTTACTAGTATTCGATTTTAATTATGATTAGTGAAGTAAATAAATGGAATTGATAATGAGCACATTGGTGGAAAATTAATTAAAACATTTTAACTTGAAGAATAAATAATTATGAAGTGTAAAAATGTAAACTCCGCAGATTTTCTTGTACTCGAATTTTTAACCATGAATAATAAATTAATTTATTAGAATTTAACAAGTACAAGGGAAATTCAACAAGTACATAAATATATATATATATATATGGTAATATTTTATTTATTCATTGAGTTAAATGTATGAATAAATAAATATATATACATGAATACATGTATGAATGTATACACATATGTATATGGATATATATATATATATATATATATATAGGAATAGATATATATGTATATATATATCAACATGAGCGGAGAGTCTTCAACAACTTATGTAAGGGACATATATATATATATTTATATATATGCAGACAGTACATACAAGCTGCTGCTGAGAGCCACCTGCCATATTCACAGGTAAGGCTACATATATACATGTACAGAATGGATGGAGTGGGCTGTCAATGGAGGTGAAGCATACGTGAAGGAAATAAGGAATAGTGAACGAAACAGATGATGGCAGTAAAAATCGAAGCACCCCGCCCTGCTCACCGACTCTCTTGCCACACCCACACCCTTCCCTCAATCAATCTTCATCACACCAGACCCTAGTTTTCATTTCCCATCCCCTGGCACCACTCCCAACAATTGAAACAAGGTAATCATAGGGATTAAGAACTAAAACGGGCTGGAAAATTATAAGCCAGAAGCAGGGACAGTCAAGAAGGAGGAGAAAGGAAATCGTGAGCAAAGAAAGAGAGAAATAGAAGAAAGATGAAACAGTAGCGTCAAACCGAGAGAGAGTGAGACGCGAGATTGATGAATTGCTTTGCTATTTGAGGTATTTCGAGCAGCAAGAGCTATGGTGAAGACAAGGGCTAGGAACGTTGCTTAGTTGAAGACCAATGAAGGAAGACAGAAGGAAAGAGTGAAGAGAGCAACGAAGAAGAAGAAGAAGAAGAAGCTGAAGAGGCCACGAGAGGATAAGAAGAACGAAAATAGAGGCAGACAGGTGAGGTTGGTAGAGGCCTGTGTGTGGAGGCTGGAAACGGTGGAGAAGCTTATAGGGGTGTTGAGGTTGGAGACTGAAAACTATATAATGCAGGTGTTGATGTGTGATGGAAGGCGTAGCTGAGAGAGTGAAAGAAGGCTGTGAGTGCTATGGTGGCCAAAACAAAGGGTGGAAGCAAGGGACCGAGAGAGGCAGAGGTAAACGGACGGGGAGGTTGAATGTGGTTGCCCAAAAACAGAGTGAACTAGAGGTCACTGGCGTGGTGAGGAGATGATAGGATGATGGAGGAGTGGCAGTACCGGGAGCTTAGGAGGTGATGAACAGTGCTGGAAGGATTGAAACCGAGAAGTGAGGAAGAAAGGAAGAAGAATAAGAGGGAAAAGAAAGACACAAATAAAAGAAAAAGGGCAGGAAGGATATTAAAAAAAATGGAAGTATTTATATATATATATAAATTAAAATATTTAGAGATAGGAAAGAAGGCACAGATGAAATTGGGAAAAACGAAAGAAAGAGCTCTGGGGAAATTAACCGAGCAGGCCAGACCTACTGGCTCCAGATACTAACGGCATCGAGGACTGCAGACAGACACCAAGGTAAGGAAAACTTTTGTGTGTTTCTAGAGATAGATTCATGTAATTTTATATGGAATTGTAGATATAAAATTATAGATTGAATTTTATAGTTACCGAAATTCTAGAAAACCCTAGGCCGATTTTACAACTTTTGGAATTAGGGAAAACTTTAACCTCAGTAAATCAGCCCATTTATTGATATAAATTTAGTCAGTTTATTTAGACAAATATCATTGGAGTTTCTAATTATTTTTTTAAATCAAAAATCCCGAATTAAATTTATGTCAACGGTTTACAGGGATTTTTAATCGAAAAGGGCGAATTAGCCTCTTTCTGAATGTGATATTTTTTCGAACTGAAATTACAATTGATTTTACTAAAAAATGATTTGCTTATAGGTGATACTGTGGATATGTGCTTGAGCGCGTGCTGACAGTGTGTCGCATAGTCTGACTCGCACAGATTTTGAGACAAAGGCGATATTTAAATCATGCTGCATTTCTGCCTGTTTTCGTTTCTATGGTCCATGAAGTACGATGTACCGTGCGACACGCACATGAGTATGATGTACAGTGTGTGTTGGTCTTCAAACATTTTGTTATGTTCTGTGAGCCGCTAGGGTAGCTAACCACTCCCACAGTAATTGACATCCCGACACACCTGATCAGTGAGGCCCGGAGTCACCGGTATTGGCCATTTGTCATTCTGAATTTTGATATACTATGTTCTGCCTTGTCTCGTCTATTTGGTATTCTGGTTTTGACTGTATGAACTATGTTATTTTGAAATCGTTTATTCTATTGCTTAAAGGTTGGAATTCTTTATTTACGGTAGTAAAATGATTTCACTATTGTTGTTGATTCTGTTATCAATTTTTGACTACGACCTTTTGAATTTGACAATTTATCCGTATGTTTTTAATGAGAATTCCTAGTTTGGCAAATATATATATATAAGGTAGTGTATTTATCTACTTGTCGCCTGTTTTTCTTACAGAGCACGTTAAGCTCACCCCTTACTCTCCTCCACAGATTCTCATCAGTAACGACACCATCTTTTATAAGTTGAAATATTTTGCACAGCCATACATCAGTAAAGTATTCATCCATGTTAAAGGTATACCTAGATAGACATCCATTTCGTATCTAAATTTTGTAAGTACAGTAATGTATGGGGAAATGTGTCTGGGAATGTAAACACAAATATTTGGTAAAAGAACAATTTCGCTGATTAAATTGGAAAGTATTACCATTGTTTCTGTTTAAATTTTTTACTAAGAAACTAAATTGAACAGTCGGATTTATTGTCCTGATCTATTATTGACTCGTAGCCCAACCATTTTGAACCGTAATTTGGGTCGTTATAGAAGTTGGTATCAGAGCAAAGTTGGCTTGATATGAGTCGATATTTGGAGTAAAAGAAAGTTTGCAAAAGTTCACATCTCCAACATTACTGTACATTGTTTAGATACAACGAGTATACTTGGCTGTGTTTTGCTCAGAAATTACTACTGAATGCAGGAAAACGATTAGATATGGCTGGTAGACCGTGAGGTCAACCGAAAAGGCGAGAGGGCAGGTCATCCCAAGGCTATAAGGATAGGCCTAAAAGGCAAGGTGGTCCCTCAATTGTGTAGCCCATTCTAACCTTATTGAGAGCTCCGAAGTCTGAATTACTAGTTTGGAACGGGGCATGGAGTCGATACGAAATCTGATTAGGCAAGTGATGGCGAGATTGGATAACACATTGGGCGCTGCTGCTCATGCTGCACCGACTACTCTAGCCGCCATGTCTGATAAGCCTACACCAGCCTAGACAATGCCCATGCTACCAATAGAAGAACCCTTTACATCTCCGACTACTACATTACCGCAGACCCCACCTATACCTCATTCACTGGTGCCCCACAATAGCACAATAAAGAAATAGGGTATGACTATGAATTTGATGGACTGAGGTAATTTTAGGAGTTTAACTCTCCATCTTTTAGTGGGGTTAAGAATCTAGTAGTTGCAAAAGACTAGATAAATGAGATGGAAAAGCTCTATGGATTCTTCTGATATATATCTACCGAGAAGGTAGCTTTTCTAGCTTTTGTATTAAAGGGAAAAGCTGAACACTAGTGGAAGTCCACTCGACTGATCTTGGGAGCCAGACATGGTGTGATTACATGGGATTTGTTTCTTGATGGTTTTCGGATAAGGTACATCCCGGATACTGCACATAGGAGATTACAGATAGAATTTTTGAACATGACTTAGGGGAATAAGTCTGTGGACAAGTATGAGTCTAAGTTCATCTCACTTGGAAGATATGATCTGAACACTATGGATAATGAGACAAAAAAGGTCTGGAAGTTTTTGGATGGACTGAGTCCTTCGATCCGAGCCTGACTAGCTCCGTTAGACCTTAGTACTTATAAAGAAGTATTTCATTGGGCCCAGTTGTGCGAACAAGATTATGAGATGCATGCCTCCGAGTTTAGAAAAGTAGGCAGAGGTAAGGATTAAGATCAAAAAAGGTCAGCTAAGGATAGGAGTGGCAAAGAGAGTAGAAGGCCATTGTTTAAGCGATAGAGGAATTATGAGGAGTCACAGGGTAAAAAGATTAAGCCTCCTATCTATCCGACCTCAGCTCCTATAAAGGGGATTATGATCGGAGGACCCCGACCTAATTTTGAGGTATGCAGACATTGTGGGGGAAATCATGGTAACAGGCCTTATTATTGGATGATTGAGGCTTTGTATCAGATGTGGAAAGATGGGGCACTTGATCAGGAATTGTCTAGAGAATATTAGCTCAGCCTCGCAGAAGAGTATAGAATAGTTGAGGACACCTGCAACTACCTCTACACCGAAGAGGAAGGCTACAGTGCAAGAAAAGGATAAGCAAGTCGTAGGACAGGGGCGAGTGTATGCTCTTGAGCATGAGGTAACAGGAACTGATGTACTAGCAGAAGCGTTTAATGGTACCATTTTGATTTTTGATATTAAAATAGTAGTTATATTTCACTCTAGTGTAACTCATTCATTAATATCACCCATGTTTACATGTAAATTAACTTCTTATGTACAGCCTAAACTAATGGGGATGATGCTAATCATTAGGACACCAATGAAAGATAGTCGAATGACTAAACAAATATTTAAGGATTATAAACTTAAAATAGGAGACAGGAATATGTTAGCAGATCTGATCCTATAAGATATGTATGATTTTGATGTGATATTGGACATGGATTGGTTAGCAACAAATCAAGTTATTCTTGATTGTTGTAATAGGACAGTGACCTTTTATTTGCTTGAAAACTATGTTGTAAGTTTTTCTGAAAAAGTAATGAAAAAGAATCAGTAATTTAATAGCAAAATTCTTACTAACTATATGAATAATATTTTGAAGGTTACAATGCCTATGTAATCAATATGGATAAGGCAAGTCCAGAGTTGAGTGATATTCCCATAGTCAGGGAGTTTCCCAATATATTCCTAGACGATTTACCAGGATTACCTCTAGATAGAGAGATGGAGTTCTGTATTGACTTAGTGTTTGGTACTGAGCTAATATCGAAACAACCTAATAGAATGGCTCCAGTTGAGTTGGAAGAGTTGAGAAAGCAATTACAAATAAGGGGTTCATCAGACCGAGTGTTTCACCATTGGGTATATCGGTATTGTTTGTTAAGAAGAAAGATGGGAGTCTTAGGCTGTGCATTGATTATAGACTGCTCAACAAGGTGACCATCAAGAACAAATATCCCCTACCTCATATCGACGATTTGTTGGACCAACTACGATGAGCATTGATCTTTTTCAAGATTGATATGAGGTCAGGGTACCATCAGTTGAAGATCAGGAGTGAGGATGTACCCAAGATAGCTTTCAAAACCTGATACGGACATTATGAGTTTTTGGTTTTGCCTTTCGGGTTGACGAATGCTCCTGCAGCTTCCATGGCACTAATGAACGAAGTGCTTAAGCCGTATATTGACAGATTTGTTATAGTTTTTGTTAATCATATTTCAGTATATTCGAAGTCTAGAGAAGAACCTTTCAAAATGGTTCTACAAACCCTTATGGAGAAGAAGTTGTATGCCAAGCTCAGTAAGTGTGATTTTTGGCTTGATCAGATAGCTTTTTTGGGTCACATTTTGTCAAAGGACGGAGTATTTTTAGATCCATCTAAGATCGTGGCTGTAGTGCAATAGGGAAGACCCAAGACTATTATTGAGAGTCAGAGTTTTCTAGGTTTGGCAGAATATTACAGAAGGTTTATCGAGGGTTCCTCTAAGTTGGCTGCTCCTCTGACACGACTTCTGAGGAAGAATGTTAAGTTTGAATAAAGTGACTCATGAGAGGAGTTTCCAGGAGTTAAAGCACAGATTGAGCACCGTACCTATTTTAACTATGCCCGCTAATTCAGGAGGCTTCTCGATGTCTACAGATGCATCTAGTCAAGGTTTGGAATGTGTGTTGATGCAGCATGGGAAAGTAGTTGCTTATGTTTCCCATCAACTAAAAAACCATGAGAAGAACTATCTAATCCACGATTTGGAATTGGCAGCTGTAGTGTTTGTACTGAAAATATGGCGCCATTACCTATATGGATAGAAGTTCCAGATCTTCACAGATCATAAAAGCCTCAAGTATATATTTTTGTAGAAGGAGTTGAATATGAGGCAGAGGAGGTGGATAGAGCTTTTGAAGGATTATGACTGTGAGATCATGTACCACACGGGAGAGGCGAATGCAGTAGCAAATGCCTTAAATAAGAAAAATATCGAATTGGTATCTTATATGATGATTCGAGAATACGAACTGTTGGAATAGTTTGCAAGCCTCAACTTGGACATTGAACCATTAGACACTACCAATTGTGGTATAATAGCTAGCCTGAGAATAGAACCGGATTTCATTAATAGAATTCGACAGGCTCAGCGTACTGATCGATATTGTAATTGATATGGCTAGTCAGACCCAATTGGGAACTGTGTCAGATTTTGAAGTTAGCCTCGATGGTCTACTGAGGTTCAAAGGTAGAATTTGTGTTCCTGATGATGCACAGTTGAAGAAACTGATATTGATAAAAGCTGATTCCAAGAGGTATACATTACATCCGAGAAGTAAAAAGATGTATCAGAATTTGTGAAATGTGTATTGGTGGTCAGGGATGAAGAAAGATGTGGTTGAGTATGTGGCTCGATGTCTTGTGTGTTAGCAAATTAAAGTAGAACATCAGACACCTGCAGGACTGTTACAGCCTCTACTGATACGAACATGGAAATTGAAGCATATACCATGGATTTCATTATAGGATTACCAAGGGCCCGTAGAAACCATGATGTGATTTGGGTAGTAGTTGATAGATTAACAGAGTCTGCCCACTTCCTAGCTATGAAGTCCACTGATACTTTGAGTGCTTTAGCGAATCTATATGTCCAGGAGATTGTAAGACTACATGGCATATGAGTGAGTATTGTATCTGATAGGAATCCCAAGTCACTTCACACTTCTAGGAACATTTCCAAGAAGCCATGAGAACCCAACTGAATTTGAGCACAGCTTTCCATCCTCAAATAGGTGGGCAATCAGAGAAAACTATTCAGACTTTGAAGGACATGTTAAGAGCTTATGCTCAAGATTTTAAAGGCTCTTGGGATGACCATTTACCGCTAGCAGAGTTCACATATAATAACAGTTACCACTCAAGTATCGGAATGGCACCGTATGAAGCGTTATATGGTCGGAGGTGTCATTCGCCTATTGGATTGGGAAGAAGTGGGTGAAAGAAAAATATTCACTCCTGATCTAGTTAAGCAAGCTTCAGAGGATGTACAATTAATTTGTGAGAGACTAAGGATAGCTTAGAGCAGGTAGAAAAGTTATGCTGACCAAAGACGAATACATTTGGAATTTTCAGTAGGAGATTCAGTGCTTCTGAAAGTCTCACCTTCCAAAGGTATAATGAGGTTTAGGAAGAAAGGAAAGTTAAGTCCCCGTTATACTCGGCCTTTCAAGATCTTAGACTGAGTGGGAGACAAAGCTTACAGATTAGCGTTACCATCAGAATTATTGAGTATCCACAATGTTGTCCACGTTTCAATGCTTCGTAAATATCATCCGGATCTGACACATGTGATCAAGTATGAACCACTGGAGTTAAAAGACGATATAATGTATGTGGAGAAACCGATTCGGATCTTAGACAACAAAGAAAAGGCATTACGGTCTAAGACGATTCCTTTGGTCAAGGATTTGTGGCAGTATAACACTTTGGAAGAGGCCACATGGGAATTAGAAAGCTTAATGCGAGAGAAATGCCCACACTCATTTGATGACTGATGTACTTTTAAATTTGGGGACCAAATTTCCTAAGGTGGGGAGAATGTAAACTCTACAGATCTTCTTGTACCCAGATTTTTAACCATGAATAGTAAATTAATTTATTCGAATTTGTCAAGTACAAAGGAAATTCAACAAGTACATATATATATGGTAATGTTTTATTCATTCGTTGAGTTAAATGTACGAATAAACATATATATATATACATGAATACATGTATGAATGTATACACATATGTATATGGATATCTATAGGAATATACATATATGTATATATATCAACATGAGCCGGGAGTCTTTAACAACTTATGAAAGGGAGATATATATATATATATATATATGTAAATAGTACATATAAGCTGCTACTGAGAGCCATCTGCCATATTCATCACACCAGACCTCGTCTTTCATTTCCCAACCCATGGTGCCACTCCTTGCAGTGGAAACAAGGTAATGACAGGGATTAGAAACTGAAACGAGTTGGAAAATTATAAGGCATAAGCAGAGACAGTCACGAGGGAGGAGAAAGGAAATCGTGAGTAAAGAATGAGAGAAAGAGAAGAATACTAAAACAGTAGCGTGAAAGAGAGAGAGAGAGTGAGACACAAGATCGATGAACTGCTTCACTATTTGAGGTATTTCGAGTAGTAAGAGGTTGTGGTTAAGACATGGGCTAGGAACGTTGCTTAGGTGAAGGCTAATGGAGGAAGATGGAAGGAAAGAGAGAAGAGAGCGACGAAAAAGAAGAAGATGAAGCTGAAGAGGCCACGCGAGGATAAGAAGACCGAAAACAGAGGCAGAAAATGGAGGTTGGCAGAGTCCTTTGCATGGAGGCTGGAAACAGTAGAGAAGTTGAGAGAGGTGTTGAGGTTGAAGACTGAAAACTATATGATGCAGGTGTTCATGTGTGATGGAAGGCATGGCTGGGAGAGTGGGAGAAGGTTGTGAGCGCAACGGTGGTCGAAACAGAGGGTGGAAGTAAGGGACCGAGAGAGGCAGAGGTGAACAGATGGGGTGGCTGAACATGGCCGCCAGGAAACAGAGTGAACGAGAGGTCATCGACGCCGAAAAGGAGATAATAGGATGATGGACAAGTGGCAGCATCGAGAGCTTAGAAAGTGATGAACAGTGCTAGAAGGATTGAAATCGAGAAATGAAGAAGAAAGGAAGAAGAAGAAGAAGAAGAAGGAAAAAAATGAATGAATGAAAAGAAAAAGGGCGAGAAGGATATTCAAGAAAAAAAGGAAGTATTTATATATATATATATATATATAAGATTATATATATATAAATAAAAATATTTGGAGATAGGAAAGAAGGCACAAAGAAAATTGGGAAAAACGAAGGAAAGAGTTCCAAGGAAATTAACCGAATAGACCGGACCCATTGACTCCAGTCACTAAAGGCATTGAGGACTGTGGGCAGACACCGAGGTAAGGAAAACTTCCATGTGCAGCTAGAGATAGATTTAAGTATTTTTATATGGAATTATAGATATAAAATTTTTGGCCGAATTTTATAGTTACCGAAATTCTAGAAAACCTTAGGTCGATTTTACAACTTTTAGAATTAGGGAAAACTTTAACCTCAGTAAATCGACCCATTTATTGATATAAATTTAGTCAATTTATTTAAACAAATAACATTGGAGTTTGTGATTATTTTTAAATCGAAAATCCCTAATTAATTTTTGTAAACGGTTTACTAGGATTTTTAACCAAACAAGGGCGAATTAGCCTCTTTCTGAATGTGATATTTTTTCGAACTGAAATTACAATTGATTTTACTAAAATATTTTTTTCTTATAAGTGATACTGAGGATATGTGCTTGAGCGCGTGCTGACTGTGTGTCGCACGGTCCGACTCGTACTAATTTTGAGACAAAGGCGATGGTTAAATCATGTTGCATTTCTATCTGTTACTGTTTCTATGGTCCATGAAGTACGATGTACCGTGCGACACGAACCTGAGTATGATGTACAATATATTCTGGTCTTCGTACATTCTATTATGTTCTATGAGCCGTTAGGGTAGCTGACCACTCCCACGGCGATTGACATCCCAGCACATCTGACAGTGTGGCCTGGAGTCACCGACATTGGCCAATTGTCATTTTGAATTTTCATATAGCATGTTCTGCCTTGTCTTGTCTATTTGATATTCTAGATTTGATTGTATGAATTGTGTTATTTGGAAATCGTTTATTCTACTGCTTAAAGTTTTGAAATTTTGTATTTACGACAGTAAACTGATTTCACTATCGCTATTGATTCTGTTATCGATTTTCGACTCTGGTCTCTTGAATTTGACAATTTATCCATATGTCTTTCATGAGAATTCCTAGTTTGACAAATATATATATATATATATATATATATATATAAAGTAGTGTATTTATCTACCTGCCACGTATTTTTCTTACTGAGCATGTTGAGCTCACCCCTTACTCTACTCCATCGATCCTCCTCAGTAGCGAGACCGTCTTTTGTAAGTTAAAATATTTTGCACAGCCATACGTCAGCAAAGTATTCATCCGTTTTAAAGGTATACCCAGTATAGGCATCCATTTTGTATCTAAATTTTGTAAGTACAGTAATTTACAAGGAAATGTGTCTGGGGAATGTGAACACGAATATTTTGTAAAAGAATAATTTGTTTAAATTTGTTACTAAGAAATTAAATTGAACAGTCGGATTTATTATTCTGATCTATTATCGATTCGTAACCCAACCATTTTGTAACGTATATAATATATTATATGTAAAGGATATTTATTGTATAATATATTTTATTATTTTAAAAGAGGAAACGAAACCAAACGAAAAAGGAAAGAAGGAGGAGACAAAGAGAGAAGAGGAGAGAGAGCAGCGGTCGAAAGGAGGAAGAGTGCGACGTTGCCAGCTAGAGGCAGACCAAATCGTCACTGACGGCAGAAGAAAAGGGACAGATTGGCAAAAAAATGGAGCAGCGACGCCGAATAAGAGAATGGTCAAATCGGCCCCTTTTCGACCAGCCCAAGCTAGTCGCCACCGAATTCGAGCGTCGCGTAACCTCACGGGCTTATTGGAGGAGGAAACCGGTGAAGGATCGACCGTCAGAGTCGAAAACGACAAGGTTTGCCACTGAACTTGTTCGGACCAGTATAGTGAAAAGGTGGGTCGAACCGGTTCAGTTAGAAAAAGAGAAAAAAAAAGAAAAAAAACAGGGAGAAAAATCGGTGTTTCCTCGGTGGACGGATATATCGGTAAGCCGTCAGATTTGACCGTTTCAGTTTGAGAAAATTTATTTAAATTTATATTTGATCGAATTTAATCCGGTTTAAATATATGAAAATGTGTAGCATGACAATAGGTGACGAACGAATGGTTTAACCTTGATTTACGTGCCAATACGGGAAACTCGAGTGAGTGAATCTCACTTGCTATGATTTAGATGATTATACGAGTTAGAAAATATCACATAAGTTACGTATTAATCCGGTGTAGATTGCTTTATATTTTAAATTTGAAAAATTAATTATCGTAAATGATTGTGAACTATCCGAAGACGTCTATAGATCTCAAATCGATTTGAAATGGGAAATGTAATAAATCAACCGGATTGAGAATATAGATTGTTTTCTACATTGCAAGCTAGGTTGTCACGACCCTCTTCCCGTGACTTAACTTACTACTAACAGTTAGGCTATGAGTCAACATCTATATCCACAAAATGTATACCACTGTAAATTTTTTCTCATAAATATATACCTTGTACTGCTGGAGAATTGAAGAACACGGTAGTAGGAACAACTGCAATAAACTCACTATTGTGCAAATCTGTGGTGGAGGAAATAAAGGGGTGAATTAACACGCTCAGTAAGGAAAATACGAGAGCAGGTAGATAACTACACTATCTTCATGCTAAAAATATATGCATTCATTTTCCTTATAAAACATATGCTTTCTTTTAAAATAACTTCCATCAATGCAAAATCATTAATTCGCTAGATGGGTATAAACATATTCTTTTCAAATCACACAGCAGTTTACTCATTTCAACATCACACAGAATCACACAGCATACTCTTTGAAAATGCTTTACCCTTAGCAAAATCACTTACTAAATCAATATACATGAGACATAGGATAGGATATCATATCACCCAGTATCACACAATAGGGGACATATGTCACCTCACACAGTAGTGACAAAATGTCATATCACACAGAATAAAACTTATGGCCATAGTCTGGATTCCAGGCAATCACTGATCAGGTGTGAGGGAATCCCATGCTTAGGGAGGCGGATCAACCATCCTTCAGCCAACTAAGAATCATTAAGATATGACGGCACATCGTACTCCATGGCTAACGCTCATGGTACAGCGTGCTCCCGTGGATCCTTTACCACCCATTTCCATTGTCTCAAAATCTCGTGTGAGCAGGTCTGTGCAAGATCACTCAACAATACATGATGACTCTAGCACGGTCGTACTCATTACACAGCAAAGTCTTATAAAACCTCGTGTGAGCAACTCATCGTAAGATCACATAGCAATACCTGAGGCCCCTAGCACAGTTTCACTTAAAATCACTTTAAATCAAGGAAGTTACATGCAAGCCTAGTCAGAGTAAGATCACTTAGCAATACTATATGGCTCTAGCATGATTTCTTAAAATCTAGTGTGAGCTCTCTAGTGTATCACACAACACCCAGCTTTAGCACCATTTGCTTTCTAAAAACCCTTTTTAAAATGATGTGTGAGCAAGGTTTGTAAATCTACTGTTACCACATTGTCTCTAGCACAAGTTCACACAAAAATCCGATAGATAGCTCCAATCAGGTGGAAACGGTATCCCTGACTGAATTCACTTCGACAAATCACAAAATATGAGTGAGAGGGCAATTTCCCTTCAATCACTCGTTACACACTTTTTACATAATAAGACATGCATTTTGTGTAAGATAGTTAAATCGAGGGCCAATATACCATTTTACATTTTCAAAACAACTTATCACCACAAAGATACTGAAAGCATACACTTTATGCATCTATGCTTTTTCGATCATTTATTGTATATCCTCAATTTTGGTTTTCATACAGATATTTTGATATCTATATACTTTACAGATACTACTTATTCTTATACAAGGATTTATCAAAATACGTATAGCTATCTCTAATAGCTTGCATAAATCCTTTACCTCGAATCACGCTCGAATCACTTTCCTTTGATTTCCACCTTTTGTGATCCGATCTAATCGGCTCCAATTATATCTCCAGGAGATACAATTATTTACTATTCACAACAGTATAATTTCATATACTTAATCCTTACTTGTATAAAATTCAAATCAATGCATTAGGTCCCTTTTATGCCAATTTGGCATCGTTATATGTTATTGAACCTTACTCATTTCTCAAGAATCTATTAAAGTCATCAAGTCTATTGATTCGTATTGAGCTAGCCGTAAGCTCATAATGCCTTAAGTTCATTACTTTCCTTCACTAAGGCAATTTATCAAACACCTCATATGCCCACTTTCAATCATCATTTATTCTAACATATGGATTTCACAAAACTATCTTAGAATCATGTATACATGCTTAAATCATCATTAACTCCATGACAAATCAACTTTCTCTCACTTTTTCACACTAAGCCCATTTTAGGTCACAGAGGGTTAAGCATGTTCAAAGATGATTCAGTCAATAATACATACACCAATCAACTCATCAAAATTTCTAGATTAAGAAACTTGAAGTTGGTGTATTGAAATCTTATCTAGCTTAACTTTTCTCCCTTTTGCTAAATTAGGGAAAAACCTCTTTGCTCATTCAATCCAAAATTTTCAGCTTCCAATCTTTGACTATGTTGTTCTCTTCCTTACTAGGAACAACTTTGCTTAAAGAAATCTCTCTCAAATCTGATTGGAAGGTGATAATTTTAGAGTGAGAAAGTTAGGTTACTTTGTTAAAAATTAAGGAGTATCAGTCATCTTGTGGATAGAAGACTCAACTATCGGGTTTTTATAGAATTGGCCAATGAGATCGATCTCCAAGGGTAAAAGATCAATCTGCCTTTGTTTGAACTCCTTCAGAATTCGATATACAGGCTGTGGGATCTATCTGCTCATCAGATATGATCGATCTGCTTATGGGATGGAAACGATTCTTGCTAGGCAGAAGACTTTAGAGATCGATCTGGCTTTGGGAAGAGATCGATCTTTACTAGGCAGAGGCAATTAGAGATCGATCTACCTTATGGGAAGAGATTGATCTTCTCCAGGCAGAAGCAACTTAAGATCGATCCTTGCTAACCAGAATCCTTCTGAGATCGATTTGCTCTAAATGATGCAACGATCTCCCTTTTGCAGAATGCATTGGCATTCTATTTCGAGGCAATGAGATTGATCTCCCTTTGTAATGAGATTGATCTCCCCTTGCTCTATAGCATTCCAGCTGCAATTTTTCTAGATTTTCAAAGGAAACTTTGCATTCACTGTCTTCACTACTCATTTTGTGTTTCATTCACACTTACAACTTAAAAATATCCATTTCTTATGATCCATATATATAATGTAACTTGTCTGTACATTACAAAATCTTAAAGAATACATAGAAATTTACAGGCCTTACATTCCTCCCCTCCTTCAAGAAATTTGTCCTCCAAATTAGAACCAAGTCATTCATCGAAAAGTCGGGGGTACTTTTCCCGTATCAAGCTCTCTAACTCCCAGGTAGCCTATTCTGAATTGTGGTGCTACCAGAGAACCTTAAAAAACGGAATTATCTTATCCCTTAACACCTTTTCTTTCCAATCCAGTAATCAAATTGGTCTCTCTACATATGACAAATCATCCTTGAGCTCCAATGGCTCATACCGAATTACATGGGTTGTATCTGGATGGTACTTTCGAAGCATCGATACGTGGAAGACATTATGAATGTCTGTTAGCTCTGGTGGCAAAGCTAGCCTGTAGGACTTATCTCTCACTCACTCCAGTATCTCAAATGTCCTGTTATACCGAGGGCTTAACTATCACTCCCTTCCTCCACACACAACCTACCAAAATCATCACAAATTTTTTGCATTCCACTTACCTCTTCTTCTGTTATCGCTCACATCAAATGTTGGGTTGTGATTTGATATTAGTCACCCATTCACACTGATTCATAACATGTATAGAATTTAATATTCTTTTATACATTAATACAATTATTTGTACATATACATCCCCACCGTACCTTAATTTACATAGTTATGCCTATACAACGTTCAGTACAAAATATCAAGTGTGTATACCTCTCACAAAATAGATAGGCAGCGGATATTAGGGAATGTCAGTCCTTAGTCATGTCCACCCACTGTGGATGCTCTGAAAAGAGGGAAATAAAAAAGGGGTGAGCTCACAGCTCAGTAAGAAAATCAAGCAAGCAAGTAGATAACCGCACTATCTACAAAATAAAATGTTTATGCCTTGAAATCTTTTCCTTACCCAATTGTATCTAAAGCATGCATCTCTCTCAAATCATTATGCAATATATATATATATAGATACAAAACATCAGTTATTAAACTGGAAATATGTTGGGTTAACAACCTCAGCATTTATGCAAAACACTGTATTTCTCATGTAATTTCACACAAATCACATTTATCCTACTATTCATTTAAATCAAAATCATATGGCATTCATCATGTTTAAAAACATGGAAATGTGGGCCTCACCCATCCCTTGGGTTACCCTTTTTCACAATTCACAACTCACGTGTTTATATCATAAAACCATGTGCTAATTCGTTCAAGAAATTAAATTAGCACGAAAGGAGATAGGGAACTACATGTTCTGAGTGTATGATCATAACTCATTTTCTGTGATCTCAGGCTACACAGTACTCGGTGTACAGGGACTCACAATTACTGTAACGGGAGGTGGGTCAAATTCTAGCCGTCAGCTCATAACTCACTCTCATCGTGTACTCATCGTACAACGTACTCCAAGTAAGATACATGATACACAATACTCCATGGGCCCTATCTCAAGGTGGGATGCTCGCCATGATTCTTAGTCCTCATACCTTGGATATACCTTATAGTCGGGATGCTCGGCATGAATCTTAGTCCTCATACTACGGGTCTACCTCATAGTTAGGATGCTCGCCATAAGTCTTAGTCCTCACACCTATGGGTTATTTTGATAGCCCTATGCCATATCTCAAAATATTACACGTGTGAGCATATATATATATATATCAGTGCGACACACAGTTGGCACAGGCTCCCAACACGACTGTTTCATGCTTTTTTCAAAACTGGTATATGTGAGTAAAACTCCCAACAGGACCATATCATAATATCACAATCTCTAGTGTGAGCAATGCTCCCAGCACTAGGTCATATAAAAACATGAGTATGAGTAAAGCTCCCAATATTCTATAATGTATGGTATATGAAAACTGAGTACGAGCAAAGCTCCGAGTACTCTATCATGTAAAACTGAGTATAAGCATAGCTCCCAATACTTTACAATGCATCAATCACAATCTGAGTACAAACAATGCTCCCAGCACTAGGTCATATAAAAACATGAGTATGAGCAAAGCTCACAATATTCTATAATGTATGGTATATGAAAACTAAGTACGAGCAAAGCTCCGAGTACTCTATCATGTAAAACTGAGTATAAGCATAGCTCCCAATACTTTACAATGCATCAATCACAATTTGAGTGTAAGCAATGCTCCCAGTACCCTAACATGCATAAAATCGTATTAAATCTAGTACGAGTAAACACTCAAGTACTATGTGATGCATATCTCAAAATATAGTGTGAGTAATCTCTAACACTCATGGTTTTCATACAAAACCTGATAGATGGCTATTCAATTCAAATAAGCACTAACACGTGTTGTTTTCGCATATACATGAAAATAATTGTCATTCTATCATGCAACTTATGAATTTTGGTCACAACATGCTTCTAAGGTATTTTCACCCTAGTTTTGGATAAAACACACATATCCTCTTGGTTTCTATCACAACATCATGCCTATTCATGGGAATTCATATAGCATATAATATCAAAATGCTATTCAAAATACGTGGAGCCATCTCTAGCTACTCACGAAATTCCCTTACCTCGGATCACGTCAAGTGACCTCTCTTCCTCGGTTCTGTTCACTCTTGCAGTCCGATCAGCTTCAATGTGATTCTCATAAGTTGTTATACGTATTTATGTTAGTATATTGTAATATACTCATTTCATTTGCCAAATCTCAATTCCATGCATCAATCTCATTATTTTCTTCCAATATGGTATTATACCACATTTTCCATATAGTTATATTTATTTCTCCTTATTTCCAATATATGCATCTCACAAGATTAACTTACAATCTTCCATACATGCACATTCGACCATTAAATCCATATTAACACCATTTCCTCATCATTTTCTCACTTTCATGTCAAAAGCTAAGTCATACTCATTTTTCATGATTCTTTCATTTTTAACAGTTCATACATATTGTAAGACCCAAATTTTTATCATATTTCCTTATGATTCACGTGATGTAAACATGAATATGTGTAAATCGAATCATAAGAAGAGTTTTACGTGAATGAAAAATGCAAATAGAATGAATAAAACTTCTCGAATGCATTTATAAATCAAATGGAGATTTAAATGGCCACTTATTAAACGAATGAGATTCGGATCATTCGGATTGGAGATAAGAATTTAAAACACGAAATGAGAAAAGGGTTCGTGAACAGAAGTTGGGTTGATTTGGTCCCGAATACGTTAAAGGGTAAAACGGTCAAAAGACTAAAAATTCGATGTCAATTCGGTAAAAAATTTACACTGTAAACATGGATTCAAGAAATCTTGATCAATAAAGGATAATAATTAAATTTCAGGTTAAATTGATCAAGATATCAACTTATTGGAATAAACTGAAATTTTCACCTCGAAAAATTATCCCAAAAATATTGAAAAAATACACCGAAAGGATAAAATCAGACAAATAAATACATTAATTGATTAAGTGAATAAAATATAATATTTTGGGATTTTTTTAAGAAAATATTATATTTTATTCAATTAAAATAATAATTAAAAAATAAAAAAAAATTGAAAAAAAAGAAACAGAATCGCGAAATCGCAATTATGCAAAGAAGAAAGAAACAGAAGACACGCGAGGGAGACCAGCCTCCCCCTTCTACCACAACGAACGGAGCCATCGGCGAACTCACCCGGCGAGAAGCCAAAGGGAGAAGCAGCCGAGCCCTCGTCGGCACTGGTAGAGGGAGGAGGAGACGCCACTGGCAAGAGAAAGAGAGAGAAAGAGAGAAATCCAGGGAGAAAAGAGAAATCCGGTAAGTCGGTGTCAATTCGACCATAGCCACCACCCACCGAAGGTCCCCCATTAAATGCCGAGGCGATTGGTGGTGGAAACATCTTGGGAAACGGCGGCCAATGCCGACAACGACGAGAAAGGAGAAACAGTAGCGAGATCGAGGAGAGAAGAGGCCGAACCAACCACTTTTCGGCCAGTCCTAGCGAAACCGACACTAAATCCGTGCACCGGACAACCACGCGGACCTGCTGAAGATGAAAACTGGCGAAGAACTGACCAACGAAGCTCCGAATGGCAAAGGAGAAAATCGAATCGAGTTGGTTCATCCAGAAAAAAAAAAAAGAAAAAAAAGGAAAAGGAAAAAGGAAAAAAAAGAGAGGAAAAATTGGGAAAAAAATCAAGCGATGCAATCGAGCTAGGGTAAGCCGGTAAGTGGTCAAATGGACCGATTTAATTTTTGGAATAATTATTTAAATATATATTTGATCAAATTTGACCCGAAAAATATATAAATGTATTGCTCAATAATTGACGACAAACGAGAGCTCGAGTCAGCCTCGATTTACGCACTATCACAGAATCTCGAGTAAGTAACCCTTATATACAACAATTTGCGTCGTTATGCGTGTTAGAAATTTATCGCATAAAAATGAATTATATTTTTGAATTGGAGATAAATTGTCGTAAATAATTATTTGAGCTATCCAAGAGTTTAGAACGAGGCCCAATAAATTTTTAGTGGGCCCAATGAGCCTAATAGGCTTCGATGATGTGAATAGTAAGTAGAAAATGGGCTTAAGGCCGATTAAGCCCATTAAGGTGCAATCGGGCCCAAAATTGTGAACGGGCCCAATACTTTGAATTAAGCTCAGAAATTATGAAATACAATTAATTGCATGATTTCTGATCCGATAAATAATTATACGCAGCTCCGAAGATTTGATTAGGAGCAGATCGGATTGCGTGACGCGACATTTTTGGAAAAAGTCAGACTGTACAGAGTAAAGTGAGGCAAGGGATATAATTTAGGGTAGCATTTGTGCTCCACAATCCTTGCCAATGACTTTATGTATGTTAGTTGAATGAGATTGTATGAAATAGGTTTTAATGCCTTAGAAATCGAAACTAAACTGTTTCCCGAGTGTTTCCACATGTTTTCCACTTACATGAGATACATTTTACTTCACATGTTTATGAAAATGTGATTTTTCAATAAGAAGAAGAAAACATGGTTTGATTTCCTGAAATGACGGGGAAGAGCCCTGAGAATGCTTTACGAAAACAATGTTTTCATGACACGGGTTAAAGTCCCGAAACAGCTTTTAAGCTATATTTTCACGGTACAGGTATGAGTCCTAAGATATGATTTTATGGCTATGTTTTCTCTATTTAAATAAGTAAGAGGCCCGAAATGATTTGATAAAATGGATAAGAGGCCCAAAATGATTTCTATGGGGTAAAAAGGCATGATATGACGATAGTCAGAGGATCTGGGATCGATCTCGCATAATGGAGATGATCGAGGATCTACCTTGCCGACGGCCAGGGAATGGGCAAACTCTGACTTGATATGAGAAATGTACGTATAGTCCACACTTGGTGACGCACGTGAGTTCGTGCATATAGTCCCTATTTAGTGGTGCACGAGAGATAAGGCAGCGTACGACCCTGATCTAGTCGTACGACTTCTTGTACTATGGCCATGAGTACCCATGATTTTTTCCTATGGGACTAGATGTATGATGTCCTTCGGGACTAGTATACAAGACAATTGCCTGACCCTACATGATAATGATATGATGTTTTATGTTTTCACACATCTATGCTACATGTTTTATTGCTATCGGTTTTAACACTATGTTATATAATGATATTTAATGGTAGCTATGTTTATGTTTTGAAGAAATGAGTTGTGAAAACATGATTTCACTTTTTAAAGTGATGATGGGATATGATATATTTGATTTGAGATTTTGAGATGCTCTTATGTATGTTTACACTATGAAACATGTTTTCAGCATGAGATGTTTTGTGAAAACGAGATGTTTTATGACTGTTTACACTAATGGTATATTTATAGCATGATATGTTTTACGAAAAGGATGCATGATGTGTAAACTAATGATTTTAAAGCATGATTTTACTGCTTTTCTAAATGAAAGCATCTCTATTTTTGTATAAGTTTATACTTAGTTGTGAAATCACATGTTTTACTTTTTTAAGTACTAAGTTTACTTTAAATGTATATTTTACTGAGCCTGTAAAGCTCACCCCCTTATTTTTCCCCTCTATAGAGTACTTTTAGTAGTTTGAGCGCGACTGAGGACTTGCATCTTTGGTATCCGCTGCATCCCATCGAGAGTCAGGTATACACATTTGTATAGTTTTGTATCTGAACATGTAAATGCACAGTAATGTAAACGGATATGATGTTAGGGATGTAGAGTTATGTAAATACCATCGTATATGTATTTAGTTAAAGTCAAAGGATAGTAAATCCTAATATGTGAATGTGAATATGGAAATAAAATGGTAAATAGTGTGAGGAAACTAACACCGAATCATAGCCTAACTATTGGTAGGATGGTCACGAAGAGAGAAAGGTAAGAATTAAAGAATAAACGAAAAATGAAAAAAAATTGTAGTGGTTTTTAGGCGATTTGGGTCATGACAGAGGTGGTATCAGAGCTGAGTTAGCCTGATATGAGTCGATGTTAGTGGTTAAGGAAGCTTACATCCCTATGTACTGTGCTATGTTTAGAAGCAATTGTGTATATCCAGATGGAATTGCAGCTAAGAATTTAGTTTTGAATGCAAGAATCTAATTATTATAACTAATAGTCGCTATTGTAGAGGGGCGAGAATACATGCAGTCGAGGCCGTAAAGGTTGGCCTAAAAGTCGTATTGAATCATCACATGAAACTCATGATGAGATTAAGGTGGAGGTTGATGTTGAGCATGCTCCACAGGGTCCTACAGTGAGACCGAACGATATTGAGACACGCTTCACGAGGTTAAAGTGAAGTGTGGAGAATATTTTGGAGTTGTTTACTCAGTCTATGCAGGGAGCTGAGGGCTGACGAGACCTAGCTGCACAACCTGCAGAGATGCCTCAAACTATAGAAACTTTAACAACCTATTGGTTAAGGATACGTCTTCACCTGTAGCTCTACAGCAGAGTGGTAATGATTTGGAATATGATTATGAGCTGGACAGGTTAAGGCAATTTTAAAAGTTCAGACCACCGGTAACTAGTGAGGTAAAGAACCCAGTAGCTGTTGAGGACTAAATGAATGAGATAGCAAAGTTGTACGGGTTCTATCACTGTATGTCGATCGAGAAAGTGACTTTTGATGCGTTTATGTTGGGATGTGAGACGGAGCATGGATAGAAGTCCTCTCGACCCATCTTAAGAGTTAGACATCTAGAGCTGACATGAGAGATAATTATGGATGCACAAAGACAGTATATTCATAACACTATTCAGAGGAATTTACGGATAGAGTTCCTTACTCTGACCATGGGCAAGTGTGATCACGACACTATGAACAATGAGAATCGGGAAGTTTGAAAGTCATGAAAAAACTCAGACCGTCTATCAGAGTCTGATTGGCCCTGTTAGATATCATTACATACGACGAGGTAGTGCGCAGACAACAGTGGTGAAAATAAGATTATGAGTTACACGCCTCTGAGTTTGGGAAAGGTAATAAGGGCCGAAATAGAAACAGAAAGAGAATAGTGGATGAAAAAGATGTTAGAGTGGGAAGGAGGCCATTTGGCAAGAGATTTAGAGCTGATGAGTCACAGGGTAAGATGATTAGTAGGCCCATAGTGTATCCAATTTCAGCGCCTACGAGAGGTATTGTGATTGGAGGACCCCGATCTACTACTGAGCAGTGTAAGATGTGTGGTAGATACCACTAAAATAGGTCATGCATCTTATTGACTAAAACATGCGTTAAGAGTGGTAATACAGGCCATTTATTTAAAGATTGCCTAGAGCTAGGTGAGGTTGCCCCACAGAAAGGAAAAGAGCCTGAGAAAGCCCTGCTGATACTTCTGCACCGAAAAAGAAGGCCATAGTCGAAGAGAAGGGGGAAATACGCTATTGGTCGAGGGTGAGTGTATGCCTCGGATTAGGATACTACTGATGTTTCATCTGATATGGTGGAAAGTACCACCCTAATTGAGAATATAGGAGCAATTGTTTTAATTGATCTTGGTGCCATGTATTTATTCAAATCGTCTTTGTCAGCATATAAGTTAGTGAAAGATGTGAAGCCTATACCTTTAGGCAAAATGTTAAAAATTAGCATCCTAATAAAGGAGAGTCAACTAACTGAATATGTATGTAGAGATATGTGAGTTGAAAGTCGGAGAAAAGGATACGTCAGCCGATCTCACTCAATTAAAGATGTAATATGGGGAGTGAACTGGTCAGCTACAAACTATGCGGTTGATATTGTTATTCTAAGATAGTGATGTTTCCACCCCTGAAAAGTGTACTGTAAGTTTTGACAAAAAATGATAGGTGTAATGGTTGTATTTGAGTGGGATGATAAACGTGAAAGGAGTTTTGGTGTGTTGAAACATAAAATGACCACCACACTTATTCTCACCATACCTAACAGCTCATAAGGTTTCTCAGTGTATATGGATGCAAAATGGAAAGATAGTCGCTCATGGATCTAAACAGTTCAAGGACCATGAGAGGAACTATCCGACTCATGATTTAGAGTTGGTACCGTAGTGGTTGCACTGAGCGTATGGCGCCACTACTTATACGATGAGAAATTTCAGGTATGCACCGATCATAAAAGTTTCAGTATCTGTTTTCACATAAAGGGTAGAATATGAGTTAACAAAGATGGCCAGAGCTTCTGAAGAATTAAGATTGTGAGATATTGTACCAATTGGGAAAGGCTAATGTGGTGACTGATGCCTTGAGCAGAAAAAGCCTCGGGATGGTATCACATATGATGGTCAGGGAACATGAGCTATTAGAGCAGTTTGTGAGCCTCAGTATTAATGTGATCCCTTCTGATGCTGACAGTGATTATGTGACAGCTAGCCTGAGAATAGAATCAGATTTGATTGACCAAATTCGACAGGCTTAGCGTGATGATCGACAGGGTGTCGATAGTGTGAGTCAGATCCAGATGGGCACAGTGACAGAGTTCACAGTGAGTTATGATAGCTTACTGAGGTTCAGAGGTAGAATAAGTGCTCCCAAGGACCCACAGTTGTTGAGATTATTATTGATAGAAGCTCACTAGTAGAGGCATACAATGCATCAGGGGAGTAATAAAATGTATCAGAATCTTCGAAAAAAAAGGTATTGGTGGTCAGGCATGAAAAAAGACATCGTAGAGTTGTAGCAAAGTATCTCGTATGTCAGCAAAGTAAGGTAGAGCATCAAAAGTCTGCAGAGTTATTGCAGCCTCTACCTATATTAATATAGAAATGGGAGCAGGTTACCATGAATTTCGTCATGGGTTACAAAGGACTCGCAAGAATTACGAGGCTATTTAGGTGATAGTCGATAAATTGATGAAGTCTACCCACTTCCTAGTTATGAAATCTACAGATACTCTGAGTGCGTTAGTGAAGTTATATGTATGGAGACTTGTGGAACACTATGTGACTTTCCGGTGAGCACTGTATCAGATAGGGATTCCCGTTTCACTTCCCACTTCTGGAAACATTTTTCAGGAACTATGGGAACCCAGTTGAGTGTTAGTACAGCTTTCTGTCCTCAGACAGATGGTCAGTCAGAGAGGACTGTACAAGTTTGGGAAGATATGTAAAGAGCGTGTGCAATTAATGTTAGAAGCTCTTGAATTGATCACTTGTCATTTGCTAAATTACCTACAACGATAGTTATCACTCGAGTATCGGGATGACATTATGTGAGGCATAGTATGGCCATAGTTGTTGTTCCCCCGATGGGATAGGGATAAGTGGGTGACAAACAGATATTTACTCTCGATTCGGTAAGACAATCCTCTGAGGATGTTCAGTTGATGTGTGAGAGATTAAGAACACCTTAGAGCGGATAGAAAAACTATGCTGATAATAGACAGAGATCATTGAAGCTCAAAGAGAGTAGGTCGTATGTTGAAAAGTTGATTCGGGTATTATATGGAAGAAGAAAGTGTTGAGGTCTAAGATGATCTCCCTAGTCAAAGTCCTTTGGTAGTATTACACTTTGGAAAAAGGCACACGAGAATTAAAGAGTATGATGCATAGACGTACCCGGAGTTGTTTATGGACCCATTTGACTTGATTCTAATTTGGAGGACCAAATTTCTTAAGTAGGGAAGATTATGTAAGACCCGAATTTTTATCATATTTCCTTATGATTCATGTGATGTAAACATGATTATATGTCAATTGAATCATAAGAAGAGTTTTACGTGAATGGAAAAAGCAAATGGAATGAATAAAAATTCTCGAATGCATTTACAGATCAAATGGAGATTTAAATGACCACATATTAAACGAATGAGATTCAGACCATTCGGATTGGAGATAAGAATTTCAAACACGAAATGAGAAAGGGTTCGTGAACAGAAGTTGTGTTGATTTGGTCTCGAACACGTTAAAGGGTAAAACGGTCAAAAGACCCAAAATTTGGTGTCATTTCGGTAAGAAATTTACACTGTAAACATGGATTCAGGAAATCTTGATCAATAAAGGAGAAATAATTAAATTTCAGGATAAATTGATCAAGAAATGAATTTATTCGAATAAACCGAAATTTTCACCTCGGGAAATTATCCCAAAAATAATGGAAAAATACACCAAAAAAATATAATCAGACAAATAAATACATTAATGGATTAAATGAATAAAATATAATATTTTGGGATATGTTGACAAAAAATATTATATTTTATTCAATTAAAATAATAATTAAAAATTTAAAAAAATTGAAAAAAAAAGAAACAGAATCGTGAAATTGTGATTCTGCAAAGAAGAAAGAAACAGAAGACGCGCGAGGGATACCAGCCTCCCCCTTCTGCAGCAACAAACGGAGCCACCGGCGGACGCACCCGGCGAGAGGCTGAAGGGAGAAGCAGCTGAGCCCTTGCCAGCGCTGGTAGAGGGAGGAGGAGACGTGACCGGTAAGAGAAAGAGAGAGAAAGAGAGAAACCGAGGGAGAAAAGAGAAATTTGACGAGCCGGCGCCTATTCGACCATAGCCACCGCCCACCGAAGGTCCCTAATTCGATGCCGAGCCGATTGGTGGCAAAAACGGCCTGAGAAATGGTGGCCAACGCCAGCAACAACGATAAAGGAGAAACAATGGCGAGACCGAGGAGAGAAGAGGTCGAACCGGTCATTTTTCGGCCAGTCCTAGCGAAACTGACACCAGTTTCGTGCACCGGACAACCACGCGGACCTGCTGGAGACGAAAGCCGATGAAGAACCAACTGGCGAAGCTCCGAACGGCAACGGGGAAAACTGAATCGAATCGAACCGGATTGAACCGGGCTGAAACGGACTAGGCCGGTTCAGCCAAAAAAGAAAGAAAAAAAGAAAAGGAAAAATGAAAAAAAAGAAAAGAGAGGAAAAAATTGGGGAAAAAATCCGGTGATGCAGTCGAGCTACGGGTAAGCCGATAAGTGGTCAAATAGACTGATTTAATTTTTGGAATAATTATTTAAATATATATTTGACCGAATTTGACCCGAAAAATATATAAATGTGTAGCTCGATAATTAACGACAAACGAGAGCTCGAGTCAACCTCAATTTGCGTACCATCATAGAATCTCGAGTAAATAACCCTTATTTATGACAATTTACATCGTTATACGTGTTAAAAATTTACCGCATAAATTACGAATTTAATTATGCATAAAATGAATTATATTTTGGAATTGCAGATAAATTATCGTAAATAATTATTTGAGCTATCCAAGAGTTTAGAACGAGGCCCAATAAATTGTTGGTGAGCCTAATGAGCCCAATAGACCTCGATGATGTGAATAGGAAGTGGAAATTGGGCTTAAGGCCCATTAAGGTGCAATCGGGCCCAAAATTGTGAACGGGCCTAATACTTTGAATTAAGCTTAGAAATTATGAAATACAGTTAATTGCATGATTTCTGACCGATAAATAATTATACGCAACTCCGAAGATTTGATTGGGAGCAGATCGGATTGCGTGACGTGACATTTTTGGAAAAAGTCAGACTGTACAGAGTAAAGTGAGGTAAGGGATATAATTCAGGGTAGCATTAGTGCTCCACAATCCTTGCCAATGACTTTATGTATGTTAGTTGAATGAGATTTTATGAAATAGGTTGTAATGCCTTAGAAACCGAAACTAAACCGTTTCCTGAGTTTTTCCACATGTTTTCCACTTGTATGAGATACATTTTTCTTCACATGGTTATGAAAATGTGATTTTTCAATATGAAGAAGAAAACATGGTTTGATTTCATGAAATGACAAGGAAGAGCCCTGAGAATGCTTTACGAAAACAATATTTTCAAGACACAGGTTAAAGTCCCGAAACAGCTTTTAAGCTATATTTTCATGGTACAGCTATGAGTCCTGAGATATGATTTTTTGACTATGTTTTCTCTATTTAAACGGGTAAAAGGCCCGAAATGATTTGATAAAATGGGTAAGAGGCCCAAAATGATTTTTGTGGGGTAAAAATTCATGATATGACGATAGTTAGAGGATCTTGGGTCAATCTCGCATACATAGGGTAGCGTATGAAGACGATCGAGGATTTACCTTGCCGACGGCCAGGGAACGGGTGGGCTCTAACCTGATATGAGAAAAGTAAGTATAGTCCACATTTGGTGATGCACGTGAGTTCGTGCATAAAGTCCCCATTTAGTAGTGAACGTGAGATAGGGCAGCGTATGTGTCACGACCCAAACTACCCAAAAATCAGAGTGAATTTTTCGCGTTTTATTATTTACTAAAAATCATTTTTTTTTTACAAATCATTTTTTTCGCGTTTTGTTTATTTACTTTAATTCTTACCTGTCCTCGAATCGTGACCACGCTCCACTAATAATTGGGCTGTGCGTCAATGCCAGTCCCACCATTCAATTACCATCTAACTCATTTATTCTCCAGTCATTTATAATTGTTTATATTATTTATACATCCCCTAAAGTTACTTACAAACATGTTACTGTGCTATGCTTATGTAGATACAATATGTACAAGTGTATATATACCTTATGTTGATGGGCAGCAGCGGATATCCGGAATGCAGCACTGAGTCGTTGCGACTTCAACTGGAGATTATCTGTGGGAGAAAATGAAAGGGGTGAGCACATCAAGCTCAGTAAGGCAATCCTACGAACAAGTAGGTAACCATACTACCTACATGAACGTGGTGCCATGCATAAACCACCCTTTCTCCACACATTTTAAAACAAATGATATGCGTCATGATGTTATGTAAATCAAGTTGCACGAAAAATTCAACATGCAATTCATTTTAAATCATTTCTTTCCCATTTAAAATTTCACAATGAAGTCAGGACTCGACCCCTCCTTCGGGTGATCCTGACTCACACAAAACCATGGAAATTGAGTCTCTCAAAAGCATCGATATCGAAAACATACGTATATATATACAAGATACGAGACTAGGCAATACTGTATATCGGTAATAACCAGGACTAGCCAATATGTCCTCGTGAGTCCCTCTAGCTTCACGGATCCCAGTGTGCGAGGTCTCACCCTGATCGGGAACTGCCCGGGAGGTGGGTCAATCCAACCCGTCAGTCTTATCCGATCTCACGCATCCGAAGATGCCGTATCCGAAGATACCCCGTATCACAAAGATACCGTATCACAAAGATACCCCGTATCACAAAGATACCCCGTATCACAAAGATACCGTATCCGAAGATACCCTGTATCACAAAGATACCGTATCCGAAGATACCCCATGGTACATCGTACTCCATGCTACTTGCACGGTACATCATACTCCATGGACCCATATCACTCTAGGTACTCCAGCCCAAATGGCCTGCTTCCCACAGAGGTTTTCATAACTCAATACTCGTTGCCATGTCTCAAAACGCACGTGCGAGCCTATTAAATCGGTGACACACAGTCTACCCGATGCTCCAAGCACGGCTCATCGTATGTTCTCATAAAAATCAGTGCGAGCGATGCTCAGCACTCTCATCAAATCAAGTAAACTTGGCAGAGCCCGCTTTACATCTCCACAAGGCCGCCAACCTCATCCCTCACTCTCACCCTACTTAAGAGGTCTTTTGAGCCTGTTGGGCCTTTTGGCTGACTCCAAGGGCAGACAGCGCTACTCCACAAATCCAGTAAAAGTAGTGCGAGCTATGCTCAGCACTCTGTATATAAATTGTATGAAAATCTTATAAAATCTGGTGCGAGTTAGACTCTAGCACCGTGTCACGCAAAAGCATGTGAAATCTGGTGCGAGTTATACTCTAGCACCTATGCATGTAAAACTCTAGTGCGAGCTCTCGCTCCAGCACTAATGCATGCATCACACAAATCAAACATCGTGCAAGCTGAGCTCTAGCACGTCACATGTAAATAAAAACATGTAGGCAGCTCGGTTATTTCCAAATAGTTTTCACAGAAATCACAACAATTAAGACATGCAATGCTATGCATTTTTCTTTAAAAGTGAGCCAGCCTACTCATGCATGCGTTGAAATACCTCCAGAACGAGCAGGAACCTCTTGTCCTTGCTCCTCTCAATTTTTCCTAAATTTTTAGATTCTACCCTTAACAAGGGTATTTTAGTAATTTTGCCCATTCGGGGCACTAAAATTGTTCTTCGACCTCTAGACCAGTAACTCGAGGCTGTCTCGAGCCCTCGGTGGATGCCAATCGTCGAGCTACACAATTAAATATATTTTCCGGGTAAACTTTCAGTCGATAATTAATTAAATAAAATATTCCAAATTTAAATCGGGTCAATTTGACCGCTTATCGACTTACCCGAAGCTCGATTGCATCACAGGAATTTTCTCCAATTTTTCCTCTTTTTTTTCCCCTTTTTCTCTTTTTTCCCCTCTTTTTGGCTGAACCGGTTCAGTCCGGTTCGGACCGGTTCAGACCGTCGATTTTCTCCGGTTCGGCCGGTTCACCGCCGGTTCACCCCTTTTCCGGCCAGTTCTCCACCGGCTTCCACCGCCAATCGCTCCGCTGGGTTGTCCGCATCACGAATCTGGCCTCGGTTTGGGTCAAGCTCGCCGGAACGCCGCCGGTCCGGCTGTTCTCCTCTTCGCCGTCGGACCCATTTTCCTCTCTTGCTGTTTTCAGCGCCGTCCGTCGGTTTCGGTGACTGCCACCACCGCCAATCTGCTCACCGTCGCTTGGGGAAGCTTCGGCTGGGTCGGCTGGGGCTAGATCGGCGCCGTTCGCCGCCGATCGAAACTTTCTCCCCCGCGGCTTCTCTTCCGTTTTTCGCCAAATTTCGGCGTTCCCACGGCGCGTCACCGGTGGCAGCAAGGTCGCCTGGCGTCGGGCTACCTTCGTCGGCCCTCGCCTGGTCACCTGGCCGCCGGCAGCTCCTCGGTCGGCTGCTCCGTTTTTTCCTTTCGCGTTTTCGCGAATTCTGCCTCTTTTTTTTTTTTAACAATTTGTTTTTATTTATTTATTTTTATACTAATCATTAAAATATATTACAATACCCAAAATATCACTTAAAATTATAATTTTATTCTAATTTAATTAATTTAATTTTATTTAATTTATTTATTATATTTTAACCTCTTTTTCGGGTATAATTTCTCCGTATTTTCAGGATGTTGTCTCGGATGACTTTTCGGTATATTTTTCGATTATTTTCGGGATTATTTTGCTGAACTAAAAATTCCAATTAATCCCGATTAATTCCAATAAATTAATATCTTGATCAATTTAACCCAAAATAATTTTATTTCATCTCTATTGACCAAGATTTCTCAATGCGTTATTTTTAATTAAATTTTTCTTCTCGAATTTATACCGGCCTTCAGTCTTTTGACCGTTTTGCCCTTATACGTGTTCGGGATTAATTTAACCCGACTTCCTTCATACTTCCCCCATCTTTTCTTATTTAATTTTTTAATTTAATTTTTTTTGTCTTTTAATTAAATTCGGGTCTTACAGTACGACCCTGGTCCAGTCCTACGGCTCCTGTACTATGGCCATGAGTACCCATAATTTTGTCCTACGGCACCAGATGTTTGATGTCCTTCAGGACTAGTATATGAGGTGATTGCCTGACCCTACACGATAATGATATGATGTTTTATGTTTTATGTTTTCACACATCTATGCTACATGTTTTGCTGCTATCGGTTTTAACACTATGGTATATAATGATATTTAATGGTAGCTATGTTTATGTTTTGAAGAAATGATTTGTGAAAACATGATTTCACTTTTTAAAGTGATGATGGGATATGATATATTTGATTTGAGATTTTGAGATGCTCTTATGTATGTTTACACTATGAAACATGTTTTCAGCATGAGATGTTTTATGAAAACGAGATGCTTTATGACTATTTACACTAATGATATATTTATAGCATGATACGTTTTACGAAAAGGATGCATGATGTGTAAACTAATGATTTTAAAGCATGTTTTTACTGCTTTTGTAGATGTAAGCATGATAATTCTATTTTTAATAGAATTATTTGTGCTTAAATTCCTAATTATTTATTTAATCTCCATATTATTTTATTAATAATCCCCTTTATTTAATTAAAATTCTTTAATGTGCAGATAAATTAAATCCGGATGAAACTCAGTCATTTCAATCGAAATTGGGCTGAAAACGAGCCAAAGGAGATTGGATAACTTCAAATTTTGCAGACCGAGTCACCAGTCGTCTGGACACGCGTGATGCCAGGTGTCCATATTTTATTTGCTCCGAAACGATAAGATCAACAGACACCGAGTGAATATTCTGAAAGGCACACGCCGGGCCACATCGCACAGCCAACTGGACAAACCGACAAGTGACATGGAAATATCTATTTTGCAGCAAATCAATTGAAGACAAGTGGCCAAATAATGCAAACTCATCTAGGATGAAAAATTACCATTGTACCCCTATATTTGTGTATAAATAGAACATGATGGCAATTGAAAATGTAGGTAGGTTAGGGTAGAATAGCTTTTAGATTAATTTTAAAAGTTTTCCTTAGAATTTCTGCATAGTTTTACAAGTTGTTTACTGTTTATTTACTATTCTGTTTATTTACTATTCACTTTATGAAATTATTTGTTTCATTCTCTAATTTCATGGTATTTCATTAGCAGTCTTGTTCACCTTTTTCTTCTTGTTCGGTTTGCAAAAATCCATTGCTGGATGTTTCTTATTTAGTGACGTTTTAAATAGAAATTTAAAGCTTTCAGTATCAAGTTCTCGGTTTCCATATTCATTTCTATATTTGTTTGATAAACCATTAGTTTGATTTTAGCTTTCGGTTTGTCCCTGTTTGAGCAATCGGGTTTCTGGATATCTTCATTCAGTATTCTCCCCTTTGATTCTGTTGCCTTGATGTGGGAGGATGCAAAGCATTTGTCCACATCAAGAGCTATGTGGAGTCACGGCTGGAGAAGGAAATGAAGCTACCCGAGGAGGATGATCATGAGTTCCCTGTATACATTGCTGAAGCTCACGGACGATGTGTCAATGATGTTGTTACTAAATCCTTTCGGGTTTAAAGTCATTTGCTGCTTTGTATCATTGTTTTATTCTTTCCTTATTTCATCTTGTATTTGCATGTTTTTCCTTATTCGGTGCTTGCTTATAGTTAGATTATGACTTCCATGTTTTCTGCATTTATTCATGTTTCCTACATATAGTTCATTTACTGCATTCTATTTCATCTTCATTGTAGTTCGTTATTTGCTGGATTAGGAAATGATTATGGTTGTTTGTCTGGTATAAAGATTAAAGAACCAATGCATAGGAGCATAGTTAAAGTCATGGCAACAAGATAACATTTATTTCCAGTCTCTGTTGTGCTCTGTTTCCAGTTTTTGTTACTGCTCATTATGGATGTTAACTTATGGTTTGTCTTCATTGCTTCTTCTGTTTTGGGTAGATGTTATTGTTCTGTTTAATGTTTGATTAGTGATTGATAATTGATAATAGGCAGCAACACTCAAAGCATTTCAAGACTTCTTTGATTCTATGGTTAACAGAAACTAAAATCTCTTTTTCGATTCTGCAAATATTGTTCTGCAACTCAGAAGTTTTCATGGTTCATTATAAGTTGTGATGTCTAGGATGGTGAGAAGGTAGGACCGTGCGCACCCGAAGCCAGCACGGGTGGGCGTGCACTAGCAGGAGCAAGGCATCACTCAGTACCTAGAGCAGAGGACAAGACCAGTAGCAACCTGGAGCGTCCAAAGCATGCATTGGATATGGGTGATGCTCGGTAAGGACTTGTTGGGAACAGACTGACAGTAGCAGTGGTCACAGACGTGTAGGTGACGGACAGAACCGTTGGCAGTCCTGCAAGCTTGTACAACCCGAGCAGCAGCACCTAGAAATGAATTTGACAAAGAAGACAAATGAACAGTGCAGATTCTCGAGACCACTTTGGTGGTTTTGTAATTACCTAAGGCCATGTTTGGAAAATTCCCCTTGTAGTTGTTCAATTCATTTTGCATGCATTTTAGTTAGATTAATTTCAATTTTATTAGTTAGCTTAGTTAGTTGATTTCTTATGTGCATGATTAGTCATAGTTCAATTGATTGATTAGTCTAGAATTTAGATTTAATTATGCCATTAGTTAATTTTATTTTAGTAATAGGTTTTCCAATTAGAATTAATTTAGATTAAACTCATTTTATGCATTTTTAATTTAGTCTTCATTTTGATTAAATCTTAGGTTAGTTTAAATTGTAATTTTTTATTAATTAGATTAATTTGCATGCACATTTTATTTTAAGTTTGTTTAATTTTTAGTTTAATTAACTCTATTTCTTTATTTTCATATTTACACTTTAATTGCATTAATTCATTTTAACTATTTTAATTTTCTTTTGTAGGTTATTTGCTTTTAATTGCTCGGAGTACTGTAAGTAAATTTTGGTCGGTTTCATTTTCTTTAGTTCTTATTATTTTATTGCTTCCCAATATATTTTTAATTAGCCTTAGTAGATCACCCACTTTAATATCATAATTTGCTAGGATATACTTAGGGTAAGATTAACCTGTAGTTAATTAGGCTGATCAACTTCTTTGTGGGACGATAACTCGGGACTCAAATCCCATTATTACTTGTATGACCCGGGCACTTATGGACATATACCCTTAGGGCGTGTCAAAGCATCTCTTCTTTCGTACATGTTTATGCTGAGTTGTGAAATCACGTGTTTTACTTGTTTTAAGTACTAAGGTTACATTAAATGTATCTCTTGTTGAGCCTGAAAAGCTCACCACCCCTTATTTTCCTCCTCTACAGAGTACTTTTAGTAGTTTGAGTGCAATTGAGGACTTCCATCTTTGGTATCTGCTGTGTCCCATCGAGAGTCAGGTATACACATTTGTATAGTTTTGTATCTGAACACGTAAATGCACAGTACTGTAAACAGATATGATGTTGGGGATGTAGAGTTATGTAAATACCATCGTATATGTATTTAATTAAAGTCAAAGGATAGTAAATCCTGATATGTGAATGTGAATATAGAAATGAAATGGTAAATAGTGTGAGGGAACTAACATCGAATCATAGCCCAACTCTTGGTAGGATATTCACGACGAGAGAAAGGTAAGAATTAAAGAATAAATGAAAAATGAAAATAAAATGTAGTGGTTTTTAGGCGATTTGGGTCCTGACACATATACAAATAAACTCATCAACACACCTAGTTTAACATATATCAACTTGGTGAATTAAATCTTACCTAGTTGAGATTTCCTTCCTTTTTCACCAAATTGGTACAAATCCTCCTTGCTCTTGAAATCCTTAATTTTAATCTCTTGTTTCCAAGTATGTTGCTCTCCTCTTTACCAAGAACAACTTTGCTAAACTATATCTCACTCAAAACCGATCACAAACTGAAGTTTTCTGGCTTAGAAATGTTAGGTTACTCTTTTGGTATTGCATGAAATAGTAAATCCCGTGAAAACTAAAGTGTTGAAATCCAGTATTTATAGAATTGTCTCTATGAGATCGATCTGCTCACCAATGAGATCGATCTACCCTGCATTTCTCCTCTCGAATTCGACCTTTCAGACTTAATGAGATCGATCTACTTTCAAGCATGAGATCGATCTGAACAACACAGAACCTTAAGGAGATCGATATGCTCCAAGGTGAGATCGATCTTCTCCAAGTCAATAGCATTTGGAGATCGATCTAGCCCTTTCGAGATCGATTCCTTCTTCATAGAATGCTTAGCAGATCAATCTGGCCCCATTGGAGATCGATTTGCCCCTATTCCATTGCTCGAATAAGAGCATTTTGACTCTTACAGATCGATCTCTCATCCTATGAGATCAATCTGGTATTCATATTTTCCAAATTTTGCTGCAGTTTTCTGCAGTAACTCATACCCAACCTCATAAATTTTGCTGCTATAGTCATTTTCTCATCCAACCACCTTTAAGACTTGAAAATGATATCCATTCATACTTTGTACACGTTAAAACTTGTGTGCATTCATTGTATAACCAAAGGTATACAATAGAAAACCAAATAGAAGTATAAAGATTTATGCAATTTATGCATACTTCTTTCCATTTTACCACACTACCCAAAATTCCATATATTCACATTCCTCACATATAAAAGTCCAGTTCTGCATATTCATACCTAATGAAACTTGTACGTACATCACAAACTCATATTACAAGTGTGTACATTAAATTTATGGACTTTACATCACTTATGCTTCACATAGCATGTACATGTATATACTTATGAATTTATGGGTCTTACAATCCTGCCCTCCATAAACAATTAGGGATATTTCTCTCTCATCAAACTCTCTAGCTCCCAAGTAGCTTCCTCTGAAATGTGATGCTGCCAGAGAATCTTCACTAACCCAATAGTTTTATTCCTCAAGACTTTCTCCTTTCTATCCAATATTTTAATCGCATAAGTTGGATCTGGATGATATTTCCTCAACATCGAAATGTGGAAGACATTGTGCACTCTGGATAAATCTGGTGGCAAAGCTAATCTATATGCCTTATCTCCCATTCTGTCCAATATCTCAAAGGGTCTAATGTAGCGAGGACTCAATTTACCTCTCTTCCCAAATCACACTATACCCTTGGATGGAGAAACCTTTAGAAATACTGAATCACCAACTATGAACTCAAGTGGTCTTCGTCTCTTGTTAGCATAACTTTTCTGTCTACTTTGAGCTATCCTCAATCTCTCAACAATCTACCGGACATCCTCAGAGGCTTGTGTAACCAAATCATGAGCAAAAATCTTTTTGTCACCCACTTCTTCCCAATCGATAGGGGAACGACATCTACAGCCATACAAAGCCTTATACAGCGCCATCCCGATACTCGCATGATAGCTGTTGTTGTAGGCGAATTCGGCTAGTGGCAAATCATCATCCTAGGAGCCTCTAAAATCGAGCACACACGCTCTCAACATATCCTCCAGAGTCTATATGATCCTCTCTGACTGACCATCTGTTTGAGAATGATAAGCGGTGCTCAAACTCAATTGGGTTCCCATGGCTTCCTGAAAATGTTCCCAAAAGTGGAAAGTGAAGCAGGAATCCCTATCTAAAACAATGCTCACTAGAATACCATGTAACCTCACTACCTCGTGTACATACAACTCTGCCAAAGAACTCAGAGTATCAGTAGCTCTCATAGCTAGAACGTGGGCTGACTTCGTCAGTCTATTGACAATCACCCATATTGCATCGTGATTCATACGGGTCCTCAGTAAACCCAGCATGAAATCCATGGTGATATGCTTCCATTTCCATTTCGGTATAGGTAGAGGTTGCAATAACCCTGCAGGTTTCTGATGCTCTACCTTCACTTGCTGACATACGAGACATCTCGCCAAGAAATTCGCTACATCCCTCTTTATACCTGACCACCAGTACACCTTCTGGAGATTCTGGTATATCTTATTACTCCCCGGATATAGCGTGTACCTCGATGAATGAGCTTCTATGAATATCAGTCTCCTGAGCTTTGGGTCCTCAGGAACACACAATCTGCCTCTAAACCTCAGAACTCCATCGGAACTCAACTTAAAATCAATCACTGTGCCCTTCTATATCTGACTACTCATGTCAGTGCAATACGAATCAGTCTGCTGAGCCTGTCTAATCCTGTCCAACAGATCAGGCTCCAAGCATAGACTAGCAATCACACAGTCTGTATTCATGTCAAAATGAACAACTCCAAAACTGAGACTAGCAAACTGCTCTAGCAACTCATGTTCCCTGACTATCATATACGATACCATCCCTAGGCTCTTCATGCTTAACGCATCAACTATAACATTAGCCTTTCCCAGATGATAAAGTATCTCACAATCATAGTCCTTCAGAAGCTCTAGCCATCTTCTCTATCTCATATTCAGCTCTTTTTGTGGGAACAGATACTTAAGGCTCTTGTGGTCAGTAAAAATCTAAAATTTCTCTCCATACAAGTAGTAGTACCTTCAACGCAAACACTACTGCTGCTAACTCCAAATCGTGGGTCGGATAGTTCTTCTCATGGTCATTCAGTTGTTTGGATCCATAAGCAACTACCTTCCCATCCTGCACCAATACACAGCCCAGTCCCTGATGCGATTTATCGATATACATTAAATATCCTCTTAAGCTGGTAGGGATAGTGAGAATCGGAGCAGTAGTCAATTGACTCTTCAACTCTTAAAAACTCTTCTCACAATCTTCATCTCATACAAAAGCTACACCCTTCCGAGTGAAACGTGTCAACGAAGTAGCTAACTTTGAGAATCCTTCTACGAATCTCCGATAATACACTGCTAAACCGAAGAAACTCCTAATCTTGGTGACTGTTCTTGGCTGCTCCCAATGAACTACAACCTCTATCTTCGACGGATCCACTGATACACCATCCTTCGACACAACATTTCCCAAAAACAAGATCTATAAGAACCAAAAATCACATTTGTTGAGTTTAGCATATAGCTTCTGCTCTTGTAGGTGTGTAATACAATCCTGAGGTGCTTCTCATGCTCTTCCTCTGATTTAGAATATATCAAGATGTCATCTATGAAGACGATAACAAATTAATCAAAATATGGCTTGAACACATCGTTCATCAAAGTCATGAAAGCTGCGGGAGCATTCGTCAATCTGAATGGTACAACCAAGAACTCATAATGGACATATTAGATCCTGTGATGCCCCGGAAGCGCGAAAAACATGACAAATTTAAAATTTATATACATCACTTCACAATTCTAGGTTCATTCCTATGCAGTGTCATGCATCATCATGTATATATATATTATAAAACTTTAACCTTAGGATCTCATCATCCAATTTACATGTCACATCATATACATTCCTCAGTTCCGAATTAATAAATCCTAATACATCCCATACATCATTGTTCATCAAGTGTTTGTAAATACAACTTTAGTCTGGGTACATGAAATATTAAAATATACCTCAAGCACAATATGTGGCCTAGAGCTTAAGTCCTCCATTAGCCATTACTTCGTACATCGCAGGAAAACTCTCTTCACTTGAAGAAATCTAGGGGGAGATAAAATAGGGTAAGCTTCTAAATCGCTCAGTAAGGGGGTAAGGGATTCATTAACAAAATAATGATTTGCACAGCACAATCATTTTATCTCATAGTTGAAACTCAATAAAAGTGTAGCATGAAAACAATAAAACATCATTATCATCTCATTTCTCTAAAATCATGTAAAAACATGAGAGTACATGACTCATGTACAAATCACAGTCACAAGCATGTGGAAATAAGGATGCGATAATGGCTTTTCTCGTAAAAACGTGATAAAAATCACCTCAATAATAATGCACGTGGCGCAGCCACCAAACACAATCTCACGTGTAAAACAAGACTAGGAAAATAAAACTTAGATAAACTATTCATCATGGAACATCAATATAATTCTCATCTCGGTGCGCATCCCAGGAATCCTCAAAAGAGGGAACGTCGACAATATTGTCGTGTACATAGTAAATTAGACTTACGCGTTACCAGAACAACGCCTGGCCTTACATGTTACTAGAGCAAAGCCTCTCTTCATGCACACTATCGGTCTTACATGCTACCAAAGCAAGGGCCAGACTTACATGCTACCAAAGCAAGGCCTCCCAGCGCTACCAGAGCGGGGGAAAATATCGGACTTACATGCTACCAGAGCAAGGCCACCCAGTGCTACCAGAGCGAGGGTCATCTCACGTTACCAGAACGAAGGCATCTCTCGTTACCAAAATGGAGGAATATCAGACTTACATGCTACCAGAGCAATGCCCGGACTTACATGCTACCAGAACAAGGCTCGATGTGTATTCAACATGACACGCCTAAGTCTTAGTAATAGCTATTATCATATAAAATCATTTTGCCTTCACGTAGCTCCCATACTGGTTTTTTCTCATAAAACTCATCTCAAAACCGTTTTATACTCAACACAAAACATGTCAAAATCGAGCTCAAACTGGCAAAACCACGCACACATTTCTCAAATCTCAGTATGCCTTAACATAGAGCCCAAATCACTTTTCACTTTTTAAACTCAAAACGGTTGTAAAAAAATTTCACACTTAGTTTACAACTTATAAAAATTGGGACCTAACCGATTATAAAACCATGTGCAATAACTCATTCACAACTCATAAAAACATGTTTGTTTTCTCAAATCACATTTCATGCTACAATATCATCACAAAATCACATACACAAATGAGTTTAAGTTTCCCTTACCTCATTGCACCTTGTATAGTGCAATCGTTCCCCTAAACGACAGACTAGCCTCGCATTCCTCTCTGGAACTCCCGGGCTATCCAAACGATGTTAGAACATCAATAATTCATCTCAATCACATCATCGAGCACATATTTGCTCATATTCTCATTAATACTACAAACCTCATTTTTTTGATATTCCTATCATAATCCACATTATCATCCACTACATTTCAAATCCTACATTTTTCATGCATAATATCCATGCCAAAATCACCTCATTGCCTCTATTCCAATTTATAGCTAAAATCCCAAAACTACCACACATTGTATAATATCATCATCACTCCAACAAAATCACAATTTCATCAACTCTAATAATTTCCTAGCTATTTTATCATAACACCCATAGTCACAATCCATAAAATCATCTCAATATTAAAGATTAAAGCTTAGAAATTTACCGAAAACTTATGGAGAGCTCTATTCACACCTCGATTCAATTCGTCATTCGATTTCCAACTATATTGTTCTCCTTTGGATGAGGAATAACTTTCCTTCTTACATCTACTTGAGATTTGGACGGAAATAGGGGTTTTGAAGGAGAGAGAAAGCTAGGGTTGCGAAAATGGCGATTTGGGGGGAGAGAGAATGAGAGATCGATTCCCAGAAAAATAAAGGGGTCCTTATATAGGCTGAAGGTAGGAGATAGATCTGGTCTTTGATGAGATCGATCTCTCTTTGAATTCTGGAACGTTTTGGGGCAATTTTATGCCTAGGAGATCGATCTGTCGTGGGGTGAGATCGATCTCATAATTGCTTCATAACATCGATCTGCTCCTTGAGAAGATCGATCTTCTCTTTATAGAAACATTTGGAGATCGATCTGCTTGCATATGAGATCGATCTGCGTATTAGTTCTTACACATTTTCTGCATTCAGGATCCATGAGATCGATCTCTCATCCTTGGAGATCGATCTGGCCTTTACAGTTTGTACTGCTGCTACATCAATTTGTAGAAAACTCAATGTAAAACTTCCCAAAATCTACCTCATAGTCCATATTCCAATCCATACACATTCAAGACTTAAAAACCTCATCTTCTTATACTTCATCATATTTAAAACTTGTGTGTACATTAACATATTATAATTACATACACCAAAATATAATTCTCATAACTGGGGTATACAGAATTCTCAGTTCTCACAAGTCCTAAATGCTGTCTTAGGTACATCTCCACTCCGAACTCTCAACTGATTATACCCAGACCTCAGATCAATCTTAGAAAAGACCTGCGCTCCCCGGATTTGATCTAACAAATCATCAATGCGTGGAAGAGGATATCTATTCTTGATGGTTGCCTTATTCAACAATCTATAATCTATACACAATCGGAGGCTTCCATCCTTCTTCCTTACAAACAAAATCGGTGCTCCCTACGGTGAAACACTCGGTCTGATAAAACCCCTATCCAACAGCTCCTGTAACTATTTCTTGAGCTCCTCTAGCTCAACTAAGGCCATACGATACGGTGGTTTCGATATAGGTTTAGTACCAGACACCAAATCTATATAGAACTCGATCTCTCTGTCGGGTGGTAACCTTGGCAATTCATCCGGAAAGATATCTGGGAATTCACTAACCACAAGAATATCTTCCAACTCTAGACGTACCTTATCCGTATCAACCACGTATGCAATAAAACCTTCAATATATTCATTTCCCAGTCAGAATAGTACATTATCAATCACAATCATAACTAATACTTTGATTTCTTTTCATCAAACTTTACAACATATCTTTCAGGGTTAGGAAACATAACTGTCTTAGCTTAACAATCTAAAACAGCATGGTTTGATGATAACCAATCCATTCCTAGGATTACATCAAAATCACTCATGCTTAACAGTATTAGATTGGTTGTCATGTTCTTTTCCCCTACTTTTAACTTTCAATCATTTAACATATACTCCACTAGCTGACTATTATACATGGGCATACTAATCAACATCATCCTACATAAAGGTGTACGCTCTATATACTTTGCTATCTTACATGCAAATAAAGGCGATACAAATGAATACGTGGAACCAGGATCAATCAATACATGTGCTTCTAAATCATAAATCATGATGTTACCTCTAATCACATCCGATGAAGCATAAGTTGTTCCCTGGTCCAAGGCATGCACTTGCCCTCGTCCCATAACTTGCTTCCTTTTGTCTTCTGCTATCGCTCTCCTCCTCAGAGTAGATGTATCAGCTGGAGCTCTCTCAGGCTCTTTACCCTTCTGTGGTGCAATATCAATGGCCTCTTAGCAAACTCTGGCCATGTGTCCTGGCTTCCCACATTTGTAGCACAAACCGCTAGAAACAGGACAAGGTCTACCTCCATGGAATCTACCGCATCGACTGCACTGCTAAGTGGTAGGCCTTTGTCCTCTAATCACAACTCCTCTAGCTGGAGCTATAGCCGGGTATGTAGGAAATCTAATAATCCTCTCATATGCTTCCTCGATCTTGGGTCTCTTACCAAAGAGTCTCCTCCCTCCTCGATAACTGAAACCTCGAGCACTATCACTCACCGACCTCTTTCTATCTTTGTCTCTACCTTTTCCAACTATTTTGAACTCTAAGACATTCCTCTCAAAATCTTGTTCACAGAGTTGCGCCCTGCGCACTGCCTCATCATAGGTAGAAATGTCGAATGGAACTAGTTTAGACTATAATACTGGTCTCAGTCCATCGATAAACATGTGAACCTTCCTAGTCTCGCTACTCATGGTGTCAGGGTCATACCATCTCAGGGATAGAAATCTAGTCTCGTACTCATCTACCGAATGACTTCCCTGGCTTAACCCTAAACATTTGACTTGCAGCCTCCGTTGAGCCGTATCTGGAACAAACTACCTCCTGAAGGCATCTAGAAATATCTCCCAACTGATCTCTGTATGTCGGGCTCTCAATATGGGTCGGGTGGACATCCACTAATGCTCTGATGTCCCCTTTAGTAGGAATGCAGTAAATGCGACCATCTCTGAAGTCGTACACTCAAAAAATCCGTACAACTTCTCCATCTCTCCTATCCATACCTCCGCCAACATGGGGTCCTTAATCCCATGAAAAGTTGGAGGTCCAAGTTTCTGGAATTGTCAGAGTCTGTCCAAATGACAACCATACCACAAAACATTACCACCCTGTCGTGCAGTGAGTTGTGACGGCATATCCTGAACTAGCGGGGGTGTAGATGTATCAGGTGCAGCTGTCTCTCTCGGTGCAGTCTCTGCATCCTATCCTTGTCCTGCTGGCATCGTCTGTGCCAGTATCTCCACTATGGTCTCTAGGTGACGTTCTAGTCTCTTGAAATGTGCCTTAGTACTCTCAGGTACATCAGTAGGACCAATAACCTCATCTCGGGTCTCTAGCCTACCTCTACGACCTCTAGTCCTATCTCTAGCCCCTCTACCACGACAAGTATTAACCATAATGACTAAATCCCTGCATTAATAACCATTAATTAGTCTGATATCCATCTCGTATACACAATTGTAACGAACAAAGCACAGTACCACGGGGATGTACAGTTTTCCTAATTACTAATATCTATTCACATCAGACCAACACTGCTCTGATACCATTTTATCATGCCCTTCCCCCGCATGCGACCAACCAAAATCACCATAAATATTTCGTGTTTCACTTACCTCTTCTTCTGTCATCCTCACATCGAACGTTGGGCTGTGATTCGATATTAGTCACCTATTCACACTCATTCATAACATGTATAGAATTTAATATTCTTTTTTACATTAATATAATTATTTGTACATATACATCCCGACCGTACATTAATTTACATAGTTGTGCTTATATAACGTTCAGTACAAAATATCAAGTGTGTATACCTCTCACAAAATGGATAGGTAGCCGATATCAGGGAATGTCAGCCATCAGTTGTGTCCACCTACTATGGATGCTCTGAAAAGAGGGAAATAATAAGGGGGTGAGCTCACAGCTCAGTAAGGAAATCAAGCAAGAAAGTAGATAACCGCACTATCTACAAAATACAATGCTTATGCCTTGAAATCTATTCCTTACCCAATTGTATCTAAAGCATGCATCTCTCTCAAATTATTATGCGATATATGTATATATATAGATACAAAACATCAGTTATAAAACTAAAAATATGCTGGTTTAACAACCTCATCATTTATGTAAAACACTGTATTTCTCATGTAATTTCACACAAATCACATTTATCCTACCATTCATTTAAATCAAAATATATGGCATTCATCATGTTTAAAAACATGGAAATCTGGGCCTCACCTATCCCTCGGGTTACCCTTTTTCACAATTCACAACTCACATGTTTATATCATAAAACCATGTGGTAATTCATTCAAGAAATTCAATTAGCACGAAAGGAGATATGTGACTACATGTTCCGAGTGTATGATCACAACTCATTTTTCATGATCCCAAGCTACACAGTACTCGATGTGCAGGGACTCATAGTTGCTGTAACAGGAGGTGCGTTAAATCTTAACTGTCAGCTCACAACTCACTCTCATTGTGTGCTCACAACTCACTGTCAGGGTACAACGTACTCCATGTGACATACATGGTACACAGTACTCCTTGGACCCTATCTCAAGGTGGGATGCTCATCATGAGTCTTAGTCCTTATACCTTTGATATACCTCATAGTCGGGATGTTCGCCATGAGTCTTAGTCCACATACTACATGTCTACCTCATAGTTAGGATGCTCGCCATCAGTCTTAGTCCTCACACCTATGGGTTATTTCGATAGCCCTTTGCCATATCTAAAAAAATTGCACGTGTGGGCATATATATATATCAATTCGACGCATAATCGACACAGGCTCCCAACACGACTGCTTCATACACCTTTCAAAACTGGTATGACACGCCCGACTCTGGGTGCCTTTCATCTATACATACACTACTACAGTTGGGTTGTGAGTTAAGGTATTTACTAAAATCCATGCATTTATAGCGAAAAATTTTAAAACTTTAATTCACACTCCCAGGTGTGCAAGTAGATATACAAAATCAATTATATAAAATAATGCCTTTACATAACATCCCCATACAGCTGTTTACATTTTCGATTCGTGACTGCGAGATACATTATAATAGATACAAAAATACTCATGTGTATACAAATCTTTATACCTTGGCAACTGGTGGGAGCTATCCAATACAAAAGGGATCTCGAGACCACCGTAGTGTCCTACTTCTTAGTATCTGGAGTGGGAAAAATAGTGGGATGAGCAAAGCATAGCTCAATAAGGAAATGGATACTAACATGTAGATACTATACTATCTATATAGCCCATGCATTCATAAACAAATCATGTTTCAATGTAAGAGGAAATATTACTAGAAAATGCTTTTAAACATTTATTTCTCATAGGCATTTTCATGTAAAATCATATACAATACTTCCAATTAAAACATGTCATAAACAGTGCCATCATAGCACAATGTTCAAATCACAATATTGCTTTTTTTTTTTCCTAAAAACATTTCTTTTCATCAAATCTCTGAGATTTTCTGAGTTTCTCAATTTCTCTTATCTCTGAGATAGGCATGGAATTCTCGGCAATATAATATCCATGACATATGGCCATAGTCAGTGATCCCAGCCCTTATTGATCAGGTGTGCACAGGGCATCACTTCGCCTGAAGGGGGATGGGTCAGTCCTACCCTCCAACTCATCTCAATCAACATCATCTCCCTCATCACATCACATATACTCACGGTACAAGGTACGTCATGTATCATCTACGCGATACTCGTACTCACGTGCACCCAGCACGGTACATAGTATACCAACGAACAACCACACAGTTCAACGTACGATTGTGGACCCAGTCCATCTACCAACTCCATTGGACTCATCATCCTGAACCATGTCTGGTATACCAGGTGAGCAAATCAGCGGGACACATAGTCATCGCAAGGCGCCAACGCGGTATCTCTCAGTGTGAGCAACAATAGCACTCTATCATCTCTAACTCAGCAAAGCTAGTGTAAGCAATGCTCCAACACCTTTATCAAATCCATCGTGTGAGATGAACTCCAGCATGGCATGTCAAAACATAGAAATATGTGCGAGCTAAAACTCCAGCACAACATCATTATAAAACCACGTGCGAGTCACACTCCAACATGGTTTATCAAAACACGCAGACGTATGCGAGTGAAACTCCAGCATAGTAAAAATCTTTAAAAATCATTAAAAATCGGTGTGAGCTAATGCTTCAACACCAAATCACATCTCAAACTAACACATAGTTGAGAAATCATCAAAACATCGTATAGATGCAAAAGCATTAAAAACGTGCATGTCAGGCTATTTTCCTTCCCACATCCCATTTTCACAATTATACGATAATACATTTCAATTAACATATGGTTCAATAGCTAAGCATAATATTCCTAGAGTCATATTACTAAAATCATAGTAAAAATATGTACGAATATCTCTATCGCTAACATACAGTCCATTACCTCGAATCGTGCTTGTATTCCCTTCGTCTCGTTTGCTCCGTTCGCGATCTGAGTTAACTATGTTCCATGTATCTCAATCTACACATGTAAATCATTAAGTTATTTTCCTTTCCCTCTACTAAACATACACATTGTCTTCTCTTAAGTTTTTCATCACTTTTCCATGGATTTCCTCTTTATAAATCTCTCTTAATATTCTCACCCATCACTACATTCATCATTCCTATTAATATTTCACATATTATTCAACTCATAAATGTCTAGAAACCCATATTAAAAGCTTGAAGGTTGAAGAGCTTACCCCTTTACTTAGCCAAACTTGTGGTAGCCAAAACTCCTTCTCTTGGTCACACCAATGTGTGATTTTTGGGTATGTTGTTCTCGTTGCTTCAAGGAACAACTTTCCCTTCTTGAGCTTCTTCCAAAACTGGTTGGAATGTAGTGATTTTTAGAGTGAGAAAGCTTGGGTCTTTGAGAGAAAATGGTAGGTGTGGTTTGGTGGAAGGGAAATCGAATTTTCAGTCCAAATCGTAGGCCCTTTTAATAAACGAAGAGACATGAGATTGATCTGGTCCTTGTAGAGATCGATCTCTACAAGGTTTGGTAGTCTTTTTACCAAATGTAACTACTACTAGATCGAGCTTCTTCCATGATGAGATCGATCTGTTTGCAAGCAAATTCCTTCTTGGCGATCGATCTGCCTCTTATAGGAGATCGATCTTCTCTTTAGAGAACCTTAAAGAATCGATTTGTCGAGGGCTTAGGCAGAGAGTTAAGGAGATCAATCTGTCTTCCCATGAGATCGATCTGCCTAGTTCCATTCAACAATTTTTGGGCATTTCATGAGGGGTGATCGATCTCTCCTTCATATGAGATCGATCTCTCATCCCCTGCACCCTCATTTTCTGTAGTTATCTGCAGAAACTCACACACACCCATCCCCAATTTGCTGTCATAGTAATTTTCTCATCCAACCACCTTTGAAACTTGAAAACGACTTTCATTCATACTTTATACACATTAAAACTTGTGTGCAATCATTGTATAACCAAAGGTATACAATACATAACTAAATGGAAGCACTAAGATTTACACCACTTATGCAACTTCATTCCCCATAGTTCATAGTTAATGAAACTTGTGCACACAACTTAAAATTCATGGATGTTTCATAGAATCCATAATCCTAACATCCTTTTATCACTTATACACTTCTAAAAAATGTACATATACATTATATATTCATAAGAATAAAAACATGGGAAATTATGGGTATTACATGGTATGTGTAAGTAAAACTCCCAACACGACCATATCACAATATCACAATCTCTAGTGTGAGCGATGCTCCCAGCACTAGGTCATATAAAAACATAAGTATGAGTAAAGCTCCCAATACTCTATAATGTATGGTATATGAAAACTGAGTACGAGCAAAGCTCCCAATACTCTATCATGTAAAACTGAGTATGAGCATAGCTCCCAATAATCTATAATGCATCAATCACAATCTGAGTACGAGCAATGCTCCTAGTACCCTAACATGTATAAAATTACATAAAATCTAGTACGAGTAAACACTCAAGTACTATGCAATGCATATCTAAAAATATAGTGTGAGTAATCTCTAGCACTCATGGTTTTCGTACAAAGTCTGATAGATGGCTATTTAATTCAAATAAGCACTAACATGTGCTGTTTTCGCATATACATGAAAACATTGCCATTCTATCATGTAACTCATGAATTTTGGTCACAACATGCTTCTAAGGTATTTTCACCCTAGTTTTGGATAAAACACACTTAGCCTCTTGGTTTCTATCACAACATCATGCCTATTCATGGGAATTCATATAGCATATAATATCAAAATGTATTCAAAATACGTGGAGTCATCTCTAGCTACTCACGAAATTCCCTTACCTTGGATCACGTTAAGTGACCTCTCTTCCTCGGTTCTGCTCACTCTTATAGTCCGATCAACTTCAATGTGATTCTCCGAAGCTGTTATACGTATTTACGTTAGTATATTGTAATATACTCATTTCATTTGCCAAATCTCAATTCCATGCATCAATCTAATTATTTTCTTCCAATATGGTATTATACCATATTTTCCATTTAGCTATATTTATTTCTCCTTATTTCCAATATATGCTTCTCACCAGATTAACTTAAAATCTTCCATACATGCATATTCCATCATTAAATCCATATTAACACCATTTCCTCATCATGTTCTCACTTTCATGTCAAAAGCTAGGTCATGCTCATTTTTCATGAATCTTTCATTTCTAACAGTTCATACATATACCAATAAACTCATCAACACACCTAGTTTAACATATATCAACTTGGTGCATTAAATCTTACCTAGTTGAGATTTCCTTCCTTTTTCACCAAATTGGTACAAATCCTCATTGCTCTTGAAATCCTTGATTTCAATCTCTTGTTTCCAAGTATGTTGCTCTCCTCTTTACCAAGAACAAATTTACTCAACTATATCTCACTCAAAACTGATCACAAACTGAAGTTTTCTAGCTTAGAAATGTTAGGTTACACTTTTGGTATTGAATGAAATAGTAAATCCCATGAAAACTAAAGTGCAGAAGTCCAGTATTTATAGAACTGTCTCTATGAGATCGATCCGCTCTCCAATGAGATGGATATGCCTTGCATTTTTTTCCTCTCCAAACTGACCTTCCAGACTTAATGAGATCGATCTACTTCTAAGCATGAGATCGATCAGAACAACACAGAACCTTAAGGAGATCGCTCTGCTCCAAGGTGAGATCGATCTTCTCAAAGTCAATAGCATTTGGAGATCGATCTAGCCCTTCCGAGATCAATTCCTTCTTCACAGAATGCTTAGCAGATCGATCTGGCCCCATTGGAGATCGATCTTCCCTTAATCCATTGCTCAAATAAGAACATTTTTTCCTCTTACAGATCGATCCTCATCCTATGAGATCGATTTGGCATTCGTATTTTTTAGATTTTGCCTCTGTTTTCTACAGTAACTCATACCCAACCTCATAAATTTTGTTGCTATAGTCATTTTCTCATCCAACCACCTTTAAGACTTGAAAATGATATCCATTCATACTTTATACACATTAAAACTTTTGTGCATTCATTATATAACCAAAGGTATACAATAGAAAATCAAATGGAAGTATAAAGATTTATGCAACTTATGCATACTTCATTCCATTTTACCACACTACCCAAAATTCCATATATTCACATTCCTCACATACAAAAGTCCATTTTTGCATATTCATACCTAATGAAATTTGTACGTACATTACAAACTCATATTACAATTGTGCACATTAAATTTATGGACTTTACATCATTTATACTTCACATAGCATGTACATGTATATACTTATGAATTTAAGGGTCTTACATCAACTTAGACTTCTTATCGAACCTCACAATCCCTTTTAAGGGAGAAACTCTCAAAAACACTGAGTCACCTACCGTGAACTCTAATGGCCTTCGTCTCATGTCAGCATAACTTTTCTTCTTATTCTAAGCTGTTCTCAATCTCTCGCATATTAACTGAACAACCTCAGAGGCTTCCTATACTAAATCGGGAGCAAAAGTCTTTCTATCACCCACTTCTTCCCAACAAACTGGGGAACGACAACTTCTACCATACAACGCCTCACACAGTGCCATCCCGATACTCAAGTGATAACTGTTGTTGCAAGCAAATTCGGCTAACGGTAGGTGATCATCCCAGGAGCTTTTAAAATCCATGACACTCGCTGTTAACATATCCTCTAACGTTTGGATGGTTCTCTCTGACTGACCAGCGGTTTGAGGATGGAATACGGTACTGAAACTTAACTGGGTTCCCATAGCTTCCTAAAAATGGTCCCAAAAGTGGGAAGTGAAGCGGGAATCCCTATCTGATATGATGCTCACTGGAACACCATGTAGCCTCACAATCTTTCGTACATACAACTCTACCAAAGTACTCAGAGTATCTGTGGATTTCATGGCTAGAAAGTGGGTGGATTTCGTCAATTTGTCTACCACTACCCATATAGCATCATGGTTCCTCTTAGTCCTCGACAATCCCATGATGAAATCCATGCTAACATGCTCCCATTTCCACGTTAGTATAGGTAGAGGCTGCAATAATCCTGCAGGCTTCTGATGCTCTACCTTCACCTGCTGATATACAAGACACTTTGCCACAAACTCGGTAACATCCTTCTTCATCCCTGACAACCAATACACTTTTTAGAGATTCTGATACATCTTGTTACTCCTCGATGCAATGTATATCTCGATGAATGAGCTTCTATCAAAATCACCTTCTTTAGTTCTGGATCATTGGGAACGCAAATCCTACCTCTAAACCTCAGTAGGCCATCATCACTCACTAAGAAATCAACCACATCATGTGATGCCTCGAAAGCGCAAAAATTAAGGAAAATTTAAAACTTATTCACATCAATACATATTTCTGGGTGCATTCCTGTGCAGTGTCATACATCATCATATATATATATTTATTATAAAACTTTCACCTTAGGATCTCATCATCTAATATTTTCATATATCATAACGCATACAATCCCCAATACAGATTTAATTTAATCCTAATACATCCCATACATCATTGTACATCAAGTATTTGTAAATACAATATTAGTTTGGGTACATGAATTAATAAAATATACCTCAAACACAATATATATGGCCTGGAGCTCAAGCCCTCTACGAGCCACTACTCCATATGTCGCAGGGAAACTCTCTTCACTTGAAGAAATCTAGGGGGATATAAAAACAGGATGAGCTTCTAAATCGCTCAATAAAGGGGGTAAGGGACTCATTCATAAGATAATGATTTGCACAGCACAACCATTTTGTTTTGGAAGTGAAACTCAATAAACTCAGTAGAAAACGTAGCATGAAATCATTAAACATCATTCTCATCGTAATTCTCTAAAATCATGTAGAAACATGAGAGTAAATGGTTCAATATGAAAAACATAGTTACAAGCATATGAAAATAATGATGCGATAATGGCTTTTCTCATAAAACGTGATAAAAATCACCTTAGTAGTAATGCACGTGATGCAGCCACCAAAACACAATATCATGTGTAAAAAGGAGACTAGGCAAATAAACTCAGATAAAACATTCGTCATGGCATATCAATATAATCTCCTCTGGGTGCACATCCCGACATCCTCAAGGAGGGAACGTCGACAATGTGGTTGTATGCATGGTGTATTAGTCTTATGTGTTACCAGAACAAGGCTCGGCCTTACATGGTACCAGAGCAATGCCTCTCCTCATGCACACTATCAGTCTTACATGCTCCCAAAGCAAGGCCTGGACTTACATGCTACCAAACCAAGGGCACCCAGTACTACCAGAGTGGGGGTCATCTCACGTTACCAGAATAGAGCCATCTCTCGTTACCAAAACAGAGGAATATTGGACTTACATTCTACTAAAGCAAGGCCCGAACTTACATGCTACCAGAGCAAGGCCCGATGTGTTATCACATGACACACCTAAGTCTCAATATCAGCCATTATCCTATAAAATCGTTTTGCCTTAACGTAAAGCTCATAATGGTTTTTCTCATAAAACTCATCTAAAAATTATTTTGTACTCATTTACAAAACTTGTCAAAACTGAGCTCAAAGCGGCAAAACCACGCACACATTTCTCAAATCTCAATATGCCTTAACGTAGAGCCCAAATCTCGTTTCACATTTTAAACTCAAACAGTTTGTAAAACAATTTCACACTTGGTTTACATCTCATAAAAATTAAGCCCCAACCGGCTATAAAACCGTGTGCAATAACTCAATCACAACTCATAAAACATGCTTGTTTTCTCAAAATGTTTCATGCTACAATTATCATCACAAAATTACATACACAATGAGTTTTAAGTTTTCCCTCACCTCGTTGCACCTCTTATAGTGCAATCGTTCCCCCAAACGACGGACTAGCCTCGCATTCCTCTCTGAAACTCCCGGGTTGTCCCAACGATGTAAAAACATCTTCAATACGTTATCACATTGTCTCAAATCTCAATATCGAGCATAATTGCTCACATTCTCATTTAACATCTCAAAATCCTCACCAAACTAATTTCTCATAGTTTTCTCAATATTTCTATCAACCCTAATCATTTTTAGCCCATTTATCATAACACCTACAGCCAAAATCGCATACATTTACTTCCAAATCAAAGATTAAGGCTTAAAAATTTACCTAAAACTTGTGGAGTGCTCAACTCTCGCCTCAGCTTAAATCGTCCTTCGATTTCCATGTATGTTGTTCTCCTTTTGATGATGAACAACTTTCCTTCTTGCCACAACCTCTTATTTGAACGAGAATGGGTGTTTTGGAAGAGAGAGAAAGCTTGGGTTCGGCCAAAAATGGGGGTTTTTGATTTTTTGGAGAGAGAAAAGATGAAATGCAGGAAAAACGCAGGGGTCTTTTTATAGGCAGAGGGTAGGAGATCGATCTGCTCTTGTAGGAGATCGATCTGCCTTTGAATTTGAGAATGTTTTGGGAACTTTTTATGCCTACCAGATTGATCTGTCGAGGGGTAAGATCGATCTGATAATCTTAAGGAGATCGATCTGCTCCTTGTAAGGAGATCGATCTACATTTTATAGAAACATTGTTAGATCGATCTGCTCTTGTAGGAAATCGATCTGCTCTTTAAAGAAGCATTTGGAGATCGATTTGCTTGCTTATTAGATCGATCACTCATCCTTGGAGAACGATCTGGCCTTCACAGATTACACTGCTGCATCAATTTACAGAAAACTCAATGTAAAACTTCCCATAATCTACCCCATAATCCATATTTCAACCCATACACATTCAAGACTTAAAAACCTCATCTTCTTATACTTCATCACATTTAAAACTTGTGTGTACATCAACATATGATAATTACATACATCAAATTACAATTCTCATAACTGGGGGTACATAAAATTCGCAGTTCTCACATCCTCCCCACCTTTAAAGAATTTGGTCTTCCAAATTCAACTTGACCCGTCAAACAGATGGGGGTACTTCTCCTTTATGAGGCTTTCCAATTCCCAAGTTGCCTCTTCCATTGAGTGATGTTTCCATAACATTTTCACCCATGGGATGCTTTTAGTCCAAAGCATTTTCTCTTTCCTGTCGAGGATTCGGACGGGTTCTCCAGTGTAGCTCATGTCCTCTTGTGTGTTCATCTCTTCATACTCTATGACATGAGAAGGGTCCGGGTGGTACTTCCTCAACATAGATACATGGAAGACATTATGTATCCCAGACATTTGTGGGGGTGATGCCAACCTGTAGGCTACCCTCCCACTCTCTCAAGAATCTCGAATGGTCCAATGTATCGAAGATCCAACCTGTAGGTTACCTCTCCCTTTCTTTCTAAATCTCATGATACCCATGCATGGTGATATCTTCAGAAATACTGCATCATGAGCATCAAACTCGAGTGGCCATCTACGCACATCCGCATAGCTTTTTTCTCTACTCTGTGTAGCTCACAATCTCTCCCATATAAGTTTCATACTCTGTTCACCCTATTTAACAAGCTCAGGAACATTTATCTTTCTGTCACCCACTTCTTCCCAAGCTATAGGGGATCTACACCTCCTACCATATAAAGCCTCAAAAGGTGCCATTCCAATACTCGCATGATAGCTATTATTATACGCAAACTCTGCTAGGGGTAGGTGATCATCCCATGATCCCTTAAAATCCATCATACACACCCTCAACATATCCTCCAAGGTCTGAATAGTCCTCTCTGACTGACCATCTGTCTGAGGATGATAGGCGGTACTAAAACTCAATCGAGATCCCATGGACTCTTGAAAATAGGTCCAAAATTTGGAGGTAAATTGAGAATCTTTGTCAGTAGTAATACTCACTAGAGCCCCATGTAATCTAGCTATCTCGCTGACATATAACTCAGCTAAGGCATCTACAGTATCTGTGCTCTTGATGGCAAGGAAGTGGGCACTTTTTGTCAGTCTATCCACTATGACCCATATAGCGTCATGACCTCTTCGGGTCCTCTGTAAACCCATAATAAAATCCATGGTGACATGCTCCCATTTCCATGTTGGCACAGGTAAAGGCTGTAATAATCCTCAGGGCTTCTGATGCTCTGCTTTCACTTGCTGGCACACTAAACATTTGGCCAAATAATCTGTCACGTCTCGTTTCATGCCACTCCACCAGTACATCTTTCTCAAATCTCGGTACATCTTAGTACTCCCTAGGTGCATGGTGTATCATGAACAGCGGGATTCTCTCATGGTATCATCGTCCGGTATAATAATTCATCCTCTGAATCTCAATAATCCATCCTCACTGACTATGAGATTCGACTGTGAAGTCTGATCAGCTTGGCTAACCATATTAATTAACCCCTAATCATCACACTGCCCAGTTCTAATTCGATCCATGACCCTGGGCTCTATCCTAGCGAAGCGTGCCTCGGTATCCTCTGGTCTCTAAACAGGGTCCTGTGGAGCCTGATCATTCTGTGGTTCCGTACGGCTCTCAGGCCTTCCTCGACAGCCTCTAGCACGTGAACTCGCCCCTCTACCTCGACAGGTCACAGGAATAATGCCTAATTTCTTGTATCCATACCATATATTAGTTTCATTCCATCTCGGCATACACAGTTATATCTAAACAAAAGCACAGTAATATGAGGATGTAACTTTCCTCCTCATTAGTACCGACTCATATTAGACCAACTCAGCTCTGATACCAATCTCTGTCATGACCCTTTTCATCCTTTTCATCCGAAAATCACTATAAATTTTTTATTGCTTCATTTCCTTCCCCGGTCGTGAACAACTCTCACCAATAACAGTTGGGCTATGAGTCAATATTAATCATCATTTACCATTCATCTTTCAATAAATCACAAGCAAACACATACATTTGAAAGTTTAAGTTCAATACTTTTACATGTTTTCTAAAACTTACATCCCCCATATTACAATTCAAAATGATTACTATAATATTACATGTTTAGATATAAAAAGATTTCATGTGTGTATACCTCTTGTTGATGGAGAGTAGTAGATATCTGGATACAACTCCTTAGTCCCTCACTAAACTACTGTGTGCGCTCTTAGAGGGGAAAGAATGATAGGGATGAGTAACCACACGCTCAGTGAGGCAATACAGCAAGCATGGTAGATAACTACACTATCTACATTCTTATAATGTCATGCATAAAGATCAATTACATCTAGAGCATAGGGAAATATTGAAATTATGCCACATGTGTATACATCTATCATGTACTGAAAACATGAAAATAGGCAAGTAAACATGGAAAAACCATCATGTAAAACTTCTCATGCTCATCGTAATAAAACTCATCATAAAACCATTTCGCAAGGTTTAATATCAAATCTCAATAAAACTGATCACAACAACTTATCATACTTTAAAAACATTCCACAAGGTTCGACCCCTCCCTTGGATCTACCCTAAACAACACAAATCATGTTCAGTATATAAAACCATGTGATATCATGTGAGATAGGTGGTCACTATGTAATCGAGGACTCTGTTGGCCAACTATGTCATTATCATCCCAGACCACACGGATCCCGGTGGGCGGGGCATCATGCTAGAACGTAGGTAGGTTAATCCTACGCCAGACTTTTAAATCAACATCACAACCACATGGTATAACATATTCCATGTGATATACACGGTACAATGTACTCCGTGGACCCATATCATGGTTAGGGTTGTCTGTCATAGGTCTTATCTACCCCATGTCATGCATAACCTACTTAGTCTCAAGTGCACGTGCGAGCATCTCATCTATATGGCTAGCAGTCTACATGAGGCATCCAGCACGACTCATATGAGCATCTCATTCGTGTGACACAAAGTATACATGAGGCATTCAGCACAACTTATTACATATCACAGTGTGAAAAGCCCAGTGTGTGCAAAGCTCTAGCACGATTTCATACATCATCAGTAAATACCTTCATACGAGCAACGCTCTAGTACGACTTTATGCATAATAAATAATGAGGAAATCACATACGAGCATAACTCCAGTACGGTTATATGCATAAGAAAATCAGTGGAAACCCATGTACAAGCAAAAGCTCCAGTACGGTTTGTAAAACATCACAACTCAAAACATGGTGTGAACTATGCTTCAGCACATTTCATGAATATTAAAACATCAAAATCTAGTGCAAGCGAAGCTCGAGCACGATTTAACTAATATAAATCTGATAGGCGATTCTATTTCAACAAAACACATTCAAAATCAAACTTAGCACCTGACTCGTGCTATTTCATGAAATTATGAAGTCAATAGCCAGCCTATCCATAGATTTGCTTAAACCAAAGCAATGTGTTTCGTAAAAATATCAAAATGTGAGGTTTATGCAATTATTAGCCTTACTACCCTTTTTGTAATATTCACTTCCAAAACTAAAATCGTCTAAATATGAAATCATTCATACAAATCCTTAGTTCTTTTCTAGATAACCAAGCGTTTACAAAGCCCTATAATACCCTCAAAATACGTGCAGCTACCTCTAGATACTCATAAAATTCCCTTACCTAGAATCGCATCGAGTGATTCCATTTCCTTAAAGCTGCTCGATCGTGCAGTTTGATTCACTTCCAATGAAATCTTTGGAGCTACACAATTTACTTATCACATCAATTTAACCCAATACAATATGGCCTTATAAGGCCTCATTTTCACTTAAGTCCAATTTTGATTGCTCTATTCATTTCTCGAGAATCTATTGAACTCTTTAGGTCTATTGATTCACACTGAACCGCTATTAAGCTTATAATGCCTCTAGTTTATCATTTCTTTCACTAAGGCAATTTATCAAACACCTCTTATACATATTTCCAATCATCATCCATTTCAACATATGGATTTCACAAAGTTATCTTAAAATCATCTATACATGCTAACTAACATATCTACATGTTTAAATCATCATCAACTCCATGTCATTTTGACTTTCTCTCACTAAACCCATTTTAGGGCATGGTTGTTTAAGCATGGACATGAACATTTTAGCCAACAATATATACACCAATCAACTCATCAAAATGTCTACATTAACATACTAGAATATGGTGTATAGAAATCTTACCTACCTTGACTTTTTCCTCTTTTTGCCAAATTAGGGAAAAACCTCTTTACTCCTTCAATCCAAAGTTTGAGCTTCCAATCTTTGACTATGTTGTTCTCTTCCTCACTAAGAACAACTTTGCTCAAATATCTTTTTCTTCAAATCTTTTTGGAAGGTAAATGTAAGACCCAATTTTTATAGAAATTCTTTATGATTCAAATGATGTGAACATGGTTTTATGTAAATTGAATCATAAGAAGAGTTTTACGTGAATGAAAAATGCAAATGGAATGAATAAAAATTTCCGAATGCATTTAAAGATCAAATGGAGATTGAAAGGGCCACATATTAAACAAATGGGATTCGGACCATTCGGATTGGAGATAAGAATTTAAAACACAAAATGAGAAAGGGTTCGTGAATGGAAGTTGTGTTGATTTGGTCCCAAACATGTTGAAGGGTAAAACGGTTAAAAGACCCAAAATTTGATGTCAATTTGATAATAAATTGACACTGTAAACATGGATTCAAAGAATCTTGATCAATAAATGAGAAATAATTAAATTTAAGGTTAAATTGATTAAGATATGAATTTATTGGAATAAATCAAAATTTTCACCTCGAGAAATTATCCCGAAAATATTGGAAAAATATACCGAAAAGATAAAATCAGACAAATATATACATTAATTGATTAAATGAATAAAATATAATATTTTTGGGATATTTTGGCAAAAATATTATATTTTATTCAATTAAAATAATAATAAATAAATAAAAGAAATAGGAAATTGGAAAAAAAAACAGAAATCAGAAAACAGTCTCGCGCGATCGCGAGACACCATCATTCGACTTCCCCAAATGACGACAAACGACAACAAGATGGAAGGCGAGGTGACCGACGATGCAAGGCCAGCACCGAGAGAACCTTCATCGGCTAGCACGCACGCTCCCAGCCATCGAAAATCATAAACTCATCGAGGAGAAATCGAAAAGGGGGAAGAGAAAACCGTCGGCAACGGTGCCGATTCAGCCATAGCCACCGCCCACCGAAGGTCCCCCATGTGATGCCGAGTCGATTGGTGGCGAAATCTGCCTGAGAAATGGCGACCAGCACTGGTAACGGTGAGAAATGAGAATCAGTAGCAAAACTGAGGAGAGAAGAGGTCAGATCGACTACTTTCGGGCCAGTCCTGGCGAAACAGACACCAGATCCTTGCACTGGACGACCCCGCGATCTACTTGAGATGGAAGTCGACGAAGAACTGACTGATAAAGCTTTGAATCGGGCTAAACCGGACTGAGCCGTGCTGAACCAAACCAGAATGGTTCAGCTAGGGAAGAAAGAAAAGAAAAAGTGAAAAAGAAAAAGAGAAAAAATTAGGAAAAAATTTTGGTGGTGCAATCGAGCTACGGGTAAGCCGGTAAGTGGTCGAAATTGATCGATTTAAATTTTGAAATATTTAATTTGACTAATATTCACTGAAAATTTACCCAAAAAAATATGTAATTGTGTAGCTCGACAATTGTCGTCAAACGAGAGCTCGAGTCAGCCTCGATTTGTGTACTATCATGGAATCTTGGGTAAGTAACCCTTATTTACGATAATTTGCATAGTTATGCATGTTAAAAATTTACCATATAAATTACAGATTAATCCAGTATAAAATGATTAAAATTTGGGAATTTGAGATAAATTATCGTAAATAATTAATTGAGCTATCTGAGAGTTTAGAACGAGACCCAATAAATACTGATAGGCCCAATGAGCCCAATAGTCCTCGATGATGTGAATAGTAAGTGAAAAATGGGCTTAAGGCCGGTTAAGGCCCATTATGGTACAATCGGGCCCAATATGGGTAAATGGGCTCAATGATTTAAATTAAGCCCAAAAAAATATGAAATACAATTAATTATATTGTATTTGACCTGATGAATATTTATACGCAGTTTCGAAGATTGGATTAGCTGTGAAAAGCGCATATCTTTATAGAGATCGATTTAAAGTCTGGGTAACATCCGTTAAGAATTCGAAATATGAATGTGCCCAAGATGATTTTCATAACCGTTAGGCCATTGATGAACAAGGTATTTAAACCTTACCTGGACCGATTGGTCGTCATCTTTAGCGATGATATTTTGATGTATTCAAAGTCCGGGGAAGAGCATGTGTAGCAACTGGAAACTGTCTTACAGACGAGGTGTTGTGTGTTTCTCGAAATGGGCTGCTTAGTTGACACATCTCGTTCAGAAAAAGATTGCATGCCGGTAGGATGATAAGTATGAAAATGGCTTCCGTGAGTTTTGGTATATAGAAGTAATAAACTGACCACCATAATTATTCTCACCATGACCAACAGCTCAAGAGGTTTCAGTGTGTATGGATACCTCAAAATAAGGATTGGGTTGTGTATTGATGTAAAATGGGAAGATAGTCATTTATGGATCAAGATAGTTCAAGGACCATGAGAGAAACTATCTGACCCATGATTTAGAGTAGGCAGCCGTAGCGTTTACACTGAAGGTATGGCACCACCACTTTTACAGTGAGAAATTTCGTGTATGCACTGATCATAAAAGCCTCAGTATCTATTTTCACAGAAAGAGTGGAATATGATATAACAAAGAGGGTTAGAGCTTTTGAGGGATTATGATTGTCAAAAATTGTACCACCCAGGAAAGGCTAATGTAAAGACTGATGCCTTGAGTAGAAAGAGCCTCGGGATGGTATCACATATGATGGTCAAGGAGCGTGAGCTGTTAGAGCAGTTATGAGCCTCGATAATGACAGTGATTTTGTGATAGCTAGCTTGAGATTAGAACTGGATTTGAGTGACCGGATTTGACAGGCTTAGCGTGATGATCGGTAGGGTATCGATAGTGTGGGTCAAATTCAGAACGGTACAGTGACAGAGTTCACAGTGAGTGATGATGGCTTACTAAGGTTCGGAGACACTATAAGTGCTCTCCAAGACCACAGTTGATGAGATGGTGTTATTATCAGAAGCTCACTATTTGGGATATACAGTGCATCCGAAAAGTAATAAATATATCAAAATCTCTGAAAAGGGGTATTGGTGGTCAGATATGAAAAGAGACATTGTAGAGATTGTGGAGAAATGTCTCGTATGTCAGCAGATTAAGGTAGAGCAATAGACGTTTACAGGGATATTGCAGCCTCTACTTATATCGACAAGGAAATGGGAGCAAGTTACCATGGATATTGTGATGGGTTATAGAGGACCGCAGGAATCATAAGGCTATCTGGGTGATAGTCGCTAGATTGACTAAGTCTACCAACCTTCTGGTTATGAAATCCTGAGATACTCTGAGTGTGTAGGCGGATTTATGTATACGAAAAATTGTGAAACATTATGTAGCATCCCAGGGAGCATGATATCAAATAGGGATTCTCGCTTCACTTCCCACTTCTGGGAACGTTTTTCAAGAAACTATGGGAACCCGATTGAGTGTTAGTGCAACTTTTCGTCCTCAGACAGATGGTCAGTCAAAGAGGACTATACAAGTTCTAGAGGATATGATGAGAGCGTGTGCCCTTGATTTTATAAGCTTCTAGGATGATCAGTTGCTACTAATTGAATTCTCCAATAGTGACAGTTATCACTTGAGTATCGAGATAACATTATATGAGGCATTGTATGGCCATAGGAGTTGTTCCTCGACTTGGATAGGAAGAAGTGGGTGACAGATAGAGAATTGCTCCCGAATTGGTATAATAAGTCTTTGAAGGTGTTCAGTTGATTATGAGTGATGGAGAATACCTCAAAGCAGATGAAAAAGTTATGTTGACAAGAGACAAAGACTATTGAAGCTCAAAGAGAGTAGGTCGTATGTTGAAAAATCGATTCGGGCATTAGACGGAAGGAGAAGGTGTCGAGGTTTAAGATGATCTCCCTAGTCAAGTCCATTGGTAGTATGACACTTCGGGAAAAAGTCACAAGAGAATTAAAGAGTATGATACGATAGACGTACCCAGAGTTGTTTATGGACCCATTTGACTTGGTTCTAATTTGGAGGACCAAATTTCTTAAGTGGGGTTGATTATGTAAGACCCGATTTTTATCGAAATTCCTTATGATTCAAATGATGTAAACATGGTTTTATGTAAATTGAATCATAAGAAGAGTTTTACGTGAATGAAAAATGCAAATGGAATGAATAAAAATTCCCTAATGCATTTAAAGATCAAATGGAGATTGAAATGGCCACATATTAAACGAATGGGCTTCGGACCATTCGAATTGGAGATAAGAATTTTAAACACGAAATGAGAAAGGGTTCATGAAGAGAAGTGTTGATTTGGTCCCAAACACATTGAGGATAAAACGGTCAAAAAACTCGAAATTCGATTTTAATTCGATAAGAAATTGACATTGTAAACATGGATTCAGAGAATCTTGATCAATAAAGGAGAAATAATTAAATTTCAGGTTAAATTGATCAAGATATGAATTTATTAGAATAAACCGAAATTTTCACCTTGGAAAATTATCCCGAAAATATTAGAAAAATATACCGGAAAGATAAAATTAGACAAATAAATACATTAATTGATTATAATGAATAAAATATAATATTTTTGGGATATTTTGGCAAAAATGTTATATTTTATTCAATTAAAATAATAATAAATAAATAAATAAAAGAAATAGGAAATTGAAAAAAAAAAGAAATCAGAAAACAGTGTCGCGGGACACCGATCGCACGACACCATCATTCGACTTCCCCAAATGACGGCGAATGATGACACGATGGAGGGTGAGGCGACCGGCGATGCAAGGTCGGCACCGAGGGAACCTTCACCGGTAAGCAGGCGCGCCCCCAGCCATCGAAAATCGCAAAATCGCTGAGGAGAAACCGAAAAAGGGGAAGAGAAAATCGTCGGCAACGGTGCCAATTCGGTCACAGCCACCACCCACTGAAGGGCCCCCATGTGATGCTGAGTCGATTGGTGGTGAAAACTGCCCAAGAAACAGTGGCCAGCACCGGCAACGGCGAGAAAGGAGAATCAGTAGCAAAACTGAGGAGAGAAGAGGCCTGATCGGCCACTGTCCAGCCAATCTTGACGAAATCGACACCAAATCCATGCACCGAAGGACCCCGTGAATCTGCTAGAGACGAAAGGCGGTGAAGAATTGACTGACGAAGCTCCAAACCGGGCCGAACCGGATTGAACTAGGCTGAACCGGACCGGGTCGATTTAGCCAGGGTAGAAAGAAAAGAAAGAAAAGAAAAAGGGAAAAAGAAAAAGAGGAAAAATTGGGGAAAATTTTGGTGGTGCAATCGAGCTATGGGTAAGCCGATAAGCGATCGAAATTGACCAATTTAAATTTTGAAATATTTAATTTGATTAATATTCGACTGAAAATTTACCCAGAAAAATATGTAATTGTGTAGCTCGACAATTGGCGTCAAACGAGAGCTCGAGTTAGCCTCGATTTGTGTACTATCATGGAATCTCAGGTAGGTAACCCTTATTTACAACAATTTGCATAGTTATGCGTGTTAAAAATTTACCGCATAAATTACAGATTAATCCCGTATAAAATGAATTAAATTCTGGAATTTGAGATAAATTGTCGTAAATAATTAATTGAGCTATCCAAGAGTCTAGAACGAGGTCCAATAAATATTGATGGGCCCAATGAGCCCAATAGGCCTCTATGATGTGAATAGTAAGTGAAAAATGGGCTTAAGGCCGGTTAAGGCCCATTATGGTACAATCGGGTCCAATATGGGTAAACGGGCTAAATGATTTAAATTAAGCCTAGAAAATATGAAATACATTTAATTATATTGTATTTGACCTGATAAATATTTATACACAGTTTCGGAGATTGGATTGGGAGCAAATCGGACTGTGTGACGAGACATCAGTGGAAATGTCAGACTATACAGAAAAATGAGGTAAGGGAATTTTGCGATTAGCTGAGGTAGCTACGCGTATTTTTAACAACTTTTACATACACTGAAACTGTATAAATATCCTAGAAATGGATTAAAAATTTTAAGGACTCGAGATGGATAAAAGACTATTTTACCCCTGCTGAGGGAAAAATCACATAAGGATGGTGAAAGCATTACATGCATGTAATGCATGATTTGGAAGATTTCCATGAAATTTTAGCAAAGAAAATTAGTAGATTGGCCAGTAATTGCATAAATTTCACAAGATAACACTACTTTAGTGTTATTTAGATTTAAATGAAATATCTTTGGAAAATAGGCCAACTATCAAGTTTTGTGGAAACAAATAGTGCTGGAGCATTACTTGCACTATATCTGAGTTTGTGAATATGCATAAAAGGTGCTGGAGCGGTTGCTTGCTCCGATTTGTGTGACATCATGTGCATAAAATGTGCTAGAGCGGTTGCTCGCACTAATTTTTACTATTGTCAAATGCATGGGAGGTGCTGGAGCCTAGCTCGCACCCTGTTTTAACTTAATATGCATAAAAAGGTGCTGGAGCGATTGCTCGCACTAGTTTTAATGATTTGACATGCATGATAGATGCTGGAGCTTAGGTCGCATCCTGTTTTGATATGATAATTGCATAAAAGCCATATTGGAGCCTTGCACGTACGTGATTTAATCGATTTAATTGCATAAAAGCCGTGCTGGAGTGTAACTCACACGAGATTTGATTTCTTTATGCATGAAACCGTGTTGGAGCGTTGCTTGCATGAAGTTTTGATTTACTTGAGCATTCATTCGTGCTGGAGCATTTCTCACACGAAGTTTTGAATGATTTATGCATGATATCATGCTGGAGCATTGCTCGCACAAGGCTTTATGCATAAAACCGTGTTGGAGCTTGCTCGTACGTGATTTTATATGGATTTATAACTCTTTTAAACTCATACTAGAGTGTTGCTCTACACAGATTTTACTTATAAAACAATGCTAGAGCTTCGCTTGCATGAGGTTTTCAGATATCATGAATATGCATGGAGCTGTACTGGAGCTTTGCTCACACAGGGATTTATATGACATGCATATAGCCATGTTGGAGCCTCTGATAGACTGTGTGTCACAGTGAGATGATATACCCACACGTGCATACTGAGAGATAGGCTGGGTGGATAAACCTACGGCAGGCACCCCCTGACTATGATTTGGGTTCACTGAGTACGTTATACCATGTATGTCACCTAAGTATGCTGTATCATGGGCATTGTTGGAGTGGAGTGGCATTAGCCACGAGGCTATAAGCCTTGCCCTCACAATCTTGGTATTTATGTTGTTCTGGCGGCAGGACTGACCCACCTCCCGTTTCAGGTGTGATGCCCCGTACACTAGGTACCGTGTAGCAATGGATCACTAGGATATGTCCATAGTCCTCGATGTTACTGATATAGTCACCTACATGTCTCACATGATATAACTTTTGGTCTCGATAGACTAAGGTAGACCGAGGGAGGGGTCAGGCCCCCGATTTTTTCATTTTCACTGAGATGTGATTTTCTACTATGATGATAGATTCTTAAAAAAATTTTATAACGAATTTTTTTATGAGTTTGAGATTGATTTATGAGATGATTGACCCGGAGGGGTTATTTTATACTGAGCTTTAATGAAGGGATTTAAATGCAGTAGCATGAGGAGTTTTCCATTCTTTAATTACAAATTCATGGAAAGAATTGTCTCTCATGATTTGTTTTACATAACATGAAATAATGCACGATCTTGATTTACTTCATGCGAATTATGATTTTACATAAAATGCCATTGATGTATGAGTTGTATGATTTCTATATGCACAAATAGTTTTTATAAACTATAGCATTGATGTATGCATGATTTCATGCGTGAGATTTAAACAAAAAGAAATAGATCTAAGGGCATGGCATTATGAGCATGTAGATAGTGGAGCTATCTACTTACTTGCATAATTGCCTTACTGAGCGTGTGGTTGCTCACCCCCCTTATTTTTCTCCTCTACAGAGTACTTTCAGTAGTTTGAGCGCGGCTGAGTACTTGCATCTTTGGTATCCGCTGCATCCCATCGAGAGACAAGTATACACATTTGTATAGTTTTGTATCTGAACATGTAAATGCACAGTACTGTAAACGGATATGATGTCGGGGATGTAAGGTTATGTAATACCATTGAGAATGTATTTAGTTAAAGTTAAATGATAGTAAATCCTGATGTGCAAATGTGAATATGGAAATGGAATGGTAAATAGGTGAGAGGGGACTAACACCGAATCATAGCCCAACTGTTGATAGGATGGTCACGATCAAAGAAATGTAAGAATTAAATAACAAACGAAAAATTTGTAGTGATTTTTATGTAATTTGGGTCGTGACAGTAAAGATATCCTAGAGTGATAAAACTAGGTTATTTTTAGTTAAAATGGAAGATTTTGGGATTTCTGGGGAAGAAGGCTCGATAGTCAAGTTTCTTTAATATAAATCGCGTTATGAGATCGATCTCTAAGGGTGGAGATCGATCTCCCCTTGCTTAAATTCCTTCAGAATTTGACAATGCAGGCTAGGGGATCGATTTGCCTCTTGGATGAGATCGATCCGCCTATTTCCATGAGATCGATCCGCCTATTTGCATGAGATTGATCTACTCAAAGAGATAGGATCAATCTCTGTTTCATGGGATGGGATCGATCTCGGTCGAGGAAAAGGCTTCAGAGATCGATCTCGCCTTAAGAGGAGATCGATCTGGCTTATCCAAAGAAACTAGAGATCGATCTGCTTGAGTGAAGGATCAATCTCCCTCTTCCAGAATGTTTGGCATTGTGTTTCCAGGCCATGAGATTGATCTTCCTTGCATGTAAGATCAATCTGGCATTCATCCTGCAACATTTCAGCTGTAATTTTCCAAGTTTCCAAGGTTAAACTCTCATTCAATGACTTCAATACCCATTTTATATTTCATTCACAATTAACATTAAAAAATATCCAATTCTTATGATTCATTTATTGCGTAACTCGTTTGTACATCATGGAAATCATAAGATTACATAGAAATTCATGGGCCTTACACTTAGAATCATGTATACATGCTTAATAACATCTCTTCATTGCTTAAATCATCATTAACTTCATGCCAAATCAACTTTCTCTCACTTTCTCACACTAAGCCCATTTTAGGTCACAGAGGGTTAAGCATATTCAAAGATGATTGAACCAACAATACATACACCAATCAACTTATCAAAATGTTTAGATTAACAAACTTGAAGTTGGTGTATTGAAATCTTACCTAGCTTGACTTTTATCTTTTTTGCCAAATTTGGGAAAAACCTCATTGCTCCTTCAATCCAAAGTTTATAGCTTTCGATCTTTGACCATGTTGTTCTCTTCCTTACTAGGAACAATTTTGCTCACAGAAATCTCTCTCAAATCTGATAGGAAGCTGATGATTTTAGAGTGAGAAAGTTAGGTTACTTTGTTAAAAATAGAGGCGTATCAACAATCTCGTGGATAAAAGACTCAGCTGTCTGGTTTTTATAGAATTTACCTAATGAGATCGATCTTCAAGGGTGGGAGATCGATCTGCCCTTATTTGAACTCCTTCAGAATTCGATATGCAGGCTGTGGGATCGATTTGCTCAGGGGATGGGAACGATTCTTGCTAGGCAGAAGACTTTAGAGATCAATCTGGCTTAGGGAAAAGATTGATCTTTGCTAGGCAAAGGTAATTAGAGATCGATCTACCTTATGGGAAGAGATCGATCTTATCCAGGCATAAGCAACTTGAGATCGATCCTTGCTAACCAGAATCCTTTCGAGATCGGTCTGCTCTAAATGATGGATCAATCTCCCTTTTGCAGAATGCTTTGGCATTGCATTTTGAGGCAATGAGATCGATCTCCCCTTGTAATGAAATCGATCTCTCATTGTTCTGCAACATTCTAGCAGCAATTTTTCTAGATTTTTTAAGGAAACTTTGCATTCATTTGCTTCACTACTCATTTTGCATTTCATTCACACTTAGAAGTTAAAAATATCTATTTCTTATGATTCATATATATAATGTAACTTGTCTATACATTACGAAATCATAAAGAATACATAGAAATTTACGGGCCTTACATGGGTAATGAGCCATTGTTACCCGGTCTTATCGCAGAAATTTTATAAATTATCGATATTTTGAATTAAGACTTCTACGCTATTCAAAATGCAATTTTGATTCGTTTTGACACGTTTTTGAGCCTCGCGATCATTTTTAAGGCATTAAAATTATAGTATGGTATTTTACGAGAGATTTAAAAGTTTATACAGATTTTATCTGTACAATCTCATTCGTACTGTTTAGATTAATTGGAGCATATGACTTATGTAGCCTACGCTTAGTGATTTCATATTTAAGTATAAACGGCATTCCGTCTCGATTTTGATATGACTTTTGAAAATGCGATTTTTGAACGTTTATTGTTATGGGTGTTCTAATGAGGTTATTCGAATAGAGTACACCGAGATAACCTTGAGTTTACGACTCTTATACGGGCAATTTGGCTTATCCAACGTTATCAACATAGGTTTTGATTTTGGTTAATCACTAGTATTGGAGACTTTCGGATCTATGAACATAGGTGACATCCTAGTCTCTAGGATAGTTTTGGCTCATTAATAGTTACAATGGAAAGTTTCAATCAAAAAATAGTTGTGGACGTTGTTTATAATTGTATGATCCAATTATCGAACCTTATGAATAAGATATCGAACTATATGGTTTTAGAATTTGTTTTCAGACATACGAATATGATACGAGTTAATCCCTTGGATATGAGATAACATCGAACGAATAAATGATGTTCAAGGATCTTAAGGGATATAAATATGTAGAAATATTGACGATAAGATTATCAGAAAGGATATGTTCTTGTACGAACCTTATTCTGAATAAAAAATTGTATTTCACTGCGCATTATGATTTTGTGGGATTTTCAAAAGGTCGCAGGGTTTTCGTACACTTTATAACTTTGATTAACTATGGATCTAGCATGTATATGTGTGGTTTTTTTCGAGACATGATTTTTGTAAGCTTTTGTACAAATAAATTAGAAGCAATTTCAGCATGATAAGTGTAAACTCCGCAAATTTTCTTGTACCCGAATTCTAACCATGAATAGTAATTAATTAATTGGAATTTATTAAGTACAAGGATGTATAAATATATATGCGTTTACATGTGGGAGTAATGATTTCTTTAAATTAAGCGCATGGGTATGTGTAAATATACATATAGGTATATATATTTGCACATATATATATATAAATATATATATGTTGGTATATACAATATATACAGATAAGTATATATACACCCATATATATATACATGGACCGAAACACACATATAAGGGAACATGGAAAAAAAAGATGAATGGAAGTGATAGAGAAGGGTGAGTGATAGGAAAGAGTGATGGTTGATAAAACTTAAAGGACACTGTACAAAGAAATAAATATATTAGACAAGTTGTGAAAAGAGAAGACAAGGGAAGTCAGTGGTCGAATCCACTCCCATTTTCTCTTCATCCTCACGCCACCAAGTTCACTACCATCACATTTCCCTCACCATGCTCTCGGTCTTGTGCCATGTATGTGTATGAATGCAAGAAACCGAGAGATGTGAAGATAGCAGAAGAAGGAAACTAAAGTTGAAACAGGAGCAGGTAAAGCAACAGTGACTAAACTGAGAAATGGGGAAAAAGTTAGAGTGGTTATGGCATGTCTAAAATTAGTAGAAAACAGGAATAGTAGGAGGAAACATGTGGGAGAAGTGATGAAATGAAACGAGAAACAAAATGAAAGGAAACAGAAAACATAAGGGGGCTGCTGGAAATAGATGATACAAATGAGGGAAATATAATAGGTGAGAAACTGAAGCAACCGAGAGGAGGAAAAGTTACAGAAAACTACAAACAAAAAGAAAGGAAAACAACAGTAATAGCAAGAGAAAGAAATTGATGGTAAAGGTCGATTTTGGAGCTAGGAAAGTGAGGGTTGACTACTGGAGAGGAAGCAGAAACATGAAAGCTTGGTGTTGACAGAAAATGTGGAAATGATTGAGGCAAAGCCCTGTCTGCTGCAGTATGATTTTACTACAGCAGAAGAAAAAAAAGAAAAGAAAAGAAGAGAAGGGAGAAAGAGAGCTGAAGCTTAGCAGTTGCGAACAAGGAAAAGGAAAGGTAGTAACTGAAACAGTGGGCCTTCTTCCACCTTGTTCCATTTTTTAAGTCACGGGACAATGCTGCACTGAGGCTTGTGGATTACTATTGAATCAAGGCTGGGTTGAGCTGTGAAGGAGAGAACCGAGTAAGACAGCAGTAACGATGGCTTTCGGCTAGTTGTTGGGGAGCTGAAAATAGAGGTGAACAAGATGGGGCACGGGCTGGCAAGGTGGTGAGGTGGTGAAGAAGAGGATAGGCCGAGATGATGAGGGATGGAAGTAGAAGATGAGAAAGAGAAACTGGAAACAAATAGTGAAACCGAGAGAGCAATGGTGAACAGTGAAGGCTAAAGAAATGCCAAAAAGCAAGACATTGAAATAGGGGAGTCAAGAAGTGGCACTGGGACGGCGGTGGCAATAGAGGAAACATTGGAGATGACCGAAAATGTGGATGGCAACAGGAAGAGAAGAATGGTAAGGGGGTGGTCGAAAACGATGAGAAGACGATGGTGAGGCACATTACCTCTCGGTGAAGAAGAAAGCAATGGGAATGATGAACAGTAGTCGAACAAGAAGAAAGAAGAAGAAAAGGAAAATGGCGAGAAGGTTTATGAAAAAAAAGAAAAGAAAAGAAAAGAAATATATATATTTATATGTTTAAGGGATAATATATGCATATATAAATATATAAATGGAAATATTGAAAATAGAATAGTGTATCAAAAAAATGGGAAATCTCGAGAAAAAGCTCCGAAAAACTAACCGAGTGGATCGGACCTGCCGACTCCCAACGTTGAGGCAATCGAGGACAACGAATAGACATCGAGGTAAGTAAAATTCTCGTTGCTACTAGAGATAAATATGCGTAATTTTCATGTATTTGTAGATATAAAATTCTTAGGTTGAAATTCTCAATTCGAAATTACCGAAAAATTTAGGCTGAATTTTATGATTCTTAAAATTAGAGATTTTAGCCTGGTTGATCAGCCTAATTGTATCGGTCGAATTTAAGGAGATTTTAAAACTCTGAAAATTAGCCCATCTATTGATATAGATTTATTTGATTAAATTAGACAAAATCTGGGTAAATATAATTATTGATTTTAGATCAAAAACCCCTAGTTTTGATAACTCTGTACCGAGTACTGGAATTGTTATCGAAAAATGGCTAGTTAGCCCTTCTGAATTGTTTTATAAAACGAACTGAATTTATAAGCAATTTAAAGGAAATTATTTGCTTATAAATTTATTTTGATGATATGTACTTCAACGCATACTGACTGTGTGTCGTACAGTCCGACTCGCACTGATTTTGAGACAAAGGCGTTGGTGAGATCATGCTGCATTTTTGTCTATTCTATATCTGTTTCTGTATCTGTGGTCCATGAGTATGATGTACGATGTTTCTGATTCTATTTTTAGTGTTTGGACATTCTGATCTGTGCGCCGTTTGGGTAGCTGACCACGCCCATGGCGATTGACATCCCAGCACACCTAGCCCGTGAATTGCCCGTAGTCACCGACATTGGTCAATAGTAATTTCTGATATCTGATATAACATGTTTGCCTTGTCTCGTCCATTTGAAATAATTGTCTAAATTGTCTGCATGAACTGAGATATCTGGAAATCTGTTCATTTCGCTACTGAAAGCTCTGAAATTTTCTATATTTTCCACAGTGGCTAATTATACTACCGATATATGTTATGGTTTCTGAAATCTATTTTTGGTATCTATGAATTTACCAAACTATTTATGTACTCTATGAAAATATTATGGATTTTGGCAAGTGCACACACACACACACACACACACATATATATATATATCTTAAGTAGTATATTTATCTACCTGCTATGAGGTTTTTCTTACTGAGCATGTTGAGCTCACCTTTTTATTTTCCTCCACAGATCCCCACGGTAGTTTGGAACGCTTCCGTTAGTAAGGCATGTCGCACTGCTACACATTCTCCGGAGTATCATTCTGCATTGAAGGTATACCCAGTTGTAAGAAATTCTTTTATATCTAAAATGTTTACAAGTACAGTAATGTAAACGATATGTGTATGGGGAATGTGAACATATTTTATTTAAATTTATTACTAAGAAAGAAAATTAATCAGACTGAGTATTGTTCTGACCTAATATCGACTTGTAGCCCAACAGAAATGTCCATAAATTTGGGTCGTTACAAAAATTGATATTAGAGCAAGGTTGGCCTGATACGAGTCGATATTAGAAATAAGAAAGTTTTGGAAGGTTCACATCCCCAGCCTTACTGCACATTATTTAGATACAAATGGGTATACCTAGTTGTGTTTTATTGAAAATTGTGTCAGTGAATGAAGGAAAGTTGATAGATATGGCTGATTGGTATTACAACCATATTGGCAGATGAAAATGAACTGTTCCTCGAGGCCATAGAGATAGGCCCGATAGGCATAGTAAACCCTCGTTTGAGTGTACACCTTATAGTTTCACTGGAAATTTTGGAGTCCGCTTCGTAACATTTGAGCGGGATATGGAAACAATGATGGCATTGTTTGATCAAGTGATAGCGGCATTGTCACGACCCATTTTATCCTTTTATAACCGAAAATCACAATAAATTTTTTGCATTTTCCTTTCCTTACCCGGTCGTTAACAAACTTACCACTCACAGTTAGGCTGTGAGTCAATAATAAACATCACTCAACATTCATTCTCAACTAAATCAAAAGAAGTGTCATTCATTTAAAGTTAAATTATACATGACACATTTTCTAACTTTTACATCTCCCACATTACGATACAAAATGACTATTGTGCCTTTACATGTTTAGACACAATAAAGAATCCCTATGTGTATACCTTTTGGCGATGGAAGCAGTGGATGTCCAAAATAAAATGCCTCAGTCCTCACTGAGCTGCTATGTACGCTCTGTAGATGGGGAAAATAAAGAGGGATGAGCAACCACACGCTCAGTAAGGCAATAATGCAAGCATGGTAGATAACTACTCTATCTACATGCTGATAATGTGATGCATAAATCGTTTATAATCGGAGCATGAGGAAATAAATCTATGCCGTATGAATCTACATATATCATGTACAGAAAACGTGGAAAACAGACATATAAAACATGGAATCATCATCAAATAAAACCTCTCATGCTCATCTTTATCAAATCTCATAATAAAAGGGAAATTCATTAAGAAACATCCTTTAAAGTTCATCTTTCTTTCAAACACAATAAAATCCCATCACAATCATTTCTCAATCTCAACATCATTATCACTTCTCAATAAAAATCCCACAAGGCTTAATCCCTCCCTCGGGTCTACCCTAAACAATCACAATCACACTCATATATCAAACCATGTAGTACTATGAAAAATCATGTGAGATAGGTCGCAAAATCTTAACAGACTATGTTGGCCAACTATGTCATAAATCATCTCGGACCACACACATCCAGGTATGCAGGGTATCGTGCTGGTACGAAGGTGGGTTAGCCCTTCGCCAGACTTTCTCATCACATAACCACCCCGCAGTACATTGTACACCATGTGATATACACGGCACATCGTACTCCGCGGACCCATATCGTCGTTGAGGGTGCCAGCCGTAGGTCTTATTTACCTCATACCAAGAGTTGTTTTTTGGTACACATGTAAGAGAGCTTCCCTGCTGAACAGAGCCTCCCCACCCCTCTAGGGCTTATGGATGTTGGCTTAAGGATCCTTCCGTAAGAGAGCCTCCCCAACGAATAGAGCCTCCCCGCCTCCTCGGGCTTGAGGATGTTAGGCTTGAGGGTCTTACCATAAGAGAGCCTCCCCACCGAACAGAGCCTCCTCGCCCTCTCTGGCTTGAGGATGTAGAGCTTGAGGATCTTACCAACTTTCACGACATCATATGTACCACAGTGCAAAAACTTGTGTGAGCTAAGCTCCAGCACTATTCATACAAGATAAAGCATAAACCACCTCGTGCGAGCAACGCCCCAGTACGGTATTTATGCATAAAACATGAGAAAAATCACATACGAGCATAGCTCCAGTACGGTTTATAAAACATCATCACAAATCAATCAAGGTGCGAGCTAAGCTCCAACACGTTCCATGCAAATGAAGGCATCAAAATCTAGCGCGAGCGAGGCTCCAGCGCGTTTATATCACAAAAATACGATAGGTGACTCATACACAATCCAAGCAATCCCAAAATCGGGTTTAGCACCTTACAATTGCTATTTCACGAAATCATTCAAACACTGGCCAACCTATCCATTAATTTCTTCAAAACCAAGCATTGTGTTATGTGAAAACATTTCAAACACATGATTTATGCATTTATTAACCTTACTATCCCCTTTATAATAATCGTTTCAAAACCAAATCTCATACATACTCGTAGCTATTCGCATACATCATCAATCATTTTCACAAATAGTCATGCACTTCATAAACACCCTATATTCACCCACGAGTTCAAAGTACGAGCAGCTATCTTTATATACTTACAAAATTCCCTTACCTAGAATCACGTCACATGATTCCACTTCCTTAGAGCTACACACTCGTGCGATTCGCTTTGGCTCCAGCGAACTCTCCGAAACTGCATAAAGTCGTATATCGCACAATTTAATTCACATAACAGCACTCTTGTGTTTACTATAGTTGATTTAACCTATAGTCTCCATTAACACTCATAAGGCCTCGGTTTATTATTCTATTCATATCTCGAGTCCAATGATTCTTTTAGGCCTATTGATTCATACCCAATCGATATTAAATCGATATCAAGCTCATAGTGTTCATGCTTCATCAATTACTTCACTATGGCCTCTTGTCAACATCTTACATGCCCATTTTCATAATTTCTCTAAACTTACAATGTGGCTTCATTTAATCATCTTAAATCATTCACATTACTTCAACAACAACTTATTATAACTCATAATTCATTAACTCCTCCAAACCACATTTTCTCACATTAGACATAATCTAGGTTATAAGTGTTCCATTGTTTTCTAGATGGTTTCTATCGTAAATATTCACACCAATCTACTCCAAAATCAATAAATAGACAATGTACTTGGGCTAAAGTGTTAGAAACTTACCAAATCTACTTTCTCCTCTTGCTCCAATGAAAATGCCCCTTGCTCCTTCAATCCAACAAATGCAGTTTTGATTTCAAACTATGTTGTTCTCCTCTTGGATTTGAACAACTTTATATCTAATAGCTTCCCTTCAATTCTTACTTGAAATGAGCTGATTTTAGAGAGATAAATCTAGGTTTTGGGTTGAAATGGAAGAAATGGGTGTTTGTTTTCATGATTTGTAGATTTCACTACTCCTATTTATAGAAATAGCTTGATGAGATCGATCTGCTTAGGGAAGAGATCGATCTTGCCCCCTTAAATCCCTCATTTTCACGACATTTTAAGGCATGAGATCGATCTACTCCAACCCGAGAGCTAAGAAAATCGATCTATATGCATTAAGGATCGATCTTTTCATTATAAAATGTTTAGGAGATCGATCTGGCCGTATTGGAGATCGATCTGCCTTATTCTATTGCTTGAATAAGAGCATTTTGGCTCTTCCAGATCGATCTCTCATCCCATGAGATCGATCTGGCATTCATATTTTCATATTTTTGTTGTAGTTTTCTGCAGTAACTCATACCAATTATCTTGATTTGTTGCCATGATCATTTTCTCATCCAACCACCTTTAAGACTTGAAAGTGGCATCCTTCCGTACCTTATACACGTTAAAACTTGCGTGCATTCCTTGTATAGCCAAAGGCATCCCATACCAAACTCAATGGAAGTATAACTTCATTCCATTTTACCACACTACTCATTTTGAGTTCTAATCACATTCATCACTTATAAAAGCTCATTTCTTCATATTCATACACAATGAAACTTGTATGTACATCACAAACTCTTATTACAAGTGTGTACATTGAATTAATGGACTTTACATCAATTATACTTCACATTACAAATATAGTACCATACTTATGTATTCATAAAGTTACACATGAAATACGGATCTTACAATCCTCCCCTCCTTCGAGGAATTTGGTCCTCCAAATTAGAACCAAGTCACTCTTCAAAAAGTTAGGGGTACTTCTCCCGTATCAAATTCTCCAATTCCCATGTGGCCTCTTCTACCGTGTGATGTTGCTAAAGAACTTTCAGCAAAGGAATTTTCTTATTCCGTAACACTTTCTCTTTTATGTCTAATATCCGAACCGGCTTCTCAACATACGTCATACTCTCATTGAGCTCCAACGACTCATATCTTATCACATGTGCCGGGTCCGGGTGATACTTTTGAAGCATAAAGATGTGGAAGATGTTATGAACATTTGCCAAGTTCGGGGGCAATGCCAACCTCTATGCCTTATCTTCCACTCTCTCCAAACTCTTGAAGGGTCTGATATATCTAGGGCTCAGCTTGCCCTTCCTACCGAATCTGATAATACCCTTCGAGGGTGAAACTCTCAGGAATACTGACTCACCCACATCAAATTCTAATGGTCTTCATCTCTTATCACCATAACTCCTTTGCCAGCTCTGAGCTATCCGTAATCTATCACATATCAATCAGACGTCCTCAAATGCCTGTTGTACTAAGGCCAGAGCAAAATTCTGTCATAACCAACCTCTTCCCATCTAATAAGGGATCGACATCTGCATCCATACAGTGCCTCATAGGGTGCCATTTTGATACTCGCATGATAACTGTTATTATAGATAAACTCGGCTAACTGCAGGTGGTCATCCCAAGAGCCTCCAAAATCGAGCATACATGCTCTCAACATATCCTCCAGGGTTTGTATAGTCCTCTCTGACTACCCATCTATCTGAGGATGAAAAGCGGTGCTAAAACTCAAGTAGGTCCCCATCGCTTCTTGAAATGTTCCCAGAAATAGGAAGTGAAGCGAGCATCCCTATCAGAAACAACGTTTATTGGTACACTGTGTAGCCACAATATCTCTCGTACATACAGGTTTGCCAACTGACTCAGAGTGTCGGTAGCTCTCATAGCTAAGAAATAGGCTAACTTAGTCAACCTATCAACAATAACCCATATGGCATCATGACCCCTACGGGTCCTTGGCAATCCCATCACCAAATCCATGGTGACATGTTCCCACTTCCATGTCGATATCGGTAGAGGCTATAATAATCCTGCAGGCTTCTGATGCTCTACCTTCACCTGCTGACAAACGAGACACTTAGCGACATATTCAGCAATGTCTCTCTTTATTCCGGACTACCAATAAACCTTCTGAAGGTTTTGATAGATCTTGGTACTGCCCGAATGTACCATGTACTTCAATGAGTGAGCCTCTAATAAAATAAGTTTTTTGATCTCAAGATCCTTGGGAACACATACTCTGCCTCTGAACCTCAATAAACCATCTGTACTTAGTTTAAAATCAATACCCACACCTGCCTATGTCTGACTCAACCAATCGATACACCGTCGATCGCTCTGCTGAGCCTACTAAATACGGCCAATCAACTCTAGCTCTAATCTCATACTAGCCATAATCTCAACTCTCTCTGATCTAGGTGGGGTCACATCCAAATTGAGATTCACAATTTGTTCCAACAACTCATGTTCTCGTACCATCATAGAAGACACCAACCCTAGGTTCTCCCTGCTCAAAGTATCAATAACTACATTTGCCTTACCTCAGTGGTACATGATCTCACAATCGTAATCCTTCAAGAGTTCGAGCTATCTCCTCCATCTCATAATTAACTCTTTCTATGAGAACAGGTACTTAAGGCTGTTATGATCTGTGAAAACCTGAAATTTCTCACCATAGAGATAGTGGCCCTATATTTTCAAGTTAAACACCACGGTCGCCAACTCCAAATCATGTGTCGGGTAGTTCCTCTCGTGATCTTTCAACTATCTAGATCCATAGGCTACTACATTCCCATCCTATATAAGCACACAGCCCAGTCCCTAGTGTGATGCATCTGTATACACCGAGAAACCTCTTGAGCTGGTAGGAATGGTGAGAACCGGAGCAGTGGTCAATCGACTCTTAAGCTCCTCAAAACTCCTCTCACATGCCTCATCACATACGAACTTAACTTCTTTCTGCATGAGGCATGTCAATGAAGCAGCTAGTCTGGAGAAACCCTATACAAATCTCTGATAGTAACCAGCCAATCCCAGTAAACTTCTGATCTCAGTAACTGTCTTGGGTTGTTCCCACTGTACAACTGCCTCTATCTTGGATAGATCCACTGATACCTTATTCTTCGACACAACATGGCCGAGAAATGAGATCTGCTATAACCAAAAGTTATACTTGCTAATTTGGCATATAACTCTTTCTCTCGGAGGGTCTACAGAATTACTCTCAACTGCTCCTCATGATCTTCCCTGGACTTGTAATATATCAAAATATCATCAACAAACACAATTACAAACTTGACCAGGTAAGGTTTAAACATATCATTCATCAGTGCCATAAATGTTGCGGGGGCATTCGTCAATCTGAATGGCATCACCAAGAACTCGTAGTGGCTATAACGGGTACAAAATGTTGTCTTGGGTACATCTCCACTCCGTATCCTCAACTGATGATACCCTGACCGTAGATCTATCTTAAAAAATACTTGGGCTCATCGGAGTTGATCCAACAAATCATCGATTCTTAGAAGGGGGTACTTGTTCTTAATGCTGGCCTTGTTCAACAATCGATAATCTATACACAATCGGAGGCTTCCATCCTTCTTCCTTAAAAAAGAACCGGTGCTCCCCAGGGTGAGACACTCGGTCTAACAAACTCCTTCTCTAGCAACTCCTGTAGCTATTTCTTTAGCTCTTCCAACTCAATCGGAGCCATTCTATACGATGGTTTAGATATCGCTCAGTACCAGCTACTAACTCTATACAAAATTCCATTTCCATTTCAGGTGGTAGTCCTGGTAATTCATCTGGAAAGACATCAGGGTAATCCAAAATTACGGGTATGTCCCTCAATTCCGGGTGTACCTTATCTATATCGACCACGTAGGCAATGAACCTTTCACATCATTCTTTCCACCGTTAGTGTCACAAGTCATCACATCAATATTCAACATAGGTATATAAATTCATCTCTCAAGTAGATTAAATAAAATCATATTCTTTTCATTTATCATCATTATGTTCTTTCAATTCATTTCGCAAATCTTACAACATGATTTTCTATCTCTGGAAACATCAAAGTCATAGCATGATAGTCCATAACAACATGATTGGCAACCAACCAATCTATTCCCAATATGACATCAAAATCATTCATATTTAATAAAATTAAATTGACTGTCAATTCCTTTCCCTCTATCTTCAATTTACAATCTCTACATACATACTCAGTCAATTGACTATCATTCATGGGTGTGACAATCATCAACATTTTATCCAATAAGGTAGGTTTCACATGCTTCAACAATTTATGTGCAAAGGAAGGCGATATGAGGGAATGCATGGCACTAGGATCAAATAATACTAATGCTTCTAAATCAAAAATTAGGATGGCATCTTTAATCACATCCGTCGAAGCATCTGCGGTGTCCTGATCCAGTGCATGTACTCTTCCTCTGCCCACACCCGCTACCTACTTCCCTTTTCTACAGTTGTAGCCCTCCTCGTCGGGGTAGCTATCTCAACTAGAGCTCTCTCTGGCTCCTTATCCTTTTATGGGGCATTCTCCATCCTCTCGGGATAATGCTTTGCTATATGTCCTAGTTTCTCGCATCGGTAACACACTGCAGGGGGCATCGAACAAAGCCTAATCCCATGAAATCTATCACATCTCCTGCACCTCTCAGTAGAAGGTCGTGGTCCTCTAATAACCATACCCCTCGATGCAGTCAAAGCCGGGTATACAAGAGGTCTAGCAGTTCTCTCCTACACCTCCTCAATCTTAGGTCTCTTCTAGAAAAACCTTTGGACTCCTCTCTTGGCCACTCTATCCATCCCGGATCTCTTCCGATCTCTATCTCTTCTTACATTAATCTTTCCAACCTCAGAGGCATTCCTCTCAAACTCTTGCTCACATAACTAAGCCTTGTGTACTGCCTACTCATAAGTCTGCAAGTCAAATGGGGCTAGCTTAGTCCGGATGGCCCATCTCAATCCATCAACGAACTTTTGAATCTTTCAAGTCTCACTACCCATCTTATCCAGGTCATATCTACCCAAGGACATGAACCTCGACTCATATGCATCCACAGTACGGTTCCCCAGAACCAAACTCATAAATTTCATCCGTAATTTCCTATGTGCGGTGGTTAGGATGTACTGCCTCCTAAAGGCCTCCAAGAATAACTCCCAAGTGATCTCGGAGCGTCTGGCCCTCAAAATTGCTTTAGTGGATCTCCACCAGTGCTCTGCCTCACCTTTCATCATAAACACGACAAAGGCTACCTTCTCAGTCGATGTACATCTAAAACTCAAGTGGGTCTCCATCACTTCCTCAAAATGTTCCCAGAAATGGGAAGTGAAGCGATCATCCCTACCAGAAACAACGCTCATTGGTACACTGTGTAGCCACAATATCTCTCGTACATACAGGTTTGCCAACTGACTCAGAGTATCGGTAGCTCTCATAGCTAAGAAATGGGCTAACTTAGTTAACCTATCAACAATAACCCATATGGCATCATGACCCCTGCGGGTCCTTGGCAATCCCATCATAAAATCCATGGTGACATGCTCCCACTTCCATGTCGGTATCGGTAGAGGCTACAATAATCCTCCAGGATTTTGATGCTCTACCTTCACCTGCTGAAAAACGGACACTTAGCGACATATTCAGCAATGTCTCTCTTTATTCCGGACTCCCAATAAACCTTCTGAAGGTTTTGATACATCTTGGTACTCCCTGAATGTATCGTGTACTTTAATGAGTGAGCCTCTAATAAAATAAGTTTTCTGATCTCAAGATCCTTCGGAACACATACTCTGCCTCTGAACCTCAATAAACCATCTGTACTTAGTTTAAAATCAATACCCACACCTGCCTATGTCTGACTCAACCAATCGATACATCGTCGATCGCTCTGCTGAGCCTACTGAATACGGCCAATCAACTCTGGCTCTAATCTTATACTAGCCAAATCTTAACTCTCTCTGATCCAGGTGGGGTCACATCCAAACTGAGTTCACAATTTGTTACAACAACTCATGTTCCCGTACCATCATATAAGACACCAACCCTAGGTTCTCCATGCTCAAAACATCAACAACTACATTTGCCTTACCTCAATGGTACATGATCTCGCAATCGTAATCCTTCAAGAGTTCGATCCATCTCCTCCGTCTCATAATTAACTCTTTCTATGAGAATAGGTACTTAAGTACCTGTACTTAAGGCTCTATCTGATCTCAACACCACGGCCGCCAACTCCAAATCATGTGTCGGGTAGTTCCTCTCGTGATCTTTCAACTGTCTTGATCCATAGGCAACTACATTCCCATCGTACATAAGCACACAACCCAGTCCCTAGTGTGATGCATCTATATACACCGAGAAACCTATTGAGCTGGTAGGAATGGTGAGAACTGGAGCAGTGGTCAATCGACGCTTAAGCTCCTCAAAACTCCTCTCACATGCCTCATCACATACAAACTTAACTTCTTTCTGCATGAGGCATGTCAATGGAGCAGCTAGTCTGGAGAAACCCTCTACAAATCTCCGATAGTAACCTGCCAATCCCTGTAAACTTTTGATCTCAGTAACTGTCTTGGGTTGTTCCCACTGTACAACTGCCTCTATCTTGGATAGATCCACTGATACCTTATTCTTCGACACAATATGGCCCAGAAATGAGATCTGCTGTAACCAAAAGTTACACTTGCTGATTTGGCATATAACTCTTTCTCTCGGAGGGTCTACAGAACTACTCTCAAGTGCTCCTCATGATCTTCCCTGAACTTGTAATATATCAAAATGTCATCAATAAACACAATTACAAACTTGTCCAGGTAAGGTTTAAACATATCATTCATCAGTGCCATAAATGTTGCGAGGGATTCGTCAATCCGAATGGCATCACCAAGAACTTGTAGTGGCCATAACGGGAACAAAATGTTGTTTTGGGTGCATCTCCACTCCGTATCCTCAACTGATGATACCTTAACCGTAGATCTATCTTAAAAAATACTTGGGCTCCTAGGAGTTGATCCAATAAATCATCGATTCTTAGAAGGGGGTACTTGTTCTTAATGGTGGCCTTGTTCAACAATCGATAATCTATACACAATCGGAGGCTTCCATCCTTCTTCCTTACAAAAAGAACCAGGGCTCCCCAAGGTGAGATACTCGATCTAACAAACTCCTTCTCTAGCAACTCCTGCAGCTGTTTCTTTAGCTCTTCCAACTCAATCGAAGCCATTGTATACGATGGTTTAGATATCGGCTCTGTACCAGCTACTAACTCTATACAAAATTCCATTTCCATTTCAGGTGGTAGTCCTGGTAATTCATCCAGAAAGACATCAGGGTAATCCAAAATTACGGGTATGTCCCTCAATTTCGGGTGTGCCTTATCTATATCGACCGCGTAGGCAATGAACCTTTCACATCATTCTTTCCACCGTTAGTGTCACTAGTCATCACATCAATATTCAACATAAGTTTATAAATTCATCTCTCAAGTAGATTAAATAAAATCATACTCTTTTCATTTATCATCATTATGTTCTTTCAATTCATTTCACAAATCTTACAACATGATTTTCTATCTCTGGAAACATCAAAGTCATAGCATGACAGTCTATAACAATATGATTGGCAACCAACCAATCCATTCCCAATATTACATCAAAATCATTCATATTTAATAAAATTAAATTGACTGTCAATTCCTTTCCCTCTATCTTCAATTTACAATCTCTACATACATACTCAGTCAATTGACGATCATTCATGGGTGTGAAAATCATCAACATTTTTCCAATAATGTAGGTTTCACATGCTTCAACAATTTATGTGCAAAGGAAGGCGATATGAAGGAATACGTGGCACTAGGATCAAATAATACTAATGCTTCTAAATCAAAAATTAGGATGGTATCTTTAATCACATCCGTCGAAGCATCTGCGGTGCCTTGATCCAGTGCATGTACTCTTTCTCTGCTCACACCCGCTACCTACTTCCCTTTTCTTCAATTGTAGCCCTCCTCGTCGGGGAAACTATCTCAATTGGAGCTCTCTCTGGCTCCTTATCCATTTGTGGGGCAGTCTCCATCCTCTCGGGATAATGCTTTGCTATATGTCCTAGTTTCTCGCATCGGTAACACACTGCAGGGGTCATCAGACAAAGTCTACTCCCATGAAATCTATCACATCTCTTGTACCTCGCAGTAGAAGGTCGTGGTCCTCCAATAACCATACCCATCGGTGCAGTCAAAGCCGGGTATACAGGAGGTCTAGCAGCTCTCTCCTACACCTCCTCAAACTTAGGTATCTTCTCGAAAAACCTTTGGCCTCCTCTCTTAGCCACTCTATCCATCCCGGATCTTTCCGATCTCTATCTCTTCTTACATTAATCTTTCCAAGCTCAGAGGCATTCCTCTCAAACTCTTGCTCACATAACTGAGGCTTGTGTACTGCCTCCTCATAAGTCTGTAAGTCAAATGGGGCTAGCTTAGTCCGGATGGCCAATCTCAATCCATCAACGAACTTTTGAATCTTTCAGGTCTCACTACCCATTTTATCCAAGTCATATCTACCCAAGGACATGAACCTCGACTCATATGCATCCACAGTACGGTTCCCCTGAACCAAATTCATAAATTTCATCCGTAATTTCCTCTGTGTGGTGGTTAGGATGGACTACCTCTTAAAGGCCTCCAAGAATAACTCCCAAGTGATCTCAGAGGGTCTGGCCCTCAAAATAGCTTCAGTGGATCTCCACCAGTTCTCTGTCTCACCTTTCATCATAAACACGACAAAGGCTACCTTCTCAATCGATGTACATCTAAAAAATCTCTACAGTTTCTCCATCTTGTAGACCTAATCCTCAGTAATCATCGGGTCCTTTACCCCTCTAAACACTGGAGGTTTCAACTCCTAAAACTGCCTCAATCTGCTCAAGTCGCGGTCATACCCCGAATCACTATCGCTCTGCTGTGGTGCGATAGGTGAAGCTTTATCTCGTACTGGGGCATCATTGTCTTAGTAGCCTGAGGTTTCTTTACCTCTACAGCTGCCTATCTAGTAATAGGCTGTGCTGCGGGGCCTCGTCTATCACTAGCACCCAAAACCTGCGTGACTATCTCAAATAGGCTCTCTATACTCCGCTCTATCCTAGCGAAGCGAGCCTCTGTATCCCCTGATCTCTCAGCAGGGTTCTGTGGGGCCTGATCAGTCTGTGGCACCGCACAACTCTCAGGCCTACCTCTACGACCTCTAGGACGTGCTCCCGCCCCTCTACCTTGGCGCGTAACTGGTATAATGCCTAACTTCCTATATTAAAATCATTGTTAGACTCAATCCATTATAATATACACAGTTATATCTAAACAAAAGCACAGTAATATGAGGATGTACTTTTCTTATGTTTTATTACTGACTCACATCAGGCCAACACAGCTATGATACCAATCTCTGTCACTACTCATTTTATCCTTTTATAATCGAAAATCACTAAAAAGTTTCCACATTTTCCTTTCCTTACTCGGTTGTGAACAAACTTATTACACACAGTTGGGTTGTGAGTCAATAATAAACATCACTCAACATTCATTCTCAATTAAATCAAAAGAACTATCATTCATTTAAAGTTGAATTATACATGACACGTTTTCTAACTTTTACATCCCCTACATTACAATACAAAATGACTATTGTGCCTTTACATGTTTAGATACAAAAAAGAATCCCTGTGTGTATACCTTTTGGCGATGGAAGTAACGGATGTCCAAATTTATATGCCTCAGTCCTCACTGGGCTGCTATGTACGCTCTGTAGAGGGGAAAATAGAGAAGGATGAGCAACCACACACTCAGTAAGGTAATAAGGCAAGCATGGTAGATAACTACTCTATCTACATGCTAATAATATAATGCACAAATCGTTTATAATCAGAGCATGAGGAAATAAATCTATACCGTATGAATATACATAAATCATGTAAAGAAAACATGGAAAACAGGCATATAAAACATGGAATCATCATTAAGTAAAACCTCTCATGTTCATTTTTATTAAATCTCATAATAAAAGGGAAATTCATTAAGAAACATCCTTTAAAGTTCATCTCTCTTTCAAACACAATAAAATCCCATCACAATCATTTCTCAATCTCAACATCATTATCATTTCTCAATTAAAATCCCACAGGGCTCAACCTTTCCCTCGGGTCTACCCTGAATAATCACAATCATACTAATATAACAAACCATGTGGTACTATGAAAAATCATATGAGATAGGTTGCTATATCTCAACAGACTATGTTGCCCAACTATGTCATAAATCATCTCGGACCACACGCATCCAGGTGTGCGGGGTCGTGCTGGTACGAAGGTGGGTTAGCCCTTCACCAAACTTTCTCATCACATAACCACCTCGCGGTACATTGTACTCCATGTGATATACACAGTACATCGTACTCCGCGAACCCATATCGTGGTTGGGGGTGCCAGCCATAGGTCGTATCTACCTCATACCAAGAGTTTTTTTTTGTACCCATGTAGAAGAGCCTCCTTGCGGAACAGAGCCTCCCCACCCCGCTAGGGCTTATGGATGTTGGCTTAAGGATCCTTCCGTAAGAGAGCCTCCCCACCTCCTCGGGCTTGAAGATGTTGGGCTTGAAGGTCTTACCGTAAGAGAGCCTCCCCTCCCTCTCTGGCTTGAGGATGTAGGGCTAGAGGATCTTACTAACTTCCACGACATCATATGTACCACAGTGCAAAAACTTGTGCGAGCTAAGCTCCAGCACTATTCATACAAGAGAATGCATAAACCACCTCGTACAAGTAATGCCCCAATATGACATTTATGCATAAAACATGAGAAAAAACACGTACGAGCATAGCTCCATTACGGTTATATGCATAAGAAAACCACTCGAAATTGACGTACGAGCAGAAGCTCCAGTACAATTTATAAAACATCATCACAAATCAATCAAGGTACAAGCTAAACTCCAACACGTTTCATGCAAATAAAGGCATCAAAATCTAGCGCGAGCGAGGATCCAGTGCCTTTATATCACACAAATACGATAGGCAGCTCATACACAATCAAAGAAACCCCAAAATCGGGTTTAGCACCTCACAAGTGATATTTCACGAAATCATTCAAACACTAGCTAGCCTATCCATTAATTTGTTCAAAACCAAGCATTGTGTTATGTGAAATCATTTCAAACACATGATTTATGCATTTATTAACCTTACTGTCCCTTTTATAATAATCGTTTCAAAACCAAATCTCATACATACTCATAGCTATTCGCATACATCATCAATCATTTTCTCAAACAGTCATGCACTTTATAAACACCCTATATTCACCCATGAGTTCAAAGTACAAGCAGCTATCTCTATATACTTACAAAATTCCCTTACCTGGAATCGCGTCGCGTGCTTCCACTTCCTTAGAGCTGCTCACTCGTGCGATCCGCTTTGGCTCTAGCGAACTCTCTGAAACTACACAAAGTTGTATATCGCATCAATTTAATTCACATAACAGCACTCTTGCGTTTACTATAGTTGATTCGACCTATAGTCTCCATTAACGCTCATAAAGCCTTGGTTTATTGTTCTATTCATATCTCGAGTCCAATGATTCTTTTAGGCCTATTGATTCATACCCAATCGATATTAAATCGATATCAAGCTCATAGTGTTCATGCTTTATCAATTTCTTCACTATGGCCTCTTATCAACATCTTACATGCCCATTTTCATAATTTCTCTAAACTTACAATGTGGCTTCATTTAATCAGCTTAAATCATTCACATTACTTCAACAACAACTTAGTATAACTCATAATTCATCAACTCCTCCGAACACATTTTCTCACATTAGACATAATCTAGGTTATAAGTGTTCCATTGTTTTCTACATGGTTTCTATCCTAAATATTCACACCAATCTACTCCAAAATTAATAAATAGACAAAGTACTTAGGCTGAAGTGTTAGAAACTTCCCAAATCTAATTTCTCCTCTTGCTCCAATGAAAATGCCCCTTGCTCCTTCAATCTAACAAATGAGTTTTTGATTTCAAACTATGTTGTTCTCCTCTTTGATTTGAACAACTTTATATCTAATAGCTTCCCTTCAATTCTTACTAGAAATGAGCTAATTTTAGAGAGATAAATCTAGGTTTTGGGTCGAAATGGGAGAAATGGGTGTTTGTTTTCGTGATTTACAGATTTCACTGCTCCTATTTGTAGAAATAGCTTGATGAGATCGATCTGCTTAGGGAAGAGATCGATCTTACCCCTTTAAATCCCTCATTTTCATGACATTTTAAGGCATGAGATCGATCTGCTCCAACCCAAAAGCTAAGGAAATCGATCTGTATGCATTAAAGATCGATCTCTTCATTACAGAATATTTAAGAGATCGATCTGGCCCCATTGGAGATCGATCTGCCTTATTCCATTGCTCGAATAAGAGCATTTTGGCTCTTCCAGATCGATCTCTCATCCCATGAGATCGATCTGGCATTCATATTTCCATATTTTTGTTGCAGTTTTCTGCAGTAACTCATACCAATTATTCTTGATTTGCTGCTATGATCATTTTCTCATTCAACCACCTTTAAGACTTGAAAGTGGCATCCATTCGTACCTTATACACGTTAAAACTTGCGTGCATTCCTTGTATAGCCAAAGGCATCCCATACCAAACTCAATGGAAGTATTACTTCATTCTATTTTACCACACTACTCATTTTTAGTTCTAATCACATTCATCACTTAGAATAGCTCATTTCTTCATATTCATACACAATTAAACTTGTATGTACGTCACAAACTCTTATTACAAGTGTGTGCATTGAATTTATGGACTTTACATCAATTATACTTCACATTACAAGTACAGTACCATACTTATGAATTCATAAAGTTACACATGAAATATGGGTCTTACAAGCACAATGATAATGATAATGATTGAGGTGTAATTGAGAGAAAGATCGAGCTAATTTCAGAAGATAGTATGCTATTATATATTGGAGTCAAGAATCTCATTGTAATGGAAAGCTGGAATAAATGAATTGGAAAGCCCATTCATAGGGTCTGAGTGTGAATTTAATAGAATGAGGTAAATTCAAAAGTTGAGCCTCCATTTTTCAATGAGGTTAAGAATTCAATGATTTTGGAAGATTAGATAAATGAGACGGAGAAACCCCATATAATTTTTATAGTAACTCTACCGAGAAAGTTGCTTTTGCAACTTTTATGGTAAAGAATTGGGGAAGTTATAAGGACTTTTGAAGTGCAAGAAAGTAACTTTCGTAGCATCAGTATCAAAATGGAAAGTCAAACTCGAAGGGAAGTTCCCCGATTTAATCCAAGAGTCGACATCAGAAAATTACATGATATATGATTTTAGAGGCTTTTAGACGACAACACATTTCGGATGAAGCATATTGGAAATTATAGCTGGAATGATTGAATCAGACATAAGGTAACAAGTCCGAAAATGAATACGAAACTAAATTCAAAGTTTTGGAAGAAATATAATCTGGATAAGTAGAGATGTGAAACAGTGGAAGTCTAGGAAACTCGTAGGAGGTACTAAGATCCTCAATCGAGTTAAATTAGCTTCATTGGATGTTATTTTGAGGAAGCAGTGTGCAAGACGCAACTGTGATGATATGAAATGTATATTTTGAGGTTACTAAGAAAATCAAAAGGGAAAGAAAGTGACAAAAAAGTGATGTACTAAGGAAGCCTGAAAATATGAATTACAGAACTAAAAGTATAAGTGAAGGTCAGACTGCTTACATGATTGATAAAGTTAGGGCATGTTCAGACTAAAAAGACACCCCAGTAGACAGAGGGATTTTCGACACGTATTCGAATGATCTATTAGAGTTACCACTAAATTGAAAAGTGAAGTTCTAAACTTTGATTTAGCACTTGGTGTCGAATTAATTATTCAGACCACTGTACTCAGTGGCTTTGATTGAATTAGAAATGCTGAAAAAGCAATTACAAGGACTACATGAAAGGAGGTTATCAGACCAGGTGATCCACTTTGGAGTGTACTGGCGTTAATTTTTAAGGAGACTCAAAGTCTTCTGGATCACGTTGTATTAAGAATGGGTGTCAATTAGAATCCCTAAAACAAAGGTTATAGATCATGGGGAAATGACCCAAAAGTGATAAGAAGATTCAAAGTTTTTAGATATAAAGAGACTTAATTTAAGTGATGCAAGAGTTTCATGATAATTGATATAAAAATCGAGACAAGTTTAGAAGTGTGATGAATTTTGAATACGGGTTCTACTTTGGACAAGAAAGGTACACGATGTATGAATACCTATGGTATATTAAATGATTCGGATCAAGTGATATGAATTGGGAATGAATTATGTCTAAAGGATAAGTGTGGATTATGATAAACTTAGACATATTACTTTCAATTAGATTGAATTGTGAACCACCATGTCCTAAACTTAGTGCTTGTGGTCAAGTCTGATGGCTAATAAAGGTATTTCAAAATATCTCTCCTCCTGAGAGATTTGACAGCGTCTAGATGTACTTGACCCTTAACTCATAAACTAGAATTGACAGTTGTAATATTCGTGTTTGAAGTTAGGATACCATTACTTGTGCGATGAAGAATTATAGAATCCTACTGATCAAGAATGTTTAAATATTAAATTTCACAAAGGTCGTCTAATACCAAAAAAAAAAAAAAGAAATGACTAGGGCTAGTGCTTTGAGCAGAAGTAACCTCGAGACAGTGATATATATATATATATATATAATGGTCAGGAAATGCAAACTATTGGAACGTCCTGTGAACCCCAACTTCGATGAGGTTCCTTTCTGATACCAACGTACATTATATGGTAGCTAGCTTGAGAGTTGAAACTAGACTTGATTGATCGAATCGAGCAAGCTCAACGTATTGATAAGTATTGTATTGATGTAGCTAATCAGACCCAGATGGGTGCTACAACTAGCTTGAGTATTGGTACTTATAATTTATTGAGATTTAAAAACAGAATTGTGTACCTAATGATCTATAGTTAAGGAATTGATGTTGTCAGAGGCTCCTTTATGGAGATATACTCCACAATCCGAAGAATAGTAAAGACTTATCAAATCTCCTAAAAGTATATTGGCAATCAAGTATGATAAGAGAAATAATTGAAATTGGGATAAATGTCTCATAGGTCAGCAGGTTAAGGTAGAACACCAAAAACTTATGAGATTATTACCCAAGCCTATATGGAATTGGGAGCATGTGCCTATGAATTTAAAGGCTCCTAGAATGACAAATTGCCAATTAGAGAAGTTGCACATAATATCAGATAACACTCAATTATCGAGATGATACCGTATAAAGTGTAGTATGGTCAAAAATGTCGTTCACTGATTAGATTGAAGCAGTAGGTGAAAGGAAGAGAATTGTTTTCGATTTTGTTAAGCAAGCTTCTGAGGATATTTAATTAGTTGGTGGAAGATTGGGAACAGCTCAGAGCAAGCAAAAGAGTTGTGCTGACCAAAGATAAAGATCCTTGAAAATTTCAGTAGGAGAATTGATGTTCTGAAAGTTTCACCTCCCGATAGGGTATAACAAGATTTTGAAAGAAAGGAAAATTGAGTCCCCGATACATCGAACCTTTCAAAGTCTTAAACTGAGTGGGAGATGAGCTAATAGATTGTCGTTATCGCCAGAATTATCGAGTACCCACAGCGTTTTCCACGCTTTAATGATACGTAAGTAGCATCTAGATCCCTCGCATGCGATTAAGTATGAACCGCAAGGGTTAAGGAGGATGTGACTTATGTGGAAAAGCCGATTTAGATCTTGGACAGGAAGGAAAAGGCATTGCAATCTAAGACAATTCCTTTGGACAAGGTTTTATGACAGTATCACACTTTGGAAGAGGCCATGTCGGAATTAGAGAGATTAATGGAAGAGAAACACCCACATTTATATGAGGACTTACGTAATCTTAAATTTTGGGATCAAATTTCCTAAGGTGGGGAGAATGTAAGCTCCGCAAATTTTCTTGTACCTGAATTCTAACAATGAATAATAATTAATTAATTCGAATTTATTAAGTACGAGGATGTATAAATATATATGTGTTTACATGTGGGAGTAATAATTTCTTTAAATTAAGCCCATGAGTATGTGCAAATATACATATAAGTATATATATCTGTACATATATAAATATATATGCTGGCATATATAATATATGCATATAAATATATATATATATATACCCATATTTATATACATGGACCGAAACATACATATAAGGGAACATGAAAAAACAAAAGATGAATGGAAGTGATGGAGAAGGGTGGGTGATAGGAAAGAGTGATGGTTGATAAAACTTAAAGGACATTGTACGAGGAAATAAATATATTAGACAAGTTTTGAAAAGAGAAGACAAAAGGAGTCAGTGGCCAAATCCACTCCCATTTTCTCTCCATCCTTACACCACCAGGTTCATTCCCATAACATTTCCCTCACCATGTTCTCGGTCTTGTACCCTGTATGTGTATGAATGCAAGAAATCGAGAGATGTGAAGATAGCAGAAGAAGGAAACCAAAGCTAAAACAGGAGTAGGTAACGCAACAGTGACTAAACCGAGAAATGGGGAAAAAGGTGAAGTGGTTATGGCCTATCTGAAAGTGTGAGTATGAGTAGAAAATAGGAATAGCAGGAGGAAACGTGTTGGAGAAGTGATGAAATGAAACGGGAAACAAAATGAAAGGAGATAGAAAATGTGAGGGGGCTGTTGGAAACAGAGGATACAGATTGGGGAAATATAATGGGTGAGAAACTGAAACAGCCAAGAGGAGGAAAAGGTGCAGAAAACTACGAACAAAAAGAAGGGAAAAAACAGTAATACCAGGAGAAAGAAATCGATGGAAGATGTCTATTTTGGAGCAGGGAAAGTGAAGGCTGACTACTGGAGAGGAAGCAGAAATGTGAAAGCTTGGTGTTGACAGAAAATGAATAAATGACCGAGGCAAAGCTCTGTCTGCTGTATGACACGACCTAAGGGTATTATCTGCAAGTGCACGGGTCGTACAAGTAATAATGGGGTTTGAGCCCCGAGTTATCGTCCCACAGAGAAGTTGACTAGCCTACTTAACTACCGGTTAATCTTACCCTAGGTATATCCTAGCAAATTATGAAATTAAAGTGAGTGATCTACTAAGGCTAGTTAAAAATAATACTGGAAAGCAATAAAATAATAAGCACTAAAGGAAATGAAACCGAGCAAAATTTACTTACAGTACTCCGAGCAATTAAAAGCAAATAACCTACAAAAGAAAATTAAAACAGTTAAAATGAATTAACGCAATTAAAATGTGAATATAAAAATAAAGGAATTAATTAACTAAAATTTAAACAAACTTAAAATGAAATGTGCATGCAAATTAATCTAATTAATAAAAATTGAAATTTAAACTAACCTAAGATCTAATAAAATAAAATCCTAGAAAATTAAGAAAAATAATCATAAATTTAAATGTCTAAACTAATGAATCTAAAATTACTCCTAAATATATCTAAATACTAACTTAACACTAAAATCTAACTAATGCATGAAACATATTTTTGGAATTTTCACTAAAACTTAAAATGCATAAAATGAGTTTATCTAAATTAATTTTAAGCACAACCCCTAATACTAGAATAAAAATTAACTAATGATTTAACTAAATCTAAGTTAAACTAATGAAACCAAGAAAATATACTAACATGCAATTAATAAACTTGAATTTACTCTATCTACAAATGCATGCAAAATGCAGTAAACAAATGCAATGATCAAGCCAAACGTGGCCTTATCAAATAATAAACAAAGTGGTCCCGATTTTGGTACTGTTTACTCTCTTCTTTGTTTCGTTTCACTTTCCTTCCCTGCTGCCCACGTCCTCTGCACCCAGCTCTCTGTTCTGGCCATCTGCTGCCCTGCTTCTTTTCCCAGGTGCTGTCCGCGAGCCTCTGTCCAGTTGCTCGTCCTTCGTCCGCTTCAGATGCTGCCTCAATGTCTGTCCTCTACTGCAATACCGGCACATACTGTCCCGAGCATGATCACTCACTACTCTCGATTCCAGGTGCTGGTGTGCTGGTTCAGTTTAGTGTATGAGTCCTGCTACTCCAGGCTGCTGTGCTTCTACTACCACTGCTGTCCTATACTCAAGAGATAGCCAATACTGAATAAAACCCAAACAGAAAATTATAACATGATTCAATGATATAAAAACATGAATGCAGCAATATAAACACTATAAAACCGGTATGATAAAATGCAGTAAACAAATAAGCGTAGTAACTAATGAAACCAATCCTAGTTGTATCAATCAATAACTTCTGCTTAGATCACCATCCAACATACATTCTTCAATCACCCGAGCATCACAGCATGAAGCAATGAACCAACAAACAACTAAATGCAGAAAATCATAGGTGAACAGTAAGTAGAAAATGAAACAGAGGATAATAGAGTAAAAAAAATGGTTCCTGTCCACTGCTCCCGTGAAGTTGTAGTGCACAAATTGTTCTTAGCTCATAAATCTTTAACACCGGTCAGCAACCATTAACGATCCATAACTCTTAAAAATACCGAAATACAAAAATGCAAGGCAAGGGATGGCATGCTATGACTATCGGAATAAAAAAAATTAAACTAACTCTAAATGCAGAAAATATATGAAACCATGGAACATAAACTAAAAGAAATGAAATAAACACTAGAAAATGAAAACAAACAACCAGTCAATGCAGTATTTAAAAACAACATCTAAGAGAAATGACTAAGCATCCAGAACTGAAAATAAAAACAAATAACAACCCCTCGTGAATACAATAATAAGGACATTCATCATCATCGGATTACTCTCATTCCAACTCTTCCTGCCATAGTTCCACATTGCCATTGATAAGGAGCAATGCCCAGCATCAGCCCACATCAACACACCAAAACCGAAAGGCAGAGATGAAGGAAAAGTGAAGGCACCGAATACACAAAGAGAAATTCGAGACCTAACCAAATGGAAATAAAAGCTATGTGGTAGAACTGAAAAATAGGAATAGTGATTTAAACAAAAACGAGAATCATGGAATGAAGCCATAAAATAAAACTCTCATAGACTAGAAAATGATGAAACTTTGAATATAATAAAGATGGAATAAACAGTAAAAAATTTAAAAAGATGGCTAACGGGAAAAGAAAATTCAAGAACAAGGAAAATAAATCCTAAATATACCCTAAAACTATTCTACCCTAGCTTTACACACATTTTCAATTGCCATCATGTTCTATTTATACACAAACATAGGGGTACAATGGTAAATTTTCATCCTAGATGAGTTGGCATTGTTTGGCCACTTGTCTTCAATTGATTTGCTGCAGAATAGATATTTTCACGTCACTTGTCAGTTTGTCCAGTTCGCTTTGCGATGTGGCCCGACGTGTGCTTTCCAGAATATTCGCTCGGTGTCTGTTGATCTTATCGTTTCGGAGCAAATAAAATATGGACACCTGGCATCACGCGTGTCCAGACGACTGGTGACTCGGTCTGCAAAATTTGAAGTGGTCCAATCTCCTTTAGCTCATTTTCAGCCCAATTTCAATTGAAACGACTGAGTTTCATCTGGATTTAATTTATCTGCACATTAAAGAATTTTAATTAAATAAAAGGGATTATTAATAAAATAATATGGGGATTAAATAAATAATTAGGAATTTAAGCACAAATAATTCTATAAAAAATAGAATTATCACACCCCTAAACTTGAGCTTTTGTTTGTCCTCAAGCAAAACAATTGTAGAAATGACAAGTACAAAACATAATAATTTCCCCAATATTATCCTCAAAGATAAAGTACTGACAATAATATCAAAGATTCACAATTACAAGTCAAACACTCAAAATCATCCAATCATAAGTCCTAACCCAAATTGGACTCCTCATGTGTATGTGAAAAATGTCAAAGCCACTTCAAAGTACATTATTCGGATCAGATTTTGCAAGCACAGTGAATGCAAAGTCAATGACATGTGATCATTCCCATAAGTTTGCTTTTCACTAATCTCTCTACTAATGTAGTCACACTTACTCAAAGATCAATAGGACTTTATTAAGCTTGTAATGTAAGGCTGGGGTTAGGGTATGATAAAGTCGATTTAGGTTTAATTACCCCTTAACATGCATTACTTTATAGGATCTTTTAATGTAAGAGCTCTAATTATTCCCCTAAACTTATTTTATTTCACTAAACATTTTATTCTATTTTTGTATTTTTCTTCTTTCTTCTTTTCTTTTTCTTTCTTTTGCAATTTTTTTCGAACATTCACTATCACCAGATACCCATATGTACAAAGCTCAAAATATATCCAAATGACTTTCATGCTTTCGGGGTAGGGGATAGGAACAAAGTATTTAAGCTAAGGAAAATTATGAGCAGGTGTTTTTATAGAGAAAAGCTTATTTGGCCCAGATGGGTGACTAGGGGTAAAATATGTACAGGGATGGCTAGACAGGCTCAAATGATCCAAAGATGGCCTAAATCCTTTCCCTAATTAAGTGTGATCTAATATTTCACCTCGAGATTAGATCAAACAAATTCTAGAATATGATACACAAAATCAACTGAACAAATGCAATCCTAAGTCCACATAAGCTTTCTCTAAATAAATATATAGATTCATGACATGACATGTGCATAAAATGAGGAATTCACAATCAGAATCAAAACAAATTCAAGAACTCAGCTTCATGTTTTTCCTATAATCATGATTCTCATTCAATCAAAATCATACTTAATCATGGGGTCATATCATCAGAATATGGGAAAACTACATGCTAAGCACTAAATCATCCCAAAATAAAACAGTTTAAGCTCAGATTTTTGAAAAAAGTTTGAAAAAATTTTCAATTTTGCTCAAATTTTCAAAAAATACTCAAGTAATATCCCCTCCCCCAAACTTGAAGTGCACAGTGTCCTCAGTGTGCAAATGATGTAAGAATTTAAGTTCAGGAACAGAGTACTCCCCTTTCTGATGATGATGAACAATTGAATCTTGATTAAAAATATAATTCTAGAAGAGACATCTGCGAAATAAACAAAGAAAGAAACAACAGAAAAGAAAAGAACTGTACAAAAAGTTCAAAAGAAAAATGAAGCTAAGTAGCAGGATTAGAAGTAGGAGGGTCAGCTAAAGTGGTCACAGAATGCTGACAATCAAACCCTCCCCTAAAATAGTGCTTCAATCTGCCCCCATTAACCTTAAAGGGTTGATTCAGAGTCTCATCCATAATTTCAATGGCTCCATGAAGGAATACTTGTGTAATGGTAAAGGGCCCTGACCTCCTGGACTTAAGCTTTCCTGGAAACAACTTCAAACGTGAATTAAATAACAGAACCTGCTGGCCTGGCTGGAAGTGTCTCTCCTTAATTTTCTTATCATGCCATCGCTTAGTCTTTTCCTTGTAGAGCTTGGCATTCTCATATCCCTGCAACTTGAACTCATCTAACTGATTAAGCGTAGCAGCCTCTTCTCCCCTGCTGCTTCAAAGTTGAAATTCAGGTTCGTAAGGGCCCAATAGGCCTTGTGCTAAAGCTCTACTAGTAGATGACAGGCTTTACCATACACAAGCTAATAAGGGGACATTCCTAAAGGTGTTTTGAAGGCTATCCTATAGGCCCGAAGTGCATCCTCTAACCTAATGGATCAGTCCTTCCTACTTGGGTTCACTGTCTTCTCTAATATCCCCTTAATTTCCCTATTGGATAACTCTACTTGGCCACTCGTCTGTGGGTGATAAGCAGTGGCTACCTTATGTTTGACCCCATATTTCTTTAATAGCCCATCAAAACTTCGATTGCAAAAGTGTGATCCTCCGTCACTAATGATAGCCCTAGGTGTGCCAAATCGTGTGAAAATATTCTTCTTTAAAAACCTTATCACTACCTTGGCATCATTAGTTGGTAAGGCCATTGTTTCAACCCATTGTGACATATAGTCCACAACTACTAGAATATAGAGATTGCCATATAAAGGAACAAATGGTCCCATGAAATCAATGCCTCAGACATCAAAGAGTTCTACTTCTAAAATATTAGTCAGAGACATCTCATTTCTTTTGGAAATATTACCTACCCTCTGACATCTATCACATTTCATCACAAAGTAGTGGGCATCCTTAAATAACGTAGGCCAGTAATATCCAGATTGTAAAACCTTGGCTGCTATCCTCTCTCCTCCAAAATACCCTCCATAATCAGAAGAATGGCAATGTCTAAGTATATCCTCTACTACTTCCATGGGAACACACCTTCTCAAAATCTGATCTTTACATTGCTTGTATAGGAAGGGTTCATCCCAAACATAATACTTGACATCACTCAAAAACTTTTTCCTTTGATGGGCAGTCAAATCAGGTGGCATCACATTGCTCACCAGATAATTCACAAAATCAGCATACCAAGGCAATCTGGAGTGCCCAAAAGTAAATAGCTGCTCATCAGGAAAGGACTCATTAATAGCTGTACCGTCTTCTTTAAGTCCACTCTCTAATCGAGATAGATGGTCAGCAACCTGATTCTCCGTACCTTTCCTGTCCTTAATCTCCAAGTCAAACTCCTGTAGTAGGAGGATCCATCGAATCAGCCTCGGCTTTGCATCCTTCTTGGAGACTAAGTACTTAATGGCAGCATGATCAGTATATACTACTACCTTAGTACCAATGAGATAGGAGCGAAACTTATCAAAGGTAAGTACTACAGCTAACAGCTCCTTCTCGGTAGTAGCATAGTTCATCTGGGCCTCATTAAGTTTTTTGCTTGCGTAGTAGATAGCATAAAAGACTCTTCCTTTTCTTTGTCCTAGTACAGCCCCGACAGCATAATCACTTGCATCACACATAAGCTCAAAAGGTAAACTCCAATCCGGGGCTATGATTATAGGAGCTGTAACTAATTTTTCCTTCAAAGTCTTAAATGCTTCTAAGCATCTCTCATCAAAGCAAAACACACTGTCCTTCTCAAGGAGATTACATAAAGGCTTAGATATTTGCAAAAAATCCTTAATGAACCTTCTGTAAAATCCCGCATGGCCCAAGAAACTTCGAATTCCTTTTATAGTGGTGGGGGGAGGTAACTTCTCAATAACTTTCACCTTAGCCTTATCCACTTCTATCCCCCTAGCAGAGATTTTGTGCCCCAGCACTATACATTCTTTTACCATGAAGTAGCATTTCTCCCAATTAAGCACTAAGTTTGTTTCTTCACACCTCCTCAGCACTAGTGCTAAATTCTGCAAACATAAATCAAAGCTATCCCTAAATACTGAGAAATCATCCATGAAAACTTCAAGAAAATCTTCCACCATATCATGGAATATGGCCATCATGCAACGCTGGAATGTAGCAGGTGCATTGCATAGGCCAAAAGGTATTCTTCTAAAAGCAAAGGTCCCATAGGGACAGGTGAAGGTAGTCTTTTCTTGGTCCTCCGGGGCTATAGCTATCTGATTGTACCCAGAGTATCCATCCAGCAAACAGTAGAATTCGTGACCAGCTAATCGATCTAAAATTTGGTCAATGAAGGGTAACGGGAAGTGGCATTTCCTGATGGCCTTGTTGAGTTTCCTATAATCCATACATACTCGCCAACCAGTGACAATCCTAGTGGGGATGAGCTCATTATTTTCATTTTTAATCAGTGTCATCCTTCCCTTCTTAGGGACACATTGTACTGGGCTCACCCAGGCACTGTCCGAAATGGGATAGATAATCCGTGCATCTAACCACTTAATGATCTCCTTCTTGACAACTTCTTTCATCACAGGGTTCAATCGACACTGGTGCTCTATGGATGACCTATACCCTTCCTCCAATAGTATCTTATGCATACAGATAGAGGGACTAATACTGTGACGCCCCGGAAGCGCGAAAAATAGGGCTAATTTAAAACTTTTTACTCATTAATTCACAATTAAGTGTGCATTCCTGTGCAGTGTCATACATCATCATAATTATCATGCCTCAAGATCTCATCATAATATAGTATATATTGTATTATATACATTACTCAATTCCAAGTTAATTAATCCTAATACATCCCGTACATCATTATACAATGAATGTCTGTAAATATAACTCTAGTCTGGGTACATGAATATTAAATATCTACCTCAATACATAAAAAACGGCCTGGAGCTCAAGTCCTCCACTAGCCTCTAACCCGTACGTCGCAGGGAACTCACTTCACTTGAAGCGATCTGGGGGGAAGAGAAAACAGGGTGAGCTTCCAAATCGCTCAGTAAGGGGGGTAAGGGAACTCAGTTATATAAACCATATCACACATCACAAATATGTATTTGTTTATGAAGCTCATTTAAAATTGTAGCATGAAAGATTCTCAAAACATCATCATCTCATAACTTATAAATCATGTGAAAACAAGAAGGTAAAAAGGCTCAATATCGAGCACTCATAAGCATGTGTAAATATATGCGATAATGGCTATTCTCAAAATATGTGATAAAATCACCTCAGTAAACAGCACGTGACAAGGTCACAAAACACAACTCATGTGTAAAACGAGACTAGGCAATAAAACTCAATTAAAACTCGTCATGGCACATCAAATATGTAATCTCCTCTGGGTGCGCATCCCAGGCATCCTCGTATAGAGGGAACGTCGACAATATGGTCGTATGCATGGTATATTGGACTTATATGTTACCAGAATAAGGCCCGGCCTTACATGCTACCAGAGCAATACCTCGCCTCATGCACACTATCACGTGGTCCCTGGGTCGGTTCCCAGGCGGCCCACTCTCTCGGTCTTACATGCTACCAAAGTAAGGCCACCCAGCGTTACCAGAATGGGGGTCATCTCACGTTACCAAAACGGAGGCATCTCTCGTTACCAAAAAGGAGGAATATCGAACTTACATGCTACCAGAGCAAGGCCTCCCAACGCTACCAAAGCGGAGGAATAATCGGACTTACATGTTACCAAAACAAGGCTTGTGGTCCATGGGTCGGTTCCCAAGCGTCCCACTATATCGGTCTTACATGCTACCAAAGCAAGGCCCGATGTGTATTCAACATGACACGCCTAAGTCTCAATCATTAGCCATTATATTATAAAACGTTATGCCTTTACGTAAAACTCATAATGGTTTTCTCTCGTAAAACTCATTTAAAACATTTGTGTACTCAACACAAAACATATTAAAACCGAGTTCTAACCGGTAAAACACCCACACATTTTCTCAAATCTCAATATCGCCTTAACGTAGAGCCCAATTTACTTTTCATGCAAACTCAAAGGTTTATGAAGCAATTTCACACTCAGCTTATAAACTCATAAAATAATGGACTCCAATCGGCTATAAAAACCCTGTGCAATTATATCACAACACAACACCAAACATGCTTGTATTCTTAAATCATGGTTCATGCTACAACGGTTCATCAAAACACATACACAAATGGTTTAGTTTTCCCTTACCTCTTTGCACCTCGTATAGTGTAATCGTTTCCCCCGTATCACGGACTAGCCTCGCATTCCACTCTGGAACTCCCGAGCTGTCCAAACGATGTTAAAACATCAATACTCATTATCACATCAACCTCAGTTCTCAAAATCGAGCGTAATTGCTCACAACACCTCAAATTTCTCAATTCTCATAACTCCATCACAAACCACAATCTCGCTCATAACACCTCAACATTCTATATTTCCTATGCCACAATATCTATGCTAATACACCACATTGTCTAAATCTCCATTTATAGCTCAAAAATTATTAAATTTACCAAAGTTGCTAAATATCATCATCACTCCAACTACATTGTAATTTCATCAATCCCTAATCAATTTTCAGCTATTTCAACACAATGCCAACAACTATCATCACCAAAAGCATCTCAAATATAAGGATCGAAGTTTAGAAATTACCCAAAACTTGTGGAGAGCTTATCTCTTGCCTCGATTCGATCTGTCTTTCGATTTCCAAGTATGTTGTTCTCCCTTGGGTGAGGAACAACTTTCCTTCTTACCACAACTTCTGATTTGGAAGGAAATGGGTGCTTTGGATGAGTGAGAAAGCTAGGGCTCGGTGAAAAATGGGGGTTGGAAGAGAGAGAAAGTGAAATTGCAGGAGAAAGCAGGGATTCCTTATATAGACTGAGGGTAAGAGATCGATCTGGCTCTTGATGAGATCAATCTGCATTTGAATTTGGGGACGATTTGGGGTAATTTATGCCTAGGAGATCGATCTGTCGAGGGGTGAGATCGATCTCTTTATGGCTTTAGGAGATCGATCTGCACCTTGGGGAGATTGATCTTCTCCCAAACAGAAACATTTGGAGATCGATCTCTTCCTCATGAGATCGATCTTCTCTCAAATAGAATCATAAGGAGATCGATCCTCTTCCATTGGAGATCGATTTGCTCCTTAAATTCCTCCTTCCTTGTCATTTTTAACTCACCTGATCGATCTCTCCTTCTCCCAGATCGATCTGTCCTCCTGGATTCACACTTATTTTAAACACTTAACATATAAATCTCCAATTATCATTCCCCAATTCACTTAGCTCAATAAATTATACTTCAAGTTCATATTACATAATTAAAATATGTCTGAAATCCTCAGATCTCACATCCTCCCCACCTTAAAAGAATTTGGTCCTCCAAATTCAACTCAACTAGTCAAAGAGATGGGGGTATTTCTCCTTCATGAGCTTCTCTAGTTTCCACGTTGCCTCTTCCCTTGAGTGATGTTTCCACAAAACTTTCACTAATGGGATGCTCTTGGTTCTCAGTACCTTCTCCTTTCTATCGAGAATCCGGGCGGGTTCCTCAGTGTAGCTCATGTCCTCCTGTATATCCATCTCGTCATACTCTATAACATGAGAAGGGTCCGGGTGGTACTTCCTCAACATAGACACATGAAAGACGTTATGTATTCTGGACATCTGTGGGGATAATGCCAATCTGTAGGCTACCTCTCCCACTCTCTCAAGAATCTCGAATGGTCCTATGTATCGAGGACTCAATTTTCCTTTCTTCCCAAATCGCATGATACCCTTACTCGGTGATATTTTTAGAAATACTGCATCACCAACATCAAACTCAAGTGGCCGTCTACGCACATGCACGTAGCTTTTCTGTCTACTCTGTGTAGCTCACAGCCTCTCACATATGAGTTTCACACTCTGTACAGCTTGCTCAACAAGCTCGGGAGCATTTATCTTTCTATCACCGACTTCTTCCCAAGCTACAGGGGATCTACACCTCTTACCATATAGAGCCTCAAAGGGTGCCATTCCAATACTTGCATGATAGCTGTTATTGTACGCAAACTCTGCTAGGGGCAGGTGATCATCCCATGATCCCTTAAAATCCATCGTACACGCCCTCAACATATCCTGAAATTGGGTCCAAAATCTGGAAGTAAACCGGGAATCTCTATCAGAAGTAATACTCACTGGAGCTCCATGTAATCTAGCTATCTCGCTGACATACGCTCAGCTAAGGCATCCACAGTATCTGTGCTCTTGATGGCAAGGAAGTGGGCACTCTTGGTCAGTCTATCCACTATAACCCATATAGCGTCACGACCTCTTCGGGTCCTCGGTAAACCCATAATAAAGTCCATAGTGACATGCTCCCATTTCCATGTAGGTACAGGTAAGGGCTGTAGTAGCCCTCCAGGCTTCCGATGCTCAGCCTTCACTTGCTGGCATACTAAACACCTGGCCACATACTCTGCCACGTCTCGCTTCATACCACTCCACCAGTACACCTTTCTCAAGTCTTGGTACATCTTAGTACTCCCTGGGTGCATGGTGTATCGCGAGCAGTAGGATTCTCTCAGTATCTGTCTCTTCAGGGTATCATCGTCCGATACACAAATCCATCCTCTGAATCTCAACAATCCATCCTCACTGACTGTGAGATCTGACTGCGAACTCTGTTCAGCTTGGCTAACCATATCTATCAACCTCTGATCACTACGCTGCCCAGTTCTAATCTGATCCATGATCCTGGGCTCTATCCGTAAGCTAGCCAAAAATCCAGTCTCTACCTCTTTAACTCTAATCCGAAGTTCAGCGAACTGCTCTAATAAATCCCATTCCCTGATCATCATAGCAGATATCATACTCTTCCTACTCAGGGCATCAGCAACTACATTCGCTTTACCCGGATGATATAGAATCTCGCAGTCATAATCCTTAAGGAGTTCCATCCATCTCCTTTATCTCATGTTTAACTCTTTCTGATCAAAGAGATATCTCAAACTCTTATGACCAGTGAAGATCTGGAATCTTTCCCTATATAAGTAGTGTCGCCAGATCTTCAAAGCAAATACCACAGCGGCTAACTCCAAATCATGCGTAGGGTAATTCCGCTCATGGTCTTTCAACTGTCGCGATCCATATGCGACCACTCTTCCGTGCTGCATAAGCACACACCCCAATCCTTGATGAGATGCATCACTATACACCGAAAATCCTCTAGATCCCTCAGGAATAGTTAACACAGGTGCCGCTGTCAATCTCCTTTTTAACTCCTGAAAACTGAGCTCACATTGATCAGTCCATATGAACGGAGTCTCCTTACGCGTGAGTTTAGTCAAAGGAGTGGCAATCCTTGAAAATCCTTCCACAAATCTTCTGTAATACCCTGCCAAACCAAGGAAGCTTTGCACCTCAGTAACTGTCCTCGGTCTCTCCCAACTAAGCACAGCTGCTACTTTACTTGGATCCACTAATACTCCTTCCTCTGAGACTATATGACCAAGGAAAGCTATCCGGTTCAGCCAAAACTCACACTTACTAAGCTTTTCGTATAATTTCTTATCTCGGAGTATCTGAAGTACTAACCACAAATGCTGTGTATGCTCCTCATATGACCGAGAGTATACCAGGATATCATCAATAAAGACTATCACAAATTTATCTAGATAGTCTTGGAACACTTTGTTCATCAACCTCATAAATGCAGCAGGGCGTTTGTCAATCCAAAGGACATCACCAAAAATTCATAATGGTCATACCTTGTCCTGAAGGCCGTCTTGGGAATATCTTCTTCCTTGATCCTCAATTGGTGATAGCCCGATCTCAAATCAATCTTAGAAAAGACTGAGGCCCCTCTTAGTTGATCAAGTAGATCATCAATCCTGGGCAGTGGTATTTATTCTTCACCGTGGCATTATTCAACAGCCGGTAGTCTACGCATAATCTGAGACTACCATCCTTCTTCTTGACAAATAAAACCGGTGCTCCCCACGGTGAAACACTAGGCCTAATGAACCCTTGATCCAATAACTCCTGTAATTGTTTCTTTAATTCCTCAAGTTCCACTAATGCCATCCTGTAGGGAGGTTTATAGATCGGCTGAGTATCTGGTACGAAATCAATGGTAAACTCCAGCTCTCTCTCTGGTGGCAAACCTGGCAGCTCATCTGGGAAAACATCCGGGAATTCACACACCACAGGTATATCCTCAATCTTCGGATGTTCCCGCTCATCGTCTGAGATGAGTGTTTCGTAACCTTCACATGAACAATCATATTTAATACTCTCAAAAATAATATTAAAATTCTCAAATTACTTACTAGAATTCCACATATTCATTTCCTCAATATCTCAACCGTACACTGTAAGGTTCAGGTAGGGAGAAAGTTACAATCTTAGTGTAGCAGTCTAAACTCACTCGATTGGTTGCCAACCAATCCATCCCCAGAATTACATCAAACCCATGTATATTCAACATGATTAGATCTGCTAACATCACTCTATCTCCCACCTTTATTTCACATCCTCTACAGATTAACTCAATTCTCTGGGATTCACGCATAGGGGTATTTACATGTAGTACATACTCTAGAGGTTTAAACTTCAAATTTAAACTACATGCAAAATGCTCTGAAATAAACGAATGCGTGGATCCTGGATCTATCAACACACGAGCCTTATGATTACAGACAGAAAGTGTACCTCTTATAGTTTCTGCTGAAGTGTCCACAGTTTCCTTATCCAGGACAAACACACGTCCCTGTGTCACAGGTTTCTTCCCTTTCTCTGCAGCAGTGGCCCGTCTTTGGGGATTCACTTTCTGAGGCTGCTATCTAGTAGGCTCCGGAGCATGTGTAATCTGAGGTTGAGGACAGTCCTTCACTCTGTGACCCATGTCACCACATCTAAAACATCCATGGATCGACCCAGTACAACTTCCCTCATGTGATTGGCCACAGTCTCTACAAACCCTTATCTCTGGCCTGCCATATCGAGGGGTTTCCTTGATAATAGGATAAGCTCTGGGTCTCTCCAATCTGCCCGTCTGTACCTCAATCCTTTCTTTCCTGAAGGAACCTCTCCGAACATCTGCTTGAGACATCGCTGGCCTCTTGCCTTTGTCCCTAATCACTGCTCCAAACTCATTCTAGGACTGTACAATTTCAATTCCCCTCTCAATCTCTTGTGCTCGTCTCAGAGCATCTCCAAACTCAGTAATACACAACCCAATCAATCGATCTCTGATGATGGGCCTTAATCCATACACAAATCTCTCTGTGCGGAGCTCTTCATTCTTGAAAGTCTCTGGATCATATCTCAGCAGAGCGGTAAATCGGCTCTCGTAATCATCTACTAACTTTTCACCCTGTACCAAACTCAAAAACTCTGCTTGCCTCCTTCTCTGGGCAGCTCGTGGTACATACTGGGCTCTAAAGGCTGTCTGGAACTCTTCCTAACCAATCACATCCTGGTGGGACATCAAAATACCCTAGGTAGTACCCCACCAATCTCGAGCTCTCCCTTTCAACATATAGGCACTCATACTGACCCTCTCAGCATCGGTGCACCCCAGATAGTCGAATATAACTCTCAACTCTGTCAACCACTCCTCAGCCTCTGTAGGATCCTTCTTTCCCCTAAATGCAGGTGGATTCATTTTCAAAAAGTCCTTCAATCGGACCATACTTCTATCATCAGGCTGAGTGATAGGAGGCATTAGGGGTATGGGAGGTCCTTGCGGTGGTGTAGGAGTAGTACCCGAGGCATTAACTCCAAAGTGTTGCACGAATAACGCTGCCATCTGCTCAAAACCTTGCCTCACATCGGTCTCAATCCGATTAAATAGAGAGTTAGGACTCTCTGCTTGTGGGACAGGTGGTGGAGAGGACTCTGCCTGCCTCCTCGAACGACCTCGTCGTTTACTCATTCTCTATCTCAACTCGTCTCCTGCGCGTACATATCAAAATCGATTGAAATCTCAATCCTCAGATTCAGTTCATGACCAGACTATTACAGACACTTGGGATGTATTCTATTTCACTTAACCGACACTGACAGTACTAAACACCCTAAGCTCTGATACCAAGAAAACTCTGTGATGCCCCGGAAGCGCGGAAAATATGGCTAATTTAAAACTTTTTACTCACTAATTCACAATTAAGGGTGCATTCCTGTGCAGTGTCATACATCAACATAATTATCATGCCTCAGGATCTCATCATAATATAGTATATATTGTATTATATACATTACTCAATTCCAAGTTAATTAATCCTAATACATCCTGTACATCATTATACAATGAATGTCTGTAAATATAACTCTAGTCTGAGTACATGAATATTAAATATCTACCTCAATACACAAAATATGACCTGGAGCTCAAGTCCTCCACTAGCCTCTAACCCGTATGTCGCAAGGAACTCACTTCACTTGAAGCGATCTGGGGGGAAGAGAAAACAGGGTGAGCTTTCAAATCGCTCAGTAAGGGGGGTAAGGGAACTCATTTATATAAACCATATCACACATCACAAATATGTATTTGTTTATGAAGCTCATTTGAAATCGTAGCATGAAAGATTCTCAAAACATCATCATCTCATAACTCATAAATCATGTGAAAACAAGAAGGTAAAAAGGCTCAATATCGAGCACTCACAAGCATGTGTAAATATATGCGATAATGGCTATTCTCAAAATATGTGATAAAATCACCTCAGTAAACAGCACGTGACAAGGTCACAAAACACAACTCATGTGTAAAACGAGACTAGGCAATAAAACTCAATTAAAACTCGTCATGGCACATCAAATATGTAATCTCCTCTGGGTGTGCATCCCAGGCATCCTCGTATGGAACATCGACAATATGGTCGTATGCATGGTATATTGGACTTATATGTTACCAGAATAAGGCCCGGCCTTACATGCTACCAGAGCAATGCCTCGCCTCATGCACACTATCACGTGGTCCCTGGGTCGGTTCCCAGGTGGCCCACTCTCTCGGTCTTAGATGCTACCAAAGCAAGGCCACCCAGCGTTACAAGAACGGGGGTCATCTCACGTTACCAAAACGGAGGCATCTCTCGTTACCAAAACGGAGAAATATTGGACTTACATGCTACCAGAGCAAGGCCTCCCAACGCTACCAAAGCGGAGGAATAATCGGACTTACATGTTGCCAGAACAAGGCCTGTGGTCCCTGGGTCGGTTCCCAGGCATCCCACTATATCGGTCTTACATGCTACCAAAGCAAGGCCCGATGTGTATTCAACATGACATGCCTAAGTCTCAATCATTAGCCATTATATTATAAAACGTTATGCCTTTACGTAGAACTCATAATGGTTTTCTCTCGTAAAACTCATTTAAAATATTTGTGTACTCAACACAAAACATATTAAAACCGAGTTCCAACCGGCAAAACACGCACACATTTTCTCAAATCTCAATATCGCCTTAACGTAGAGCCCAATTTACTTTTCACGCAAACTTAAAGGTTTATAAAGCAATTTCACACTCAGCTTATAAACTCATAAAATAATGGACTCCAACTGGCTATAAAAATCGTGTGCAATTGTATCACAACACAACACCAAACATGCTTGTATTCTCAAATCATGGTTCATGCCACAACGATTCATCAAAACACATACACAAATGGTTTAGTTTTCCCTTACCTCTTTGCACCTCGTATAGTGCAATCGTTTCCCCCGTATCACGGACTAGCCTCGCATTCCACTCTGAAACTCCCGAGCTGTCCAAACGATGTTAAAACATCAATACTCATTATCACATCAACCTCAGTTCTCAAAATCGAGCGTAATTGCTCATAACACCTCAAATTTCTCAATTCTCATAACTCCATCACAAACCACAATCTCGCTCATAACACCTCAACATTCTATATTTCCTATGCCACAATATCTATGCTAATACACCACATTGTCTAAATCTCCATTTATAGCTCAAAAATTCCTAAATTTACAAAAGTTGCTAAATATCATCATCACTCCAACTACATTGTAATTTCATCAATCCCTAATCATTTTTCAGCTATTTCAACACAATGCCAACAACTATCATCACCAAAATCATCTCAAATATAAGGATCGAAGTTTAGAAATTACCCAAAACTTGTGGAGAGCTTATTTGATGAGATCGATCTCCATTTGAATTTGGGGACGATTTGGGGCAATTTATGCCTAGGAGATCGATCTGTCGAGGGGTGAGATCGATCTCTTTATGGCTTTATGAGATCTATCTGTAAGACCCGAAATTAAATCGTAAATCTTATGAGGTAGAAAAATGTTCACAAATTTAAAGGAATGGGATTCGGACTGAAAATAAGGATTCAAATCATAAAATGAATGAATATTCGTGAAGGGAAGTCGGGCTAAATAAATCCCGAACACGTGTAAGGGCAAAATGGTCAAAAGATCGAAAGCCGGGATAAATTCGATAAGAAAATTTAATTTAAAATAAGGATTTATAATATCTTGATCAATAATGAGGAAATTATATAATTTTGAGTCAGACTGATCAAGATCCAAAGTTTTTAGAAATACCGAAAAGTCACCCGGGACAATATCTCGGAAATACAGAGAAATTATACCCGAAAAAAGATTAAAAAATATAATAAAGAAATTAAATTAAATTAAATAAATCTATTTTGAATAAAATATTAATTTTGGTAGATATTTTGATTCTTTAATATAATTATTGATTAAAATAATAATAAAACAAATTGTTAAATAAAATAATAATTGTAAAAAGAAAAAAAAAAGAGAGAAATCTGTAAAACGTCGGGGAGAGAGAAAGAAAAGGGAAAACGGAGAGGGGGACTGCGCGTGGCTGACCGATGAGCCACCACCGGTGACCTTTGACCTCCGACGAAGGGTCGAGCAGCAAGAGGAGAGGCCGACGAAACTATTGGCGCTGGCGACGCACGCTAAGGAGGCCGAAAATCGCCGAACGGAGGGAGAGAAGCCCGCGGGGAAAACGGAGTCGGTACCAACGATCCACGGCAGCTGGGGGCGAACGGCGGGTACCAGCGTGATCAGGAGGAGGAGCCGGTCCTTTTGAGACCAGTACCGGTCGGCGAAACCGTCGGAATCCACTGGATCGAGAGGAGACAGCCGCGGGGGAGAAGGAGGAATTCACCGATGATGGTCGCGTTTCGACCCCAGCTGAGGCCCGATTCTAAATGCCCAGGTGTAGCCGAGCCGAACGGCACCGAAATCGCATCGGGAACCGGTCGGACGGCGCCGGAATGAGCAAATGGGGATTGAACCGGTCGAACCGGCCTGAACCGGCCAAAACTGAACCGAACTGGACCGAGCTGAACCGGCGGTCTGAACCGGTCTGAACCGGACTGAACCGGTTCAGCCAAAAAGAGAGGAAAAAAGGAGAAAAAGAGGAAAAGGAAAAAGGGAAAGGATTTTCGGGGATACACCGGACTTTGGGTAAGTCAATATGAGATCAAAAGTGACCGAATTGATTTCCGAGAAATTTATTTAAATTATATTTAATCGAAGAGTAACTCGGGATTAAATATAATAATTGTGCAGTTCGACGATAAAGCCCGAACGAGAGCCGATTGAGCTCCTATTTTCGTATCCCGCATCGTATCGAGTAAGTACAGTTTAATTTCGACAATTAGAGTCCTTTAATACAGAGTTTCAATTATTTTACAGAATTTACGAATTAATTCTGTATAAAAGAAATATTAATCGAAATTACAACGTAATTACCGTAAATGGTATACGGGCTATCCAATGAGTTTGGAACGAAGCCCGATAATTATTGGTAAGCTGAATGAGCCCAGTAAACCCGAAGAAGGGATTTAAACAGTATAAACGGGCTGAAAATGGGTCGAGGCCCATTAAAGTGCAATCGGGCCCAATAGGGATAAATGGGCCCAATGATTTAAATTAAGCCCAAAAAGTATTAAATACAATTAAGTTGTATAATATCTGACCTGGGAAATATTGATACGCAGTTTCGGGTATTTGATTGAGAGCAGATCGGACTGCGCGACGTGATATCAATGGAAAGGTCAGACTCGACGAAAATCGAGGTAAGGGAATTTTGTAGGTGCATAGAGATAATTATGCGTATTTTGAGAGGGGATTTACAGGGCTTAGAAATTTCTTAAAGCATCTAGAAATAAAGTAATAATTTTTACGAAAACCGGGGCTTAGATAAATAGAGAAAAAGGACGATTTTACCCCTGAGAGTAAAATTTACAAAAAGGGTAGTAAGGCAGGTAAATTGCATGATTTTATATATTTACTGCTTTATATGGACATATTGCTTTGATTTAAGCAAATATGCACATAGGTGGGCTGTTGATTTCGTGAATTTTACGAAAAGGTACCGGTTTGTACCGGTTACTATTTTAAAAGATGTTTCATTAAAAGTGAGCCACCTATCGTAATTACATGAATAAAAAAAAGAGTGCTAGAGTCTTACTCGCACTCAAGTTTACTGATTTATTTATCATGAAAAGCCGTACTGGAGCATTGCTCGTACGAGAAATTTGTGTGTGCACAAAACCGTGCTGAAGCTTCGCTCGCACGAGATTTTAGATATCATGATATGCATAGCGTGGTGCTGGAGCTCCGTAAGCCTGTGACCTGGTGTGGGGCGGGCAGCAGGATGCTCACATAAACGCACTAGACGCTAGTTGACATGCATATAGTCGTGCGGAAGCCTCCTGTAGACTGTGTGTCACAGAGAGTTGAGATGCTCGCACATATACTTTGAGACATGGGTTGGTTATCGACATAGTATTGGGCTGGATAAGACCTACGGCAGGCACCCCCAGACTATGATATGGGTCCACGGAGTACGATGTACCGTGTATGTCACACGGAGTACGCTGTACCGTGCAGTCATGATGACTCTACGATGTTACTCGATATTCTGGCGGGTAGGACTTGACCCCACCTCCCGTTGCAGTTGTGATACCCCGCACACTGGGATCCGTGTGCCTGGGATCACAGGGACATAGTATGGCAATAGTCCTCGATTTTTCATATAGTAACCTACATGCCTCACATGATATCATACGGTCTGGATAGACCAGGACAAACCCGGTGGAGGGGTAGTCCTGATTTGTGTTTTTAAAAGAGATGTGATTTGATGAATCAAGGTATTCCCGAGAGATGGGTTTGACCTTGATGAAGTTGTTTTATAATGAAACAAATGAGTTTTAAATGTGATGAATTTATGATGAAACAAATAAGTTTCAAAGTGATGAGTTTTGTGATTAAACAAATGAGTTTTAAAGGGAAGAGTTTATGATGAAATAAATGAGTTTTAATGTGACGAGCATGAGATGTCATACATGATGATTTTCCATGTGTGCTTGATATGTATATGATATATACATACATGTGGCATTGTTTTAATCTTACCTCATGCTCCGAAAGTAAACGATTTTTACATCATGACATTATCAGCACGTAGATAGTATAGTTATCTACCTGCTTACATTATTGCCTTACTGAGCACGTTTCGCTCACCCTTTCATTTTCCACCCCACGGGGTATATTCAGTAGAAGAGAGCGACAATAGTCTCGCATCTCGGTTATCCGCTGCTTCTTATTAAGATCAGGTATACACATTTATATAATTTTTGTATCTGAACAAATAGATGCACTGTACTGTATAAGGATTTAATATTGGGGATGTATTTTGTTTAAATAAATTGATATGTGAATGTGAATATGAAAATGGAATGGTAAATAGGTGAGAGGTTACTAACACTGAATCATAGCCCAACTGTTTAGAAGTGTAACTGTTCACGACGGGTGAGGAATTGAAAATGCAAAAAATTTGTAGGGATTTTTAGGTAATTTGGGTCGTGACACGATCTGCGCCATGGGGAGATCGATCTTCTCCCAAACAGAAACATTTGGAGATCGATCTCTTCCTCATGAGATCGATCTTCTCTCAAACAGAATCATAAGGAGATCGATCCTCTTCCATTGGAGATCGATCTGCTCCTTAAATTCCTCCTTCCTTGTCATTTTTAACTCACCAGATCGATCTCTCCTTCTCCCAGATCGATCTGTCGTCCTGGCGTCACACTTATTTTAAACACTTAACATATAAAGCTCCAATTATCATTCCCCAATTCACTTAGCTCAATAAATTATACTTCAAGTTCATATTACATAATTAAAATATGTCTGAAATCCTCAGATCTCACAAATACCCTTAAGGTCAGAGATAGACCAGCCTATAGCCTTCTGATGCTCTCTTAACACTTGTAGTAATTTTGCTTCCTGATCACTGGAGAGAGCAGCAGAAACTATTACCGATCGTGTGGAGGATTCACCTAAGTAAGAATACGTAAGTGTGAGGGTAAAGGTTTGAGTTCTAATGCTGGAGGATCTTTTGTGGATGGAAAGATATTTGAAGCTGGAATAGATGAAGAGTCTAGTGTCTCAAATTGGGCAATCTCCTCAAAAGGAGTGACCTCTAACAACTGTAAAGTCTCATAGACCTCATCATCATCTTCACTATACTCTCTGAGATCAACAGATTTCACTAAGGAGGCTTCTAAAGGGTTTAAGGGATGTGTCTTGGAAAACTCCTCAGTGATGTCCTTATCTACTAAATCCATCCTAAAATAATCGTGAGAGTCATTAGGAAACCTTAGAGATTTGAACACATTAAACTTGACTTCATGATCTTGAACTCTTATTGTTAACTCCCCCTTCTGTACATCTATTAAGGTTCTACCAGTTGCTCGAAATGGTCTGCCTAGTATGATTGGGACTTCCCTGTCTTCCTCCATGTCCAACACGATAAAATCTACAGGGAAAATAAACGTATCCACTTTCACTAAGACATCCTCAATGACCCCCTTCAGATATTTAATTGATCAATCGGCCAACTGGAAGGTCACTGTGGTGGGCTTGGCATCCCCTATTCCTAACTTCTTATAAATAGATAAAGGCATCAAATTTATACTCGCTCCTAAATCGCACAGGGCTCTAGGAAAGAATAAATTTTCAATAGTGCATGGTATGGTAAAGCTCCAGGGATCCTTGAGCTTGGGGGGTAACCTTCTCTGGATAATGGCACTACACTCCTCCATTGTCATCTTCATCACACCAAATTCGGCTAGAAGAAGAAACCATTGAAACATATTATCCAAGCTTTCTCTCACTAGAAATCACTAGGAATTAGGCATAATTGGAACTTGCATCCTTCATGGAAGTTGTTCCAAATTGAAATGAGAGTGACATATGTTGGAATTGGCTATCAAGGAGCCATAGAGTGCAAACCGAGGGCCTTCAAAGATTCGGCCAAAGGGTGAACACAACAATTGGTATATTTTCTAATTTTCAATTTCATATATGTTAATGTATGAATGATTTTAAGTATATTGATATATGTTTTAAGTATTGAAACATATTAAATCACTATGATGTTGGTTAGGTCGAGAGTGAGTAATGGGATATTGATTTATGTCCGTATGATTTTAAGGCATAAATGGATTAATGTACATATGTTAATGATTATGGTGTAATTAGAATACATCAAATTGATTAATTAATACATGTAATTAGTTGGCAATCAAGGTATTTGATAAAATGCCTAAATGAACTATATGATGGTTAGGAATGTTGCCAACCAAGTGTTTGTGAAAATGCCTAAGTGAATTGGCTAAGAAATAGCATGGATGGCATGCTATGGCATAACCGATGGCATGTGTAGCTCTCGACCATGGCATGTGGCCGAGAGGCCTAACGGGCCAGGCCCAATGGGCCAAGTCCAAATATTTTAGGCCCAATAAGATGTAATGGGTCTAGGACAAGCCCAATAAGAGTTGGTGGGCCCTACAAGCCCAATAGGCCCAACGAAAATGAATAGTAAAATGAAAATGGGCTTAAGGCATAGTTAGGCCCATTAAGGATTATTTAATGTGAAATACAGTAGGAAAAGTGTAATTCACCTGATAAATGGTTATATGCAGCTCCAGAGAGTATTGGAGGAGCAAATCGGACTGCTGAAACGAGCAGTGCAGAGAAAGTGAAATTTCTCGAGTGATTGCAGGTAAGGGACTTTTGTGAGTAGTTAGAGATACCTGCACGTATTTTCGTCTGCTTTTACATTCACTTAAAAACTCTGAGGGTCAGAGAAAGTGAATAATAATTATTGCGACCTGATAGTAGTAAATTACGATTTTACCCCTAGTTAGTCAAAAAGTCAACTTTTGTGAAAAGTTGCAAAAAGCATGGAAACTACTATTGTGAGTGTTTAACTGCTGTTTAGCATGAAAATAAATAGATGGGCTAATGATTTTAAGGTTGATGTGACTTAAGCACACTTTATAGTGCTGATTTTAACATTTTGTAAAACATCCCTTTTTAAAGAGCCATCTATCATATTATGTGAGAATGAATCGTGCTAGAGCACAGCTCGCGCGAGATTTCATATATTTTCCTCATACATTAGTGCTGGATTTTTGATTCGCACTAGATTTCCATGACATGCATGATAGAGTACTGGAGTTTTTACTCGTACTCAGTTTTATATGATATATGCATAACAGAGTGCTGGAGCGATTAGCTCGTACTCGAATTTTACATGAGATACATGATAGAGTACTGGAGCGTTGCTCATACTCGATTCTTCATGGTTTATACATGACATAGTACTAGAGCTATTACTCGTACTTGATTTGAAGATATTATGCATAGCATGGTACTGGAGCTATTGCTCGTACTTGATTTAATACATGAACTATGCATTAACCTAGTTGCTAGAGGTTTACTTGCATTAGAGTTGAGTTTGTGATGTGAAACAGTGTTTGAGCGGAGTGTCGACTGTGAGTCGCACTCAAGGCGCGCACTGTATGTGATATATAATACATGTTAAAACCCATGCCAGAGTCCTTGTGTGACTATGTGTCACATCTTGTGAGAGGATATCCGCATGAGGGTAATATAGACGTGGTATGATATTCCATGGTTTGAGGGCTAAGACCTATGGCAGGTACCCCGACTGTGATGTCGGGTCCACGGGTGTACTTTGTACCGTGCCCGGGGCATGGGAGTATGCTGTACCGTGTGTTGTTGTATAGCTGACGGTTGTAATGGACAGATCACCCTCCCGTTGCAGCAGTGATGCCCCGCACACCGAGTACTGTGTTGCTTGGGATCACATGTCGGATATGATCATAGTCCAAGATACTATTTACATTTCACCACAGAGTCTCACATGATATATCACATTGATTGACTGATTAAAATTTACGGATAGACCTGAGAGATGGGTCGGACTCCGATTTTGTGATGTGATTGATTTAAATGCCATATTTATTGTTATTTAAATATACATGGCATGATTTACATAAAGGCATGATTTATATAAAGATGCATTGTTTTGCACTACATGCCTACATTCGAGAAAGATAGCATGATTTCTGTACATGGGATTTAACCTGTACATGTATACATATATATATATATATTTAAAGACATGCTTTTAAAGTGACTTAAGGAAATAATGTTTTCAAGGCATAGCATTATTTTGAGTAGATAGTGTAGATATCTACTTGCTTGCCTGATTTCCTTACTGAGCGCGTTGTATGCTCACCCCTCTTTCTTTACATCTCTCTACAGAGCATCAACAGTAGAGTGAGAGCTATTGAGGGATAGTATTCCTGAGTCCACTGCTAGTTCCTATCGATCGCCAAGTGTACAGACTTTGTACGGTTATATATCTAAACATAGAAATAGCATAGTGATGTATACGATATATATATGGATTGTAATTGTGTTAGATTTTATATAATCTCACATGTATTATAAAAGCAGTTACAGTCAGTAACAGTATATTGACTTGTATGCATAATAATGGATAATATGGTAAGCGAGGATTCTGACATCGAATCACAGCCCAACCATTGATGAGAGGAAAGGTAAGTTAAAAGTGTGAAAATTTGTAGTGGTTTTTGGTTAAAGTCATGGATTGAGAACGGGTCTTGACAAAATGGTATCAGAGTAGAGGTTGGTCTGATGTGAGTCGGTGTTAGGAAATAGGAAGGTATACATCCCAATAGTACTGTGCTGTGTTTAGATATAACTGTGTATACCAGATAGGAGACGGACTAATTCATTATTATGAATGCAGGGACTTTGCCTATATGGCAAATACGCGTAGTGGTAGAGTTACAAGAGGGTAGGGCTCGAGGCCGGGGAGATAGACCCAAGGGACAAGCTGCTGCCGAACCATTACCTACGCATGAGACTCTAGGTACTACTGAGGCACCCGAGTGTGCTGAGATGCGCTTTACGAGATTAGAGCGTAGTCTTGAGACGATTATCGAGATATTGGCACAGACGATGCCAGGTAAGCAAGGATAGGAGGCAGGAGCTGCGACAGGAGAGGCAGTTGCCCCTGATACATCTACGCAGACAGCTGATGCACTGAGGACTGTAGATACTCCTACACCCCCACCAGTTTCAGGTGGTAGTGGATTAGGGTACGGATGTGATCTACATCGGTTGCGAGAATTCCAAAAGTTTAGACCTCCATCCTTTAGTGGGGTCAAGGACCCTGTACTATCGAGGAGTGGTTAGCAGAGATGGAGAAGCTCTATGGATTCTTTGAGTGCACGACCTCGAAGATGGTCGCATTTACTGCGTTCCTACTGAAGGGAGCTCCAGAGCATTAGTGGAAGTCCACCCGACCTATATTGAGATCCCGACAAACAGATATCAGTTAGGAGATATTTCGGGAGGCCTTTAGGAGGCAGTTTGTTCCCGATACTGCACAGTAGAAACTACAGGCAGAGTTTTTGGGACTAAACGAGGGGAGTTTATCTGTGGACGAGTATGAGACTCGATTCCTATCCCTAGGGAGATATGACCCCGATACCATATATAGTGAGGCCAGGAAGGTCCACAGGTTTATCGACGGGTTGAGATCGGTTCTACGGTCTAGGTTGGTTCCATTAGACATAGCAACCTATGAGGAAGCAGTGCGCAGGGCGCAACTGTGTGAGCAAGATAACGAGAGAAATGCTTTCAAGTTCAGGAAGTTTAGCCGTAGCCGAGATATACAGAAGAAGAGGCTGGCTAGAGATTTCAGTTATCGAGGTGGGAAGAAATTCTTCGGTAAGAGATCACGGGTAGAAGAGGCACGAGAGAGATATGCTAGACCTCCTGCTTATCCGACTGTAGCCCCAGCAAAGGGCATTGTCATAGGAGGACAAAGACCTGCTGTTGATCAGTGCAGAAGATGCGATAAACAACATGGAAGTAGACTGTGTCCACTGACTCCAATCGTATGTTTTTGATGTGGGAAACAAGGGCATATGGCTAGAGATTGCCCAGAGACATTTGTGACTGCACCACTAAGGGGCAGGGAGCTTGATAGAACTCCAGCTGGTACGTCTGCTCAGAGAGGTAGAGCGACCGTAGAGGAGAAAGGGAAGCACGTGATGGGTTGAGGGCGAGTACATACTTTGGACCAGGGAACAACTGATGCTTCATCGGATGTGATACGAGGTTTCATTGCGTACGTGGTAGATATGGATAAGGCACATCCGAAGTTGTTAGATATTACTGTGGTCAGTGAGTACCCAGATGTTTTTTCGGATGAATTACCAGGGTTAGCCCTAGACAGAGAGATGGAGTTCTGTATAGATTTGGTGCCTGGTACGGAGCCTATTTCAAGACCACCATATCGCATGGCCTTAGTTGAGCTGGAGGAGCTCAAGAGATAGTTACAAGAGCTGTTGATAGGGGTTTTGTTCCACCGAGTGTTTCACCTTGGGGAGCACCGGTTCTATTTGTGAGGAAGAAGGATGGAAGCCTCCGATTGTGTATAGATTACCGATTGTTGAATAAGGCCACCATCAAGAATAGATACCCCCTTACACGCATTGACGACTTGTTAGATCAGCTTCAGGGAGCACAGGTCTTTTCCAAGATTGACCTGAGGTCTGGGTATCATCAGCTGAAGGTTCAGAGTGGAGATGTACCTAAGACAGCATTTCGTACCCGATATGGCCATTATGAGTTCTTGGTCATGCCATTCGAATTGACAAATGCTCAAGCTGCTTTCATGGCTTTGATGAACGATGTGTTCAAGCCATATTTGGACCAGTTTGTTATCGTCTTTATCGATGACATATTGGTGTATTCGAGATCCAAGGAGGAGCATGAGGGACACCTCAGGATCGTGTTGCAGACTCTACGAGAGCATGAGTTATATGCTAAGCTCAGTAAGTGTGACTTTTGGTTGTCATAGATCTCGTTTTTGGGACATGTTGTATTCAGAGATGGTGTATCAGTTGATCCATCTAAGATAGAGGCTATAGTTTAGTGGGAAAAGTCGAGGACAGTCACCGAGATCAGGAGTTTTCTGGGTTTAGCTAGATATTATTGAAGATTCATTGTGGGATTTTCAAAGTTGGCTACTCCGTTGACACGTCTTACTCGAAAGAGTGTACCGTTCGTATGGAACGAGGATTGTGAGAAGAGTTTTGAGGAGTTGAAGCGTCGATTGACCACCGCTCCGATTCTCACTATCCCTACCAGCTCAGGAGGATTTGCAATGTATACCGATGCTTCGCATTAAGGACTGGGCTGTGTATTGATGCAGGATGGGAAGGTAGTTGCTTATGGATCCAGACAGCTGAAGGATCATGAGAAGACTATCCGGCCCACAATTTAGAGCTAGCAGCAGTAGTGTTTGCGTTGAAGGTATGGCGCCACTACTTATATGGCGAGAAGTTCCAGATATTTACCGACCACAAGAGCCGCAAGTATCTGTTCTCACAGAAAGAGATGAACATGAGACAGAGAAGATGTCTAAAGCTTCTGAAGGAGTACGATTGTGAGATACGTTATCATCCGGGTAAGGCTAACGATGTAGCCGATGCCTTGAGCAGGAAGAGCCTGGGGATGGTATCGTATATGATGGTTAGGGAACATGATTTGCTAGAGCAGTTTGCTAGCCTCAGTTTAGGAGTCGTGCCTTCTGACATGGATACAAGCTATGTGATAGCTAGTCTACGCTTGGAGCCGGACCTGTTGGACAGGATCAGAGTGGCTCAGCAGACTGATTAATTTTGTATGAAGGTGAGTAGTCAGATGCAGAAGGGCACAGTGATTGATTTTGAGTTGAGTTCGGATGGACTACTGAGGTTCAGAGGTAGATTGTGTGTTCCCGAGGATCTAGGACTCAGGAGATTGATATTGGCAGAAGCTCATTCGTCGAGGTATACGTTACATCCGGGGAGTAACGAGATGTATCTGAACCTCCGGAAGGTATATTGGTGGTCAGGTATGAAGAGATATGTAGCAGACTTTGTGGCAAAGTGTCTCGTATGTCAGCAAGTGAAGGTAGAGCATCAGAAACTTGCAGGGTTGTTGCAGCCTCTACCTATACCGACATGGAAATGGGAACATATCACCATGGATTTCGTGATGGGTTTACCGAGAACCCGTAGGAATCACGATGCTATATGGGTGATCGTCGACAGATTGATGAAATCAGCCCACTTCCTAGCTATGAGAGCGACCGATACTCTGAGTTCATTAGCATAACTGTATGTACGCGAGGTGGTGAGGTTACACGGTGTACCAGTGAGCATAGTCTCTGATAGGGATTCCCGCTTCACTTCCCACTTTTGGGGACATTTTCAGGAAGCCATGGGAACCCAGCTGAGTTTGAGCACCGCTTTCCATCCTCAGACAGATGGTCAGTCAGAGAAAACTATACAGACTTTGGAGGATATGTTGAGAGCATGTGTGCTAGATTTTAGAGGCTCCTGAGATGACCACGTGCCACTAGCCGAGTTCGCCTACAACAACAGTTATTATTCGAGTATCGGGATGGCACCGTATAAGGCTTTATATGGCTGTAGATGTCGTTCCCCTATTGGATGGGAAGAAATGGTGACCGTAAGATTTTCACTCCTGACATGGTTATGTAAGCATCTGAGGACGTCCACTTGATAGTAGAGAGACTGAGGGCATCTCAGAGCAGACAGAAGAATTACACTGACAGGAGACGTAGGCCACTAGAGTTCGCAGTTAGTGAATCCGTGTTTTTGAGAGTTTCTCCTTCCAAGGGCATAGCGAGATCTGGGAAGAGAGGGAAACTAAATCCTCGCTATATTGGACCCTTTGAGATACTTGATCGAGTGGGAGATAAGGCTTATAAGTTGGCATTGCCACCAGACTTATCAGGTGTCCATAACGTCTTCCACATATCGATGCTTCAGAAGTATCACCCGGATCCGACACATGTGATTAGTTACGAGCCTTTGGAGCCCGAGAAGGCATGTCATATGTTTAGAGACTGATTCGGATATTGGATAGGAAGGAGAAGGTATTGAGATCGAAGACCATCGAGTTAGTGAAGATTCTCTAGCAGCATCATACTTCAGAGGAAGCTGCTTAGGAGCTAGAGAGTCTGATGCGAGAGAAGTACCCTCACCTATTTGATGACTGACTTGGTTCTAATTTGGAGGACCAAATTTTTTGAGTGGGGGAGGATTGTCAGACCCGAATTTTTGTAGTTTATACCTTATGATTCCTATGTGTATGAACACTCTGTTATTATAGTTGAATCATAAGAAGAGTATTTACTAGACATAAAGTATTAGTGAAATGGTTTAACACGCAAAAGTTACATAAAAAGCCTAATGTGAACTATAAGTGTCACAGGCTAAACCGAGTAAATCTAAATCATTCTGACTGAAAATAAGAACTTAAAATGAGAAAGTATAGAGAGCTCATGAAGGAAAGTCAACTTGATTTAGTCCCAAACATAGAAAACAAGAGTAAAAGCTAAAAATGGTAAAATGGACCTTTTTGGAGAGAAAATGTGTTTCAGGTATAATTATCCATCGGGAATGGTTGAAACATAATTACTAGAGTGTAAGACATAAGATATGACACTTTCGAAATTTTGAGAAAAAAGTCAACTATAGTTAAGAATGTGGACTTTTACCATAGTTGACTAATCATGGTTAAAAATTAACCTAAGTGTGGAGAAAAATTTAGGGAAAAATATTATTGGCCAGAATACAAGATAATCATCCCCGAAAGTAAGGAAATTTTATTCGGAAGGATTCCGAAATAAATTTAATGGTTAAAAATGTAATGGGCCTAAGGTGAAAATTTTAAAGCCCATTAAGGTATACTAAACGTATATCAATTGGTCCAACAATTAAAGGCCCGAGATATAGTAAAAATTTCAGCCAGAAAGCCCATTAAGAAAGCCCAAACAGAGAAGCCCAAATGGAAAGCCCATGAGATAAATATCTAACCATAGTTAAAGCTAACCATGACTCATAAGGTGACTCATTAGGTGACTCATGGCTAAGGCTTGGAAAGTCAAGCTTAATGGCTGGAAAGTAAAGCTTAATGGCTAACTATGTGGCTTATAAAATCAGCCACACCATTGTCATCTTCATCACACCAAATTCGGCTAGAAGAAGAAACCATTGAAACATATTATCCAAGCTTTCTCTCACTAGAAATCACTAGGAATTAGGCATAATTGGAACTTGCATCCTTCATGGAAGTTATTCCAAATTGAAAGGAGAGTGACATATGTTGGAATTGGCTATCAAGGAGCCATAGAGTGCAAACCGAGAGCCTTCAAAGATTCGGCCAAAGGGTGAACACAACAATTGGTATATTTTCTAATTTTCAATTTCATATATGTTAATGTATGAATGATTTTAAGTATATTGATATATGTTTTAAGTATTGAAACATATTAAATCACTATGATGTTGGTTAGGCCGAGAGTGAGTAATGGGATATTGATTTATGTCCATATGATTTTAAGGCATAAATGGATTAATGTACATATGTTAAAGATTATGGTGTAATTAGAATTAATCAAATTGATTAATTAATACATGTAATTAGTTGGCAATCAAGGTGTTTGATAAAATGCCTAAATGAACTATATGATGGTTAGGAATGTTGCCAACCAAGTGTTTGTGAAAATGCCTAAGTGAATTGGCTAAGAAATAGGCATGGATGGCATGCCATGGCATAACCGATGGCATGTGTAGCTCTCGGCCTTGGCATGTGGCCGAGAGGCCCAATAAGATGTAATGGGTCTAGGACAAGCCCAATAAGAGTTGGTGGGCCCCACTAGCCCAACAGGCCCAACGAAAATGAATAGTAAAATGAAAATGGGCTTAAGGCATAGTTAGGCCCATTAAGGATTATTAAGGCCGATTAAGGGAAATAGACTGTATTTAATGTGAAATACAGTAGGAAAAGTGTAATTAACCTGATAAATGGTTATATGCAGCTCCAGAGACTATAGGAGGAGCAAATCGGACTGCTGAAACGAGCAGCGCAGAGAAAGTGAAATTTCTCGAGTGATTGCTGGTAAGGGACTTTTGTGAGTATTTAGAAATACCTGCACGTATTTTCTTCTGCTTTTACATTCACTTAAAAACTCTGAGGGTCAAAGAAAGTGAATAATAATTATTGCTACCCAATAGTGGCAAATTACGATTTTACCCCTAGTTAGTCAAAAAGTCAACTTTTGTGAAAAGTTGCAAAAAGCATGGAACTACTATTGTGAGTGTTTAACTGCTGTTTAGCATGAAAATAAATAGATGGGCTAATGATTTTAAGGTTGATGTGGCTTAAGCACACTTTATAGTGCTGATTTTAACATTTTGTAAACCATCCCTTTTTAAAGAGCCATCTATCATATTTTGTGAGAATGAATCGTGCTAAATCACAGCTCGCACGAGATTTCATATATTTTCCACATACATTAGTGCTGGATTTTTGATTCGCACTAGATTTCCATGACATGCATGATAGAGTACTGGAGTTCTTACTCGTACTTAGTTTTATATGATATATGCATGAAAGAGTGCTGAAGCGATTAGCTCGTACTAGATTCTTCATGGTTTATACATGACATAGTACCGGAGCTATTGCTCGTACTTGATTTGATGATATTATGCATAGCATGGTACTGGAACTATTGCTCGTATTTGATTTAATACATGAACTATGCATTGACCTAGTTGTTGGAGGTTTACTCGCACTAGAGTTGAGTTTGTGATGTGAAACAATGTTTGAGCGTAGTGTCGACTGTGAGTCGCACTCAAGGCACACATTGTATGTGATATATAATACATGTTAAAACCCATGCCAGAGTCCTTGTGTGACTGTGTGTCACATCTTGTGAGAGGATATCCACATGAGGGTAATATAGACGTGGTATGATATTCCTTGGTTTGAGGGCTTAGACCTATGGCAGGCACCCCGACTGTGATGTAGGGTCCACGGGTGTACTTTGTACCGTGCCTGAGGCATGGGAGTACGCTGTACCGTGTGTTGTTGTATAGCTGACGGTTGTAATGGACTGACCACCCTCCCGTTGCAGCAGTGATGCCCCGCACACCGAGTACTGTGTTGCTTGGGATCACATGTCGGATATGATCATAGTCCAGGATACTATTTGCATTTCACCACAGAGTCTCACATGATATATCACATTGATTGACTGATTTAAATTTGCGGACAGACCTGAGGGATGGGTCAGACTCCGATTTTGTGATGTGAATGATTTAAATGCCATATTTATTGTGATTTAAATATGCATGGCATGATTTACATAAAGGCATGATTTATATAAAGATGCATTGTTTTGCACTACATGCCTACATTCGAGAAAGAAAGCATGATTTCTGTACATTGGATTTAATCTGTACAAGTATACATATATATATATATATATATATTTAAAGACATGCTTTTAAAGTGAGTTAAGGAAATAATGTTTTCAAGGCATAGCATTATTTTGAGTAGATAGTGTAGATATCTACTTACTTGCCTGATTTCTTTACTGAGCACGTTGTATGCTCACCCCCTTTCTTTACATCTCTCTACAGAGCATCAGCAGTAGAGTGACAGCTATTGAGGGATAGTATTCCTGAGTCCACTGCTAGTTCCTATCGATCGCCAGGTATACAGACTTTGTATGGTTATATATCTAAACATAGAAACAGCACAGTGATGTATACGATATATATATGGGGAATGTAATTGTGTTAGATTTTATATAATCTCACATGTATTATAAAAGCAGTTACAGTCAGTAACAGTATATTGACATGTATGCATAATAATGGATAATATGGTAAGCGAGGATTCTGACATCGAATCACAGCCCAACCATTGATGAGAGGAAAGGTAAGTTAAAAATGCGAAAAATTTGTAGTGGTTTTTGGTTAAAGTCATGGATTGAGAACGGGTCCTGACAGAATAAACTAAGATATCTGGAAATCTATTCATTTTGCTAATGGAAGCTGTGAAATTTTCTGTATTTGCCACAGGTGGCTAATTTTACTACCAATATATGTTTTGATTTCTGAAATTTGTTTTTGGTATCTGTGAATTTGCCGAACTATTTATGTACTCTGTGAAAATATTTCAAATTTTGGTAAGTATACAGATATATATATATATATATCTTAGTCTATTTATCTACCAGCAATTAGGTCTTTCTTACTTAGCATGTTGAGTTCACCCCCTTATTTTCCTCCACAGAGCCCCACAGTAGTTTGGAACGCTTCCATTAGTAAGGCATGTCGCACAGCTATGGTTCCTTGCAGTATCATTCGATGTTGAAGGTATACCCAGTTGAAAGAAATTCTTTTGTATCCAAACTTTTACAAGTACAGTAATGCAAACGAGATCTGTATGGGGAATGTGAACATATTTTATTTAAATTTCTTACTAAGAAAGAAAATTCATCAGACTGAGTATTGTTTTAACCTAATATCGACTTGTAGCCCAACCGAAATGTCCGTAAATTCAAGTCGTTAAAATAAGAATGTTTTGAGACTAAGGCATTATAGCATATGAGTCAAGGTAAACCTGGTGTTTAATCTAGGTACCCAAGGGTATACTAGTTGACGGCCTATGAACGAGCTGGGCCTTGACTCTATCATGCATACTTTTATGTATCTGTCAAGTCGCCTTTGTGGCATTTCTGTTTCTGCCTGTATGAGATTTCTATTTCTTCCTGTATGGCTTTTTTGTTTTCGCCTATGTGGCATTTCTGTTTCTGTTATGTTGTACGACTTGGGCCTAATCTACAGCCCCCCATGGCTAGGGCATTTTGTTCCCTCTTCAGAGAATGCCCTCTTTTGAGGATGATATGGTATTTTGTTCCCTCTTTTGAGGATGCCCTCTTTTGAGGATGATATGGTTATTACCCACATGACAGCGATATTGATTACCTAGTCTCCACATTTCGATATTTTGTATCTTTTTCAGTATGATATAATTCATATATATATATATATAGTTATGTTTCGATTTTGTTACGATTTGATTTTAATTTATCCGTAGTTGGAAATTCCAGGCCCAGCTAATGGGTTATAATAGTTTGCAATGATCATGTATTATGGAATTCTGATATTTCCCCAATCACGGGTTACAATAGTAATTATATGAAATGTGTTTTGAATTTCGGAATATGCTTTGAAAAGTGTTTTGAAATGTGAAATGTATTTGAAACGTGAAAAATGTTTTGAAATATGAAATATGTTTTCAAAATTTTTATCAATATAAGTATGGTTCACAGAATATATCCTAACGATGTAAAATAAACATGTGGTTGCCCTTGCTAACATGAATGATAATAGATAGTAATGGAGTCCCAACTAAACGAATGTAATAGTCAATAGTATCCCTGCTAATGGATTAGAATAATTAGCAAAAGATAGTACAAGATATGTTTCAACTTGTGATATATGTTTTAGAATAAGAACTAAGCTTCAAAATACGAAGAGACTTTGGAATATGAAAGGTGTTTTCGAATATAACGATTATATTTCAAATGTGAAAATGTTTCGGATGTAAGACCTATTCCAAATAAGGAAAAATATGTTCGATATAAATGATGTTCGGAATAAGACAAGTTTTGAATTGTTATAAGTTTTGAATACAGGTTATATATTGAATAAGAGATGTATTCGATATATAAATATTTTCGATATGTGACATGATTCAGGTTAAGTGATATGATTTTGAAAATGGTTGTGTCCGAAGGATGAATAAGGATTACAATAAACTTTAGTTTTCTGCTTTCGACTATGATTCAAATTTTGAACCTCTATGGCTATATTTAGTTCGGGTGGTAAGGTTTGATGACCAATTAAGGTATTTTTAAAATACTTCTCTGCATGAAAAACTTGACCGCGTCTAGATAGCAGTTTAATCTAAAAACCCAAAAAGAAGTGTGATCATCGATAAGTTCCGAACTGCAAAGTATGTTTGGGATAAGGTATGTTTTGAAATATGATAAGTATCGGATAGTGATTCGAATAAGAAATCAGAAAGAATGATCAAATGGAAATATGTTAGACATGCATTAGAAATTCAGCTCATGTAGGTTATTATCTCTATGCTTGTGCGGTTTACTTACTAAGCTTTCCCAAAAGCTCACCCCTTCTTCTTTCCATCACAGGTTCAAACCAAAGTTGCATTGATAATGATATCGGTATCACTTCGAAGTAAACGCTTCGAAATTTCACAACTCATAATGGTACAGTTACTTGTACTATTTAATTGTACTTTTTTAGACAGTTACTTTACAGTGTATGTGTTAGGATGTGTATTAAATTAAGAAATGATTACAAAAGTTAATAAGAAGTTAGACTGGGACCTTAGGTTCTTAACCTTAAACCCAGTTAGGTAATTTGAGACCTAGAAACAGTTATGACTGTACTCACATAACAAACAATGAAAGGAAAGAAAAAAATTAGCTCACATTTTTACACTTCCGCAATAAATTGCTGAAAAGTTTACAGTTTCGGATTGTGACAGAATTAAGCTCATTTGACAAGTGATTTTGAATAAATTACTTCTAATAAATTATTTTTTAAAGAGATTATAGTAGTAAATAAGTTGTGTTAGGTTGACATAAATTTAAAATGTTTCAATTATATTACTAATAATTTAAGAAGTACTTTCTAAAATTGTTAATCAATATTTACTTTTATTTGGCCACATTTTTAGAAATTATTTAAGTATGTTTTATTTCATTTCTTTGGTTAAAAAAGGTATATTTAGTTTTAATAAGGTTTAATTTATATTTTTTGATCAAAATTTATAAATATAGATTTTTATTATTTAGAAGGAAACTCAGTGTTACTTTTTCTTTTAATTTTAAATATATTTTTTAAAACCAAAGACAAAACGATACTATTATTTTATGATTAAAATTTTTAAAATTTTACCTTCTCTTAATAAATAAATTTTAATATGACAGTAACAAGTAATAATTCTATACCCTTTGCCTTCATTTGTAATTCTCTTTTATTTTTATGTGAGAAATGATGACAGAATTAAATTGATACCTTTTAAAAAGGTTTCGGACTACCATAAAACAATTTAAAAGTTAGGGATCAGAATGAAACCTATATAAAAGGTTTGGGACTACAAATGCACTTTACCCTTGTCCGAATACATAACTATTTTATATACTTGACCAATGATCAATTTTCTTTTACAATAACATTCATTCAATGCCTAATTACATGTTTTACACATCATATTGAAAAATCCCCATGATTTTCCATGAAATTTCATACATTCTCACTCTAAAACCCTAGGTGCTGAACTCATATAATCATCATACAATCATGCCCACTTCATATTGACATCATACATCACCTAAATATATCATAGACATTAACATATATCAAATTGAAGTTTTAATTCCAAGCTTACTAAATAAAACCTAATACAATTCTTGAACTTATACTTTAGGAGCTTTTTGCGTCAATCTAAAAACACGGAAAGACTCTATATTAATCCTTATTCAATATATATAAAGATGGAGGATTCAAACCAGCTACATCTCCTTAAATCTAAGAAAAACAAAAATATTCACCTTTTAAATCCTAGATGATCCATAAAGAATTTGAATAATATTTTGATGTCACGCTCTGTGACCTAACCTCGAACTAGTCGCGCAATGTTAAGCGGAATCGTATTTAATTGTAACTTAGATATTTCTATGCGGATCGTTTTACTTGTCGTTTGTGCCCGATGTAGGTATCATTATACTCTTTATTATATTTTTATGCGTGATAAATTTCTAATCTTAACTTATAATATTAAAAATTTTGATTTATTTTTCTATTTAGACAGCATGACTACAATATATAATTTAGTCCTTCATACTCAGTACAACATATTTATTCCAAGTTCTCAACATCAAATATATTAACCCTGGGTTTCAATCATACATCATATAATCCCCTAATCCGACATAATAGTTAATGTCATATAGCATGCCCTGTCGTTCATCCATTTTATACCGAAAAGAAGAAACCTAAAGTAATACTTAATAATCATGCTTAAACGTCTTTCAACTAGTACATCTCATAAATACAACCATGCGTACATATCTGAAATAAAATGCATATATATAAATATATATCGTCCGTCGCATAATACCTCGAAAATACCTAAATCAGCTCACTAGGCTAAAGGAGACAGTTAGAGCGTGACGCTCGCCCCGAAATACTAATCTGAAAAATGTTGGAAAAAAAGGGGTGAGCAACCACACGTTCAGTAAGAAGCCTACATAACCGAAGCTAGCAAAACACCATGCAACACACCATGCAATGGTAAACCGAGATAATTACGCAAAACATCATGCATATTTCGAATAAACAATACTGAACATGCTTCGGTTTAAACAAGTTTATATATTTGAAAATCAATGTATCATTAGTCAAAAATCAGATTTTTCAAAGAGAAGTTATAAGTCCACAAAACCGAGACCATAGTCAAAGAGCAATTTATTTAAATACATGCATGGGCATACTTAAAGCATTCGATAGAGTAATACGAGTAAGTGGCAATAACCCAAACCAGTCATGGATCCAATATTCAATAACCTCACCAATATCAATGCAAAATAAATACACATATGGCCATAGTGACTACCGCCCTATCCTAACTGAGCAGGTTCCGGACTAGGGTACTGTAGACGGGCTCAGGGTCTCACAGTATTAGGTAGCAATAAAATACACGATGCCACGAAGGCATCCCCGTGAAGCACTTGGCACCGTAGGGCAATCACACAGAACCTCCTACCGGATGCTAGAGATGGCTCTCACGGACATGACTGCCACACAGGCATAAACCGGGTTGCCAACAGACTCAAAAAATCCCTCGATGGGTACACTTTAAAAATCCAACAATTCATCCCAAATCATTATATCAAAAATTGGGGAAAACCACCCATCGAAAATAAAACATTTATCAATTGTATAAAAATCAGCATGTATATAAATCGTGCAAACTCATGCTTACTTCAAAAATACAGTTACAAATAGTGCCCATGCAACATCTTCAAAATTAGTAATCATCATGGAGTTACAAAAAAAATATTGTAATGCATCACACGCACATGCTACTATCATGTAAAAATATTAGTTCATAAATCAATAACTCCATGCTATGACAAAATTTAAATCAAGACATTTTAATAAAAAAAACAATAGATAAGGGGATTTTAATCTAGGCTACTCAATTAAATCGGCTACCCTATAATCCTACTTTAAAATTATGACATCTAGCCTATCCAAAGTATTTTACTAACGTCAGCTATATAAAACCCCTTACCGCACAAGCTACGCGCCCGATTTAGCCTTTTCGCCTACCGCCTTAGATGCGCATATATGCGTCTAAGCTTTCTTTGCGCCTTCTGACGTGCTTGCTGCGAAATATCATTTAGGTATACATCATTTACCATTCGCACATCAACGAATTTAATTTTCAGCACACGTACATTCGCAAAAAAAAAAAAACAATTCTAGGCTAACTACCATTAGAAACTATCACGAAGTTATTAGTTTAATAAAATACAATCTTCGATAAACTATCCTAAGACATGTAGGTGATGTGATAATCATCCGAATAACTTGAACTTATTAGAATTTGTTTTTCATATTAAAATAAATGTTCTTTTAATATAAGAAAATACTTAATATTAAGGAAAAATTGAAATTAAACCTAAAACATGAAAGTCAATAGAATTAATACTGTTTTATGACAATATTTAATGAATCTATATATTTTTTACAAGTTTATATAATTTTAGTGAGTATTTATTAACATCCAAAATCTTGTAAATAAATTTTTATAATTATATTTATATATGTAAAATTACTAAAAAACATATATTTGACTTTCATACAATCTATAACATGATTGAATCAATATTGACCTAAAACAAATTTTAAATTAATTAAAACGAAATTTTCTAATATTCTGAAATTTCTTATTTTTGTGTTCATTTGACCTACTTTGAGCATTTATATCTAACACACTGTATAGTATCTAAAGCTGAGACTAGAACCAATTAAAATTACACATGTAATATTACAATTTAGGATTTTTTTTCGTTCAAAAATCTTACTGGAACCATAATTTTCGAAAGCCAAAAGTTTGAGTTTTATCACAGAGAACCCAGAATTTCTGGGTTTCTGTTTCAACGAACCAAGTTTGGGGCAACGGTTCTACTAGCACAAAACGTTTCTGACTGAGGTATTAAGACCAAAACAAAGTTCATGTTTCATACATCAAAAGCCATCAAATAATTGACCAAAACAGTTATCGAAAAGTGAAGTTCCAGTAACCCAAAGTTGGATGTTCAATACTGTCAAAACCCATTTTATTCAAATTTCAAAAATTCATAACTTTTAAAATACAAAACCAAATTAGGTGATTCAAAGACCATTAGAAAGATCTTGAAGATAACTTTCTATTAGTACCAATTTTTTCACCAGAACATCACCAGAATATTACCGAAAAATTTCAAAAGATAAAACTAATTTGTAGGTTTAGGTAAATACAATATAAAAGACAAAAACTTATAAATGTAAAGAATAATTACCTTGGAAAAATCAAACGGAGAAGACAAAGAAGTATTTTATTTTATTTTTTTTAGAGCCGTCAAGTTTTCTTCAGAGCATTCGTTCGATAGATTTTTTTTTTGTTTTTGACAGCAGCCCTATGGTGTGTATATATATATATATATATATATAATTTTTTTAAAACCCTAATATATTAAGTCAGTCTTTTATAAAAAAAATGGGTATTGGGCTTTTCATTTTTTTATTGGACTTTTTAAAGGTTAGCCTGGTTATTACATTTGAGAAGACATAAGTGAACAACTTTATAGAGGAAGTTTTGGTCAAAACATGGCTGAAAATGGCTTAAAAGCTCACGTTTTAGATAGAGAAAGTGTAAAAATGGTGTTTTCTCTCTCTTTCTCCATTATTTGGTATTTTTTGATAAATTTTCATATATTTAATGGGAAGGCCGACTCATTTATGATTCATGTTAGCGAAACATGTGTAATTATGTTAAGCTGAGTCTTAGCTCAATTAATTGAATGATATTTAATCGTAGCCCTCCATTTTAGATTATTTCAGTACTCTTTCGATTTTATAGATTTATATCTTAGTATAAAAACTAACATAAGGATTTAAGGGCTTAACATGACCCATAATATATCCTTAAATCAGTCTAAAAAGTCCAATGGGTCAAAATGAAAAGTTGACCTTTGGACAAAATTGTCATTTTGTTATTTGTTGCACGTTTACAGAAATAAGTCTAAAACTTGCATTTTAAGGTTTCTAAAAGTTTACCTGAAGTTAAAAGTCATCATCTTATGATGATTCAAATATGTCTATATAGGTGCACACTCCTATGGTGCCCATGAACCTCTCGATGTAGTTTTAGCCCTATTGGTAATAAGATAAACATATAGGGCATTTTTGTAATTTACACTATTCAAAGCCGTACAATGTCACAGTAAGTAGTAAATTTTCATTTATAATAATAGACATCAGGATCTACCTGGTTCAGCATCGTGCCTAAGTCTACAGTGGTAGCTATGAGTTTACCACTAAGTATATGGTGTGAACTAAACTATTCACAAGTACAATGCTTTTGACAAGACTTGTTGGGTGTCTGGGCTCGATTAAGGTACAAGTATGTAAGTAAGGAAGTAAGGCGTAAAGTAAATACAACAGATGTCACGACCCAAACTACCCAAAAATCAGAGTTAATTTTTCGCTTTTTGTTTATTTACTTACTTAAATTCTTACCTGCCCTCGAATCGTGACCACACTCCACTAATAATTGGGTTGTGCGTCAATGCCAGTCCCACCATACAATTACCATCTAACTTATTTCTTCTCTAGTCATTTATAATTGTTTATATTATTTATACATCCCCTAAAGTTACTTACAAACATGTTACTGTGCTATGCTTATGTAGATACAATATGTACAAGTGTATATATCTTATGTTGATGGGCAGCAGCGGATATCCAGAATGCAGTACTGAGTCGTCGCAACTTCAACTGGAGATTATCTGTGGGAGAAAATGAAAGGGGTGAGCACATTAAGCTCAGTAAGGCAATCCTACGAACAAGTAGGTAACCATACTACCTACATGAACGTGGTGCCATGCATAAACCACCATTTCTCCACACATTTTAAAACAATGATATGCCTTATGATGTTATGTAAAACACATTTGCACGGAAAATCAACATGCAATTATTACAAATCATTTCTTTCTCAATTAAAATTTTCACAATAAAGTCAGGACTCGACCCCTCCTGCGGGTGATCCTGACTCACACAAAACCATGAAAACGGTTTACATCACACGTGGGTTTGAAAAGCATGGAAATACCATCATGCAAATTTAGTTTAAAAACCCAGTTTAAATCATCGAAATCGTCGACCTGCGAGACTAGGCAATATCTGTATAACGGCAATAACCAGGACTATGGCCATATCTGTCCTCGGGAGTTCCTCAGTTACACGGATCCTAGTGTGCGGGTTCTCACCATGATCGGGAACCGCCCGGGAGGTGGGTCACTCCATCTCGTCGGTCTTATCCGATCTAATGCATCCGAAGATGCGTTTTATTGTGACGGCCAACCCCTGCCCGGCCAACCCCTGCCATCGGCCATGGCCACCCCTCTTGGGCCCACGCACAACGATGGTGGTCTAACAACGGGTGGTCCAACAACGTCAACAAGTTCAACGTATCACGAAGATACCACACGGTACATCGTACTCCATGCTACTTGCACGGTACATCGTACTCCGTGAACCCATATAATATCTCTATACTCATGCCATGTCTCAAAACGCACGTGCGGGCTAATTTAATCGGTGACACACAGTCTACCCGATGCTCCAAGCACGGCTTATCGTATGATCTCTGAAAAGTAGTGCGAGCGGTGCTCTAACACTGTCAGTAAATCAAATAAAACTAGTGCGAGCTAAGCTCAAGCACTCTGTCACGAAAATCGTGTATAAAAATATGGTGCGAGTTATACTCCAGCACCCTGTCATGAAAATCATGTAAAATCTGGTGCGAGTTAGACTCTAGCACCGTGTCACGAAAAAGCATATGAAATCTGGTGCGAGTTATACTCTAGCACCTATGCATATAAACTCTAGTGCGAGCTCTCGCTCCAGCACTAATGCATGCATCACACAAATCAAACATCGTGCGAGCTGAGCTCTAGCACGTCACATGTAAATAAAAACACGTAGGCGGCTCAGTTATCCCCAAACAATTTTCACAGAAATCACATCGTTTAAGATATGCAATGCTATGCATTTTTCTTTAAAAGTGAGCCAGCCTACTCATGCATGATGTTGAAATACCTCCAGAACGAGCAGGAACCTTTTGTTCTTGCTCCTCCCAATTTTTCCTAAATTTTTAGATTTTACCCTTAACAAGGGTATTTTAGTAATTTTGCCCATACGGGGCACTAAAATTATTATTCGACCTCTAGACCCTTCAGATAAATTTTAAAGACTGCATATGAATTTAACATTTCGTAGAGTTTACCTCTAGCAGTCCGTAGAATTCCCTTACCTTATTTTCCTGTCGAGTCTGACCTTTTCTTTTCCACTGTTGTCTCGTCGCGCAGTCCGATATGCTCTCAATCCAATGCCCGAAATTGCGTATCAATATTCCTCAGGTCAGATAACATACTATTTAATTGTATTTAATATTTTCTGGGCTTAATTTAAATCATTGGGCCCGTTTACCCCTATTGGGCCTGATTGCACCTTAATGGGCCTTAATCGGCCTTAAGCCCGTTTTCCACTTAATTTCCACTTTATCGAGGCCTATTGGGCTCATTGGGCCCACTAATAATTTATTGGGCCTCGTTCTAATTCTTGAATAACTAAATCGATTATTTACGACAATTTATCTAAATTTTCATAATTTAATTCAATTTATGCGGAAATCAAATCAATATCACGCATAACGAGGTAATTGTCGTAAATAAGGGTTACTTACCCGAGATTCCATGCTAGTACGAAATTCGAGGCTATCTCGAGCCCTCGGTGGATGCCAATCGTCGAGCTACACAATTCCACAATTTTTCCGGGTAAGTTTTCAGCCCAAAATTAATTAAATTAAATACTCCAAAATTTAAATTGGGTCAATTCGACCGCTTATCGACTTACCCGAAGCTCGATTGCATCACGAGAATTTTCTCCAATTTTTCCTCTTTTTCTTTTTCCCTTTTTCTTCCTTTTTTTCCTCCTCTTTTTGGCTGAACCGGTTCAGTCCGGTTCGGACCGGTTCAGACCGCCAGTTCACTCCGGTTCGACCGGTTCACCGCCGGTTCACCACCTTACCGGTCGGTTCTCCGTCGGCTTCCACCGCCATCAGCTCCGCTGGGTCGTCCGCATCTCAGATCTGGGCTCGGCTTCGCCCAAGGCCGCTGGAAAGTCGCCGGTCCGGCCATTCTCCTCCTCCGTCGGTACCCACTTTCCTCTCTTGCTGTTTCCGGCGCCGTCCGCCGGTTTCGGAGGTCGATCCAGCCGCCGTTCAGCCGGTCTCCGCGTGGGCTACCTTCGGCTGTCGGTGGTTGGGCCTAAATCGGCGCCGGCCACCGGATTTTTCTTCTCCCCCCTCGGTCTCGGTTTTCTGCTCCGTCCGCCGCCTATCGCCACCGTTCGGGCCTCCATGGGGTCGGTAGTGGGTCGGCCCTCATCGGGCTTGCCTTCGCCGGCCTCGCCTGGTGGCCTGGCCGCCGGCAGGGGCTCGGTCCTGCTTCCGTTTCCGTTTCCTCTTTGTTTCGCGATTTTCGCGAATTCTCCCTGTTTTTTTTTTCAAATTCTTTTTTTGTTTTATTATTTTTATTATTATTATTATTTATTTTAATTATTTTACTATTCAATAAAATACTCCACAAAATCCCAAAATATCTACATTATATTATTTTTTATTCTACTTTAATTTATTTACTTTAAATTTAATTTATTAATTATATTTTTCTCTAAATTTCGATATTATTTCTTCGCGTTTTTCGAGATATAGTCCCGGTAATTTTTTCGGTATTTTTAAAATTTTCGAATCTTGATCAATTGACCCAAAATTTATAATTTCCTTATTGTCGATCAAGATCTCTTACATCCGAAATTTTTTTAATTAAAATTTCCTTATTGTCCTAATACCGGGTTTTGGTATTTTTATCATTTTACCCCTGCTCTTGTTTCAGAATCAATTTAACCTGACCTTCCTTCATACATCCCTCATCTTTTCTTATTTAATTTTCGTATTTTAATTAAATTCGGGTCTTACAACTCTCCCCCACTTAAAGAATTTGGTCCTCCAAATTAGAACCAAGTCATATGAGTCCATATACAACTCCGGGTACATCGATCGTATCATACTTCTTTAATTCTCATGTGACCTTTTCCGGAGTGTATTACTACCAAAAGACTTTAATTAGGGAGATCGTCTTAAACCTCTATACTGTCTCTTTCCTGTTTAATGCCCGAATCAACTTTTCAATATACTTATATTTTCATTAAACTGAACTTTTGGAGTTCATATTCGATCACCTATGCTGGATCTGGATAGTATTGCTGAAACATCAAAAGCTGAGACGCATTGTGGGTGCCTGTTAATTTAGGTGATAACACCAACCTACAGGTCTTATCTCCCACTTGTCCAATCTCTCAAAATATTCAATCCAGCGAAACTCAATTTACCTTCTTCCAAAAGCTCGCTATGTCCTTATTCTCTTAAGACAAGAAATATTTCAACCATACTAATTCACCAAGGGTGAATTCCAATACTTTTCTGTCTGCTCTGAGGTGTTCTTAATCTCTCGTCCTTAACTAAACATCCTCAGAGACTTATTATCCAAAGTCAGAAATAATTTCTACCTGTCACCCACTTTTTCTTATCCAATTCGGAGAACAACCCCTACAGCCATACACTGCCTCATATCTTGTTATCCCGATACTCAACTGCCAACTGTCGTTATTGGTAACTTTAATTAGAAATCAACTGATCGTTTCCAGGAGCTTATAAAATCAATGGCACATGCTTTCATCGAATCCTCCAGAACCTGTACAGTCCTCTCTGACTGACCATCTGTCTGAGGATGAAAAGCTGTGCTAATACTCAGTCGGGTTCCCATAGCTTCCTGAAATATATTCCTCAGAGTAGGAAGTGAAGCGGGAATCCCTATATGATACCATGCTCACTGGAATGCTACTTAATGTTCCACAATCTTCCTTATACCTGAATCCTCATATATACTCTGAGTATTTGGGGATTTCATAACTAAAAGGTGGGTAGACTTAATCACTCTATCGACTATCATCCACATAGCCTCGTAATTCACCTGGGTCCTCTGTAACCCATCATAAAATTCATGGAGACTTGCTCTCATTTTCGTGCCGTGTCGATATAGGTAGAGGCTGCAATAACTCTGCAGACTCTTAATACTCTACCTTATCCTGCTGACATACTAGGCACTTTTCCACAATCCCTACCATATCTCTTTTCATATCTGACCACCAATACCCTTTTTAAGATTTCAATATATCTTTATTACTTTCCGTATGCACTGTATATCCCGAAGAGTGAGCTTCTGACAATATTATTATCTCATCAACTGTGGTCCTGGGGAGCACTTATACTGTCTCTGAGCCTCTCTGTAAATCATTATCATACTCTGTGAACTCTGTCACTGTACCCTTCTGAATCTGACCCATACTATCGACACCATGCCGATCATCACGCTAAGCTTGGCAAATCCGAGAACTCTCATCCAGTTCTAGTCATTAGGCTAGCTGTCACACAATCACTGTCATCATCAGAAGGGATCACATCAATATTGAGGCTCATAACTGCTCTAGCAGCTCATACTCCCTGACCATCATATGTAATACCATCCCAAGGCTCTTTATACTCGAGGCATCAGCCATCACATTAGCCTTGTGGCATAATTTTCACAAATCAAAACCTCTCAGAAGCTCTAACCCACTATGCATTCTCATATTCGTCTCTTTATGTGAAAGCAGATACTCGGGCTTTATGATCAGTGCATATCCATAATTTCTCACCATGTACATAATAGTACCATATCCTCGGTATAAGTACTACTGCTGTCAATCTTAAATCATGGGTATCTTCCCATTATACATCAATACACAGCTCCTTCATAATTTTGAGGTATCCATACTCACTGAGAACCTCTTGAGCTGTTAGGTATGGTGAAATTAATCTCGGTGGTCAGTTCATACTTCACTACACCGAAATTTACGTCACATCCATCATTTTATTTATCATCTCATCCAAAGACTATGTTTTCATAATTAAACGTGCCATCAAGGTATATCCTTTTAGAACTCGCAGCAACCCATTTGTAAAAGCAATTTTCCAATTATTGCTTACGGTTTGCCCTAGACTTTAACTATGCCCAACATATCATCGATAATGATGATTACAAATCGATATAATCCTTGACTCATTTACGCATAAGCGTATAAGATCCTTCTCAACCGCTTACGTTTTCAGGTACTAACCTACGTCATTTCCTTTTCTTATCTTAACGGCTCTTATTAAATTTTACTACATTAACCTTATGATTTGCCAAATTTTAATAATTCTTATCGTCTTAGTAAAGGTATCCTAATGCTAAAGATATTTATTACGATGATTGATTTCACGTTATAGGTTATACATATATACTTTTAGACACTGTCAAGTCTTCAGGCGGGGAGGTATTTTGAAATACCTTTATTTACCTTCAGACTTAACCACAACTACGTTATATCTCAGTCTACGTGGTCACAATTTATATTCGCTACTAATTGCTTTCATCCAAATTACTTCGTATATTAAGGGTATTCCTTACCTAGCTTATGTCTCTTACTTCAAAACATCTTGTATTTATGATCTATCTTATCTAAAAGATTATCTCCTTCGTATATCAATTATGACGAAACTCTTGTCTTTATTTATTTCATGAGTACAATCCTTTACTCGTTTAATTTCAACTGTTACACCCCTGTTTTTAACTTAAAATCTCAATATCCATATTCCGTTTATTAATCCTCCTCTATTGGGGTACTCATTTATCTGTATTGTGCCCAATGATGTAGGCATTCATGCCTTTTACTCACTTATATGCAAATGAAGGCGGTATGAATAAATGTGTGGCACCAGGATCAATGAACATATGTACTTCATTATTCATAACAAGTGTGGTATCTTACACCACATCCATGCAACATCAATAGCGTCCTGGTCTAAGACATCCTCTCGCCTTCGTCCAACAACCTACTTTCCTTTTTCCTTTCGGCTATTGCCTCCCTTCTCGTTGCAGCTATACCAACGAAGTTTTTTTTTCTCCGTCTCTTTACTTTTCTGTGGGACGATTTCTCCCAATTCTGTGCAATCAAAATCAATGGTCCGTCATACCACATTTAACGGCCATTTTCCATCAATACAGTGATATAGACCCTCTTTCCATGGTATCCACCACACATCTCACACTGCTTACAGTGCTTACACTGCTACACTGCTTCGTAGCAGGTCGGGGTCCTCCAAATCACAATGTCCCTCAAGAGTGCCAAAATTGGATGCACTGAGGCCTTACCAATTATCTTAGTCCATTACTCACCAAATCTAATCTTTTACCAATTACCTTTTTCCCATTTTAACATCTTTATCATTTCTCGATTCTCCTTTTCTGTCTCTATTTCGGCCCTCACTACCTTTCCCAATCTCAGAGGCGTGCAATTCATGTTCTTATTTACCCAACTGTAAATCTGCGCACTGCCTCGGGATAAGTAATATCTCACGGGCTAATCAGACTCTAACTGAAAAGTCGAGCCATTTCATGAACTTTTAGACATCTCTACTGTCACTTGTTCATAATGTCGAGGTAATATCTACCAAAGAATATAACTGAGTTTCATACTCATAATCAATTTAGTATTCCTAGGCAATGTAAGAAAATTTTCCTTTAAATCATGTCCGGGATATCCTGTCACCGGAATACACTCATAAACATTTCTCTTGTCAACTTTGGATGTTTAACACTTAAGAGGGTCGAGCGGGTTTCCACCAATGCTCCGCTGCGCCCTCTGATCTTATTCATAATCTGAGCAATTAGCTCCTCACAATAATCTCCACACTCCGCTCCAATCTCGTGAAGCGTGTCTCAATACTGTCCGATCTCTCTGTCGGACTCTGTGAGGCATTCTCAACATTCGCCTCTATTCCAATTTCATTCTGATTCTCACAGGTCAACTCAGCACGACTTAGCAAACTCAGGTCTACCTCAACGACCTCTGCCTCGTGCACTATCTCATCTAACGCGACTCATATTAAGCATTCCTGCATTCTCAACCATTTCTTAGTCAAGCCCATCTCGATATACACTATTGTATCTAACTAAGCACAGTAACACGGGGATGTAATTTCCTAATTACTGACACTGACACACATCAGACCAATTGTGCTCTGATACCATAATAATTGTCACAACCCAAACTACCCAAAAATCAGAGTTAATTTTTTGCGTTTTGTTTATTTACTTACTTAAATTCTTACCTGTCCTCGAATCGTGACCACACTCCACTAATAATTGGGCTGTGCGTCAATGCCAGTCCCGCCATACAATTACCATCTAACTTATTTCTTCTCCAGTCATTTATAATTGTTTACATTATTTATACATCCCCTAAAGTTACTTACAAACATGTTACTGTGCTATGCTTATGTAGATACAATATGTACAAGTGTATATACCTTATGTTGATGGGCAGCAGCGGATATCCGGAATGCAGTACTGAGTCGTCGCAACTTCAACTGGAGATTATCTGTGGGAGAAAATGAAAGGGGTGAGCACATCAAGCTCAGTAAGGCAATCCTACGAACAAGTAGGTAACCATACTACCTACATGAACGTGGTGCCATGCATAAACCACCCTTTCTCCACACATTTTAAAACAATGATATGCGTTATGATGTTATGTAAAACACATTTGCACGGAAAATCAACATGCAATTATTACAAATCATTTCTTTCTCAATTAAAATTTTCACAATAAAGTCAGGACTCGACCCCTCCTGCGGGTGATCCTGACTCACACAAACCATGAAAACGTTTTACATCACACGTGGGTTTGAAAAGCATGGAAATACCATCATGCAAATTTAGTTTAAAAACCCAGTTTAAATCATCGAAATCGTCGACATGCGAGACGAGGCAATATCTGTATAACGGTAATAACCAGGACTATGGCCATATCTGTCCTCGGGAGTTCCTCAGCTACACGGATCCTAGTGTGCGGGTTCTCACCATGATCGGGAACCGCCCGGGAGGTGGGTCACTCCATCTCATCGGTCTTATCCGATTTCATGCATCCGAAGATGCGTTTTATTGTGACGGCCAACCCCTGCCCGGCCAACCCCTGCCATCGGCCATGGCCACCCCTCTTGGGCCCACGCACAACGATGGTGGTCTAACAACGGGTGGTCCAACAACGTCAACAAGTTCAACGTATCACGAAGATACCACACGGTACATCGTACTCCATGCTACTTGCACGGTACATCGTACTCCGTGAACCCATATAATATCTCTATACTCATGCCATGTCTCAAAACGCACGTGCGGGCCAATTTAATCAGTGACACACAGTCTACCCGATGCTCCAAGCACGGCTTATCGTATGATCTCTGAAAAGTAGTGCGAGCGGTGCTCTAACATTGTCAGTAAATCAAATAAAACTAGTGCGAGCTAAGCTCAAGCACTCTGTCACGAAAATCGTGTATAAAAATATGGTGTGAGTTATACTCCAGCACCCTATCATGAAAATCATGTAAAATCTGGTGCGAGTTAGACTCTAGCACTGTGTCACGAAAAAGCATATGAAATCTGGTGCGAGTTATACTCTAGCACCTATGCATATAAACTCTAGTGCGAGCTCTCGCTCCAGCACTAATGTATGCATCACATAAATCAAACATCGTGCGAGCTGAGCTCTAGCACGTCACATGTAAATAAAAACACGTAGGCGGCTCAGTTATCCCCAAACAATTTTCACAAAAATCACATCGTTTAAGATATGCAATGCTATGCATTTTTCTTTAAAAGTGAGCCAGCCTACTCATGCATGATGTTGAAATACCTCCAGAACGAGCAGGAACCTTTTGTTCTTGCTCCTCCCAATTTTTCCTAAATTTTTAGATTTTACCCTTAACAAGGGTATTTTAGTAATTTTGCCCATACGGGGCACTAAAATTATTATTCGACCTCTAGACCCTTCAGATAAATTTTAAAGACTGCATATGAATTTAAAATTTCGTAGAGTTTACCTCTAGCAGTCCGTAGAATTCCCTTACCTTATTTTCCTGTCGAGTCTGACCTTTTCTTTTCCACTGTTGTCTCGTCGCGCAGTCCGATATGCTCTCAATCCAATGTCCGGAACTGCGTATCAATATTCCTCAGGTCAGATAACATACAATTTAATTGTATTTAATATTTTCTGGGCTTAATTTAAATCATTGGGCCCGTTTACCCCTATTGGGCCCGATTGCACCTTAATGGGCCTTAATCGGCCTTAAGCCCGTTTTTCACTTAATTTTCACTTTATCGAGGCCTATTGGGCTCATTGGGCCCACTAATAATTTATTGGGTCTCGTTCTAATTCTTGAATAACTAAATCGATTATTTACGACAATTTATCTAAATTTTCATAATTTAATTCAATTTATGCGGAAATCAAATCAATATCACGCATAACGAGGTAATTGTCGTAAATAAGGGTTACTTACCCGAGATTCCATGCTAGTACGAAATTCGAGGCTATCTCGAGCCCTCGGTGGATGCCAATCATCGAGCTACAGAATTCCACAATTTTTTCGGGTAAGTTTTCAGCCCAAAATTAATTAAATTAAATACTCCAAAATTTAAATTGGGTCAATTCGACCGCTTATCGACTTACCCGAAGCTCGATTGCATCACGAGAATTTTCTCCAATTTTTCCTCTTTTTCTTTTTCCTTTTTTCTTCCTTTTTTTCCTCCTCTTTTTGGCTGAACCGGTTCAGTCCGGTTCGGACCGGTTCAGACCGCAGGTTCACTTCGGTTCGACCGGTTCACCGCCGGTTCACCACCTTACCTACCGGTTCTCCGTCGGCTTCCACCGCCATCAGCTCCGCTGGGTCGTCTGCATCTCAGATCTGGGCTCGGCTTCGCCCAAGGCCGCCGAAAAGTCGCCGGTCCGGCCGTTCTCCTCCTCCGTCGGTACCCACTTTCCTCTCTTGCTGTTTCCGACGCCGTCCGCCGGTTTCGGAGGTCGATCCAGCCGCCGTTCAGCCGGTCTCCGCGTGGGCTACCTTCGGCTGTCGGTGGTCGGGCCTAAATCGGCGCCGGCCACCAGATTTTTCTTCTCCCCCCTCGGTCTCGGTTTTCTGCTCCGTCCGCAGCCTATCGCCACCGTTCGGGCCTCCATGGGGCCGGTAGTGGGTCGGCCCTCGTCGGGCTTGCCTTCGCCGGCCTCGCCTAGTCGCCTGGCCGCCGGCAGGGGCTCGGTCCTGCTTCCGTTTCCGTTTCCTCTTTGTTTCGCGATTTTCGCGAATTCTCCCTGTTTTTTTTTTCAGATTTTTTTTTTTTGTTTTATTATTTTTATTATTATTATTATTTATTTTAATTATTTTACTATTCAATAAAATACTCCACAAAATCCCAAAATATCTACCTTATATTATTTTTTATTCTACTTTAATTTATTTACTTTAAATTTAATTTATTAATTATATTTTTCTCTAAATTTCGATATTATTTCTTCGCGTTTTTCGAGATATAGTCCCGGTAATTTTTTTGATATTTTTAATATTTCCGAATCTTGATCAATTGACCCAAAATCTATAATTTCCTTATTGTCGATCAAGATCTCTTACATCCGAAATTTTTTTAATTAAAATTTCCTTATTGTCCTAATACTGGGTTTTAGTATTTTTACCATTTTACCCCTGCTCTTGTTTCGGAATCAATTTAACCTGACCTTCCTTCATACATCCCTCATCTTTTCTTATTTAATTTTCGTATTTTAATTAAAGTCGGGTCTTACAACAGAGCCTAGGTCCAAATGAGAATTGAGATCCTCTTTTCTAAGGAAAGGAAGGTTTATTTATAGGTTAGTGGGGCATAGGTTTCTGCCATGTGTCATCATCTAGTGGAGTCTAGCTGTCTGAGTGTGATCAGTCTATTCATCATGTGAGACCCCATGTATGTATGACTTTATTATATGTTGATGGAATTATAAGACGGATGATTTTGATCATATATATGTGAATGAAAATTGCAAAGAGAATGCATGAATGCTCATGAATACATATAATGGCTAAATAAGGGCTGAAGTGGCCACAGATTAAATGAATGGAATTTAAACCCTTCAGACTAATACAAGAACTCAAACACGAATCGATAATACAAGGCCATTGAATTCTATATACCGTTTATGACTCCATCATGTACACGCAAGTTACATAATACGTGAATCATAAGAAATAGATCTTTTCATACTCTAAGTATGAAAAGAATGCAAAATGGATAGTGAAGCAATTGAATGCAAGCTGTTCTTTGAGATTTTGGGAAAAACTACAGTTAGGAACCTACAGATGAAGGCCAGATCGATCTCTTCTTCAAAGCAGATCGATCTCTTATTCAATTAAATCGATCCCCATTTGATTCTACCAAGAACAGATCGATCCCTTCCCTAATGCAGATCAATCTTAATTTGCTTCTGCTTAGAAAGGATCAATCTCCTCCCAAACACAGATCGAGCTACAATGGTTTCTGGCTAGAAAGGATTGATCCCTTCCCAAAGACCATATCGATCCCTTCACTAGAGCAGATCGATCTCACCAGCTTACTTATTGAAAAATCATGTAATTCAACCCAAGAAAGATCAATCTCTCACCTTAGGAGATCGATCTCACAATGCCAATTCTATAAAAAGGTTTGACAGTCGAGTCTTCTTCCCTGAAACATCAAATATCTCTCCATTTTCATAAAGTAACCTAGTTTTCTCACTCTAGAATATCACCACCTTCCAACCAGATTTAAGAAAAGTTATTTGAGCAAAGTTATTCATTATGATAAGGAGAACAACATAGTTTGGAATCAACATTCAAGTTGCTGAATTGAAGGAGCAAAATCTTCCCTTAATTTTGGCCAAGTGAGGAAGTATAAGCTAGGTGAGCTTTCAATACACCAACTTGAAGTATATTTATCTAAACATTATTATGGGTTATTTGGTGTGTGTATTGTTGGCTGAAACTACCTAGAGCATGATGAACCAACCATGAAAAAAATGGGTTTAATGTGAGAAAGAGAGCTACGGTTGATTTAATTATGGATTGATTATACAAGGGCATTGGTAATGTTATATGTATGATTCTAAGATAGTTTTGTGAAACCAATAGGTCGGAATAGATGATGAATTAAGGTAGGCATATGGGGTGCATGAAGAAATGCCATAGTGAAGGAAAGTGATGAACTTAAGGCATTATGAGCTTAATGCGAGCCTAATGTGAATCATTTGACTTGATGAGTCTAACAGATTCTCGAGAAATGATGAATACAATCGAAACGGATATAAGAGAAAATAAGGTCCAAAAGATGTAACGAGGTCTAATGGATGTAAACGGGCTCAATGCATTGATTTGAATTTCATGCAAGTGAGAATGAAGTATATGAAATTATACTGATGTGATTAGTAAATAATTTTGTGCAGCTCTGGAGATTATATTGGGAACAAATCAAACTACGCGATCCAGCAGCTCTAAGGAAGTGGAATTACTCAACGCGATTCTAGGTAAGGGAATTTTGTTAGTATCTAGAGGTAGCTGCACGTATTTGAGGGTATTTATAGGGCACTGAATTTGCTAGGTTACCTGGAAAAGAAATAATAATTTTACGAAAAAATTTCGGATATAGGTGAAAAAGATGATTTTACCCCTAGGACCAAATTTTACAAAAAGGGTAGTAAAGCTAATAAATTGCATGACTGTCATGTTTTGATATTTTTATAAAATATGTTACTTTGATTTAAGCAAATTTAGGGATAGATTGGCTATTTGTTTTCATAATTTCATGAAATAGCACGAGTCAGGTGCCAACTATGATTTTGAGCGTGTTTGTTGAAATAGAGCTACCTATAAAACATATTTGAGTTTAATCGTGATGGAACTTTGCTCGCACTGGATTTTGATATTTTAACATGCATGAAATGTACTGGAGCCTATCTCGCACTATATTTTGAGTTGAGATGCTTGTAAGTCGTACTGCAGCGTTGCTTGTACGAGGATTTTTACTAATTTTACAATGAAATCATGCTAGAGCCTTGCTCGCACTGAACTTTTCACACTGTGAAATGTAATGAGTCATGTTGGATGCCTTGTGTAGACTATGTGTCACACGGATGAGATGCTCGCACGAGCCGTGCTGGATGCCTCGTGTAAACTATTAGTCACACGAATGAGATGCTCGCACATGCACTTGAGATTGAGTCGGTTATATATGGTATGGGGTAGATAAGACCTACGGCAAGCACCCCCTACCATGATATGGGTCCATGGAGTACGTTGTACCATGTTTATCACATGGAGTACGTTGTACCGTGTAGTGATGATGTTGATTTATATGTTGAAGGGTAGGATTAACCCACATTCCGTTACAATGTGATGCCCCACACACCGGGATCCGTGTGGTCTGGGATGATAATGACATAGTTGGCCAACAGAGTCCTCGATTATATACAGTGACCACCTGTCTCACATGATATCATATGGTTTTATATACACTAAACACATTTTGTGTTATCCAGGGTAGACCCGAGGGAGGGGTCGAACCTTTTGGGATGTTTTTAGAGAATGATATGTAGTTTGTGATGAGTTTTACTAAGTTTTGATAAGGTGCTAAACCCTAAGGGATGGTTTTATGATGCATTTTTCTTCAATATGATGAGCATGAGACATTGACATGATGATTTTCCATGTTTACATGACTATTTCATGTTTTCAGTATGTGATATATGTATATACATGTGACATAGTTTTAATTATACCTTGTGCTCTGGATATAAATGATTTCTACAACATGACATTATAAGCATGTAGATAGTGTAGTTATCTACCTGCTTGCATTATTGCTTTACTGAGCGTGTGTGTTACCCTCTATAGTAGTCCCTGACCTTTACCTTACCACTTATAGTTGGGCTGTGAGTCAACATTCGATCCATTTCTCATACATTTATAGTTTAATCATTTCAATTAAATGAAGTAGAATAGAAACTGGACTATTATAAATATGTATGGAAGAGTTTACATCAGTTTCTATTATATACATCCCCCAAAATACAAAATACAAACTATATTGTGCATTAGTTTACAGGATACAAAATTTTTCTCATCTCTAGTGCATACCTCTCTGTACTGCTGGATGACTAGAGAAAACATGATAGTAAGGATGATTGCAATGTACTCACTACTGCATAGTATCTGTGGAGGACGAAATAAGGGGGTGAGCATGACACGCTCAGTAAGGAAAAATATGAAAGCATGTAGATAACTACACTATCTACATGCTAAAATACATATTTATTCATTTTCCTTATAAAACAATATGCATGTTCTTTAAAACAACTTCCATCAATGCGAAACCATTAATTCACTAGATGGGTATATGCATATTACCATAGCATCACACAGCTTCTCACAGCATAATCTATTCACACAGTTCATATATAGAAAATGCTTTATACTTTGTAAATCAATACATGTTGAGACATAAATCATGGGTTACCACATCCCCAGACACACAGCAAAGGAAGACATCTGTCACCTCACACAGCAGTGACAATGTCTATCACTCAAATACATATAAGACTTATGGCCATAGTCGGATTCCAGGCTACACTGATCAAGGGTGCAGGAACCCTACGCTTGGGGACACAGATCAACCATCCCTTCAGGTCATACTCAATCACGGCATATCGTACCCCATGGCTAACACTCATGGTAAATCGTGCTCCTGTGGATCCTTATCACCCATTTTCGTTGTCTCAAAATCTCGTGCGAGCAGGTCTGTGTCAAACACAGAGCAGTACACGATGACTCAAGCACGATTTTGTACTCATTATATCACATTCATAAACCACGTGCGAGCAGGCTAATGCAAGACACACAGCAATACATGACAACTCTAACACGGTTTTACTCAACACATATCACAATCATGAAAACCTTGTGCGAGCAACTCAGCATAAGACACACGGCATATCTGAGGCATCGAGCACGGTATTACTAGGAATTTACATGTGAGCATAGTCAGAGCAAGACACACATTAATACTCGAAGGCTCTAGTATGATTCGTAAAATCTAGTGTGAGCATCTCGAGTGGAACACACAGCATCACCCGAGGCATCGAGCACTCTTCCATTTTCTCAAAATCTCTTTGAAAATAACGTGCGAGCAGGGCTAGTCAATTTACCGTTGCCTCTCATGCTCTAACTCGATTTCACATAGAAAAGAAATAGAAGGAGCTCCACGTATAGTCATGAGTGAGAGGGCAATCTCCCTTCAATCACCCTCTAAAAACATTTCATGCAGATTATCAAACCGAGAGCCCGTCTATTGTTATTCTTTCTGAAAACGTTTGCAAAAACCTCTTTTCACAACAATCATAGAAGTCATGCAACTCATACTATGGATTTATTCTCACACATAGTTTTCTACCTAGATATATCAATATCTATGTATTTATCACATACATTCGCACACAGCAGGTAAGAAAACATACGTATAGCTATCTTTATAGCTCGCATAAGTCCCTTACCTCGAATCACGGTTGTATCATTTTCCTTCGATTCTCACTTCCCGTGATCTTCTCTATCGACTCCAACGATATCCTCTGGAGCTGAAAATGTGTATTACACACATCAGTATATTGTCATATACTTCATTTCTCTTGTATGATATTCAAATCAATGCATTTCACCATTTCTATCTCATTTGGCCTAGTTACACCATTAGGGGACTTTATCCTTTCACAAGTCCATTTCGAGTATTTAACTCATTTTTAAGAATCTCTCAGACTCCTAGAGTCTATTGATTCATATTAAACTGGTATTAAACTTATAATACCTCAAGTTCATGATTTTCACTTCATTGTGGCATTTCATCAAACACCACAAATACTAAATTTTAGTCATTTCCATTTCTAACACATGGACTTCTTCAAATCATTATACAATCAGGAATATATGCTTAATAACATCTATTCATGCTCAAATCATCATTAAATCCATGCCTAGTCTACTTTCTCCTCTTTTCCTCACATTTCACCATATATAGGTCATGGAGATTAAGCATGTTTTAAGATGTTTAAATCAACAATATATACACAAATCAACACATAAAATTGTATATCTAAAAATACATGAGATTGGTGCATTGAAATCTCACCTAGATGAACTTTCTCCTTTTTGCTGAACTTGGAGAAATCACCTTGATTCCTTTAATCAAATAGTTTCACCACATGTTTTTTGACTAAGTTATTCACCTCTCCAATATGAATAACTTTGCTAAACCAACCTCTCTCAATTTTGTATGAAAAGTGATAGTTTCTTATGGTGAAAAGCTAGGCTACTTGGTTTAAAATGAAAGGTTTGAAGTTCGCCCATGAATTGTAGTTCAGCAGGCCCTGTTTTATAGAAATTGCCTTGATGAGATCGATCTCCGTTAGTGAAGGATCGATTTGCTGCTGCTTTTAGCCTTCTAGAAATCAGTTTCCAAGCTTAGGAGATCGATCTGTCGAAGAACATGAGATCGATCTCTCCCAAGCCGAGAGCTTCACAGATCGATCTGGCAAGGTAATGAGATCGATTTGCTTCAGGCCGAGGCTTAAGGGGATCGGTTTGCTTGGACTGAGGATTAATTTCCTCCTTCAAAATGCATCTAAGATCGATCTCCCTTGCATTGGAGATCGATCTCCCCTTGTCCTGCAACCATACTTAGCCAATTTTCACTCCAATTCTCAAAGCTAACTTCATTTCCATTTACCACAATACTCATTTTGCATTTAATACACATTCATCACTTCAAAAGGTCCATTTCTTATTATTCATACATAATGAAATATACATACATAATGAAACTTGCGTGTACATCCCAAATCCACATAACTAGTGTGTACATCAGAATTACGGGCCTTACATCACTTATGATTCGTATTACATAAACGAATGCTGTCAAGACCCGTTTCTCAATCCATACTTAACCAAAAACCACTACAAATTTTTTCGCATTTTTAACTTACATTTCCTCTCATCAATGGTTAGGCTGTGATTCGAAGTCAGAATCCTCGCTTACCACATTATCCATTATCATACATATATGTCAATATACTGTTACTGACTATAACTGCTTTTATTATACATGTAAGATTTTATAAAATCTAATACAAATACATTCCCCATAATATATATCGTATACATCACTGCGCTGTTTCTATGTTTAGATATATAACTGTACAAAGTCTGTATACCTGGCGATCGATAGGAACTAGCAGTGGACTCAGGAACACTATCCCTCGATAACTCTCGCTCTACTGCTGATGCTCTGTAGAGAGATGTAAAGAAAGGGGGGTGGGCATACAACACGCTCAATAAGGAAATCAGGCAAGCAAGTAGATATCTACACTATCTACTCAAAATAATGCTATGCCTTGAAAACATTATTTCCTATACTCACTTTAAAAGCATGTCTTTAAATATATATATATATATATATATATATATAAGTATACTTGTACATATTAAATCCCATGTACAGAAATCATGCTTTCTTTCTCAAATGTAGGCATGTAGTGCAAAACAATGCATCTTTATATAAATCATGCCTTTAGATAAATCATGCCATGTATATTTAAATTACAATAAATATGGCATTTAAATCATTAACAACACAAAATCGGAGTCCGATCCATCCCTCAGGTCTGTCCACAATTTAAATCAGTCAATCAATGTGATATATCATGTGAGACTCTGTGGTGAAATGCAAATAATATCCTGGACTATGATCATATCCGACATGTGATCCCAAGCAACACAGATCTCGGTGTGCGGGGCATCACTACTGCAACAGGAGGGGGATCAGTCCATCACAACCGTCAGCTATATCCTCCTTAACTCCACAATAACACACGGTACAGTGTACTCCCATGCCACATGCACGGAACAAAGTACACCCATGGACCCTACCTCATAGTCGGGGTGCCTGGCATAGGTCTTAGCCCTCAAACCATGGAATATCATACCACATCTCTAATACCCTCATGCGGCTATCCTCTCACATAATGCGACACTCAGTCACACAAGGATGCGGGCATAGGTTTGTAACATGTATTATATATCACATACAGTGCGCGCCTTTGACTGCGACTCACAGTCGACACTCCGTTCAAACACTGTTTCACATCACAAACTCAACTCTAGTGCGAGTAAACCTCCAGCAACTAGGTCAATGCATAGTTCATGTATTTAAATCAAGTACGAGCAATAGCTCCAGTACCATGCTATGCACAATATCATCAAATCAAGTACGAGCAATAGCTCCAGTACTATGTCATGTATAAATCATGAAAAATCGAGTACGAGCAACGCTCCAGCACTCTGTCATGTATCTCATGTAAAACTCGAGTACGAGCTAATCGCTCCAGCACTCTGTCATGCATATATCATATAAAACTGAGTATGAGTAATAACTGCAGTACTCTATCATGCATGTCATGAAAATCTAGTGCGAATCAAAATCCAGCACTAATGCATGTGGAAATATATGAAATCCAGTACGAGCTGTGCTCCAGCACGATTCATTATCACAAAATATGATAGATGGCTCTTTAAAAAGGGATGATTTATAAAATATCAAAATCAGCACTATAAAGTGTGCTTATTTCACATCAACCTTAAAATCATTAACCCATCTATTTATTCTCCTGCTAAACAGCAGTTAAACACTCAAAATAGTGGTTTCCATGCTTTTTACAACTTTTTACAACTTTTCACAAAAGTTAACTTTTTGACTAACTAGGGGTAAAATCGTAATTTGCCACTATTGGGTTGCAATAATTATTATTCACTTTCTCTGACCCTCAGAGTTTTTTAGTGAATGTAAAAGCAGATGAAAATACGTGCAGGTATCTCTAACTATTCACAAAAGTCCCTTACCTGCAATCACTCGAGAAATTTAACTTTCTCTGCGCTGCTCGTTTCAGCAGTCCGGTTTACTTCTCCAATACTCTCTGGAGCTGCATATAACCATTTATCAGGTTAATTACACTTTTCCTACTGTATTTCACATTATATACAGTCTATTTCCCTTAATGGGCTTTAAAAATCCTTAATGGGCCTAACTATGCCTTAAGCCCATTTTCATTTTACTATTCATTTTCGTTGGGCCTATTGGGCTTGTGGGGCCCACCAACTCTTATTGGGCTTGTCCTAGACCCATTACATCATATTGGGCCTAAAATATTTGGGCTTGGCCCATTGGGCCTCTCGGCCACATGCCATGGCCGAGAGCTACCCATGCCATTGGTTATGCCATGGCATGCCATCCATGCCTATTTCTTAGCCAATTCACTTAATCATTTTAACAAACACGTGGTTGGCAACATTCATAAACATCATATAGTTCATTTAGGCGTTTTATCAAACACCTTGATTGCCAACTAATTACATGTATTAATTAATCCAATTGATTAATTCTAATTACACCATAATCATTACCACATGTACATTAATCCATTTATGCCTTAAAATCATATGGACATAAATCAATGTCTCACCACTCACTCTCGGCCTAACCAACATCATAGTGATTTAATATGTTTCAATGCTTAAAACATATATCAATAAACTTAAAATCATTCATACATTAACATATATGAAATTGAAAATTAGAAAATATACCAATTGTTGTGTTCACCCTTTAGCCGAATCTTTGAAGGCTCTCGGTTTGCAATCTATGGTTCCTTGATAGCCAATTCCAACATATGTCAGTCTCCTTTCAATTTGGAACAACTTCTATGAAGAATGCAAGTTCCAAATATGCCTAATTCCTAGTGATTTCTAGTGAGAGAAAGCTTGGATAATATGTTTCAATGGTTTCTTCTTCTAGCCGAATTTGGTGTGATGAAGATGACAATGGTGTGGCTGAATTTATAAGCCACTTACTTAGCCATTAAGCTTTACTTTCCAGCCATTAAGCTTGACTTTCCAAGCCTTAACCATGAGTCACCTAATGAGTCACCTTATGAGTCATGGTTAGCTTTAACTATGGTTAGATATTTATCTCATGGGCTTTCCATTTGGGCTTCTCGGTTTGGGCTTTCTTAATGGGCTTTTAGGCAGAAATTTTTTTTACTATGTCTCGGGCCTTTAATTGTCTAAATATTTGGCCAATCAATTGGTCCAACAATTTGGTCTAAAGGACCTAAGAATTTCGATATACGTTTAGTATACCTTAATGGGCTTTAAAATTTTCACCTCAGGCCCATTATGTTTTTAACCATTAAATTAAATCCGGAATCCTTCCGAATAAATTTTCCTTACTTTTAGGGATGATTATCTTGTATTCTGGCCAAGAATATTTTTTCCCAATTTTTTCTCCACACTTAGGTTAATTTTTAATCATGACTAGTCAACTATGGTAAAAGTCCACTTTCTTAACTATAGTTGACTTTTTCCTTAACCATTGACCAAGTTGACTTTTTCTCCAAATTTCAAAAGTGTCATATCTTATGTCTTACACTCTCGTCTTTATGTTTTAACCATTCTCGATGGATAATTTCACCCGAAACACCTTATCTCGCTAAAAAGGTCCATTTTACCCTTTTTAGCTTTTACTCTCGTTTTCTATGTTCGGGACTAAATCAAGCTGACTTTCCTTCATGAGCTCTCTATGCTCTCTCATTTTAAGTTCTTATTTTCATTCAGAATGATTCAGATCCACTCAGTTTAGCCTGTGACACTTATAGCTCACATTAGGCTTTTTATGTAGCTTTTGCGTGTTAAATCATTTCACTAACACTTTAAGTCTAGTTAATGCTCTTCTTATGATTCAACTACAATAACGGAGTGTTCATACACATAAGAATCATAAGGAATAAGCTACATAAAATCTGGGTCTGACAATCCTGCCCCACTCAGAAAATTTGGTCCTCCAAATTAGAACCAAGTTAGCCATCAAATAGGTGAGGGTACTTCTCTCGCATCAGACTCTCTAGCTCCCAAGTAGCTTCCTCTGAAGTATGATGCTGCCAGAGAATCTTCACCAATCCAATGGTCTTCGATCTCAATACCTTCTCATTCCTATCCAATATCCGAATCGATCTCTCAACATATGACATATCCTCTCGGAGCTCCAAAGGCTCATAACTAATCACATGTGCCGGATCCGGATGATACTTTCGAAGCATTGATATGTGGAAGACATTATGGACACCTGATAAGTCTGGTGGTAATGCCAACCTATAAGCCTTATCTCCCACTCGATCAAGTATCTTAAAGGGTCCAATATAGCGAGGATTTAGTTTCCCTCTCTTCCCAAATCTCGCTATGCCCTTGGAAGGAGAAACTCTAAAAAACACGAATTCACCAACTGCAAACTCTAGTGGCCTACGTCTCCTGTCAGCGTAACTCTTATGTCTGCTCTGAGCTGTCCTCAGTCTCTCTACTATCAAGTGGACGTCCTCAGATGCTTGCGTAACCATGTTAGGAGCGAAAATCTTATAGTCACCCACTTCTTCCCATCCAATAGGGGAACGACATCTACGGCTATATAAAGCCTCATACGGTGCCATCCCGATACTCGAATGATAACTGTTGTTGTAGGCGAACTCAGCTAGTGGCAAGTGGTCATCCCAGGAGCCTCTAAAATCTAGCACACATGCTCTCAACATATCCTCCAGAGTCTGTATAGTCCTCTCTGATTGACCATCTGTCTGAGGATGGAAAGCGATGCTCAAACTCAGCTGGGTTCCCATGGCTTCTTGAAAATGTCCCCAAAAGTGGGAAGTGAAGCGGGAATCCCTATCAGAGACTATGATCACTGGTACACCATGTAACCTCACTACCTCGCGTACATACAGTTCTGCTAATGAACTCAGAGTATCGATCGCTCTCATAGATAGGAAGTGGGCTGACTTTGTCAGTCTGTCGACGATCACCCATATAGCATCGTGATTCCTGAGGGTTCTCGGTGAACCCATCACGAAATCTATGGTGATACTCCCATTTTCATGTCGGTATAGGTAGAGGCTGCAACAACCCTGCAGGTTTTTGATACTCTACCTTCACTTACCGACATGCAAGACACTTAGCCACAAAGTCTTCTACATCTCTCTTCATACCCGACCACCAGTATACCTTCCGGAGGTTCTGATACATTTTGTTACTCCCCGGATGTAACGTATACCTCGACGAATGAGCTTCCGCCAATATCAATCTCCTGAGTCCTGGATCCTCAGGAACACATAATCTACCTCTGAACCTCAGTAGTCCATCTGAACTCAACTCAAAATCAGTCACGGTGTCCTTCCACATCTGACTACTCACATCCATACAAAATGGATCAGTCTGCTGAGCCATTCTGATCTTATCCAACAGATCCGGCTCTAAGTGTAGACTAGCTATCACATAGCTTGTATCCATGTCAGAAGGCACGACTCCCAAGCTGAGGCTAGCAAACTGCTCTAGCAAATCATGTTCCCTAACCATCATGTACGGTACCATCCCTACACTTTTCCTGCTCAAGGCATCGGCTACAACGTTAGCCTTACCCGGATGATAAAGTAACTCACAATCATAGTCCTTCAGAAGCTCTAGCCATCTTCTCTGTCTCATGTTCAGCTCTTTCTGTGAGAACAGATACTTATGGCTCTTGTGATCGGTAAATATCTGGAACTTCTCTCCATACAAGTAGTGGCGCCATACCTTCAACGCAAACACTACTGCTGCTGCGATATGGTGGTCTCGAAATAGGCTCCGTACCAGGCACAAAATCTATACAGAACTCCATCTCTCTGTCTGGTGGTAACCCTGGCAATTCATCCAGAAAAACATCTGGGTACTCACTAACCATAGTAATATCTGACAACTCTGGAATTGCCTTATCCATATCTACCACATACGCAATGAAACTTCGAATCATATCCGATGAAGCATCAACTGTCCCCTGGTCCAAAGCATGTACTCTCCCTCGACCCATCACCTGTTTCCCCTTCTCCTCTGCCGTGGCTCTACCTCTCTGAGCAGACGTACTAGCTAGAGTTCTATCAGGCTCCCTGCCCCTCAGTGGTACAGTCACAAATGTCTCTGGGCAATCTCTAACCATATGACCATGTTTCCCATATCGAAAACATACTATAGGAGTCAGCGGACACGATCTACTTCCATGTTGTTCACCGCATCTTCTGCACTGATTAACAGCAGGTCTTTGTCCTCCTATGATAATGCCCTTTGCTAGGGCTACAGTCGGATAAGCAGGAGGTCTAGCATATCTCTCTCGTGCCTCCTCCACCCGTGATCTCTTACCGAAGAGTTTCTTTCCTCCTCAATAATTGAAATCTCTAGTCGGCCTCTTCTTCTGTATGTCTCGGCTACGGCTAAACTTCCTGAACTCAGAAGCATTCCTCTCGTAATCTTGCTCACATAGTTACGCCCTGCGCTCTGCTTCCTCATAAGTTGCTATGTCTAACCAACCTGGACCGTAGAACCGGTCTCAACCTGTCGATAAACTTGTGGACCTTCTTGGCCTCGAGTCTCATACTCATCCACAGATAGACTCCCTTGGTTTAGTCCCAAAAACTCTGCCTGTAGTTTCCTCTGTGCGGTATCGAGAATAAACTGCCTCCTAAAGGCCTCCCGAAATATCTCCCAACTGATATCTGTGTGTCGGGCTCTCAATATAGGTCGGGTGGATTTCCACCAATGCTCTACAGCTTCCTTCAGTAGGAACGCAGCAAATGCGACCATCTCCGAGGTCGTACACTCGAAAAATCCCTAAAGTTTCTCCATCTCTGCTAACCACTCCTCAGCAGCTACAGGGTCCTTGACCCCACTAAAATATGGAGGTCTAAACTTCTGGAATTCTCGCAACCGATGTAGATCACATCTGTACCCTAATCCAATACCACCCGAAATTGGTGGGGTGTTAGAGTATCACTGTCCTCGGTGCATGAGTCGTCTGTGTAGGAGTGATAGGGGCAACTACCTCTCCTGTCGCAGCACCTGCCTCCTGTCCTTGCCTACCCGGCATCGTCTGTGCCAACATCTCGACAATTGTCTCAAGACTACGCTCTAATCTCGTAAAGTGCGTCTCAGCACACTTGGGTGCCTCAGTAGCACCTGGAGTCTCAGGCATAGGTAATGGTTCGGCAGTAGCTCGTCCCTCGGGTCTATCTCCCTGGCCTCGAGCCCTACCTCTCATACTCCTACCACTACGCGTATTTGCCATATAGGCAAAGTTCCTGCATTCATAATCATGAATTAGTCCGTCTCCTATCTGGTATACACAGTTATATCTAAACACAACACAGTTCTATGGGGATGTACACTTTCCTATTTTCTAACACCGACTCACATCAGACCAACCTCTGCTCTGATACCATTCTGTCAGGACCCGTATCTCAATCCATACTTAACCAAAAACCACTACAAATTTTTTGCATTTTTAACTTACCTTTCCTCTCATCAATGGTTGTGCTGTGATTCGATGTCAGAATCCTCGCTTACCACATTATCCATTATCATACATACATGTCAATATACTGTTACTGACTATATTATACATGTAAGATTTTATAAAATCTAATACAAATACATTCCCCATAATATATATCGTATACATCATTGTGCTATTTCTATGTTTAGATATATAACCGTACAAAGTCTGTATACCGGACGATCGATAGGAACTAGCAGTGGACTCAAGAACACTATCCCTCGATAACTCTCGCTCTACTGCTGATGCTCTGTAGAGAGATGTAAAGAAAGGGGGGTGGGTATACTACGCGCTGAGTAAGCAAATCAGGCAAGTAAGTAGATATCTACACTATCTACTCAAAATAATGCTATGCCTTGAAAACATTATTTCCTTTACTCACTTTAAAAGCATGTCTTTAAATATATATAAGTATACTTGTACAGATTAAATCCCATGTACAGAAATCATGCTTTCTTTCTCAAATGTAGGCATGTAGTGAAAAATAATGCATCTTTATATAAATCATGCCTTTAGATAAATCATGCTATGTATATTTAAATCACAATAAATATGGCATTTAAATCATTCACAACACAAAATCGGAGTCCGACCCATCCTTCGGGTCTGTCCGTAATTTAAATCAGTCAATCAATGTGATATATCATGTGAGACTCTGTAGTGAAATGCAAATAGTATCCTGGACTATGATCATATCCGACATGTGATCCCAAGCAACACAGATCTCGGTGTGCGGGGCATCACTGCTGCAACAAGAGAGGGGTCAGTCCATCACAACCGTCAGCTATATCCTCCTTAACTCCACAACAAAACACGGTACTATGTACACGGTACAAAGTACACCCGTGGACCCTACCTCATAGTCGGGGTGCCTGCCATAGGACTTAGCCCTCAAACCATGGAATATCATACCACATCTCTAATACCCTCATGCGGCTATCCTCTCACATAATGTGACACTCAGTCACACAAGGATGCGGGCATGGGTTTGTAACATGTATTATATATCACATACAGTGCGCGCCTTTGAGTGCGACTCACAGTCGACACTCCACTCAAACACTGTTTCACATCACAAACTCAACTCTAGTGCGAGTAAACCTCCAGCAACTAGGTCAATGCATAGTTCATGTATTTAAATCAACTACGAGCAATAGCTCCAGTACCATGCTATGCACAATATCATCAAATCAAGTACGAGCAATAGCTCCAGTACTATGTCATGTATAAATCATGAAAAATCGAGTACGAGCAACGCTCCAGCACTCTGTCATGTATCTCATGTAAAACTCGAGTACGAGCTAATCACTCCAGCACTCTGTCATGCATATATCATATAAAACTGAGTACGAGTAATAACTCCAGTACTCTATCATGCATGTCATGGAAATCTAGTGCGAATCAAAATCCAGCACTAAGCTATGTGGAAATATATGAAATCCAGTGCGAGCTGTGCTCCAGCACGATTCATTCTCACAAAATATGATAGATGGCTCTTTAAAAAGGGATGATTTATAAAATATCAAAATTAGCACTATAAAGTGTGCTTATTTCACATCAACCTTAAAATCATTAGTCCATCTATTTATTCTCCTGCTAAACAGCAGTTAAACACTTAAAATAGTGGTTTCCATGCTTTTTACAACTTTTCACAAAAGTTGACTTTTTGACTAACTAGGGGTAAAATCGTAATTTACCACTATTGGGTCTCAATAATTATTATTCACTTTCTCTGACCCTCAAAGTTTTTAAGTGAATGTAAAAGCAGATGAAAATACGTGCAGGTATCTCTAACTACTCACAAAAATCCCTTACCTGCAATCACTCGAGAAATTTCACTTTCTCTACGCTGCTCGTTTCAGCAGTCCGGTTTGCTTCTCCAATACTCTCTGGAGCTGCATATAACCATTTATCAAGTTAATTACACTTTTCCTACTGAATTTCACATTAAATACAGTCTATTTCCCTTAATGGGTTTTAAAAATCCTTAATGGGCCTAACTATGCCTTAAGCCCATTTTCATTTTACTATTCATTTTCGTTGGGCCTATTAGGCTTGTGGGGTCCACCAACTCTTGGGCTTGTCCTAGACCCATTACATCATATTGGGCCTAAAATATTTGGGCTTGGCCCATTGGGCCTCTCGGCTATATGCCATGGCCGAGAGCTACCCATGCCATCGGTTATGCCATGGCATGCCATCCATGCCTATTTCTTAGCCAATTCACTTGGGCATTTTAACAAACACTTGGTTGGAAACATTCCTAAACATCATATAGTTCATTTAGGCATTTTATCAAACACCTTGATTGCCAACTAATTACATGTATTAATTAATCCAATTGATTAATTCTAATTACACCATAATCATTAACACATGTACATTAATCCATTTATACCTTAAAATCATATGGATATAAATCAATGTCTCACCACTCACTCTCGGCCTAACCAACATCATAATGATTTAATATGTTTCAATGCTTAAAACATATATCAGTATACTTAAAATCATTCATACATTAACATATATGAAATTGAAAATTAGAAAATATACCAATTGTTGTGTTCACCCTTTGGCCGAATCTTTAAAGGCTCTCGGTTTGCACTCTATGGCTCCTTGATAGCCAATTCCAACATATGTCACTCTCCTTTCAATTTGGAACAACTTCTATGAAGAATGCAAGTTCCAAATATGCCTAATTCCTAGTGATTTCTAGGAGAGAAAGCTTGGATAATATGTTTCAATGGCTTCTTCTTCTAGCCGAATTTGGTGTGATGAAGATGACAATGGTGTGGCTGAATTTATAAGCCACTTACTTAGCCATTAAGCTTTACTTTCCAGCCATTAAGCTTGACTTTCCAAGCCTTAGCCATGAGTCACCTAATGAGTCACCTTATGAGTCATGGTTATCTTTAACTATGGTTAGATATTTATCTCATGGGCTTTCCATTTGGGCTTCTCGGTTTGGGCTTTCTTAATGGGCTTTTGGGCTGAAATTGTTTTACTATGTCTCGGGCCTTTAATTGTCTAAATATTTGGCCAATCAATTGGTCCAACAATTCGGTCTAAAGGACCTAAGAATTTCGATATACGTTTAGTATACCTTAATGGGCTTTAAAATTTTCACCTTAGGCCCATTATGTTTTTAACCATTAAATTAAATCTGGAATCCTTCCGAATAAATTTTCCTTACTTCTAGGGATGATTATCTTGTATTCTGGCTAAGAATATTTTTCCCCAATTTTTTCTCCACACTTAGGTTAATTTTTAACCATGATTAGTCAACAATGGTAAAAGTCCACTTTCTTAACTATAGTTGACTTTTTCCTTAACCATTGACCAAGTTGACTTTTTCTCCAAATTTTGAAAGTGTCATATCTTATGTTTTACACTCTCGTCTTTTTGTTTCAACCGTTCCCAGTGGATAATTTCACCCAAAACACCTTATCTCACTAAAAAGGTCCATTTTACCCTTTTTAGCTTTTACTCTCGTTTTCTATGTTCGAGACTAAATCAAGCTGACTTTCCTTCATGAGCTCTCTATACTCTCTCATTTTAAGTTCTTATTTTCAGTCAAAATGATTCAGATCCACTCGGTTTAGCCTGTGACACTTATAGCTCACATTAGGCTTTTTATGTAGCTTTTGCATGTTAAATCATTTCACTAACACTTTAAGTCTAATTAATACTCTTCTTATGATTCAACTATAATAACGGAGTGTTCATACACATAGGAACCATAAGGAATAAGCTACATAAAATCCGGGTCTGAAAAATGCATACTTAGGAATTCATACGTATTACATACAAAAATACGGGTCTTACATTCTTCCCCTCCTTTAAAAAATTTGGTCCTCCAAATTAGAACCAAGTTACTCTTCAAAAAGTCGAGGGTACTTTTCCCGTATAGAATTCTCCAACTCCCAGGTAGCTTCCTCTGAATTTTGGTACTGCCAGAGAACCTTAACAAGCGGAATCGTCTTGTTCCGTAGCACCTTTTCCTTCCTATCCAGTATCAAGATCAGTTTCTCTACATAAAATATATCATTCTTGAGCTCCAACGGCTCATACCGAATCACATGAGTTGGATCTGGATGGTACTTTCGAAGCATTGATACATAGAAGACATTATGTATGCTTGCTAGCTCCAGTGGTAATGCTAGCCTGTAGGCCTTATCTCCCACACGCTCTAGTAACTCAAATGGTCTGATATACCAAGGGCTCAACTTTCCCTTCTTACCGAACCTCATAATCCCTTTCGATGGAGAGAGTTTCAAAAATATAGAGTCACCCATAGTGAACTCTAGTGACCTGCGTCTTATCTCTGCGTAGCTTTTCTACCTGCTCTGAGCTGTTCTCAATCTCTCACATATCAGTTGAACAACCTTATAGGCTTGTTTTACCAAATCAGGAGCAAAAATTTTCCTTTCACCCACTTCCTCCCAACTAATTGGGGAACGACATCTTCTACCATATAAGGCCTCATAGGGTGCCATCCCGATACTCGAGTGGTAACTATTGTTGCATGCAAATTCGACAAACGATAGGTGATCATCCCAGGAGCCTTTAAAATCTATAACACTTGCTCTCAACATGTCTTCTAACGTCTGGATGGTTCTCTTTGACTGACCATTGGTCTGAGGATGGAAAGCAGTACTGAAACTTAATCGAGTTCCCATAGCTTCCTAAAATTGTTCCCAAAAGCGATCAGTGAAGCGAGAATCCCATCTGATATGATGCTCACTAGTATACCATGTAGCCTCACTATCTCCCATGCATACAACTCTGCTAAGTGACTCAAGGTATCTGTAGCTTTCATAGCTAGAAAGTGGGCGGGTTTCATCAGTCTGTCAACCACTACCCAGATAGCATCATGGTTCCACTTAGTCCTCGGCAATCCCATGATGAAATCCATGGTGACATGCTCCTATTTCCAAGTCGGTATTGGTAGAGGCTGCAATAACCCTATAAGCTTCTGATGCTCTACCTTTACTTGCTGACATATCAGACATCTTGCCACAAACTTTGCGATATCTCTTTTCATCCCTGACCACCAATACACTTTCTGGAGGTTCTGGTACATCTTATTACCTCACGGATGCAATGTGTATCTCGATGAATGAGCTTCTGTCAAAATCAATCTCTTTAACTCTGGGTCATTGGGAACGCAGATCCTGCCTCTAAACCTCAGTAGGCCATCATCACTCACTAAGAAATCGACCACATCACCCCTCTGAATCTGACTCACACGATCCTCACACAGTAGATCGGCATGCTGAGCCTGGCGTATCCGGTCAATCAAATTCGGTTCCACTCATATGCTAGCTATCACACAGTCTCGATCAATATCAAGAGGGTTTAAATCTAACATGCGGTGAGCAAACTGCTCGAGCAGCTCATATTCCTTGACCATCATGTGTGATACCATTCCGAGGCTCGTTCTACTCAGGGCATCAGCCACAACATTAGCCTTTCTTAGATGGTACAGTATCTTGCACTCATAATCCTGTAGAAGTCCATCATCTCTGCCTCATATTTAATTTTTTTGTGAAAACAGATATCTAAGGCTCTTATGATCTATATACACCTGAAATTTCTCACCGTATAAGTAATGGCACCATATTTTCAATACAAATATCATGGTTGCCAACTATAAATCATGGGTCGGGTAGTTTCTCTCATGGTCCTTAAGCTGTCTGGATCCATAGGTTACTACCTTCCCATCCTATATTAACACACAGCCCAGTCCCTGACCCGAGGCATCTATATACACTGTATAACCTCCTGAGCTGGTGGGTATAGTGAAAATAGGTGCAGTGATCAACCTGTGCTTCAGCTCGCAGAAACTACTTTCACATTTATCATCCCACTCGAATGTCACATTCTTTCGAGTGAGACACGTCAATGGCGCAGCCAGCTTAGAGAATCCCTCAACGAATCGTCGGTAATAACTTGTTAAACCTAGGAAACTACGGATCTCTATAACCGTCTTGGGTCTTTCCAACTGTATCACAGCCTCTATCTTAGACAGATCCACTGATACACGGTCTCTTGAGACTACATGACCCAGAACGATATCTCACTCAGCCAGAAATCACACTGGTTGAGTTTAGCAGACAACTCCTGATCTCGGAGGGTCTGCAACACTGTTCTAAAATGCTGCTCATGCTTTTCCCTGGACTTTGAGTACACTAATATGTAGTCTATAAACACAATCACGAATCTGTCCAGGTATGGCTTAAATACATCATTTGTTAGAGCCATAAATGTTACAGGAGCATTCGTCAACCCAAATGGCATAACCAAAAACTCATAATGGTCATAACGGGTTCGAAATGTTATCTTAGGTACATCTCCACTCCGAATCCTCAACAGATGATACCTATACCTCAGATAAATCTTTGAAAAGACTTGTGCTCCCTGCAATTGATCTAGTAGATCATCAATCCGTGGAAGGGGATATTTATTCTTGATGGTAGCCTTATTCAACAACCGATAGTCTATACACAGTCGGAGACTCTCATCTTTCTTCTTTACAAATAGAACTGGTGCTCCCCATGGTGGTACACTCGGTCTGATGAACCCTTTGTCCAACAACTCTTGTAATTGTTTGTTTAGCTCCTCCAACTCAATCGGACCCATTCTATTCTGTGGCTCGGATATCGGTTCAGTTCCAGGCACCAAATCAATACAGAATTCCATTTCTCTATCTGGTGGTAACCCTGGTAATTCTTCTGAAAAGACATCAAAAATTTCTATAACCATTAGGATGTCAACCATATCCGGGTACACCTTATCCAAGTCAACCACATAGGTGATGAAACCTTTAACACATGATTATTACATTCATTAGTAAAATCATTCATCCTTGAAAATAACTTACTATTTCTTTCATTACTTTGCAAATCTTATAATGTACTTTTCAAGGATGGAAAACATTATTGTTTTAGCATAACAATCTAAAATAGCATGGTTTGCAGCCAACCAATCCATTTCTAATATTACATCAAAGTCCTTCATAGCTAATAGGATGAGATCGACTGACATGTCCTTTTCCCCTATTTTTAACTTACAACTCTTACATACATACTCTGTCATTACATTATCTCTCACAGAAGTGCTTAAAAGAAATATTCTACCTAGAGGTACAGGTTTCACATGTTCACACAGTTTACATGCAAATAAAGACGATATGAATGAATGCGTGGCACCAGGATCTATTAATGCTAATGCTTCAAAATCAAAGTTAAGGATGGTTCCATTAATCACATCCAAGGAAGTCTCTACAGATGCCTAGTCCAGTACAAACACTCACCCTCAACTAACAGCTTGTTTCCCTTTCTCTTCAGTTGTGGCCTTCCTCTTAGGTGTAGGTGTCTCCACTGTAGCCTTCTCTTGCTATTTGCCCTTCTGTGGGGCTGTTTCAATCAACTTTGGGCATTCTCGAGCTATATGCCCTGATTTACCACACCTATAGCATGATCTCATCGATAACGGGCATGGTCTACCCCCATGATATCTACCACATATCTTTCATTGCTCTGTGGTAGGTCGAGGTCCACTAATAACTATGTCCCTCAAAACTAGATGAACTGGAGGCTTCACAGGGCTCTCTCGTATCTCCTCAACCTTAGGCCCCTTACCAAATAATCGTTTGCCCTTTCTAAACCCTCTATCATCAACTGACCTCTTACGGTCTCTATCTCTTCCCTTACCACTTCTGCTCAACTTTGAGGCATGCAAATTATAGTCTTGCTCACACAATTGAGCTCTACGTATTGCCTCATCATAAGTGGTAATGTCCAATAGAGCTAATCGAGCTCTGATGGAAGGTCTCAGTCCTTTAAGAAATTTCTGCACCTTTCTATCCTCAAGGTTCATGGTGACTGTATCATATCTACCCAGGGATGTGAACCCAGACTCATACTCATCTACTGTCTGATTCCCCTGAGTCAATGTCATAAATTTCAACTGCATCTTTCTTTGAGCAGTAGCTAGAATTTATTGCCTCCTGTAGGCATCTAAAACTTTATCCCATGTCACAACCGGGTGCCATGCACTCAACATTGACTGTGTGGCTATCCACTAATGCTCGGCCTCATCCTCTAATACAAAAACTGCAAAGGTGACCTTCTTTGTGTCGGAGCAATGGAAGAATCTGTAGAGCTTCTCCATACTATGTATCTAATACTCAGCTGATACTGGGTTCTTCACCCCATTAAATGAAGGTGGTTTGAACTTTTGGAACTCTCTCAGTCTACCCAGATCTCAATCGTAAGCTCCCTCGCCACCAACCAGTTGTGAAGCTACATGATCCTGAACCGGTGGGGGAATGTCCTAAACTGGAGGCGGTACAGGTATCTCTACCTCTACATCTCGATGTCTCGATGCAAGTAATACTGGCTCATGTCTCTCAGGTCTAACAGCCTAACCAACAGGGTTCTCCTGTCTACCCTCAAATCTGGCCATCGCTTGTGTAAACATTTTCATAATCGTGTCTACACTGCGCTGTAACTGTGTTATACATTCCTCAACGACCTCACTAAGACCAAGTGGATCTCTACTAGAACTAGACCTACTGCATCTCTCGGGCTCATCTCTACGCCCTTGAGAATACGAACTCTCACCTCTACGAGTACGTCGTCTATTAGACATCCTGCATACTCAAGATAAGTGTCTCAGTCACAATTTCCAACTTGGTTATACATTTGTATCCTAATAATGCATAGTACTTTGGGGATGTATAATTTCCTAGATATGAATACTGACTCACATCAGACCAACTCGGCTCTGATACCATTAATTCCTGTCACGACCCTCTATAGCAGTCCGTGACCTTTACCTTACCACTTACAATTGGGTTGTGAGTCAACATCCGATCCATTTCTCATACTCTTATAGTTTAATCATTTCAATTAAATGACGTAGAACAGAAACTGGACTATTATAAATAAGTACGAAAGTGTTTACATCAGTTTTTATTATATACATCCCCCAAAATACAAAAATACAAACTATACTGTGCATTAGTTTACAAGATACAAAATTTTTCTCATCTCTAGTATATACCTCTCTGTACTGCTGGATGACTACAGAAAACACAATAGCAGGGACGACTACAATGTACTCACTACTGCGTAGTATCTGTAGAGGAGGAAATAAGGGGGTGAGCATAACACGCTCAGTACGGAAAATATGAAAGCAGTTAGATAACTACACTATCTACATGCTAAAATACATATTTATTCATTTTCCTTATAAAACAATAGCATGTTCATTAAAACAACTTCCATCAATGCGAAACCATTAATTCGCTAGATGGGTATATGCTTATTCACACAGCATCACACAGCTTCTCACAGCATAATCTCTTCACACAGTTCATATATAGAAAATGCTTTATACTTTGTAAATCAATACATATTGAAACATAAATCATGGGTTATCACATCCCCAGACACGCAGCAAGGGAAGACATTTGTCACCTCACGCAGTAGTGATAATGTCGTATCACTCAGATACATATAAGACTTATGGCCATAGTCGGATTCTAAGCTACACGGATTAAGGGTGCAGGAACCCTACGCTTGGGGACGCTGATCAACCATCCCTTCAGTTCATACTCAATCACGGCACATCGTACCCCATGGGTAACGCTCATGGTAAAAAGTGCTCCTGTGAATCCTTATCACCCATTTTCGTTGTCTTAAAATCTCGTGCGAGCAGGTCCATGTCAAACACACAGCAATACATGATGGCTCAAGCACGGTTTTATACTCATTACATCACATTAATAAACCATGTGTGAGCAGGTCAATACAAGACACATAGCAATACATGACGGCTCTAAAATGGTTTTACTTAACCCACATCACAATCATGAAAAACTCGTGCAAGCAACTCAGCAAAAGACACACAGCATACCTGAGGCATCGAGCACGATATTACTAGGAATTTACATGCGAGCATAGTCAGAGCATGACACACAGCAATACTCGAAGGCTCTAACATGATTCCTAAAATCTAGTGCGAGCATCTCGAGTGAAACATACAGCATCACCCGAGGCATCGAGCACTCTTTTGTTTTCTCAAAATCTCTTTGAAAATAACGTGCGAGCAAGGCTGGTCAATTTACCGTTGCCTCTCATACTCTAACACGATATCACACAGAAAAGAAATAGAAGGAGCTCCACATATAGTCATGAGTGAGAGGGCAATCTCCCATCAATCACTATCTAAAAGCATTTCATGTAAATTATCAAATCGAGAGCCTGTCTATTATTATTCTTTCTCAAAACGTTTGTAAAAACCTCTTTTCACAACAATCATAGAAGTCATGCAACTCATACGATGGACTTATTCTCATACATAGTTTTCTACCGAAATATATCACTATCTATGTATTTATCGCATACATTCGCACACACCAAGTAAGAAAACATATGTATAGCTATCTCTATAGCTCGCATAAGTCCCTTACCTCGAATCACGCTTATATCGTTTTCCTTCGATTCTCACTTCTCGTGATCCTCTCTATGGACTCCTATGATATCCTCTGGAGCTGAAAATGTGTATCACACACATCGGTATATTATTGTCATATACTTCATTTCTCTTGCATGATATTCAAATCAATGCATTTCACCATTTCTATCTCATTTGGCCTAGTTACACCATTAGGGGACTTTATCCTTTTACAAGTCCATTTCGAGTATTTAACTCGGTTTTTAGAATCTCTCAGACTCCTTGAGTCTATCGATTCGTATTAAACAGGTATTAAGCTTATAATACCTCAAGTTCGTGATTTTCACTTCATTGTGGCATTTCATCAAACACCGCATATACTAAATTTTAGCCATTTCCATTTCTAACACATAGACTTCTTCAAATCATTATACAATCATGTATATATGCTTAATAACATCTATTCATGCTTAAATCATCATTAAATCCATGCCTACTCAACTTTCTCCTCTTTTCCTCACATTTCACAATATATAGGTCATGGAGATTAAAGATGTTTTAAGATGTTTAAATCAACAATATTTACACCAATCAACTCATAAAATTGTATAGCTAAAAGTACATGAGATTGGTGCATTGAAATCTCACCTAGATGAACTTTTCTCCTTTTGGCTGAACTTGGAGAAATCACCTTGATTCCTTCAATCAAATAGTTTCACCACATGTTTTTGGACTAAGTTATTCTCCTCTCTAATATGAATAACTTTACTAAACCAACCTCTCTCAATTTTGTATGAAAAGTGATAGTTTCTTATGGTGAAAAGCTAGGTTACTTGGTTTAAAATGAAAGGTTTGAAGTTCTCCCGTGAATTGCAGTTCAGCAGGCCCTGTTTTATAGAAATTGCCTTAATGAGATCGATCTCGATTAGTGAGGGATCGATCTGTTGCTACTTTTAGCCTTCTAAAAATCAGTTTTCAAGCTTAGAAGATCGATCTGTTGAAGAACATGAGATCGATCTTTCCTAGGCCGAAAGCTTCACAAATCGATCTGGCAGGGTAATGAGATCGATCTGCTTCAGGCTGAGGCTTAAGGGGATCGATCTGCTTAGACTGAGGATCGATTTCCTCATTTAAAAATGCCTCTAAGATCAATCTCTCTTGCATTGGAGATTAATCTCCCCTTGTCCTGCTACCATACTTAGCCAATTTTCACTCCATTTCTCAAAGCTAACTTTATTTCTACTTACCACACTACTCATTTTGCATTCAATACACATTCATCACATCAAAAGGTCCATTTCTTATTATTCATACATAATGAAACTTGGGTGTACATACTAAATCCTCATAAGTAGTGTGTACATCGGATTTACGGGCCTTACATCACTTATGATTCATATTACATAAACGAATGCATACTTTGGAATTCATATGGATTACATACAAAAATTTGGGTCTTACAGTGTGGTTGCTCAACCTTTCCATTTTCCCCTTCTAGCGCACACAGTAGTTAGTGAGTGGCTGAAGAGTTGCATCCTGATACCCGCTGCTTCCCATCACCGAGAGGCATACACACTAGTATCTTTTTGTATCTAAACATGTAATAGCACAGTAATAATTTTGGAATGTAATATTGGGGATGTAAATATTAGTAAACACGTAGAAGTATTAAATTTAAATTTATAAAGTATACGTGTTTACCCTGGAAATAAATTAAAAGATAGATGGCAAAGGGTGACTAATATTGACTCATAGCCCAACTGTTTGGTGGTGAGAATGTTCACGACCGGGAAAGGAAAGGAAAAGCGAAAATTTTGAAGCAATTTTAGGTAAAAAGGGATCGTGACAGAGATTGGTATTAGAGTTGAGTTGGCCTCATATGAGTCGGTATTAGTAAGTAGGAAAGTTGCTGACATCGCCCGTCCTAAGTAACCTAGACGTGTAAACCACAAGTACATGGGTCGTACAAGTAATAATGGGATTTGAGTCACGGATTATCGTCCTACAGAGAATCTAATTAGCCTAACTACGTATCGATTAATTTTACCCTAAGTATATCCTAGCAAATTATGAAAATTCAGAGGGTGATCTACAAGGCTTAATTAAAAAGAATTGAAAAACAACAATAAAAATTATAAAATAATAAAAATAGAGTAAAGATTACTTACAAAACTCCAAGCAAATAAAAGCAATATCCTGCAAAGGAACAATACTGAAACTAAAATTAATTAGTGCAAGTAGACTAAAATCCAAATATAAGCAAATGTAAAATAAAATTAATAACACTAGAAAATTCTAATAAAATTGCATGTAAATTAATCTAATGCAAAATAATCTATCCTATGATCTAATGAAATTAAATTCAAGTAATTTAAAGAAATTCCTAAATATAACTAAGAAACTAAATTCCTATATGATGACCCTAAATTAAATATAACTTTAACTAATTACTAACTTAATAAAATAATAAAACAAAATCTAAATAATGCATGAGAAATAAATATTTTTGGATTTTTAAATTTAAAATGAAAACTAACTTAAAAATGCATAAAATAATTCTACCCCTAATTTAATTCTAAATGCAAGCATTCTACTTAAAATGAAAATTTCATCCTAATGTAATCAAAAACATAATTAACAAGCAAAGAAAATATAACTAACATGCAAATTAATTCAAGACTCTAACTTTTACCTAAGCTAACAAACAATAGTAAAAGAACTCACATTTAGCACTTACTATAAAAACCAAATTTCAGAATATCAATAGTGCCAAACACGATCTTGTATTGTGTATCCATATGTATACTGTACAGTGTACTGTCCTATGCTCATGCACCAAAAATTCCTCTGCTAACTGCAGATTGCTCCAGCCTCACTCAGCTCTGCATATTTCTCCTACATTTCTGTGAAATACTGCCCACTTTCTTCACCTAGTACCCGCAGCCACCAAACCAGCCACCAGTATACTGCCTGCTTCCGATTCAGCTGTTGTTCATGCAACAGCTTTCATTCCTTTCATAGCAGCACCCGTGTTCCATACAGTGTCTTCAACAGCAGCTCGGTGATGGTGAAGAATTACAGCAATGAACACCTGCTGTTACCAAATACTCTGTCAGTGCAGAACTCAAGCACACAAAGCTAATGAACAGTACAGAGATCTTGAAATAGGGCAGAACAGAGGAGAGTATGTGATCCTCTATCCACTGCAACCATGAGACAGTTTATGCTCTGTACCACACGATGATAGTCAGTAACAGCAAGCAAGGTGGAAACAAAAAAAATGAAAAACAGGAACTGTAAAGTTGAACAAATGCAAAACAAGTAGAGTAAAAACTAAATATTGAAATAACAATGCCGGAAGCTACACTCTAAATGAAAAAAAGAGATTACTTGATATAACTCAGTACATGAGAATAAACAATGAAAAAGAAACAACAGGGCAATACTATCTATTCAACTTAAAGCCAAAAAGGCATGACTAAAATCTATAGCTAAAGCTTAAACCGAAACAGCAAACCGCTGTGAAACGGAGAAGTGAAAAAGCAACAGTGGCCACGCCTTGCTTCATTTTCTGCTCAGCCTACCATTGTTCCACTGTGCCATTAACGCGGGAACAATGCCCAGCATCAAATCCGTATCAAAGCACCAGAACAAGACATTGGTAATAATGATCGAAGTATAACAGAGTGTTTCAAGCTATATCCGAATAACAGTAAATGAAAACAATAAAAACATGATAATAAATGGAAGATAATAAAATGAGTTATGCAAAAATGCAACAGTAAGCAAGCTTCAGTCTAAATCAATGAAAAATGTAAAGAAAAGCATGAAAGGGTTGAAGGATGAACTGTTGTCACCAGCCCCTTCAACAACCTGTTGCAACAATAAAGAGGGAATGAAAAGCAGCAATGAAAATGAACTAAAAAAAAAAGAAAATTTTCATTGAAGAAAATTTTAAGTTGCGATGAACAGTAAAATAAATGGCTGCCAATGATCAAGTAAAAGAAAAACTAATAAGAAAATAAATGAAGAATAAACCTAGCAATAATTTTAACCAAAAAACTAAAGCTACCCTAAAAACTACTCTTTTTGCAATTGCCCCATCATATTCTATTTATACACAAAATTGGGATACAAATGTAATTTTTAATCCTAGATGAGTTGGCTTTATTTGGCCACTTACCTTCATTCCATTCGTTGTAGAGAAGATATTTTCACGTTATTTGTCTTCTAGTCTACTTAGATGTGCGATGTGGTCGGCGTGTGTCTTCCAGAAGGTGGGCCTGGTATCCGTCAATCTTATCTTTTCGAGACAAATAAAATACGAATACCTGGCAGCACACGTGTCAAGACGAATGATGACTTAGACTACGAAATGGTAGTGGTTAGTCTCCTTTTAGCCCGTTTTCAACCCATTTTCGATTGAAATTCATCCGGATTTAATTTACCGACACACAAGAGAATTTTAATTAAATTGAGGGGATAATTAATAAAATAATATGGGGATTAAAATAATTAATTAAGAAATTAAGCACAAATCATTCTATTTTAATAGAATTATCATACCCCCAAATTTAAGTTTTTGCTTGTCCTCAAGTAAAACAAAACAAATGTAGGAATGAAAAGTACCAAACATAATAATTTTTTCAATATTATCCTCAAAGAAAAAGTACAAACTATGATCTCAAAGATTCACAATTATAAGTCCAACACTCAGAATCATCCATTCATAAGTCCTAACCTAAATTGGACTCCTCGTGTGTGTGTGAAAATGTCAAAGCCACTTCACAGTACATTACCCGGATTAGATTATGCAAACACAATGAATGCAAAGTCAATGACAAGTGATCATTCCCATAAGTTTATTTTTCACTTATCTCTCCACTAATGTAGTCACACTTAACCAAAGATCAATAGGACTTCATTAAGCTTGTAATGTAAGGCTAGAGCCAAGGTATGATAAAGTCGATTTAGGTTTAATTACCCCTCAACATGCATTACTTCTAGGATCTTTAATGATGTAAGAGCTCAAAATTGTTCCCCCAAACTTATTTATTTTGCTAAACATTTATTCTATTTTTGTATTTTTCTTCTTCTATTTTGGATTTTTTTTAATTTCACTATCACCTATAACCCATATGTACAAAGCTCAAGATATATCCTAATTAATTTTCACGCTTTTGGGGTAAGGGATAGGAACAAAGTGATAAAGCTAAGGAAAAATGTGCGGGTGTATTTACAGAGAAAAGCTTATTTGGCCCAGATGGGTGACTAGGGGTAAAATATGTACAGCGATGGCTAGAAATGCTCAAACAATCCAAAAATAGCCTAAATCATTTCCTTAATTAAGTGTGATCTAATATTTCACCTCGAGATTAGATTAAACAAATTCTAGTATATAATACACAAAATCATCTGAACAAATGCAATCATATGTCCACATAAGCTTTCTCTAAATAAATATACAGATTCATGACATGATATGTGCATAAGATGAGGAAATCACAATCAGAATCAAGACAAATTCAAGAATTTAACTTCATGCTTTTCCTATAATCATGCTTCTTATTCAATCAAAGTCAGACTAAATCATGGGTTATATCATCGGAATATGGGAAAACTACATGCTAAGTACTAAATCATCCAAAAATCCAACAATGTAAGCTCATATTTTCGAATAAATTTTTCAATTTTGCCCAAAATTTTCAAAAATGCTCAAGTGATATCCCCTCCCCTAAACTTAAAGTGCACAGTGTCCTCAGTGTGCAGATAATATAAGAATTGAAGCTCAAGAATAGAATACTCCCATATTTGATGATGATGAAGAACAATTGAAGCGTGATTGAGAACATGATACTGGAAAAGTAATCTGTAAAAGAAACAAAGAAAGAAAAAGCAGAAAAAAGAAAATAACTGTACAAAAAGTAAAAAGAAAAATAAGGCACATCATATGCAACTGAAGAAAACAACACTCAGCAGCAGGGCTAGAAGTATGAGGGTTAGCCAAAGTGGTGACAAAATGCTGATGGTCAAATCCTCCTGTGCAAGACCCTTCCTGACTTAACTAGAACCACTACAAATTTTTCGCATTTTAACTTACCTTTGTTTTCACCAATGGTTGGGCTGTGATTCGATGTTAGCTTCCTCGCGTACCATATCATTCATTACCATATATACATATCAATATATTATTTCTGACTGTAAACTTCTTTTATAATACATGTAAGATCATATAAAATCTAATACAAATACATTCCCCATAATATATATCGTATACATCACTGTGTTGTTTCTATGTTTAGATACATAACGGTACAAAATATGTATACCTGTCGATCGATAGGAAATAGCAATGGACAATAGGAATACTAACTCTCAAGCACACTCGCTCTACTGTTGATACTCTATAGAGAGGGGAAATAAAGGGGGATGAGCATACAACGCGCTCAGTAAGGAAATCAGGCAAGCAAGTAGACATCACACTATCTACTCAAAATAATGTTATGCCTCAAAAATATCATTTCCTTAATTCACTTTAAAAGCATGTCTTTAAAATATATACATATACTTGTACAGATTAAATCCCATGTACAGAAATCATGCTTTCTTTCTCAAATATAGGCAAGCAGTGCAAAATAATGCATATTTATAATATCACAATGCCTATAGATAAATCTGATAATTCTATATTTTTAGAATTATTTGTGCTTAATTTCTAAATTATTTATTTAAATTCCTAATTTATTTTGTTAATTATCCCCTTTATTTAATTAAAATTCTCATGTTTGCAGATAAATTAAATCCGAATGAATTTTTAATATTTCGGAAGAAAATGGACCGAAATTGGGCTAAAATCGAGATCGAGCCACGCGGACAACACGAGCCATGCCACCTAGCACATCCAATTGGACAAGAAGACCGATGACATGGAAATATCTTTTCAAGGAGCCAATGGTGTGATGACAAGTTGTAAGACCTGATATTTTTGAGTGCATTTAAAAATGCAAAAGGATTAAAATGGTATTCCCGAACACGTGCAAGGGCAAAACGGTCAAAAGATCAAAATTCGGTATTAATCGGGACAAGAAAATCTAATTTAAAATATGAGAATGAGAAATCTTGATCAATAACGAAGAAATAATTAAATTTCGGATTAAATTGATCAAGATATGAATTTATGGGGATAAATTGAAATTTTCGCCTCGAAAAATAATCCCGAAAATAATCGAAAAATATACCGAAAATGTAAAATCGGACTGAGAAATTTATTACGGATTAAGTGAATAAAATAGAATTATTTTAATTATAAATAAATAAATAAAATGTAAAAAAAAAACAACGAAATCTGAAACAGAAAAGGATAAGAAACAGAGAAGGCGAAACGCGAAGAGACGGAACCGAGGGAGTCGGTTCCCTCCGTCCGACGCAACCACCGGCGGAAGACGCGAGGAGGCGACCGACGAAGGTCAATCGGCACCCAAGGAAGCCGACCTGCACACCCACGCGCCCCGAAGTCGTCGAAAAATGCCAGAAACGGGGAGGAGAAGCCGCGGGAGAGAAACTCGATTCGCCGGCGATGGGTGCGATTCGACCCCAGTCGAGGCCCGATTTAGGGAGCCCATGCGATGGTGCACCGAACGGCAGTGGAATCACGTCGGGAACCGGCCGGACGGTGCCGGCACGACCAAATGTTGCCTGAATCGACCGAACCGGACTGAACCGGCCGAACCGGACAGAGCTGAACCGGCGGTCCGAACCGGGTTGAACCGGACCGGACCGGTTCAGCCAAAAAGAAAAGGAAAAAAAAGAAGAAAAAGGGAAAAAGAAAAAGAGAAAAAATTGGGAAAAATTCTAGTGATGCAATCGAGCTTCGGGTAAGTCGGTAAGCGGATTAATTTTTGGAATATTTAATTTGATAAATAATCGACTGAAAGTTTACCCGAAAAATATATTTAATTGTGTAGCTCGACAATTGGCATCAACCGAGAGCTCGAGACAGCCTCGATTTGTGTACGATCATGGAATAACGGGTAAGTGACCCTTATTTACGACAATTTTATATTGTTATGCGTGATTGATATTTAACACATAAATTACGAATTTTATTTCTGCATAAATGAATTAAATTCTGAAAATTAGATAAATTGTCGTAAATATTAAATTGAGATATCTGAAAATTTAGAACGAGGCTAAATAAATTACTGATGGGCCCAATGTGCCCAATAGGCATCGATAAAGTGTAGTAAACGGGCTTAAGGCCGATTAAGGCCCATTATGATGCAATCGGGTCCAATATGGGTAAACGGGCCCAATGATTTAAATTAAGCCCAGAAAAATATGAGATACAATTAATTGTATTGTATTTGACCTGATGAATATGTATCCGCAGTTCCAGAGATTTGATTTGGATTTGGAGCAAATCGGACTGCGTGACGAGTCATCAGTGGAAAGGTCAGACTGTACAGATAAATGAGGTAAGGGAATTGTGTGAGTAGCTAGAGGTAGCTACGCGTACTTTAAATAGTTTTTCTGTACACTGAATATGTATGTATACATTGATAATGTATAATGATCCTAAAAGTGGTTTAAATGATTTTAAGGATCGAAATAGGTGAAAAGTCTATTTTACCCCTATTGAGGGAAGTTCACCTAAGGATGGTGAAAGCATGACATGCATGAAATGCATGATTTAAGGATTTTTATGATTAAGGAATTTTCTTGGTTTTAATCAAAGTAAATCGATAGATTGGCCAATAATTGCATAAGTTTCCCAAAATAACACTACGTAGGTGTTATTAATATTTAAATGGAAATTTCTTTGGAAAATAGGCCAACTATCAAGTTTATATGGAAACAGATAGTGCTGACACGTAGTTCGCACTATATCTACGTTTATGAATGTGCATACAATGTGCTTGAGCAGTTGCTCGCACCGACTTGTGTGACATCATATGCATGAAATGTGCTAGAGCATGGTGCTCGCACTGATTTTTATTATTGTGAAATGAGAAGTGCTGGAGCCTAGCTCGCACTCTGTTTTGACATGTTTTGATTTGTTTTGACGTGGTATACATAAAATAGTGCTGGAGCGATTGCTCGCACTACTTTTAATGATTTGACATGCATGAGAGATGCTGGAGCTTAGCTCGCATCCTGTTTTGATTTGATATTGCATAAAACCGTGCTGGAGTGAATCTCGCACGAGATTTGATTTAATTATGCATAAAGCCGTGCTAGAGTGTAACTCACACGAGATTTGATTTACTTGAGCATTCATATGTGCTGTAGCTTTCTCGCACAAGGTTTTATATGGTTTTCATAATTCATTTGAATGTCGTACTGGAGTTTTTCTCGTACGAGATTTTCACTGAGTTTTATATACATATCTGTACTAGAGCATTGCTCGTACGTGGAATTTACATGAAATTATAATCAGTTTAAGTCGTACTGGAGCGCTGCTCGTACGCAGATTTTACTGATTTTTATGAAACCGTGCTAGAGCTTCGCTCGTACGAGATTTTCTGATATCATGAATATGCATGGAGCCGTGCTAGAGCTTCGCTCGTACGAGGTTTATATTACATGTATATAGCCGTGTTGGAGCCTCCTGTAGACTGTGTGTCACAGTGAGATGATATGCTCACACGTACGTACTGAGACAGAGATGATATGGGTGGATAAGGCCTATTACAGGCACCCCTGATTGAGCTTGGGTTCACGGAGTACTTTGTACCGTGTATGTTACGTGGAGTATGCTGTACTGTGGGGATTGTTGGTGTGGAGTGGCGTTAGCCACGAGGCAGCAAGCCTTGCCCTCGCAATTCTGGTGTTATGCTGTTCTGGCGGGTAGGACGACCCACCTCCCATTTCAGGTGTGATACCCCGCACACTAGGTACCGTGTTGCCAGGGATCACTAGGATATGGCCATAGTCCTCGATGTTACTGATGATTACCTGATTGTCTCACATGATATAACTTGTGGTCTGTTAGACCAAGGTAGACCTGAAGCAGGGGTCAGGCCCCCGATTTGACGATTTTATGATTTCAGATGGTTTTATGATATGTGACCCTGAAAGAAGGGTGGTTTTATAACCGAAGTTTTATAATGAAATATAACGAATTGTTTTATGAGTTTTGAGATGATTGACCCAGAGGGGTTATTTTATACTGCGTTTTAAATGAATTGATTTAAATGCAGTGGCATGATGTGTTTTTCCATGCTTTCAATTGAAATCCATGATTTGTCTTACATGACATGAAAGACTGCATGATCTTGATTAAATTCATGCTTAATATGATTTAATGATGTCACATAAAATGCTTTGAATGCATGAATTACATGATTTATATATGCACAAATAGTTTTGGATAAACTATGGCATTGAATATGCATGACTTTGTGCGTGAAATTTTAAATGAAAAGAAATGGATTTAAGGGCATGGCATTATGAGCATGTAGATAGTGGAGCTATCTACTTACTTGCATAATTGCCTTACTGAGCGTGTGGTTTGCTCACCCCCCTTATTTTCCCATCTTTTCAGAGCACTTGTAATAGTTATTGAGCGGCTGAGGACTTGCATGCTTGGTATCCGCTGCTTCCCATCGAGAGACAGTTATACACATTGGTATGATTTTGTATCTAAATATGTAATGCACAGTACTGTAAACGGATATTATGTCGGGGATGTAGAGTCATGTAAATACCAATTTGTATGTATTTATTTAAAGTCAAAAGGATAGTAAACTGATATATGATTATGGAAATGGAATGGTAAATAGTGTGAGGTGACTAACACCGAATCATAGCCCAACTGTGTTGTAGGATGGTCACGACGAGAGAAAGGTAAGAATTAAATAATAAATGAAAAGTGAAAAATTTACTCTGATTTTTAGGAAATTTGGGTCGTGACACAAGTGGCCAAAAAAATGCCAACTCATCTAGGATGGAAAATTACAATTTTACCCCTAGTGTGTTTATAAATAGAAAAAGATGGCAATTGAAGGGGGATGTAAAAAATTAGGGTAGAATAGCTTTTTAGGTTAATTTCTAAGTTTTCTTCCGAATAGTTTCTTTGAGTTTAAACATTTTCCTTCTCTTGTTTTGTTAAAATTTTACATTTTGTTGAATGATTAGTGATTTTCCATGTTCCTCTCAGTTTTGCAATCTCTTTGCTTTATTGTTGATTCAAGGCATTCAAGTTGAATAAAAGTTCTTCATTTTCCAGTCTTAAATAGTTTATTTTATGGCAATCTAATTCCTTTATGCTTCTCGGTTTGTTTAAGACATTTTCTCCTTTTATTTCATTTCCATTGCATAGCTTCCATTTTCCTATCCTAGTTGCTCTCGGGTAGTGCTCTTTGTGCATTCGGTGCCTCACTTATTCCTTCCTCTATGCTATTTGGTTTTAGTGCTTTAATGTGGGCAAATGCTAAGCATTATTTCACATTTAAGCAAAGTGGAACCATGGCATTAAAGAGCTGGAATAGAGTAAGCCGATGATGATGAGTTTTTCACGTTGATGAAGCAAACTGAGGATGATGATTCCCTGTCATATGATTTAAGGGTAGCTTTGGTTAATTTTTTAGTGTTGATCATCACTTAGTTCTTTTAGTTTATAAGCTTTTAACTAGCAATGCACTGTTATTTAAATTTCCTTTCATTTTTTGTTATCTGCTTTGCTCCGATTATGCTTTTTACTGCACATTAACACTAGCTTCTATTGTCTTCCACTGCATTTTATTCATGCCATTCAGTTTTGCATTTATCTTCTCTACATGTCCTGTTTTTCTTTTATTTATTTGTTTATTCATTTGCAGCTTGCTTATTGTCCCGTATTGTCACCATGGCAATGATAAGGGATTAGCAAATCATACTCTGTTATGCTCTATTTTGAGTTTTTAATACTGTTCACTTTCACTTTTCTGGTCATTTATGTATTAGTTCATTGAGCCAATTCAGTTCTGCTATTAGCCTTGGATCCCACGAACTGAAGCTGGTGCATAGCAGTAGCAAGACATCGAGGAACAGTAGCTGAACTGGTGTCAAGAGCAGAGGTTGCGCGAACCAGCAGCAGCTGAGCCTGGAGCAGAAGCAAGCAGCAGGCGTGCACTGATCTAGATCAGAAGTTTGCAGGACAAGCTGCAACGGCGGAAGCAAACCTCGCTTAGATAGAAGTTGAGGAAACGTGCAGTAGGCTTAGGCAGTAGCTCAGAACAGCAGAAGCAAAATGCAGCAGGACAGAGCCCAGAATGCTAGCTGGTTGTCGTCTAGAGCAGCAGTGGGATTGTATCGTTAGCAGCCAAGCAGACCTAGAGTAGCCTGGAGCAAGTTTTAGTCTTAGTATTGCATGACAGACAGAGAATGGAGGCCGAATAGCAGGCAAAAGCTTGGACCAGAGGATAAACCGAGCACAGCCTGAAAATGGAAAATAAACAAAGAAAGACACGTGAACAGTGAATGGAGGGATTTGGTTGATTTAAATTGGTTAAGGCTTGTTTGGCTAGTGCATTGTAGCAATTAATCCATTTTCATGCATTTGTTAGTTGTTAGTTAGTTAGTTTAGTCAATTATAATGGTAGCTTAGTTTTATTATTTTTGCATGTTAATTTGTAGTGTTAATTTTTAGTTAGTAGTTAGTTTTATATTAAATGTTTTAGGATTTTATTTTAGTTTAGATGCATTTAGAGTTAATTTAGATTAAATGTGTTTCTTGCATTTTTAATTTAGTCTTGATTTTCATTAAGTTTTAGTTTAGTTTAAATTGCATTTTGATTAATTAGTTTAAAATTGCATTTTAGGTTAGTTTAATTGTAGTTTAATTTTATTGCTTTATTTTCATAATTGCATTTTATTTTAATTGCGTTAATTAGTTTTAACTGTTTTAATTTTTTTTATAGGTTTTTTATTTTAATTGCATGGAGCACTGTAAGTAATTTTGCTCGGTTTTAGTTTCTTTATTTTATAGCTTTATTATTTTATTGCTTTCAGTATTTTTAATTCTAGCTATGTAGATCACCCACCTTAAACTTCATAATTTGCTAGGATATACTTAGGGTAAGATTAACCGGTAGTTAATTAGGCTAGTCAACTTCTCTGTGGGACGATAACTTCGGACTCAAATCCCATTATTACTTGTATGACCCATACACTTGCGGTAATACCCTTAGGGCGTATCAAGTTTTTGGCGTCGTTGCCGGGGAAGTCTTAATTAGCCATTAGTTAATATCGGTGAAATTATGCTTAGGTGTAATTCTAGATTTTAAATATTTATAAGTTCAATCTAGATTAGTTAATTGAACAATTAAAAAAAAAATTCTAAGGACTTTTCGATGATTGCATGCGTAGAGCCAGAAGTTTTGATTGCTTTCCTCTAGATCCTAAAATCGAACGCACTCTTAGAAAAATTCGAAAGGATTCTAGGATATTTATAGCTCCGCTGCAAAGCATCATGACAGAAAATAGGGAAATTAAGATCGTTGGAGATTATGCAATGTCGACTATTGGAGGTTATTCTACCAGCATTAGGCCACCAGCTGTCCATGAAAACAATTTTAAAATTAAGCCTTCCAACCTCCAGATGATCTAAACTTCATTACAGTTTAGTGAGCTTCCACACGATGACCCACATGCTCACCTTGGGTAATTCCTGGACTTGTGCAACACCTTCAAACATAATGGATTATCTGATGATGCGCTTAGGCTTAGATTATTCCCCTTCTCACTTAGGGATAGGGTGAGACACTGGTTAAACTCTCTGCCTCCAAGATCCATTTCTACATGGGACGAGTTAGCCCATCAATTTCTATCTAAGTTTTTCCCTCCCTCTAAAATTGCCCAACTCCGTAGTAATATATCCTCCTTTTCCCAGTACGACTCTGAAACTCTTGACGAAGCATGGGAACGATATAAGGAGCTTCTTAGGAAGTGCCCTCACCATGGCCTACCTTTGTAGTTGCAAGTCCAGACCTTCTATAATGGACTTACAAGCCCAAATAGGACCATTGTTGACGCTGCTGCGGGTGAAGCGCTAATGTGTAAAACAGAGGAGGAAGCTTACGAGTTGTTAGAAAAGATGGCGGCTAACAACTATCTATGGTCCTCGAAAAGGCAATTGCCAAAAAAAGCGGCGGGTATTTATGAGCTCAACACGCTGTCTACCTTGACCTCTCAAATTGCTAATTTTATGAAGAAGGTAGAGTCACTCAGTACCTAACATAATCCTCTCACTAGTCCTAACCCTGTGTATTTTGTCCAAAGTCCTTTTCTTTCCTGTGAGCTGTGTAGTGGTACCCACTCTGTAGATAGGTGTCCGCTCAACTTAGAATCGGTTCAGTATGTTGCCCCTTCTCAAACACAACAGAATAACCCTTTTTCAAACACCTATAATCCAGGGTGGAGGAACCATCCTAACTTTTCATGGAGCCAAAACTAAGGGCAACCTTCTAACTCTAGACCTGTAGAACCCCCTAGTTTTCAAGCTCCACCGGTTCATGTACCACCACAGCCACAATTTTCATATCACCCGCCTCATCAACCATCCCCACCTCATTTTTAACATCATCCACCTCACTTCCATCAACCACTACCACTACCACAACATTACCATGCACCAGAAGCTGAGAAGAAGCCCTTGCTTAAGGAAATGTTCACGACTATCCTGTAAAATCAAGCTGCTTCAATTAAGAACTTAGAGGTTCAGGTAGGACAAATAGCAAATGCTATTAGCCAACGTCCTCAAGGGACCCTTCCTAGTAACATTGAAGCTAATCCTGTTAAGCAAAGGAAGGGTAAGGAATATGTCAAATCCATTACCCTTACGAGCGGCAAAGAGCTAGATGAGCCACAAAGTAAGTCCAATCCTGTTGAGCCCATAGTTGAAAAACCCATAAATTCTAACGAAGCAGCTCAGAAAGAGCAAGAACATCGGATCAGGCTGCAAAAGAATCCAAGCTAGGCACTTCTTCATCTATACCTTCTTCTATTTTACAGCCTTCCTCGCCCTCTGATGTTATACATGTTTCTACTACATTGCCTCTAGTTAAACCACCAGTACCTTTTCCTCAGAGGTTCCAAGATCAAAAGCTGGAACGACAATTTGCTATATTCCTTGAGGTTTTTAAGAAACTTCATATCAACATTCCCTTCACAGATGCCTTAGAGAAAATGCCAAGCTATGTGAAGTTTATGAAGGATATCCTCTCTAGGAAAAGAAGATTGGAAGATTACGAGACGGTGGCCTTAACGGAGGAATGTAGTGCCATTATCCAGAGGAAATTACCCCCAAGCTCAAGGATCCCGGGAGTTTTACCTTACCATACACTATTAGAAATTTATTCTTTGGTACAGCCCTGTGCGATTTAGGAGCTATTATAAATTTGATGCCATTGTCTATCTATCATAAGTTAGGAATAGGGGATGCCAAGCCCACCACACTGACCCTCCAGTTGGCCGATCGATCAATTAAATATCCAAAGGGGGTCATTAAGGATGTCTTAGTAAAGGTGGACAAGTTTATTTTCCCTGCGAATTTTATCGTGTTGGACATGGAGGAAGACAGGGAAGTCCCCATTATACTAGGTAGACCTTTCCTAGCTACTGGTAGAACTGTAATTGATGTACAAAGGGTGGAGTTAACGATAAGAGTCCAAGATTAGGAAGTAAAGTTTAATGTTTTCAAACCTTTGAAGCTCCCTGATGACTCTCAAGAGTGTTTTAAGATGGAGATTGAGGAGAATATAAGGCTTAAGCATATAATATCTGAGAGAAAGAAGGAAGTAGATAGGGCTCAGGAGGAGTTAACTGTCAGCACCCTGTCACCACTTTAGATGACCCTCCTACTCTTCGCCCTGCTGTTGAGTGTTGTTTTCTTCAGCTGCATTTGAAGTGGCTGTGTTTTTCTTTTCACTTTATATATAGTTCATTTTCTTTTCTGTTGCTTCTTTCTTTATTTATTTTGCAGGTTTATTTCTAGTTTGACGCTTTCAATCAAAGCTTCAGTTGTTCATCATCATCAGAAAGGGGAGTACTCTATTCTTGAGCTAAAATTCTTATATTATCCGCACACGAGGACACTGTGCACTTTAAGTTTGGGGGAGGGGATATCACTTGAGCTATTTTGGAAAAATTGAAAAAAATTTCAAAATTTTTTCGAAAATCTGAGAAAGAATTTTCAAAATTTTTTCGATAATATGAGCTTAAATTGCTTGATTTGGGGATGATTTAGTGCTTAGCATGTAGCTTTCCCATATTCCGATGATATGACCCCATGATTTAGTTTGACTTTGATTGACTGAGAAGCATGATTATAGGAAAAGCATGAAGTTGAATTCTTGAATTTGTCTTAATTCTGATTGTGATTTCCTCATCTTATGCACATGTCATGTCATGAATCGGTATATTTATTTAGAGAAAGCTTATGTGCATAGGATTGCATTTGTTCAGTTGATTTTGTGCATCATATTCTAGAATTTGTTTGATCTAATCTCGATGCGAAATATTAGATCAAACTTAATTAGGGAGATGATTTAGGCCATCTTTGGATCGTTTGAGCCTTTCTAGCTATCCTTGTACATATTCTACCCCTAGTCACCCATCTGGACCAAATAAGCTTTTCTCTGTAAATACACCTGCTTATTTTTGTTTCCTTAGCTGAAATACTTTTTCCTATCCCTTACCCCAAAAGCATGAAAAGTCATTGGATATATTGTGAGCTATATGAGTATTAAGTGATAGTGAAAGAGTATGTATAAAAAAATGATGAAAAAGAAAGAAAAAGAAAAAGAAAAGAAGAAAGAAGAAAATTTCAAAAAAAAATGTTTAGCAAAAGAAATAAGTTTAGGGGAAATGATTTGAGCTCTTACATTGAGATCCTAGAAGTAATGCATGTTAAGGGGTAATTAAACCTAAATCGACTTTATCATACCTTAGCCCCAGCTTTACATTACAAGCCTAATGAAATCCTAATGATCTTTAGTTAAGTGTGACTACATTAGTGGAGAGAGAAGTAAAAAGCAAACTTATGGGCATGATCACATGTCATTGACTTTGCATTCACTGTGTTTGCATAATCTGATCCAGATAATGTACTAAGAAGTGACTTAGACATTTTTCACACACTCACGAGTAGTCCAATTTGGGTTAGGACTTATGATTGAATAATTCTAAGTGCTAGACTTGTAATTGTGAGTCTTTGATTTCATAGTCTGTACTTTTTCTTTGAGGATGATATTGGGGAAATTATTGTGTTTTGTACTTGTCATTCCTACAATCATTTTGTTTTGCTTGAGGACAAGCAAAAGCTCAAATTTGGGGGTGTGATAATTCTATATTTTTAGAATTATTTATGCTTAATTTCTTAATTAATTATTTAAATCCCCAATCTATTTTGTTAATTATCCCCTTTATTTAATTAAAATTCTCATGTTTGCAGATAAATTAAATCCGGATGAATTTTGAATATTTCGGTAGAAAATGGACCGGAATTAGGCTAAAATCGAGATTGAGCCACGCGGACAACACGAGCCATGCCACCTATCACATCCTATTGGACAAGAAGACCGATGACATGAAAATATCTTTTCAAGGAGCCAATGGTGTGATGACAAGTTGTTAAAAAAATGCCAACTCATCTAGGATGGAAAATTACAATTTTACCCCTAGTGTGTTTATAAATAGAAAAAGATGGCAATTGAAGGGGGATGCAAAAAATTAGGGTAGAATAGCTTTTTAGGTTAATTTCTAAGTTTTCTTCCTAATAGTTTCTTTGAGTTTAAACATTTTCCTTCTCTTGTTTTGTTAAAATTTTACATTTGGTTGAATGATTAGTGATTTTCCCATGTTCCTCTCGGTTTTGCAATCTATTTGCTTTATTGTTGATTCAAGGCATTCAAGTTGAATAAAAGTTCTTCATTTTCCAGTCTTCAGCAATCTAATTCTTTTATACTTTTCGGTTTGTTTAAGACATTTTCTCCTTTTATTTTATTTCCATTGCATAACTTCCATTTTCCTATCCTAGTTGATCTCAGGTAGTGCTCTTTGTGCATTCGATTCCTCACTTATTCCTTCCTCTATGCTATTTGGTTTTGGTACTTTAATGTGGGCAAATGCTAAGCATTATTTCACATTTAAGCAAAGTGGAACCATGGCATTAAAGAGCTGGAATAGAGTAAGCCGATGATGATGAGTTTTTCACATTGATGAAGCAAACCGAGGATGATGATTCCCTGTCATATGATTTAAGGGTAGCTTTGGTTAATTTTTTAGTGTTGATCATCACTTAGTTCTTTTAGTTTATAAGCTTTTAACTAGCAATGCACTGTTATTTAAATTTCCTTTCATTTTTTGTTATCTGCTTTGCTCCGATTATGCTCTTTACTGCACATTAACACTAGCTTCTATTGTCTTCCACTGCATTTCATTCATGCCATTCGGTTCTACATTTATCTTCTCTACATTTTCTATTTTTCTTTTATTTATTTGGTTATTCATTTGCAGCTTGCTTATTATCCCGTATTGTCACCATGGCAATGATAAGGGATTAGCAAATCATACTCTGTTATGCTCTGTTTTAAGTTTTTAACACTATTCACTTTCACTTTTCTGGTCATTTATGTATTATTTCATTGAGCCAATTTAGTTCTGCTATTAGCCTTAGATCCCACGAACTGAAGCTGGTGCATAGCAGTAGCAAGACACCGAGGAACAGCAACTGAACTGGTGTCAAGAGCAGAGGTTGCGCGAACCAGCAGCAACTGAACCTGGAGCAGAAGTAGGCAGCAGGCGTGCACTGATCTGGAGTAGAAGTTAGCAGGACAAGTAGCAACAGCAGAAGCAAACCTCGCCTGGATAGCAGTTGAGGAAACGTGCAGTAGGCTTAGGTAGTAGCACAGAATAGCAGTAGCAAAATGTAGCAGGACAGAGCTGAGAATGCTAGCCGGTTGTCGCCAGGAGCAGCAATGGGACAGTATCGTTGGCAGCCAAGCAGACTTAGAGTAGCCTGGAGCAAGTTGTAGTCTCAGTGTTGCATGACAGACCGAGAATGGAGGCCAAACAACAGGCAAAAGCTTGGACCAGAGGACAAATCGAGCACAGCCTGGAAATGGAAAATAAACAAAGAAAGACACGTGAACAGTGAATGGAGGGATTTGGTTGATTTAAATTGGTCAAGGCTTGTTTGGCTAGTGCATTGTAGCAATTAATCCATTTTCATGCATTTGTTAGTTGTTAGTTAGTTAGTTTAGTCAATTATAATGGTAGGTTAGTTTTATTATTTTTGCATGTTAATTTGTAGTGTTAATTTTTAGTTAGTAGTTAGTTTTATATTAAATGTTTTAGGATTTTATTTTAGTTTAGATGCATTTAAAGTTAATTTAGATTAAATGTGTTTCATGCATTTTTAATTTAGTCTTGATTTTCATTAAGTTTTAGTTTAGTTTAAATTGCATTTTGATTAAGTAGTTTAAAATTGCATTTTAGATTAGTTTAATTGTAGTTTAATTTTATTGCTTTATTTTCATAATTGCATTTTATTTTAATTGCATTAATTAGTTTTAATTGTTTTAATTTCTTTTATAGGTTTTTGATTTTAATTGCATGGAGCATTGTAAGTAATTTTGCTCGGTTTTAATTTCTTTATTTTATAGCTTTTATTATTTTATTGCTTTCAGTATTTTTAATTCTAGCTATGTAGATCACCCACCTTAAACTTCATAATTTGCTAGGATATACTTAAGGTAAGATTAACCGGTAGTTAATTAGGCTAGTTAACTTCTCTGTGGGACGATAACTCGGGACTCAAATCCCCCCATTACTTGTACGACCCGTGCACTTGCGGTGATACCCTTAGGGCGTATCAAAATCATGCCATGTATATTTAAATCAAAGTAAATATGGCATTTAAATCATTCACAACACAAAATCGGATTTCGACCCATCTCTCAGGTCTATCTGTATCATAAATAAATCAGTCAAGTGATATATCATGTGAGACTCTATGGTGAAAAGCAATAATATCCTAGTCTATGGCCATATCCTATAATGGTAATCCCAGGCTACACGAAATCCTAGTGTGTGGGGCGTCACTGCTGCAATGGGAAGGGGGTCAGTCCATCACAATCGCCAGCTATCAACTCCACAACTCCACAACACCACACGGTACAGTGTATTCCATACCACTCGCACGGTACAACGTACTCCGTGGACCCTACATCACAATCGGGGTGCCTGCCATAGGTCTTAGCCCTCAAACCATGGAATATACATACCACGTCTCTAAATCCACATGCGAACATCTCACAGTGTGACACTCAGTCTACACGAGGAAATCAAGCACGGATTTTCAACATGTCTTATATATCACATAAAATACAGTGTGCGCCTTTGAGCACGACTCACAGTCGACACTCCGCTCAAACACTGTTTAACATCACAAACTCAAACTCTAGTGCGAGTAAACCTCCAGCAACTAGGTCAATGCATAGTTCATGTTTGAAATCAAGTACGAGCAATAGCTCCAGTACCATGCTATGCACAAAACTCATCAAATCAAGTATGAGCAATAGCTCAAGTACTATGTCATGTATAAATCATGAAGAATCGAGTACGAGCAACACTCCAGCACTCTGTCATGTATCTCATGTAAAACTCGAGTACGAGCTAATCGCTCCAGCACTCTCTCATACATAAATCATATAAAACTGAGTACGAGTAATAACTCCAGTACTCTATCATCCATGTCATGGAAATCCAGCGTGAATCATACATCAACACCAATATATGTGGAAAATATATGAAATTAAGTGCGAGCTGTGCTCTAGCATGATTTATTATCACATAATTCGATAGATGTCTCTTTAAAAGTGGATGTTTTTCAAGACATCAAAATCAGCACTATAAAGTGTGCTTAATTCATATCAACCTTAAAATCGTTAGCCAATCTATTTATTCTTCTGCTAAACAGTAGTAAAACACTCAAAATAGTGGTTTCCATGCTTTTTACTACTTTTCCCAAAAGTTGACTTTTTTCCTAACTAAGGGCAAAATTGTAATTTGCCACTATCAGGTCACAATAATTATTATTCACTTTCTTTGACCCTCAGAGTTTTTAAGTGAATGTAAAAGGAGATGAAAATACGTGCAGGTATCTCTAACTACTCACAAAAGTCCCTTACCTGGAATCACTCGAGAAATTTTACTTTCTCAACGCTGCTCAATTCAGCAGTCTGATTCGCTCCTCCAATAATCTCTAAAGCTGCATATAACCATTTATTAGGTTAATTTTACTTTTCCTACTCTATTTCATATTAAATACAATCTATTTCCCTTAATGGGCTTTAATAAACTTTAATGGGTCTAACTATGCCTTAAGCCCATTTCTATTTTACTATTCATTTTCGTTGGGCCTATTGGGCTTATGAGGCCCACCAACTCTTATTGGGCTTATCTGAGACCTATTACATCACATTGGGCCTAAAATAATTGGGATTGGTCCATTGGACCTCTCGGCCACATGCCATGGCTGAGAGCATCCCATGTCGTCGGTCACACCATGGCATGCTATCCATGTCCATTTGTTTAGCCAATTTTACTTAAGCATTTTCACAAACACTTGGTTGGCAATGTTCTTAAGCTTCATATAGTTCATTTAGGCATTTTATCAAACTCCTTGATTTTCAACTAAATACATGTATCAATTAATCACATTGATTAATTCTAACTATACCATAATCATTAACACATGTATATTATCTCATTTGTGCCTTAAAATCATATGTGCATTCATCAATATTTCACTACTCACTCTCGACCTAACCATGATCATAGTGATTTCATATGTTTCAATTCTTAAAACATATACCAATATACTTAAAATCATTCATACATTAACATATATGAATTTGAAAGCTTGAAAATATACCTAGTATTTGTGTTCACTTAGCCGAAACTTTAGAGCCTCACGGTTTGCACACTATGGCTTCTTGATAGCCAATTCCAACATATGTCACTCTCCTCTCAATTTGGAACAACTTTCATGCAGAATGCAAGTTCCAAATATGCATAAATCCTAGTGATTTCTAGTGAGAGAAAGCTTGGATGAATGTATTTCAATGGTTTCTTCTTCTAGCCGAGAATGGTATGGTGAAGATGACAATGGTGTGGCAGATTTTATAAGCCATTAACTTAGCCATTAAGCCTTACTTTCCTACCATTATAATTGACTTCCTAAGGTTTAGTTATGAGTCACCTAATGAGTCATCTAATGAGTCATATTTAGCTTTAACTAAGGTTAGATATTTAATCCTAATGGGCCTTACAATTGGGTCACTCGATTTGGGCTTTCTTAATGGGCTTTAGGGCTGAAATTTTTACTATAACTCGGGCCTTTAATTTTCTAAATATTTGGCCTATCTATTAGTCCAACAATTCGGTCTAAGGGACCTAAGAATTTCTATCTACATTTAGTATACCCTAATGGGCTTTAAAATCTTCATTTCGGCCCATTACGTTTTTATCCATTAAATTTAATCTGGAATCCTTCCGAATAAATTTTCCTTACTTCCGGGGATGATTATCTTGTATTCTGACCAAAAATATTTTTCCTCAAATTCTTCTCCATACTTAGGTTAATTTTTAACCATGGTTAGTCAACTATGGTAAAAGTCCACTTTTCTTAACTATAGTTGACTTTTCCTTAATCATTGATCACATTGACTTTTTCTCAAAAATTTGAAAGTTTCATATCTTATGTGTTACACTCTCGTCTTTACGTTTTAACCGTTCCTGGTAGGTAAATATGCCCGAAATACCTTAACTCGGTAAAAGGTTTATTTTACCCTTTTTAGCTTTTACTCTTGTTCTCTGTGTTCGGGACTAAATCAAACTGACTTTCCTTCATGAGCTCTCTATATTTTCTCATTTTAAGTTCTTCTCTTCAGTCAGAATGATTCAGATCCACTCAATTTAACATGTGGCTCTTATAGCTCACATTAGGCTTTTATATAGCTTATAAGTGTTAAATCATTTCACATACACTGTAAATCTAGTAAATACTCTTCGTATGATTCAACTATAATAATAGAGTGTTCATACACATAGGAATCATAAGGAACAAGCTACATAAAAGTACAGGTTTGACATCTTGAGCTCTATCTACTTTCATCCTTCTCTCAGATATCTTGTGCTTAGGCATTATATCTTCCTTAACCTTCATCCTAAAACAATCTTGAGAGTCATCAGGGAACCTCAAAGGTTTGAAAACATTAAATATCACCTCTTGATTTAGGACTCTCATTGTCAATTCCCCATTTTGTACGTCAATCAATATCCTACCAGTAGCTAGAAAAGTTGTTCCTAGAATGATGGGGACTTCCCTGTCTTCTTCCTTATCCAACACAATAAAGTCTGTAGGGAAAATGAACTTGTCCCTCTTAACTAGCACATCCTCAATGACTCCCTTCGAATATTTAATGGATTTGTCAGCTAAATGAAGGGTCACTGTGGTAGGCTTTGCATCTCCTACTCCTAGCTTTTGGTATATGGACCAACGCATAAGGTTAATGCTGGCTCCTAGACCACATAAGGCTTTACCAAAGAACTGATCTCCTATGTATAAGGTATGGTAAAAGTACCTGGATCTTTGAGCTTGGGGGTAATTTCTTCTAAATAATGGCACTACACTCCTCAGTCAATGCCACTGTCTCATAATCCTCTAATCTTCTCTTCCTCAAGAGGATATCCTTCATGAACTTCACATAACTCGGTATTTTCTCTAAAGCATCTACGAAGGAAATGTTAATGTGAAGCATCTTAAAAATCTCAAGAAATTTAGCGAATTATTGATCAAGTTTCTAGTTTTGGAACCTCTGAGGAAAAGGTAATAGGGGTCTAACTGGACGAAGTGTAGTGGTAACAGGTGTAGAATCAAATGAAGAGGAAGGTTGTGAAGAAGATAAGGATGAAGAAGTGCCTGACTTCGTTTCCTTTGCGGCCTGATCTTTTTGTTCCTTCTCTTTCTGAACTACCTCTTTAGAACCTAAGGATTCTTCAACTATAGGCTTAACAAGACTGGACTTAACTTATGGATCATCTAGCTCTCTACCCCTCCTAAGGGTTATAGCCTTAACATGCTCCTTACCCTCTCTCTGCCTAACAGGGTTGACTTCAGTATTACTGGGGAGGGTCCCTTGTGGACGCTGGCTAAGAGCACTAGCTATTTGTCCAACCTGGACTTCTAAATTATTAATAGAGGCTGCTTGATTTTGCAGGATAGTCGTGAACATCTCCTCAAGTGAAGGCTTCTTCTCAGCTGCAGCTGCAGGTGCAAGTAAGTGCTGGAACTGCATAGGTGGTGGTTGTGGTGGTGGATGATGTTGAAACTGAGGTGGGGATGGGTGATGAGAATGATAAGGTGGAAACTGTTGAGGTGGTGGTACATGAACAGGTGGAACCTGATAACCAGGGGGTCTCAAAGGTATGGAATTAGAAGATTGCCCCTTATTTTGGCTCCAATAAAAATTAGGATGATTCCTCCACCCTGGATTGTAGGTGTTCGAGAATGGGTTGTTCTGTTACCTTAGAGGTGGGGAAACGTACTGAATAGACTCTAAATTTAGTGGACACCTATCTACAGAGTGTGTACCACCACACAGCTCGCAAGAAAGAAAAGGACTTTGGACAACTAAAACAAGACTGGGACTGGTGGTAGGATTATGCTGGGTACTCAGTGACTCTACCTTTTTCGTAAGATTAGCTATTTGAGAAGTTAAGGTAGACAGTGTGTCTAACTCATAGATACGTATAGCTTTCTTAGGCAATTGCCTATCTGAAGACCATAGATAATTGTTAGTTGTCATCTTATCAAACAGACTGTAAGCTTCCTCCTCCGTCTTACACATTAAAGCTCCTCCCGCAGTAGCATCTACTATGGTCCTATTATGGCTAGAGAGTCTATTATAGAAGGTTTGGACTTGAAGCCATAAGGGTAGGCCATGGTGGGGACACTTCCTAAGAAGGTCTTTGTATCGTTCCCATGCTTCATAAAGGGATTCAGAATCAAATTGAGCAAAGGAAGATATATCACAACGTAGTTTAGCCATTTTGGAGGGAGGAAAGAACTTAGCTAAAAATTGATGGGCTAACTCGTCCCAAGTAGAGATGGATCTCAGAGGTAAGGAGGTTAACCAGTGTCGCGCTTTATCTCTAAGAGAGAAAAGAAATAGCCTAAGCCTAAGTGCATCATCTGATAATCCATTATGCTTAAAAATATTGCACAGATCTAACAATTGCCCTAAGTGAGCATGTGGATCATCATGGGGAAGCCCACTGAACTGCAGTGAAGTTTGGATCATTTGGAGGATTGAATTCTTAATTTCAAAATTATTTGCTAGGACAACTGGTGACCTAATGCCAGTGTAATAACCTCCAATACTCGATACAATATAATCTCTTACGGTCCTAATTTATCTGTTTTCAACCATCGTGATTTCCAGCGGAGCTACTATTTTCCTAGAGTCCTTCCTGATTTTTCTAAGTGTTCTTTCAATTTCAGGATCTAAAGGAAAGCAATCAAAACTCTTGGCTCTATGCATGCAAACATTTAGAAGTCCTAATAAAATTTTATTATTATTTTTTTAATTTTTAACCTTTTTTTCATAGAGAGAAAATTAACCAAACTAAATTAAGGCTCTAAATATTTACAACCTAAGTATGTACAAAACTAGAATTTTACTTTAGCATAATTTCATCGATATTAATTAATGGCTAATTGTGATTCCCCGACAACGGTGCCAAAAACTTGACATCGCCCGTCCTAAGTGACCTAGACGTGTAAACCGCAAGTGCACGGGTTGTACAAGTAATAATGGGATTTGAGTCTCGGATTATCGTCCCACAGAGAATCTAATTAACCTAACTAAGTACCAGTTAATTTTACCCTAAGTATATCCTAGCAAATTATGAAAATTCAAAGGTTGATCTACAAGGCTTAATTAAAAAGTACTGAAAAGCAACGATAAAAATAATAAAAATTATAAAATAATAAAAATAGAGCAAAGATTACTTACAAAACTCCAAGCAAATAAAAGCAATATCCTGCAAATAAACAATACTAAAACTAAAATTAATTAGTGCAAATAGACTAAAATGCAAATATAAGCAAATGTAAAATAAAATAAAGCACGCAATAAAATTCTAATAAAATTGCATGTAAATTAATCTAATGCAAAATAATCTATCCTATGATCTAATGAACTTAAATTCTAGTAATTTAAAGAAATTCCTAAATATAACTAAGAAACTAAATACCTATATGATGACCCTAAATTAAATATAACTTTAACTAATTGCTAACTTAATAAAATAATAAAACAAAATCTAAATAATACATGAGAAATAAATATTTTTGGATTTTTAAATTTAAAATGAAAACTAACTTAAAAATGCTTAAAATAATTTTACCCCTAATTTAATTCTAAATGCAACACATGAGCGTTCTACTTAAAATGAAATTTTCACCCTAATGTAATCAAAAACATAATTAACAAGCAAAGAAAATATAACTAACATGTAAATTAATTTAAGACTCAAACTCTTACCTAAGCTAACAAACAATAGTAAAAGAACTAACATTTAGCACTTAGTATAAAAACCAAATTTCAGAATATCAATAGTGCCAAACACAGTCTTGTACTATGTATCCATATGTAGACTGTATAGTGTACTGTGCTCTGCTCATGCACAAAAAATTCCTCTACTAACGGCAGATTGCTCTAGCCTCACTCAGTTTCGCATATTTGCTCCAGCATTGCTATGAAATTGTAAGACCCGAAAAATTAATCATAAATTTTTATGAGGGATGAAAATGGTCACAAATTTAAACGACTAGGATTTGGACTGGAAATAAGGATTTAAAATACGAAATGAATGAGTATTCGTGAAGGGAAGTCGGGTTAAATTAATCCCGAACACGTACAAGGGCAAAACGGTTAAAAGACTGAAAGTCGGTATAATTCGACAGGAAAAATTTAATTAAAAATAATGCATTTGAGAATCTTGAGCAATAACGAAGAAATAATTAAATTTCGAGTCCAATTGATCAAGAATCCAGAAATTTTAGAAATATCGAAAAGTCACTCAGGACAATATCCCGAAAATACGGAGAAATTATACCCGAAAAAGGGTTAAAAATATAATAAATAAATTAAATAAAATTAAATAAATAAATTTGAATAAAATAATAATTTTGGTAGATTTTTTTATTCTTTAATATATTTTATTGATAAAAATATTAATAAAATTAAATACTAATAAAAAATAATAAAAGAATTAAGTGTAAAAAAAAAAGAAGAAATCGGAAATGATTGTCGGGGAGAGAGAAAACAAATGAAACCGAGGAAGGAGATCACACATGGCCCGATCGACCGATGGCCACCGGCGACTGACGGCCCCGACGAAGGATCGAGAAGGAAGAGGATAGGCCGGCGAAGTTGTTGGCACCGGCGACGCGCGCCAAGGAGGCCAAAAATCGCCGAACAAAGGAAGAGAAGCCCGCGGGGAAAACATGGTTGATACCGGTGATCCACAGCTGCTGGGCGTGAACAGCGGCTACCGGCGGTGATTCGGTCCCGATCGAGGCCAGTCGAAGGTTGCCCGACCAAAAACGAGCCGAATGGCGCCAGAAACGAGCCGAGAATCGGCCGAAAACGTCGTGAACGACGATAGGAAGGTCTGAACCGGTACGGACCTGTTCAGCAAAGAGGTGAACCGGATTGAACCGGCTGAACCGGACCGGTCTGAACCGAGTTGAACCGGACTGAACCGGTTCAGCCAAGAAATAAAAAAAAGGAGAAAAAGAGAAAAAGGAAAAAGGGGAAGAATTTTTGAGGATACCCCGGACTTCGGGTAAGTCGGTAAGAGGTCAAAAGTGACCGATTTGATTTTCGAGAAATTTATTTAAATTATATTTAATCGAAAAGTAACCCGAAATTAAATATTAATTATGCAGTTTTACGACAAAGCCCGAACGAGAGCCGATTGAGCTCCGATTTTTGTACCCTGCATCATATTGGGTAAGGATATTTTAATACGATAATATGTGCCCTTTAATACAGAGTTTCGATTATTTTACGAAATTTATGGATTAATTCTGTATAAAAAGGAATATTTATCGAAATTGCAAAGTAATTACCGTAAATAGTATACGGGCTATCCAATGAGTTTGGAATGCAGCCCGATGATTATTGGTAAGCTGAATGAGCCCAGTAAACCCGAGTAAGGGATTTAAGAAGTAGAAACGGGCTGAAAATGGGTCGAGGCTCAATAAGGTGCGATTGGGCCCAATAAGAGTAAATTGGCCCAATTAGTTAAATCAACTATAGTAAACAGGAGAATTATATTTATTGGGTTAAATTGACATGATAAATAATTATCTGCAGCCCCAGAGACTAGATTAGCAGCAAATCGGATCGGACGAGCCTCCGACAGTGGAAATTAGATACACGCTCGACGAGAATCGAGGTAAGGAAATTTTGTAGGTGCACAGAGATTTCTATACGTATTTATTGAGGGGATTTACAAGGTCTAGAATTTCTTTAAGTATCTAGAAAATGAAATAATAATTTTTACGAAAATCGGGGCATATGTGAATAAAGGAAAAAGATGATTTTTCCCCTAAGAGTAAAATTTACAAAAAAGGGTAGTAAGGCAGATAAATTGCATGATTTCATATTTTTAATGTTTTATATGAATGTATTGCTTTAATTTAAACAAATATGAACATAGGTTGGCTGTTGATTTCGTGAATTATACGAAAGGGTACCAGTTTGGACCGGTTACTATTTTAAAAGATGTTTTATAAAGATTGAGCCACCTATCATATTTATACGAGTAAAAAAAGTGCTAGAGTATTACTCGCACTGAAGTTTATTGATTTATTACTCATGAAAAGCCGTACTGGAGCATTGCTCATACGAGAAATTTGTGTGTGCACAAAACCGTGCTGGAGCTTCGCTCGCACGAGATTTTAGATATCATGATATGCATAGCGTGGTGCTGGAGCTTCGCTCGCACTAGACGTGAGTTGACATGCATATAGTCGTGCGGAAGCCTCCTGTAGACTGTGTGTCACAGAGAGTTGAGATGCTCGCACGTATACTTTGAGACATGGGTTGGTTATCGACTTAGTGTTGGGGTGGATAAGACCTACGGCAGGCACCCCCAGACTATGATATGGGTCCACGGAGTACGTTGTACCGTGTATGTCACACGAAGTACGCTGTACCGTGCAGTCATGATGACTCGATGATGTTACTTGATATTCTGGCGGGTAGGATTTGACCCCACCTCCCGTTGCAGTTGTGATACCCCGCACACCGGGATCCGTGTAGCCTAGGATCACAGGGACAAGGTATGGCCATAGTCCTCGATTTTTCATACAGTAACCTACATGCCTCACATGATATCATACGGTCTGGATAGACCAAGACAAACCCGAAGGATGGGTAACGTCCCGATTTATGTTTTTAAATGAGATGCGATTTAATGAATCAAGGTATTCCCGACAGATGGGTTTAGCCTTGATGTGATTGTTTTATGATAAAACAAATAAGTTTTAACGTGAAGAGTTTGTAATGAAAGAGATAAGTTTTTGAGTGTTAAGTTTATGATGAAACAAATAATTTTTAATGTGACGAGCATGAGATGTCATACATGATGATTTTTTTCATATTTGATTTATATGTTGATTTCATGACTTCTCTTATATGATATATACATACATGTGGCATCGTTTTAGTCATACCTCATGCTCTAAATATAAACGATTTTATATCATGACATTATCAGCATGTAGATAGTATAGTTATCTACCTGCTTACATTATTGCCTTACTGTGCTGTTTATGCTCACCCTTTCATTTTCCACCCCACAGGGTATATTCAGTAGAAGAGAACGACAGTAGTCATATCCGCTGCTTTTTATCAAGACCAGGTATACACATTTGTAAAATTTTTGTATATGAACATATAAAGGCACAGTACTGTACATGGATGTAATATTGGGGATGTATTTATTTAAAATAAATTGATATGTAAATGAAATATGAAAATGGAATGGTAAATAGGTGAGAGGTGACTAACACTGAATCATAGCCCAACTGTTTAGTAGTGTAACTGTTCACGACGGGTAAAGAAATTAAAAAGCGAAAAATTTACTCTGATTTTTAGGTAATTTGGGTCGTGACAGAAAAGATGGTATCAGAGCAAGTTGACCTGATATGAGTCGGTGTTAGTGGTTAAGTAAATTTACATCCCCAATGTACTGTGCATTGTTTAGATACAATTGTGTATATCAAGGTGGAAGTGCAGCTAAGAATTTATTTACGAATGCAAGAATATAATTTTTATAAATGATAGCTGTTATACTAGAGGGGCGAGTACACATGCTCGAGGCCATAGAGATCGGCCTGAGAGTCGAATGAGTCATCACATGAGACTCAAGATGAGAGTGAGGTGGAGGTTGATGTTGAGCATACTCCACAGGGTCCTATAAAGAGACCAAATAGTATTGAGACACGCTCCGAGAGGATAGAGTGGAATGTAGAAAATATTTTGGAGTTGGTTACTCAGTCTATGCAGGTAGTTGAGGATGGTAGGGTAAAGCCTAAACAGATGCCGCAGACATAGAGATTGTCACACCCCTCCGGTATATAGCGAAGTAAAGAAACCAATAGTTGCTGAGGACTGGGTGAATGAGATAGCGAAGTAGTATGGATTCTTTCGGTGTATGTCGACTGAGAAGGTGATTTTTAAAATACGTTTATGTTAGAGGGCGAGGCGGAGCATTGGTGGAAGTCCGCTCGACCCATCTAAAGAATTAGATATCTAGAGCCGACATGAAAAATATTTCTGGATGTATTCCGGTGACAGAATATTTCGAACACTACTTAAGGAAAAATTACAGGTAAAATTTCTTACACTGACCAAGAGACACTGGTTGATTGACAAGTATGACTCTCAGTTTATATACTTATCGAGATATTACCCCGACACTATGGACAGTGAGAGTCGAAAAGCTCAAAAGTTAATGGAAGGGCTCAAATTGTCGATTAGAGTCCAATTGGCTCACTACCTATGTCGAGGCAGTGCGCAGAATACAGTTGCGTGAATAATATCATGTGTTGCATGCCTTTGAGATTGGGAAAGGTAGTAAGGGCCGAAATAGAGACAAAAGAGAATAGAAAATGACAGAGATGTTAGAGCGGGAAAGAGACCAGTTGGTAAGAGATTAGAGTTGATGAGTCACGGTGTAAGATAATTGGTAAGGCCCCAATATATCCAATTTAACACTTATGAGGGGTATTGTGATTGGAGAACCCCGACCTGCTATGAAGCAGTGTAGCAGTGTAAGCAGAGTAAGCAGTGTAGGATGTGTGGTAGATACCACGGAAGTATGGCCTACACCTACACTTTATTGACTAAAATATGCGTTAAGTGTGGTAAGAGTGGCCAATTATTTAATGATTGCTCAGAGTTGGGTAAGACTGCCTTACAGAAGGGCAAAGAGACAGAGAAAACTCTGTTGATATCTCTACACCGAAAAAGGGAGGCCACAGTCGAAAAAAAAAGGGAAAATAGGCTGTTAGACGAGGGCGAGTGTATGCCTTAGACCAGGACATTACTGATGTTTCATATGATGTGGTGAAAGATACCACACTGGTTACGAATAAAGAAGTAATTATTTTAATTGATCCTGGTGCCACGTATTTAGTCATACCGCCTTCATTTGAATATAAGTTAGTAAAAGACGTGAATACCTACATCCGTGGGCCCAATACCGATAGTTAGTACACCAACGAAAGAGGGTTAATTAACGAAAAAATTATGAAGAAATTATAAGATGAAAACGGGGGAAGAAGTATAAGTCAGCCGATTTTATTCAATAGACTATGAATAATTTGAAGTAATATTAAGAATAAATCTCAATTGGTCAGCTACAAAGTATGATGTTCAGAGTTCTATTCTAAGATAGTGATATAGTTACACCTGAAAAGTATACTGTAAGTTTTGACAAGTAATAAAAGGGGTGTAGCGATTGAAATTAGAGTAAATGATTGTACTCACGGAATGAGTAATGACAGAGTTTGTTATAAGTGATATACGAAAAGAGATAAGTTTTGTGATAAATCCAGAATAAGAGATAGACTGGAATAAGAGACGTATGTAAGGTAAGAATATCTATGATAAGTGAAGTAATTAGGATTAAAGCAATTAGTAGCGAATATGAATTGTGACCACATAGACTGATATGTAAAGTAATTGTGGTCAAGTCTGAGGGTTAATAAAGGTATTTCAAAATACCTCCTCGCTTGAAGACTTGATAGTGTCTAAAAGTATACACGTAACTTATAAATTGAAATCGATAGTCGTAATATATACATTAAAAATTAGGGTACCTTTACTAGTACAATAAGAAATATAGAATTCGATTAATCAGGAAAGTTTAAAAATTTAAAATTTTATAAAAGCCGTTAATATAAGAAAAAGGAAATGACGCGGGTTAGTAGCTTCAACGGAAGCGATTTCGAAAAGAACATTATATGTTTATGCGTATATAGGTCAAGGATATGGGTAATTGAAATATTCAATGGAACTCAACTACAATGAGATATTTAAACTTTACCTGGACCGATTTGTTATCATCCATATTGATGATATTTTGGGTGTAATTACAGTCCAGGAAAATTATAAGCAACAATTGGAAATTTTTTTACAGATGATTTGTTGAGAGTTCTCGAAATGGACTACTTTATTGACACGTTTAACTTAGAAAAAGTTGTATTTGAATGGGATGATAGACGTGACAGGAGTTTTGGTGTACTGAAGTAATAAACTAACCATCGCATTTATTCTCACGATACCCAAAAGATTAAGAGGTTTCTCAAGATATATGGATACCTTAAAATAATGAATGGGCTATGTGTTGAAGCAAAATGGGAAGATAGTCAATTATGAATCCAGACAACTCAAGGATCATGAAAGGACTATCCGGCCTATGATTTAAAGTTGACAGCGATAGTGGTTGTATTGAGTATATGACACTACTATGTATACGGTGAGAAATTTCAGGTATGCACTGGTCCTAAAAGCCCCAAGTATCTGTTTTCACAGAAATAGTCGGATATGAGAACAAAAAGAGAGTTAGAGCTTTTGAGGGATTTTGATTGTGGAAATTGTACCACCCAAGAAAGGCTAATGTAATGGCTAATGCCTTGAACAGAAAGAGCCTCGGGATGGTATTACACATGATGGTCAGGGAGCGTGAGCTGCTAGAGCAGTTGTAAGCCTCAGTAGTGATGTGATCCCCTCTGATGATGACAGTGAGTGTGAGACAGCTAGCCTGAGATTAGAATCGAATTTGAGTGATCGGATTTGACAGGCTTAGCGTGATGATCGGCAGGGTGTCAATAGTGTGGGTCAGATTCAGATGGGTATAGTGACAGAGTTCACAAAAAGAGATAATGGCTTACTGAGGTTCAGAGACGGTATAAGTGCTCCCTAGGACCACAGTGATGAGATAGAGTTATTGTCAGAAGCTCACTCTTCGGGATATACAGTGCATCCGAGAAGTAATAAATATATCAAAATATTAGAAAAGGGTATTGGTGGTCAGATATGAAAGGAGACATGGTAGAGATTGTGGAAAAGTGTCTCGTATGTCAGCAGAGTATGGTAGAGCAAAAGAAGTTGCAGGGTTATTGCAGTTTCTACCTATATTAACACGAAAATGGGAACAAATTACCATGAATTTCGTGATGGCTTACAAAAGACCGGATGAATCATAAGGCTATCTGGTGATAGTCGATAGATTGACTAAGTCTACCTACCTTCTGGTTTGGAAATCCCCAGATACTCTGAGTGTGTAGGCGGATTTATGTGTAAGGAAGATTGTGGAACACCAAGTATTTTTTCAGTGAGCATGGTATTAGATTGGGATTCCCGCTTCACTTCTCACTTTTGGGAACGTTTTTAGGAATCTATGGGAGCCCGATTGAGTGTTAGCATAGCTTTCCGTCCTCAGACAGATAGTTAGTCAGAGAGGACTGTACAGGTTTTGGAGGATATGATGAGAGCGTGTGTCATTTATCTGATAAGCTCCTAGGATGATCAGTTGATTACTAATCGAATTCGTCAATAATGACAGTTGTCACTTGAGTATCGGGATAACTTCAGATGAGGCCTTGTATGGTCGTAAGGGTTGTTTCCCCGATTTGGATAAGAAGAAGTGGGTGACAGATAGAGAATTGTTCCCGAATTGGTAAGACAAACCTCTGAGGATGTTCATTAATTGTGAAGGATTAAGAGCACCTCAGAGTAGATAGAAAAGCTATACTGACAAGAGACAGAAACCATTGGAATTCATCGAGGGTGAATTAGTATTGTTGGAAGTTACATGCCCTTACGACATAACATAAGGACGTAACAAGATCCGGAAAGAGATTGGACAAAGTGGGAGATAAGACCTGTAGGTTGGCGTTACTACCTAAATAAATAGGCATCCACGATGTGTCCTATCTTATGATGCTTCAGAAATACTATCCGGACCCAGTGTATGTGATCAGATATGAGCTTCAACAGTTTAGCTCAATGAAAGTATAACGTATGATTGGAAAACTTGATTCGGGTATTAAAACGGGAAGTAGAAAGTGTTGAGGTTTAAGATTATCTCCCTAATTAAAGTATGTTGGTAGTATTACACTCCGAAAAAAGTCACATGGGAATTAAAGGATATAATACAATAAACGTACACGAAGTTCTTTATCCAACTAACTTGGTTATAATTTGGAGGACCAAATTTCTTAAGTGGGGGAGATTATGTAAGACCCAAAAAATTAATCGTAAATTTTTATGAGGGATGAAAATGGTCACAAATTTAAACGACTGGGATTTGGACTGGAAATAAGGATTTAAAATACGAAATGAATGAGTATTCATGAAGGGAAGTCGGGTTAAATTAATCCCGAACACATACAAGGGCAAAACGGTCAAAAGATCGAAAGCCGGTATAATTCGACAGGAAAAAATTAATTAAAAATAATGCATTTGAGAATCTTGATCAATAACGAAGAAATATTAAATTTCGAGTCCAATTGATCAAGAATCCAGAAATTTTAGAAATATCGAAAAGTCACTCGGGACAATATCCCGAAAATACGGAGAAATTATACCCGGAAAAGGGTTAAAAATATAATAAATAAATTAAATAAAATTAAATAAATTAATTTGAATAAAATAATAATTTTGGTAGATATTTTTTATTCTTTAATATATTTTATTAATTAAAATATTAATAAAATTAAATAATAATAAAAATAATAATAAAAGAATTAAGTGTAAAAAAAAAAAAGAAGAAATCGGAAATGATTGTCGGGGAGAGAGAAAATAAATGAAACCGAGAAAGGAGATCGCGCGTGGCCCGACCGACCGACGGCCACCGATGACTGACGGCCCCGACGAAGGATCGAGAAGGAAGAGGATAGGCCGACGAAGCTGTTGGCACCGGTGACGCGCGCCAAGGAGGCCGAAAATCGCCGAACGAAGGAAGAGAAGCCCGCGGAGAAAACATGGTCGATACCGATGATCCATGGCTGCTGGGCGTGAACGGCGGCCACCGGCGGTGATTCGGTCCCGATTGAGGCCAGTTGAAGGTTGCCCGGCCAAAAACGAGTCGAATGGCGCCAGAAACGAGCCGAGAATCGGCCTGAAACGTCGTGAACGACGACGGGAAGGTCTGAACCGGTACGGACCGGTTCAGCAAAGAGGTGAACCGGATTGAACCGGCTGAACCGGACCGATCTGAATCGGGTTGAACCGGACTAAACTGGTTCAGCTAAGAAAGAAAAAAAAGGAGAAAAAGAGAAAAAGGAAAAAGGGAAGAATTTTCGGGGATACACCGAACTTCGGGTAAGTCGGTAACAGGTCAAAAGTGACCGATTTGATTTTCGAGAAATTTATTTAAATTATATTTAATCGAAAAGTAACCCAAATTAAATATTAATTGTGCAGTTTTACGACAAAGCCCGAACGAGAGCCGATTGAGCTCCGATTTTCGTACCCTGCATCATATTGGGTAAGTATATTTTAATACGATAATATGTGTCCTTTAATATAGAGTTTCGATTATTTTACGAAATTCATGGATTAATTCTGTATAAAAAGGAATATTTATCGAAATTGCAAAGTAATTATCGTAAATAGTATACAGGCTATCCAATGAGTTTGGAACGAAGCCCGATGATTATTGGTAAGCTGAATGAGCCCGATAAACCCGAGGAAGGGATTTAATAAGTACAAACGGGCTGAAAATGGGTCGAGGCCCATTAAGGTGCGATTGGGCCCAATAAGAGTAAATTGGCCCAATTAGTTAAATTGACTATAGTAAACAGGAGAATTATATTTATTCGGTTAAATTGACATGATAAATAATTATCTGCAGCCCCAGAGACTGGATTAGCAGCAAATCGAATCGGACGAGCCTCCGACAGTGGAAATTAGATACGCGCTCGACGAGAATCGAGGTAAGGGAATTTTTTAGGTGCATAGAGATTTCTATACGTATTTATTGAGGGGATTTACAAGGTCTAGAATTTCTTTAAGTATCTAGAAAATGAAATAATAATTTTTACGAAAACCGGGGCATAGGTGAATAAAGGAAAAAGACGATTTTGCCACTGAGAGTAAAATTTACAAAAAAGGGTAGTAAGGCAGATAAATTGCATGATTTCATGTTTTTAATGTTTTATATGAATGTATTTCTTTGATTTAAACAAATATTCACATAGGTTGCCTGTTGATTTCGTGAATTATACGGAAGGGTACCGGTTTGGATCGGTTACTATTTTAAAATATGTTTTATAAAGATTGAGCCACCTATCATATTTATATGAGTAAAAAGAGTGCTAGAGTATTACTCGCACTGAAGTTTACTGATTTATTACTCATGAGAAGCCATACTGGAGCATTGCTCATACGAGAAATTTATGTGTGCACAAAACCATGCTGGAGCTTCGCTCGCACGAGATTTTAGATATCATGATATGCATAGCGTGGTACTAGAGCTTCGCTCGCACTAGACGTGAGTTGACATGCATATAGTCGTGCGGAAGCCTCCTGTATACTGTGTGTCATAGAGAGTTGAGATGCTCGCACGTATACTTTAAGACATTGGTTGGTTATCGACATAGTATTAGGGTGGATAAGACCTACGGCAGGCACCCCCCGACTATGATATGGGTCCACGGAGTACGTTGTACCGTGTATGTCACACGGAGTACGCTGTACCATGCAGTCATGAGGACTCGATGATGTTACTTGATATTCTGGCGGGTAGGATTTGACCCCACCTCCCGTTGCAGTTGTGATACCCCGCACATCGGGATCCGTGTAGCCTAGGATCACAGGGACAAAGTATGGCCATAGTCCTCGATTTTTCATACAGTAACCTACATGCCTCACATGATATCATACGGTGTGGATTGTCCAGGACAAACCCGAAGGATGGGTAGCGTCCCGATTTATGTTTTTAAACGAGATGCGATTTAATGAATCAAGGTATTCCCGAGAGATGGGTTTAGCCTTGATGTGATTGTTTTATGATAAAACAAATAAGTTTTAATGTGAAGAGTTTGTAATGAAACAGATAAGTTTTTTAGTGTTGAGTTTATGATGAAACAAATAAGTTTTAATGTGACGAGCATGAGATGTCATACATGATGATTTTTTTCTTGTTTGATTTATATGTTGATTTCATGACTTCTCTTATATGATATATACATACATGTGGCATCGTTTTAGTCATACCTCATGCTCTAAATATAAACGATTTTATATCACGACATTATCAGCATGTAGATAGTATAGTTATCTACCTGCTTACATTATTGTATTACTGAGCTGTTTATGCTCACCCTTTCATTTTCCACCCCACAAGGTATATTCAGTAGAAGAGAAGGACATAGTCATATCCGCTGCTTTTTATCAAGACCAGGTATACACATTTGTAAAATTTTGTATCTAAACATATAAAGGCACAGTACTATACATTGATGTAATATTAGGGATGTATTTATTTAAAATAAATTTATATGTAAATGAAATATGAAAATAGAATGGTAAATAGGTGAGAGGTGACTAACACCGAATCATAGCCCAACTGTTTAGTAGTGTAACTGTTCACGACGGGTAAAGAAATTAAAAAGGGAAAAATTTACTCTAATTTTTAGGTAATTTGGGTCGTGACAGAAATACTGCCCACTTTCTTTAGCTAGTACTCGCAGCCACCAAACCAGCCACTAGTATACTGCCTACTTTCGATTCAGCTGTTGTTCATTAAACAACTTTCATTCCTTGCACAGCGGCACACGCGTTCCATACAGTGTCTTCAGCAGCAGCTCAGTGATGGTGAAGAATTACATCAATGAACACCTACAGTTACCAAATACTCAGTTAGTGGAGAACCGAAGCACACAAAGCTAATGAACAGTACAAAGATCTTGAAACAGGGCAGAATAGAGGAGAGTATGTGATCCTTTATCCACTATAACCATGAGGCAGCTTATGCTCTGCACCACACGGTGATAGTCAGTAACAGCAAGCAAGGTGGAAACAAAAAAATTAAACTAAAAAGAGGAAGTGTCGAGTTAAAAAAAAAAAAGAACAAGTAGAGTACAAACTAAATATTGAAATAACAATGTCGGAAGCTACACTATAAATGCAGAAAAGAGATGAATTGATATAACTTAGTACATGAGAATAAACAATGAAAAAGAAACGACAGGGCACTACTATCTATTCAACTTAAAGCATAAAAGGCATGAATAAAATCTATAGCTAAAACTTAAACCGAAACAGCAAACCGCCATGAAACAGAGAAGTGAGAAAGCAACAGTGGCCACGTTGTGCTTCATTTTATGCTCAACCTACCATTGTTCCATTGTGCCATTAACGCAGGAACAATACCCAGCATCAAATCTGCATCAAAGCACCAGAACAAGGCACTGGCAGTAGTGATCAAAGCATAACAGAGTGTTTCAAGCTATATCTGAATAACAGTAAATGAAAATAATAAAAACATGATAATAATGGAAGATAGTAAAATGGGTTATGAAAAAATGCAACAGTAAGCAAGCTTAAGTCTAAATCAATGGAAAATGTAAAGAAAAGCATGAAAGGGTTGAAGGATGAACTGTTGTCACCAGCCCCTTCAACAACCCGATGCAATAGTAAAGAGGGAATGAAAAGTAGCAATGAAAATGAACTTAAAAAAAAAAGAAACTTTTCATTGAAGAAAATTTTAAGTTGCAATGAACAGTAAAATAAATGGCTACCGATGATCAAGTAAAAGAAAAACTAATAATAAAAAACAAAGGAAGAATAAACCTAGCAATAATTTTAACCTAAAAACTAAAGCTACCCTAAAAACTACCCTTTTTGCAATTGCCCCATCATATTCTATATATGCACAAAATTGGGGGTACAAATGTAATTTTTAATCCTAGTTGAGTTGGCATTGTTTGGCCACTTGTCTTCATTCCATTTGCTGTAGAGAAGATATTTCCACGTCATTTGTCTTCTAGTCCACTTAGTTGTGCTATGTGGCCCGACGTGTGTCTTCTAGAAGGTGGGCACGGTATCCCTCAATCTTATATTTTTGAGACGAATAAAATACAAACACTTGGCATCACACGTGTCAAGATGAATGGTGACTCAGACTGGGAAATGGTAGTGGTCAGTCTCCTTTTAGCCCGTTTTTAGCCCATTTTTGACTGAAATTCATCCGAATTTAATTTACATGCACACAAGAGAATTTTAATCAAATTGAGGGCATAATTAATACAATAATATGGGGATTAAAATAATTAATTAAGAAATTAAGCACAAATAATTCTATTCTAATAGAATTATCAATTACATCTCCATATTTCTGTGCTTTGTTTAGATATGACTATGTATACCGAGATGGAATAGGACTAATAAATGGTATGAATACAAAAAACTAGGCATTATGCCTATCACCCGCCGTGATAGAGGGGTGAGCTCACATGCTAGAGGCCGTAGGGATAGGCCTAAGAGCCATACAGAGCCACAGACTGATCAGGCTCCACCGGACCGTGTTAAAAGACCAAAGGATACTAAGGCACGCTTCGCTAGGATAGAGTGGAGTATTGAAAGCCTTGTTGAGATAGTCACGCTGACATTAGGGGCTGGTGATAGACGATGTCCAACCGGGCAACCTATTACTACTGGACAGACAGCTACAGAGAGACCTTAGACTACAAAGACCGTTACACCACCACCAGTTCAGGATACGGCTTCTCCTCTCACTCTACAGCCGAATAGTAGTGATCTGTGTTATGACTGTTCGTTGGATAGGTTAGGATGGTTCTAGGAGTTCAGACCCCCAGATTTTAGAGGAGTGAAAGACCCGTTTGTGGCAGTGGATTGGATATATGAAATGGAGAAATTATATGGGTTCTTCAGGTGTACATCGATTGAGAGGGTTGCCTTTGTCGTATTTATGTTGAAGGGCGAGGCAGAGCATTGGTGGAGATCCACAGTATCTAGCCTGAGAACCCGACATTCAGAGATTACATGGGAGATATTTTTGGAGGCCTTTAAGAGCCAATATATTTTGACCACTGCTCAGCAAAAGTTACGGATGGAGTTTATGAGTTTAGTTCAGAGGAACCGCTCCGTTGATGTGTATGAGTTGAGGTTTATATCTTATGGGAGGTATGCCCTAGATACGTTGAGCAGTGAGACTCGAATTGTCCAGAAGTTCATGGATGGATTGAGACCAGCAATCAGATCTAGATTAGCTCCGTTTGACATCCCCACATATGATGAGGAAGTGCACAGGGCACAATTGTGTTAGCAGGATTTTGAACGAAATACCTCTGAGTTTGGAAAGGTTAGTAACAGGAGAGATAGGGATCGAAAGAGATCCAAAGGTGATAGAGATATCAGGAGAGGAGGTTGGAGACTGTTTGGGGAGGGACCTCGGATTGAGGAGGTACAAGAGAGGACTGCTAAGCCTCCTATACATCCGACCTTAGCACCACTGAGAGGTACAATCATTGGGGGATCTTGGCCTATTATCGAGCTTTGTAGGAGATGTGGGAAGCCAGGGTATATTATGAGGTATTACCCAAGATGATTGAGACTGCCCCATCGAAGGGCAAAGAGTTGGAGAGAGCTCCTGTTGAGACTTATGCTCCGAGGAAGAGAGCTAGAGCTGAAGAAAAAAGGGAAACAGGTGGTTGTCAGTGGGTGAGTGCATGCATTGGACCAGGACACCACAAACGCTTCAGCACATGTAATTAAAGGTACTATCCTGATTGTTTATTTAGAAACATTTGTGTTATTTGATCCTGGTGCCACGTATTCCTTTATATCGCCTTCATTTGCATGTAAGTTGTTGAAGCATGTAACGCCTACATCATTAGATAGAATGTTGTTGATTTTTACACCTATGAATGATAGTCAGTTGACTGAGTATGTATATAGGGATTGTAGGTTGAAAATAGGGGGAAAAGATGAATATAATTTTAATGCATCATACTTAAGAGATGAATTTGCTTGTTAATCATGAATGTTACTATGATGACCTATCTTACTAACAGTGGAAAAGGATAATTTGAAGGGTTCGTTGCATACGTAGTTGACACAAATAAGACACGTTCGAAATTGAGAGACATTCCAGTGTTTGTAGAGTTTCTTAATGTCTTTCCGGATGATTTACTAGGATTACCACCCGAAAGAGAGATAGAATTTTATATAGAGTTGGTACTTGGTACAGAGCCGATATCTAGACCACCGTACAGAATGGCTCTGATTGAGATGGAGAAGCTAAAGAAGTAGTTGCAGGAGTTATTAGAGAAGGGATTTATTAGACTGAGCATCTCACCCTGGGGAGCTCTGGTCTTTTTTGTGAGGAAGAAGGATGGGAGCCTCTGATTGTGTATAGATTATCAGTTGTTGAATAAGGTTACCATCAAGAATAAGTACCCCTTTTCCACATATTGACGATCTATTGGATCAGATCCAGGGAGCACAGGTCTTTTCTAGGATAGATCTGCGATTTGAGTACCATCAATTGAGGATACGGAGTAGAGATGTACCCAAGACAACATTTCATACCCATTATGGCCACTACGAGTTCTTGGTTATGCCATTCAGATTGACGAATGCCCCTACAGTATTTATGGCTTTGATGAATGATGTGTTTAAGCCATCCCTGGACCGATTTGTGATTGTGTTTATCGATGATATTTGGTTTATTCCAAGTCCAGGGAAGATCATGACCAGCACTTGAGGATAGTTCTACAGACCCTCCAAGAGAGGGAGTTATATGTCAAACTCCGTAAGTGTGACTTATGGTTGGAACATATCTCATTTCTGGGCCATGTTGTATCGAGGGATGGGGTATCAGTAGATCCTTCTAAGATTGAGGCAGTTGTTTAGTGGGAACAGCCCAAGACTATCACTAAAATCATAAGTTTTCTAGGATTGGTAGGTTATTATTATCGGAGATTCGTAGAGGGTTTCTCCAGACTAGCTGCTCTGTTGAAATGTCTCACACAGAAGGATGTTGAGTTTGTGTAGGACGAGGCATGTGAGAGGAGTTTTCAAGAGCTTAAGCGTCGGTTAACCACTACTCTGATTCTTACCATTCCTACCAGCTTAAGAGCTTTCTTTGTGTATACGGATGCATCACACCAGGACTGGGTTGTGTACTTATGCATGATGGGAAGGTAGTGGCATATGGATCCAGACAGTTGAAGGATCACGAGAGGAACTATCCGACTCATGATTTAGAGTTGGCGGTCATAGTGTTAAAGCTGAAGATATGGTGCCACTATCTCTATGGTGAGAAATTTTTGGTATTTGTGGACTACAAGAGCCTGAAGTATCTATTTTCACAAAAGGAGCTGAATATGAAACAGAGAAGATGGCTCAAGCTCCTGAAGGATTACGATTGTGAAATCTTGTACCACCCGAGTAAAGCGAATGTAGTTGTTGATGCATTGAGCAAGAAGAACCTCGGATTGGTGTCTTATATGATGGTTCGAGAACACAAGTTGTTGGAGCATTTTGCGAACCTCATTTTTTATGTAGCCCCACCTAATAAAGAAAGATTTGGTGTTGTGGCTAGTTTTAGATTGGATCCAGAGTTGATTAGTCGTATTCGACAAGCTCAGCAAAGTAATCGACAGTGTATCAATTGGTTGAGTCAGGTACAAACAGGTGTGGGTACTGATTTTGAGCTGAGTACAGATGGATTACTGAGGTTCAGGGGCAGAGTATGTGTTCCTGAGGATCCAGATATTAGGAGATTAATTATATTAGAGGCTTACTCATCGAGGTATGCCATACATCCAAGGAGTACCAAAATGTATCAGAACCTTCGAAAGTTTATTGGTGGTCTGGAATGAAGAGAGACATTGTTGAGTATATCGCTAGATGTCTCGTCTGTCAGCAGGTAAAGGTAGAGCATCAGAAGCCTGAAGGGCTATTGCAGCCTCTACCATACTAACATGGTAATGAGAGGCATGTCACCATGGATTTTATGATGGGTTTATCGAGGACCCGCAGAGGTCATAATGCCATCTGGGTAATTTCTGATCGGCTGACGATGTCAACCTATTTCTTAGCTATGAGAGCTATCGATACTTTGAGTCAATTGGTGAACTTGTATGATCGAGAGATAGTTTGGTTACATGGTGTTCCAGTGAGCATTGTTTCTTATCGGGATGCCTGTTTCACTTCCCACTTCTGGGAACATTTTCAGGAAGCGATGGTGACCCAGTTAAGTTTTAGCATCGCTTTCCATCCTCAAACAGATGGTCAGTCAAAGAGGACTATACAGACCCTGGAGGATACGTTGAGAGCGTGTGTGCTTGATTTTAGAGGCTCTTAGGATGATCACCTACCACTAGCCAAGTTCACTTATAATAATAGTTATCAAGCGAGTATCGGGATGGCACCTATGAGGCATTGTATGGCTATAGATGTCGTTCCCTTATTGGATGGGAGGAGATTAGTGACAGATAGATCTTTACTTTCGAATTAGTGAGACATGCCTCTGAGGATGTACAGTTGATTTGTAAAAGGTTACAGACAGCTCAGACCAGATAAAAGAGTTATGCTGACAAGAGATGGAGACCACTGGAGTTTACTGTGAGTGAGTCAATATTCTTGAGAGTTTCTCCCTCGAAAGGGATTATGAGGTTCGGTAAGAAGGGTAAGTTGAGCCCTCGATATATCAAGCCATTTGAGATACTTGATACAGCGGGAGATAAGGCCTACAGGCTAGCATTGCCACCCGAGTTAGCAGGCACTCATAACATCTTCCACATTTCTATGTTACAAAAATACCACCCGGATCTAGCACATGTGATTAGATATGATCCATTGGAGCTCAATGAGAGCATGTCGTTTGTTGAGAAGCCGGTTCGGATATTGGATAGGAAAAAGAATGTATTGAGGTCAAAGACGATCCCCTTAGTGAAAGTTCTTTGGCAATATCACACTCCGAAGGAAGCTACATCGGAATTGGAGGGTATGATACAAGAGAAGTACCTGGAGTTGTTCTCAGACTAATTTGGTTCTAATTTGGAGGACCAAATTTCTTTAGAGGTGGAGATTTGTGAGACCCCATTTATATATGGCTTTATTATATGTTGATGGAATTATAAGACGAATGATTTTGATCATATATATGTGAATGAAAATTGCAAAGAGAATGCATGAATACTCATGAATACATATAATGGCTAAATAAGGGCTGAAGTGGCCACAGATTAAATGAATGGAATTTGAACCCATCAGACTAATATAAGGATTCAAACACGAATAGATAATACAAGGCCAGTGAATTCTATGTACCTTTTTATGATTCCATCATGTACACATAAGTTACATAATACGTGAATCATAAGAAATGGAACTTTTCATACTCTAAGTGTGAATAGAATGAAAAATGGATAGTGAAGCAATTAAATGCAAGCTGTTCTTTGAGATTTTGGGAAAAATTGCAGTTGGGAACCTGCAGATGAAAGTCAGATCGATCTCTTATTCAAAGCAGATCGATCTCTTATTTAAGCAGATTGATCCCTATTTGTTTCGGCTAAGAATATATCGATCCCTTCCTTAGTGTAGATCGATCTTAATTTGTTTCCAGTTAGAAAGGACCGATCTCCTCCCAAACACCGATCAATCTCTAATGGTTTTTGGTTAGAACAGATCGATCCCTTCCTAAAGAGCAGATTGATCCCATCACTAGAGCAGATCGATCTCACCAACTTACTTATTGAATAATCATGTAGTCTAACCTAAGAAAGATCGATCTCTCACCTTAGGAGATCGATCTCATAATTCCAATTCTATAAAAAGGTTCAATAGTTGAGTCTTCTTCCCTGAAACATCAAACATCTCTCTATTTTCGCAAAGTAACCTAGTTTTCTCACTCTAGAATATCATCACCTTCCTACCAGATTTGAGAAAAGTTGTTTAAGAAAAGTTGTTCATTATGATGAGAAGAACAACATAGTTTGGAATCAACATTCAAGTTGCTGAATTGAAGGAGCGAAGTCTTCCCTTAAGATTTGGCCAAGTGAGGAAGTATAGTTAGGTAAGTTTTCAATACACCAACTTCAAGTATGTTTATTAAGACATTGTTATGGGTTGTTTGGTGTGTGTATTGTTGGCTGAAACTACCTAGAGCATGATGAACCAACCATGACAAAAATAGGTTTAATGTGGGAAAGAAAGCTATGGTTGATTTAATTATGGATTGATTATACAATGGCATTGGCAATGTTATATGTATGATTCTAAGATTGTTTTGTGAAACCAATAGGTTGGAATAGTGGACTTTTCACACTAGGATATGTAATGATTCGTGCTGGATGCCTCATGTATATTGTGTGTCACACGGATGAGATGCTCGCATGAGTCGTGTTGGATGCCTCGTGTAAACTATTAGTCACGCGGAAGAGATGCTCGCACGTGCACTTAAGATTGAGTCGGTTATACATGGTATAAGGTAGATAAGACCTACAACAGGCACCCCCGACCGTGATATGGGTCCATGGAGTATGTTGTACAGTGTATATCACATGGAGTACGATGTACTGTGTGTTAATGATATTGATTTATATACTGGCTGGTAGTATTGACCCACCTTCCGTTACAGCGTGATGCCCCGCACACCGAGATCCGTGTGGTCTGGGATGATAATGACATAGTTGGCCAACAGAGTCCTCGATTATATATAATGACCACTTGTCTCACATGATATCACATGGTTTTATATACACTAAACACGTTTTGTGTTATCCAGGGTAGACCCGAGGGAGGGGTAGAACCTTGTGGGATGTTTTTAAAGGATGATATGTTATTTATGATGAGTTTTACTATGTTTTGATAAGGTGTTAAACCCTGAGGGATGCTTTATGATGAGTTTTTCTTCAATATGATGAGCATCAGACATTGACATGATGATTTTCCATGTTTACATGCATATTTTCATGTTTTCAGTACGTGATATATGTATATACATGTGGCATAGTCTTAATTGTACCTCATGCTCTGGTTATAAATGATTTCTACATCATGACATTATAAGCATATAGATAGTGTAGTTATCTACCTACTTGCATTATTGCCTTACTGAATGTCTGGTTGCTCATCCCTTCCATTTTCCCCATCTATAGAGCGCACATAGTAGTTAGTGAGTGGCTGAGGAGTTGCATCCTGATATCTGCTACTTCCCATCATCGAAAGGTATACACACTAGTATATTTTTGTATCTAAACATGTAATAGCATAGTAATCATTTTGGAATGTAATATGGGGGACGTAAATATTAGTAAACACATACAAGTATTGAATTTCAATTTATAAAGTATATGTGTTTACCCTCGAAATAAATTAAAAGATAGATGACATGGTAGATGGTAAAAGGTGACTAATACTGACTCATAACCTAACTATTTGGTGGTCAGAATGTTCACGACCAAGAAAGGAAAGGAAAAAGAAAAAAATTTGTAGCTATTTTAGGTAAAAAGGGGTCGTGACAGAGATTGGTATCGGAGCTAAGTTGGCCTGATATGAGTCGATATTAGTAAGTAGGAAAGTTACATCCCCATATTACTGTGCTTTGTTTAGATATAACTGTGTATACCGAGATGGAATAAAACCAATAAATGGTATGGATACAGAAAATTAGGCATTATGCCTATCACCCGCCGTGGTAGAGGGGCGAGTTCATGTGCTAGAGGCCGTAGGGGTAGGCCTGAGAGCCATGCAGAACCACAGACTGATTAGGCTCCACTAGACCCTGTTGAGAGACCAGAAGATACTGAGGCATGCTTCAATAGGATAGAGCAGAGTATTGAGAGCCTTGTTGAGATAGTCACGCAGACATTAGGCGCTGGTGATAGACGAGGTCTAGCCGAGCAACCTACTACTACTAGACTGACAGCTGCAGAGAGACCTCAAACTACAAAGACCGTTACACCATCACCGGTTCAGGATACAGCTTCTCTTATCGCTCCACAGTCGAGGGGTAGTGATCTGGGTTATGATTGTGCGTTGGAGAGGTTACAACAGTACCAGGAGTTCAGACCCCCAGTCTTTAGAGGAGTGAAAGACCCGATTGTGGCAGAGGATTGAATATATGAAATGGAAAAATTGTATGGGTTTTTCAGGTGTACATCGATTGAGAAGGTTGCCTTTGTCGTATTTATGTTAAAGGGCGAGCCAGAGTACTGTGGAGATCCACAGTACCTATCCTGAGGGGCCGACGTTGAAAGATTACATGAGAGATATTTTTGGAGGCCTTTAAGAGGCAGTTTATTTCGACCATTACATAGCGAAAGCTGCAGATGGAGTTTATGAGTTTTGTTGAGTTAATATATTTTGAAATGACAAACAAGTTAATTCAATAATATAAAAATGATTTAAAAACATGTTTAGAGGTTATAAGTACCAGAAACTAAGTCTTTAAGGATAAGAGATCGATCTGGTGAGATAAGAGATCGATCTCCTAGGTCTTCTAGTATGAGAGATCGATCTCATGAGGATATGAGATCGATCTGCTAAAGGATTGAATCCTCAAAAGGATCTATACAAGGTATTGAGGAAGCAGCGATCGATCTATAAGGGTTATAAGATCGATCTGTCTATTACAAGGTGTTTATAAGATCGATCTGGTCTAGGAAGAGATCGATCTCCTCTAAAACAAAGGCTAAAGGTAGTAGATCGATCTGTAGATCGATCTATGCTCAAACAGAGAGTTTATGAGATCGATCTGGTATTGGAAGAGATCGATCTCCTCAAAGTTAGAGAGCTAAGGAGATCGATCTAGGTTAATTAAAGATCGATCTCCTTGCTACGAGAACACTTGGTAGATCGATCTTGCTCAAACAGAGAGATTGGAAGATCGATCTTCTGGTTCGACAGATCAATCTGCTCTAACATTTTCAAATTGTAAGATCGATCTCTACATCTATGAGATCGATCTCCTTGCTTCTATTTGCCTTGTCATCGCAGGAAATTAAACTAAGAGATCGATCTGGCCAAGATTGGAGATCGATATGGCACTCTACTGGAGATTCCCAACGGCTATTTCTGCAAAACTTTCAATAGGAAAAACAGCATTAAATGCTCCAACTACCAATCCTCCAGTATAAAATCAAGCGTTGAAGACACTGGGAAAGTGAGACACCATTGCTGCACATTCTGTACATTCTCAAGAATTTATTTCCCACATTCTATTTTTGTCTTAAATCCTCATTTATTGATATTGTTGTATAAGCCTTTGTGCAAAAGCTATATTTATCCTACCCACATAAAAAGTTTGATCTTGTATTCATCCTTATTTTAAGAGAGAAGAGGAGTGTTCCTCAGTGAGAAAAACTTTGTAAAAGGGTGAATATATCTTTGTGTAAAAAGGGTAGAGAGGTTATTCCTTAACCTGAAAAAGGGAGTGTGTAACATTCATTGAAAGAGTGAAAGAAAGACCTTGACAAGGAGGTCAAGAAGAGAGGACGTAGGCAAGAGATTGGTCGAACCTCTATAAACTACTGAGTTTGATATTTCTCTTCCTTATCTTCCTTCAATTTATTCCATTACATTATTTTGATTATTGATTATTTGCAATTAGACTTAATTTAGTTTAAATTTGTCATTAACCTTAGAAAATCGATTCACCCCCTTCTTGGTAGAGCCAACAATTGGTATCAGAGCTAAGACTCTTTTATCATAGAGGAATAACTTCCTAAGAGTTAGAAACGATCCAATGGCTCACAACAATGTAGCAACCAATCTAGTAGGAGAGGGGCATTCTACAGTTAGGCCTCCTATGTTCAATGGTGAACATTATGCTTATTGGAAAACTAGGATGATGCTCTTCATTCAAGCAAATGATTATGAGGTATGGAGGATTATAACTAAAGGACCTCAAATCCCTACTAAAAAATATAGGGAAGAGATATCCCTAAAGAAGAAGATGAGTGGGATTCAAATGATGTTAAATGTGCTCAGCTAAATGCTAAGGCTATGCACACCCTATTTTGTGCTTTAGGGCCAAATGAATACAATAGAGTCTCCGGTTGTGACAATGCCAAACAAATTTGGGACAAATTGGCAATAACTCATGAAGGTACAACCCAAGTAAAGGAGACTAAGGTAGGAATGCTCACACATGACTATGAGCTATTTAGGATGAAAGAAGGAGAATCAATTAGTAATATGTTCACTAGATTCACTGATGTAATTAATGGGTTAAAATCCTTAGGAAAAATCTACTCTAATATAGAAATGGTCAAGAAAATATTAAATAGTCTACCAAAATCATGGGAAGCTAAAGTGACTGCAATTGAGGAATCTAAGGACCCTCACACATTGTCACTAGATGAATTAATAGGATCACTACTCACATATGAGATGAAGTTGAGAAGAAATGAAGAGCCACCCAAGAAAGTGGGAGTAGCTCTGAAATCCACCACTCAAGAGGAAAGTAAAAATGAGAGTGATAGTGAAGAAGATCTTAAGATGGCAATGTTTGCCAAAAGATTTAACAAATTCATGAGAATAAGAGCAAGTAGTAGTGGTAGGTGAAACCACAAGAAAGATCAAGAAGAGTTAGGTAGAAAGGATACCATTGTGTGCTATGAATGTAAAAAACCTGAACATATTAAATTTAACTGCCCTCTTCTTAAAAGATCCAATGATAGGTTCCACAAAACGAAGGCAATGATGGCAACATGGAGCGACAGTGATAGCTCCGATGATGATTCGAATGAGGATAATGCCAACCTATGCTTCATGGCTATTGAGGATGAAAAGGTAACTTCAAACCTCATTGAATATTCTTTTGATGAATTGCAAGATGCCTTTGATGATCTTGCATTGGAATATGAATGCATGAGTATGAAATACAAAAAGTTAATATCTAAATTGAAGAAAGAAAATGAGTTAATGCTAAAGGATAAGTTAGAATGTGAAAAAAACTAGAAATTACAAATCTTGAAATTTGTGACCTAAAAGAAAAAAATAGTAACTTACATAATTCTTTTAATAGATTTTATATGGGTCAACAAAAGTTAGACAACATGCTAGAAACTCAAAGGGCCTTCTTTGATAAAAATGGATTAGGATATGATGGAAAAAGTAGAGAGACCCATCTCAAAAGTTTCATAGCTAGAAAGAACATGCATAAACCCTCAACTATTTGTTCACATTATAATAAGAAGGGGCATGCATCATATAATTGCAATATGAAGATGACCACTCTTAGAGGAAAAATAGTAAAAAGAATTTGGGTTCCAAAAGAAATAATTAACTCAAAAGATATTAATGTTTTAGTAAAATGGATTCCTAAGGGATCAAGAATTGCATTCACTAACCCCAAAGGACCGAAGAGAATTTGGGTACCTAAGACATGAGTTTGATTTTTGATTATAGGTGATTGAGCATTCGACAAGCTAAAACAAAGGAAGCTTGGTACTTGGACAGTGGATGCTCAAGACACATGACTGGTGATAGAAGCCACTTCAACTCATTTAAATCGAAAGTTGGTGGAGAAGTCACATTTGGGGATAACTCCAAAGGCCAAGTTAAAGGAAGTGGTTCAATAGTTAATGACTACTTTTCAGTAGAAAAAGTGTTGCTTGTTAGGGGTCTAAAACATAGCTTACTAAGCATTAGTCAACTTTGTGGCAAAGGTTACAAAGTAATTTTTGATTGCTTGAAATGTCATGTTATAGATCCTAAATCTAATAAAGTTCTTTTCCTAGGTCATAGGCAAGGTAATATATACATTGTCTATCTAAATGAACTTAAAAATGAAAACATATGCCTAATGGTAGACAAGGAAAAAGAACCTTGGTTGTGGCATAGAAGACTAGGTCATACTAGCATGCATGTGTTATCTAAGTTAGCTAGAAAAGACCTAGTTATAGGATTACCTAAGTTGTCCTTTGACTATGACAAAATATGTGAAGCTTATGTTAAAGGAAAACATAAAAGGACAACATTTAAGCCTAAACATAGTGTATCTACCAATAGGCCTCATCAATTACTCCACCTAGATCTATTTGGACCAACTACAACAACAAGCCTAGGTGGGAAACATTATGGGTTTGTAATTGTTGATGATTACACTAGGTTCACTTGGGTGTTTTTTTTTTAGAATGAAAAATGAAGCTTTAGAAAAATTCATTGCTTATACAAAAGTGACTCAAAATGAAAAAGGTGACACTATAACTAGTATTAGAAGTGATCATGGCAAGGAGTTTGAAAATATTGGATTTGATGAATATTGCAATGATCAAGGAATTAGTCATAATTTTTCAGCCCCTAGGACACCACAACAAAATGGGGTAGTTGAGAGAAGAAATAGAACACTGGAAGAAATGGCTAGAACCATGTTGTGTGAAAATAATTTACCTAAATATTTTTGGGCTGAAGCTATAAATACATCTTGCTATATCATTAATAGAGCTATGATTAGACCAATTTTAAAGAAAACCCCTTATGAGCTTTATAAGGGTAAGAAGCCTAATATTAGCTATTTTCACCCCTTTGATTGTAAATGCTTTGTCCTAAGTAATGGAAAAGACAATTTAGGAAAATTTGATGCCAAGAGTGATGAGGGAATCTTTTTAGGGTATTCGTTGAATTCAAAGGCATATATAGTATATAACAAAAGAACATTGATGGTTGAAGAATCAATTCATGTAATATTTGATGAGTCAAATGATTTATCTAAAGATTCAACCAATGATGAGGATATTGAAATATTTGATGAAAACTTGAAAGAAATCTCAACCATAGAAAATGATCTATTAGAAAAACTTGACATAAATAAAGAAGATGAAGAAGAAATAGAAATATTAGAAAGAGAGTCTAGAGCACCAAGAGAATTAGGATATGTAAAAGATTGTGAAATAGTAGGAGATCCAACTCTTGGAGTTAGAACTAGATCATCTCTAAGGAATGTGTGTCAATATATAGCCTTTGTATCTCAAATAGAACCTAGAAATGTCAATGAAGCCTTAGACGACAATAATTGGTTTTTAGCAATGCAAGAAGAATTAAATCAATTTGAGAGAAGAAAAGTATGGAAACTAGTTTCTAGACCTAGTGATCACTCTGTAATTGGAACTAAATGGATCTTCAAGAACAAGATGGATGAAAATAGTGTGATCATAAGAAACAAGGCGAGGTTAGTTGCACAAGGCTATAGACAAGAAGAAGGAATAGACTATGATGAAACTTATGCACCGGTAGATAGATTAGAAGCAATAAGAATGCTACTTGCCTTTGCATGTTATAAAAACTTCACGTTATATCAAATGGATGTAAAGAGTGCATTTTTAAATGGTTTCATTAATGAAGAAGTTTATGTTGAGCAACCTCTCGGTTTTGAAAGTCATGAATTTCCCGAACATTCTTCAAACTGTCTAAGGCACTCTATGGTTTGAAACAAGCTCCTAGAGAATGGTATGAAAGATTGTCAAAATTCTTAATAGAAAAAGGATTTTCAAGAGGAAAAGTAGATACTACTTTGTTTATCAAAAATAAAAATAAAGATTTACTAGTTGTCCAAGTGTATGTAGATGATATTATTTTTGGATCAACTAATGAATCTTTACGCCAAGAGTTTGCTAAGATCATGCAAGGTGAATTTGAAATGAGCATGATGAGAGAGCTCACTTTCTTCTTGGGACTTCAAGTGAAGCAAACAAAGGATGGAACCTTCATCAATCAAGCAAAATATACTAAGGAATTGCTCAAACGATTTGGAATGGATAATTGCAAACCTCAAGCAACTCCAATGGGCACCAACATCAAGCTTGATAAAGATGAGAGTGGTAAGTGTGTAGACACTAAACTTTATAGGTCTATGATTAGTTCATTACTTTACCTTACTGCAAGTAGACCAGATATTCTGTTTAGTGTATGCCTTTGTGCTAGATTTCAATCTTCTCCTAAGGAGTCACACTTATTAGCCACTAAAAGGATCTTTAGATACCTTAAGGACACTCCCTCTCTAGGACTTTGGTACCCCAAGGACTCCACTTTTGCTCTTCATGCATTTTCTGATGCAGACTTTGAGGGCTGTAAAATAGATAGGAAGAGCACTTCAGGTACATGTCAATTCTTAGGGAATAGATTAATCCCATGGTTCTCTAAGAAACAAAATAGTGTAGCTCAGTCCACAACTGAAGCTAAATATATAGCAGCAGGTAGTTGTAGTGCTCAAGTGTTGTGGATTAAACAACAAATGAAAGACTATGGTATTGACATGAAGCAAGTCTCAATCTAATGTGATAATACCAGTGCCATTAATCTATCTAAGAATCCTATTCAACACTCTAGAACTAAGCACATTGAGATTAGGCACCATTTTCTTAGAGACCATGTACAAAAAGGAGATATAAGTCTAGAGTATATTGATACTTTACATCAAATAGCTGATATCTTCACCAAACCTCTTGATAGAGATAGGTTTTGTATTCTTAGAGGAGAATTAGGACTCATGAATGTTCCTTAAGATTTATCTGCTTCAAAACCTTGATTTCAAGATGATTTTAAATGATTTTTCCAATGATTTTTCTGGGCAAAAGTATGAGAGATTGATCTTCAATCACTATAGATCGATCTCCATACTTCAAATGGGCCTAAAGTAGAAAGGTTAAGCTAGGCAGATCGATCTTCTCAACCATAAGATCGATCTCCTTAAGCCTCTGTAAAACAGCAGATCGATCTATGCATTTAGCAGCTCGATCTCCTTAAGCCTTTGTAAAACAGCAGATCGATCTATGCACTTGGTAGATCGATCTCCTTGAGCTTCTGTGTTTTGAAGATCGATCCTTTGATTCTACAGATCGATCTCTTCAAGTCTCTGGAAATAATAGATCGATCTGTCGCAGCGACAGATCGATCTCCTGTGCCTTGGACTATAAAAACAGCTCAAAAATCCCCAAAATTTGAAAATCCCAAATCCTCAAATCCCTAACCCCTGTCGCGCCTCTTCCGTCGATTCTCTCTCCCAGATCGATCGCGATAAGGTTTTTGTCAAATATCTTTATCATTTAGTGTTCTAGTAACCTACATTACTAAATTTTTCTCAAAATTTTCTTAGTTTTGTGCTAAAATTTTCACTGGGTAATACTATCACTGTTTCATTGCCTAGGTTTTAGAGAACTCTTCAACTAGTGTTTGGGTATGTCTAGAGAAATCCTTGTGTGTGTCTAGGACATCTCTCAACATTCAGGTATGCCTCGACTTAAGAGAGTTGGCCAAAAACCCCCTAAACTAAATGCTGATAGAGGGTCATCTTCCTAAACAGCTCCTCCCTCTTCTGTCACCACCTTTAACAGGTGTTTTCAAACACCTGCAAAAAGGAAACGATATGAAGAGTATTTCTCAACCATGCCAATTAAACATTGGCGGGCAATTGATTTCTCGTTTCTAAATCGCATTGACTTTCCATATCTGTCAAAAAATGGAAGAATTTGGTTGGCTTCCATTTCTTAAAATCAATACCCATGTACCTCCAAACATCATTTGGGCCTTCTTTTCTAACGCTGAACTCATCTACGACCCTGATGATGACTGCAAAATTCTAGGTTTTAAGACGTATGTCATGTCTAAATCCATCCCTATAGACACGTCTATCTTGGCCCAAATGTTTAAAATAAAAATGAGGGCTTGACCAATGAAGAGGAAGAAGTACCTCTAGAATTTAACCTTCCCGGGGATAAGGCGAGTGACCTACCGATGCACCCGAGGTTACTCCATCTTATCATCTCGTGGAATCTTAGACCATTTGGTACCCGTCACTCCACGGTTAGGAGGTTAGATCGATTCTAGCTCCACCACCTCCACTCCTCAAATCAAAAACTCAATCTGGTCCACTTCATTTATGAAGACTGGCTGAAGATCGTACGCAACCAGGCCTCCATAATAGTCTTTCCACAACTGCTTGTGTACTTGCTTTAACGGGTTAGGGTCGATTGCTCGTGTGAAACTGGTGAAGTGCCTTCCCCAAAGACCGTCTTAAACATTGGGACACTTCACCACATGGGATACTATAAAGATTTCCAAGTGTAATGGAAGAAAAAGCGAGAACAGCAGTCTGAGGCTGCCATGGACGAAGATCCATCAGCAGAACCTACTGATCCACCTGCTGCAGCTATTGAGGTTCCATCTTTATCGACAGCTCAGCCCACTGCACCAACACCATCATCTGATGGGATGGAATCGATCGTGATGATGATCATGGAGCTTAATTGAAAGATGGATGAAGGTTTTGCAAACCTTCATGCCACCCAGCAGGCTATGTTCGATAAGCTGCAGGTTACTCGCACTCGAGTCGAGGAACTCATGGAGCGCTTCCCTCCTCAGCCTTAGGACATGTTTGTTAGGAATATTTTAGCAATGTTTTATGATTAATGTTTGTTATTTGAAACATCATTTGCTTGAATGCTTCATTTGTGAAATGACTTGATAGTACCTTTGAAATGTGCTATAATGAATTACTATTTTGAAATTATATATGTGTTGAAAGTTAAAATGTCCTTTTAACCTTTATTGCCATTGATATGACAAAAAGGGGGAGAAGAATAAGAAAACATGCTTTAAATGGTTTAAAGGAATGATTAAATTAAGGGGGAGCTTACAGAAAGGGGGAGCTTACAAAAGGGGGAGTTTGTGCATAATGCAAATGGGTAACTAAACATGTTTATTGAATAAGTTTTGTCATATCAAAAAGGGGGAGATTGTTGAGTTAATATATTTTGAAATAACAAAACAAGTTAATTCAATAATATAGAAATGATTTAAAAACATGTTTAGAGGTTATCAGTACCAGAAACTAAGTCTTTAAGGATAAGAGATCGATCTGGTGAGCTGAGAGATCGATCTCCTGGGTATTCTAGTATGAGAGATCGATCTCATGAGGATATGAGATCGATCTGCTAAAGGATTGAATCCTCAAAAGGATCTGTACAAGGTATTGAGGAAGCAGAGATCGATCTATAAGGGTTATAAGATCGATCTGTCTATTACAAGGTGTTTATAAGATCGATCTGGTCTAGGAAGAGATCGATCTCCTCTAAAACAAAGGCTAAAGGCAGTAGATCAATCTGTAGATCGATCTATGCTCAAACAGAGAGTTTATGAGATCGATCTGGTATTGAAAGAGATCGATCTCCTCAAAGTCAGAGAGCTAAGGAGATCGATCTGGGTTAATTAAAGATCGATCTCCTTCCTACGAGAACACTTAGTAGATCAATCTGAAGATCGATCTTGCTCAAACAGAGAGATTGGAAGATCGATCTTCTGGTTCGACAGATCGATCTGCTCTAACATTTTCAAATTGTAAGATCGATCTCTACATATATGAAATCGATCTCCTTTCTTCTATTTGCCTTGTCATCGCAGGAAATTAAACTAAGAGATCTATCTGGCCAAGATTGGAGATCGATCTGGCACTCTACTGGAGATTCCCAACGGCTATTTCTGCAAAACTTTCAACGGGAAAAACAACACTAAATGCTCTAACTACCAATCCTCCAGTATAAAATCAAGCATTGAAGACACTGGGAAAGTGAGACACCATTGCTGCACATTCTGTACATTCTCAAGAATTTATTTCCCACATTCTATTTTTGTCTTCAATCCTGATTTATTGATATTGTTGTATAAGCCTTTGTGCAAAAGCTATATTTATCCTACCCACATAAAAAGCTTGATCTTGTATTCATCCTTATTTTAAGAGAGAAGAGGAGTGTTCCTCAGTGAGAAAAACTTTGTAAAAGGGTGAATATATCTTTGTGTAAAAAGGATAGAGAGGTTATTCCTTAACCTGAAAAAGGGAGTGTGTAACATTCATTGAAAGAGTGAAAGAAAGCCCTTGACAAGGAGGTCAAGAAGAGAGGACGTAGGCAAGAGATTGGCCGAACCTCTATAAACTACTGAGTTTGATATTTCTCTTCCTTATCTTCCTTCAATTTATTCCATTACATTATTTTGATTATTGATTATTTGCAATTAGACTTAATTTAGTTTAAATTTGTCATTAACCTTAGAAAACTGATTCACCCCCCTCTCGGTAGAGCCAACAAGTTTAGTTCAGGGGAACTGCTCTGTTGATGAGTATGAGTCGAGGTTCATATCCTTGGGAAGGTATGACCTGGATACGTTGAGCAATGAGACTCGAAAGGTCCAGAAGTTCATGGATGGATTGAGACCAGCCATTAGATCTAGATTACCTCCGTTTGACATCCTCACTTATGAAGAGGCAGTGCACAGGGCCCAAATGTGTGATCAGGATTTTGAACGAAATGCCTTTGAGTTTGGAAAGGTTAGTAACAGGAGAGATAGGGACCGAAAGAGATCTGGAGGTGATAGGGATATCAGAAGAGGAGATCGAAGACTGTTTGGGAAGAGACCTCTGATTGAGGAGGTACAGGAGAGGACTGCTAAGCCTCCTGTATATCAGGCCTTAACACCACTGAGAGGTATAGTCATTGGGGGATCTCGACCTACTACAGAGTAGTGTAGGAGATGTGGAAGATATCATGATACCAAGCCTTGTTCGATGACACCTGGAGTGTGTTACAGATGTAGGAAGCCAGGGCATACCATGAGGTATTGCCCAGAGATGATTGAGACTTCCCCACAGAAGGGTCAAGAGCCGGAGAGAGCTCATGTTGAGACTTCTACTCCGAGAAGGAGAGCTACAGCTGAAGAAAGAGGCAAACAGGTGGTTGGCAAAGGGTGAGTGCATGCATTGGATGAGGACACCGCAGACGCTTCTGCGGATGTAATTAAAGGTGCTATCCTGATTTTTTATTTAGAAGCATTTGTGTTATTTGATCCTAGTGCCATGCATTACTTTATATCGCCTTTATTTGCATGTAAGTTATTAAAGCATGTAACGCCTACATCATTAGATAGAATGTTGCTGATTTCTACACCTATGAATGATAGTCAGTTAACTGAGTATGTATATAGGGACTGTAGGCTAAAAATGGGGAGATGAGATATGTCAGTCGATAAGTGATTTTGATGTAATTTTAGGAATGAATTGGTTGGATACGAATCATGTTATTTTAGATTACTATGCTAAAACAGTAATGTTTTTAGGGATAGATAGCTTTACTGTAAGTATTCCTGAAAAGAAATGAAGGAACGTGATTATTGTAAATAGGAAGAATATAATTTTAATGCGTCATACTTAAGATAAGAATTTGCTTATTAATCATGAATGTTACTATGATGACCTATCTTACCAACTGTGGAAAAGGATAATTTGAAGGGTTAATTGCATAAGTAGTCGACACAGATAAGACACATCCGAAATTGAGAGACATTTCAGTGGTTGCAGAGTTTCCTAATGTCTTCCCGGATGATTTACTAAGATTACCACCCGATAGAGAGATGAAGTTTTGTATAAAGTTGGTACTTGGTATAAAGCCGATATCTAGACCACCGTATAGAATGGCTCCGATTGAGTTAGAGGAGCTAAAGAAGCAGTTGCAGGAGTTATTAAAGAAGGGATTTATTAGACCGAGAATCTCACCCAGGGGAGCTCCGATCTTGTTTGTGAGGAAGAAGGATGGGAGCCTCCGATTGTGCATAGATTATCGATTGTTGAATAAGGCTACCATCAAGAATAAATAGCCCCTTCCACGTATTGACGATCTATTGGATCATCTCCGGTGAGCACAAGTATTTTCTAGGATAGATCTGCGATCTGGGTACCATCAGTTGAGGATACGGAGTAGAAATGTAGCCAAGACAGCATTTTATACCTGTTATGGCCAATACAACTTCTTGGTTATGCCATTCGGATTGACAAATGCCCCTGCAGCATTTATGACTTTGATGAATGATGTGTTTAATCCATCCCTGGACCAGTTTATGATTCTATTTATTGATGATATATTAGTTTATTCCAAGTCCAGGGAAGATCATGACCAGCACTAGAGGATACTTCTGCAAACCCTTCGAGAGAGGGAGTTATATGCCAAACTCCTTAAGTGTGACTTATGGTTGGAACAGATCTCATTTATGGGCTATGTTGTATCGAATGATGAGGTATCAATAGATCCATCCAAGATTGAGGCAGTTGTCCAGTGTGAACAGCCTAGGACAGTCACTGAAATTATAAGTTTTTTTAGGATTGGCAGGTTATTATCAGAGATTCGTAGAGGGTTTCTCCAAACTAGCTGATCCGTTGACACGTCTCACGCGAAAGGATGTTGAGTTTGTGTGGGACGAGGCATGTGAGAGGAGTTTTCAGGAGCTTAAGCGTTGGTTAACCACTACTCCGATTCTCACTAATCCTACCAGCTCAGGAGGTTTCTCTGTGTATACGGATGCATCACACCAGGGACTGGGCTGTGTACTTATGCAGGATGGGAAGGTAGTGGCCTATGAATCCAGACAGTTGAAGGATCACGAGAAGAACTATTCGGCTCATGATTTAGAATTAGCGGTCATAGAGTTTGCGCTGAAGATATGGCGCCACTAACTCTATGGTGAGAAATTTTAGGTATTTACGGACCACAAGAGCCTAAAGTATCTATTCTCACAAAAAGAGTTGAATATGAGACAAAAGAGAGGGCTCGAGCTCCTGAAGGATTACGATTTTGAAATTTTATACCACCCGAGTAAGGCGAATGTAGTTGCTGATGCCTTATGCAGGAAGAACCTCAAGTTGGTGTCTTATATGATGGTTCAGGAACACAAGTTGTTGGAGCAATTCGCGAACCTTAGTTTGGATGTAGCCCCGCTTGATACAGAAAGATTTGCTGTTGTGGCTAGTTTGAGATTGGAGCCAGAGTTGATTAGTCGTATTCGACAGGCTCAGCAAAGAGATCGACAGTGTATTGATTGGTTGAGTTAGGTACAGACATGTGTGGGTACTGATTTTGAGCTAAGTACAGATGGATTACTGAGGTTCTGGGGCAGAGTATGTGTTCCCAATGATCCAGAGATTAGGAGATTGATTTTATCATAGGCTCACTCATCGAGGTGTATGATACATCCGAGGAGTACCTAAATGTATTAGAACCTTCGGAAGGTTTATTGGTGGTCTGGAATGAAGAGAGACATTACTAAGTATGTCGCTAGATGTCTCGTCTATCAGCAGGTGAACATAGGGCATCAAATGCCTGTAGGGTTATTACAGCCTCTATCGATACCGACATGGAAGTGAGAGCACATCACCATGGATTTTGTTATGGGTTTACCGTGGACCCGCAGAGGTCGTGATGCCATCTGGGTAATTATTGATCGGTTGACGAAGTCAGCACATTTCTTAGCTATAAAAGCTGCCAATACTCTGAATCAGTTGGCGAACTTGTATGTTCGAGAGATAGTTATGTTACTTGGTGTTTCAGTGAGTATTGTTTCTGATCGGGATGCCCGCTTCACTTTCCACTTCTGGGAACATTTTCAAGAAGCGATGGGGACCCAGTTGCATTTTAGCATCGCTTTCCATCCTCAGACAGATGGTCAGTCAGAAAGGACTATACAGACCTTGGAGGATATGTTGAGAACGTGTATGCTGGATTTTAGAGTGTCTTGGGATGATCACCTACCACTAGTCGAGTTCGCCTGTAATAACAATTATCATGCGAGTATCAGGATGACACCATATGAGGCATTGTATGACCGTAGATGTCGTTCCCCTATTGGATGGGAGGAGATTGGTGACAGATAAATCTTTACTCCCTGTTAAGTTAATATATTTTGAAATGACAAAACAGTAATTCAATAATGGATATTATAAATCTAGAAATGTTTTAAACATGTTAAGAGTTTAATTAAATACATGTCATTGCCAGAAACTGAGTATTAAAGGATGAGAGATCGATCTCATGAGATGAGAGATCGATCTCCTGGGTTTTCAAGTATGGGAGATCGATCTCATGAGAATATGAGATCGATCTGTTAAAGGATTAAAAAACTCAAAGAACATGTATAAGATGTTGAGGAAGCAGAGATCGATCTGTATGGGTTATAAGATCGATCTTTAAATTATAGAATGTCTAAGAGATCGATCTGGTCTAGGAAGAGATCGATCTCCTCTAAGACAAAGGTTAAAGGTATTAGATCGATCTGTAGATCGATCTATGTTCGAACAGAGGGTTTATGAGATCGATCTTCTGTGGATAGAGATCGATCTCCTCAAAGTCAGAGAGTTTAGAAGATTGATCTAGGGTGATTATAGATCGATCTCCTCTCTATGAGGATGCTTGCCAGATCAATCTGGAGATCGATCTTGCTTCAAACAGAGAGATTAGAAGATTGATCTTCACTAACATTTTTCAAATTATAAGATCGATCTCTACAAATATGAGATCGATCTCCATGCTTCAAGTTGCTTTGTAATTGTAGGAATTTAAACTAAGAGATCGATCTGGTACTCTACTGGAGGTTCCCAACGGCTCTTTTTGCAAAATCTTCAACGGGAAAAACAGCATTAAATGCTTCAACTACCAATCCTGCTGTATAAAACCAAGCATTGAAGACACTAAAAAAACAAGAGACTTGTGCTACAAATTCTGAATATTCTCAAGAGATCTTTTCTAACATTCTCTTTGTCTTCAAACATCACATTGATTGTATTGTGCTAAAAAGCTTGTGTAGAAGTTATTTTTTCTACCCACAAAAGAAAGCTTCTATTTGTATTCATCCTTGATCCAAGAGAGAAGAGGAGAGTTCCTCTGTGAGATAATTTTGTAAGGGGTGAATACTCATCTTTGTAAAAAGGGGTAGAGAGGTTATTCCTTAACCTTAAAAAGGGAGTTTGTATCAACTATTGATATAGTGAAAGAAAGCTCTTGACAAGGAGGTCAAGAAGAGAGGACGTAGGCAAGCGATTGGTCGAACCTCTATAAATTACTGAGTTTACTGCTTCCTTCCCTTATCTCCTTTAATTTATTGCATTGTATTTTATTGCTTATTCTTTGATTGCTTGCAATAAGATTCAATTATGTTTGAATTTAGCATTATCATTAGAAAACTGATTCACCCCCCCTCTCGGTAGAGCTAACACTCCCGACTTAGTGAGATAGGCCTCTGAGGACGTACAGTTGATTTGTGAAAGGTTACGAACAGCTCAAAGCAGACAAAAGAGTTATGCTGACAGGAGATGGAGACCACTGGAGTTTACTGTGGGTGAGTCGGTATTCTTGAGAATTTCTCCCTCGAAAGGGATTATGAGGTTCAGTAAGAAGGGTAAGTTGAGCCCTCGGTATATCGGGCTATTTGAGATACTTGATAGAGTGGGAGATAGGGCCTACAGGCTAGCATTGCCACCCAAGTTAGCAAGCATTCATAACGTCTTCCACATTTCTATGTTGCGAAAATACCACCCGAATCCAGCGCATGTGATTATATATAAGCCATTGGAGCTCAATGAGAGCATGTCGTATGTTGAGAAGCCGGTTCGGATATTAGATAGGAAAGAGAAGGTGTTGAGGTTAAAGACGATCCCCTTAATGAAAGTTCTTTGGCAATATCACACTCCGAAGGAAACTACATGGGAATTGGAGAGTATGATACAAGAGAAGTACCCCGGAGTTGTTCTCAGACTAATTTGGTTCTGATTTGGAGGACCAAATTTCTTTAGAGGTAGAGATTTGTGAGACCCCATGTATATATGGCTTTATTATATGTTGATGGAATTATAAGACGAATGATTTTGATCATATATATGTGAATGAAAATTGCAAAGAGAATGCATGAATACTCATGAATACATATAATTACTAAATAAGGGCTGAAGTGGCCACGGATTAAATGAATGGAATTTGAACCCATCAGACTAATATAAGGATTCAAACACGAATTGATAATACAAGGCCAGTGAATTCTATGTACCTTTTTTTTTTTTATTCCATCATATACACATAAGTTACATAATATGTGAATCATAAGAAATGGAACTTTTCATACTCTAAGTGTGAATAGAATGCAAAATGGATAGTGAAGTAATTAACTCCAAGCTGTTCTTTGAGCTTTTGGGAAAAACTGCAGTTGGGTACCTGCAGATGAAGGTCAGATCGATCTTTTATTCAAGCAGATCAATCCCCATTTGTTTCTATTAAGAACAAATCGATCCCTTCCCTAGTGCAGATCGATCTTAATTTGCTTCTACTTAGAAAGAATCGATCTCCTCCCAAACACAGATCGATCTCCAATGGTTTCTGGCTAGAAAGGATCGATCCCTTCCCAAAGAATAGATCGATCCTTCACTAGAACAGATCGATCTCACCAGCTTACTTATTTAAAAATCATGTAGTTAAACCCAAGAAAGATCGATCTCCCACCCTAAGAGATCGATCTCAAAATGCCAATTCTATAAAAAGGTTCGACAGTCGAGTTTTCTTCCCTGAAACATCAAATATCTCTCCATTCATAAAGTAGCCTAGTTTTCTCACTCTAGAATATCATCACCTTCCTACCAGATTTGAGAAAAGTTGTTTGATAAAAGTTGTTCATTATGATAAGGTGAACAACATAGTTTAAAATTAATATTCAAGTTGCTGAATTGAAGGAGCAAAGTCTTCCCTTAAGATTTGGCCAAGTGAGGAAGTATAAGCTAGGTAAGTTTTCAATACACCAACTTCAAGTATGTTTATCTAGACATTTGTTATGGGTTATTTGGTGTGTGTATTGTTGGCTGAAACTACCTAGAGCATGATGAACCAACCATGACAAAAATTGGTTTAATGTGAGAAAGAGAGCTATGGTTGATTTAATTATGGATTGATTAACCAATGGCGTTGGTATTGTTTTATGTATGATTCTATGATAGTTTTATGAAACCAATAAGTTAGAATAGATGATGAATTAAGGTAGGCATATGGGGATGCCTTAGTTAAGAAAAGTGATGAACTTAAGGCATTGTGAGCTTAATGCCAGCCTAATATGAATCATTAGACGTGATGAGTCTAATAGATTCTCGAGAAATGATTAATACAATCGAAATGGACATAAGAGAAAATAAGGTCCACAAGATGTAACGAGGTCCAATTGATGTAAACGGGCACAATGCATTGAATTGAATTTCATGCAAGTGAGAATGAAGTATATGAAATTATACTGATGTGATTAGTAAATAATTTCGTGCAGCTCCGGAGATTATATTGGAACGAATCGGACTACACAATCGAGTAGCTCTAAGGAAGTGGAATTACTCGACGCGATTCTAAGTAAGGGAATTTTGTGAGTATCTAGAGGTAGCTACTCGTATTTTGAGGGTATTTATAGGGCATTGAATTTGCTAGGTTACCTGGAAAAGAAATAATAATTTTGGCAGAAAAATTTCGAATATAGGTGAAAAAGATGATTTTGCCCGTGGGACCAAATTTTACAAAAATAGTAGTAAGGCTAATAAATTGCATGACTGTCATGTCTTGATATTTTTATAAAATATGTTGCTTTGATTTAAGCAAATTTACGGATAGGGTGGCTATTTTTTTTCATAATTTCATGAAATAGCATGAGTCAAGTGCCAGCTATGATTTTGAGCGTGTTTCTTGAAATAGAGCCGCCTATCGAACTTATTTGAGTTTAATCATGTTGGAGCTTTGCTCGCACTGGATTTTGATATTTTAACATGCATGAAATGTACTGGAGCCTAGGTCGCACTATAGTTTGAATTGAGATTCATGTAAGTCGTATTGGAGCGTTGCTCATACGAGGATTTTTACTGATTTTACAATGAAATCGTGCTAGAACCTTGCTCGCACTAGACTTTTCACACTGCGATATGTAATGAGTCATGCTGGATGCCTCGTGTAGACTATGTGTCACACGGATGAGATGCTCGTACGAGCTGTGCTGGATACCTCGTGTAGACTATTAGTCACATGGATGAGATACCCATATGTGCACTTAAGATTTATTCGGTTATACATGGTATGGGGTAGATAAGACCTACGACAGACACCCCCGACCGTGATATGAGTCTATGGAGTACGTTGTACCATGTATATCACATGAAGTACGTTGAACTGTGTGGTGATGATATTGATTTATATGCTGGCAGGTAGGATTGACCCACGTTCCGTTACACCGTGATGCCTCGCACACCGGGATCCGTGTGGTCTTGGATGATAATGACATATTTAACCAACAGAGTCATCGATTATGTAGAGTGACCACCTATCTCACATGATATCACATGGTTTTATATATACTAAAAATGTTTTGTGTTATCCAGAGTAGACCCGAGGGATGTCACGACCCAAATTTCCTAAAAATCACTACGATTTTTTTCATTTTTTGTTTATTCTTTAATTCTTACCTTTCTCGCATCGTGACCATCCTACTAACAATTAGGCTATGATTCGGTGTTAGTCACCTCTCACCTATTTACCATTCCATTTTCATAATCACATTCACATATTAGGATTTACTATCCTTTGAATTTAACTAAATACTTATACAATGGTATTTACATAACCTTACATCCCCGAAATCATATCCATTTACAGTACTGTTCATTTACATATTTAGATACGAAACTATACAAATGTGTATACCTGTCTCTCGATGGGAAGCAGCGGATACCAAGATACAAGTTCTTAGCTGCTCACTAACTACTGCGAGTGTGTCAGACCCAGATTTTTTGTAGCTTGTTCCTTATTATTCCTATGTGTATGAACACTTTATTACATAGTTGAATCATAAGAAGAGTATTTACTAATAGGCAATCAACAATTTGAGAAATTTAAAAATGCATGTAAGCTACATAATAACGAGATAAGGGTTAAGTTAATTCCCGAACGAGTGCAGGGGTTAAACGGTCAAATGATTGAAATTCGGTATAATTTCGATAAGACAATTTCATTAAAAATATGAAATTGAGGAATCTTGATCAAAATCGAGGAAAATATTTAATTTTGAGCCCAATTGATCAAGATATAAATTTATTAGAATTTATCAAAATTTTTGCCTCGAAAAATGAGCCCAAAAATAGTGGAAAAATATACCGAAAAGGTAAAATCGGACTGATAAATTCATTTACGGATTAAATGAATTTAATATGATCTTTTGAGATATTTTTAGATATTTATGGGATATTTATGGGATTTTTATTATTATTTTATAATAAAATAATAATAAAAATATATTATAAAAAAAAAGGAAATCTGAAAGTTTGAATCGGGGAGAGAGAATAGAGGAAATGGAAGCAAAATCGACGGAAGAAGAAGACCACCGGACGGCGAGCACCGGCCACCCCACGGACAGGCAAGTGGCCGGAAAAGAAAAAGGAGGACCGTGCGTACCCATCGGCATCGGTCATGACCTCCACCGACGCCGGACGCCGGCGAATCGAAGAGGTGAAGCCACGGGGGAAAAGAAGGAATCCGAAGGCCACCGGCGGTGCTTGGTCCCGATCGAGCCCAGCCGAGTGTTGCCCAGGATTAGGCGCGCCGAACGGCAGTGGTGATGCGTCAGGAACCGGTCGGAATACGTCGGCACGACCAAAGGATGCCTGAACCGGTCGGCGGTTCAGGGGAGAAGGAGAAAAGGGGAAAAAGAGGAAAAAGAAAGAAAAAGGAAAAGGAAAATTTTTGGGATTTCACCGGACTTCGTGTAAGTCAATACGAGGTCAAAAGTGATCGATTTAATTTCCGATGAATTTATTTAAATTATATTTAATCGAAAATTGACCCGGAGTTAAATATAATAAATTGTGCAGTTCGACGATACCGATCGAACTTCGATTTGCGTACCATCGCATATTCTCGGGTAAGTAAAGTTCATTTACGATAAATTATGTGATTATTGCGTATTTAAGATTTAATTTACGCATTTCGGATTAAATTCCGTATTTAGTGAATTATATTTGGAATTTTGAATTTAATATCGTAAATGATATACGGGCTATCCAAAGAGCTTGGAATAAAGCCCAATGGGTATTGATAGGCCCAATTAGTCGATAGACCCTGATGAAGGGAAATAATAAGTGAAAAACGGGCTTAATACGGATTAAGGCCCATTAAGGATTATTAAGGCCCATTAAGGGAAAATAGACTGTATTAATGTGTAATACAGTAGGAAAATTATAATTAACCTGAGGAATGGTTATTTACAGCTCCGGAGTTTACATTGAGAGCTGATCGGACTGTAGGATTTAGCAGCACCGAGGAAGTGAGGTCACGTGACGTGATCCGAGGTAAGGGACTTTTGCGAGTAGTTAGAGATACCTGCACGTATTTTCGTCTGCTTTTACATTCACTTAAAAACTCTGAGGGTCGAAGAAAGTGAATAATAATTATTGCGACCCGATAGTGGCAAATTACGATTTTACCCCTAGTTAGTCAAAAAGTCAACTTTTGTGAAAAGTTGCAAAAAGCATGGAAACAATTATTGTGAGTGTTTAATTGCTGTTTAGCATGAAAATAAATAGATGGGCTAATGATTTTAAGGTTGATGTGACTTAAGCACACTTTATAGTGCTGATTTTGATGTTTTATAAACAATCCCTTTTAAAGAGCCATCTATCATATTATGTGAGAATGAATTGTGCTAGAGCATAGCTCGCACTGGATTTCATATGTTTTCCACATACTTTAGTGCTGGATTTTTATACGCACTAGATTTCCATGACATGCATGATAGAGTACTAGAGTTTTACTCGTACTCAGTTTTAATGATACATGCATGACACAGAGTGCTGGAGCGATTAGCTCGTACTCGAGTTTTAAATGAGATACATGACAGAGTACTGGAGCGTTGCTCGTACTCGATTCTTCATGGTTTATAAATGACATATTACTGGAGCTATTGCTCGTACTTGATTTGATTTGATATTGTGCATAGCATAGTACTGGAGCTATTGCTCGTACTTGATTTAATACATGAACTATGCATTGACCTAGTTGCTGGAGATTGCTCGCACTAGAGTTGAGTTTGTGATGTGAAACAGTGTTCGAGCACAGTGTCGACTGTGTGTCGCACTCGAGGGCGCACACTGTATGTGATATTATATACATGGTACCTATTCATGCCGCATTCTTGTGTGACTGAGTGTCACATTTTGAGAGGATGGCCAGCATGAGGGTATTTGTGAATGTGGTATGATATTTCCACAGGCGCGAGGGCTAAGACCTATAGTAGGCACCCTGACTGTGATGTTGATATTCCACGGGTGCGAGAGCTAAGACCTATGGTAGGCACTTTGGCCTTGAGGACGGTCCACGGGTGTACTTTGTACCGTGTCTGAGTGGCGCGAGGTGTACGCTGTACCGTGTGTTGTTGTGGAGTTGAGGAGGATATAGCTTATGGTTGTGATGGACTGACCCCCCTTCCGTTGCAGCAGTGATGCCCCGCACACCGAGTACTGTGTTACTTAGGATCACATTTCGGATATGATCATAGTCCAGGATACTATTTGCATTTAACCACAGAGTCTTACATGATATATCACATTGATTGAATGATTTAAACTGCGGACAGACCTGAGGGATGGGTCGGACTTCGATTTTGTGTTGTGAATCATTTGATGCCATATTTATTGTGATTTAAATATACATGGCATGATTTACATAAAGGCATGATTTATATACGATGCATTGTTTTGCACTACATGCCTACATTTGAGAAAGAAAGCATGATTTTCTGTACATGGGATTTATTCTGTACAAGTATATATATTATATTTCAAGACATGTTTTTAAAGCGAGTAAAGGAAATAATGTTTTCAAGGCATAGCATTATTTTGAGTAGATAGTGTTGATATCTCCTTGCTTGCCTGATTTCCTTACTGAGCGCGTTGTATGCTCACCCCCCTTTCTTTACATCTCTCTACAGAGCGTCAGTAGAGCGAGAACTCTCGAGGGATAGTGTCCCAGAGTCCACTGCTAGTTCCTATCGATCGCCAGGTATACCTTTATGTACAGTTGTGTATCTAAACATAGAAATAGCACAGTGATGTATACGATATATATTATGGGGAATGTATTTGTATTAGATTTTATATAATCTTACATGTATAATAAAAGCAGTTACAGTCAGTAATAATATATTGACATGTATGTATGAAATGGATGATGTGGTAAGTGAGGACTCTGACATCGAATCACAGCCCAACCATTGAAGAGCGGAAAGGTAAGTTAAAAATGCGAAAAATTTATAGTGATTTTGCATAAAGTCATGGATTGAGAATGGGGTCCTGACAGAATGGTATCAGAGCAGAGGTTGGTCTGATGTGAGTCGGTGTTAGAAAATAGGAAAGTGTACATCCCCATAGTACTGTGCTGTGTTTAGATATAACTGTGTATACCAGATAGGAGACGGACTAATTCATTATTATGAATGCAGGAACTTTGCCTATATGGCAAATACGCGTAGTGGTAGAGTTATGAGAGGTAGGGCAAGAGGCCAGGGAGATAGACCCGAAGGACGAGCTGCTGCCGAACCATTACCTACGCATGAGACTCCAGGTGCTACTGAGGCATCCGATTGTGCAGAGATGCGCTTCACGAGATTAGAGCGTGGTCTCGAGACTATTATTGAGATACTGGCACAGACGATGCCAGGTTGGCAGGGACAGGAGGTAGGAGCTACTACAGGAGAGGCAGTTGCCCCTGATACACCTACGCAGACAGCTGATGCACAGAGGACTATAGATACTCCTACACCCCCACCGGTTTCGGGTGGTAGCGGATTAGGATATGGATGTGATCTGCATCGGTTGTGAGAATTCCAGAAGTTTAGACCTCCATCCTTTAGTGGGGTCAAAGACCCAGTGGCTGCTGAGGAGTGGTTAGCAGAGCTGGAGAAGCTTTATGGATTCTTCGAGTGTACGACCTCGGAGATGGTCGCGTTTGCTGCGTTCCTACTGAAGGGAGCTGCAGAGCATTAGTGGAAGTCCACTCGACCTATATTGAGATCTCGACACACAGATATCAGTTGGGATATATTTCGGGAGGCCTTCAGGAGGCAGTTTGTTCCCGACACCGCACAGCGAAAACTACAAGCAGAGTTTTTGGGACTACACCAGGGGAGTTTATCTGTGGATGAGTATGAGACTCGATTCCTATCCCTAGGAAGATATGACCCGGATACCATGTATAGTGAGACCAGGAAGGTCCTCAGGTTTATCGACGGGTTAAGACCGATTTTACGGTCTAAGTTGGTCCCATTAGATATAGTGACCTATGAGGAAGTAGTGCGCAGGGCGCAATTATGTGAGCAGGATTACGAGAGGAATGCTTTCGAGTTTGGGAAGTTTACCCGTAGTCGAGATATACAGAAGAAGAGGCCGACTAGAGATTTCAGTTATCGATGAGGGAAGAGACTCTTCGGTAAGAGATCACGGGTAGAGGAGGCACGAGAGAGATATGCTAGACCTCCTGCTTATCCGACTGTAGCCCCAGTAAAAGGCATTATCATGGGAGGACAGAGACCTGCTGCAGATCAGTGCAGAAGATGCGGTAGATCACATGGAGATAGACCGTGTTCACAGGGTGCTATGGTATGTTTTCGATGTGGGAAACAGGGGCACATTGCTAGAGAGTGCCCAGCGCCATTTGTGACTGCACCACAGAGGGGCAGGGAGTTTGATAGAACCCCAGCTGGTACGTCTGCTCAGAGAGGTAGAGCGACGGCAGAGGAGAAGGGGAAACAAGTGATGGGTCAAGGGCGAGTACATGCTTTGGACCAGGGAACAGCTGATGCTTCATCGGATGTGATTCGAGGTAACATCCTGATTTATGATATTGAAGCATATGTTTTAATTGATCCTGGTGCCACGCATTCTTTTGTATCACCTTCATTTGCATGTAAATTAGCAAGACATGTAGAGCATTCACATTTATGTATGATGATGTTGATTAGTACGCCTATGAATAGTAGTCAAGTGGTAGAATATGTATTTAATGACTGCAAGTTGAGAGTATGGGATAAGGAGATGACAGCCAATCTAATATTGCTAAGTATGAGTGACTTTGATATAATATTAGGAATGGATTGGCTATCTGCAAACCATGCTGTTTTAGATTGTTATGCTAAGACAGTTATGTTTCCTCACCCTACTAGATATGTTGTAAAGTTTAATAAGAATAAATGAAAGGAGTAGTTATGATTATTACATGGTTACTGATTTAGAAAACCTTCAACATATCAAGGTTTCATTACGTACGTGGTAGATATGGATAAGGCACATCCGGAGTTGTCAGATATTACTGTGGTCAGTGAGTACCCAGATGTTTTCCCGGATGAATTGCCAGGGTTACCACCAGACAGAGAGATGGAGTTCTGCATAGATCTGGTACCTAGTACGGAGCCTATTTCGAGACCACCATATCGTATGGCCTTAGTTGAGCTGGAAGAGCTCAAGAGACAGTTACAGGAGCTGTTGGATAGGGGTTTTGTTCGACCGAGTGTTTCACCTTGGGGAGCACCGATTCTGTTTGTGAGGAAGAAGGATGGGAGCATCCGATTGTGTATAGACTACCGATTGTTGAATAAGGCCACCATCAAGAATAGATACCCCCTTCCACGCATTGACGACTTATTAGATCAGCTTCAGGGAGCACAGGTCTTTTCCAAGATTGACCTGAGGTCTGGGTATCATCAGCTGAAGGTTCGGAGTGGAGATGTATCCAAGACAGCATTTCGTACCCGATATGGCCATTATGAGTTCTTAGTCATGCCATTCGGATTGACGAATGCTCCAGCTGCTTTCATGGCTTTGATGAACGATGTGTTCAAGCCATATTTGGACCAATTTGTTATTGTCTTCATCGATGACATATTGGTGTATTCGAGATCCAAGGAGGAACATGAGGAGCACCTCAGGATCGTGTTGCAGATGCTACGGGAGCATGAGTTATATGCTAAGCTCAGTAAGTGTGACTTTTGGTTGTCACAGATCTCGTTTTTGGGACATGTTGTATCGAGAGATGGTGTATCAGTTGATCCATCTAAGATAGAGGCTGTAGTTCAGTGGGAACAGCCAAGGACAGTCACCAAGATCAAGAGTTTTCTGGGTTTAGCTGGATACTATCGAAGATTCGTTGAGGGATTTTTGAAGTTGGCTGCTCCGTTGACACGTCTTACTCAAAAGAGTACACCGTTCATATGGAACGAGGATTGTGAGAAGAGTTTTGAGGAGTAGAAGCGTCGATTGACCACCGCTCCGATTCTCACTATCCCTACCAGCTCAGGTGGATTTGCAGTGTATACCGATGCTTCGCATCAGGGACTGGGCTGTGTGTTGATGCAGGATGGGAAGGTAGTTGCTTATGGATCCCGACAGCTGAAGGATCATGAGAAGAACTATCTGACCCACGATTTGGAGCTAGCAGCAGTAGTGTTTGCGTTGAAGGTATGGCGCCACTACTTGTATGGCGAGAAGTCCTAGATATTTACCGACCACAAGAGCCTTAATGACCTGTTCTCGTAGAAGGAGCTAAACATGAGACAGAGAAGATGGCTAGAGCTTATGAAGGACTACGATTGTGAGATACTTTATCATCCGGGTAAGGCTAACGTTGTAGCCGATGCCTTGAGCAGGAAGAGCCTGGGGATGGTATCGTACATGATGGTTAGGGAACATGATTTGTTAGAGCAGTTTGCTAGCCTCAGTTTGGGAGTCGTGCCTTCTGACATGGATACAGGCTATGTGATAGCTAGTCTACGCTTGGAGCCGGATCTGTTGGATAAGATCAGAGTAGCTAGCAGACTGATCCATTTTGTATGGATGTGAGTAGTCAGATGCAGAAGGGCACCGTGACTGATTTTGAGTTGAGTTCTGATGGACTACTGAGGTTCAGAGGTAGATTGTGTGTTTTCGAGGATCTAGGACTCAAGAGATTGATATTGGCGAAAGCTCATTAGTCGAGGTATATGTTACATCCGGGGAGTAACAAGATGTATTAGAACCTCCGGAAGGTATACTGGTGGTCGGGTATGAAGAGAGATGTAGCAGATTTCGTGGCAAGTGTCTCATATGTCAGCAGGTGAAGGGAGAGCATCAGAAACCTGCAGGATTGTTGCAGCCTCTACCTATACCGACATGGAAATGGGAGCATATCACCATGGATTTCGTGATGGGTTTACCGAGAACACGCAGGAATCACGATGCTATATGGGTGATCGTCGACAGACTGACGAAGTCAACCCACTTCCTAGCTATGAGAGCGACCGATACTCTGAGTTCATTAGCGAAACTGTATGTACGCGAGGTAGTGAGGTTACACGGTGTACCAGTGAGCATAGTCTCTGATAGGGATTCCCGCTTCACATCCCACTTTTGGGGACATTTTCAGGAAGCCATGGGAACCCAGTTAAGTTTGAGCACCGCTTTCCATCCTCAGACAGATGGTCAATCAAAGAGGACTATACAGACTCTGGAGGATATTTTGAGACCATGTGTGCTAGACTATCTAGGCTCCTGTGATGACCACCTGCCACTAGCCGAGTTCGCCTACAACAACAGTTATCATTCAAGTATCGGGATGGCACCGTATGAGGCTTTATATGGCCGTAGATGTCGTTCCCCTATTGGATGGGAAGAAGTGGGTGACCGTAAGATTTTTGCTCCTGACATGGTTATGCAAGCATCTGAGGATGTCCGCTTGATTGTAGAGAGAATGAGGACAGCTCAGAGCAGACAGAAGAGTTACGCTGACAGGAGACGTAGGCCACTAGAGTTTGCAGTTGGGGAATCCATGTTTTTGAGAGTTTCTCCTTCCAAGGGCATAGCGAGATTTGGGAAGAGAGGGAAACTAAATCCTCGCTACATTGGACCCTTTGAGATACTTGATCGAGTGGGAGATAAGGCGTATAGGTTGGCATTGCCACCGGACTTATCAGGTGTCCATAACGTCTTCCACATATCGATGCTTCGAAAGTATCACCCGGATCCGGCACATGTGATTAGTTACGAGCCTTTGGAGCTCCGAGAGGACATGTCATATGTTGAGAGACCGATTCGGATATTTGATAGGAAGGAGAAGGTATTGAGATCGAAGACCATCGGATTAGTGAAGATTCTCTGGCAACATCATACTTCAGAGGAAGATACTTGGGAGCTAGAGAGTTTGATGCGAGAGAAGTACCCTCACCTATTTGATGAGTGACTTGGTTCTAATTTGGAGGACCAAATTTTCTGAGTGGGGGAGGATTGTCAGACCCAGATTTTTTGTAGCTTGTTCCTTATGATTCCTATGTGTATGAACACTTTATTACATAGTTGAATCATAAGAAGAGTATTTACTAACAGGCAATCAACAATTTGAGAAATTTAAAAATGCATGTAAGCTACATAACAACGAGATAAGGGTTAAGTTAATTCTCGAACGAGTGCAGGGGTAAAACGGTCAAATGACTAAAATTCGGTATAATTTCGATAAGACAATTTCATTAAAAATATGAAATTGAGGAATCTTGATCAAAATCGAGGAAAATATTTAATTTTGAGCACAATTGATCAATATATAAATTTATTAGAATTTATAGAAATTTTCGTCTCGAAAAATGAGCCCAAAAATAGTGGAAAAATATACCGAAAAGGTAAAATCGGGCTGATAAATTCATTTACGGATTAAATGAATTTAATATAATTTTTTGAGAAATTGTTAGATATTTTTGGGATATTTATGGGATTTTTATTATTATTTCATAATAAAATAATAATAAAAATTTATTATAAAAAAGGAAATCTGAAAGTTTGAACCGGGGAGAGAGAATAGAGGAAACAGAAGCAAAACCGACAGAAGAAGAAGACCACCGAACGGCGAGCACCGGCCACCCCACGGACAGGCAAGCGGCCGGAAAAGAAAGAGGAGGATCGTGCGCACCCATCGGCACCGGTCATGACCTCCACCGACGCCGGACGCCGGCGAATCGAAGAGGTGAAGCCGCGGGGGAAAAGAAGGAATCCGACGGCCATCGACGGTGCTTGGTCCCGATCGAGCCCAGCCGAGTGTTGCCCAGGCTTAGGCGGGCCGAACGGCGGTGGTGATGCGTCGGGAACGGTCGGAATACGTCGGCACGACCAAAGGATGCCTGAACCGGTCGGCGGTTTAGGGGAGAAGGTTCTGCGCTGAACCGGACCGGACCGGTTCAGCCAAGGAGAAAAGGGGAAAAAGAGGAAAAAGAAAGAAAAAGGAAAAGGAAAATTTTTGGGATTTCACCGGAATTCGGGTAAGTCGATACGAGGTCAAAAGTGACCGATTTAATTTTTGATGAATTTATTTAAATTATATTTAATCAGAAATTGACCCGGAGTTAAATATAATAAATTGTGCAGTTCGACGATAAATTCCGAAAGGAAGCCCGATCGAACTTCGATTTACGTACCATCGCATATTCTCGGGTAAGTAAAGTTTATTTACGATAAATTATGTGATTATTGCGTATTTAAGATTTAATTTACGCATTTCGGATTAAATTCCGTATTTAGTGAAATATATTTGGAATTTTGAATTTAATATCGTAAATGATATACGGGCTATCCAAAGAGCTTGGAATAAAGCCCAATGGGTATTGATAGGCCCAATGAGTCGATAAACCCTGATGAAGGGAAATAATAAGTGAAAAACGGGCTTAATACGGATTAAGGCCCATTAAGGATTATTAAGGCCCATTAAGGGAAAATAGACTGTATTAATGTGTAATACAGTAGGAAAATTATAATTAACCTGAGGAATGGTTATTTACAGCTCTGGAGTTTACATTGAGAGCTGATCGAACTGTAGGATTTAGCAGCACCGAGGAAGTGAGGTCACGTGACGTGATCTGAGGTAAGGGACTTTTGCGAGTAGTTAGAGATACCTGCACGTATTTTCGTCTGCTTTTACATTCACTTAAAAACTTTGAGGGTCGGAGAAAGTGAATAATAATTATTGAGACCCGATAGTGGCAAATTATGATTTTACCCCTAGTTAGTCAAAAAGTCAACTTTTGTGAAAAGTTGCAAAAAGCATGGAAACAATTATTGTGAGTGTTTAATTGCTGTTTAGCATGAAAATAAATAGATGGGCTAATGATTTTAAGGTTGATGTGAGTTAAGCACGCTTTATAGTGCTGATTTTGATGTTTTATAAGCAATCCCTTTTAAAGAGCCATCTATCATATTATGTGAGAATGAATCGTGCTAGAGCATAGCTCGCACTGGATTTCATATGTTTTCCACATAGTTTAGTGCTGGATTTTTATACGCACTAGATTTCCATGACATGCATGATAGAGTACTGGAGTTTTACTCGTACTCAGTTTTAATGATATATGCATGACACAGAGTGCTGGAGCGATTAGCTCGTACTTGAGTTTTAAATGAGATACATGACAGAGTACTGGAGCGTTGCTCGTACTCGATTCTTCATGGTTTATACATGACATAGTACTGGAGCTATTGCTCGTACTTGATTTGATTTGATATTGTGCATAGCATAGTACTGGAGCTATTGCTCGTACTTGATTTAATACATGAACTATGCATTGACCTAGTTGCTGGAGATTGCTCGCACTAGAGTTGAGTTTGTGATGTGAAACAGTATTCGAGCGCAGTGTCGACTGTGTGTCGCACTCGAGGGCGCACACTGTATGTGATATTATATACATGGTACCTATTCATGCCGCATTCTTGTGTGCCTGAGTGTCACATTTTGAGAGGATGGCCAGCATGAGGGTATTTGTGAATGTGGTATGATATTTCCACAGGCGCGAGGGCTAAGACCTATAGTAGGCACCCTGACTGTGATGTTGATATTCCACGGGTGCGAGAGCTAAGACCTATGGTAGGCACTCTGGCCTTGAGGACGGGTCCACGGGTGTACTTTGTACCGTGTCTGAGTGGCGCGAGGTGTACGTTGTACCGTGTGTTGTTATGGAGTTGAGGAGGATATAGCTGACGGTTGTTATGGACTGACCCCCCTCCCGTTACAGCAGTGATGCCCCGCACAACGAGTACTGTGTTGCTTGGGATCACATTTCGGATATGATCATAGTCCAGGATACTATTTACATTTAATCACAGAGTCTTACATGATATATCACATTGATTGAATGATTTAAACTGCGGACAGACCTGAGGGATGGGTCGGAGTCCGATTTTGTGTTTTGAATCATTTGATGCCATATTTCTTGTTTTTGGCTCTACCGAGAGGGGGGGTGAATCGATTTTCTAACGTTAATAGCAAATTTTAACTTAATCCTATTTTAATTTGCAAATGAAAGTAAGCAGTATAATAAAATTAAACAATTTAATGCAAGATAGGGAAGAGAGAAACAAACACAATCATTTATAGAGGTTCGACCAAACTCTTGCCTACGTCCTCTCTCCTTGACCTTCTTGTCAAGTGCTTTCTTACTCTCCTTCAACAGAAGTTTACAATGTCCCTTTTTCAGGTTAAGGAATAACCTCTCTACCCTTTACAATGTAAAAAATGTATTCACCCTCTTACAATTCTCTCTCACTGAGGAACAATCCTCTTCTCTTTTAAGGCAAGGTTGAATACAAAATGAAGCTTTAAAGTGGGTAGGACAAATACAGCTTCTGCACTTAAGCTTACACAATAAATCTCAATAAATGAATGATGAAGACACAAGGAATGGAAGTATTCAAAGCTTGAGAATGTTAGGAATGTGCAGCAATAATGTGTCAATTCTCTTTGTCTTCAATGCTTGGTTAAATACTGAAGAATTGGTAGTTGAAGCATTAAATGCTGTTTTTCCCGTTGAGATTTTGCAGAACTAGCCGTTGGGTACCTCCAGTAGTGTGCCAGATCGATCTGCCTTCTTGGCCAGATCGATCTCTTAGTTATAAATCCTGCAAGATCAAAGCATAATAGCACAAGGAGATCGATCTCATAGGTTAGCAGATCGATCTATTAGTTTAAAAATAATAGGGGAGATCGATCTGTCGAATAGGCAGATCGATCTCATGATCTCTCTGTTTAAGGCAAGATCGATCTACAGATCGATCTGCCATGCAGTTTCGTAGTGGGGAGATCGATCTCTCAATACCTCAGATCGATCTCCTTAGCTCTCTGACTTTGAGGAGATCGATCTCTTTCTTACCAGATCGATCTCATAAGTTCTCTGTTTGAGTGTGGATCGATCTTTCAGATCGATCTACAGTCTTATGCTTTTAAGGGAGATCGATCTCTTCCTAGACAGATCGATCTCTCAACTCTAGCTTTAGCCAGATCGATCTCTTAACCCTTGTAGATCGATCTTACTCTTCTTTAATACCTTTGTAAAGGTTCAAGGCTTGGCAGATCGATCTCATTTCTTCATGAGATCGATCCTCATCAAGTAAAAACCCATGAGATCGATCTCTCATCAGCCAGATCGATCTCTCATCAACAGAACTCTAAGTTCTGGTACTGATAACCTCTAAACATGTCTTTATATCATTTTTATATTATTGAATTTACTTGTTTTGTCATTTCAAAATATATTAACTCAACAATCTCCCCCTTTTTGATATGACAAAACTTATTCAATCAACATGTTTAGTTATTTTACAAAAGCTCCCCCTTTTTGTGAGCTCCCCCTTTCTTTTAGCTTTTAACTTTGTTACTATCTTAACTCCCCCTCATTTTAACCATTCGTTTAGAGATGTTTCTTAAAAAACTTCTTAAAACGTTTTATGCCCCTTGACCACAATCACACAATCACATGTTTTCTTTTCTTCTCCCCCTTTTTGTCATATCAATAAGCAAGAAAGAAAATTCATGTCATTTCAAAATGAACATTTTCATTAAAACTTAGTCAACAGACAAATGGCAGTTCATTTCAAGCAAATGTATATCAAAATAACAACAAGTAGCAAACACAAAACATATAACTAAACTAAATCGAGCAACTAGATCCTAAGATGGAGGAGGAACGCGATCCATGAGATCCTCAACATGAGTGCGCGTGACTTGAAGCTCATCAAACATCGCCTCCTGAGCCTCATGAACCACATTCACTCTTCGGTTCAAATCCTCGAACATTCGCTGCTGAGATGCAAAACCTTCATCGATTTTTCTGTTGAGTTCACTTATCATCTGTAGAATGATCTCCATGCCAGCAGGTGAGGATACATGTGCAGTGGTCTGAGGAGTCGAGAATGATGGACCCGTAGCCGGTGCAGCAGGTGGGTCCATAGGCGTAGTGGAGGGGTCTTCCTCCATAGCTTCAGCAAGCTGCTGTTCCCTCTTCTTCTTCCAGTCGCCCCGAAAATCTTTGTAGTATCCCATATGATGGAGGGTCCCGATGTTGAGGACACTCTTGGGAGAGGGTAGTTCACCGGTTTCGCAGCTGCAGTCGATTTTGAGCCGTTGAAGAAAGTATGCCACTGGTTGAGGAAACACGATCGTCGTCGCTTGGTCTCGGACAATTTTTAACCAGTCTTGGAAGATAAAGTGAACTAGGTTGGGTTTTTGACTGGTGGAATGGATATGGTGAATCCAGAATCTATCTAACCTCCGAACAGTCGAATGTCGGGTACCAAACGGACGAAGGTTCCATGAGATGAGGAGGTGGAGTAGCCGGGGATGCATTGGGAGTTCACTTGCCTTATCCCCGGGAATGTCAAACTCCAAGGGAACCTCCTCATCTTCGTTCGTCAACCCTTCATCGGGTATGTCAAAGGCTTGGGCTAATGTTTCAGTGGTTACAGCAATTGACCTACCCATGACAAACGTTGTGAAACCAAGAATTTGACACGAATCAATGGGATCGTAATTGAGTTCGGCATTGGAAAAGAATGCACGAACGAGATTTGGAGGTACGGGAGTGTTTATTTTCAAAAAAGACATCCAACCAAACTCTTCAAATTTTGATAAGTATGGAAAATCTATTCGGTTGAGGAAAGAAAAATCGATTGTACGCCAATGTTTAATTGGCATAGTTGAGAAGTATTCTTCGTATCGCTTTCTCTTCGCAGGTGTTTTAAAACACCGATTGAAGGTAGCGATGGAAGCGGAAGGAGTGGGTTGGGAAGATGACCCGGTTGCTACATTGGTTCGGGGAGGTTTTTGTCCTACTGTCTTAAGCCTAGGCATGGTTCTAGACTCGAGAAATGTGCTAAATAGATTCACAAACGAAAAAATCAATGGAACAGTAACTAGATTTGCCCTAGAATGAAATTGAACACAAATCTAAGGAAATTTGTTGAGAAAACAATAAAGAATGTTGGTTACTGTACCAGGAAATGACACGGAGACGCAATGGAGGCCGTACCGAGATCGATCTGAGGAGGAATCGAAAGAGGAGGTGCGAGGGAATTTCAGAATTTGGAAGATTGGTTTTGAAATTTGGGGATTTTTGCGAGTTTTTATAGTCCAGGGCACAGGAGATCGATCTGTCGAGACGACAGATCGATCTGTCATTTCCAAAAGCCAAGGGAGATCGATCTGTCACATGAACAGATCGATCTGTTATCAAACAGAGGCTTAAGAAGATCGATCTGTCCTATGCACAGATCGATCTGCAGTTTAACAGAGGCTTAGGGAGATCGATCTGCCAAATGCATAGATCGATCTTCAAAATACAGAAGCTTGAAGAGATCGATCTGTCGTATGGACAGATCGATCTGCTCTTTAACAGAGACGTGAGAAGATCGATCTTATGGTTAGAAGATCAATCTTCTTAGCTTAACCTTAATGATTTAGGCTTGTTGTAAGGATGGAGATCGATCTATATTGCAAAGAGATCGATCTCTCATCCTCGTTGCCAGAAAATCTTTGTAAAAACTCTTTTAAAATAAACTTGAAACCAAGATTTTTTGAAACATAAAGTCCTAAGGGATATTCATGAGTCCTAATTCACCTCTAAGAATGCAAAACCTATCTCTATCAAGGGGTTTGGTGAATATATCAGCTATTTGATGTAGAGTGTCAATATACTCTAGAATTATATCCCCCTTTTGCACATGGTCTCTAAGGAAATGATGTCTAATCTCTATGTGCTTGGTTCTGGAGTGTTAGATAGGATTTTTAGACAGATTAATGGCACTGGTATTATCACATTTAATAGATACTTGCTTCATGTCAATACCATAATCTTTCATTTGTTGTTTAATCCACAACACTTGAGCACTACAACTACCAGTTGCTATATATTCAGCTTCAGTTGTGGACTAAGCCACACTGTTTTGTTTCTTAGAGAACCAAGAAATTAACCTATTTCCTAAGAATTGGCAGGTACCTGAAGTACTTTTCCTATCTATTTTGCATCCTCCAAAATCAGCATCTGAAAATGCATGAAGGGCAAAGGTGGAGTCCTTGGGATACCAAAGTCCTAGTGAGGGAGTGTCTTTGAGGTATCTAAAGATCCTCTTAGTTGCTAACAGATGTGATTCGCTAGGAGAGGATTGAAATCTAGCACAAAGGCATACACTAAACAAGATATCTGGTCTACTTGCAGTTAAATAAAGCAATGAGCCAATCATAGACCTATAGAGTTTAGTGTCTACACACTTACCACTTTCATCTTTATCAAGCTTGATGTTGGTACCCATTGGAGTTGCTTGAGGTTTGCAATTGTCCATTCCAAATCACTTGAGCAATTCTTTGGTATACTTTGCTTGATTGATGAAGGTTCCATCTTTTGTTTGCTTCACTTGAAGTCCCAAGAAGAATGTGAGTTCTCCCATCATGCTCATCTCAAATTCTCCTTGCATGATCTTAGCAAACTCTTTGCATAAAGACTCATTAGTTGAACTAAAAATAATATCATCTACATAGACTTGTACAACTAGTAAATCCTTATTTTTATTTTTGATGAATAAGGTGGTATCCACTTTTCCTCTAGAAAATCCTTTTTCTATTAAAAATTTTGACAACCTTTCATACCAAGCTCTAGGAGCTTGTTTCAATCCATAGAGTGCCTTAGATAATTTAAAAACATGTTCAGGAAATTCATGATTTTCAAATCCTGGAGGTTGCTCAACATAGACTTCTTCATTAATGAAACCATTTAGGAATGCACTCTTCACATCCATTTGATACAACTTGAAGTTTTTATAACATGCAAAGGCAAGTAACATTCTTATTGCCTCTAATCTAGCTACCGGTGCATATGTTTCATCATAGTCTATGCCTTCCTCTTGTCTATATCCTTGTGCAACTAGCCTAGCCTTATTCCTTATGATCACACTATTTTCATCCATCTTGTTCTTGAATATCCATTTAGTTCCAATTATAGAATGATCACCAGGCCTAGGAACTAGTTTCCATACTTTGCTTCTCTCAAATTGATTTAATTCTTCTTGCATTGCTAGGAACCAATTATTGTCATCTAAGGCTTCATTGACATTCCTAGGCTCTATTTGAGATACAAAGGCTATATATTGGCACATATTCCTTAGAGATGATCTAGTTCTAACTCCAAGAGTTGGATCTCCTACTATTTCACAATCCTTTACATATCCTAACTCTCTTGGTGCTCTAGATTCTCTCTCTATTATCTCTATCTCATCTTCATCTTCTTTATTCAAGTCAAGTTTATCTAATAAGTCATCTTCTAGGTTTGGGATATTCTCCAAGTTTTCGTCAAATATTCCCTCATTCTCATCATTGGTTGAATCTTTAGATACATTATTTGATTCATCAAATATAACATGAATAGATTCTTCAACCATTAATGTTCTTTTGTTGTAAATTCTATAAGCCTTTGAATTCAATGAGTATCCTAGGAATATTCCCTCATCACTCTTGGCATCAAATTTTCCTAAATTATCTTTCCCATTATTTAGAACAAAACATTTGCAGCCAAAAGGATGGAAGTAACTAATGTTAGGCTTTTTACCTTTGTAGAGCTCATAAGGAGTTTTCTTTAGCATGGGTCTAATCATAGCTCTATTAATTATATAACATGATGTGTTTATAGCTTCAGCCCAAAAATACTTTGGTAAGTTATTCTCACATAACATGGTTCTAGCCATTTCTTCCAATGTTCTATTTCTCCTCTCAACTACACCATTTTGTTGTGGTGTCCTAGGGGCTGAAAAATTATGGCTAATTCCTTGATCATTGCAATACTCATCAAATCCTATATTTTCAAATTCTTTGCCATGATCACTTCTAATACTAGTTATTGTGTATCCTTTTTCATTTTGAGTAATTTTTGTATAGGCTATGAATTTTTCTAAGGCTTCATTTTTTACTCTTAAGAAGAACACCCATGTGTACCTAGTGTAATCATCAACTATTACAAATCCATAGTGTTTCCCACCTAGGCTAGTTGTTCTAGTTGGTCCAAATAAATCTAAGTGAAGTAATTGGACAGGCCTAGTGGTGGATACAATATTCTTAGGCTTAAATGTTGTCCTTTTATGTTTTCCTTTAACACAAGCTTCACATACTTCTTCATGATCAAAGGATATCTTGGGTAAACCTATAACTAGATCCTTTCTAGCTAACTTAGATAGCACACTCATGCTAGCATGACCTAGTCTTCTATGCCATAACCAAGATTCCTTTTTATTGTCTACCATTAAGCATATATTTTCATTTTTGAGTTCATTAAGATAGACAATATATATATTTCCTTGTCTATGACCTAGAAAAAGAACTTTATTTGACTTAGGATCTATAACATTACATTTCATGCAATCAAAAATTACTTTGTAACCTTTGTCACAAAGTTGACTTATGCTTAGTAAGTTGTGCTTTAAACCCCTAACAAGTAATACTTTTTCTAAAGAGAAATGATCATTACCTATTGAGCCACTTCCTTCAACTTGGCCTTTGGAGTTGTCCCCAAAAGTGACTTCTCCACCAACTTTTGATTTGAAGGAATTGAAGTGGCTTCTATCACCCGTCATGTGCCTTGAGCATCCACTATCTAACTACAATGCTTCTTTTGTTTTAGCTTTGTGGCTATGCTCAATCACCTACAAGAAATCAAACTCAAGTCTTAGGTACCCAAATTTTCTTGGGTCCTTTGAGGTTAGTGAATGCAATTCTTGATCCCTTTGGGATCCATTTTGCTAATGCATTACAATCCTTGGAGTGAATTACTTCTTTTGGAATCCATATCCTTTTTACTATTTTTCCTTTTAGAGTTCTCATTTTTATATTACAGTTATGTGATGCATGTCCCTTTCTATTGCAATATGAACAAGTAATTGCAGGTTTATTCATGCTCTTCCTAGCAATAAAACTTTTAAGATGGGTCTCCCTACTCTTAGCATTATATCCTAAGCCATTTTTGTCAAAGAATGCCCTTTGGGTCTCTAGCATGCTATCTAACTTTTGTTGACCCATGTGGAACCTATTAAATGAATTATGTAGATTGGTATTTTTCTCTTTAAGGTCACAAATTTCTAGATTTGAAATCTCTAGTTTCTTTTCACATTCTAATTTATCCAATTGCAATATCTCATTTTCTTTTCTCAATTTGGATATTATCTTTTTATATTTCATACTCATAGATTCATACTCTAATGCAAGATCATCAAATGCATCTTGCAATTCATCAAAAGAATATTCATTGAGGCTTGAAGTTACCTTTTCATCCTCAATAGCCATGAAGCACAAGTTGGCAATGTCCTCATTTGATTCATCATTGGAGCAGTCACTGTCGCTCCATGTTGCCACCATTGCCTTCTTTTTATGGAACCTATCATTGGACCTTTTAAGAAGAGGGCAGTTAAATTTTATGTGTCCTGGTTTTTTACATTCATAACACACAATAGAGTCTTTTCTACCTACTTCTTCTTGATCTCTCTTATTGTTTCTCCTATTACTACCACTAGCTCTCATCCTCATGAACTTGTTAAATCTTTTGGCAAACATTGCCATCTCAAGATCCTCTTCACTACCACTCTCATGTTTAATCTCCTCTTGAGCAGTGGATTTTAGAGCAACTCCCACTTTCTTGGGTGGCTCTTCATTTCTTTTTAATTTCATCTCATAAGTGAGTAGAGATCCTATTAATTCATCTAAAGACAATGTGTGAGGATCCTTAGATTCCTCAATTGCAGTCACTTTAGCTTCCCATGATTTAGGTAAGCTATTTAAAATTTTCTTTACCATTTCAATATTAGAATATATTTTTCCTAAAGACTTTAATCTATTAATCACATCTGTGAATCTAGTGAACATATCACTAATTGATTCTCCTTCCTTCATCCTAAAAAGCTCATAGTCATGTGTGAGCATACCTACCTTTGTCTCCTTCACTTGGGTTGTACCCTCATGAGTTATTGCCAATTTGTCCCATATTTGTTTGGCATTATCACACCCGGAGACTCTATTATATTCATTAGGACCTAAGGCACAAAATAATGTGTGCATAGCTTTAGCATTTAGTTGAGCACATTTAATATCAGCTGAATCCCATTCATCTTCTTCCTTAGGAATATCTCTTCCCTCTATTCTCTTTGTAGGGATTTGAGGTCCTTTAATTATAATTCTCCATACTTCATAATCATTTGCTTGAATGAATAACATCATCCTAGTCTTCCAATAAGCATAATGCTCTCCATTAAACATTGGAGGTCTAACCGTAGAGTGCCCCTCTCCTACCAAACTAGTAGCTACATTGTTATGAGCCATTTGATCGTTTCTAACTCTTAGGAAGTTGTTCCTATGTGATTAAAGAGTCCTAGCTCTGATACCAATTTTTGGCTCTACCGAGAGGGGGGTGAATCGATTTTCTAACGTTAATAGCAAATTTTAACTTAATCCTATTTTAATTTGCAAATGAAAGTAAGCACATAATAAAATTAAACAATTTAATGTAAGATAGGGAAGAGAGAAACAAACACAATCGTTTATAGAGGTTCGGCCAAACTCTTGCCTACGTCCTCTCTCCTTGACCTTCTTGTCAAGTGCTTTCTTACTCTCCTTCAACAGAAGTTTACAATGTCCCTTTTTCAGGTTAAGGAATAACCTCTCTACCCTTTACAATGTAAAAAATGTATTCACCCTCTTACAATTCTCTCTCACTGAGGAACAATCCTCTTCTCTTTTAAGGCAAGGTTGAATACAAAATGAAGCTTTAAAGTGGGTAGGACAAATACAGCTTCTGCACTTAAGCTTACACAATAAATCTCAATAAATGAATGATGAAGACACAAGGAATGGAAGTATTCAAAGCTTGAGAATGTTAGGAATGTGTAGCAATAATGTGTCAATTCTCTTTGTCTTCAATGCTTGGTTAAATACTGAAGAATTGGTAGTTGAAGCATTAAATGCTGTTTTTTCCGTTGAGATTTTGCAGAACTAGCCGTTGGGTACCTCCAGTAGTGTGCCAGATCAATCTGCCTTCTTGGCCAGATCGATCTCTTAGTTATAAATCCTGCAAGATCAAAGCACAATAGCACAAGGAGATCGATCTCATAGGTTAGCAGATCGAACTGTTAGTTTGAAAATAATAGGGGAGATCGATCTGTCGAATAGGCAGATCGATCTCATGATCTCTCTGTTTAAGGCAAGATCGATCTACAGATCGATCTGCCATGCAGTTTCGTAGTGGGGAGATCGATCTCTCAATACCTCAGATCGATCTCCTTAGCTCTCTGACTTTGAGGAGATCGATCTCTTTCTTACCAGATCGATCTCATAAGTTCTCTGTTTGAGTGTGGATCGATCTTTCAGATCGATCTACAGTCTTATGCTTTTAAGGGAGATCGATCTCTTCCTAGACAGATCGATCTCTCAACTCTAGCTTTAGCCAGATCGATCTCTTAACCCTTGCAGATCGATCTTACTCTTCCTTAATACCTTTGTAAAGGTTCAAGGCTTGGCAGATCGATCTCATTTCTTCATGAGATCGATCCTCATCAAGTAAAAACCCAGGAGATCGATCTCTCATCAGCCAGATCGATCTCTCATCAACAGAACTCTAAGTTCTGGTACTGATAACCTCTAAACATGTCTTTATATCATTTTTATATTATTGAATTTACTTGTTTTGTCATTTCAAAATATATTAACTCAACACTTGTGATTTAAATATACATGGCATGATTTACATAAAGGCATGATTTATATACGATGCACTGTTTTGCACTACATGCCTACATTTGAGAAAGAAAGCATGACTTTCTGTACATGGGATTTATTCTGTACAAGTATATATATTACATTTCAAGACATGCTTTTAAAGCGAGTAAAGGAAATAATGTTTTCAAGGCATAGCATTATTTTGAGTAGATAGTGTTGATATCTACTTGCTTGCCTGATTTCCTTACTGAGCGCGTTGTATGCTCACCCCCCTTTCTTTACATCTCTCTACAGAGCGTCAGTAGAGCGAGAGCTATCGAGGGATAGTGTCCCAGAGTCCACTGCTAGTTCCTATCGATCGCCAGGTATACCTTTATGTACAGTTGTGTATCTAAACATAGAAACAGCACAGTGATGTATACGATATATATTATAGGGAATGTATTTGTATTAGATTTTATATAATCTTACATGTATAATAAAAGCACTTACAGTCAGTAATAATATATTGACATGTATGTATGAAATGGATGATCTGGTAAGTGAGGACTCTGACATCGAATCACAGCCCAACCATTGAAGAGCGGAAAGGTAAGTTAAAAATGCAAAAAACTTGTAGTGATTTTGGATAAAGTCGTGGATTGAGAATGGGGTCCTGACAGAGTGCTCTGAAAAGATGGGAAAATAAGGGGGTGAACAAACCACACGCTCAGTAAGGCAATTATGCAAGTAAGTAGATAACTCCACTATCTACATGCTCATAATGCCATGCCCTTAAAATCCATTTCTTTTCGTTTAAATCTCACGCACAAAATCATGCATACATCATTGCTATAGTTTATAAAAACTATTCGTGCATATAGAAATCATGCAACTCATGCATCAATGGCATTTTATGAAATATCATAAAATCATAATTAGCATGAAATAAATAAAGATCATGCATTAATTCAAGCCATGTAACACAAAACATGAAAGACAATTCTTTTCATGAATTTGTAATTAAAGCATGAAAAACTCCTCATGTTATTGCATTTATATCACTTCATCAAAGCTGCAATATAAAATAACCCCTCCGGATTAATCATCTCATAAATAAATCTCAAACTCATAAAACAATTCGTTATAAACTTATGTTATAAAATCACCCTACTTTTAGGATCACATTTCATAAAATCCTTTGAAGAATCTATCATCATAGTAGAAAATCACATCTAAGTGAAAATCACAAAATCGGGGGCTTGACCCCTCCCTCGGGTCTACCCTAGTCTATCGAGACCAAATGTTATATCATGTGAGACATGTAGGTGACTATATCAGTAACATCGAGGACTATGGTCATAACCTAGTGATCCCTGGCTACACGGTACCTAGTGTGCGGGGTATCACACCTGAAACGGGAGGTGGGTCAATCCTGCCGCCAAAACAACATAACATCAGGATTACGAGGGCAAGGCTTGCTGCCTCGTGGCTAATGCCACTCCACTCCAACAATCCCCACGGTACAGCATACTCCATGTGATATACAGGGTACAACGTTCTCCTTGAACCTAATCTCAGTCAGGGGGTGCCTGCAATAGGTTTTATCGACCCATACCAAATATGTCTCAGTATGCACATGTGGCATATCATCTCACTGTGACACACAGTCTACAGGAGTCTCTAACACAGTTATCTGCATGTCATATAAATCCTTGTGCGAGTGAAGCTCTAGCACAGCTCCATGTATATTCATGATATCTGAAAATCTCGTGCGATCGAAGCACTAGCACGGTTTCATAAAAATCAGTAACATCTGCATACGAGTAGCACTCCAATATGACTTTAAAATGAGTTATAAATCCATATAAAATCACATGCGAGCAAGCTATGACACGCCCTAAAGGTATAGTCCGCAAGTGCACGGGTCGTACAAGTAATAATGGGATTTGAGTCCCGAGTTATCGTCCCACAGAGAAGTTGATCAGCCTAATTAACTACCGGTTAATCTTACCCTAAGTTTATCCTAGCAAATTATGAAATTTAAGTTGATGATCTACTAAGGCTAATTAAAAGTACTGAAAACAATAAACATAAATAAAGAAAATAAAACTGAGCTAAAAGTACTTACAAAGCTCCACGCAAGCAAATACCTACAAAAGATAATTAAAACAATTAAAATTAAATAACGCAATTAAACTAAAATGCAATATGAAAATAAAGAAACAAAATTAATTAAACTAAAATTAAACTATCCTAGAAATAAAATGTAAATGTAATTAAACTAACTAAGAAAATGCAATTTAAACCACTTGAAGTCTAATAAAATAAAAATCTACTTACCTAAAGAAATTCTTAAACTTAACTCTAACTAAATGCTACAATAAAACAAAATCTAACTAATGCATGATAAAAACTAATTTTTTTTTGAATTTTTCACATTAAAATGAAAACTTAAATTGCATAAAATGAGTTTATCTAAATTAATTTTAAGCACAACCCCTAATACTAGAATAAAAATTAATTAGTGACCTAATTAAATCTAAGTTAAACTAAGGAAACAAAGAAACTATGACTAACATGCAAATTAGAAATCAACTACTTAAGCTAACTAATAAAATTGAAATTAATCTATATAAAAATGCATGCAAATTGAATTAAACAACTACAATAGGCTAGCCAAACGTGGCCTTAGACAATTGCAAAACCACCAAAGTGGTCCCGAAAAGCTGGTACTGTTCCTTCCCTTCTCAAATTGTATTTCAAGGCATGCTCGGGTATGTCCTCTGCTCAGGTCCTTCCTACACGATCTTGATCTGCTTGGTCCTGCACCCTGCTGTAGTTCGTGTGGCCGCTTCCAGTTGCTGTCCTACCCACGTACTGCAGTGCGTCATCAGAAGATCATCCTCTTGCAGCAATCTCGTACCGGTAATCTGCAACAATTCCTGCCAGCAAACCTACTCTGCGACATTTTTGCTTCTGTACTAGACTGCCACATTTAGCTGCTGCCCGTTGCTCCAGCAGTCCACTTACTACTGATGCATTAACCTCAACCCGTGCCTCACATAACCCAGCAAAAAAACAGTGAGCAATGCAGATTATAAACAATGCCATGAGTGAATAGTACTATTGCAACTAAACAGAGCCAAACAGAGTGTGCTGTTAATCACCGATTGCTGCCATGGTGCACTCATTCTATGTTCTACGATGAATGGTGACAGTAGGTAACCAAAAGCAAGGTGGAAATACTTAACTAAATAAAAGAAAGATAGGAAGTGCAGTGATGAACAAATGCAAAACCGAGAAGCAAAAATATATTCAGTAGAAAATAACAGAAGTTAGCGTTAACATGCAGTAAAAGGGCAGCATGTGTGTAGTTCAATCAATAAAGCAAAAACCAATCCTTTCAAGGATACCAGCAATAAACCGAAGAGGAAGAAGCAACACATAACAACAGAACATTAAAATGATATTGTAAATAATTGTACTGCACATAAACGAGAATCCAGTTGTAATGACTAAACCTCGCCTCATCCCTCACTCTCACCCCACTTAAGAGGTCTTTTGAGCCTGTTGGGCCTGTTGGGTTGGTATACAGTCTTACTCAACGTATTGTCCCTCATCCTTGCTTAAGGGCTTATTGGGTTTTGTTTCATTCGAGGTCATCCTTGCTTAAGGGCCTTTTCCCCTCAGAATACGTCTCCAGAGATTCGAACTAGGGACAACACCCTTTGTTCATCTCGCGAGCTCAATGGTACCAGCAGAGACGAACAAAGGGTGTTGTCCCTAGTTCGAATCTCTAGGGATGCGTTTTGAGGGGAAAAGGCCCTTAAGCAAGGATGACCCCGAATGAAACAAAACCCAACAGGCCCTTAAGCAAGGATGAGGGACAATACGTTGAGTAAGACTGTATACCAACCCAACAGGCCCAACAGGCTCAAAAGACCTCTTAAGTGGGGTGAGAGTGAAGGATGAGGCGAGGTTCAGTCATTACAGGTACCATTGAGCTCGCGAGCTCAATGGTACCAGCAGAGACGAACAAAGGGTGTTTTCCCTGGTTCGAATCTCTAAGGACGCGTTCTGAGGGGAAAAGGCCCTTAAGCAAGGATGAGGGACAATAAGTTGAGTAAGACTGTATACCAAACCAACAGGCCCAACAGGCTCAAAAGACCTCTTAAGTGGGGTAAGAGTGAGGGATGAGGTGAGGTTCAGTCATTACATAGTAAGTGAAAAACGAGCTTATGGCCGACTAAGACCCATTATGGTAGAACCAAGCCCAATATGGGTAAATGAGCTCAATGATTTAAATTAAGCACATAAAATATGAAATACAATTAATTATATTGTATTTAATTTGATGAATATTTATCCACAGTTTCGAAGATTGGATTGGGGGCAAATCGGACTGCGTGATGAGACATCAGTGGAAAGGTCAGAATATACAAAAAAATGATGTAAGGGAATTGTGTGAGTAGCTAGAGGTAGCTACGCATATTTTAATAGCTTTTGTATACACTGAATATGTATAAAGGTCCTAGAAATGGTTTAAAGATTTTAAGGACTCAAAAATAAGAAAAGACTATTTTACCCCTATGAAGGAAATTCACTGAAGGATGGTGATAGGATGACATGCATGAAATGCATGATTTAAGGAATTTTCTGATTTAAGGAATTTTCGTGGTTTTTAAGCAAAGCAAATCGATAGATTGGCCAGTAATTGCATAAATTTCACAATATAACACTACGTAAGTGTTATTAAGATTTAAGTGAAATTTCTTTGGAAAATGAGCCAACTATGAAGTTTATATTAAAATAGATAGTGTTGGCACATAGCTCGCACTATATCTGCGTTTGTGAGTGTGCATAAAATGTGCTAGAGCGGTTGCTCGCACCGACTTGTGTGACATCATATGCATGAAATGTACTAGAACGGTTGGTCGCACTGATTTTTATTATTATGAAATGCATGAGAGGTGCTAGAGCTTAGCTTGCACCCTGTTTGGACTGTTTTGACTTGATATGCATAAAAAGGTGCTGGAGCGATTGCTCACACTAGTTTTAATGATTTGACATGCATGAGAGATGCTAGAGCTTAGCTCGCATCCTGTTTTGATATGATAATTGCATAAAAGCCGTGCTTGAGTGTAACTCGCACGAGATTTGATTTATTTATCCATAAAAACGTGTTGGAGCTTGATAATTCTATATTTTTAGAGTTATTTGTGCTTAATTTCCTAATTAAGTATTCAAATCCCTAATTTATTTTGTTAATTATCCCCTTTATTTAATTAAAATTCTCATGTTTGTAGATAAATTAAATCCGGATGAATTTTGAATATTTCGATAGAAAATGGATCGGAATTGGGCTAAAATCGATATTGGACCACGCAGACAATACGAGCCTAGCACATCCAATTGGACAAAAAGATAGATGACATGGAAATATTATTTTTCAAGGAGCCAATGGTGTGAAGACAAGTGGCCAAACAATGCCAACTCATCTAGGATGGAAAAATTACAATTGTACCCCTAAGTGTGTGTATAAATAGAAAAAGATGTCAATTGAAAAGGGTGTAGCCTAGGTTAGAATAGAGGTAAATTAGGGTAGAATAGTTTTAGGGTTTATTTTAGGATTTATTGTTTTTAAGTTTTTTCTTTTTCCGATAGCCACCATTGTTAGATTACTATTCATGTTAACTTTTATTTTCATGCAAAATTTTTGTTCATTTCTAGTTCTTTGTTTTATTAATGAATGGTTTCATTTCCATTTTCTCTACTGTTTGATTCCGTTTCAATCCCAGATCTTTATTTTAGTGTTACCATGATAAGTCATTTTTTTTAGCTCTCGGTTTGATTTTCTCTAGGGCAGTCGGGTGGCAAGCTCTTCCTTTGTGTATGCCTTTTGGTTTTGATGCATTGATGTGGGTTAATGCTTAACATTTATCCACATCAATGGTAATGTGGAACCTCGATTGGAGAAAGGAATGAAACAACCCAATGCTACTGGATTCTCGTTAATGTTTAGTACAATTATTTACAATCTCATTTTAATGTTTTGTTGTTAAGTGTTGCTTCTTCCTCTTCGGTTTATTGCTGGTTTCCTTGAAAGGTTTGGTTTTTGCTTCATTGATTGAACTACACACATGCTGCCTTTTTACTGCATATTAACGCTAACTTCTGTTATTTTCTACTGAATATATTTATGCTTCTCGGTTTTGCATTTGTTCATCACTGCACTTCCTGTCTTTCTTTTATTTAGTTAAGTATTTCCACCTTGCTTTTTGTTACCTACTGTCACCATTCATCACAGCACACTCTGTTTGGCTCTGTTTAGTTGCAATAGTACTGTTCACTCCTGACATTGTTTATAATCTGCATTGCTCACTGTTTATTTGCTGGGTTATGTGAGGCACGGGTTGAAGTTAATGCATCAGTAGTAAGTGGACTGCTGGAGCAGCGGGCAGCAGCTAAATGTGGCAGTCCAGTACAGAAGCAAAAATGTCTCGGAGTAGGTTGCTGGCAGGAATTGTTGCAGATTACCGGTATGAGATTACTGCATGAGGATGATCTTCTGATGACCTACTACAGTACGCGGGCAGGACAGCAACTGGAAGCAGCCACACGAACTGCAGTAGGGTGCAGGACTAAGCAGACCGAGATCGTGTAGGAAGTACCTGAGTGGAGGACATACCCGAGCATGCCTGGAAATACAATTTGAGAAGGGAAGGAACAGTACCAGCTTTTCGGGACCACTTTGGTGGTTTTGCAATTGTCTAAGGCCACGTTTGGCTGGCCCATTGTAGTTGTTTAATTCAATTTGCATGCATTTTTATATAGATTAATTTCAATTTTATTAGTTAGCTTAAGTAGTTGATTTCTAATTTGCATGTTAGTCATAGTTTCTTTGTTTCCTTAGTTTAACTTAGATTTAATTAGGTCACTAATTAATTTTTATTCTAGTATTAGGGGTTGTGCTTAAAATTAATTTAGATAAACTCATTTTATGCATTTTAAGTTTTCATTTTAATGTGAAAAATCCAAAAAAAATAGTTTTTATCATGCATTAGTTAGATTTTGTTTTAATGTAGCATTTAGTTAGAGTTAAGTTTAAGAATTTCTTTAGGTAAGTAGATTTTTATTTTATTAGACTTCAAGTGGTTTAAATTGCATTTTCTTAGTTAGTTTAATTACATTCACATTTTATTTCTAGGATAGTTTAATTTTAGTTTAATTAATTTTTTTTCTTTATTTTCATATGTGCATTTTAGTTTAATTGCTTTATTTAATTTTAATTGTTTTAATTAGCTTTTGTAGGTATCTGCTGGCGTGGAGCTTTGTAAGTACTTTTAGCTCAGTTTTATTTTCTTTATTTATGTTTATTGTTTTCAATACTTTTAATTAGCCTTAGTAGATCATCAACTTAAATTTCATAATTTGCTAGGATATACTTAGGGTAAAATTAACCAGTAGTTAATTAGGCTAATCAACTTCTCTGTGGGACGATAACTCGGGACTCAAATGTGAGACCCCGTATATGTATAAGGGTATATATGTACATAGAAGTGTAAATAGAGTTGTACTATGAATTCATAAGTGAAGTATATGTGATGTAAGTCCATAAGTAATGTACACACTTGTAATGAGAGTGGTAATTGTACACACAAGTTTCATTATGTATGAATGTGTAGAAATGGACTTAAACATGTGGAGAATGTGTGTAGAATGGATTATGAATAGTTTGGTAAAATGGAAGTAGAATTGCATAAGATGTGCACTTCCATTTTTGTTTATATTAAGTACCATTGGTCATACAAAGACCCTACATAAGTTTTAATGTGTATGAAGTGAGGATGGATGCCATTTTCAAGTCTCAAAGATGAATGAATGAGGAAATGATCATGGTAGCAAATTAAAGATGTTTGGTAAGTGTTGTTGCAGAGGAACTGCAGAAAATCTAGAAATTTTGAAGGGCAGATCGATCTCATGGGATGAGAGATCGATCTGGAAGAGCCAGAATGCTCTTATTTGGGCAAAAGAATAGAGCAGATCGATCTCCAATGGAGCCAGATCGATCTCCTTAGCTCTCTGTTTGGGAGCAGATCGATCTCATGCTTCGACAGATCGATCTCATGCCTCGACAGATCGATCTCATGCTTCGACAGATCGATCTCAGGCTTAAAAATGCCGTGAAAAAGAGGGATTTTAAGGGACCAGATTGATCTCCTCTTGGACCAGATCGATCTCCTCAAGCTATTTCTATATAAGGAGTGCTGGAAATCAGAAAATTTCTGGAAAAACACAAACCTTCCACTTTCAACCCAAAAACCTAACATTCTCTCTCAAAAATCAGCCATTTTCAGTGAGGTTTAAAGAAAGACCATTAGAGACAAAGTTGTTCCTATCAAAGAGAAGAACAACATAGTTGGAAACCATTTTCCCATTGATGGTATTGAAGGAGTTAAGGGCATTGCCATTTGGAACAAGAAAAGAACTCAAATTGGGTAAGATTCTAACACTCCAACTAAGGTGCATTATTTATTTAAGTGATTTTGGAGTTGTTTGGCATGAGTATGGATGGTTAGAAACTATCTAGAATGCATTGGAATGATTTTGACCTAGAAATGGTTTAGTGTGAGAAAGTGGAATGTATGGAGATTAATGATGAATGAGATATGTAGAAATCATTAATAGTAATTGTGGTATGATTTTAAGATGTGGTTAGTGGATAAATTGTGAGGTTTACCTAAAAGAGGTAAAATGAGGGTTAAGGCATTTGTAAAATGCATAAGTGAATAATGTTGACTAGTGAGGTCAATTATGGGTTAAATACATTAACTCAATCGATTTAATGAATGAATCGCAGCTTCCGAGGATACGCCGAGGCGAGTTGAGCCAAGAGCGTGAGAAGCTAAAAGGAAAGGAGTCACACCAAGTAAATCGAGGTAAGGGAATTGTGTGGACTCTTAGAGATATCTGTGCGCAATTTGGGCGCTTAAATGTTTTGCTAGAATGCATGAGACTAGGAAATGTTGTTGGGTGATTGAAGGGTAAAAGTTGGGAGTTTGAGAAATGTGCATGAAAACAAAAGCATATTGCTTTGAAAATCATGTTTTATTGCTTTTTAGCAAATAATTGGTAGGTTGGCTAACATTGAAATGATTTGCAAAAGAAATGAGTGTGTTTTGGTTTTGTTAACCACATTTTGCAAGTTTTGAGCCACCTACATGATTTCGTGAGTATGAAAGAGTGCAAGAGGCACTAGTTTTCACATGGATTTCATAATTGTTTTGGCATTGTGCTCGAGTTTGTCTCGCATTGGATGCCCACCTTGCATGTTGCCGTGTTTGGAGCTTCGAGTAGACTGGGTGTCACATCGATTAAATAGGCTCACACGTGCATTGTTTTGACATGATTAATTAGCCGTGTTAGGAGCTTCGGATAGACAAGAGGTCGCCCCGATTAAATAGGCTCACACGTGCGTTTGAGATGTGGCGTGATATGATGTGTTGATTGGGTCCACGGAGTACGTCATACCGTGCATGTAGCATGGAGTACATTGTACTGTGTTGAGTTGTGATGTGCCGTCTTCGGACGAGATCTGCTATGGACCGACGGGTAGGATTTGACCCACCTCCCATGTGGAAGCAGATGGTTGTGATATCTCGCACACCTGATCCGTGTAGCCGGTATCACAGGTTATGTACATAGGCCTTGAGGTTATTACCTATTGTTGAACTGCCTATCTCACATGTCTAATGCTATTTGAGAATAAATCCATGTTTGAAGTGATTGTGGGTCAGAAAAGCCCGAGGGATGGGCTGAGACCTGACGTTGAATTGATTTGTTAATGGTTTTTTTAAAGTGCACGGATGCATGATGTTTAATGCCATGCTTTATTGTGAAAATGCATGATGGGTAATGCCATGCTTTTATTGTGAATTATGCATGATGATTTATATCATGCTTTGAGTTGACATGTGCACTTGATTTCTATAGCATGAATGCTTTACATACCATTAACACAATCATACACTCATGTTTTGAGATAAACAATGAATTAAATGCTTTTGAGCATGGCATCACGATCACGTAGATAGTACAGTATCTACCTGTTCGCATGATTGCCTTACTGAGCGTGTGGTTTGCTCACCCCCCTTATTTTCCCCTCTCTACAGAGATTTGAGTATAGATTGGACGTGACTGGAGGCGTTCCCTTTTTGGTAATTCCGCTGCATCCCATCGCTAAAGGTATACACACCTTGATTGTTTTGTATCTAAACTAGACATAGCACAGTAGCATTTTATATGTAACCACTGGGGATGTAAAACAATGTAAACACATGTAACAACTCTGATATATATACATTTATACAAGTGTTTACTCATAAATAATGTTTCAAACTGAATTGGTATGGTGGAGTGAGTTAGACGTCGACACACAGCCCAACTGTCAAGTGTGCGGTTGTTCACGATCGAGGAAGGATGATTAAGGGTTGATGCATGAAAATGCAAAAAATTTGTACGTATTTTGGTAAGTTGAGGGTCGTGACAGAAATTGGTATCAGAGCTCGAGTTGGTTTGACGTGTGTCGTGTCTAAAATACTTAATAAGTGGAAAATTACATCCCCAAGTTACTGTGCTTGTTTAGATACAAATTGTGTGTGACGATGGGTTGACTAAGTAATTGGTTGTGAATGTAGGGAATTGAGTAAGTATGCCTAATACCAGTCGCGGTAGAGGGATGAGAGCACAGGCTCGAGGCCGTAGAGGTAGGCCTGGGGGTCGTGTTGAGCCAGAAACACACGAGGCTCAGGAGAATGTTGAGGTGGAGGCGGATTTTGAGCACGCTCCACAGGGTCCAGAGGAGAGGCCCGAGAGTACTGAGGCTCGCTTCGCGAGGATTGAGAGGAGCATTGAGATGATTGTGGAGTTGGTCACCCAATCTTTATCTGGAGTTGGCGGTAGACAGAGTCCCGCTACACAGGGTGATGCCGAGCAGGCGGCAGCTCCTGAGGCACGGGCAAGGGAAGCCCAGAGGCTACAGACGACAGATACCCCACCCACACAGGATGTGCCTACACCGGTTGCTATGCCAGGCAGTAGAGGTTGGGGATATGGATGTGATTTGGATAGACTGCGGCAGTTCCAGAAGTTTGGACCGCCATCTTTCAGTGGAGTAAAGGACCCAGTAGCGGCTGAGGATTGGATCAATGAGATCGAGAAATTATATGGGTTCTTTGAGTGCACTACTACCGAGATGGTAGCATTTGCCGCTTTTATGCTGAAGGGATCAGCAGAACATTGGTGGAAATCCACCAGGCCTATTTTGAGAGCCCGACATACTGAGATCAGCTGGGATGTGTTTCTAGAGGCCTTCCGGAGACAGTATGTCCCGGATACCGCACAGCGGAAGCTAAAGATTGCATTTTTGGGACTGACCCAAGGGAGCAGGACTGTGGATGAGTATGAGACTGCTTTTATATCCCTGGGCAGATATGATCCCAACACGATGGGTAATGAGGTCGAGAAGATCCAAAAGTTTGTGGATGGATTGAGACCGACCATCAGGTCTAGATTGGTTCCCCTGGATATACCGACCTATGAGGAGGCAGTGCGCAGGGCGCAATTATGTGAACAAGATGTTGATAGAATCGCCTCGGAGTTTGGAAAGGTTGGTAAGATGAGGGACAGAGATAAGAAGAGACCTATGATGGAAAGAGGCTTCAGCTATAAAGGAAGCAAGAGATTCTCTGGAAAGAGGCCGAGAATTGATGAGATCCGGGAGAGGACAGTTGATACTCCCATGTATCCGGCCATTGCTCCAGCTAAGGGAATCGTGATTGGAGGACCACGGCCTACTACAGAACAGTGTGGCAAGTGTGGTAGGTACCATGGTACTCGACCATGTTATGGACCTCAGGTTGTATGCTTCAGATGTGGGAAGCCAGGGCACATAATCAGAGATTGCCCAGAGATGATAGAAAGAGCCCCACAGAAGGGCAAGGAGCCAGAGAGAGCTCCAGTTGGTATAACTGCTCCGAGGAGGAGGGCTACAGCCGAGGAAAAGGGGAAGCAAGCAGTGGGTGTAAGCAGAGGATGAGTGCACGCACTGGATCAGGATACTGCAGATCAGTCATCAGATGTGGTAAAAGGTACCATCCAAATCTTTGATTTAGAAGCTTATGTACTATTTGATCCTGGTGCCACGCATTCCTCTATTTCGCCATCCTTTGCATGTAAATTGTTGAAACATGTGAAACCCACGCTGCTTGATAAGATGTTGTTGATATCTACCCCTATGAATGATAGTCAGTTGACTGAGCATATATATAGGGATTGTAAAATGAAGATAGGAGGTAAAGAGATGGCAGCCGATTTAATTTTATTAAACATGAGTGATTTTGATGTGATCTTAGGAATGGATTGGTTGGCTGCCAATCATGTTGTTATGGATTGTCATGCAAAAAATTTGATGTTTCCAAAGATAGACAATCTTGTAGTTAATTTTGTGAAATGAAATTAAAGAACATGATTTTATAAGTGTGATGAGTATAATCTTGATACATGATGTATGAAAGATAAATTTGATTTCATTTATGTATGTGATGTGATGATTTATGATACTAATGGTGGAAAGAATAATGTGAAGGATTCATCGCTTTTGTGATTGAGATGGATAAGGCACGTCCGAAATTGGAAGACATACTAGTGGTTAGGGAATTTCCAGATGTCTTTCCGGATGAGTTACCAGGATTACCTCCAGATAGGGAGATGGAGTTTGGTATAGATTTGGCACCTGGTACAGAGCCGATGTCCAAGCCACCATACAAAATGGCTCAAGTTGAGTTAGAGGAGTTAAGGAAACAATTACAAGAGTTGCTGGAGAAGGGGTTCATCAGGCCGAGCGTCTCACCTTGGGGAGCACCGGTTCTGTTTGTAAGGAAGAAGGATGGAAGCCTCCGACTGTGTATAGACTACCGGTTGTTGAATAAGGCCACCATCAAGAATAAGTATTCCCTCCCACGCATCGATGATTTGTTGGATCAGCTTAAGGGAGCGCAAGTCTTTTCCAAGATAGATTTGAGATCAGGGTACCATCAGTTGAAGATACGAGATGGAGATGTACCCAAAACAGCTTTTCGCACCCGGTATGGACATTATGAGTTTATGGTTATGCCATTCGGGTTGACGAATGCTCCCGTAGCTTTTATGTCTTTGATGAATGAGGTATTCCACCAGTACTTGGATCGATTTGTTATTGTGTTTATTGATGATATACTGGTGTATTCAAGGTCTAGAGAGGAACATGAAAGGCATTTAAGGATAGTGCTACAAACCCTCCGAGAGAAGAAGTTGTACGCTAAACTCAGTAAGTGCGACTTTTGGTTGGAACAGATCTCTTTTCTGGGTCACATAGTAACAAAGGATGGAGTATCAGTGGATCCATCTAAGATTGAGGCCGTAGTTCAGTGGCAGAGACCCCAGACAGTGACAGAGATCAGAAGTTTCCTGGGTTTAGCTGGGTATTACCGAAGGTTTGTAGAGGGATTTTTGAGGTTAGCTGCTCCTTTGACACGTCTCACGAGAAAAATGTAGAGTTTGTGTGGGATAAAAAGTGTGAAGACAGTTTTGAGGAGTTGAAAAGGAGATTAATTACAGCTCCAATACTCACCATTCCTACCAGCTCAGGAGGTTTCTCGGTGTATGCGGATGCTTCACACCTAGGACTGGGCTGTGTATTGATGCAGGATGGGAAGGTAGTAGCCTATGGATCAAGGCAGTTAAAGGATCATGAGAGGAACTACCCGACCCATGACTTGGAGATGGCAGCGGTGGTGTTTGCGCTGAAGATATGGCCCCACTACCTCTATGGTGAGAGATTTCAGATTTATACAGATCATAAGAGCCTTAAGTACCTGTTCTCACAGAAAGAGTTGAACATGAGACAGAGGAGATGGCTCGAGCTGTTAAAGGATTATGATTGTGAAATCCTATACCACCCGGGTAAAGCAAATGTGGTTGCTGATGCATTGAGTAGGAAGCATCTCGGGATGGTATCATTCATGATGATCAGGGAACACGAGCTGTTGGAACAGTTCATGAACCTCAGTTTGGATATGACCCCGCCTGACGCTGATAGTGGATTTATGATAGCTAGCCTGCAGTTGGAACCGGATCTGGTAGATCGAATCCGATAGGCTCAGCGAGTTGATCAGCAGTGTAGTGATATTGTCGGGCAGATACAGAGGGGTACAGAGATGAACTTTGGGTTGAGTTCGGATGGATTGTTGAGGTTCAGAGGTAGGATATGTGTTCCTGATGATGTAGAGATCAGAAGGTTGATCTTAACAGAGGCTCACTCATCGAAGTATACGATACATCCAGGGGGTACCAAAATGTATCAAAACCTTCGAAAGGTTTATTGGTGGTCGGGAATGAAAAAACACATTGCTGAATATGTTGCTAAGTGTCTCGTTTGTCAGCAGGTGAAGGTAGAGCATCAGAAGCCTGCAGGGTTATTGCAACCTCTACCGATATCGACATGGAAGTGGGAGCATGTCACCATGGATTTTGTGATGGGATTACCGAGGACCCGGAGAGGTCATGATGCCATATGGGTGATTGTGGATCGGTTGACAAAATCAGCCCATTTTCTAGCTATGAGAGCTACCGATACTCTGAGCCAGTTAGCGAACCTATATGTGCGCGAGATAGTGAGGCTACATGGAATTCCAGTGAGCGTTGTTTCTGATAGGGATGCCCGCTTCACTTCTCACTTTTGGGAACATTTTCAGGAAGCGATGGGGACCCAGTTGAATTTTAGCACCGCGTTTCATCCTTAGATAGATGGTCAGTCAGAGAGGACTATACAGACCCTGGAGGACATGTTGAGAGCGTGTGCATTGGATTTTGGAGGCTCCTGGGATGGCCATTTGCCACTCGCAGAGTTCGCGTATAATAACAGTTTTCATGCGAGTATCGGGATGGCACCATATGAGGCATTGTATGGGCATAGATGCCGTTCCCCTATTGGATGGGAAGAGGTTGGTGACAGACAGATCTTTGCTCCCGACTTGGTTAGACAAGCCTCTGAGGACGTCCAATTGATATGTGAGAGGTTACGGACAGCTCAGAGCAGGCAAAAGAGTTATGCTGACAAGAGACGGAGACCACTAGAGTTTGAGGTGGGTGAGTCAGTGTTTCTGAAAGTTTCCCCTTCGAAGGGAATTATGAGATTTGGGAAGAAGGGAAAGTTGAGCCCTCGATATATAGGGCCATTTGAGATACTTGATAAGGTGGGAGACAAGGCGTATAGGTTGGCATTGCCACTAGAGTTGGCAAGTGTGCATAACGTCTTCCACGTATCCATGTTGAGGAAGTATCACCCGGACCCGGCACATGTGATAAGATATGAGCCTTTGGTGCTCAATGAGGGTATGACCTATGTTGAGAAGCCAGTTCGGGTATTGGACAGAAAAGAGAAAGTGCTGAGGATAAAGACAATTCTCTTGGTGAAGATACTTTGGCAACATCACACTGTGGAAGAAGCCACATGGGAATTGGAGAGTTTGATGCGGGAGAGGTATCTCGAGTTGTTCACAGAATAATTGGTTCCAATTTGGAGGACCAAATTTTCTAAGTGGGGGAGAATGTGAGACCCCGTATATGTATAAGGGTATATATGTACATAGAAGTGTAAATAGAGTTGTACTATGAATTCATAAGTGAAGTATATGTGATGTAAGTCCATAAGTAATGTACACACTTGTAATGAGAGTGGTAATTGTACACACAAGTTTCATTATGTATGAATGTGTAGAAATGGACTTAAACATGTGGAGAATGTGTGTAGAATGGATTATGAATAGTTTGGTAAAATGGAAGTAGAATTGCATAAGATGTGCACTTCCATTTTTGTTTATATTAAGTACCATTGGTCATACAAAGACCCTACACAAGTTTTAATGTGTATGAAGTGAGGATGGATGCCACTTTCATGTCTCAAAGATGAATGAATGAGGAAATGATCATGGTAGCAAATTAAGGATGTTTGGTAAGTGTTGTTGCAGAGGAACTGCAGAAAATCTGAAAATTTTGAAGGGCAGATCGATCTCATGGGATGAGGATCGATCTATAAGAGCCAGAATGCTCTTATTTAGGCAAAAGAATAGAGCAGATCGATCTCCAATGGAGCCAGATCGATCTCCTTAGCTCTCTGTTTGGGAGCAGATCGATCTCATGCTTCGACAGATCGATCTCATGCCTCGACAGATCGATCTCATGCTTCGACAGATCGATCTCAGGCTTAAAAATGCCGTGAAAAAGAGGGATTTTAAGGGACCAGATCGATCTCCTCTTGGACCAGATCGATCTCCTCAAGCTATTTCTATATAAGGAGTGCTGGAAATCAGAAAATTTCGGGAAAAACACAAACCTTCCAATTTCAACCCAAAAACCTAACATTCTCTCTCAAAAATCAGCCATTTTCAGTGAGGCTTAAAGAGAGACCATTAGAGACAAAGTTGTTCCTATCAAAGAGAAGAACAACATAGTTGGAAACCATTTTCCCATTGATGGTATTGAAGGAGTTAAGGGCATTGCCATTTGGAACAAGAAGAGAACTCAAATTGGGTAAGATTCTAACACTCCAACTAAGGTGCATTATTTATTTAAGTGATTTTGGAGTTGTTTGGCATGATATGGATGGTTAGAAACTATCTAGAATGCATTGGAATGATTTTGACCTAGAAATGGTTTAGTGTGAGAAAGTGGAATGTATGGAGATTAATGATGAATGAGATATGTAGAAATCATTAATAGTGATTGTGGTATGATTTTAAGATGTGGTTAGTGGATAAATTGTGAGGTTTACCTAAAAGAGGTAAAATGAGGGTTAAGGCATTTGTAAAATGCATAAGTGAATAATGTTGACTAGTGAGGTCAATTATGGGTTAAATACATTAACTCAATCGATTTAATGAATGAATCGCAGCTTCCGAGGATACGCCGAGGCGAGTTGAGCCAAGAGCGTGAGAAGCTAAAAGGAAAGGAGTCACACCAAGTAAATCGAGGTAAGGGAATTGTGTGGACTCTTAGAGATATCTGTGCGCAATTTGGGCGCTTAAATGTTTTGCTAGAATGCATGAGACTAGGAAATGTTGTTGGGTGATTGAAGGGTAAAAGTTGGGAGTTTGAGAAATGTGCATGAAAACAAAAGCATATTGCTTTGAAAATCATGTTTTATTGCTTTTTAGCAAATAATTGGTAGGTTGGCTAACATTGAAATGATTTGCAAAAGAAATGAGTGTGTTTTGGTTTTGTTAACCACATTTTGCAAGTTTTGAGCCACCTACATGATTTCGTGAGTATGAAAGAGTGCAAGAGGCACTAGTTTTCACATGGATTTCATAATTGTTTTGGCATTGTGCTCGAGTTTGTCTCGCACTGGATGCCCACCTTGCATGTTGCCGTGTTTGGAGCTTCGAGTAGACTGGGTGTCACATCGATTAAATAGGCTCATACGTGCATTGTTTTGACATGATTAATTAGCCGTGTTAGGAGCTTCGAATAGACAAGAGGTCGCCCCGATTAAATAGGCTCACACGTGCGTTTGAGATGTGGCGTGATATGATGTGTTGATTGGGTCCACGGAGTACATCGTACCGTGCATGTAGCATGGAGTACATTGTACCGTGTTGAGTTGTGATGTGCCGTCTTCGGACGAGATCTGCTATGGACCGGCGGGTAGGATTTGACCCACCTCCCGTGTGGAAGCAGATGGTGGTGATATCCCGCACACCTGATCCGTGTAGCCGGTATCACAGGTTATGTACATAGGCCTTGAGATTATTACCTATTGTTGAACTGCCTGTCTCACATGTCTAATGCTATTTGAGAATAAATCCATGTTTGAAGTGATTGTGGGTCAGAAAAGCCCGAGGGATGGGCTGAGACCTGACGTTGAATTGATTTGTTAATGGTTTTTTTAAAGTGCACGGATGCATGATGTTTAATGCCATGCTTTATTGTGAAAATGCATGATGGGTAATGCCATGCTTTTATTGTGAATTATGCATGATGATTTATATCATGCTTTGAGTTGACATGTGACTTGATTTCTATAGCATGAATGCTTTACATACCATTAACACAATCATACACTCATGTTTTGAGATAAACAATGAATTAAATGCTTTTGAGCATGGCATCACGATCACGTAGATAGTACAGTATCTACCTGTTCGCATGATTGCCTTACTGAGCGTGTGGTTTGCTCACCCCCCTTATTTTCCCCTCTTTACAGAGATTTGAGTATAGATTGGACGTGACTGGAGGCGTTCCCTTTTTGGTAATTCCGCTGCATCCCATCGCTAAAGGTATACACACCTTGATTGTTTTGTATCTAAACTAGACATAGCACAGTAGCATTTTGTATGTAACCACTGGGGATGTAAAACAATGTAAACACATGTAACAACTCTGATATATATACATTTATACAAGTGTTTACTCATAAATAATGTTTCAAACTGAATTGGTATGGTGGAGTGAGTTAGACGTCGACACACAGTCCAACTGTCAAGTGTGTGGTTGTTCACAATCGAAGAAGGATGATTAAGGGTTGATGCATGAAAATGCGAAAAATTTGTACATATTTTGGTAAGTTGAGGGTCGTGACATCAAATCCCATTATTACTTTTACGACCTGTGCACTTGCGGACTATACCTTTAGGGCGTGTCAAGTTTTTGGCGCCGTTGCCGGGGAAGTTTTAATTAGTCGTTAATTAATATCGGTGAAATTATGCTTAGGTGTAATTCTAGCTTGTGAATATTTAGGGTGTAAATATTTAGAAGTTTAATCTAGATTAGTGAATTGAAAAGTTAAAATAAAAAAAATTGAAAAATTTAAATATTAAAAAAATAATAAAAAAATTTAAGGACTTTCTGATGATTGCATGCGTAGAGCCAGAAGTTTTGATTGCTTTCCTCTAGATCCTGAAATTGATTAGAAAAAAAAATCGAAAGGATTCTAGGAAATTTATAGCTCCGCTGCAATTCACCATGGCCGAAAATAGGGAAATTAGAACCGTTGGAGATTATGCAATGCCGATGATTAGAGGATATTATTTCGGCATTAGGCCACCAGTTGTCCCTATAAATACCTTCGAAATTAAGCCCGCAATCCTCCAGATGATCCAAACTTCTCTACAGTTCAGTGGGCTTCCACACGATGACCCACATGCTCACCTTGGGCAATTCCTGGACTTGTGCAACACCTTCAAACATAATGGATTATCTGATGATGCGCTTAGGCTTAGATTATTCCCCTTCTCACTTAGGGATAGGGCGAGACACTGGTTAACATCCCTGCCTCCAGGATCCATTTCTACATGGGACGAGTTAGCCCATCAATTTCTATCTAAGTTTTTCCCTCCCTCTAAAATGGCCCAACTCCGTAGTAATATATCTTCCTTTGCTCAGTACGACTCTGAAACTCTTTACGAAGCATGGGAACGATATAAGGAGCTTCTTAGGAAGTGCCCTCACCATGGCCTACCTTTTTGGTTGTAAGTCCAAACCTTCTACAACGGACTTACAAGCCCAAATAGGACCATTGTTGACGCTGCTGCGGGTGGAGCCCTGATGTGCAAAACAGAGGAGGAAGCTTACGAGTTGTTAGAAAAGATGGCGGCTAACAACTATCTATGGTCCTCGAAGAGGCAATTGCCAAAGAAGTCGGCGGGTATTTATGAGCTCGACACACTGTCTACCTTGACCTCTCAAATCGCTAACCTTACGAAGAAGGTAGAGTCGCTCAGTACCCAACATAATCCTCCCACCAGTCCTAATCCGATTTATTCTGTCTAAAGTCCTTTTCTTTCCTGCGAGCTGTGCAGTGGTATCCACTCTGTAAATAGGTGTCCGCTCAACTTAGAATTGGTTTAGTATGTTGCCCCTTCTTAAACGCAACAGAACAACCCTTTTTCAAACACCTATAATCCAGGGTGGAGGAACCATCCTAACTTCTCTTGGAGTCAAAACCAAGGGTAAAATTCTAGCTCTAGACTTGTAGGACTCCCTGGTTTTCAAGCTCCACTGGTTCAGGTACCACCACAGCCGCAATTTCCATACCATCCACCACATCATCCATCCCCACCTCAATTTCAATATCATCCATCACCACCACCACCACAACCCGTGCAGCCGCAACATTACCATGCACCAGCAGCTGAGAAAAAGCCCTCGCTTGAGGAAATGTTCACGACTATCCTGCAAAATCAAGCTGCCTCAATTAAGAACTTAGAAGTTCAGGTTGGACAAATAGCTAGTGCTCTTAGCCAACGTCCTCAAGGGAACCCTCCTAGAAACACTGAAGTTAATCCTATTAAGCAAATGGAGGGTAAGGAACATGTTAGATCCATCACCCTTAGGAGTGACAGAGAGTTAGATGAGCCACAAGTTAAGTCTGCACCTGAACAACCCATAGTTGATAAACCCTTAAGTTTTAAAGAGGCAGCTCAGAAGGAGCAGGAACATCAGGATCAGGCTGCAAAGGAAACAAAGCTAGGCACTTCTTCATCTATACCTTATTCTTCTTCATTGCCTTCCTCGTCCTCTGATTCTACACAAGTTCCCACTACATTGCCTCTAGTTAAACCACCAGTACCTTTTCCTCAGAGGTTTCAAAATCAAAAACTGGAACAACAATTTGCTAAATTTCTTGAGGTTTTTAAGAAGCTTCATATCAACATTCCTTTTGTAGATGCCTTAGAGCAAATGCCAAGTTATGTGAAGTTTTTAAAGGATATCCTCTCGAGGAAGAGAAGATTGGAAGATTATGAGATGGTGGCCTTAACTGGGGAATGTAGTGTAATTATCCAGAGAAAATTACCCCCCAAGCTCAAGGATCCCGAGAGTTTTACCATACCCTGCACTATTGGAAATCTATTCTTTGGTAGAGCCCTGTGTGATTTAGGAGCTAGTATCAATCTAATGCCTTTGTCTATCTATCAGAAGTTAGGAATAAGGGATGTCAAGCCCACTACAGTGACCCTTCAGCTAGAAGATCGATCCATTAAATATCCAAAGGGGGTCATTGAGGATGTCTTAGTAAAAGTGGACAAGTTTATTTTCCCTGTAGATTTTATTGTACTAGATATGGAGGAAGATAGGGAAGTCCCCATTATTTTAGGCAGACCTTTCCTAGCTACTAGTAGGACGATAATTGATGTGCAAAAAGGGGAGTTGACTATGAGAGTGCAAGATCAGGAAGTGAAGTTTAATGTTTTCAAGCCTTTGAAGCTCCCTGATGACTCTCAAGAGTGTTTTGAGATAGAGATTAATGAGGATATAAGGCTGAAGCACATGAAATCTGAAAGAAGGAGGGAAGTAGATAGAGCTAAGGAGGATTTAATTGTTAACATTCTATCACCATTCAGGCTAATCCTCCTACTCTTCGCCCTGCTGCTGAGTGTTGTATTCTTCAGTTGCATTTGAAGTGGTTGTGTTTTTCTTTTCACCTTGTATATAGTTCTTTTTCTTTTTCTTTTCTGTTGTTTCTTTCTTTATTTATTTTACAGGTTTATTTTCTAAGTTTTACGCTTTCAATAAAAGCTTCAGTTGTTCATCAACATCAGATAGGGGAGTACTCTGTTCTTGAGCTTAATTGTTTATATTATCTGCACACTGGAGGAGGGGATATCACTTGAGTATTTTTAGAAAATTTGGGCAAAATTGAAAAAAATTTCAATTTTTTTTTCAAAAATCTGAGCTTAAATTGTTTGATTTTGGGATGATTTAGTACTTAGCATGTAGTTTTTCCATATTTCGATGATATGACCCCATGATTTAGTCTGACTTTGATTGACTGAGAAGCATGATTATAGGAAAAGCATGAAGTTGAATTCTTGAATTTGTCTTAATTCTGATTGTGATTGCCTCATCTTATGCACATGTCATGTCATGAATCCATATATTTATTTAGAGAAAGCTTATGTATACATATGATTGCATTTGTTCAATTGATTTTGTGCATCATATTCTAGAATTTGTTTGATCTAATCTCGAGGCGAAATATTAGATCACACTTGATTAGGGAGATGATTTAGGCCATCTTTGGATCGTTTGAGCATTTCTAGCCTTCCTTGTACATATTCTGCCCCTAGTCACCCATTTGGGCCAAATAAGCTTTTCTTTGTAAATATACCTGCGTTATTTTCCTTAGCTTAAATACTTTGTTCCTATCCCTTACCCCAAAAGCATGAAAAGTCATTGGAATATATTGTGAGCTATATGGGTATTAATTGATAGTTAAAGAGTATGTATTCAAAAAAAAAAAAGAACAGAAGAAAGAAGAAAAATTCAAAAAAAAATGTTTAGCAAAAGAAATAAGTTTGGGGGAAATAAATTTGAGCTCTTACATTAAGATCCTAGAGGTAATGCATGTTAAGGGGTAATTAAACCTAAATTGACTTTATCATACCTTAACCCCATCCTTACGTTACAAGCTAAATGAAGTCCTATTGATCTTTGATTAAGTGTGACTACATTAGTGGAGAAAGAAGTGAAAAGCAAACTTATGAGAATTATCACATGTCATTAACTTTGCATTCACTGTGTTTGCATAATCTAATCCGGATAATGTATTGTGAAGCGACTTTGACATTTTTCACAAACTCACGAGGAGTCCAATTTGGGTTAGAACTTATGATTGAATAATTTTGAATGTTGGACTTGTAATTGTGAATCTTTAAGATCATAGTCTGTGCTTTTTCTTTGAAGATAATATTGGGGAAATTATTGTGTTTAGTACTTGTCATTTCAACAATTATTTTGTTTTGCTTGAGGACAAGCAAAAACTTAAGTTTGGATGTGTGATAATTCTATATTTTTAGAATTATTTGTGCTTAATTTCCTAATTAATTATTTAAATCCCCAATTTATTTTGTTAATTATCCCTTTATTTAATTAAAATTCTCATGTTTGCAGATAAATTAAATCCGGATGAATTTTAAATATTTCGGTAGAAAATAGACCGAAATTGGGCTAAAATCGAGATTGGACCACGCGGACAACACGAGCCTAGCACATCCAATTGGACAAAAAGACAGATGACATGAAAATATTATTTTTCAAAGAGTCGATGGTGTGAAGACAAGTGGCCAAACAATGCCAACTCATCTAAGATGGAAAAATTACAATTGTACCCCTAAGTGTGTGTATAAATAGAAAAAGATGTCAATTGAAAAGGGTGTAGCCTAGGTTAGAATAGAGGTAAATTAGGGTAGAATAGTTTTAGGGTTTATTTTAGGATTTATTGTTTTTAAGTTTTTTCTTTTTTCGATAGCCACCATTGTTAGATTACTATTCATGTTAACTTTTATTTTCATGCAAAGTTTTTGTTCATTTCTAGTTCTTTGTTTTATTAATGAATAGTTTTATTTCCATTTTCTCTACTGTTTGATTCCGTTTTAATCCCAGATCTTTATTTTAGTGTCACCATGATAAGTCATTTTTTTAGCTCTCGGTTTGATTTACTCTGGGGCAGTCGGGTGGCAAGCTCTTCCTTTGTGTATGCCTTTTGGTTTTGATGCTTTGATGTGGGTTAATGCTTAACATTTATCCACATCAATGGCAATGTGGAACCTCGGTTAGAGAAAGGAATGAAACAACCCAATTCTACTGGTGTAATGACTGAACCTCACCTCATCCCTCACTTTCACCCCACTTAAGAGGTCTTTTGAGCCTGTTGGGCCTGTTGGGTTGGTATACAGTCTTACTCAACGTATTGTCCCTCATCCTTGCTTAAGGGCCTGTTGGATTTTGTTTCATTTGGGGTCATCCTTGCTTAAGGGCCTTTTCCCCTCAGAACGCGTCCCCCGAGATTCGAACTAGAGACAACACCCTTTGTTCGTCTCTGCTGGTACCATTGAGCTCGCGAGCTCAATGGTACCAGCGGAGACGAACAAGGGTGTTGTCTCTAGTTCGAATCTCTGGGGACGCGTTCTGAGGGGAAAAGGCCTTTAAGCAAGGATGAGGGACAATACGTTGAGTAAGACTGTATACCGACCCAACAGGCCCAACAAGCTCAAAAGACCTCTTAAGTGGGGTGAGAGTGAGGGATGAGGCGAGGTTCAGTCATTACATACTATTCACATTATCGAGGCCTATTGGGATCATTCGACCCATAAGTATTTATTTGGCCTCGTTCTAAACTCTCGAATAACTCAATTAGTTATTTACGACAATTTATCTCTAAATCCAGAATTTAATTCATTTTAGGCTAAAATTAAATCCATAACTTATGCGGTAAATTTTTAACATGCATAACGATGCAAATTGTTGTAAATAAGGGTTACTTACCCAAGATTCCATGATAGTACACAAATCAAGGCTGTCTTGAGCTCTCGTTTGACGTCAATTGTCGAGCTACACAATTTCATATTTTTTTGAGTCAATTTTCAATCGAATCATAATCAAATTAAATATTTCAAAATTTAAATCGGTCAATTTGACCGCTTACTGACTTACTCGTAACTCGATTGCATCATTGTGATTTTTTTCCAATTTTTTCTCTTTTTCTTTTTCCCTTTTTCTCTTTCTTTTCTTCCTTTTCTAGATGAACCGGTTCGGTCCGGTTCAGCCTGGTTCAGACCAGTTGGGTTTAGCAGGTTCAGTACGGTTCGGCCTGGTTTGGGGCTTCGTCGAACGGTTCTTCATCGGTTTTCATCTCCAGCAGCTCCGCGGGGTCATCCGATGCACGGATCTGGCCTCGGTTTCACCATGGCTGGCCGAAAAGTGGCCAGTCCGACTCTTCTCCCTTCCGACGTCGGTGCCGTTTCTTTTTGTCGTCGTTGCCAGCACTAGCCGTCGTTCCACTGGCCGATTCAGCCGCTGATCGACTGGTCTTCACTTAGGGTTCCTTCGGTTGGCGATGGTTGGGCCTAGATCAGTGCCGGTCACTGAATTTCTCTTTTTTCCTCTCTCGGTTCTCTCTTTCTCCTTTCGTCGGCGTGCCTCCTCGTCGGATTTCGCCTGGGGTCAGCATCGGCTACCTCCCCCCATTGCCTGGTGCGTCCACCGTCGGCCGCTCCATCCAATGAGGTAAGTCGGGCTCGACTCCCTCGTTTCGGCTTCTTCTTTCCTTTGGCCAAATCGCGATTTCGCAATTCTATTTTTTTTATTATTATTTATTTATTTATTTATTTATAATTTATTTTATTATTATTTTATTCATTAAAATATTATTAAAATTCCAAAAATATCTTTAAAAATTATATTTTATTCATTTAATCCAATAAATGAATTTATCTGGCTTATTTCGTCTTTTCGGTATATTTTTCTAATATTTTCGGGATAATTTCTCAAAGTTAAAATTTCGGTTAATTCCAATAAATTCATATCTTGATCAATTTGACTCGAAATTCAATATTTTCTTCGTTATTGATCAAGATTTCTCAATTCCATATTTATCATGAATTTTCTTATCACGATTAATACCAAATTTCGATAAAAATCGGGTCATACATAATCTCCCCCACTTAAGAAATTTGGTCCTCCAAATTAGAACCAAGTCAAATGGGTCCATAAACAACTCTGGTAGGTCTATCGCATCATACTCTTTAATTCTCATATGACTTTTTCCCATACTGTAATGCTACCAACGGACTTGACTAGGGTGATCATCTTAAACCTCAACACTTTCTCTTTCCGTCTAATATCCAAATCGATTTTTCAGTATACGTTTTAGTTTCATTGAGCTCCAACAGTTCATATCCGATCACATATGCTAGTTCCGGATAGTATTTTTGAATTATCAAAAGATGGGACACATTGTGGATGCCTGCTAATTTACGCGGTAACGCCAACCTACAGGCCTTATCTCCCACTTTGTCCAATATCTCAAAGGATTCAATATAATGAAACTCAATTTGCCTTCTTTCCGAATCTCGTTGTGTCTTTATGCCCTTAGGACAAGTAACTTCCGACAATGCTGATTCACCCCCGATGAATTCCAATGGTTTTCTGTCTCTTGTCAGCATAACTTTTCTGTCTGCTCTGAGGTGTTCTTAATCTCTCACAAATCAACTAAACATCCTCAGAGGTTTATCTTACCAATTCGGGAACAATTATCTATCTGTCACCCACTTCTTCTTATCTAAGTTGGGGAACAACCCCTACGGCCATACAATGCCTCATATAAAGTCATCTCGATACTCAAGTGACGACTGTCATTATTGGCGAATCTATTAGTAATAACTGATCACCCTAGGAGCTTATAAAATCAATGGCACACGCTCTCATCATATCCTCTAAAACATGTACAATCCCTTTTGACTGACCATCTGTCTGAAGACGAAAAGTTATGCGAACACTTAGTCGAGTTCCCATAACTTAAAAATATTCCCAAAAGTGGGAAGTGAAGCGGGAATCCCTATCTGATATCATGCTCACTGGAACGCTACATAATGTTTCACAATTTTTTGTGCACATAAATCCACCTACACACTCAGAGTATTTGGGGATTTTATAACCAGAAAGTGGGTAGACTTAATCAATCTATCAACTATCACCCAGATAACCATGTGATTCCCGCGGTCCTCTATAACCCATCACGATATCCATGGTAACTTGCTCCTATTTCCGTGTCGATATAGGTAGAGGCTGCAATAATCCTGCAGACTTCTATTGCTCTACCTTAATCTGCTGACATACGAGACACTTCTCCACAATCTCTACAATGTCTCTTTTCATATCTGACCACCCATACCCTATTCAAAGATTTCGATATATTCATTACTTCCTGGATGCACTGTATATCCTGAAGAGTGAGCTTCTGTCAATAGCATTATCTCATCAACTGTGGTCCTGGGAGCACTTATACTGTCTCTAAACCTCTGTAAGTTATCATCACTCACTGTGAACTCAATCACTGTACCCATCTGAATCTGACTCACACTATTGACACCATGCCGATCATCATGCTAAGCCTGTCAAATCGATCACTCAAATCCAGTTCTAATCTCAGGTCAGCTATCACACAGTCGCTGTCATCATCAGAAGGGATCACATCACTACTGAGGCTCAGAACTGCTCTAGCAGCTCACGCTCCTTGACCATCATATGTGATACCATCCCAAGGCTCTTTCTGCTCAAGGCATCAGCCATTACCTTAGCCTTTCCTGGGTGGTACAATTTTCACAATCATAATCCCTCAGAAGCTCTAACCCTCTATGTTATCTCATATTCTACTCTTTCTGTGAAAATAGATACTCAGGGTTTTTTATGATTAGTGCATATCTGAAATTTCTCACCGTATAAATGGTAGCGTCATACCTTCAGTGTAAGCGCTACGGTTGCCAACTCTAAATCATGGATCGGATAGTTTCTTTCATGGTCCTTGAGTTGTCTGGATCTATAAGGGACTATCTTCCCATTTTGCATCAATACACAGCTCACTCATTATTTTGAGGTATGGATACACTAAGAAACCTCTTGAGCTATTGGGTATGGTGAAATTAATTACGGTGGTCAGTTTATTACTTCAATATACCAAAACTCATTGAAGCTACTTTCATACTTATCATCCCACTCATATGCAAATTTTTTTTTGAATGAGACGTGTCAACTGGGCAACCCATTTCGAGAAACTCTCAACAATTCATCTATAAAATAGTTTTCAATTGCTGCTCATGCTCTTCTCTGGACTTCGAATACATCATAATATCATCGATAAGGATGACCACAAATCTGTCCAGGTAAAGTTTAAATACCTTGTTCATCAATGTCTTAACAGTTACGACACGTTCACCTTCTGAATTCTTAACGGTTGTTACCCAGACTTCAAATCGATCTCTACAAAGATATGTGTTTTTCACAACTAATCCAATAAATCATCTATGGTGGGAGGAAACACTTATTCTTGATGTTAGCCTCGTTCGACAATCAAAATTCAATACATGATCGGAGGCTTCCATTCTCTTTTCACAAACATAACAAGTACTCCTCAAGTTACACATTCGGTCTGAGGAACGCTTATCCAATAACTCCTGTAATTGTTTCTTTAGTCCTTCCAGTTCCACTAATACCATTTTATACCATGGTTATGATATCAGCTCCGTACCATGTATCAACTCAATACAAAATTCTATATCTTTATCTTATGGTAGCCCTAGTATCTCTAGGAAGATATCAGGAAACTCCCTGACCATAATGATATCTGTTAACTCCGGATGTGCCTTATCCATACCAACCACACAAGCGATGAAACATTCCCATCATTACTCATTCCGTGAATACAATCATTCAGTCCTTTAATTTCAATCGCTACACCCCTTTCACTACTTGTCAAACTTACAGTACACTTTTCAGGGGTGAAAACATCACTATCTTAGGATAGCAATCTAAATAGCATAGTTTGTAGCTGAATCAATCTATTCTCAAATATTACTTCAAAATTATTCATATTCTATTAAATCAAATCGGCTGACATATCCTTTATTCCTCCGTTTTCAACTTACAATTCTTATACCCATATTCAGTTAGTGAAAATCAGCTAACTATCATCATCTTGCCTAAGGGTACAGGCTTCACATCTTTCACTAGCTTATAAGCAACTAAAGGCGATATGAATAAATGCGTGGCACTAGGATTAATTAAAATAATTACTTCATTATTCATAACCAGTGTGGTATCTTCCACCACATCAAATGAAATATCAACAGTGTCCTAGTCCAAGGCATACACTCGCCCTCGTCCAACATCCTACTTTCCCTTTCTCTTCGATTGTGGCCTCCCTTTTCGGTGCAGAGATATCAACAGGTCTTTCTCTATCTCTTTGCCCTTCTGTGGGGCAGTCTCACCTAACTCTGAGCAATCATTAAATAAATAGTCTGTCTTGCCACACTTAATGTCTATTTTAGCCAATAAGGTGTAGGGCCTACTTCTGTGGTATCTACCACACATCCTACACTGCTTACACTTGGTACGGAGTAGTTCGGGGTCCTCCAATCACAATACCCCTTAAAAGTGCTAAAATTGGATACATTGGGGCCTTACCAATCATCTTACTCCATGACTCATCAACTCTAACCCTTTACCAAACTACCGTTTTCCCATTCTGACATCTCTGTCATCCTCTATTCTCTTCAGTCTCTATTTCAGCCCTTACTACCTTTCCCAATCTCAGAGGCATGCAACTCATGATCTTATTCACACAACTGTAGTCTATGCACTGCCTCGGCATAGGTAGTGATATCTAACGGGCTAATCGGACTCTAATTGACAATATGAACCATTCTATGAACTTTCAGACATCCCGACTCTCACTGTTCATAGTGTCGGGGTCATACCTGTCCAGGTATATAAACTGAGATTTATACTCATCAATCAACCAATTCCTCTGGGTCAGAGTAAAGCATTTTATCTGTAATTTCCTTTAACCAGTGTCCAGGATATTCTGTCACCGGAATACATCTAGAATTATCTTCCATGTCCATTCTAGATGTCTAACTCTTAAGATGGGTCGAGCGGACTTCCACCAATGCTCCGACTCGCCCTCAAATCCCATGCATACTCTAAGCAATTAGCTCCCAAAATATTCTCCACACTCCGCTCCAACCTCACGAAGCGTGTCTCAATATTGTTCGATCTCTCTGTCGGACTATGTGGGGTATGCTCAACATCAGCCTCCACTTCAATCTCATCTTAAGTCTCATGTGGTGACTCAGTACGACTCTCAAGCCTACCACTACGGCCTCGAGCTCGTGTAATCGCCCCTCTACCACAGTGACTATTAGTTAATGACTCTATATTCTTGCATTTGAAACCAAATTCTTTGCTACACTTCCATCTCGATATACACAATTGTATCTAAACAATGCACAGTACATGGGGATGTAAACTTCCTTAACCACTAACACCGACTCATATCAGGCCACCTTAGCTCTGATACCAAAAACTGTCACGACCCAAATTTCCTAAAAAGCACTACAAATTTTTTCATTTTTTGTTTATTCTTTAATTCTTACCTTTCTCGCATCGTGACCATCCTACTAACAGTTGGGCTGTGATTCGGTGTTAGTCACCTCTCACCTATTTACCATTCCATTTCCATAATCACATTCATATATTACGATTTACTATCCTTTGAGTTTAACTAAATACTTATACAATGGTATTTACATAACCTTAGATCTCCGACATCATCTCCATTTACAGTACTGTGCATTTACATATTTAGATACGAAACTATACAAATGTGTATACCTGTCTCTCGATGGGAAGCAGCGGATACCAAGATACAAGTTCTTAGCCGCTCACTAACTACTGCGAGTGCTCTAAAAAGATGGGAAAATAAGGGGGGTGAGCAAACCACACGCTCAGTAAGGCAATTTGCAAGTAAGTAGACAGCTCCATTATCTACATGCTCATAATGCCATGCCCTTAAAATCCATTTCTTTTCGTTTAAATCTCACGCACAAAATCATACATACATCATTGCTATAGTTTATAAAAACTATCCGTGCATATAGAAATCATGCAACTCATGCATCAATGGCATTTTATGAAAAATGATAAAATCATAATTAGCATGAAATAAATAAAGATCATGCATTAATTCATGTCATGTGACACCAAACATGAAAGACAATTCTTTTCATGAATTTTTAATTAAAGCATGGAAAACTCCTCATGCTACTGCATTTAAATCACTTCAATAAAGTTGCAGTATAAAATAACCCCTCCGGATCACTCATCTCATAAATAAATCTCAAACTCATAAAACAATTCATTATAAAATTCTGTTATAAAATCACCCTTCTTTTAGGGTCACATTTCATAAAATCCTTTGAAGAATCTATCATCATAGTAGAAAATCACATCTCAGTGAAAATCACAAAATTGGGGGCCTGACCCCTCCCTCGGGTTTACCCTGGTCTATCGAGACCAAAAGTTATATCATGTGAGACATGTAAGTGACTATATCAGTACTATGGCCATAACCTAGTGATCCCTAGCTACACAGTACTTAGTGTGCAGGGTATCACACCTGAAACGGGAGGTGGGTCAATCTTGCCACCAGAACAACATAACATCAGGATTGCGAGGGCAATGCTTGTTGCCTTGTGGCTAATGCCACTCCACTCCAACAATCCCCATGGTACAGCGTACTCCATGTGATATATACGGTACAACGTACGCCGTGAACCCAATCTCAGTCAAGGGTGCCTGCAATAGGTATTATCCACCCATACCAAATATGTCTCAGTATGCACGTGTGGCATATCATCTCACTGTGACACACAGTCTACAGGAGGCTCCAACACGGCTATCTGCATGTCATATAAATCCCTGTGCGAGCGAAGCTTTAGCATGGCTCCATGCATATTCATGATACCTGAAAATCTCATGCGAGCGAAACTCTAGCACGGTTTCATAAAAATCAGTAACATCTGTGTACGAGTAGCACTCCAGTACGACTTTAAAATGAGTTATAAATCCATATAAAATCACGTGCGAGTAAGCTCCAACACGTTTTTATGCATAAATAAATCAAATCTCGTGCAAGTTACACTCAAGCACGGCTTTTATGCAATTATCATATCAAAATAGGATACGAGCTAAGCTCCAGCACCTCTCATGCATGTCAAATTATTAAAACTAGTGCGAGCAATCGCTCCAGCACCTTTTTATGCATATCAAGTCAAAACAGTCAAAACAGGGTGCGAGCTAGGCTCCAGCACCTCTCATGCATTTCACAATAATAAAAATCAGTGCGAGCAACCGCTCTAGCACATTTCATGCATATGATGTCACACAAGTCAGTGCGAACAACCGCTCTAGCACATTTTATGCACACTCACAAACGCAGATATAGTGCGAGCTATGCGCCAGCACTATCTGTTTTCATATAAACTTGATAGTTGGCCCATTTTACAAAGAAATTTCATTTAAATCTTAATAACACTTACATAGTGTTATATTGTGAAATTTATGCAATTACTGGCCAATCTATCGATTTGTTTTACTTAAAAACCACGAAAATTCCTTAAATCAGAAAATTCCTTAAATCATACATTTCATGCATGTCATGCTTTCACCATCCTTAGGTGAATTCCCTCAATAGCGGTAAAATAGTCTTTTCCTATTTTCGAGTCCTTAAAATCTTTAAACCATTTCTAGGACCTTTATACATATTCAATGTATACAAAAGCTATTAAAATACGCGTAGCTACCTCTAGCTACTCACACAATTCCCTTACCTCATTTTTCTGTACATTCTGACATTTCCACTGATGTCTCATCACGCAGTCCGATTTGCTCCCAATCCAATCTCTGAAACTGCGGATAAATATTCATCAGATCAAATATAATATAATTAATTGTATTTCATATTTTATGGGTTTAATTTAAATCATTAAGCCCATTTACCCATATTGGGCTAGATTGTACCATAATGGGCCTTAGTCTGCCTTAAGCCCGTTTTCCACTTACTATTCACATTATCGAGGCCCATTGGGCTGATTGGGCCCATCAGTATTTATTTGACCTCGTTCTAAACTCTCGAATAACTCAATTAATTATTTACGATAATTTATGCGGTAAATTTCTAACACGTATAACGATGCAAATTATCATAAATAAGGGTTACTTACCCGAGATTCCATGATAGTACGTAAATCTAGGCTGACTCGAGCTCTCCTTTGACGTCAATTGTCGAGCTACACAATTTCATATTTTTTCTAGTCAATTTTCAGTCGAATCATAATCAAATTAAATATTCCAAAATTTAAATCGATTAATTTTGACCGCTTCCCGACTTATCTGTAGCTCGATTACATCATTAGGATTTTTTTCCCAATTTTTCCTCTTTTTCTTTTTCCCTTTTTCTCTTTCTTTTCTTCCTTTTCTAGCTGAACTGGTTCGGTCTGGTTCAACCTGGTTCAGACTAGTTCGGTTCAGTCGGGTCAGTCCGGTTCGGCCCGGTTCAGGGCTTTGTTTGTCACGACCCGAATTACCTAAAAATCAGAGTAAATTTTTTTTTCACTTTTTCATTTATTTATTTAATTCTTACATTTCTCTCATCATGACCATCCAACAAACAGTTGGGCTATGATTCGATGTTAGTCACCTCACATTATTACCAATTCCATTTCCATAATCACATTTATACATCAGACTTTACTATCCTTTGACTTTAATTAAATACATACCCATTGGTATTTATAACTCTACATCCCCAACATCAATGTCCGTTTACAGTACTGTGCATTACATATTTAGATACAAAACTATACAAATGTGTATACCTGTCTCTCGATGGGAAGCAGCGGATACCAAGCATACAAGTCCTCAGCCCCTTACTAATTACTGTGAGTGCTCTGAAAAGATGGGAAAATAAGGGGGTGAGCAAACTACACGCTCAGTAAGGCAATTATGCAAGTAAGTAGATAGCTCCACTATCTACATGCTCATAATGCCATGCCCTTAAATCCATTTCTTTTCATTAAAATCATCAAGCACAAAGTCATGCAAACATCAATGACTTAGTTTATCAAAACTGTTCGTGCATATATAAATCATACTACTTATGCATCAAAGCATTTTATGTGACATCATTAAATCATAATAAGCATGAATTAAATCAAGATCATGCAGTCTTTCATGTCATGTAAGACAATTCATGGATTTCAAATGAAATGATGGAAAACATCATCATGCTACTGCATTTAAATCAAATCATTAAAATTGCAGTAAAAACTAACCCTTTCGGGTCCATTTCATAAAACAACTCATTAAAAATTCATTATAAAACTTCGGTTATAAAACCACCCTTCTTTCAGGGTCACATATCATAAAATCATCTGAAATCTCGTATCACAGTATAAAATCATAAAATTGGGGGCCTGACCCCTCCCTCGGGTCTACCCTGATCTATCGACCAATAGTTATATCATATGAGACATGTAATTGATTATTTCAGTAACATCGAGGACTATGGCCATATCCTAGTGATCCCTGGCAACACGGTACCTAGTGTGCGGGGCATCACACCTGAAACGGGAGGTGGGTCATCCTACCCGCCAGAACAGCATAACACCAGGATTGCGAGGGCAAGGCTTGCTGCCTTGTGGCTAATGCCACTCCACTCCAACAATCCGGACGGTACAGCGTACTCCGCGTGATATACACGGCACAACGTACTCCATGAACCTAAGCTCAGTCAGGGGTGCCTGTAATAGGTCTTATCCACCCATATCATCTCTGTCTCAGTATGCACGTGTGAGCATATCATCTCACAGTGACACACAATCTACAGGAGGCTCCAACACGGCTATATGCATGTAATATAAATCCCTGTGCGAGCGAAGCTCAAGCACGGCTCCATGCATATTCATGATATCTAAAAACCTCGTGCGAGCGAAGCTCTAGCACGGTTTCATAAAAATCAGTAAAGTCTGAGTACGAGCAGCACTCCAGTACGACTTAAACTGATTATAAATTCAAGTAAAATCCACGTACGAGCAATGCTCTAGTACGGATATGTATAACAACTCAGTGAAAACCTCGTACGAGAAAAACTCCAGTACAACATTCAAATGAATTATGAATACCATGTAAAACTTTGTGCGAGCAACGCTCCAGTACAAATGAATGCTTAAGTAAATCAAATCTCGTGCGAGTTACACTCCAGCACGACTTTATGCATCATTAAATCAAATCTCGTGCGAGTTACACTCCAGCACGGCTTTTATGCAATTATTATATCAAAAATGGATGCGAGCTAGGCTCTAGCATCTCTCATGCATATTCAAATCAGTAAAACTAGTGCGAGCAATCGCTCCAGCACCTTTTTATGCATACCACATCAAATAAAATCAAAACATGTCAAAACAGAGTGCGAGCTAGGCTCCAGCAGCTCTCATTTCACAATAATAAAAATCAGTGCGAGCACCATGCTCTAGCACATTTCCTGCATATGATGTCACACAAGTCGGTGTGAGCAACCGCTTAAGCACATTTATGCACAATCACAAACGCAGATATAGTGCGAACTACATGTCGGCACTAATCGTTTCTATATAAACTTGATAGTTGGCCTATTTTCCAAAGAAATTTTCATTTAAATATAAATAACACCTACGTAGTGTTATCTTGTGAAATTATATAATTTCTGGCCAATCTACGGATTTACTTTGCTTAAAAACCAATAAAATTCTTTAATCATAAAAGTCCTTAAATCATGCATTTCATGCATGTCATGCTTTCACCATCCTTAGGTGAACTTCCCTTAATAGGGGTAAAATAGACATTTCACCTATTTCGATCCTTAAAAATCATTTAAACCACTTTAGGATCATTATACAATAATCGCGTATACATACATAATCAGTGTACAAAAAAACTATTTAAAATACGCGTAGCTACCTCTAGCTACTCACACAATTCCCTTACCTCATTTTCTATACAGTCTCACCTTTCCCACTGATGTCTCGTCACGCAGTCCGATTTGCTCCCAATCCAAATCAAATCTCCGGCACTGCGGATACATATTCATCAGGTCAATTACAATACAATTAATTGTATTTCATAATTTTCTGGGTTTTATTTTAAATCATTGGGCCCGTTTACCCATATTGGGCCCGACTATACCATAATCGGCCTTAATCGGCCTTAAGCCCGTTTACCACACTTTATCGAGGCCTATTGGGCTCATTGGGCCCAGCAGTATTTATTTAGCCTCGTTCTAAACTCTCAGACAGCTTAGGAATTATTTACGACAATTTATCCCAATTTTCAAAATTTAATTCATTTACTGCGGAAATTAAATCCATAATTTATGCGATAAATATCAGTCACGCATAACGATGCAAATTGTCGTAAATAAGGGTCACTCACCCGTTATTCCATGATCGTACACAAATCAAGGCTGTCTCGAGCTCTCGGTGGATGCCAATTGTCGAGCTACACAATTAAATATATTTTCGGGCAAACTTTCAGTCGATTATTTATCAAATTAAATATTCCAAAAATTAAATCGGTCAATTCGACCGCTTACCGACTTACCCGAAGCTCGATTGCATCACTGAAATTTCTCTCAATTTTTGCTCTTTTTCTTTTTCCCTTTTTCTTCCTTTTTTCCTCTTCTTTTTTTTTTTTACATTTACTTTTTTATTATTATTTATAATTAAATTTTATTATTATTTTATTATTAAAAATCCAAAATATCTGAAAAATTATTATTTTATTCCTTAAAATAATAATAAAAATCTCAAAAATTCATATTAAATTCATTTAATCCGTAAATGAATTTATCAGTCTGATTTTACCTTTTCGGTATATTTTTCGATTACTTTTGGGATTATTTTTCGATACGAAAATTTCGGTTTATTCCAATAAATTCATATCTTGATCAATTTAACCCGAAATTTAATTATTTCTTCGTTATTGATCAAGATTTCTCAATCCCATTTTTAATTAAATTTTTGTTATCCCGATTAATACCGAATTTTGATCTTTTGACCTTTTTACCCTTGCACGTGTTCGAGAATGCCATTTCTATCCTTTTGCATTTTTAAATGCACTCGAAAATTCCTATTTATTCCCTTTTTGCCCTTACGATAAAACCGGGTCTTACAATCTCCCCCACTTAAGAAATTTGGTCCTCCAAATTAGAACCAAGGCAAATGAGTCCATAAATAACTCCGGGTACATCTATCGTATCATAAACTGTCATCTTCAAGTGACTTTCTCCGTAGTGTAATACTATCATCATACTTAACTAGGGAGATCATCTCAAACCTCAACACTTTTTCTTTCATGTTTAATACCTGAATCGATTCTCCAATCATATGTTATACTTTCATTGAGCTAAACTGTTGGAGCTCATATCCAATTACATATATCGGGTTCGGATAATATTTCTGAAGCATCAAAATATGGGACACATTGTGGATGGCTGTTTATTCAAGTGGTAACTCCAACGTACAGGTCTTACCTTCCACTTCGTCCAATATCTCTATCTGAATCTCGTTACGTCCTTAAGACAAGTAACTACCCACAATACTAATTCACCCTCGGTGAATTTCCAGTGGTTTCCCGTCTCTTGTCAACATAGCTTTTCTGTCTGCTCTGAGGTGTTCTTAATCTCTCATAATCAACTAAACATCCTCAGAGGTTTGTCTTACCAATTTGGGAACAATTCTCTATCTGTCACCCACTTCTTCCTATCCAAGTCAGGAAATAACTCCCTACGGCCATACAATGCCTCATATAATCTCATCCCGATACTCAAGTGACAACTGTCATTATTGGCGAATTCGATTAGGAACAACTGGTCATCCCAGGAGCTTATAAAATCAATGGCACACGCTATCATCACATCCTTCAGAAACTGTACAGTCCTCTCTGATTGACCATCTGCCTGAGAATGGAAGCTGTGCTAACACACAATCAGGTTCCCATAGCTTCCAAAAACAATATTCCCAAAAGTGGGAAGTGAAGCGGGAATCCCTATCTGATATCATGCTCACTGGAACGCTACATACTGTTTCACAATTTTCCATACACATAAATCCGCCTACACACTCAGAGTATCTGGGGATTTCCATAACCAGAAGGTGGGTAGACTAAATCAATCTATCGACTATCACCCAGATAGCCTCGTGATTCATTCGGGTCCTCTATAACCCATCACAATATTCATGATAACTTGTTCCCATTTTCGTGTCAATTTAGGTAGAGGCTGCAATAACCATGCAACTTCTTTTGCTCTACTTTAATCTACTGACATACGAGACACTTCTTCACAATCTCTACAATGTCTCTTTTCATATCTGACCACCAATACCTTTTTCAGAGATTTCGATATATTTATTACTTCTCGGATGCACTATATATCTCGAAGAGTGAGCTTCTGACAATAATACTATCTCATCAGTGTGGTCCTGGGGAGCACTTATACTGTCTCTGAACCTCTGTAAGTCATCATCACTCACTGTGACCTCTGTCACTATACCCTTCTGAATCTGACCCACACTATCACACCATGTCGATTATCACGCTAAGCCTGGCAAATCCGATCACTCAAATCCGGTTCTAACCTTAGGCTAGCTGTCACAAAATCACCGTCATCATCAGAAGGGATTACATCACTACTGAGGCTCACACTGCTCTAGCAGCTCACGCTCCCTGACCATCATATGTAATACCATCCCGAGGCTCTTTCTGTTCTAGGCATCAGCCATTACATTAGCCTCTCCTGGGTGGTACAATGTTCACAATCATAATCCTTAGAAGCTCTAACCCTCTTGGTTATCTCATATTCGACTTTTTTTGTGAAAACAGATACTCGGGGCTTTTACGATCAGTGCATACCCAAAATTTCTTACCGTATAAGTGGTGGCGTCATACTTTTAGTGTAAACACTATGAATGCCAACTCTAAATCATGGGTCGGATAGTTTCTCTCATGATCCTTAAACAATCTGGATCCATAAACAACTATCTTCCCATTTTACATTAATACACAGCTCAATCCTTATTTTGAGGTATCCATACACATTGAAACCTCTTGAGCTGTTAGTCATGGTAAGAATAATTACGGTGGTCAGTTTATTACTTCAATATGCCAAAACTCACCGAAGCTACTTTCATACTTATCATCATACTCGTATGAAATCTTTTTCCAAACGAGACATCTCAACTGAGCAGCCAATTTCGAGAAACTCTCAACACCTCGTCTGTAAGATAGTTTCCAATTGCTATTCATCCTCTTCCCTGGACTTCGAATACATCGAAATGTCAACACTTAAGATGACAACCAATCTGTCCAGGTAAGGTTTAAATACCTCATATTAGTTGAGTTCTACTAAATATTTCAATCACTCATATCCTTGACCTATGTACGCATAAACGTACAATGTCATTTCGAATTCGCTTCCATTCAAGATACTAACCCACATCATTTCCTTTTTCTTATATTAACGACTTTTATAAAATTTTTTAATTTTTAAACCTTCAGATTAATCAAATTCTATATTTTTCTTTATCGTACCAGTAAAGGTACCCAAATTTTAAATTGATATATTACGACTGTTGATTTCAATTTATAAATTATGCGTGCGCTTCTAGACGCTATCAAATCTTCAAGCAGAGAGATATTTTGAAATACCTTTATTAACCCTCAGACTTGACCATAATTACTTTACATATCAGTCTATGTGGTCATAATTCATATTCGCTACATATCAAAGATATCCTTACCTTGCATACGCCTCTTATTCCAAAATATCTCGTATTCAAAATCTATCACATCTCAAAGCTTATCTCCTTTCATATATCACTTATAACAAACTCTTTCATTACTTATTAAAACTTACAATACACTTTTCAGTGATGTTTTCACCCCTATTTTCAACTTACAATCTCTATATCCATATCCAGTTAGTGAAAATCAGCTAACCATCATCATCTTGCTTAAGGGTACAGGCTTCACATCTTTCACTAGCTTATAAGCAACTAAAGGCGGTATGAATAAATGTGTGGCACCAGGATCAATTTAAAATAATTACTTCATTATTCTTAACCAGTGTGGTATCTTCCACCACATCATATGAATCATCAATGGTGTCCTGGTCCAAGGCATACACTCGCCCTCGTCCAACATCTTATTTCCATGGTAACTACCACACATCTTATACTGTTCACACTGCTACTCTGTTATACTGTTACGTAGCAGGTCGGGGTCCTTAAATCACAATACCCCTCAAAAGTATTGAAATTAGATACACTGGGGCTTATCAATCAACTTACCCCGTGACTCATCAGCCCTAATCTTTTACCAAACTACCTTTTCCCCATTCTGACATCTTTGTCATTCTTTATTCTCTTTTTGTCTCAATTTCGGCCCTAACTACCTTTCTCAATTTCAGAGGCGTGTAACTCAAGATCTTATTCTCACAACTGTAGTCTGTGCACTGCCTCGGCATAGGTAGTGATATCTAACGGCCAAATCGGACTCTAATTGACAATCTGAGCCCTTCCATGAACTTTCAGACATTTCGACTCTCACTGTTCGTAGTGTCAGAGTCATATCTGCCCAGGAATATAAACTGAGTTTCATACTCGTTAATCAACCAGTTCTTCTAGGTCAGAGTAAGGAATTTCATCTATAATTTCCTTTAAACAGTGTCTGGGATATTCTGTCATCGAAATATATCTAGAAATATTTCTCCATGTCCAATCTGGATGTCTAACTCTTAAGATGGGTCGAGCAGATTTCCACCAATGCTTCCACTCGCCCTCAAATACCTCATACATACTCTGAGCAATTAGCTCTCAAAATATTCTCCACACTCCGCTCCAACTTCACGAAGCGTGTCTCAATACTGTCCGATCTCTCTGTCGGACTCTGTCTGATCTTTCTATCAAACTCTGTCCGATCTCTCTGTCGGACTCTGTGGGGCATGCTCAATATCAGCCTTCACGTTAATCTCATCTCGAGTCTCATGCGACGACTCAGTACAACTCTCATGCCTACCTCTACGGCCTCGAGCTCGTGTACTCGCCTCTCAACCATAGCGGCTATCAGTCAATGAGTCTATTCTTGCATTTAAAAATCAAATTCTTAACTGCACTTCCATCTCGATATACACAATTGTATCTAAATAATGCACAGTACATGGGGATGTAAACTTCCTTAACCACTAACACCGACTCATATCAGGTCAACTCAGCTCTGATACCATTAACTTGTCACGACCCGAATTACCTAAAAATCAGAGTAAATTTTTTTTTTGCTTTTTCATTTATTATTTAATTCTTATCTTTCTCTCATCGTGACTATCTTACCAAACAGTTGGGCTATGATTCGGTGTTAGTCACCTCTTACCTATTACCATTCCATTTCCATAATCATATTCACATATCAGAGTTTACTATCTTTTGACTTTAATTAAATACATACCCAATGGTATTTACATAACCTTACATCCCCGACATCATATCCGTTTACAGTACAGTGCATTACATATTTAGATACGAAACCATAAAAATGTGTATACTTATCTCTCGATGGGAAGCAGCGGATACCAAGCATGCAAGTCCTCAGCCCCTTACTAATTACTGTAAGTGCTCTGAAAAGATGGGAAAATAAGGGGGTGAGCAAACCACAAGCTCAGTAAGGCAATTATGCAAGTAAGTAGATAGCTCCACTATCTACATGCTCATAATGCCATGCCCTTAAATCCATTTCTTTTCATTAAAATCATCAAGCACAAAGTCATGCAAACATCAATGACTTAGTTTATCAAAATTGTTCGTGCATATATAAATCATACTACTTACGCATCAAAGCATTTTATGTGACATCATTAAATCATAATAAGCATGAATTAAATCAAGATCATGCAGTCTTTCATGTCATGTAAGACAATTCATGGATTTCAAATGAAATGATGGAAAACATTATCATGCTACTGCATTTAAATCAATTCATTAAAATTGCAATAAAAACTAACCCTTTCGGGTCCATCTCATAAAACAACTCATTAAAAATTCATTATAAAACTTCGGTTATAAAACCACCCTTCTCTCAGGGTCACATATCATAAAATCATCTGAAATCTCATATCACAGTATAAAATCATAAAATCGGGGGCCTGACCCCTCCCTCGGGTCTACCCTAATCTATCGACCAATAGTTATATCATGTGAGACAAGTAATTGATTATTTCAGTAACATCGAGGACTATGGCCATATCCTAGTGATCCCTGGCAACACGGTACCTAGTGTGCGGGGTATCACACCTGAAACAGGAGGTGGGTCGTCCTACCCGCCAGAACAGCATAACACCAGGATTGCGAGGGCAAAGCTTGCTGCCTCGTGGCTAATGCCACTCCACTCCAACAATCCCCACGGTACAGCGTACTCTGCGTGATATACACGATACAACGTACTCCGTGAACCCAAGCTCAGTCAGGGGTGCCTGTAATAGGTCTTATCCAGCCATATCATCTCTGTCTCAGTATGCACGTGTGAGCATATCATTTCACTGTGACACACAGTCTACAGGAGGCTCCAACACGGCTATATGCATGTAATATAAATCCCTGTGCGAGTGAAGCTCAAGCACGGCTCCATGTATATTCATGATATCTGAAAACCTCGTGCGAGCGAAGCTCTAGCACGATTTCATAAAAATCAGTAAAATCTGCGTACGAGCAGCGCTCCAGTACGACTTAAACTGATTATAAATTCAAGTAAAATTCATGTACGAGCAATGCTCTAGTACGGATATGTATAACAACTCAGTGAAAATCTCGTACGAGAAAAACTCCAGTACGGCATTCAAATGAATTATGAATACCATGTAAAACTTTGTGCGAGCAACGCTCCAGCACAAATGAATGCTTAAGTAAATCAAATCTCGTGCGAGTTACACTCCAGCACGACTTTATGCATAATTAAATCAAATCTCGTGCGAGTTACACTTCAGCACGGCTTTTATGCAATTATTATATCAAAAATGGATGCGAGCTAGGCTCCAGCATCTCTCATGCATATTCAAATCAGTAAAACGAGTGCGAGGAATCGCTCCAGCACCTTTTTATGCATACCACGTCAAACAAAATCAAAACATGTCAAAACAGAGTGCGAGCTAGGCTCCAGCAGCTCTCATTTCACAATAATAAAAATTAGTGCGAGCACCATGCTCTAGCACATTTCATGCATATGATGTCACACAAGTCGGTGTGAGCAACCGCTTAAGCACATTTATGCACAATCACAAACGCAGATATAGTGCGAACTACGTGTCGACACTAATCGTTTCTATATAAACTTGATAGTTGGCCTATTTTCCAAAGAAATTTCCATTTAAATATAAATAACACCTACGTAGTGTTATCTTGTGAAATTATATAATTTCTGGCCAATCTTCCAATTTACTTTGCTTAAAAACTAATAAAATTCTTTAATCATAAAAATCCTTAAATCATGCATTTCATGCATGTCATGCTTTCACCATCCTTAGGTGAACTTCCCTCAATAGGGGTAAAATAGACATTTCACCTATTTCGATCCTTAAAAATCATTTAAACCATTTTTAGGATCATTATACAATAATCGCGTATACATACATAATCAGTGTACAGAAAAACTATTTAAAATATGCGTAGCTACCTCTAGCTACTCACACAATTCCCTTACCTCATTTTCTGTACAGTCTCACCTTTTCCACTGATGTCTCGTCATGCAGTCCGATTTGCTCCCAATCCAAATCAAATCTCCGGCACTGCGGATACATATTCATCAGGTCAATTACAATACAATTAATTGTATTTCATAATTTTCTGGGATTTATTTTAAATCATTGGGCCCGTTTACCCATATTGGGCCCGATTATACCATAATCGGCCTTAAGCCCGTTTACCACACTTTATCGAGGCCTATTGGGCTCATTGGACCCAGGAGTATTTATTTAGCCTCGTTCTAAACTCTCAGACAACTTAGGAATTATTTACGACAATTTATCCCAATTTTCAAATTTTAATTCATTTAATGCGAAAATTAAATCTGTAATTTATGCGATAAATATCAATCACGCATAACGATGTAAATTGTCGTAAATAAGGGTCACTTACCCGTTATTCCATGATCGTACACAAATCGAGGCTGTCTCGTGCTCTCAGTGGATGCCAATTGTCGAGCTACACAATTAAATATATTTTCGGGCAAACTTTCAGTCGATTATTTATCAAATTAAATATTCCAAAAATTAAATCGGTCAATTCGACCGCTTACCGACTTACCCGAAGCTCGATTGCATCACTGAAATTTTTCTCAATTTTTTCTCTTTTTCTTTTTCCCTTTTTCTTCCTTTTTTCCTCTTCTTTTTTTTTTTCTACATTTACTTTATTATTATTATTTATAATTAAATTTTATTATTATTTTATTATTAAAAATCCAAAATATCTGAAAAATTATTATTTTATTCCTTAAAATAATAATAAAAATCTCAAAAATTCATATTAAATTCATTTAATCCGTAAATGAATTTATCAGTCTGATTTTACTTTTCAGTATATTTTTCGATTACTTTCGGGATTATTTTTCAATACGAAAATTCTGATTTATTCCAATAAATTCATATCTTGATCAATTTAACCCAAAATTTAATTATTTCTTTGTTATTGATCAAGATTTCTCAATCCCATTTTTAATTAAATTTTTCTTATCCCGATTAATATCGAATTTTGATCTTTTGACCTTTTTGCCCTTGTACGTGTTCGAGAATACCATTTCTATCCTTTTGCATTTTTAAATGCACTCAAAAATTCCTATTTATTCCCTTTTTGCCCTTACGATAAAACTGAGTCTTACATTGTCGGCAGGTTCTTCGTCGGCTTCCATCACCAGCAGCTCCGCGAGGTCGTCCGGTGCACAGATCTGGCCTCGGTTTCGCCATGGCTGGCCGAAAAGTGGCCGGTCCGGCTCTTCTCCTTTCTGGCGTCGGTGCCGTTTCTTTTTCCCGACGCTAGCCGCCGTTCCACTAGCTGATTCAGCCGCTGATCGACCGGTCTTCGCTTGGGGTTCCTTCGGTTGGCGGTGGTCGGGCCTAGATCGGCACCGGTCACCGGATTTCTCTTTTTTTTCTCTCTCGGTTCTCTCTTTCTCCTTTCGTCGGCATGCCTCCTCGTCAGATTTCACTTGAGGTCGATGTCGGCTACCTCGCCCCCTCGCCTGGTGCATCCGCCGCTAGGCGCTCCGTTCGGTGAGGGAAGTCGGGCTCGGCTCCCTTGTTTCGGCTTCTTCTTTCCTTTGGCAAAATCGCGATTTTGCAAGTCTGTTGTTTTTTATTATTATTATTATTTATTTATTTATAATTTATTTTATTATTATTTTATTCATTAAAATATTATTAAAATTCTAAAAATATCTTAAAAGATTATATTTTACTCATTTAATCCAATAAATGAATTTATCTGGCTTATTTCATCTTTTCGATATATTTTTCTAATATTTTCGGGATAATTTCTCGAAGTGAAAATTTCGGTTAATTTTAATAAATTCATATCTTGATCAATTTGACTCGAAATTCAATATTTTCTTCGTTATTGATCAAGATTTCTCAATTCCATATTTATCATGAAATTTTCTTGTCACGATTAATACCGAATTTCGATAAAAATTGGGTCTTACAAAGGGAGGGGTCGAACCTTGTGTCATGTTTTTAGAGGATGATATGTTGCTTGTGATGAGTTTTACTAAGCTTTGATAAGGTGTTAAACCATGAGGGATGATTTTATGATGAGTTTTTCTTCAATATGATAAGCATGAGACGTTGACATGATGATTTTCCATGTTTACATGCTTATTTTCGTGTTTTCAGTACGTGATATATGTATATACATGTGGCATAGTTTTAATTGTACCTCATGCTCTGGATATAAATGATTTCTACATCATGACATTATAAACATGTAGATAATGTAGTTATCTACCTGCTTGCATTTTTGCCTTACTGAGCGTGTGGTTGCTCATCTCTTCCATTTTCCCCATCTATAGAGCGCACACAATAGTTAGTGAGTGGCTAAAGAGTTGCATCCTAATATCCGCTGCTTCCCATCACCGAGAGGTATACACACTGGTATTTTTTTGTATCTAAACATGTAATAGCACAGTAATCATTTTGGAATGTAATATGGGGGATATAAATATTAGTAAACACGTACAACTATCGAATTTCAATTTATAAAGTATACATGTTTACCCTCAAAATAAATTAAAAGATAGATGGCATGGTAGATGGTAAAGGGTGACTAATACCGACTCATAGCCCAACTGTTTGGTGGTGAGAATGTTCACGACCAGGAAAGGAAAGGAAAAATCGAAAAATTTGTAGCGATTTTAGGTAAAAAGGGGTCGTGACACATCATCTAGTGGAGTCTAACTGTCTGAGTGTGATCAGTATATTCATCATCTAGTAGAGTCTAGTTGTCGAGTGTGATCAGTCTATCTTCAGGCCATGAGATCGTAGAGACTAGAAAACTGAACATGATCTAGACTAGGCCTATTGGGCAAGGTTAGGCGTGTGGTCTTCTGGGCTGAGTCTATCCTTAACGTATGCCAATTCTTCATCAGTTGAAAGAGGTGAAGATCAACGACCTTTTCAGGGAAGCCAACATGTGCGCAGACTTTTTAGAGAAGAAGGGTGTTGAGAGTTGTTCATGCGTGGTGTTCTTTGATGAACCTACCGACTTGCTTCATCTTGCTGCATTTACAACTTAAGAAATATTATAAGGATTTCTTTTCCCAAAAATATTAGTGTGTTCTCTAGTTAGATGTTAATTATGTTTAATGTCCCTTGTTTCACAAAAAAAAAAAAGAAAATCAATCCAAGTTCAAGACTCCATTAAAGCTTAATTACCCAATCATGGCCCATAAATTTGATTTGATGAATTTAATGCACTATCAAGTAAAATTAGCATCATAATCTTATGAGATATCCTATTCTAATTTAGAATGAATTTTATGTTAACCCTAAAGGATCGAATTAACACTAAAAAGTTTTGAATAAATTGAGGTACATATCTATAATGTTAGTAAACTTAATGGAGAAAATTAACGTACCCCCATTAATAATTAAACTGAAATTGACAATACCTAAAAATAAAAGGACTTGATTTATAGTACAAATAAATTTATAAGGATTAAATCTGTCACTTCCAATAAGTATAAATGTATAAGATCTGATGAAAATTAAGCCTCTCATCAAAACTTTGAATATTTGGAAGGCATTATAATTAGGATGTTAAGATAATAGAGATACTCAATTATATAATAGAATCCCTTAATTTATGTTTCCAAAAATTATATTTGTACACACATTTACTATATAATAAAACAACTGATGTTAATACCAATGAGGCATTGGTTTAATGACAATGAGGAACTCCTAAAACTTTGAGGTTCTAAGTTATTTACTAATTTAGTTAATTCTAATTATTTATTAATTTAGTTTGAGTAAAACGATTCTCATAATTATCAGTTTAAGAAATATAATATGCTGATAAATGATAATGAAAATGTACTAATCAAAAAAATAATTAAATTTAAAATAGTTATCTTATTTATCACAAATTTTGCCTAAGAATTGGTTTACCTACTCAAAATCAAAGAAATAATTAATATGTTTGATTAGTTGGAAGATTTGAACAAAAAACAATAAAACAAACAACCAGGCCGTAACATCAAAGTTTAAGGCTCAAGCCCAACCACACCCAACTTTGAATTATAAAATATATTATTTTTTATATTTGTATATTACTTATTTATATTATCTAAAGGATAAATTATATAATAAAATAATGTAAACATTAAAACTATGTTATTATGTTATTTTATAACTTAATAAAAGAAACTAAAAATTACTAAAGATCAAATAAAACAATAATTTTTAAAAAGGAAAAAGTTTTTTGAGCGAGTTTTAATTGTATCATTTGTCAATCAGAATAAACGAAAACAAAATTTAATGTTCGACTTAAGCTTTCTACAAACAAATAAGGTGTTGATATAACGCCAGTTCAAATCCATCTTAGTCTTTGTAAACTGATGTTGCCTACCTGACAGCAACCAGAAAATGCCTTTTGCGTAGTCTGATTACATTAACAACGAAAGGGTGACGTCGATGCAATTTGATCCACGTGTTCTTCGTATATCCTGCAAAAACAACAGGAATCAGAGGGGGCAGGGATTTGTCCCTGCACGCGCACTCCGACGATCAAGTCAGTGATCGGGAGTTGGTGTATGTAAGAAAAGGAGAAAGTATTGCTTAAATCAAAGGGTTTAAGTGTTTCTCCCTGTTTTTTTCTTTTTTGGACCGGATCCCCTTTTTCAGAGAGCTCACCTGGTATTTATAGGTTTCTCTGGGTCGGTTCGAGCTGAGGCCCAGGCGCGTGTCTAGGCCGCGACAGAGTCATATAGTACTCTGTCGCGCTTCGGGCGAAACAGCTTGAGGGTGACCTCTACCGCGGTCTGCGGGGGAGACTATGCCGCATGCCATGCGGGAGACCTCTACCGCGGTCTGCGCGGGAGACTATGCTGCATACTGTGCGGGAGACTATGCCGCATGCCATGCGGGAGACCTCTACCGCGGTCTGCGCGGGAGACTATGCTGCATGCTGTGCGGGAGACTATGCCGCATGCTATGCGGGAGACCTCTACAGCGGTCTGCGCGGGAGACTATGTTGCATGCTGTGCGGGAGACTATGCTGCATGCTATGCGGGAGACCTCTACCGCGGTCTGCGAGGGAGACTATGCTGTATGCTGTGCGGGAGACTATGCTGCATGCTGTACGGGAGACTATGCCGCATGCTATGCGGGAGACCTCTACCGCGGTCTGCGCAGGAGACTACTAACGCGGGATGTGCGGGAGACCTCTATCGCAGTTTGTGCGGAAGACCAATGTCGCGATATGGGCGATGGAGGTCTGCCGCGCCACACTGTCTCCAAATCTGCCACGTGGCTCGTTATGGATTTGACACGTGGCAGGCGGATGATTGTACACGTGGATTCTGGTGACGCGACCACCATCAATTGCTCCCCACTCTTTGGTAGGAATCATTCCTGCGAAAGAGTATCTGGGTTTGGATTTTCTCGGGTCAGGTCGGATCTCCGCACGTGTGTCGACGCAGGCGAGCCGCTATATATACTGGGTCCCTGCTGTCTTTGTTGCTATTGAGTTCTCCCGCAAAAAGACACTCAGCCGCGATTTTTCTCTGCACACTCTCTCGCAACTCTGCCGCACTCTACTGTACTCTGCCGCAAGTCTGTCGCGTACACATCACTGTGTCGCAACTCTACCGCAGCTTCTTCATACTTTGTCGCCAATCTCTCCTTTACTTCATTTTAGGTAATTTCATAGTCTGCAGTCCCACTCTTTCGACTTACAGACTCCTAAAATGGCTGGACATGGTGTAGGGAAACAAATAGACCTCGGAGTCAAGTCGACTTTGACGGAAGCCGACATCTGAGATCTGGAATCCCGTTTTCCTTTGCCCGAGGGGTACTCTTATAGGCTGCCCACCCCTTAGGAGAGCGATATTCGTCGCGTGTCCGACGGGGCCGTGGTCTTTAGGGCAGCCCTAGAGTTGGGACTCCGCTTCCCAATCTCTAACGTCGGGGCTTCCTTTCTCAGGGCACATAGGGTATCCCCGGGGCAACTGCATCCTCACGCCTGGATGCAGTTAGTGGCATTCACTGTGCACTGCCGTTTGAGGGGCGTCGTTCCAACCCTCCCTCTCTTAGATGTTTTCTTTAGGTTTCGAGGGAGCCCCGGCTTGGTGCCTTACTCGCTTCAACGGGTGTATCAGCCCGGTTTTGAGAACCGATTGTTTGAGAAACCTGCTAACAAGCTGCATGGTTTCGAGACTGAATGGCTGGTGATGGGATTACCCAAGGGCCTAGATATCCCCACTCATTGGGGAACCAGGCGTGAAATTCCCAAGGGCCCTCGTATCGCCACACTTAGGGAGCAACTGTCTTCTGACGTTAATAAGTTGCTAGTCCCTCAACCCCTTAGCCTCGACGCCCTTTTATCAAATGAAAATTTGCTATCGACCGGCTGGGGTGTGGGTCCGGTCCCTGTTGCCGGACCCTCTGTTCCGTCGTCAGATCCTCTGCCTTCGGCTTCTCCCGAGTTGAATCCTGAAGCCCCTAGGCCGCAAGAGGATATAGGGGGCACTAATCTGGAATCCAGCTCTGGTAGCGAACCCTTAGCCGATCTCACTGGTTGGGAAGGGTTCGGCTCCACTTTCATGGTGCTCCCGGACGACGAGGGGATAAATATCGAGTCCTTTCAGGAGCACTTAGACACTCCTGACGGTAACTTTTATTTTTTCCCGCTGCTTATCATTTTTGATCAATTTATTAACCACTGATCTTCTTTTTCTTTTTTGCAGATATGAGTCATTTTCGACAATCATTAGGTCGCCAGGTTTCTGAGGCTGGTCCTTCCAGCGCTCCTGCCAGGAAGAGGTATCGTTTGGCTGACGATGTCCCAAGTGAGGCATCGGTCCCCTCTCATCCATCTCGTGCTCGGACCCCTCCTGTTTCTAGGCAGGCGATGCCTCCCCCTCCTTTAGAGCAGAGAGATCTCTCTCGGGATAGGGGGAGAGTTGCCTCGTCTTCACGGGGGGCTTTCGGGTCATCCGGGCGATCACGCTCCGAGGAGCGCGCGGAATGCAATATCATTCCGTCTCAGCGGAAGAATAGAAAGCGCCTGTACATCGAGGGTTCGATGGGAAGCAGGCCGATATTACCGAGGATAGGTCCTGCCGACGAGAGGCCCTATTCCGTGGATGGGGGGAATATAATGAGGGGCCACGAGTTCCGAGTCTACCCCGGGGTTCGTGACAACGACATTTTGGACACTCCCGAGGTGGCTTCTCGATTAAGTTGGTCCACTATCCTTCCTCGGGACGAGGCAAGGATATTCAGAAACTACCCCGAGGGGGAAGACTTAGCCGATATCGAGGCGTTAAGGGTAAGTTTCTGATTTCTCTTCTTTTTGATTGCTTTTTGCAGCATGCTTTGAATCTAACATTTTTGCATTTTTTTGCAGCTGGCTCAACGAACCGTGGCAAATAATGCCCAACATCGGGCTTACCGGGAGCGAGCCGACAGAGAGATCCGGGAGTTGAGGGACAAAGTCATGGAGTTACAGAACACGGTCAACAACTTGTCCCCTCTTTCAGATTTAGTTCGAAGCCTGGAGGAGCAGCTTACTAAGGCTCATCAAGACCTCGGTCTTGCAAAGGGGGATCTCACGGTGGAGACGGCCCGGTCTTGTAAACTCCAAGAGGACCTGCAGGAGGCTCATTCTGAGTTAGACCGTATGCAATCCAACTACAGGTCTATGCTTACTCGGAATCAAGAGCTCGAGCAGCGTGTTGCTGAGTTGGAAGGCCATGCTGCTCCTGTACTGTCCCAGGCCAAGATTGACAGCATACGGGCCGAGGCCGTAAAGGAGTATCGTCTCTCCAAAGACTGCTTGAGGCGAAAGGAAGACTTCTCCAACCCTTACGTTAAGTACGGGTTCTACCTGGCCCGATCTTGGCTAGAAGCACACAGGGAAGGAGAGGAGTTTCCTAAGCTCCAATACACCCATGAGGCGATGCTCTTTGAGGCTCCTGATTGGACCAAGTACGAGCCCGAGGCTGAGCCTGCGGATGAGCTGTTCAAGAGGACTGCTCAGGACGATCTCGCCAATCTTGCTGGTCCTTGGGAGCCCGCGGATCTGGACGGTGCTCCTGAGCCTATAGAAGCCCTCATCGATTTAGATGGTGAGGAGGGTGAGCAGTCCCTTGGAAGTGAAGGTTTTGCAGCTGATCCCCAGCTTCCTCCCGGAGAGTAGATAGGGATTTTTGCTTTTTTGTTTTTTGTATTTCATTTCAAGTACTTTGTTTTTTGTTTTAACTTTGTACCTTTGTCGAAACGTAATTGTAAAGATCTGCTAAAGATCTGCTTGTATCGACACTTGAATGAAATGAAATTGAGATTTTTGTTCATGCTTTGTATTGCACTACTTCTCTAATTGTCATTTATCATTCTTTGTCTGATTGTTTCTTTTGCTTTGCTTGTATATACCTTGCTTGTATATAGCTTTGCATTTATATTCGTGTCTGCTCCCCAATTCTTGATAGAAAGGTATGCTTTCAGGAAGAATTTTTTGTGCAAACGTGCAGTTGTTTAAGGCTTGAGTACTGTGACGTGAAGGCGTCTTTAGGTTTTATAGCCTTAGTATTTTGATTACCTGGCCACGGTGACGCGTAGCGTCTTAGGCCTTTATGGTTAATTGAATGTTTTATGCCTGGCCTTAGTGACGCATTGCGTCTCAGGCTCTCACGGCTCTTTTGAGTATACGCCTGGCCACAGCGACGCGTTGCGTCTCAGGCTCTTACGACTTTTTTAAGTATACGCCTGGCCACAGCGACGCATTACGTCTCAGGCTCTTACGGCTTTTTTGTGTGGATGTATATATACCTATTTTACAGTGATGCATATACGCCTGGCCACAGTGACGCAAAGCGCCTCAGGCTCTTACGGCTCGGTTGAACTACGCCTGGCCACAGTGACGCATAGCGCCTCAGGCTCTTATGGCTCGGTTGAACTACGCCTGGCCACAGTGACGCAAAGCGCCTCAGGCTCTTACGGCTCGGTTGAACTACGCCTGGCTACAGTGACGCATAGCGCCTCAGGCTCTTACGGCTCGGTTGAACTACGCCTGGCCACAGTGACGCAAAGCGCCTCAGGCTCTTACGGCTCGTCTGAACTACGCCTGGCCACAGTGACGCATAGCGCCTCAGGCTCTTACGGCTCGGTGGAACTACGCCTGGCCACAGTGACGCAAAGCGCCTCAGGCTCTTACGGCTCGGTGGAACTACGCCTGGCCACAGACGCAAAGCACCTCAGGCTCTTACGGCTCGTCTGAACTACGCTTGGCCACAGTGACGCAAAGCGCCTCAGGCTCTTACGGCTCGTCTGAACTACGCCTGGCCACAGTGACGCATAGCGCCTCAGGCTCTTACGGCTCGACTGAACGGTCTACTTTGGGTCTGGCCCACTCAACCTGTATTGTCCGCTTTGGGTTTGGCCCATTGGTAGCCTGTGTTCGCAGGGCCCGAACCAAGGGCAGCCCTCACGGTTTTGAATCCTGCCATGAGATTTTGACTTATAACAAAAAGATAATTCATATATCGGTTAGGTAATGACATCAGGTGACAGTGTAAGTAAAACAATAGTGCTTGGGAAGGAAGATGTAGTGGTTAATTCAAATACAGCTTTAAGTGATTTGAATTCCACGTTTTCCCTATCTTCTTCCCTTGTAGAGTTTTCAGAGCGCAGGTGTTGGGTCCGATCTTACATCTGATTCTGTAGGGACCTTCCCAGTTGGCTCTGAACTTTCCATCCTCCTTCAGGGCATTCGTGATCTGCGACTTTCTGAGCACTAGATCTCCCTCAGACATTGGCCTATCTCTCACCCGGCTATTATAGTAGTTGGCCACCCTCTGATGATAGGATGCCAATCGAATAGCCGCGGTTTCTCTATGTTCATCGAGTAGGTCCAAGCCTTCCCTTAGAGCTTGTGAATTTTTTTCCTCTATTAAGGGTGTCACTCTTGGTGATAATGCTCCAATTTCTACGGGGATCAGTGCTTCTGCGTCGTATACAAGGCTGAATGGCGTTTCTTTAGTCGACACACGACTGGTGGTACGATATGCCCACAAAACACTAGGCAATTCGTCCACCCATGCCCCTTTTGTTTTGTCTAGCCTGGTCTTCAGCCCATGGAGGATAGTCCGATTCCTGACTTCGGCCTGTCCATTAGCTTGAGGATATGATACTGAGGAGATCCTTAGCTGAATGTTGAGGCTCTTACAAAATTCACGGAAGGCGTTGCAATCAAATTGTTTTCCATGGTCGGCATTTAGGATGCGGGGAATTCTGAATCGACAAATAATGTCTTTCCACACCATTGCCTCCACTTTCTTTTTCGTGATTGTGGCTAAAGGCTCTGCTTCAATCCACTTTGTAAAGTAATCGGTAGCCACTAGCAGGAACTTTCTTTGGCCCATGGCTAAGGGGAAAGGTCCAAGGATGTCTAATCCCCACTGTGCAAAAGGAATTGGCTATACTGTGCTTTGAGAGGGAGTCACTGGGGCTGTAGTGATAGGCGCAAACCTCTGGCATTTGTCACACCTGCGGGTTTGGTCCATCGCATCTTTCTTTAACGTTGGCCAGTAGAATCCCGATCTCAATACTTTAGCTGCAAGAGCTCTCGCTCCTAGGTGTTCGCCGCAAATTCCTTCATGCACTTCGGCTAGGGCGTATCTTGCTTGTTCCGGTCCCAGACATTTCAATAAGGGTGACGAATATCCCCTTTTGTACAGTTCTCCATTGATGAGTGTGAACTTCGCCCCTTGTATTTTTAAGTGACGAGCCTCGTCCTTATCTTGGGGGAGTGTTCCTTCGGTGAGATACTGTTTGTATGGGGATCTCTAATCGTCTCCCACTTGAATGTCACACACTTCGACCTCTTCAATACTAGGTCGTTCGAGCCTCTCCACCTTCACCGTCCTTCCTCGTGTTTCGGCGGAAGAGGCTAACTTAGATAATGCATCAGCATGTGTGTTTTCGGACCGGTTGATCTGTATCAGCTGAAAGTTTTTGAAAGTCTATGCCAGAAGTTGGACTTTCTTCAAGTAAGGGACCAGCATCGGTTCTCGTACCTCGTACTCTCCGCTGAATTGGTTCACCACCAATTGAGAATCACTGTGTGCTATCAAGTGGTGAACCTGTAGCTTCTTCGCTAACATCATCCCTGCTATCAGAGCTTCATACTCTGCTATATTGTTCGAACTGGGGAATCCGAACCGTAGGGAGTATTCAAGGGATTTTCCTTCGGGTGAAACCAGGACTATACCCGCTCCACTTCCGTTAGCACTTGATGCCCCGTCGACATGCAGCAACCAGGGGTGAGCCTCCCCTTCACTGCTGTCGCTTGGGATAGTGCATTCTACGATGAAGTCGGCCAGAGCTTGACCTTTGATAGCCTGCCGTGGTTGGAATGTGATTTCGTATCCCCCAAGCTCCACTGCCCATTTCACTAACCTTCCTGAGTGTTCAGGTTTCTGAAGGATCTGTCTTAACGGTTGATCTGTCAAGACGGTGATAGGGTGTGCTTGGAAATACGGGCGTAACTTTCGCGAGGCCATCAAAAGGGCTAATGCTAGCTTTTCGGCCAGCGGATAGCGGGTCTCTGGATCCAATAACACTTTACTCACGTAGTAGATGGGACGGTGCACCTTTTCATCTTTCTTCAGTAGCACCGCACTGACGGCGAAATCGCCGACTCCCAAATACATATAGAGTTGTTCTCCTTCCAGGGGCCTTGTTAACAGAGGCAGCTGTTTCAAGTACTCCTTGAGGTCTTCGAAGGCTTTTTGACAATCTTCCGTCCATTCGAAGTTCTTCCCCCCCCCTAGAGTTTTGAAGAACGGCAGGCTCTTTTCTGCTGATTTTGACAAGAAGCGATTCAGAGCTGCTATCCTGCCTGTCAATCTCTGGACCTCTCTTACGGTGGTTGGGGGTTTCATGTCAATGACAGCCTGTACCTTCTCAGGATTTGCCTCAATGCCCCTGTTAGTGATCATGAAGCCTAAGAACTTCCCTGATCTTACCCCGAATGAGCACTTTTCAGGGTTTAGCTTCATGTTGAATCTCCTCAATACTTCGAATACCTTGGACATTTGATCAGTATGAGACTCTCCTACGCGGCTCTTGATTATCATATCGTCCACGTAGGCTTCCATGGTATTTCCCAGAAGATCTTTGAACACTTTGCTCACCATTCGTTGATAGGTGGCTCCCGCGTTCTTTAAACCGAACGGCATTACCCGATAGCAATAGGTTCCGTCGTCGGTTATAAAGGAAGTCTTTTCTTCGTCTTCTGGGTGAAGCATGATTTGGTGATACCCGGAGAATGCATCCAAGAAACTGAGGAATTCGTAGCCGGATGTATCGTCTACGAGTCTGTCTATCCGAGGTAGGGGGTATGAATCTTTAGGGCAGGCTTTGTTTAGGTCTATGAAATCCACACACATTCGCCACTTCCCGCTAGATTTCTTTACCATCACTACATTGGCTAACCACTCAGGGTAGTAGACCTCTCGGATGAATCCGACGCCCAGGAGTTTATTCACTTCTTCAGTGATTGCCTTTTGTCGCTCCGTGGCGAAACTCCTCTTCTTCTGTTTGACGGGTCTGTGTCCGGGTATGATGTTAAGCTCATGGCAAATCACTTCAGGACTAATCCCGAGCATGTCTGTCGGGCTCCAGACGAAGATATCCGAGTTTTTCCTCAGGCACTCGACTATGTCGTTCTTTAGCTGTTCGCCTAGTTGGGTCCCGATGTATGCCTTCTTTCCCCCGTCTCCCTCGATTAGCTCAATGGGTTCTGTCTCCTCTACCGACTGAGGTTTGGGTGGATCGTCTATGCACAAGGTTTCTTTCCTCTGTACTACCTTGTTGGTAGTGGAAGCGAGATAACAAGTACGGGCGCTCTTTTGGTTTCCTCGTACTTGCCCGACTCCGTTGGGAGTGGGAAACTTCATCAACAGATAGCAAGAGGAGATTACCGCCCTCATGTCATTCAGCACAGGTCTGTCCAAAATCATGTTATAGGCAGCAGAGGTTGACCTGACCACCATGAACAATACTTGCCGGGTCACATTCTTCGGGTGCTCTCCGAGAGTCACAGGCAACTCTATGGACCCGGCAACCTTCACTTGCTCCCCCGTGAATCCATATAGTGGCGTCATAACGGGCTTTAACCTATCTTCAGATATGCTCATTTTTTCGAAGCAGTTCCAATAGATCAGGTTCACTGAGCTCCCGTTATCGACCAGGACCCTGCTCACCGGGTGTTTGGCCACTACCGTGGATATCACCATGGGGTCGTCATGGGGCATGACAATATCACCTTTGTCAGCCGGAGTGAACATGATGGGCTCTTCATCCGCCTGCTCCTCCATCACCACGTTAACCTGATACGCTTGCCTAGCGTAACTTTTGCGGGAAGTAGAGGAGCTTCCTGCATTTGAGTCCCCGCCTGCGATGACATTTATCACGGGGGCTGTAGGTTCGTTGTTTGGAGGATTAGCACGGGGGATGGGCCTGACCGCTTCGTTTCTAGGCCTATCCCTTCTGATATCATTATTTGCCCCCGTCCGCGGACGATCATTCCTTTGGTCGCGCGGAGGATAACGGGGTCTCTCGCTCCTCCATAGGAAGCGGTTGATCTTCCCTTCTCTAGCCAGCCTTTCCAATTGATCCATTAAGTCTCTGCACCTCTCTGTTAGGTGTCCGTGAGCACAATGGAATTCGCAGTAGGCTTCAGTGTTTCGTCCTACGTCTCCAATTTTCTTCTTGGGGAATTCCAATAATCCTGCCCCTTCGATGGCTGCCAGTATTGCAGTGCGAGGCTCGTTTAACTTGGTATAACCTTCATACTTGAGCCTAGGGGCTTTGTCAGTTCTAACGGGTCTTGGGAAGCTTCTCTCGGGTGCGTCTCTCTCTCTTTTCTTTCCTTCCTTCGCCTCCCTGGGCTGTATCATTCTCATCACTTCTTCTTGAGCTACATATTTGTTAGCCCTGGCAAAGAGGTCGGAAATCGTCATCGGTTGATCGAGAGAGAGGGATTCTTGTAGCTTCTCGGAGCTCGTCCCTTGCAGCATTGCAGCCAAGGCTACGCCTACTGGTAGATCTTCCACTTCCAAGGTTGCATCTCGGAAGCGATCTACAAAGCTTTTCAAGGGTTCTTTATTTCCTTGTTTAAGCGTGAGTAAGTAGGTAGCGTCTTTCTTCCTCTGGCTGTGGATCATGAAGACTTTGAGGAATTCATTTCTCAACTCATCAAAAGAGGAGATTGAACCTTCGCTCAACCCATTGAACCACTTGAGAGCATGCCCGGACAATGTGAGAGAAAAAGCTCTGCACATAATTTCGTCCTCCCATCCATGCAACAGCACGAGGGATTCATAACTCTGAATATGGTCATAGGGATCCGCTTTGCCGGTATAAGTAGCCATAGAGGGCATTTTGAACTTCTTCTGCAAAGGTTTGTTCATGATCTCCAGGCTGAATGGGATCCTCCTCCTTTGTCCGTCATCCGGAGACACTAGCTTTTTCTTCTCGAGGATCCTTTGGACAACCTTCTCCACGTCCTCCGACCCTTGAGCTGAGTAAGGTCCTGTGCCTTCTGGTCTAGAAGAGTCCGATTGGTAAATGCCTCTTCCAGCACCTCTCACTATGGGACTTGATATCTCGGGACCTTCTTGTGGGTTAAAATCTCCTTGTCTCCGTTGCTCCCCAGCTCTATGTGCCCTTAGGTCATGTTCCAACACTACGGGGGATGAGTTGCGGCAGGTAGGGAGACTCTGTCGCCTAGGGGCTGCGGAAGGACCCTGCCGCTGAGCGGCCAAAGGAGAGGTCTGCCGCGCATCGGGCAAGGGTGAACTCTGCCGCCTATTAGAGGCGGGAGAGCACCGTCGCATATCTGATGTGGGATACCTCTGCCGCGTGTTGTCTGCGGGAGAGTTCTGTCGCCGTTGAGCCGCAGGGGGACTCCGCTGCACATTCGACGAGCTCTGCCGCTCATAGGACAAAGGAGATGTTTGACGCATGGGAGATGCGGGTGAGCTGTGTCGCCTATGAGTCTCTGGCGAACTCTGTCGCACCTGAGCCACTGGAGAACTCTGCCGCCTGGGAGCTGAGGGCGGACTCTGTCTCGCTGGATTGGCAGTAGCGTTGCGTGGCGTTCCTGCCTCTTGTCCAATGTTTACCAAGCTGGAGGGCTGACCTCTCTCGTAGGTCTGCCTCGGTGTGCTTTCCCCCACTAGCTGCTGTACTTCATGGGGTAAGCTGAATTGGGGGAGAGCTTCTCTGAAGAAGTTCACCATGGCTCTCAGTACTGTGGTAGCCTCCGTATTTTTGCGTTTCAGGGCCTCGAATTCCTCCAGGGAGACTAAGGGTTCTCCTTGAGCCCTTTCACTGTGTCTTCTTCGCTGTTCTGATCTGACAGGGGGACTTACAGAGTTCTGCCCTCCTGTCAATTCTGCAGTTGAGCGTGTCCTCACCATTTCGATAGAGAACCTGACTTTTTGTCGAGATTCTCACAGACGGCGCCAATTGATGTTGCCTACCTGACAGCAACCAGAAAATGCCTTTCGCGTAGTCTGATTACATTAACAACGAAAGGGTGACGTCGATGCAATTTGATCCACGTGTTCTTCGTATATCCTGCAAAAACAACAGGAATCAGAGGGGGCAGGGATTTGTCCCTGCACGCGCACTCCGATGATCAAGTCAGTGATCGGGAGTTGGTGTATGTAAGAAAAGGAGAAAGTATTGCTTAAATCAAAGGGTTTAAGTGTTTCTCCCTGTTTTTTTTCTTTTTTGGACCGGATCCCCTTTTTCAGAGAGCTCACCTGGTATTTATAGGTTTCTCTGGGTCGGTTCGAGCTGAGGCCCAGGCGCGTGTCTGGGCCGCGACAGAGTCATATAGTACTCTGTCGCGCTTCGGGCGAAACAGCTTGAGGGTGACCTCTACCGCGGTCTGCGCGGGAGACTATGCCGCATGCCATGCGGGAGACCTCTACCGCGGTCTGCGCGGGAGACTATGCTGCATGCTGTGCGGGAGACTATGCCGCATGCTATGCGGGAGACCTCTACCGCGGTCTGCGCGGGAGACTATGCTGCATGCTGTGCGGGAGACTATGCCGCATGCCATGCGGGAGACCTCTACCGCGGTCTGCGCGGGAGACTATGCTGTATGCTGTGCGGGAGACTATGCTGCATGCTGTGCGGGAGACCTCTACCGCGGTCTGCGCGGGAGACTACTAACGCGGGATGTGCGGGAGACCTCTATCGCAGTTTGTGCGGAAGACCAATGTCGCGATATGGGCGATGGAGGTCTGCCGCGCCACACTGTCGCCAAATCTGCCACGTGGCTCGTTATGGATTTGACACGTGGCAGGCGGATGATTGTACACGTGGATTCTGGTGACGCGACCACCATCATAAACCTCTAGATCGCGAGCAGATTTTAAGGGTTTCTACATATCCCAATAAGATATATTTAAAAATTTAAATAAAAACAGATAATAAATAATAAAACCACGTGTTAGCATTTAATTTTTGCTTGTGAAATTGACGATGTATTAAAAAATTAAATCATATATATATATATAATAAGATAATATCATAATTCATGAGTCATAGCCACAAGCACAAGTTACAACATTAAGCCTTACAATTACAAATACGATACAAACATCCCAATTCATTACAACACGCTTACTGAGATTGAGTTTTATTATCATTATTAAGCCAAGTACTTCAGAAAGAGGCTCTGAAACTTGCTCATTTCCTTGCTTGGTAAAGTCACCAAGACGTTGACACCATTGTTTTCATCAATATCAGGGAATAGCAAGATAATGTCCTTCCTGTGGAAGACCACAGGGCAACTATACCTAGGCCTCCCCCACGGGTAATCCACGTCATGAAACCCTAGTTTCCACCAGGATGACACCAGAAACTCCCCATCCGGGAAACCTTGGTAAATCTCTCCCCAGTCTATTGCAGACCTTGCATACTCGTCCGTCATTCGTTTTTCTCCCTCTGATACCAGCTCCACCAATCTTGAGAATGGCACTTCTTCTATCTCCTTGCACTTGGCCGTAGCATAAGTAGTTAACACCCCGTTTCCAGCGTATGATCTTGGCAATGGAGGGACCAATCTAGGGCGTATGTTAACTGCGTAAAGCAACGTAGAAACCCTATCTAGATTGCTCCCTTGAATGGTTTCTTTGTCCCATGATAAGGCTTTGCAACGCCATACAAGGGCCGTCACAACGTTGAAGCTTGTAATGCGTGCATCGCTTTGTGTTCCGCCAGAGGCCTTGGCCTTCTCCTTTAGGCCAGCAATTTTGTCGGAGGTCAGCCGAAAAACCTTGAAGTCTAAGGCTTCAGATGTAGCATCAAAGACGGGAGGGTTTGAGTCGTGGAATTTGGCCAACTCAAGGTGGGGGAAGCTGACAAATGGCGGGGATCGAGCGGCTAGGAGTTGGCGATCATTGCAGGGGGTGACAGCTAGGGGCTTGTCAGCAGCCAGGGAGCCCAAGTTGTCTAAGAAGATTTTGAAGCTTAATCCATCGAAAGTCGTATGGTTGGTAAATATGCCCATGGCAAAGCCACCGCATTTAAATGAAGTAATCTATCAAAAAAGACAAAAGGGATACATAACGGATGATAATAAATGTATATTAATTATAAGTAGCCGTATTTACCGTTCAAAATTAAAACCTGACTCTTCTCCTTATTATAATTAGCCGTATCGACAGTTCAAATTATACCTTTTATTGGTCTACTTCAAATGAAATGTCAAAACGATACGTCCTCTTAACTGTAGCTAGCTCGGCTGTGACATGGCTTTCAAATACGTACTAGTAAGATCAGGGCCGAACTAACTTTGACCAATTGTAGGAATGTAATTAGGGACCCATCCATGATTTATAGTTTATGGCGCAAATTATTAGGTAATATTTTTTTATATTATTAATTTTTTTTTAACACAAGTGATTTTTTGGGTTTTAGTTAAATAAATTAACTCTACCGATAAAGAAATATATCACATTACTTTAAATAATAAAATAAAACTTGATAATTCCATATAATAATGATAAATTTTTATTATATCATGCTATCAAATTAATCTACATTTAAGAACTTAAAAATTCAAACTATGAATAAGGCTTACCCATTCAAATTAAAAAGGAAAAAATGTCAAAGACGGTATAGTTAGTTTATTTTTAGTAGAAATCTCATTTTTTTGGGTATATACACTAAGATTTATTACATTTTCTTTTTCTACAATTTTTTCTTTCTTTCTTGCCTCTTACTTTATCGTTTGAGTTTGACAAGTTATTCTCTTTCCTTTTTCTTTTACAATGTTATCGCTTAATTTTTAGAATTTTGAATTAATTTCAATATGTCAAAAGAAGTTACTATATTAATTACCAATACTAGTTCTATCTTCAACGGTTGAATTAGTACCTTACCCAATTATGCTTTTATTTGGTTAAGAATCCATGTGCCTTCACTGTTATAAAAATTTAAAATTTAGACTTGTTTCTAATAATCTTACCTTTTTTTGAGGAGGGTGTAGTGGAGTAAACCAAAAAAAAAAAATTTAATTAATATTTTGGGTTTTTTTACTTATAATAAAATCTAATATTCAGGGTTACGCAGTTGCACCCGCTACCCCATGAGCCCCATCCTGAATTCATTGAATATATGCTTCATGTTCCATTTTTGTTAAAATGTGTTGTCAATCACAGTCAAATTTTGTGTGGCATAATCTTCTTTAATTTTTGTAAAATTATTGGAGTAAAAAAATTCAATTTGAATTCACCAATAAGGATTCGCCATGTTTTGAGATAATTATGGCTCCGATCGAGATTCCTCCGTTAATGTAACCACGCGCATTAATGAAGAATACTAATAAATGGAGGGACTGTGCAATTATTTTAGGACAGCAAAAAGAGTGTTATTAAATGATGTTTAGGTGGATGGATGAAAAGCAACCACTTCTAATTTCTAAACAACCTACCTTAATTTATTAAATACGTACGTACGCAAGCATAGGACATCATAGGATCCACTCACCTATATGAGCATATATAATTGAAAAATCACTGCTCTTTTTTTTTCTTTAATTATTTGTGAAAGTAGTGAGAATATAAGCTATCAACTACAACTTAAATTATAGAGGAGCCTATAGCGGTAAAAGGCCTATTTGAGATAAAAGTTTTAGCTTAAGCAGTTATGTGTGTGTATATCTAACCGAGGGAGCATCAACTTGGCCAAAAAAGGAAAAAAAAGAAAAGAAAATGAAAACCAAAGGAGCATCAAGGCTCAAGCAATCTTAAACTCACAATTTTGAACCTTACTTTTATTTATAATGATAAAAAAAAGAAAAAAAAAAGCAAATTTTCGTTTGCGTGATACTTTTATTTATTTTTATGTTGTAAGAAATAAAATATTAAAAAAAAATGAAAACAATAGACAGCTAGAAAAAAAAATCAACTAACGGAATCTAAATAACCAAAGGTGCATGAAGCAGTTTTAGACTCTCACAAATTTGAACGTTACTCTTATTTATAATTACGGAGAAAAATAGTTTTCTTTTAATATATATTACCTGGATAATGCAAAGTGGTTGATCATTTTGTTCCAAGTTGTCCATGCTCCTGTAAATCAGTTGCCCAAAAGCTGGATTAGGATATGCCAAGTCTCCAATACTATCTAACGTGTAATCACTGGTAGCCACCGCAAAACCGATTCCAGCTGAGTTACAGTCAATCTCTAACCGACCTGTTTCAGGATCGGACCTCAATCTTCCAGCCAGGAAATCATATGGCACTAGCAATTTGGATAATGTGGTTTTCAGCTTCTCAGCCACAAGGTGAGGAGGAAAATCTTTGTGGGGTGGAAAGAAATGGATGGTCTCGACAGGAAAGTTGAGCACTTTGTCTATGTTTGACAAGAACATGGATTTTCTTTCAGTTTGTTGGGATGGAAAAACAAGCGAAACGTTTTGGATAGTGATCTTCAGGTCTTGGAGAAGAGACGGTGGTTCCTCGCAGACGATACCCATGCCTACTCTTTTGCCCATTTCATAATTCCGTTCATGAAGCAGGGCATGCTTTTATATATAGATAAGTAATCAGAGAAACTAAATGCACCAACATTTTACATCTTTACATCCCAACAAATTAAATGCACCTCACTAATCCTTTTATATTTGGTAGAGTGTGCAGAGAAAAAAGTGATGAGGATTTAGTCTCTTTTAACAGTTAATATAGGATAGGGAGGAAGGTTAAATTTATGATTAACCAATCCCGATGTCGACACCTGAATGCTATCTTTATCTTAATTCGTACACTTGTATACGCTTTTTTTAATTGAGTTATGAAAAAAAAAAACTGAATTTTGAATCTAAGTAAGGATCATTAAATTAAGTTTTGATTGATTGAATTATTGTAAAAAAATAAATAACTTTCTCTTACTTTATCTCATAAATTAAACATCTCTGCATCCATATACAATTAAAACTTGCAAATTGGAGTTTCAAATTCTAAATAATAGAATGTCTTCGATGTCCATGAAAAACTCTCTTCACGTTGATGAGCTAACTACTTATTAATATAGAAATTATATACGTATGAAAACATATCTTTAGCGTGAAACGAAGTTTAATTTGTTATTCATTGAAAGTGTATACAGATAATCACATCCTTTTTAAAAATAATTATGTGTAATTTTTTTTAACAATAAATTACTTTTTAAAATTATCTTAATATAATTTAAACTCTTTTAAATATTAAAGTTAATGCAATTTTATGAAAAACTTAACATGACAGCTGATGGCACATTTTATTTGACATCTACTTTTGTAATTTATATTCCCTACATCCCATAAATAATAGTTAGGTCATCTATTTTTACAGTCGTTTTTTTTGAACTACGAGTATCAATATTTTAAATATTTTGTTCAACTAAAGTTTTATAAAAATATATTTTGAATTAATGTCCTTAAATATTCAAGATCTTTTGAAGTATTTTTTTCATATTTTAATTTATCATAAATTTCAAATAAAATTAAATCAAAGTTAAATAAATTTGACCATCAAAAATCAAACTAAAACAAAAACAATAGTTATGAGATAAGAGGAAGAAAATAGTGAATTTTATCTCATTCCAATCCATCACAATTTTGGTCCCCTCCATATTTGACCATAGAAGAGCGTAGATCACGAACAAAGCGAGTTAAAAAATTAGTTCCCGAGTCAGAGTCATGGGAGTCACCTCACGACAGCTGTTAATAATTAGGAGGGTGGTTGTCGTGAGTCATGAGGGTCACCTCTTTCATGGTAATGGTAGTTGAATTCGTAGTTTGTTAAGAGGTGGTTTGAGTGTAGGCGGCACTGGTGCACAAAAATTACAGAAACGTACAGCACACCGAATGTTTTGATAGAAATTCAATACAAATTAATTCAATAAAAATTTTGTGCCGGTGCTTAAAATATTCGTATAAAATGGGGATCCATTTATGTTAGTTTAAAAATAAATTATACACACTTTTTATAACTTTATATAAAATTGTTGTTGACAAACATAACAGTGATGTATTTCTGACGTTCTCATCTTGATCTTTGTGTCACGTGTTATCAAAAATTTTCAAGAGAAAGAATAATCAGAGAGACGCAGATATTGTTTCCTGTATAAGCACTCTGATACTTAAGTCAGAAAGAGTATTTGACAGAGTTTTTGACATAATTTTTATAAACAAAATAAAGTCTTAGTCTCATGAATCATAGCTAACCCCTATTTATAGAGATTGATTTCACTTTTAATTACGTGTTTATCCACTAATTAAGTGTCTCTTATTGTTTTACAGGTCCTGCATAATCAAAAGTACTTAAGGACAAAATTGTCCTAATAAATTTTAATGCATGAGTTTCAAATGCATTAGGGTGCACCACGTGGCGCACCCACAACATAGGCGGGAGAATCTCACGCCTATCTACAGGCTTGTAAGCGGGAGAGTCTCCCGCCTGCTGTATGGAAACATGGGCGGGAGAATCTCCCGCCCATGTACAAGCCAATGGGCGAGAGAGTATCTCGCCCATTGTAAGAAAACATGGGCAGGAGAATCCCGCCCATGTGACATTCTGTAGGCGGAAGACTCTCTCACCTACAGTACGGGAGGGTATCCTCTTGTCTACAAGCGGGAGGGTGCCTCCCGATGTGCCACATGGCACGTCTTGCTCTCGCCACATGGCATACTTCAGATTCGCCATGTGGCACACACGTTTTGGTGCCATGCGGGTTTATTTTCGGCAGTGAAATGTGGGACTACGCGTATTAATTTTTCTTTAGTAATGTCTCTTGAGTTATTTTTGAGATGTTAAATTTTAATCGAGTCTCATTAGTCACAACAATTGCTCCACACTCTTTCGATAGGTCCAACCTTAAGGAAGAGTATATATATAAGTATATGTTCTTCTTGACTTGTTCATGTTATCCTTCGCAATTCTCTTTCGTGGTCTAAGGTTGGTTTTTTCTTACGGGAGTGTGCGCACCCTTTTGCAGGTGTATATATGTGAGACCCCGTATATGTATAGCTAGGTATATAGGAACATGGGAATGTAAATAAAATCATAAGTATGATGATACATTGTAATGTGAAGTATATGCAATGTAAGTTCATAAGATTATGTACGCACTTGTAATAAGAATTGTGATTATACGTACAAGTTGCATTATGAATGAGTAGGAGGAAATAAACTTGAACACGAGAAGAATGTGATCGAAATGGAATATGAGTAGTATAGTAAAATGGAAGGAAAGATTTACATAAGTGTATATTTCCATTCGAGTAATATCGTGTATATTTGGTTATACAAAGATTTCCCATAAGTTTTAAAATATATTAAGTGGGATGGGATGACATTTTTAAGTCTCAAGGAGCGATGAATGGGGAAAGGACTATGAAGGTAAATTGAGGAAGTCTTGAAGGGAGTTGTTGCAGAAAAACTGCAGGAAATCTGGAATTTGTGAAGGCCAGATCGATCTCATAGGATGAGAGATCGATCTGGGAGAGCCAGAATGCTCTTATGTGAGTAATGGAAGGGAACAGATCGATCTCCAAAGGAAGCAGATCGATCTCTTTAGCTCTCGGGTTGGAAGCAGATCGATCTCCCCTAAGACCAGATCGATCTCCTTAAGCTTCTGTTCGACAGCAGATCGATCTCCAGTCTCGACAGATCGATCTCCTGCCTTTAAAATGCCTTAGAAAAGAGAAATTTTCAGAGGACCAGATCGATCTCCACCCAAGGGAGATCGATCTCATCAAGTCAAAACTATAAATAGGAGCAGTTGGATCTGCAGAATTTTGGGATAAACCATTTTCTCTCACTTCAACTCAAAGAAAACTAGCTTTCTCACTCCTAAATCCAGCCATTTTCAGTGAGATTTAAGGAAAGTCTATTAGAGACAAAGTTGATCACGACAAAGAGAAGAACAACATAGTCTAGAGGCGTTTCCCCATTTGATGGATTGAAGAAATAAAGGGAATTCCTAATTGGAGCAAGAGGAAATCCAATGAGGTAAGTGCTAATGCACAAATCTAAGTACATTGGTTTAGTTAATGATTATAAAGATATTTGGTTGTGCACATTGTGGGTAGAACCACCTAGAATGGCATGAAATGAATATAACTTAGAAATAGTCTAGTGTGAGAAAGTGGAATGTAGAGGTGTTAATGATGAATGAGATATCTTGAGTGGAGGAACATGTTGTGGGAATGGTTTGGGCATATTAATATTGGGATAAAATTGTGAGATTTACCACAAGGGGAAAAATGTGTATTTAAGGCATTGGATAAGTGATTAGTTGAACAAGAGTTAGAAACGTTAACTCGAGTGTTTGATGGATGGATTTCAGTTTCGGATGATATGTCGGAGTAAGTCGAGAGGAGAACGCAAGAAGCATAAAGGCGGATAGTTGCACACAAGTAAAGCGAGGTAAGGGACTGTGTGTTAGTTATAGAGATGTTCGTGCGTATTTTACAGCAATTTCGTAGATATATTGCTAGAACTAGTACGATATTATAATCCTATGAAATGATATGGAAGCATGAAAAGTACTATGATGTATATATGTATTGAGAAATGGGATAGGGTAAGGAAATAGCATGATATGCATGTTTTCAATGTTTTTCTCTAATTTACATTGATCTTGATGATTGAGAAATGTTGATGATAGGTTGGCTAATTTTACATGTTTTAGCATGAAGAGGCATGCTGTATGAATAATCATGTTTTAAGTCTTAAAAAGAGAAAATAGCCATCTATCAGTTTTGAGATGAGATTTGGTGTTGAAGCGCTAGCTCACACCCGTTTTAATGCCTTGATGTACCGTGCGGGAGTTTTAACTCGCGCGAGGGTTTTGAGAAAGTGCGGGAACTTTGCTCGCACCTGTTTTGTTGAGTTGAGGTAAACCTGGGGGTCTGGGACCCAAGGGGATACCAGCCGACGGCCATTTGAACAGGCTGGGCCTCAACGATAGATCGTACCGCGCTGGAGCTTTGCGTTGACTGTGTGTCACGCTGCTTGCTCGCCTGGTATATGAGACATGGTTTAGGATGAAAAGTCCATCGGAGTTGGAGTATGGACTTGGGTCCACGGTCGTACGTAGAATAGTTTAGTCACCCGTTGGTATACTATGTACCGTGCTGGGTGCACGTGAGTATGAGTATCGCGTAGATGACACACGACGTATCTTCACCGTGAGTATACGAGGAGATGAGGTGGATTGAGATGAGCCGGAGGGCAGGACTGACCCTTTCCCCTTCAGGCGAAGTGATGCCCTGTGCACACCTGATCAGTGAGGCCTGTGATCACTGACTATGGCCATATGTCGTGGATATTTGATTGCCGAAAATTTCATGCCTGTCTCAGAGATTTGAGAAACAGAGATAATCTCAGGAAAGAAAGAGAATTGCGAAAAGAATGATTTGAGAAATGAAAGAGATTTCGTGTTTTTGATAAATCTCTAATTTCACATTCGTGCCGTGAGGGCACTATTTACGAGCATGTTTTAAATGGAAGCTTGATATTCATTTTACACGAAAATGGTATTGAGAAATATATGTTTAAATGCATTTTTCGTATGATATTTCCATTTATAACGAAAACATGGTTTTGGTTTATGCATGCATGGGCTATGTAGGTAGTACGATATCTACCTGCTAGCATACATTTCCTTACTGAGCTGTGGTTTACTCATCCTACTATTTCCCCCCTCTAGGTACTGAGAAGTAAGAGAGCGGTGGTCTCTAGATCTTTTGTGTTAAACAGCTCCCACAATCCGCAAATGTATAAGATTTGTATACACGAGTATTTTGTATCTAATATATTGTATCGCACAGTTACATCTTGGAATTGTAAACAGTATTATGGGGATGATATGTAAGCACATGGTATTTATACAATTAATTTTGTGTATCTACACACACACCTGGAAGTGTGAATTAAAGCTTTAAATATTCCGCTGTAAATGAATGAATTTTTAGAAATTGTATCTTCTCACAGCCCAACCGTATTAGAGTAAGTGTGGATAGAATGGTTCACAAAAGCGGGGTATGACAGGTTTGGTATCAGAGCATGGTTGGTCTGATGTGAGTTGATATTTAGGACTAAGAAACATACATCCCCAAGTTACTGTGCGATATTTAGATACAAATGTATGTACGGAGCTGGTAGGAAATTAAATGTTTGTTATAACGCAGGAAAGTTATCAGGCTAGTGAGTCATGCCTGAGAGACACCGCAAGAGGGGAGAGAGCTCGAGAGCTCAAGGGCGAAATGACAGGACTGAGAGGCACAGTAGATCATCCTCTAGTCATGAGCCCCAGGAACAGATAGAGGCTTCTGATCCTCGAATAACTCGATTGGAGGAAGACATGCGCACGATGATGACCATGATGGGTCAGATCATGGCTAGGTTTGAGGGTACACCTGGTACAGCGGGACAGGCTGCACCGAATCCCCCAGCAGCTGCACCTGAACCTGAGAATGTTGCACCTGCGCAAGCTGAACTGGCTAGGCCACGGGAACCTCATATTCGACCGGTACCTCCTCCGGTAGCCCCACATCAGCATGATGATGATTTGGGGTATGGATATGATTGTGATATGGAAAGATTGAGGCATTTTATGGACTTTAAGCCTCCTTCGTTTAGCGGGGTAAAGGATCCGACAGTGGCTGAGGACTGGATCAGTCAAATTGAGAAGTTATTCGACTTCTGTAGATGTTCAGCTACGGAGAGAGTAGCGCTTGCGGCCTTTGTATTGAGAGGCGAAGCAGAGCACTGGTGGAAGTCCACTAGGCCGATGTTAAGAGCTCAAGGAATGGTTATCACTTGGGATATGTTCTTGGACGTTTTCAGAGAGCAATATATCCCAGATACTGCTCGACAGAGACTACAGATGGAATTTCTGAATCTGACTCAAGGGAATCGAACAGTTGATGAGTACGAGTCACGATTCGCTTCACTGGGTAGATATGATCCGGACTCGATCAGGAGTGAGGCTATTAGAGTCCGTAGATTTGTAGATGGACTGAGGCCTTCGATCCGAGCGAAGTTAGCCCCATTTGATGTCGCTACATATAGAGAGGCTGTGCGACCGACCCAGTTATGTGAGCAAGATTATGACTTGCAGATTTTTGAGTTTAGTTGGGGTAAGGATAAGGGATCGAGGAAGCTGGGAGATGGCAAGAGTGCCAAATTTGGTCGAAAATTCATGAGTAAGCGTCGGAGAGAGGTAGATGGGTTCCAGAAAAAGGTTGTTAGACCTTTTATGCCTCCGACTCAGACACCAGCCAGGGGTATAGTGATTGATGGACCCCAACCGACTACAGATCAGTGTAGACTATGCGGTCGATACCATGGTGGTAGGCCATGTCATCTTCAGGGTACCCGATGCTTCAGATGTGGTAAATTTGGACATTATGCCAGAGAGTGCCCGGAGATAGTTGAGGCAGTTCCACAGAGGGGTAAATAGCCAGAGAGGGTTCCTACAGTTGCACCTCCTGCAAGAAAGAAAGCCTCGGCTGAAGAAAAAGGAAAACAAGTTGTGGGTCAAGGCAGGGTGTATGCGATAGACCAGGTATCGGCTGATACCTCTTCTGAAGTGATAAAATGTACAATCTTGATTTTCAATCTGGAGGTTATAGCTTTGTTTGATTCTGATGCTACCCATTCCTTCATATCACCTGCATGTGCATCTAAGTTAAAAGGTTTTGTAGAGCCCACATACTTGAGTAGGACTTTACTAATAAGTACTCCCATGAGAGTGAGCCAATTAGTTGAGCAAGTGTATAAAGATTGTAAAGTGAGGGTGGGAGATAAGTGCATGACAGCCAACTTGATTTTGTTAAATATGTATGACGTTGATGTAATCTTGGGAATGGATTGGTTAGCCGCCAATCATGCTGTCATAAACTGTCATTCTAAGTTCATTAAGTTTTCTCTACCTGAGGAATGTGTTGTAAGATTTTAAGAGAGGAAATGAAATCTTAAATTTTGTGTTAAGTAAAGTACTTTGGTATAAATGACTTGAGTGTTGTTTTGAAGGTTTTGTTGCTTATGTGGTGGATTTGAACAAAGTACATCCGGATATGGAGGACATCTCAGTGGTCAGAGAATTCCCTAATGTCTTTTCAGACGATCTACCAGGACTGCCACCCGATAGAGAAACGGAATTCGGTATAGACTTGACGCCTGGAACCGAACCAATATCGAGGTCACCATATAGGATGGCTCCAGTTGAGTTAGAGGAATTAAGGAAACAGCTGCAAGAGTTGTTAGAGAAGGGGTTCATAAGACCAAGCGTCTCACCATGGGGAGCCCCGGTATTGTTTGTGAAGAAGAGAGATGGGAGCCTCAGGTTGTGCATTGACTATCGGATGTTAAACAAGGCTACCATCAAGAATAAGTACCCCTTGCCACGCATTGACGATTTATTGGATCAGCTTCGGGGAGCACAGATCTTCTCCAAGATAGATCTAAGGTCTGGGTATCATCAATTGAAGATTCGAAAGAAGGATGTGCCCAAGACAGCATTTCGTACCCGCTATGGCCATTACGAATTCTTAGTGATGCCTTTTGGGTTGACCAATGCGCCGACAGTTTTTATGGCTCTAATGAACGAAGTATTCAAGCCATACCTGGACCAATTCGTAATTATTTTCATTGATGATATATTGGTGTATTCAAGGTCCAGAGAAGAGCATGAGCAGCACTTAAGGATTATTTTGCAGACCCTCCGAGAGAAAAGGTTATATGCCAAGCTTAACAAATGTGACTTTTGGCTAGAACAGGTTTCTTTTCTAGGCCATGTTATATCGAAGGATGGGGTGTCAGTAGATCCATCTAAGATTGAGGCAGTTGTTCAGTGGGAACAACCTAGGACAGTCACAGAGATCAGAAGTTTTCTGGGTTTGGCTGGTTACTACAGGAGATTTGTAGAAGGTTTCTCTAGATTAGCTACTCCATTGACACGTCTTACGAGGAAGAGTGTGGAGTTTTCATAGGATGAAGCTTGTGAGAGGAGTTTTCAGGAACTTAAGCGCAGATTAACTACCGCGCCAGTTCTTGTCATCCCTAACAGTTCAGGGAATTACTCGGTGTATACAGGTGCTTCACATCAAGGACTAGGCTGTATTTTGATGCAAGATGGAAGGGTAGTAGCTTATGGATCTAGACAGCTGAAAGATCTGAGAAGAACTACCCCACTCACGATTTGGAGTTAGCGGCCGTAGTGTTTGCGTTGAAGATATGGCGCCACTACTTATATGGTGAGAGATTTCAGATCTTTACGGATCATAAGAGTCTGAAATATCTATTCTCACAAAAGGAGTTAAACATGAGACAGATGAGGTGGTTGGAACTCCTCAAGGACTATGATTGTGAGATCTTATACCACCCGGGGAAGGCAAATGTGGTTGCAGATGCATTGAGTCGGAAGAGTCTCGGGTTGGTATCTCATATGATGGTTAGAGAGCACGAGTTGTTGGAACAATTCACGAACCTTAGTCTGGATATGACCCTACCTGAGATTGGCGGCTATGGGATTATTGCTAGCTTGAGATTAGAACCGGAGTTGATTGAGAGAATCCGACAAGCTCAGCAAATTGATCAATGGTGTATTGTCACGATTAGCCAAATCCGGAAAGGGAAGGGTGCCGATTTTATATTGAGTCCAAATGGAATACTAAGGTTTAGAGATAGAATATGTGTTCCTAAGGATTTAGAGCTGAGAAAGCTGATCTTATCAGAGGCACACTCGTCGAGATACATGATACACCCGGGGAGTAGTAAGATGTATCAAAATCTCCGAAAAGCATATTGGTGGTCTGGAATGAAGAGAGACATAGCTGAGTATGTCGCTAGATGTCTCATTTGTCAGCAAGTAAAAGTCGAACATCAGAAACCAGGAGGATTATTACAACCTCTACCGATACCAACATGGAAGTGGGAGCATGTCACCATGGATTTTGTGATGGGGTTACCGAGAACCCGTAAGAACCATGATGCGATATGGGTGATAGTAGATCGGTTAACGAAATCGACACATTTCTTAGCCATGAGATCTACAGATACATTGAGTGCACTGGCGAACCTGTATGTGCGAGAAATAGTGAGATTGCATGGAGTCCCAGTGAGTGTTGTTTCTGATCGGGATGCCCGCTTCACTTCCCACTTTTGGGGACATTTTCAGGAAGCGATAGGGACCCAATTAAGTTTTAGCACCGCTTTTCATCCTCAGACAGATGGTCAGTCAGAGAGGACTATACAAACCCTGGAGGATATGTTGAGAGCGTGTGTGCTGGATTTTAGAGGCTCATGGGACGATCACTTGTCATTGATTGAGTTCGCCTACAATAACAGTCATCACTCAAGTATTAGTATGGCCCCTTATGAGGCACTATACGGTCGTAGATGCCGATCGCCCATTGGTTGGGAAGAAGTTGGTGACAGACAATTGCTCACTCCCGATTTGGTTAAGCAAGCCTCCGAAGATGTTCAGATAATATGCGAGAGGCTGCGAACAGCTCAAAGTCGACAAAAGAGCTACGCTGACAGGAGACGGAGACCACTTGAGTTTGATGTTGGCGAGTCTGTATTTTTGAAAGTATCTCCTTCTAAGGGAATAATGAGGTTTGGGAAGAAAGGAAAATTAAGTCCTCGTTACATTGGTCCCTTCGAGATTTTGGATAGAGTGGGAGAAGGAGCATATAGGCTAGCCTTACCACCTGAGCTAGCTGAAGTCCACAATGTCTTCCACATTTCTATGCTTCGGAAGTACTACCCAGATCCGACACATATAATTAGTTATGAGCCGTTAGAGCTCAAGAAAGATATGTCGTATGTCGAGAGACCGATCAGGGTGTTGGACAGGAAAGAGAAGGTGTTGCGAAACAAGACGATTTCATTGGTTAAGGTTTTGTGGCAACATCACACTGAGGAAAAGGCCACATGGGAACTGGAAAGTTTGATGCGGGAAAAGTATCCCGAGTTATTCACAGATTAAATTGGTTCTAATTTGGAGGACCAAATTCTCTAATTGGGGGAGAATGTGAGACCCCGTATATGTATAGCTAGGTATATAGGAACATGGGAATGTAAATAAAATCATAAGTATGATGATACATTGTAATGTGAAGTATATGCAATGTAAGTTCATAGGATTATGTACGCACTTGTAATAAGAATTGTGATTATACGTACAAGTTGCATTATGAATGAGTAGGAGGAAATAAACTTGAACACGAGAAGAATGTGATCGAAATGGAATATGAGTAGTATAGTAAAATGGAAGGAAAGATTTACATAAGTGTATATTTCCATTCAAGTAATATCGTGTATATTTGGTTATACAAAGATTTCCCACAAGTTTTAAAATATATTAAGTGGGATGGGATGACATTTTTAAGTCTCAAGGAGCGATGAATGAGGAAAGGACTATGAAGGTAAATTGAGGAAGTCTTGAAGGGAGTTGTTGCAAAAAAACTGTAGGAAATCTGGAATTTGTGAAGGCCAGATCGATCTCATAGGATGAGAGATCGATCTGGGAGAGCCAGAATGCTCTTATGTGAGTAATGGAAGGGAACAGATCGATCTCCAAAGGAAGCAGATCGATCTCTTTAGCTCTCGGGTTGGAAGCAGATCGATCTCCCTTAAGACCAGATCGATCTCCTTAAGCTTCTGTTCGACAGCAGATCGATCTCCAGTCTCGACAGATCGATCTCCTGCCTTTAAAATGCCTTAGAAAAGAGGAATTTTCAGAGGACCAGATCGATCTCCACCCAAGGGAGATCGATCTCATCAAGTCAAAACTATAAATAGGAGCAGTTGGATCTGCAGAATTTCGGGATAAACCATTTCCTCTCACTTCTACTCAAAGAAAACTAGCTTTCTCACTCCTAAATCCAGCCATTTTCAGTGAGATTTAAGGAAAGTCTATTAGAGACAAAGTTGATCACGACAAAGAGAAGAACAACATAGTCTAGAGGCGTTTCCCATTTGATGGATTGAAGAAATAAAGGGCATTCCTAATTGGAGCAAGAGGAAATCCAATGAGGTAAGTGCTAGTGCACAAATCTAAGTACATTGGTTTAGTTAATGATTATAAAGATATTTGGTTGTGCACATTGTGGGTAGAACCACCTAGAATGGCATGAAATGAATATAACTTAGAAATAGTCTAGTGTGAGAAAGTGGAATGTAGAGGTGTTAATGATGAATGAGATATCTTGAGTGGAGGAACATGTTGTGGGAATGGTTTGGGCATATTAATATTGGGATAAAATTGTGAGATTTACCACAAGGGGTAAAATGTGTATTTAAGGCATTGGATAAGTGATTAGTTGAACAAGAGTTAGAAACGTTAACTCGAGTGTTTGATGGATGGATTTCAGTTTCGGATGATACGCCGGAGTAAGTCGAGAGGAGAACGCGAGAAGCATAAAGGCGGATAGTTGCACACAAGTAAAGCGAGGTAAGGGACTGTGTGTTAGCTATAGAGATGTTCGTGCGTATTTTACAGCAATTTCGTAGATATATTGCTAGAACTAGTACGATATTATAATCCTATGAAATGATATGGAAGCATGAAAAGTACTATGATGTATATATGTATTGAGAAATGGGATAGGGTAAGGAAATAGCATGATATGCATGTTTTCAATGTTTTTCTCTAATTTACATTGATCTTGATGATTGAGAAATGTTGATGATAGGTTGGCTAATTTTACATGTTTTAGCATGAAGAGGCATGCTGTATGAATAATCATGTTTTAAGTCTTAAAAAGAGAAAATAGCCATCTATCAGTTTTGAGATGAGATTTGGTGTTGAAGCGCTAGCTCACACCCGTTTTAATGCCTTGATGTACCGTGCGGGAGTTTTAACTCGCGCGAGGGTTTTGAGAAAGTGCGGGAACTTTACTCGCACCTGTTTTGTTGAGTTGAGGTAAACCTAGGGGTCTGGGACCCAAGGGGATACCAGCCGATAGCCATTTGAACAGGCTGGGCCTTAACGATAGATCGTACCGCGCTGGAGCTTTGCGTTGACATATATGAGACATGCTGCTTGCTCGCCTGGTATATGAGACATGGTTTAGGATGAAAAGTCCATCGGAGTTGGAGTATGGACTTGGGTCCACGGTCGTACGTAGAATAGTGTAGTCACCCGTTAGTATACTATGTACCGTGCTGGGTGCACGTGAGTACGAGTATCGCGTAGATGACACACGACGTATCTTCACCGTGAGTATACGAGGAGATGAGGTGGATTGAGATGAGTCGGAGGGCAGGACTGACCCATTCCCCTTCAGGCGAAGTGATGCCCTGTGCACACCTGATCAGTGAGGCCTGGGATCACTGACTATGGCCATATGTCGTGGATATTTGATTGCCGAAAATTCCATGCCTGTCTTAGAGATTTGAGAAACAGAGATAATCTTAGAAAAGAACGAGAATTGCGGAAAGAATGATTTGAGAAATGAAAGAGATTTCGTGTTTTTGATAAATCTCTAATTTCACATTCGTGCCGTGAGGGCACTATTTACGAGCATGTTTTAAATGGAAGCTTGAGAAATATATGTTTAAATGCATTTTTCGTATGATATTTCCATTTATAACGAAAACATGGTTTTGGTTTACGCATGCATGGGCTATGTAGGTAGTACGATATCTACCTGCTAGCATACATTTCCTTACTGAGCTGTGGTTTGCTCATCCCACTATTTTCCCCCTCCAGGTACTTAGAAGTAAGAGAGCGGTGGTCTCTAGATCTTTTGTGTTAAACAGCTCCCACAATCCGCAAAGGTATAAGATTTGTATACACGAGTATTTTGTATCTAATATATTGTATCGCACAGTTATATCTTGGAATTGTAAACAGTATTATGGGGATGATATGTAAGCACATGGTATTTATACAATTAATTTTGTGTATCTACACACACACACCTGGAAGTGTGAATTAAAACTTTAAATATTCCGCTGTAAATGAATGAATTTTTAGAAATTGTATCTTCTCACAGCCCAACCGTATTAGAGTAAGTGTGGATAGAATGGTTCACAAAAGCGGGGTATGACAATATATATACGTTGGGTCCATTAGTTTGTTCTCCTCACTCACTTATATGTTCTAGTGATAGCCTCAAATCAAATTCTCGCGCCACACCCTGAAGTCAAATCCTTACGTCAAACTCTGAAGTCAAATCCTCATGCCAAACTCTGACGCAAAAGCCTCACGTTAGTCCCAACAGTTGAAGGTATATGCTTATTTTCTCATATTCTCTAGTCATTGATTTCATTATTTTCTCCCTAATGGTCAGACAAGGTAGCGAAAAACAAATAAATTTAAGTCTTTCTTCCAGACTTAGGGAGTCTGACCTTCAATCTATTCTTAACACTTTTCCTCTTCCCGAAGGTTACTCTTATAGGCTCCCAACAAATGCAGAACGCGCTCCCCAAGCTGTTAGTACTGGCGTCCCTGTTCACCGAGTCTCATTAGAACTTGGATTTCTTTTTCCTTTACCTGACTTTGGAGTTGCTTTTCTTTAACACTATGACATAGTTCCTGCTCAACTTTAACCTCATGGATGGGTGCAAGTGATCGAGTTCACAATTATATGTCATAAATTTAATGTTGTGCCTACCGTCTATTTGTTTAACTCCTTATTTAGAGTTCATAGCGTTCGTAATTCAACGTTTTCTATATCCAAAAGGTATCTGAGAGGGGCTAAATAACAAGCCTTTTGGAAATGCTCCAGCCAAGCTATATAACTATGCCTTCGACTGGCTCATCGTTGAAATTTCTTCAACCTTAGGTATTCTCACTGAATGGTGTCTTCATAGACCTTTAAACCTCAATCAATTGTCTAATTTAAGAGATTTATATGGTCCTCTTATTACTCAGTTGCAAGTAAACGATCAGAATACTTTGTTATCTTTATTGACTTCGGAGAACGTAACTGGCGCTGGTTGGGGATGCATTTTAGTTGCCTTGATTCTATAGCCTGAGCCTATCTTGCCCTCCGGTTTCCCCAAAGGAAGTCGAGGTGTAGGAAATTCCAATGATTCCTCTAGGGAGGACTTCGACGAGATCTTGGGTTGGGGCCAAGGGGAGGCTTTTGGGAGTCCTCTTCTAGATCTTCCTTCGGATGAGAGCTTGGCTAACATCCATTTTCTTGATGATTATCTAAATTCGGGTGATTTCACGTTGCATTTATCATGCGAATAATCGTTTATTTTCCAAATGGTAGTTATGACTTTTATTCACCTGTTTTTCTTTCAAGAATGCATTCTCTCAGAAGTGTTTTCAACCAGCAGGAAGGCAACGAAAATGCTACCAGAGCTGCTCGTCCCCATAAACGCAGACGTGTCACGACCCAAAAATCAGAGTAAATTTTTCGTTTTTCTTTTATACTTACCTGTCCTCTGATTGTGACCATACTCCACTAACAATTGGGCTGTGCGTCAATGCCAGTCCCACCATTCATTCACCATATATCTTAATTCCTTATTAAAGGAAAGGTAAACACATTAGTTTTTCACTAATTCTTTCCCATTCATTTACAAGTGTTTACAGTGTCTATACATCCCCGAAAGTTACTTACAAACATGTTACTGTGCTATTCTTATTTAGATACAATATGTACAAGTGTATATACCTCAAAATGATGGGCAGTAGCGGATATCAAGAATGCAGTACTCAGTCGCCGCAATGTCTGCTAGAGGAAATTTGTGTAGGAAAATGAAAGGGGTAAGCACATCAAGCTCAGTAAGGCAATCCTACGAACAAGTAGGTAACCATACTACCTACATGAACGTGGTGCCATGCATAAACCACCCTTTCTCCACACATTTCAAAACAGATGTTATAATTCATGATGTCATATAAAACAAGTTCGCATGTGGATTTCAAAGAGGATGAAAAATTCAACATGCAACTCTTTTAAATCATTTCATTCTCATTAAAATTTGACAACAAAGCCAAGACTCAGCCCATCCCTCGGGTGTTCCTGACTCACACAACACCATGAGATCAAATGTTTTTCACAGCAATAGAAATATGCGATACAATGAATGTCATATAAAACCAGTTTACATCACTCATGGGTTTAAATAGCATGGAAATAACATCATGCAAGTTCAGTTTAAAACCCAGTTTCATTCTCATCAAACTCACATCTCAGTCAGGACTCAACCCCTCCCTCGAGTGATCCAGACTCACGCAAAAATCCACAAAATGTGTTTCTCAAAAACATCAACATGCGAGACTAGGCAATATATATATATATATATATATATATATATATATATATATATATATCTCAGGCAAATAACTAGGACGATGGCCATATGTCCTTGTGATCCCACTGCTACACGGATCCTAGTGTGCGGGGTCTCACCACCATCGGAAACCGCCCGGGAGGTGGGTCAGTCCATCCCGTCGGTCCTGTCCGATCACTCGCATCCGAAGATGCCACTCGTATCTAGAGATGCCACTCGCATCCGAAGATGCCACATAATCAATCCCAGCACGGTACAACGTACTCCATGCTACCTGCACGGTACAACGTACTCTGTGGGCCCATATCTCACATCCATACTCATGCCCTGTCTCAAAATGCAGGTGCGACCCTATTTAATCGGTGTGACACACAGTCTACCTGACGCTCCAAGCACGACTCATCGCATGTTCTCATAAAACTAGTGCGAGCGATGCTCCAGCACTCTCATAAAATAAAGTAAAACTAGTGCGAGCTAACCTTCAGCACTCTGTTACACAAATCATGTGAAATCTGGTGCGAGTTAAACTCCAGCACCCTATCACGAAAATCATGTAAAAATTTGGTGCGAGCTAGGCTCCAGCACCCTGTCACGAATATCATGTGAAAATCTGGTGCGAGCTAAGCTCCAGCACCCTGTCATGAAAATCATGTGAAAATCTAGTGCGAGTTAGGCTCTAGCACCAATGCATGTAAGACTCTAGTGCGAGCCCTTGCTCCCGCACTAATGCATGCATCACACAAATAAAAAACTTGTGCGAGCTGAGTTCTAGCACGTCACATTTCTATAAAATCACGTAGGCGGCTACATTTCTCAAATCAATTTCAGAGAAAATCAACATTGATTAAAGTTATGCAATGCTGTGTATTTATTTAAACGTTAGCCAGCCTACCCATGCATGTGTCAAACCACCTCAAAACAAGTAAGAACCCCTCGTTCTTGCTTCCGTAACTTTTCCTAATTTTGGAAATTTTACCCTTCACAATGGTATTTTTGGTCATTTGTCCATCCGAGTACTAAAAATTTTTATCTGAAATCTAGACCCTTCATACAATTTAAGAGACTGCAAATGAAGTCGAAATTGCGTAAATCTACCTCTAGCAGTCCGTAAAATTCCCTTACCTCATTTCTCTGTACGGTCTGACTTTTCCCACTAATGTCTCGTCACGCAGTTTGATTTGCTCCCAATCCAATCTCTGGAACTGCGTATAAATATTCATCAGGTTAAATCCAAACATATTAATTCATATTTGACTTTAACTGGGCTTAATTTAAATCATTGGGCCCGTTTACCCCTATTGGGCCCGTTTGCACCTTAATGAGTCTTAATCGGTTTTAAGCTCATTTTTCACTTACTATTCACATTATCCAGGCCTATTGGGCTCATTGGGCCCATCAGTATTTATTGGGTCTCGTTCTAAACTCTCGGATAGCTCGTATACTATTTACGACAATTACTTTAAATTTTCGAATATAATGCATTTTATGTAGAATTAATCTGTAAACTCCATAAAATAATCTTAACTCTGCATTAAGGACTCAAATTATCGTATTTAAAGTGTATTTACCCAATATTATGTGGGGTACGAAAATTGGAGCTCAATCGACTCTTGTTCGGGCTCTGTCGTATTAATTTATTTAATTTATTTATTGTATTTTAACCATTTTTCGGTATATTTTCTCTGTATTTTTGGGATATTGTCCTGAGTGAAAATTCTGATTAATTCCAATAAATTCATATCTTGATCAATTGGACTTAAAATTTAATTATTTCATCGTTATTGATTAAGATTTCTCAAATCCATATTTTTAATGAAATTTTCCTATGGAATTTATACCAGATTTTGATCTTTTGACCGTTTTACCCTTCTACACGTTCGGGACCAATTTAACCCAAATTTCCTTCTTGGACCTACTATAATCTCTCATTTAAAATTTGTATCTCTGTTCGGACAATTCAAATCTCATAAATTTAATTTGAAATTCCTTAATTGTCTATTTTCAGATTTAACGTACATTCGACTACTTCATTCATATTTATATGATCAAATCATTCGTCTTATGATTCCATTAACATATAACCATATCCATAAAATGTGTGAATCATAAGGAAACTTGTGACGCCCCGGAAGCGCAGAAAATATGGCTAATTTAAAACTTTTTACTCATTAATTCACAATTAAGGGTGCATTCCTGTGTAGTGTCATACATCATCATAATTATCATGCCTCATGATCTCATCATAATATAGTATATATTGTGTCATATACATTACTTAATTCCAAGTTAATTAATCCTAATACATCCCATACATCATTGTACAATAAGTGTCTGTAAATATAACTCTAGTCTGGGTACATGAATAGTAAATATCTACCTCAGTACACAAAATACGGCCTGGAGCTCAAGTCCTCCACTAGCCTCTAACCCGTACGTCGCAGGGAACTCACTTCACTTGAAGCGATCTGGGGGGAAGAGAAAACAGGGTGAGCTTCCAAATCGCTCAGTAAGGGGGGTAAGGGAACTCAGTTATATAAACCATATCACACATCACAAATATGTATTTGTTTATGAAGCTCATTTGAAATCGTAGCATAAAAGTTCTCAAAACATCATCATCTCATCACTCATAAATCATGTGAAAACATGAAGATAAAAAGGCTCAATATCGAGTACTCACAAGTATGTGTAAATATATGCAATAATGGCTGTTCTCAAAATACGTGATAAAAATCACATCAGTAAATAGCACGTGACAAGGTCACAAAACACAACTCATGTGTAAAATGAGACTAGGCAATAAAACTCAATTAAAACTCGTCATGGCAAATCAAATGTGTAATCTCCTCTGGGTGCGCATCCCAGGCATCCTTGTATAGAGGGAACGTCGACAATATGGTCGTATGCATGGTATATTGGACTTCTATGTTACCAGAACAAGGCCTGTGGTCCCTGGGTCGGTTCCCAGGCGTCCCACTATATTGGTCTTACATGCTACCAGAGCAAGGCCCGATGTGTATTCAACATGACACGCCTAAGTCTCAATCATTAGCCATTATCTTATAAAACGTTATGCCTTCACGTAGAACTCATAATGGTTTTCTCTCGTAAAACTCATTTAAAACATTTGTGTACTCAACACAAAACATATTAAAACCGAGTTCCAACCGGCAAAACACGCACACATTTTCTCAAATCTCAATATCGCCTTAACGTAGAGCCCAATTTACTTTTCACCCAAACTCAAAGGTTTATAAAGCAATTTCAGACTCAGCTTATAAACTCATAAAATAATGGGCTCCAACCGCCTATAAAAACCGTGTGCAATTATATCACAACACAACACCAAACATGCTTGTATTCTCAAATCATGGTTCATGCTACAACAATTCATCAAAACACATACACAAATGGTTTAGTTTTCCCTTACCTCTTTGCACCTCTTATAGTGCAATCGTTTCCCCCGTATCATGGACTAGCCTCGCATTCCACTCTGGAACTCCCGAGCTGTCCAAACGATGTTAAAACATCAATACTCATTATCACATTAACCTCAATTCTCAAAATCGAGCATAATTGCTCATAACTCGTCAAATTTCTCAATTCTCATAACTCCATCACAAACCACAATCTCGCTCACGACACCTCAACATTCTATATTTCCTATGCCACAATATCTATGCTAATACACCACATTGTCTAAATCTCCATTTATAGCTCAAAATTCCTAAATTTACCAAAGTTGCCAAATATCATCATCACTCCAACTACATTGTAATTTCATCAATCCCTAATCATTTTTCAGCTATTTCAACACAATGCCAACAACTATCATCACCAAGATCATCTCAAATATAAGGATCGAGTTTAGAAATTACCCAAAACTTGTGGAGAGCTTATCTCTTGCCTCGATTCGATCCGTCTTTCGATTTCCAAGTATGTTGTTCTCCCTTTGATGAGGAACAACTTTCCTTCTTGCCACAACTTCTGATTTGGACAAAAATGGGTGCTTTGGATGAGTGAGAAAGCTAGGGCTCGGTGAAAATGGGGGTTGGAAGAGAGAGAAAGTGAAATTGCAGGAGAAAGCAGGGATTCCTTATATAGGCTAAGGGTAGGAGATCGATCTGGCTCTTGATGAGATCGATCTGCATTTGAATTTAGGGACGATTTGGGGTAATTTATACCTAGGAGATCGATCTGTCGAGGGGTGAGATCGATCTCTTTATGGCTTTATGAGATCGATCTGCGCCTTGGGGAGATCGATCTTCTCCCAAACAGAAACATTTGGAGATCGATCTTTTCCTCATGAGATCGATCTTCTCTCAAACAGAATCATAAGGAGATCGATCCTCTTCCATTGGAGATCGATTTGCTCCTTAAATTCCTCCTTCCTTGTCATTTTTAACTCACCAGATCGATCTCTCCTTCTCCCAGATCAATCTGTCCTCATAACTTCATACTTATTTTAAACACTTAACATATAAATCTCCAATTATCATTCCCCAATTCACTTAGCTCAATAAATTACACTTCAAGTTCATATTACATAATTAAAATATGTCTGAAATCCTCAGATCTCACATCCTCCCCACCTTAAAAGAATTTGGTCCTCCAAATTCAACTCAACTAGTTAAAGAGATGGGGGTATTTCTCCTTCATGAGGTTCTCTAGTTCCCACGTTGCCTCTTCCCTTGAGTGATATTTCCACAAAACTTTCACTAATGGGATGCTCTTGGTTCTCAGTACCTTCTCCTTTCTATCGAGAATCCGGACGGGTTCCTCAGTGTAGCTCATGTCCTCCTGTATGTCCATCTCATCATACTCTATAACATGAGAAGGGTCCGGGTGGTACTTCCTCAACATAGACACATGAAAGACGTTGTGTATTCCGGACATCTGTGGAGGTAATGCCAATCTATAGGCTACCTCTCCCACTCTCTCAAGAATCCCAAATGGTCCTATGTATCGAGGACTTAATTTTCCTTTCGTCCCAAATCGTACGATACCCTTACTTGGAGATACTTTCAGAAATACTGCATCACCAACATCAAACTCGAGTGGCCGTCTACACACATCCGCATAGCTTTTCTGTCTATCCTGTGCAGCCCGTAGCCTCTCACATATGAGTTTCACACTCTATACAGCTTGCTCAATAAGCTCGGGAGCATTTATCTTTCTGTCACCGACTTCTTCCCAAGCTATAGGGGATCTACACCTCCTACCATATAGAGCCTCAAAGGGTGCCATTCCAATACTTGCATGATAGCTGTTATTGTACGCAAACTCTGCTAGGGGCAGGTGATCATCCCATGATCCCTTAAAATCCATCGTACACGCCCTCAACATATCCTCCAGGGTCTGAATAGTCCTCTCTGACTGACCATCTGTCTGAGGATGATAGGCGGTACTAAAACTCAATCGAGATCCCATGGACTCCTGAAACTGGGTCCAAAATCTGGAAGTAACCCGGGAATCTCTATCAGAAGTAATACTCACTGGAGCCCCATGTAATCTAGCTATCTCGCTGACATACAGCTCAGCTAAGGCATCCACAGTATCTGTGCTCTTGATAGCAAGGAAGTGGGCACTCTTGGTCAGTCTATCCACTATAACCCATATAGCGTCATGGCCTTTTCGGGTCCTCGGTAAACCCTTAATAAAGTCCATAGTGACATGCTCCCATTTCCATGTAGGTACAGGTAAGGGCTGTAGTAGTCCTCCGAGCTTCCGATGCTCAGCTTTCACTTGCTGGCATACTAAACACCTGGCCACATACTCTGCCACGTCTCGCTTCATACCACTCCACCAATACACCTTTCTCAAGTCTCGGTACATCTTAGTACTCCCTGGGTGCATGGTGTATGGCGAGCAGTGGGATTCTCTCAGTATCTGTCTCTTCAGGGTATCATCGTCCGGTACACAAATCCGTCCTCTGAATCTCAATAATCCATCCTCACTGATGGTGAGATTCGACTGCGAACTTTGTTCAGCTTGGCTAACCATTTCTATCAACCTCTTATCACTACGCTGCCCAGTTCTAATCTGATCCATGATCCTGGGCTCTATCCGCAAGCTAGCCAAAAATCCAGTCTCTACCTCTTTAACTCTGATCCGAAGTTCGGTGAACTGCTCTAACAAATCCCATTCCCTGATCATCATAGCAGATATCATACTCTTCCTACTCAGGGCATCAGCAACTACATTCGCCTTACCCGGATGATATAGAATCTCGCAGTCATAATCCTTAAGGAGTTCCATCCATCTCCTTTGTCTCATGTTTAACTCTTTCTGATCAAAGAGATATCTTAAACTCTTGTGATCAGTGAAGATCTGGAATCTTTCCCCATATAAGTAGTGTCGCCAGATCTTCAAAGCAAATACCACAGCGGCTAACTCCAAATCATGCGTGGGGTAATTCCGCTCATGGTCTTTCAACTGTCGCGATCCATATGCGACCACTCTTCCGTGCTGCATAAGCACACACCCCAATCCTTGATGAGATGCATCACTATACATCGAAAATCCTCCTGATCCCTCAGGAATAGTTAACACAGGTGCCGTTGTCAATCTCCTTTTTAACTCCTGAAAACTGAGCTCATGTTGATCAGTCCATATGAACGGAGTCTCCTTACGCGTGAGTTTAGTCAAAGGAGCGGCAATCCTTGAAAATCCTTCCACAAATCTTCTGTAATACCCTGCCAAACCAAGGAAGCTTCGCACCTCAGTAACTGTCCTCGGTCTCTCCCAACTAAGCACAGCTGCTACTTTACTTGGATCCACTGATACTCCTTCCTCTGAGACTATATGACCAAGAAAAGCTATCCGATTCAGCCAAAACTCACACATATTGAGCTTTCCGTATAATTGCTTATCTCGGAGTATCTGAAGTACTAACCACAAATGTTGTACATGCTACTCATACGACCGAGAGTATACCAGGATATCATCAATAAAGACTATCACAAATTTATCTAGATAGTCTCTGAACACTTCGTTCATCAACCTCATAAATGCAGCAGGGGCGTTCGTCAATCCAAAGGACATCACCAGAAATTCATAATGGCCATACCTTGTCCTGAAGGCCGTCTTGGGAATATCTTCTTCCTTGATCCTCAATTGGTGATAGCCCGATCTCAAATCAATCTTAGAAAAGACTGAGGCCCGTCTTAGTTGATCAAGTAGATCATCAATCCTGGGCAGTGGGTATTTATTCTTCACCGTGGCTTTATTCAACAGCCGGTAGTCTACGCATAATCTGAGACTACCATCCTTCTTCTTGACAAATAAAATCGGTGCTCCCCACGGTGAAACACTGGGCCTAATGAACCCTTGATCCAATAACTCCTATAGTTGTTTCTTCAATTCCTCAAGTTCCACTAATGCCATCCTGTAGGGAAGTTTAGAGATCGGCTGGATATCTGGTGCTAAATCAATGGTAAACTCCAGCTCTCTCTCTGGTGGCAAATCTGGCAGCTCATCTGGGAAAACATCCGAGAATTCACACACCACAGGTATATCCACAATCCTCGGATGTTCCCGCTCATCGTCTGAGATGAGTATTTCGTAACCTTCACATGAACAATCATATTTAATATTCTCTAAAATAATATTAAAATTCTCAAGTTACTTACTAGAATTTCACATATTCATTTCCTCAATATCTCAGCCGTACAGTGTAAGGTTCAGGTAGGGAGAAAGTTACAATCTTAGTGTAGCAGTCTAAACTCACTCGATTGGTTGCCAACCAATCCATCCCCAGAATTACATCAAACCCATGTATATTCAACATGATTAGATCTGCTAACATCACTCTATCTCCCACCTTTATTTCACATCCTTTACAGATTAACTCAGTTCTCTAGGATTCACGCATAGGGGTATTTACATGTAGTACATACTCTAGAGGTTTAAACTTCAAATTTAAACTACATGCAAAATGCTCTGAAATAAACGAATGCGTGGATCCTGGATCTATCAACACATGAGCCTTATGATTACAGACAGAAAGTGTACCTCTTATAGTTTCTGCTGAAGTGTCCGCAGTTTCCTTATCCAGGGCAAACACACATCCTTGTGCCATAGGTTTCTTCCCTTTCTCTGCAGCAGTGGCCCGTCTCTGGGGATTCACTTTCTGAGGCTGCTGTCTATTAGGCTCCGAAGCATGTGGTATCTGAGGTTGAGGACAGTCCTTCACTCTGTAACCCATGTCACCACATCTAAAACATCCGCGGATCGACCCAATACAACTTCCCTCATGCGATCGGCCACAGTCTCTACAAACCCTTATCTCCAGCATGTCATATCGAGGGGTCTCCTTGATAATAGGATAAGCTCTGGGTCTCTCTAATATGCCCTTCTGTACCTCAATCCTTCCTCTCCTGAAGGAACCTCTCCGAACATCTGCTTGAGACATCGCTGGCCTCTTGCCTTTGTCCCTAATCACTGCTCCAAACTCATTCTGGGACTGTACAATTTCAATTCCCCTCTCAATCTCTTGTGCTCATCTCAGAGCATCTCCAAACTCAGTAATACACAACCCAATCAATCGATCTCTGATGATGGGCTTCAATCCATACACAAATCTCTCTGTGCGGAGCTCTTCATTCTTAAAAGTCTCTGGATCATATCTCAGCAGAGCGGTAAATCGGCTCTCGTAATCATCTACAGACATGTCACCCTGTACCAAACTCAAAAACTCTGCTTGCCTCCTTCTCTGGGCAGCTCGTGGTACATATTGGACTCTAAAGGCTGTCTGGAACTCTTCCCAACCAATCACATCCTGGTGGGACATCAAAATTCCCTGGGTAGTACCCCACCAATCTCGAGCTCTCCTTTTCAACATATAGGCACTCATACTGACCCTCTCAGCATCGGTGCATCCCAGATAGTCGAATATAACTATCAACTCCGTCAACCACTCCTCAGCCTCTGTAGGATCCTTCTTTCCCCTAAATGCAGGTGGATTCATTTTCAAAAAGTCCTTCAGTCGGACCATACTTCTGTCATCAGGCTAAGTGACGAGAGGCATTGGGGGTATGGGAGGTCCTTGTGGTGGTGTAGGAGTAGTACCCGAGGCATTAACTCCAAAGTGTTGCGCGAATAACGCTGCCATCTGCTCAAAACCTTACCTCACATCGATCTCAATCCGATTAAATCAAGAGTTAGGACTCTCTGGTTGTGAGACAGGTGGCGGAGGGGACTCTGCCTACCTCCTCGAACGACCTCGTCGTTTACTCATTCTCTATCTCAACTTGTCTCCTGCGCGTACATATCAAAATCGATTGAAATCTCAATCCTCAGATTCAGTTCATGACCAGACTATTACAGACACTTGGGATGTATTCTATTTCACTTAACCGACACTTATAGTACTAAACACCCTAAGCTCTGATACCAAGAAAACTTTGTGACGCCCCGGAAGTGCGGAAAATATGGCTAATTTAAAACTTTTTACTCATTAATTCACAATTAAGGGTGCATTTCTGTGCAGTGTCATACATCATCATAATTATCATGCCTCAGGATCTCATCATAATATAGTATATATTGTATCATATACATTACTCAATTTCAAGTTAATTAATCCTAATACATCCCGTACATCATTGTACAATAAGTGTCTGTAAATATAACTCTAGTCTGGGTACATGAATAGTAAATATCTACCTCAGTACACAAAATACGGCCTGGAGCTCAAGTCCTCCACTAGCCTCTAACCCGTACGTCGCAGGGAACTCACTTCACTTGAAGCGATCTGGGGGGAAGAGAAAATAAGGTGAGCTTCCAAATCGCTCAGTAAGGGGGGTAAAAGAACTCAGTTATATAAACCATATCGCACATCACAAATATGTATTTGTTTATGAAGCTCATTTGAAATCGTAGCATGAAAGTTCTCAAAACATCATCATCTCATCACTCATAAATCATGTGAAAACATGAAGATAAAAAGGCTCAATATCGAGCACTCACAAGCATGTGTAAATATATGCGATAATGGCTGTTCTCAAAATACGTAATAAAAATCACCTCAGTAAATAGCACGTGACAAGGTCACAAAACACAACTCATGTGTAAAACGAGACTAGGTAATAAAACTCAATTAAAACTCGTCATGGCACATCAAATGTGTAATCTCCTCTGGGTGCGCATCCCAGGCATCCTCGTATAGAGGGAACGTCGACAATATGGTCGTATGCATGGTATATTGGACTTATATGTTACCAGAACAAGGCCTGTGGTCCATGGGTCGGTTCCCAGGCATCCCACTATATCGATCTTACATGCTACCAGAGCAAGGCCCGATGTGTATTCAACATGACACGCCTAAGTCTCAATCATTAGCCATTATCTTATAAAACGTAATGCCTTCACGTAGAACTCATAATGGTTTTCTCTCGTAAAACTCATTTAAAACATTTGTGTACTCAACACAAAACATATTAAAACCGAGTTCCAACCGGTAAAACACGCACACATTTTCTCAAATCTCAATATCACCTTAACGTAGAGCCCAATTTACTTTTCATGCAAACTCAAAGGTTTATAAAGCAATTTGACACTCAGCTTATAAACTCATAAAATAATGGGCTCCAACCGGCTATAAAAATCGTGTGCAATTATATCACAACACAACACCAAACATGGTTGTATTCTCAAATCATGGTTCATGCTACAACAATTCATCAAAACACATACACAAATGGTTTAGTTTTCCCTTACCTCTTTGCACCTCGTATAGTGCAATCGTTTCCCCCGTATCACGGACTAGCCTCGCATTCCACTCTGAAACTCCCGAGCTGTCCAAACGATGTTAAAACATCAATACTCATTATCACATTAACCTCAATTCTCAAAATCGAGCATAATTGCTCATAACTCGTCAAATTTCTCAATTCTCATAACTCCATCACAAACCACAATCTTGCTCACGACACCTCAACATTCTATATTTCCTATGCCACAATATCTATGCTAATACACCACATTGTCTAAATCTCCATTTATAGCTCAAAATTCCTAAATTTACCAAAGTTGCCAAATATCATCATCACTCCAACTACATTGTAATTTCATCAATCCCTAATCATTTTTCAGCTATTTCAACACAATGCCAACAACTATCATCACTAAGATCATCTCAAATATAAGGATCGAGTTTAGAAATTACCCAAAACTTGTGGAGAGCTTATCTCTTGCCTCGATTCGATCCATCTTTCGATTTCCAAGTATGTTGTTCTCCCTTTGATGAGGAACAACTTTCCTTCTTGCCACAACTTCTGATTTGGACGGAAATGGATGCTTTGGATGAGTGAGAAAGCTAGGGCTCGGTGAAAATGGGGGTTGGAAGAGAGAGAAAGTGAAATTATAGGAGAAAGCAGGGATTCCTTATATAGGCTGAGGGTAGGAGATCGATCTGGCTCTTAATGAGATCGATCTGCATTTGAATTTGGGGATGATTTGGGGCAATTTATGCCTAGGACATCGATCTGTCGAGGGGTGAGATCGATCTCTTTATGGCTTTATGAGATCGATCTACGCCTTGGGGAGATCTATCTTCTCCCAAACAGAAACATTTGGAGATCGATCTCTTCCTCATGAGATCGATCTTCTCTCAAACAGAATCATAAGGAGATCGATCCTCTTCCATTGGAGATCGATCTGCTCCTTAAATTCCTCATTCCTTGTCATTTTTAACTCACCAGATCGATCTCTCCTTCTCCCAGATCGATCTGTCCTCATAACTTCATACTTATTTTAAACACTTAACATATAAATCTCCAACTATCATTCCCCAATTCACTTAACTCAATAAATTATACTTCAAGTTCATATTACATAATTAAAATATGTCTGAAATCCTCAGATCTCACAAAACTGCTCGGGAATAAGCCCAAACTTTTATTCCTCCAACTTCTCGAGGTGAAAGGTCGAGGTTTCCTCTCGCTCCTCCTCCTTCTTGTCTTGAGGGGTCAAGTTCTCATAATCAGGATAAGGGAAAGCAGCCAGCTGTAGAAGCCCAACTTCTTGATCCCGAGTTGGAAGAATATCATCGAAATAATCGGCAGAATGCAACACTGTTGGCCCATCTCGCACCAGGAGGCAGATATTGTACATTAAGTCAGCCATGAGGGATAAGCCAACACTCCCGTAAATCGGTAAACTCAACACTTCTAGATGTCAGGTAGACGATGGTGAGATTGTTCATAGATAAAATTTTGTTGTTTATCCAAGTGTCAATGACAATGACTCAATCCATGGTCCAAGAGTTGTATCTCACCTAGGATGGTCGACCATTCTCCCCTGAGATGAGGTAAAAATATTCAAGGGTTTCCCTCATCCTGACGATCGAGCTGATTACTTAGCAATGCTAGTATCTTTCTCTCTTTCCCACCTTTCTTTCTTCTCTTTTTTGTTTTAAAAACCCTTTAATCTTTGTCCATTTTCAAATAGCTCAACAAGTGATTGCCTGCAATGCGCAGTACAGGACGTACAAAGCTCAGGCTGACGTTGAGCTCCATCAACTGAAGGCTGAAAAATCTGAGTGGCTTACTAAAATGAATCAATATAGGAGGTTTCCTAAGCAACTCGAGCGATTAAAGAAGAAGAAAGAGGATTTGAATCTTGACTACCTTCTCTTTTTTGTTTTAAAAACCCTTTAATCTTTGTCCATTTTCAAATAGCTCAACAAGTGATTGCCTGCAATGCGCAGTACAGGACGTACAAAGCTCAGGCTGACGTTGAGCTCCATCAACTGAAGGCTGAAAAATCTGAGTGGCTTACTGAAATGAATCAATATAGGAGGTTTCCTAAGCAACTCGAGCGATTAAAGAAGAAGAAAGAGGATTTGAATCTTGACTACCTTCACCTTCAGGAGATTTTTACGAAGGTGTAAGAAAAGTCAGAGCAATATAAGAAGGCTTATACCGCGACTTATGAGGAGCTTAATTCATTCAAGTCCAACTACAATTCCACTTTGTCTAAGTTACAAGACCTCCAAATCAGTTATAACGAGCTTAAGTCTGACCATAGGAGGTTAGCCGATCAAAACCAAGATATGGAAGAGGAGATTTTTAGTCTACATTAAGAACCTCTGTCTTCCTCTGTTAATCAAGATGTGGGTGATAGAATTTGTTTTGAAACTATTGGAGAATATCGCTTGTCACATAATTACCATGATAAGAAGTTTTTATTTTCTACAGGCTTTGTCAAATACGATTTCTATATGGCGCGCTCTTGGTTGGAAAAGAAGAGATCGGGCGAGACTTTTTCGAAGCTGCAGTGACCAAGACAATTAGAAGACTATACTGGTGAGTTTCGTGGTTGGACGGATTATGAGCCTGACAGCAAGAATTTTGAAACTTATTTGGAGAACAGGGCTTATGATGATCTCTCTAACCTTTCGACTCTTTAGGAGCCTCGTTAGCAACATGGAGTGATTGATGCCTTAGGCAATTTAGATTGTGATGACTCAGATTCCCCCGGTGAAGGTGCTTCTCCTCTAACCGAAGGGTAGTTTAGTTCTCAATTTTTTTTATATTGTAAATACTTCTAATTTTTTAAGAGAATTTCAAGTCATTATTCGTATTAATAAGTCAAACTTATCATTTTATATATATGGAGTTTCGTTTTCATAAGTATGGCTTGTCTCATGTATTTTTACTTTAAGAGGGTGATTTTTCTTGCATATTTTTCGCTTTAAGCCCATGCACTATTTCTTTACGGCTTACCTCGTACACTTTTCGCTTCAAGCCATTACACTTTTTCCTTATGGCTTATCTTGCGCACTTTTCGCTTCAAGCCCTTATTTGAGTGCGTGGCTTACCTCGTGCACTTTTCGCTTCTTGCCCTTGCATTTTTTCTTTGTGACTTACCTCACGCATTTTTCGCTTCAAGCCCTTATTTGAGTGCATGGCTTACCTTGCGTATTTTTCGCTTCAAGCTCTTGCACTTTTTCTTTGTGGCTTACCTCGCACATTTTTTGCTTCAAGCCCTTATATATGTAGCTGGTACGATCAGTCACCTATCAATTATTCGAAAACCTCAATGGGTAATAAAATATCAATATGGAATAAATCAGAGTTCAATAAATGAAATTTCAACCCATAGTTCAATAACAAGAAATAACATTAAATGAATTAAAGTTTCACTGCTAGTATGGTTTTAAGTGGTTAGTGTTCCATGTCTTTGCCATCTTCTTACCTTGTAAACTTTCCAAGATACAGGTGTCATGTCCTATCATCCTTCTAACTTTGTAGGGTCCTTCCCTATTTGCCTTAAACTTCCCATATTCTTTTAATGCATTGGTGATGGCTGACTTTTGTAACACCAAATCTCTCTCTTGTAAGGGTCTGTCTTTTACGCGGGAGTTGTAATAACGGGTAACTTTTTTTGGTAAACGGTTAATCTCATAGCTGCAAGGTCTCGTTGCTCATCGAGTAAATCTTGTTCTCCCATAGGCCCTGAAAATTTACTTCTTGTACATAAGGGATTACCTTTGGTGAGATGACTCTAATTTCCACTGGTATTAAAGCTTCGGTCTCGTACACCAAGCTAAACGGTGTCTCTCCTGTTGGTACTCGACTTGTGGTCCTATATGTCCATAAAATACTAGGCAGTTCATCCACTCAAGCTCCCTTTACTTTGTCCAAGCGAGTCTTAAAACCATGAAGTTTGGTCTTATTACTGATTTTAGCTTGGCCGTTAGCTTGTAGGTACGATACCAAGGATATCTTGAGTCGGATCCCCAATCCTTCACAAAAATTTTGAAATGTGTCACAATCAAACTGCTTCTCGTAATCAGCATTCAAAATTCTTGAAATTTCGAATCGACAGATTATCTCATTCCAAACCATTGCTTTAACATTCTTTTTTGTAATCGAGGCTAATGGCTCTACTTCTACCCATTTAGTAAAATAGTCTGTATACACCAATAAAAGCTTCCTTTGACCAATAGCTACTGGGAATGGTCCTAGTATATCCAAACCTCACTGGGAAAACGGTGTTGGTTGGAATATACTTTGAAGAGTCAAAACTGGTACAGTTGTCAATGAGGCAAATCTTTGACATTTGTCACATCTCTGCACTTTATCAAGCACATCTTGCTTAAGTGTGGGGCAGTAGAAACCTGCTCTAAATATTTTTAATGCTAAAGCTCGGGCTCTGAAATGCTTTCCACATATCCCTTCATGCACCTCGACCAATGTGTAGTTGGCTTGTTCAAGGCCCAAGCATTTCAACAGTGGCATAATATACCCTTTTTTATAGAGCACCTCGTTCACTAGAGTGAATTTTGCACTTTGAATTCTCATTCTTTGAGCTGCTTCTTTGTCACGAGGGAGCATTCCCTCCATTAAATACTGCTTAATAGGCATCCTCCAGTCTGCACCAACTTCGATTTCTAGCACTTCTTCTTCCTCTATGCTAGGTTTCTCCAACTTCTTTCTTTACCTTTATTGACCTTCCAATTGTTTCTTTAGATGATTCCAACTTAGACAAAACATCGGCATGATTGTTCTCAGATCGATCGATTTGAGCTGGCTGAAAATTATCAAATGATCGAGCTAACCACTGGACCTTTTGCAAGTATGGAATAAGGTCAAATTCTCGAGTCTCATATTGCCTATTGAATTGGTTAACAACAAGCTGCGAATCGCTATAAGCTAACAAGTTTCAAATTTAGAGTTCTCTTGCAAGTTTCATGCTGCCAATCAATGCTTCATATTCAGCAACGTTGTTGGAACTAGAGAAGTCAAAGCATAGGGAGTACTCCAAGATTTATCCTTTAGGTAACACTAGCACAATGCCAGCTCCGCTCCTTTTGTTACTTGATGCCCCATCCACAAACAACTTCCACCATTCCAATTCTTCCCCCTTGGGATCTTCTCGACATGTGCACTCAACAATAAAATCTGTCAGGGCTTGTGCTTTAATAGCATGTCGAGGTTGGAAAGAGATATCATATTCTCCAAGTTCGATAGCCTACTTGACTAACCTCCCTGAATGCTCAGGCTTTTGGAGTATCTGCCTCAAGGGTTGATCTGCTAACAACGTTATCGAATGTGCTTGAAAATAAGGACGCAATTTTCGCACAGGCATAACGAGTGCTAGAGCTACTTTCTCAGCTCGAGGATACCTTTGTTTCTACCTCAAACAACAGTTTACACACATAGTAAACTGGTTTATCCCCTTCTGTAGTTTTCGTCAATAAGACTGCGCTAACAGTTGTATCGCCTACCCCAAGGCACATTAACAGACGTTCCCCAATTAAAGGTCTTGACAGTAACGGGAGTTCTTTCAAGTATTCCTTTAACTCTTCGAAAGCCATTTGACACTCTTCATGTCAGACCCGTGTTTTTTATTTACGTATGTAGCTTGTACTTTATGATTCCTATGTGTACGAACACTTTATTTCATAGTTGAATCATAAGAAGAGTATTAACTATCATGAAATCGACAATTTAAGAAATTAAAAATGCATGTAAGCTACATAACATCGAGATAAGGGTTAAGTTGGTTCCCGAACGAGTGCAGGGGTAAAACGGTCAAATGACTAAAATTCGGTATAATTTCGATAAGACAATTTCATTAAATATATGAAATTGAGGAATCTTGATCAAAATCGAGGAAAATATTGAATTTCGAGTCCAATTGATCAATATATGAATTTATTTAATATTTTTAGAATTTTTACCTCAAAAAACGAGCCCGAAAATAGTGAAAAAATTACCGAAAAGGTAAAATCGAATTGATAAATTTATTTACAGATTAAATGAATTTAATATGATTTTTTAGATATTTTAGGAATTTTTAATATTATTTTAATGATTAAAATAATTTATAAATAATTTATAAATATTAAAAGAAAAAAATAGGAAAAATCATAAATTGGAAAATTGAAATCGGGGAGAGAGAAAAGAGGGAAAATGGAAGGAAACCACGAAGACCGACGGGGAAGAAGAGAGACCACCGGACGACCACCATCCGACGACCAACAGCTGGGCAAGTGACCGGAAAAGGAAGCCCGTCACCGTACGACCTCCCTACCACTGGGACGCTCCCCACCGGTGCCGAAATCTCGTAGATCGAAGAAGAAATTGTCGCAGAGGAAAAGAGGAAATCTGGCGGCCACCGGCGGTGATTGGTCCCGATCGAGGCCAGCCGAGAGGTCCCCAGGCTGAGGCGTTTCGAACAGCGGCAGCGGCACTCGGAGAACCGGCCAGACGACGCCGGCACGGCCAAAAAGAGTTGAACTGGTCGACGGTTCAGTGAAGAACCTTCTACGCTGAACCGGACCGGACTGGTTCAGCCAAGGAGAAAATGAGAAAAAGAAGAAAAAAGAAAGAAAAAGAAAAAGAAAAATTTTTGAGATTTCACCGGACTTCGGGTAAGTCGATACGAGGTCAAAAGTGACCGATTTGATTTTCGATAAATTTATTTAAATTATATTTAATCAAAAATTGACTCGAAGTTAAATATACGAAATTGTGCAGTTCGACGATAAATTTCGAACGGAAGCCCGATCGAACTTCGATTTACGTACCATCGCAAAATCTCGGGTAAGTAAAGCTCATTTACGACAATTTATGTGATTATTGCGTATTTAAGATTTATTTTACGCATTTCGGATTAAATTTCGCATTTAGTGAATTATATTCGAAATTTCGAATTAACTGTCGTAAATGATATACTAGCTATCCAAAGAGTTTGGAATAAAACCCAATGGGTATTGATAGGCCCAATGCGTCGATAGACCATGATGAAGGAAAATAATACGTGGAAAACGGGCTTAATACGGATTAAGGCTCAATTAAAGTATTTAGGCCCATTTAGAGTAAATGGGCACAATTAAGTGGAATGAACTGTATTAAATGTATAATACAGTAGGAAATGTAAAATTAATCTAGTGAATGGTTAAATGCAGCTCCAGAGACATATTGAAAGTGACCAGACTGCGAGGTTTGGACAGCATGGAGGAAGAGAGGTCACACTACGTTATCCGAGGTAGGGGACTCTTGCAAGTAGTTAGAGATATTTGTTCGTATTTTCGTCTTCTTTTTCATTCACTGAAATTGTTGGAGGGTCAGAGAAAATCAGTAATATTATAGGGACCCGATATGGGTAAATTACGATTTTACCCCTAAATAGGCAAAAAGTTAAATTTTGGGAAAAAGTTTCAAAAAGCATGGAAATAATGTTTTGAGTGGTTTTTACTGCTGTGTAGCAGAAGAGTAGGTGGATGAGCTAATGTTTTAAGGTCGATGTAAACTAAGCACACTTTATAGTGCTGATTTTAATGATTTTAAACATCCCCATTTGTAAATAGTCATCTACTGAATTATGTGGAAACAATCGTGCTGGAGCACAGCTCGCACTTGATTTCATATGTTTTTCACATACATTAGTGCTGGAGGTTTACTCGCACTACATTTATTTGACATGCATGATAGAGTACTGGAGCATTGCTCGTACTCAATTTTATGTGATTGTGCATGAGAGAGTGCTGGAGCGATTAGCTCGTACTCAAGTTTTACATGAGATGCATGACAGAGTGCTGGAGCGTTGCTCGTACTAGATTCTTCATGACTTGTACATGACATAGTACTTGAGCGATTTGGTCATACTTGATTTGTAATGAGAATTATGCATGACCTAGTGCTGTAGGTTTACTCGCACTAGTGTTTGATATTTTGACATGCATATATAGTGTTTTGAGGCGGAGCGTTGACTGTGAGTCACACTCAAGACGCGCACTGTAGTTTTACGTGATATATAAACATGTTAAAAAAATCGTGACGATTTTCTCATGTAGACTGAGTGTCAAACTGGAGATGTTTGCACGTGAATTTAGAGACGTGGCATTTATTCCATAGTATGGGGGCTAAGACCTATGGCAAGCACCCCAACTATGATGTATTTTCATGGTATGAGAGGCTAAAACCTATGGCAGGCACCCCGACCATGATGTAGGGTCCACGAGTGTACGTTGTACCGTGCGTGTGGCATGGAGTACACTGTACCGTATTTTGCTGTGGAGTTGTGGAGGAGAGTTGTTGACAGCTGGCGGTTGTGATGGATTGACCCCCCTCCCATTACAGCAGTGATAACTCACACACCGAGTACTGTGTTGCCTGGGATTTCACCATGTTAGGATATGGCCATAGTCCAGAGTTATTACATTTAGCCACTGAGTCTCGCATGATATATCACATGTGTTTTATGATACGGGTAGACCTGAGGGATGGGTCGGAACTCGATTTGTTTGTGTTGTGATGAGAAATGCCATATTTACTGTGTTTTGAATGTAAATGGCATATTTTATATAAAGGCATTCTTAAATGATTAAATATGCACTGTTTTGCATGAATGCCTCTGATTGATAAACCAGCATGTGTTTAGTACATGGGATTTTAAATCTGTACTATATTATATATATTTTGAAACATGCTTTTGAATTGAGAGAAGGAAAGGCAAAGCACTACTTTCAATAGATAGTATGGATGTCTACATGCTTGCCTGATTTCCTTACTGAGCGCGTTGATAGCTCATCCCATTCATTTTCCCCATCTCTACAAATCATCGTCAGTAGATTGAGTCGGCTAGGGTATTGCATTCCTTTGGACCGCTGCCACTCCCCATCTAGCGAAAGGTATACACATGCGCACTCTTTTGTATCTGAACAATTTATACACACAGTGATGTACACGCTTTAATATTGGGGATGTAATTATATTAAGTATATGAATTTACTTATGAGAAAATGTACGTATAGTCGATAAATATTTAGAATGACATGTATGTATGTGTGGATGAGGAGACTAATGCCTAATCACAGCCCAACTGTTGAGGAGAGAAAGGTAAGTAAAAAGCAAAAAATTTATTGTGGTTTTTGGTAAGGTCATGTGTGGGAGAAGGGCGTGACACTTCAGTCCATTTTAAGTTCTTCCCGCCTCGGAGTGTCTTAAAGAATGACAGACTTCATTCAGCAGACTTTGACAAAAAATGATTTAATGCGGCTATTTTCCCTGTCAACCTTTACACCTATCTAAAAGTAATTAGAGGTTTCATGTCTACAATGGCTTGGACCTTCTTGGGGTTGGCCTCGATCCCTCGATTGGTTATCATAAACCCCAAGAACTTCTTGGATCAAACTCTGAATGAACACGTATTGGGATTTAACTTCATGTCATACTTCTTCAAAATTTTAAAAACTTTAGACAATCGCATAGCATGGGATTCTTCCTCTCTACTTTTCATGATCATGTGATCCACATAGGCTTCCATCGTGTTACCGAATAGATCCTTAAATATTTTTTTCACCATGCGCTGATATGTAGCACCCGTGTTTTTTAAGCCAAAGGGCATCACTCTGTAGCAGTAAGTACCTTTATCAATGATAAAAAATGTCTTTCTTCGTCTTTAGGGTGCATTAGGATTTGATGATAACCAGAAAAGGCATCCAAGAAGCTAAGAAACTCGTACCCTGAAGTTTCATCCACTAGCTTGTCAATTCGAGGTAATGGGTATGAATCCTTTGGACATGCCTTACTTAAGTTGGTGAAGTCCACACACATTATCCATTTTCAGATGGCTTTCTTCACCATTATCACGTTCGCAAGCCATTCCGAATATTGGACTTCTCAAATGAATCCAGCCTCAAGCAACTTGTCAACCTCTTCTTCAATAACTTGCTGTCTCTCAGGGGTGAAATTCCTTTTTTTCTGTTTAATGAGTTTCACCCCAGACAACACATTAAGTTCATGACAGATGACTTTTGGATCAATTTCGGGCATATCAGCGGGCGTCCATGCAAAAACATCAACATTCTCTCTTAAGCACTTTATTATCTCTTCATTCACTTCGGGCCTCAATGTACACTTTCTTTTCTTCATCATTAGCCCTCAACTTTATCTCTTCAATTTCTTCAACAAGTTTTGGCTTAGGTGGCTCGGTGATAGTAAAGGTTTCTTTCCTTTGAATTCCCTTACATGTAGTTGATGCAACATTACACGTTCTTACTATCCTTTGATCTCCTCTGACTGGTACGAACTAGACGTATTTTCACAAGTGCACGAGTCGTACAAGTAATAATGAGATTTGAGTCCCAAATTATCGTCCCACAGAGAAGTTGATCAGCCTAATTAACTACCGATTAATCTTACCCTAAGTATATCCTAGCAAATTATGATTTGTTGATGGGTGATCTATTAAATCTAGAAATACTGTAAATAATAAAAACTATAAACTAAAGAAAAAATAAAACTGACCTAAAAATTACTTTTAAAGCTCCGGCAATTAAAGAAAATACCTACAAAAGATAATTAAAACAATCAAAATTAATTAACACAATTAAACTAAAATGCAATTATAAAAATAAAGAAACAAAATTAATTAGACTAAAAATTAAACGAACTTAAAATAAAAAATGCATTTAATTAAACTACTTAATAAAAATTTCTAATTGAACTAATCTAAGATCTACTAAAGTTAAAACTTCTATTAACCTAATTAAGAAAATAATTTCCTATAAAATGTTCCTAAATTAAATCTAACTCTAATAAAACAAAATCTAAATAATGCATGAAAAATATTTTTGGATTTTGATTTAAAATGAAGATTAAATTAAAATTGCATGAAACAAATTTAATCTAAATTAATTCTAAATTCAACTCATAGAATGCTAAACTAAAATTAAATCCTAAAACCTATGATATAAAATTAACTATTAACTAAAAATTAAAACTGAAAATTAAATTAACATGCAAAGATATTAAAACTAACCTACCATTTTAAATGGTTAAATTACCTAACTGACAACTAACAAGGATCAATCAATTTAACTCATTAAGGTAAAAGCATGAAATAATAAGTGCATAGTACATAATCGGCCAAACAAGGCCTTAACCAAATGCTCAGCCAAGTGGTCTCGCGTACTACACTGTACACATTTCTTCACCAAATTCCTCTCGATTTGTCCAGGTGCTCTTGATCCTGACCAGATACTGCTCCATGCGAGGTTCGATTCTGCTGTTTCTGCCTTGTGTTGCTTCTGCATCCAGCCACCACGTACTGCTTTGACTCCAGATGATGTCCTTGCTGCCTCAGCTTCCAGACCGTGCACTGTACTGACAACCCGAATGCATTGTGCTTCATTTCCAGATGTCGCGGATGTTGTGTCCAGCTGCTGCTCTCGCGTGTTGCAGTGTTGTTCTGCACTCAAGCTACTATACATGCTGCACATTCCTTGGCCTATGATTGTGAGATCTTGTACCACCCGAGGAAGATAAATGTGGTTACCGATGCATTGAGTAGAAAGAGTCTCGGGTTGGTATCACATATGATGGTTAGAGAGCACAAGTTGTTGGAACAATTCACAAACCTTAGTCTGGATGTGACCCTACTTGAGATTGGAGGCTATGGGATTATTGCTAGCTTGAGATTAGAACCAGAGTTGATTGAGAGAATCCGACAAGCTCAGCAAATTGATCAATGGTGTAATGATGTAATTAGCTAAATTCAGAAGGGGAAGGGTACAGAATTTATATTGAGTTTAGATGGAGTACTAAGGTTCGGAGATAGAATATGTGTTCCTAAGGATTCAGAGCTGAGGAAGTTGATATTATCAGAGGCTCACTCATCGAGATATACAGTACACCCGGGAAGTAATAAAATGTATCAGAATCTCTGAAAGGTGTATTGGTGGTCTGGAATGAAGAGAGGCATAGCTGAGTATGTCGCTAGATGTCTCATTTGTCAGCAGGTAAAGGTTGAGCATTAGAAACCAAGAGGATTGTTGCAACCTCTACCGATACCAACATGAAAATGGGATAACGTCACCATGGATTTTGTGATAGGGTTACCGAAAACACGTAAGAACCATGATGCTATATGGGTGGTAGTAAATCGGTTAACGAAATCGGCACACTTTTTAGCCATGAGATCTACAGATACATTGAGTGCATTGGCGAACCTGCATGTGCGAGAAATAGTGAGGTTACATGGAGTCCCAGTGAGTGTTGTTTCTGATCGGGATGCCCGCTTCACTTCCCACTTTTGGGGACATTTTCAGGAAGCGATGGGGACCTAGTTGAGTTTTAGCACCGCTTTTCATCCTCAGATAGATGGTCAGTCAGAGAGGACTATACAGACCTTGGAGGATATGTTGAGAGCGTGTGTGCTGGATTTTAGAGGCTCATGAGACGATCACTTGTCATTGATTGAGTTCGCCTACAATAACAGCTATCACTCAAGTATTGGTATGGCCCCTTATGAGGCACTATATGGTCGTAGATGTCGATCGCCCGTTGGTTGGGAAGAAGTTGGTGACAGACAGTTGCTCGCTCCCGATTTGGTTAAACAAGCCTCTGAGGATGTTCAAATAATATACGAGAGGCTGCGAACAGCTCAAAGTCGACAAAAGAGCTATGCTGACAGGAGACGGAGACCACTTGAGTTTGATGTGGGTGAGTCCGTATTTTTGAGAGTATCTCCTTCTAAGGGAATAACGAGGTTTGGGAAGAAAGGGAAACTAAGTCCTTGTTACATTAGTCCCTTTGAGATCTTGGATAGAGTGGGAGATGGAGCATATAGGCTAGCCTTACCACCTGAGCTAGCAGAAGTCCACAATGTCTTCCATGTTTCTATGCTTCGAAAGTACTACCTGGATCCGACACATGTAGTTAGCTATAAGCCGTTGGAGCTCAAGGAGAATATGTCGTATGTTGAGAGACCGATCCGAATATTGGACAGAAAAGAGAAGGTGTTGCGAAACATGACGATTTCAATGGTTAAGGTTTTGTGGCAACATCACACCGTGGAAGAGGCCACATGGGAATTGAAAAGTTTGATGCGAGAGAAGTATCCCGAGTTATTCACAGATTGAATTGGTTCTAATTTGGAGGACCAAATTTTCTAAGTGGGGGAGAATGTGAGACCCCGTATATGTATAATTGTATGATGATACATTCGTAATTTGAAGTATATGTAACGTAAGTCCATAAGATTATGTACGCACTTGTAATAAGAGTCGTGATTGTACGTACAAGTTACATTATGAATGAGTATGAAGAAATGGACTTAAACATGTGAAAAATGTGAATGGGATAGAATATGAGTAGTGTGGTAAAATGGAAGGAAGATTTACATAAGTTGTGCACTTCCATTTGGTTTATATCATGGATCATTGGCCATACAAAGATTCTACACAAGTTTTAATGTGTATAAAGTATTAATGGATGCCATTTTCAAGTCTCAAAGATGATTGGATGAGAAAATGACCATGGCAGCAAATTAAGGATGTTTGGGTATAAGTTTCTGCAAGAAACTGCAGCAAAAATCTAAAAATTTTGCAGGCCAGATCGATCTCATAGGATGAGAGATCGATCTGGATAAGCCAAAATGCTTGTATTTGAGTAAAGGAATAGGGCAGATCGATCTCCAATGGAGCCAGATCATTCTGTAATAAAAAGATCGATCCTCAAGCACACAGATCGATCTCCTTAGCTCTCTATTTGGAGCAGATCGATCTCATGCTTAAGATGTCGTGAAAAAGAGGGATTTAAAGGGGCCAGATCGATCTCCTCCTAGAGCAGATCGATCTCATCAAGCCAATTCTATAAATAGGAGTAGTGAATCTGTAGATTTCGAAAAAACACTTCACCATTTTCATTTCAACTCAAAAACCTAACTTTCTCACTCCTAAATCCAATCATTTTCAGTAAGATTTGAGGGAAAGCTATTAGAGACAAAGTTGTTCACATCAAAGAGAAGAACAACATAGTTGGGAGGCATTTTCTCCATTGTTGGATTTAAACAACAAGGTGCATTTCTATTGGAGCAAGGAGGAAATCAAGCTAGGTGAGTTTCTAATGCAAATACCTAAGTATATTTGTTTGGATATTGATGTGGGAAATGATTAGTATGCATAGAAATGATAGAAACCACCTAGAAAGTAAAGAATCCACCATAACCTAGAAATAGTCTAGTGTGAGAAAGTGGAATGTATTGAGATTAATGATGAATGAGTTATCTTAAGAGGATGATTGTGTTGTGGGTATGATTTGGATGTGCTGATATTGGGATAAATCGTGAGATTTACCATAAGGGGTAAAATGTATATTTAAGGCATTGGATAAATGCTTAGTTTAACAAGAGTTAGAAACGTTAACTCAAGTGCTTGATGGATGAATTGCAGTTCCCGATGATACACCGGAGCAAGTCGAGATAAGAACGCGAGAAGCATAAAGGAGGAGAGTCGCACTCAAGTAAATTGAGGTAAGGGATTCTGTGTTAGTTATAGAGATGTTCGTGCGTATTTTACGGCAATTTCGTAGATAGAATACTAGAATTATTACGATACTACGATTCTATGAAATGATATGGAACCATTAACTGTATTATGATATATATGTATTGAGAAATGGGATAGGGTAAGGAAATAACATGATATGCATGATTTCAATGTTTTCTCAAATTTGTATTGAGTTGTGATTGAGAAATGATAATGATAGGTTAGCTAGTTTTACATGTTTTAGCATAGAAAGGCATGCTTCATAAATAAACATGTTTTGAGTTTTAAAAGAGAATGTAGCAACCTATCGGATTTGAGATGTGAAAGCGTAACTCGCACGTGGTTTTATAATGATAATGTGTTGGAGTGTTAGCTCTCACATGTTTTTACTGAGTTGAGGTAAACCTGGTGATCTAGGACCCAAGGGGATGCCAATCGACGGCCCTTGAACGGGCTGGACCTTAACAATCAATTGTACCGTGTTGGAGCCTGGCGATGACTGCATGTCACGCTACATGCTCGCCTAGTATATGAGACATGGTTCAGGATGAAAAGTCCATCAGAGTTGGAGTATAGACTTGGGTCCACGGTCATACGTAGTACTGTGTAGCTGTCCGTTGGTATATTATGTACCGTGCTGGGTGCACGTGAGTACGAGTATCGCGTAGATGACACATGGCGTACCTTACACCATGAGTATATGAGGAGATGAGGTTGATTGAGATGAGCCGGAGGGTAGGACTGACCCATCCCCCTTCAGGCGAAGTGATGCCCGGTGCACACCTGATCAGTGAGGCCTGGGATCACTGACTATGGCCATATGTCGTGGATATTTGATTACCTAAAATTTCATTCCTGTCTCAGAGATTCGAGAAACAGATATAACTCAGAAAAGAAAGAGATTTGAGGAAAAGATATGATTGAGAAAGTAAAGAGATTTTGTGTTTTTGATAAATCTCTGATTTAAACACTTGTGCCGTGAGGGCATTGTTTTATGAATCATGTTTTAAAATGGGAGCATGACATATATGATTTACATGAAAATGCAAATGAGAAATGTATGTTCAAAAGCATTTTCGTACAATATTTCCATTTATAATGAAAATATGGTTTTGGTTTATACATGCATGGGCTATGTAGGTAGTACGATGTCTACCTGCTAGCATTCATTTTCTTACTGATCTGTGGTTTGCTCATTCCACTATTTTCCCCCTCCAGGTACTGAGAAGTAAGAGAGCGGTAGTCTCTAGATTCCTTTTTGCGTTGGATAGCTCCTACCAATTGAAAAGGTATAAGAACAGTATACACAAGAGCGTTTTGTATCTATTATCTTGTATCGCACAATTATACCTTAGAATGTAACAGTTTTATGGGGATGTTATGTAAAGATATTATTATACAATTAGTTTTGTATATTTACACACCTGGGAGTGTGAATTAAATTTTAAATATTTTCACTGTAAATTCAAGGAACTTAAGAAATTGCATCGCCTCACAGCTCAACCGTAGTAGAGTAAGTATGGATAAAGGACACCTGAAAGTGGGGTGTGACATAACTCATTCCAAATCGATATTAAGCTCATAGTGTTCATATTTCATTGATTTCCTCACTATGGCAGTTTTCAAGTATTTACATACTCATTTTCCATAAATTCTCTAAACTCACAATGTGGCTTCATTTACCCATCTCAACTCATCCACATTACTCCAATAACAACTTATCAACATCCATAAACCACCAACTCACCCAATCTACACTTTCTCACACTAGGCTCATTCCATTTTTTAGGTTACATTAGTTTCTAACACAACCTAGGTGTTTCTAATCATCTATACTCATGCCAAACAACTCCAAAATCAATTAAATAGACAATATACTAGAGTTGGAGTGTTAGAATCTTACCAAATCTGATTTTTCTTCTTACTCTAAATGTCAATGCCCTTAGCTCCTTCAATACCAACAATGAGATTTTGGGTTCCAACTATGTTATTCTCTTCCTCAAGATGAACAACTTAGTGTCTAATGGCCTCCCCTCAATTCTTACTGGAAATGGCTGATTTTAGCGAGAGAAAGTTAGGTTTTTTAGGTTGAAAATGGAAGGATGGTGTTTTTTCTGAAATTTTTAGATTTTCAGAACTCCTTTTATAGAAATCACTTGAGGAGATCGATCTGCACCAAGAGGAGATCGATCTGGTCCCCTTAAATCCCTCTTTTTCACGGCAATTTAAGCATGAGATCGATCTGTCGAAGCTTGAGATCGATCTGCTCCCAAACAGAGAGCTAAGGAGATCGATCTGTATGCTTGAGGATCGATCTTTTCATTACAGAATGGTTAGGAGATCGATCTGGCCCCATTAGAGATCGATCTGCTCTATTCCATTACCCAAATAAGAGCATTCTGGATCTTTCAGATCGATCTCTCATCCTATGAGATCGATCTGGCCTACATACTTTTCAGATTTTCTGCAGTTTTTCTATTGCAACTTACACAAAACATCCTTAATCTGCTGCCATAGTCATTTTCTCATCCATCCACCTTTATGACTTGAAAATGCCATTCATTCATACCTTATATACATTGAAACTTGTGTACGTTCCTTGTATATCCAAAAGTATACTATATAAAACCAAATGGAAGCTTTTATATTCATGCAACTTCCTTCCATTTACCACACTACTCATTTTGAGTTCCAATCACATTCATCACTTATAAGAACTCATTCCTTCATATTCATACACAATGAAACTTGTATGTACATTACAAATCATATTACACATATGTACATTGAATCCATGGACTTACATCAATCATACTTTACATTACAAGTCCATTCACATTTATTACACATTACAACTATACATGTATAGGGTCTCACACCTTTAGCCCATTTTCAGCCCATTTTCGACTGAAACGACTGAGTTTCATCCAGATTTAATTTATCTGCACATTAAAGAATTTTAATTAATTTAAGGGAATTATTAATAAAATAATATGAGGATTTAAATAATTAATTAAGAAATTAAGCACAAATAATTCTATTAAAAATAGAATTATCACACCCTCAAACTTGAGCTTTTGCTTGTCCTCAAGCAAAACAAAACAGATGTAGGAATGACAAGTACCAACATAATAATTTCCCCAATATTATCCTCAAAGAAAAAGTACAAACTATGAAATCAAAGAATCACAATTACAAGTCCAACATTCAGAATCATTCAATCATAAGTCCTAACTCAAATTGGATTCCTCGTGTGTGTGTGAAAATGTCAAAGTCACTTCACAGTACATTACTCGGATCAGATTATGCAAACACAGTGAATGCAAAGTCAATGACATGTGATCATTCCCATAAGTTTGCTTTTCACTTCTCTCTCCACTAATGTAGTCACACTTAATCAAAGATCAATAGGACTTCATTTAGCTTGTAATGTAAGGCTGGAGCTAAGGTATGATAAAGTCGATTTAGGTTTAATTACCCCTTAATTTGCATTACTTCTAGGATCTTAATGTAAGAGCACAATTTATTTCCCCCAAACTTATTTATTTCACTAGACATTTTATTCTTTTTTTTTTGTATTTTTTTTCTTTCTTCTTTTTTTTTCATCATTTTTTTATACTCCTTCACTATCATTTAATACCCATATGTACATAGCTCACAATATATCCTAATGACTTTTCATGCTTTCAGGGTAAGGGATAGGAACAGAGTATTTAAGCTAAGGAAAATTATGCAGGTGTATTTATAGAGAAAAGCTTATTTGGCCCAGATGGGTGACTAGGGGTAAAATATGTACCGGGATGGCTAGAAAGGCTTAAACGATCCAAAGATGACCTAAATCATCTCCCTAATTAAGTGTGTCTAATATTTCGCCTCGAGATCAGATCAAACAAATTCTAAAATATGATGCACAAAATCAACTGAACAAACGCAATCCTATGTCCACATAAGCTTTCTCTAAATAAATATACAGATTCATGACATGACATGTGCATAAAATGAGGAAATCAGAATCAAGACAAATTCAAGAATTCAACTTCATGCTTTTCCAATAATCATGCTTCTCAGTCAATCAAGGTCAAACTAAATCATGGGGTCATATCATCGGAATATGGAAAAACTACATGCTAAGTACTAAATCATCCCAAAATTAAACAATTTAAGCTCATATTTTCGAAAACATTTTGAATTTTTTTTCAATTTTGCCCAAATTTTCAAAAATATGCTCAAGTGATATCCCCTCCCCCAAACTTAAAGTGCACAGTGTCCTCAGTGTGCAGATAATATGAACATTTAAGCTCAAGAACAGAGTACTCCCCTTTCTGATGATGATGACGAACAACTGAAGCTTGATTGAAAACGTAAAACTAGAAAAGAAATCTGCAAAATAAACAAAGAAAGAAACAACGGAAAAGAAAAAAGAAAAAGAACTATATACAAAGTGGAAAGAAAAATTAAGCCACTTCAAATGCAGCTAAAGAAAACAACACTCAACAGCAGGGCGAAGAGTAAGAGGATCAACCAGAGTGGTGACAAAATATTAACAGTTAAATCCTCCTGAGCTCTATCTACTTCCCTCATTCTTTTAGATTTCTTATGCTCAAGTCTTATATCCTCCTCAATCTCCATCTTAAAACACTCTTGAGAGTCATCAGGGAGCTTCAAAGGTTTGAAAACATTAAATGTCACCTCCTGATCTAGGACTCTCATAGTCAACTCCCCCTTTTGTACATCAATTAATGTTCTACTAGTTGCTAGGAAAGGTCTGCCTAGTATGATGGGGACTTCCTTGTCTTCCTCTATGTCTAATACAATAAAATCTGCAGGGAAGCAGTTGCTTGCATTGAGAGATACCACGCTGGAGCCTTGCGAAGACTGTGTATCACGCTGATTCTGCTCGCCTCGTATATAAGACATGGTTTAGGATGATGAGTCCATCGGTGTAGGGCAGATGGACTGGGTCCACGGGCGTACGTTGAACCGTGTAGTTATCCCTAGAATACTATGTACTGTGCTGGGTACACGTGGGTACGAGTATCACGTAGATGACACATGGCGTACATTGTATCGTGAGTATATGTGATGTGATGAGGAAGATGATGATGATTGAGATGAGTTGAAGGGTAGGACTGACCCATCCCCTTTCAGGCGAGTGATGCCCTGTGTACACCTGATCAGTGAGGCTTGGGATCACTGACTATGGTCATATGTCGTGGACATTTGTTTGCTTAAATTCCATACCTATCTCAAAGATAAGAGAAATGTGATGAAATGAAATGTTTTGTGAAAAGAAAAAAGATATTATGATTTGATAAATATCTCGTTTTGAATGTTTGTGTTGTGATAACACTATTTTATGATATGCTTCTTAAACATAATTATTGAGCATTGGTTTTATGAAAATGCCTATGAGAGAAAAAATGTTTAATTGCATTTTCTATTGATAAATTTGATTTATAATGAATGATGCTTTATATTCATGCATGGGCTACGTAGATAGTACAGTATCTACCTGTTAGCATTCTTTTCCTTACTGAGCTGTGGTTTGCTCATCCCAGTATTTTTTCCCTCCAAATACTGAGAAGTAGAATAGTACGGTGGTCTCCTAATTGGTTTTGTGTTGGTCAGCTCCCACCAGTTGCTAAGGTATAAGAAATGTATACATATAAGTATTTTATATCTATCATTTTGTATCGCACAGTCATACATTGACAATGAGAAAATTGTATATGTTATGTAGTGATATTATATTTATACAATCGATTTTGTATATCTACACACCTTCCTAGGAGTGTGTGTCTTAAAGTTTTAAATATTTTTGCTATAAATGTATGGAATTAGTAATTGCATCGACTCATAACCCAACCATAAGTGGTATATGTATGGATGAAGGCACCCGGAGTCGGGGTGTGACGAAAATTGGTATCAGAGCATGGTTGGTCTGATGTGAGTCGATGTTTAGGGTTAAGAAAATATACACCCCTAAGTTATTGTACGATATCTAGAAACAAATGTGTATACGAAGCTGGTAGTGATTTAAAAGTTTGTTATGCAGGAAATGCAACAGGCTTGTGAGTTATGTGTAAGAGACACCACAAGAGGGGAGAGAGCTTACGAGCTCAGGGGCGGAATGATAGGATTGAGAGGCATAGTAGATCGTCCTTTAGTCATGAACCCCATGATCAGATAGAGACTCCAAATCCTCGGATAGCCAGATTAGAGGAAGACATGCGTACGATGATAACCATGATGGGTTAGATCATGTCTAGATTAGAGGGTATACCCAATACAGTAGGACAGGCTGCACCGAATCCCCCAGCAGCTGCACCTGAACCTGAGAATGCTACACTTGCACAACCTGAACCCGATAGACCATGAGGTCCCCTGTCACGACCCTCTATGACTTAACCAAAACGACTACAAATTTTTTGCATTTTAACTTACCTTTCTCATTATTAATGGTTGGGCTGTGATTCGATGTTAGCATCCTCGCTTACCATATCATTCATCCATTTTCATACATATAAGTCAATACACTATCTACTGACTGTAATTTCTTTTATAATACATGTGAGTTCATATAAAATCTGATACAAATACATTCCCCATAATATATATTGTATATATCACTGTGCTGTTTATATGTTTAGATACAGAATCGTACAAAATATGTATACCTGTCGATCAATAGGAAATAGCAGCGGACAACAGGAGTACTATCCCTCAAATGCTTCCACTCTACTGCTGATGCTCTGTGGAGAGATGTAAAAGAAAGGGGGTGAGCAAACAACGGACTCAGTAAGGAAATCAGGTAAGCAAGTAGACATCTACACTATCTACTCAAAATAATGCTATGCCTCAAAATATCATTTCCTTAACTCACTTTCAAAGCATGTCTATAAAATATATATATATATAATTGTACAGATTAAATCCCATGTACAGAAATCATGCTTTCGTTCTCAAATGTAGGCATGTAGTGCAAAAATAATACATCTTTATAATATCACAATGCATTCAGATAAATCATGTCATTTATGTTTAAATCCAATAAATATGGCATTTAAATCATTCACAACACAATAATCGGATTTCGACCTATCCCTCAGGTCTATCCGTATCATAAATAAATTAGTTAGGTGATACATCATGTGAGACTTTGTGGTGATATGCAATAATATCCTGGACTATGGTCATATCCTATAATGGTGATCCCAGGCAACACAGATCTCGGTGTGCGGGGCATCACTGCTGCAACGGGAGGGGGGTTAGTCCATTACAACCGCCAGCTATAACCTCCTCAACTCCATAACACAACACGGTACAGTGTACCCCATGCCACTTGCACAGTACAACGTACTCTGTGGACCCTACATCACAGTCAGGGTGCCTGCCATAGGTCTTAACCCTCATACCATGGAATATAAATACCACGTCTTTAAACCCACATGCGAACATCTCACAGTGTGACACTTAATCTACACGAGGAAATCAAGCATGGTTTTCAACATGTCTTATATATCACATAAAATACGGTGCGCGCCTTTGAGCGCGACTCACAGTCGATACTCCGCTCAAACATTGTTTCACATCAAAAACTCAAACTCTAGTGCGAGTAAACCTCCAACAACTAGGTCATGCATAGTTCATGTTTCAAATCAAGTATGAGCAATAGCTCCAGTACCATGCTATGCACAAAACTCATTAAATCAAGTACGAGCAATAGCTCAAGTACTATGTCATGTATAAATCATGAAGAATTGAGTACGAGCAACGCTCTAGCACTCTGTCATGCATCTCATGTAAAATTCAAGTACGAGCTAATCGCTCCAGCACTATCTCATGCATAAATCATATATACCTGAGTACGAGTAATAACTCTAGCACTCTATCATGCATGTCATGGAAATTCAGTGCGAATCATACTTCAGCACTAATATATGTGGAAAGTATATGAAATCAAGTGCGAGCTGTGTTCTAGCACGATTTATTCTCACATAATTCGATAGATGGCTCTTTAAAAAGGGATGATTTTCAAAACATCAAAATCAGCACTATAAAGTGTGCTTAATTCACATCAACCTTAAAACATTAGCTCATCTATTTATTCTTCTGCTAAACAGCAGTAAAACACTCAAAATGGTGGTTTCCATGCTTTTTACAACTTTTCCCAAAAGTTGACTTTTTTGCCTAAATAAGGGTAAAATCGTAATTTGCCACTATCGGGTCACAATAATTATTATTCACTTTCTCTAACCCTCAGAGTTTTTAAGTGAATGTAAAAGCAGACGAAAATACGTGCAGGTATCTCTAACTACTCACAAAAGTCCCTTACCTGTAATAACTCGAGAAATTTTACTTTCTCAACGCTGCTCGATCAAACAGTCCAATTCGCTCCTCCAATAATCTCTGGAGCTACATATAACCATTTATCAGGTTAATTATATTTTTCCTACTGTATTTCACATTAAATACAGTCTATTTCACTTAATGGGCTTTAATAAACCTTAATGGGCCTAACTATGCCTTAAGCCCATTTCTATTTTACTATTCATTTTCGTTGGGCTTATTGGGCTTGTGGGGCCCACCAACTCTTATTGGACTTATCCGGGACCCATTACATCACATTGGGCCGAAATCAATTGGGCTTGGCCCATTGGACCTCTCGGCCACATGCCATGGCTGAGAACATCCCATGCCATCGGTCACATCATGGCATGTCGTCCATGTCCATTTGTCTAGCCAATTCACTTAGACATTTTCACAAAACACTTGGTTGGCAATATTCTTAAGCTTCACTTAGTTCATTTAGGTATTTCATCAAACATCTTGATTGCCAACTAATTCATATATCAATTAATCAAATTGATTAATTCTAACTATATCATAATCATGAACACATGTATATCAACTCATTTATGCCTCAAAATCATATGGACATTCATCAATATATCACTACTCACTCTCGGCCTAACCATGTTCATAGTGATTTCATATGTTTCAATGCTTAAAACATATATCAATATACTTAAAATCATTCATACATTAACATATATGAATTTAAAGGCTTGAAATTATACCTAGAATTTGTGTTCACACTTGGCCGAAACTTTGGAGCCTCACGGTTTGCACATTATGGCTTCTTGATAGCCAATTCCAACATATGTCACTCTCCTCTCAATTTTGAACAACTTTCATGAAGAATGCAAGTTCCAAATATGCCTAAATCCTAGTGATTTCTAGTGAGAGAAAGCTTGGATAAATGTATTTCAATGGTTTCCTTGTGTAGCCGAGAATGGTATGGTGAAGATGACAATGGTGTGGCTGATTTTATAAGCCATTTACTTAGCCATTAAGTCTTACTTTCCAGCCATTATAATTGACTTCCTAAGGTTTAGTTATGAGTCACCTAATGAGTCATAGTTAGCTTTAATTAAAGGTTAGATATTTATTCCATGTGGGCCTTACAATTGGGCCTCTCGTTTGGGCCTTCCTAATGGGCTTTCGAGCTGAAATTTTTACTATACCTCGGGCCTTTAATTGTCTAAATATTTGGCCTTTCAATCAGTCCAACAATTCGGTCTAAAGGATCTAAGAAATTCGATCTACGTTTAGTATATCTTAATGAGCTTTAAAAATCTTTACTTTGGCCCATTAGTTTTTAACCATTAAATTTAATTCGGAATCCTTCCGAATAAATTTTCCTTACTTCCGGGGATGATTATCTTGTATTCTGACCAAAAATATTTTTCCCCAAAATTTTTTCCATACTTAGGTTAATTTTTAACCATGGTTAGTAAACTATGGTAAAAGTCCACTTTTCTTAACTATAGTTGACTTTTTCCTTAATCATTGACCACGTTGACTTTTTCTCAAAATTTTAAAAGTGTCATATCTTATGTCTTACACTCTCGTCTTTACGTTTTAACCGTTTTTGGTAGGTAGATATGCCTCAAATACCTTAAATACCTTAAACCGTTAAAAATGTCTATTTTACCCTTTTTAGCGTTTACTCTTGTTCTCTGTGTTCGGGACTAAATCAAACCGACTTTCTTTCATGAGCTCTCTATATTTTCTCATTTTAAGTTCTTCTCTTTCAATTAGAATGATTCAGATCCACTCGGTTTAACCTGTGGCTCTTATAGCTCACATTAGTCTTTTATGTAGCTTTTAAGTGTTAAAGCATTTCACTAACACTTAAATCTAGTAAATACTCTTCTTATGATTTAAATAACTTAATACATGTCTGTACATATTTAAATTATAAGGAACAAGCTACATAAAAATACGGGTCTGACATCCCCCTATTCGGCGAGTTCCTCCTCCAGTGGCCCCGTAGAAGTATGATGATGATGATTTGGGGCATGGTTATGATTGTGATATGGAGAGGTTGAGGCATTTTATGGACTTTAAGCCTCCTTCATTCAGTGGGGTAAAGGATCCAGCAATGGCTGAGGATTGGATAAGTCAGATGGAGAAGTCTTTTGGCTTCTGTAGATGTTCGGCTATGGAAAGAATAACGCTTGCGGCCTTTGTATTGAGAGGTGAAGCGGAGCACTGGTGGAAGTCCACCAGGCCTATGTTGGGAGCTCAGGGTACAACAATCACATGAGATATGTTTTTAGGTGCTTTTAGAGAGCAATATATCCCAGATACTACTCATTGTAGACTACAAATGAAATTTTTGAATCTGACTCAAGGGAACCAAATAGTGGATAAGTACGAGTCACGATTCAGATCATTGGGTTGGTATGATCCAGATTCTATCAGAAGTGAAGCTATTAGGGTCCACAGATTTGTTGATGGACTAAGGCCTTCGATTAGAGCTAAATTAGCCTCGTTCGATGTTGCTACATATAGAGAGGCTGTACGACGGGCCCAGTTGTGTGAGCAGGACTATGACCTGCATATTTTAGAGTTAAGTTGGGGTAAGGACAAGGGTCTGAGGAAATTGGGGGTTGACAAGAGTGCTAGGTTTGGATAGAGAGGCGCTGGTAAATGTTGGAGAGAGGTAGATGAGTCACAGAAGAAGGCTGCTAGACCTTATATGCATTCGACTCCAGCCCCAGCCAGAGGTATAGTGATTGGTGGACCCCGACCGACTACTGATCAGTACAGAGTCTGTGGCCGATACCATGGTAGTAGGCCCTGTCATTTTCAGGGTACATGATGCTTCAGATGTGGTAGATCTGGGCACTATGTAAGGGATTGTCTAGAAGCAGTTGAGGTAATCTCGTAGAAGGGCAATGAGCCAGAGAAAGTTCCTATGGTTACACCTCCTGCAAGGAAGAGAGCCACGGCTGAAGAAAAAAGGGAAGCAAGTTGTGAGTCAAGGCAGGGTATATGCGATAGACCAGACATTAGCAGATACCTCTTCTGGGGTGATAAAAGGTACAATTCTGATTTTCAATTTGGAAGCTATAGCCCTATTTTCTGTCGCATAGCACACTCTGTTGCAAACATAAGACGCAAAGGTCTGTCGTAGGCATACTCTACCGCAAGACATAGGGAGCAGAGGTCTGTCGCAGGCATACTCTGTCGCGAGACCTCTGCCGCAGGCTTAAGGTGCTGAACTCTGTTGCCAAAAGCGTACTCTGTCGCGTGACCTTACCTCTGTCGCCAAGAGTACTCTGCCGCGTGATCTCACCTCTGTCGCAAAGCATACCATGCCATGTGGTTATGACTTTCAATGATTGCCACGTGGCCTTCGAGCTGACGTGTGGGTGCCTTTTATTGGCCGATGTCTTGCTTATGTGGACTTACTGTATATGACCTCTATCAGATCTATTTTCTGTTCTTCTTACTAAACTAATGTAGGAAACAAAATCAAACTCAAAATCAAAATTTAAACGAAATTAAAATGGACAAAATAAATTTATCAAGAAAAATTTTCTAAAAATGCTTTTAAAAAAAGAATAATAATAAAATAAAACAAAACAAGACAAGACAAGACAAGACAAGAGAAGCGTTGATGAGCCTCAAAATGGACGATAAGACAAAAGGCCACCACGCAAACTAGCGAAAGCATAACGGCCACGAACTACCGCCGCTTCATAAAACCGAAATAAAATTATAAAAAATAAATATAAAAGTAAAATAAAACCAGACCAACACTAAAAAAAATTACAGATAGGCAAAATGGCAACGAGAGGCGCAGTTTCAGTTTCAGTTTCAGCCTCTGTTACTGTTGTCTCATCTCCTTCATCCAAATCTCTAATAAACTCATCTCGATTTTTGCGTCTTAAAAAGCTCTCTTCTTTGAATTCTTTTTCTACTTCTGCGTTTGCTTTAGCCATCAAATGTAGAAGTATTAGCAATTCTGGTGTCAACAAGTTTACGAGGACAATGGAAAGTCTTGCAACAAAAACAAGGGCATCGGCTCAACCTTTGGAGAACGCAGACGAGCTTATCGCCTCTGTCGAAACTTTCATCTTTGATTGTGACGGTCACCATTTTTTACTTTTTTGTATTTTTCTTTTCATTCGGATTTTCCTTTTACTTTATATAATGGGTTTATATATTAGATGGCGGAGGGGAAAAAAGCACTCGTTTTCTGGGAATCAATTTCTTGTTACATTGGTATAGCATATATATATAATTTTTTTTCATGGAACTGGTAAATTATAACGTGCTAGATCAAGTTTTTTATTTGTCATTGATATCACCAAAATAATTTTTTTGCTAATAGATGGATATTTTGCAGGAGTTATATGGAAGGGAGATAAATTAATAGATGGAGTTCCCGAAACTCTTGATATGCTGCGGTTAAAGGTTTGTATTTGAGCCATGGATATGCAAAATCACAGGTTGCTTTTTCCTAAGTAGCATTCAATACAAAATTTAGTAGTGAGAAAAGCCCCAACAAAAAGCAAAATGCCTTGCTTTGTGGTTGACAGACGGATTGATCCTGTTATTCCTCAGGGAAAGAGACTGGTTTTTGTTACCAACAACTCAACAAAATCTAGGAAACAATATGGTAAAAAGTTTGAGACACTTGGTCTGAATGTCAGCGAGGTTTGTCCGTAAAATCTTCCCTTGTGATTACACTTCTCTATGTCAATCATAAGTTCTGAGTTGATTTATGCTTTCAGGAGGAAATTTTCGCATCATCATTTGCTGCTGCTGCTTATTTGAAGTCCATTGATTTCCCAAAAGATAAAAAAGTAAGTATTATTGAATTTTCTGATTTTTATGCCAAGTAAAACTGAAAATCTGCTGTCAGTTCCGAATCATCATACTGAATTTATTGCGTGACTGGAAGCCAAGATTTATGCATACTATTTGATGGCTGATTTTTTTTGGTTCGATTGATAAGGATGGCTGATTTGCTATGAACTTAAATTTCTTCATTTGTGATGTTCTTTTCTATTTGTACGTATCATTAATAAGTATCAAATACTGTGTTTTTCCTGTCACTTTTTACTACCCCAGTATTTTAATGATTTTGTACATCAATGAGCATTCTGTTGCTTTGTCTTTTTACAATTCACTTATGATCAAGCTTTTAAACTTTATTGTTAACTATTAGTTTAGTGAATTAATATAAATGAAAATGGACTGATATCTTATAATGATATAGGTTTATGTTATTGGTGAGGATGGCATCTTGAAGGAGCTTGAGCTTGCTGGATTCCAATACCTCGGTGGTCCAGTATGTATGCGTTTCAATTTTCATTTTTACCAAGAATTCTTGAAACACTATGGAAGATGCAGTACTGCTCAATGATGGTATATAAATAGTGATAAATCACATAATAATAAGAGTGAAGAATCCTAGTAAATGTATTTACTATCCTACCATAATTTGCTAAACTCTAGTGAATAGTTTATGGATCAAGCTTAGATAATATTTCACTAAATTAAATCTGAAAGACCGTGAAAAAATTGGTGTGATCCCACAAAAAGGGAACTTGTGAAGTTAATAAATACTTTCTCTAATGATAATGCAATCAAGTCTTGAACCAAACTAGTTGTGATGTATCACATTAATCCTTTTCTTCATGTTTCCCTGTCTAGGGCTGTGCTCTAATATAATATTTCTCTTTACGTAAGCTGTGGTGATTTTTCTTCTACTCTAATCCTCTCATCGTTCCTCAAGTCAGTCGAAAGTTCCTAATAGCTGCAGTTTGATTAATTGGATTGTAAGATTGGTACTCCTACTCTGCTTTCCTTGACTTTATCTCTTTGCTTTATTCTGTGGACTCCGGTCTCTCTTGATTTAATGAAAATATAGATATTTTTTGCAAAGAAACTTGGTACAAGATCCTAATATATTCAATTGAAGAAGAAAGAAGATATAGGAGATCCTAATATTTATTTGTTTTAGGGAATTTTTCATTTTTCCTTTTTTCAACTTCATAGAAACTTCTCTGTATTGAAACCAGAGCTAGCCTGTGCAGCATGTCATGTACTTGTATACCTATTAAATTTCCCTGCAAATCAATGTCTTACTTCCAAACTTTTAACATTCAACTGGAAATGATCATTGACGTGTTTGATTTGGTTGAGGCTTTTGGCTGTTTTGTTTTTGCACCCACAGGCTGTGTTGGAAGGTTGGGCTGCATGGGTGTGATCTAACCATACAAAACCATAGCACCTGACAGCTTCTGTCAAATTCACTCATTTGCAAGCATTTTTTTATTTTAGCCAGAATATTTTATGTGATATCCTCTTGGCAAATTGTTCTGCTATACATTATATGTTTTGCAGGAGGATGGTGGAAAGAAGATAGAACTAAAGCCAGGGTTTCTGATGGAGCATGATAAAGATGTAAAGTCTTCTCCTTGTTTGTATCTGCCTCTTTTGCTCGGTTTCCCTTTTGGGTTCTAACTTTAGAAGCCGTTAAAAAAAAAAAAAAAAAAAGAGAGAGAGAGAAAAAAAAGAGAATTTATTTTAATTGTCATAAATTTAACTTTCTGAGTCTAAATGTACAGAAGGCAGCTATTGAACTTCCCTTCATGATAATAACTTCCATTTTTGCTCTATAGGTTGGGGCTGTTGTGGTTGGATTTGATCGATACTTCAACTACTATAAAGTCCAGTAAGTTTTCCACTTCAGTAACATATATGCTCACTGCCCGAGACATCAGCTTACTTTTTCCTAGAAGGTTTAGATGAAAATGAACTTGGCCTAGTGATATTTGACGGGAACCAATGAACATTTTAACACATTTAGCGTCCATTGATAACACAAGGATTGATGGTCTGAGTTGACAGATGGAATATTTTAATCGAAGTGGACTGGAATTCTAAGGACTATATTAATGCTCAAAAAAAAAAAGGAGTTTGGGGGAAATGGTCTGAGTCAAACTTTCAAGAGTAGAGAGTGCACTACTGCAATATATTCATAAGATTTTTAAGACTCAGGGAATTATTTCGACAAAGTGCATGCTAAATATTTTTGGAGTTGTTGATTTTATGATGTTACTAATTTTTTTCTATAAATGGAGGTATGGGACACTTTGTATACGTGAAAATCCTGGTTGTCTTTTCATTGCTACAAATCGTGATGCTGTCACTCATCTCACTGATGCTCAGGAGTGGGCAGGTTCTCTTCTCTTCTCCCTTGATTCGACTTTTCTATTTCGTAACATCATCCTTCTTCTCTTATGAAGTTTTCATTAATCGTCGGTTCTCTAGCTTTGTAAAATTATTTTGTGAATTTTAGGTCAACTTTTGATTGTATAAGCTGAACTCTGGACAATAAACTATCAAAGCAGTATTTTCTATCATCAGGCTACATAAAAAATGCCTAGATCTAATATCTCATTTTAGCTTTTATTTTTTTTTGCTTTTTATTTGGGGGAAGGAGGGATTCAAACCCAACACTTTGAGTAGAAGGATACATGCACCAACCATGGAGCCAAATGCACCTGTGCAATCATTTTAGCTATTTAAAGAACTAATTTATATTTGATCCTCCTCAAACCTCATAATGTGGGAGCCTTGTGCACTAAGTTTGCTCTTAAAGAATTAATTTAAGGGCGACAACTGATTGCTTGATCTCCTTCCACTGAGACTATCCTCGCACATCAGGTGAATTGTATCTTTTCTTACAATTGTATGAAATTTAAAATTATCCAAGGAAATTGTGAAAGAAAAAGCTAAATATTAAGAAATTTATTGTCTGAACAAAGAAAAGTCAGCTACACTAGCCTTTTTATGCATTGATACGCTAAAATATGCTTACAATGTTAAGAGGGAAATAGATATCACTTCATGAAGTCATATGATTTGTTTGGGAGTATTAGCTTCATTTAGTTGATTTATTTGTAATAAAAACTAATTTAGCTTAATTTAGTTGATATATATGCTTTAGCAAATGCCAATAAAAGTATTCTGTAAGTTATATATAGCAAATGCCCAATTTTCTAGTGGGCAATAGCGTTTGCAACCAATGCACTTTGATTATAAAGAAAATCTCCCTTTTTAATGCTACCTATGTTTTTCTCTAATGGATAATTAAAGATGAATCTTCAAAGATTGTTTCTTATTGAATGTTTCATGTTTCTCTCTTATATTTTGGTGCTTTGCTTTTCCTGATCCTTTAAAGTTCTGCCTCCATTATATATCAATAACTTTGGTTTTGGTACACGGGATATCACTATATTTTCTTTCTGTTATTATAATCTTTGAGAGGTAAATTCTTGCTACCTTTACGAAATTTGACGTTCTTGGAATTTTCATTTGTCTTTTGTAAAACTCAAGAGTCAATGCCTAAAACTATCAAGGGAAACTAGTCCTTAGACAATATGTCAACAGCAGTTTATGGTTCATATCTTGTTGGAAATGATTTGCCATAAAAAATTATCAAAAGCATGTTCAGTGATTTGTTAATTAAAATGTGTGGAAAAGTAAACTATATTAAATTTAAGAAATATGTTAATATTTGTATCCCTAGAATTAAGGTTAGACAATCCCTAAATCATAAGGATTAGATTTAGACAGATTTTTAGTTTCCTATTTACTGTTTACAGCAATTGTATATAATTCTTAGGAGTTTTGTATCATTAATAAGTTCTTCTCAATACAATATTCTGATTTTTCACATGGTATCAGAGTTTTAGGTTCTTTTGGAAATCAACCAGGTTTTTCTTGGAAACTTTTTCAGTCTTCATTGCTGATTTTTCTGCAGTTTCTTTTTCAACCTTCAATGTTGAGTTTTCTGCAATTTGTTTTTCAACCTTCAATGCTGATTTTTTTCTTCCTCGAGCCTTCATCACTGATTTTTGTTAAGGCCTTCATAGCGATTTTCTCATCTAGCCTCCATCACCAACACTTGTTTCTGTTCATCTCCCCAATCTTTGCTTTATCCTTAATATTTGTTTTTTTGTCTCATAACTATGTCAAAGATAGCAGAGGCTGCCACTAGCATGAGATTCAATCCAAATAAGATTGAGAAGTTAAGAGCTCTTTTGAGAACCCTAGAGAAACCCTCAAGTACATGGTTATTGTTGCATTCAAGTGAGTTTCCTATTTCCATTGGATTAAATTTCTCGATGGAACCTTTGCCAATTCTTGGGTTGTGGATTCAGAAGCAACTGATCACATGGTCCATATGTCACAAAAATTTAAAACTTACACACCTTGTCAAGCAATAAGAAAATTGTCATAGCTGATGGTTCACTAACTACTATTGCTGGCATATGAGATGTCCAAATCTGTCCTTTACTCATACTAAAAGATGTGCTTCATGTCCCCAAATTGTCTACCAATCTTCTCTCTATACAAAAACTTACTTGAGATTCTTGTTGCAATGTAATTTTTTACCCTACTTATTGTGTACTTCAGTACCAGGATTCAGGGAAGACGATTGGACGTGCTAAGGAACGGGATCGACTGTACTACCTTGAGATACCCAACAATTCGAATATTGTCACCTTTGTCCTTCCTTTCTAAACACCATCAATCCAAAAAAGAAAATGTTTGGTCTCAAAACATTGTTTCCATCATTTTTTAAAGATCTAGATATTGGAAATTTTCATTGTGATGTCTGTCAGTTAGTAAAACACAAGCGTGTAACTTTTCCCATTAGCAACAAAAGAAGCTCAATTCTTTTCTATTTTGTTCATAGTGATATTTGGAGTCCTTCAAATATTCCTAAGGTTTAAGGAGTAAGGTGGCTTGTGTCATTTATTGATGATTGCACTAGAGTTTCTTGGATCTTTCTGCTCAAACACAAATCTGATATCAGTACAGTTCTCCCAAATTTTTATAACATGGTACAAAATCAATTTGGTGTTAAAATAAAAAGGTTTATAACAGATAATGCTAGGGACTACTTCAATCATGTTTTGAACTCATATTTTCAAAAGGGATATTTCATGAGTCATCTTGTATTCAAACTCTACAACAAAATGGGGTTGCTGAAAGAAAGAATGATCACCTACTTGATACAACCCGAACTTTTCTGTTTCAAAACAATGTACCTAAATCTTATTGGGGGATGATGTTCTCATAGCCACACATCTCATAAATCGACTACCATCCAAAGTTTTAGGTTTCAAAAGTCCCATGGACATGCTCTCAAAATTTTATCCTAACCTAAGCACTACAAACTACCTTGCTCCAAGAATATTTGGTTGTGTGTCCTTTATCCATGTTCACATTCAAAACAGGGGAAAACTAGATCCAAAAGCTATTAAGTGTATGTTTGTGGGGTATTCATCAACACAAAAGGGGCACCATCCAAGAAATTCTATATTATAGTAGATGTCACCTTCAATGAGAATGAACCTTACTTCACCACTCCTTATCTTCAGGGGGAGAGTAGATAAGGTTTTCCTTATTATAGGTCTTCCTTCCAAACAACTAGTGTCAACTCCATCAGTGTCACCTAAGTCACAAAACAGTGAACCTGTGCTCCAATTAGTGTCACCTAAGTCACAAAACAGTGAACTCGTGCCCCAATCAGTGTCACCTGAGTCACAAAACAGTGAATTCGTGCCTGTGGTTGCTCTTGATGATAGGATGACAGGTCAATTGTACTCAAGGAGGAAAGTCTCAGCTCCTGAACCTGTGCAAGCCTAAAAATCTGATCCAAGTCCTGAGAATGAGGTAACAATTTCTAACTCCTCTGTAGAATCTGATCCAAGTATTGAGAATGAGATAACAATTTCTAACTCCTATCCACAAAATGAGTCAAAACTTAACATTCCTATTGCCATTAGGAAAGGAACTAGGGAATGCACCAAAAGGCCACTATATCCACTCTCTCATGTTGTTTCACTTGAAAAGTTCTCACCATCTCATAAGAGTTTCCTTGTAAGCTTGAATAGCATCTTTATTCCTAGTACTCTATCTGAGGTATTATCTAATGAAAATTGAAAACAAGCTATGAATGCAGAAATGGAGGCTTTAGAGAAGAATAAGACCTGGGAGTTGGTAAACTTGCCAGCAAAAAAAAGCCTGTGGGATGTAAGTGGGTTTATACTGTGAAATATAGAGTAGATGGATCACTGAAGAGGTATAAGGCGAGATTGGTAGTTAAGGGATATACATAAATGAAGGGAGTGGATTACCAGGAGACATTCAGACTAGTTGCAAAAAAGAATACTGTCATAATTTTGTTCTCACTAGCAGCAAACTAAGACTAGGATCTATAGCAGTTTGATGTAAAAATTTCCTTTCTACGTGGAGATCTCTAAGAAAAAATCTATATGGAAATCCCACTTGGATTTGGAAGCAACATAGCCAACAACAAGTGTGTAAACTTAGAAAAGCCTGTATGGGCTTAAGTAGTCTCCAAGAGCATGGTTTGGAAGGTTTACCAAAGTGGTAATAAGTATGGGATATAGACAAAATTAGGGAGATCATACATTGTTTATCAAGCATTTGGATTCAGGGGGAGTCACAGCTCTTTTAGTGTATGTTGATGACATCATCCTGACAGGAAATGACGAAAGGAGAAACAATGTTGAAAACAATGCTTGGCCAAGGAGTTTGAGATTAAAGATTTGGGAAAGTTGAAGTACTTTCTATGAATTGAAGTTGCACACTCCCGAAAAGATATTTTGATCTCATAACAGAAGTATGTCATAAATCCTCTTAAAGAGACAGGGAAGCTGGCATGTAGACCAGCAAGTACACCAATAGATCCCAACCATAAGCTCAAAGAGACAAAGGAGGATATTGATATAGATAGAGAAATGTATCAACGCCTGATAGGAAGACTCATTTACTTGTCTCATACTAGGCCTTATATCGCTTATGCTGTTGGAGTGATTAGTCAATTCATGCATAAACCAAAAGAAGTTCACTTACAAGTAGCCAATAGAGTATTGTAGTATCTTAAAGGAACTCCAAGAAAGGGGATCCTGTTTAAAAGAAACACAAGGCTAGTACTTGAGGCCTATACAGATGCAGACTATCTAGGGTCGATAATTGATAGAAGATCCACTTTTGCGTGTTGTACCTTTCTTGGAGGAAATCTTGTGCATGGAGATGCAAAAAAACAAAATGTGGTGGCAAGATTTTGTGCAGAGGCAGAATTTCAGGCAATGACTCAAGGAATATGTGAACTATTATGGGTGAAGATCATTTTAGAAGACCTGAAGATCCAGCAGCATAGACAAATGAAACTATATTACGACAATAAATCTGCAATCAGCATAGCACATAATTCCGTGTAACATGATCGAACAAAACACATAGAGATAGACAGGCATTTCATTAAAGAGAAGTTAGATAGTGGATTAATTTGCACACTTATGTGACTACTAGCTGTCAACTCACAGATGTACTTACCAAAGGACGAAGTAATGTAGCATTTCAAACCATTGTGTCCAACTTGAGAATGGAAAATATCGATTTCACTAGCTTGGGGGAGTGTGGAAAGGTTAACTGCATTGAATTCAGGAAATAAGGAAATATTTGTATCCCTAGAATTAAGGTTAGACAATCCCTAAATCATAGGGTTTGATTTAGGCAGATTTTTAGTTTCCTATTTACTGCTTACAGCAGTTGTATATAATCCCAAGAGATTTTGTATCATTGATAAGTTCTTCTCAATACAATATTTTGATTTTTCACAAAATAAAAGACCAGAAAAAAAGAAAAAAACTGGGCACTTTTGAGGCTTAACTATTATACAATTAGCCAAAAAGTAGACTTTTCAAAACTGCAAAGCAATTTGTTCACTTGACATTCTAGGAAAATATGTATCATCCTCAAAACACTTTCATCCTATTTGGACAACGAACTTAACATGATACAATCTTTTTTCTTGAATTCTGGAAGTCACTGGAGCATATGCTTGATTTCAGGTGGTGGTTCTATGGTTGGTGCCATCTGTGGGTCCACTCAACGTGAGCCCCTTGTTGTGGGAAAGCCCTCAACTTTTATGATGGACTATCTAGCAAACAAGTAAGGTTTTAATTTAATTATTTCTGTTTCTTCTGTGCTTTTTTGGTAATCATAACATGAGTGCTTTCAATTTGAAGGGAAACAGCACATAAATAACTCATTAAGTGCCTGGGTAGGCAATCTACTTCCTTACTTATCATTCATAAGATGCCATTTATATGTCTGTTGTACTAGAAGCAGTTCTCATATGTTACTGTATTTCAATAAGAAGATAGAAATTTAAACTAGGAAAATCAGATTTTCCATGGTAAGATCAATAGGGAAAGAGCGTGAATTTGAATCAAGTATGCTGTTTTTGAAACACAGTAGAAATGTCCTGTGTAATTGACATGAAGAGAAATGGAGTTGTCTAGAAATATCAGCATATTTTATTTATGTTTATAAATGGGGAACAGCGAAGACATGCTCCTGTCGCTATTTCTCTGTGGAGCTTTTTCTGATTAAGAATTGTATCTTCTTTTGAAATTGGGCACAGCGAAGACTGGCTACTGTCTCTTTTTATTTGTGGAGCATTTTTTGATTAAGATTTGTATCTTATTTTGAATATATTTCGTTTTTCCATTTTTGGTGTTTTTTAACATTTCTCCTCAAACAATAGAGATCCCTGAATACCAGATTGAACCATTGGCAGGCTTTGGTGATGCTTGGCAAATGGACACTGGCGACCGTTTGTTGCTTTAAACAAAAGTATATTGCTCTCTAACATTGTTTTCATGTTATACAACAGATTCGGCATTCTCAAGTCACAGATATGCATGGTTGGGGACAGATTAGATACTGACATTTTGTTTGGACAAAATGGAGGCTGCAAAACTCTTCTTGTTCTATCAGGTAAATAATTACTGCTTAGTCATTTTTTGTATAACCTCAGGTTTTTTGTTACTCAAAAAAAAATCTTGTGTTGTCCAATGATAAATAATCAAGCGTATTTTTTCCTTTTAATAGGTGTGACCACTTTGTCGATGCTTCAAAGCCCCAGCAATTCCATACAACCGGATTTCTATACCAATAAGATCTCAGATTTTCTCTCTCTCAAAGCTGCAACAGTATGATGACGCAAGGATTTGGTGGTCTTATGCTTTAGTCTGTTCTCATATAACTATTTAGGCATCAGATACAGAAGCCCTTAATTATGCAATTCCGTTCTTTCTTCCATTTTGTGCCCATGCAAATGCAGCAGAAGGGAGATGGTACTTCACATTCTTCATCAATGAATGATGCAATTTAGATTTTTTTTTTCTTTTACTATTTGATGACTGTATAATTACAAATTTGAAGGGACGTTTGTATGCTGTCATGCGTTCTCACCATATCAATAATGCTGATATGGCTGCTGGATGACAAAAGAGTATGCTTGTACATTTGTTTTGCATTATGGAAAGGCATGTCTATCCTATGCTTACTGTTGCTGCTGCTGAACTAGTTTTATGGTGGAAGCAGAGGTATTATTAGAGAAAAAAAGATTATAAAAGAAAAATAATAGTAACAAAAGAAAGAAGAGAAAAGAATTGGGCCTTGGATTGAGCTGAGGAGATTCTAATCACAAGAGACCTTAATTGACTTAGCTTTATTGTTCCTGGTTTATCCTCTTAAATTTGGTATTAAATGATTATCTTTAACTGCACGTCATGTAAAGTTTATTTATAGTTCGAAACTTTTTATGTAAGTTTCATTTTGATCTCAATTTTTAAATTATTTTATAATAATATCAAATCTTTTAAATGGGTGTTAATATAATTGTATTCTTATTTTTTTAATAAAAATAAGATAGAATTACAAGTTATAATAAATTCAAATTTATTACTCATTACTAGATATATGAAAATTTATTTTTTAGAAAAAAATTTCTTATAAAGAAGTGAAAATATATTTTTATTTATAATTTTAAAAATTCAACTTAAAATAAAAGTACTTTATTTTTCTTCTTAATAATATTAAAATTTTTATTTCCTTTCTAATAAATATATTTTTTATGATAATAAAGAATAATAGTGTAACGACTCAAATTTTACGAATATTTCGGTTGGGTTATGAGTCGATAATTGATTTAGATCAGGAATCCAACTATTTAATTTTAATCCTCTTGGTAATAGTTTAAAACGAAAATAATAGTAATACAATTTCATTAAATTGGCACTTTAGTTCACATACAAAATATTCTCAATCACATTCCCCAGACGTAACTTGCATACATTACTGTACTTAAAAAAATTTAGATACAAAATAAATGTCCATCTTGGGTATACCTCAAATTCAGAAGAATACTTCGCTAAAGAGTGGCTGTGCAAAATATTTCGACTTAGGGAGTCGATCACACTACTGATGCGAATCTGTGGAGAAGAGTAAGTAGTGAGCTTAACATACTCAGTAAAAAAAACTCCATAGCATGTAGATAAATATGTTACCTAAGATATATATATATATATATATACACGGAACATTTTCATAGAGTATAGTTCGGCAAATTCACAAATATCAAAAATAAATTTCAGAAACAGAACATATATCGGTAGTAAAATTAGCTACTGTGATAAATATTGAAATTTCAGAGTTTTCAGTAGCAAAATAAACGAATTTCTAGATATCTCAATTCATGTAGACAATTCAAAAAAATATTTCAAATAGACGAAACAAGTCAGTACATGTTATATCAGATTTCAGAATGACTATTGACCAATGTCTGTAACTCTGGGCAATCACTGATCAGGTGTGTCGAGATATCAATTACCGTGAGAGTGGTCAACTACCAAAACGGCTCACAGATCAGAATGTCCGAAGATCAAAAACATAATTAGAAACATGGTACATTGTACTTGCATGTGTGCTGTAGGTACATCGTACTCCATGGACCATAGAAACAGATACAGAACAGACAGAAATGCAGCATGTTCTCACCAACAGCTTTATCTCAAAATCAGTGCGAGTCGGACCATATGACACACAGTCAGTACGTGCTCAAGCACATATAAGGAAATCATTTCCTTTAAATCGCTTATAAATTTAGTTCGTTTTATAAAACAATTCAGAAGAAGCTGACTAGCCTTTTTCTTTCGGTTAAAAATGCCAATAAATAGGCTATGGTGAGTAAAACCAGGAAATTTCGATTTAAAATCAATAATTATAATTATTGAAATTTTTATATAAATAAACCAAGTAAATCTATATCGGTAGTTTGACCAATTTACGAAGTTTAAAATTCCCTTAAATTTCAAAACGTAAATTCGACATCGGGTGCTCTATATTTTAGTAACAAAAAAATTTAGCCTAACAATTTTATATCTACAAATACACGAAAATTACACATATTTATCTCTAACAGTAACGAAAATTTTTCTTACCTCAGTGTCCTACCAGAAATCCTGGGTGTCTTAACGATGCGGGTCAACGAGTTTTCTTTAATCAATTTGTTTCCCTGAAATTCCGAGCCGATGTTCTGACCGTCTATTCCGAAGTTTTTCTCCCAATTCCCTTGGGCCTTCCTTTCTTTTTTACTCCATATATATATATATATATATATATATATATATATATATATATATATAAAATTCTAAATATATATATAAGAATTCTTTTTTTTTTTTTTCGGTTTGAATTTGGTGCCAACTCGGTCTTTCTTCTCCTCTTCTTCTCCGTTCTTCTCCTTCACTATCTCACGCCTCTGCTCCGTGCACCGTCACCATCCACCTCTCAGGCTGCCACCTCCTTCCTCTCTGAATGCTCCCATTCAACCTTGGTGATTGGGTTCCACGGGCTGCTTCGTTTTTCGGCTACCTTTTTGCCAGCCTCTCGGGTGCTCTGTTTTCTTTCTTGATCCTGTCTCAACTCACACCACGGACTGCCTTGGGAACAGAAACCAGCTCCGACAGCTACCCAGATCAAGGATTAACTCCTCTCTTAACACCGAGCATTTCCTCTGTTTTTCCGTCTCCCTGAACAGACCTCTGTTTGTTCTTTTCTTCTCGGGTTATGCCAGAGCTTTAGTGGTTGCTCTTCGCTCGGCTCTGTACTCTCTTCCCGATTCGGTTTCAATTTGAGGGGGGTAAGTTTAGCTCTCCTCTAGGCTTCTCCTTTCTTTAACGTGTCTTCACTTTCTCCGACCTCAAGCAGCTCTTCCTAGCCCTCCCATCTTGCGTCGCCTGTCCCAGTTTCCTTCTCTCTTTCTTGTACGCCAATCCGCGTTCGCGTCTCCCTTTTCATCGGGTTTTCGACCTCGCCTGTTACTGCTTCGGTTTTAAATTGGCTTTAATTATCCTCCAGCCTATACATGTTTCCTCTGCCTTTTTTCCTTCCTATTTTTCTTTCTTTCCTTACTGTATTTCACTTCCAGTTCTTCACTCTCTATCTCTCGGTTCACACTCTGCTTCCTGACCCATTTTGCTTCTGTTTCGGTCTTCTATCTCTCTTCCAGTTTCCCTTCTGTCTTCTGCTCACCGGGGCTTCCTTCACTTTCTTTACCGTTTTTCAGATTTGTTTCTCTTCTTCGTGTTGCTTTAGTTTTCTTTTCTTCACTTTTTTTTTTTTTTTTGTCTCGTTCCACTTTCAACTCTTTCTTTCTCATACTGCTTTATCCCCTTTCTCTCCTTCTCCCGCTTCATGCCACTGCTTCAGTTATTTATTTATTTATTTATTTATTTATTTTTTTCTACCAACCCAGTGCAGGTTACAGTCATCACACTCCGCTGCTTCCCTTCCTTTTCGATCTGCTCAGTTCTGTCGCTCCTATCATTTCGGTTCAACCCTCACAACTAGAGCCGGTAAAAGTTGGCCCAAGCTCGAAAACTCACCCGAGCCCGCCCGAGATCGAACTCAAGATCGGACCGAATTGATCAAAAAGTTAAATGCCCGAGTCAGAGAAAAATCCGACCCGAAAAAGCTCGAATCCGATAAAGCCCGAACCCAAAAAAACCCGAACTTGAAAAAGTCCGAACCCGATAAAGCCCGAGCTCGAAAAAACTCGAACCTGAAAAAACCAGACCCCGAAAAAACCCGAGTCCGATACGACCCGAACCCGAAATCGGCCCGATCCGAAACCCAAGAAAGCCCAAATTTATAACCCGAAAAAACCCGAATTATAATTATATAATTATTATATTAAAAAATAAATAAATAAATAAATAATAATACACTTTTTCTAGTTAAAATTTATAAAATTTTAAAACAATCATTATTTATTTATTACATAATTATATCAATAATTTATTATCAACAATATAAATATTAAATATTTACATTCAATTATTAAATAAAATTATTTTAAAACACAATATAATATTCAATATCAAATAATTTTCAATATTATACTTATTATATTTGTAATAATAAATAATAAATATATTATTAAATATAACATTTGATTTTATTATAAAAACAATTATTATACTATTTTATTATATTTATTTCATATTAAAATTTTAATTTTAATACAATAATAAATCAAATATATATATAAATCATTATATAATTGTAACATTTATTTAAATTTGATATTTCATATAAAACATTAAATACATTATTAACAAAATTAGAATTTAAATTATGACTCCTATAACTCGTAAATAGAAAAATAGTAATTTGCTTTTTAAATGGTGATTATACTAAAAATAAAAATTGAAAGTTAAAAAAGGGGATCATACTCTTTTAAATGTTGTATTAACTTTTTCACTGCAAAAAAAGATTGAGACTCAACTATGACATGTTTGCATCCAAATTCTCATGCCATTAACAAGTCAATTATTGTTATGTTCTAAATTAGTCCAATATAGTAAAAAATAAACCGGCAAAAAAAACATCAAACACTTAAAGATATGACATATAACATTACAAGAACAATAAAATAAAAAACATACAATCATCCTCATACACAACCACCTAGTCATGGAAAAACCAATCCCTAGTCATACATTGCATGATGAACAAAACAGGAAAATACGATCATTCCATTCAACGCTAGCGGCTTGATGAATAACATACTCGAAAAAATTGTAAATGCAGGAAGCAACTAAACTCTCCAAGAGCGACACTATCTTCAAATAAGATTAATGAGGCAATGATCAATTATAATTACTCTTAATAAAAAAATTTAATTTTTTAACAATATAAATAGTAAGAAATAAAATATCAACATACGTTACAATTAGAACTCTTCATCCTCATCCATAAACCAACTAGTTCAATTTAATCCAACTTTCCTTCCAAATCTCATTGTTTCATCTTCTTTATCTAATAAAATATATAAAAATAATCATATAAGAATTTAAATAATAAAAAATTAATAAAATAATAATGACACTAAAATCTTACCATCTTTATCTATATCATATCCATACAGCCAATTACGAGTGGTAATCAAAATTTCTGCATTATGTGTTATGAGATAATTTCTCCATTTGTTGATAACTCTACCACCCATACTAAATGCTGATTCAGATGCAACTGTGGTAAGTGGAATACTCAATATATCATTAGCCATAAGTGAAAGTACAAGCTATCGAAATTGATTTTTCTTCCAATAATTAAGAACATCAATTTGAATCTCATAATCTTCTCTTGGTTTATTCAAATATACATTTAACTCGGATCTATATAAAAGAGATTTAGAATTGAAGTTTCTAAATCCCTACAATAACAAAATAAGTTCATATATGAAATTATAATAACAAATGTAAATTAAAACTCAAAAAAAATTACTTAATATAAAAAAAATAATAATTTAATAAGTTACTAAAATAATTTATATTAAAATTTGAACAAAAAATTTATATAAATATGTTATCAAATTAACAATAAATATTTATATGTTTCAAATTTTATTTCTAGCTAGAAAATTTAAGTTTTTGCCATGTCTTGTCTTTTGTATAAATTTTATTACTAAATTATATAATTTTTTTCCTCTTTAATTCATATTTCGTCCTTTCAATTATATTTTGTCTTATAATCATTATGATTAAATTATATCAGTTTTTTGGTTTACCTATTTTATTTAAACTTCTATATTATATTTAATAATTTTTTCAAACTTAAACTAATTGCATATATCAATTGAGAATTTAGCTACAATTATAGAACTTTAATTAGGTATAATTTAAACGAATTGATAACAATTAATTAAGTATAATTTTGTTAAGCATATATGATTATTTATTTATTTGCCTACCTTATCGGTTCATATCTATATCAGTCCACTAAAATAATATCAGTAGATATTTTTTCTTATGTATTATGCAACGTGACGATCAAGACAAACATGCATCATTATTTGATTGTGCAAAAATGATTATTTTAAGTTAATTTTTTTATTTAAATTATGTAACTAATTTATTAAAAATTAAAAATTTTTTATACTTATATATGATAACTAATTAGTAAATATTTATTTTAATAATTATTTTGATAATAAATAATTAATTTTTTAACCATGTTATTATATAATATGATAATTCTGTTTGAAAATTATTAAATTAATTATATATATACATTAACATCCAATATTTATTTTATTCCATTTTATACAATAATTTAATAATTTATCATGAAATCATATCCTTTCTTTTCTTATTCTTTGAAAGCCTATCAACAATTTCAATTATTCTATAGATAGATTATATTTGTAGTCCAGTCATATTTTTTATACTCTTCAATTTTTCTTGGCCAAGGCCAAAGAAATAAGCAAAACATTCATTTAAAAAAGAAGTGAAGAAGATAACATCTAGAAGTTGGAGGAAATCTGTAAAACTAAAAATAAACTAACAGAGAAATAAAAAAAATATTATGAAACTTTTATTAATATAATTATAGTGACTTCTGTTTAAAATTTAAAAATTTATAATTTTAATCATAATTATCTACTTTAATTTCATAATTATTTATATTATGCTTTTTTTAAGCTCACAAAGTTTTTTTGTATAAATATATTTTTTTAGTGTATTATATCAACTACAAAATATCAATCATATGGTAGTGTAATTGTATATGATATAATTATATCAAATATTAAAAATATATAATTTTTTTAATTTAATATTCTAAATTTTTAATGAGACATTTGATTAATTAATGTAAACGATTATATTTAATGCAATAATATTAATTATGATTTATGTGCAAATAAAAAATAAATTAGAAATAAAATAGAGCTAATTAATTGATCATTTATTCATATTAAGCATTTTTTTGGTAAATGATAATATTAATTGGTACTTTTCTTCCTATAATATCTATATGTAATATTTTTTTTTTGCATTTAATGAATATAATTATATCTACTATTTTATAATAAATATTGTAAGAAATTAAAAAAGAGTAAATTATTTTTGTCAAATAATAAATATTAAAATATAGAAATTTGTTTTTATATAAATATTTATTAAAATATAAAATTATATAAAAATTAAATTAATTATTGCATTCAATTTTTTTTTTTAAAATTATAACTAATAAAATTTCAAAATATTTCAAGCCGGCCCGCTAAACCCGCCCGACTAGAACCGGGACCAAACTCGAAAAAGCCTGAACCCGAAAAAGCTCGAACCAGAAGAAGCTCGAAATTGAAAAAGCCTAAAATCGAAAAAGCTCGAACCCGAAAAAACTCGAACCCGAAAAAGCCCGAACCCGAAAATAATCGAACCCGAAAAAGTCCGAACCCAAAAAAATTCGAACCCAAAAAAACTCGAACCCGAAAATAATCGAACCCGAAAAAATTCGAACCCGAAAAAAACCGAACTCAAAAAAACTCGAACCCGAAAAGAACTAGAACCGAACCCGCCCGAACCCGCCCGTTTGCCACCTCTACTCACAACTGCCCTTAGACTACTTTAATTAAATTTCATTTTCTACTTCATCTCTTCCCACGTTACTAAGCTGCCAGAACGTCACCATCATTTATTTCTTTATATTTTCATTTCCCACCAAAACATCATCCTCCTTTCACTTCCATCCTTTCATTCGTTTTTTTTATTATAAATATATATATACCATGTTCCTATCATCATTTCACTCTCATCACTCACCTTTCTTTTCTTATTATATTATATTATATTATATATATATATATTATATTTATTTATTTATTTTATGTAATTACTTTATAATTTTTGTCATGAATTATTTTCATAATATATTTAATCTAATATTTATATTTATTTTATTTATTTAATCCTCTCCCATATTATGTCATTTTATATTTGTCTATCTCCTATGATAAAACATTTTATTTAATTAAATTTCTCTAAATCTCACGTGTTAAATATAAATTCAATTAATTTTTTGATTCGTACCATTTATTACTATTTTAACGCAGCATTGAGCCTAAATTGCAACACTCACATTTTACAATTTCCACCAACATGCATATTTTCAATTCCATTGTTTACTTTGTTGATCATTATTGTATCTGAATACAAGAAAATTCGTGCAGTTTACATTCTCCCTTCCTTAAGAAATTTGGTCTCCAAATTTGAAATTACATCAGTCCTCAAACAAATGTGGGTATTTCTCTCGCATTAAGCTTTCTAATTCCCACGTGGCCTCTTCCGAAGTGTGATACTACCATAAGACTTTGACCAAAGGAATCCTCTTAGACCGCAATTTGACCAAAGGAATCCTCTTAGACCGCAATGCCTTTTCTTTCCTGTCTAGTATCCGAATCAGTTTCTCCATATATGTTATATCCTCCTTCAACTCCAACAGCTCATATTTAATCACATGTGTGAGATTCGGATGATACTTGCGTAGCATTGAAAAGTGAAAGACATTCTGAGTACTTGATAATTTTAGTGGTAATGTCAATCTGTAAACTTTGTCTCCCACTCGGTTTAAGATCTCGAAAGGCCCAATTTAACGGAGATTTAGCTTCCCCTTCTTTCCAAACCTCAGTATGCCCTTGGAAGGCGAAACTTTCAAAAATACCAAATCTCCGACTGATAAATTCCAAAGGTTTTCGCCTTTGTTCAGCATAACTCTTTTGCCTGCTCGAATCTATTTTCAACCTTTCACAAATTAGTTACACATCTTTAGAAGCTTGCTTAATCAGATCGAGAGCAATTGTCTTTATTTCACCCACTTCTTCTCATCCAATTGGCGAACGACACATTCGACCATTCGACGTCTCGTACGGTGTCATTCTGATACTTGAGTGGCAATTGATATTATATGCAAACATTGCTAATTAGCAAATGGTCCTTCCAAAAGCCTTTAAAATCCTGGAAACATGCTCTCAATTCTATATTGGCATGGGTAAAGGTTGTAATAATCTCATAGGTTTCTGGTACTCTACCTTAACCTACTGACACATAAGACATTTAGTCACAAATTCAGTTATATCTCTTATCACACTTGATTACCAATATTCCTTCAGGAGATTTGATAAATCTTTGCTATTCTCCGGATGCAGAGTATATCTCTATAAATCAGCCTCTGACGACATCAATTCCTTTAACTATAGATCATTGGGAACACAATTTTGCTTTTAAATTTCAATAAATCATCAGTACCAATACCAAAATTTGTTGTAGTACCCATCTGGTGATTAGCTACATCAATATAGTGTTTATCATTACGCTGAGCCTGTTCGATTTGATCAATCAAGTCTAGTGTTCAAATCTTAGGTTTGCGATCATACAGTATCGTTAGTATCAGAAGAACCACACCCAATTTGAGGTTCACAGAACGTTCCAACAATTTGCGTTCCCTAACCATTTATACAACACCATCCTGAGATCCTTTTTTTTTTTTTACTCAAGTCGCCAGCTCTAGCCATTTCTTTTCTTGTGTTAAACTGCTTTCGTGAAATTTAATATTTAAACTTTCATGATCAGTAAAACTTTATAATCCTTCACCGTACAAGTAATGGTATCCTGACTTCGAACGCAAATATTACGGCTGTAAGTTTCAATTTATGGGTTACGAATTAAGACATATCCAGACGCTGTCAAGTTTTTTAGGTAGAAAGATATTTTGAAATACCTTTATTAGCCATCAAACCTGACCACACAAACCAATTATAGCCATAAGGTTTCATTATTCAGTCCTAATTGAAAGTAGGACACCAAAATTTATCGCAATTCTCATTTATCCTTTGGACACAATTAATTCTCAATTCATATGTCACGACCCAAATTACCTAAAAATCAGAGTAAATTTTTCACTTTTTCGTTTATTATTTAATTCCTACCTTTCTCTCATCGTGACCATCCTACAAACAGTTGGGCTATGATTCGGTGTTAGTCACCTCTCACCTATTTACCATTCCATTTCCATAATCACATTCACATATCAGAGTTTACTATCCTTTGACTTTAAATAAATACATACACAATGGTATTTACATAACCTTACATCCCCGACATCATATCCGTTTACAGTACTGTGCATTACATGTTTAGATACAAAACTATACAAATGTGTATACCTGTCTCTCGATGGGAAGCAGCGAATACCAAGATGCAAGTCCCCAGCCGCTAACTAATTACTAGGAATGCTTTGAAAAGATGGGAAAATAAGGGGGGTGAGCAAACCACACACTCAGTAAGGTAATTATGCAGGTAAGTAGATAGCTCCACTATCTACATGCTCATAATGCCATGCCTTTAAAATCCATTTCTTTTCATTAAAATCTCAAGCACAAATCATGTATTTCATCAATTAATTAGTTTAGAAAACTATTCGTGCATATCGAAATCATGTATCAATAGTATTTTATGTGACATCATTAAATCATACTTAGCATGAATTAAATCAAAATCATGCATTATTTCATGCGATATAAAACAAATCATAAGATACAATCCTTTCATGAATTTATCATTAAAGCATGGAAAACACATCATGCTACTGCATTTAAATCATTTCATTTAAAACACAGTATAAAATAACCCAAAGGGGTTAAGCATCTCATAATTCAATTTCAAACTCATAAAGTAATTCGTTATAAAATTCTGTTAAAAAGCACATCTTAGTAAAAATCACAAAATCGGGGCCTGACCCCTCCCTCGAGTCTACCCTGGTCTATCGACCAATAGTTATATCATGTGAGACAAGTAAGTGACTATCAATAACAACAAGGACTATGACCATAACCTAGTGATCCCTGGCAACACGGTACCTAGTGTGCGGGGTATCACACCTGAAACGGGAGGTGGGTCGATCCTACCCGCCAGAACAGCATAATATCAGGATTGCGAGGGCAAGGCTTGTTGCCTCATGGCTAATGCCACTCCACTCCAACAATCCCCATGGTACAGCATACTCCGCGTGACATACACGGTACAACGTACTCCGTGAACCCAAGCTTAGTCAGGGGTGCCTGCAATAGGTCTTATCCACCCATATCATCTCTGTCTCAGTATGCACGTGTGAGCATATCATCTCAATGTGACACACAGTCTACAGGAGGCTCCAACACGACTAAATGTATGTCATATAAATCCCTGTGCGATCGAAGCTCTAGCACGGCTCCATGCATATTCATGATATCAAAAAATCTCGTGCGAGAGAAGTTCTAGCACGATTTCATAGAAATCAATGAAATCTGCGTACGGGTAGCTTTCCAGTACGACTTAAAATAATTATAAATTCAAGTAAAATCCACGTACGAGCAATGCTCTAGTACGGATATGTATAAAAACTCAGTGAAAATCTCGTACGAGAAAAACTCCAGTACGACTTTAAAATGAGTTATAAAACCATATAAAACTTCGTGCTAGCAACGCTCTAGTACAAATGAATGCTCAAGTAAATCAAATCTCGTGCGAGTTACACTCCAACACGGCTTTATGCATAATTAAATCAAATCTCGTGCGAGTTACACTCCAGCACGGCTTTTATGCAATTATCATATCAAAACTGGATGCGAGCTAAGCTCCAGTATCTCTCATGCATGTCAATCATAAAAACTAGCGCTAGCAATCGCTCGAGCACCTTTTTATGCATATCAGGTCAAAACAAGTCAAAACATGTCAAGCAATCAAATGAGAAGTTACCTTTGAAAATCTGGAAATATTACAGCTAGAATGTTGCAGATGAAGGGCAGATCGATCTCATTGCAAGGGGAGATCGATCTCATTGCCTTGAAATGCAATGCCAAAGCATTCTGCAAGAGGGAGATCGATCCCTCATTTAAAGCAGATCGATCTCAAGTTATTTTTGCTTAGACAAGATCAATCTCTTCCCATAAGGCATATCGATCTCTAATCACCTTTGGTTAGCAAAGATCGATCTCTTCTTAAAACCAGATCGATCTCTAAAGCCTTCTTCCAAGCAAAGATCGATCTTATCCCTTGAGCAGATCGATCCCATCCAAGAGGCAGATCAATCTCCTAGCCTGCATATCAAATTTTGAAGGAGTTCAAACAAGGGGAGATCGATCTCCACCATTGGAGATCGATCTCATAATGTGAATTCTATAAAAAGCCCAACAATTCGTGCCTTATTCCTCAAACATTCAAACCATTCCATTTTAAGTAAAGAAAACCTAGTTTCTCACTCTAGAATACCACCCTTTCCAAAAAGATTTGAGGAAAAACTATTTGAGCAAAGTTGTTACTTAAGAGGAGGAGAACAATATAATTGAAAACTAGAAGTTGAGTTGATCGATTGAAGGAGAAAAAAGATTTTCCCCAAATTTGCAATAAATGAGAAAAGTCAAGCTAGGTAGGATTTTAATACACCGAATTCTAGTATGTTAATCTAGACATTTAGATGAGTTGATTTGGTGTATTCATTGTTGGCTGAAATGTTCATGTACATGCTTAAGTAACCATGACCTAATATGGGCTTAGTGAGAGAAAGTTGAAATGACATCGAGTTAATGATGGTTTAAACATGTAGAGATGTTATTAAGTATGTATAGATGATTCTAAGATGCTTCTGTGAAATCCATATGTCGGATTAGATGATGATTGAAAATAGGCATAAAAGGTGTTTGATAAATTGCCTTAGTGAGGGAAATGATGAATTTGAGGCATTGTGAGGTTAATGCCGGTTCAATATGAATCAACAGACTTGATGAGTCTAAAGGACTCTCAAGAAATGATTAGAACAATTGAAATAGGCTTAAGAGAATATCAGGTCCAAAAAGATGTAACGATGCCAAATTTGGTGTAAAATGGCCTAATGCATCGAATTGAAATTCATGCAAATGAGAATTGAGAATATTAAAGTATACTAATATGAGTAACAAATGGTTGCAACTCTTGGAGATAAAATTGAAGCCGATAAAATCAGATCACGAGCATTGGAAATCGAAGAAAAGTGATTTACGCGTGATTCGAGGTAAGGGATGCAACCGTTTTGTGCATATGTATTCCTTACCGATGAAAATGCTTTAGTAGCATGAAAACATTTTATTAATAAGCATATGTTTTGAGAAAAACATTTAACTTGAGATTTCTTACTTGAGTGCATGCTTTGCCAGTTTGAGCTCGGTTTCATGAGTTGAATGTTTTATGAATAAATATACTTTATGATTGAATGAGATTTATAAAGCAAAGCTAATATGAGCTCTACGTGAAGGCGAAGCTATTTTCAGCATAATACTGACATGTTTTTGAGAATAAAGGACTTGTCATGATATCTACACATCGATACCTCCGTTTTGGTAATGAGAGATGCCTCCATTTTGGTGACGTGAGATGCCTCTATTTTGGTAACGAGAGATGCCTCCATTTTGGTAAAGAGAGATGCCTCCGTTTTGGTAACGTGAGATGCCTCTGTTTTGGTAATGTGAGATGATTCCCTCGTTTGAGAATGCCCTCGTTGAGGATGATGTGATGTGATAATTGCTTTCATGACATTTATATTATGCCTAGTCTCCATATCTGTTTTGAGAAATGACGTGTTGTGAAATTGAGATAAAAAATGTTTTGATGAATTGTGATTTTTAGTCACGTGTTTATAATTATGCAAAACTATGCCATTATTACATTTATGCTTTGATGATGATTTCGAAATCTCATATGGACTCCTTACTGAGCTAGTTGAAAGCTCACCCCCTTTCTTTCCTCCCCCCACAGATTATTTAAAGTGAGCTCTAGTACCTGCTGCATACGTGACATAGACTGGTGGACGAGACTCTCCCCAGGCTATTTTTTGTACACACGTGAGGTATAATTCAATTCATATTGTATCTAGACAATTATGTAATGGTAACACTTTTTTTAAGTAACGTTGGGATGTAATCAGAATGGTATATGTATATGAATTAGAAAAGTGAGTTTATTTTGATACCATGTTATTCGATCAAGTAGATGTTGATGTTGAGAGATCCTTGAATTGTTTGTTGATGAAATAGGTATGAGATTAACTGACACAATACAGGAATGCACCTCGAGTAGGTAGTTTAATTTTAAGAAAAATTTTAGATTAGCCCTATTTTCTGTAATTTCGGGCTGTCATAGATTTGGTGGTATCAGAGCGAAGGGTGACTAGTACTGTCAGTGTCGATTAATAAGATATTGATTACATCCCAAGTGTCGATATTTTTCTAGTTATGAATTGAATTTAACAGTTAAAATTATAACCAATGTTTAATGTATACGCGCAGGTACGAAAGAATTAAGAAATGATGGGAAACGAGATCGTCTTTGGAGGCAGGCATAACCACCTCCACCACCTGACCCACAGCCTGAGAGTCTTAACTCTTGAATTAATCAGCTGGACCAGGATGTACGACAGGGGTTTGAGCAGATGTCAGCGCTATTTGCGCAACATTTCAAGGCTAACGCCTCCGGTACCACACTTACCCTGGCTCCTACACCTACACCACCACAGGATCCGCCCCCACCTCCTATACAGACTGACCCAGTGCTACCCACCCTTAACCTTTGGCGCATACCAAGCCCGATGATAAAGATATGGACCGGTTGAAAGACTTTCTTATGATGAATCCATCGGCATTTAAAAAGGTGAAGGGTCCAGTAGAGGCGGAGGAGTGGTTGACAGAGATGAGGATAATCTTTGACTTTTTAGGGTGCACTGATGCAGAGAGGGTTAGTATGAGTACCTACATGCTTAAAGGATAAGCACGATGTTGGTACAGTACCGCCCAAAGTATATTAACTGCCAGCCATCCAGTGATCAGTTGGAAAGCTTTTCAGCCAGCCTTCAGAACCCAATATATCCCTCGCGTTGCCCAGAGAAAAATACAAGCAGATTTTTTGAATTTAGTACAGGGCAGTATGACAGTCGATGAATATGAAAATCGATTTACCACTTTGTTAAGATATGATCCGAAGACTGTCAAGAACGAGGAGCGCCGAATAGAGCAGTTTGTTTATGGGCTGAGGTCAACTATTCAAGATAGATTGATGGGACTCTGCATTACGGTGTTTAAGGATGCTCTGAGATAGGCACAAGAAGTTGAGAGGGGACTAGAGTTGATACAATCCCAGTCTGAGTCCCGAGTGATAACCAGGGATGAGGGTAAGAGACCTGCAGCTTCCCACATCGACTTCAGGAGGGGTTCTTTTAAGAGACGAATGATCGAGGGACCTAAAAGGAGAGTTGATAGACCCAAGGTTCCTCCCATTACTATGGAGACCCCTCGAGGTACCAGACCTGACACTAAGATCTACAAAGACTGTGGTTAGCCGCATGAGGGTACTTGTTTTCGGATACTGCGAGGATGTTTTAGATGCGGGGACATGGGTCACAGGGTGAAGGACTGCCCCCAGCCACAGAGACCACATCCTCAAGATACTCATCGACAACAGCCTTAAAGAGTGATCCCCCAGAGACGGGTCACAACTACTGATAAGGGAAAGAAGCTTGTCACAGAAGGGCGTGTTTTTGCTTTGGATAAGGAGACTGCAGACACTCATCCGAAGCTATACGAGGTACACTTCTTGTCTGTACTCATGAGGCTCATGTGTTGTTTGACCCAGGGTCCACGCAATCTTTTATTTCAGTACACTTTGCATGTAAATTGAATTTAGAGCGTGAACCCTAGCTCATATTTTACATGTAAGTACACCCATGCGTGAATCGCAGAGGACTGATATGGTATGTAGAAAATGTGAGATTCAGGTGGGAGATAAGGTAATGTTAGCATATCTAGCTTTATTAAATATGTGTGGTTTTGATGTGATTCTAGGGATGGATTGGTTAGTGGCCAATCATGTGAGTCTAGATTGCTACACTAAGACTGCAACTTTCTCCCTACCTGAAAAATTTATTGTACGTTTGAATATGAAGGAACGAAAATGTGTGAAGATTATTGTGAGAAATCTTATTGATATAATTATGATTTCCTGAAAACACTGATTAGATTATTGATGTGAAGGTTACATCGCACTCATCTCTGATATCAGTCGGGAACATCTGAGGATAGATGACATACCGGTAGTATGCGAGTTTCTGAATGTGTTCCCAGATGAGTTACTGGGCTTGCCACCGGAGAGAGAGCTGGAGTTCACTATCGATTTAGTGCTAAATACCCAACCAATCTCTAAACCTCCTTGTAGGATGACATTGGTCGAATTGGAGGAGTTAAAGAAACAGTTGCAGGAGCTGCTTGACCAGGGTTTTATTAGACCTAGTGTATCACCATGGGGAGACCCGATTTTGTTTGTGAGGAAAAAGGATGGTTGTCTCAGATTGTGCATAAATTACAGACTATTGAATAAGGCTATGATGAATAACAAATACCCCCTACCAAGGATAAACAACTTGTTTGATTAGCTGAGAGAGGCTTTTTTCTTTTCTAAGATTGATTTAAGATCAGACTATCACCAGTTAAGAATCAGGAAGGAGGATATTCTGAAAACGACCTTTAAAACTAGATATGGCCGCTACGAATTCTCAGTGATGCCCTTTGGTTTGACGAATGCCCCGTGCTTTCATGAGTTTGATGAATGAGGTATTTCGAGACTATCTAGATCAGTTTGTGATAGTCTTCATTGATGATATTCTCATATATTTTCGGTCTCGAGAAGAGCATGCACAACATTTGAGAACTGTGCTGCAGATACTCGGAGATAAGAAGTTGTATGGAAAGCTAAGTAAAAGTGAATTTTGGCTGGATCAGATAGGTTTTCTTGGTTACTTTATATGTAAGGACGGGGTGTCAATTGATCCATCCAAGGTAGAGGTTGTACTTAATTGGGAGAGACCGAGGACAGTTACAAAGATTCAAAGTTTTTTGGGACTTGTAGGGTATTACAAAAGGTTTGTTGAGGGATTCTTAAAGATTGCAGCTCCTTTGACTAAACTTACACGCAAGGACACTCCATTTGTATAGTCTGAGCAGTGTGAACAGAGTTTCCTAGAGCTTAAACGACGATTGACTACTGCACCTGTTTTGGTTATCTCTAGTGGATCTGGGGGCATCGTAGTGTATAGTGATGCTTCCCATCAGGATTTAGGGTGCGTACTCATGCAGCACGGAAGAGTAGTCACTTATGGACCACGTCAGCTAAAGGACCATGAGTGGAACTACCCCATGCATGATTTGGAGTTAGCCGCAGTGGTATTTGCATTGAAGATATGACAGCATTACCTGTATGAGGAAAGGTTTCAGATTTTCATTGACCATAAGAGTCTGAAGTATATCTTCGACCAAAAAGAGCTTAATATGAGACAAACATGATGGATGGAGCTTCTTAAGGACTATGACTGTAAGATTTTATATCATCCAAGGAAGGTGAACGTAGTTGCTGATGCCCTGAGCAGAAAGAGCATGATTTTTGTTATGATGATCCGGGAATGGGATTTCTTGGAACAGTTCGTCAGACTCAGGATCAGAGTTCAGGAAGCAGAGGTCGGATTTATGGCTAGCATACGGATAGAGCCCTGTATTATGGATCAGATTAGAACCGAACAGAGAAGTGATCAGAAGCTATTGGATTTGGTTAGCTAAGCTGAAAAGACTTTGTAGTCAGATTTTGGAGGTCAGTAATGATGGATTGTTGAGGTTTAAGGGCCGTATTTGTGTCCCGAGCGATGATACCTTGAAACAACAAATTTTAAGGGAGTCTTACTGTTCCCGTTACACCATGCACTCAGGTAGTACTAAGATGTACCAAGACCTGCGTAAGGTGTATTAGTGGAGTGGTATGAAACGGGAAGTGGCAGAATTTGTGGCCAAGTGTTTGGTGTGTCAACAGGTAAATGCTGAGCATCAAAAGCCTGGAAGATTACTTAAGTCCTTACCAGTGCCTAAGTGGAAATGGGAGCATATCACCATGGACTTTATCATAGGATTACCGAGAACTCGGAGAGGTCATGATGCAATCTGGGTAATAGTAGATAGATTAACTAAGAGTGCCCACTTCCTTGCCATCAAAAGCATAGATACTTGAGTGCCTTAGCAGTGCTATATGTCAGAGAGATAGTTTGACTACATGGGGCCCTAGTGAGTATTACATCTGATAGAGATTCCAGGTTTACCTCAGATTTTAGACTCATTTCCAGGAAGCCATGGGATCTCGGTTGAATTTCAGTATCGCCTAAAATCCTCATACTGATGGTCAGTCCGAGTGGACTATACAGACCTTAGAGGATATGTTACGGGCATGTACGATGGACTTTAAGGGATCATGGGATGATCACCTGCCCCTTGCTGAGTTTGCGTACAACAATAGCTATCATGCGAGTATTGGAATGGCACTTTATGAGGCTTTATATGGTAGGAGGTGTAGATCCCCTATAGCTTAGGAAGAAGTGGTGAACAGAAAGGTAATTGCTCTCGACCTCGTTGAGCAGGCAGTTTGTCACGCCCCGGAAGTGCGAAAAATAGGGCTAATTTAAAACTTTTTATTCATTAATTCACAATTAAGAGTGCATTCCTGTGCAGTGTCATACATCATCATAATTATCATGCCTCAGGATCTCATCATAATATAGTGTATATTGAATCATATACATTACTCAATTCCAAGTTAATTAATCCTAATACATCCCATACAATGATATACATCAAGTGTCTGTAATTACAATAATAGTCTGGGTACATGAAAAGATAAAAGATACCTCAAAATACAATATATGGCCTGGAGCTCAAATCCTCCACTAGCCACTACTCCGTACGTCGCAGGGAGATCCTTTTTCACTTGAAGAACTCTGGGGGGAAAAGAAAACAGGGTGAGCTTCTAAATCGCTCAGTAAAGGGGGTAAGGACTCAAGTTATAAACCAAAATGCACATCACAAAATGTTTATTTGTATGTGAAACTCATTTGAAAACCATAGCATGAAAGTACTCAAAATGACATTCTCATGTCTCAAGTCATGTGAAAACATGAAGTAAAAAGGCTCACTCTAGAGCAATAACAAAGCATGTGAAAATAACGCGTTAAACGCTTTCTCAAATAACGTGATAAAATCACAGTAATAATAATGCACGTGGCACAGCCACTAAACACACGTGGCATAGCCACTGATTTAAATTCACACGTGGCATAGCCACAAAACACACGTGGCATGGCCACTGATTTAATTTCACTCGTGGCATAGCCACTAAACACACGTGGCATAGCCACTGATTTAATTTCACACGTGGCGTAGCCACAAAACACACGTGGCATGGCCACTGATTTAATTTCACTCGTGGCATAGCCACTAAACACACGTGGCATAGCCACTGATTTAATTTCACACGTGGCACAGCCACAGAATAGGGTTTCACGTGGCAACGGCCACCAAATTGGGTTTCTCAAGTGGCAACGGCCACCAAATGGGGTATCACGTGGCAACGGCCACCAATAGGGTATCACGTGGCAACGGCCACCAATGAGGTATCACGTGGCAACGGCCACCAATGGGGTTTCTCACGTGGCAACGGCCACCAATGGGGTTTCTCACATGGCAACGGCCACCAATGGGGTATCACGTGGCAACGGCCACCAATGGGGTTTCTCACGTGGCAACGGCCACCAAGTATATGTGGCATCGCCACAGAATAGGTTATTCTCACGTTACCAGAACGGAGAAGAAATCGGGCTTACATGCTACCAGAGCAATGCCCGGTGTGTACTCAAAATTACACACCTAAGTCTTATCACACAAGACCGGCTTGCCTTCACGTAGAACTCATGATGGTTTTTCTCTCATAAAACTCATTTGAAATCGTTTTGTACTCAACACAAAACATAATAAAAATCGAGTCCCAATCGGCAAAGCACACGCACACATTTCTCAAATCTCGATATTGCCTTAACGTAGAGCCCAATTCATTACTCACACAAAATTCAATGGTTTATAAAGCAATTTCACACTCAGCTTATAAACTCATAAAATTATGGGCTCCAACCGGCTATAAAAACCGTGTGCAATTAAATCTCAACACAACACTCAACATGCTTGTTTTATAAACCACAAATCATGCTATAATAGTTTACAAATCACATACACAAATGGTTTAGATTTCCCTTACCTCTTTGCACCTCGTATAGTGCAATCGTATCCCCCGTATCACGGACTAGTCTCGCATTCCACTCTGGAACTCCCGAGCTGTCCAAACGATGTTAAAACATCAATACTCCATTATCTCATAAACCTCAATTCTCAAAATCGAGCATAATTGCTCATAACTCCTCAAATCTCTCGATTCTCGTAACTCTACCCTAAACTACAACCTCATTCACAATATCTCAACGTCCTACATTTCTCATGCCAATTATCTAGGCTAATTCACCACATTGTCTAAATTTTCATTTATAGCACAAATTCTCAAAATTGCCAAAATTTCCAAATATCAACATTACTCCAACTACATTGCAATTTCATCAATCCCTAATCATTTCTCAACTATTTCAACGCAATGACAACCACCAATATCATCGAAATCATCTCAAATATCAAGATCGAGGTTTAGAAATTACCCAAAGCTAGTGAGACGCACAACCCACGCCTCGATCCGATTCGTCCTTCGATTTCCAAGTATGTTGTTCTCCCTTTGATGAGGAACAACTTTCCTTCTTACCACAACTCTTGATTTGGCCGAAAATGGGTGTTTTGGATGAGTGAGAAAGTTAGGTTTTCGGTGGAAATGGGTTTGGAAGAGAGAGAAAGTGAGTTTGCAGGAGAAAAATAGGGGTTCCTTATATAGACTGGAGGTAGGAGATCGATCTGTCGAGGGGTGAGATCGATCTGCGTTTGAATTTTGGGGACGATCTGGGCAATTTTATGCCTAGGAGATCGATCTGTCGAGGGGTGAGATCGATCTCTTTATGGCTTTATGAGATCGATCTGCTCCTAAGGAGATCGATCTTCTCCCAAACAGAATCATTTGGAGATCGATCTCTTCCATTGGAGATCGATCTGCTCCTCAAATTCCTCCTTCCTCGTCATTTTTAACTCACCAGATCGATCTCTTCTTCTCCCAGATCGATCTGTCCTCATACTTCATGCTTATTTTACACACTTAACATATAAATCTCCAATTATAATTCCCACAATTCATCTAGCTCAATAATTTACACTTTAAGTTCTTATTACATCATTAAAATATATCTAAAATTCTCAGATCTCACACAGTTCAGAATGTAAAGATTATTTATGACAGATTACGAGATGCTCAAAGTTGATAGAAGAGTTACACAGATGTACATAGACGATCACTTGAGTTTCAAACTGGAGATTTTTTGTTTCTTAAGGTGTCTCCAAGTAAAGGCATCATGCGCTTCGAGAAGAAGGGGAAGTTGAGTCCCCATTTTATTGGTACGTTTGAGGTATTAGAGAGAGTGGGAGATGTCGCCTACCAATTAGCTTCACCTCCACAGCTTTTCGCGATTCATAATGTCTTCCACATCTCGATGTTGAGGAAGTATAATCTGGATCCCTCCCATGTCATCGAGTATGAAGCATTAGACATCCAAGGAGACATGAGCTATGTAGAAGAACCTGTCCGGATCCTCGATAGGAAAGAAAGGGTACTTCGAACAAAGATAATCCTGTTGGTAAAGGTTCTCTGGAAGCACCACTCAACAGAAGAGGCAACTTGGGAACTAGATAGCCTGATGAAAGAGAAGTACCCTCGACTTTTTGAGGAATGACTTGGTTCTAATTTGGAAGACCAAATTTCTTTAACGAGGGGAAGAATGTAAGGCCCGTACCTTCCTATATATCCTTTATGATTCCATAAAGTATACACTTATTACATGTAATACAAATCGTAAGAGATGTAGGGTCTGTGAATTCGATGTACACACTTGTTATACGATTTTGTGATGTACACACAAATTACGTTAGATATGAATCATAAGAAACGAACCTTTCCATGCTCTAAGTGGGATTAGAATGAAAAAAGAGTATGGAAGTAATCGAATGAGAAGTTACCTTTAGAAATCTAAAAAAATTGTAGCTGGAATGCTGCAGATGAAGGGCAGATCGATCTCATTGCAAGGAGAGATCGATCTCATTGCCTTGAAATGTAATGCCAAAGCATTCTGTAAGATGGAGATCGATCCCTCATTCAAATCAGATCGATCTCAAGTTGCTTCTGTTTGGACAAGATCGATCTCTTCCCATAAGGAAGATCGATCTCTTCCCATAAGGAAGATCGATCTCTAGTTACCTCTGGTTAGCAAAGATCGATCTTTTCTTAAAACCAGATCGATCTCTAAAGCATTTTTCCAGGTAAAGATTGATCCTATCCCTTGAGCAGATCGATCCCATCCAAGAGGCAGATCGATCCCCTAGCCTCCATATCAAATTTTAAAGGAGTTCAAACAAGGGGAGATCGATCTCCACCCTTGGAGATTGATCTCATAATGTGAATTCTATAAAAAGCCTAACAATTCGTGCCTTCTTCCTCAGACATTCAAACCATTCCATTTTAAGTAAAGAAAATCTAGTTTCTCACTCTAGAGTGCTACCCTTTCCAAAAAAGGTTTGAGGAAAAGCTATTTGAGAAAAGTTGTTGCTTAAGAGGAGAACAACATAATCGAAAACTAGAAGTTGAGTTGATCGATTGAAGGAGAAAAAGGATTTTCCCCAAATTTGCAACAAAGGAGAAAAGTTAAGCTAGGTAAGATTTCAATACACCAACTTCTAGTATGTTAATCTAGACATTTAGATTAGTTGATTTGGTGTATACATTGTTGGCTGAAATGTTCATGTACATGCTTAAGTAACCATGACCTAATATGGGCTTAGTGAGAGAAAGTTGAAATGACATCGAGTTAATGATGGTTTAAGCATGTAGAGACGTTATTAAGGATGTATAGATGATTCTAAGATGCTTTTGTGAAATCCATATGTCAGATTAGATGATGATTGAAAATAGGCACAAGAGGTGTTTGATAAATTGCCTTATTGAGGGAAATGATGAATTTGAGGCATTGTGAGGTTAATGTTGGTTCAATATGAATAAGTAGACTTGATGAGTCTAAAGGACTCTCGAGAAATGATTAGAACAATCAAAATAGGCTTAAGAGAATATAAGGTCCGGAAAGATGTAACAAGGCCAAATTTGGTGTAAAATGGCCCAATGCATTTAATTGAAATTCATGCAAATGAGAATTGAGAATATTAAAGTATACTAATGTGAGTAGCAAATGCTTGCAACACCTGGAGATAAAATTGGAGCCAATAAAATTGGATCACGAGCATTGGAAATCAAAGGAAAGTGATTCGAGCGTGATTCGAGGTAAGGGATGCAACCGTTTTGTGCATATGTATTCTTTACCGATGAAAATGCTTTGGTAGCATGAAAACATTTTATTAATAGCATATGTTTTGAGAAAAGTGTTTAACTTGAGATTTCTTACTTGATTGTATGTTTTGCCGGTTTGAGCTCGAGTTCATGATTTGAATGTTTTGCGAACAAATATACTTTATAATTGAATGAGATTTATAAAGCAAAGCTAATATGAACTCTACGTGAAGGCGAAACTATTTTCAGCATAATAATGAAATATTTTTTAAACTAAAGGACTTGTCATGATATCTATACATCGATATCTCCGTTTTGGTAACGAGAGATGCCTCTATTTTTGTAACGAGAGATGCATCCGTTTTGGTAACGAGAGATGCCTCCGTTTTGGTAACGTGAGATGCGTTCGTTTTGGTAACGTGAGATGCATTCATTTTGGTAACGAGAGATACCTCTGTTTTAGTAACGTAAGATGCCTCTGTTTTGGTAACATGACATGATTCCCTCGTTTGAGGATGCCCTCGTTAAGGATGATGTGATGTGATAATTGCTTTCATGACATTTATATTATGCATAGTCTCCATAACTGTTTTGAGAAATGACGTGTTGTGAAATTGAGATAAAGAATGTTTTGATGAATTGTGATTTTTTAATCACGTGTTTATAATTATGTGAAATTATGCCATTATTACACTTATGATTTGATGATGATTTCGAAATCTCATATGCACTCCTTACTGAGCTAGTTGAAAGCTCACCCCCTTTCTTTCCTCCCCTCACAGATTATTTAAAGTGAGCGCTAGTACCTACTGCGTACGTGACATAGGCTGGTGGAATTGACTCTCCCCAGGCTATTACTTGTACACGCATGAGGTATAATTCAATTCATTTTATTTCCAGACAATTATGTAATGCAGACACTTATTTTAAGTAACGTTGGGATGTAATCAGAATGGTATATGTATATGAATTAGAAAAGTGGGCTTATTTTGATACCATGCTATTCGATCAAGTAGATGTTGGTGTTAAGAGATCCTTGGATTGTTTTTTGATGAAATAGGTATGAGATTAACTGACACGGTATAGCAATGCACCTCGAGTAGGTAGTTTAATTTTAAGAAAAAACTTAAATTAGCCTTATTTTTCGCGCTTTTGGGATGTCACATCATCATTGTCTCCATGCCCCGCTCAAATCTTACGAAGCGGACTTCAAAATTTTTGGTTAAACCATGAGGTGTACATTCAAATGAGGATTTACTAAACCTCTCAGGCCTACCTCTATGGCCTCGAGCAACAGTCCCTTTTCATCTATTAGTACGACTATAATACCAACCTGTCATATCTACCAATTTTTCTTCATTCAAAGATACAATTTCTCAATAAATCAGAGCTAGGTAAACCTATTTGTATCTAAAAATGTACAGCAATGCTGGGGATGTGAACCTTCTACATTTTTCTCACTTTTAATATCGATTCGAATCAGGCCAACCTTACTCTGATACCAACTTATGTAACGACCCAAATTTTACGGATATTTTGGTTGGGCTACGAGTCGATAACTGATTTAGACCAGGAATCCGACTATTTAATTTTAATCCTCTTGGTAATAGTTTAAAATGAAAATAATAGTAATGCTATTTCATTAAATTGGATCCTTAGTTCACATACAAAATAGTCTCAATCACATTCCCCAGACGTAACTTGCATGCATTACTGTACTTAAAAAAATTTAGATACAAAATAAATGTCCATCTTGGGTATACCTTAAATTCAGAAGAGTACTTCGTTGAAGAGTGGTTGTGCAAAATACTTCGACTTAGGGAATCGATCCCACAACTGATGCTAATCTGTGACACCCCAGAAGCGCGAAAAACAGGGAAAATTTAAAACTTTTATTCATCCATTCACAATTAAGGGTGCATTCCTGTGCAGTGTCATGCATCATCATATATAATTTATAACTTCCAGCTCAGGATCTCATCATCTCATAATTATATATCATACCATATACATTGCTCAATTCAAGGTTAATTAATCCTAATACATCCCATACATCCCATACATCATTGTACATCAAGTGTCTGTAAATACAACTTAAGTCTGGGTACATGAAATATTAAAATATACCTTAAAGTACAATATATGGCTTAGAGCTCAAGTCCTGCACTAGCCACTACTCCGTACGTCGTAGGGAAACTCTCTTCACTTGAAGAAATCTGGGGGGAAGATAAAACAGGGTGAGCTTCTAAATTGCTCAGTAAGGAGGTAAGGGATTCATTAATAGAAAATGATTTGCACAGCACAATCATTTTGCTTTACATGTTAAATTAAATAAACTCGGTGGAAAATGTAGCATGAATAATTATTACATTATCTCAACTCATTTCTCAAAGTTCATGTAAGAACATTATAATAAATGGGTCAAACCATGGTTACAAGCATGTAGAAAACAGGATGTGATAATGACTTTTCTCATAAAACGTGATAAAGATCACCTCAATAACAATGCATGTGGCACAGCCACCAAACACAAACTCATGTGTAAAACGAGACTAGGCAATTAAAACTCAAATAAAAATTCGTAATGGCACATCAAAATAATCTCCTCTGGGTGCGCATCCCAGGCATCCTCAAAAGAGGGAACGTCTACTACATGGTTGTGTACATGGTATATTGGACTTATGCATTACCAAAACAAGGCCCGACCTTACATGCTACCAAAGCAAGGCCCGGACTTACATGCTACCAAAGCAAGGCCTCCCAGCGCTACGAAAGCAGGGAAAAATATCGATCTTACATGCTACCAAAGCAATGCCTCCCAGCGCTACCAAAGCGGGAAAAAAATATCGGCCTTACATGCTACCAAAGCAATGCCTGATGTGTATTCAACATGACATGCCTAAGTCTCAGTAATAGCCATTATCATATCAAACCGTTTTGCCTTCATGTAAAGCTCATAATGGTTTTTCTCATAAAATTCATCTCAAAAATCGTTTTGTACTCAACACAAAACATGTAAAAACCGAGCTCAAGCTAGCAAAACTACACACACATTTTTCAAATCGTAGTACGCCTTAACGTAGAGCCCAAATCGCTTTTCACTTTTTAAGCTCAACATAGTTGTAAAATATTTTCATACTTAGTTTACAGCTCATAAAAATTGGGCTCTAACCAGCTATAAAATCGTGTGCAATAACTCATTAAAACATGCTTGTTTCGTCAAATCTCATTTCATGCTACTATTATCATCACAAATCACATACACAAATGAGTTTAAGTTTTCCCTTACATCGTTGCACCTCGTATAGTGCAATCGTACCCCCAAACGACGGACACTTTGGAACTTCCAGACTGTCCAAACGAAGTTAAAACATCAATAATTTATCTCATAGCCCCAATTCCAGCTTATAGTCATAAATCCCAAAAATTACCACAATTGCATGATATCATCTTTACTCCAACAAAATTACGATTTCATCAATCTCTAACCCTTTCCTAGCTATTTCATCACAATGCCTACAACCATAATCACCAAAAATCACTTTAAAATCCAAGATCGAAGTTTAGAAATTTACCCAAAACTTGTGGAGTGTTCAACTCACACCTTAGCTCGATTCCTTCTTCGATTTCCAAGTATGTTGTTCTCCTTTTGATGAGGAACAACTTTTCTTCTTACCACAACCTTTGATTCGAACGAAAATGGGGGATTTGGAGGAGAGAGAAAGTTAGGGCTCGGCTAAAATAGAGGTTAGAGAGAGAAAAATGATGAAATGCAGGAAAAGACAGAGGTCTTTATATAGGCGGATGGTAGAAGATCAATCTGATCCTTACTGAGATCGATCTGCATTTAAATTTGGGAACGTTTTAGGGAAATTTTATGCCTAGTAGATCGATCTGTCATGGGGTAGGATCGATCTCTTAATTGCTTCATGAGATCAATCTGTTTCAATTATGAGATCGATCTTCTGTTTACAGAACGCTTCAGAGATCAATCTTCTCATTGAGGAGGTCGATATGCTGTTTACAGAATGCTTCATGAGATCGATCTGCTTGCCTATGATGTGATGACTACGCCCACTCTAAGTGACCTAGACGTGTATCCGCAAGTGCACGGGTCGTACAAGTAATAATGGGATTTGAGTCCCGTAATATCATCCCACAGAGAAGTTGAATAGCCTAATTAACTACCGATTAATCTTACCCTAGTATATTCTAGCAAATTATAAATTTTTCAGTGGGTGATCTACTAAGTCTAAAATTAAAAGTACTGAAAAAAATAAAAATTATAAAATAAAGAAAATAACACTGAACAAAAATTACTTACAAAACTCCGAGCAATTAAAAGCAAATACCTACAAAAGATAATTCAAACAGTTAAAATTAATTAACGCAATTAAAAATGAAAACATGAAAATAAGAAACAAAATTAATTAAAATAAATTAAACAATCCTAAAAATAAAATATGCATGCAATTAAAATAATTAATAAAAATGCAAATTAAGCTAACCTAAAGTCTAAAATAAAACTTCTATTAACTTAAAGAAATTCTTAAATCAAACTAAGAAATTAACTACCTATAAAATGATCCTAAATTAAATCTAACTAAATAATGCATGAGAACTAATATTTTTGGATTAAATTTAACATGAAGAATAAATTAAAAATGCATGAAACAAATTTAATCTAAATTAATTCTAAATGCAACTCATAAAATACTATACTAAAATTAAGTCCTAAAACCTATGATATAAAATTAACTATTAACTAAAATTTAAAACTAAAAATTAAATTAACAATCTAAAACACTAGACTAACCTACAATTATCATTTAACAATTTACCTAAATTAACTACTAAGAAAAGGAATGAAAATAATCAAAATAATAAAAATGCATTAAACATTAATTTGTAAAAATGAAATGCAGCCAAACAAAGCGTTGATCGAAATTTCTAGCTAACAAATGCCATGCGGTCCCGACTGTACTGTTCATTCTGAATTTTATTTTCTTTCCCAGGTGCTATCCAGGTGCTCCAGCTGCTGCTATAGGTACGTCCTGCTTCTACTTCCGGTCTATCCACTGCTGATTCGTGCTGTCTCCAGTCGGTCCGCGACCTCTGCATCAGCTGCTGTCCAGGTACTGATCTCGGCTTGCCCAGCGTGTACCTGCCGTGCATCAGTCAATATTCAAAGCCTGCTCCAAGTGCTGCTCCTCATTTCATTTTCCAGCAAAAGTTTGCACAACAATCGTGACTGCAAAGTGCGAAATAAAACACAAACAACACTGTTAAAATGAAGTCTAAAGCAGCAAATGCAAACTAAAAAGGTAAAATAAGATAAAAACTAAGTTAATGAATAAAAGATGATGAACAGTAGAAGCATTCTAAAATAGGGGAGAATCGAGGAATGGATTGCCGGTTCGGTCCACTGCTATGGTGCAGTCCATCTCCTCACCGAACAACAATCCCTCGGCACCACACGAAAACATCATTAAGCAAGTAGAAGCGAAAAACAAAATGCTGAAAACTAACACTTGAAAACTAAACATAAATGAAGAAAGTTGTAAAATATAAAAACATAAGGTTCCAGTGGCCACGGTTTAGTTGCTGGAAAAATTTACTCCAACATCATCCACTAGTCACGTTCCTACTTTCTGCCGTCAGCTGCACCGCCTATAGACGACAAGAATGAAGCAACCCGAAACAATACCATCAATCGGTAATGCTCCAAGCAGCAGAGAAAGCTACAAGATTCCTAATAATTGGCTGATGCATTAAGAAAAATAATTAATGTAATGTAAAATATAGATAGAATAAATATGCAGGAGATGGAATGAAAAAAATTTAGCAATCGGTTTCAACATAAAAGCTATCATGAAATAACATCGGTGGAACCGAGATTGAAAAAGAAGTGACTTGAAAACTGTTGCAATAAAATCATCTTAAATATACCATGAACAATAGCTATGGAAAATGGAATAAATGGTGGCTGACAAAGCTAATTGGAAAAGCTTAAAGAAAACTAGAAAGAAAATAACCCTAAAAACTTTAACCTAAAAAACTAAACTACTTCACCCTAAAATTACCTCCTTTTCAATTGCTCATCATATTCTATTTATACACAAACCTAGGGGTACAATGGTAATTTTTTTAATCCTAGATGAGTTGGCATTGTTTGGCCATTTGTCTTCATTCCATTCGCTTCAAAGAAAATATTTCCACTCATTGTCTTTTTGTCCACTTAGATGTGCGATGTGGCTCGATGTGTATCTTCCAGAAGGTGGGCACGGTATCCGTCGATCTTATATTTTCGAGGCGAATAAAATACGAACACTCGACATCACACGTCTCTACAATGAATGGTGACTCAGACTGCGAAATGGTAGTGGTCCAGTCTCTTTTAGCCTATTTTCAGCCCATTTTCTACCGAAACGATTGAAATTCATCCGGATTTAATTTACCTACACATTAAAGAATTTTATTTAAATTAAGGGGATAATTAATAAAATAATATGGGGATTAAAATAATTAATTGAGAAATTAAGCACAAATAATTCTATTTTAATAGAATTATCGCACCCCCAAACTTGAGCTTTTGCTTTTCCTCAAGCAAAACAAAATAAATGTAGGAATGACAAGTACTAAACACAATAATTTCCCCAATATTATCCTCAAAGAAAAAGTACAAACTATGAAATCAAAGATTCACAATTAGAAATCCAACACTCAGAATCATTCAATCATAAGTCCTAACCCAAATTGGATTCCTCGTGTGTGTGAAAATGTCAAAGCCACTTTACAGTACATTACCCGTATCAGATTATACAAACACAGTGAATGCAAAGTTAATGACATGTGATCATTCCCATAAGTTTGCTTTTCACTTATCTCTCCACTAATGTAGTCACACTTAACCAAAGATCAATAGGACTTCATTAAGCTTGTAATGTAAGGCTGTAGCTAAGGTATGATGAAGTTGATCTAAGTTTAATTACCACTTAACATGCATTACTTCTAGGATCTTTAATGTAAGAGCTCATATTTATTTCCCCCCAAACTTATTTATTTCACTAAACATTTTATTCTTTTTTTTTGTATTTTTCTTCTTCTTTTTATTATATATATATATATTTTGGAATAAATACTCCTCCACTATCACTTAATACCCATATGTATAAAGCTCAAGATATCTCCTAATGAATTTTTATGCTTTTGGGGGTAAGGGATAGGAGCAGAGTATTTAAGCTAAGGAAAATTATGTAGGTGTATTTACAGAGAAAAGCTTATTTGGCCCAGATGGGTTACTAGGGGTAAAATATGTACAGGGATGGCTAGAAAGGCTCAAACGATCCAAGGATGGCCTAAATCATTTCCCTAATTAAGTGTGATCTAATATTTCGCATCGAGATCAGATCAAACAAATTCTAGAATATGATGCACAAAATCAACTGAACAAATGCAATCCTATGTCCACATAAGCTTTCTCTAAATAAATATATAGATTCATGACATGACATGTGCATAAGATGAGGAAATCACAATCAGAATCAAGACAAAGTCAAGAATTTAACTTTATGCTTTTTCTATAATCATGCTTCTTATTCAATCACAGTCAGACTAAATCATTGGTTATATCATCGTAATATGGGAAAACTACATGCTAAGCACTAAATCACCCCAAAATCAAACAATGAAAGCTCAGATTTTTGAAAAACTTTTGAAAGTTTTTTCAATTTTGCCCAAAATTGCTCAAGTGATATCCCCTCCTACAAACTTAAAGTGCACAGTGTCCTCAGTGTGCAAATAATATAAACATTGAAGCTTGAGAATAGAGTACTCCCCTATCTGATGATGATGATGAACAACCGAAGCTTGATTGAAAAGGTAATGCTAGAAAAAAAATCTGCAAAATAAACAAAGAAAGAAAAAGTAGAAAAAGAAAAGAACTGTACAAAATGTAAAAAGAGAGACAAAGTCACTTCAAATGCAGCTGAAGAAAACAACACTCAGCAGCAGGGCGAAGAGTAGGAGGGTTAGCCAAAGTGGTGACAGAGTGCTGACAGTTAAATCCTCCTGAGCTCTATCTACTTCCCTCATTCTCTCAGGTTTCTTGTGCTCAAGCGTTATATCCTCTTTAACCTCCATCTTAAAACACTTTTAAGAGTCATCAGGGAACTTCAAAGGTTTGAAAATATTAAATGTCACCTCCTGATTTAGGACTCTCATCGTCAATTCCCCCTTTTGTACATCAATCAAAGTTCTACCAGTAGCTAGGAAAGGTCTGCCTAGTATAATGGGGACTTCCCTGTCTTCCTCCATGTCTAATACAATAAAATCCGCAGGGAAAATAAATTTGTCCACCTTTACTAAAACATCCTCAATGACCCCCTTCGGATATTTAATGGATCGATCAGCTAGCTGAAGGGTCACTGTGGTAGGCTTGGCATCCCATATTCCATACTTTTGGTAAATTGACCAAGGCATCAAATTTATACTGGCTCCTAAATCACACAGGGCTCTACCAAAGAACAGATTTCCTCTAGTGCAGGGTATGGTAAAACTCCCGAGAGCTTTGAGCTTGGGGGGTAGCTTCCTCTGGATAATTGCACTACATTCCTCAGTTAAGGCCACCGTATCATAATCTTCCAATCTTCTTTTTCTAGTGAGGATATCCTTCATAAACTTCACATAACTCAGCATTTGCTCTAAGGAATCAGCGAGAGGAATGTTGATGTGAAGTTTCTTAAAAACCTCAAGAAATTTGGTGAATTGTTGATCGAGTTTTTGATTTTGGAACCTCTGAGGAAAATGTACTAGTGGTCTAATTGGAGGGGATGCAATGGAGACATGTGTAGCATCAGAGGATGAGGAAGGCTATGAAGAAGAAGAAGGTATAGATGAAAAAATGCCTAGCTTTATTTCCTTTCCAGCCTGATCTTTATGTTCTGCTCTTTCTGAGCTGCCTCTTTAGAACCTAAGGATTCTTCAACTATGGGCTTTTTAGGTCTGGACTCAACTTGTGGATCCTTTAGCTCTCTGTCGCTCCTAAGGGTGATGGATTTCACATGTTCTTTACCCTCCCTTTGCCTAACAGGGTTAACTTCAGTATTACTGGGGAGGGTCCCTTGTGGATGCTGGCTAAGAGCACTAGCTATTTGTCCAACATGAACTTCTAAGTTCTTAATTGAGGCAGCTTGATCTTACAGGGATAGTCATGAACATTTCCTTAAGTGCGGCCTTCTTCTCAGCTGCTGGTGCATGGTAATGTTGGGGCTGCATAAGTGGTGGTGGTGGTGGTCGATGGTGAAATTGAGGTGGATGGGGATGCTGAGGTGGATGGTGTGGGAATTGATGATGTGGTGGTACATGAACTGGTGAAACTTGAAAACCAGGGGGTCCTACAGATATAGAATTAGAAGATTGCCCTTGATTTTGGCTCTAGGAAAAATTAGGATGGTTCATCCACCCTGGATTGTAGGTGTTTGAAAAAAAGTTATTTTGTTGCTTCTGAGATGGGAGAACATACTGAACCGATTCTAAATTAACCAGACACCTATCTACAGAGTGTGTAGCACCACACTGGTCACAGGAAAGAAAAGGAATTTGTACAGAAAAAATAGGATTAGGACTAGTGGAAGCATTATGCTGGGTACTGAGCGACTCTACCTTTTTTTGTAAGGTTAGCTATTTAAGAGGTCAAGGTAGACAGCGTGTTGAGCTCATAGATACCCATCGACTTCTTAGGCAGTTGCCTCTTCAAAGACCATAGATAGTTGATAGCAGCCATCTTGTCTAACAACTCGTAAGCTTCCTCCTCCGTTTTGTACATTAGAGCTCCACCCGCAGCAGCGTCAACGATAGTCCTATTTTGGCTTTTAAGTTCGTTGTAGAAGGTCCGGACTTGCAGCCATATAGGTAGGCCATGATGAGGGCACTTCCTAAGAAGCTCCTTATATCGTTCCCATCCTTCGTAAAGAGATTCAGAATCGAATTGGGCAAAGGAAGATATGTCACTATGGAGTCTAGCCATTTTAGAGGGAGGGAAAAACTTAGCTAAAAATTGATGGGCTAACTCGTCCTAGGTAGAAATAGATCCTGGAGGTAAGGAGGTTAACTTGTGTTGCGCCTTATCCCTAAGCGAGAAAGGAAATAATCTAAGCCTAAGCGCATCATCAGATAATACATTGTGCTTGAAGGTGTTGCACAGGTCCAGGAATTGCCCAAGGTGAGTATGTGGGTTGTCATGAGGAAGCCCACTGAACTGTAAAGAGGTTTGGATCATCTGGAGGATTGCAGGTTTAATTTCAAAAGTATTTGCTTGGACAACTGGTGGCCTAATGCCAATATAGTATCCTCCAATGGTCGGCACTGCATAATCTCTTACGGTCCTAATTTCTCTATTTTCTGCCATGGTGTTTTGCAGCGGAGCTATTAATTTCCTAGAATCCTTTCAAATTTTTCTAAGTGTTCGTTCAATTTCAGGATCTAAAGGAAAGCAATCAAGGCTTTGGCTCTACGCATACAAACATCTAAAAGTCCTTAGAAATTGTTTTTTAAAGTTTTTTAATTTTTCAAACTTTTTTTCTTTTTTTTTATGAGAGAGAAAATTAATCTAGATTAAAGCTCTAAATATTTACAACCTAAGTATTTAAAAGCTAGAATTACACCTAAGCATAATTTCAACGATATTAATTACTGGCTAATTATCTTCCCCAGCAACGACGCCAAAAACTTGATGTGACGACTATGCCCACTCTAAGTGACCTAGACATGTATCCGCAAGTGCACAGGTTGTACAAGTAATAATGAGATTTAAGTCTCGTAATATCGCCCCACAGAGAAGTTGAATAGCCTAATTAACTACAATCTTACCCTAGTATATCCAAGCAAATTATAAATTTTTCAGTGGGTGATCTACTAAGTCTAAAATTAAAAGTACTGAAAACAATAAAAATTATAAAATAAAGAAAATAACACTGAACAAAAATTACTTACAAAGCTCCAAGCAATTAAAAGCAAATACCTACAAAAGATAATTAAAACAGTTAAAATTAATTAACTCAATTAAAAATGCAAACATGAAAATAAGAAACAAAATTAATTAAACTAAAATTAAACAATCCTAAAAATAAAATATGCATGTAATTAAACTAATTAATAAAAATGCAAATTAAGCTAACCTAAAGTCTAAAGTAAAACTTTTATTAACCTAAAGAAATTCTTAAATCAAACTAAGAAATTCACTACCTATAAAATGATCCTAAATTAAATCTAACTAAATAATGCATGAGAACTAATATTTTTGGATTAAATTTAAAATGAAGACTAAATTAAAAATGCATGAAACAAATTTAATCTAAATTAATTCTAAATGCAACTCATAAAATACTATACTAAAACTAATCCTAAAACCTATCATATAAAATTAACTATTAACTAAAAATTAAAACTAAAAATTAAATTAACAAACTAAAACACTAGACTAACCTACAATTATCATTTAACAATTTACCTAAATTAACTACTAAGAAAAGGAAAGAAAATAATCAAAATAATAAAAATGCATTAAACATTAATTTGAAAAAATGAAATGCAGCCAAACAAAGCGTTGATCGAAATTTCTAGCTAACAAATGCTATGCGGTCCCTACTGTACTGTTCATTATACATTTTGTTTTCTTTCCCAGGTGCTATCCAGGTGCTCCAGCTACTGCTACAGGTGCTGTGAGACCCCGTATAAGTATAATGGTATATATGTACATAGAAATGTAAATAGAGTTGTACTATGAATTCATAAGTGAAGTATATGTGATGTAAGTCCATAAGTTAATGTACACACTTGTAATAAGAGTTGTGATTGTACATACAAGTTACATTATGTATGAATGTAAGGAAATGGACTTAAAAATGTGGAGAATATGAATAGAATGGATTATGAGTAATGTGGTAAATTGAATGAAGATTTGCATGAGTATGCACTTCCATTTGTTTATACTAAGTACCATTGGTCATACAAAGATTCTACACAAGTTTTAATGTGTATGAAGTGTGGATGGATACCATTTTCAAGTCTCAAAGATGAATAAATGAGAAAATGATCATGGTAGCAAATTAAAGATGTTTGGTAAGTGTTGCTGTAGAAGAACTGCAGAAAATCTGGAAATTATGAAGGGCAGATCGATCTCATGCGATGAGAGATCGATCTGGAAGAGCCAGAATGCTCTTATTTGGGCAAAGGAATAGAGCAGATCGATCTCCAATGGAGCCAGATCGATCTCCTAAGCATTCTGTAGTGAAAAGATCGATCCCCAAGCACCCAGATCGATCTCCTTAGCTCCCTATTTGGGAGCAGATCGATCTCATGCTTAGACAGATCGATCTCATGCTTAAAATGCCGTGAAAAAGAGGGATTTAAGGGGACCAGATCGATCTCCTCTTGGACCAGATCGATCTCCTCAAGCTATTTCTATATAAGGAGCGCTGAAAATCAGAAAATTTTGGGAAAAACACAAACCTTCCACTTTCAACCCAAAAACCTAACTTTCTCTCTCTAAAATCAGCCATTTTCAGTGAGGTTTGAAGAGAGACCATTAGAGGCAAAGTTGTTCCTATCAAAGAGAAGAACAACATAGTTGGAAAGCATTTCCCATTGTTGGTATTGAAGGTGTTAAGGGCATTGCCATTTGGAGCAAGAAGAGAAATCAAATTTGGTAAGATTCTAACACTCCAACTATAGTACATTGTTTATATAATTGATTTTGGAGTTGTTTGGCATGAGTATGGATGGTTAGAAACTATCTAAATACATTGGAATGATTATGACCTAGAAATGGTCTAGAGTGAGAAAGTGGAATGTATGGAGATTAATGATGAATGAGATATGTAGAAGTTATTAATAGTGTTGTGGTATGATTTTAAGATGTGGTTAGTGGATAAATTGTGAGATTTACCTAAAAGAGGTAAAATGTGGAATAAGGCATTGGTAAAATGCATAAGTGAATAATACTGACTAGTGAGGTCAATTATGGGTTAAATACATTAACTCAATTGATTTAATGAATGAATCGCAGCTTCCGAGGATACGCCGAGGCGAGTTGAGCCAAGAGCGTGAGAAGCTAAAAGGAAAGGAGTCACACCAAGTAAATCGAGGTAAGGGAATTGTGCGGACTCTTAGAGATATCTGTACGCAATTTGGGCACTTAAATGCTTTGCTAGAATGCATGAGATTAGGAAATGATGTTGGGTGATTGAAGGGCAAAAATTGGGAGTTCGAAAAATGTGCATGAAAACAAAAGCATATTGCTTTGAAAATCATGTTTTATTGCTTTTTAGCAAATGATTGGTAGGTTGGCTAACATTGAAATGATTTGCAAAAGAAATGAGTGTGTTTTGGTTTTGTTAACCATACTTTGCAAGTTTTGAGCCACCTACATGATTTCGTGAGTATGATAGCGTGCAAGAGTATGACTCGCACGAGATTTGACGTGTTTTATACACATGAGTGCAAGAGGCACTAGTTTTCACATGGATTTCATAATTGTTTTGGCATTGTGCTTGGAGTTTGTCTCGCACTGGATGCCCACCTTGCATGTTGCCGTGTTTGGAGCTTCAAGTAGACTGGGTGTCACATCGATTAAATAGGCTCACACGTGCATTGTTTTGACATGATTAATTAGCTGTGTTAGGATATGGATATGATTTGGATAGATTGCGACAGTTCCAGAAGTTTGGACCGCCATCTTTCAGTGGAATAAAGGACCCAGTAGCGGCTGAGGATTGGATCAATGAGATCGAGAAATTATATGGGTTCTTTGAGTGCACCACTACCGAGATGGTAGCATTTGTCGCTTTTATGTTGAAGGGATCACCAGAACATTAGTGGAAGTCCACCAGGCCTATTTTGAGAGCTCGGCATACTGAGTCAGCTGGGATGTGTTTCTAGAGGCCTTCCGGAGACAGTATGTCCCGGATTCCGCACAGCGAAAGCTAAAGATTGCATTTTTGGGACTGACCCAAGGGAGCAGGACTGTGGATGAGTATGAGACTGCTTTTATATCCCTGGGCAGATATGATCCCAACACGATGAGTAATGAGGTCGAGAAAATCCAGAAGTTTGTGGATGGATTGAGACCAACCATCAGGTCGAGATTGGTTCCTCTGGATATACCGACCTATAAGGAGGCAGTGCGTAGGGCACAATTATGTGAACAAGATGTTGATAGAATCGCCTCAGAGTTTAGAAAGGTTGGTAAGATAAGGGACAGAGATAAGAAGAGACCTATGATGGATAGAGGGTTCAACTATAAAGGAAGCAAGAGATTCTCTGAAAAGAGGCCGAGAATTGATGAGATTCGAGAGAGGACAGTTGATACTCCCATGTATTTGGCCATTGCTCCAGCTAAAGGAATCGTGATTGGAGGGCCACGGCCTACTACAGAACAGTGTGGCAAGTGTGGCAGGTATCATGGAACTCGACCATGCTATGGATCTCCTGTAGTATGCTTTCGATGTGGGAAGCCAGGGTACATAATCAGAGATTGCCCAGAGATGATCGAAAGAGCCCCACAGAAGGGCAAGGAGCCAGAGAGAGCTCTAGTTGGTACAGCTGCTCCGAGGAGGAGGGCTACAGCTGAGGAAAAGGGGAAGCAAGCAGTGGGTGTAAGCAGAGGACGAGTGCACGCACTGGACCAGGACACTGCAGATCAGTCATCGGATGTGGTAAAAGGTACCATCCAAATCTTTAATTTAGAAGCTTATGTACTGTCTGATCCTGGTGCCACGCATTCCTTTATTTCGCCATCCTTTGCATGTAAATTGTTGAAGCATGTAAAACCCACGCTGCTTGATAAGATGTTGTTGATATCTACCCCTATGAATGATAGTCAGTTGACTGAGCATATATATAGAGATTGTAAGATGAGGATAGGAGGTAAAGAGATGGCAGCCGAATTAATTTTATTAAATATGAATGATTTTGATGTAATCCTAGGGATGGATTGGCTGGCTGTAAATCATGTTGTTATTGATTGTCATGCAAAAACTTTGATGTTTCCAAAGATAGACAATCTTGTAGTAAATTTTGTGAAATGAAATTAAGGAACATGATTATTATAAGTGTGATGAGTACAATCTTGATACATGATGTATGAAAGATAAATTTGATTTCATGTATGCATGTGATGTGATGAATTTATGATACTAATGGTGGAAAGAATAATGTGAAGGATTCATCGCTTTTGTGATTGAGACGGGTAAGGCACGTCCGGAATTGGAAGACATACCAGTGGTTAGGGAATTTTTAGATGTCTTTTCGGAAGAGTTACCAGGGTTACCTCCAGATAGGGAGATGGAGTTTGGTATAGACTTGGCACTTGGTACAGAGCCGATGTCCAAGTCACCATACAGAATGGCTCAAGTTGAGTTAGAGGAGTTAAGGAAACAGTTACAGGAGTTGCTGGAGAAGGGGTTCATCAGGCCCAGCGTCTCACCTTGGGGAGCACCGATTCTGTTTGTAAGGAAGAAGGATGGAAGCCTCCGACTGTGTATAGATTACCGGTTATTGAATAAGGCTACCATCAATAATAAGTATCCCCTCCCACGCATCGACGATTTGTTGGATCAGCTTAAGGGAGCGCAGGTCTTTTCCAAGATAGATCTGAGATCAGGGTACAATCAGTTGAAGATACGAGGTGGAGATGTACCCAAGACAGCTTTTCGCACTCGGTATGGACATTATGAGTTTATGGTTATGCCATTCGGGTTGACGAATGCTCCCGCAGCTTTTATGTCGTTGATGAATGAGGTATTTCACCAGTATTTGGATCAGTTTGTAATCGTGTTTATTGATGATATACTGGTGTATTCAAGGTCTAGAGAGGAGCATGAGAGGCATCTAAGGATAGTGCTACAAACCCTTCGAGAGAAGAAGTTGTACGCTAAACTCAGTAAGTGTGACTTTTGGTTAGAACAGATCTCTTTTCTGGGTCATATAGTATCAAAGGATGGAGTATCAGTGGATCCATCTAAGATTGAGGCCGTAGTTCAGTGGCAGAGACCCCAGACAGTGACAGAGATTCGAAGTTTTCTGGGTTTAGCTGGATATTATCGAAGGTTTGTTGAGGGATTTTAGAGGTTAGCTGCTCCTTTAACACGCCTCACAAGAAAGAATGTGGAGTTTGTGTGGGACGATAAGTGTGAAGAAAGTTTTGAGGAGCTGAAAAGGAGATTAACCACATCTCCAATCCTCACCATTCCTACCAGCTTAGGAGGTTTCTCGGTGTATGCGGATGCTTCACATCTGGGACTGGGCTGTGTATTGATGCAGGATGGGAAGGTAGTAGCCTATGGATCAAGGCAGTTAAAGGATCATAAGAGGAACTACCCGACCCATGACTTGGAGTTGGCAGCGGTGGTGTTTACGCTGAAGATATGGCGCCACTACCTTATGGTGAGAGATTTCAGGTTTATACAGATCATAAGAGCCTTAAGTACCTGTTCTCACAGAAAGAGTTGAACTTGAGACAGAGGAGATGGCTCGAGCTGTTAAAGGATTATGATTGTGAAATTCTATACCACCCGGGTAAAGCAAATGTGGTTGCTGATGCATTGAGTAGGAAGCATCTCGGGATGGTATCACGTATGATGATCAGGGAACACGAGCTGTTGGAACAGTTCACGAACCTCAGTTTGGATATGACCCCGCCTGACGCTGATAGTGGATTTATGATAGCTAGCATGCAGTCGAAACCGGATCTGGTAGATCGAATCCGATAGGCTCAGCGAGTTGATCAACAGTGTAGTGATATTGTCGGGCAGATACAGAGGGGTATAGAGACGGACTTTGGGTTGAGTTCTGATGGATTGTTGAGGTTCAGAAGTAGGATATGTGTTCCTGATGACGCAGAGATCAGAAGGTTGATCTTGACAGAGGCTCACTTATCAAAGTATACGATACATCCAGGGAGTACTAAGATGTATCAAAACCTTCAAAAGGTTTATTGGTGGTCTGGGATGAAAAAGCACATTGCTGAATATGTTGCTAAGTGTCTCGTTTGTCAGCAGGTGAAGGTAGAGCATCAGAAGCCTGCAGGGTTATTGCAGCCTCTACCGATACCGACATGGAAGTGGGAGCATGTCACCATGGATTTTGTGATGGGATTGTCAAGGACCCGGAGAGGTCATGATGCCATATGGGTGATTGTGGATCGGTTGATGAAATCAGCCCATTTTCTAGCTATGAGAGCTACCGATATTCTGAGCCAGTTAGCGAACCTATATGTGCGCAAGATAGTGAGGCTACATGGAATTCCAGTGAGCGTTGTTTCTGATAGGGATGCCCGCTTCACTTCCCACTTCTGGGAACGTTTTCAGGAAGCGATGGGGACCCAGTTGAGTTTTAGCACCGCATTTCATCCTCAGACAGATGGTCAGTCAGAGAGGACTATACAGACCCTGGAGGATATATTGAGAGCGTGTGCATTGGATTTTGGAGGCTCCTGGGATGACCATTTGCCACTCGCAGAGTTCGCGTATTATAACAGTTTTCATGCGAGTATCGGGATGGCACCATATGAGGCATTGTATGGGCGTAGATGTCATTCCCCTATTGGATGGGAAGAGGTTAGTGACAGACAGATCTTTGCTCCTGACTTGGTTAGACAAGCCTCTAAGGACGTCCAATTGATATGTGAGAGGTTACGGACAGCTCAGAGTAGGCAAAAGAGTTATGCTGACAAGAGACGGAGACCACTAGTGTTTGATGTGGGTGAGTCAGTGTTTTTGAAAGTTTCCCCTTCGAAGGGAATTATGAGATTTGGGAAGAAGGGAAAGTTGAGCCCTCGATATATAGGGCCATTTGAGATACTTGATAAGGTGGGAGATAAGGCTTATAGATTGGCATTGCCACCAGAGTTGGCAAGTGTGCATAATGTCTTCCACGTATCCATGTTGAGGAAGTATCACCCAGACCCGACACATGTAATAAGGTATGAGCCATTGGAGCTCAACGAGGGTATGACCTATGATGAGAAGCCAGTTCGGGTATTGGACAGAAAAGAGAAAGTGTTGAGGACAAAGACAATTCCCTTGGTGAAAATACTTTGGCAACATCACACTGTGGAAGAAGCCACATGGGAATTGGAGAGTTTGATGCGGGAGAGGTATCCCGAGTTGTTCATCGAATAATTGGTTCTAATTTGGAGGACCAAATTTTCTAAGTGGGGGAGAATGTGAGACCCCGTATATGTATAATGGTATATATGTACATAGAAATGTAAATAGAGTTGTACTATGAATTCATAAGTGAAGTATATGTGATGTAAGTCCATAAGTTAATATACACACTTGTAATAAGAGTTGTGATTATACATACAAGTTACATTATGTATGAATGTAAGGAAATGGACTTAAAATTGTGGAGAATATGAATAGAATGGATTATGAGTAATGTGGTAAATGGAATGAAGATTTGCATGAGTATGCACTTCCATTTGTTTATACTAAGTACCATTGGTCATACAAAGATTCTACACAAGTTTTAATGTGTATGAAGTGTGGATGGATACCATTTTCAAGTCTCAAAGATGAATAAATGAGAAAATGATCATGGTAGCAAATTAAGGATGTTTGGTAAGTGTTGCTGCAGAAGAACTGCAGAAAATCTGGAAATTGTGAAGGGCAGATCGATCTCATGGGATGAGAGATCATCTGGTAGAGCCAGAATGCTCTTATTTGGGCAAAGGAATAGAGCAGATCGATCTCCAATGGAGCCAGATCGATCTCCTAAGCATTCTGTAGTGAAAAGATCGATCCCCAAGCACCTAGATCGATCTCCTTAGCTCTCTGTTTGGGAGCAGATCGATCTCATGCTTCGACAGATCGATCTCATGCTTAAAATGCCGTGAAAAAGAGGGATTTAAGGGGACCAGATCGATCTCCTCTTGGACCAGATCGATCTCCTCAAGTTGTTTCTATATAAGGAGTGTTGAAAATCAAAAAATTTTGGGAAAAACACAAACCTTCCACTTTCAACCCAAAAACCTAACTTTCTCTCTCTAAAATCAGCCATTTTCAGTGAGGTTTGAAGAGAGACCATTAGAGGCAAAGTTGTTCCTATCAAAGAGAAGAACAACATAGTTGGAAAGCATTTTCCCATTGTTGGTATTGAAGGAGTTAAGGGCATTGCCATTTGGAGCAAGAAGAGAAATCAAATTTAGTAAGATTCTAACACTCCAACTATGGTACATTGTTTATATAATTGATTTTGGAGTTGTTTGGCATGAGTATGGATGGTTAGAAACTATCTAAATACATTGGAATGATTATGACCTAGAAATGGTCTAGAGTGAGAAAGTGGAATGTATGGAGATTAATGATGAATGAGATATGTAGAAGTTATTAATAGTGTTGTGGTATGATTTTAAGATGTGGTTAGTGGATAAATTGTGAGATTTACCTAAAAGAGGTAAAATGTGGAATAAGGCATTGGTAAAATGCATAAGTGAATAATATTGACTAGTGAGGTCAATTATGGGTTAAATACATTAACTCAATTGATTTAATGAATGAATCGCAGCTTCCGAGGATACACCGAGGCGAGTTGAGCCAAGAGCGTGAGAAGCTAAAAGGAAAGGAGTCACACCAAGTAAATCGAGGTAAGGGAATTGTGTGGACTCTTAGAGATATCTGTGCGCAATTTGGGCACTTAAATGTTTTGCTAGAATGCATGAGATTAGGAAATGATGTTGGGTGATTGAAGGGCAAAAGTTGGGAGTTTAAAAAATGTGCATGAAAACAAAAGCATATTGCTTTGAAAATCATGTCTTATTGCTTTTTAGCAAATGATTGGTAGGTTGGCTGACATTGAAATGATTTGCAAAAGAAATGAGTGTGTTTTGGTTTTATTAATCATACTTTGCAAGTTTTGCGCCACCTACATGATTTCATGAGTATGATAGCGTGCAAGAGTATGACTCGCACGAGATTTGACGTGTTTTATACACATGAGTGCAAGAGGCACTAGTTTTCACATGGATTTCATAATTGTTTTGGCATTGTTCTTGGAGTTTGTCTCGCACTGGATGCCCACCTTGCATGTTGCCGTGTTTGGAGCTTCGAGTAGACTGGGTGTCACATCGATTAAATAGGCTCACACGTGCATTGTTTTGACATGATTAATTAAACATGTTAGGAGCTTCGGGTAGACAAGAGGTCGTACCGATTAAATAGGCTCTCACGTGCGTTTGAGATGTGGTGTGATATGATGTGTTGATTGGGTCCACGGAGTACGTTGTACCATGCATGTAGCATGGAGTACATTATACGGTGTTGAGTTGTGATGTGCCGTCTTCGAACGAGATCTGCTATGGACCAGCGGGTAGGATTTGACCCACCTCCCGTGTGGAAGCAGATAGTGGTGATATCCCCCACACCTGATCCGTGTAGCCGGTATCACAGGTTATGTACATAGGCCTTGAGGTTATTACCTATTGTTGAACTACCTATCTCACATGTCTACTGCTATTTGAGAATAAATCCATGTTTGAAAATGATTTGTGGGTCAGGAAAGCCCGAGGGATGGGTCGAGACCTGACCAGTGATGAATTGATTTGTTAATGGTTTTTAAAGTGTACGGATGCATGATGTTTAATGCCATGCTTTATTGTGAAAATGCATGATGGGTAATGCCATGCTTTTATTGTGAATTATACATGATGATTTATACCATGCTTTGAGTTGAAATGTGCACTTGATTTTAATAGCATGAATGCTTTACATACCATTAACACAATCATACACTCATGTTTTGAGATAAATAATGAATGAAATGCTTTTGAGCATGGCATCACGATCACGTAGATAGTGCAGTATCTACCTGTTCGCATGATTGCCTTACTGAGCGTGGGGTTTGCTCACCCCCCTTATTTTCCCCCTCTCTACAGAGATTTGAGTATAGAGTGAGCGTGACTGGAGGCGTTTCCCTTTTGGTAATCCGCTGCATCTGATCGCTAAAGGTATACACACTTGGATTATTTTGTATCTAAACTAGACATAGCACAGTAGCATTTTGTACGTAACTACTGGGGATGTAAAACAATGTAAGCACATGTAACAACTCTGATATATATATATATACATTTATACAAGTGTTTACTCATAAATAATATTTCAAATTGAATTGGTATGGTGGAGTGAGTTAGACGTCGACACGCAGCCCAACTGTTATGAGTGTGGTTGTTCACGATCGAGGAAGGATGATTAACAATTGATGCATGAAAATGCGAAAAATTTATACGTATTTTGGTAAGTTGAGGGTCGTGACAGAAGTTGGTATCAGAGCTCGAGTTGGTTTGACGTGTGTCTGTCTAAAATACTTAATAAGTTGAAAAATTACATCCCCAAGTTACTGTGCTTGTTTAGATACAAATTGTGTGTGTTGATGGGTTGACTAAGTAATTGGTTGTGAATGTAGGGAATTGAGTAAGTATGCCTAATACCAATCACGGTAGAGGGATGAGAGCATAGGCTCAAGGCCGTAGAGGTAGGCCTGGGGGTCGTGTTGAGCCAGAAACGCATGAGGCTTAGGAGGATGTTGAGGTGGAGGCTGATGTTGCGCACGCTCCACAGGGTCCAGAGGAGAGACCCGAGAGTACTGAGGCTCGCTTCGCGAGGATTGAGCGGAGCATTGAGATGATTGTGGAGTTGGTCACCCAATCTTTATCTGGAGTTAGTGGTAGACAGAGTCTCGCTACACAGGGTGATGCCGAGCGGGCAGCAGCTCCCGAGGCACGGGCAAGGGAAGCCCAGAGGCCACAGACAACAGATACCCAACCCACACAGGATGTGCCTACGCCGGTTGCTATGCCAGGCATTAGAGGTTGGGGATATGGATGTGATTTGGATAGATTGCGGCAGTTCCAGAAGTTTGGACCGCCGTCTTTCAGTGGAATAAAGGACCCAGTAGCGGCTGAGGATTGGATCAATGAGATCGAGAAATTATATGGGTTCTTTGAGTAGCATTTGCCGCTTTTATGTTGAAGGGATCAGCAGAACATTGGTGGAAGTCCACTAGGCCTATTTTGAGAGCCCGACATACTGAGATCAGCTGGGATGTGTTTCTAGAGGCCTTCCGGAGACAGTATGTCCCAGATACCGCACAGCGGAAGCTAAAGATTGCATTTTTGGGACTGACCCAAGGGAGCAGGACTGTGGATGAGTATGAGACTGCTTTTATATCCCTGGGCAGATATGATCCCAACACGATGAGTAATGAGGTCGAGAAAATCCAGAAGTTTGTGGATGGATTGAGACCAACCATCAGGTCGAGATTGGTTCCTCTGGATATACCGACCTATGAGGAGGCAGTGCGCAGGGCGCAATTATGTGAACAAGATGTTGATAGAATCGCCTCAGAGTTTGGCAAGGTTGGTAAGATGAGGGATAGAGATAAGAAGAGACCTATGATAGATAGAGGCTTCAACTATAAAGGAAGCAAGAGATTCTCTGGAAAGAGGCCGAGAATTAATGAGATCCGAGAGAGGACAGTTGATACTCCCATGTATTCGACCATTGCTCCAGCTAAAGGAATCGTGATTGGAGGGCCACGGCCTACTACAGAACAGTGTGGCAAGTGTGGCAGGTATCATGGAACTCGACCATGCTATGGATCTCCTGTAGTATGCTTTCGATGTGGGAAGCCAAGGCACATAATCAGAGATTGCCCAGAGATGATCGAGAGAGCCCCACAGAAGGGCAAGGAGCCAGAGAGAGCTCCAGTTGGTACAGCTGCTCCGAGGAGGAGGGCTACAGCTGAGGAAAAGGGGAAGCAAGCAGTGGGTGTAAGCAGAGGACGAGTGCACGCACTGGACCAGGACACTGCAGATCAGTCATCGGATGTGGTAAAAGGTACCATCCAAATCTTTGATTTAGAAGCTTATGTACTGTCTGATCCTGGTGCCACGCATTCCTTTATTTCGCCATCCTTTGCATGTAAATTGTTGAAGCATGTAAAACCCACGCTGCTTGATAAGATGTTGTTGATATCTACCCCTATGAATGATAGTCAGTTGACTGAGCATATATATAGAGATTGTAAGATGAGGATAGGAGGTAAAGAGATGGCAGCCGAATTAATTTTATTAAATATGAATGATTTTGATGTGATCCTAGGGATGGATTGGCTGGCTGTAAATCATGTTGTTATGGATTGTCATGCAAAAACTTTGATGTTTCCAAAGATAGACAATCTTGTAGTAAATTTTGTGAAATGAAATTAAGGAACATGATTATTATAAGTGTGATGAGTACAATCTTGATACATGATGTATGAAAGATAAATTTGATTTCATGTATGCATGTGATGTGATGAATTTATGATACTAATGGTGGAAAGAATAATGTGAAGGATTCATCGCTTTTGTGATTGAGACGGGTAAGGCACGTCCGGAATTGGAAGACATACCAGTGGTTAGGGAATTTTTAGATGTCTTTCCGAAAGAGTTACCAAGGTTACCTCCAGATAGGGAGATGGAGTTTGGTATAGACTTGGCACCTGGTATAGAGCCGATGTCCAAGCCACCATACAGAATGGCTCAAGTTGAGTTAGAGGAGTTAAGGAAACAGTTACAGGAGTTGCTGGAGAAGGGGTTCATCAGGCCGAGTGTCTCACCTTGGGGAGCACCGGTTCTGTTTATAAGGAAGAAGGATGGAAGCCTCCGACTGTGTATAGATTATCGGTTGTTGAATAAGGCTACCATCAAGAATAAGTATCCCCTCCCACGCATCGACGATTTGTTGGATCAGCTTAAGGGAGCGTAGGTCTTTTCTAAGATAGATCTGAGATCAGGGTACAATCAGTTGAAGATACGAGGTGGAGATGTACCCAAGACAGCTTTTCAGACCCGGTATGGACATTATGAGTTTATGGTTATGCCATTCGGGTTGACGAATGCTCCCGCAGCTTTTATGTCGTTGATGAATGAGGTATTTCACCAGTATTTGGATCGGTTTGTAATCGTGTTTATTGATGATATACTGGTGTATTCAAGGTCTAGAGAGGAGCATGAGAGGCATCTAAGGATAGTGCTACAAGCCCTTCGAGAGAAGAAGTTGTACGCTAAACTCAGTAAGTGTGACTTTTGGTTGGAACAGATCTCTTTTCTGGGTCATATAGTATCAAAGGATGGAGTATCAGTGGATCCATCTAAGATTGAGGCCGTAGTTCAGTGGCAGAGACCCCAGACAGTGACAGAGATCAGGAGTTTTCTGGGTTTAGCTGGATATTATCGAAGGTTTGTAGAGGGATTTTCGAGGTTAGCTGCTCCTTTGACACACCTCACAATAAAGAATGTGGAGTTTGTGTGGGACGATAACTGTGAAGAAAGTTTTGAGGAGCTGAAAAGGAGATTAACCACAGCTCCAATCCTCACCATTCCTACCAGCTCAGGAGATTTCTCGATGTATGCGGATGCTTCACATCTGGGACTGGGCTGTGTATTGATGCAGGATGGGAAGGTAGTAGCCTATGGATCAAGGCAGTTAAAGGATCATGAGAGGAACTACCCGACCCATGACTTGGAGTTGGCAGCGGTGGTGTTTGCGCTGAAGATATGGCGCCACTACCTTTATGGTGAGATATTTCAGGTTTATACAGATCATAAGAGCCTTAAGTACCTGTTCTCACAGAAAGAGTTGAACATGAGACAGAGGAGATGGCTCGAGCTGTTAAAGGATTATGATTGTGAAATTCTATACCACCCGGGTAAAGCAAATGTGGTTACTAATGCATTGAGTAGGAAGCATCTCGGGATGGTATCACTTATGATGATCAGGGAACACGAGCTATTGGAACAGTTCACGAACCTCAGTTTGGATATGACCCCGCCTGACGCTGATAGTGGATTTATGATAGCTAGCCTGCAATTGGAACCGGATCTGGTAGATCGAATCCGACAGGCTCAGCGAGTTGATCAGTAGTGTAGTGATATTGTCGGGCAGATACAAAGGGGTATAGAGACGGACTTTGGGTTGAGTTCGGATGGATTGTTGAGGTTCAGAGGTAGGATATGTGTTCCTGATGATGCAGAGATCAGAAGGTTGATCTTGACAAAGGCTCACTTATCAAAGTATACGATACATCCAGGGAGTACTAAGATGTATCAAAACCTTCGAAAGGTTTATTGGTGGTCTGGGATGAAAAAGCACATTGCTGAATATGTTGCTAAGTGTCTCGTTTGTCAGCAGGTGAAGGTAGAGCATCAGAAGCCTGCAGGGTTATTGCAGCTTTTACCGATACCGATATGGAAGTGGGAGCATGTCACCATGGATTTTATGATGGGATTGCCGAGGACCCGGAGAGGTCAGGATGCCATATGGGTGATTGTGGATCGATTGACGAAATCAGCCCATTTTCTAGCTATGAGAGCTACCGATACTCTGAGCCAGTTAGCGAACCTATATGTGCGCGAGATAGTGAGGTTACATGGAATTCCAGTGAGCGTTGTTTCTGATAGGGATGCCCGCTTCACTTCCCACTTCTGGGAACGTTTTCAGGAAGCGATGGGGACCCAGTTGAGTTTTAGCACCGTATTTCATCCTTAGATAGATGGTCAGTCAGAGAGGACTATACAGACCCTGGAGGATATGTTGAGAGCGTGTGCATTGGATTTTGGAGGCTCCTGGGATGACCATTTGCCACTCGCAGAGTTCGCGTATAATGACAGTTTTCATGCGAGTATCAGGATGGAACCATATGAGGCATTGTATGGGCGTAGATGTCGTTCCCCTATTGGATGGGAAGAGGTTGGTGATAGACAGATCTTTGCTCCTGACTTGGTTAGACAAGCCTCTGAGGACGTCCAATTGATATGTGAGAGGTTACGGACAGCTCAGAGCAGGCAAAAGAGTTATGCTGACAAGAAACGGAGACCACTAGTGTTTGATGTGGGTGAGTCAGTGTTTTTGAAAGTTTCCCCTTCGAAGGGAATTATGAGATTTGGGAAGAAGGGAAAGTTGAGCCCTCGATATATAGGGCCATTTGAGATACTTGATAAGGTGGGAGATAAGGCTTATAGATTGGCATTGCCACCAGAGTTGGCAAGTGTGCGTAATGTCTTCCACGTATCCATGTTGAGGAAGTATCACCCGGACCCGGCACATGTAATAAGGTATGAGCCATTGGAGCTCAACGAGGGTATGACCTATGATGAGAAGCCAGTTCGGGTATTGGACAGAAAAGAGAAAGTGTTGAGGACAAAGACAATTCCCTTGGTGAAAATACTTTGGCAACATCACACTGTGGAAGAAGCCACATGGGAATTGGAGAGTTTGATGCGGGAGAGGTATCCCGAGTTGTTCACCAAATAATTGGTTCTAATTTGGAGGACCAAATTTTCTAAGTGGGGGAGAATGTGAGACCCCGTATATGTATAATGGTATATATGTACATAGAAATGTAAATAGAGTTGTACTATGAATTCATAAGTGAAGTATATGTGATGTAAGTCCATAAGTTAATGTACACACTTGTAATAAGAGTTGTGATTGTACATACAAGTTACATTATGTATGAATGTAAGGAAATGGACTTAAAAATGTGGAGAATATGAATAGAATGGATTATGAGTAATGTGGTAAATGGAATGAAGATTTGCATGAGTATGCACTTCCATTTGTTTATACTAAGTACCATTGGTCATACAAAGATTCTACACAAGTTTTAATGTGTATGAAGTAGATTCTACACAAGTTTTAATGTGTATGAAGTGTGGATGGATACCATTTTCAAGTCTCAAAGATGAATAAATGAGAAAATGATCATGGTAGCAAATTAAGGATGTTTGGTAAGTGTTGCTGCAGAAGAACTGCAGAAAATCTGGAAATTGTGAAGGGCAGATCGATCTCATGGGATGAGAGATCGATCTGGAAGAGCCAGAATGCTCTTATTTGGGCAAAGGAATAGAGCAGATCGATCTCCAATGGAGCCAGATCGATCTCCTAAGCATTCTGTAGTGAAAAGATCGATCCCCAAGCACCCAGATCGATCTCCTTAGCTCTCTGTTTGGGAGCAGATCGATCTCATGCTTCGACAGATCGATCTCATGCTTAAAATGCCATGAAAAAGAGGGATTTAAGAGGACCAGATCGATCTCCTCTTGGAACAGATCGATCTCCTCAAGCTATTTCTATATAAGGAGTGCTGAAAATCAAAAAATTTCGAGAAAAACAAAACCTTCCACTTTCAACCCAAAAACCTAGCTTTCTCTCTCTAAAATCAACCATTTTCATTGAGGTTTGAAGAGAGACCACTAGAGGCAAAGTTGTTCCTATCAAAGAGAAGAACAGCATAGTTGGAAAGCATTTTCCCATTGTTGGTATTGAAGGAGTTAAGGGCATTGCCATTTGGAGCAAGAAGAGAAATCAAATTTGGTAAGATTCTAACACTCCAACTATGGTACATTGTTTATATAATTGATTTTGGAGTTGTTTGGCATGAGTATGGATGGTTAGAAACTATCTAAATACATTGGAATGATTATGACCTAGAAATGGCCTAGAGTACGAAAGTGGAATGTATGGAGATTAATGATGAATGAGATATGCAGAAGTTATTAATAGTATTGTGGTGTGATTTTAAGATGTGGTTAGTGGATAAATTGTGAGATTTACCTAAAAGAGGTAAAATGTGGAATAAGGCATTGGTAAAATGCATAAGTGAATAATATTGACTAGTGAGGTCAATTATGGGTTAAATACATTAACTCAATTGATTTAATGAATGAATCGCAGCTTCCGAGGATACGCCGAGGCGAGTTGAGCCAAGAGCGTGAGAAGCTAAAAGGAAAGGAGTCACACCAAGTAAATCGAGGTAAAGGAATTGTGTGGACTCTTAGAGATATCTGTGCGCAATTTGGGCGCTTAAATGTTTTGCTAGAATGCATGAGATTAGGAAATGATGTTGGGTGATTGAAGGGCAAAAGTTGGGAGTTTGAAAAATGTGCATGAAAACAAAAGCATATTGCTTTGAAAATCTTGTCTTATTGCTTTTTAGCAAATGATTGGTAGGTTGGCTGGCATTGAAATGATTTGCAAAAGAAATGAGTGTGTTTTGGTTTTGTTAACCATACTTTGCAAGTTTTGCGCCACCTACATGATTTCGTGAGTATGATAGCGTGCAAGAGTATGACTCGCACGAGATTTGACGTGTTTTATACACATGAGTGCAAGAGGCACTAGTTTTCACATGGATTTCATAATTGTTTTGGCATTGTGCTTGGAGTTTGTCTCGCACTGGATGCCCACCTTACATGTTGCCGTGTTTGGAGCTTCGAGTAGACTGGGTGTCACATCGATTAAATAGGCTCACACGTGCATTGTTTTGACATGATTAATTAGCTGTGTTAGGAGCTTCGGGTAGACAAGAGGTCGTACCGATTAAATAGGCTCACACGTGCGTTTGAGATGTGGTGTGATATGATGTGTTGATTGGGTCCACGGGGTACGTTGTACCATGCATGTAGCATGGAGTACATTGTACCGTGTTGAGTTGTGATGTGCCGTCTTCGAACGAGATCTGCTATGGACCGACGGGTAGGATTTGACCCAACTCTCGTGTGGAAGCGGATAGTGGTGATATCCCGCACACCTGATCCGTGTAGCCGGTATCACAGGTTATGTACATAGGCCTTGAGGTTATTACCTATTGTTAAACTGCCTATCTCACATGTCTATTTCTATTTGAGAATAAATCCATGTTTGAAAATGATTTGTGGGTCAGGAAAGCCCGAGGGATGGACCGAGACCTGACCAGTGATGAATTGATTTGTTTTTTGGATTTTAAAGTGCACGGATGCATGATGTTTAATGCCATGCTTTATTGTGAAAATGCATGATGGGTAATGCCATGCTTTTATTGTGAATTGTGCATGATGATTTATACCATGCTTTGAGTTGAAATGTGCACTTGATTTTAATAGCATGAATGCTTTACATACCATTAACACAATCATACACTCATGTTTTGAGATAAATAATGAATGAAATGCTTTTGAGCATGGCATCATGATCACGTAGATAGTGCAGTATATACCTGTTCGCATGATTGCCTTACTGATCGTGTGGTTTGCTCACCCCCTTATTTTCCCCCTCTCTATAGAGATTTGAGTATAGAGTGAGCGTGACTGGAGGCGTTTCCCTTTTGGTAATCCGCTGCATCCCATCGCTAAAGGTATACACACTTGGATTATTTTGTATCTAAACTAGACATAGCACAGTAGCATTTTGTACGTAACTACTGGGGATGTAAAACAATGTAAACACATGTAACAACTCTGATATATATATATATATATATATACATTTATACAAGTGTTTACTCATAAATAATATTTCAAATTGAATTGGTATGGTGGAGTGAGTTAGACGTCGACACGCAGCCCAACTGTTATGAGTGTGGTTGTTCACGATCGAGGAAGGATGATTAACAATTGATGCATGAAAATGCGAAAAATTTATACGTATTTTGGTAAATTGAGGGTCGTGACAGGTGCGTCCTGCTTCTGCTCCCGGTCTATCCACTGCTGGTTTGTGCTATCTCCAGTCTGTCCACGACCTCTGCATCAGCTACTATCCAGGTACTGATCTCGGCTTGCCCAGTGTGTACCTACCATGCATCAGCCAATATTCAAAGCCTGCTCCAGGTGCTGCTCCTGATTCATTTTCCAGCCGAAGCTTGCACAATAATCGTGACTGCAAAGTGGGAAATAAAACACAAACAACACTGTTACAATGAAGTCTAAAGCAGCAAATGCAAACTAAAAATGTAAAATAAGATATAAAATAAGTTAATGACTAAAAGATGATGAACAGTAGAAGCATTCTAAAATAGGGGAGAACAGAGGAATGGATTGCTGGTTCGGTCCACTGCTATGGTGCAATCCATCTCCTCACCGAACAATAGTCCCTCGGTACCACACAGAAACATCATTAAGCAAGTAGAAGCTAAAAAAAAATGCTGAAAACTAACACTTGAAAACTAAACATAAATGAAGAAAGTTGTAAAATATAAAAACATAAGGTTCCAGTGGACACGGTTTAGTTGCTGGAAAAATTTACTCCAACATCATCCACTAGTCACGTTCCTACTTTCTGCCGTCAGCCGCACCGCCTATAGACGACAAGAATGAAGCAACTCGAAACAATACCATCAATCGGTCATGCTCCAAGCAGCAAAGAAAGCTACAAGATTCCCCATAATCGGTTGATGCATTAAGAGAAATAATTAATGTAATGTAAAATATACATAGAATAAATATGCAGGAGATGGAATGAAAAAAATTTAGCAATTGGTTTCAACATAAAAGCTATCATGAAATAACATCGGTGGAACCAAGATTGGAAAAGAAGTGACTTGAAAACTGTTGCAATAAAATCATCTTAAATATACCATGAACAGTAGCTATGGAAAATGGAATAAATGGTGGCTGACAAAGCTAATCAGAAAAGCTTAAAGAAAACTAGAAAGAAAATAACCCTAACAACTTTATCCTAAAAAACTAAACTACTTTACCCGAAAATTACCTCATTTTCAATTGCTCATCATATTCTATTTATACACAAACCTAGGGGTACAATGGGAATTTTTTTTAATCCTAGATGAGTTGGCATTGTTTTGCCTCTTGTCTTCATTCCATTTGCTTCAGAGAAGATATTTCCATGTTACTGTCTTGTTGTCCACTTGGATGTACGATGTGGCTCGGCGTGTGTCTTCCAGAAGGTGGGCACGGTATCCCTCGATCATATATTTTCGAGGCGAATAAAGTACAAACACCCGACATCACACGTCTCTACATCGAATGGTGACTCAGACTGCGAAATGGTAGTGGTCTAGTCTCTTTTAGCCCATTATCAGCCCATTTTCTACCGAAATGACTGAAATTCATCCAGATTTAATTTACCTGCACATTGAAGAATTTTAATTAAATTAAGGGGATAATTAATAAAATAATATGGGGATTAAAATAATTAGTTGAGAAATTAAGCTCAAATAATTCTGTTTTAATAGAATTATCAGCCTATGAGATCGATTTTCCTATCAGTTCTTGCATATTTTATGCATTCTGGAGCCATGAGATCGATCTCTCATCCTTGGAGATCAATCTGGCCTTGTCAGATTGTACTGCTGCTGCATCAATTTACAGAAAACTCAATGTAAAACATCTCAAAATCTATCCCATAGTCTATATTTCAATCCATACACATTCAAGACTTAAAAACCTCATCTTCTCATACTTCATCATATTTAAAACTTGTGTGTACATAAACATATCATAATTACATACACAAATTACAATTCTCATAAATGGGTTATACAAAATTCACAGTTCTCACACAATCTGTGGAGGAGAGGAAGGGGTGAGCTTAATATGCTCAGTAAGAAAAACCCCATAGGTAGATAAACATACTACCTAAGATATATATATATATATATATATATATTTATATTTGCCAAATCCAGAACAATTTCATAGAGTACATAAATAGATCAGAAAATTCACAAATACCAAAAACAGATTTCAGAAACATAACTTATATCGGTAGTAAAATTAGATACAGTGGTAAATACAAAAATTTTTGAGCTTTCATTAGCAAGATAAACGGATTTCCAAATATCTCAATTCATGCAGACAATTCAAAAAAATATTTCAAATAGACGAGACAAGGTAGTACATGCTATATCAGATATCAGGTCCCTATAGCTAGTGTGTTATTTACAAGCTTAGGGTTCCATATGCTACGTTATCCTTGAGTTAAGGGATTCATAACTATTTTTGTTGTGTATCGTCTAGAAAAGTTCAGCATACTCTTCATCTTTGGATTTAGTATAAGTTTTGATCCACTATCAGTTTTGATTCAATATCAGTTTCAATTCAGTATCCGTTTTGACTCAACATTTGTTTTGATTTAGTTTTCATTTTCGACTTAGCTTTTGATTTGAATTAGTATTTCGATTTGTTAAGTTTTGATAAGTATGATTTAAAGTATGCATGTATTATGTATTTTGTTTTTGAAATGATTGCATGCGTTGATTCGTAATTGTTTACCACATCATGGTTTTCAATGCTATTTTGCTTGCGAGCATTTTTTTACTTAGAGCGTTAGCTTACCCTTTCATTTTTAAACTGATTTTGTAGTTTCAAGCGGAGTACCACATTAGGTGGACTAGCTTTAAGAGCCTCTCCAGGCTCTTCTTTTAGTCACATGAGGTATCCAATATTTTTATAAATATTTTTTCTTGACAGTAAAGGTACAAACTAAGTTATTGCATATTGAAATTATTTTGGATTGGATGTAACTATTAGGCTGTTATAGGTGTCTATTGTAGTCACATAAGCTAGATTCAATATCAATTATAGCCTCTTCTTATGGTGATGTAATTGAATTATCCATTACGATTATTTTTGCATGGTTATACAAGATTAAACGAGAATGAATGGAATTGTTTATGGATGTCTAAGTTGGATTAGTGAATTTAGCTTTCTGCATCACTCTAATTGTTTAGATTAGGACCACGACTACAATAATCATCATCATAATATTAAAAGTTTAGCTATCTAAGTCACATAGACAACAAGTAGGAAGGAAAAAAAGAGTTAAAATGCAATTTCATAATTTCGGGACATTACAGAGTTAGTATCAAAGCTTGAGTTGTCTAGTCTGTGTCAGTGTATACAGGTTAGGACTAGTGTTAGATGTAAGACCCGATTTTTATCGTAATTTCTTATGATTCAAATGATGTAAACATAGTTTTATGTAAATTGAATCATAAGAAGAGTTTTACGTGAATGAAAAATGCAAATGGAATGAATAAAAATTTTCGAATGCATTTAAAGGTCAAATAAAGGATTGAAATGGTCACAAATTAAACGAATGAGATTCAGACTAGAGATAAGGATTTAAAACACGAAATTAGTGAGTGTTCGTGAAGGGAAGTTGGATTTGTTTTATCCCGAACACATGCAAGGGTAAAACGGTCAAAAGACCAAAATCCGGTATAAATTCGATAAAAAAAATTTCATTAAAAATATAGATATGAGAAATATTGATCAATAATGAAGAAACAATTAAATTTCGAGTCCAATTGATCAAGATATGAATTTATTGGAATAAACCTGAATTTTCACTTCGAGAAATTATCCCAAAAATTTTAGAAAAATATACCGAAAAGACAAAATAAGACTAATAAATTCAGTTATTGATTAATTGAATAAAATAAGATTTTTGGAGATATTTTGGTATTTTTATAATATTTTATTGAATAAAATAAATTATAAATAAAAAAAGGTAAACACAAAATCGCGAAATCGTGATTCTGTAGAAGAAAATGAAATAGGCAAAAACCGAGGGAGATGGTCCCTGCTCCGGTGACCACCGGCGAGAGAGAAGGCCAGGCGAGGGTCGTCGAAGGAAGCCCGACACCGAGCGACCCACCAAGCCTGCGGCACGCGCGCCGACGTCGTCTAAGAATGCCAGATCGATGGAGGGGAGACTGAAAGAGAGATGAGGAGATCGATGGCCATCGGCGCCGATTCGACCCACCCCGAGGCCTAAAGAAGACTCCCCAGGTGATGGCGCGCCGAACAGCACCGAAATCGTGTCGGGAACCAACCGGATAGCGCCGAAACGGTAAAAATGAGCCTGAACCGGTACAGACCGGTTTAGTGCAGTGCAGATATGTTGGACTGGACTGAATCGGTTCAGCCAAAATAGAAAAGAATAAGAAAAAGGGAAAAAGAAAAAGTGGAAAAATTGAGAAAAAATTTCAGTGATGCAATCGAGCTACGAGTAAGTAGGTAAGCGGTCAAAATTGATCGTTTTAAATTTTGGAATATTTAATTTGATTAAGATTCGACAGAACATTTACCCAAAAAAATATATAATTGTGTAGCTCGACAATTGACGTCAAACGAGAGCTCGAGTTAACCTCGATTTGTGTACTATCATGGAATCTCGGGTAAGTAACCCTTATTTATGACAATTTACATAGTTATGCGTGTTAGAAATTTATCACATAAATTACGGATTAATTTCGTATAAAATGAATTAAATTCTGGAATTTGAGATAAATTGTCGTAAATAATTAATTGAGCTATCCGAGAGTTTAGAACGAGGCCCAATAAATATTGATGGGCCCAATGAGCCCAATAGGCCTCGATAATGTGAATAGTTAGTGGAAAATGGGTAGTGACCACGTGTCTCATATGATATCACATGGTTTTATATACCGATCATGAATTATGTTGTCCAAGGTAGACCCGAGGGAGGGGTCGAGCCTTGAGGGATGTTTTTAAAGAGATGGTATTGCTGTTTGTGATGAGTTTCAATATGTTTTGAGAAAGTGATAAATCCTGAAGGATGGTTTTGTGATGAGTTTTCCTTTTTGTGATGAATTTTATTATGATGAGCATGAGATGTTGTACATGATGATCTTTTCCATGTTTACATGCCTATCTTCAATGTTTTTCATTGCATGATATATGTATATACATGTGGCATAGTTTTTCCTCATGCTCTGGATATAAATGATTTTTATGCATGATATTATAAGCATGTAGAGAGTGTAGATATCTACCATGCTTGCATTATTGCCTTACTGAACGTGTGGTTGTTCATTCCTATCATTTTCTCCCTCTACAGAGCGCACATAGTAGCCTAGTGAAGGACTGAGGTGTTGTATTTGGATATCTACTGCTCTCTATTGCTAAGAGGTATACACACATGAATTCTTTTTGTATCTAAACATGTAATACCATAGTAATCATTTTGAATTATTATATAAGGGATGTAAGTGTTAGCAAACACACATATAAATGTAAAACTAAAACTTTTAAATGTATGTGCTTGCTCTCGAGTAATTGAAAGTTGAATGGTAATTATGATTAATACTGACTCGTAGCCTAACTATTATCGGTAAGAGTTGTTCACGACCAGGAAAGGAAATGAAAAGATAAAAATTTTATGGTGATTTTCGAGTGAAAATGATGAAAAGGGGTCGTGACAGAGACTGGTGTCAGAGCTGAGTTAGCCTGATATGAGTCAGTATTAATAAGTAGGAAAGTTACATCCCTGTATTATTGTGTTTTTGTTTAGATATAACTGTGTATACCGAGATGGAATGAGACTAATATATGGTATGGATACAGGTTATTAGGCAGTATGCCTGTTACACATTGAGGTAGAGGGGCGAGCTCACAGGCTAGAGGCATTAGAGGTAGTCCAGAAAGTCGTACGGAGCCACAGACTGATAAGGCTCCACAAGACCATGTTGAGAGACCAGGGGATACTGAGGCACGCTTCGCTAGGATAGAGCAGAGTATTGAGAGCCTAGTGGAGATAGTCACGCAGGCGTTGGGTGCTGGTGATAGATGAGGTCCAGCCATGTAGCCTACTACTACTGGATAGGCAGCTGCAGAGGTAGAGAAACCTCAGACTATAGGGACTGTTACACCACCCCTAGTTCAGGATACGACTTCTCCTTTCACTATGCAAACGAGTGGAAGTGACCTAGGTTATGATTGTGAGTTGAGCAGGTTACAACAGTTCCAAGAGTTGAAACCTCTAGTATTTAGAGGGGTGAATGACCCGGTTATGGCTGAAGATTGGGTGTATGAGATGGAGAAATTGTATGGGTTCTTCAGATGTACATCGAATAAGAGGGTTACCTTTGTCATATTTGTAAGACCCGTACTTTGAGATGTAAACCTCATGAATTCATAAGTATGGTAATGTACATGTAAAGTGAGTCATAAGTGATGTAAAGTTCAAAAGATTGATTTACCCCCTTATAATATGAGTTGGGAATGTATACACAAGTTTTAATTTGTATGAAGTATGAATGGATGCCATTTTCAAGTCTTAAAGGTGGTTGGATGAGAAAATGACTATGGTAGTAAATTAAGGATGTTTGGTGTAAGTTACTACAGAAAATTGCAACAAAATTATGAAAATATGAAGGCCAGATCGATCTCATAGGATGAGAGATCGATCTGAAAAAGTAAAAATGCTCTTATACAAGCAATGGAATAGACCAGATCGATCTCCAATGGGGCCAGATCGATCTTCTAAACATTCTATAAAGAAGGGATCGATCCTTAATGCAAGCAGATCGATCTCCTCCTTAGCCAAATTGATCTTCATAAGCTATTGTTTGAAAATAGATCGATCCTAAGCTTCGATAGATCGATCTCATGCATTCAAATTGGCGTGAACATTAGGGATTTAAGAGGACTAGATCGATCTCCTTCCTATACAGATCAATATCATTAAGCAATTTATATAAATAGGAGCAGTGAAATCTGCAAGTCGCAGAAACAACCCCCATTTTCTCCATTTTCAACCCAAATCCTAGTTTTCTCTCTCTAAATCATCCCATTTTCAGTAAGATTTGTGGAGAGACCATTAGATACAAAATTGTTCATATCCAAGAAAAGAACAACATACTTTGGAATCAAAGCATTATTTGTTGGATTAAAGGAGCAAGGGACATTTTCATTTGGAGCAAGAAGAGAAACTAGATTGGTAAGTTTTTAATACTTCAGCCCAAGTACATTTGTCTATTTATTGGTTTTGGAGTTGACTGGGTGGTATATTAATGATTGAAACTACCTAGAATATAATGGAACAAGTAAAACCTAGAATAAGTCTAGTGTGAGAAATATGGGTTGAATGAGTTAATGATTTATGGGTATCCTAGAGTGTTTATGAGATAATGTGGATGATTTGAGATGGCTAAATGAAGTTACATTGTGGGTTTAGAGAATTTATGAACATGAATGTATAAGACGTTTCATAAAATGCCATAGTGAAGAAATCGATGGAATATGAACATAATGAGCTTAATATCGATTTGATATTGAGTTGGTACGAATCAATAGGCCTAAAAGAATCAATCGACTCGAGATATGAGTAGAACAATAAAACTAGGCCTTATAAGTGTTAATGGAGGGTATAGGATGAATCGACTATAGCAAACACAAAGAGTTGTGTAGTATGGACTAAATTGATGTGGTAAACGACTTTGTACAGTTTCAGAGAGTTCGTTGGAGATGAATCAAACCATACAATTAAGCAGTTTTAAGGAAGCGGAATCACGCGACGCAATTCCAGATAAGGGAATTTTGTAAGTATATTGAGATAGCTGCTTGTACTTTGAACTCATGGGCGAATATAGGGCCTTTATGAAATGCATGAATGTTTAAGAAAAGAGATTGATGATATGCGTGAATAATTATAAGTATGCATATATGATTTGGTTTTTGAAGTGGGTTTCATAATAAGGGGATAGTAAGGCTAATAATTGCATAAATCACGTGTTTGAATGTTTTTGTGAAACACATTACTTTGTTTTAAGTGAATTAATGTATGGCTGGCTAGTGTTTAAATGACTTTGCGAAATAGCACATTTAAAGTGCTAGTCATGATTTTAAGATTGTTTTGGTTGATTTTGAGCTGCCTATCATGTTTGTGTGTGAATTAAATCGTGCTAGAGCCTTGCTTGCACGAGATTTTGGTATTGTCACTCGTATGAAATGCGCTAGAGCTTAGCTCGCACTTGATTTGAAATGGTGATGATGTTTTATAAACCATACTAGAGCTTCTGCTCGTACGTGGATTTCGAGTCATTTTCTTATTCATATAACCGTACTGGAGCTATGCTCGTACGTGGTTTCTTCATGTTTTATGCATAAATGTCGTACTAGAGTGTTGCTCATACGAGGAGGTTTATCTATGATGCATGAATCGTGCTAGAGCATAGCTTGCACAGGTTTTCACACTGTGGTATGTATGATGCCGTGGTGAGGGTAATACAGATTAATTCAAGGAACCCAAAAGGGGCGAGCAAGGCCATGAGGGGCTAGGACCTGATATTAATCCATTTAGGGAACCCAAATGGGATGAGCAAGGCCATGAGGGGCTAGGACTTGATATGGTGTTCAGGGAGCCCAAAATGGACAAGGAAGGCTAGGAGGGGCTAGGACCTGATATCATTAGAAGATACTCCCACGTGCACTGGAGACTATATCGGTTACACATGGCATTGGGGTAGATAAGAACTATGATTGGCACCCCCAACCATGATATGGGTCCGCAGAGTACGTTGTACCGTGTATATCACATGGAGTATGCTGGACCACGAGGTTGAGTTACTGATGAGAAAGTCTGGCGAAGAACTAACCCAACTTCGTTCCAGCATGACGCCCCGCACACCGGGATCCGTGTGGTTTGGGATGATTTATGACATAGTTGGCCAACATAGTCTATTGAGATATAGTAACCCATCTCATTTAATATTACATAATACCACATGATTTTTATACATGAGTGTGATTGTGATTTGTCCAGGGTGGACCCGAGGGAGGGGTCGAGCCTTGTGGGATTTGTGATTTAATGAAATGATAATTTGATTTATGATGAAATGTGATGTGATTTGAAAAGGTTGTTTCTTAAATGAATTTCCCTTTTTATGATGAGATTTAAAGACTGAGCATGAGTGATTTTACATATTGAGATTTCCATGTTTTATGCCTATTTACATGATTTTCAATCATGATATATGTATATACATGTGGCATAGTTTTATTTGCTCATGCTCCTATTATAAATGATTTATGCATAACATTATCAGTATGTAGATAGAGTAGTTATCTACCATGCTTGCATTATTGCCTTACTGAGCTTGAGGTTGCACATCCCTCTCTATTTTCCCCTTCTACAAAGCGGGCATAGCAGCCCAGTGAGGACTGAGGCATTTTATTTTGGACATTCCGCCGCTTCCATCACCAAAAGGTATACACACATGGATTCTTTTTGTATCTAAATATGTAAAAGTATAATAGTCATTTGGTGTTGTAACGTGGGGGATGTAAAAGTTAGAAAATGTGTCATGTATAGCTTAACTTTCAATGAATGACACTTCTTTTGATTTATTTGAGAATGAATGTTGAGTGATGTTTATTATTGACTCACAGCCCAACTGTGTAGTTGTGAGTTTGTTCACGACCGGGTAAGGAAAGAAAAATGAGAAACATTTATAGTGATTTTCGATTATAAAAGGATAAATTGGGTCATGACAGAGATTGGTATCAGAGCTGACTTGGCCTGATGTGAGTCAGTAATAAAATGTAGGAAAATTACATCCCCATATTACTGTGCTTTTGTTTAGATATAACTGTGAATACCGTGATGGATTGGTTGGCTGACAATCATGTTGTTATGCATTGCCATGCAAAAACATTGATGTTTCTCGAGATAGGAAATCATGTTGTAAGATTTGTGAAATGAGATGAAAGAATATAATTGTGATAAATGAAAAGAGTATGATCTTATTGAATTTATTTAAGAGATGAATTTAATTGTTTATGTTGAATATTGATGTGATGATTTGTGACACTAATGATAGAAAGAATGATGTGAAGGGTTCATTGCATACGTGGTTGACATAGATAAGGTACACCTGAAATTGAGAGACATACCAGTGATTGTGGAATTTCATGATGTCTTTTCGGACGATTTACAAGGGCTACCACCTGAAAGGGAAATGGAATTTTGCATAGAGTTAGTGCCTGGTACTGAGCCGATATCAAACCACCATATAGAATGGCTCCGATTTAGTTGGAAGAGCTAAAAAAATAGCTACAAGAGTTGCTAGAGAAGGGGTTTATTAGACCGAGTCTGTCACCTTGGGGAGCACCAGTTTTGTTTATGAGGAAGAAGGATGGAAACCTCCGACTGTGTATAGATTACCGGTTGTTGAATAAGGCCACCATTAAGAACAAGTACCCCCTTCCACGCATAGCTGACCTATTGGATCAGCTTTAGGGAGCACAGATCTTTTCTAAGATAGACTTGCAGTCAGGGTATCATCAGTTTAGGATACAAAGTGGAGATGTACCCAAGACAACATTTCGTACTCGATATGGCCAGTACGAGTTTTTGGTTATACCATTCAGATTGACGAACTCCCCCACAACATTTATGGCACTGATGAATGATGTATTCAAGCCATACTTGGACAAGTTTGTTATTGTGTTTATTGATGACATATTGGTTAATTCCAAGTCTATGGAAGATCATGAGGAGCACTTGAGAGTAGTTCTGCAGACCCTCAGAAAGAAAGAGTTATATGCCAAACTCAGCAAGTGTAACTTTTGGTTGGAAAAGATCTCATTTCTAAGCCATGTTGTGTCGAAGGATGGGGTATCAGTGGATCCATCCAAGATAGAGGCCGTTGTACAGTGGGAATAGCCCAAGACAGTTATTGAGATCAGAAGTTTTCTGGGATTGGCAGGTTATTATCGGAGATTTGTATAGGGTTTCTCCAGACTAGCTGCTCCTTTGACATGCCTTATGTGGAAAGATGTTAAGTTTGTGTGGGATGATACATGTGAGAGGAGTTTTGAGGAGCTTAAGCATCGATTGACTACTGCTCCGGTTCTCACCATTCCTACCAGCTCAAGAGGTTTCTCGATGTATACGGATGCATCACACAAGGGACTGGATTGTGTGCTTATGCAGGACGGGAAGGTAGTTGCCTATGGATCTAGAAAATTGAAGGATCACGAGAGGAACTACTCGACACAAGATTTGGAGTTGGTAACTGTAGTGTTTGCTTTGAAAATATGGCGCCACTATCTTTATGGTGAGAAATTTCAGGTCTTTACAGATCATAAGAGCCTTAAGTACCTATTCTCACAGAAAGAGTTAAATATGAGACAGAGGAGATGGCTTGAACTCCTTAAGGATTGTGATTGTGAAATCATGTACCACCCGGGTAAGGCCAATGTAGTTGTCGATGCCTTAAGTAGGAAGAACCTTGGGTTGTTGTCTTATATGATGGTTTGGGAACACGTGTTGTTGGAGCAATTTATGAACCTCAGTATGGATGTAACCTGACTTGGTTTAGAGAGATTTGAGATTATGGCTAGTTTGAGATTGGAGGCAGAGTTGATATGTCGTATTTGATAGGCTCAGCAGAGCGATCGACAATGTATCAATTGTTTGAGTCAGATACAGACAGGTGTTGGGACTGATTTTGAGTTAAGTACAGATGGATTATTGAGGTTCAGGGGCAGAGTGTGTGTTCCCGAGGATTCAGAGATCAGAAGGTTAATGTTATTAGAGGCACACTCATCGATGTACACGATACATCTAGAGATTACTAAGACATATCAAAACCTTCGAAAGGTTTATTAGTGGTCTGGAATGAAAAGAGATATTGCTGACTGTGTCACTAGATGTCTCATTTGTCAGTAGGTAAAGGTAGAGCATCAGAAGCCTGTAGGATTATTGCAACCTCTATCGATACCGACGTGGAACTGTGAGCATGTCGACATGGACTTTGTGATGGGATTATTGAGGACCCACAGAGGTCATGCTGCCATATGGGTTATTATGGATCAGTTGACTAAGTCAGCCCATTTTTTAGCTATGAGAGCTACCGATACTCTGAGTCAGTTGACGAACCTATATGTTCGTGATATAGTACGGCTACATGGTGTACTAGTGAGCATTGTTTTTGATAGGGATACCCACTTCACTTCTCATTTCTTGGAACATTTTCAGAAAGCGATGGGGACCCATTTGTGTTTTAGCACCGCTTTTCATCCTCAGACAGATAGGCAGTTAGAGAGGACTATACAGACCCTGGAGGATCTATTGAGAGCGTGTATGTCGGATTTTAGAAGCTCTTGGGATGATCACCTACAGTTAGTCGAGTTTGCCTATAATAACAGTTATCATTTGAGTATCAGGATGGCACCCTATGAGGCACTGTATGGACATAGATGTCAATCCCCCATTGGATGGGAAGAGGTTGATGACAGACAGATTTTTACTCTTGACTTAGTACAATCGGCATCTGAGGACGTCCAATTGATATATGAGAGATTACGGACAGCTTAGAGTGTCACGACCCAATTCCATTCTCTTTAACCGAAAATCACTGAAAATTTTTCGCGTTTTACTGTTACCTTACCCGGTCGTGAACTAAACTCACCACACACTGTTGGGCTGTGAGCCAATAATAATCACCACATCTCATTCATTCTCAATTAATTAAAATGATGTCATACATGTGCATTTAATCGTGTATTTATACGAATACATGTTTTACTGACATCTACATCCCCCATAAGTACAACTCAAAAGAATACTGTGCTTTTACATTGTTTAGATACAAAAAGAATCACTGTGTATATACCTCTTAGCGATGGAGATGCAGCGGAGTCCAAAATAATACGCCTCAGTCCTCACTGGGCTACTATGCACGCTCTGAAGGGGGGAAAATAGAGTGGGATGAGCAACCACACGCTCAGTAAGGTAATAATGCAAGCATGGTAGATAACTACTCTATCTACATGCTGATAGTGTTATGCATAAATCATTTATGGTAGGAGCATGAGGAATAAAACTATGCCATGTAAATATACATATATATCATGTATCAAAATCATGTGCATTGGCATATAAAACATGGTAGAAACATCATGTATAAATCATCTCATGCTCAATCTCATTTAAATTCATAAAAGGGCAATTCTTTAAGAAACTTCCTTTTTAAACCAACACCATAAACACCACCAATATCAACTCACCATCACAACCACATTTTCATTCCACAATTCACGCATGTGTATAAATCTAGGTCACTATATCAAAGTGCCTATGTGAACCATTACATCATAAATCATCCCAGAGCACACGCATCCAGGTGTGCGGGGTATCATGCTGACACGAGGATGGATTATCCCTCGCCAGACTTTCTCATCACATAACCATCATGCGGTACATCGTACTCCATGTGATATACACGGTACAACGTACTCCGCAAACTCATATCGTGATTGGGGGTGCCATTCCTAGGTCTTATCTACCCCATACCAAGAGTTTTCCATATTCCGTGAAGGAGAGCCTCCCTGCCGAACAGAGCCTTCCCGCCTAACAGAGCCTCCCTGCCTCCTCGGGCTTAAGGATGTTAGCTTAAGGATGTAGGGCTTAAGGATCCTTTCCGTAAGAGAGCCTCCCCACCGAACAAAGCCTCCCCGCTTAACAGAGCCTCCCCGCCTAACAGAGCCTTCCCGCCTTTTTGGGCTTAAGGATGTTGGCTTAAGGATGTTAGCTTAAGGATCTTACCTTTACCGTACCTATGTAGGAGAGCCTCCCTGCCTAACAGAGCCTCCCCGCCTCTTTGGGCTTAAGGATGTTGGCTTAAGGATCCCACCGTAAGAGAGCCTCCCCACCAAACAGAGCCTCCCCTCCTAACAGAGCCTCCTCGCCTCTTTGGGCTTAAGGATGTTGGCTTAAGGATGTAAGGCTTAAGGATCTTACCCACTTTCACAACCTTATACGTATCCCCTCGTGCAAACTTGTGCGAGCAAAGCTCTAGCACGACTCATGCATCATGCATCTTCTCATAAATAGGCGCGTACGAGCATAGCTCTAGTACGGTTATACTCATAAGACAACCACTCAAAATCCACGTACGAGCAGAAGCTCCAGTACGGTTTATAAATATCAATTATAGTTTCCAAATCAAGGTGCGAGCTAGGCTCCAGCACGTTTCATACAAATGAAAACATAGAAATCCAGCGCGAGCGAGGCTCTAGCGTGATTTATGTCATACAAATGTGATAGACGGCTCATATACAATTTATCAATCCTGGCAATTCGGGTTTAGCACTCACAAATGCTTTTTCCACAACAACAATACAATACTAGCCGACCTATCTACAAGCTTGCTTAAAACCAAGCAATTCGTTTTGGAAAAACATCAAAACATTAGATTTATGCAATTATTAGCCTTACTATCCCATTTCATAAAATCCACTTCAAATCCAAAACCACGCATATACTCATCATCATTCACGAATACCATCAATCATTTATTTGAGCAATTCATATATTTCATACAACACCCAGTATTCACCCACAAGTTCAAAGTACGAGTAGCTACCTCTATATACTCACAAAATTCCCTTACCTGGAATCGCGATGCGTGATTCCACTTCCTTAAGCTGCTTACTCGTACGGTTCGGTTCGCCTTCAACGAACTCTTCGGGACTGCACAAAATCGTATCCCGCATTATATTCGATCCATATATTGCAACCCTTGTGCTTGCTATAGTCAATTTAATCTATAGCCTCTATTAAAGCTTATTTGGCCTCGTTTCATTACTTTATCCATAACTCGAGTCTATGGATCTTCTTAGGCCTATTAACTTATTCAAAATCGATATTAAATCGACATTGAGCTCATAGTGTTCATATTTCATGAATTCCCTCACTATGGCATTTATCACTCATATACATACCCATTTTCACAATTCCTCCAACTCACCAAGTAATTCCATCTAACCATCTAAAATCATAAACATTACCCCAATAACAACTTTAGCATGCCATAAATCATAGGCTCATTCAATCCCACATATCCTCACATTATACCCATTTTAGATTTCTAGGTCACACCAATTCCACTACATTCCTAGGTAGTTTATCCATCAATACTCATATCAATCAACTCCAAAATCAATTAAATAGCTAATGCATTTGGATTGGAGTGTTAGAATCTTACCAATATGATTTCTCTTCTTGCTCCAATTGGTAATGCCCTTAACTCCTTCAATTCCAAGAATGGGACAATGCCCTCTCACTATGTTGTTCTTCTCTTTGATAGGAATAACTTTGCCTCTAATGATCTCTCTTCAAATCTCACTGAAAATGGTTGATTTTAGAGAGGGAAAGTTAGGTTTTTGAGTTGAGATTGTGAGGTTAAATGTTTTTTTCGAGATTTCCAGATTTTCAGCTGTCCTTATATAGAAATGGCTTGAGGAGATCGATCTGGTCCAAGAGGAGATCGATCTGGTCCCTTAAAATCCCTCTTTTTCACGACATTTTTAAGCATGAGATCAATCTGTCGAAGCAATGAGATCGATCTGTTGAAGCATGAGATCGATCTGTCGAAGCATGAGATCGATCTGGTCCCAAACAGAGAGCTAAGGAGATCGATCTGGGTGCTTGAGGATCGATCTTTTCACTACAGAATGCTTGGCAGATCGATCTGGCACCATTGGAGATCGATCTGCTCTATTCTTTCGCCCAATTAAGAGCATTCTGGCTCTTCCAGATCGATCTCTCATCCTATGAGATCGATCTGGACCTTATGTTTTCCAGATTTCCTGCAGTTTCTTTGCTGCAACTCATACCAACACATCCTTAATCTATTGCCATGGCCATTTTCTCATCCATCCACCTTTATAACTTGAAAATGGCATCCATTCATACCTTATGCACATTGAAACTTGTGTGCATTCATTGTATGTTCAAAGGTATGCTACATAAAACCAAATGGAAGCATAACTCCATTCCATTTTACCACACTACTCATCTTGAGTCTCAATCACATCCATCACTTGCTAGAACTCATTTCTTCGTATTCATACTCAATGAAACTTGTATGTACGTTACAATTTATATTACACATACATACATTGAATCCATGGACTTACATCAATCATACTTTACATTACAAGTCCAATCATATTATTTGATCCAATTACACACATTACCCTTATACATATACGGGATCTTACATAGAGCCGACAAAAGAGTTATGCTGAAAGGAGGCAGAGACCACTAGAGTTTGATATGGGTGAGTCGATATTTCTAAGAGTTTCACCTTCAAAGGGTATTATAAGATTTGGTAAGAAGGGCAAGCTGAACCCTAGATATATCGAACCCTTTAAGATTTTGGAGAGAGTAGGAGAAAAGGTGTATAGGTTGGCATTGCCATCAGACTTGGCAAATGTTCATAATGCCTTCCACGTTTCTATGCTTCGGAAGTATCACTCGGACCCGGCACATGTGATAAGATATAAGCTGTTGGAGCTCAATGAAAGCATAACGTATGTTGAGAAGCCGGTTCGGATATTGGACATAAAGGAAAAGATGTTGAGGATAAAGACAATTTCCTTGGTGAAAGTTCTTTGGCAACATCACACGGTGGAAAATGCCACATAGGAATTGGAGAACTTGATAAGGGAGAAGTACCCCCAACTTTTTGAAGAGTAACTTAGTTCTAATTTGGAGAACCAAATTCTTTTAAGGAGGGGAGGAATGTAAGACCCGTACTTTCTGATGTAATCCTCATGAATTCATAAGTATGGTAATGTACATGTAAAGTGAGTCATAAGTGATGTAAAGTCCATAAGATTGATGTACCCCCTAATATAATATGAGTTGGGAATGTACACACAAGTTTTAATGTGTATAAAGTATGAATGGATGCCATTTTCAAGTCTTAAAGGTGGTGGATGAGAAAATGACTATGGCAGCAAATTAAGGATGTTTAGTGTGAGTTACTTTAGAAAACTGCAGTAAAATTTGGAAAATATGAAGGCCAGATCGATCTCATAGGATGAGAGATCGATCTGGAAGAGCAAAAAATACTCTTATTCGAGCAATGGAACAAGCCAAATCCATCTCCAATAGGGTCAGATCGATCTTCTAAACATTCTGTAAAGAAGGGATCGATCCTTAATGCAAGCAGATCAATTTTCTTAGCTCTCGGGTTGGAGCAGATCGATCACCTACTTAGCCAGATCGATCTTCTTAAGCTACTATCTGAAAATAGATCGATCTCAAGGCTCGATAGATCGATCTCATGCATTCAAATTGGCGTGAAAATGAGGGATTTAAGAGGACCAGATCGATCTCCTTCCTATGCAGATCGATCTCATTAAGCAATTTTTGTAAATAGGAGCAGTGAAATCTGTAAGTCACAGAAACAACCTCCATTTTCTACCATGCTTGCATTATTGCCTTATTGAGCATGTGGTTGCTCATCCCTCTCTACTTTCCCCTCTATAGAGCGTACATATCAGCCCAATGAGGACTGAGGCATTTTATTTTGGACATTCTGCTGCTTCCATCGCCAAAAGGTATACACACAAGGATTCTTTTTATATCTAAACATGTAAAGGCACAATAGTTATTCGGTGTTGTAAGTGGGGGATGTAAAAGTTAGAAATCGTGTGATGTATAACTTAACTTTCAATGAATGACACTTCTTTTGATTTATTTAAGAATGAATGTTGAGTGATGTTTATTATTGACTCATAGCCTAACTGTGTAGTGGTGAGTTTGTTCACGACCAAGTAAGGAAAGAAAAATGCAAAAAATTATAATGATTTTCGGTTATAAAAGGATAAATTAGGTCGTGACAGTATTTACACTGGTGGAGATCTACCGTGTCTATTCTGAGAGCCCGACACTCCGAGATTAAATGAGAGATATTTTTGGAGGCCTTTAGGAGGCAGTATATCCCAGCTACTGCACAGAGGAAGCTGCAGATGGAGTTTATGAATTTGGTTCAGGGGAACCGCTCTATGGACGTATATGAGTCCAGGTTCATATCCTTGGGAAGGTATGACCCTGATATGTTGAGCAGTGAGGCGATAAAGGTCCAGAAGTTCATAGATGGATTGAGACCAGTCATCAGGGCTCCGTTTGACATCTTCACTTATGAAAAGGCAGTGCGTAGGGTGCAGCTATGTGAATAGGACTTTGAGCGAAATGCTTTGAATGTACAAAGGTTAGTGACAGGAGAGATAGAGACCGAAAGAGATCCGGGATTGATAGGATGGCAAGGAGAGGAGGTCAGAGACTGTTTAGGAAGAGGTTAAAGATTGAGGAGGTACATGAGAGAGCTACTAAACCTCCTGTGTACCCTGCTTTTGCTCCACCGAATGGTGTAGCCATTGGAGGACAACGACCTATTATCGAGCAGTGTAAGAGATGTGGTAGATTTCATTGTACCCGACCTTTTCTGATGACCCCTGTTGTGTGTTACAGATGTGGGAAGCCCGAACATATCGCGAGGTATTACCCATAAATGATTGAGACTGCCCCATAGAAGGCCAAGGAGTCAGATAGAGCTTTTGTTGAGACTTCTGCTCTAAGGAGAAAAGCTACAGCTAAGGAAAAAGGGAAACAGGCGATTGGTAGAGGGCGAGTACATACACTGGACCGGGATAACGTAGACACTTCAACAGATGTGATTAAAGGTACCATCCTAATTTTTGATTTAGAAGCATTTGTATTATTTGATCTGGTGCCACGCATTCCTTTATATCGCCTTCCTTTGCACATAAGTTGTTGAAGCATGTAAAACCTACATTGTTAGATAGAGTGTTATTGATTTCTACACTTATGAATGATAGTCAGTTGACTGAATATGTGTATAAGGATTGTAGGCTAAAAATAGGCGGGAAAGATATGACGACCGACCTTATTCTACTCAATATGAGTGATTTTGATGTAATCTTAGGAATGGATTGGTTGGTTACAAACCATGCTATTTTGGACTATTTTGCTAAGACAGTGATGTTTTCAGAGATAGATAACCTTATTGTAAGCTTTGTTGAAAAGAATGAAGAGACATGATTATTGTATATTAGAAGAGTATGATTTTTACTTATGTTATTTAAGAGATGAATCTACTTATTAATCATGAATGTTAACGTGATGACCTATGTTACTAACGGTGGAAAGGATAATGTGAAGGTTTCGTTGCATACGTGGTTGACACAGATAAGGTACATCCGAAATTGAAAGACATTCTAGTGGTTGCAGAGTTCCCTGATGTATTTTCGGATGATTTACCAGGGCTACCACCCGATAGGAAAATGGAGTTTTGCATAGAGTTAGTACCTAGTACAGAGCCGATATCTAAACCACGTTATAGAATGGCCCCAATTGAATTTGGGGAGTTAAAGAAACAGTTGCAAGAGTTGCTAGAGAAATGGTTTATTAGATCGAGCGTCCCGCCTTGGGGATCTCCAATTTTGCTTGTGAGGAAGAAGGATGGGAGCCTTCGACTGTGTATAGATTATCAGTTGTTGAATAAGGCCACCATTAAGAACAAGTACCCCCTTCCATGCATTGATGATTTGTTAGATCAGTTCTAGAGAGCACAAGTCTTTTCTAAGATAGATCTGCGATCTGGGTACCATCAGTTGAGGATACGAAGTGGAGATGTACCCAAGGCAACATTTTGTACCAGTTATGGTCACTGCGAGTTCCTGGTTATGCCATTCAGATTAACGAATACCGTCGCAACATTTATGGCTTTAATGAATGATGTATTTAAGTCATACCTGAACCAGTTTGTGATAGTGTTCATCGATGATATATTGGTTTATTCTAAGACCAGGGAAGATCATGAGCAGCACTTGAGGATAGTTTTGCAGACCCTCTGAGAGAAGGAATTATATGCCAAGCTCAGTAAGTGTAACTTTTGGTTAGAACAAATCTTATTTTTTGGGCCATGTTGTATCGAGGGATAAGGTATCAATGGATCCATCCAAGATTGAGGTAGTTGTACAGTGGGAACAACCCAAGACAGTCATTGAGATTAGAAGTTTTTTGGGGTTGACAGGTTATTATCGAAGATTTGTAGAGGGTTTCTCCAGACTAGCTGCTCTCTTGACACGTCTCACATGGAATGATGTTAAGTTTGTTTGGGACTAGGCATGTGAGAGGATTTTTTAGGAGCTTAAGCGTTGGTTGACTATTGCTCTGATTCTCACCATTCTTACCAGTTCAGGAGGTTTCTCTGGATATACAGATGCATCACACCAGGGGCTGGGCTGTGTACTTATGCAGGATGGGAAGGTAGTTACCTATAGATCCAGACAGTTGAAGGATCATGAGAGGAACTATCCAACTCATGATTTAGAGTTAGCGATCGTAGTGTTTACGTTGAAGATATGGCACCATTATCTTTATGGTGAGAAATTTCAGGTATATACAGATCACAAGAGCCTTAAGTATTTGTTCTAGCAAAAAGAGTTGAATATGAGACAAAGAAAATGGCTTAAACTCCTGAAGGATTACGATTGCGAAATCATGTACCACCCGAGTAAGGTGAATGTAGTTGTCGATGCCTTTTTCAAGAAGAACCTCAGGTTGGTGTCTTATATAATGGTTTGGGAACACGAGTTATTGGATCAGTTCGCCAGCCTCAGTTTGGATGTAGCCTCGCCTGATACAGAGAGATTTGATGTTGAGGCTAGTTTAAGATTGGAGCCAGAGTTGATTAGTCGTATTTGACAGGCTCAGCAGAGAGATCGACAGTGTACCGATTGGTTGAGACAGGTACATACAGGTGGGGATACTGATTTTGAGCTGAGTACATATGGATTGCTGAGATTCAGAGGCAGAGTATGTGTTCCCGAGGATTCAGAGATCAAAAAATTGATTTTATCAGAGGGTCACTCATCGAGATATATAATACATCCGGGGAGTACCAAGATGTATCAAAACATTCTGAAGGTTTATTGGTGGTCTAGAATGAAGAGAGACATCGGTGAGTATGTCGCTAGATGTCTCATCTGTTAGCAGGTGAAGGTAGAGCATCAAAAGGCTGCAGGGTTATTGGAGCCTCTATCGATACCAACATGGAAATGGGAGCACATCATCATGGATTTTATGATGGGTTTATCGAGGACCCGCAAAGGTCATGATGCCATTTGGGTGATTGTGGATCGGTTGACGAAGTCAGTCCATTTCTTAGCTATGAGAGCTGTCGATACTCTGAGTCAATTGGCAAACTTGTATGTTTGAGAGATAGTTCGGTTGCATGATGTTCCAGTGAGCGTTGTTTCTGATCGAGATGCCCGCTTCACTTCCCATTTTTGGGAACATTTTCAAGAAGCGATGGGGAACCAATTGCATTTTCGCATCGCTTTTCATCCTCAGATAGATGGTCAGTTAGAGAAGACTATACAGATCCTGGAGGATATGTTAAGAGCGTATGTGCTGGATTTTAGAGGCTCCTACGATGATCATCTACCATTAGCTGAGTTTGCCTATAATAACTGCTATCATGCGGTATCGGGATGGCAGCTTATGAGTCACTGTATGGACGCAAATGTTGATCCCCCTTAGGATGGGAAGAGGTAGGCGACAGATAGATATTTACTCCCGATTTTGTACAACAAGCCTTTGAGGACGTCCAGTTGATATGTGAGAGGTTATGGATAACTCAGAGTAGGCAAAAGAGTTATGCTGAGAGGAGACGGAGATCACTGGAGTTTACTATGGGTGAGTCATTATTCTTGAAAGTTTCTCTCTCGGAAGGGATTATGAGGTTTGGTAAGAAGGGTAAGTTGAGCCCTCGGTATATAGGACCCTTTGAGATTTCGGAAAGAGTAGTAGATAAGGCTTATAGGTTGGCATTGCCGCCAGAGTTAACGAGAGTTCATAACGATTTCCACGTCTCTATGCTTCAGAAATACCATCCGAACTCGGTACATGTGATAAGATATGAGCCATTGGAGCTCAATGAGAGTATGTCGTATGTTGAGAAGCTAGTTCGAATATTAGATAGAAAGGAAAAGGTGTTTAGGTCGAAGATGATTCCCTTAGTGAAAGTTCTTTGGCATTATCACACTTCGGAGGAAGCCACTTGGGAGTTAGAGAGTATGATGCAGGAGAAGTACCCAGAGTTGTTCTTAAATTAACTTGGTTCTAAATCGAAGGACCAAATTCCTTGTAGGAGGGGATGAATGTAAGGCCCATGAATTTCAACGTAATCTTATGATTTTCATGATTTACAGACAAGTTATACAATAAATGAATAATAAGAATTGGATACTTTTGAGTGTTAAGTGTGAGTGAAATGCAAATTAGGTGTTTAAGTGATTGAATATAAGTTCAACTTTGAGAATCTGGAAAATTGCAGCTGAAAAGCTACAAGATGAAGGCCAGATTGATCTCATATGTAAGGAAGATCGATCTTATGGCCTAGGAAACACAATGCCAAGCATTCTGCAAGAGGGAGATCGATCTCTCACTAAAATAGATCGATCTCAAGTTGCCTTGGCTTGGACCAGATCGATCTCTTCCCATAAGGCATACGATCTCCAGTTGCCTCTGGATAGGCTAGATCAATCTCTTCATCAAGCTAGATCGATCTCTGAAGCTTTCTGCCTAGTTGAGATCTATCCCATCCCATTAACAAAGATCGATCCCGTCCCTTTGAGCAGATCGATCTCATTCAAGAGGCATCGATCCCAAGCCTGCATTATCGAATTCTGAAGGGATTGAAGCAAGGTGAGATCTATCTCTACCCTTGGAGATCGATCTCATAATGTAATTACTATAAAAAGGACCTGACTGTCGAGCCTTCTTCCCTAAAAATCCCAAAATCTTCCATTTTAACAAAAAAATAACCTAATTTTCTCACTCTAGGATATCCCCACCTTCAAAAAAGATTAAGGAAAGAGCTGTTTGAGCAAAGTTGTTCCTAGTGAGGGAGTGAACAACATAATCAAAGATTGGAAGCTCAAACCTTGGATTGAAGGAGAAAAGAGGTTTTTCCCCATTTTGGCAAAAAAGGGAAAAAAGTCAAGCTAGGTAAGATTTCTATACACCATCTTCTAGTATGTTAATTTAGACATTTTGATGAGTCTATTGATGTATATAATGTTGGCTAAAATGTTCATATACAAGCTTAAATAGCCATGACCTAAAATAGTTTTAGTGAGAGAAAGTTAAAATGGCATGGAGTTGATGATGATTTAAAAGTGTCGAGATGTTGTAAGCATGTATAGATGATTTTAAGATAACTTTGTGAAATCCAATGTTGGAATGAATGATGATTGGAAATGGGCATAAGAGGTGTTTGATTGTGAGACCCCGTACATGTATAGCTGTACATAGGAACATGGGAATGTAAATAAAATCATAAGTAAGATGATGCATTGTAATGTGAAGTATATGCAATGTAAGTTTATAAGATTATGTACGCACTTGTAGTAAGAATTGTGATTATACGTACAAGTTGCATTATGAATGAGTAGGAAGAAATAAACCTGAACACGAGAAGAATGTGATCGAAATGGAATATGAGTAGTATAGTAAAATGGAAGGAAAGATTTACATAAGTGTATATTTTCATTCGAGTAATATCGTATATATTTGGTCATACAAAGATTCTACACAAGTTTTAATGTGTATGTAGTGAGGATGGATCCCATTTTCAAGTCTCAAAGATGAATGAATGAGGAAATGATCATGGTAGCAAATTAAGAGTGTTTGGTAAGGGTTGTTGCAGAAAAACTGCAAGAAATCTGGAATTTGTGAAGGCCAAATCGATCTCATAGGATGAGAGATCGATCTGGGAGAGCCAGAATGCTCTTATGTGAGAAATGGAAGGGAACAGATCGATCTCCAAAGGAAGCAGATCGATCTCTTTAGCTCTCGGGTTAGAAGCAGATCGATCTCCCATAAGACCAGATAGATCTCCTTAAGCTTCTGTTTGACAGCAGATCGATCTCTAGTCTCGACAGATCGATCTCCTACCTTTAAAACGTCTTAGAAAAGAGGGATTTTAGAGGAACAGATCGATCTCCACCCAAGGAAGATCGATCTCCTCAAGTCAAAACTATAAATGGGAGCAGTTGGATCATCAGAATTTCGGGATAAACCATTTCCTCTCACTTCAACTCAAAGAAATCTAGTTTCTCACTCCTAAATCCAGCCATTTTCAGTGAGATTTAAGGAGAGTCTATTAGAGACAAAGTTGTTCACAACAAAAAGAAGAACAACATAGTCTAGAGGCATTTTCCCATTTGATGGATTGAAGAAATAAAGGGCAAATCCTAATTGGAGCAAGAGGAAATCCAATGAGGTAAGTTTCTAATGCAAATACCCAAGTACATTGGTTTGGATAGTGATATGGGAAATGGTTAGTAAGCATAGACATGATAGAACTACCTAGAATGGTATGAAATGAATATGACTTAGAAATAGTCAAGTGTGAGAAAGTGGAGTGTGGAAGTGTTTATGATAAATGAGATATCTTGAGTGGATGATTATGTTGTGGGAATGATTTGGACATGTTGATGTTGGGATTAAATGGTGAGATTTACCACAAAGGGTAAAAATGTGTAATTAAGGCATTTGATAAATGCTTAGTTGAATAAGAGTTAGAAACATTAACTCAAATGTTGATGGATGAATTTCAGTTTCGGATGTTACGTCGGAGCAAGTCGAGATGAGAACGCGAGAAGCATAAAGGCGGATAGTTGCACACAAGTATAACGAGGTAAGGGACTGTGTGTTAGCTATAGAGATGTTCGTACGTAATTACAGCAATTTCGTAGATATATTGCTAGGACTAGTACGATATTATAATTCTATGAAATGATGTGGAAGTATGAAAAGTACTATGATGTATATATATGTATTGAGAAATGGGATAGGGTAAGGAAATAGCATGATATGCATGTTTTCAATGATGTTCTCAATTTTATATTGTTATTGATGATTGAGAAATGTCGATGATAGGTTGGATACTTTTACATGTTTTAGCATGAAGAGTCATGCTGTATGAATAAACGTGTTTTGAGTTTCAAAAGAGAAAATAGCCATCTATCAGTTTTGAGATGAGATTTGGCGTTGAAGCGCTAGCTCACACCCGTTTTAATGCCTTGATGTACCGTGCGGGAGTTTTAACTCGCACGAGGGTTTTGAGAAAGTGCGGGAACTTTGCTCGCACCTGTTTTGTTGAGTTAAGGTAAACCTGGGGGTCTGGGACCCAAGGGGATACCAGCCGACGGCCAATTGAACGGGCTGGGCCTTAATGATAGATCGTACCGCGCTGGAGCTTTGCGTTGACTATGTGTCACGCTGCTTGCTCGCCTGGTATATGAGACATGGTTTAAGGATAAAAAGTCCATCGGAGTTGGAGTATGGACTTGGGTCCATGGTTGTACGTAGAATAGTGTAGTCACCCGTTGGTATACTATGTACCGTGCTGGGTGCACGTGAGTACGAGTATCGCGTAGATGACACACGACGTATCCTTACCGTGAGTATATGAGGAGATGAGGTGGATTGAGATGAAGCCGGAGGGTAGGACTGACCCACCCCCCTTCAGGCGAAGTGATACCCTGTGCACACTTGATCAGTGAGGCCTGGGATCACTGACTGTGGCCATAAGTCGTGGATATTTGATTGTCGAAAATTCCATGCCTGTCTCAGAGATTCGAGAAACATAGATAATCTCAGAAAAGAAAGAGATTTGCTGAAAAAGAGTGGTTTGAGAAACGAAAGAGATTTCGTGTTTTTGATAAATCTCTGATTTCACATTTGTGCCATGAGGGCACTATTTATGAGTATGTTTTAAATGGAAGTTTGACATTTGATTTACACGAAAATGCTATTGAGAAACATGTGTTTAAATGCATTGTTCGTATGATATTTCCATTTATAACGAAAACATGGTTTTGGTTTATGCATGCATGGGCTATGTAAGTAGTACGATATCTACCTGCTAGCATACATTTCCTTACTGAGCCGTGGTTTGCTCATCCCACTATTTTCCCCCTCCAGGTACTGAGAAGTAAGAGAGCGGTGATCTCTAGATCTTTTGTGTTTAACAGCTCCCACAATCCGCAAAGGTATAAGATTTGTATACACGAGTATTTTGTATCTAATATATTGTATCGCACAGTTATATCTCGGAATTGTAAACAATATTATGGGGATGATATGTAAGCACATGGTATTTATACAATTAATTTTGTGTATTTACACACACACCTGGGAGTGTGAATTAAAGTTTTAAATATTCCGCTATAAATGAATGAATTTTTAGTAATTGCATCTTCTCACAGCCCAACCGTAGTAGAGAATATATGGATAGAAGGGTTCACAAAAGTGGGGCATGACATTGATAAATTGCCATAGTGAAGGAAATGATGAACTAGAGGCATTATGAGCTTAATGTTGGTTTAGTGTGAACCAATAAGCTTGGTAGAACTAATAGATTCCTGAGAAACGAATAGTATAATCGACAAAGAGCTTAAGAGAAAGTGAGGTCTTATAAGTGTTAATAGACCCAATAAGTCGAATCGAATATGATAAACGCGAGTATTGTGTTGTATTGGGTTAAATTGATGTGATACGTAATTTGTATAGCTCCGAAGATTTTATCGGAAGCGAATCGAATTGCGCGATCGAGCAGCTCTAAGGAAATTGGAATCACTTGACGTGATTCCAAGTAAGGGAATTTTGTGAGTATCTAGAGGTAGTTTTACGTATTTTAAGGGTGTCTATAGGGCTTTGAAATTGATCGGTTATCTAGAAATGAAATAATGATTTGCATGAACGATTTCGAACATAGATAATATTGGTTTTGGAAATGAATATTACGAAAGGGTTAGTAAGGCTAATAATTGCATAAACATCATGTTTTAATATTTTTACGAAATACATTGCTTTGGCTTAAGCAAATCTACGGATAGGTTGGCTACTGACTTCATAATTTTGTGAAATAGCATGAGTCAGGTGCTAACCATGGTTTGAACGTATTTTGTTGAAATAGAGCCACCTATCAGATTTATGTGATGTTTTATGAGTCGTACTGAAGCTTTTTCTCGTACGTGGTTTTTCCATAATTTCCTTATGCATATTATCATACTGGAGCTATGCTCGTACGTGATATTCTCATTGCTTGTTATGCATAAAACTGTACCAGAGCGTTGTTCGTGCGAGGGTATTTAATGATGATGCATGAAATTGTGTTAGAGGTTTGCTGAATGCCTCATGTAGACTTTGTGTCACACGGATGAGATGCTCGCATGAGCCGTGCTAGATGCCTTTTGTAGACTTCTAGTCACATAGATGAGATGCTCATACGTGCACTTGAGACTGAGTAGGTTATACATGGCATAGGGTAGATAAGACCTATGGCAGGCACCCCTAACCATGATTTGGGTCCACAGAGTATGTTGTAACATGTATATCACATGGAGTACACTGTACTGTGAGGTTATGATGTTGATTTGAAAGTCTGACGAAGGACTAACCCACCTCCATTCTAGCATGATGCCCCGCACAATAGTGACCACCTGTCTCACATGATATCACATGGTTTTATATACCGATCGTGAATTGTGTTGTTTAGGGTAGACCGGAGGGAGGAGTCGAGCCTTGAGGGATGTTTTTAAAGAGATGGTATTGCTGTTTGTGATGAGTTTCATTATATTTTGAGAAAGTGCTAAATCTTGAGGGATGGCTTTGTGATGAGTCCTTTTCATGATGAATTTTATTATGATGAGCATGAGATGTTTTACATGATGATCTTTTCCATGTTTACATACCTATCTTCAATGTTTTTCAGTACATGATATATGTATATACATGTGGCATAGTTTTCCTCATGCTCTGGATATAAATGATTTTTATGCAAGATATTATAAGCATGTAGATAGTGTAGATATCTACCATGCTTGTATTATTACCTTACTGAGCGTATCGTTACTTATCCCTATCATTTTCCCCATCTACAAAGCGCACATAGTAGCCTAGTGAAGGATTGAGGTGTTGTATTTGGATATCCACTGCTCTCCATCGCCAAAAGGTATACACATAAGAATTCTTTTTGTATCTAAACATGTAATAGCACAGTAATCATTTTGAATTGTAATACGGGGGATGTAAGTGTTAGCAAACATGTATAAATGTAGAACTTAAACTTTTAAATGCATGTGCTTGCTCTCAATTAATTGAAAGATGAATGGTAATGATGATTAATATTGACTCATAGCCCAACTGTTATCAGTGAGAGTTGTTCATGACCAAGAAAGGAAATGAAAAACCGAAAATTTTATGGTGATTTTCGAGTGAAAAATGATGAAAAGGGGTCGTGACAAGCTGCCTGTCCAGTAGCAGTCTATACATCCGGACGCTGCCTATCTTGTATAGCATGTGCAAACAACTCCATCCTAGTCTCTAGGTAACGCTTTGATAATTCTATTAAAAATAGAATTATTTATATTTAGTTTCTTAATTAACTATTTTAATCCCCGTATTATTTTATTAATTATCTTTTTATTTTAATTAAAATTCTCATGTTTGCAAATAAATTAAATCCAAATGAATTTCAGTCATTTCAGTAGAAAATAGACTAAAGATGAGCTAAAAAGGAGATTGGACCACTACCATTTTGTCATGTAGCATGAGTCACCATTCTTCTGGGCACATGTGATGCCAAGTGTCCATATTTTATTCACCTTTAAAGGATAAGATCAATGAACACCTTGGCCACCTTATGGAAGACACAAGTTATTACACATCCAAGTGGACAAGAAGACAAACGACATGGACATATCTTCTCTAGAAGCCAATGGTGTAAAGACAAGTGGCCAAACAATGCCAACTCTTTTAGGATTAAAATTTCCCTTTGTACCCCCATTTTGATGTGTATAAAAAGAAAAAGATTAGACAATTTTAAGGAAGTAGTTTTCTAGAGTTTTTAGGTTAAAGTCCTTTTTATGTTGGCTGCTAGGTTTTAGGTTAGTTATATATTTTCTTTAGTATTTTTTTGGTTATTCACATTGGCTGGTGACATCAACCATTGTTTCTAGGTTTTGTAAGTTTTTTATTTCCCTTTGATTTGGCACATTTAAGATTCATTAATGAAAAGCTTTATTTTCGTTTTTACTAGTTTCATTTACTACTTTTTTTTTTATTTCATTCACTGTTCATTCGACATGTTAGAGGCTGGTGACAGCAGCTTCTCCTTCTAGTATTCAGCATTTTTCTAATTCCTTTACTATGTTTGTTTTTAGTTTTCAAGTTCCTTAGGTTTTGTTTGAAATTTTCATATTATTTTTAAACATTTTACTTAAGATTACATTAAATCCTAATGCTTTCTTTATGAATTTAAATGAAATGAAATAGGGTTCCTCATTCGTTTCTTTCAAAACTCTGTGTTTGCGTTAGTTACTATTTTATTGTTTTTTGCTATCTCTTATTTTGGTTCTTTTAGTTTCTGGTTAAAAATTCATATTCTACTTCATTAGTCATGTTCTGTATTAGTCTTTAATTTTGATGCTTGCTCGTTTTTAGCCTTCCATACTAAATTGCTCCTCTGTTTTCTGCATTTATTTTTTTTTGTTTTCCTGTGTTGGTTTCTGCACTTGTTCGTGTCTTCAGTTCTGTTCATGTTTGCATCATTCGTTTACTGCTTGGTACTTACCATTGCTTGAGGCTATTGCATGGCAAAGCAGGAGACGTGACTGTAGGAGATGTTGCTGTAGGGGTAGAAGTAGGCGATGTTGGGCTGTTTGGTGGCTGGAACTCACGGTTTTCTACTCTAGTTTGATTTTCTTGCTTTACTGTGTACTTATCCTTGCGGGCGTTATTGTTTCATACTCGTAGCTGTTAGCTTCCTCTGTTTTTCTTTGTTTTCACTTCTAGTTAATGTTCTGCTTTTCTGGTTCTTCACGCTTCGACATCTAAGCTGTTATATTTTCTACTGCTGTGTTAGGTTGTGTGATGGTGCTAGGCTGCGTATCGACTGCATGTTAATAAGGGGAATGAGGGAGACTGGTGACAATAGCCTTGTCTCTATCATTTTGTTTCAAGTTTCTCTGTTGTTTCAAATTTTTTTATATAGTGACTGTTTTTAGTTGAGACTTTATTTTAAACACTTCATTTTATGTTTGAAGAGTAATTTAGATATAGTTTACTTCAGGTTAGAAAGCTTTTCAATTAAGTTTTGTTTAAACAATTTAGTTTACTAAAAATCTAATTTTCATTTCTACTACTTGTTATTTTCAAGTTGCGTAAATCGTTCTTTACTGTTTACGTTTCCTGTCATAAAGTTATAATTATTATTTAATTCAAAGTTAAGTTCAGATTTATAATAACCAAGTTTAGTTAGAGTTTAGCGTTTTCTTTTATTTTCTTTGCATCACGTTTTGTTCTATGTTCAGTTTGGATATTCTTTTTTAATCTGTCATTGTACTGTCTGCTTCTTTCATTTTCCATTGTAGGGGCGGAGCTACTGCTGTGTGTGTTCCTGCAGTAGTTACTAGTACATGGCTGCTTGCTAGAGGAACGACTCGAGATTAAAGGTACTGTTGTGCAGGGAATGAAGGCGTGGTAGTAGCTGGTGGCAAAGATAGCCCGTGCTGAAGCGGATGAAGGAATGTTGGTGCAGAATAACTGAGGTGGTATGATTTTACAATTTGCTTATCATGTTTTCATATTAATTGTTAGATGTTAGTTTTTCTTTTATTACTATTTGTTAGTTTAGGTAATAGTATTCGTGGTTAAGTTATGATTCTTGAATTAATTTGCAAGCTAGCTTAATTTTCTCTGCTTTGTAGTTTAAGGCTTAATTCTGTTTTTAATATTATTTAATTTTTGAATGCAATAGGATTTAAGATTTAATTTTCAGTGTAGTGCTTATGTATTGCATTTAGGGTTAGTTTAGGGGTAGACTCATTTTATGCATCTTTAGGATAGTTTTCATTTTAAATTTTAGAAACTCAAAAAATATTTTATTTCTCATGCATAAATTAAAGTAGATTTTATTTTTAATTTAGGCATTTTATTAATTTAGTAATTATCTATAGCTTTATATAATTTTGGTTACTAATTTAGGCATTTAGGGTAAAATTGTACTTAGAGAGTTTAGAATTTTTATTAGAATTTTAATTCATTAGGCCTTAGGTTAGATTACTTTGCATTTTTATTTCCGTTAATTAATTAGATTAAAGATATGTAATTTTTATATTCGGATTTTCTAGTTTTAATCTATTTGTTTTTATTTCTTTATTTTCTTATATTTGCATCTTTAGTCAATTTACACTAATTAATTCTAGTTTCAGTATTTTTCTTTTGTAGATTATCCTTTTTATTTGCTTGGAGTTCTGTAAGTAATTTTTGCTCTATTTTGCTTTATTTTAGTGTTTTTATTATTTTCTTTGCTTCCCAGTATTGTCAAATTAAATCTTATAGATCACCCTTTTAATATTCATAATTTTCTAGGATATACTTAGGGTAAAATTAACTGGTACTTCGTTAGGCTAACTGTGTTTCTCTGTGGGACGATAATCTGGGACTCAATTCCCTTTATTACTTGTGTGACCCATGCACTTGCGATATACACGTTAGGTAGGACGCAACCACGTTTTATCCTCGTAAAGCATGCTTCAGTACTCTCTGGTCTTTCAGTGGGACCCGGTGAAGTATGATCAGACAAAGACTAGTCTTGGCTCTCAGACCTATCTCTACGGCCTCTAGCCTGACCTCTCGCCCCTCTACCACAACTACCATTAGCCATGATGACTCAATTCCTGCATTAACAACAACTGCTTAGTCAACTCTCATCTCAGAATACACAGTTGTAACTAAACAAAGCACAGTAATATGAGGATGTAAACTTTCCTAACCACTAACACCGACTCATATCAGACCAACTCAGCTCTGATACCACCTGTGTCATGACCTCCTTTAACTAACCTTTGTCACAATCTCCTTTACAAAAAATTACTACAAATTTTTGGCTTTTTACTTACCTTTTTCCCTTCGTGACAATTTTAACACCAACAGTTGGGCTATAATTTGGTATTAATCACATCATCATTACTTACCCTATCATCCATTTATATGTCATCCATACATGTCAATATGAACTATAGATTCATTGTAAATACTTTCATCTTATAAGTGAGCTCACATACGTTTACATATATTTACATCCCCAAAATAATATTCGTATACATTACTGTGCTGTTACATTTTTAGATACAAAATCATATGAATGTGTATACCTTTCGCTCGATGGGAATGCAGCGGATACCGAAATACGAGTTCTTAGCCGCTCACTAGCTACTGTAAATGCTCTGTAGAGAGGGGGAAAATTTAAGGGTGAGCTCACTAGCTGAGTAAGCTAATCAGGCAAGTAAGCAGATAACTACACTATCTACATATTCATAATGCTATGCCTTGAAATATTCTTTTTTTTTTGTTTCACAGTTAAAGCATGAATGTTATTATAAAACTTATGCAGTGTGTATATATTTACTTGTATATACTAAAATCATGCTTTACTCATAAATACGTGCATTTCATGTAAAACATTGCATTCTATGTAATCTCATATAATGCCTTTAAAACATATCATGACATTTCATTTCAAACATATAAAATATGGTATTCAATCAAGTAAAACATATGTAACAAGTCTCGACCCATACCTCGGGCTATATGCAATAATATCAAGGACTATGGCCATATCTAATACTGTGATCCCAGGCTACACAATATCCAGTCTACGGGGCATAACTACTACAGCAGGAGGTGGGTCAAATCCTACCCGCTAGCTAACAACTCCACAACTCTGAATATCCCCTTCAACTCCACACGGCACAGTGTACTTCATGAATCATACATGGTACAATGTACTCATGTGGACCCTATCTCAAGTCGATAGTCAATGCCATGTCTCAAAATGCACATGCGAGCATCCCATCTGTGTGGTACATAGTCTACACGCACGGCCTTAAACATGTCATGTATATTACATTAAAATACACTTCGCGCCTTGAGTGCGACTCTCAATCGACACCCCGCTCAAACACTGTTTTTTGCACATTTCATATAAAATCAAGTACGAGTAACTCTCCAGCACTATACCATGCATAAATCATATTTCAAATCGAGTACGAGCAATGCTCCATTACTATGCCATGCATATCATGGGAAATCTAGGCGGATAACACTCCAACACTTTTTCATGTAGAAAACATATAAAATCCAATGTGTACAGTGCTCCAAGATGATTTGTTTTCACACAACTCGATAGACGACTCATTTTAAAGGGATTGTTTCAAATCATCAAAATCAGCACCATAATTGTTCCATTTTGTGTAAATCATGAAAACACTGGCCAACTATCTATGCATCTGCTAAACAACAGTAAAAACAATCAAAAACATGTTTTCCATGGTTTATATGAGTTGTCTTAATTTTCCTAATTTTACCCTTAATAGGGGTAAAATCGTAATTTACCCATATTGGGTTTCTATAAATTTTATCCTCTTTCTCTAACCCTCAGGCTTTTTAATTGAATGTAAATACTGTCGAAAATGCACAGAGATATCTCAATCTACCCGTAAAATTCTCTTAGCTCGAATCACGTACAGCACGTCCACTTTTCTAACGCTGCTCGATCACGCAGTCCATTTAGCTCTCAATATAATCTTTGAGCTATATATAACCATTTATCATATCAATTACACTTTTTAACTGTATTTCACTTTTAATACAGTCTATTTCACTTAATGGGCACGTTTTTCTAAAGTGTGATTTGATTGATGAGTGATTTGATAGGATGCTACCCTCTCACTCTGTTTTATACCGTTTTGCATATCGCACTCAGTTTTGAGTGCCACTGTTGTGGGAAATAGAGTCAACTGTCTATTTTTTTGTGTGTGAAATTGTGCTGGAGATATAATGAGATTTGTGGACTATCCAGATCTGCTCACACTTGATTTTGGTATGGCATATGAAGAGACCGTGCTGGAACACTGCTCACACTGGGTTCTGTTTTGATGTGTGATTAAGATCATGCTAGAGCCCTCGTGTTGGACTGTGTGTCACACTGACATGCTTGCACTAGATCTTGAGACGACAGGCTATGGTTGATAATTTATTTGGTTGGGGTGGTGAACTTATGACTCAAGCACCTACAACTGTGTGGTAATTGTACTATGGTTCACAGAGTACGTTGTACCGTGTAGACAACATGGAGTATATTGTACCGTGTAGCCATGGGATGTGAAGATTGTGTCTTTGGACTTGGGCATGATGTGTCATTGCTCTGGTCTGTGATAGTCCTTAGATAGGAGTAGATGGATAGAGTCCTCCCCTCCTAAAACTCATAGGCACCCTGGCACACCTGATCTGTGATAGCTTGTGGGTCTCGAACTTTGGCCAAATGTCATTTGGATTATGTGTGGTTTCTTGGCTAGACTCATCTATTTTATTAGTTTCTGTGATGAAACTATCTGTGATTTGATTTCTATGATGAAACCATTTTAAATGAGAATGTGCTTTAAATGTGAGTTTCAATACTGAACACATAAATATTTTACTTCGAATGAGTTTTGATATTCGATTTTTGGCAATGACTCGCTATGTGTTTTACGATAATGGTTTTGTGAATGACTTAGGTTTTCGTCATAAACCATGCATTATGAGCATCGTAGATAGTACGGTTATCTACTTGCTTTCATTTATTCCTTACCAAGTGCGTTAGCTCACCCCTTTCTCTCCTCTCTCCATAGATTAGTTCCAATGCTTTTGAGAGCTTTGTGGTAGATTCCTGTATTTTCCTTCCGCTTGTAGCTGACTTCACTAGCGAAAGGTATACACATTTTAGTAGTCTTTTGTATGTAAATATGATAGAGCACAATGATGTATTTATATTAGTACTGGATGTAAACCAATGTATACGTTTATAAGATTTTCATAAGTTACTACAAGTATGACCTTTGGTTTTGAACGCATGACGAGTAAATGATTTCTAATGTATGAGAAGTGTTCGACTGACATCGACTCATAGCCCAACTATCAATATGTGTAGTCGTGATGTGTGGAAATTAATGTATGAATATAAGGAATTTGGGTCACCCCAGAAGTGGTATCAGAGCCGAGTTGGTCTGATATGAGTCGTTGTTAGTAACTAGAAAAATTTACATCCCCTTTTCACTATGCATTGTCTAGATAAAGTTATGTACACTGAGCTGTGATTTCACTGAAATTTGTGTTACATATGCAGGAAATTTTTAGGATGTCTGACATGTAAGACCCGATTTTATTTAATACACGAAATCAAAAATGCAAAAGGATTGAAATGGTATTCCCGAACGCGTGAAGGGTAAAACGGTCAAAAGATCAAAATTCGGTAGTAATCGGGACAAGAAAAATTTAATTAAAAATATGGATTTGAGAAATCTTGATCAATAACAAAGAAATAATTAAATTTCGGGTTAAATTGATCAAGATATGAATTTATTGGAATAAACCGAAATTTTCACCTCCGAAAATAATCCCGAAAATAATCAAAAATTATACCAGAAAGCCGAAATAATACCGATAAATTTATTTATTGGTTAAATGAATTAAAAATATTTTTTTAGATATTTTGGCAAAAATAATACTATTTTAATGAATAAAATAATAATAAAAAATCTATTTATAAAATAAAAAATAATAAAATGAAAAAAAAGAAACGAAAATTTTGAAGATTGAATCGCGAAAACAGAAAGGGAAAAAATGAAAACAAAGTAGCCAAAACCGAAGGAACCAAATCCCTCCGATCTGACTACCACCGGTGGGACTGAGGGGTCGGCGAGGGTCGGCGAAGGTAGCCCGACCTTAGACGAACCACCAGCGGCCGTGACGCGCCATGGAGATAGCCGAAGAACGTCGAAAACGAAGGGAGATGTCGCGGGAGAGATGCTTCGATCGGCCACCATCGGCATCGATTCGAGCCACACCGAGGCTCGATTTTGGAAGCCCAGGCGATGGCGTGCCGAACGGTACCGAAACAACGAAATGATGCCTGGACCGATCGAACCGGACTGAACCGATCGAACTGAATTGAACTGAACCGACGGTCTGAACCGGGTTGAACCGAACCGAACTGGTTCAGCCAAAAAGAAAAGGAAAAGGAAGAAAAAGGGAAAAAGAAAAAGAGAAAAAAATTGGAAAAATTTTCAGTGATGCAATAGAGCTACGGGTAAGTCGGTAAGCTATCGAATTGACCGATTTAAATTTCAAAATATTTAATTTGATTTAATATTTGACTGAAAGTTTACCCGAAAAAATATTAAATTTTGTAGCTCGACAATTGACGTCAAACGAGAGCTCGAGACAGCCTCGATTTACGTACTATAATGGAATCACGAGTAAGTAACCCTTATTTACGAAAATTTTGCATTGTTATGCGTGATTGATATTTATCACATTAATTACTGATTTAAATTCCGTATTTAATGAATTAAATTATGGAAAATTGGATAAATTATCGTAAATACTAAATTAAGCTATTCGAGAGTTTAGAACGAGGCTCAATAAATACTGATGGGCCCAGTGAGCCCAATAGGCCTCGATAATATGAATAGTAAGTGAAAAACGAGCTTAAGGCCGATTAAGGCCAATTATGGTACAATCGGGCCCAATATGGGTAAACGGACCCAATGATTTAAATTAATCCCAGAAAATATGAAATACAATTAATTGTATTGTATTTGACCTGATGAATATTTATCCGCAGTTTCGGAGATTAGATTGGGAGCAAATCGGACTGCGTGACGAGTCATCAGTGGAAAGGTTAGACTATACAGAAAAATGAGGTAAGGGAATTGTGTGAGTAGCTAGAGGTAGCTACGTGTATTTTAATAGTTTTTGTATACACTAAATATGTATGTATGTATGTATGTATGTATGTATGTATGTATGTATGTATACACTGAATATTATACAAAGGTCTTAAAAATGGTTTAAAGATTTTAAGGACTCGAAATAGGTAAAGACTATTTTACCCCTATTGAGGGAAGTTCACCTAAGGATGGTGAAAGCATGACATGCATGAAATGCATGATTTAAGGAATTTTCATATTTAAGGAATTTTATTGGTTTTTAAGCAGAGTAAATCGATAGATTGGCCAGTAATTGCATAAATTTCACAAAATAACACTACGTAAGTGTTATTTATATTTAAATGGAATTTCTTTGGAAAATGGGCCAACTATCAAGTTTATATAGAAACAGATAGTGCTGACAAATAGTTCGCACTATATCTGCGTTTGTGAGTGTGCATAATTGTGCTTGAGCGGTTGCTCGCACCGACTTGTGTGACATCATATGCATGAAATGTGCTAGAGCGATTGCTCGCACTGATTTTTCTATTGTGAAATGCATAAGAGGTACTGGAGCTTAGCTCGCACTCTATTTTGACTGTTTTGACTATTTTGACGATTTTGACTGTTTTGACTAAAATTCATAAAATGGTGCTGGAGCGATTGCTCGCACTAGTTTTTATTATTTGACATGCATGAGAGGTGTTGGAGCCTAGCTCACATCCTGTTTTGATATGATATTGCATAAAAATCATGCTGGAGTGTAACTCGCACGAGATTTGATGTATTTATGCATAAATAGTACTGGAGCGTTGCTCGTACGAAGTCTTGATTTACTTGAGCAGTCATTCGTGCTGGGGCATTTCTCGCACGTGATTTTATATGGATTTGTAACTCATTCATTTTTAAGTCGTACTGGAGTGCTACTCATATGCAGATTTCATTGATTTCTATGAAACCGTGCTAGAGCTTCGCTCGTACGAGATTTTCTGATATCATGAATATGCATGGAGCCGTGCTAGAGCTTCGCTCGCACAGGGAATTATATGACATGCATATCGCCGTGTTGGAGCCTCCTGTAGACTGTGTGTCACAGTAAGATGATATACTCACACGTGCATAATGAGACAGAGATGATATGGGTGGATAAGACCTATTGCAGGTACCCCTAACTGAGCTTGGATTCACGGAGTACGTTGTACCGTGTATGTCACGCGGAGTATACTGTACCGTGGGGATTGTTGGAGTGGAGTGGCATTAGCCACGAGGCAGCAAGCCTTGCCCTCGCAATCCTGATGTTATCTGTTTTGACGGGTAGGACCGACCCACCTCTCATTTCAGGTGTGATACCCCGCACACTAGGTACCGTGTTGCCAGGGATCACGAGGTTATGGCCATAGTCCTATGTTGTTACTGATAGTCACCTACTTGTCTCACATGATATAACTTGTGGTCTCGATAGACCAGGGTAGACCCGAGGGAGGGGTCAGGCCTCCGATTTTATGATTTTATGATACGTGACCTTGAAAGAAGGGTGGTTTTATAACCAAAGTTTTATAATTAATCTTAATGAATTGTTTTATGAGATGATTGACCCGGAAGGGTTAGTTTGTACTGCAGTTTTAATGAAATGATTTGAATGCAGCAGCATGATGGTGTTTTCCATGCTTTCATTTCAAATTCATGATTTGTCTTACATGACATGAAAGAATGCATGATCTTGATTTACTTCATGCTAATTATGATTTAATGATGTCGCATAAAATGTTATTGATGCATGAATTACATGATTTATATATGCACAAATAGTTTTGATAAACTATGTCAAGGATATATGCATGGTTTTGTGCTTGAGATTTTAATGAAAGAAATGGATTTTAAGGGCATGACATTATGAGCATGTAGATAGTGGAGCTATCTACTTACTTGCATAATTGCCTTACTGAGCGTGTGGTTTGCTCACCCCCTTTATTTTCTCATCTTTTCAGAGCACTCGCAATCGTTAGTGAGCGGCTGAGGACTTGCATGCTTGGTATCTGCTGCTTCCCATAGAGAGATAGGTATACACATCTGTAGATTTTTGTATCTAAATATGTAATGCACAGTACTGTAAACGGTTATGATGTCAGGGATGTAGAGTTTTAAATACCATTGTGTATGTATTTAGTTAAGGTCAACAAATAGTAAACTCTGATATATGAATGTGATTATGGAAATTGAATGGTAAATATGTGAGAGGTGACTAACCTCGAATCATAGCCCAACTGTTTGGTAAGATGGTCACGATGAGAGAAAGGTAAGAATTAAATAATAAATGAAAAAGTGAAAAATTTACTCTGATTTTTAGGTCATTTGTGTTGTGACAAGTTAAATGGTATCAGAGCTTAAGTTGACCTGATATGAGTCGGTGTTAGTGCTTAAGGAAGTTTCCATCCCCATGTACTGTGCATTATTTAGATACAATTGTGTATTTCGAGATGGAAGTGCAGTTAAGAATTTGGTTTCAAATGCAAGAATATGACTCATTAACTGATAGCCGCTATGGTAGAGGGGCGAGTACACGAGCTCGAGGCCGTAGAGGTAGACTTGAGAGTCGTATTGAGTCTCCACATGAGACTCAAGATGAGGTTGAAGTGGAGGCCGATGTTGAGCATGCCCCACAGAGTCCGACAGAGAGATCGGACAGAGATCAGACAGTATTAAGACACGTTTCGCGAGGTTAGAGTAGAGTGTGGAGAATTTTACGAGCTAATTGCTCAAAGTATACAAGAGATTTGAGGGTGAGTCGGAGCATTAGTGGAAATCCGCTCGACCCATCTTAAGAGTTAGACATCCAGAATGTATATGGAAAATAATTTTAGATGTATTCTGGTGACAGAATATCCCGAAGATTGCTTAAAAGAATAACAGATAAAATTCTTTACTCTGACCCAGAGGAACTGGTTGATTAACGAGTATGAAACTCAGTTTATATTCCTGGGCAGATATGACTCGGACACTATGAACAGTGAGAGTCGGAATGTTTAAAAGTTTATGAAGGGCTCAAATTGTCAATTAGAGTCCGATTAGCCTTGTTAGATATCACTACCTATGCCGAGGCAGTGCACAGAATACAGTTGTGTGAATAAGATCATGAGTTGCATGCCTCTGAGATTAGGAAAGGTAGTAAGGGCCAAAAATTGAGAAAAAAAGAGAATAGAGAATGATAGAGATGCCAGAACGGGAAAAAAGTAGTTTGGTAAAAGCTTAGAGCTGATGAGTCATGGGGTAAGATGATTGGTAACCCCTAGTGTATCTAATTTCAGCATTTTTGAGAGGTATTGTGATTGAAGGACCCCGACCTGCTTAGTAGTAGTGTAAACAGGGAAGGATATATGGTAGTTACCACGAAAATAAGATGTTGGACGAGGGCAAGTGTATGCCTTGGACCAGGACACTATTGATGTTTCATCTGATGTGGTGGAAGATACCACACTGGTTGTGAACAATGAAGTAATTATTTTAATTGATCCTGGTGCCACGCATTTATTCATACTGCCTTCAGTTGCTTATAAGCTAGTGAAAGATGTGAAGCCTGTACCCTTAGGCAAGATGATGATAGTTAACTGATTTTCACTAACTGAATATGGGTCTAGAGATTATAAGTTGAAATCGGGGGAAAAAGGATATGTCAGTCGATTTTATTCAATGGAATATGAATAATTTTGAAGTAATATTTGAGAATAGATTGATTCAGCTGCAAACTATGATGTTTAGATTGCTATCCTAAGATAGTGATGTTTTCACCCCTGAAAAGTGTATTGTAAGTTTTAATAAGTAATGAAAGAGTTTGTTATAAGTGATCTATGAAAAGAGATAAGCTTTGAGATGTGATAGATCCTGAATACGAGATATAGTGGAATAAGAGGCGTATGCAAGGTAAGGATATCTTTGATATGTAAAGTAATTTGGATTAAGCGATATGTAGTGAATATGAATTGCGACCAAGGATAATAGGGGATATATCTACACCCAGTCCATGTGGTCAAGTTTTAGGGTTAATAAAGGTATTTCAAAATATTTCCCCGCCTGAAGATTTGACAGTGTCTAGAAGCGCACATATAACCTATAAATTGAAATCGACAGTCGTAATATATACATTTAAAATTTGGGTACCTTTACTGGTACGATACGAAATATAGAATTCGATTAATCATGAAGGTTTAAAAATTAAAATTTTATAAAAGCCATTAATATAGGAACAAGGAAATGACGTGGGTTAGTATCTTGAACGGAAGCGATTTGAAATGACATTATACATTTATGCGTAAGTGTGATCTAATATTTCGCCTCGAGACAAGATCAAACAAATTCTAGAATAGGATGCACAAAATCAATTGAACAAATGCAATCTTATGTCCAAATAAGCTTTCTCTAAATAAATATACAGATTTATGACATGACATGTGCATAAAATGAGGAAATCACAATCAAAATCAAGATAAATTCAAGAACTCAACTTCATTCTTTTCCTATAATCATACTTCTCAGTCAATCAAAATCAGACTTAATCATGGGGTCATATCATCAGAATATGGGAAAACTACATGCTAAGCACTAAATCATCCCAAAATCAAACAATTTAAGCTCATATTTTCGAAAAAATTTATCAATTTTGCCCAAAATTGCTCAAGTGATATCCCCTCCCCCAAACTTAAAGTGCACAGTGTCCTCAGTGTGCAGATAATATAAAAATTGAAGCTCAAGAATAGAGTACTCCCATATCTGATGATTATGATGAACAACCAAAGCTTGATTGAAAAGGTAATTCTAGAAAAGATTCTGTAAAATAAATAAAGAAAGAAACAACAGAAAAGAAAAGAACTGCATAAAAAGTGAAAAACAAAAATAAATCCTCTTCAAATGCAGCTAAAGAACACAACACTCAACAGCAGGGTGAAGAGTAGGAGGATCAACCAAAGTGGTGACAGAATGTTGACAATTAAATCTTCCTGAGCTCTATCTACTTCCCTCCTTTTTTCATATTTCTTATGCTTAAGCCTTATATCCTCCTCAATCTCCATCTTAAAACACTCTTGAGAGTCATCAGGGAGCATCAAAGGTTTGAAAACATGAAATGTCACCTCCTGATCTAGGACTCTCGTAGTCAACTCCCCCTTTTGTACATCAATTAATGTTCTACCAATTGCTAAGAAAGGTCTGCCTAGTATAATGGGGACTTCCCTGTCTTCCTCCATGTCTAATACAATAAAATTCATAGGGAAAATAAACTTGTCCACCTTTACTAACACATCCTCAATGACCCCCTTCGGATATTTAATGGATCGATAAGCTAGCTGAAGGGTCACTGTGGTAGGCTTGACATCACCTATTCCTAACTTTTGGTAGATTGACCAAGGCATCAGATTTATACTAGCTCCTAGATGACATAGGGCTATACTAAAGAACAGATTTCTAATAGTGCAAGGTATGGTAAAACTCCCGGGATCCTTGAGCTTGGGGGGTAATTTTCTCTGAATAATTGCACTACATTCCTCAGTTAAGGCCACCGTCTCATAATCTTCCAGTCTCCACTTCCTTGAGAGGATATCCTTTAGAAACTTCATATAACTTGGCATTTGCTCTAAAACATCTGCGAAAGGAATGTTGATGTGAAGTTTCTTAAAAACCTCAAGAAATTTGGTGAATTGTTGATCGAGTTTTCTATTTTGGAACCTCTGAGGAAAAGGTACTGGTGTTCTAACTGGAAGGGATGTAGTGGTAACATGTGTAGCATCAGAGGACGAGGAAGGCTGTGAAGTAGAAGAAGGTATAGATGAAGAAGCACCTAACTTAGATTCCTTTATAGGCCAATCTTTTGGTTCCTGCTCCTTCTGAGCTGCTTCTTTAGAACTTATGGGTTTTTCAATTATGGGCTCAACAAGATTGGACTTAACTTGTGGCTTATCTAGCTCTTTGCCGCTCCTAAGGGTGATGGATTTCACATGTTCTTTACCCTTCCTATGCCTAATAGGATTGGCTTCAGTGTTACTGGGAAGGGTCCCTTGAGAATGTTGGATAAGAGCATTTGCTATTTGTCCCACCTGAACCTCTAAGTTCTTAATTGAAGCAGCTTGATTTTACAAGATCGTTGAGAACATCTCCTCTAGTGTAAGCTTCTTCTCAGTTGCTGGTGCATGTAAATGTTGTGGCTGCATAGGATGTGGTGGTGGTGGTTGATGGAAGTGAGGTGGATGATACTGAAACTGAGGTGGGGATGGATGATATGGAATTTGCTGATGTGGTGGTACATGAACCGATGGAGCTTGAAAACCAGGGGGTCCTACAGATATGGAGTTAGAAGATTGCCCTTGATTTTGGCTCCATGAAAAATTAGGATGGTTCCTCCACCCTGGGTTGTAGGTGTTTGAAAAGGGGTTGTTTTGTTGCTCCTGAGAGGGGGCAACGTGCTGAACCGATTCTAAGTTAAGCGGACACCTATCTACAGAATGTGTACCACCACACAGATTGCATGAAAGGAAAGGACTTTGTACAGAATAAACCGGATTAGGACTGGTGGAAGGGTTATACTGGGTACTGAGCGACTTTACCTTCTTCGTAAGGTTAGCAATCTGAGAGGTCAAGGTAGACAGCGTGTCGAACTCATAGATACCCGCCAATTTCTTAGGTAATTGCCTCTTTGAGGACCATAGATAGTTGTTAGCAGCCATCTTTTCTAACAATTGAAGCTTCCTCCTCTGTTTTACACATTAGCACTCCACCCGCAGCAGCGTCAATTATGGTCATATTTTGGCTTGTAAGTCCATTGTAGAAGGTCTGGATTTGCAGCCACAAAGGTAGACCATGATGAGGGCACTTCCTAAGAAGCTCCTTATATCATTCCCATGCTTCATAAAGAGATTCCAAATCAAATTAGGCAAAGGAAGATATGTCACTACGGAGTTTGGCCATTTTAGAGGGAGGAAAAAACTTAGCTAAAAATTAATGGGCTAACTCGTCCCATGTAGAAATGGATCCTGGGGGCAAGGAGGTTAACCAGTGTCGCGCCCTATCCCTAAGCGAGAAGGGGAATAATGATAATTCTATATTTTTAGAATTATTTGTGCTTAATTTCCTAATTATTTATTTAAATCCCCAATTTATTTTGTTAATTATCCCCTTTATTTAATAAAAATTCTCATGTTTGCAGATAAATCAAATCCGGATGAATTTTGAATATTTCGATAGAAAATGGACCGGAATTGGGCTAAAATCGAGATTGAGCCACGTGGACAACACGAGTCATACCACCAAGCACATTCAATTGGACAAGAAGACCGATGACATGGACATATCTTTTCAAGAAGCCAATGGTGTGAAGACAAGTGGCCAAAAAAAAATGCCAACTCATCAAGGATGTGAAAATTACCATTTTACCCCTAGTGTGTTTATAAATAGGAAAAGATGACAATTGAAAAGGATGTAATTTGAGGAGTAGAAGTTAAAGTAATTTAGGAGTAGGAGTAGTGTAAGATAGTTAGGAGTAGTGTTAGGATAGTTTGATTTTTTTTCAAGCTCCTCTTTTCCGTTTAACTCCCATTTATTTTTACTATTCACAACAATCTCCATTGTCATTTCTACAAGCTTTTTATTATAGTTTTTAGTTACCCTTTCCATCATTTTCACTCTTCTCGATTTGTTTATAGTTGCTTATCTCTGTATGTTCATGTCCTTCTGTTCATTTGCTTATTGTTGAGCAGTTTCCATTCACAGCATTAGAGCTTCACGAGTGATCGGGGAGAACATCACATTTCCTGCTCTGTTCTCCCCTGTCCTAAGAATGGTGGCAGTGGATATCCATGCATTGATAACGTCACAAGCAGGGGACTAACTGTGAGCAACCTAGCAGCAGGAACAGCAGCAGCGGACGTGCTGGCTAGCTGGGCAGGACAGCAGCTGGGAGTAGCCTGGAACCGAGGGGATCCCGTGACCTGCAACCAAAACAGAGCCGACCAGGACGTGCAGCAGTGGGCAAGACAACGCCTGGAGAAGGAAACGTGCACGGTTATGCATGGAGCTGGTAGTGGGCAGCAGGCTTGGACAGGACCGAGCAAAGCTGGAACCGAGACCTGGACAGCAGCTGGAAATGTGGAAGAATGCAGGACCGTGCAGCAGAGCAGACCGAGAGAAGCTGCGTCACGCGTAGCACCTGGGCAGCTAATGGAAACGTGTAGATCATGCCTGGCAGCAGAAGCATGGGCAGAGAAGAAGGAGGTGCATGAAACCGAGGTAGAGTTGGTAGCCTGGCAGAACCGAAACCCGTGAGCAATCAGCTGGGCAGATCTCACCAACCCGAGCTTACTTGGAAAACCAAATTGCAAATGATGCTTGAACAGTGTTTTGGTGGGAAAGTTACTATTAGTTTAAAATCCTAAGGCCTTGTTTGGCATTCATTTAGTTAATTAATTCATTTACATGCATGTTTAGTTAGTTAGTCTATTAGTTAGCTTAGTTAATCTTTCAATTGCATTTAGTTACTTTGTTTAATTAGTTAATGTTGACTTAATTAGATTATTAGTTAATTTTTAATCTAGCATTAGGATTTACTTAATATTAATTTAGATAATGCATTTCATGCACTTTTAATCTTAGATAAAAATTTCAAAAATATGTTCATGCATTAGTTAGTGTTAATTTAGATTTATCTAGGAGTAAATTTTAATCCATTAGTTTAGACATTTAAATGCATGGTTAATTTTCTAGGATTTTATTTTATTAGATCTTAGGTTAGTTTAAATTGCAATTAGATTAATTTGCATTCATATTTTATCTTAAGTTTGGTTAATGTTAGTTTAATTAGTTTTATTGCTTTATATTTATATTTGCATTTGAGTTTAATTGCTTTAACTCGTTTTAACTGTTTTACTTTATTTTGTAGGGTATCCGCTTTTAATTGATCGAAGTACTGTAAGTAGATTTTATTTGTTTTTATTTCTTTTTGAAGTATTATTTCATTGCTTTTAATTGGCCTTATTAGATCGCACCTATTAGTACTTCATAATTTATTAGGATTTACTTAGGGTAAAAGTAACCGGTAGTTAATTAGGCTAACAACTTCTCTGAGGGACGATAACTCGGGACTCAAAATCCCATTATTACTTGGACGACCCGTGCACTTGCGGTAGATACCCTTAGGGTCCCATCAAGTTTTTGGCGCCGTTGCCGGGGAAGTTTTAATTAGTCATTAATTAATATCGGTGAAATTATGCTTAGGTGTAATTCTAGCTTGTAAATATTTAGGTTGTAAATATTTAGAGCCTTAGCTTAGGTTAGTTAAATTTTCTCTTAATTAAAAAAAAAAATTCAAAAATTTAAAAAAAATTTAAAAAAAAAAATTTTTTTTAAGGACTTTTAGATGATTGCAAGCGTAGAGCCAGAAGTTTTGATTGTTTTCCTCTAGATCCTAAAATCGAACACACTCTTAGAAAAATTTAATAGGACTCGAGGAAATTATTAGCTCCGCCGCAATTCACCATGGCAGAAAATAGGAAAACTAGAACTGTTGGAGATTATGCGATGCCGACAATTGGAGAATATTATTCCGGCATTAGGCCACCAGCTGTCCATGCAAATAATTTTGAAATTAAGCCCGCAATCATCCAGATAATCCAAACATCTTTGCAGTTCAGTGGGCTTCCACATGATGACCCACATGCTCATCTCGGGCAATTCTTGGACTTATGCAACACCTTCAAGCACAATGGATTATCAGACGATGCACTTAGGCTTAGACTATTCCCTTTCTCACTTAGGGATAGGGCGAGACATTGGTTGACCTCTCTGCCTCCAGGATCCATTTCTACATGGGATGAGTTAGCCTACCAATTTTTAGCCAAATTCTTTCCTCCCTCTAAATTAGCCCAACTCCGTAGCAATATATCTTCCTTTGCCCAGTACGACTTTGAATCTCTTTATGAAGCATGGGAACGATATAAGGAGCTTCTTAGGAAGTGCCCTCACCATGGCCTACCGTTGTGGTTGCAAGTTCAGACCTTCTACCACGGACTTACAAGCCCAAATAGGACCATTGTTGACACTGCTGCGGGTGGAGCATTGATGTGCAAAACAGAGGAGGAGGCTTATGAGTTGCTAGAAAGGATGGCGACTAACAACTATCAATGGTCCTCGGAAAGGCAGATGCCAAGGAAATCGACGGGTATGTACGAGCTTGACACACTGTCCACCTTGACCTCTCAGATTGCCAATCTTACAAAGAAAGTGGAGTCGCTCAGTACCCAATATAATCCTCCCAACAGTCCTAACCCTATATATTCTGTCCAAAGTCCTTTTCTTTCATGCGAGCTGTGTAGTGGTACCCACTCTGTAGATAGGTGTCCGCTCAACTTAGAGTCGGTTCAGTATGTTGCTCTCCCTACGCAACAGAACAACCCTTTTTCAAACACCTATAATTCAGGGTGGAGGAACCATCCTAACTTCTCCTGGAGCCAAAACCAAGGGCAAACTTCTAATTCCATATTTGTAGAACCCCCTAGTTTTCAAGCTCCACAAGTTCAGGTACCACCACAGCAGCAATTTCCTTACCACCATCCACATCATCCATCCCCACCTCAATTTCAATATCACCCATCACCACCACCACCACCACCACCAGCATTTATGCAGCCCCAATTCTACCATGCACCAGCAGCTGAGAAGAAGCCTACATTAGAGGAGATGTTCACGACTATCCTACAAGATCAAGCTGCTTCACTTAAGAACTTAGAAGTTCAGGTTGGACAAATAGCTAGTGCTCTTAGCCAACATCCTCAAGGGACCCTTCCTAGTAATACTGAAGTTAATCCTGATGAGCAAGGGGAGGGTAAGGAACAAGTTAGATCTATCACCCTTAGGAGTGGCAGAGAGCTAGAGGAGCCACAAGTTAAGTCCCAACCTGAACAGCACATAGTTGAAGAACACATAGGTTCTAACGAAGTAGCTCAGAAAGAGCAGGAACCTAAAGATCGGGCTGCCAAGGAAACAAAGCTAAGCGCTTCTTCATCTATACCTTCTTCGTATTCATTGCCTTCCTCGCCCTCTGATGCTACGAAGTTGACGATGAGAGTCCAAGATCAGGAAGTAAAACTTAATGTTTTCAAACCTTTGAAGCTCCCTGATGACTCTCAAGAATGTTTTAAGATAGAGATTGAGGAGAACATAAAGCTTGACCATATAAAATCTGAAAGAAGGAAGGAAATAGATAGGGCTCAAGAGGAGTTAACTGTTAGTACCCTGTCACCACTTTGGATGACCCTCATACTCTTCGCCTTGCTGCTGAGTGTTGTCTTCTTCAGCTGCATTTAAAGGGGCTGTGTTTTTACTTTCACTTTGTATATAGTTCGTTTTTCTTTTTCTTTTCTATTGTGTCTTTCTTTGTTTGTGTTGCAGGTTTCTTTTCTCGTTTTATGCTTTCAATCAAAGCTTTGATTGTTCATCAACATCAGAAAAGGGGAGTACTCTATTCTTGAACTTTAAATTCGTATATTATCTGCACACTGAGGACACTGTGCACGTTAAGTTTGGGGGAGGGGATATCACTTGAGCAATTTTTTGAAAAATTGGAAAAATTTTTAAAATTTTTTCGAAAATCTGAGAAGGAATTTTCAAAATTTTTTCGATAAAATGAGCTTAAATTGCTTGATTTTGGGATGATTGAGTGCTTAGCATGTAGTTTTCCCATATTCCGATGATATGACCCCATGAATTAGTATGACTTTGATTGACTTAGAAGCATGATTATAGGAAAAGCATGAAGTTGAGTTCTTGAATTTCTCTTAATTCTTATTGTGATTTCCTCATCTTATGCACATGTCATGTCATGAATCAGTATATTTATTTAGAGAAAGCTTATGTGTACATAGGATTGCATTTGTTCAGTTGATTTTGTGCATCATATTCTAGAATTTGTTTGATCTAATCTCGAGGCGAAATATTAGATCACACTTGATTAGGGAGATGATTTAGGCCATCTTTGGATCGTTTGAGCCTTTCTAGCCTTCCTTGTACATATTCTACCCCTAGTCACCCGTCTGGGCCAAATAAGCTTTTCTTTGTAAATACGCCTACTTAATTTTCGTAGCTTAAATACTTTTTCCTATTCCTTACCCCGAAAGCATGAAAAGTCATTGGATATATTGTGAGCTATATGGGTATTAAGTGATAGTGAAGGAGTATGTAAAAAAAAAAAAAAAAATTGAAAAAAAAAAAGAAAAAAGAAGAAAGAGTTTAGCAAAAGAAATAAGTTTGGGGGAAATAATTAGAGCTCTTACACTAAAGATCCTAGAAGGTAATGCATGTTAAGGGGTAACTGAACCTAAATCGACTTTATCATACCTTAACCCCAGCCTGACATTACAAGCTTAATGAAGTCCTAATGATCTTTAGTTAAGTGTGACTACATTAGTGGAGAGAGAAGTGAAAAACAAACTTATGGGAATGATCATATGTCATTGACTTTGCATTCACTGTGTTGCATAATCTGATCCGAGTAATATATTGAGAAGTGACTTAGACATTTTTCACACACTCACGAGGAGTCCAATTTAGGTTAGGACTTATGATTGAATAATTCTAAGTGCTGGACTTGTAATTGTGATTCTTTGATTTCATAGTCTATACTTTTTCTTTGAGGATAATATTGGGGAAATTATTGTGTTTTGTACTTATCATTCCTAAAATCATTTTGTTTTGCTTGAGGACAAGCAAAAGCTCAAGTTTGGGGGTGTGATAATTCTATATTTTTAGAATTATTTGTGCTTAATTTCCTAATTATTTATTTAAATCCCCAATTTATTTTGTTAATTATCCCCTTTATTTAATAAAAATTCTCATGTTTGCAGATAAATCAAATCCGGATGAATTTTGAATATTTCGGTAGAAAATAGACCGGAATTGGGCTAAAATCGAGATTGAGCCACGTGGACAACACGAGTCATACCACCAAGCACATCCAATTGGACAAGAAGACCGATGACATGGACATATCTTTTCAAGGAGCCAATGGTGTGAAGACAAGTGGCCAAAAAAAAAATGCCAACTCATCAAGGATGTGAAAATTACCATTTTACCCCTAGTGTGTTTATAAATAGGAAAAGATGACAATTGAAAAGGATGTAATTTGAGGAGTAGAAGTCAAAGTAATTTAGGAGTAGGAGTAGTGTAAGATAGTTAGGAGTAGTGTTAGGATAGTTTGATTTTTTTTCAAGCTCCTCTTTTCCGTTTAACTCCCATTTATTTTTACTATTCACAACAATCTCCATTGTCATTTCTACAAGCTTTTTATTATAGTTTTTAGTTACCCTTTCCATCATTTTCACTCTTCTCGATTTGTTTATAGTTGCTTATCTCTGTATGTTCATGTCCTTCTGTTCATTTGCTTATTGTTGAGCAGTTTCCATTCACAGCATTAGAGCTTCACGAGTGATCGGGGAGAACATCACATTTCCTGCTCTGTTCTCCCCTGTCCTAAGCATGGTGGCAGTGGATATCCATGCATTGATAACGTCACAAGCAGGGGACTAACTGTGAGCAACCTAGTAGCAGGAACAGCAGCAGCGGACGTGCTGGCTAGCTGGGCAGGACAGCAGCTGGGAGTAGCCTGAAACCGAGGGGATCCCGTGACCTGCAACCAAAACAGAGCCGACTAGGACGTGCAGCAGTGGGCAAGACAACGCCTGGAGAAGGAAACGTGCACGGTTATGCATGGAGCTGGTAGTGGGCAGCAGGCTTGGACAGGACCGAGCAAAGCTGGAACCGAGACCTGGACAGCAGCTGGAAATGTGGAAGAATGCAGGACCGTGCAGCAGAGCAGACCGAGAGAAGCTGCGTCACGCGTAGCACCTGGGCAGCGAATGGAAACGTGTAGATCATGCCTGGCAGCAGAAGCATGGGCAGAGAAGAAGGAGGTGCATGAAACCGAGGTAGAGTTGGTAGCCTGGCAGAACCGAAACCCGTGAGCAATCAGCTGGGCAGATCTCACCAACCCGAGCTTACCTGGAAAACCAAATTGCAAATGATGCTTGAACAGTGTTTTGGTGGGAAAGTTACTATTAGTTTAAAATCCTAAGGCCTTGTTTGGCATTCATTTAGTTAATTAATTCATTTACATGCATGTTTAGTTAGTTAGTCTATTAGTTAGCTTAGTTAATCTTTCAATTGCATTTAGTTACTTTGTTTAATTAGTTAATGTTGACTTAATTAGATTACTAGTTAATTTTTAATCTAGCATTAGGATTTACTTAATATTAATTTAGATAATGCATTTCATGCACTTTTAATCTTAGATAAAAATTTCAAAAATATGTTCATGCATTAGTTAGTGTTAATTTAGATTTATCTAGGAGTAAATTTTAATCCATTAGTTTAGACATTTAAATGCATGGTTAATTTTATAGGATTTTATTTTATTAGATCTTAGGTTAGTTTAAATTGCAATTAGATTAATTTGCATTCATATTTTATCTTAAGTTTGGTTAATGTTAGTTTAATTAGTTTTATTGCTTTATATTTATATTTGCATTTGAGTTTAATTGCTTTAACTCGTTTTAACTGTTTTACTTTATTTTGTAGGGTATCCGCTTTTAATTGATCGAAGTACTGTAAGTAGATTTTATTTGTTTTTATTTCTTTTTGAAGTATTATTTCATTGCTTTTAATTGGCCTTATTAGATCGCACCTATTAGTACTTCATAATTTATTAGGATTTACTTAGGGTAAAAGTAACCGGTAGTTAATTAGGCTAACAACTTCTCTGAGGGACGATAACTCGGGACTCAAAATCCCATTATTACTTGGACGACCCGTGCACTTGCGGTAGATACCCTTAGGGTCCCATCAAATAATCTAAGCCTAAGCGCATCATCAAATAATCCATTCTGCTTGAACGTGTTGCACAGGTCCAAAAATTACCCTAGGTGAGCATGTAGGTCGTCATACGAAAGCCCACTGAACTGCAATGAAGTCTGCATCATCTGGAGGATTGCGGGCTTAATTTCAAAATTGTTTACATGGACAGCTGGTGGCCTAATATCGGTATAATATTCTCCAATCGTCGGCACTGCATAATCTCCAACGGTCCTAATTTCTCTATTTTCTGCCATAATGTTTTGCAGCGGAGCTAATAATTTCCTAGAATCCTTTCGAATTTTTCTAAGGGTTCTTTCAATTTCAGGATCTAAAGGAAAGCAATCATAACTTCTGACTCTACGTATACAAACATAAAAAAGTCCTTAATTTTTTTTTAATGAGATAGAGAAAATTAACTAAACTAAACTAAAGATCTAAATATTTACAACCTAAATATTTACAAGTTAGAATTACACCTAAGCATAATTTCACCGATATTAATTAATGGCTAATTAAGACTTCCCCGGCAACGGCGCCAAAAACTTGGTACGAACTAAACGTATTATCCGCAAGTGCACGAGTTGTACAAGTAATAATGAGATTTGAGTCCCGAATTATCGTCCCACAGAGAAGTTGATCAGCCTAATTAACTGCCGGTTAATCTTACCCTAAGTTTATTCTAGCAAATTATGAAGTGAAGATGGATGATCTACTAAGTCTGAAAATTAAAAAGACTGAAAACAATAACAATTATAAACTAATGAAAATAAAATCGAGCTAAAAATTACTTACAAAACTCCAGCATTTAAAGAAAATACCTACAAAAGATAATTAAAGCAATTAAAATTAATTAACACAATTAAACTAAAATGCAAAAATGAAAATAAAGAAACAAGATTAATTAAACTAAAATTAAACAAACCTAAAATAAAATGTGCATGCAATTAAACTAATTAATAAAAATGTAAATTAAACTAACTTAAAATTTAATGAAATAAAATCCTAGAAGAATTAAGAAAATAACTACAAGTCTAGATGTCTAAAGTATTAATTCTAAATTAATCCTAATTGTCTCTAATTACTACTTTAAAAATAAAATCTAAATAAAATTATGACTAACATGCAAAAAAAAAAAAATCTAACTAAGCTAACCAAAGAAATTGAAATTAATCTATCTAAATTGCATGAAAATGAGTTAAATAACTAAAGTCCAAATTTGCCAAACATGGCCTTTATCAAATAACACAGCTGGCCTCGTGGTCCCTCAACGCATTGTTACTGTGCATGTTCTTCTCGGTTTGTCCAGGCACGTCCTTTTTCGTCATTGTAGCACATTCCTCGGTATGCCCAGCTTAGCTGTCGGTCTGTCCTGGTTTGCTATCCTTGCACCAGTGCACATCCGACTTCTGTTGTGCTTCTACTCCTCAAATCCTACAGTCCATTCCCTGCAACCATCTGCTGTACTGAATTTCTGCCCAGTTAGCGTCTGCTTCTTCATGCACCTCAATCACAGCAAACATGTCCTGCTATTCTGCTTCGCCTATCCCAGCCAGCACAGCCACGCGTTGCTTCTGCTACCGGCTTTGCCATGCAGCAAATCTGCCTACAAGCCACGCACCTGCCCTTCGGCTTCAGCTACCCAGCAAGCTTCCTCTCCCGATATCACCACTCGACCCCAGCAAATAGCAGCAGCATGGACGACAGCGGATGAAGAAACAGAACAATAATGAAATCAACAAAGCAACAGGCAGAACAAAGTAGAAATTAGTGCATGAAAACTAATTTTGAAGATGGGATTTAAACCAAAATTTCACAGAAATAAAGTTGAAATTAACTATCTAACCTTTAAATAGTGATTAAATACAAAAAACAGAGCATGAAATGAAAAGAATAAAAGCTATAGATTTTATTTAAACTAATGCAAAGGGAACTTGAATAAACTTGAGCATAAAAATATCTAACAGCAGTAAGATAGTAAGTTAATACAGAACCGAAATTATAAAGAATTTGCACAGTGAAATAGTTGAAGAAGATGACCACTGTCACCGACGTCTTCTTCCCCCCTTTACTGTTTATCAACTCAAACTATAAAGTGTAAAAAAAAAAAAAAAAACTTTATGGAGTGTTGATTTGTCAACCGAGCCTCCCCTCCATTCAACATTTCTCAACAGTGAAGACAAATGAAAAATCATGCCAAAGTTGAATACCATTAACCGAAACAAGAATGTTCATAAAAAGAGCTTAAGTGTAAAAAAAATGCAAATGAGAACTTGTAAGAACTTGTAACAATGGTGGCTGTGAACAAAAAAAAAAAAACTAACGTGAGAAGTAAAAGGAAACAAGAAAATAAAACATAGCCATGGAAAATTTAAACTAAAATAAAACTATTCTAAAAAATACCCTAAAATTTACTCTAGAAACTACTTCTAAATTACTCTATACTACTCCTAGCCTAGGCTACCTCCTACATTACGTTTTACTTCCTTTTTTCAATTGCCATCATGTTCTATTTATACACACACTTAGGGGTACAATGGTAATTTTTCCATCCTATATGAGTTGGCATTGTTTGGCCACTTGTCTTCATTTTATTTGCTGCAAAGTAGATATTTCCACGTCACTCGTCTTTTTGTCCAATTGGCTGTGTAATGTGGCCTGACGTGTGTCTTCTAGAAGGTTGGCACAGTGTCCATCGATCTTATCGTTTCAGAGCAAATAAAATATGGACACTTGGTATCATGCGTGTCCAGACGACTGGTGACTCGGTCTGTAAATTGAAAGTGGTCCAGTCTCCTTTAGTCCGTTTTCAGCCTAATTTTGACTGAAACGACTTAGTTTCATCCAGATTTAATTTACCTGCACATTAGATAATTTTAATTAAATAGAGGGGATAAATAATAAAATAATATAGGGATTTAAATAATTAATTAGGAAATTAATCACAAATAATTCTATTAAAAATAGAATCATCATCGATAAGAGCTTGACTGGCCCCGTTTGATATTTCAGTTAATGAGGACGCAGTTCGATAGGCTCAGTTATGGTAGCAAGATTTTGAGCTTCATGTTTTCGAGTTCGAAAAGGGTGGTAAGGGCAGAGATAGAGACCGAAAGAGATTCGATAATTATAGAGGTCCAAGAGAGGGGAAGAGGCCTTTTGGTAGGTGACAAAGGGTTGACAAGTCGCGGGGTAAGGCGACTAGACCCCTTGTACATTCGAAAGTAGCTCCAGCTCAAGGTATTGCGGTTGGAAGCCCCTGACCTAATCCTGAGTAGTGTACACTTTGTGGAAGGCACCATGGGAATAGACCTTGTTATAGGATGTCATGAGCATGCTATAGGTGTGGTAAGATAGGACATATGATGGGAGATTACCCGGAGTCCACTGAAGTATCTTCTGAGAAGGGTCAGGAATCAGAGAAAGTCTCACCTATTACTCTTACTCTGAGAAGGAGAGCCACGACCGAGGAGAAAGGAAAATAAGTCCTCAGCCAAGGCAGAGTGTATGCGCTTGACTAGGGCACTACAGATGAATCACAGGATGTGGTGAAAGGTACAATTCTAATTTTTAATCTTGAAGCATTAGCTCTATTTGATCCTGGTGTAACGCATTCATTCATATCACCATCGTGTACATCTAAATTATCAGAGTTTGTAAAGACTACACCTTTAGGTAAGAGCTTGATAATTATCACACCTATGGGAAGTAGTCAAATAACTGAGTATGTGTGTAAGCATTATAAGTTAAGGGTTGGAGACAAGAATCTGACAGCCGATCTTATTCTGTTAAGTATGTTTGACTTTGATGCAATATTAGGAATGGATTAGTTGGCTGCAAATCATGCTATCTGGTATTGCCACTTTAATACGATAATGTTTTTTCTACCTGAGAAACATGTTGTAAAGTTTTTCTGAGAATATATAAAAGAAGTAGTTGTGGCATTCGAAAGAATATATTATTATGATGAGAAAGATGCAATATTAAATGGATTACATGATATTATTTTGAAGGTTTTATTATGTACGTAGTTGACATGGATAAGGCAAAATCGAAATCGATTGACATTCCTATCATTAGAGAGTTTTCAGATGTCTTTTCGGATCACTTACCAAGATTGCCACTAGATAGGGATATGGAATTTTGCATTGATTTGGTGTCTGATACTGAGCCAATATCTAAACTACCGTACAAAATGGCTCCAGTTGAGTTAATGGAAATAAAGAAGCAATTATAGGAGCTTTTGGATAAGGGGTTTATTAGATCGAGCGTCCCACCTTAAGGAGCTCCGGTCCTGTATGTTAAGAAGAAGGATGAAAGCCTCATACTATGTATAGATTACTAGTTGTTGAATAAGGCTACCATTAAGAACAAGTACCCCCTTCCACGTATTGATGATCTGTTGGATCAGCTTCAAGGAGTATAGATCTTTTCTAAGCTCGATATGACTATCAGTTGAGAATCCAAAGTGGAGATGTACCAAAGATAATCTTTCATACTCGTTATGGTCATTATGAGTTCTTGGTTATGCCTTTCGGGTTAACAAATGCTCCTGTCGCTTTTATAGCTTTGAGGAATGATATGTTCAAGCTATACTTAGACTGATTTTTGATTGCCTTTATTGATCATATATTAGTGTATTCGAAGTCCACAGAAGAACATGAGCAACACTTAAGTAATGTTCTGCAGACCCTTTGAGAGAAGCAGTTGTGTGCCAAACTCAGTAAGTGTGACTTCTGATTGGAACAAATATTGTTATTGGGTCATGTGGTATCGAAGGATGGGGTGTCTGTTGATTCATCTAAGATTGAGGTAGTAGTTCAGTGTGAACGGCCCAAGACAGTCACGGGATCAAGAGTTTTCTGGCTTTAGCTGTGTATTACAAACAGTTTGTAGAGGGCTTTTCAAAATTGGCTACTCCTTTGACTTGTCTCACTTAGAAGAATGTTGCATTTGAGTGGGATGCTAGATGTGAGAAGAGTTTTGGAGAGTTAAAGCAGCGACTAACCATCGCATCGATTCTCACCATTCTGACCAGCTCAAGAGGTTTCTTTATATATACAGATGCCTCGAGACAAGGACTAGGTAAAGCAGCGACTAACCATCGCATCGATTCTCACCATTCCGACCAGCTCAAAAGGTTTCTCTATATATACAGATGCCTCGAGACAGGGACTAGGCTGTGCATTGAGGCAAAATAGAAAGGTAGTTGCTTATGGATCCTGACAGCTTAAGGACCATGAGAAGAATTATCCGACCCATGATTTAGAGTTGGTGGTCGTAGTGTTTACACTGAAGATATGGTGCCACTATTTGTACAGTGAGAAATTTCATATATTTACCAATCACAAAAGCCTGAAATATCTTTTTTCATAGAAGGAAATTAATATGAGCCAACGTAGATGGTTAGAGCTTCTGAAGGACTATGATTGTGAGATACTGTATCATCCGGGTAAGGCAAATGTAGTTGTCGATGCTTTGAGTTGAAAGACCCTTGGGATGGTATCGTACATGATGATCAGGGAACATAAGTTGTTTGAGCAGTTTGCAAGTCTCAGTTTAGATGTGATTCCTTCTGCCACTGGGGCATATTGTGTGATAGTTAGTTTCAGATTGGAACCAGATCTGATAAACCAGATCAGACAAGCTCAGCGTATTGATCGCTTCTGTGTTGATATGGCTAGTCGATTCAAATAGGTACTTGTGTCGATTTTGAGTCCAGCATTGATGGATTACTGAGATTTAGAGGCAAAGTGTGCATTCCCGATGATCCTGAGTTAAGAAAACTTAATTTGTATGAAGCTCATTCATCACGATATACGTTGCATCTGGGGAACAATAAGATGTATCAGAACCTTCGAAAAGTGTATTGGTAGTCAGGGATGAAGAGAGATGTAGCGGAGTATGTGGCTAAGTGCTTGGTGTGTTAACAGATGAATGTATAGCATCAGAAGCCTGCAGGGTTATTGTGGCCTCTACGTATACCAACATGGAAATGGGAGCACATCACTATGGATTTTATCATGGGTTTACCGAGGACCCGACGAAATTATGATGTCATTTGGGTGATTGTGGACAGACTGACAAAGTCAGGTCACTTCTTAGCTATGAAAGCTACGGATATGCTGAGTGCATTGGCGAGTCTGTATGTACGAGAGATTGTGAGGCTACATGGTGTTCTAGTGAGTATTGTGTCTGACAGGGACTCTCGCTTCACTTCTCACTTTTGGGAACATTTCCAGGAAGCTATGGGAACCCGATTGAGTTTCAGTACAGCTTTCCACCCTTAGTCCGATTGTCAGTCAGAGAGGACTATCCAGACTTTGGAGGATATGTTGAGAGCTTGTGTGATGGATTTTAAAGGCTCTTGGGACGATCATTTACCATTAGCTAAGTTCGCTTATAACAATAGTTATTACTGGAGTATTGGGATGGCAACGTATGAAGCATTATATGGTCATAGGTGTCGATCTCCTATTAGATGGGAAGAAGTGGGTGACAGAAAGATATTTGCTCCTGATCTAGTGAAGCAAGCCTCTGAGGATGTCTAGTTGATATGTGATAGATTAGGGACAGCTCAGAGCAGGCAGAAGAACTATGCTGACACGAGACACAGACCATTGGAGTTTATGGCCGGTGAATTAGTATTTTTGAAGGTATCTCCTTCCAAAGGTATTATGAGATTCAGGAAGAAGGGTAAGTTGAGTGCTCGCTACATTGGACTGTTTAAGATCTTAGATCAAGTGGGAGACAAGGCTTATAGGTTGGCGTTGCCACCGAAATTAGCGAATGTGCATAACGTCTTCCACATTTCGATGCTTCAGAAATATCATCCTGACCCGGCACATGTGATTCAGCATGAACCATTGGAGCTCCAGAGGATATGTCATATGTAGAGAAGCCGATTCAGATTTTAAACAGAAAGAGAAAGTCTTACGTCTAAGATGATCTTTTTGGTTAAGGTTCTCTGGCAGTACCATAATTAAGAGGAAGCTACGTGGGAATTGGAGAACTTGATGCAAGAGAAATACCTAGAGTTGTTTGAGGACTAACTTGGTTCTAATTTGGAGGACCCAATTTCTTAAAGCGGGGAGGAATGTAAGACCCATAAATTTTGTATACTATTACTTATAATTCGCTATTGTAACCATTTGTATATGTTATCGAAATCATAAGAAAGATTTTATTACAATCCAAAGTACAAGTAGAAGTAAAAAATGCGTTAGAAACATAAAAGTGCCAATTGTGAGCTAAAGCGAGCTCATGCTAAATCGAAGGGATGCCAACCATTCTGACTGAAGATAAGGACTTAAAACATGGAAATATAGAGGGTCCATGAAAGAAAGTTGGTTTGGCTTGGTTCTGAACATGTGGAAATCATAAAAAGGCTAAAAAGGGGCTAAATGAACTCAAAATGGACCGTTCGAGGTGTTTTGAGCGTTTTTACCTCCTAAAAATGACTAAAACGTAAAGATGAGAGTGTTAACCATTGGAAATGACACTTTTGGATTTTTGAGAAAAAGTCAAACGTGGTCAATGGTCAAGGAAAATCAAAGTTAGATGGAATTATTGACTTTGACCAAAAAGAACTAACCATGGTTAAAATTTAACCTAACCAAGGTTAAAAGTAGGGAAGAATTATTTTTGACTAAAACACTCGATCTTCAACTACCCGAACAGGGAAAATTTATTTAATCAAATTTCAGATTAAATTAAACGGGTAGAAAGCAATGGGCCAATTAAGGGAAATTTTGAAGCCTATTTAGGGTAATTGAACATGGGCCGAAATTGTGCAAGATATTGGGCCAAATTGTTGGGCCATTTGATGGGCCTAAAAGGAGGCAAATTGCAAGCCAAATTCCCAATGCAAATCCAGCCCAATAACCTTAAAGAAAAGCCCAAACTGAAAGCCCAAATGGAAGCCCAAATCGAAAGTCCATTAGTAAATGTCCAAAGCCCAAAACTAAGTCCCAAAATGTGCTAAGCCGAAATCCAATGCCAAGCCCACTTCATGGGCTAAATTTCAAGACCAAATTAAACACATTAAGCAAGCCTTTAAAGACTAAGGCAATCAGCAACTCATCATCTTGACCAAACTGAGACCTCACCACCATTAAAGCTTAAGTTTTCAAGCTTTCTCACACTAGAAATCACTAACCTAAAGGCATATTTGGACCAAGTGATCTTCATGAAAGTTGTTCCAAATTGGGAAAGGAATAAAATATCTTAGAACCAACCATTAATGAGCCATATTGAGCTACCCAAAATCCTTGGAATGTCTCAGCAAAGTAGGAACTCCAAGCTAGGTGAGTTTTCAAGCTTCCAACTTCTAGTATGTTAATATAGGAATTATTTTAATATGTTTTATGGATCAAAACACAGAAAATCATCATGAACACCAAGTGGCCAAAAATGGGTATTTATGTTTTGATGAATACACATGTGATTTAAATGCATATATTGACTAGTTAAGATGCATGGATGATAATGGCATGATTAGATTTAATCAATTTGTTCAATTGGTTGGTGAATTAAGGTTGGCGTGCAAGTTGTTTGATAAAATGCCTAAATGAACAAAAACTAAAGGCTTAAGGCATGCATAGTAAGTGTTTGATAAAATACCTAAGTGAATGGCTAGCCTAAAGGGGGCATGATGTCGTGGTTGGCGTGGCTCTCGGCCATGGTGGCATGAATAGCTCTCGGCCAGCATGCCATGGTCGAGAGGCATAATAGGCCAAGACATGTGGTTTCAACCCAATAAGAGTTAATGGCCCTCGAACAAGCCCAATAAGCCTAATAGGCCCATATGAAATGAATAGGGAAGTGAAAATGGGTTTACGACTGAGTTAGGCCAATTAAGGTGTAATAAAGCCCAATAAGAGTATTTATGCCCAATACTTTAAATTGCCCATACAGAAAGTGCAATACGGGTCAATAAAGTTAGTTGATGTGATTTGTAATTATCCGCAGCTCCCGAAGATATATTCAAAGCCAGATAGATGAATATTCAGAAAGCGAAAAAAGGTGGAAATAGCAGTCGATGTGATTCTAGGTAAGGAATCTTTGCAAGCTCTTAGAGATAGCTGTGTGTAGGTTTTCACAATTTTCAAGTCGTTAGATTTTGTAGGGATTACAGATATAGAATAATATTTATGACGCCCAAATATGGAAAAATTATGAAAATACCCCTAGACCCGAGAAAATTTAGAAATGCACAAAGAGCATGAACTCGATGTTTTACATGTGAAAAAGAGATTTTAAGAAGCCGAAATGATAGACTGGCTTACAATTTGATTGTATGCATTAAATTGCACGTTTTTAAAGTGTGATTTGATTGATGATTGATTTGATGGGATGTTACCCTCTCACTGGTTTTTATACCGTTTTGTGTATCGAACTCAGTTATGAGTCCCACTGTTATGAGAAATAGAGCCAACTATCTATTTTGTGTGTGTGAAATTGTGTTGGAGCTATAATGAGATTTGTGGGCTATCCAAATTTGCTCGCACCTGATTTTTATATGGCATATGAACAGACCGTGTTAGAGTATTGCTCGAACTGGGTTCTGTTATGATGTGTGATTGAGATCGTGCTGGAACCCTAGTGTCAGACTGTGTGTCACACTAACTTTCTCACACTAGATCTTGAGACGACAGACTATGGTTGATAATTTATTTCGTTGGGGTGGTGAGCTTGTGACTAAGGCACCTACAACTATGTGGTAATTGTACTGTGGTTCACGGTGTACGTTACACCATGTAGACAACATGGAGTACACTATACCGTACAGCCATGGGACACAAGGATTGCGTCTATGGACTTTGGCATGCTATGTCATTGCTCTGGTTTGTGATAGTCCTTAGATAAGAGCCGATGGATATACTAATCTCCTCCTCGGACTCAGAGACACCCTAGCACACTTGATTCGTGATAGCTTGTGGGGCTTAGACTTTGGCCAAATGTCATTTGGATTATGTGTGGTTCCCTGCGTAGTCTGACCTATTTTATTGGTTTCGGTGATGAAACTATCTATGATTTGATTTCTGTGATGAAACCATTTGAAATAAGAATGTGATTTAAATGTTAGTTTTAATACTGAACACAGAAATATTTTAGTCCGAATGAGTTTTGATATTCGATTTTTGGCAATGATTTGCTATGTGTTTTACTATAATGGTTTTGTGAATGATATGGATTTTCGTCATAAACCATGCATTATGAGGATCGTAGATAGTATGGTTATCTATTTACTTTCATTTATTTCTTACTGAGCATGTTAGCTCACCCATCTCTCTCCTCTCTCCACAAATTAGTTCTACTGCTTTTGAAAGCTCTATGGTAGATTCCTGTATTTTTCTTATGCTTGCAGCTGATGTCACTAGCGAAAGGTATACACATTTTAGTAGTCTTTTGTATGTAAATATGACAGAGCACAGTGATGTATTTATATTAGTACTGGGATGTAAACCAATGTAAACGTTTATATGATTTTCATAAGTTACTACGAGTATGACCTTTTATTTTTAAACACATGACAAGTAAATGAATTCTAATGTATGGGAAGTGTTCGACTGACATCGACTCATAGCCCAACTATTAGTATGTGTAGTCGTGATGTGTGGAAATTAATGTATGAATATAAGGAATTTGGGTCGTGACACACCACCATAGCTATCTAAAGTATACGATGTCTTCCACAACTCGATGTTGAGAAGTACCATCAGAACCTTTCTCAAGCCATAGAGCATGCACAATTAGAGATTAAAGATGAGATAAGCTATGTAGAGAAGCCAGTCTAAATTCTAGATAGAAAGAAAAAAGGTGTTTCAATCGACGAGCATTCCCTTAGTGAAGGTGCTATGAGAGTACCATTCCGCAGAAGAAGGCACTAACAAATTAAAGATTTAATAAATGAGAAGTATCCCAACTTGTTTGATTAGGCTTAAAAGAATTTAAATGACCAAAGTCCTTAAGGTGAAAAGGATGTCAAACCCACCATTTTCTTGTATTTGCTAAAAATTCATAAATGTGTTTAGCTATATATAAGTCATGTACGATAAGGAGAAGCTACTGAGGTTAATAAAGTTGGTTACTAAGTCTAATTCATGTGCATGAGTATGTTTGTGGAATTTTGTATGTGAGTGAACTATTATGTGCAAAATAAGAAATTGGATCATATGAGATGTTATGGATATGTTAATAAATGATATAAATGTGTTTATGGATATATTGAGGATTGGTTTTAGGTATTAGATGATTGGTAAAAGTTAAGGATTGAAAGATATGATGTATTTAGAGTTAGAACATGAAAAGAATGGTGTTCCAAGTTAAGGGATTGATCTCTACCCTTGAAAGACCGATGCCTAGAATACAGAAGCCAAAAATGAATAGATACAAGGTAAGGGATTGATCCCCTTGGGCAAGAGATCAATCCCCTAAAGGCAGAATGTCAAAATTCTACAAAATGACACAGAAGGATTGATCCCCTCCCTACAAGGATCGACCCGCTCAACCCATAACACATTTTACGGCATTTTAAAGGGAAGAGATCCATCCCCTAATGTCCTAATGACTTAAAATGTGTTTTAAAAGCTCGAGAAAGTTAGGAAAAAAAAGAGAGAAATTGAGGAAAGAAAAGAAAAAGGGGAAAAAGGAAAGGAAATGAGAGAATATAAGGACATGGGAGAAAAAACTAAAGTATCTTACCCTATTATAATTCTCAACCTTTATCTCCTTTAAGAATGAGTTTTTTAGTGAGATTTGGAAAAAGTAGAAGAAGAGGAAAGTGAAGGAACCAAAATGATTTGGAAGAAATAAGAGATTAAAATGGTGAGAGGCTTTTATCTTAGATTAAAATTGATGGGTATGGTTTATTTGTGATAATTAAGTGTTGATTGAATAATAGTTTGTGGTTTGAAGATTGGATTGTTAGAGTAAAGCTTAGAGATAAAAAGCTAAGGTTTCTCTCTCTACACGATAAGATTTCTTCAAAATCCTAGGAATATTATATGTTGATATTGGTGACTTTATTTATTGATTTGTCTAAGTAAATTCTAGAAATAAAATTTAGGGAGTGATAAATAGGGTTTAACCAATGATGAAATTCGAAGCTTTACATGAGAATGGTTATATAAATGAACTAATTAATGGAGTGATATTATGAATGATTAGGAAAACCTAAGACAATATTATATGTTGTTAGCGAAATCATGGTTTATGTTTTAGACTAAAGGAAATTATTAAAGAAATGTGGGAAAGTCTACCTTAAGGTTAACTATAATTAACTTAGGTAATTTTATGTATTATGTTAGTGATTAGAGAAACTAATGGACACTGTTATGGAAGTGCAGTGAAAGTGATTTAAGTGCTTGGAGCCAATGAAGGGTGTTAAAGCATCATAGTGACAAACGTTGCACGAATGAGGTAAAAGATTGTTTTTTAGTGTGATAATATCTAAAAGGATAAATTTAATGCATAAAAGGATTAGGATAACCATTGAATTAGCTATTTAGAAATGTGTTTGATGTTATTGATTAGATAAACTAACAGACACTGTTATGAAAATCCAGCCAAAGTGATTTAAGTGCTCGGAGCCAAGGGAGGGTGCTAAAGATTTATAGTGACAAACGTTGCATGAATGAGGTAAGGGATATGTTTATTGGTGTGATAGTGTCTAAAAGACATATTTAATGCATAAAAAGAGTAAGATAACCATGGGATTAACTATTTAGACATATGTTTGAAATTTAGGCTTTAATGCATTTGTTGTGGAATGGTTTGAGAGCATGATAGGTTTGCAAGAACTCAAAACCTAGCTGAAATTGCATTTTTGGACTTTAGGGACTGATCTCTTATGATGAGGAATTGGTCACTCATCAACGTTTTTCAAAAAATTTCATTCTAAATTTGAGGGATCGATCCCCTCTGCTTTTTAAATAGGGCAGAGGCTTTCTGCCATTTAGGGACCGATCCCCTATACCTAGTGTATTGATCCACTCTTCAGATTTTGAAGTAAAGTGTACTTTTGAGCCTCCAAAATGACATAATAACTTTCGAAAATCAATTTACAACATATTTATGTATGTATTGACAATCTATATGCTATGTTAGTTACTTTGATAAGTAAAACTTGGGTCATTTTTGATGTTTTAACCAACTTGAGATCGAATTGCTCATTATAAGATTTCGAACATTGTTTTGAGATGAAAGGCGACCTTTAGCATATGCATGTGTGTCGTGTTGCGAACTAAGAAGCATCCGTGCACGGATGTTCTAACTAGTATCCTTAGTTGTGCCTAATGGCACTGTACTTTCCCTTAGCTACTGTTAGACTTGGACATGTCTACAACCCTTAATACTCATTTGTCTATGAGTTGTTGTGAACCGACCATGGCCATAAGTCCCTATAGTTTGTATGTTACTCGCAAGCTCAATGTTTTGTATGCTATGTCTCCCTCGAGCTTAAGGATTCTTAACTGTTTTAGTTGCATATCAACTACAAGAATTCAACCTAGTCACCATCTTTGGATTTAGCATCTGTTCCACTTTTGTATCAATTCAATTCAGTATAAGTTTTGACTCAACATTTGTTTTGATTCAGTATTCATTTTCAATTCAGCTTTTGATTTGAATCAGCATTTCGATTTGTTACGTTTTAATAAGTATGATTAGAAGTATGCCTATATTATGTATTTTGTCTTGGTTGGTGTTTTGAAATGATTTCATGCTTTGGTTCACAATTGTTTACTGCATCACGATTTTTGACCTTATTGTGTGTGCAAGCATATTTCTTACTGAGCACATTAGTTCTCCATTTACTTTTCAAATTGGTTTCACAATGTCTCGCAAAGTACCATGTTTGGTTGACTAGCTTTTGGAGCCTTTCCAAGCTCATCTTTTAGTCACGTGAGGTATCCACCATTTTTGTACTTTTATTTTCCATACAGTAAAGGCACAGACTAAGTTATTGTATATTTTATGTTATTTTTGATGGGATGTAACTATCGGGTTGTAGTAGATGTCGTATGTAGTCAATTAGGTGAGATTGGATATTGATGATAGCCTCTTCTTAGGGTGATGTAATTGAAGTATACATTATGATTCTTTTTGTATGGTTATACGAGATCAAACATGTAAGACCCAAATTTTTCCACTGTATTACTTATGATCCATCAATGTAAACATTGATATATGTTATTGGAATCATAAGAAAGGTTGTAATTCAATTTCAAGTCAAATTGAAAGTAGAAAATGCCATGAATGCATTCAAGGGCCAAATGTGAGCCATAGTGAGCTTAGGCTAAACCAAAGGGATTCTAACCACTCTGACTGAAGAGAAGAACTTAAAACAATGAAATAAGGATAGTTTAAGAAGGAAAGTTGGTTTGGTTTGGTCCCGATAAGGTCGAAGTTGTAAAAAGGGCCTAAACGATCTCAAAATGGATCATTTGAGGTGTTTTTAACACATTCACCTACCTGGGTGTCCAAAATGTCAAGATGGACTAACCATGCATTGAAATACATAAAATTGGGTTAGTTGACTTTAGTCAAACGTCAAACGTGGTCAATGGTCAAAGCTAAGAGAAAAGTCAAAAAATAAAGAATAAGCTTTGACTAGTTAACCAAAGCATGGTTAACTTAACTCAACTATGGTTAAGGATTGGGAAAAGTTATCCCAAGTTAAAACACCTAATTTCTAGCCAATAATACTTAGGAAATTTATTAAATTTAATTGGCTTAAAATTATATAGGCTGAAAATGAAATGTGACATTGGGCCAAATAGTAAAATTGTTAAAGCCCATTAAGCATGGATGAAGTGGCTCAAAAACTGGGCCAAGTTATTAGGCCTAAAGTGGACCTATTTAAATGAAAAAATATAGGCCCAATTACTAAGAAAATTAAAGCCTAAAATCTGAAATGGGAAACCCTAAACCGAAAGTGTAAGACCCTTAAAAATTATATGTAATGTATATGATTAATTGATGTATAGACAAGTTACATTACATATGGATTGCAAGAAACATATTTTTTGAAGTTATAAGTGTGATTGGAAGGATGAATGACTGTGGAAGTGATTAAGTATGAGTTTGAATGAGGAAATTGCAGCAAAAGGGTGTTAGATGAAGGCCAGATCGATCCCATGCAAGGAGAGATCGATCTTGTGGCCTGGAAAAATGCAAAATCAAGCATGTTGGAAGTGGGAGATCAATCCCTCATACAAGCAGATCGATCTCCATTTCTCTTGGGTTGAAGCAGATCGATCTCATGCAGCAAGCAAATCGATCTCATCCTTGTAAAATGTCAAAAATGAGGAAATTAAGAGGAGCAGATCGATCTCCACCCTATGCAGATCGATCTCATCAAGCCAATTCTATAAATATGGAGTAGTTGGATCTACAATTCACGGGAAACAACTCCACCTTTCCATTTTCAATCCAAAACCTAACTTTCTCACTCTAAAATCATCCTATTTTTGTTAAGATTTAAGAAAAAGCCATTAGTACAAAGTTGTTCATTATAAAAAGGAGAACAACATACTTCGGAATCAATGCACCATTGGTTGGATTGAAGGAACAAGGAGAGTTCTCATATGGAGCAAGAAAGAAATCAAGCTAGGTAAGTATTTAATGCATCAACCCAAGTATATTTGTTTAGTTATTGATTTTGGAGTTGATTGGTATGTGCATTGATGATTAGAACTACATGGAATTTAATGGAACAAGTAAAACTTAGAATAAGTCTAGAGTGAGAAAATGAGAGATAGTTAAGTTGATGATAAGTGGATTATGTTAAGGTGTTAGTGGAGTATTATGCATGATTTTAAGATGATGGAATGAAGCTACATTGTGAGGATAGTCAATTTATGAAAATGAGAATATAAGGTGTTTGACAAAATGCCATAGTGAAATAAATGATGAAATAGAAACACTAAGGCCTTATAGGCATTAATGGAAACTATCAGATAAGTCAACTATAGTAAGCATAAAGATTGCGTTATATTGGACCCAATTGACGTGGGATATGATTTTGTGCAGTTTCGAGGGGTTCGTTGGAGACGAAATGAACCGCGCAAATAAGCAGCTTTAAGAAAGTGGAATCACGTGACGCGATTTCTGGTAAGGGAATTCTGTGAGTATATAGAGATAGCTGCTCGTATTTTACGGGTATATAGGGCTTTGGAAAGATGCATGAGTATCTAGAAAAGTATTTGATGGTGTATGGAAATAACTACAAGTGTATATGTATGTGGTTTGATTTTGAAGTGATTCTTATAAAATGGGATAGTAAGATTAATAATTGCATAAATCATATGTTTTAATGTTTTATGAAAACACATTGCTTGGGTTTAAGCAAAATGACGGATAGACTGGCTAGTGATTTTCCTGATTTTGTGAAAAGGGCACAATGAGGTGCTAATCGTTGTTCTGAGAATGGTTTGTTAAAATGGAGCCGTCTATCGTGTTTACGTGAGTTAAATCGTGCTAGAGCATCGCTCGCACTAGATTTTACTATTTTTATATGTATGAAACATGCTGAAGCTTAGCTCGTACCTTGATTTGAATTGTGATGATGTTTTATAAAATCGCACTGGAGCTTCTGCTCGTACGTAGATTTTGATTGACTTTATTATGCATATAACCGTACTGGAGCTGTGCTCGTATGTGATTTCCTCATGATTGTATGCATAAAGTCATACTAGAGGGTTGCTCGTACGAGGTGATTTATTGATGATGCATGAATCGTGCTAGAGCTTAGCTCGCACAAGTTTTCACACTGTGGTATGTATGATGTTGTGGAGATGGGAAGATCCTCAAGCCCTACATCCTTCAGCTCGAAGGGGTGGGGACGCTCTGTTCAGTAGGGAGGCTCTTTATGGTAGGATCCTTAAGCTAACATCTTTAAGCCCGATGGGGTGGGGAGGCCCTGTTGGTGGGAAGGCTCTCTTACAAGAGGAAAAACTCCACATGTACTTGAGACTATATAGGTTACTTATGGCATGGCGTAGATAAGACCTATGGGTGGCACCCCCAACCATGATATGGGTCCGCAAAGTACATTGTACTGTGTATAGCACATGGAGTACGCTGTACCGCGTGGTTGTGATGATGATTTGAAAAGTCTGGCGAAGAACTAACCCACCTTCGTTCCAACATGATGCCCCGCACACCGAGATCCTTGTGGTTTGGGATGATTATGACATAGTTGGCCAACATAGTCTTTGAGATATAGTGACCACCTGTCTCACATAATATTAAATAATACCACATGGTTTTATATACTGAGTGTGATTGCGATTGTCCAGGGTAGACCCTAGGGAAGGGTCGAACCTTGTGGTGTTTTGTTTAAAGAAATGATATCTGTTGTGATAAGATTTGATGTGTTTGAGAAGATGAAAAATCTTAAAGGATGTTTCTTAATGAATTTCCCTTTTCATGATGAGTTTTGATAAAGATGAGCATGAGAGGTTTTACATGATGATTTTTCCATGTTTTACATGCCTGTTTTCCATGTTTTCAGTATATGATATATGTGTATACATGCGGCATAGTTTTATTTCCTCATGCTCTGACTACAAATGATTTATGCCATGACATTATCAACATGTAGATAGAGTAGTCATCTACCATGCTTGCACTATTGACTTACTAAGCGTATGGTTGCTCATCCCTCTACTTTCCCCTTCTACAGAGCATACATAGTAGCCCAGTGAGGACTGAGGCGTGGTATTTTGGACATCCACTGCACTCCATTGCAAAGAGGTATACACACAGGGATTCTTTTTGTATCTAAACATGTAAAAGCACGATAGTCATTTTGAATTGTGATATGGGGAATGTAAATGTCATTAAACATGTCTTGTATAAGTGTATAACTTAACTTCAATGTATGACAATGTTTTTGATTAATTGGAAATGAATGAGAGATGACGATTATTATTGACTTACAGCCCAACTATGTAGTGGTAAGACAGTTCGCGACTGGGTAAGGAAATGAAAAATGCGAAAAAATTATATTACTTTTCGGATAAAAAGGGTCGTGACAGAGATTGGTATTAGAGCTGAGTTGGCCTAATGTGAGTCAGTACAAATAAGTAGGAAAGTTACATCCCCAATATTATTGTGCTTTTGTTTAGATATAGCTATGTATACCGGGATGGAATAAGATGAACAAATGATTATGAATACAAGAAATTAGGCAATTATGCCTGTTACACACCAAGGTAGAGGGGAAGGTACATGTGCTAGAGGCCGTAGAGGTAGGCATGAGAGCCGTGCAGAGCCACAGACTGACCAGGCTCCATAGGACCCTGTTGAGAGACCAGGGGATACAGAGGCACGTTTCGCTAGGATAGAATGGAGTATCGAGAGCCTAGTTGAGATAGTCACACAGGCATTAGGTGCCGGTGATAGACGAGGTCCCACAGCGCAACCTACTACTACTGGACAGGCAGCTGCAGAGGTGGAGAGGCCTCAGGCTACAGAGATTGTTACTCCCCCAGTTTAGGACACCGCTTCACCTATCGCTCCACAGCCGAGCGACAACGACCTGGGCTATGACTGCAAATTGGATAGGTTTAGGCAATTCTAGGAGTTGAAACCTCCAGTGTTCATAGGGGTAAAGGACCTGGTGATTAATGAGGAAAGTTTCTACAAAATGGAGAAGTTATATAGGTTCTTCAGATGTACATCAACTGAGAAAGTGACATTTGTAGTATTTATGCTGAAGGGCGAGGGAGAACACTGGTGGAGATCCACCAAGTCTATACTGAGGTCCAAACACTCCGAGAACACATGGGAGATATTCTTGGAGGCCTTTAGGAGGCAATATATTCCTGCCACTGTACAGAGGAAACTGTGAATGAAGTTCATCAATCTGGTTCAGAGGAACCATTCAGTTGACTAGTATGAGTCAAAATTTATGTCTTTGGGGAGATACGACCCAGATATGATGAGTAGCGAGACTCGAAATGTCCAGAAGTTCATGGATGGGTTGAGATTGGCCATCCGGACTAAGCTAGCCCCATTTGACATACATATTTACAAGGAGGCAGTGCATAGGGCATAGTTGTGTGACCAAGATTTTGAGCGGAATGCCTCCGAGCTTGGAAAGATTAGTGTCAGGAGATATAGAGACCGGAAGAGATTCGGGATGGATAGATTGGCCAAGAGAGGAGGCCAGAGATTTTTCGAGAACAGACCTAAGATTGCGGAGGTGCAGGAAATAGCTGCTAGACCTCCTGTATATCCATCTTTGACTGCTCTGAGGGGTATGGTCATTAGAGGACCACGACCTATTACTGATCAGTGTAGGAGATGTGGCATATTTCATGGGACTAGACCTTGTCAGACGCCTCCTGTTACATGTTATAGATGTGGGAAGCCAGGCCATATTGCGAGATATTGTTCTGAGATGACTGAGACTGCCTCACAGAAGGGCAAGGAGCCAGAGAGAGCTCCAGTTGAGACAGTTGCTCCGAGAAGGAGGGCTACAGCTGAGGAAAAAGGGAAACAGGCAGTGGGTGTGAGCAGAGGACGAGTGCACGCACTGGATCAGGACACAACAGATTCATTGACGGATGTGATTAAAGGTACCGTCCTAATCTTTGATTTAGAAGCATTTGTATTGTTTGATCCTGGTGCCACGCATTCTTTCTCATCGCCTTCCTTTGCACATAAATTGTTATGTAAAACCCACATTGTTAGATAAGATGTTGATGGTATCTACTCCTATGAATGATAGTCAATTGACTGAGTATGTTTATATGGATTGTAATTTAAGGACAGGAGAAAAAGAAATGGCAACCGATTTACTTTTACTGGACATGAATGATTTTGATGTAATCCTAGGAATGAACTGGTTAGCTGCAAATCATGTTGTTATGGATTATTGTGCTAAGATATTGGTGTTTCCAAAGATCGATAATCTTGTTATAAGTTTTGTGAAATGAAATGAAGAACATGTTTATTGTAGATGAAAAAAGTATAATTTAAATTCAACATATTTGAGAGATAATTTGTTTATCAATTATGTATGTTGATGTGATGATTTGTGTTGCTAACGGTGGAGAGAATAATGTGACGGGTTCATTGCCTACGTGGTTGAAACTGATAAGGCACACCTAAAATTGAGAGATATTCCTGTAATTGCAGATTTTCCCAATGTCTTTCCAAACGAATTGCCAGGGCTACCACTTGATTGGGAAATGGAATTTTGTATAGAATTGGTGCCTGGTACCCAGCTGATATCGAAACCGCCATATAGAATGGCTCTGATTGAGTTGGAAGAACTAAAGAAGCAGTTGCAAGAGTTCCTAGAGAATGGGTTTATTAGACCTAGCGTCTGACCTTGGGGAGCTCCGATTCTGTTTGAAAGGAAAAAGGATATAAGCCTTCGACTGTGTATAGATTATTGATTGTTGAATAAGGCCACCACTAAGAACAAGTGCCCTATTCGATGCATTGATGATTTGTTGGATCAACTTCGGGGAGCTCAGGTCGTTTCTAAGATAGATCTGTGATCTGGGTAGCATCAATTGAAGATGTAGAGGAGAGATGTACCCAAGACAGTATTTCGTACCCGTTATGGCCACTACAGGTTTTTGGTTATGCCATTTGGATTGACGAATGCCCCCATAACATTTATTGCGTTGATGAATGAGGTATTTAAGCCATACTTGGATCGGTTTGTGATAGTGTTCATCGACGATATATTGGTTTATTCCAAGTCCAGAAAGGATCATGAGTAGCACTTGAGGATAGTTTTGCAGACCCTCAAAGAGAAAGAATTATATGCCAAGCTCAGCAAGTGTAACTTTTGGTTAGAGCAGATCTCATTTCTGGGCCACCTTGTATCGAAAGATAGGGTATCAATGGATCCATCCAAGATTCAGGCAGTTGTATAATGGGAACAGCCCAAGACAGTTACTGAGATCAGAAGTTTTATGTGATTGGCAGGGTATTATCGAAGATTTGTTGATGGTTTCTCCAAACTAGCAGCTCCGTTGACACGCCTCACGCGTAAGGATGTTAAGTTTGTGTGGGATGAGGCATGTGAGATAAGTTTTCAAGAGCTTAAGCGTCGGTTGACCACTGCTCCGATTCTCACCATTCTTACCAGCTCAGGAGGTTTCTCTGGGTTGTGTACTTATGCAAGATGGGAGGGTAGTTGCCTATGGATCCAAACAGTTGCAAGACCACGAGAGGAACTACCCAACACATGATTTAGAGTTGGCGGCCGTAGTATTTGCAATAAAGATATGGCGCCACTATCTTTATGGTGAGAAATTTCAAGTTTATACAAATCATAAGAGCCTTAAATACCTGTTCTCGCAGAAAGAGTTAAACATGAGAAGAGGGGATGGCTCGAACTCCTGAAAGATTATAATTGTGAGATCATGTACCACCCGAGTAAGGTGAATGTAGTTGTCGATGCTTTGAGCAGGATGAACCTCGGGTTGGTGTCTTATATGATAGTACAGGAACACGAGTTGTTAGAACAATTTGCGAACCTCAGTTTGGATGTAACCCTACTTGGTTTAGAGAGATTTGAGATTATGGCTAGTTTGAGACTGGAGCCAGAGTTGAGTTGTCATATTCGACAGGCTCAGCAGAGCGATCAATAGTGCATCGATTGGCTGAGTTAGGTACAAGCAAGTGTAGGTGCTGATTTTGAGTTAAGTATTGATGGATTATTGAGGTTCAGGGGAAGAGTATGTGTTCCCGAGGATTTAGAGATCAGGAGGTTAATTTTATCAGAGGCTCACTCATCGAAGTACACAATACATCCGAGAAGTACTAAGATGTATCAAAACCTTCAGAAAGTTTATTGGTGGTCTGGAATGAAAAGAGACATTGCTGAATATGTCGCTAGATGTCTCGTCTGTCAGCAGGTTAAGGTAGAGTATCAGAAGCTTGCAAGGTTATTCCAGCCTCTACCAATACCGACATAGAAGTGGGAGCACATCACCATGGATTTTTTTATGGGATTACCGAGGACCCGCAGAGGTAATGATGCCATTTGGGTTATTGTGGATCAGTTAACGAAGTTAGCCCATTTCTTAGTTATGAAAGCTACCGATACCTTGAGTCAGTTGGCGAAGTTGTACGTTCGAGAGATAGTTCGGTTACATGGTGTACCAGTGAGCGTTGTTTATGATCAGAATGCCCTCTTCACTTCATACTTTTGGGAATATTTTCAGGAAGCGATGGGGATCTAACTGAGTTTTAGCATCGCTTTTCATCCTCAGATAGATGGTCAGTCAGAGAAGACTATACAGACCTTAGAGGATATGTTGAAAACGTGTGTGCTGGATTTTGGATACTCCTGGAATGATCACCTACAATTACCCGAGTTCACTTATAATAATAGCTATCATACGAGTATCGAAATGGCACCATTTAAGGCACTATATGGACGCAGATGTCGATCCCCTATTGGATGGGAAGAAGTTGGTGACAGACAGATTTTTGCTTTGGATTTGGTGCAACAGGCCTTTGAGGATGTCCAGTTGATATGGGAGAGACTAAAGAAAGCTCAGAGTCGGCAAAAGAGTTATACTGATAGGAGACAAAGACCACTAGAGTTTGTTGTGGGTGAGTCAGTATTTTTAAGAGTTTCTCCCTCGAAAGGGATTATGAGATTTTGTAAGAAGAGGAAGCTAAGCCCTCGATATATCGGACCCTTTGAAATTCTGGAGAGAATGGGAGATAAGGCTTATAGGTTGGCAGTGCCACCAGACTTAGCAATGTTTATAATGTCTTCCACGTCTCTATGCTTCAAAAATATCACCCGGACTCGACACATGTGATAAGATATGAGCCATTGGAGCTCAATGAGAGTATGACGTATGTTGAGAAGCCGGTTCAGATATTAGAAATGAAAGAGAAGGTGCTAAGGACAAAGACAATTTCATTGGTGAAAGTCCTTTGGTAATATCACACTTCGGAGGAAGCTACATTGGAGTTAGAAAGTATGATGCAAGAGAAGTACTCGGAGTTATTTTCAGATTAACTTGGTTCTAATTTGGAGGACCAAATTCCTTGAAGGAGGGGAGGATTGTAAGACCCTTAATATTCTATGTAATGTATATGATTAATTGATGTATAAACAAGTTACATTACATATGGATTGCAAGAAATATATATTTTTGAAGTTCTAAGTGTGATTGGAAGGATGAATGAATGTGGAAGTATTGTGTACTTCTCAGATGTATTGTGTACTAAGACGCATAAATCATATGTTTTAATATTTTATGAAAACACATTGCTTTGGTTTAAGCAAAATGACGGATAGGCTGGCTAGTAATTTTCCTACTTTTGTGAAAAGGGCACAATGAGGTACTAATCATTGTTCTGAGAATGTTTTGTTGAAATGGAGTCGCATATCGTGTTTACGTGAGTTAAATCGTGCTAGAGCATCTCTCGCACCGAATTTTAGTGTTTTTATATGTATGAAACGTGCTGGAGCTTAGCTCGCACCTTGATTTGAATTGTGAAGATGTTTTATAAAATCGTACTGGAGCTTCTGCTCGTACGTAGATTTCAATTGACTTTGTTATGCATGTAACCATACTAGAGCTGTGCTCGTACGTGATTTCTTCATGATTTTATGCATAAAGCCATACTAGAGCGTTGCTCGTACGAGGTGATTTGTTGATGATGCATGAATCATGCTAGAGCTTAGCTCGCACAGATTTTCACACAGTGGTATGTGTGATACCGTGGAGATGGTAAGATCCTCAAGCCCTACATCCTTAAGCCCGACGGGAGGGAGGCTCTAATCGGTGGGGAGCCTCTCTTACAAGAGGAAAAGCTCTACGTGCACTTGAGACTATATAGGTTACACATGGCATGGGGTAGATAAGACCTATGGCTGGCACCCCCAACCATGATATGGGTCCGCGGAGTACGTTGTACCGTGTATATCACATGGAGTACGCTATACCGCATGGTTGTGATGATGATTTGAAAAGTTTGGCGAAGAACTAACCTACCTTCGTTCTAGCATGATGCCCCGTACACCGGGATCCGTGTGGTCTGAGATGATTATGACATAGTTGGCCAACATAGTCTTTGAGATATAGTCACCGTCTATCTCAAATAATATTATATAGTACTACATGGTTTTATACACTGAGTTTGATTGCGATTGTCCAGGGTAGACCCGAGAGAGGGGTCGAACCTTGTGGGGTTTTGTTTAAAGAAATGATATCTTTTGTGAGAAGATTTTATGTGTTTGAGAAGATGAAAAATCTTAAAGGATGTTTCTTAATGAATTTCCCTTTTCATGGCGAGTTTTGATAAAGATGAGCATGAGAGGTTTTACATGATGATTAGTCCATGTTTTATATGCCTATTTTCCATGTTTTCAGTACATGATATATGTATATACATGTGGCATAATTTTATTTCCTCATGCTCCGACTATAAATGATTTATGCCATGAAATTATCAGCATATAGATAGAGTAGTCATCTATCATACTTGCATTATTGCCTTACTGACCGTGTGGTTGCTCATCCCTCTACTTCCCCTTCTACAGAGCATACATAATAGCCCAGTGAGGACTGAGGCGTGGTATTTTGAACATCCACTGCACTCTATCGCAAAGAGGTATACACATAGGGATTTTTTTTATCTAAACATGTAAAAGCACAGTAGTTATTTTGAATTATGATATGGAGGATGTAAATGCCAGTAAACATGTCTTGTTTAAGTGTATAACTGAACTTCAATGGATGACAATGTTTTTGATTAATTGGAAATGAATGAGAAATGATGATTATTATTGACTCACAGCCCAACTGTGTAGGGGTAAGAAAGTTCCCGACCGGATAAGGAAATGAAAAATGCGAAAAATTTATAGTATTTTTCAGATAAAAAGGATAAAAAGGGTCGTGACAGAAAGCCCAATAGGAAATTCAAGACATGCCCACCATGAATAGTTGAAGCCCAATTTCAAGCTTGAAACTTAACCAAGGCCAAACCAATTTGCAAGCCCAATTAATGGGCTAATTTTGAGGGAAATGTTGGTTGAAATTAAGAAGGAAAAATCATATTTTGCTAAGTGTGAAAGTCTTCTTCATTAATCTAAGTTTCGACCGCCATTAAACGATAAGCTTTCAACCTTTCTCTCACTAGATTTCACCCATCTACAAGCATATTTGGAACAAGTGATCTGCATGAAAGTTGTTCTAAATTGAGAGAAGATTAACATACTACAAAACCAACATCTAATAAGTTGAATTGGAGAGCCAAGCTTCTTCCTTCGCTCTCGGCCAAGTTGAAAAAGTCAGGCTAGGTGAGTTTTCAATCCACCAATCTTATCTATGTTAATCTAGGGATTTTATGGAGTTGATTGGTGTATGAAATATATGAAAAAAACATTAGCTAAGGTATGGATTTATGTTTGGCCAAAAAATGGGTATTAATTTTATGTTGAACATGCATGATGTTTAATGTCATGTATAGGTTGGTTATGATGTGTCCATGATGATGGTGTAATTGGGTGCGATCAATTTGTATGATTGGATAGGTTTATAAGGCATGCATATAAGGTGTTTGATGAAATGCATGAATGAAATAGTTAATGCTTTAGACAAGAATGCCAAGTGTTTGATAAATTGCCTTCATGAACCATATGAAAGGCTTAAGGCAAGCACCATGCACTGGCCGAAATGGATGGCCTCTCGGCCATGGCTAGGCTTGATAGTGATGATGGCTTGGCATGATGGTGCATGGCACACCATGCATTGGCCGAAATGGATCATGGGCCAAGCTTAATGTGCAATCGGCCCAATTGAGTTAATAGGACTTATGGAGAGCCCAATAAGTGTTAATGAGCCTAAAATGCCAAATGGGCCTAAATGAAAAAGTCGAAAGGGGCTTAAGTTAGAGTTAAGCCCATTAAGGATCAAAGAGGCCCAATAAGAGTAAATGGGCCCAAAATGTTAAATTATCGTAACTAGATTATATACGAGCATATAAGGTCTATTTTACGTAATTGGTAATATTTTGCAGCTCTAGAGACGTAATTTGGAGCTAAACGGACTGAGTGAATTTCATCATTGGGAAATAAGTGCATATCGATTGAAATTCAGGTAAGGGATTTATGCGAGCTATTAGAGATAGCTATATGTATTTTTATCACCTTTTACATGCATTTAAGTTTCGTATAGAGTATATATATGGAATAATCTAGATGATACCCTATTATGGGAAAATTACCAAAATGCCAATGCGAATTATGGAAAAATAAGAAAGCATGAAATGGCATATTTCACTGTTTTATTCGTGAAAAGTAATTTTATAAGAGTATAATGATAGAATGGCTCAAGATTTTACAATCTGCATTAAATTATACATTTTCCAAAGTTAAGCGTGCTTGAGTGGGAGAAAATCCATGGATGGGTAACCATCGAGAAGTTACCCCTTTGGATTTATTTTGCACCGTTTTATGTGCTGAACTCGATTTTGAGTACTGTTTTAACCAGAGTTGAGCTATCTGTCATGTTTATGATATGAAATCATACTGGAGCTGTCGTATTAACCCTAGGTTATACAGACCTGCTCGCACTGGATTTTGATATGATCATATGAGTAAAACCGTGCTAAAGCCCTCATATAGATTATGTGTCACACTGACTTGCTCACACTCGATTTTGAGACATGGCACTTAATATATGATTGATACTGGGGTCCACGGAGTACGTTGTACAATGTAAATAACATGGAGCATGCTATACCGTGTTCAGTCTTCAAACTATATGAGTCTTCGAACTATATGACATGACAGGCCGACGGGTTGGATTGACCCCTTCCCTAGGCAACTGGAAATCCCGTACACCTGATCCGTGATGCTTAGAATCCACAGGATATGGCCATACTTCATATATGATTACTAATCCTTGCCTAATCTCACATGTTTACATGGAGTTATATGTTTATATAGACTCACATGTTTCTCACATGATTTATATGTACTCACATGGGTATGTAGGGTTTCACATGATCTCATACGATATTACATGTTTATATAGAGTCGCATGATTTATATGGAATCGAGGTACACACTAGGGACGGGTTGGAGCCTTGATATATGGTTTAAATGATTGAAAGAAAATGAAATGAAATGTTTTACTGAAATGAAATGGGTTACTAAAATGATATGGTTTTACTGAATAGAGAATGATTGCTATATGAATGAGTTTTAAATTATACTGCATAGATTACATGCAGAAACTCATGCTAATGTTTTAAATGAAAGTGGTTGTTTTACAGCATGACATTATGAGTATGTAGATAGTGTAGTTATTTACTCGCTTGCATATTTGCCTTATTGAGCTAGTTGTGCTCATCATTTCATTTTCCTCCTCTCTAGAGAGCACTTGTCAAGGATAGAGAGTCGACGCTAATTTTGCATTCTTGTCGTTCGTAGCTTACCATCATGCGAGAAGTTAGATACATTTATATAACTTTTGTATCTGAACACGTAACAACATAGTAGTGTACATGGATGAAATATTGGGGATGTAAACGTATGTAAATAGAGTTATGAAATGCTTCTGTAAAAGTTATATGACATTAGATCCTGATATGATAGCCTAATATGAAAATGGATGGTAAAATGTGTAATATGACAAGACCAGCATTAACTCATAGCCCAACCATTTAATATGTATATGAAATGAAAAAGGAACGTCATGAAAAAGTGAAAAATTTGTAGTGGTTTTGAGAAAAATAGGTCACGATAGAAGTGGAATAAGAGCCAAGTTGGTCTGATATGAGTTGGCGTTAGAGGTTAGGAAAGTTTACATCCCCATGATACTGTGCATTGTTTAGATACAATTATGTATACCAGGCTGTGATTGTAATAAGGAATGATTGTGAATGCCAAAATTTGTCACTATGACTGATAAATGTTGTGGCAGAGGGGCAAACTCACGTGCTCGAGGTCGTAGAGGTAGGCCAGTGAGCCCGGCTGAATCCTCATCTGACCCTGCCCCACAGGATCCCACAGAGACCGCTGATGCCCACTTCGCGAGTTTATAACAGAGTGTGGATAACATAATAGCACTATTGAGTCAGGCTATGGCGAGTTTGATAGTATGCAGGGCATAGCTGGCCAAGCTGCTCCAGCTATGCTTGCAGTTGTATTTGAGACCCCTACACCTGTAGAGCCTCCATCTATGCCATCAACAGCAGGACCATCTACACCTACACCTACTGGACCTACCCAGACCCCATGGGATCAGCCTACACCTTCCCAAGTGGCCTCACAACAGTCTGGTAATGATTTGGGGTAAAATTACGAGTTAGATAGGTTAAGGCAATTACAGAAGTTTCGACCACCGTCGTTGAGCAGGGTAAAGAACCTAGCGATTGTTGAGGACTAGGTGAATGAGATAGAGAAACTTTATGGTTTCTTCAAGTGTACGACGACTGAGAAAGTTGTCTTTGTCGTCTTCATGCTAAAGGGAGGGGCAAAGCATTGGTGGAAGTCCACCAAACCATTACTAAGGGCTCGACATATAGTCGTTAGTTAGGAGACATTCCTAGAGGCTTTTCGTAGATAGTATGTATGAGGAGTGAGGTTCAAAAAGTTTGAAAGTTTTTTGATGGGCTGAGACCATCTATTAGGTCCCGATTGGCCCCATTGGATATCTCTACTTACGAGGAGGTAGTGCGTAGAGCGCAACTATGTGTATAAGATTATGAGCTGCACACCTCCAAGTTTGGTAAGGCAGATAGGGGTAGAGATAGAGATAGAAAGAGAACAAGGGATGATAGAGGCTTCAGAGTAGGGTGAAGGGAATTCTGTAAGAGATCAAGGATCAATGTCACGACCCTCAATGACTTAACCAAATCACTAAAAATTTTTCGCGTTTTTAATTTACCTTTCTCCTTATCAATGGTTGGGCTGTGATTCGATGTCAGCATCCTCATTTACCATATCATCCATTTATTTACATACACACAAGTCAATACGCTATATATTGACTGTAATTCATTTTATAATATATGTGAGCTCATATAAAATCTGATACAAATACATTCCCCATAATATATATCGTATACATCACTGTGCTGTTAATATGTTTAGATACAGATCCGTATAAAATATGTATACCTGTCGATCAATAGGAAATGGCAGCGGACAATAGGAATACTATCCCTCAAATGCTCTCACTCTACTGCGGATGCTTTCTAGAGAGATATAAAAGAAAAGGGGGTGAGCTCACAGCTCAATAGGCAAGCAAGTAGACATCTACACTATCTACTCAAAATAATGCTACACCTCAAAATATCATTTCCTTAACTCACTTTCAAAGCATGTCTTTAAAATATATACATATACTTGTACATATTAAATCCCATGTACAGAAATCATGCTTTCATTCTCAAATATTGGCATGCAGTGCAAAATAATACATCTTTATAATATCACAATGTCTTTAGATAAATCCTGCCATTTATGTTCAAATCACAGTAAATATGGCATTTAAATCATTCACAACACAATAATCAGATTTCGACCCATCCCTCAGGTCTATTTGTATCATAAATAAATCAGTCAGGTGATATATCATGTGAGACTCTATGGTGAAATGCAATAATATCCAGGACTATGGCCATATTCTATAATGGTGATCTTAGGCTACATAAATCTCAGTGTGCAGGGAATCTCTACTGCAATGGGAGGGGGGTCAGTCCATCACAACCGCCAGCTATAACCTCCTCAACTCCTCAACACCACACGGTACAGTGTACACCATGCCACTCACATGGTACAATGTACTCCGTGGACCTTACATCACAGTCGGGGTGCTTGTCATAGGTCTGAGCCCTCATACCATGGAATATAAATACCACGTCTCTAAATCCACATGGGAACATCTCACAGTGTGACACTCAGTCTACACGAGGAAATCAAGCATGGTTTTTTTAACACGTCTTATATATCACATAAAATACAGTGCGCGCCTTTGAATGTGACTCACAGTCGACACTCCGCTCAAACATTGTTTCATATCACAAACTCAAACTCTAGTGCGAGTAAACCTCCAGCAACTAGGTCATGCATAGTTCATGTATGAAATCAAGTATGAGCAATAGCTCCAGTACCATGCTATGCATAAAACTCATCAAATCAAGTACGAGCAATAGCTCCAGTACCATGCTATGCATAAATCATGAAGAATCGAGTACGAGCAACGCTCTAACACTCTGTCATGCATCTCATGTAAAATTCGAGTACGAATAATAACTCCAGCACTCTATCATGCATGTCATGGAAATCTAGTGTGAATCATACATGAACACTAATATATATGGAAAATATATGAAATCAAGTGCGAGTTGTGCTCTAGCACGATTTATTCTCACATAATTCGATAGATGGCTCTTTAAAAAGGGATGATTTTCAAAACATCAAAATCAACACTATAAAGTGTGCTTAATTCACATCAACCTTAAAAACACTAGCCCATCTATTTACTCTCCTACTAAACAGTAGTAAAACACTCAAAATGGTGGTTTCCATGCTTTTTACAACTTTTCCCAAAAGTTAACTTTTTTCCTAACTAAGGAAAAATTCGTAATTTGCCACTATCGGGTCACAATAATTTTTATTCACTTTCTCTGACCCTCAGAGTTTTTAAGTCAATGTAAAAGCAGATGAAAGTACATGCAGGTATATCTAACTACTCACAAAAGTCCCACACCTGCAATCAATCGAGAAATTTTACTTTCTCAACGCTACTCGATCCAGCGGTCCAATTCGCTCCTCCACTAATTTTTGGAGCTGCATATAACCATTTATCAGGTTAATTATATTTTTCCTACTGTATTTCACATTAAATACAGTCTATTTCACTTAATGGGCTTTAATAAACCTTAATGGGCCTAACTATGCCTTAAGCCCATTTCCATTTTACTATTTATTTTCATTGGGCCTATTGGGCTTGTGGAGCCCACCAACTCTTATTGGGCTTATACGGGACCCATTACATCACATTGGGCCAAAATCAATTGGGCTTGGCCCATTGGACCTCTCGGCCACATGCCATGGCTAAGAGCATCCCATGCCATCGGTCACACCATGGCATGCCGTCCGTGTCCATTTATTTAGCCATTTCACTTAGGCATTTTCACAAACACTTAGTTGGCAATGTTCTTAAGCTTCACATAGTTCACTTAGGCATTTTATCAAACACCTTGATTGCCAACTAACTTTATGTATCAATTAATCAAATTGATTAATTCTACTATACCATAATCATGAACATATGTATATTAACTCATTTATGCCTTAAAATTATATGGGCATTCAGCAATATATCACTACTCACTCTCGACCTAACCATGTTCATAGTGATTTCATATGTTTCAATGTTTAAAACATATACCAATATACTTAAAACCTACATTAACATATATGAATTTAAAAGCTTGAAATTATACCTAGAATTCGTGTTCACAATTGGTCGAAACTTTGGAGCCTCACGGTTTGCACACTATGGCTTCTTGATAGCCAATTGCAACATATGTCACTCTCCTCTCAATTCAGAACAACTTTCATGAAGAATGCAAGTTCCAAATATGCCTAAATCCTAGTGATTTCTAGTTTGAGATAAATGTATTTCAATGGTTTCCTTGTGTAGCCAAGAATGGTATGGTGAAGAAGACAATGTGGTGGCTGATTTTATAAGCCATTTACTTAGCCATTAAGCCTTACTTTCCAGCTATTATAATTGACTTCATAAAGTTTAGTTAATAGTCATCACATGAGTCATAGTTAACTTTAACTAATGGTTGGGCCTAACAATTGGGCCTCTTGATTTGGGCCTTCCTAATGGGCTTTCGGGTTGCAATTTTTACTATACCTCAAACCTTTAATTGTCTAAATATTTTGCCTATCAATTGGTCCAAAAATTTGGTCTAAGGGACCTAAGAATTTCGATCTACGTTAGTATACCTTAGTAGGCTTTAAAATCTTTACTTTGGCCAATTATGTTTTTAACCATTAAATTTAACCCAAAATCCATCAGAATAAATTTTCCATACTTTCGGGGATGAATATCTTGTATTCTGACTGAAAATATTTTTCCCCAAATTTTTCTCCATACTTAGGTTAATTTTTAACCAAGGTTAGTCAACTATGGCAAAAGTCCACTTTTCTTAAATATAGTTTTCTTTTTCCTTAATCATTGACCAAGTTGACTTTTTTTTAAAATTTTGAAAGTGTTATATCTTATGTTTTACACTCTCGTCTTTACGTTTTAGCCATTTCCGGTAGGTAGATATGCCTTAAATACCTTAAGTACCTTAAACCATTAAAAAGGTCTATTTTACCATTTTTAGCGTTTACTCTTGTTCTTTGTTTTTGGGACTAAATCAAACTGACTTTCCTTCATGAGCTCTCTATATTTTCTCATTTTAAGTTCTTCTCTTAAGTCAGAATGATTTAAATCCACTCGATTTAACATGTGGCTCTTATAGCTCACATTAGGCTTTTACGTAGCTTTTAAGTGTTAAATCATTTAACATACACTTTGAATCTAGTAAATACTCTTCTTATGATTCATCTATGATAATAGAGTGTTCATACACATAAGAATCATAAGGAACAAGCTACATAAAATACAGGTCTGACAATCAAAGAGATTCGGGATGGGACGGTTAAGCCAGCTATGCTACCGGCCTTAACTTCAGCCAGGGGTATAGTTATTAGAGGACCCTGGGCTACTACAGATAGTGAAGATTGTGAGGTAGGTATCACAGTAACATGCCTTGCTATGTGAATACTGGAGCTTGTTAAAGATGTGGTAAGACAGGGCATCTAATGAGGGATTGCCCAGAGAGTTCTGAGACAGCTCAAGTGAAGGGCAAAGAGTTAAGGAAAGATACAGCTGGTACTTTTACCCCGAGAAGGAGGGCTATAGCTGAAGAGAAAGGGAAGCAAATTGTGGAATGCAGTTAGTGTTTGCCTTAAACCAGGAGGTCATAGATGCTTCAATAGATGTGGTTAAAGGTACCATTCTAGTATTTAATCTTAAAGCATTTGTTTTAATTGACCTTGGTGCCATGCATTCATTCATATCGCCCGAATTTACATATAAACTGCTTCGGTATGTAAAACCTATACCTTGAGGCAGGGCGTTGCTTAGTAGCACACCAATGAGAGAGAGTCAATTGACAGAGTATGTGTATAAGAATTGTAAGTTAAGAGTAGGAAACAAGGATATGTCATCTAAACTTATCATGTTAAACATGCATGATTTTGATGTAATACTAGGAATGGACTATTTAGCTACAAAACATGTTATCTTAGATTGTTATTCTAAGACACTAATATTTTCTACACCTGAAAAATGTATTGTAAAGTTTGATAAGAAGTAATGATAGATTTTAGTTATTGTGATTGACGGTTTATGAATTGTGGTACTAACTATGTTGATAATACTATGAAGGGTATATCGCATATGTGGTTGATACGGATAAGGCATATCCGAAATTAACAGACATATCAGTGGTCAGAGAGTTTCCTAATGTCTTTCTGGATGATCTACCAGGGTTGCCACCATATAGAGAGATGAAGTTTTGTATCGATTTGGTGTCTGATATTGAGCCGATATGCAAACCACCATAAAGAATGACTCTAGTTGAATTGGAAGAGCTAAAGAAGTAATTGCAGGAATTACTGGATAAAGGGTTTATTAGACCGAGTGTTTAACCTTGGGGAGCACCGATTTTTTTATTAAGAAGAAGGTTGTAACCCTTCCACTGTGTATTGATTACAGATTATTGAATAAGGCTACCATTAAGAACAATTACCCCTTTCTACGTATATATGATCTATTGGATCAACTTCAGGGAGCGTAGATCTTCTCCAAGATAGATATGAGGTCTAGGTATCATCAATTAAAGATTCAAAGTGGAGATGTGCCCAAGACAGCTTTCTATACTCGATATGGACAATATGAGTTATTGGTTATGCCTTTCGGGTTAACAAATGCTCGTACAGCTTTTATGGCTTTGATGAATGGGGTGTTCAAGCCATACCTTAACCGATTTGTCATACTATTCATTGATGACATTCTGGTGTATTCGAAGTCCAAGGAAGAATACGAGCAACATTTGAGCATTGTCTTATAGACCCTAAAGAGAGGAAGATATATGCAAAGCTTAGTGAGTGTGATTTCTGGTTAGAACAACTATTAGTTCTGGTCCATGTTGTATCGAAGGACAAGGTGTCAGTTGATCCATCCAAGATTGAAGTTATAGTTCAGTAAGACAGGCCCAAAATAGTCACAAAGGTTTGGAGCTTTTTAGGTTTAGCAGGATAAACTGTTAATTTGTCGAGCGTTTCTCTAAATTGGCTACTCCATTGACTCATCTCACTCAGAAGGATGTTACGTTTGAGTGGAATGATGCTTGTGAGAAGAGTTTTTTGGAACTTAAGCATCGATTAATGACCGCACCTATTCTCACCATATCGAACAGGTCAAGAGGTTTCTCGGTATATGCAGATTCATCAGGATAGGGACTGGGCTGTGTACTAATGCAGAATGAGAAGGTAGTCGCTCATGGATCTCGACAGCTTGAGGACCATGAGAAGAACTATCCGACCCATGATTTGGATTTTGCTGCTGTAGCATTTGCATTGAAGATATAGCGCCACTACTTATATGGTGAGAAATTTCAAATCTTTACTGATCATAAAAGCCTCAAGTACTTGTTTTCACAGAAGGAATTAAATAAGATGCAACAGAGATGGTTAGAGCTTCTGAAGGACTACGACTGTGAGATACTTTATCATCCGAGTGAGGCTAATGTTGTAGCTGATGCTTTGAGTAGGAAGAGTCTCGGGATGGTATCGTATATGATGGTTAGGGAACATGAACTGTTAGAATAGTTTACTAGCCTCAGTTTGGATATAGACCCTTCTGATACTGACAGTGACTGCGTGATAGCTAGCTTACGAGTGGAATCGAATTTGATTCATCGGATACAACATGCTCAGCATGATGATCGATAGTGTACTGATCGGGTAAATCAGATACACATCGGTAGTGTGACTGAGTAACTAGTTAGTGATGATGGCCTGCTGAGATTCAGATGTCGAATTTGCGTTCCCAATGACCTACAGCTAAAGTGATTGATTTTGACAGAAGCTCATTCATTGAGGTCGAATCGCTGAAAAGTGTATTGGTGGTCAGGCATGAAGAAAGATATGGCAGAGTTTGTGGCTAAGTGCCTTACATGTCAGTGATTAAAGGTAGAGCATCAAAAACCTGTAGGGTTATTGTAGCCTCTACCTAGACCGACATGAAAATAAGAGCACATCACCATGGATTTCATCATGGGTTTACCAAGGACCCGAAGGAACCATGATGCCATTTAGCTGATCGTGGACAGATTGACGAAGTCAGCTCACTTCCCAGCTATGAAATCCACAGATACTCTGAGTGCATTGGCAGATTTGTATGTACGTGAAACTGTGAGGCTACATGGTGGTCCAATGAGTATTGTGTCCGATAGGGATTCTCGCTTCACTTCCCACTTCTAGGAACATTTTTGGGAAGCTATGGGAACCCAACTGTGTTTCAGCACAGCTTTCCATCGTCAAACCAATGGTCAATCAAAGAGGACCATTTAGACGTTAGAGGACATGTTGAGAGATTGTGTAATGGACTTTAAAGGCTTTTGGGATGATCATTTTCCATTAGCCAAATTTGCCTATAACAATAGTTACCACTTGAGTATTGGAATGGCAACATATGAAGCGTTGTATGGTCATAGGTCTCATTCTCTGATTGGATGGGAAGAAGTGGGTGGTCGTAAGATCTTTGTTCCCGATTTGGTTAAGCAAGCCTTTGAAGATGTTCAGTTGATATATGCGAGATTGAGAATAGCTCAGAGTAGAAAAAATAGCTTTGTTGACACGAGGTAAAGGCCGTTAGAATTCACTTTAGGTGAGTCAGTATTTCTGAAAGCTTCTCCCTCCAAGGGTATAATGAGGTTCGGGAAGAGAGGTAAACTAAGTCCTCGCTACATTGGACCTTTTGAGATCTTAGATCAATTGGGAGATAAGGCTTACAGGTGGGGAGTTGGCAAGCATCTATAATATCTTCCACATTTCGATTCTTCGAAAGTATCATCGGATCCGACACATGTGATTGAGTATGAACCATTAAAGCTCACAGAGAATTTGTCATATGCAGAAAAGCCAATTCGGATACTAGACGGGAAAGAGAAAGTGCTACGGTCTAAGAGGATCACTCTAGTAAAGGTTCTCTGGTGCTACCACACTTTAGAGGCAGCTACATAGGAATTAGAGAGACTGTTACAAGAGAAGCATCCACAGCTATTCGAGGATTGACTTGGATCTAATTTGGAGGACCAAATTTCTTATGCTTGAGAGGAATGTAAGACCCAAATTTTCTACTGTATTACTTATGATCCATCAATGTAAACATTGATATATGTTATTAGAATCATAAGAAAGGTTGTATTTCAATTTTAAGTCCAAGTGAAAGTAGAAAATGCCATGAATGCATTAAAGGGCCAAATATGAGCTATAGTGAGCTCAGGCTAAATCGAAGGGATTCCAACCCTTATGACTGAAGACAAGAACTTAAAACAATGAAATAAGGATAGTTTAAGAAGGAAAGTTGGTTTGGTTTGGTCTCGATAAGGTCGAAGTAGTGAAAATGCCAAAAAAGCGCCCAAACAAGCTCAAAATAGATCGTTTGAGGTGTTTTTAACACATTCACCAATCATGGGTGTCCAAAACGTTAAGATGGACTAACCATGCATTGAAATGCATAAAATTGGGTTAGTTAACTTTTGTCAAATGTGGTCAATCTTCAAAGCTAAGTGAAAAGTCAAGAATTGAAGAATAAGCTTTGACTAGTTAACCAAAGCATGGTTAACTTAACTCAACTATGGTTAAGGATTAAGAAAAGTTATCCCGGGTTAAAACACTTGATTTCCAGCCAATAATACTTATGAAATTTATTAAATTTAATTAGGTTAAAATTATATGGGCTGAAAATGAAAAATGATATTGGGCTAAATAGTAAAATTATTAAAGCCCATTAAGCATGGATGAAGTGGACCAAAAATTGGGCCAAGCTATTGGGCCAAAAGTGCGCCCATTTAACTGAAAATCACTATAAATTTTTTGCATTTATTCTTTTCCCCACTCGGTCGTGAACAAACTTACCACTACACTGTTAGGCTACGAGTCAATAATAACCACTCGCAATATCCATTCTTAGTTAATAAAAGTGATGCCATACATTTGAACGTCAATCATTCATTTATACAAAATATGACTACTGATATCTACATCCCCCATAATTACAACTCAAAAGACTACTATGCTTTTACATTTGTTTAGATACAAAAAGAACTCTTCATGTGTATACCTCTTAGTGATGGATGGCAACGGATATCCCAAAATACAACACCTTAGTCCTCACTGGGCTGCTATCTACGCTCTGTAGGAGGGGAAAAATAGAGAGGGATGAGCAACCACACGCTCAGTAAGGTAGTAATGCAAGCATGGTAGATAACTACTCTATCTACATGTTGATAGTGTTATGCATAAATCATTTATAACAGGAGTATGGGGAATTAAATCTATGCCATATGAATATACATATATATCATGTATCAAAATCATGTAAAATTGGCATATAAAACATGGAATATCAACATGTGAAAACATCTCATGCTCATTCTCATTAAACTCAGAAAAAATGGCAATTCATTTAAGAAACCTCATTTTTAAATCACATCTCTTTCTCAAATACGTAAAATCCCATTGAAATCAATTCTCAATCACAAACCTCATTATCATTTCACAAATCAAATCCCACAAGGTTCAACCCCTCCCTCGGGTTTACCCTGGACAGTCAAAATCACACTCAAGTATCAAGACCATGTGGTATTTTGTAATAAGTAAGGAGACGGGTCACTATATCTCGACTGACTATGTTGGCCAACTATGTCGTACATCATCCCAGACCACATGGATCCCGGTGTGCGGGGTAACATGATGGAATGAAGGTGGGTTAGTTCTTCGCCAAACTTTCTCATCAGAATCTCAACCACGCGGTACATCGTACTCTATGTTATATACACGGTGCATCGTACTCTGCGGACCCATAACATGGTTGGGGGTGCCTGTAGTAGGTCTTATTTACCGCATACCGAGTGAAAGCTCTAGTCTCAAGTGCACATGGGAGTACTCTTAATACCAGGTCCTAGCCCCTCATAGCCTTGCTCACACCTATTGGGTTCCCTGATTAAGGTCCCAGCCCCTCACCCTCACCCCACTCAAGAGGTCTGTTAGGCCTGTTGGGTTCCCTGAATGGATTAGTGCTAGGTCCTAGCCCCTCACCCTCACCCCACTTAAGAGGTTTGTTAGGCCTGTTGGGTTCCTTGAATACCAATCTGTATTACCCTCGCCATAGCATCATACATACCACAGTGTGAAAAACCTGCGCGAGCTACGCTCTAGTGCAAATTCGTGCATCATAAACAAATCATTTCGTACGAGCAATGCTCTAGTACGACATTTAAGCATAAAACATGAAGCAAACCATGTACGACCATAGCTCAAGTATAGTTATATGCATAAAAAATATGCTCGAAATCCACGTAAGAGCAAAAGCTCCAGTACGGTTTATAAAACATCCCCACAATTCAAAATCAAAGTGTCAGCTAAGCTCCAGAACGTTCCAAACATGTGAAAACATCAATATCCAGTTCGAGCTAGGCTCCAACATTGTTTAATTCACATAATCATGATAGGCGGCTCATAAACATTCAAAAACCAATCTCAAAACACATTTAGCACCTCCCATGTGCTATCACACAACATCATTCAAACACTAGCCAGCCTATCCATCAATTTGCTTAAAATAAAGCAATATGTTTTGTGAAAACATTCAAAACATTTGATTTAAGGAATTATTAGCTTTACTATCCCATTTCTTTATGATACTATTCCAAACAACCAAATCTCATACAAATACTCGTAGTTATTTCCATACATCGTCAAACACGTTTCTATAAAATCATGCACTTTTTCAAAGCCCTATATATCCATAAAATATGAGCAGCTACCTCTATATACTTACAGAATTGCCTTACCTAGAAATCGCGTCGCGAGATTTCACTTCCTTAAACCTGCTTACTCGTGCGGTTCAATTCGTCTCCACCAAACTCTTCGAAACTGCACACAATCATATTTCACATTATTTTAGTCCACTATAATGCAACCCCTATGCTTGCTATAGTCAATTAAATCTATAGCCTCTATTAACACTTATAAGGCCTTGTTGCATCTCTCTATTCACATCTCAAATCTATGGATTCCTTTAGGCTTATTTATTCATACCCAATTGATAACAAATCGATATTAAGCTCACAGTGTTCCTATTTCATCAATTTTCCTAACTATGGCATTTATCAACATATTACATACTCATCTCCATAAATTCACTCAATCCATAATGTAGCTTCATTTACCCACTTCAAATCATCCACATTACTCAAATAACAACTTAGCATACCTACCATTTCATCAAGTCATTCAATCTACCCTTTCTCACACTAAACTCTTTCCATTTTCTAGGTCTAACTTATTTAAATACATCTTAGGTAGTTTTCAACCATCACTACCCATAAAAATCAACTCCAAAGTTAATAAATAAACAATGTACTTGGGCTGAAGTATTACAAACTTACCAAGTATAGCTCATCTTCTTCCTCCAAAGGAAAATACACCTTGCTCCTTCAATCCAACAAGTGAGGTTTTGATTTCAAACTATGTTGTTCTCTTCTTTAAGATGAACAACTTTGTATCTAATAGCTTCCCCTCAAATATTACTTGAAATGGGTTGATTTTAGAGATATAAAACTAGGTTTTGGGTTGGAAATGGAAAGGTGTTGTTGTTTCCTAAAAATTACAAATTTCAGCACCTTTTTTATAGAAATCACTTGATGAGATCGATCTGCACTAGGAGGAGATCGATCTGGTCCCCTTAAATTCCTATTTTTCACGGCATTTTCATGCATGAGATCGATCTGTCGAAGCTTGAGATCGATCTGCTCTAAACAGAGAGCTAAGGAGATCGATCTGTATCCTTAAGGATTGATCTTTTCATCACAAAATGTTTAGGAAATCGATCTGGTTCCATTGGAGATCGATCTGCTCTATTCCATTACTCAAATAAGAGCATTATGTCTCTTCCAAATCGATCTCTCATCCTATGAGATCGATCTGGCCTTCATATTTTCTAGATTTTCTACAATTGTTCTGCAGCAACACACACCCAAACATCCTTAATTTGCTACGATAGTCATTTTCTCTTCCAACCACCTTTAAGACTTGAAAATGGCATCCATCCATACCTTATACACATCAAAACTTATGTGTATCTTTGTATAGCCAAAAGTATACCATACCAAGCTAAATGGAAGTATTTAGATTCATGCAACTTCCTTCCATTTACCACACTACTCATTTCTCATTCCACTCATATTCATCCCATACAAAAGTCCAATTCCTCATATTCATACATAATGAAACTAGTACGTAAAATACATTCTCTTAATACAAGTGTGCACATGGAACTTATGGACTTACATCACTTATGCTTCACATTCACTTACACATATTATAAACTATACATATATGGGGTCTCACATTCTCCCCTCCTTCAAGGAATTTGGTCATCCAAATTAGAACCAAGTTATTTCAAAACCATTCCGGGTACTTCTCCCGTATCGAATTCTCCAATTCCTATATGGCCTCTTCCACTGTGTGATGTTGCCAAAGAATTTTCACCAAAGGAATTGTCTTATTTCGTATCACTTTCTCTTTTCTGTCTAATATCCGAACCGGCTTCTTAACATATGTCATACTCTCATTGAGCTCTAGCGGCTCATATCTTATCATATGTGCTGGGTCCGGGTGATACTTCCGAAGCATAGAGACATGGAAGACGTTGTGAACATTTGTCAAGTTCGATGGCAATGCAAACCTATACGCCTCATCTCCCACTCTCTCCAAAATCTCAAAGGGTCCGATATATCTAGGGCTCAGCTTGCTCTTCTTACCAAACCTCATAATACCCTTCAAAGCTGAAACTCTCAGAAATACTGACTCACCCACATCAAACTCTAGTGGTCTTCGTCTCTTGTCAGCATAACTCTTTTGCCGACTCTGAGCTATCTGTAATGTCTCACATATCAATCGGACATCCTCAGATGCCTGCTGCACTGAGTCAGGAGCAAACATCTATCTATCACCGACCTCTTCATGATCTAATGGGGGATCGACATCTGCGTCCGTACAATGCCTCATAGGGTGTCATCCCGATACTCGCATAATAGCTATTATTATAGGTAAACTTGGCTAACTACAGGTGATCATCCCAGAAGCCTCCAAAATCTAATACACACACTCTCAACATATCCTCTAGGGTCTGTATAGTCCTCTCAGACTGCCCATCTGTTTGAGAATGAAAACCGATGCTAAAACTTAGTCGGGTCCCCAACGCTTCCTGAAAATGTTCGTAGAAATGGGAAGTGAAGTGGGCATCCCTATCAGAAACAATGCTCGCTGGAACACCATGTACCCGTACTATCTCTCGACTATAAAGGTTCACCAACTGACTTAGTGTATCGGTAACTCTCATAGCCAAGAAATGGGCGGACTTAGTCAACCAGTCCACAATAACCCATATGGCATTATGACCTCTATGGGTCCTCAACAATCCCATCACAAAACCCATGGTGACATGCTCCTACTTCCAAGTCGGTATCGGTAGAGGCTGTACTAATCCTACAAGCTTTTGATGCTCTACCTTCACCTACTAACAAACGAAACACTTAGCTACATACTCAGTAATGTCTCTTTTCATTCCGGACCACCAATAAACCTTCCGAAGGTTTTGATACATCTTCGTACTCCTCGGATGTATCGTATACTTCGAAGAGTGAGCCTCTGACAAAATTAACCTCCTGATCTCAGGATCCTTGGGAATACATACTCTGCCCCTGAACCTCAATAAGCCTTCAGTACTCAGCTCTACATCAATACCCACACCTATCTGCATCTGCCTTAGCTAATCGCTGCACCGTCGATCGCTCTGCAGGGCCTGTCGAATTCGGCTAATCAACTTTGGCTCTAATCTTACACTACCCATGATATCCAATCTCTCCGCTCCAGGTGGGGTTACATCCAAACTGAGGTTCGCAAATTGTTTCAATAATTCATGCTCCCGTACCATCATATAAGATACCAACCCAAGGTTCTTTTTGCTCAAAGAATAGGCAACTACATTTGCCTTACCTGGGTGGTACATGATTTCATAATCATAGTCGTTTAGGAGTTCGATCCACTCCTTTGTCTCATATTCAATTCTTTCTGTGAGAACAGGTACTTGAGGCTCTTATGATCTGTGAACAACTAAAATTTCTCACTATAGAGATAGTGGCGCCATATTTTCAAAGCAAACACCACATTCGCCAACTCTAAATGGTGTGTCGGGTAGTTCCTCTCATGATCTTTCAACTGTCTAGATCTATAGGCAACTACCTTCCCATCTTGCATAAGCACACAACCTAGTCCCTAGTGTGATGCATCCGTATACACTGAGAATCCTCCTGAGCTGGTAGGAATGGTGAGAACTGGAGCAGTGGTCAATCGACGCTTAAGCTCCTCAAAACTCCTCTCACATGCCTCATCCCATACAAACTTAACATCCTTTCGTGTGAAGCGTGTCAACGGAACAACTAGTCTGGATAAACCCTCTACAAATCTTTGATAGTAACCTGCCAATCTCAGAAAACTTCTAATCTCAGTAACTGACTTGGGCTGTTCCCACTGTACAACCACCTCAATCTTAGATAGATCCACTAACACCCCATCCTTCGATACAACATGGCCCAGAAATGAGTCTGCTCTAACCAAAAGTTACACTTGCTGAGTTTGGCATACAACTCTTTCTCTTGGAGGGTCTAGAGAACTACTCTCAAGTGCTCCTCATGCTCTTCCCTGAACTTGGAATAAACCATATGTCATCAATGAACACAATTACAAACTTGTCCAGTTATGGCTTGAATACATCATTCATCAATGCCATAAATGCTGCGGGGGCATTCGTCAAACCGAATGGCATCACCATAAACTCGTAGTGGCCATAATGGGTACGGAATGATGTCTTGGGTACATCTCCACTCCTGATTCTCAACTGATGGTACCCTGACCACAAATCTATCTTTAAAAATACTTGGGCTCCTCGGAGTTGATCTAACAAATCATCTATTCTTAGAATGGGGTACTTGTTCTTAATGTTGGCCTTATTCAACAACCGGTAATCTATACACAATCGGAGGCTTCCATCCTTCTTCCTTACAAACACATCGGTACTCCCCAAGGTGAGACACTCGGTCTTATAAACCCCTTCTCTAGTAACTCTTGCAGCTGTTTCTTTAGCTCTTCCAGCTCAATCGGAGCCATTCTATATGGTGGTTTCGATATCGACTCTGTACCAGGCACTTACTCTATGTAAAATTCCATTTCCCTTTCAGGTGTTAGTCATGGTAATTCATCCGGAAAGACATCAAGGTAATCCGTAATTACGGGTATGTCCCTCAATTCCGAGTGTGCCTCATCTATATCGATCACATAGGCTATGAATCTTTCACATCATTCTTTCTATCGTTAGTGTCATAAGTCATCACATCCATATTCAAAATAAACAGTACATTCATCTCTCAAGCATTAAAAATTAAATCATACTCATTTCATTCATCATAATCATGTGATTTCATTTTATTTCATAAATCATACAACATGGTTTCCTATATCAGAAAACATCAACATTTTAGCATGACAATCCATAACAACCTGATTGGCCGCTAACCAATCCATTCCCAAAATTGCATCAAAATCATTCATATTTAATAAAATTAAATTGGCTGTCATTTCCTTTCCCTCTATCATTAGTTTACAATCCTTGTATACATACTCAGTCAATTAACTATCATTCATGGGTGTGGAAATCATCATCATTTTATCCAACAATGTAGGTTTCACATGTTTGAAAGATTTACGTGCAAAGGAAGGTGACATGAAAGAATGCGTGGCACCAGGATCAAAAAATACCAATGCTTCTAAACCAAAGATTAGGATGGTACCTTTAATCACATCCGTCGAAACATCTACGATGTCCTGATCTAATGCATGTAATCTTCCTCTGCTCACACCCGCTGTCTGCTTCCTTTTTTTCTCAGCTGTAGCCCTCCTCCTCGGGGCAGTTGTCTCAACTGGAGCTCTCTCTAGCTCCTTGCCTTTTTATGGGGTAGTCTCAATTATCTTAGTATAGTACCTCGAAATATGCCCTGGCCTCCCACACCTAAAACATGATACAAGGGGTAGCTGACATAGTCTAGTCCCATGGTATCTCCTACATCTCCTACACTGATGTGTGGTAGGTCGTGGTCCTCCAAAACTATACCCATCGGTGTGATCAAAGTTGGGTACATGGAAGGTCTAGCAGCTCTCTCTTGCACCTCCTCGATCTTGGGTCGCTTCTCGAAAAACCTCTGGCCTCCCATCTTGGCCACTCTATCCATCCTAGACCTCTTCTGATCTCTATCTCTTCTAACATTAATCTTCCCCAACTCAGAGGCATTTCTCTCAAAGTCTTGCTCGCATAACTAAGCCTTGTGTACCGCCTCCACATAAGTCTGAATATCAAATGGGGCTAGCTTAGTTTGGATAGCCAATCTCAATCCATCAACGAACTTCTGGATCTTTTGGGTCTCACTACCTATCGTGTCTGGGTCATATCTCCCCAAGGATATAAACTTAGACTCATACTCGTCCACAGTTAGGTTCCATTGAACTAGATTCATAAATTCCATCTGCAATTTCCTCTGCACGGTGGTTGGGATGTACTGTCTCCTGAAGGCCTCCAAAAATACCTCTTAGGTGATCTCGGAGTGTCTGGTCCTCAAAACAGTCTCGGTGGATCTCCACCAGTGTTCGGCCTCTCCTTTTAACATAAACACGGTAAAGGTTACCTTCTCAGCTGAAGTGCACCTGAAGAACCTATACAGTTTCTCCATCTCGTACACCCAATCTTCTTTAACCACTGGGTCTTTCACCCCACTGAACACTTGGGGGTTTCAACCCTTAGAACTCTCGTAATCTGCTTAACTCGCAGTCATAACCCAACTCACTACCGCTATGCTGTGGAGCGATAGGAGAAGTGTATCCTAGACTGGAGGTGGTGTAACTGTAGCTATCTTTGCAGTCTGAGGTCTCTTGACCTCTGCAGCTGCCTGTCCAGTCATAGGTTGTGCTACGGACCTCGTCTATCACCGATACCCAATACCAGTGTGACAATCTCCACCAGGTTCTCAATACTCTGCTCTATCCTAGCGAAGCGTGCCTCTATATCTCTTGCTCTGTCAGCAGGGTCTTGTGGAGCCTGATCAGCTTGTGGCTCCGCATGGCTCTCAGGCCTACCTCAATAGCCTCTAGCACATGCTCCCGCCCCTCTACCTCGACGCGTAACAGGCATATCACCTAACTTCCTATATTAATAATCATTTATTAAGCTCAATCCATCATGGTATACACATTTATATCTAAACAAAAGCACAATAATATGGGGATATGCTTTTCCTACGTTTTATTAGTGACTCACATCAAGCCAACTCAGCTCTGATACCAATCTTTATCACGACCCATTTCATTTTTTCAATTTAAAATCACTATAAATTTTTCACATTTATTCCTTTCCCCACTCAGTCGTGAACAAACTTACCACTACACTGTTAGGTTGTGAGTCAATAATAATCCACTCGCAATATCCATTCTCAGTTAATAAAAATGATGTCATACATTTGAACGTCAATCATTCATTTATACAAAATACGATTACTGACATATACATCCCCAATAATTACAACTCATAAGACTACTGTGCTTTTACATTTGTTTAGATGCAAAAAGAATTCTTCATGTGTATACCTCTCAACGATGGATGGTAGTGGATATCCCAAAATACAACACCTTCGTCCTCACTGGGCTGCTATGTACACTCTGTAGCTGGGGGAAAATAGAGAGGGATGAGCAACCACACGCTCAGTAAGGCAATAATACAAGCATGGTAGATAATTACTCTATCTACATGTTGATAGTGTTATGCATAAATCATTTATAACAGGAGCATGAGGAATTAAAATTATGCCATATGAATATACATATATATCATGTATCAAAATCATGTAAAATTGACATATAAAACATGGAATATCAACATGTGAAAACATCTCAGCCTCAATCTCATTAAACTCATAAAAATGGCAATTCATTTAAGAAACCTCCTTTTTAAATCACATCTCTTTCTTAAATATGTAAAATGCCATCGAAATCAATTCTCAATCACAAACCTCATTATCATTTCAAAAATCAAATCACACAAGGTTCGACCCCTCCCTCGAGTCTACCCTGGACAGTCAAAATTACACTCAAGTATCAAGACCATGTGGTATTATGTAATAAGAAAGGAGACGAGTCACTATATCTCGGCTGACTATGTTAGCAAACTATATCACAAATCATCCTAGACTACACAGATCTCGGTGTGCAGGGTATCATGCTGGAACGAAGGTGGGTTAGTTCTCCGCCAGACTTTCTCATCAGTATCTTAACCACGCAGTACATCATGCTCCATGTGATATACACGGTACATCGTACTTCGCGAACCCGTAACATGGTTGGGGGTGCCGGTAGTAGGTCTTATTTACCCCATACCGAGTGAAACCTCTAGTCTCAAGTGCACGTGGAGGTACTCTTGATACCAGGTCATAGCCTCTCATGGCCTTGCTCGCCCCTGTTGGGTTCCCTGATTCAGGTCCTAACCCCTCACCTTCACCCCACTCAAGAGGTCTTTTAGGCCAGTTGTGTTCCCTGAATGGATTAGTGTCAGGTCCTGAATGGGTGACCATCGAGAAGTTACCCCTCTTGCTCTGTTGTACATCGTTTTACTGTTGAACTCAGTTTTGAGTACTGTTTACACCAAAATTGAGCCATTTGTCATGTTTATGATATGAAATCGTGTTGGAGCCGTCGTGTTAATTGTGGGTTTCACAAACCTACTCGCATTGGATTTTGATATGATGATATGAGTAAAACTGTGCTAGAGCACTCGTGTAGACTGTGTGTCACACTGACTTACTCACATTGGATTTTGAGACATGGCACTGGATATATGATTGATACTGGGGTCCACGCAGTATGATGTACCGTGTAAATAACATAGAGTATGTTGTACCGTGTTCAGTCTTCGGACTATATGAGTCTTCGGACTATATGAGTCTTCAGACTATATGACAATGATAGGCCGACGGGTTAGATTAACCCCTCCCTAGGTAATTGGATATCCCTCACACTTGATCCGTGATTCTTGGAATCCATAAGATATAGCCATACTTCCTATATGATTACCGATCCCTTCCTAATCTCACATGTTTATATGGAGTCATATGTTTATATAGACTCACATGTTTCTCACATGATTTCTATGGACTCACATGGGTATGTGGAGTCTCACATGATCTCATACGATCTTATATGTTTATATAGAGTCACATGATTTATATGGAATCGAGGTACACCCCAGGGATGGGTTGGAGCCTTGATATATGGTTTAAATGACTGAAAGAAAATGAAATGAAATGGTTTACTGAAATGAAATGGGTTACTGAAATGATATGGTTTACTAAATATAGCACGATGGCTCTATGACTGAGTTTTAAATTATATTGCATAGACTATATGCAGAAACTCATGCTAATGTTTTAAATGAAAGTGATTGTTTTACAACATGGCATTATGAGCATGTAGATAGTGTAGTTATCTGTTTGCTTGCATATTTTCCTTACTGAGCTAGTTGTGCTCATCCTTTCATTTTCCCCCTCTTTACAGAGCACTTGTCATAGATAGAGAGTCGACGCTAGTTCTACATTCCTATCATTCACAGCTTCCCATCGTGTGATAAGGTATACACATTTAGATAGCTTTTGTATCTGAACATATAACAGCACAATAATGTACATGGATCTAATATTAGGGATGTAAACATATGTAAATACAGTAATGAAATGCTTCCGTAAAAGTTATATGACATGAGATCCTGATATGATAGTGTAATATGAAAATGGATGGTAAAATGTGTAATATGACAAGACTAGCATTGACTCGTAGCCTAACCATTTAATATGTATATGAAATAAAAAATGAAGGTCGTAAATTGGCAAAAAATTTGTAGTGGTTTTGAGAAAAAAAAGGTCTCGACAAAACTAGAATCAATGCAATTATTTATGGACGGTTAAGTTGAATTTGTGAATTTAGTTTTCTGCATCACTCTAATTGTTTAGACTAGGACCACAAACTATAAGAATTATCATCATAATATTAAAGTATTATCTAACTAAGTTAATTGTAACCCACATTGCACAAAAGACAACAAGTAAAGTTAGTCTACAATTTCACAATTCTGGAACGTTACGATACGTAATTTCTAACTTAAAAGTGAAACTTTATCCTTTCCAATAACCTTGCATTGTTATTACGCCAAATGACACTTAGTTAAATACACTCAAGGTTTCATACAAGTAAAAGGAAAATGGTGGGTTTTACATTCTCCCCATCTTAAAGAATTTGTCCTCCAAATTCTCTTAAGCTTGAGCAAACAATTGTAGGTACTTCTTCTTCTTGAAGCCCTCTTGCTCCCTAGTGGCTTCTTTTATTGAATGGTGCTACAAGATAACTTTAACCACATGAATGGCCTTGGATTGAAGTAACTTTTTTGGGTCCATTATGCAGATTGGTTTCTCAATGTAACTCATGTCTTCTTTGATTTCCAAAGGTGCATACTTAATGACATGAGATGGGTTCAGATGATACTTCCTTAACATAGATATATGGAAGACATTTTGTATCCCAAATTACTGAAGTAGTAAAGCTAATCTACAAGCTATGTCTCTTATTCTCTTAAGAATTTCAAATAGACCTATGAACTGAGGACTCAGTTTCCTTCTTTTCCTAAATCAAACGATAACTTTACTATGAGACATTTTAAAAAACACTGAATCACCAACTTGGAACTCGAGGTGTCTTTTGCGTACGTAAGCATAACTTTTCTATTAGCTCTGAGCTATTTTCAGTCTCTAGCAAATGATCTTAACACCCTCAAAAGCATGCTCAATAAGTTCAAGAGAAAGATGTTTCCTTTCACCTATTTCTTCATAAGCTATCGGGGATCAGCATCTATTCTCATAAAAGGCCTTATATATCGCTATATTAATATTGGCATGGAAGCTATTGTTATATGAAATTCTGCTAATGGCAAATGGTCATCCTATGAACTTAAAAATCTATCGTGCACATCATCAATGTGTCCTCCACGGTTTAAATAGTCCACTCATATTGACCATCGGTCTGAGGATAGAAGGTCGTGCTAAGATTCAATTGTATTCTTTTGCTTCCTGAAAGTGCTCTCAAAATCGAGATGTGAATTTAGAATCCCTATCTGAAGTAATACTCAGAGAATGCCACATAACCAAACTATTTCCCTTACATATAGTTTTACTAGTGAACTCAAGGAATCGGTTGCCTTGATCTCACTTGGTCAATCTGTGCATGATCACCCAGATTACATCATGTGCTTTCTTGGTCATTGTAAACCAATAATGAAATTCATGGTGATGTGCTCCTATTTCTAGGTGGGCATTGGCAAAGGTTAGAGTAGCCCTGCTAGTTTCTAATACTTGATCTTTACCAGCTGACATACTAACCACCTTGCAGCATAATTCACAATATCCTTTTTCATTATGGACTACCAATACACACGGTGCAGATACTGGTATATCTTATTGCTACCAAAGTGTATGGTGTATTGGGAACTATGTGGTCCTTCTAAGATCAGTTGCTTCAGGGTATCACTAATTGGAACACAAACCCTCTCCTTCTACCGAAGTAACCAATCACCACTAACTGTATAGTCTGATTGCAAATCTTACCCTAACTAACTAGTAATCTTAACTAACTTTTGATCATTCCTTTAAGCCAATCTGATTTGATCTACAAGGTTTGGCTTTATCCAAAAGCTAGCCAACAAATACCTTTCACAAGGTTCCACATTGGCTCTGAGCTCTGCAAACCATTCTAAGAGATCCTACTCCTCAACCATCATATAAGATATCATCCATTTTCGGCTTAAGGCTTCGGCTATCACATTTGTCTTCCCTATATGATATAAGATCTCACAAAAGCTTTATCCATCATCTCTGTTTCATATTGAGCTCCTTCTAATCAAATAAGTACATTAAGCTCTTATGATCAGTGTAAATTTGAAATTTCTCACCATACAGATAGTTTCGTTAAACCTAAAGAGCAAATGCTACTACAGCCATGTCATGACCCTCCATGACTTAACCAAAACCACTACAAATTTTTCGCATTTTAACTTACCTTTCTTTTCATCAATGGTTGGGCTGTGATTCGATGTCAGTATCCTCGCTTACCATATCATTTATCCATTTTCATACGTACAAGTTAATACCGACTTAAATATCTCTTATAATATATGTGAGCTCATATAAAATCTTCTACAAATATATTGCCCATAATATATATTATATACATCACTGTGTTGTTTATATGTTTAGATACAGAACCATACAAAATAAGTATACCTGTCGATCGATAGGAAAAACAGTGGATAGCAGGAATCCTATCCCTCTCTCAAAATTTCTCTACTGCAGATACTCTGCAGAGAGGTGAAAAAATAGGGCGAGCTCACAGCTCAGTAAGGAAATCTGGCAAGCAAGTAGACATCTACACTATCTACTCAAAATAATGCTATGCCTGGAAAATATCATTCCCTTAACTCTGTTTAAAAGCATGTCTTTAAAATATATACATATACTTGTACAAATTAAATCCCATGTACAAAAATCATGCTTTCGTTCTCAAATGTAGGCATGTAGTGCAAAATAATGCATCTATATAATATCACAATGCCTTTAGATAAATCTTGCCATTGATATTCAAATCAAAGTAAATATGGCATTTAAATCATTCACAACACAACAATCGGATTTCGACCCATCCCTCAAGTCTATCCGTATCATAAATAAATCAGTCAGGTCATACATCATCTGAGACTCTGTGGTGAAATGCAATAATATCCTGGACTATGACCATATCCTATAATGGTGATCCCAGGCTACACAGATCTCGGTGTGCAGGGCATCATTGCTGCAACGAGAGGGGGGTCAGTCCATCACAACCGCCAACTATAAACTCTTCAACTCCATAACACCACACGGTACATTGTACTCCATGCCACTCACACGGTACAACGTACTCCGTGGACCCTGTCTCAATGGATAATCAATATCACGTCTCTAAATCCACATGCAAACATCTCATAGTGTGACACTCAGTCTGCACGAGGAAATTAATCATGGTTTTTTAACATGTCTTATATATCACATAAAATACAGTACACGTCTTTGAGCACGACTCACAGTCGATGCTCTGTTCAAACACTGTTTCACACCACAAACTCAAACTCTAGTGCGAGAGAACCTCCAACACTAGGTCATGCATAATTCATATATCAAATCAAGTATGAGCATTAGCTCCAGTACCATGCTATGCACAAAACTCATCAAATCAAGTACGAGCAATAGCTCAAGTACTATGTCATGTATAAATTATGAAGAATCAAGTACGAGCAATAACTCTAGCACTCTGTCATGCATCTCATGTAAAATTCGAGTACGAGTAATAACTCCAGCACTCTATCATGTATATCATGGAAAGCTAGTGTGAATCATATATCAGCACTAATATATGTGGAAAATATATGAAATCAAGTGCGAGCTATGCTTTAGCACGATTTATTCTCACATAATTCGATAGATGGCTCTTTATAAAGGGATGATTTTCAAAATATCAAAATCAGTACTTTAAAGTGTGCTTAATTCACATCAACCCTAAAAACATTAGCCCATCTATTTACTCTTCTGTTAAATAGCAATAAAACACTCAAATTTGGTGGTTTCCATGGTTTTTACAACTTTTCTCAAAAGTTGACTTTTTTCCTAACTAAGGTCAAAATCGTAATTTGCCACTATCGGGTCACAATAATTATTATTCACTTTATTTGACCCTCATAGTTTTTAAGTGAATGTAAAAATAAACAAAAATACATGCAGGTATCTTTAACTACTCATAAAAGTCCCTTAACTGAAATTACTCGAGAAATTTTGCTTTCTCAACGTTTCTTAATCTAGCAGTCCAATTCGCTCCTCCACTAATCGTTGGAGCTGCATATAACCATTAATCAGGTTAATTATACTTTTCCTACTGTATTTCACATTTAATACAGTCTATTTCACTTAATGGGCTTTAATAAACCTTAAAGGGTCTAACTATGCCTTAAGCTCATTTTCATTTTACTATTCATTTTCGTTGGGCCTATTGGGCTTGTGGGGCCCACCAACTCTTATTGGGCTTATCTGAGACCCATCACATCACATTGGGCCGAAACCAATTGAGCTTGGCCTATTGGACCTCTCGACCACATGCCATGGCCGAGAGCATCCCATGCCGTCGGTCACATCATGACATGTCGTCAATTGTCCATTTGTTTAACCAATTCACTTTTTCACAAACACTTGGTTGGCAATGTTCTGAAGCTTCACATAGTTCATTTAGGAATTTTATCAAACACCTTGATTGCCAACTAAATTCATGTATCAATTAATCAAATTGATTAATTCTAACTATACCATAATCATGAACACATGTACATTAACTCATTTATGCCTTAAAATCATATGGCTATTCATCAATATATCACTACTCACTCTCGGTCAAACCATGGTCATAGTGATTTCATATGTTTCAATGCTTAAAACATATACCAATATGCTTAAAATCATTCATACATTAACATATATGAATTTGAAAGCTTAAAATTATACCTAGTATTTGCGTTCACACTTGGCCGAAACTTTGAAGCCTCAGGGTTTGCACACTATGGCTCCTTGATAGGCAATTCCAACATATGTCACTCTCCTCTCAATTTGGAACAACTTTCATGAAGGATACAAGTTCCAAATATGCCTAAATCCTAGTGATTTCTAGTGGAGAAAGCTTGGATAAATGTGTTCTAATGGTTTCTTCTTCTAGCCCAGAATGATATTTTGAAGAAGACCATGTGGTGGCTGATTTTATAAGCCATTTACTTAACCATTAAGCCTTACTTTCTAGCCATCTAAATTGACATCATAAAGCTTAGGTAATGGTTACCAAAATAACTATAGTTACCTTTAACTAATGGGCTAGATATTTAATCCATTTTGGCCTTACAATTGGGCCTCTCGGTTTGGGCCTTCCTAACGGGATTTTGGGCTGAAATTTTTACTATTCATCGGGCCTTTAATGGTCTAAATATTTGGCCTATCAATCGGTCCAAAAATTTGGTCTAAGGGACCTAAGGAATTCGATCTGCACTTAGTACACCTTAATGGGTTTTAAAATCTTCACTTTGGCCCATTACATTTTTACCCATTAAATTTAATCTAGAATCCATCCGAATAAATTTTCCTTACTTCCAGGGATGATTATCTTGTATTCTGATCAAAAATATTTTTCCTCAAATTTTTCTCCACACAGGTTAATATTAACCATGGTTAGTAAACTATGGTAAAAGTCCACTTTTCTTACCTATAGTTGACTTTTCGTTAATCATTGACCAAGTTGACTTTTTCTCAAAATTTTGAAAGTGTCATATCTTATATTTTACACTATTGTCTTTACGTTTTAACCGTTTTCGGTACGTAAATATGCCTTAAATACCTTAAATTTTTGAAAAGGTCTGTTTTACCCCTTTTTTGGCTTTACTCTTGTTCTTTGTGTTCGGGACTAAATCAAACTGACTTTCCTTCATGAGCTCTCTATATTTTCTCATTTTAAGTTCTTCTCTTCACTCAGAATGATTCAATTCGACTCGGTTTAACCTGTGGTTCTTATAGCTCGCATTAGGCTTTTATGTAGCTTTAAAGTGTTAAAGCATTTCACTAACACTTAAATCTAGTAAATGCTCTTCTTACGATTTAAATAACTTAATACATGTCTGTACATATATAAATCATAAGGAATAAGCTACATAAAAATTCAAGTCTGACAATCCTCCCGAACTAAGAAAATTTGGTCCTCCAAATTAGAACTATGGAGGTGCTTCTCTCTCGTCAGACTCTCCAGCTCCCAAGTAGTCTCATTTGAAGTATGATGCTACCAGAGAACCTTCACTAATCCGATAGTCTTCAATCTCAAGACCTTCTCCTTCCTATCCAGTATTTGAATCGGTCTCTCAACATATGACATGTCCTCTCTAAGCTCTAACGGCTCATAACTAATCACATGTGCCGGATCCGGGTGATACTTCTGAAGCATCGATATGTGAAAGACGTTATGGACACCTGATAAGTCCGATTGCAATGCCAACCTATATGCCTTATCTCCCACTCGATCAAGTATCTCAAAGGGTCCAATATAGTGAGGACTCAACTTTCCTCTCTTTCCAAATCTTGCTATGCCCTTGGAAGGAGAAACTTTCAGAAACACTGGTTCACTAACTGCAAACTCTAGTGGTCTTCGTCTCTTATCAACGTAACTCTTCTGTCTACTCTGAGCTGTCCTTAATCTCTCTACAATCAAATGGACATCCTCAGATGCTTGTGTAACCAAGTTAGGAGCGAAAATCTTATGGTCACCCACTTCTTCCCATCCAATAGGGGAATGACAGCTATGGCCATATAAAGCCTCATATGGTGCTATCCTGATACTCGAATGATAACTGTTGTTGTAGGCGAACTCGGCTAGTGGCAAGTGATCATCCTAGGAGCCTCTAAAATCTAGCACACATGCTCTCAACATGTCCTCCAGAGTTTGTATAGTCCTCTCTGACTGACCATTTGTCTGAGGATGGAAAGCGGTGCTCAAACTCAACTGGGTTCCCATGGCTTCTTGAAAATGTTCCCAAAAGTGGGAAGTGAAGCGAGATTTCCTATCAGAGAGTATGCTCACTGGTACACCATGTAACCTCACTACCTTGCGTACATACAGCTCTGCTAATGAACTTAGAGTATCGATAGCTCTCATAGTGTCATGCCCCGCTTTCGGGAGCCCTTCTATCCATACATTCTCTACTACGGTTGGGCTGTGAGAAGATGCAATTACTAAAAATTTATTTGTTTACAGCGGAATATTTAAATACTTAAATTCACACTCCCAGGTGTGTGTGTAAATACACAAAATTAATTGTGTAAATACCAAATGTTTACATATCATCCCCATAATACTGATTACAATTCCAAGATATAACTGTGCGATACGATATAATAGATACAAAATACTCGTGTATACAAATCTTATACCTTTGCGGATTGTGGGAGCTGTTCAACACAAAAGACTTAGAGATCACCGCTCTCTTACTTCTCAGTACCTGGAGGGGGAAAAATAGTGGGATGAGCAAACCACGGCTCAGTAAGGAAATGTATGCTAGCAGGTAGATATCGTACTACCTACATAGCCCATGCATGCATAAACCAAAACCATGTTTTCGTTATAAATGGAAATATCATACGAACAATGCATTTAAATACATATTTCTCAAGAGCATTTTCGTGTAAATCAAATGTCAAACTTCCATTTAAAACATGTTCATAAATAGTGCCCCCATGGCACGAATGTGAAATCGGAGATTTATTAAAACACAAAATCTCTTTCACTTCTCAAATCATTCTCTTTCACAAATCTCTTTCTTTTTCTGAGATTGTCTCTGTTTCTCGATTCTCTGAGACAGGCATGGAATTTTAGGCAAACAAATATCCACGACTTATGGCCACAGTCAGTGATCCCAGGCCTCACTGATCGGGTGTGCACATGGTATCACTTCGCCTGAAGGGGGATGGGTCAGTCTTACCCTCCGGCTCATCTCAATCCACCTCATCTCCTCGTATACTCACGGTGAAGATACGTCGTGTGTCATCTATGCGATACTTGTACTCACGTGCACCCAGCACGGTACATAGTATACCAACGGGTGACTACACTGTTCTACGTACAACCGTGGACCCAAGTCCATACTCCAACTCTGATGGACTTTTTATCCTTAAACCATGTCTCATATACCAGGCGAGCAAGCAGCGTGACACACAGTCAACGCAAAGCTCCAGCGCGGTACGATCTATCGTCAAGGCCCAGCCCGTTCAATTGGCCGTCGGCTGGTATCCCCTTGGGTCCCAGACCCCCAGGTTTACCTTAACTCAACAAAACAGGTACGAGCATAGTTCTCGCACTTTCTCAAAACCTCCGTGCGAGTTAATCTCCCGCACGGTACATCAAGGTATTAAAACAGGTGTAAGCTAGCGCTTCAACACCAAATCACATCTCAAAACTGATAGAAGGCTATTTTCTCTTTTTAAAAATTCAAAACATGTTTATTCATACAGCATGCTTCTTCATGCTAAAACATGTAAAATTAGCCAACCTATCATCAACATTTCTCAATCATCAATCACAATATAAAATTGAGAATTTCATTGAAAACATGCATATCATGCTATTTCCTTACCCTATCCCATTTCTCAATACATATATATACATCATGGTACTTTTCATATTTCCACATCATTTCATAAACTTATAATATCGTACTAGTCCTAGCAATATATCTACGAAATTGCTGTAATTATGTACGAACATCTCTATAGCTAACACACAGTCCCTTACCTCATTTCACTTGTGTGCAACTATCCGCCTTTACGCTTCTTGCGTTCTCATCTCGACTTGCTCCGGCGTATCATCCGAAACTGAAATTCATCCACCAACATTTGAGTTAATGTTTCTAACTCTTATTCAACTAAGCATTTATCCAATGCCTTAATTTCACATTTTTACCCTTTGTGGTAAATCTCCCAATTTATCCTAATATCAACATTTCCAAACCATTTCCACAACATACTCATCCACTCAAGATATCCCATTCATCAAAAATACTCCCACACTCCACTTTCTCACACTTGACTATTTCTAAGCTATAGTCATTTCATACCATTTTAGGTAATTCTATTCACAATATGCACACCCAAATATTTTTATAATCATTAACTAACTCAATGTACTTGGATTTGTGCATTAGAACTTACCTCATTGGATTTCCTCTTGCTCCAATTAGGATTGCCCTCTATTTCTTCAATCCTTCAAATGGGAAAATGCCTCTAGACTATGTTGTTCTTCTCTTTGATGTGAACAACTTTGTCTCTAATAGCCTCTCCTTAAATCTCACTGAAAATGGCTGGATTTAGGAGTGAGAAACTAGATTTCTTTGAGTTGAAGTGAAATGGAAATGTTTGTCCCAAAATTCTGATGATCCAACTGCTCCCATTTATAGGTTTGACTTGCTGAGATCGATCTTCCTTGGGTGGAGATCGATCTGTTCCTCAAAAATCCCTCTTTTTTGAGACGTTTAAAGGTAGGAGATCGATCTGTCGAGGCTGGAGATCGATCTGCTGTCAAACAGAAGCTTAAGGAGATCGATCTGGTCTTATGGGAGATCGATCTGCTTCCAACCCGAGACCTAGAGAGATCGATCTGGTCTTAGGGGAGATCGATCTTCTCCCAACCCGAGAGCTAAAGAGATCGATCTGCTTCCTTTGGAGATCGATCTGTTCTCTTCCATTTCTCACATAAGGGCATTCTGGCTCTCCCAGATCGATCTCTCATCCTATGAGATCGATCTGGCCTTCACAAATTCTAGATTTCCTGCAGTTTTTTCTACAATAACCCTTACCAAACACCCTTAATTTACTGCCATGATCATTTCCTCATTCATTCATCTTTGAGACTTGAAAATGATATCCATTCTCACTACACACACATTAAAACTTGTGTAAAATCTTTTTATGACCAAATATAAACGATATTACTCGAATGGAAATATACACTTATGTAAATCTTCCCTTCCATTTTACTATACTACTCATATCCCATTTCGATCACATTCTTCTCGTATTCAAGTTCATTTCTTCCTACTCACTCATAATGCAACTTGTACGTATAATTACAATTCTTACTACAAGTGCGTACATAATCTTATGAACTTACATTGCATACACTTCACATTACAATACATCATCTTACTTATGATTTTATTTACATTCCCATGTTCCTATATACATAGCTATACATGTACGGGGTCTCACATTCTCCCCCACTTAAAGAATTTGGTCCTCCAAATTAGAACCAATTCAATCTGTGAATAACTCGGGATACTTTTCCCTCATCAAGCTTTCCAGTTCCCATGTGGCCTCTTCCACAGTGTGATGTTGCCACAAAACCTTAACCAATGAAATCGTCTTGTTCTGCAACACCTTCTCTTTCCTGTCCAACACCCTGATCGGTCTCTCGACATACGACATATCTTTCTTGAGCTCCAACGGCTCATAATTAATTACATGTGTCAGATCCGGGTAGTACTTCCGAAGCATAGAAACGTGGAAGACATTGTGGACTTCTGTTAGCTCAGGTGGTAAGGCTAGCCTATATGCTCCTTCTCCCACTCTATCCAAAATCTCGAAGGGACCAATGTAACGAGGACTTAATTTTCCTTTCTTTCCAAACCTCATTATTCCCTTAGAAGGAGACACTTTCAGAAATACAGACTCGCCAACATCAAACTCAAGTGGTCTCCGTCTCTTGTCAGCGTAGCTCTTTTGTCGACTTTGAGCTGTTCGCAGTCTCTCGCATATTATCTGAACATCCTCGGAGGCTTGCTTAACCAAATCGGGAGCGAGCAATTGTCTGTCACCAACTTCTTCCCAACCAATGGGCGATCGGCATCTACGACCGTATAGTGCCTCATAAGGGGCCATACCAATACTTGAGTGATGACTGTTATTGTAGGCGAACTCAATCAATGGCAAGTGATCGTCCCATGAGCCTCTAAAATCCAGCACACACGCTCTCAACATATCCTCCAGGGTCTGTATAGTCCTCTCTGACTGACCATCTGTCTGAGGATGAAAAGCTGTGCTAAAACTCAACTGGGTCCCCATCGCTTCCTGGAAATGTCCCCAAAAGTGGGAAGTGAAGCGGGCATCCCTATCCGAAACAACACTCACTGGGACTCCATGCAATCTTATTATTTCTCGCACATATAGATTCGCCAGTGCACTCAATGTATCTGTAGATCTCATGGCTAAGAAATGTGCCGATTTCGTTAACCGATCTACTATCACCCATATCGCATCATGGTTCTTACGGGTTCTCGGTAACCCCATCACAAAATCCATGGTGACATGCTCCCACTTCCATGTTGGTATCGATAGAGGTTGTAATAATCCTCCTGGTTTCTGATGTTCGACTTTTACTTGCTGACAAATAAGACATCTAGCGACATACTCAGCTATGTCTCTCTTCATTCCAGACCACCAATATACTTTTCGGAGGTTTTGATACATCTTACCACTCCCCGGGTGTATCGTATATCTCGACGAGTGTGCCTCTGATAAGATCAGCTTTCTCAGCTCTACATCCTTAGGAACACATATTCTATCTCCAAACCTTAGTATTCCATCTGGACTCAATATAAAATCAGCACCCTTCCCTTTCCGGATTTGGCTAATCATGACAATACACCATTGATCGATTTGCTGAGCTTGTCGGATTCTCTCAATCAACTCCGGTTCTAACCTCAAGCTAGCAATGATCCCATAGCTGCCAATCTCAGGTAGGGTCATATCCAGACTAAGGTTCGTGAATTGTTCCAACAACTCATGCTCTCTAACCATCATATGTGATACCAACCCGAGACTCTTCCGACTCAATGCATCGGCAACCACATTTGCCTTCCCCGGGTGGTACAAGATCTCACAATCATAGTCCTTGAGGAGTTCCAACCACCTCCTCTGTCTCATGTTTAAGTCCTTTTGCGAGAATAGATATTTCAGACTCTTATGATCCGTAAAGATCTGAAATCTCTCACCATACAAGTAGTGGCGCCATATTTTCAACGCAAACACTACGGCCGCTAACTCCAAATCGTGAGTGGGGTAGTTCTTCTCATGATCTTTCAGCTGTCTAGATCCATAAGCTACTACCCTTCCATCTTGCATCAAAACACAGCCTAGTCCTTGATGCGAAGCATCAGTATACACCGAGTAATTCCCTGAACTGTTAGGGATGACAAGAACTGGCGCGGTAGTTAATCTGCGCTTAAGCTCCTGAAAACTCCTCTCACATGCTTCATCCCATGAAAACTCCACACTCTTCCTCGTAGGACGTGTCAATGGAGCAGCTAATCTAGAGAAACCTTCTACAAATCTCCTGTAGTAACCAGCCAATCCCAGAAAACTTCTGATCTCTGTGACTGTCCTAGGTTGTTCCCACTGAACAACGGCCTCAATCTTGGATGGATCTACTGACACCCCATCCTTCGATATAACATGGCCTAGAAAAGAAATCTGTTCTAGCCAAAAGTCACATTTGTTAAGCTTGGCATATAACCTTTTCTCTCGAAGGGTTTGCAAAATAATCCTTAAGTGCTGCTCATGCTCTTCTCTGGACCTTGAATACACCAATATGTCATCAATGAAAATAATCACGAATTGGTCCAGGTATGGCTTGAATACTTCATTCATTAGAGCTATAAAAGCTGTCGGTGCATTGGTCAACCCAAAAGGCATCACTAAGAATTCGTAATGGCCATAACGGGTACGAAATGCTGTCTTGGGCACATCCTCCTTCTGAATCTTCAATTGATGATACCCAGACCTCAGATCTATCTTGGAGAAGATCTGTGCTCCCCGAAGTTGATCCAATAAATCGTCAATGCGTGGCAAGGGGTACTTATTCTTGATGGTAGCCTTGTTTAACATCCGATAGTCAATGCACAACCTGAGGCTCCCATCTCTCTTCTTCACAAATAATACCGGAGCTCCCCATGGCGAGACGCTCTGTCTTATGAACCCCTTCTCTAACAACTCTTGCAGCTGTTTCCTTAATTCCTCTAACTCAACTGGGGCCATCCTATATGGTGACATAGATATTGGTTCGGTTCCAGGCGTCAAGTCTATACCGAATTCCGTTTCTCTATCAGGTGGCAATCCTGGTAGATCATCTGGAAAGACATCAGGGAATTCTCTGACCACTGAGATGTCCTCCATATCCGGATGTACTTTGTTCAAATCCACCACATAAGCAACAAAACCTTCAAAACAACAGTCAAGCCATTTATACCAAAGTACTTTACTTAACACAAAATTTAAGATTTCATTTCTTCTCTTAAAATCTTACAACACATTCTTCAGGTAGAGAAAACTTAATAGACTTAGAACGACAGTCTATGACAGCATGATTGGTGGCTAACCAATCCATTCCCAAAATTACATCAATGTCATACATATTCAACAAAATCAAGTTGGCTGTCATGCACTTATCTCCCACCCTCACTTTACAATCTTTATACAATTGCTCAACTAATTGGCTAACTCTCATTGGAGTACTTATTAGTAAGGTCCTACTCAAGTATGTGGGTTCTACAAAACCTTTTAACTTAGATGCACATGCAGGTGATATGAAGGAATGCGTAGCTCCAGAATCAAACAAAGCTATAACCTCTAGATTAAAAATCAAGATTGTACCTTTTATCACTTCAGAAGAGGTATCAGCCGATGCCTGGTCTATCGCATACACCCTGCCTTGACCCACAACTTGTTTTCCTTTCTCTTCAGCCGAGGCTTTCTTCCTTGCAGGAGGTACAACTGGAGGAACCCTCTCTGGATCTTTACCCCTTTGTGGAACTGCCTCAACTATCTCCGGGCACTCTCTGGCATAATGTCCAAATTTACCACATCTGAAACATCGGGTACCCTGAAGATGACATGGCCTACCACCATGGTATCGACCGCATAGCCTACACTGATCTGTAGTCGGTCGGGGTCCACCAATCACTATACCCCTGGCTGGTGTCTGAGTCGGAGGCATAAAAGGTCTAGCAATCTTTTTCTGGAACTCATCTACCTCTCTCCGACGTTTACTCATGAATTTTCGACCAAATTTGGCACTCTTGCCATCTCCCAGCTTCCTCGGACCCTTGTCCTTACCCCAACTAAATTCAAAAATCTGCAAGTCATGATCCTGCTCGCATAACTGGGCCCGTCGCACAGCCTCTCTATATGTAGCGACATCAAATGGGGCCAACTTCGCTCAGATCGAAGGCCTCAGTCCATCTACAAATCTACGGACTCTAATAGCCTCGCTCCTGATCGAGTCCGGATCGTATCTACCCAGTGAAGTGAATCGTGACTCGTACTCATCAACTGTTCGATTCCCTTGAGTCAGATTCAGAAATTCCATCTGTAGTCTCCGTCGAGCAGTATCTGGGATGTATTGCTCTCTGAAAATGTCCAAGAACATATCCCAAGTGATAACCATTCCTTGAGCTCTTAACATCGGCCTGACGGACTTCCACCAGTGCTCTGCTTCGCCTCTCAATACAAAGGCCGCAAGCGCTACTCTCTCCGTAGCTGAACATCTACAGAAGTCGAATAACTTCTCCATTTGACTGATCCAGTCCTCAGCCACCGTCGGATCCTTTACCCCGCTAAACGAAGGAGGCTTAAAGTCCATAAAGTGCCTCAATCTCTCCATATCACAATCATATCCATACCCCAAATCATCATCATGCTGATGTGGGGCTACCGGAGGAGGTACCGGTCGAATATAAGGTTCCCGTGGCCTAGCCGGTTCAGCTTGCGCAGGTGCAACATTCTCAGGTTCAGGTGCAGCTGCTGGGGGATTCGGTGCAGCCTGTCCCGCTGTACCAGGTGTACCCTCAAACCTAGCCATGATCTGACCCATCATGGTCATCATCGTGCGCATGTCTTCCTCCAATCGAGTTATTTGAGGATCAGAAGCCTCTATCTGTTCCTGGGGCTCATGACTAGAGGATGATCTACTGTACCTCTCAGTCCTGTCGTTTTGCCCTCGAGCCCTCGAGCTCTCTCCCCTCTTGCGGTGTCTCTCAGGCATAACTCACTAGCCTGATAACTTTCCTGCGTTATAACAAACATTTAATTTACTACCAGCTCCGTATACACATTTGTATCTAAATATCGCACAGTAACTTGGGGATGTATGTTTTCTTAGTCCTAAGCATCAACTCACATCAGACCAACCATGCTCTGATACCAAGCCTGTCATGCCCCGCTTTCGGGAGCCCTTCTATCCATACATTCTCTACTACGGTTGGGCTGTGAGAAGATGCAATTACTAAAAATTTATTTGTTTACAGCGAAATATTTAAATACTTAAATTCACACTCCCAGGTGTGTGTGTAAATACACAAAATTAATTGTGTAAATACCAAATGTTTACATATCATCCCCATAATACTGATTACAATTCCAAGATATAACTGTGCGATACGATATAATAGATACAAAATACTCGTGTATACAAATCTTATACCTTTGCGGATTGTGGGAGCTGTTCAACACAAAAGACTTAGAGATCACCGCTCTCTTACTTCTCAGTACCTGGAGGGGGAAAAATGGTGGGATGAGCAAACCACGGCTCAGTAAGGAAATGTATGCTAGCAGGTAGATATCGTACTACCTACATAGCCCATGCATGCATAAACCAAAACCATGTTTTCGTTATAAATGGAAATATCATACGAACAATGCATTTAAATACATATTTCTCAAGAGCATTTTCGTGTAAATCAAATGTCAAACTTCCATTTAAAACATGTTCATAAATAGTGCCCCCATGGCACGAATGTGAAATCGGAGATTTATTAAAACACAAAATCTCTTTCACTTCTCAAATCATTCTCTTTCACAAATCTCTTTCTTTTTCTGAGATTGTCTCTGTTTCTCGATTCTCTGAGACAGGCATGGAATTTTAGGCAATCAAATATCCACGACTTATGGCCACAGTCAGTGATCCCAGGTCTCACTGATCGGGTGTGCACAGGGTATCACTTCGCCTGAAGGGGGATGGGTCAGTCCTACCCTCCGGCTCATCTCAATCCACCTCATCTCCTCGTATACTCACGGTGAAGATACGTCGTGTGTCATCTACGCGATACTTGTACTCACGTGCACCCAGCACGGTACATAGTATGCCAACGGGTGACTACACTGTTCTACGTACAACCGTGGACCCAAGTCCATACTCCAACTCCGATGGACTTTTTATCCTTAAACCATGTCTCATATACCAGGCGAGCAAGCAGCGTGACACACAGTCAATGCAAAGCTCCAGCGCGGTACGATCTATCGTCAAGGCCCAGCCCGTTCAATTGGCCGTCGGCTGGTATCCCCTTGGGTCCCAGACCCCCAGGTTTACCTTAACTCAACAAAACAGGTACGAGCATAGTTCTCGCACTTTCTCAAAACCTCCGTGCGAGTTAATCTCCCGCACGGTACATCAAGGTATTAAAACAGGTGTAAGCTAGCGCTTCAACACCAAATCACATCTCAAAACTGATAGAAGGCTATTTTCTCTTTTTAAAAATTCAAAACATGTTTATTCATACAGCATGCTTCTTCATGCTAAAACATGTAAAATTAGCCAACCTATCATCAACATTTCTCAATCATCAATCACAATATAAAATTGAGAATTTCATTGAAAACATGCATATCATGCTATTTCCTTACCCTATCCCATTTCTCAATACATATATATACATCATGGTACTTTTCATATTTCCACATCATTTCATAAACTTATAATATCGTACTAGTCCTAGCAATATATCTACGAAATTGCTGTAATTACGTACAAACATCTCTATAGCTAACACACAGTCCCTTACCTCATTTCACTTGTGTGCAACTATCCGCCTTTACGCTTCTTGCGTTCTCATCTCGACTTGCTCTGGCGTATCATCCGAAACTGAAATTCATCCACCAATATTTGAGTTAATGTTTCTAACTCTTATTCAACTAAGCATTTATCCAATGCCTTAATTTCACATTTTTACCCTTTGTGGTAAATCTCCCAATTTATCCTAATATCAACATTTCTAAACCATTTCCACAACATACTCATCCACTCAAGATATCCCATTCATCAAAAATACTCCCACACTCCACTTTCTCACACTTGACTATTTCTAAGCTATAGTCATTTCATACCATTTTAGGTAATTCTATTCACAATATGCACACCCAAATATTTTTATAATCATTAACTAACTCAATGTACTTGGATTTGTGCATTAGAACTTACCTCATTGGATTTCCTCTTGCTCCAATTAGGATTGCCCTCTATTTCTTCAATCCTTCAAATGGGAAAATGCCTCTAGACTATGTTGTTCTTCTCTTTGATGTGAACAACTTTGTCTCTAATAGCCTCTCCTTAAATCTCACTGAAAATGGCTGGATTTAGGAGTGAGAAACTAGATTTCTTTGAGTTGAAGTGAAATGGAAATGTTTGTCCCGAAATTCTGATGATCCAACTGCTCCCATTTATAGGTTTGACTTGATGAGATCGATCTTCCTTGGGTGGAGATCGATCTGTTCCTCAAAAATCCCTCTTTTCTGAGACGTTTAAAGGTAGGAGATCGATCTGTCGAGGCTGGAGATCGATCTGCTGTCAAACAGAAGCTTAAGGAGATCGATCTGGTCTTATGGGAGATCGATCTGCTTCCAACCCGAGACCTAGAGAGATCGATCTGGTCTTAGGGGAGATCGATCTTCTCCCAACCCGAGAGCTAAAGAGATCGATCTGCTTCCTTTGGAGATCGATCTGTTCTCTTCCATTTCTCACATAAGAGCATTTTGGCTCTCCCAGATCGATCTCTCATCCTATGAGATCGATCTGGCCTTCACAAATTCCAGATTTCCTGCAGTTTTTTCTACAATAACCCTTACCAAACACCCTTAATTTACTGCCATGATCATTTCCTCATTCATTCATCTTTGAGACTTGAAAATGATATCCATTCTCACTACACACACATTAAAACTTGTGTAAAATCTTTTTATGACCAAATATAAACGATATTACTCGAATGGAAATATACACTTATGTAAATCTTCCCTTCCATTTTACTATACTACTCATATCCCATTTCGATCACATTCTTCTCGTATTCAAGTTCATTTCTTCCTACTCACTCATAATGCAACTTGTACGTATAATTACAATTCTTACTACAAGTGCGTACATAATCTTATGAACTTACATTCAATTCACTTCACATTACAATACATCATCTTACTTATGATTTTATTTACATTCCCATGTTCCTATATACATAGCTATACATGTACGGGGTCTCACACATAGCGAGGAAGTGGGCTCACTTCATCAATCTGTCGACGATCACCCATATAGCATCGTGATTCCTATGGGTCCTCGGTAAACCCATCACGAAATCTATGGTGATATGCTCCCATTTCCATGTCGGTATAGGTAGAGGCTGCAATAACCCTGCAGGCTTCTGATATTCTACCTTCACTTGCAGACATATGAGACATTTCACCATAAAATCTGCTACATCTCTCTTCATACTCGATCACTAGTACACCTTCCAGAGGTTCTGATACATCTTGTTACTTCCCGGATGTAACGTGTACCTCGACGAATGAGCTTCCGCTAATATCAATCTCCTGAGTATTGGATCCTCGAGATCACACCATCTGCCTCTGAACCTCAGCAGTCCATCAGAACTTAACTCAAAATCAGTCATTGTGCCCCTCTGCATCTGACCACTCACATCAATGTAAAATAGATCAGTCTGCTGAGCCACTCTGATCCTGTCTAACAGATCTGGCTCCAAGTGTAGACTAACTATCACATAACCTGTATCCATTTTAGAAGGCACAACTCCCAGACTGAGGCTAGCAAACTGCTCTAGCAGCTCATGTTCCCTAACCATCATGTACAATACCATCCTTAGGCTCTTCCTACTCAAAGCATCCATTAGAATCTTAGCCTTACCCGGATGATAAAGTATCTCGCAATCGTAGTCGTTCAGAAGCTCTAGCCATCTTCTCTGTCTCATGTTCAGGTTTTTCTGTGAGAACAAATACTTGAGGCTCTTGTGGTCAGTAAATATCTGAAACTTCTCACCGTACAAGTAGTGGTGTCATACCTTCAACGTAAACACTACTGCTGCTAACTCCAAATCATGGGTCGGATAGTTCTTCTCATGATCCTTCAGCTATCTGGATCCATAAGCAATTACCCTCCCATCCAGCATCAATACACAGACCAGTCCCTGATATGAAGCATCGGTATACACTGCAAATCCTCCTGAGCTGGTAGGGATAGTGACAATCAGAACGGTGGTCAATCGATGCTTCAGCTCCTCTTCTCACAATCCTCGTTCCATACGAACAGTACGCTCTTTCAAGTGAGACATGTCGACGGAGCAGCCAACTTCAAAAATTCCTCAACGAATCTTCGATAATATCCAGCTAAACCCAAAAAACTCTTGATCTAGGTGACTGTCCTCGACTGTTCCTACTGAACTACAACCTCTATCTTGGATGGATCAACCAACACACCATCCTTCGATACAACATGTCCCAAAAATGAAATCTGTGACAACCAAAAGTCACACTTATTGAGCTTAGCATATAACTTCTGCTCTCGTAGAATCTACAATACAATCATGAGGTGCTCTTCATGCTACTCCTTGGATCTCGTGTACACCAATATGTCATCGATGAAGATGATAACAAACTGATCCAAATATGGCTTGAACACATCTTTCATCAAATCCATGAAAGTCGTGGGAGCATTCGTCAATCCAAATGGCATAATCAAGAATTCATAATGGCCATATCGAGTACGAAACGCTGTCTTGGGTACATCTCCACTCTGAACTCTCAGCTGATGATACCCAGACCTTAAATTAATCTTGGAAAAGACCTGTGCTCCCTGAAGCTGATCCAACAAGTCATCAATGCGTGGAAGGGGATATCGATTCTTGATGGTGGCCTTATTCAACAATCGATAATCTATACACAATCAGAGGCTCTCATCCTTCATCCTTACGAATAAAATCGATGCTCCCCAAGGTGAAACACTCAGTCTAATGAAACCCTTATCCAACAGCTCATGCAAGTGTCTCTTGAGCTCTTCCTACTCAACTAAGCCCATACGATAAGGTGGTCTCGAAATAGGCTCCGTACCAGGCACCAAGTCTAAATAGAACTCCATCTCTCTGTCTGGTGGTAACCCTAGTAACTCATTCGAAAAAATATAAGAGCCACAGGTTAAACTGAGAGGATCTGAATCATTCTGACTGAAGAGAAGAACTTAAAATGAGAAAATATAGAGAGCTCATGTAAGAAAGTTAGTTTGATTTAGTCCCGAACACAGAAAACAAGAGTTAAAGCTAAAAAGGGTAAAACAGACTTTTTTAGCGAGTTAAGATATTTCGGGCATATTTACCTACCGAGAACGGTTAAAACATAAAGAAGAGAGTGTAAAACATAAGATATGACACTTTAAAATTTTTGAAAGAAAGTCAACGTGGTAAATGATTAATGAAAAAGTCAACTATAGTTAAGAAAAGTGGACTTTTATCATAGTTGACTAACCATGGTTAAAAATTAACCCAAGTATGGAGAAAATTTTAGGGAAAAATATTTTTACTCAGAATACAATATAATCATCCCTGGAAATAAGAAAAATTTATTCAGAAGGATTTCAGATTAAATTTAATGGATAAAAATGTAATGGGCCAAAATGAAGATTTTAAAGCCCATTAAGGTATACTAAATATAGATCGAAATTCTTAGGTCCCTTAGACTGAATTATTGGACCAATTAATAGGCCAAATATTTAGACAATTAAAGGCTCGAGGTATAATAAAAATTTCAGCCTGAAAACCCATTAAGAAATCCCAAATGAGAGGCCCAATTGTAAGGCCCATTAGAATTAAATATCTAACCTTAGTTAAAGCTAACTATGACTCATCAGATGGCTCATTAGGTGACTCATAACTAAACCTTAGGAAGTCAATTATAATGGCTGGAAAGTAAGGCTTAATGGCTAAGTAAATGGTTTATAAAATCAGCCACACCATTGTCATCTTCACCATACCATTCTCGGCTACATAAGGAAACCATTGAAATACAATTATCCAAGCTTTCTCTCACTAGAAATCACTAGGATTTAGGCATATTTGGAACTTGCAACCTTCATGAAAGTTGTTCCAAATTGAGAGGAGAGTGACGTATGTTGGAATTGGCTATCAAGAAGCCATAGTGTGCAAACCGTGTGGCTCCAAAGATTCAGTTAAGTGTGAACACAAATACTAGGTATATTTTCAAGCTTTCAAATTCATATATGTTAAGGTATGAATGATATTAAGTATATTGGTATATGTTTTAAGCATTGAAACATATGAAATCACTATGATCATGGTTAGGCCGAGAGTGAGTAGTGAAATATTGATGAATGCACATATGATTTTAAGGCACAATGAGATGATATACATGTGTTAATGATTATGGTGTAGTTAGAATTAATCAATGTGATTAATTGATACATGTATTTAGTTGGCAATCAAGGTGTTTGAAAAAATGCCTAAATGAATTATGTGAAGCTTAAGAATATTACCAACCAAGTGTTTGTGAAAATGCCTAAGTAAAATTGGCTAAACAAATGGACATGGAGGACATGCCATGGTGTGACCGACGGCATGGGATGCTCTCGGTCATGGCATGTAGCCGAGAGGTCCAATAGGCCAAGCCCAATTATTTTTGTTCCAATGTGATGTAATGGGTCTCAGAAAACCCAATATGAGTTGGTGGGCCCCACAAGCCCAATAGGCCCAACGAAAATGAATAGTAAAATTAAAATGGGCTTAAGGCATAGTTAGGCCCATTAAGGTTTATTAAAGCTCATTAAGGGAAATAGACTATATTTAATATGAAATACAATAGGAAAAATATAATTAACTAGATAAATAGTTATATGCAGCTCTAGAGATTTATTGGAGGAGCGAATTAGACTGCTGGATCGAGCAGCGTTGAGAAAGTAAAATTTCTCGAGTGATTGTAGGTAAGGGACTTTTGTGAGTAGTTAGAGATACCTGCATGTATTTTCATCTATTTTTACATTCACTTAAAAACTCTGAGGGTCAAAGAAAGTGAATAATAATTATTGTGACCCGATAGTGGCAAATTATGATTATGCCCTTAGTTAGGAAAAAACTCAACTTTTGTGAAAAGTTGTAAAAAGCATGGAAACAACCATTTTGACTATTTTTTCTGTTGTTTAGCAACAAAGTAGGTAGATTGGCTAATGATTTTAAGGTTGATGTGAATTAAGCACACTTTATAGTGTTGATTTTGATATTTTGAAAAACATCCCTTTTTAAAGAGCCATCTATCGAATTATGTGAGAATAAATCGTGCTAGAGCACAGCTCGCACTTGATTTCATATATTTTCCACATGTATTATTGCTGATGTATGATTCGCACTAGATTTCCATGACATGCATGATAGAGTGCTGGAGTTATTACTCGTACTCAGTTTTATATGATTTATGCACGAGAGAGTGCTGGAACGATTAGCTCGTACTCGAATTTTACATGAGATGCATGACAGAGTGCTAGAGCATTACTCGTACTCGATTCTTCATGATTCATACATGACATAGTACTTGAGCTATTGCTCGTACTTGATTTGATGAGTTTTGTGCATAGCATGGTACTGGAGCTATTGCTCGTACTTGATTTGAAACATAAACTATGCATGACCTAGTTACTGGAGGTTTACTTGCACTAGAGTTTGAGTTTATGATGTGAAACAGTGTTTGAGCGGAGTGTCGACTATGAGTCGCGCTCAAAGGCGCACACTGTATTTTAGGTGATATATAAGACATGTTGAAAAATCGTACTTGATTTTCTCATGTAGACTGAGTGTCACATTGTGAGATGTTCACATGTGGATTTAGAGACGTGGTATATATATTCCATGGTTTGAGGGCTAAGACCTATGGCAGGCAACCTGACTATGATGTAGGGTCCACTAAGTACGTTGTACCGTGCGAGTGGCATGCACTACACTGTACCATGGTGTTGTGCAGTTGAGGAGTTGATAGTTGGCGGTTGTGATGGATTGACCCCCCTCCTGTTGCAGCAGTGATGCCCCGCACACTAGGATTCCGTGTTGCTTGGGATCACCATTATAGGATATGGCTATAGTCCAGGATATTATTGTATTTCACCACAGAGTCTCATATGATATATCACCTGACTGATTTATTTATGGTACGGATAGACCTGAGGGATGGGTCGAAATATGATTTTGTATTGTGAATGATTTAAATGTCATATTTACTGTGATTTAAATATACATGGCATGATTTATCTAAAGGCATTGTGATATTATAAAGATGCATTATTTTGCACTACATGCCTATATTTGAGAAAGAAAGCATGATTTCTGTACATGGGATTTAATTTGTACAAGTATATGTATATATTTTAAAGACATGCTTTTAAAGTGAATTAAGGAAATGATATTTTCGAGGGATAACATTATTTTGAGTAGATAGTGTAGATATCTACTGCTTGCCAGATTTCCTTACTGAGAGCGTTGTATGCTCATCCCCCTTTATTTTCCCTCTCTACAAAGCATCAGCAGTAGAGCAAGTGTGCTTGAGGGATAGTATTCTTGTTGTCTGCTGCTATTTCCTATCGATCGATAGGTATACATATTTTGTACGGTTATGTATCTAATATAGAAACAGCACAGTAATGTATACGATACATATTTTGGGGAATGTATTTGTATTAGATTTTATATGATCTTACATGTATTATAAAAGAAGTTTACAGTCAGAAATAATATATTGACATGTATATATGGTAATGAATGATATGGTATGTGAGGAAGCTAACATTGAATGACAGCCCAACCATTGGTGAAAGGAAAGGTAAGTTAAAATGCGAAAAATTTGTAGTGGTTTTGGTTATGTTAGGAAGGGTCTTGACAGAATGGTATCAGAACAGAGGTTGGTCTGATGAGAGTCGGTGTTAGAAAATAGTAAAGTTTACATCCCTATAGTACTATGATGTGTTTAGATACAACTGTGTATACCAGATGGGAGACGGACTAATTCATGATTGTGAATGCAGGAACTTTTCCTTTATGGTAAATACTCGTAGTGGTAGAGGGACGAGAGGTAGTGCTCGAGGCCATGGAGATAGGCTTGAGAGACGAGCTGTTACCGAGCCATTACCTACCCATAAGACTCTAGGTGCTACTGAGGCACCAGAGTGTGCTGAGATGTGCATTACGAGATTAGAGGGTTGTCTAGAGACGATAGTTGAGATATTGGCATAGACGATGCCAGGCAGGTAGCGACAGGAGGCAAGAGCTGTGATAGGAGAGGTAGTTGCCCCTGATACACCTACACAGCCAGCTCATGCACCGCAGACTACAGATACTCCTACACCCCTACCAGTTTCGAGTAGAAGTTTATTAGGGTACGGATGTGATCTACATTGGTTGTGACAGTTTCAAAAGTTTAGACCTCTATCTTTTAGTGGGGTCAAGGACCCAGTAGCTGCTGAGGAATGGGTTAATGAGATGGAGAAGCTTTTTGGATTCTTTGAGTGTACGACATTAGAGATGGTCGCCTTTGCTGCGTTCCTACTGAAGTGAGGTGCAGAGCTTTGGTGGAAGTCCACCAGACCCATATTGAGAGCTCGACATACAGATATTAGTTAGGAGATATTTCGAGATACCTTTCAGAGGTAGTTTATTCCTGATATCGCACAGCGGAAACTACCGGTCGAGTTTTTGGGACTGAACCAGGGAAGTTTATCTGTGGATGAGTTTGAAACTAGATTCCTATCCCTGGGAAGATATGACCTAGATACCATGTATAGTGGGGCCAGGAAGGTCCACAGGTTCATCGATGGATTGAGACCGATTCTGCGATCTAGATTGGACCCATTTGATATAGCCACATATACGAAAGCAGTGCGCAGGGCGTAACTGTGTGAGTAGGATTATGAGAGGAATGCTTTCAAGTTCGAAAAGTTTAGTCGGAGCCGAGATATATAAGGAAGAGGCTGGTGAGAGATAGAGGTTTCAGTTATTGAGGAGGGAAGAGACTCTTCGGTAAGAGACCACATATTGAGGAGGCACGAGAGAGACCTGGCAGACCTCCTACTTATTCGACCGTAGCTCCAGTAAAGGGTATTGTCATTGGAGGACAGAGACCTACTATCGATCAGTGTAGTAGATGTGGTAGACAGCATGGAGGTAGACTTTGTCCTCTGACTCCTATAATGTGTTTTCAATGTGGAAAACCAAGGCATATTGTGAGAACTTGCCCAGAGATGGTTGAGACTGCTCCACTAAAGGGCAGGGAGCCAGAGAGAGCTCCAATTGATCCTTTTGCTTCGAGGAGGAGAGCGACAACAAAGAGGAGGGGATGTAAGTGATCGGCCGAGGGTACGTACATGCTTTGGACTAAGGTACGGCTGATGCTTCATCAGATGTGATACGAGGTTTCATTGCGTACGTGGTAGATACGGATAAGGCCCATCTGGAGTTGTTAGATATTCCTATGGTCAGTGAGTACCCAGATGTTTTTTCAGATGAGTTGTCAGGGTTACCACCAGACAGAGAGATGGAGTTCTGTATAGATTTGGTGCCTGGTACGGAGCCTATTTCGAGACCACCGTATCCCATGGCCTTAGTTGAGCTGGAGGAGCTCAAGAGACAATTGCAAGAGCTGTTGGATAGGGGTTTTGTTAGACCGAGTGTTTAACCTTAGGGAGCACCAGTTTTATTTGTAAGGAAGAAGGATGGGAGCCTCCGATTATGTATAGATTATCGATTGTTGAATAAGGCCACCATCAAGAATAAGTATCCCCTTCCACGCATTGATAACTTGTTGGATCAGTTTTGAGGAGCACAAGTCTTTTCCAAGATTGATCTGAGGTCTGGGTATCATCAGCTGAGAGTTCGAAGTGGAGATGTACCCAAGACAGCGTTTCGTACCCGATATGAGTTCTTGGTTATACCATTCGGATTGACGAATGCTCCCGCGACTTTCATAGCTTTGATGAACAATCTGTTCAAACCATATTTGGACCAGTTTGTTATCGTCTTCATCGATGACATATTGGTGTATTCGAGATCCAAGGAGGAGCATGAGGAGCACCTCAGGATTGTATTGCAGACTTTACAGGAGCAGAAGTTATATGCTAAGCTCAGTAAGTGTGACTTTTGGTTGTCACAAATCTCATTTTTAGGACATGTTGTATCGAGGGATGGTGTATCAGTCGATCCATCCAAGATAGAGGCTGTAGTTCAGTGGGAACAGCTGAGGATAGTCACTGAGATCAGGAGTTTTCTGGGTTTAGCTGGATATTTCGAAGATTCATTGAGGGATTTTTGAAGTTGGCTGCTCCGTTGACACGTCTCACTCAGAAAAGTGTACCGTTCGTATGGAACAAGGATTGTGAGAAGAGTTTTCCGGAGTTGAAGCGTCAATTGACCACTGCTCCGATTCTTACTATCTCTACCAGCTCAGGAGGATTTGCAGTATATACCGATGCTTCGCATCAGGGACTGGGATGTGTATTGATGCAGGATGGAAGGGTTGTTGCTTATGGATCCAGACAGCTGAGCGATCATGAAAAGAACTATCCGACCCATGATTTGGAGTTAGCAGCAGTAGTGTTTGCGTTGAAAGTATGACGTCACTACTTGTATGGCGAGAAGTTCCAGATATTTACGGACCACAAGAGTTTCAAGTATCTGTTCTCATAGAAAGAATTGAACATGAGACAGAGAAGATGGCTAGAGCTTCTGAAGGATTATGATTGCGAGATACTTTATCATCTGGGTAAGGCTAATGTTATAACCGATGCTTTGAGTAGGAAGAGCCTAGGGATGGTATCGTACATGATGGTTAGGGAACATGAGTTGCTAGAGCAGTTTCCTAGCCTCAGTTTGGGAATTGTGCCTTCTGATATGGATACAGGCTATGTGATAGCTAGTCTACGCTTGGAGATGGATCTGTTGGATAAGATCAGAGTGGCTCAGTAGATTGACCCATTTTGTATTGATGTGAGTGGTCAATGCAGAGGGGCACAGTGACTGATTTTGAGTTGAGTTCGGATGGACTACTGAGGTTCAAAGGCAGATTTTATGTTCCCGAGGATCCAGGACTCAGGAGATTGATATTGGCAGAAGCTCATTCATCGAGGTATATGTTACATTCGTGGAGAAACAAGATGTATCAGAACCTCCGAAAGGTATACTGGTGGTCGGGTATGAAGAGAGATGTAGCAGATTTTGTGGCGAAATGTCTCGAATGTCAGCAGGTGAAGGTAGAGCATCAGAAACATGTAGGGTTATTGCAGCCTCTACCTATACCGACATGGAAATGAGAGCATATCACCATAGATTTCGTGATGGGTTTACCTAGGACCCGCAGGAATCATGATGCTATCTGGGTGATCGTCGATAGACTGACGAAGTCAGTCCACTTCCTAGCTATGAGAGCTACCGATACTCTGAGTACATTGGCAGAGCTGTACACATGCGAGGTAGTGAGGTTGCATGGTGTACCGATGAGCATAGTCTCTGATAGGGATTCTCGCTTCACTTCCCACTTTTGGAAACATTTTCAGGAAGCAATGGGAACCCAGTTGAGTTTGAGCACCGCTTTCCATCCTCAGATAGATGGTCAGTCAGAGAGGACTATACAGATTTTGGAGGATATGTTGAGATCATGTGTGCTAGATTTTAGAGGCTCCTGGGATGACCACTTGCTACTAGCCAAGTTCACCTACAACAGCAGTTATCATTCGAGTATCGGGATGACACCGTATGAGGCTTTATATGGCTATAGATGTCATTCCCCTATTGGATGGAAGAAGTGGGTGACCGTAAGATCTTTGCTCCTGTCTTAGTTACACAAGCATCTGAGGACGTCCATTTGATTGTAGAGAGATTGAGGACAGCTTAGAGTAGACAGAAGAGTTACGCTGAAAAGAGACGAAGGCCACTAGAGTTTGCAGTTAGTGAATCCGTGTTCTTGAAAGTTTCACCTTCCAAGGGCATAGATTTGGGAAGAGAGGAAAGCTGAGTCCTAGCTATATTGGACCCTTTGAGATACTTGATCGAGTGGGAGATAAGGCTTATAGGTTGGGATTGCCACCGGACTTATTAGGTGTCCATAACGTCTTCCACATATCGATGCTTCGAAAGTATTACCCAGATCCAGCACATGTGATTAGTTATGAGCCTTTGGAGCTCCAAAAGGACATGTCATATGTTGAGAGAGCGATTCAGATATTGGATAGGAAGGAGAAGGTATTGAGATCGAAGACTATCAGATTAGTGACGGTTCTCTGGCAGCATCATACTTCAGAGGAGGCCACTTGGGAGCTGGAGAGTCTGATGTGAGAGAAGCACCCCCATCTGTTTGATGACTGACTGGGTTCTAATTTGGAGGACCAAATTTTCTTTGTGGGGGAGGATTGTCAGACCCATACTTTTATGTAGCTTCTTATGATTCATATGTCTATGAACACTCTATTGTTATAGTTGAATCATAAGAAGAGTATTTACTAGATTTACAGTGTATGTGAAAATATTTAACACTTATAAGCTACATAAAAGCCTAATGTGAGCTATAAGAGCCACAGGTTAAACCGAGTGGAGCTGAATCATTCTGACTGAAGAGAAGTACTTAAAATGAGAAAATATAGAGAGCTCATAAAAGAAAGTCAATTTGATTTAGTCCCGAACACAGAAAACAAGAGTAAAAGCTAAAAAGGGTAAAACAAAATTTTTAGCGAGTTAAGGTATTTCGGGCATATTTACCTATCGAGAATTGTTAAAACGTAAAGAGTAGAGTGTAAAACATAAGATATGACACTTTTGAATTTTTGAGAGAAAGTCAATGTGGTAAATGATTAAGGAAAAAGTTAACTATAGTTAAGAAAAGTGGACTTTTACCATAGTTGACTAACCATGGTTAAAAATTAACCTAAGTATGGAGAAAAATTTGGAGAAAAATATTTTTGGTCAGAATACAAGATAATCATCCCCAGAAGTAAGGAAAATTTATTCGGAAGAATTCTAGATTAAATTTAATGGATAAAACGTAATGGGCTGAAATGAAGATTTTAAAGCCTTTTAAGGTATACTAAATGTAGATCGAAATTCTTAGGTCTCTTAGACCGAATTGTTGGACCAATTGATAGGCCAAATATTTAGACAATTAAAGCCCCGAGGTAAAGTAAAACTTTCAGCCCAAAAACCCATTAAGAAAGCCCAAACTGAGAGGCCCAATTGTAAGGCCTATTAGAATTAAATATCTAACCTTAGTTAAAGCTAACTATGACTCATTAGATGACTCATTAGGTGACTCATAACTAAACCTTAGGAAGTCAATTATAATGGCTAGAAAGTAAGGCTTAATGGCTAAGTAAATGGCTTATAAAATCAGCCACACCATTGTCATCTTCACCATACCATTCTCGGCTACACAAGGAAACCATTGAAATAAAATTATCCAAGCTTTCTCTCACTAGAAATCACTAGGATTTAGGCATATTTGGAACTTGCAACCTTCATGAAAGTTGTTAAAAATTGAGAGGAGAGTGACATATGGTGGAATTGGCTATCAAGAAGCCATAGTGTGCAAACCGTGAGGCTCCAAAGTTTCGGTCAAGTGTGAACACAAATACTAGGTATATTTTCAAGCTTTCAAATTCATATATGTTAACGTATGAATGATTTTAAGTATATTGGTATATGTTTTAAGAATTGAAACATATGAAATCACTATGATCATGGTTAGGCCGAGAGTGAGTAGTGAAATATTGATGAATGCAAATATGATTTTAAGGCACAAATGAGATGATATACATGTGTTAATGATTATGTTATAGTTAGAATTAATAAATGTGATTAATTGATACATGTATTTAGTTGGCAATCCAGGTGTTTGAAAAAATGCCTAAATGAACTATGTGAAACTTAAGAATATTGCCAACCAAGTGTTTGTGAAAATGCCTAAGTGAAATTGGCTAAACAAATGGACATGGACGACATGTCATGGTGTGACCGACGACATAGGATGCTCTCGGTCATGGCATGTGGCCGAGAGGTCCAATGGGCCAAGCCCAATTATTTTAGGCCCAATGTGATGTAATGGGTCTCAGATAAACCCAATAAGAGTTGGTAGGCCCAACAAGCCCAATAGGCCCAACGAAAATAAATAGTAAAATAGAAATGGGCTTAAGGCATAGTTAGGCCCATTAAGGTTTATTAAAGCCCATTAAGGGAAATAGACTGTATTTAATGTGAAATACAGTAGGAAAAATATAATTAACTTGATAAATGGTTATACGCAGCTCCAGAGATTTATTGGAGGAGAGAATCAGACTGTTGGATCGAGCAGCGTTGAGAAAGTAAAATTTCTCGAGTGATTGCAGGTAAGGAACTTTTGTGAGTAGGTCGAGATACCTGCATGTATTTTCGTCTGCTTTTACATTCACTTAAAAACTCTGAGGGTCAAAGAAAGTGAATAATATTTATTGTGACCCGATAGTGGCAAATTACGATTATGCCCTTATTTAGAAAAACAGTCAACTTTTGTGAAAAGTTGTAAAAAGCATCGAAACCACCATTTTGACTATTTTTTCTATTGTTTAGCAACATAGTAGGTAGATTGGCTAATGATTTTAAGGTTGATGTGAATTAAGTACACTTTATAGTGCTGATTTTGATATTTTGAAAAACAACCCTTTTGAAAGAGCAATTTATCGAATTATGTGAGAATAAATCGTGCTAGAGCACAGCTCGCACTTGATTTCATATATTTTCCACATGTATTAGTGTTGATGTATGATTCACACTAGATTTCCATGACATGCATGATAGACTGCTGGAGTTATTACTTGTACTCAGTTTTATATGATTTATGCATGAGAGAGTGCTGGAGCGATTAGCTCGTACTCAAATCTTACATGAGATGCATGACAGAGTGCTAGAGCGTTGCCCGTACTTGATTCTTCATGATTCATACATGACATAGTACTTGAGTTATTGCTCGTACTTGATTTGATGAGTTTTGTGCATAGCATGGTACTAGAGCTATTGCTCGTACTTGATTTGAAACATGAACTATGCATGACCTAGTTGCTAGAGGTTTACTCGCACTAGAGTTTGAGTTTCTGATGTGAAATAGTGTTTGAACGAAGTGTCGACTGTGAGTCGTGCTCAAAGGCGCACACTGTATTTTATGTGATATATAAGACATGTTGAACAAATCACATACACAAATGGTTTAGATTTCCCTTACATCTTTGCACCTCGTATAGTGCAATCGTTTCCCCCGTATCATGGACTAGCCTCGCATTCCACTCTGGAACTCCTGAGCTGTCCAAACGATGTTAAAACATCAATACTCAATTATCTTATCAACCTCAATTCTCAAAATCGACAATAATTGCTCATAACACCTCAAATCTCTTGATTCTCGTAACTCTACCCCAAACTACACTCTCATTCACAACATCTCAACGTTCTACATTTCTCATGCCAATTATCTATGCTAATTCACCACATTGTCTAAATTTCTATTTATAGCTCAAATTCCCAAAATTGGTAAATATCATTATCACTCCAACCACATTGCAATTTTATCAATCCCTAATCATTTCTCAGCTATTTCAACACAATGACAACCACCATTATCATCAAAATCATGTCAAATATCAAGATCGAGGTTTAGAAATTACCCAAAACTTGTGAGACGCACAACCCACGCCTCGATTCGATTCGTCCTTCGATTTCCAAGTATGTTGTTCTCCCTTTGATGAGGAACAACTTTCCTTCTTGCCACAACTTCTGATTTGGCCGAAAATGGGTGCTTTGGATGAGTAAGAAAGCTAGATTTCGGTAAAAATGGGGGTTGGAAGAGAGAGAAAGTGAGATTGCAGGAGAAAAACAGGGGTTCCTTATATAGGCTGAGGGTAGGAGATCGATCTGGCTCTTGATGAGATCGATCTGCATTTGAATTTTTGGGACGATTTGGGGCAATTTATGCCTAAGAGATCGATCTGTCGAGGGGTGAGATCGATCTCTTTATGGCTTTATGAGATCGATCTGCTCCTTGAGGAGATCGATCTTCTCCCAAATAGAATCATTTGGAGATCGATCTCTTCCTCATGAGATCGATCTTCTCTCAAACAGAATCATAAGGAGATCGATCCTCTTCTATTGGAGATCGATCTGCTCCTCAAATTCCTCCTTCCTTGTCATTTTTAACTCACCAGATCGATCTCTCCTTCTCCCAAATCGATCTCTCCTCATAACTTCACACTTATTTTAAACACTTAACATATAAATTTCCAATTATCATTCCCCAATTCACTTAGCTCAATAAATTACACTTCAAATTCTTATTACATATTTAAAATATGTCCGAAATTCTTAGATCTCACATACCTTCACCTGTCACTATGAGACTTTTGCTTTTAGAAGAATGCCTTTTGGCCTATACAATGCACCTGCTACATTCCAGCGTTGCATGATGGCCATATTTCATGATATGGTGGAGGATTTTCTTGAGGTTTTCATGGACGATTTTTTAGTATTTGGGGATAGCTTTGATTTATGTTTGCATAATTTGGCATTAGTATTGAGAAGGTGTAAAGAAACGAATTTAGTGCTTAATTGGGAGAAATGCCACTTTATGGTGAAAGAAGGTATAGTTCTTGGGCACAAAATTTCTGTTGGAGGGATAGAAGTGGATAAAGCTAAGGTAGAAATCATTGAGAAGTTACCTCCCCCTACATCTGTTAAAGGAATCAGAAGTTTCCTAGGCCATGCATGATTTTACAAAAGGTTCATTAAGGATTTTTCTCAGATATCTAAGCCTTTATGTAATCTCCTGGAAAAAGACACTACATTTTGCTTTGATGAATAATGCTTAGGAGCATTTAAGACTTTGAAGGAGAAATTAGTTACAGCCCATGTAATCATAGCTCCAGATTGGAGTTTACCCTTTGAGCTTATGTGTGATGCAAGTGATTATGCTGTTGGGCCTGTACTAGGACAAAGAAAAGGAAGAGTCTTTTATGCTATCTCCTAGCAAAACTTTGAATGAGGCCCAGTTAAACTATGCTACTACCGAGAAGGAGTTGTTAGCCATAGTATTTGCTTTTGATAAGTTTCACTCCTATCTCATTGGTACTAAGGTAATAGTTTTTACTGATCATGCTGCCATTAAGTACTTAGTCTCCAAGAAGGATGCAAAGTCGAGGCTGATTAGATGGATTCTCCTAGTACAGGAGTTTGATTTGGAGATTAGGGACAGGAAAGGTACAGAGAATCAGGTTGCTGACCATTTATCTAGATTAGAGAGTGGACTTAAAGAAGACGGTATAGCTATTAATGAGCCCTTTCCTGGTGAGTAGCTACTTACTTTCGGGCACTCCAGATTGCCTTGGTACGCTGACTTTATGAATTATATGGTGAGCAACGTGATGCCACCTATTTGACTGCCCAGCAAAAGAAAAAGTTTTCGAGTGATGTCAAGTATTATGTTTGGGATGAACCCTTCCTGTACAAGCAATGTAAAGATCAAATTTTGAGAAGGTGTGTTCCCATGGAAGTAATAGAGGATATACTTAGACATTGCCATTCTTCTGATTATGGAGGGCACTTTGAAGGAGAGAGGACAGCGGCTAAGGTTTTATAATCTGGATATTACTGGCCCACGTTATTTAAGGATGCCCACTACTTTGTGCTGAAATGTGATAGATGTCAGAGGGTAGGTAATATTTCTAAAAGAAATGAGATGCCTCTGACTAATATTTTAGAAGTAGAACTCTTTGATGTCTAAGGTATTGATTTCATGGGACCATTTATTCTTTCATATGGCAATCTCTATATTTTAGTGGCTGTGGACTATGTGTCGAAATGGGTTGAAGCGATGGCTTTACCAACTAATGATGCCAAGGTAGTAGTAAGGTTTTTAAAGAAGAATATTTTCACACGATTTGGCACACCTAGGGCTATCATTAGTGATGGAGGATCCCACTTTTGCAATTGAAGTTTTGATGGGCTGTTAAGGAAATATGGGGTCAAACATAAGGTAACCACTGCTTATCACCCGCAAACGAGTTGTCACGACCCAAAACTACCCGAACATTAGAGTAAATTTTTCGCGTTTTTATTATTTTATACTTACCTCTGATCGTGACCAACCATATCGAATAATTGGGTTGTATGTCAATGCCCATATCCTCTCCCTACATTTACAATTAGTGCACAATTTAATTTAAATATAAATTCATATATTCTGCACTAAATTTCATCGATTTCATTACATGTTTATACCCACTCTATACATCCCAATGTCATACAAAATATAATACTGTGCTCATGTTATTTAGATACAAGCAACATATATAATGTGTATATACCTCAAAAGATAGGCAGCAGCGGACAACTAGAATGCCATACCCAGTCGCCTTCCAATCTACTGGAAGAAATCTGTGTGAGAAAATGAAAGGGGTGAGCACATCAAGCTCAGTAAGGCAATCCTACGAACAAGTAGATAACAATACAACCTACATGAACGTAGTGCCATGCATAAACCACCCCTTCTCCACACATTTCCAAAACATATGCTATGTTATGATGTCATGTAAAATAATTCACATGCAATCCCAAAAAAGCATGAAAACTTAACATGCATATCTTTTAAATCATTATTTCTTGTTTAAAATTCCATAATCAGATCAGGACTCAAACCTTCCCTCGGGTAGCCCTGACTCACACAAAATTCACAAAATTGTGTTTTCTCGAAAACATTAATATCAGAAAACGTAAGTATACGGGATACGAGACTAGGCAATATCTGTATATCAGTAATAACCAGGACTATGGCCAATGTGTCCTCAGGAGTCCCTCTGCTACACGAAATTCTAGTGTCCGGGATCTCACTATAATCGGGAACCGCCCGGGAGGTGGGTCACTCCATCCCGTAGGTCTTATCCGACCCTACGCATCCGAAGATGCCACACGTAGCCGAAGATACCACGCATCCGAAGATGCCAAACGTATCCGAAGATACCACGCATCCGAAGATGCCAAACGTATCCGAAGATACCACGCATTCGAAGATGCCACACGTATCCGAAGATACCACGCATCCGAAGATGCCACGCGATACAACGTACTCCATGCTACTTGCACGGTACAACGTACTCCGTAGACCCATATCATAGCTGCATACTCATGCCATGTCTCCAAACGCAAGTGCGAGCCTATTTAATGGGTGTGACACACAGTCAGCCGCTGCTCCAAGCACGGCTTATCTTATGATCTCAGAAAATATAGTGCAGGCGGTGCTCCAGCACTCTCATATAATCAAGTAAAACTGGTGCAAACTAAGCTCTAGCACTCTGTCACGAAAATCATGTATAAAAATATGGTGCGGGTTAAACTCCGGCACCGTGTCCTGAAAATCATGTAAAACTCTAGTGCGAGCTCTCGCTCCAGCACTAATGAAATCATTGCATAAATCAATGCTCGTGCGAGCTAAGCTCTAGCACGTTACATATCTGAAAAAATCACGTAGGCGGCTACATTTCTCAAATCGATTTCAACGAAAATCAACGTTTGTTGAAAATATGAAATATTGTGCAATTTCATTTAAAAGTTAGCCGACCTACTCATGCATGTACCAAAATACTTCAAAAACGAGCAGGAACCCTTTGTTCTTTCTCCTTACACTTTTTCCTAAAATTTGAAAATTTTCCCTTGACAAGGGTATTTTGGTAATTTGCCCATCCAGGGCCCTTAAATTTTTATTTCAAATCTAGACCCTTCGGACAATTTAAAAGAATGTAAATGGCGTTGAAAATTCGTAAAGCTATCTCTAGCAGTTCGTAAAATTCCCTTACCTGGAATCGCGCGCAGACTTAGCCCGTCTCGACGATACCGAATCTCTCAGCCCAAATGCGCGCCAACCAAAAGTACGTAACTACATATAACCACACAGTCGAGGTCAATTCAATTATCCTGATCAGTATATTGCATTTACTGATCAACTTTAAGGTATTGGGCCTTATCTACCTTATTGGGTCTCGGCCCATTTCAGCCCTTTTATATTTATTAATTCCCTTCTTCGGGTATACCGGGCTTATGCAGCTTACTAATAATTATCGGGCTTCGTTCCAAATTCATTGGATAGCCCGTATACCATTTACGGCAATTATATTATAACTCCGAATAATATTCCTTTCTATGCGAAATTAATCCATAATTCCGTAAAATAATTAAACTCGGTATTTAAAGAACTCAGATTGCCGAAATTAAACTGTACTTACCCGATACGATGCGGGGTATGAAAATCAGAGTTCAATCGGCTCTCGTTCGATCTCTGTCGTAAAGCTGCACAATTAGGTAAATCCGAATTATTTTCCATTAAAATAATATTAAATTAAATTTTCAAAATTTACCCTTAGGTCAATCTCGACCCTCGGTCAACTTACCCGAATCTCGAGTCGTCCCCGGTAAATTTTCTTTCTTTTTCCCCTTTTTCCTTTCTTTTCTTTCCTTTTCCTTTCTTTTCTTTTCCTCTTTCCTTCCTTTTCCCTCCTTTTCCTTCCCTTTCTTTTCGGCCAAACGGTGCCGTTTCCTGCCAATTGTCGTCGCCGGCGTTTTCGACGGTCTCGTCGGCCAAGACCGGTCTCAAAAGAACCGGCTTCTCCCCCTGAATGCGTCGGTGGCCTCCATTCCGGCCCAGTCGCGGTGGTTCGCAGAAAATCAACCCGTTTCTCCATCGGTCTTCCTTCGCTCCGATCGGCTTCCTCCGGTCACCTGACGGCATGATTCCGGTGCCCACGTGCTCGCCGGTCTCTCCTTTTCCTCCTCGTGGCCTCGTCGGAGCCTGTCGGTCGCCGGTGTGCTGGGATCATCGGAGGGGGTTCGCGGGTCGTCTTTCGGTTCTATTTTTTGGGTTCTCCCGAGCTTTTCTCTCTCCTTTTTTTTGTTTTCAGATTCCTTTTTTTTATTATTATTATTATAATTTATTTAACTATTACACTATTCATTAAAATAATCTACAATAATCCAAAATATCTATAACTTATTTTATTTTATTTTAAATTAATTTAATCAATTTAATTTAATTTATTAAATATATTTTCCTTCAATTTTCGATATTATTCCTTCGTATTTTTAGAGATATTGTTCTGAGAAATTTTTCGGTATTTTTAAAAATTTCGGATCTTGATCAATTGGACTCAAAATTATATAATTTCCTCATTATTGATCAAGATATTCTAAATCCTTATTTTAAATTAAATTTTTCTTATCGAATTTATCCCAAATTTTGGTCTTTGGACCATTTTACCCCTGCACTTGTTTCGGAACCAAATTAACCTAACTTTCCTTCATACATCCACCATCTTTTCTTATTTAAATTTTGCATTTCCGGTTAACTTCATTTTGATCATTCTCGTTTGATCAATGGCCATTTCGGCTCGTATTTTATTACTTCCGACTTTCACCGATATTCCATCTTATTTTGCTTCACAAATTTAATTTTAGTCAATGCTCTTCTTATGATTCAATGAATATATGGAAGTGTACATCACATGAATCATAAGGAATATAGCAACAATTACATACAAAGCGGGTCTTACACGAGTGGCCAAGTAGAGTTGTCCAATAGGGAAATTAAGGGGATATTAGAGAAAACAGTGAACCCAAGTAGGAAGGATTGGTCCATTAGGTTAGATGATACACTTTGGGCCTATAGGACAGCCTTCAAAACATATTTAGAAATGTCCCCTTATCAGCTTGTTTATGGTAAAGCTTGTCATCTACCAGTAGAGCTTGAGCACAAGGCCTACTGGGCCCTTAAGAATCTGAATTTCAAGTTAGAGGCTGCTACAGCTCAATCAGTTAGATGAGTTCAAGTTCCAAGCATATGAGAATGCTAAGCTCTACAAGGAAAAGACTAAGCGATGGCATGATAAGAAAATTAAGGAGAGACACTTCAAGCCAGGCCAGTAGGTTCTGTTGTTTAATTCACGCTTGAAGTTGTTTCCAGGAAAGCTTAAGTCTAGGTGGTCAGGTCCCTTTACCATTACATAAGTATTCCCCCATGGAGCTATTGAAATTATGGATGAGACCCTGAATCAACCCTTTAAGGTTGATGGGGGCAGACTGAAACACTATTTTGGGGGAGGGTTTGATCATCAGCATTCTGTGACCACTTTAGTTGACCCTCCTACTTCTGATCCTACTACTTAGCTTCATTTTTCTTTTTGTTCTGTTATTTTCTTTTTTGTTGTTTCTTTCTTTCTTTATTTTGCAGATTGCTTTTGTAGACTTACCTTTTCAATCAAGCTTCAGTTGTTCATCATCATCAGAAAGGGGAGTACTCTGTTCTTGAGCTTAAATTTTTATATTATCTGCACACTGAGGACACTGTGCACTTTAAGTTTGGGGGAGGGGATATCACTTGAGCTATTTTTTTGAAAAATTGGAAAAAATTTTAAATTTTTTTTGAAAATCTAAGAAAGAATTTTTAAAATTTTTTCGATAATATGAGCTTAAATTGTTTGATTTTGGGATGATCTAGTGCTTAGCATGTAGCTTTTCCATATTCTGATGATATGACCCCACGATTTAGTCTGACTTTGATTGAATGAGAAGCATGATTATAGGAAAAGCATGAAGTTGAGTTCTTGAATTTGTCTTGATTCTGATTGTGATTTCCTCATTTTATGCACATGTCATGCCATGAAACTGTATATTTATTTAGAAAAAGCTTATGTGGACCTAGGATTGCATTTGTTCAGTTGATTTTGTGTATCATATTTTAGAATTTGTTTGATCTGATCTCGAGGTAAAATATTAGATCACACTTAATTAGGGAGATGATTTAGGCCATCTTTGGATCGTTTGAGCCTTTCTTGCCTTCCTTGTACATATTCTACCCTTAGTTACCCATTTGAGCCAAATAAGTTTTTCTTTGTAAATACACCTGCATATTTTCCTTAGCTTAAATACTTTTTTCCTATCCCTTACCCTAAAAGCATGAAAAGTCATTGGGATATATTGTGAGCTATATGGGTATTAAGTGATAGTGAAGGAGTATGTTAAAAGAAATGAAAAAGAAAGAAAAAGAAAAAGAAAAGAAGAAAGAAGAAAATACAAAAATAGAATGAAGTAAATAAGTTTAGAGCAAATAATTTGAGCTCTTACATTGAGATCCTAGAAGTAATGCATGTTAAGGGGTAATTAAACCTAAATCAACTTTATCATACCTTAGCCCCAGCCTTACATTACAAGCCTAATGAAGTCCTATTGATCTTTAGTTAAGTGTGACTACATAAGTGGAAAGAGAAGTGATAAGCAAACTTATGGGAAAGATCACATTTCATTGACTTTGCATTTACTGTGTTTGCATAATCTGATCTGGATAATGTACTGGGAAGTGACTTTGACACATTCACAGACACACGAGGGATCTAATTTGGGTTAGGACTTATGATTGAATAATTCTAAGTGTTGGACTTGTAATTGTGAGTCTTTGATTTCATAGTCTGTGCTTTTTCTTTGAGGATAATATTAGGGAAATTTTTGTGTTTTGTACTTGTCATTCCTACAATCATTTTGTTTTGCTTGAGGACAAGCAAAAGCTCAAGTTTGGGGATGTGATAATTCTATTTTTTTAGAATTATTTGTGCTTAATTTCCTAATTAATTATTTAAATCCCCAATTTATTTTGTTAATTATCCCCTTTATTTACTTAAAATTCTCATGTTTGCAGATAAATTAAATCCGAATGAATTTTGAATATTTCGGTAGAAAAGGGATCAGAATTAGGCTAAAATTGAGATTGAACCATGCGGACAACACGAGCATTGCACATCCAATTGGACAAAAAGACAGATGATATGGAAATATTATTTTTTAAGGAGCCAATGGTGTGAAGACAAGTGGCCAAACAATGCCAACTCATCTAGGATGGAAAAATTATGATTTTACCCCTAAGTGTGTGTATAAATAGAAAAAGATGGCAATTGAAAGATGTATGTAATTTTTAGGGTAGAGTATCTTTTAGGTTATTTTCTAAGCTTCCTTTGTTAGGAATTTCCGAGTAGCTTTTTTTCAACAATCAATTTTACTGTTCATGGCATTTTCTTAATATTTTATGAAGTTTTTCATTTTTTTCTTTGCTTGGTTACTTGTAGTTCATTGTATCAAAAGTATTTCCTTTGCATTTGAGTCAATGAAAATTAATGGAAAATGTTTGCCTCTCTTTTTCTTATTCTCGGTTTTCTTCAACTATGATTGTTTTTGTTAAAGCAAGTTTTATTTTTCTCATTCTCGATTTATTATCTTCTTGAGCATTCGAGTGATAGTTTTTAATTTTCTTTTTTTCATTCATTCTTCTCCATTTCGGTTCTGGTGCCTTGATGTGAATGGATGTTGAACATTGTTCCACATCAAGAGCAATGTGGAATCATGTTGGAAAAGAAATTGATGCAAATCGAGGGTGATGGATTCCCGGTTCATGTTCATTCGGGTATTGTCAGCTTGGTTAATTTTTCAGTTGTCAATCTTCACTTAGTTCTTTTAGTTTTTGAACTTTTATCTAGTAATGCATTGTTATTTGATTTTCCTTGTGTCATTTGACTTTGTTTGCAATACACAGAAGCCATTATTTTCTGCATATTAATGCTTGCTACCGTTTCTATTTACTGCATTCTCCCTTCTCGGTTTCGTGTTTGTGCATCACTACATTTCCTGTTTTTTTCCTTTAGTTAGTTATTTATTTACATCTTGCTTATTGTTACTTATTGTCCCCATGCATCACAGAGCAGGGACTGAGCACACTATGGCAGTGATCGAAAATTACAATGCACTCTGTTATACTCTGTTTTGAGTTTTTAATACTGTTCACTTTCACTTTTCTGGTCATTTGTGTATTATTTCATTGAGCCAATTCAGTTTTGCTATTAACTTTGGATCCCACGAACTGAAGCTGGTGCATAGCAGTAGCAAGACATCGAGGACAGCAGCTGAACTGGTGTCAAGAGTAGAGGTTGCGCGAACCAGCAGCAGCTGAACCTGGAGCAGAAGCAGGCAGCAGGCGTGCACTGATCCGGAGTAGAAGTTTGCAGGACAAGCAGCAATGGCGGAAGCAAACCTCACCTGGACAGCAATTGATGAAGACAGCATGGCTAGAACCGAGAAGCAGAATGAGAGTAGCTGGAACCGAAACAGTTGCAGTAATGCAAAGCAGAAGCTATCGACACAAACAGCAGCCTGGAGCAGAACGAGGCCAGCTAGAAGGCCTATGTAATTAGATGGCTAACCTAAAGCGGCCTAGAGCAAGTTGCAGTGTCAGTATTGCATGACAGACTGAGAATGGAAGCCGAACAGCTGGCAAAAGCCTGGACCAGAGGGTAAAACTGAGACCACCTGGAAACCAGAAAATGAAGAAATTAAGGATGAACAGTGAATGGAGGGATATGGATTATTTAAATTCGTTAAGGCCTTGTTTGGCCATCTAAGTTGTTATTTCATGCTTGTAGTTGTTTTAATTTTTAATTAGTTGTTAGTAATTGGTAGGTTAGTTTTAATAACTTTGCATATTAATTAATTTGTAGTGTTAATCTTGAGTTAGTAGTTGATTTCATATTATATGTTTAGGATTATATTTTGGTTTAGTATTTTATTAGTGGTATTTAGAATTAATTTAGATTTAATGTGTTTCATGCATTTTTAGTTTAGCCTTCATTTGTATTAGATTTCTAGTTTAGTTTAATTTGTATTTTTAGTAAATTAGCTTAATTGCATGCATATTTTATTTTAGGTTAGTTTAATTGTAGTTTAATTAATTTTATTTCTTTATTTCCATATTTGCATTTTATTTTAATTGCGTTGATTAGCTTTAACTGTTTTAATTTCTTTTGTAGGTTTTTTTATTTTAATTGCCTGAAGCACTATAAGTAATTTTGCCCAGTTTTATTTAGTTCTTTTTATTTTATTGCTTTCCAGTATTTTTACCTTTAGACTTAGTAGATCACCCACTCAAAATTTCATAATTCGCTAGGATATACTTAGGGTAAGATTAACCAGTAGTTAATTAGGCTAGTCAACTTCTCTGTGGGACGATAACTCGGGACTCAAATCCCATTATTACTTGTACGACCCGTGCACTTGCAGTAATACCCTTAGGGCCTATCATCATGCTCTTCCCTGGACTTCGAATACATCAAAATATCATCTCTAAAGATGACAACTAATCAGTCCAAGTAAGGTTTAAATACCTCATCGTAGTTGAATTCCACTAAATATTTCAATCACCCATATCTTTGACCTATGTACGCATAAACGTATAATGTCATTTCGAAATGGCTTCCATTCAAGATACTAACCCATGTCATTTCCTTTTTCTTATATTAACGGTTTTTATAAGATTTAATTTTTTAAACCTTCATGATTTATCGAATTCTATATTTCTTTATTGTACCAGTAAAGGTACCCAAATTTTAAATGTATATATTTTGATTGTCGATTTCAATTTATAGGTTATGTGTGCGCTTCTAGACGCTGTCAAATATTCAGGCGGGGAAGTATTTTGAAATACCTTTATTAACCCTCAGACTTGACCACATAGACTGGTTATGGATATATCCACCCCTTATGCTTGGTCGCAATCCATATTCACTACATATCGCTTAATCCAATTTATTTTACATATCAAAGATATCCTTACCTTGCATACGTCTCTTATTCCAAAATATCTCGTATTCAAGATCTATCTCATCTCAAAGCTTATCTCCTTTCATATATCACTTCTAACAAACTCTTTCATTACTTGTTACAACTTACAATATGCTTTTCAGTGACGTTTTCACCCCTATTTTCAACTTACAATCTCTATACCCATATTCAGTTAGTGATAATCATCTAACCATCATCATCTTGTTTAAGGGTATAGGCTTCACATCTTTCACTAGCTTATAAGTAACTGAAGGCGGTATGAATAAATGCGTGGCACCAGGATTAATTAAAATAATTACTTCATTATTCACAACCGGTGTGGTATCTTCCACCACATTAGATGAAACATCAGTACTGTTCTGGTCTAAGGCATACACTCATCCTTATCCAACATCTTATTTTCGTGGTAACTACCACACATTTTACATTGCTTACACTGCTACACTGCTTCGTAGCAGGTTGGGGTCCTCAAATCACAATACCCTTCAAAAGTATTGAAACTGAATACACTGGGGCTTTACCAATCATCTTACCCCGTGACTCATCAGCTCTATTCTTTTACCGAACTACCTTTTTTCCATTCTGACATCTCTGTCATTCTCTATTCTCTATCTGTCTCTATTTCAACCCTTACTACCTTCTCTAATCTTAGAGGCGTGCAACTCATGATCTTATTCACACATCTGTGGTCTGCGCACTGCCTCGGCATAGGTAGTGATATCTAATGTGGCCAATCGGACTCTAATTTCCAATCTGAGCCCTTCCACGAACTTTCAGACATTCCGACTCTCACTGTTCATAGTGTCGGAGCTATATTTGCCTAGGAATATACTGAGTTTCATACTCATAAATCAACCAGTTCCTCTGGGTTAAAGTAAAGAATTTTATCTATAATTTCTTTTCAATAATATCCGAGATATTCTGTCACCGGAATACATCTAGAACTTTTTCCCATGTCCATTCTGGACGTCTAACTCTTAAGATGGGTCGAGCGAACTTCCACCAATGCTCCAACTCGCCCTTAAATCTCATGCATACTCTGAGCAATTAGCTCGAAAAATATTTTCCACACTCCGCTACAACCTCGTGAAGCGTGTCTCAATACAGCCCGATCTCTCTGTCGGACTCTGTGGGGCATGCTCAACATCAGCCTCCATGTCAATCTTATCTTGAGTCTCAAGTCTCATATGGCGACTTAGTACGACTCTCAGGCCTACCTCTACGCCTTAAGCTCGTGTACTCGCCTTTCTACCATAGCGGCTATCAGTTAATGAGTCTATTCTTGCATTTGAAAATCAAATTCTTGGCTGCACTTCCATCTCGATATACACAATTGTATCTCAACAATGCACAGTACATGGGGATCTAAACTTCCTTAACCACTAACACCGACTCATATCAAGCCAACTTAGCTCTGATACCATTAAACTTGTCACGACTCGAATTACCTAAAAATCGGAGTAAATTTTTCGCTTTTTCATTTATTATTTAATTCTTACCTTTCTCTCATCATGACCATCCTACAAACAGTTGGGCTATGATTCGGTGTTAGTCACCTCTCACCTATTTACCATTCTATTTCCATAATTACATTCAAATATCAGAGTTTACCATCTTTTGACTTTAACTGAATACATACACAATGGTATTTATAACTCTACATTCCCGACATCATAATCGTTTACAGTACTGTGCATTACATATTTAGATACAAAATTATACAAATGTGTATACCTATCTCTCGATGGGAAGCAGCAGATACCTAGCATGCAAGTCTTCAGCCGCTTACTAATTTCTGTGAGTGCTCTAAAAAGATAGGAAAATAAGGGGGGTGAGCAAACCATACGCTCAGTAAGGCAATTATGCAAGTAAGTAGATAGCTCCACTATCTACATGCTCATAATTCCATGCCCTTAAAATCCATTTCTTTTCATTAAAATCTCAAGGATAAAACCAAGCATATGTCATGACATAGTTTATCCAAAACTATTTGTGCATATAGAAAAGCATTTAATTCATGCATCAATAGCATTTTATGTGACATCCTTAAATCATAATTAGTATGAAGTAAAACAAGATCATGCATTCTTTCATGTCATGTAAGACAAATCATGAAATTGAAATGAAAGCATGGAAAACACCATCATGCTACTGCATTCAAATCATTTTATTAAAATGCAGAATAAAATAACCCCATCCGGGTCAATTATCTCATAAGTAAATCTCAAATTCATAAAACAAGTCATTTAAAATTCATTATAAAGCTTTGGTTAGAAAACCATCGTTCTTTCAGGGTCACATATCATAAAATCATAAAATCATAAAATCGGGGGCCTGACCACTCCCTCGGGTCTACCCTAGTCTATCAACTAATAGTTATATCATGTGAGACATGTAGGTGACTATCAGTAACAACATAGGACTATGGCCATAACCTCGTGATCCTTGGCAACACCGTACCTATTGTGTGGGGTATCACACCTGAAACGGGAGGTGGGTCGTCTTACCCGCCAGAACAGCATAACACCAGGATTGCGAGGGCAAGGCTTGCTGTCTCATAGCTAATGCCACTCCACTCCAACAATCCCCATGGTACAGCGTACTCCGTGTGACATACACGGTATAACGTACTCCGTGAACCCAAGCTCAGTCAAGGGTGCCTGCAATAGGTCCTATCCACCCATATCATCTCTGTCTCAGTATGCACGTGTGAGCATATCATCTCATTGTGACACACAGTCTATAGGAGGCTCCAACATGGTTATATGCATGTAATATAAATCCCTATGCGAGCGAAGCTCAAGCACGGCTCCATGCATATTCATGATATCAGAAAACCTCGTGCGAGCAAAGCTCTAGCATGGTTTCATAGAAATCAATGAAATCTGCGTACGAGCATCGGTCCGGTATGACTTAAACTAATTAGAAATTCAAATAAAATCCACGTACGAGAAATGCTCTAGTATGGATATGTATAAAAACTCAGTGAAAACCTCGTACGAGAAAAACTCCAGTACGACTTTAAAATAAGTTATAAAACCATTTAAAACTTCGTGCGAGCAACGCTCCAGCACGAGTGAATACTCAAGTAAATCAAAACTTCGTACGAGCAACGCTCCGGTACGACTTTATGCATAAATACATCAAATCTCATGCGAGTTACACTCCAGCACGGCTTTTATGCAATATCATATCAAAACAGGATGCGAGCTAAGCTCCAGCATCTCTCATGCATGTCAAATCATTAAAACTAGTGCGAGCAATCGCTCCAGCACCTTTTTATGCATTTCAGTCAAAACTGTCAAAACCGTTAAAACTGTTAAAACAGTTAAAAATAGAGTGCGAGCTAGGCTCCAGCTCCTCTCATGCAATTCACAATAGTAAAAATCAGTGCAAGCACCCTGCTCTAGCACATTTCATGCATATGATGTCACACAAGTCAGTGCGAGCAACCGCTAAAGCACATTTATGCACACTCACAAATGCAGATATAGTGTGAGCTATATGCCAGCACTATCTGTTTCCATATAAACTTGATAGTTGGCCTGTTTTCCAAAGAAATTTCATTTAAATATGAATAAAACCTACGTAGTGTTATCTTGTGAAATTTATACAATTACTAGCCAATCTACCGATATGCTTTGCTTAAAACCAATAAAATTCCTTAATTCGAAAAATTCCTTAAATCATGCATCTCATGCATGTCATGCTTTCACCATCCTTAGATGAACTTCCCTCAATAGGGGTAAAATAGTCTTTTTACCTATTTCGATCCTTAAAATCATTTAAACACTTTTAGGATCATTATACAATAACCGTGTATACATGCATAATCAGTGTATACAAAAACTATTAAAATATGCGTAGCTACCTTTAGCTACTCACGCAATTCCCTTACCTCTTTTTTCTGTACAGTCTGACCTTTTCCACTGATGACTTGTCACGTAGTCCGATTTGCTCCAAATCCAATCTCCGAAACTGCGGATAAATGTTCATCAGGTCAAATACAATACAATTTAATGTATTTCATATTTTTCTGGGCTTAATTTAAATCATTGGGCCCGTTTACCCATATTGGGCCCGATTGTACCATAATCGGCCTTAAGCCTATTTACCACACTTTATCGAGGCCTATTGGGCTCACTGGACCCATCAGTAATTATTGAGCCTCGTTCTAAACTCTCGAATAGCTTAACTTAGTATTTACGACAATTTATTCAATTTTCCAGAATTTAATTCATTAAATGCGGAATTTAAATCCGTAATTTATCTAATACGCGTAACGATGCAAATTATCGTAAATAAGGGTTACTTACCCGAGATTCCATGATAATATGCAAATAGAGGCTGTCTCGAGCTCTCGATTGACGCCAATTGTCGAGCTACACAATTTAATATTTTTTCGGGTAAATTTTCAGTCGGATATTAATCAAATTAAATATTTCAAAATTTAAATCGGTCAATTCGACCGCTTACCGACTTACCCGTAGCTCGATTGTATCACTGAAATTTTTCCCAATTTTTCCTCTTTTTCCTTCTTTTCCTTTTTTTTCTCTTTCTTTCTTTTTGGCTGAACCTGTCCGGTCCGGTTCAGCAAACCTCACTGCGCTGAACCGGTCGTACCGGTTCAGGCATCATTTCCTTTTCTGGTGCTATCCGGCCGATTCCCGACGTGATTCCACCGTCGTTCGACGCGTCTTGGCCAGGGGACCTCTCGGCTGGCCTCGATCGGAGCTAAGCACCGCCAGTGGCCGTCAGATTTCGCCTCTTCTCTCTTTCGGCTTCCCCCTGTCGATCTCCTCTTTTCGACCTCCTCACTGTGTTTTGCGGCCGTCGATGGGTCTCCCGGTGGTCGAGCTCCTCTCTCGGTCTTTGCCCACCCCTCTGCCTCGTCGGTGGCTTGCCGGACGGAGGGAACCGACTCCCTCGGTTCTCTACTTCGTTTTCCCCTTTTGCTTTTCTTTTTCTTTCTTTCAAATTCGCGAATTTCAGTTTTTTTTCATTTACTTATTTTATTTATAATTTATTTTTAATAATATTTTATTCATTAAAATATTATTAAAAATCCAAAATATCCCAATTTTTTTTAAAAGTTCTATTTTATTCATTTATTCAATAAATGAATTTCTCAGTCCGATTTTGCCTTTCGGTATAATTTTCAATTATTTTCGGGATCGTTTTTCGAGGTAAAAATTTCGATTATTTCCTATAAATTCATATCATGATCAATTTAACCCGAAATTTAATTATTTCTTTGTTATTGATCAAGATTTCTCATTCCCATATTTTTAATTAAATTTTCTTGTCACGATTAATACTGAATTTTGATCTTTTGACCATTTTACCCTTTACATGCTCAGGAATTCATTTTCAATCCTTTTGCATTTTTTCATTTTGTATTTTAATTAAAAATCGGGTCTTACATAAAATTACTTACAAAGCTATAAATTCTTTATAGGTCGAGCACCGACATATAAAGAATTGTTTGATCGGACGTATAGACGTTTAGGTAGAGATGGTGATTATGTGGACAACAAGTCCAAAGCTGTCAGTGTACGTAATGCATTTTATTGGCTTCTAATATGGTTTTATCGTTATTAAAGTTTACTGTTTAATATCCTTCTTCTAATTACATTGTAGGAAAAGTACGCTACTTCATTGACTCAGAAATACGACGAGGATATAAACACCCATCCTCATTTTGATCGAGCTGCATGGTGTGAGATAATTGGAGGGATGGAGACTATGCGTACACATACGTACGGATTTGGGACTAGGCTACATCGCCTAGATTTACAAATGGGCACAAACTTTGTTTCCACCCAATCTTCTTGCGCATCTCATTCAGCTTATCGTCCTTTTACTTATCCTACTGGTGAGAACTAAACGTATTACCGCAAGTGCACGGGTCATACAAGTAATAATGGGATTTGAGTCCCGAGTTATCGTCCCACAGAGAAGTTGACTAGCCTAATTAACTACCGGTTAATCTTACCCTAAGTATATCCTAGCAAATTATGAAATTTAAGTTGGTGGTCTACTAAGGCTAATTAAAAGTACTGAAAATAATAAAACTATAAAATAAAGAAACATAAACAAAGCTAAAATTACTTACAAAGCTCCAAGCAATTAAAAGCAAATAACCTACAAAAGAAAATTAAAACAGTTAAAATTAATTAACGCAATTAAAAATGCAAATATGAAAATAAAGAAACAAACAGTAATTAAACTAAAATTAAACTATCCTAGAACAAAATATGCATGTAATTAAACTAATGAAAATTGCAAATTAAACTAACCTAAAATCTAAATAAAAATAAAGACTACATTAAAAATGCATGAAACACATTTAATCTAAATTAATTCTAAATGTAACTCATAAAATACTAAACTAAAATTAAATCCTAAAACATATAATATAAAATTAATTATTAACTAAAAATTAAAACTAAAATTAAATTAACAACTAAAACACTAGAATTAACCTACAATTATCAACTAACAACTAACCTAAATTGACAACTAAATAAAGCAAAATAATATAAATGCAATAAGTAATAAAGTATAAAGAAAGGAATGTGGCCAAACATGGCCTTAACAAATTGCAAAACAAAGTGTTCCCGACATGCGGGTACTGTGCATTGTCTTCTTCTCCAATTCCTTATTTGCTCTTGGTCCTGTGCTTCTCCTCCATGTCTCATCTAAGTCAGCTCCAGCTGCTACTAAAGGCGTGTCCTGCTTCTGCTCCTGGACTCGTGCTACTGTTGGTTCGCGCGACCTCTGCCCAGCTAGCAGGAAATGTCGTCCTCCATAAAATGGTCCTGCACTCTCAGTGTGCTCTGTCCTGCACTGTTGCATTCAACTGGGCACTGGTTACTGGAGTAAGATGCACACACAGCAGCTGCTGTCACCACGTCTTGCCGAGCCGTACACCCAATCTTTCTATAATGCTCTGTAAAACAAAACAGGAGATAAGATAGAACACAAGCTAGAACATAAAATGAATGAAACCAAAGTGATGAACAATAGATGAAACCAAATGAGAAAACAGATAAAACATAAACAAAAATTGATAACGTGTAAGCTTAAGGCAGTGAATGAAAGATAGAAAACATAAAATGAATGAAACCAAAAACTAAAGAAAAGAAAGAAGATGAACAATAAATAACATAAGAAACAGAGCAAAGCAGAGAATGAACATAGTCCTTATCCTCTGTGGCAGTCCACTGTTGCTTTGAACTGCACTGAGCAGCCTCAATCTCACATTCCATGCTAAAGCCGAGATGAACAGTAGTATAAAAGGAAAGCATTTGCTGGACAACACCAGTGCTAGAAACTACCGGTAAGAAGAGCAGACCACGAAACCGAGACAGGGAGGTGAAATGCAGAAAAACTGAAAAAGTTCAAATAATAAACAACTTAAATCAAGACAGAAAAATGAAGAGAAGCATGGAGATATTTAAATGATCAGCTACCGTAACAATAATAAAATGGATACAAAGAAAAAAATGATCATAAAAGCAAAGAGTAAAACCTAGCTTAATGAAAAGCTAAAATGGAAATTTCTATTTCATTGAAGGAAGCTATGAACAGTAATAAAATGGTAATAAGAACAATGATAGCTAAAAATAAACTACTAAAGGGAATTGCTTGAAAATGAAAACAAAAAATAAAATCTAACAATAAAGCTTTTAAAAATAAAACTTTAAACTATTCTAAAACTACTCCTAAATTACTCTACACTACTCTTAACCTAGGCTACCTCCTTTTTTCAATTGCCATCATGTTCTATTTATACACACACTTAGGGGTACAATAGTAATTTTTCCATCCTAGATGAGTTGGCATTGTTTAGCCACTTGTCTTCATTTGATTTGCTACAGAGTAGATATTTCCACGTCATCAGTCGTTTTGTCCAGTTGGTTGTATGATGTGGCCCGGCGTGTGTCTTCCAGAAGGTTAGCACGGTGTCCTTTGATCTTATCGTTTCGGGGCGAATAAAATATGGACACCTGACATCACGCGTGTCACGCCCCGGAAGTGCGAAAAATAGGGCTAATTTAAAACTTTTTATTCATTAATTCACAATTAAGAGTGCATTCCTGTGCAGTGTCATACATCATCACCTATATTATACCTCAGGATCTCGTCATTGAATAGTATATATTATATCATATACATTACTTGATTTCAAGTTAATTAATCCTAATACATCCCATACAATGTTATACATCAAGTGTCTGCAATTACAGTAATTGTCTGGGTTCATGAAAAGATAAAAGATACCTCAAAATACAATTTATGGCCTGGAGCTCAAGTCCTCTACTAGCCACTACTCCGTACGTCGCAGGGAAACCCTTTTCACTTGAAGAAATCTGGGGGAAAGAAAACAGGGTGAGCTTCTAAATCGCTCAGTAAAGGGGGTAAGGGACTCATTTCATAAACCAAAATGCACATCACAAAATATTTATTTGTATGTGAAACTCATTAATCTCATTTGAAAACCATAGCATGAAAGTACTCAAAACGACATTCTCATGTCTCAAATCATGTGAAAACATGAAGTAAAAAGGCTCAGTCTAGAGCAATAACAAAGCATGTGAAAATAATGCGATAAATGCTTTCTCAATTAACGTGACAAAATCACTGTAAAAATAATGCACGTGGCACAGCCACTAAACACACGTGGCATAGCCACTGATTTAAATTCACACGTGGCACAGCCACTAACTCACGTGGCATAGCCACTGATTTAAATTCACACGTGGCATAGCCACTGATTTAAATTCACACGTGGCACAGCCACAGAATAGGGTTTCACGTGGCAACGGCCACTAATTAGGGGTTCTCAAGTGGCAATGGCCACCAATAGGGTTTCTCACTTGGCAACGGCCACCAAATGGGGTTTCTCACGTGGCAACGGCCACCAAATGGGGTATCACGTGGCAACGGCCACCAATAGGGTTTCTCACGTGGCAACAGCCACCAAAGGGGGTTTCCCACGTGGCAACGGCCACTAAGTATAAGTGGCATAGCCACAGAATGGGTTATTCTCACGTTACCGAAACGGAGAAGAAATCGGGCTTACATGCTACCAGAGCAATGCCCGATGTGTACCCAAAATTACACACCTAAGTCTTATCACACAAGACTGGTTTGCCTTCACGTAGAACTCATAATGGTTTCTCTCTCATAAAACTCATTTGAAAACCGTTTTGTACTCAACACAAAACATAATAAAACCGAGTTCCAACCGGCAAAGCACACACACATTTCTCAAATCTCGATATTAACTTAACGTAAAGCCCAGTTCATTACTCACACAAATTCGATGTTTTATAAAGTAATTTCACACTCAGCTTGTAAACACATAAAACAATAGGCTCCAACCGGCTATAAAAATCGTGTACAATTATAACTCAACACAACACTCAACATGCTTGTTTTATAAACCACAAATCATGCTATAATAGTTTACAAATCACATACACAAATGGTTTAGATTTCCCTTACCTCTTTGCACCTCGTATAGTGCAATTGTTTCCCCCATATCACGGAATAGCCTCGCATTCCACTCTAGAACTCCCGAGCTGTCCAAATGATGTTAAAACATCAATACTCAATTATCTCATCAACCTTAATTCTCAAAATCGAGCATAATTGCTCATAACACCTCAAATCTCTTGATTCTCGTAACTCTACCCCAAACTACACTCTCATTCACAACATCTCAACGTTCTACATTTCTCATGCCAATTATCTATGCTAATTCACCACATTGTCTAAATTTCTATTTATAGCTCAAATTCCCAAAATTTCTAAATATCATTATCACTCCAACCACATTGCAATTTCATCAATCCCTAATCATTTCTCAACTATTTCAACACAATAACAACCACCATTATCATCAAAATCATCTCAAATATCAAAATCGAGGTTTAAAAATTACCCAAAGCTTGTGAGACGCACAACCCACGCCTCGATTCGATTCGTCCTTTGATTTCCAAGTATGTTGTTCTCCCTTTGATGAGGAACAACTTTCCTTCTTGCCACAACTTCTGATTCGGCCAGAAATGGGTGCTTTAGATAAGTGAGAAAGCTAGGTTTCGGTGAAAATGGGGGTTGGAAGAGAGGGAAAGTGAAATTGTAGGAGAAAAATAGGGGTTCCTTATATAGGCTGAGGGTAGGAGATCGATCTGGCTCTTGATGAGATCGATCTGCGTTTGAATTTTTGGGACGATTTGGGGTAATTTATGCCTAGGAGATCGATCTGTCGAGGGGTAAGATCGATCTTTTTATGGCTTTATGAGATCGATCTGCTCCTTGAGGAGATCGATCTTCTCCCAAACAGAATCATTTGGAGATCGATCTCTTCCTCATGAGATCGATCTTCTCTCAAATAGAATCATAAGGAGATCGATCCTCTTCCATTGGAGATCGATCTGCTCCTTAAATCCCTCATTCCTTGTCATTTATAACTCGCCAGATCGATCTCTCCTTGTCCCAGATCGATCTGTCCTCATAGTTTCACATTTATTTTAAACACTTAACATATAAATCTCCAATTATTATTCCCCAATTCACTTAGCTCAATAAATTATACTTCAAGTTCATATTACATAATTAAAATATGTCTGAAATTCTCAGATCTCACATCCTCCCCACCTTAAATAGAATTTGGTCCTCCAAATTCAACTCAACTAGTCGAATAGATGGGGGTATTTCTCCTTCATGAGGTTCTCTAGTTCCCACGTTGCCTCTTCCATTGAGTGATGTTTCCAAAAAACTTTCACTAATGGGATGCTCTTAGTTCTCAGTACTTTCTCTCTTCTATCGAGAATCTGGACGGGTTCCTCAGTGTAGCTCATATCCTATTGAATGTCCATTTCGTCATACTCTATGACCTGAGAAGGGTCCGGGTGGTACTTCCTCAACATAGACACATGAAAAACATTGTGTATTCCGGACATCTGTGGGGGTAATGCTAATCTGTAAGCTACCTCTCCCACTCTCTCAAGAATCTCGAATGGTCCTACGTATCGAGGACTCAATTTCCGTTTCTTCCCAAATCTCATGATACCCTTACTCGATGATATTTTCAGAAATACTGCATCACCAACCTCAAACTCGAGTGGCCGTCTACGTACATTCGCGTAGCTTTTCTGTCTACTTTGTGCAGCCTGTAACCTCTCACATATGAGTTTCACACTCTGTACGGCTTGCTCAACAAGCTCGGGAGCATTTATCTTTCTGTCACCGACTTCTTCCCAAGCTACAGGGGATCTACACCTCCTACCATACAGAGCCTCAAAAGGTGCCATACCAATACTCGCATGATAGCTGTTATTGTATGCAAACTCTGCTAGGGGCAGGTGATCATCCCATGATCCCTTAAAATCCATCGTACACGCCCTCAACATATCCTTCAGGGTCTGAATAGTCCTCTCTGAATGACCATCTGTCTGAGGATGGTAGGCGGTACTGAAACTCAATCGAGATCCCATGGACTCCTGAAACTGGGTCCAAAATCTAGAAGTAAATCGGGAATCTCTATTAGAAGTAATACTCACTAGAGCCCCATGTATTCTAGCTATCTCGCTGACATACAGCTCAGCTAAGGCATCCACAGTATCTGTGCTCTTGATGGCAAGGAAGTGGGCACTCTTGGTCAATCTATCCCCAATGACCCATATCGCGTCACGACCTCTTCTGGTCCTCGGTAAACCCATAATAAAGTCCATAGTGACATGCTCCCATTTCCATGTAGGTACAGGTAAGGGTTGTAGTAGTCCTCCGGGCTTCCGATGCTCAGCTTTCACTTGCTGGCATACTAAACACCTGGCCACATACTCTGTCACATCTCGCTTCATACCACTCCACCAATACACCTTTCTCAAGTCTCGGTACATCTTAGTACTCCCTAGGTGCATGGTGGATCGCGAGCAGTGGGATTCTCTCAGTATCTGTCTCTTCAGGGTATCATCGTCCGGTACACAAATTCGTCCTCTAAATCTCAACAATCCATCCTCACTGACTGTGAGATCCGATTGCGAACTCTGTTCAGCTTGGCTAACCATATCTATCAATCTCTGATCACTGCGCTGCCCAGTTCTAATCTGATCCATGATCCTGGGCTCTATTCGCAAGCTAGCCAAAAATCCTGTCTCTATCTCTTTAACTCTGATCCGAAGTTCGGCAAACCGCTCCAGTAAATCCCATTCCCTGATCATCATAGCAGATATCATACTCTTCCTGCTCAGGGCATCAGCAACCACATTCGCCTTGCCCGGATGATATAGAATCTCGCAGTCATAATCCTTAAGGAGTTCCATCCATCTCCTTTGTCTCATGTTTAACTCTTTCTGATCAAAGAGATATCTCAAACTCTTGTGATCAGTGAAGATCTGGAATCTTTCCCCATATAAGTAGTGTCACCAGATCTTCAAAGCAAACACCACAGCGGCTAACTCCAAATCATGCGTGGGGTAATTCCGCTCATGGTCTTTCAGCTGTCGCGATCCATATGCGACCACTCTTCCGTGCTGCATAAGAACACACCCCAATCCTTGATGAGATGCATCACTATACATCGAGAATCTTCTGATCCCTCAGGAATAGTTAACATAGGTGCCGCTGTCAACCTCCTCTTTAATTCCTGAAAACTGAGCTCACATTGATCAGTCCATATAAATGGAGTCTCTTTGCGCGTGAGCTTAGTCAAAGGGGCGGCAATCCGGGAAAATCCTTCCACAAATCTTCTGTAATACCCCGTCAAACCAAGGAAGCTCCGTACCTCAGTAACTGTCCTCGGTCTCTCCCAATTAAGCACAGCCTCCACCTTGCTTGGGTCCACTGATACTCCTTCCTCTTAGACTATATGACCAAGGAAAGCTATTCGATCCAGCCAAAACTCACACTTACCAAGCTTTCTATATAATTGCTTATCTCGGAGTATCTGAAGTACTAACCACAGATGCTGTGCATGCTCCTCATACGACCGAGAGTATACCAGGATATCATCAAAAAGACTATCACAAATTTATCTAGATAGTCTCTGAACACTTCGTTCATCAACCTCATAAATGCTGTAGGGGCATTCGTCAATCCAAAGGACATCACCAAAAATATATAATGGCCATACCTTGTTCTGAAGGCCGTCTTTGGAATATCTTCTTCCTTGATCCTTAATTGGTGATAGCTCGATCTCAAATCAATCTTAGAAAAGACTGATGCCCCTCTTAGCTGACCAAGTAGATCATCAATCCTGGGCAATGGGTATTTATTCTTCACCGTGGCTTTATTCAACAACCAATAGTCTACGCATAATCTGAGACTACCATCCTTCTTCTTGACAAATAAAACCGGTGCTCCCCACGGTGAAACGCTGGGCCTAATGAACCCTTGATCCAATAACTCCTATAGTTGTTTCTTCAATTCCTTAAGTTCTACTAATGCCATCCTGTAGGGAGGTTTAGAGATCGGCTGAGTATCTGGTACCAAATCAATGGTAAACTCTAGCTCTCTCTCTGGTGGTAAACCTGGCAATTCATCTGGGAAAACATCCAAAAATTCACACACCACAGGTATATCCTCAATCCTCGGATGTTTCCGCTCATCGTCTGAGATGAGTGTCTCATAACCTTCACATGAACAATCATATTTAATATTCTCCAAAATCATATTAAAATTCTCAAATTACTTACTAGAATTCCACATATTCATTTCCTCAATATCTCAATCGAACACTGTAAGGTTCAAGTAGGGAGAAAGTTACAATCTTAGTGTAGCAATCTAGGCTCACTCGATTGGTCGCCAACCAATCCATTCCCGAAATTACATCAAACCCATGAATATTCAACGGGATTAGATCTGCTAACATCACTCTATCTCCCACCTTTATTTCACATCCTCTACAGATTAACTCAGTTCTCTGGGATTCACGCATAGGGGTATTTACATGTAGTATATATTCTAGAGGTTCAAACTTCAAGTTTAATCTACATGCAAAATGCTCAGAAATAAACGAATGCGTGGATCCTGAATCAATCAACACATGAGCCTTATGATTATAGACAGAGAGTGTACCTCTTATAGTTTCTGCAGAAGTGTCAGCAGTCTCCTTATCTAGGGCAAACACACGTCCCTGGGCAACAGGTCTCTTTCCTTTCTCTGCAGTAGTGGCCCGTCTCGGGGGATTCACTCTCTGAGGCTGTTGTCTAGTGGGCTCCAAGACATGTGGTTTCTGAGGTTGAGGGCAATCCTTTGCCATGTGACTCATGTCTCCACATCTAAAACATCCATGGATCGACCCAGTACAACTTCCCTCATGCATTCGGCCACAATTCTGCAAAACCTTATCTCTGGCCTGACTTCTCGAGGGGTTTCTCTAATGTTAGGGTACCCTTTGGGTCTCTCTAATCTGCCCTTCTGTACCTCAATCCTTCCTCTTCTAAAGGAACCTTTCCGAGCCTCTGTTTGGAAAATCGCTGGCCTCTTGCCCTTATCTCTATTCACCACTCTGAGCTCATTCTGGGATTGTACCATTTCAATTCCTCTTTCAATCTCTTGTGCTCATCTCAGAGCATCTCCAAACTCAGTAATACATAGCCCTATCAATCTATCTCTGATGATTGGCTTCAATTCATACACAAATTTCTATGTGCGGAGCTCTTCATTCTTAAAGGTCTCTGGGTCATATCTCAATAGCGCTGTGAATTGGCTCTCATAGTCATCCACAGACATGTCACCCTGTACCAAACTTAAAAACTCAGCTTGTTTCTTTCTCTGGGTGGCTCGTGGTACATATTGGGTCCTAAAGGCTGTCTGAAACTCTTCCCAACCAATCACATCATGGTGGGACGTCAGAATACCCTGGGTAGTACCCCACCAATCTCGAGCTCTCCCCTTCAACATATAGATACTCATACTGACCCTCTCAGCATCGGTGCACCCCAGATAATCAAATATAATTCTCAACTCCGTCAGCCACTCCTCAGCCTCTGTAGGATCCTTCTTTCCCTTAAATGCGGGCGGATTCATCTTCAAAAAATCCTTCAGTCGGACCATACTTCTATCATCAGGCTGAGTGACGGGAGGTATTGGGGGTATGGGAGGTCCTTGTGGTGGTGTAGGAGTAGTACCCGAGGCATTAACTCCAAAGTGTTGCACGAATAACGCTGCCATCTGCTCAAAGCCTTGCCTCACATCGGTCTCAATCCGATTAAATCGAGAGTTAGGACTCTCTGGTTGTGGGACAGGTGGCGGAGGGGACTCTGCCTGCCTCCTCGAATGACCTCGTCGTTTACTCATTCTCTATCTCAACTCGTCTCCTGTGCGTACATATCACAATCGATTGAAATCTCAATCCTCAATTTTAGTTCATGACCAGACTATTACAAACACTTGGGATGTATTCTATTCCACTTAACCGAGACTGACAGTACTAGACACCCTAAGCTCTGATACCAAGAAAACTCTGTCACGCCCCGAAAGTGCGGAAAATAGGGCTAATTTAAAACTTTTTATTCATTAATTCACAATTAAGAGTGCATTCTTGTGCAGTGTCATACATCATCACCTATATTATACCTCAGGATCTCGTCATTGAATAGTATATATTATATCATATACATTACTTGATTTCAAGTTAATTAATCCTAATACATCCCATACAATGTTATACATCAAGTGTCTGCAATTATAGTAATTGTCTGGGTACATGAAAAGATAAAAGATACCTCAAAATACAATATATGGCCTGGAGCTCAAGTCCTCCACTAGCCACTACTCCGTACGTCGCAGGGAAACCCTTTTCACTTGAAGAAATCTGGGGGAAAGTAAACAGGTTGAGCTTCTAAATCGCTCAGTAAAGGGGGTAAGGGACTCATTTCATAAACCAAAATGAACATCACAAAATATTTATTTGTATGTGAAACTCATTAATCTCATTTGAAAACCATAGCATGAAAGTACTCAAAACGACATTCTCATGTCTCAAATCATGTGAAAACATGAAGTAAAAAGGCTCAGTCTAGAGCAATAACAAAGCATGTGAAAATAATGCGATAAACGCTTTCTCAATTAACGTGATAAAATCACTGTAAAAATAATGCACGTGGCACAGCCACTAAACACACGTGGCATAGCCACTGATTTAAATTCACACGTGGCACAGCCACTAACTCACATGGCATAGCCACTGATTTAAATTCACACGTGGCATAGCCACTAATCACACGTGGCATATCCACTGATTTAAATTCACACGTGGCACAGCCACAGAATAGGGTTTCACATGGCAACGGCCACTAATTAGGGGTTCTCACGTGACAACGGCCACCAATATGGTTTCTCACGTGGCAACGGCCACCAAATGGGGTTTCTCACGTGGCAACGGCCACCAAATGGGGTATCACGTGGCAACGGCCACCAATAGGGTTTCTCATTTGGCAACGGCCACCAAATGGGGTTTCTCACGTGGCAACGGCCACCAAATGGGGTTTCACGTGGCAACGGCCACCAATAGGGTTTCTCACGTGGCAACGGCCACCAAAGGGGGTTTCTCACGTGGCAACGGCCACCAAGTATACATGGCATAGCCACAGAATGGGTTATTCTCACGTTACTGGAACGGAGAAGAAATCGGGCTTACATGCTACAAGAGCAATGCCCGGTGTGTACTCAAAATTACACACCTAAGTCTTATCACACAAGACTGGTTTGCCTTCACATAGAACTCATAATGGTTTCTCTCTCATAAAACTCATTTGAAAATCGTTTTGTACTCAACACAAAACATAATAAAATCGAGTTCCAACCAGCAAAGCACACACACATTTCTCAAATCTCGATATTGCCTTAACGTAGAGCCCAGTTCATTACTCACATAAATTCGACGGTTTATAAAGCAATTTCACACTCAGCTTATAAACGCATAAAACAATGGGCTCCAACCGGCTGTAAAAACCATGTGCAATTATAACTCAACACAACACTCAACATGCTTGTTTTATAAACCACAAATCATGCTATAATAGTTTACAAATCATATACACAAATGGTTTAGATTTCCCTTACCTCTTTGCATCTCGTATAGTGCAATCGTTTCCCCCGTATCACGGACTAGCCTCGCATTCCACTCTAGAACTCCTGAGCTGTCTAAATGATGTTAAAACATCAATACTCAATTATCTCATCAACCTTAATTCTCAAAATCGAGCATAATTGCTCATAACACCTCAAATCTCTTGATTTTCATAACTCTACCCTAAACTACACTCTCATTCACAACATCTCAACGTTCTACATTTCTCATGCCAATTATCTATGCTAATTCACCACATTGTCTAAATTTCTATTTATAGCTCAAATTCTCAAAATTGCTAAATATCATTATCACTCCAACCACATTGCAATTTCATCAATCCCTAATCATTTCTCAGCTATTTCAACACAATAACAACCACCATTATCATCAAAATCATCTCAAATATCAAAATCGAGGTTTAAAAATTACCCAAAGCTTGTGAGACGCACAACCCACGCCTCGATTCGATTCATCCTTTGATTTCCAAGTATGTTGTTCTCCCTTTGACAAGGAACAACTTTCCTTCTTGCCACAACTTCTGATTCGGCCGAAAATGGGTGCTTTGGATGAGTGAGAAAGCTAGGTTTCGGTGAAAATGGGGGTTGGAAGAGAGAGAAAGTGAAATTGCAGGAGAAAAATAGGGGTTCCTTATATAGGCTGAGGGTAGGAGATCGATCTCGCTCTTGATGAGATCGATCTGCGTTTGAATTTTTGGGACGATTTGGGGCAATTTATGCCTAGGAGATCGATCTGTCGAGGGGTAAGATCGATCTCTTTATGGCTTTATGAGATCGATCTGCTCCTTGAGGAGATCGATCTTCTCCCAAACAGAATCATTTGGAGATCGATCTCTTCCTCATGAGATCGATCTTCTCTCAAACAGAATCATAAGGAGATCGATCCTCTTCCATTGGAGATCGATCTGCTCCTTAAATCCCTCCTTTCTTGTCATTTATAACTCACCAGATCGATCTCTCCTTCTCCCAGATCGATCTGTCCTCATAGTTTCACATTTATTTTAAACACTTAACATATAAATCTCCAATTATCATTCCCCAATTCACTTAGCTTAATAAATTATACTTCAAGTTCATATTACATAATTAAAATATGTCTGAAATTCTTAGATCTCACAATGCGTGTCTAGACGACTTGATGACTCGGTCTGCAAATTGGAAGTGGTCCAGTCTCCTCTAGTCCGTTTTCAGCCCAATTTTGACTGAAACGACTGAGTTTCATTCGGATTTAATTTATCTGCACATTAAAGAATTTTAATTAAATAAAGGGGATTATTAATAAAATAATATGGGGATTAAATAAATAATTAGGAATTTAAGCACAAATAATTCTATTAAAAATAGAATTATCACCTACTCCTGGTGTAATTGGAACTCCTGACACAAATTCAGAAGTGCAGCAAGTGAAAGAGGATGTCAGAGTCATGATGAATAGGTTTGATAATCTGGAAGGAAAGTTGTCTGATTTTATGGATCAGATGATGAACTTGACGGCAAGGAATGCCAATAACATAGGAGCACCTGGACCTGAACCGTCTGGATCTAGAGGTCACACTAATCAGTGAGAGTACCCATTTTTTTTAAAATTTTATTTGGTTTTCTTATGAATTCTGGATGATATTTGTGATGATGATCTGATTGGACTGTATATGATGGTAATTTTCATTAAATAGTTCATGTTAGTTTTGATATATAGTTGTGATATATATTTTATGTTTGTTTTCAGTGATTTCTACATGTCTGTTTTAATTCAAAAATATATATACATAAATTAGCGACGAAAATGATTCAGCGACGAAAAATTTAATTAATTAAAAAAATGTATATAAATTAGCGACGAAAAATTTAATTAACTCAAAATATATATATATAAATTAGCGACGAAAATCCATCGCTGAAATGATTCGGCGACAGAACTTTTAATTAATTCACAAAATTTATATAAATAAAGTAGCGACGAAAATCTGTTGCTGAATCATTTTAGCGACAAAAATTTTAATTAATTTAAAAATATATATATATAAATTAGCGATGAATTTGCGTCGCTGAATCCTTTAAGCGATGGATTTTTTGCATAATTGAAAAATTATGCAAAACATTTTTAGCGACGGAATTTCGTCGGGAAAAATTTTCAACGACGGAAATAATTTGCAACAGAATTAACGTTATCAATGAAAAACTTTCAGTGACTTCATATTTACCGATGGAATTAGCCACAAAAGTTTTCGTCATTAATTCCTTTGCAAATACTCATTTGCAATGGAAACCAAAAATTAGCGACGAAATATTCCATCGCTAAATCCATCGTTGTTGCCCCTTTTTCTTGTAGTAGTAAAATTGTAATTTACCTATATGTGGTTGCTATAAATATTATTCACTTTCTCTAACCCTCAAACTTTTTAAGTGAATGTAAAAGCAGACGAAACTACGTGCAGATATCTCTAACTACTTGTAAAAGTCCCTTACCTCGAATCACGGCAAGTGATTTCACTTCCTCAGCACTACTCAATCGCGTAGTCCTATTCTCTCCCAATATAAATTTTGGAGTTGCAAATAACCATTTATCAGGTTAATTACACTTTTCCTACTGTATTTTACATTTAATACAACCTATTTCACTTATTGGGCCCGTTTACTCTTATTGGGCCTCTAACTTTGTCTTAAGCCTATTTTTACTTTACTATTCATTTCAGTTAGGCCTATTGGGCTTATAAGGCCCACCAACTCTTATTGGTCTTGTCCAAGGCCCATGGCACTTTATTGGTCCAAGACAACATCGGCAAGGCCTATTGGCCTTCTTAGCCATGGCATGTGGCCGAGAGCCATGATGCCTAGCAATGTCGTCGGTCACACCACACCACCCGCCAACCTTGGCCATTTGCTAGCCAACCTCACTTAGACATTTTATCAAACACTTGGTTGGCAATGTCTTAAGCCTTCACTTAGTTAATTTAGGCATTTTATCAAACACTTTTATTGCCAACTCAAATTCATTAACCAATCGATCAAATTGATAACTATGCCATAATCATGTACACATGCATATTAACCTATACATGCCTTAAAATCATATCAGTATTCATCAAATTACAAATACCCATTTTTGGCCAACCTTTGTTCATGGTGATTTTGTATGTTTCAATGCATAAAACATACACCAATCAACTTAAAATAATTCATAGATTAACATATATGAATTTGGAAGCTTGAAATTATACATAGCTTATACTTCTATATGTGGATGGAAACTTTAAAGAATTTACCTCTCTCAATATGGCTCCTTGATAGCCAATTCCAAGGTACGTTAATCCTCTCTCAATTTGGAACAACTTTCATGAAAATTGCAAGTTCCAAATATGTCTCTAACCTAGTGATTTCTAGTGTGAGAAAGCTTGAAATTATGTTTGGTAATGGTTTCTTTAGGTTTGGCCGAGAGCTATGGAGAAGAAGACTAATGTGTTAGCTGATTTTTAAACATAAAGACTTAGTCATTAAGTCATAATTTCAGCCATTAATTTGGGCTTAAAAGGGTTTGGGCCATAGTTACCAAATTGGGCTTTTAGTTTATTTACTAATGGGCTTGAAGTTTAACTAATGAGCTTGACTTTGGGCCTCTTGGTTTGGGCTTTTCATTTGGGCTTTGGGGCTTAAATTTTTCCAATCTATTTGGCCTTCAATTGTCTCAATATTAGGCCCCCAAATCGGCCCAAAAAATTAGCCTAATGGGACTAAGAAATTCGGCCCACACTTGTTATATCTTAATGGGCTTAAAAATTTCTAACTTTGGCCCATTGCGTTTTACCCATTTAATTTAATCTAGACTTTGATTAAATTAATTTTCCTTACTTTAGGGGGTGAATATATTGTGTTTTAACCAAAAATATTTCTTCCTCACTTTTTAACCATACTTGGGTTAATTTTTAACCATGGTTAGTCAACTATGGTTAAAGTCCACTTTTCGTAACTACCATTGTCTTTTCTTGACCATTGACCATGTTTGACTTTTTCTCAAAATTATGAAAGTGTCATATCTTATGGTTTACACCCTTGTCTTTATGTTTTGGCCGTTTTCGGAGGTGAATATATCTAAAACACCTCAAACGGACCATTTCAGACTCATTTAGCCCATTTTTGGCGTTTACTCTACTTCAATGTGTTTGGGACCAAATCAAACCGAATTTCCTTCACGAGCTCTCTATATTTCCTCATTTTAAGTTCTTCTCTTCAGTCAAAATGATTTAAATCCTCTCGGTTTAGCCTATGGTTCTTATAGCCCTCATTTGGCCTTTACGTAGCTTATATATGTTTTCATTCTTTGTTTGCAATTGCTTTCTAGTAAATACTCTTCTTATGATTCAACTAACATAATATAATGTTTGTATATATAGGAATCATAAGGAATAAGGTACATCAAAAATCCAGGTCATACAATCCTCCCTAACTTAATGAATTTGGTCCTCCAAATTAGAACCAAGTCAGTCATCAAATAGCTGGGGGTGCTTCGCGTGCATTAGGCTCTCTAACTCCCAAGTAGCTTCTTCTGAAGTGTGATGCTACCAGAGAACCTTCAGTAACCCAATAGTCTTCGATCTCAATACATTTTCCTTCCTATCCAGTATCCAAATCGGTCTCTCAACATATGACATATCCTCTCGGAGCTCCAATGGCTCATAGCTAACCACATATGCCGGATTTGGGTGATACTTTCTGTAAGACCCGAATTTAATTAAAATACGAAAATTAAATAAGAAAAGATAGGGGATGTATGAAGGAAGGTCAGGTAAAAATTGATTTTCGAAACAAGAGCAGGGGTAAAAGGGTAAAAATACCAAAAACCCGGTATTAAGGCGATAAGAAAATTTTAATTAAAAATAAGGATGTAAGATATCTTGATCGATAATGAGGAAATTATACAATTTGGGTCAATTGATCAAGATTCAGAAATTTTAAAACTACCGAAAAATTACCGGAACGATATCTCAAAAAGCACGAAGGAATAATACCAAAATTTGGAGAAAAATATATTTAGTAAATTAAATTTAAATTAAATAAATTAAATTAGAATAAAAATAATATAAGTGTAGATATTTTGGATTTTATGGAGTATTTTAATGAATAATAAAATAATTAAATAAATAATAATAATAATAATAATAATAATAATAATAACAAAAAAAAAAGAATCTGAAAACGAAAACACGAAAGGAGAGAACCCGAAAACGGAAGCCAACCCGAGGGGAAGACCGGCGAGCCGTCCGGCGGCTAACGGCCAGGCCAAGGGTCGGAAAAGAAAGAGGAGAGGCCGGTGGTCTAAAGGCCACCGGTGACGTGCGCCAAGGATGCCGAAATCCGGCGAAAAACGGAGGAGAAGGCCGCGGGAAAGAAAGGGTCACCGGCGGCGAACGGCGGCGATTTGGGTGGATCTGAGGCCAGATTCCGAAAGCCCAGGCGACGGCGGTCCTTTTTGCACCGGTATCAGCCGACAAAACGACGGGAAACGCTGGCGAGGCCAAGGGAAGAAAATGGGTCCGACGGCCGGAGGAGAACAGGCCAGACCGGCCATTTTTCGGCGAGCTCGAGGCGAACCGAGGCCAGATTCGAGTTACGGATAACCTCACAAAGCTACTGGCGGTGGAAGCCGACAGAGAACCGGCCGGCAAAGTGATGAACCGGCGGTGAACCGGTCGAACCGGGGTGAACCGGCGGTCTGAACCAGTCCGAATAGGACTGAACCGGTTCAGCCAAAAAGAGGAGGAAAAAATGAGAAAAAAAGGGAAAAAGAAAAAGAGGAAAAAATTGGGGAAAATTCCAGTGATGCAATCGAGCTTCGGGTAAGTCGATAAGCTGTCGAATTGACCGATTTAAATTTTGGAATATTTTATTTAATTAATTTTCGACTGAAAACTTACCCAAAAAATTATGAAATTGTGTAGCTCGACAATTGGCATCAAAAGAGAGCTCAAGATAGCCTCAAATTTTGTACTGGCATGGAATCTCGGTTAAGTAACCCTTATTTACGATAATTACCTCGTTATGCGTGATATTGATTTAATTTCCGCATAAATTGAATTAAATTATGGAAATTTAGATAAATTGTCGTCAATAATCGATTTAGCTATTCGAGAATTAGAACGAGGCCCAATAAATTATTAGTGGGCCCAATGAGCCCAATAGGCCTCGATAAAGTGAAAATTAAGTGAGAAACGGGCTTAAGGCCGATTAAGGCCCATTAAGGTGCAATCAGGCCCAATAGAGGTAAATGGGCCCAACGATTTAAATTAAGCGCAGAAAAGATTAAATACAATTAAATTATATGTTATCTGACCTGAGGAATATTGATACGCAGTTCCGGGCATTTGATTGGGAGCATAACGGACTGCGCGACGAGATAACAATGGAAAAGAAAAGGTCAGACTCGACAGGAAAATAAGGTAAGGGAATTCTGCGGACTGCTAGAGGTAACTATACTCAATTTTAAGTTCATCTGCAGTTTTTAAAAAATTACCTAAAGGGTCTAGAGGTCAATTAATAATTTTAGTGCCCCGAATGGGTAAATTACTAAAATACCCTTGTTAAGGGTAGAACTTACAAATTTAGGAAAAATTGGGAGGAGCAAGGACAAGAGGTTCCTGCTCATTTTGGAGGTATTTTAACACATGCATGAGTAGGCTGGCTCACTTTTAAAGAAAAATGCATAGCATTGCATACCTTAAACGATGTAATTTCTGTGAAAACTATTTGGAGATAACCGAGCCGCCTACGTGTTTTTATTTACATGTGACGTGCTAGAGCTCAGCTCGCACGATGTTTGATTTGTGTGATGCATGCATTAGTGCTGGAGCAAGAGCTCGCACTACAGTTTTACATGCATAGGTGCTAGAGTATAACTCGCACCAGATTTCATATGCTTTTTTCGTGACACGGTGCTAGAGTCTAACTCGCACCAGATTTTACATGATTTTCATGATAGGGTGCTGGAGTTTAACTCGCACCAGATTTTATAAGATTTTCATGTGATTCATATATACAGTGTTAGAGCACCGCTCGCACTACTTTTCAGAGATCATACGATAAGCCGTGCTTGGAGCATCGGGTAGACTGGGTGTCACCGATTTAATAGGCTCACACGTGCGTTTTGAGACATGGCATGAGTATTGAGAAACAAAACCTCTCTGTGGGAAGCAGGCCATTTGGGCTGGAGTACCTAGAGTGATATGGGTCCATGGAGTACGATGTACCGTGCAAGTAGCATGGAGTACGATGTACCGTGGGGTATCTTCGGATACGATATCTTTGTGATACGGGGTATCTTCGGATACGACATCTTCGGATGCGTGAGATCGGATAAGACTGACGGGTTGGATTGACCCACCTCCCGGGCGGTTCCCGATCAGGGTGAGACCTCGCACACTGGGATCCTTGAAGCTAGAGGGACTCACGAGGACACATATGGCCAATCCTGGTTATTGCCGTTATACAGATATTGCCTCGTCTCGCATGTCGACGATTTCGATGATTTAAACTGGGTTTTTAATTAAATGTGCATGATGGGTATTTTCATGCTTTTCAAACCCATGTGTGAATGTAAACCGATTTTCATGGTTTTGTGAGTCAGGATCACCCGAAGGATGGGTCGAGCCCTGACTTTATTGTGAAATTTTTAAACGAGAAAGATATGATTTTGAATATAATTGCATGTTGAATTTTCCGTGCAAGTGTGTTTTACATAACATCATAACTCATATCATCTATTTTAAAAGGTGTGGAGAAAGGGTGGTTTATGCATGGCACTATGTTCATGTAGGTAGTATGGTTACCTACTTGTTCGTAGGATTACCTTACTGAGCTTGATGTGCTCACCCCTTTCATTTTCTCCCACAGATAATCTCCAGTTGAAGTTGAGGCGACTCAGTACTGCATTCTGGGTATCCGCTGCTGCCCATCATTTAAGGTATATACACTTGTATGTATTGAATCTAAATAAGCATAGCACAGTAACATGTTTGTAAGTAACTTTAGGGGATGTATAAATAATGTAAACAATTATAAATGATTGGAGAAGAAATAAGTACTATGGTAAATGTATGGTGGGACTGGCATTGACGCACAGCCCAATTTGTTAGTGGAGTGTGGTCACGATTCGAGGACAGGTAAGAATTTAAGTAAATAAACAAAACGTGAAAAATTAACTCTGATTTTTTGGTAGTTTGGGTCGTGACACTTTCGAAGCATCGAAATGTGGAAGACTTTATTATAAGACACATATTTTTATATGTAATCCTTATGATTTCCTAAGTATACATTCGTTTATGTAATATGAATCATAAGTGATGTAAGGTCCGTAAATCTGATGTACACACTTCTTATGTGAATTCGTGATGTAAACGCAAGTTTCGTTAAGTATGAATAATAAGAAATGGACCTTTCTAAGTGAAAATGTGGATTTAATGCAAAAGGAGTAGTGAGGTAAATCGAAATGAAGTTAGCTTTTAGAATTTGGGATGAAATTCAGCTAAGTATGCAGCAGAGCAAGAGAAGATTGATCCTCCTTCAAGCTAAATCGATTCAATAAGCCTCTGCCAAGCCAGGATAGATCTTATCCCTAAGCAGACCGATCTCCTCATGCCTCGACCAGAAGCAGATCGATCTCATTTCCCTGCCAGATCGATTTGTGAAGCCTTCTGCCTATCTAAGATCGATCTCATGCTCTTCGACAGATCGATCTCTCAAGCTTAAAAACTAAATGCAGGAAGGCTAACAATAGCAGCAGATCGATCCCTCACTTATGGAGATCGATCTCATCAAGCAATTTTTATATAAATAGGGCTGTTGAATTGCATTTCACGAGAACAACATTAAACCTTTCCATATTTTGAAGCAAATTGACCTAACTTTCCCCTCTAGACTATCAACACCTTCCATTAAGATTGGAAAAAATTTTATTACATCAAAGTTGTTCATAGAGTGGAGAGGAATAACATAGTTGGAAAGGAGAGGTAGAATTGTTGAATCAAATGAGAAAATGAGCTTTTCCTTAATGTTGTAAAGAAGGAGAAAGGTTGAGATTGGTAAGGTTTTAATACATCAATCTCATCTATGTTAATCTATACACTTGTATGAGTTGATTGGTATGTATATTTATGGTTGGAACATCCTAGTTCATGCCTAGCCTTCCAAGACCTATAAATGGTTTAATGTGTCAAAATGAGTAAAAGGATTACTAGCCAAGGATTAAATGATGAACTAAGTGTGTATTGATGTTATTGAGCATGTATATATGCTTGTATAACAATTGATGAAGTTCATGTACTAGAAACAATAATAACTGAAATTGAGTATATGAGGTATTCGACGAAATGCCACAATGAAATAAGATCATGAACTCGAGATATAGTAAGCTTAATACTGATTTAATACGAATCGATAGACTCGAGGAGTCTAAGAGATTCTTGAAAATGAATTATATACTCGAAATGGACTTACGAAAGGATAAAGTCCAATAATGGTGTAACAAGGCCCAATGAGATATAAATGGCCTAAATGCATTGATTTGAATATCATGCAAGTGACATGAAGTATATGACAATATACTGATGTTCGTAATACACAATTTTAGCTCCAGAGGATATAATTGGAGTCGATAGGACGAATCACGATAAATGGAAATCGAAGGAAAATGATTCAAGTGTGATTCGAGGTTAGGGACTTATGCGAGCTATTATAGATAGCTATACGTATGTTTTCTTACCTGTTGTGTGTGAATGTATGCGAATAAGTACATAGATACTGATATATCTAAGTGAACACTACGTATGAGAATAAGTCTATAAGTATGAGTTACATGACTTCTATGATTGTTGTGAAAAGAGGTTTTTTACAAACATTTTTAGAAAGAATAATAATAGACGGGCTCTCGATTTAACCATTGCATGAAATGTTTCTAACTAGTGATTGAAGGGAGAATTGTCCTCTCACTTATGACTATACAAGGAGCCCCTTCTATTTCTTTTCCGTGTGAAATGATGCTAGAGCTTGAGTGGCAATGGTAGATTGACCAGCTCTACTCGCAAGTTATTTTCAAAGGGATTTTTTAGAAAAATAAAAGAGTGCTCGATGCCTTGGGTGATGCTGTGTGTTCCACTCTAGAGTCTTACTCTGAATATGCTCGCATGCAATTTCTTAGTAATACTGTGCTCGATGCCTCAGGTATGCTGTGCGTCTTAGGCTGAGTTGCTCGCACGAGGTTTTCATGATTGTATTGTGTGTTGAGTAAAACCGTGTTAGAGCCGTCATGTATTACTTTGTGTCTTGCATTGACCTACTCACATGTGATTTATGAGTGCGATGTAATGAGTACAAAACTGTGCTAGAGCCATCGTGTATTGCTGTGTATCTTGCACTGACATGCTCGCACGAGATTTTGAGATAATGGAAATGGGTGATAAGGATTCACAGGAGCACGATGTACCGTGAGCGTTAGCCATGGGGTACGATGTGTCGTGATTTGAGTATGAGCTGAAGGGATGGTTGATCTGCCTCCCCAAGCATAGGGTTCTCGCACACCTGATCAATGTTGCCTGGAATCCAACTATGGCCATAAGTCTTTTTATATCTGTGTGATACGACATTATCACTACAGTGTGAGGTGACATATGCCTCCCCTGCTGTGTGTCTGGGGATATGATAACCCATGATTTATGTCTCAATATATATTGATTTACTAAATGTAAAGCATTTTCTATGTATAAACTATGTGAATAGATTATGCGGTGTGAAGTTGTGTGATTTTGTGTGAATATGCATATACCCATCTAGCAAATTAATGGTTTCGCATTGATGAAAGTTGTTTAAAAGAAAATGCATATGCTTTATAAGGAAAATGAATAGATATGTATTCTTAGCATGTAGATAGTGTAGTTATCTACTTGTTTTCATATTTCCTTACTGAGCGTGTTAGCTCACCCCCTTATTTCCTCCTCCACTGATACTACGCAGAAGTGAGTACATTGCAGTCGTCCCTGCTATTGTGTTGCACCGATCATCTAGCAGTATAGAGAGGTATACACTTGAGATGAAAAATTTTGTATCCTATAAATTAATGCACAATAAAGTTTGTATTTTGTATTTTGGGGGATGTATATAATAGAAACTGATGTAAACGCTTCCGTACATATATATAAAAGTCCAGTTTCTATTCTACTTCAATTGTATAACTTTATTTAACTAAAATGGATGAGATATGAAGTGGATGTTGACTCACAACCCAACTATAAGTGGTAAGATAAAGGTCACGAACAAAGATTGAGGTTCGTGATAGTTATGTACACCTGATAAGTCCGGTGACAATGCCAACCTATAAGCCTTGTCTCCCACTCGATCAAGTATCTCAAAGGGTCCAATGTAGCGAGGACTCGGCTTACCTCTCTTTCCAAATCTCGTTATACCCTTGGAAGGAGAAACCTTCAAGAACACTGACTCCCCAAATAGTAAACTCTAGTGGCCTCGGTCTTATATCAACATAACTCTTCTGTCTTCTCTAAGTTGTCCCCAATCTCTCAACAATTAACCGGACATCCTCAGAGGCTTGTGTAACCAAATCAGGAGCAAAAAGTTTTTGGTCACCCACTTCTTCCCATCTAACAGGGGAATGACATCTATGGACATATAAAGCCTCGTACGGTGCCATCCTAATACTCGAATGATAACTGTTGTTGAAGGAGAATTCGTCTAGTGGCAAATGATCATCCCAAGAGCCTCTAAAATCTAGCACACATGCTCCCAACATGTCTTCCAAAGTCTGTATAGTCCTCTCTGATTGAACCTTTGTCTGAGGATGGAAAACGGTGCTCAAACTCAACTGGGTTCCCATTGTAAGACCCGATTTTTTTCATCGTAAGAGTAAATGGAATGAATAGAAATTTTCGAGTGCATTTAAAAATGCACAAGGATTGAAATGGTATTCCCGAACACGTGCAAAGGTAAAACGATCAAAAGATCGAAAGTCGGTATAAATTCGAGAAGAAAATTTAATTAAAAATAAGGGATTGAGAAATCTTGATCAATAACGAAGAAATAACTAAATTTCGGATTAAATTGATCAAGATATGAATTTATTGGAATAAATCGAAATTTTCACTTCAAAAAATAATCCTGAAAATAATCGAAAAATATACTGAAAAGCTAAAATCAGACTGATAAATTCATTTACGGATTAAATGAATTAAATAAAAATTATTTTCAGATATTTTGGTAAAATAATAATATTTTAATCAATTAAAATAATAATAAAAATAAATAATAAATAAAATTTAAAGAAAAGGGAAAATCGCGAAAACGCGATTTTCTGAAACAGAAAAACGCAGCCAAGCACAAGGCAGCTCATCGGCGAGCCATCGGCGGGCCTGAGGGGTCGGCGAGGGTCGACCAAGTGAGCCCATCACCCGTACGACCACCGGCAGCCACGACGCGCTCCCCAGCCACCGAAAATCAGGAGAACGACGAGGGGGGAGAAACCAAAATGAGAAAAGCAAATCTGCAGCCACTGGCGTCGATCTGGCCAACCCCGCCCCCAGCCGAACGTCCCTGAAGCAAAGACGAGCTGATTGGTGGTGGCCACGGCTGACGAAACTGACGGACGGCGTCGAAAACAGCGAGAAAGGAAAATGGGTACTGATGTCAAGGAGAGAAGAGCCGGACCGGCCACTTTTCGGCGACCTTGAGGAAAACTGAGACCAAATCTGTGCATCGGATGGCCCAGCGAGCCACTGGCGATGAAAACCGGTGGAGAACCGACCGACGAGCCATTGAACCGGTAGAACCAGACTCAACCGGTGGTCTGAACCGGGTGAACCGGATCGAACCGGTTTAGCCAAAAAGAAAAGGAAAAAAGGAAGAAAAAGGGAAAAAGAAAAAGAGAAAAAATTGAGAAAAATTCCAGTGGTGCAATCGAGCTACGGGTAAGTCGGTAAGCGGTCGAAATTGACCGATTTAAATTTCAAAATATTTAATTTGATTATTATCTGACTAGAAATTTACCCGAAAAAAATATTAAATTGTGTAGCTCAACAATTGGCGTCAACCGAGAGCTCGAGACAGCCTCGTTTTGTATACTATCATGGAATCTCGGGTAAGTAACCCTTATTTACGACAATTTGCATCGTTATACGTGTTAGATAAATTTTGGATTTAATTTTTGCATAAATAAATTATATTCTGGAAATTGAGATAAATTGTCGTAAATACTAAATTGAGATATCTGAGAATTTAGAACGAGGCTAAATAAATACTGATGGGCCCAATGAGCCCAACAGGCCTCGATAAAAGTGTGGTAAACGGGCTTAAGGCCGATTAAGGCGTATTATGGTACAATTGGGCCCAATATGGGTAAACGGGCCCAATGATTTAAATTAAGCCCAGAAAAATATGAAATACAGTTAATTGTATTGTAATTGACCTGATGTGTATTTATATGCAGTTTCGGAGAATTGATTAAGAGCAAATCGGACTGTGTGACGAGTCATCGGTGGAAAGGTTAGACTGTACAAAAAATGAGGTAAGGGAATTGTGTGAGTAGCTAGAGGTAACTACACGTATTTTAATAGTTTTTGTATACACTGATTATGTATGTGTACACGGTTATTGTATAATGATCCAAATAGTGGTTTAAATGATTTTAAGGATCAAAATAGGTAAAACGGCTATTTTACCCCTATTGAGGGAAGTTCACCTAAGGATGGTGAAAGCATGACATGCATGATTTGAGGAATTTTCTGAATTAAGGAATTTTATTGGTTTTAATCAAAGCAAATCGGTAGATTAGCCAGTAATTGCATGAACTTCATAAGATAACACTACGTAGGTGTTATTTGTATAAAAATAAAATTCTTTGGAAAACGGGCCAACTATCAAGTTTATATGGAAATTGATAGTGCTGGCATATAGCTCGCACTATATCTGCGTTTGTGAATGTGCATAAATGTGCTTGAGCGGTTGCTCGCACCGACTTGTGTGACATCATATGCATGAAATGTGCTAGAGCGGTTGCTCGCACTGATTTTTATTATTGTGAAATGCATGAGAGGTGTTGGAGCCTAGCTCGCACCCTGTTTTGACTGTTTTGACTAAAATGCATAAAATGGTACTGGAGCGATTGCTCGTACTAGCTTTTATGATTTGACATACATGAGAGATGCTAGAGCTTAGCTCCATCCAGTTTTGATATTAAATTGCATAAAGCCGTACTGGAGCCTTGCTCGTACGTGATTTAATCGATTTAATTGTATAAAGCTGTGCTGGAGTGTAACTCGCACAAGATTTGATTTATTGATGCATAACACCGTGCTGGAGCTCAATCGCATGTGATTTTATATGGATTTATGACTCATTCATTTTTAAGTCGTACTAGAGTGCTACTCATACGCAGATTTTACTGATTTTATGACACCGTGCTAGAGCTTCGGTCGCACGAGATTTTCTGATAGCATGAATATGCATGGAGCCGTGCTCAAGTTTCGCTCGTACAGGGATTTATATTACATACATATAGCCATGTTGGAGCCTCCTGTAGACTGTGTGTCACAGTGAGATGATATGCTCACACGTGCATACTGAGACAGAGATGATATGAATGGATAAGACCTATTACAAGCACCTTTAATTGAGCTTGGGTTCACGGAGTACGTTGTACCGTGTATGTCATGCAGAGTATGATGTACCGTGGGGATTGTTGGAGGGAAGTGGCATTAACCACGAGGCAGCAAGCCTTGCCTTCGCAATCCTAGTGTTACGCCGTTTTGGCGGGTAGGACAACCCACCTCCCGTTTCAGGTGTGATACCCCGCACACTAGGTACCGTGTTGCTAGGGATCATGAGGTTATGGCCATAGTCCTATGTTGTTACTGATAGTCACCTACATGTCTCACATGATATAACTTGTGGTCTGGATAGACCAGGGTAGACCCGAGGGAGGGGTCAAGCCCCCGATTTTATGATTTTGTACTACGATGATAGATTTTTCTGAGAATTTTATAATGAATTGTTTTATAAGATGATTGACTCGAAAAGGTTGTTTTATACTGCAGTTTTAATGAATTGATTTAAATGCAGTAGCATTATGATGTTTTCCATGCTTTCATTTCAAATTCATGATTTGTCTTACATGACACGAAATAATGCATGATTTTGATTTAATTCATGCTAAGTATGGTTTAATGATGTCACATAAAATACTATTGATACACGATTTCGATATGCACAAATTGTTTTATAAACTAATTCATTGAAGAAATACATGATTTGTGCTTGAGATTTTAATGAAAAGAAATGGATTTTAAGGGCATGGAATTATGAGCATGTAGATAGTGGAGCTATCTACTTACTTGCATAATTTCCTTACTGAGCGTGTAGTTTGCTCACCCCCCTTATTTTCCCATCTTTCCAGAGCACTCACAGTAATTAATAAACAGATGAAGACTTGCATTCTGGGTATCTGCTGCTTCCCATCGAGAGATAGGTATACACATTTGTATAGTTTTGTATCTAAATATGTAATGCACAGTACTGTAAACGGATATGATGTCGGGGATGTAGAGTTATAAATACCATTATGTATGTATTTAATTAAAGTCAAAAGATAGTAAACTCTGATATGTGAATGTAATTATGGAAATGGAATGGTAAATAGGTGAGAGGTGACTAACACCGAATCATAGCCCAACTATTTGTAGGATAGTCATGATGAGAGAAAGGTAAGAATTAAATAATAAATGAAAAACTGAAAAATTTACTCTGATTTTAGGTAATTTGGGTCGTGACAGGTTTAATGGTATCAGAGCTTAAGTTAGCCTGATATAATTCGGTGTTAGTGGTTAAGAAAGTTTACATCCGCATGTACTGTGTGTTGTTTAGATACAATTGTGTATATTGAGATGGAAGTGCAACTAAGAATTTGGTTTAAATGCAAAATAGACTCATTAACTGATAGCCGCTATGGTAGAAGGGCGAGTACACAAGCTCGAGGCCGTAGAGGTAGGCCTAAGAGTAGTACTGAGTCACCACATGAGACTCAAGATGAGATTGATGTGGAGGCTGGTATTGAGCATGCCCACAGAGTCCGACAGAGAGATCAGACAGAGTTCGACTAAGAGATCAGACAGTATAGAGACACGTTTCATGAGATTAGAGCGGAGTGTGGAGAATATTATAGAGCTAATTGCTTATAGTATGCATGAGATTTGAGGACGAGTCGGAGTATTGATGAAAATTTGATCGACCCACCATAAGAGTTAGACATCTAGATTGGACATGAGAACATAATTCTAGATGTATTCTGGTGACAGACTATCCCGGATACTTAAAGGAAATTACAGATAAAATTCTTTACTCTGACCCAGAGGAACTGGTTGATTAACGAGTATGAAATCTTAGTTTATATTCCTAGGCAGATGTGACTCTGATATTATGAACAGTGAGAGTCGATATGTCTGAAAGTTCATCGAATGGCTCAAATTGTCGATTAGAGTCCGATTAGCCCGTTAGATATCACTACCTATGTCAAGGCAGTGGGCAGACTACAATTGTTTAAATAAGATCATGAGTTGCATGCCTCTAAGATTGGGAAAGGAAAGGTAGTAAGGGTCGAAATTGAGACAAAAGAGAATAGTGGATGGCAAAGATGTCATAACGGGAAAAAAGTAGTTTGGTAAAAGCTTAGAGTTGATAAGTTACAGGGTAAGATGATTGGTAAAGCCCTAGTATATTCAATTCCAATACTTACGAGGGGCATTGTAATTGGATGACCCCGACCTGTTCCGTAACAATATAGGATGTGTGGTAGTTACCACGAAAATAAGATGTTGGACGAGGGTGAGTGTATGCCTTGGACCAGGACACTACTGATGTTTCATCTGATGTGGTGAAAGATACCACATTGGTTGTGAATAATAAAGTAATTATTTTAATTGATCCTGCTGCCACGCATTTATTCATACCGCCTTCAGTTGCTTATAAGCGAGTGAAAGATGTGAAGCCTGTACCCTTAGGCAAGATGATGATGGTTAGATGATTATCACTAACTGAATATGGGTATAGAAATTGTAAGTTGAAAATAGGGGTGAAAACATCCCTGAAAAGCGTATTGTAAGTTGTAACAAGTAATGAAAGAGTTTGTTATAAGTGATATATGAAAGGAAATAAGCTTTGAGATGTGATAGATCCTGAATACGAGATATATTGGAAAAAATGGCTTATGCTAGATAAGAATATCTTTGATATGTAAAGTAATTTGGATTAAGCGATATATAGTGACTATGAATTGCGACCAAGGATAAGAGGAGGATATATCCATAACCAGTCTATGTGGTCAAGTCTGAGGGTTAATAAAGGTATTTCAAAATATCTCCTCGCCTGAAGACTTGACAGTGTCTAGAAGCGCACACATAACCTATAAATTGAAATCGACAGTTGTAATTTATACATTTAAAATTTGGGTATCTTTATTGGTACGATAAAGAAATATAGAATTTGATTAATCATGAAGGTTTAAAAATTAAAATTTTATAAAAGTCGTTAATATAAGAAAAAAAGAAATGACATGGGTTATTATCTTGAACGAAAACGATTTCGAAATGACAATTTATGTTTATTCGTACATAGGTCAAGGATATAGGTAATTAAAATATTTAGTGGAACTCAACTACGATGAGGTATTTAAACCTTACCTGGACCGATTGGTTGTCATCTTTAGCGATGATATTTTGATGTATTTGAAGTAGGGAAGAGCATGAGTAGCAATTGGAAACTGTCTTACAGACGAGTTGTTGAGAGTTTCTCGAAATAGGCTGCTCAGTTGACACATCTTGTTCAGAAAAGATTGTGTGTCAGTGGGATGATAAGTATGAAAATAGCTTCCGTGAGTTTTGGTATATTAAAGTAATAAACTGACCACCATAATTATTCTCACCATAACCAATAGCTCAAGAGGTTTCAGTGTGTATGTATACCTCAAAATAAGGAGTGGGGTGTGTATTGATGTAAAATGGGAAGATAGTCGTTTATGGGTCCAGATAGTTCAAGGATTATGAGAGAAACTATCCGACCCATGATTTAGAGTTGGCAACCGTAGTGTTTACACTAAACATATGGCACCACCACTTATATGGTAAGAAATTTCAGATATGCACTGATTATAAAAGCCCCGAGTATATGTTTTCACAGAAAGAATAGAATATGAGATAACCAAGAGGGTTAGAGCTTCTAAGGATTATGATTGTGAACAGTGTACCACCCAGGAAAGGCTAATGTAATGGCTGATGCCTTTAACAGAAAGACCTCGGGATGGTATCACATATGATGGTCAGGGAGCGTGAGCTACTAAAGCAGTTGTGAGCCTCAATAGTGATGTGATCCCTTCTGATGATGACCGTGATTATGTGATAGCTAGCCTGAGGTTAGAATCGAATTTGAGTGATCGAATTTGCCAGGCTTAGCATGATGATCGACATGGTGTCGATAGTGTGGGTCAGATTCAGAAGGGTATAGTGACAAAGTTCACAGTGAGTGATGATGACTTACAGAGGTTCAGAGAAAGTATAAGTGCTCCCCATGACCACAGTTGCTGAGATAGTGTTATTGACAAAAGCTCACTCTTCGGAATATACAGTGCATCCGGGAAATAATAAATATATCGAAATCTCTGAAAAGGGTATTGGTGGTCAGATATGAAAAGAGACATTGTAGAGATTATGGAAAAGTGTCTCATATGTCAGCAGATTAAGGTAGAGTACTAAATGTATGCAGAGTTATTGCAGCCTCTACCTATATTGACATGAAAATGGGAACAAGTTACTATGAATTTCATGATGGGTTACAGAGGACTCGGATAAATCCCGAGACTATCTGGGTGATAGTCGATAGATTGATTAAGTCTATCCACCTTCTGGCTATGAAATCCCCAGATACTCTGAGTGCGTAGGTGAAGTTATATGTACGGAAAATTGTGGAATATTATGTAGCATTCCAATGAGCATGATATCAGATAGGGATTCCCGCTTCACTTTCCACTTATAGGAATATTATTTTAGAAGCTATGAGAACTTGATTGTGTGTTAGCATAACTTTTCATCCTCAGATAGATGGTCAATCAGAGATGACTGTACAGGTTCTGGAGGATATGATGAGAGCATGTGCCATTGATTTTATAAGATCCTGGGATGATCAGTTGTTACTAATCGCATTCGCCAATAATGACTACTATCACTCGAGTATCGGGATGACTTTATATGAGGCATAGTATGGCCGTAGGGAGTTGTTCCCCGACTTGGATAAGAAAAAGTGGGTGACAGATAGAGAATTATTTTCGAATTAGTAAGACAAACCTCTGAGGATGTTCAGTTGGATTGTGAGAGTTTAAGAACACCTCAGAGCAGATAGAAAAACTATGCTGACTAGAGACAGGAAATCATTGGAATTCACCGAGGGTGAATCAGTATTGAGTTTCGTTAGATTGACTCATTTGAGATATTGGACAAGTGGGAGATAAGGCCTATAGGTTGGCGTTACCACTTGAATTAGCAGGCATCCACAATGTGTCCCATCTTTTAATGCTTCGAAAATACTATCCGGACCCAGCATATGTGATCGAATATGAGCTCCAACAGTTTAGTTCAATGAAAGTCTACGTAAGTTGGAAAAATTGATTCGGGTATTAAACAGGAAGGAGAAAGTGTTGAGGTTTAAGATGATCTCCCTAGTTAAGTATGATGGTAGTATTACAATCCGGACAAAGTCACTCGAGGATGACAGTATATGATACGATAGATGTACCCAGAGTTATTTATGGACCCATTTGACTAGGTTTCTAATTTGGATGACCAAATTCCTTAAGTGGGGGAGATTGTAAGACCCGATTTTTTTTATTGTAAGAGTAAATGGAATGAATAGAAATTTTCGAGTACATTTAAAAATGCAAAAGAATTGAAATGGTATTCCCGAACACGTGCAAGGGCAAAACGATCAAAAGATCGAAAGACGGTATAAATTCGAGAAGAAAATTTAATTAAAAATAAGGGATTGAGAAATCTTGATCAATAACAAAGAAATAATTAAATTTCGGATTAAATTGATCAAGATATGAATTTACTGGAATAAACCGAAATTTTCACTTCGAAAAATAATCTCGAAAATAATCAAAAAATATACCGAAAAAGCCAAAATAAGACTGATAAATTAATTTACGGATTAAGTGAATTAAATAAAAATTTTTTTCAGATATTTTGGTAAAATAATAATATTTTAATCAATTAAGATAATAATAAAAATAAATAATAAATAAATTTTTAAAAAAAGAAAAATCGCGAAAACGGGATTTTCTGAAACAGAAAAATGCAGCCAAACCCAAGGCAGCTCACCGGCGAGCCATCGGCGGGACTGAGGGGTTGGCGAGGGTCAACCAAGGGAGCCCGTCACCCATATGACCACCGGCAGCCGCGATGCGCTCCCCAGCCACTAGAAATTGGGAGAACGATGAGGGGGGCAGAAATCGAAATGAGAAAAGCGAATCGGCAGCCACCAGCGCCAATCTGGCCAACCCAGCCCCCAGTCGAATGTCCCCGAAGCAAAGATGAGCTGATTGGTGGTGGCCACGGCCGACGAAACTGACGGACGACGCCGAAAACGACGAGAAAAGAAAATGGGTACCGACGCCGAGGAGTGAAGAGCCGGACCGGCCACTTTCTGGCGACCTCGAGGAAAACTGAGACCTGATCCGTGCATCCGGTGGCCCAGTAGAGCCACTGGTGGCGAAAATCGATGAAGAACCGATCGACGAGCCACTGAACTGGTCAAACCGGACTGAACCGGCAGTCTGAACCGGGTGAACCTGACCGAACCGGTTCAGCTAAAAGGAAAAGGAAAAAAGGAAGAAAAAGGGAAAAATTGAGAAAAATTCCAGTAATGCAATCGAGCTTTGGGTAAGTCGGTAAGCGGTCGAAATTGATCAATTTAAATTTCGAAATATTTAATTTGATTATTATCCGACTGAAAATTTACCCGAAAAAAATATTAAATTGTGTAGCTCGACAATTGGCATCAACCGAGAACTTGAGACAACCTCGTTTTGTGTACTATCATGGAATCTCGAGTAAGTAACCCTTATTTATGATAATTTGCATCGTTATACGTGAATTTCAGATTTAATTTTTGTATAAATGAATTATATCTGGAAATTGAGATAAATTATCGTAAATACTAAATTGAGATATCCGAGAATTTAGAAGAGGCTAAATAAATACTGATAGGCCCAATGAGCCCAACAGGGCTCGATAAAGTGTGGTAAACGGGCTTAAGGCTGATTAAGGCGCATTATGGTACAATCGGGCCCAATATGGGTAAATTGGCCCAATGATTTAAATTAAGCCCAGAAAAATATGAAATACAGTTAATTATATTGTAATTGACCTGATGTATATTTATACGTAGTTCTGGAGAATTGATTGAGAGCAAATTGAACTGCGTGATGAGTCATCAGTGGAAAGGTTAGACTGTACAAAAAATGAGGTAAGGGAATTGTGTGAGTAGCTAGAGGTAGCTACGCGTATTTTAATAGATTTTGTATACACTGATTATGTATGTATACACGGTTATTGTATAATGATCCAAATAGTGGTTTAAATGATTTTAAGGATCGAAATAGGTAAAAAGGCTATTTTACCCCTATTGAGGGAAGTTCACCTAAGGATGGTGAAAGCATGACATGCATGAAATGCATGATTTAAGGAATTTTCCGAATTAAGGAATTTTATTGGTTTTAATCAAAGCAAATCGATAGATTGGCCAGTAATTGCATGAACTTCACAAGATAACATTACGTAGGTGTTATTTGTATTTAAATGAAATTCTTTGGAAAACGGGTCAACTATCCAGTTTATATGGAAACAGATAGTGCTGACATATAGCTCGCACTAGATCTGCATTTGTGAATGTGCATAAATGTGCTTGAGCGGTTGTTCGCACCGACTTGTTTGACATCATATGCATGAAATGTGCTAGAACAGTTGCTCGCACTGATTTTTATTATTGTGAAATGCATGAGAGGAGCTGGAGCCTAGCTCGCACCCTGTTTTGATTGTTTTGACTGAAATGCATAAAATGGTACTGGTGCGATTGCTCGCACTAGTTTTTATGATTTGACATGCATGAGAGATGCTGGAGCTTAGCTCGCATCCAGTTTTGATATTAAATTGTATAAAGCCATACTGGAGCCTTGCTCATACGTGATTTAATCGATTTAATTGTATAAAGCCGTGCTGGAGTGTAACTCGCACGAGATTCGATTTATTGATGCATAACACCGTGCTGGAGCTCGCTCGCACGTGATTTTATATGGATTTATGACTCATTCATTTTTAAGTCGTACTAGAGTGCTACTCTTACGCAGATTTTACTAATTTTACGACACCGTGCTAGAGCTTCACTCGCACGAGATTTTCTGATAGCTTGAATATGCATGGAGCCATGCTCGAGCTTCGCTTGCACAAGGATTTATATTACATCCATATAGCCGTGTTGGAGCGTCCTATATACTGTGTGTCACAGTGAGATGATATGCTCACACGTGCATACTGAGACAGAGATGATATGGATGGATAAGAGCTATTGCAGACTCCCCTGATTGAGCTTGGGTTCACGGAGTACGTTGTACCGTGTATGTCACGCGGAGTACGCTGTACCGTGGGGATTGTTGGACTGGAGTGGCATTAGCCACGAGGCAGCAAGCCTTACCCTCGCAATCCTGGTGTTATGTCATTCTGGCAGGTAGGACGACCCACCTCCCGTTTCAGGTGTGATACCCCTCACACTAGGTACCGTGTTGCTAGGGATCACGAGGTTATGGCCATAGTCCTATGTTGTTACCGATAGTCACCTACATGTCTCACATGATATAACTTGTGGTCTGGATAGACCAGGGTAGACCCGAGGGAGGAGTCAGGCCCCCGATTTTATGATTTTGTACTACGATGATAGATTTTTTTGAGAATTTTATAATGAATTGTTTTATAAGATGATTGACTTGGAAGGGTTGTTTTATACTACAGTTTTAATGAATTGATTTAAATGCAGTAGCACGATGATGTTTTCCATGCTTTCATTTCAAATTCATGATTTGTCTTACATGACACGAAAGAATGCATGATTTTGATTTAATTCATACGAAGTATGATTTAATGATGTCACATAAAATACTATTGATACATGATTTTGATATGCACGAATAGTTTTATAAACTAATTCATTGAAGAAATACATGATTTGTGCTTGAGATTTTAATGAAAAGAAATGGATTTTAAGGGCATGGCATTATGAGCATGTAGATAGTGGAGCTATCTACTTACTTACATAATTGCCTTACTGAGCTTGTGGTTTGCTCACCCCCCTTATTTTCCCCTCTTTCTAGAGCACTCACATTAATTAGTAAGTGGCTGAAGACTTGCATTCTGAGGGTCTGCTGCTTCCCATCGAGAGACAGTATACACATTTGTATAGTTTTGTATCTAAATATGTAATGCACAGTAGTGTAAATGGATATGATGTCGGGGATGTAGAGTTATAAATACCATTGTGTATATATTTAATTAAAGTCAAAAGATAGTAAAATCTGATATGTGAATGTAATTATGGAAATGGAATGGTAAATAGGTGAGAGGTGACTAACACCGAATCATAGCCCAACTGTTTGTGGGATGGTCATGATGAAAGAAAGGTAAGAATTAAATAATACATGAAAAAGCGAAATATTTACTCTGATTTTAGGTAATTTGGGTCGTGACACCCATAGCCTCCTGAAAATGTTCCCAAAAGTGAGAAGTGAAGTGGGAATCCTATCCGAGACAATGCTCACTGGAACACCATGTAACCTCACTACCTCGCGTACATACAACTCTGCTAATGAACTCAGTGTATCAGTAGCTCTCATAACTAGGAAGTGGGCTGACTTCGTTAGTCTATTAACTATCACCCATATCGCGTCGTGACTCCTACAGGTCCTCGGTAAATCCATTACTGCAATAATCCTGCAGGCTTCTAATACTCTACCTTCACCTGCTAACAAACGAGATGTCACGAACCTCTTCCTGTGACTTAACTTACTACTTACCGTTGGGCTATGAGTCAACATCCATATCCACATCTCATCCATTCATAATTTAAAATTTATTTAATGAAATAGAAATTGTTCTTTTACATAAATGCAAAAATGTTTACATTAGTTTCTATTATATACATCTCTTTCGTACAAAAGATAACTAGACTGTGCATTACTTTTACGGGATATAAAATTCTTCTCTCACAAGTGTATACCTCTGTACTGCTGGAGAACTGGAGAACACCGTAACAGGGACAATTGCAGTAACTCACTACTGCGTAGAATCTGTGGAGGAGGAAATAAGGGGGTGAGCTAACACGCTTAGTAAGGAAAATATGAAAGCAGGTAGACAACTACACTATCTACATGCTTAAAATATAAACATTTATTTTTCTTATAAAACATATGCATTCTTTGAAAATAGCTTCCATCAATTGCAAAATCATTAATTTGCTAGATGGGTGTATGCATATTTCATTCTCAAATCACACAGTATACTATTTAAAAATCACACAGCTTACTAATCAATCCACACAACACACATTAAGAAATTGCTTTATATTAAGCAAATCACTTAGAAATCAATTTACATGAGACATATAATAGGATATCATATCACCCTATATCACACAGTAGGGGGACACATGCCACCTCACACAGAACAGACAAAATGTCGTATCACATAGATATAAGACTTATGGCCATAGTCCGGATTCCAGGCAACACTGATCAGGTGTACGGGAATCCTATGATTGGGGAGGCGGATCAACCATCCCTTCAGCCCACACAGAATCACTAAGATATCACAGCACACCGTACTCCATGGCTAACGCTCACGGTACATCGTGTTCTCGTGGATCCTCATCACCCATTTCCATTGTCTCAAAATCACTTGCGAGCAGGTTTGTACAAGATCACTAAGCAATATACGACGACACCAACACAATTTTACTCATCACAAAGCAAAGTATCTCATGCAAGCAACTCAGTGTAAAAACACACAACATACCTGAGGCATCGAGCACGATTTTGTCCCATCACTTTAAATCAAGGGGGTCATATGTGAGTATAATCAGAGCAAGATCACTTAGCAGTACACGATGGCTCTAGCATGGTTCCCAAAATCTAATGCGAGCTCTCAAGTGGATCACACAACTTCACTCAGCTCTAGCAACTTTTTCTTTTCTCAAAAATCCTTTTAAAAAGTTGTGCGAGCAAGGCTGGTAAATCTACCATTGCCACTTTGGCTCAAGCACAAGTTCACACAGAAAAGGAATAAATGGCTCCATTCACCAAGTATGAGTGAGATGGCAATCTCCCATCAATCACTCGTTAAAAGCTTTTCATGAAAAATACTAAATCGGGAGCCAGTCTATTATTACTCTTTCTCAAAACACTTGCAAAACTTCTTTTCACAACAAGGCATTGAAGTCATGCAATTCATGCAAATAAACTTCTTCTTATCCCTTAGCTTTCATGTAGATATTTCAATATCTATATACTTTATAGCATTCATCTGCACACAGCAGGTAAGAAACATACGTATAGCTATCTCTAATAGCTCGCATAAATCCCTTATCTCGAATCATGCTCGAATCGCTTTCCTTGGCTTTCAAAGCTCATGATTCGATCTTATCATCTCCAACTATGTCTCCAGGAACTACAATGCTTTAAAACTCTTATCAGTATACTTCAATATGCTTTATTTTCACTTGCATGAAGTTCAATTCAATGCATTGGGCCATTTTACAACAATTTGGCCTCGTTACGTCTTATTAAGTCCATTTCGACTATTCTACTCATTTACTTGAGATCCTTTAGACTCACCAAGTCTATTGATTCATATTGAACCGACATTAATCTCATAATGCCTTAAGTTCATCATATACCTTCTCTATGGCATTTTATCAAACACTACATATGCCCATTTTAAATCCTCATCTTTTCTAACATATGTATTTCACAAAACTATCTTAAAATCATCTATATATGCTTACTAAAATCTCTACATGCTTAAATCATCATCAACTCCATGCCATTTCAACTTTCTCTCACTAAGCCCATTCTAGGTCATGGTTGTTTAAACATGTAAATGAACATTTCAACCAACATTATATACACCAAATCACCCATCAAAATGTCTTGATTGACATACTAGAAAATGGTGTATTGAAATCTTACCTAGCTTAACTTTTTCCCTCTTTTGCCAAATTGGGGGAAAACCTCTTTTCTCCTTCAATCTAAGGTTTGAGCTTCCACTTGTTCACTATGTTGTTCTTTTACTCACTAGGAACAACTTTGCTTAAAGGAACTTCTCTCAAAACCGATTGGAAATTGGTGATTTTTAGAGTGAGAAAGCTAGGTTATTGTTAAAAATAGAGGAAATGGGTTGTTCTTCGTGAAATGCAAATTCAACTGCCAAATTTTTATAGGAAACGCCTTATGAGATTGATCTCCAAGGGTGAGAGATCGATTTGGCCTTGCTTAAACTCCTTCAAAATTTTGACAATGCAAGTAGGAGATCGATCTGTCCATTTGCATGAGATCCATCTGCTTAAAGGGAATGAGATCGATCTGTTTCAGGCAGAAGGCTTCAGAGATCAATCTGGCCTTAAGAGGAGATCGATCTGGCTTATCCAGAGACAGCTAGAGATCGATATGCCTTATGAGAGGAGATCGATCTGGTCCAAGTCGAGGCAACTTGAGATCGATCTGCTTGAGTGAATGATCGATCTCCCTCTTACAGAATATCCTGGTATTGCATTTCATGGAAATGGGATCAATCTCTCCTTGCAATGAGATCGATTTGCCCTGTCCCTATATAGCATTTTGGCTGCAATCTTTCCCAGATTTTCAAAGTTAAACACCTATTCAATTGCTTCTATACTCATTTTGCAATTTAGTCACACTTAGGACTTAAAGTCATCCATTTCTTATGATTCATATATATTATAATTTTTTTGTACATTCTGGAATCATAAATATTACATAGAAATTTATGGGTCTTACATTCCTCCCCTCCTTCAAGAAATTTGGTCCTCCAAATTAGATCCAAGTCATTCGTCAAAAAGTCAGAGGTACTTTTCCTATATCATGCTCTCTAATTCCCAAGTAGCTTCCTCTGAATTGTGGCGCTGCCAGAGAACCTGAACAAGTGGAATTGTCTTATTCTTTAACACATTTTCTTTCCTATCCAGTATACGGATCGATCTCTCTATATATGTTAAATCATCTTTGAGCTCCAATGGCTCATACCGAATCACTTTGGACAGAATACACAGGATTAGGACTGGTGGAAGGATTATGCTGGGTATTGAGTGACTACTTTTTTCGTAAGGTTAGCTATTTGAGAGGTCAAGGTAGACAGCGTGTCGAGCTCATATATACATGCCAACTTCTTAGGCAGTTACCTCTCTGAAGACCATAGATAATGGTTAGCTGCGATCTTATCTAGCAACTCGTAAGCTTCCTCCTCTGTTTTGTATATTAGGGCTTCTCCCGTAGCAGCGCAACGATGGTCCTATTTTGGCTTGTAAGTCCATTGTAGAAAGTTTGGACTTGCAACCATAAAGGTAGGCCATGATGAGCGCACTTCCTAAGAAGCTCCTTATATCGTTCCCATGCTTCGTAAAGAGATTCAGAATCGAATTGGGCAAAAAAAGATATGTCACTACGGAGTTTGGCCATTTTAGAGGGAGGGAAAAACTTAGCTAAAAATTGATTGGCTAACTCGTCCCATGTAGAAATGGATCCTGGAGGTAAAGAGGTTAACCAGTGTCGTGCCCTATCCCTAAGTGAAAAGTGGAATAGTCTAAGCCTCAATGCGTCGTTCGATAATCAATTATGCTTGAAGGTGTTGCATAAGTCCAGGAATTGGCCTAGGTGAGCATATGGGTCATTATGAGGGAGCCCACTGAACTGTAAAGAGGTTTGGATCTTCTGAATGATTGAGGGCTTGATTTAGAAATTGTTTACATGGACAGCTGGTTGCCTAATGCCGGTATAAAACCCTCCAATGGTCGGTATCGCATAATCTCTAATGGTCCTGATTTCTCTATTTTCTACCATGGTGTTTTGCAGCGGAGTTATCAATTTCCTAGAATTCTTTTTAATTTTTCTAAGAGTTCATTCAATTTCAGGATCTAAGGAAAAGCAATCATAACTCTTGGCTCTACGCATGCAAACATCACAAAGTCCTCATAATTTTGTTTTTTAATTTTTCAATTTTTTTAATTAGATAGAGAAAATTTAACTAACCTAACTAAGGCTCTAAATATTTACAACCTAAATATTTACAAACTATAATTACACCTAAGCATAATTTCACCGATATTAATTAATGGCTAATTATCTCCCCAGCAAAGGCGCTAAAAACTTGTTGTCCGACTACGCCCACTCTAAGTGACCTAGACGTGTATTCGTAAGTGCACGGGTTGTACAAGTAATAATGAGATTTGAGTCCCTGATTATCGTCCCACAGAGAAGCTGAATTGCCTAATTAACTACCAGTTAATCTTACCCTAAGTATATCCTAGCAAATTATGAAAGTTTAATGGGTGATCTATAAGGCTAGAATTAAAAAGTACTGAAAATAATAAAAAATATAAAATAAAGAAAATTAAACAGAGCTAAAATTACTTACAGAGCTCCAAGAAATTAAAAACAAATACCTACAAAAGATAATTAAAACAGTTAAAATGTAAGACCCTGTATATGTATAAGGGTAATGTGTGTAATTGGATCAAATAATATGAATGGACTTGTAATGTAAAGTATGATTGATGTAAGTCCATGGATTCAATGTATGTATGCGTAATATAAATTGTAACGTACATACAAGTTTCATTGAGTATGAATACGAAGAAATGAGTTCTAGCAAGTGATGGATGTGATTGAGACTCAAGATGAGTAGTGTGGTAAAATGGAATGGAGTTATGCTTCCATTTGGTTTTATGTAGCATACCTTTGAACATACAATGAATGCACATAAGTTTCAATGTGCATAAGGTATGAATGGATGCCATTTACAAGTTATAAAGGTGGATGGATGAGAAAATGGCCATGGCAATAGATTAAGGATGTGTTGGTATGAGTTGCAGCAAGGAAACTGCAGGAAATCTGGAAAACGTAAGGCCCAGATCGATCTCATAGGATGAGAGATCGATCTGGAAGAGCCAGAATGCTCTTATTTGGCAAAAGAATAGAGCAGATCGATCTCCAATGGAGCCAGATCGATCTCCCAAGCATTCTGTAGTGGAAAGATTGATCCCCAAGCACCCAGATCGATCTCCTTAGCTCTCTGTTTGGGACCAGATCGATCTCATGCTTCGACAGATCGATCTCATGCTTCAACAGATCGATCTCATTGCTTCGACAGATCGATCTCAGGCTTAAAAATGCCGTGAAAAAGAGGGATTTTAAGGGACCAGATCGATCTCCTCTTGGACCAGATCGATCTCCCCAAGCTATTTCTATATAAGGAGAGCTGAAAATCTGGAAATCTCGGAAAAACATTTAACCTTACAATCTCAACCCAAAAACCTAACTTTCCCTCTCTAAAATCAACCATTTTCAGTGAGATTTGAAGTGAGATCATTAGAGGCAAAGTTGTTCTTATCAAAGAGAAGAACAACATAGTGAGAGGGCATTGTCCCATTTTTGGAATCGAAGGAGTTAAGGGCATTACCATTTGGAGCAAGAAGAAAAATCATATTGGTAAGATTCTAACCCTCAAATCCAAATGCATTAGCTATTTAATTGATTTTGGAGTTGATTGATATGAGTATTGATGGATAAACTACCTAGGAATGTAGTGGAATTGGTGTGACCTAGAAATCTAAAATGGGTATAATGTGAGGATATGTGGGATTGAATGAGCCTATGATTTATGGCATGCTAAAGTTGTTATTGGGGTAATATTTATGATTTTAAACGGTTAAATGAGATTACATTGTGAGTTTGGAGGAATTGTGGAAATGAGTATGAATATGCTTGATAAATGCCATAGTGAGGGGATTCATGGAATATGAACACTATGAGCTTAATGTCGATTTAATATCGATTTTGAATAAGTTAATAGGCCTAAGAAGATCCATAGACTCGAGTTATGGATAAAGTAATGAAACGAGGCCAAATAAGCTTTAATAGAGGCTATAGATTAAATTGACTATAGCAAGCACAAGGGTTGCAATTTATGGATCGAATATAATGCGGGATACGATTTTGTGCAGTCCCAAAGAGTTCATTGAAGGCGAATCGAACCGTACGAGTAAGCAACTTAAGGAAGTGGAATCACGCATCGCGATTCCAGGTAAGGGAATTCTGTAAGTATATAGAGGTAGCTGCTCGTATTTTGTGGGTGTATAGGGCTTTGGAAATGTGCATGGACTTATAGAAATGTGTTTTGATGATATATGAGATTTGGTGGTTTGAGATGGTTATTGAAAAAGGGATAGTAAGGCTAATAATTGCATAAATCATGTGTTTTGAATGCTTTTACAAAACACAATGCTTTGATTTGAGCAAATAAAAGGATAGGCTGGCTAGTACTTGAATGATGTTGTGAAATAGCCCATATGAGGCACTAAGCATATTATGAGATGTTTTGAATGCATGTGAGCCGCCTATCGCGTGTATGTGATATAATTCGCGTTAGAGCCTCGCTCGCACTGGATTTCTATGTTTTCACTTGTGTGAAACGTGCTTGAGCTTAGCTCTCACTTTGAATTTGAATTGTGATGATGTTTATAAACCGTACTGGAGCTTACGCTTGTACGTGGATTTGAGTGGTTTTCCTTATGCATATAACTGTACTGGAGCTATGCTCGTACATGGTTTCTTCATATTTTATGCATAAATGCCGTACCAGAGCGTTGCTCATACGAAGTGATTGGTTTTGATGCATGAATTCGCGCTAAGAGCGTAGCTCGCGCTGGTTTTCACACTGTGGTATGTATGAAGCCGTGGTGAGAGATACGGATTAACTCAGGGAACCCAACAGGCCTGACAGACCTCTTAGGTGGGGTGAGGGTGAGGGGCTAGGACCTGACATAATCCATCCAGGGAACCCAACAGGCCTGACAGACCTCTTAGGTGGGGTGAAGGTGAGGGGCTAGGACCTGGATCAGGGAACCCAACAGGGGCGAGCAAGGCCATGAGGGGCTAGGACCTGACATAATCCATCCAGGGAACCCAACAGGCCTGACAGACCTCTTAGGTGGGGTGAAGGTGAGGGGCTAGGACCTGGATCAGGGAACCCAACAGGGGCGAGCAAGGCCATGAGGGGCTAGGACCTGGTATTGAGGTTACTCCCACGCGCTCTTGAGACTATAAAGGTTACACTTGGTATGGGGTAGATAAGACCTATGGCAGGCACCCCCAACCATGTTATGGGTCCGCGGAGTACGATGTACCGTGTATATCACATGGAGTACGATGTACCGCGTGGTGGTTACTTGATTTGAGAAAGTCTGGCGGAGAACTAACCCACCTTCGTGCCAGCATGATACCCCGCACACCGAAAATCCGTGTGGTCTTGGATGATATGTGACGATTGGCCAACGTAGTCACTTGAGATATAGTAACCTGTCTCCTTGCTTGATTTACTTACTACCACATGATTTTAAATCTCTAAGTGTGATTGTGATTGTTTAAGGTAGACCCGAAGGAGGGGTCGAACCTCGTGGATTTGAATTGTGAAATGAAAATGAGGTTGTGATTGTGAATTGATGTGATGTGATTGTATGTGATGAGAAAGAGTTTTATGACGTGGGTTTTAAAAAGGAGGTTTCTTAATGAATTGCCCTTTTTATGAATTGAAACGAGATCGAGCATGAGATGATTTATACATGATGTTTTACCATGTTTTATATGCCAATTTTACATGACGTTGATACATGATATATATGTATACTCATATGGCATAGTTTTATTCCTCATGCTCCTACCATAAATGATTTATGCATAACACTATCAGCATGTAGATAGAGTAGTTATCTACCATGCTTGCATTATTGCCTTACTGAGCGTGTGGTTGCTCATCCCACTCTATTTTCCCCCCTACAGAGCGTGTATAGTAGCCCAGTGAGGACTGAGGCGTGGTATTTTGGACTCCGCTGCATCTCCATCGCTTAAAGCTATATACACAGTGATTCTTTTTGTATCTAAACAATGTAAAAGCACAGTATTCTTTTGAGTTATACTTATGGGGGATATAGATGTCAGTAAAACATGTATTCGTATAAGTACACGATTAAATGCACATGTATGACATCGTTTTTAATTAATTGAGAATGAATGAGATGTGGTGTTTATTATTGGCTCACAGCCCAACAGTGTGTGGTGAGTTTAGTTCACGACCGGGTAAGGTAACAGTAAAACGCGAAAAAATTTTCAGTGATTTTCGGTTAAAGAGAATGGAATTGGGTCGTGACATAAAATTAATCAACGCAATTAAAAATGCAAATATGAAAATAAGAAACAAAATTAACTAGATTAAAATTAAACAAGCTTAAAATAAAAATAAAATATGCATGTAATTAAACTACTTAATAAAAATGCAAATTAAGCTAACCTAAAGTCTAATAAAATAAAACTTCTATTAACCTAAAGAAATTCTTAAATCAAACTAAGAAATTAATTACCTATCAAATGATCCTAAATTAAATCTAACTCTAACTAATAAAACAAAATCTAAATAATGCATGAGAACTAAAATATTTTTGGATTTTAAATTTAAAATGAAAACTTAAAACATGCATAAAATGATTCTATCCCTAATTTAATTATAAATGCAACACCTAACACTAAATTGAAAATTAACTATTAACATAATTAAATCTAAGTTTTGAACTAAGAAAAGAAAATATAACTAACATGCAAATGAATTTAAAACTCTAATTTTTAAATTAACAACTAATACTGAAAATAAAAAATATTAAATATCTAAAATGCATGAAAAATGGATTATTGATGATTCCCAAACACCAAACAAAGCCTTAATCAATTGACCAGCTAGCCTCGGTCCCGTGTGCATTGTACACGTTTCATTTTGGCTTTGCATCCAGGTGCTGCTCCACACAATGTCCAACTCCGATTTTCGGTACCAGCCTGCTGTACACTTGCTACTAGAATCCGCAGCACGTCACCAACCATGCGGTCCCGACAGTGCACTGGTATTGTGCACGTCCTTCTCCAGGCATTATCCTGCTCTCTGCTGCACAACTCCTGCTCCATTCCCTGCAACACAGCACCCCGCACGCCACCTTCTGCTTCGAGCTTTAACCAAACCCAGCCATCATCTCGCCACGTCCTGCTTTAGCCAGGCACTGCTTCAGCTGTGCCCACGGTACCAGCTTGCTTCATCATTGAACATCAGTAGACACAGATGATGTCGAGCAGCTAGGTCAGGTGATCATCTGCTATCCACGTCCTTGCTGCTCTTCATTTCATTTTCTAGCCAAAGCTTGCACAACATTCGTGACTACAAAATGGGAAATGAAACACAAGCAGCACTGTTACGATGAAATCTAAAGCAGCAAATGCAAACTAAAAATTTAAAATAAGATAAAAACTAAGTTAATGAATAAAAGATAATGAACAGTATAAGCATTCTAAAATAGGGGAGAACAGAGGGATGTATTGCTGGTTCGGTCCACTGCTACGGTGCAGTCCATCTTCTGTTCAGTGTAGTCCATCACCGACCAACAACTTCCTCCTCTCACTTAGCCTCTGCAAAATGAAAGAGAACAGAAAAATCAATGCACAAAAGGTCTTAAACTAGAAACTTAATCTTAAACCAAAATAAAATTAAAAGAGTAGTAAACAAGAAAATGAAAAATCTCGTGTCCACTATCTAGCATTCTTCTCGGTTCAGCCTTAACTAATCCCGTTTGCTTCATTTCAGATCATCATGTAGTACACCACGTAGAGAGTAACAAGAAATACCGAATGTAAAAAAGCATAAGAACTGGAAAGTAGTAATGAAATGATGCTTCATGTGGCAAATAGGTCTCTCGGTTCTGCCCAAAAATGCAAACCCGAGAGCTTGAGAAGGAAAAAAAAAGAAATGTAAACTAATCGTGAAGATGGAACTTTGTAGAAAAATAAATTGTCAAAAACTTAAACATGGACAAAAATAAACTTGTGAAACCGAGAATGAAAAACATGATGAATAGGAGTTACGTGAAATGCTAAAAAAAAAATTAGAACAATGAAGCTTTTCATAAAATAAATCCATTAAAAGTTGACATGAACAGTAACTATGGAAAACAAAATGGAGGCTAAAGCTATTCGGGAAAAGCTTAAAAAAAGGAAAATAAATCCTAAAGTTACCCTAAAAACTATTCTACCCTAACTACATAGTTTTTTCAATTGCTATCATGTTCTATTTACACACAAACTTAGGGGTACAATGGTAATTTTTCATCCTAGATGAGTTAGCATTGTTTGGCCACTTGTCTTCACTTTATTTGCTGCAGAGTAGATATTTCCACGTCACCTGTCTTCTAGTACACTTAACTGTGCGATGTGGCCTGACGTGTGTCTTCCAGAAGGTTGGCATGGTGTTCGTTGATCTTATCGTTTCAGAGCGAAAAAAATACTTAACACCCGGCATCCCACTTGTTCAGACGACTGGTGATTCGGTCTGCAAATTGGAAGTGGTTCAGTCTCTTTTAGCTCGTTTTTAGCCCATTTTTGATTGAAACGACAAAGTTTCATCTGGATTTAATTTACTTGCACATTAAAGAATTTTAATTAAATAAAGGGGATAATTAATAAAATAAATTGGGGATTTAAATAATTAATTAGGAAATTAAGCACAAATAATTCTATTTTAATAGAATTATCACATCCCATTTTCAGTAAGATTTGAGGGAAGGCTATTAGACACAAAGTTGTTCACATCAAGGAGAAGAACAACATAGCTTAGAGACATTCCCCCATTTGTTGGAGTTAGGGGACAAGGAGCATTGTCATTTGGAGTGAGAAGGAAATCCAAAGAGGTAAGTTTCTAAAGCACCAACTCAAGTACATTTGTTTAAGCTATTGATTTTGGAGTTGATTGGGGTGCTTATTAATGGTAAAAACTATCTAGAATGCAACGGAATTATTATAACCTAGAAATGGGTTAGTGTGAGAAAGTGAAATGTAGTGGTATTAATGATGAATGGGATATGTTAAGGTGATAATAGTGTTGCGGTACGATTTTAAGATGGTGTTATGGAATGAATTGTGAGACTCACCCAAAAAGGGTAAAATATGTATTGAAGACATTGCGTAAATTGCATAAATGAATGAGAGAGTGAGGGTAGAGTATTTTATATAAAGTCTTAAACAAGTAACTAAGTGAGTTACTAGATGAAAATGGTTAAAAGGCTTGATGATGGCCAAATGCGAAAGAGAGCCAAACTTAATGAAACAGGCTCAATGAAATATATTGACTAGTGAAGTCAAAATGTGAGTTAGCAACATTAACTCAAGTGTTTGGATGAATGAATTGCAGCTCCCGAGGATACATCGGAGCAAGTTGAGCCAAGAGCACGAGAAGCTAAGAGGAAGAGAGTCGTACCACGAGTAAATCGAGGTAAGGGAATTGTGTGGACTCTTAGAGATATCTATGTGCAATTTGGGTGCTTAAATGTTTTGCTAGAGTGCATGTGATACTAGGAAATGAAATTGGGTGATTGAAGGGAAAATAATTGGGTTTTGAGAAATGTGCATGAAAACAAAAGCATGATGCTTTGAAAACCTTGTTTTGTTGGTTTTTAGCAAATAATTGGTAGGTTGGCTAACATTTGAAATAATTTGCAAAAGAAATGATTTGATTTGCTTGATAACCATGTTTTGCAAAGAATTGAGCCACCTACATGGATTTCATGAGGATGAAAGCGTGCTAGAGTATGACTCGCATGAGATTTGATGTGTTTTCATATGCATGAGTGCTTAGCTCGTACTAGTTTTCACATAGATTTTTATGATGTTGTGCTAGAGTTGAGCTCACACAGACTTTACACTGGTTTTGGCATGGTGCTGGAGCATAGCTCGCATTAGATGCCCACCACACTTGTTGCCGTGCTAGGAGTTTCGGGTAGATTAAGTGTCATACCAATTAAATAGGCTCGCACGTGTATTTTTTAGAATTTGACATGTTGATAGTCGTGCTAGGAGCTTTGGGTAGATTAAGTGTCATATCGATTATATAGGCTCGCACGTGCGTTTTGAGATGTGGCATGATATGATGTGTTGATATGGGTCCACAGAGTACGCTATACCGTACAGGTAGCATGGAGTATATTGTACCGTGTTGAGATTGTGATATGCCATCTTCAAACGATGATTAGATCTGATACGGATCGACGGGCTAGACGTGACCCACCTCCCATGTGGAAGCAGATAGTGGTGATACCCCGCACACCTGATCAATGTAGCATGGGATCACAGGATATGGCCATAATCCTAGAGGAGATTTCCCTTAATTATATTACCTACTCACATGTCTCTTATTTATGAATAAATCCATGTTTGAAAATGTCTTGTGGGTCAGGACAGTTCGAGGGAGGGGCTGTGTCCTGACAAGTGTTGATTTTGTTGAGATGAGAAAGCATAATTTGCTTGAGAAATGATGAAAATGGCTTTAAAAGTGCACTTACGCATGATGAGTTTTCCATGCCTTATTTATGAAATACGCATGATGGTTTTCCATGCTTTCCATTGGAATTGTGCACTGAATTTTAATAGCATGAATTGCTTTACATGCCATTCACATAAGCATGAACTCATGTTTTGAGATGAAATGATGGAATGTATGGTTTTGAGCATGGTATCACGATCACGTAGATGGTGCAGTATCTACATGTTCGCATGATTGCCTTACTGAGCGTGTTATTTGCTCACCCCCTTATTTTCCCCCTCTCTACAGAGTATTGAGTATAGACTGAGGGCGATTGGAGGCTTTCCCTTTTGGTATCCGCTACATCCCATCGAGTAAGGTATACACACTGATGAGATTTTATATCTAAACTTTCTATAGCACAGTAGCATTTTGTATGTAACTATTGGGGATGTAAAGCAATGTAAACACATGTAAACAACAACTCTGATTTATTTATACAAGTGTTTACTTCTAAATGTTAATGCAAATGAAATTGTTATGATTGAGTGAGGTAGACATTGACACACAACCCAACTGTTGAGAGTGTAGCTAATCATGATCAAGGTAAGGTAAGAACGAAAAAGAAATAATGTATGAAAAGCGAAACATTTGTGACGATTTTTAGTAAGTTGAGGGTCGTGATAGAAGTTAGTATCAGAGCTGAGTTGGTCTAACGTGTGTCGATGTCTAAAATACTAAATAAGTTAGAAAATTACATCCCCATGTTACTGTGCTTATTTAGATACAAATTATGTGTGTGCTGATGGGTTGACTAAGAAATTGATGTGAATGTAGGGAACTGAACAATATGCCTAATACCAGTCATGGTAAAGGGGCGAGGCCGTAAGCTAGAGGCCATAGAGGTAGGCCTAGGGGTAGTGTTGAGCCAGAAACACACGAGGCTCAAGAAGAGATTGAGGTGGAGGTGAGGTTGAGCATGCTCCACAGGGTCCAAAGGAGAGATCTGAGAGTACTAAGGCACGCTTCACAAGGATTGAGCGGAGCATTGAGATGATCTTAGAGTTGGTTACTCAAACTTTACCTGGAGTTGGGGGAAGACAAAGTCCCGCTACAGAGGGTTATGTCCAGCAGGCGGCAGCTCCTGAGACATGGGCATGACCAGCCTAGAGACCTCAGACGACAGATACACCTACACCCCCACCTGTAAAGGATATGCCTACACTTGTTGCTACACCACATGCTAATAGAGGCTGGGGTTACAGATGTGATTTGGATAGACTACGGCAGTTCTAGAAGTTTGGACCACTGTCTTTCAGTGGAGTTAAGGACCCAGTAGCTGCAGAGGATTGGATAAATGAAATTGAGAAGTTATACGGGTTCTTCGAGTGCACTACAACCGAGATGGTAGCTTTTATTGGTTTCATGCTGAAGGGATTAGAAAAACATTGGTGGAAATCCACCAAGGCTATTTTGAGAGCCCGACATACAGAGATTAGCTGGGATGTGTTTTTTGAGGCTTTTCGGAGATAGTATGTACTGGATACCGCATAACGAAAGATGAAGATAGCATTTTTGGGACTGACCCAAGGGAGTAGGATGGTGGATGAGTATGAGACGACCTTTCTCTCCCTAGGCAGATATGATCCTAACACGATTGGTAATGAGGTCGAGAAGATCCAAGAAGTTTATGGATGGACTGAGACCAACCATCAGGTCCAGATTAGTTCCCTTAGATCTACCGACCTACGAAGAGGATGTGCGCAGGGCTCAATTGTGTGAACAAGATATTGATAGAATTGTCTCAAAGTTTGGGAAGGTTGGTAAAGTGAGGGACAGAGATAAGAAGAGACCAATGATGGATAGATGCTTTAGTTATAAGGGAAGCAAGAAATTTTTTAGGAAGAGGCTGAGGATCGAGGAGATCCGGGAGAGGACAGTTAATCCTCCCATGTATCCGGCTATAGCTCCAGTTAAGGGAATTATGATTGGAAGGCCACGACCTACTACAGAGCAGTGCAGCAAGTGTGGTAGGTACTATGGTACTCAACCATGCTATGGACCTCCTGCAGCATGCTTTAGATGTGGAAAACCAGTGGACATAATTTGAGATTTCCCAAAGATGATAGAGAGAGCCCCACAGAAGGGCAGGGAGCCAGAGAGAACTCCAGTTGGGACAGCTACTTCGAGGAGGAGGGCTACAGTCGAGAAAAAAGGGGAAGCAGGCAGTGGGTGTGAGTAGAGGACGAGTGCACACACTGGACCAGGACATTACGGATCAGTCTACGGATGTGGTTAAAGGTACCATCCTCTTAAAAGCATTTATATTGTTTGCTGGTGCCACGCATTCCTTTATATCGCTATCCTTTGCATGTAAATTGTTGAGGCATGTAAAACCCACGCTGTTCGATAAGATGTTGATGATATCTACCCCTATGAATGATAGTTAATTGACTGAACATGTATATAGGAATTGTAAGATAAGGATAGGAAGTAAATAAATGGTAGCCGATTTAATCTTATTAAATATGAGTGATTTCGATGTAATCCTAGGAATAGATTGGCTGGCTGCAAACCATGTTGTTATGGATTGTCGTGCTAGAATATTGATGTTTTCAGAATTAGACAATCTTATTGTAAACTTTGATAAAAAGGAATGAAATGACATAATCTTTATAAATGAGATGAGTATAATTCTAATTCATAATAATTGAGAGATGAATCTGTTTATCAATTGTGTATGTAATGTGATGATTTGTGTTACTAACGGTGGAAAGGATAATGTGAAGGGTTCATTGCTTATGTGATTGAGATGGATAAGGCACATCCAGAGTTGATAGACATCCCAGTGGTCAGGGAATTTCCAGATGTCTTCGAAAATGAATTACCGAGGTTACCTCTAGATAGGGAGATGGAATTTGGTATAGACTTGGCACCTAGTACATAGCCGATATCCAATCCACCATACAGAATTACTCAAGTTGAGTTGGAAGAATTAAGAAAGCAGTTACAGGGGTTACTGGAGAAGGGGTTCATTAGACCGAATGTCTCACCTTAGGGAGCACCAGTTCTGTTTGTAAGGAAGAATGATGGAAGCCTTTGATTATGTATAGATTACCGGTTGTTGAATAAGGCCACCATCAAGAATATGTACCCCCTTCCACGCATCGATGACTTGTTAGATCAGCTTAGGGGAGCGCAGGTCTTCTCAAAGATAGATTTGAGATCTAGGTACCATCAGTTGAAGATATAGAGTGGAGATGTGCCCAAGACAGGTTTTCGCACTTGGTATGGACATTTTGAGTTTATGGTTATGTCAGACCCATATTTTGTGTAGCTTATTCCTTATGATTCCTATGTATATGAACACTTTATTATTATAGTTGAATCATAAGAAGAGTATTTACTAGATTTAAAGTGTATGTGAAATGATTTAGCACTCATAAGCTACATAAATGCCTAATGTTAGCTATAAGAGTTACAGGCTAAACCGAGTGGATCTGAATCATTCTGATTGAAGAGAAGAACTTAAAATGAGAAAAAGTAGATGTTGGCTCTACCGAGAGGGGGGGTGAATCGGTTTTCTAACAATTATGGCAGATTTTAAATTAATCGCAATTTAAACACAAATGATAATGAATAAAACAGTGCAATATAACAATTTTAATGCAAAGAGAGGGAAAGAGAAACAAACACAGCGACTTATAGAGGTTCGGCCAACTCTTGCCTACGTCCTCTCTCCTTGACCTTCTTGTCAAGTGGTTTCTTTCTCTCTTTCAATAGAGTTTACAAATTTCCTTTTACAGGTTAAGGAATAACCTCACTACCTTTGGCAATACAGAAAAAGTATTCAGCCTCTTACAATATACTCTCACTGAGGAACAATCCTCTTCTCTTTTAAGATTGGACTGAATACAATTTAATGCTTTAAAGTGGTAGGACAAGTGTAGCTATTTTACACTTAAGCTTTTACAATGATTCTCAATCAATAATCAATAGGGACACAAAGAATGAAAGAATTAAAGCTTGAGAATGTTTGGAATATGCAGCAATAGTCTGTGTCTTCTCTTTGTCTTCAATGCTTGGTTATATACTGAAGGTTGGGTAGTTGGAGCATTAAATGCAGTTTTTCCCGTTGAGATTTGAAGAAAATAGCCGTTGGGAACCTCCAGTGGTCAGACAGATCGATCTCTTATCTTGGCCAGATCGATCTCTTAGTTTTGAATCCTGCAAGATCAAAGCATAAACACACAGGGAGATCGATCTCATAGGTTACCAGATCGATCTCTCAGTTAGAGTATGAGAAGGCAGATCGATCTGTCGAATATCCAGATCGATCTCCTATCCTCTCTGTTTGAGGAAAGATCGATCTCTCAATACACCAGATCGATCTCTTAAGCTCTCTGACTTTGAGCAGATCGATCTCTTCCTTACCAGATCGATCTCCTAAGTTCTCTGACTTAGAGGAGATCGATCTCTTAACCCTGGAAGATCGATCTCTTTTTACCTTAAACCCTTTACACGTTTTAAGGCTTGCCAGATCGATCTCTTCCATCATGAGATCGATCTCTCATCAAGTATAAACCCAGGAGATCGATCTCTCATACCTCAGATCGATCTCTCATCAGCAGAACTCTAAGTTCTGGTCCTGATATCTTCTAAACATGTTTGTATACCATCTTAACATTATTGTATTAACTTGTTTTGTCATTTCAAAATACATTAACTCAACAATCTCCCCCTTTTTGATATGACAAAACTCATCCAATAAACATGTTTAGTGAATTTGCAAAGTTCCCCCTTTTTGTGAGCTTTTGACTTTGTTAAAGATTTAACTCATCCTTAGTTAAATCTTAACTCCCCCTTAGTTAGCTCTAGCTCTTAGCTCCCCCTAAATTAAATCATCCTGACTCCCCCTCAATCCTATCATCCTTTTAAACTATGAACACAAACACAACAACATGCATGTTTCTTATCATGTTTCTTATGTGTCTTCTCCCCCTTTTTGTCATATCAATCACACATGGTCATTAACTCACAAAATGCAACATTGTCAAAACCATGGCAGTTCAAAATCAACATTGACTCACAAAACGCCACATTTTCATAAACAATCAATTTATATTGCATTCAAGCAAATTCAGTACAAAGAACAGTGCGAAATGATATAACTGAACTAAACCATACACCTAAAGCCTAAGATGATGGAGGATCACGGTCCAAAAGATTCTCAACGTGTGTGCGCGTCACTTGAAGTTCATCGAACATTGCCTCTTGAGTTTCTTGAAATTTGTCGAACATCGCCTTTTGAGTGTCTTGAAGGTGATCCACTCGTTGAGTCAATTCGGCAAACATACGCTGCTGAGTGGTATGTCCTTCATCGATCCTCTGACTGAGGTCGCTTATCATCTTCACGATCAGCTCCAAGTCAGCAGAAGACGATGTTTGTGCAGTAGGTGCAGCCGTGGAGGACGACGGTTCTGGAGCGGGTGCTGCAGGTGGGTGTGCTGGTTCAGCAGTGTGGTCATCCTCAGCCTCAGCAGGTTGCTGTTCTTGCTTTTTCGTCCACTCTCCCCGAAAATCTTTGTAGTACCCCATATGATGTAGGGTCCCAATATTGAGGACGCTCTTGGGAGAAGGGAGTTCTCTAGATTCACCGCTGCAGTTGATACCAAGGCGGTGGAGAAGATAGGCTACCGGTTGTGGAAAAACGATCGTGGTAGCTTGTCCACGCACAATCTTCAGCCAGTCTTCGTATATGAAGTGAGGGAGGTTAGGCTTTTGGCTTGTGGTGTGAATGTGATGAAGCCAGAACCGATCTAGACGCCTGACGGTTGAGTGACGGGTACCATAAGGGCGGAGATTCCACGAGATTATGAGGTGGAGTAACCGAAGGTGCATTGGAAGGTTACTCGCCTTGTCCCCGGGGAGTTCAAACGCAAAGGGGACTTCCTCATCCTCATTAGTTAAGCCTTCATCGCGTATATCAAATACTTTGGCTATAACTTCAGAATCAATTAAAATGGATTGACCCATGACGAAGGTTTTGAAGGCAAGGATTTTGCAGGTGTCATCGGGGTCATAAACGAGTTCGGCATTTGAAAAGAATGCACGAACGAGATTTGGAGGGACAGGAGTGTTGATTTTCAAGAATTTCGCCCAACCAAATTCCTCAAATTTTGACAGGTATGGAAAGTCTATGTGATTGAGGAAGGAAAAATCAATGGTGCGCCAATGCTTGATTGGCATTGTTGAAAAATATTCCTCATACCGCTTTCTTTTTGCTGGTGTTTTAAAGCACCGATTGAAGGAAGCGACAGGAGGTGGAGGAATAGGTTGTGATGAGGAACCTGCCTCTCCTGTGGTTCTAGGGGGTTTGTTTGCTACTGACTTCCTAGGCATGATTCTAAACTATAGATTTGCGCTAAACAGATTCAACAGTGAGAAAAGCAATGAAACAGGACCTAGGTTTGCCCTAGAATGAAAAGCAACGGAAATCAGAGAAAATTTTTGAGAAATTAGTGAGAAATGTAGGTTACTATACCGAAATTTGACACCGAGACGCAAGGAAGACCGTACGAGGATCGATCTGAGGAGGAATTGAAGAAGAGGATGCGAGGGAATTGGAGAATTTGAAAGTTAGGTTTTGTGAGAATTGGGGATTTTTTGCGATATATTTATACTGCAGGACACAGGAGATCGATCTGTCGAGGCAACAGATCGATCTGGTACTTCCAGAAGCGAAGAGAGATCGATCTATCGTAGGGACAGATCGATCTGGTCGCAAACAGAGGCTTAAGGAGATCGATCTGGTACATCCACAGATCGATCTGAAGAATGCGGAAGCTTGATGAGATCGATCTGTCGTGTGGACAGATCGATCTGCCTCTAAACAGAGACGTAAGGAGATCGATCTTATGGTTAGAAGATCGATCTGCTTAGCTTAACCTTGATAATTTAGGCTTGTTTAAGGGATAGAGATCGATCTATATCTCAAGGAGATTGATCTCTCATCCTTTTTGCCAGAAAATTTTTGCAAAAACTCTTTAAAAATCAACTTGAAATCAAGATTTTTACAACATGAAAGTCCTAAGGCATATTCATGAGTCCTAATTCACCTCTAAGGATACAGAACCTATCTCTATCAAGGGGTTTGGTGAATATATCAGCTATTTGATGTGTAGTATCAATATACTCTAAGATTATATCCCCTTTTTGTACATGATCTCTAAGGAAGTGATGTCTAATTTCTATGTGCTTGGTTCTGGAGTGTTGAATAGGATTCTTAGACAGATTAATGGCACTGGTATTATCACATTTAATTGAGACTTGCTTCATGTCAATACCATAATCTCTCATTTGTTGTTTAATCCACAACACTTGAGCACTACAACTACCAGCTGCTATATACTCAGCTTCAGTTGTGGACTGAGCTACACTGTTTTGTTTCTTGGAGAACCAAGAAATTAACCTATTTCCTAAGAATTGGCAAGTACCTGAAGTACTTTTCCTATCTATTTTGCATCCTCCAAAATCAGCATCTGAAAATGCATGAAGGGCAAAAGTGGAGTCTTTGGGATACCAAAGTCCTAGTGAGGGAGTATCTTTGAGGTATCTAAAAATTCTCTTAGTTGCCAATAGATGTGATTCCCTAGGAGAGGATTGAAATCTAGCACAAAGGCATACACTAAACAATATATCTGGTCTACTTGCAGTTAAATAAAGCAATGATCCAATCATAGACCTATAGAGTTTAGTGTCTACACACTTACCACTTTCATCTTTGTCAAGCTTGATGTTGGTGCCCATTGGAGTGGTTTGAGGTTTGCAATTGTCCATCCCAAATCTCTTGAGCAAGTCCTTGGTGTACTTTGCTTGATTGATGAATGTTCCATCCTTTGTTTGCTTCACTTGAAGTCCCAAGAAGAATGTGAGTTCTCCCATCATGCTCATCTCAAATTCCCCTTGCATGATCTTAGCAAACTCTTGACATAAAGACTCATTAGTTGAACCAAAAATTATATCATCTACATATACTTGTACAACTAGTAAGTCCTTATTTTTATTTTTGATGAATAATGTGGTGTCTGCCTTTCCTCTTGAGAATCCTTTTTCTATTAAGAACTTTGACAACCTTTCATACCAAGCTCTAGGAGCTTGTTTTAACCCATAAAGTGCCTTAGACAATTTGAAAACATGTTCAGGAAATTCATGATTTTCAAATCCGGGAGGTTGCTCTACATAGACTTCTTCATTAATGAAACCATTCAAGAATGCACTCTTTACATCCATTTGATATAACTTGAAATCTTTATAACATGCAAAGGCAAGTAACATTCTTATTGCCTCTAATCTAGCTACCGGTGCATATGTTTCATCATAGTCTATGCCTTCCTCTTGTCTATAGCCTTGAGCAACTAGCCTAGCCTTATTCCTTATGATCACACTATTTTCATCCATTTTGTTCTTGAATATCCATTTAGTTCCAATTATAGAGTGATCACTAGGCCTTGGAACTAGTTTCCATACTTTGCTTCTCTCAAATTGATTTAACTCTTCTTGCATTGCTAGGAACCAATTATTATCCTCTAAGGCTTCATTGACATTCCTAGGCTCTATTTGAGATACAAAGGCTATATATTGACACATATTCCTTAAGGATGACCTAGTTCTAACTCCAAGAGTTGGATCTCCTACTATTTCACAATCTTTTACATATCCTAACTCTCTTGGTGCTCTAGGTTCTCTTTCTAAAACTTCTATTTCTTCTTCATCTTCTTTATTCAAATCAAGCTTTTCTAGAAAGTCATCTTCTAAGCCTTCATCAAATATCTCAACATTTTCATCATTGTTGGTTGAATCTTTAGATATATTATTTGATTCATCAAATACAACATGAATAGATTCTTCAACCATTAATGTTCTTTTGTTATAAATTCTATAAGCCTTTGAATTCAATGAATATCCTAGAAATATTCCCTCATCACTTTTGGCATCAAATTTTCCTAAATTATCTTTTCCATTATTTAGAACAAAGCATTTGCAGCCAAAAGGATGGAAGTAACTAATATTAGGCTTCTTACCTTTGTAGAGCTCATAAGGAGTTTTCTTTAGCATGGGTCTTATCATAGCTCTATTGATTATATAACATGATGTGTTTATAGCTTCAGCCCAAAAGTACTTTGGCAAGTTATTTTCACATAACATGGTCCTAGCCATCTCTTCCAAAGTTCTATTTCTTCTCTCAACTACACCATTTTGTTGCGGTGTCCTAGGGGCTGAAAAATTATGGCTAATTCCTTGATCATTGCAATACTCATCAAATCCTATATTTTCAAATTCTTTGCCATGATCACTTCTAATGCTTGTTATTGTATATCCTTTTTCATTTTGAGTCACCTTTGAGTAAGTTATGAATTTTTCTAAGGCTTCATTTTTTACTCTCAAAAAGAACACCCAAGTGTACCTAGTGTAATCATCAACTATTACAAAATCATAGTGTTTCCCACCTAGGCTAGTGGTTCTAGTTGGTCCAAATAAGTCTAAATGCAGTAATTGAAGAGGCCTAGTGGTGGATACACTATTCTTAGGCTTAAAAGTTGTTCTCTTGTGTTTTCCTTTAACACAAGCTTCACATATTTCTTCATGATTAAAGGGTAGTTTGGGTAAGCCTATGACTAGATCCTTTCTTGCTAATTTGGATAGCACATGCATGCTAGCATGACCTAGTCTCCTATGCCATAACCAAGATTCCTTTTTGTTATCTACCATTAAGCATATGTTTTCGTTTTTGAGTTCATTAAGGTAGACTATATATATGTTACCTTGCCTATGACCTAGAAGAAGAATTTTATTTGACTTAGGATCTATAACATTACATTTCATGCAATCAAAAATTACTTTGTAACCTTTGTCACAAAGTTGACTAATGCTTAGTAAGTTATGCTTTAGACCCCTAACAAGTAATACTTTTTCTAAAGAGAAGTGATCATTACCTATTGAGCCACTCCCTTCCACTTGGCCTTTGGAGTTGTCCCCAAAAGTGACTTCTCCACCAATTTTCGATTTGAAGGAATTGAAATGGCTTTTATCACCCGTCATGTGCCTTGAGCATCCACTATCTAAGTACCAAGCTTCTTTTGTTTTAGCTTTGTGGCTATGCTCAATCACCTATAACAAAAAAATAAACACACTCAAGTCTTAGGTACCCAAATTCTCTTGGGTCCTTGGAGGTTAGTAAATGAAATTCTTGATCCCATTGGGATCCATTTTGCTAATGCATTGCAGTCCTTGGAATGAATTACCTCTTTTGGAATCCATATCCTTTTTACAATTTTTCCTTTAAGATTCCTCATCTTTATAGTGCAATAATGTGACTTATGTCCCTTCTTATTACAATATGAACAAGTAATTGCAGGTTTATTCATGCTCTTCCTAGCAATAAAACTCTTAAGATGGGTTTCCCTACTTTGTGCATTATACCCTAAGCCATTTTTGTCAAAAAATGTCCTTTGGGTTTCTAACATGCTATCTAGCTTTTGTTGCCCCATGTGAAACCTATTAAAGGAGTTATGTAAATTGCTATTTTTCTCCTTAAGGTCACAAATTTCTAGATTTGCAATCTCTAGTTTCTTCTCACATTTCAATTTATCTTGTAGCATTATCTCATTTTCCCTTTTTAATTTAGATATTAACTTTTTATACTTCATGCTCATAGATTCATACTCTAATGCTAAATCATCAAATGCATCTTGCAGTTCATCAAAAGAGTATTCATTGATATTAGATGTTACCTTTTCATCCTCATCAATTACCATGAAGCATAGGTTGGCAATGTCCTCATTTGATTCATCATCGGAGCAGTCACTGTCACTCCATGTTGCTACCATCGCCTTCTTTTTATGAAACCTATCATTGGATCTTTTGAGGAGAGGGCAGTTAAATTTTATGTGTCCAGGTTTTTTACATTCATAACACACAATAGAGTCTTTTCTACCTACTTCCTCTTGTTCTCTCCTATTGTTTCTCCTATTGCTATTACTAGTTCTCATCCTCATGAATTTATTAAATCTTTTGGCAAACATTGCCATCTCAATATCCTCCTCACTGCCACTCTCATTTTTAATTTCCTTTTCAGCAGTGGATTTTAGAGCAACACCCACTTTCTTGGGTGGCTCTTCATTTCTTTTAAGTTTCATCTCATAAGTTAGCAAGGAACCTATTAATTCATCTAAGGATAATGTGTGTGGATCCTTAGATTCCTCTATTGCTGTTACCTTAGCTTCCCATGACTTAGGTAAGCTATTTAAAATTTTCTTTACCATTTCAATGTTAGAATATATTTTTCCTAAGGATTTTAGTCCATTAATTACGTCTGTAAATCTAGTGAACATATCACTAATCGATTCTCCTTCCTTCATTCTAAAGAGCTCATAATCATGTGTGAGCATACCTACTTTTGTCTCCTTCACTTGGGTTGTACCCTCATGAGTTATTGCCAATTTATCCCATATTTGCTTGGCATTATCACACCCGGATACTCTATTATATTCATTAGGACCTAAAGCACAAAATAATGTGTGCATAGCTTTAGCATTTAGCTGTGCACATTTAATGTCATTAGAATCCCATTCATCTTCTTCTTTGGGAATATCTCTTCCCTCTATTTTCTTTGTAGGGATTTGAGGTCCCTTAACTATAATTCTCCATACTTCATAGTCATTTGCTTGAATAAATACCATCATCCTAGTCCTCCAATATGAATAATGTTCACCATTGAACATGGGAGGTCTAACCGTGGAGTGCCCCTCTCCTATCAAACTAGTTGCAACATTGTTAAGAGCCATTTGATCGTTTTCTAACTCTTAGGAAGTTGTTCCTACGTGATTAAAGAGTCCTAGCTCTGATACCAATTGTTGGCTCTACCGAGAGGGGGGGTGAATTGGTTTTCTAACAATTATGGCAGATTTTAAATTAATCGCAATTTAAACACAAATGATAATGAATAAAACAGTGCAATATAACAATTTTAATGCAAAGAGAGGGAAAGAGAAACAAACACAGCGACTTATAGAGGTTCGGCCAACTCTTGCCTACGTCCTCTCTCCTTGACCTTCTTGTCAAGTGGTTTCTTTCTCTCTTTCAATAGAGTTTACAAATTTCCTTTTACAGGTTAAGGAATAACCTCACTACCTTTGGCAATACAGAAAAAGTATTCAGCCTCTTACAATATACTCTCACTGAGGAACAATCCTCTTCTCTTTTATAGGACTGAATACAATTTAATGCTTTAAAGTGGTAGGACAAGTGTAGCTATTTTGCACTTAAGCTTTTACAATGATTCTCAATCAATAATCAATAGGGACACAAAGAATGAAAGAATTAAAGCTTGAGAATGTTTGGAATATGCAGCAATAGTCTGTGTCTTCTCTTTGTCTTCAATGCTTGGTTATATACTGAAGGTTGGGTAGTTGGAGCATTAAATGCAATTTTTCCCGTTGAGATTTGAAGAAAATAGCCGTTGGGAACCTCCAGTGGTCAGACAGATCGATCTCTTATCTTGGCCAGATCGATCTCTTAGTTTTGAATCCTGCAAGATCAAAGCATAAACACACAGGGAGATCGATCTCATAGGTTACCAGATCGATCTCTCAGTTAGAGTATGAGAAGGCAGATCGATCTGTCGAATATCCAGATCGATCTCCTATCCTCTCTGTTTGAGGAAAGATCGATCTCTCAATACACCAGATCGATCTCTTAAGCTCTCTGACTTTGAGCAGATCGATCTCTTCCTTACCAGATCGATCTCCTAAGTTCTCTGACTTAGAGGAGATCGATCTCTTAACCCTGGAAGATCGATCTCTTTTTACCTTAAACCCTTTACACGTTTTAAGGCTTGCCAGATCGATCTCTTCCATCATGAGATCGATCTCTCATCAAGTATAAACCCAGGAGATCGATCTCTCATACCTCAGATCGATCTCTCATCAGCAGAACTCTAAGTTCTGGTCCTGATATCTTCTAAACATGTTTGTATACCATCTTAACATTATTGTATTAACTTGTTTTGTCATTTCAAAATACATTAACTCAACAGTAGAGAACTCATGAAGGAAAGTCAGTTTGATTTAGTTCCGAACACAGAGAAAGAGAGTAAAAGCTAAAAAGGGTAAAATTGACCTTTTCAGAAAGTTAAGGTATATAAGGTATTTCGAGCATATTTATGTACCGAAAATAGCTAAAACGTAAAGACGAGAGTGTAAGACATAAGATATGACACTTTTGAAATTTTGAAAAAAAGTCAACTTGGTCAATGATTAAGGAAAAAGTCAACTATAGTTAAGAAAAGTGGACTTTTACCATAGTTAACTAACCATGGTTAACAATTTACCTAAGTATGGAGAAAAATTTGGGGAAAAATATTTTTAGTCAGAATAAAAGATAATCATCCCAAGAAGTAAGAAAAATTTATTGGGAAGGATTCCAAATTAAAATTAATGGATAAAAACGTAATGGGCCTAAAGTGAAGATTTTAAAACCCATTAAGGTATACTAAACGTAGATCAAAATTCTTAGGTCCCTTCGATCGAATTATTGGACGAATTGATAGGCCAAATATTTAGACAATAAAAGGCCCGAGGTATAGTAAAAATTTCAGCCTGAAAGCCCATTAAGAAAGCCCAAATCAAGAGGCCCAATTGTAAAGCCCATGAGGATTAAATATCTAACCATAGTTAAAGCTAACTATGACTCATTAGATGACTCATTAGGTGACTCATAACTAAACCATAGGAAGTCAATTTTAATGGCTGAAAAGTAAGTCTTAATGGCTAAGTAAATGGCTTATAAAATTAGCCACACCATTGTCATCTTCACCAGACCATTCTCGGCTACACAAGGAAACCATTGAAATACATTTATCCAAGCTTTCTCTCACTAGAAATCACTATGATTTAGGCATATTTGGAACTTGTATTCTTCATGAAAGTTGTTCCAAATTGAGAGGAGAGTAACATATGTTGGAATTGGCTATCAAGAAGCCATAGTGTGCAAACCGTGAGGCTCCAAAGTTTCGACCAAGTGTAAACACAACTACTAGGTATATTTTCAAGCTTTCAAATTCATATATGTTAATGTATAAATGATTTTAAGTATATTGGTATATGTTTTAAGCATTGAAACATATGAAATCACTATGACCATGGTTAGGCTGAGAGTGAGTAGTGAAATATTGATGAATGGCCATAAGATATTAAGGCATAAATGAGTTGATATACATGTGTTAATGATTATGGTATAGTTAGAATTAATAAATTTGATTAATTAATACATGTATTAAGTTGGCAAGCAAGGTGTTTGATAAAATGTCTAAATGAACTATGTGATGCTTAAGAACATTACCAACCAAGTGTTTGTGAAAATGCCTTAGTGAATTGGCTAAGGAAATGGACATGGATGACATGCCATGGTGTGACCAACAGCATGGGGTGCTCTCGGCCATGGCATGTGGTCGAGAGGTCCAATGAGCCAAGCCCACTTATTTTAGGCCCAATGAGATGTCATGGGTCTAGGATAAGCCCAATAAGAGTTGGTTGGCCCCACAATGATAATTCTATAAAAATAGAATTATTTATGCCTAATTTCTTAATTAATTATTTTAATCCCCAAATTATTTTGTTAATTATCCCCTCATTTTGACTAAAATTCTTATGTTTGCAGATAAATTAAATCGGGATGAATTTGGTAAATTTTGGTAGAAAATGGACTGAAATTGGGTTTAAATCAAGATTGGACCACGCGGACAACATGAGCCATGCCACCTAGCATATCCAATTGGATAAGAAGACAAATGACATGGAAATATCTTTTCAAGGAGCCAATGGTGTGAAGACAAGTGGCCGAACAATGCAAACTCATCTAGGATGGAAAAATTACAATTGTACCCCTAAGTGTGTGTATAAATAAGACAAGATAGCAATTGAAAAAAAAAACTAAGTAGTGTTAGTGTAAAATTAGTTTTAGAGTAGGAGTAAGTTAGGAGTAGTGTTAGAATAGTTTTAATTTATTTTCCTTATTTTTAGAAGGTTTCTCGTTGGTTTCATGTTTATTTTTAACAGCCTCATTTGTTCATCCTTCTTCTAGGTTTGTAAAAGTTCATTCCTTGATGTTTCTTATTTTGTGAGTTTTAAATGAAAAGTTTATAGTCTCAAATGTTAAGCTCTCGATTTGCTTCTGGGTGGTAGGTATTTTTGTTTTATTATTATTCAATCATGCTCTCGATTTGTTTATTTGTCAGACTCGCCCTTTGTTCTTCAATGTTCATTCGAGTAAACCGGTTTCATCCATTACTGCCTTTGATTCTGATGCTTTGATATAGTATTAATGCCCAGTAGTATTTCCACATCAATGGTAATGTGGGATCACAACAGTAGGATGAGGAATAGAAGCAAACCGAGGATGCTAGTTTTACACGTTTATGTGCTTTACGGGTGTTGATAATCATGTTTTTAGTTTTAGTTGCTAATGTTATTTAGTTCCTTTCGGTTTCAAGTGTGATTACCTTGTTAGTTTTTTTATATTTTATCTTCCTTTGTCTGCACTTCATGAATTCAGCTCCTTACTGGAGTTTAATAGTATCTTTCTTTGTTTTCTTCTGCTTATGGCTTCTCGGGTTTGAGTGACAACTGTGTCAAGCACTGCGACTTTGGTTCCCTGATAATGTTTAATTGCCATATTCTACTTATATTTACTTCTTAGTTTCTAGTAGTTCATATTGTCATTTTTTGTTTATAGTTGATATTCAACCCGTATGTTTCTTCAACATTTGTTTTGATCCTCTGTTTTTGTGTTTTGTTACTGTTCATTATAGTTTAGTTGTTTTCTTCTCTGTAATTTTCTATAGTTGATGATGTTGGTGTTGGTTTATTCCTGTGTTGCTCAATCATTGATGCCAATGCTGCTTCCCGGTTACTCTCGGTTGCTGGAAGGTGAAAGGTGAAATGAGTATCTTGTTGCTTTTGGTAGTATTCTGTTATCGAGCCTGATTTTGTAGAGCATTAAGTTGATGGGCAAGGTAGGTTTCAGCTGAAGCAGGAGCTGGTGTGAAGGCAGAATGCTCGCTGGTTTGATGGCATCAAGTGTGGAGATACAGATAAGGAGAAACGGTGCTGCTATACAAGGCATGATAGGCTACAACAGTTGATAATGAGAAGTGTACAGAGGTGCAGGACTGAATCTGGAGCTGGGCAGTCTGGCCAGAAAATGAAGCAGATGGTAACGTGATGTGTTGGAGTTGTGCAGGGAATGATGCTATACATGGAACCGAAGCAGAGTTGGTGGAAGTTGCAGAGCAGGAGCTGGACACGTCTAGGCAACAAAATGAAAATGAAAATGTTGAAGAACCAAGCACAATGCAGTTATCGGGACCAGCATGGTTTCCAATTTCGGTTATGGCCTTGTTTGGCCACATTACATTGTTGCGATAGTTTAATGCATTATTAGTATTTCGATTCCTTTGTTAGTTGTTAGTTAGGTAGTTTAATCAATTAAAATGGTAGGTTAGTTTTAATATTTTTTGCATGTTAATTTAATTTTCAGTTTTAATTTTTTAGTTAGTAGTTAATTTTATATTATATGTTTTAGGATTTTATTTTAGTTTTGTATTTTATGAGTTGCATTTAGAATTAATTTAGATTAAATGAGTTTCATGCATTTTTAATTTAGTATTCATTTTTAATAGATTTTAGGTTAGTTTAATTTGCAATTTTTATTAGTTTAATTACATTCATTTTTTATTTTAAGTTTGTTTAAATTTTAGTTTAATTAATTTTATTTCTTTATTTTCATATATACATTTTAGTTTAATTGCGTTAATTAATTTTAACTGTTTTAATTTTCTTTTGTAGGTTAATACTTTTAATTGCTTGGAGCACTGTAAGTAAATTTTAGTTCAGTTTTATTTTTTTTAGTTTATAGCTTTTATTATTTTCAGTACTTTTAATTTCTGACTTGTAGATCACCCATTATCAATTCATAATTTGCTAGGATATACTTAGGATAAGATTAACCGGTAGTTAATTAGGCAATTCATCCCTGCGGGACGATAATCCGGGACTCAAATCCCATTATTACTTGTACGAACTATGCATTTACGGAAATATGTTTAGTTCATACGAAGTTTTGGCACCGTTGCAGGGGAGGTTTTAATTAGTCCTTAATTAAAATCGGTGAAATTATGCTTAGGTGTAATTCTAGCTTGTAAATACTTAGGTTGTAAATATTTAGAAGTTTAATCTAGATTAGTTATCTCTATCATAAAAATTAAAAAAAAAATAAAAAATTTAAAAACTTAAAAAAAATTCTGAGGACTTTGTGATGTTTGCATGCGTTGAGCCAGGGGTTATGATTGCTTTCCTTTAGATCCTGAAATTGAACGAACTCTAAGGAAAATTCGAAAGGATTCTAGGGAATTAATAGCTTCGCTGCAAAACACCATGGCAGAAAATAGACAAATCAGGACCGTTGGAGATTATGCGGTGCCGACGATTGAAGGATATTATACCGGCATTAGGCCACCAACTGTCCCTGCTAACAATTTCAAAATTAAGCCTTCCATCCTCCAGATGATCTAGTCCTCTTTACAGTTCAGTGGGCTTCTGCACATGCTCACCTTGGGTAATTCCTCGACTTGTGCAACACGTTCAAGCATAATGGATTATCTGATGATGTGCTTAGACTTTGACTATTCCCTTTCTAACTTAGTGATAGGGCGTGACACTGGTTAACTCCTTGCCTCCAGGATCCATTTCTACATGGTACGAGTTAGCCCATCAATTTCTAGCCAAGTTTTTTCCTCCCTCTAAAATGGCCAGACTCCATAGTGACATATCTTCCTTTGCCCAGTTTGACTCTAAATCTCTTTATGAAGCATGGGAACAATATAAGGAGCTTATTAGGAAGTGCCCTCACCATGGCCTACCTTATGGCTACAAGTCCAAACCTTCTATAACGGACTTACAAGACAAAATAGGACCATTGTTGATGCTGCTGCGGGTGGAGCGCTAATGTCTAAAACAGAGAAGGAAGATTACGAGTTGTTAGAAAAGATGACTGCTAACAACTATCTATGGTCCTTATAGAGGCAATTGCCCAAGAAGTCGACGGGTATCTATGAGCTCGACACGCTATCTACCTTAACCTCTCAGATTGCTAACCTTACGAAGAAGGTAGAGTCGCTCAGTACCCAACATAATCCTTCCACTAGTCCTAACCCTGTGTATTCTGTCCAAAGTCCTTTTCTTTCCTACGAGCTGTGTAGTGGTACACACTCTGTAGATAGGTTTCTACTTAACTTAGAATCGATTCAGTACGTTGCCCCATCTCAGAAGCAACAGAACAACCCTTTTTCAAACACCTACAACCCAGGGTGGAGGAACCATCTTAACTTTTCCTAGAGCTAAAACAAAGGGCAATCTTCTAATTCTAGATCTATAGGACCCCTTAGTTTTCAAGCTCCACCAGTTCATGTACCACCACAGCTACAATTTTCATATCATCCGCCTCATCAACCATCCCCACCTCGATTTCAGCATTATCCACCTCATTTCCATCAACCACCACCACCACCACAACCCCAGCACTTATCAACAGCTGAAAAGAAGCCCTCGCTTAAGGAAATGTTCACAACGATCCTGCAAAATCAAGCAGCCTCAATTAAAAACCTAAAGGTTCAGGTAGGACAAATAGCAAATGCTCGTAGTCAACGTACTCAAGGGACCCTTCCTAGTAACACTGAAGTTAATCCTATTAGGTAAAGGGAGGGTAAAGAACATGTGAAATCCATCACCCTTAGGAGCGGTAGAGAGCTAGATGAACCACAAGTTAAGTCCAGCCTTGAACAGCACAGAGTTGAAGAATCCTTAAGTTCTAATGAAGCAGCTCAGAAAGAGCAAGAACCAAAAGATCAGGCTGCAAAGGAATCCAAGCTAGGCACTTCTGCATCTATACCTTCTTCTTCTTCACAGCCTTCCTCATCCTCTGATGCTACACATGTTACCATACATCCCTTCCAGTTAGACCACCAGTACCTTTTCCTCAGAGGTTCCAAAATAAAAAATCGAATCAACATTTTACTAAATTTCTTGAGGTTTTTCAAAAACTTCACATCAACATTCCTTTCGCATATGCCTTAGAGAAACTGCCAAGTTATGTGAAGTTTTTGAAGGATATCCTCTTGAGGAAGAGAAGATTGGAAGAGTATGAGACGGTGGCCTTAACTGAGGAATGCAGTGCAATTATTCGGAGGAAATTACCCCCCAAGCTCAAAGATCCCGAGAGTTTTACCATACCCTACACTATTGGAAATCTGTTATTTGGTAGAGCCCTGTGTGATTTAGGAGCCAGTATCAATCTGATGCCTTTGTCTATCTACCAAAAGTTAGGAATAGGGGATGCCAAGCCCACCACAGTGATACTTCAGCTAGCTGATCGTTCCATTAAATATCCGAAGGGGGTCATTGAGGATGTCTTAGTGAAGGTGGACAAATTTATTTTCCCTGTGGATTTTATCATATTAGACATGGAATAAGGTAGGGAAGTCCCTTTTATACAAGGCAGACCTTTCTTAGCAACTGGTAGAACTTTAATTGATATACAGAAGGGGGAGTTAACAATGAGAGTTCAGGATTAGGAAGTGAAGTTTAATGTTTTAAAACTTTTGAAGCTCCCTGATGACTCTCAAGAGTGTTTTAAGATGGAGGTTAAGGAAGATAAAATGTTTGAACATAAGAAATCTAAGAGAAAGAAAGAAGTAGATAGAGCTCAGGAGGATTTAACTATTAACACTCTGTCACCACTTTGGCTGACCCTCCTACTCTTCGCCCTGCTGCTGAGTGTTGTTTTCTTCAACTGCATTTGAAGTGGCTGTATTTTTCTTTTCACTTTGTATATAGTTCTTTTTCTTTTTCTTTTCTGTTGTTTTTTTCTTTGTTTATGTTGCAGATTTCTTTTCCAGCATTACGTTTTCAATCAAGCTTCAATTATTCATCATCATCAGAAAGGGGAGTACTCTTTCCTTGAGTTTAAATTCTTATATTATCTACACACTGAGGACACTGTGCACTTTAAGTTTAGGGGAGGGGATATCACTTGAGCAATTTTGTGAAAAATTGGAAAAAATTTCAAAATTTTTTCGAAAATCTAAGAAAGAATTTTCAAAATTTTTTCGATAATATGAGCTTAACTTGCTTGATTTTAGGATGATTTAGTGCTTTGCATGTAGTTTTCCCATATTTCGATTATATGACCCCATGATTTAGTCTGACTTTGATTAACTGAGAAGTATGATTATAGGAAAAGCATGAAGTTGAATTCTTGAATTTATCTTAATTGTGATTGTGATTGCCTCATCTTATGCACATGTCATGTCATGAAGCAGTATATTTATTTAAAGAAAGCTTATGTGTACATAGGATTGCAGTTGTTCAGTTGATTTTGTGCATCATATTCTAGAATTTGTTTGATTTGATCTCGAGGTGAAATATTAGATCACACTTAATTAGGGAGATGATTTAGGCCATCTTTGGATTGTTTGAGCCTTTCTAGCCATCCTTGTACATATTCTACCCCTAGTCACCTATCTGGGCTAAATAAGTTTTTCTCTGTAAATATTTCGGCAAAACTTTTTCGTAGCTTAAATACTTTGTTCCTATCCCTTACCCCAAAAGCATGAAAAGTCATTAGGATATATTGTGAGCTAGATGGGTATTAAGTGATAGTGAAGGAGTATATATATAAATAAAAAATAAAAAAAAAATGAAAAAGAAAGAAAAAGACAAAGAAAAGAAGAAATAAGAAAATACAAAAATAGAATAAAAAGTTTAGTGAAAAAAATAAATTTGGAGGAAATAAATTTGAGCTCTTACATAAAGATCCTAGAAGTAGTGCATGTTAAGGGGTAATTAAACCTAAATCGACTTTATCATACCTTAGCCCTAGCCTTACATTACAAGCTTAATGAAGTCCTATTGATCTTTGGTTAAGTGTGACTACATTAGTGGAGAGAGAAGTGAAAAACAAACTTATGGGAATGATCACATGTCATTGACTTTGCATTCATTGTGTTTGCATAATCTGATCCGGATAATGTACTGTGAAGTGACTTAGACATTTTTCACACACTCACGAGGAGTCCAATTTGGGTTAGGACTTATGATTGAATGATTCTGAATGTTGGACTTGTAATTGTGAGTCTTTGAGATCATAGTTTGTACTTTTTCTTTGAGGATGATATTGGGGAAATTATTGTGTTTAGTACTTGTCATTCCTACAATTATTTTATTTTGATTGAGGACAAGCAAAAAGCTCAAGTTTGGGGGTGTGATCATTCTATAAAAATAGAATTATTTATACTTAATTTCTTAATTAATTATTTTAATCCCCAAATTATTTTTTTAATTATCCCGTCATTTTGACAAAAATTCTCATGTTTGCAGATAAATTAAATCGGGATGAATTTGGTAAATTTCGGTAGAAAATGGACTGGAATTGGGCTAAAATCGAGATTGGACCACGCGGATAACACGAGCCATGCCACCAAGCACATCCAATTGGACAAGAAGACAGATGACATGGAAATATCTTTTCAAGGAGCTAATGGTGTGAAGACAAGTGGCCGAACAATGCCAACTCATCTAGGATGAAAAATTACAATTGTACCCCTAAGTGTGTGTATAAATAAGACATGATAGCAATTGAAAAAAAAAAACTAAGTAGTGTTAGTGTACAATTGTACCCCTAAGTGTGTGTATAAATAAGACATGATAGCAATTAAAAAAAAAAAAACTAAGTAGTGTTAGTGTAAAAGTAGTTTTAGAGTAGGAGTAAGTTAGGAGTAGTGTTAGAATAGTTTTAATTTATTTTCCTTATTTTTAGAAGCTTTCCCGTTGGTTTCATTTTTATTTTTAACAGCCTCATTTGTTCATCCTTCTTCTCGGTTTGTAAAAGTTCATTCCTTGATGTTTCTTATTTTGTGAGTTTTAAATGAAAAGTTTCTAGTCTCAAATGTTAAGCTCTCGATTTGCTTTCGGGTGGTAGGTATTTTTGTTTTATTATTATTCAATTATGCTCTCAGTTTGTTCATTCGTCAGACTCACCCTTTGTTCTTCAATGTTCAGTCGAGAAAACCGATTTCATCCATCACTGCCTTTGATTCTGATGCTTTGATGTGGTCTTAATGCCCAATATTATTTCCACATCAATGGTAATGTGGGATCACAGCAGTAGGACGAGGAATAGAAGCAAACCGAGGATGCTAGTTTTACACGTTTATGTGCTTTACGGGTGTTGATAGTATTGTTTTTATTTTCAGTTGCTAATGTTATTTAGTTTCTTTCGCTTTCAAGTGTGATTACCTTGTAAGTTTTTTTTTTTTAAATTTTATCTTCCTTTGTCTGCACTTCATGAATTCAGCTCCTTACTGGACTTTAATAGTATCTTTCACTGTTTTCTTTTGCTTATGGCTTCTCGGGTTTGAGTGATAACTGTGCGACTTTGGTTCCCTGATCATGTTTAATTGCCATATTTTTATTTTGCTTATATTTACTTCTTAGTTTCTAGTAGTTCATATTGTCATTTTTTGTTTATAGTTGATATTCAACCCGTATGTTTCTTCAATATCAGTTTTGATCCTTGGTTTATCTCTGTTTTTGTGTTCTGTTACTGTTCATTATAGTTTAGTTGTTTTCTTCTCTGCAATTTTCTATAGTTGATGCTGTTGGTGTTGGTTTATTCATGTGTTGTTTAATCATTTATACCAAAGCTGCTTCCAGGTTACTCTCGGTTGCAAGAAGGTGAAAGGTGAAATGAGCATCCTGTTGCATTCTGTAGTATTCTGTTATCGGGCCTGATTTTGTAGAGCATTATGTTGATGGGCAAGGCAGGTTTCAACTGAAGCAGGAGCTGGCGTAAAGGTAGAATGCTTGTTGGTTTGATGGCATCAAGTGTGGAGATACAGATAAGGAGAAACGGTGCTGCTATGCAAGGCATGATAGGCTGCAACAGTTGATAATGAGAAGTGTACAGAGGTACAAGACTAAATCGGGAGTTGGGCGGTCTGGCCAGAAAATGAAGCAGTTGGTAACGTGGTGTGTTGGAGTTGTGCAGGGAATGATGCTGTACACGGAACCGAAGCAGAGTTGGTGGAAGTTGCAGAGCAGGAGCTGGACACGCCTGGGAAGTAAAATGAAAATGAAAATGTTGAAGAACCATGCAAAGTGCAGTTATCGGGACCAGCATGGTTTCCAATTTCGGTTAAGGCCTTGTTTGGCCACATTACATTGTTGTTATAGTTTAATGCACTATTAGTATTTCCATTCCTTTGTTAGTTGTTAGTTAGGTAGTTTAATCAATTAAAATGGTAGGTTAGTTTTAATATTTTTTGCATGTTAATTTAATTTTCAGTTTTAATTTTTTAGTTAGTAGTTAATTTTATATTATATGTTTTAGGATTTTATTTTAGTTTAGTATTTTATGAGTTGCATTTAAAATTAATTTAGATTAAATGAGTTTCATGTATTTTTAATTTAGTCTTCATTTTTATTAGATAATTATTGTGAATAATAATTATTGTGACCTGATAGTGGCAAATTATAATTTTACCCTTAGTTAGGAAAAAGGTCAACTTTTGTTAAAAGTTGTAAAAAGCAAGGAAACCACTATTTTGAGTGTTTTAATGTTGTTTAGCAGAAGAATAAATAGATGAGCTAATGATTTTAAGGTTGATGTGAATTAAGCACACTTTATAGTGCTGATTTTGATGTTTTGAAAATCATCCCTTTTTAAAGAGCCATCTATCGAATGATGCGAGAATAAATCGTGCTAGAGCACAACTGGCACTTGATTGCATATATTTTCCACATATATTAGTGCTGGATTGTGATTCACACTAGATTTCCATGACATCCATGATAGAGTGCTGGAGTTATTACTCGTACTCAGTTTTATATGATATATGCATGAGAGAGTGCTGGAGCGTTTAGCTCATACTCAAATTTTACATGAGATACATGACAGAGTGCTAGAGCATTGCTCATACTCGATTCTTCATGATTTACACATGACATACTCGATTCTTCATGAGGTTTGTGCATAGCATGGTATTGGAGCTATTGCTCGTACTTGATTTGAAACATGAACTATGCATGACCTAGTTGTTGGAGGTTTACTCACACTAGAGTTTGAGTTTGTGATATGAAACGGTGTTTGAGCGGAGTGTCGACTGTGAGTCGTGCTCAAAGGTGCGCACAGTAATTTATGTGATATATAATACATGTTGAAAATCGTGCTTGATTTCCTTGTGTAGACTGAGTGTCACACTATGAGAGGTTCACATGTGGATTTAGAGACGTGGTATGATATTCCATGGTTTGAGGGCTAAGACCTATGGCAGGCACCCCAACTGTGATGTATGGTCCACAGAGTACGTTGTACCATGCGAATGGCATGGAGTACACTGTACTTTGTGGTGTTGTGGAGTTGAGGAGGTTATAGCTAGCGGTTGTGATGGACTGACCCCCCTTCCGTTGCAGCAGTGATGCCCTGCACACCGAGATTTGTGTTGCCTGGGATCACCATTATAGGATATGGTCGTAGGTCGTAGTCCATGTTATTATTGCATTTCACCACAGAGTCTCACATGATATATCACCTGACTGACTGATTTATTTATGATACAGATAGACCTGAGGGATGGGTAGATTTTGTGTTGTGAAGGATTTAAATGCCATATTTACTGTGATTTAAATATAAATGGCATGATTTATCTAAAGGCATTGTGATATTATAAAGATGCAGTATTTTGCACTACATGCCCACATTTAAGAAATCAAGCATGATTTCTGTACATGGGATTTAATTTGTACAAGTATATATATATATTTTAAAGACATGCTTTGAAAATAAGTTAAGGAAATGATATTTTGAGGCATAGCATTATTTTGAGTAGATAATGTAGATGTCTACTTTCTTGCCTGATTTCCTTATTGAGCGCGTTGTTTGCTCACCCCTTTCTTTTACATCTCTCTACAGTGCATCAACAGTAGAGAGTGTGCTTGAGGGATAGTATTCCTGTTGTCCGCTGCTATTTCCTATCGATCGACAAGTATACATATTTTGTACGACTATGTATCTAAACAAAGAAATAGCATAGTGATGTATATTATGGGGAATGTATTTGTATTAGATTTTATATGATCTCACATGTATTATAAAAGAAGTTACAGTCAGTAAAAGTATATTGACATGTATGTATGATAATGGATGATATGGTATGCGAGGAAGCTAACATCGAATCACAGCCCAACCATTGATGAGAGGAAAGGTAAGTTAAAATGTGAAAAATTTGTAGTAGTTTTGGTTAAGTCAGGAAGGGTCTTGACAAAATGGTATCAGAGTAGAGGTTGGTCTGATATGAGTCGATGTTAGAAAATAGGAAAGTGTACATCCCCATAGTACTGTGCTATGTTTAGATACAACTGTGTATACCAGATAGGAGACGGACTAATTCATGATTATGAATGCAGGAACTTTGCCTATATGGCAAATACTCATAGTGGTAGAGGGACGAGAGGTAGGGCTCGAGGCCGTGGAGATAGGCTTGAGAGATGAGCTACTACCGAACCATTACCTACCTATGAGACTCCAGGTGCTACTGAGGCACCAAAGTGTGCTGAGATGCACTTTACGAGATTAGAGCGTAGTCTAGAGATGATAGTAGAGATATCAACACAGACGATGCCAGGTAGGCTGGGACAGGAGGCAGAAGCTGTAACAAGAGAGGCAGTTGCCCCTGATACACCTACACAGCTACCTCATGCACCGAGGACTGTAGATACTCCTATACCCCCACCAGTTTCAAGTAGTAGTGGATTAGGGTACGGATATGATCTGGATCGATTACGACAGTTCCAGAAGTTTAGACCTCTATCTTTTAGTAGGGTTAAGGACCCTGTAGCTGCTGAGGAGTGGGTTGTTGAGATGGAGAAGCATTATGGATTATTCGAGTGTACGACATCAGAGATGGTCGCATTTGCTGCGTTCCTACTGAAAGTAGTTGTATAGCATTGGTGGAAGTCCACCAAACCCATATTGAGAGCTCGACATACAGATATTAGTTGGGAGACATTCAGGATGCCTTTAGGAAGTAGTTTGTTCCAGATACCGCACAGCGAAAACTATAGGCTGAGTTTTTTGGACTGAACCAAGGGAGTTTGTCCATGGACGAGTATGAGACTCGATTCCTATCCCTAGGTAGATATGACCCATATACCTTGTATAGTGAGGCCAGGAAGGTCCACAAGTTTATCGATGGATTGAGGCCGGTTCTGCAGTCCAGGTTGGTCCCATTAGATATAACCACCTATGAGGAAGCAGTGCGCAGGGCATAACTGTGCGAACAGGATTATGAGAGGAATGCTTTCGAGTACGGGAAGTTTAGTCGAAGTTGAGATATATAGAGGAAGAGGTTGGCTAGAGATAGAGGTTTCAATTATCGAGGAGGGAGGAAACTCTTCAGTAAGAGACCAAGGGTTGAGGAAGCACGAGAGAGACCTGCTAGACCTCCTACTTATTCGACCATAGCTCCAGCGAAGGGTAGTGTCATAGGAGGACAGAGACCTACTACCGATCAGTGCAAAAGATGCGGTAGACAACATGGAGGTAGACAGTGTCCGCTGACTCCTATAATGTGTTTTTGATGCGGGAAACAAGGGCATATTGCTAGAGCTTGCCCGAAAATGGTTGAGACTACTTCACTGAAGAGCAAGGAGCCAGAAAGAGCTCCAGTTGATCCTTCTGTTTCGAGAAGGAGAGCGACAAGAGAAGAAAAGGGGAAGCAAGTGATTGGTCGAGGGCGCGTACATGCTTTGGACCAGGGTACAGCTGATGCTTCATCGGATGTGATACGATGTAAGATCCAAATTTATGATATTAAAGCATATGTTTTAATTGATCTTGGTCCCATGCATTCTTTTGTATCGCCTTCATTTGCATGTAAATTAGTAAGACATGTAGAGCGTACACCGTTATGTATGGCGATGTTGATTTGTACGCCTATGAATAGTAGTCAAGTTGTAGAGTATGTATTTAATGACTACAAATTGAGAGTAGGGAACAAGGAGATGACAACTAATCTAATATTGCTAAGTTTGAGTGACTTTGATATAATCTTAGGAATGGATTGGTTATCTGCAAACCATGATGTTTTAGATTGTTATGCTAAGACAGTTATGTTTCCTAACCCTACTAGATATGTTGTAAAGTTTAATAAAAATAAATGAAAGAAGTAGTTATGATTATAATATGATATACTGACTTAGAAAACCTTCAACATATCAAGGTTTCCTTGCGTACGTGGTAGATATGGATAAGGCACATCCGGAGTTGTTAGATATTACTGTGGTCAGTGAGTACCCAGATGTTTTTTCGGATGAGTTGCCAGGGTTACCACCAGACAGAGAGATTGAGTTCTATATATGCCTGGTACGGAGCCTATTTCGAGACCACCATATCGCATGGCCTTAGTTGAGTTGGAGGAGCTCAAGAGGCAGTTGCAGAAGCTGTTGGATAGGGGTTTCATTAGACCGAGTGTTTCACCTTGGGGAGTACCAGTTTTATTCGTAAGGAAGAAGGATGGGAGCCTCCGATTGTGTATAGATTATCGATTGTTGAATAAGGCCACCATCAAGAATAGGTATCCCCTTCCATGCATTGACAAATTGTTAGATCAGCTTCGGGGAACACATGTCTTTTCCACGATTGATCTGAGGTCTGGGTATCATCAGCTGAGAGTTCGGAGTGGAGATGTACCCAACATAGCATTTCGTACCCGATATGGCCATTATCAGTTCTTGGTCATGCCATTCGGATTGACGAATGCTCCAGCTGCTTTCATGGCTTTGATGAACGACGTGTTCAAGCCATATTTGGACCAATTTGTTATCGTCTTCATCGATGACATATTGGTGTACTCTAGATCTAAGGAGGAGTATAAGGAGCACCTTAGGATCGTATTGCAGACTATACGAGAGCAGAAGTTATATGCTAAGCTTAGTAAGTGTGACTTTTGGTTGTCACAGATCTTATTTTTAGGACATGTTGTATCGAGGGATGGTGTATCATTCGATCCATCTAAGATAGAGGTTGTAGTTTAGTGGGAACAGCTGGGGACAGTCACCGAGATTAGGAGTTTTCTGGGCTTAGCTAGATATTATCGAAGATTCATTTTGAGATTTTTGAAGTTGGCTGCTCCTTTGACACATCTTACTCGAAAGAGTGTACCGTTCATACGGAATGAGGATTGTGAGAAGAGTTTTCAGGAGTTGAAGCGTCGATTGACCACCGCTCCGATGCTCACTATCGCTACCAGCTCAGGAGGATTTGCAGTGTATACTGATGCTTTGCATCAGGGACTGGGCTGTGTATTGATGCCGGATGGGAGGGTAGTTGCTTATGGATCCAGACATATGAAGGATCATGAGAAGAACTATTCGACCCATGATTTAGAGTTAGCAACAGCAGTGTTTGCATTGAAAGTATGGCGCCACTACTTGTATGGCGAGAAGTTTCAAATATTTACCGACCATCAGAGCCTCAAGTATTTGTTCCCACAGAAAGAATTGAACATGAGACAGAGAAGATGGCTAGAGCTTCTGAAGGACTACAATTGTGAGATACTTTATCATCCGGGTAAGGCTAACATGGTAGCTGATCCTTTGAGCAAGAAGAGCTTAGGGATGGTATCGTACATGATGGTTAGGGAACATGATTTGCTAGAGCAGTTTGCTAGTCTCAGTCTGAGAGTTGTGCCTTCTGACATGGATACAGGCTATGTGATAGCTAGTTTACGCTTGGAGCCGAATCTGTTGGACAGGATCAAAGTGGTTTAGCAGACTGATCCGTTCTGTATGGATGTGAGTGGTCAGATGTAAAAGGGTACAGTGACTAATTTTTAGTTGAGTTCTGATGGACTACTAAGGTTCAGAGGTAGATTGTGTGTTCCTGAGGATCCAGAACTCAGGAGATTGATATTGGCAGAAGCTCGTTCGTCGAGGTACACTTTACATCCGGGGAGTAACAAGATGTATCAGAACGTCTGGAAGGTGTACTGGTGGTCAGGTATGAAGAGAGATGTAGCAGATTTTATGGTAAAGTGTCTCGTATGTCAGCAGGTGAAGGTAGAGCATCAGAAGCCTGCAGGATTACTGCAGCCTCTGCCTATACTGACATGGAAATGGGAGCATATCACCATGGATTTCTTGATGGGTTTATCAAGGACCCGTAGGAATCATGATGCTATATGGGTAATCGTCAACAGACTGACGAAGTCAGCCCACTTCCTAACTGTGAGAGCTATCGATATTCTGAGCACATTAGCAGAGCTGTACGTACGCGAGGTAGTGAGGTTACATGGTGTACCAGTGAGCATAGTCTCTGATAGGGATTCCCGCTTCACTTCCCACTTTTGGGAACATTTTCAGGAAGCCATGGGAACCCAATTGAGTTTGAGCACCGCTTTTCATCCCCAGACAGATGGTCAGTCAGAGTGGACTATACAAACTCTAAAGGATATGTTGAGAGCATGTGTGCTAGGTTTTAGAGGCTCCTGGGATGACTACTTGCCACTAGCCGAGTTCGCCTACAACAACAATTATCATTTGAGTATCGGGATAGCACCTTATGAGGCTTTATATGGTCGTAGATGTTGTTCCCCTATTTGATGGGAAGAAGTGGGTGGTCGTAAGATTTTCACTCCTGACATCGTTACACAAGCATCTGAGGACATCCATTTAATTATAGAGAGACTGAGGACAGCTAAGAGTAGATAGAAGAGTTACACTGACAGGAGATGAAGGCCACTAGAGTTTGCAGTTGGTGAATTCGTGTTCCTGAAAGTTTCTCCTTTCAAGGGCATAATGAGATTTGGGCAGAGAGGAAAGCTGAATCCTTGCTATATTGGACCCTTTGAGATACTTGATCGAGTGGGAGATAAGGCTTATAGGTTGGCATTGCCACCAGACTTATTAGGTGTCCATAACGTCTTCCACATATCAATGCTTCTAAAGTATCACCCGGATCCGGCACATGTGATTAGTTATGAGCCACTAGAGCTCCAGGAGGATATGTCATATGTGGAGAGATCGATTCGGATACTGGATAGGAAGGAGAAGGTATTGAGATCGAAGACTATCGGATTAGTGAAGGTTCTCTGACAGCATCATACTTCAGAGGAGGCTACTTGGGAGCTGGAGAGTCTGATGCGAGAGAAGCACCCCCATCTATTTGATGACTGACTTGGTTCTAATTTGGAGGACCAAATTTTCTTAGCAGGGGAGGATTGTCAGACCCGTATTTTATGTAGCTTGTTCCTTATGATTCCTATGTGTATGAACACTCTATTATTATAGTTGAATCATAAGAAGAGTATTTACTTGATTTAAAGAGTATGTGAAATGATTTTGCACTCATAAGCTACATAAAAGCCTAATGTGAGCTATAAGAGTCACAGGCTAAACCGAGTGGATCTGAATCATTCTAACTGAAGAGAAGACCTTAAAATGAGAAAACATAGAGAGCTCATGAAGGAAAGTCAGTTTGATTTAGCTCCGAACACAGAGAATGAGAGTAAAAGCTAAAAAGGGTAAAATGGACATTTTTAGCAAGTTAAGGTATTTAAGGTATTTGGAGCATATTTACCTACCGAAAACGGCTAAAAGGTAAAGATGAGAGTGTAAGACATAAGATATGACACTTTCGAAATTTTGAGAAAAAATCAACTTGGTCAATGATTAAGAAAATAGTCAACTATAGTTAAGAAAAGTGAACTTTTACCATAGTTGACTAACCATGGTTAGGAATTAATCTATGGAGAAAAAATTGGAAAAACTATTCTTGGTCAGAATACAAGATAATCATCCCCGGAAGTAAGAAAAATTTATTCGAAAGGATTTCGGATTAAAATTAATGGATAAAAACGTAATGGGCCTAAAGTGAAGATTTTAAAGCCCATTAAGGTATACTAAACGTAGATCAAAATTCTTAAGTCCTTTAGACCGAATTGTTGGACCAATTGATAGGCCAAATATTTAAACAATAAAAGGCCCGAGTTATAGTAAATATTTCAGCCCTAAAGCCCATTAAGAAAGCCTAAACCGAGAGGCCCATTGTAAAGCCCATTACGATTAAATATCTAACCATAGTTAAAGCTAACTATGACTCATTAAATGACTCATTAGGTGACTCATAACTAAACCTTAGGAAGTCAATTTTAATGACTGAAAAGTAAGGCTTAATGGCTAAGTAAATGGCTTATAAAATCAGCCACACCATTGTCATCTTCACCATACCATTCTCGGCTACACAAGGAAACCATTGAAATACATTTATCCAAGCTTTCCCTCACTAGAAATCACTAGGATTTAGGCATATTTGGAACTTGTATTCTTCATGAAAGTTATTCTAAATTGAGAGGAGAGTAACATATGTTGGAATTGGCTATCAAAAAGCCATAGTGTGCAAACTGTGAGGCTCCAAAGTTTTGGCTAAGTGTCAACACAAATACTAGGTATATTTTCAAGCTTTCAAATTCATATATGTTAATGTATGAATGATTTTAAGTATATTGGTATATGTTTTAAGCATTGAAACATATGAAATCAATATGATCATGGTTAGGCCGAGAGTGAGTAGTGAAATATTGATGAATGCCCATATGATGTTAAGGCATAAATGAGTTGATATACATGTGTTAATGATTATGGTATAGTTAGAATTAATCAATTTGATTAATTAATACATGTATTAAGTTGGCAATCAAGGTGTTTGAGAAAATGCCTAAATGAACTATGTGATGCTTAAGAACATTGCCAACCAAGTGTTTGTGAAAATGCCTAAGTGAATTGGCTAAGGAAATGGACATGGACGGCATGCCATGGTGTGACCAACGGCATGGGGTGCTCTCGGACATGGCATGTGGCTGAGAGGTCCAATGGGCCAAGCCCAATTATTTTAGGTCCAATGAGATGTAATGGGTCTGGGATAAGCCTAATAAGAGTTGGTGGGCCCCATAAACCCAAAAGGCCCAACGAAAATGAATAGTAAAATAGAAATGGGCTTAAGGCATAGTTGGCCCATTAAGGTTTATTAAAGTCCATTAAGTGGAATAGACTGTATTTAATGTGAAATACAATAGGAAAACTATAATTAACCTGATAAATGGTTATATGTAGCTCCAGAGATTATTCAAGGAACAAATCGGACTGCTGGATCGAGCAGCGTTAAGAAAGTAAAATTTCTCGAGTGATTGCAGGTAAGGGACTTTTGTGAGTAGTTAGAGATACCTGATAATTATTGTGACCCGATAGTAGCAAATTACGATTTTACCCTTAGTTAAGAAAAAATTCAACTTTTGTGAAAAATTGTAAAAAGCATGGAAACAACTATTTTTGAGTGTTTTACTGCTATTTAGCTAAAAAATAAATAGATGGGCTAATGATTTTAAGGTTGATGTGAATTAAGCACACTTTATAGTGCTGATTTTGATGTTTTGAAAATCATCCATTTTAAAGAGCCATCTATCGAATTATGCGAGAATAAATCATGCTAGAGCACAGCTCGCACTTGATTTCATATATTTTCCACATATATTAGTGCTGGATTGTGATTCACACTAGATTTCCATGACATGCATGATAGAGTCCTGGAGTTATTAGTCGTACTCAGTTTTATATGATATATGCATGAGAGAGTGCTGGAGCGATTAGCTCATGCTCAAATTTTACATGAGATGCATGACAGAGTGCTGGAGCGTTGCTCGTACTCGATTCTTCATGATTTATACATGACATAGTACTTGAGTTATTTCTCATACTTGATTTGATGAGTTTTGTGCATAGCATGGTACTTGAGCTATTGCTCGTACTTGATTTGAAGCATGAACTATGCATGTCCTAATTGCTGAAGGTTTACTCGCACTAGAGTTTGAGTTTGTGATATGAAACAGTGTTTGAGCGGAGTGTTGACTGTGAGTCGCGCTCAAAGGCGCACTCACTGTAATTTATGTGATATATAATACATGTTGAAAACCGTGCTTGATTTCCTCGTGTAGACTGAGTGTCACACTATGAGAGGTTCGCATGTGGATTTAGAGATGTGGTATGATATTCCATGGTTTAAGGGCTAAGACCTATGGCAGGCACCCCGACTGTGATGTAGGGTCCACAGAGTACGTTGTACCATGCGAGTGGCATGGATTACACTGTACCGTGTGGTGTTGTGGAGTTGAGGAAGTTATAGCTGGCGGTTGTGATGGACTGACCCCCCTCCCGTTGCAGCAGTGGTGCCTCGCATACCGAGATCTGTGTTGCCTGGGATCACCATTATAGGATATGGCCATAGTCCAGGTTATGATTACATTTCACCACAGAGTCTCATAATATATATCACCTGACTAACTGATTTATTTATGATACGGATAGACCTGAGGGATGGGTCGGAATCCGATTTTGTGTTGTGAAGGTTATAATGCCATATTTACTGTGATTTAAATATACATGGCATGATTTATCTAAAGGCAGTATGATATTACAAAGATCCATTATTTTTCACTACATGCCTATATTTGAGAAAGCAAGCATGATTTCTGTACATGGGATTTAATCTGTACAAGTATATATATATATATATATATTAAAGACATGCTTTGAAAATGAGTTAAGGAAATGATATTTTGAGGCATAGCATTATTTTGAGTAGATAGTGTAGATGTCTACTTTATTGCCTGATTTCCTTACTGAGCGCGTTGTTTGCTCACCCCTTTTCTTTTACATCTCTCTACAGTGCATCAACAGTAGAGCGAGTGTGCTTGAGGGATAGTATTCCTGTTGTCCGCTGCTATTTCCTATCGATCGACAGGTATACATATTTTGTACGGTTATGTATCTAAACATAGAAACAGTACAGTGATGTATACGATATATATTATGGGGAATGTATTTGTATTAGATTTTATATGATCTCACATGTATTATAAAACAAGTTACAGTTAGTAAAAGCATATTGACATGTATGTATGATAATGGATGATATGGTATGCGAGGAAGCTAACATCGAATCATAGCCCAACCGTTGATGAGAGGAAAGGTAAGTTAAAATGCAAAAAAATTATAGTAGTTTTGGTTAAGTCAGGAAGGGTCTTGACAGGTTATGCCATTCAGGTTGAAGAATGCTCCCACAGCTTTTATGTCATTGATGGATGAGGTATTTCACCAGTACTTGGATCGATTTGTTATTGTGTTTATTGATAATATACTGGTGTACTTAAGATCTAGAGAGGAGCATGAACAGCATCTAAGGATAGTGCTAAAGACCCTCCGAGAGAAGAAGTTGTATGCTAAACTCAGTAAGTGCGACTTTTGGTTGGAACAGATCTCTTTTTTGGGTCATATAGTATCGAAGGATGGTGTATCAGTGGATCCATCAAAGATTGAAGTAGTGATACAGCAGCAGAGACCCCAGACAGTGACAGAGATCAGAAGTTTCCTAGGTTTAGCTGGATATTATCAAAGGTTTGTGAAGGGATTCACGAGATTAGCTGCTCTATTGACACATCTCACGAGAAAGAATGTGGAGTTTGTGTGGGACAATAGATGTGAAGAGAGTTTTCAAGAGTTGTAGTGTTGTTTGACTACAGCTCAGATACTCACCATTCCTACCAGCTCAAGAGGTTTCTCGGTGTATATGAATGCTTCACACCATGGACTGGGCTGTGTATTAATGCAGGATGGGAAGGTAGTAGCCTATGGATCAAGACAGTTGAAAGATCATAAGAGGAACTACCCGACCCATGATCTAGAGTTGGCGGTCGTAGTGTTTGCATTGAAAATATGGGGCTACTATCTCTATGGTGAGAGATTTTAGGTTTTCACTAATCATAAGAGCCTTAAGTACCTAGTATCGCAGAAAGAGCTGAACAAGAGACAGAGGAGATGGCTCGAGCTTTTAAAGGATTATGATTGTGAGATCCTGTGCCACTCGGGTAAGGCAAACTTAGTTGTTGATGCACTTAGTAGGAAGTATCTCAGGTTGGTGTCATTTATGATGGTCAGGGAACACAAGCTGTTAGAACAGTTCATGAACCTCAGTTTGGATATGACCCCGCCTAACGCTGACAGTGGATTTATGATAGTTAGCTTTCAGTTTGAACCGGATCTAGTACATCGAATCCAACAGGCTCAGCGAATTGATCAGTAGTGCAGCGATATTGCAAGGCAGATACAAAGGGTACAAAGACTGATATTGAATTTAGTTCAGATGAATTGTTGAGGTTCAGAGGTAGGATATGTGTTCCCGATGATCCAGAGATCAGGAAGTTGATCTTGATAGAGGCTCACTCATCAAGGTATACGATACATCCAGGGAGTACTAAGATGTATCAAAACCTTCAAAAAGTTTATTGGTGGTCTGGGATGAAGAAGGACATTGCTGAATATGTCACTAAGTGTCTCGTTTGTCAGCGGGTGAAGGTAGAGCATCAGAAGCCTGTAGGGTTATTATAGCCTCTATCGATACCGACTTGGAAGTGGGAGCATGTCACCATAGATTTTATGATGAGATTACCGAGGACCCGTAAAGGTCATGATGCCATATCGGTGATTGTGGATCGGTTGACAAAATCAGCCCATTTCTTAGCTGTGAGAGCTACCGATACTCTGAACCAGTTAGCGAACTTGTATGTGCACTAGATAGTGAGGCTACATGGAATTCCATTGAACGTTGTTTTTGATAGGGATGCCCGCTTCACTTCCCACTTCTGGGAACATTTTCAGGAAGCGATGGGGACCCAGTTGAGTTTTAGCACCTCGTTTCATCCTCAGATAGATGGTTAGTCAGAGAGGACTATACAGACCCTGTAGGATATGTTGAGAGCGTGTGCATTGGATTTTAGAGGCTTTTGGGATGACCATTTGCCACTCGCAGAGTTCGCCTATAATAATAGTTTTCATGCGAGTATCAGGACGACACCATATGAGGCATTGTATGGGCGTAGATGTCGTTCCCTAATTTAATGGGAAGATGTTGGTGACAGAGATCTTTGCTCTTGACTTGGTTAGACAAGCCTCTGAGGATGTCCAGTTGATTTGTGAAAGGTTACAGACAGCTCAGAGCAAACAAAAGAGTTATGTTGACATGAGACGGAGACTACTAGAGTTTATGGTAGGTGAGTCAGTGTTTTTAAAGTTTCCTCCCTCGAAGGGGATTATGGGATTCGGGAAGAAGGGAAAGTTGAGCCCTCGATATATAGGGCCATTTGAGATACTTGATAAAGTAGGAGATAAGGCATACAGGCTAGCATTGCCACCTGAGCTAGTGAGCATACATAACGTCTTCCACGTATCCATATTACGAAAGTACAACCTGGATTTGGCGCATGTGATAAGGTACGAGCCTTTGAAGCTCAATGAAAGCATGAAATAGCTTGAGAAGTCGGTTTTGATATTGGATAGAAAAGAGAAAGTGTTGAGGAAAAGACAATGCCCTTGGTGAAAGTTCTTTGGCAGCATCACGCAGTGGAAGAGGCCACATGGGAATTGGAGAGTTTGATGCGAGAGAGGTATCCCGAGTTGTTCATGGAATGATTGGTTCAAATTTGGAGGACTAAATTTTCTAGGTGGGGGAGAATGTGAGACCCCATATATATATAACCTTGTATATGTGTATATTGGATTGTGAAATGAATACATGTAAGTTTTAATGTGTATAGCGAGTGTAAGAAGGATATTTCTATGAGTGGAATGTAAATATATTGAATTTTGAGTGGTGTGGTAAATGGAATGAAGATTTCATGAGTTGTACACTCCCATTTAATTTATATTATCTACCTTTGGTTATACAAAGATGTCACACAAGTTTTAATATGTATAAAGTACGAATGAATGTCATTTTCAAGTCCTAAGGGTGGTTGGATGAGAAACTAATTATGGCAGCAAATTAAGGATGTTTTGGTGTAAGTTTTTACAGAAAACTGCAACAAAATCTGGAAATATGTAGGCCAAATCGATCTCATAGGATGAGAGATCGATCTGGAAGAGCCAAAATGCTCTTATTCGAGCAACAAGAACAGTACAGATCGGTCTCCAATGGAGCTAGATCGATCTGCTAAACATTCTGTAATGAGAAGATCAATTTTAAGGCAAGCAGATCGATTCCCTTAGCTCTCAGGTTGAAACATATGAATCTCATCCCTAGCCAGATCGATCTCCTAAAAGCTACTGCCTGAGACAGATCGATCTCCAGCATTCGACAGGTCGATCTCCTGCCTTCAAATATCATGAAAAAAGAGGGATTTTAAGAGGACCAGATAGATCTCCACCCAAGGCAGATCGATCTCATCAAGCTAAATCTATAAATAGGAGCAGTTAGATCTGCAGATTTTAGGAAACACTCTCACTCTATCATTTTTAACCCGAAAACCTAGTTTTCTCTCTCTAAATCATCCTATTTCCAGTAAGATTTAAGGGAAGGCTATTAGACACAAAGTTGTTCACATCAAGGAGAAGAACAACATAGCTTGGAGGCATTCCCCCATTTGTTGGAGTTAGGGGACAAGAAGCATTGTCATTTGGAGTGAGAAGGAAATCCAAAGAGTTAAGTTTCTAAAGCACCAACTCAAGTACATTTGTTTAAGTTATTAATTTTAGAGTTGATTGGGGTGTTTATTATTGGTAGAAACTATATAGAATGTAATGGAATGATTATAACCTAGAAATGGGTTAGTGTGAGAAAGTGAAATGTAGTGGTATTAATGATGAATGGAATATGTTAAGGTGATAATGGTGTTGTGGTATGATTTTAAAATGGTGTTATGGAATGAATTGTGAGACTCACCCAAAAAGGGTAAAATATGTATTTAAGACATTGGGTAAATTGCATAAATGAATGAGAGAGTGAGGGTAGAGTATTTTATATCAAGTCTTAAACAAGTAACTATGTGAGTTACTAGATGAAATTGGCTAAAAGGCTTGATGATGGCCAAATGCGAAAGAGAACCAAGCTTAATGATATAGGCTCAATGAAATATATTGACTAGTGAAGTCAAAATGTGAGTTATCAACATTAACTCAAGTGTTTGGATGAATAAATTGCAGTTCCCGAGGATACACCGGAGTAAGTTGAGCCAAGAGTGCGAGAAGCTAAGAGGAGAGAGTCGCACCCCGAGTAAATCGAGGTAAGGGAATTGTGTGGACTCCTAGAGATATCTATGCGTAATTTGGGTGCTTAAATGAAATTGGGTGATTGAAGGGCAAAGAGTTGGGTTTTGAGAAATGTGCATGAAAACAAAAGTATGATGCTTTGAAAACCTTGTTTTGTTGCTTTTTTAGCAAATGATTGGTAGGTTGGCTAACATTTGAAATGATTTACAAAATAAATGATTTGATTTGGTTGATAACCATGTTTTGCAAAGAATTGAGCCACCTACATGGATTTCGTGAGGATGAAAGCGTGCTAGAGTATGACTCGCACGAGATTTGATGTGTTTTCATACGCATGAGTGCTAGAGCGTAGCTCGCACTAGTTTTCACATGGATTTTTATGATGTTGTGCTAGATTTGAGCTCGTACAGACTTTACATTGGTTTTGGCATGGTGCTGGAGCATAGCTCGCATTAGATGCCCACCATACTTGTTGTCATGCTAGGAGCTTCGAGTAAACTGGGTGTCGCATCGATTAAATAGGCTCGCACGTGTATTTTTTAGAATTTGACATGTTGATAGTCATGCTAGGAGCTTCGGGTAGACTGGGTGTCATACCGATTAAGTATGCTCACATGTGCGTTTTGAGATGTGGCATGATATGATGTGTTGATATGGGTCCACAGAGTACATTGTACTGTGCATGTAGCATGGAGTACGTTGTACTGTGTTGAGATTGTGATATGCTATCTTCGAACGATGATTAGATCTGCTATGGACCGGTGGGCTGGACGTGACCCACCTCCCGTGTGGAATTAGATAGTGGTGATACCCCACAAACCTGATCAGTGTAGCCTGGGATCACAGGATATGGCCATAGTCCTAGAGGAGATTTCCCTTAATTATATTGTCTATCTCACATGTCTCTTATTTATGAATAAATCCATGTTTGAAAATACCTTATGGGTCAGGACAGTCCGAGGGAGGGGCTGAGTCCTGACAAGTGTTGGTTTTGTTGAGATGAGAAAGCATGATTTGCTTGAGAAATGATGAAAATGGCTTTAAAAGTGCACTTACGCATGATGAGTTTTCCATGCCTTATTTATGAAATACGCATGATGGTTTTCCATGTTTTGTATTGGAATTATGCACTAAATTTTAATAGCATGAATTGCTTTACATGCCATTCACACAAGCATGAACTCATGTTTTGAGATGAAATGATGAAATGCATGGTTTTGAGCATGTCATCACGATCACGTAGATAATGCAGTATCTACCTGTTCGCATGATTGCCTTACTGAACGTGTTGTGTAAACCCCACAAATTTTCTACGTTTAATTAGATTATATAAAAATGAAAATATTATATTTTAATGGAAGTGTGGATGTTCGTTGTAGGGCTCGAGAATATAGGAGCCGAGAAGCACGTGAAGGACCGAGAACTTGAAGATACAAGAAGTGATAAAGCGAATGCAAGTATGAAGGGATTGAGAAATTTTAATTTGTTAAATGGAAAATTGTGGATGTAAACACTTTATCGAGAATTTACGAAGAATGATGGAATCCCGATACTATTTTATTTTCGGAATAAGGAAAGTTTCATGGAAGGCATGATATTATGTCTTTGGACAAATTATATGAGAAAATGTATATATGTAGATATATACATTGGTGAATATGTATATATATATATATATACACACATATACTAGATATTTTAATAAAAGAAAAATAATATATATGGCATATATATATTATTTAGTGTGTAGATTTAATAAATAGTATTAACAAAAAAAAATGATTAAATGATTAGATGAAATAAAAGGAAATGGAAAAAATAAATAAATAAATGAATAGGAATAATAACAATAAATAAAGTAAACAAACAAATATCTATCTACCTATTAATATAACATATATATATATATGTTAATATAATATATATATTAATATAATATATATAATAGGTTGTACAGAATTGGCTTTCTTTGAAAGCCAATTCCGTCTCTGCTAATTGAAAAAAAAAGAACGAAACAAAATCAAACAGAGAGGAGCTAGCAGGGGCGGGAAAACAAACCAAAGGGAGAAAAGAGAAGAGGGAAGAAAGGAAGAGAAGGGAGGAAGGGTGATCGGCTGGAGAAGAAGAGCTGGTCGGCGAGGAAGAAGAAAAGAGAAGCTGTCCAGTCGAGAAGAGGAAAGGAAAGAAGAGGAAGAAGAAGAGGAGAAGAGAAAGATTGCTCGGCTGGAGAAGAAGGAAAGGAAAAGAGGAAGAAAAAGGCTGAAAGAGTTGCTACAGGACCGAACCAGGAGGATGGGAGCTGAAAACCGAAGCTGTTGGGAGCAGAACAGGGGTGAGTGACTGGTCCGAAGCTGTTGGGAACAGGAGCTGAACAGAGCAGCTTGAAGTAGTAGCAACCAGGAAATTGAAGAAGGAAGGGGGACCAAAAGAAGATGAGACTGATGGAGAACTGAAAAAAAAAAAAAGAGAAGAAGGGCAAATTGAAGAAGAAGACAGGAGCGAAAGAGAGTCGGAACTGAGGGGGAAGAGGACTACAATTAGATTGAAACCGAGACTGAAGAGTGAAGCCGAACCAGGAAAAGCAAACCTGGAATAGGCGAGCTGCTCGGGAAAGGAAGAAAGGAAGAAAGAAAAGGGGAAAAGAAAGAAGAGGGAGCCGATCAGGAAGAGCAGGCCGAGAGGCAGGGGAGACCGCGGGAAGAAGAGGACTGAAATTTGGAGCATGCCGAGAGTTGTAAAATCGAGAAACCGAAGAGGAGCGGGCTGGGAATCAGCAAGAAACCGAGAAGTAGAGCAGAATTGAGACTGAAGAAGAAGCAAACGAGAGTGAAGGCTGGAACCGAGGAGATTGGGGAGGCTACAAACAGGGGTGGTAGCTGGTTGCACCGTGGCTGTTTAGGAGGCTGGAAACAGCTTGTGCGGGGACTCTAGGAAGGGCAGTTCAAGGCTGATTTTGGGGTCTCCATTAGTTGTAAAAAAAAAAAACAACAAGGCTGGAATGTGGCATTAGAGGGCTGAAAATGAGGTGTTGGGTTTGGAAAAGAGGGCTGATCAGCGGCAAAAACAGTGCTAGAAACAAGGCTGATTGGGGTGATGTTTGGGTGTTAAACGGGGGATGGAACTGAAGCTGACCGAGAGTTGAGGGAGGAAAAGAGGTGATCGTAAAAGGATTTAAGGAAGGTACTAAGAGTCGTCACCACTCGAGCACGGAGATTTCGATAGATCGAGGTAAGGGGATATAATTTAAAACGGTAATAGTTACTTACCGAAACTTGATAAAGAAAGCTTGCAAAGACATGAAGTATGATTTTCATGCATGTTTCTAAATTATATTTCTGATCAAGACTATGCTCTCTGTGTTTATGTTTTTGAATAATTGTATATAACTGAATTTGATTTCGGAATATGAGCATGTCTTTTAAAATGATTTTTCGAATAAGATGAATTTATTTCGATATTTTCGTATATGAAAACTGTAGTTGTTATGAGACTAAGAGCCATTTATGTTGCATGTTTACGTTTGTCAACTTCGCCTGTGTGGCGTCTGACTCGCCTGTGTGGCGTTTGAACTCGCCTGTGTGGCGCTTGTATTTCGCCTGTGTGGCGTCTAACTCGCCTGTGTGGCGTTTGAACTCGCCTGTGTGGCGCTTGTATTTCGCCTGTGTGGCGTCTGACTCGCCTGTGTGGCGTTTGAACTCGCCTGTGTGGCGCTTGTATTTCGCCTGTGTGGCGCATGGAGTTGTAGGACTGGTTAGCAGTGGGACCGGGGCCCAGAGGGGTCTGGCGTGCTCCGGGGCCAGGTCGCCTGTAATTCACCTTCGTGGTGCCTGTAATTCGCCTTCGTGGCGCTTGTATTTCGCCTGTGTGGCGCTTGGAGTTGTAAGACTGGCTAGCAGTGGGAGCGGGGCCCAGAGGGGTCTGGCGTGCTCCGGGGCTAGGTCGCCTGTATTTCGCCTGTGTGGCTCCTGTATTTCGCCTGTGTGGCACCCGTATTTCGCCTTTGTGGCGCCTGTATTTCGCCTTCGTGGCGTCTGAAATTACCCTTGGGTCCTGAATTCCCTCTACGGAGGATGATCGGGTTATTTTGCCGCGTGATAAATTGGTTATTGCCGCGTGATAAATTCGTTATTGTCACATGATAATTTTATGGCCGATGTAGTCTCAATTTGAAAATTTAAACTCTGTTTTCAGAACCGGATTTGTAGTATGTGATTTGATATGTATTCCTGTTTGGAATTCTGAATGTACGACTAGTTTTACATAATATCTGTTAAGTTCAAATACCTAAAGATTTACGTTTTGAATATCGATGTTTCTAATTTTCCTTAATCTTTGAATTTTATTATCAGTTTCAGAAAGTATCATCATACGCATTATTATGTTTTATACATATTTAAATTGCTAGAATCGTTTTAAATACATCTTCTTACTGGGCTTTTTTCCCGAAAGCTCACCCCTCTACCTCCCAGATTACTTGCAGTGATCCGTAGGCACTGTCTGCTGCGTACACGACGTAGGCTGGCGGGGAGAGCTCCTTAGGCTACTTTTTGTACACGCAGAAAGGTATACATTTATATTCCTGTACCAGACATAATTGTATGCACAGACACATTGGAAATATCAGTTGGGATGTAATTTTGTAAGGGACGATGTAATCATTACTACTTTGGTATAATGTTTTGAGATGACTAGTATTAAATTGAAATGGATGTGTTGAGTGGTAAAGATGAATTTGGAAAGTATGTTTGGTAGTGGTGGATATCTAGGATTGCAAAAAAAAACAACTGATTTGCAGGTGGGTAGGCTCATATATAAGTCGTTGTGCTGCCGAAATTTTTATCGGCCACATAAGTTAAAATATAGAAATTAATTATGATTACGAGTAAAGTATTAGGAAAAGTATTTTGACACTGCACAGGAATACAACCTAAGTGAATAAGAAAATAAGTGGTTAAATTTAAAAAAAAGAAAAAATTTCCCCAATTTTCAAGGGTCAAGGGTCGTTACATGTTGTTTGCTCACCCCTTTTATTTTCCCTCTCTGTATAGAGCATTGAGTATAGACTGAGGGTGACTGGAGGCTTTCCATTTTGGTATCCGCTGCATCCCATCGCATAAGGTATACACACTGATGAGATTTTATATCTAAACTTTCTATAGCACAGTAGCATTTGTATGTAACTATTGGGGATGTAAAGCAATGTAAACACATGTAAACAACAACTCTGATTTATTTATACAAGTGTTTACTTCTAAATGTTAATGCAAAGGAAATTGTTATGATTGAGTGAGGTAGACATTGACACACAGCCCAACTATTGAGAGTGTAGCTGATCACGATCGAGGTAAGGTAAGAATGAAAAAGAAATAATGTATGACAAGTGAAACATTTGTGACGATTTTTGGTAAGTTCAAGGTCATGACACATCGGATGAAGCATCAGTAGTGTCCTGATATAAGGCATACACTCGACCTCTGCCAACAACTTGTTTCCCCTTCTCTTCGGTTGTAGCCTTTCTCCTTTGGCTCGGAGGAGCAGTAAGGGCTTTCTCTGATTCCTTGCCCTTCAGTTGAGCTGTCTCGAAAATCTTTGGGCAACCCTTATTAAATGCCCTGTCTTACCGCATCTATAACATGCTCCAGTAGTCACATAGCAAGGCCTGTTACCATGATACCTACCACTCAATCTACACTATTCGGTAATAGGCTGGGGTCCTCCAATAACTATACCCTTGGCTAGAGCTAGGGCTGATAACATACATGGTTTAACAGTCCTACCTCAAATCTCCTCAATCCTCAGTCTCTTACCAAACGACCATTACTCTTCTCTGAAGCCTCTATCATCCACTGATCTCTTTTTATCTCTATCTCTACCCTTGCTTGCCTTACCAAACTAGAGGTGTTTAGCTCATAATCTTGCTCACATAACTACGCTCTACGCACCACCTCTTCATAAGTAGAGATGTCTAAATGGGCCAGTCGAGACCTGATAGATGGTTTTAGCCCATCTATGAACTTTTTGACCTTTCTAACTTCACTGCTCATGGTGTCAGGATTATACCTACCCAGGAATGTGAATCTCACCTCATACTCATCCACAGATTGAGTCCCCTGGATCAAACTCATAAACTCTATCTGTAACTTCCTCTAAGTAGTGTCCAGAACATATTGTCTCCGTAAAGCTTCCAGAAAGATATCACATGTAACGAGTGAATGTCGGGCCCTCAATAAAGGTCTTGTTGACTTCTACCAGTGCTCTGCTTCTCCTTTCAACATGAAAATGGCAAAGACAACTCTCTCAGTCGTCGTACACCAGGAGAACCCATTTAATTTCTCTATCTCATTCACCCAATCCTCAACAATCACTGGGTTCTTTACCCAATTAAATCATGGTGGTCTGAACTTCTGGAATTACCTCAACCTATCCAACTCACAATTGTACCCCAAATGTCATGACCCTCTTTACCAGTCCATGACCTTTACCTTACCACTTACAGTTGGGCTGTGAGTCAACATTCGATCCATTTCTCATACATTTATAGTTTAATCATTTCAAGTAAATGAATTAGAATAGAAATTAGAGTATTATAAATAAGTACGGAAGCATTTACATCAGTTTGTATTATATACATCCCCCAAAATACAAAATACAAACTATATTGTGCATTAATTTACTAGATAACAAATTTTTCATCTATAGTGTATGCCTCTTTGTACTGCTGGATGACTAGAGAAAATGCGATAGCAGGGGCAACTGCAATGTACTCACTACTGCGCAGTATCTATAGAGGAGGAAATAAAGGGGGTGAGCATAACACGCTCAGTAAGGAAAATATGAAAGTAGGTAGATAACTACACTATCTGCATGCTTAAAATACTTATATGTTCATTTTCCTTATAACACAATATGCATGTTCTTTAAAATAGCTTCCATCAATGCGAAACCGTTAATTCGCTAGATAGGTATATGCATATGCACACAGCATCACACAGCTTCACATAGCATAATCTATTCACATAGTTCATATATAGAAAATACTTTATACTTTGTAAATCAATACATGTTGAGACATAAATCATGAGTTATCATATCTCCAGACACACAGCAAGGGAAGACATTTGTCACCTCACACAGTAGTGACAATGTTGTATCACTCAGATACATAAAGACTTATGGCCATAGTCGAATTTCAAGCTACACTGATCAGGTGTACGGGAACCCTACGCTTAGGGAGGCGGATTAACCATTCCTTCAGCTCATACTCAAATCACGGCATATCGTACCCCATGGCTAACGCTCATGGTACATTGTGCTCCCGTGGATCCTTATCACCCATTTTCGTTGTCTCAAAATATCGTGCGAGCAGGTCAGTGTCAAACACACAGCAGTACACGACGGCTCAAGCACGGTTTATACTCATTACATCACATTCACAAACCACGTGTGAGAAGGTCAATGCAAGACACACAACAATACATGACGACTCTAACACAATTTTACTTAACACACAGCACAATCACAAAAACCTCATGCGAGCAACTTAGCATAAGACACACAACATACCTGAGGTATCGAGCACAGTATTACTAGGAAATTACATGTGAGCATAGTCAGAGCAAGACACACAGCAATACTCGAAGGCTCTAGCTTGATTCCCAAAATGTAGTACGAGCATCTTGAGTGGAACACACAGCATCACCCGAGGCATCGAGCACTCTTTTCATTTTCTCAAAATCCCTTTGAAAACAACATGCGAGCAAGGCTGGTCATTCTACCGTTACCTCTCATGCTCTAACACGATTTCACACAGAAAAGAAATAGAAGGGCTCCATGTATAGTAACGAGTAAGGGTAATCTCCCTTCAATCACTCTCTAAAGCATTTCATGCAAATTATCAAACCGAGAGCTCGTCTATTGTTATTCTTTCTCAAAACGTTTGCAAAAAACCTCTTTTCATAACAATAATAGAAGTCATGCAACTCAAACTATGGATTTATTCTCATACGTAGTTTTCTACTTAGATATACCAATATCTATATAATTTTCATATACATTCGCACACAGCAGGAAAGAAAAATATATGTATAGCTATCTCTATAGCTCGCTTAAGTCCCTTACCTCGAATCACGCTTGAATCTTCTTCCTTCGATTCCCACTTCTCGTGATTCGCTCTATCAATTCCAATGATATCCCGTGGAGCTGAAATTGTGTATTACACACCTCAATATATTGTCATATACTTCATTTCTCTTGCATGATATTCAAATCAGTGCATTTGGCCAATTTACCATTATGGGACCTTGTCCTTTCACAAGTCCATTTCGAGTATTCCACTTGTATTTGAGAATCTTTCAGACTCTCCGAGTCTCTTGATTCATATTAAACCGGTATTAAGCTTATAATACCTCAAGTTCATGATTTTACTTCATTGTGGCATTTCATCGAACACCACATATACTCACTTTTAGCCATTTTTAATTCTAGCACATGAACTTCATTAAACTATTATTCCAGCATATATACATGTTTAATAACACCTTTACATGCTCAAATCTCCATTAAACTATGCCTACTCGATTTTCTATCATTAAATCGATTCTAAGTCTTATCTTGGTTTAAGCATGTTTATCACATTTCAACCATTAATCTACATACCAATCAACTCATATAAGTATATAGATCAACATATTTGAGATTGATGTATTGAAATCTTACCAATCTCAGCTTTTCTCCTTTTTTCACAACTTTGAAGAAAAACTCATTTTCTCATTCAATTTAGTGATTTAGCCTCTCGTTTCCAACTATGTTGTTGTTCTCCACTCTGTGAGCAACTTTGATTAAATGAACTCCTTTCAAATCTCTAAGGAAAGTACTGATGGTCTAGAGAGGAAGTTAGGTCACTTGGTTGTAAAATATGGAAAGGTTTGATGTTCTCCCGAAATCTACAGTTCAGCAGGTCCTATTTTATAGAAAATGCCTTGATGAGATCGATCTCCACAAGTGGGAGATTGATCTGCTGCTGCTTTTAGTTTTCAAGAATTAAGTTTTCAAGCTTAGGAGATCGATCTGTCGAAGAACATGAGACTGATCTCTTCCAGGCCGAGAGCTTCACAGATCAATCTGTCAGGGTAATGAGATCGATCTTCTTCGGGTCGAGGCTTAAGGGGATCGATTTGCTTGGACTGAGGATCAATTTCTTTCTTCAAAAATGCCTCTAAGATCGATCTCCCTTGCATTGGAGATCGATCTCCCCTTGTCCTGTATCCATACTTAGCCATTTTTCACACTAATTCTCAAAGTTAACTTTATTTCCATTTACCACACTACTCATTTTACATTCAATACACTTTCATCACTTCAAAAGGTCTATTTCTTATTATTCATACATAATAAAACTTGTATGTACATCACGAATCCATATAACAAGTGTGTACATCGAATTTACAGACCTTACATCATTTATGATTCATATTATATAAACAAATGCATACTTAGGAATTCATACGGATTACATAAAAAAATACAAGTCTTACACCAAATCATTACAAGACTACTGTAAGGTCACTGGGGAAGGTGTAGGTTGAACTGGTGGCGTCTGTATATGTCACATCCCTCAATCCACCGAAAATCCACAACAATTTTTTTTTTCATTTCTTAATTGTTTGTTCTTTACCTTTACTTTACTTGATTGTGAACAGCTACACCACCAACAGTTGGGCTGTGTATCGATGTTAATCTCATCCAAACAGATAATTTCGATTTACAATTCTTTTAAACGTAAACACTTGTATTTCAAAATCAGAGTTGTTGTTTACATTGTTTACAATCCATTACATCCTAAATACAAAAACTATATAAATGTGTATATCTTGTGTGATGGGATGCAGTGGACACTAAAATCCAATCCTTAGTCACTCTTTATCTACTGAAAGTGCTCTGTAGAGGGGGAAAATAAGGAGGGTGAGCAAAGCACGCGCTCAGTAAGGCAATCATGCCAGCAGGTAGATAACTGTACTATCTACGTGACCGTGATGCCATGCTTAAAACACACATTTACTTATCATACTTCAAAACATCAGTTCATGATCGTGTTCATGATATGTAAAGCAGTTCATGCTATTTAAATGAGTGCACAAGTCTAAATCAAAGCATGGAAAATCCTCAAGCGAAAGTTATAAGTATGGCTTGGAAAATTCATCATGCAAGGTGTACTTTAAAAGCATTCCAAACTCAACACAAATTATCATAAAATTCACCATTTGTCAAGACTCAGCCCCTCCCATAGACTGTCCCGAGCCACAAACACATTTCAAACATGGATTTATCATAAATCAAGTGACATGTGAGATAGGCAAATAGTAATAAAGGTAATAACTAGGGCTATGGCCATATCCTCTGTGATCCTAGGCTACACGGATCCTAGTGTGTGGGGTATCACCTCTATCTGCTACCGCACGGAAGGTGGGTCACGTCTAACCCTCCGGTCCATAGCAGAGTATCCATCGTCCGAAGACGGTATATATATTATCCATACACGGTACAACGTACTCCATGCTATATGCACGATACAAAGTACTCCGTGGACCCATATCATCACATCATGCACTGCCACATCTCAATACGCATGTGCGAGCCTATTTAATCGGCATGACACAGCCTACCTGAAGCTCCTAGCATGACTCCGAACATGTCATAAAATCATGTGTGAGTAATCTCAAGCATGACAACAAGTAAAGTGGACATCTAGTGCAAGTAATGCTCCAGCACAATGTCAAAAATCATGAGAAAATTAGTACAAGCTAGGCTCCAGCACTCATGCATGTAAAACTCTAGTGCGAGCTATGCTCCAGCACTATATTGTGAAATCTTTGTAAAAACTAGTGCGTGCTAGGCTCTAGCACTAATGCATGTGTAAACATGTCAAATCTCGTGCGAGCAACGCTTTAGCACGTTTCATTTTCACAAACTCATGTAGGTGGCTCATTCTTTACAAAGCATGGTTATAAAACCAAATCAAGCTATTTTTCACACAAATCATTTAAAATGCTAGCCAACCTACCAATTCGCATGCTAAAAAGTAGTAAAAACCCAAGACTATCATGTTCCTGCTTTTTATGAACATTTCTCAAAATTCCCTGATTTCTTTGCCCTTCAAACATCTATTTCATTCTAAGACCCTTAGACACTTAAAGAATTCACTTATACGCCCAAAAACGTGTACAGATACCCCCAGGGCTAACACAATTCCCTTACCTTAATTCTCGATGAAGTAACTCCTTCCTTCTTTCCCAGTTTTCGCGATTGGGCTCAACTTGCTTCAGATATATCCTCAAGAGCTGCAAACATCCATCAATCATATGATTCAATATCGATAACTCATGTTCTGACTTCAACTAGTCAGTATATTTTATCAAACCTATTTCGTCAAGTTTGGCTTATTATCACATTTGGCCATCATTATGCCATTCCTAGTCAATTTAGCTACCAACTCACTTAGTAACTTATCAACACTTGGCATAGATGTTTTATCCATAATTTTCCATTCATTCTTGCATTTCTACAACATTATATATGCACATTTCATCACTTTGACTAATCCCATAAGTTTGATTCTAGATAACAATCTCAATGTCATACATACAACATTCTTAACACCTTGGTATAACCAATTTATCATCAATTCCACCATAACTTCATTTCTCACACTAAACCCATTCTAGGTCATGCTTGATTCATCACATTCTAGGTAGTTTCTATCAACAATTCATATAACAATCTACTCATAACAACATCAAGATATACATACTTAGAGTTGGTGTGTTGAAAACTCACCTAGGTTGACTTTCCTCTTGTCCAAATTTGGAAGATTCCTTAACTCCTTCAATCCAACAAGTTAAATGTTGGCTCCAAGCTATGTTGTTCTTCTCCTCACAATGAACAACTTTGCATCTGCTAGTTTTTTCTCAAATCTTTTTGGAAGGGGGTGTATTATAGAGAGAAAGCTTGGTATTTTGGGTAAAAATGGAGAGATGTGTTGATTTGGTGAAGAATAAAGGTTTTAGTGCCGAGTTTTTTATAGAGAAGGGATGATGAGATCGATCCCCTAGGGTAGGAGATCAATCTTCCCGTGGTTTTTAGCTCTCAAATTTTCAGGATTGTAATGGGGGAGATCGATCTTTGCTAGGCCGAGGTAACAAGAGATCGATCTGCTCATTAGGAGAGATCGATCTGGTCTTGACAGAATCAAATGGAGATAGATATGCACTTAGGAAGGGATCGATCTTTGCTAGGTAGAAGCAAATACAGATCGATCTGCTCATGGGGGAGATCGATCTGCTCAATGGGGGGACCGATTTGGCCTTGGCAGATACACTTGAAATTATTTTTCTTGCACAAAGGATCGATCTGCCTTGAATAGGATATCGATCTGACCTTCATCTAAGACATTCCTACTGCATTTTCCTAGATTTTTCAAAGGTAAACTCCTATTTCATTACTCCAATACTCATTTTACATTTTAATCTCACTTAGAGCATGGAAAGGCTCATTTCTTATGATTCACATACAATGTGATTTGTGTGTATAGCTTGAATTCATACATGATACAAAGAATTCATAGTCCATGCCTTATTATTTTTTGTTTAAATCCTTATCTTCAATTCGAATGCTTAAACTTCTGTTTATTTAGTTTGTGGCCACTTCAACCCTCATTTATCCTTTACTTGTATCATGACACTCATTTACCCCATTGCAATGCATCTGTATTTACATGATCCAAAAATTATTTGCCTTATACTTTCATTTACATATAAATAAGTCATACATACATGGGGTCTCACAATGTAGGACCAGTAGGTGTAGACGATTCTGTTGTCGATGGCATAGGTGCAGGCTGTAAGGGTGCAGGTGTCTTAGGTGCAGCTGCAGGAGTAGTTGGGGCAGCCTGGCCAGCTATGCCCTGCATACTTTCAAACCTCGTCATGGCCTGACTAATCAGTGCCATTATATTATCAACACTCCGCTCTAACCTTGTAAATCGTGCATCAACAACTTTTGTGGGACCCTATGGGGCATAGTCAGATGAGGATTCAGTCTAGCTCTCAGGCCTACCTTTATGACCTCGAGCATGTGAGCTCGCCCTTCTACTGTGGCATCTATCAGTCATAATGATGATTACCTACATTCACAACCATTCCTTAGTATAATCACAACCCTGTATACACAATTGTGTCATGCCTTGTGACATCTATAACTAATCCAACTATGCGTAACTAAGCGAAAAGCGTGTTAATTGAACTAGCATTAGTTATGGTTGTTATTAATTCACTAAAGATCTTTACTCATCGTCTTCGTGCCCGATATAGGTTAAGGTTTTCGAATTATTAAGTTTATTTATATTGGTGTTGTATAAACATGTTAGCTAGTGCGATTGCATTTGGTAAGTTGATAAATATAGAAATGCACGGAGTGTGATTAAATAAATTTATTTCTACCCATAATTTTCTCTTTATAGATCATTTTATAACATGCTCGGAGTTAAGCTTAATTCCTTACTAGTACGTTATTTTGGTTATTATTTTGTCTAAGTCTAATATTTTCTACAAAATTCGACAACATAACAGCTACAATTTGACCTAACCCTCCCTACAAACAAGCTCAATATACATGCTCAATCCACATCTACATGATTAAATTTCACATTAGCAACCATCATTGTCTACAAAGCAACATCAGCATTTTCCCAACACTAACTACCATCATATTGAAAACATTAAGAAATAATATTGGCTTAATGAAGTAATTGCTTATATATCATTGATAATTCTATATTTTTAGAATTATTTGTGCTTAATTTCCTAATTAATTATTTAAATCCCCAATTTATTTTTTTAATTATCTCCTTTATTTAATTAAAATTCTTATGTTTGCAGATAAATTAAATTCGGTGAATTTTGAATATTTCGGTAGAAAATGGATCGAAATTGGGCTAAAATCAAGACTGAGCCACGCGGACAACACGAGTCATGCCACCTAGCACATCCAATTAGACAAGAAGACCGATGACATAGAAATATCTTTTCTAAGAGCCAATGGTGTGAAGACAATTGGCCAAAAAAATGCCAACTCATCAAGGATGTAGAAATTATAATTTTACCCCTAGTGTGTTTATAAATAGGAAAGGATGACAATTGAAAGAGGATGTAATTTTAGGAGTAGGAGTAGTGTAATGTAATGTAATTTTTAGGGTAGAATATTTTTAGGGTATTCTTAGGTTTTATTTGTTCTTAAGTTTCTCTTTTCCCGTTAGTCAATTTTTTGAATGTTTTACTATTCATTTTCATGTTCTTCATTAGTCTTTGTAAAATTTCATTTCAATGAAAATCACTTTCATTTCATGCTCTCGGTTTGGTAATTATGAGTTCTTTGTTTGTCAATTTCTATTTCCATAACCTATTTTTCTAGTGTATGTTTCGGTTTTACATAGAAACCTTATTTATATTTTTTTTCTTCTTTATTTGAAACACTAGTAAATTTAGTTGCTCTCGGGTAGTGCTCTTTGTGCATTCGGTTCCTCACTTATTCCTTCCTCTTTGCTGTTTGGTTTTGGTGCTTGAATGTGGGCAAATGCTAGGCATTATTTCACATTTAAGCAATGTGGAACCATGGCATTAAGAGCTAGATTTAGAGTAGTCCGATGATGATGGTTTTTCACGTTGATGATGCTACGGGATTGATTGTTTAATTTCAGCAGTTGTATTATTTTCTGTTTTACACACTTTCTCTCGATTTTAACATCATGTTTACTATATTTTCTTGTTCTTTCTTTTCTTTCTTTCATTCCCACTTGCATGCATTTTATGTTTCAGTTCTTTATTGCAATTAGAGTTAGCTTCCATATTTACTGCATTCATTTACGTTTCTTGCATATAATTCATTTGCTGCATTTTATTTCAGCTTCATTGTAGTTTGTTTCTTGCTGTTGGATTGTGAAAAGATAGGGGTTGACTGTCCGGTATAGAGACTAAGGAAACAATTCGTAGGAGCATAGTTAATTCATGGCAGCAAATTAACTTCCTATTTTTCCTTTGTTTAGCTCTGTTTTTCTTATATTTTGCTACTGCTCATCTCAGTGTAGTTGTTGTAGTGTTTACAATTTTTTTTTGGAAGCTCTTGGTACCAGAAATGAGTAGAGATAATGATGGAGCATGAACAGCAGTGATTTCTAGTGTGTTAATCCTTTCGGCTGGAGTAAGACGCAGAGGAGGAAGCATGATAGCAGCTGGTTGCTCCTGCACCACCTGGAACACTGCAGACCGAGAATACCTGGAGTAGAATCAACATAACGCATGGAGCAAGACAGAACCGATAGCAACCTGGAATAGAATAGATAATGCCTGGAGCATATGCAGGATCAAGAGCAGTGCGTGTCCAGACCGAGAGCCGATAACGTGAAACAGCAAAAGCGGATCCTTGCTGGAGCAGCAGCAGATTGCAGAACCAAGAAGCAGAATGAGTGTAGCTGGAACCGAGATAGACCTGACAGCAGGACACAATAGAACACAGCAAAATCGAGGGCAACCCGTGACCTAGAACCGAGACACACCAGAAACAGCAAAAGCAGAGTGGCGAGAGCCAGTTGCCAAAATTGTGAAAGTCTGGAAATAAGCATGATTTGGAAGACATGTGAATAGTGTTTGGAGGGATAATTATATGGGTTAAAAATGCTTAAGGCTTGTTTGGCAATTACCTTATGCACAATAATCAATTTTTCTTGATTAGTTCATGAAGTAGATTTAATTATGTCATTAGCTTATTTTTTATTTTTATCATGCATTAGTTAAGTTAGATTAAACTTGTTACATGCATTAGTTAAATTTTATTGTTAAATTAGTAAGTAGATATAGTTAGGAGTAGTTTAGAGTTAATATTTTAGATATGTAGTTTTATAGTTATTTTCTTAATTTCCTGAGATTTTATTTTCATTAAGCTTTAGTTTAGTTTAAATTGCATTTTGATTATGTAGTTTAATTGCATTTTAGGTTAGTTTAGTTTTAGTTTAATTAATCTTGCTTTGTTATTTTCATAATTGCATTTTATTTTACTTACGTTAATCAATTTTAACTGTTTTAATTTCTTTTGTAGGTTTTTTATTTTAATTGCCTGGAGCACTGTAAGTAATTTTGCTCGGTTTTAATTTCTTTACTTTATAGCTTTTATTATTTTATTGCTTTCAGTATTTTTAATTCTAGTTATGTAGATCACTCCCTTTAATTTCATAATTTGCTAGGATATACTTAAGGTAAGATTAACCGGCAGTTAATTAGGCTAGTCAACTTCTTTGTGGGATGATAACTCGGGACTCAAATCCCATTATTACTTGTACGACCCGTGCACTTGCGGACATATACCTTTCGGGCGTGTCAATCATACCATGGAAATGAAGGATTGTTGTTCTACATCAAGACCAAAGCTTAACCACATTAACATTAAATTCGTAATCCATCAAATAAACATGTGGTCCAACTAACAACCATAATAGACCCATTATTGACTATACGATAACCGAAAAGAAGAAACCTAAGCACACTCTTTGAGTGTTCCTAATTAAAACTACAACAATATGGCTAATACATCCCAAAGTAGACATAAATAAGTCCATGCGTACAAAGGGTCTGAAATAAATACATTAAACTCGTTTGCGTATACCTCAGTTGCGATTGTAAGACACAAAATTTTCACTTGTATTACTTATGATCCATCAATGTAGACATTAATATATGTTATTGGAATCATAAGAAAGGTTGCATTTCAATTCTAAGTTCAAGTGAAAGAAGAAAATGTCAGGACCCGTTCTCACTCCATGACTTTATCCAAAAATCACTATAAATTTTTCGCATTTTTAACTTACCTTTCCTCTCTTCAATGGTTGGGCTGTGATTCGATGTCAGAGTCCTCACTTACCACATCATCCATTTCATACATACATGTCAATATATTATTACTGACTGTAACTGCTTTTATTATACATGTAAGATTATATAAAATCTAATACAAATACATTTTCCATAATATATATCGTATACATCACTGTACTGTTTCTATGTTTAGATACACAACTGTACATAAAGGTATACCTGGCGATCGATAGGAACTAGTAGTGGACTCTGGGACACTATCTCTCATTAGCTCTCGCTCTACTGACGCTCTGTAGAGAGATGTAAAGAAAGGGGGGTGAGCATACAACGCGCTCAGTAAGGAAATCAGGCAAGCAAGTAGATATCAACACTATCTACTCAAAATAATGCTATGCCTTGAAAACATTATTTCCTTTACTCGCTTTAAAAGCATGTCTTGAAATATAATATATATACTTGTACAGAATAAATCCCATGTACAGAAAATCATGCTTTCTTTCTCAAATGTAGGCATGTAGTGCAAAACAATGCATCGTATATAAATCATGCCTTTATGTAAATCATGCCAAGTATATTTAAATCACAATAAATATGGCATCAAATGATTCACAACACAAAATCAGAGTCCGACCCATCCCTCAGGTCTGTCCGTAGTTTAAATCATTCAATCAATGTGATATATCATGTAAGACTCTGTGGTTAAGTGCAAATAGTATCCTGGACTATGATCATATCCGACATGTGATCCCAAGCAACACAGATCTCGGTATGCGGGGCATCACTGCTATAATGGGAGGGGGGTCAGTCCATCACAACTGTCAGCTATATCCTCCTCAACTCCACAATAACACACGGTACAGCGTACACTTCGCGCCACTCAGGCACGGTACAAAGTACACCCGTGGACCCATCCTCACGGCCAGAGTGCCTACCATAGGTCTTAGCTCTCGCACCCATGGAATATCAACATCACAGTCAGGGTGCCTACTATAGGTCTTAGCCCTTGCACCTGTGGAAATATCATACCACATCTCAAATACCCTCATGCTGGCCATCCTCTCAAAATGTGACACTCAGTCAGACAAGAATGCGGTATGAATAGGTACCATGTATATAATATCACATACAGTGTGCGCCCTCGAGTGCGACACACAGTCGACACTACGCTCGAACACTGTTTCACATCACAAACTCAACTCTAGTGCGAGCAATCTCCAGCAACTAGGTCAATGCATAGTTCATGTATTAAATCAAGTACGAGCAATAGCTCCAGTACTATGCTATGCATAATATCATCAAATCAAGTACGAGCCATAGCTCCAGTACTATGTCATGTATAAACAATGAAGAATCAAGTACGAGCAATGCTCCAGTACTTGTCATGTATCTCATGTAAAACTAGAGTACGAGCTAATCGCTCCAGCACTCTGTGTCATGCATATATCATTAAAAGCTGAGTACGAGTAAAACTCCAGTACTCTATCATGCATGTCATGGAAGTCTAGTGCGTATAAAAATCCAGCACTACTGTATGTGGAAAACATATGAAATCTAGTGCGAGCTGTGCTCCAGCACGGTTCATTCTCACATAATATGATAAATGGCTCTTTAAAAGGGATTGTTTATATAACATCAAAATCAGCACTATAAAGTGTGCTTAAGTCACATCAACCTTAAAATCATTAGCCCATCTATTTATTTTCATGCTAAACAGCAATTAAACACTCACAATAATTGTTTCCATGCTTTTTGCAACTTTTCACAAAAGTTGACTTTTTGACTAACTAGGGACAAAATCGTAATTTGCCACTATCGGGTCGCAATAATTATTATTCACTTTCTCTGACCCTCAGAGTTTTTAAGTGAATGTAAAAGCGGACGAAAATACGTGCAGGTATCTCTAACTACTCGCAAAAGTCCCTTACCTCGGATCACGTCACGTGACCTTACTTCCTCGGTGCTGCTAAATCCCTCAGTCCGATCAGCCCTCAATGTAAACTCCGGAGCTGTAAATAACCATTCCTCAGGTTAATTATAATTTTCCTACTGTATTACACATTAATACAGTCTATTTTCCCTTAATGGGCCTTAAAAATCCTTAATGGGCCTTAATCTGTATTAAGCCCGTTTTCCACTTATTATTTCCCTTCATCAAGGTCTATCGACTCATTGGGCCTATCAATACCCATTGGGCTTTATTCCAAACTCTTTGGATAGCTCGTATATCATTTACGACATTTAATTCAAAATTCTGAATATAATTTACTAAATCCGAAATTTAATCCGAAATGCGTAAATTAAATTTTAAATACGCATAAATCACATAATTTATTGTAAATGAACTTTACTTACCCGAGAATATGCGATGGTACGCAAATCGAAGTTCGATCGGGCTTCCGTTTGGAATTTATCGTCGAACTGCACAATTTATTATATTTAACTTCGGGTCAATTTTCGATTAAATATAATTTAAATAAATTCATCAGAAATTAAATCGGTCACTTTTGACCTCGTATCGACTTACCCGAAGTCCGGTGAAATCCCAAAAATTTCCCTTTTCCTTTTTCTTTCTTTTTCCTCTTTTTCCCTTTTCTCCTTGGCTGAACCGGTCCGGTCCGGTTCAGCGCAGAACCTTCTCCCCTGAACCGCCGACAGATTCAGGCATCCTTTGGTCGTGCCGGCGTTTTTCGGCCGGTTCCCGACGCATCACCACCGCCGTTCGGCACGCCTAAGCCTGGGCAACACTCGGCTGGGCTCGATCGGGACCAAGCACCGTCGATGGCCATCAGATTCCTTCTTTTCCTCCGCGGCTTCACCTCTTCGATTCGCCGGCGTCCGGCGTTGGTGGATGGAGTGACCGGTGCCGATGGGTGCGCACGGGCCTCCTCTTTCTTTTCCGGCCGCTTACCTGTCCGTGGGGTGGCCGGTGCTCGCCGTCCGGTGGTCTTCTTCTTCCGTCGGTTTGCTTCCGTTTCCTCTATTCTCTCTCCCCGATTCTAACTTTCAGATTTCCTTTTTTTTAATATATTTTTATTATTATTTTATTACAAAATAATAATAAAAATCCTAAAAATATCTCATAAATATCCCAAAAAAATCTAAAAATATCTCAAAAAATCATATTAAATTCATTTAATCCGTAAATGAATTTATCAGTCCGATTTTACTTTTTCGGTATATTTTTTCACTATTTTTGGGCTCATTTTTCGAGGTAAAAATTTCGATAAATTCTAATAAATTTATATCTTGATCAATTGGGCTCAAAATTAAATATTTTCCTCGATTTTGATCAAGATTCCTCAATTTCATATTTTAATGAAATTGACTTATCAAAATTATACCGAATTTCAGTCATTTGACCGTTTTACCCCTACACTCGTTCGGGAATTAACTTAACCCTTATCTCGTTGTTATGTAGCTTACATGCATTTTTATAGTTATTAAATTGTTGATTGCGTGTTAGTAAATACTCTTCTTATGATTCAACTATGTAATAAAGTGTTCATACACATAGGAATCATAAGGTACAGGCTACAAAAATCTGGGTCTGACAATCCTCCCCCACTTAGAAAATTTGGTCCTCCAAATTAGAACCAAGTCAATCATCAAATAGGTGAGGGTACTTCTCTCGCATCAGATTCTCTAGCTCCCAAGTAGCTTCCTCTGAAGTATGATGCTGCCAGAGAATCTTCACTAATCTGATGGTTTTCGATCTCAATACCTTCTCCTTCCTATCCAATATCTGAATCGGTCTCTCAACATATGACATGTCCTCTCGAAGCTCCAAAGGCTCGTAACTAATCACATGTGCCGGATCCGGGTGATACTTCTGAAGCATCGATATGTGGAAGACGTTGTGGACACCTGATAAGTCCGGTGGCAATGCCAACCTATACGCCTTATCTCCCACTCGATCAAGTATCTCCAAGGGTCCAATATAGAGAGGATTTAGTTTCCCTATCTTCCCAAATCTAGCTATGCCCTTGGAAGGATAAACTCTCAAAAACACAGATTCACCAACTGCAAACTCTAGTGGCCTACGTCTCCTGTCAGCGTAACTCTTCTGTCTGCTCTGAGCTGTCCTCAGTCTCTCTACAATCAAGCGGACGTCCTCAGATGCTTGCGTAACCATGTCAGGAGTGAAAATCTTACGGTCACCCACTTCTTCCCATCCAATAGGGGAACGACATCTACGGCCATACAAAGCCTCATATGGTGCCATCCCGATACTCGAATGATAACTGTTGTTGTAGGCGAACTCGGCTAGTGGCAGGTGGTCATCCCAGGAGCCTCGATAATCTAGCACACATGCTCTCAACATGTCCTCCAGAGTCTGTATGGTCCTCTCTGACTGACCATCTGTCTGAGGATGGAAAACGGTGCTCAAACTCAACTGGGTTCCCATAGCTTCCTGAAAATGTCCCCAAAAATAGGATGTGAAGCGGGAATCCCTATCAGAGACTATGCTCACTGGTACACCGTGTAACCTCACTACCTCGCGTACATACAGTTCCGCTAATGAACTCAGAGTATCGGTCGCTCTCACAGCTAGGAAGTGGGCTGACTTCATCAGTCTATCAACGATCACCCATATAGCATCGTGATTCCTGCGGGTTCTCGGTAAACCCATCACGAAATCCATGGTGATATGCTCCCATTTCCATGTCGGTATAGGTAGAGGCTGCAATAATCTTGCAAGTTTCTGATTCTCTACCTTCACCTGCTGACATATGAGACACTTTGCCACGAAGTCTGCTACATCTCTCTTCATACCCAACCACCAGTATACCTTTCGGAGGTTCTGATACATCTTGTTACTCCCCGGATGTAACGTATACCTCGATGAATGAGCTTCTGCCAATATCAATCTCCTGAGTCTTGGATCCTCGGGAACACACAATCTGCCTCTGAACCTCAGTAGTCCATCAGAACTCAACTCAAAGTCAGTCACGGTGCCCTTCTGCATCTGACTACCCACATCCATACAAAATGGATCAGTCTGCTGAGCTACTCTGATCCTGTCCAACAGATCCGGCTCCAAGCGTACACTAGCTATCACATAGCCTGTATCCATGTCAGAAGGCACGACTCCTAAACTGAGGCTAGCAAACTGCTCTAGCAAATCATGTTCCCTAACCATCATGTACGATACCATCCCCAGGCTCTTCCTGCTCAAGGCATCAGCTACAACGTTAGCCTTACCCGGATGATAAAGTATCTCGCAATCATAGTCCTTCAGAAGCTCTAGCCATCTTCTCTGTCTCATGTTCAGCTCTTTCTGTGAGAACAGATACTTGAGGCTCTTGTGGTCAGTAAATATCTGGAACTTCTCGCCATATAAGTAGTGGCGACATACCTTCAACGCGAACACTACTGCAGCTAGCTCTAAATCATAGGTCGAATAGTTCTTCTCATGATCCTTCAGCTGTCTGGATCCATAAGCAACTACCTTCCCATCCTGCATCAATACGCAGCCCAGTCCCTGATGCGAAGCATCGGTATACACTGCAAATCCTCCTGAGCTGGTAGGGATAGTGAGTATCGGAGCGGTGGTCAATCGACGCTTTAACTCCTCAAAACTCTTCTCACAATCCTCGTTCCATATGAACGGTGCACTCTTTCGAGTAAGACGTGTCAACGGAGCAGCCAACTTCAAAAATCCCTTAACGAATCTCTGATAGTATCCAGCTAAACCCAGAAAACTCCTGATCTCGGTGACTGTCCTTGGCTGTTACACCATCTCTCGATACAACATGTCCCAAAAATGAGATCTGTGACAACCAAAAGTCACACTTACTGAGCTTAGCATATAACTCATGCTTCCGTAGCATCTGCAACACGATCCTGAGGTGCTCCTCATGTTCCTCCTTGGATCTCGAATACACCAATATGTCATCGATGAAGACGATAACAAACTGGTCCAAATATAGCTTGAACACATCGTTCATCAAAGCCATGAAAGCAGCTGGAGCATTCGTCAATCCGAATGGCATGACCAAGAACTCATAATGGCCATATCGGGTACGAAATGCTGTCTTGGGTACATCTCCACCCCGAACCTTCAGCTGATGGTACCGAGACCTCAGGTCAATCTTGGAAAAGACCTGTGCTCCCTGTAGCTGATCTAACAAGTCGTCAATGCGTGGAAGGGGGTATCTATTCTTGATGGTGGCCTTATTCAACAATCAGTAGTCTATACACAATCGGAGGCTCCCATCCTTCTTCCTCACAAACAAAATCGGTGCTCCCCAAGGTGAAACACTCGGTCGAACAAAACCCCTATCCAACAGCTCCTGTAACTGTCTCTTGAGCTCCTCCATCTCAACTAAGGCCATGCGATATGGTGGTCTCGAAATAGGCTCCGTACCAGGTACCAGATCTATGCAGAACTCCATCTATCTGTTTGGTGGTAACCCTGGCAATTCATCTGGGAAAACATCTGGGTACTCACTGACCACAGTAATATCTGACAACTTCGGATGTGCCTTATCCATATCTACCACGTACGCAATGAAACCTTGATATGTTGAAGGTTTTCTAAATCAATAATCATGTAATAATCATAACTACTCCTTTCATTTATTCTTATTAAACTTTACAACATATCTAGTAGGGTTAGGAAACATAACTGTCTTAGCATAACAATCTAAAACAGCACGGTTTGCAGATAGCCAACCATTCCTAATATTATATCAAAGTCACTCATACTTAGTAATATTAGATTGGCTGTCATCTCCTTATCCCCTACTCTCAACTTACAGTTATTAAATACATATTCTACCACTTGACTACTAATCATAGGCGTACAAATCAACATCATCATACATAAATGTGTACGCTCTACATGTCTTGCTAATTTACATGCAAATAAAGGCGATACAAAAGAATGTGTGGCACCAGGATCAATTAAAACATATGCTTCAATATCATAAATCAGGATGTTACCTCGAATCACATCCGATGAAGCATCCGCTGTTCCCTGGTCCAAAGCATGTACTCGCCCTTGACCCATCACTTGTTTCCCCTTCTCCTCTGTCGTCGCTCTACCTCTCTGAGTAGACGTACCAGCTGGGGTTCTATCAAACTCCCTGCCCCTCTGTGGTGCAGTCACAAATGTCGCTGGGCACTCTCTAGCCATGTGCCCCTGTTTCCCACATCGAAAACATACCATAGCACCCTGTGAACACGGTCTATCTCTATGTGATCTACCGCATCTTCTACACTGATCAACAGCAGGTCTCTGTCCTCCTATGACAATACCCTTTGCTGGGGCTGCAGTCGGATAAGCAGGAGGTCTAGCATATCATTCTCGTGCCTCCTCTACCCGTGATCTCTTACCGAAGAGTCTCCTCCCTCCTCGATAACTGAAATCTCTAGCCGGCCTCTTCTTCTGTATATCTCAGCTACGGCTAAACTTCCCGAACTCGGAAGCATTTCTCTCGTAATCCTGCTCACATAATTGTGCCCTGTGCACTGCTTCGTCATAGGTCACTATGTCTAATGGGACCAACTTGGACCGCAAAACCAGTCTCAACCCGTCGATAAACTTGAGGACATTCCTGGTCTCACTATACATGGTATCCGGGTCATATCTTCCTAAGGATAGGAATCGAGTCTCATACTCGTCCACAGATAAACTCCCCTGGTGTAGTCCCAAAAACTCTGCCTGTAGTTTCCGCTGTGCAGTGTCGGGAACAAACTGCGTCCTGAAGGCCTCCCGAAATATATCCCAACTAATATCTGTGTGTCGGGATCTCAATATAGGTCGGGTGGACTTCCACCAATGCTCAGCGGCTCCCTTCAGTAGGAACGCAGCAAACGCGACCATCTTCGAGGTCGTACACTCGAAGAATCCATAAAGCTTATCCAGCTCTGCAAACCACTCCTCAGCAGCCACTGGGTCTTTGACCCCACTAAAGGATGGAGGTCTAAACTTCTGGAATTCTCGCAACCGATGCAGATCACATCCATATCCTAATCCACTACCACCGAAACTGGTGGAGGTGTAAGAGTATCTACAGTCCTCTGTGCATCAGCTGTCTGCGTAGGTGTATCAGGGGTAACTGCCTCTCCTGTACCAGCTCCTGCCTCCTGTCCCTGCCTACCTGGCATCGTCTGTGCCAGTATCTCGATAATAGTCTCGAGACCACGCTCTAATCTCGTGAAGCGCATCTCTGCACAATCGGGTGCCTCAGTAGCACCTGGAGTCTCATGCGTAGGTAATGGTCTGGTAGCAGCTCGTCCCTCGGGTCCATCTCCCCGGCCTCGAGCCCTACCTCTCATACCTCTACCACTACGCGTATTTGCCATATAGGCAAAGTTCCTGCATTCATAATAATGAATTAGTCCGTCTCCTATCTGGTATACACAGTTATATCTAAACACAGCACAGTACTATGGGGATGTACACTTTCCTAATTCTTAACATCGACTCACATCAGACCAACCTCTGCTCTGATACCATTCTGTCAGGACCCGTTCTCACTCCATGACTTTATCCAAAAATCACTATAAATTTTTCACATTTTTAACTTACCTTTCCGCTCTTCAATGGTTGGGCTGTGATTCGATGTCAGAGTCCTCACTTACCACATCATCCATTTCATACATACATGTCAATATATTATTACTGACTGTAACTGCTTTTATTATACATGTAAGATTATATAAAATCTAATACAAATACATTCCCCATAATATATATCGTATACATCACTGTGTTGTTTCTATGTTTAGATACACAACTGTACATAAAGGTATACCTGGTGATCAATAGGAACTAGTAGTGGACTCTGGGACACTATCTCTCGATAGCTCTCGCTCTACTGACGCTCTGTAGAGAGATGTAAAGAAAGGGGGGTGAGCATACAACGCGCTCAGTAAGGAAATCAGGCAAGCAAGTAGATATCAACACTATCTACTCAAAATAATGCTATGCCTTGAAAACATTATTTCCTTTACTCGCTTTAAAAGCATGTCTTGAAATATAATATATATACTTGTACAGAATAAATCCCATGTACAGAAAATCATGCTTTCTTTCTCAAATGTAGGCATGTAGTGCAAAACAATGCATCGTATATAAATCATGCCTTTATGTAAATCATGCCATGTATATTTAAATCACAATAAATATGGCATCAAATGATTCACAACACAAAATCGGAGTCCGACCCATCCCTCAGGTCTGTCCGCAGTTTAAATCATTCAATCAATGTGATATATCATGTAAGACTCTATTGTTAAGTGCAAATAGTATCCTGAACTATGATCATATCCGACATGTGATCCCAAGCAACACAGATCTCGGTGTGCGGGGCATCACTGCTGCAACGGGAGGGGGGTCAGTCCATCACAACCGTCAACTATATCCTCCTCAACTCCACAACAACACACGGTACAACGTACACTTCGCGCCACTCAGGCACGGTACAAAGTACACCCGTGGACCCGTCCTCAAGGCCAGAGTGCCTACCATAGGTCTTAGCTCTCGCACCCGTGGAATATCAACATCACAGTCAGGGTGCCTACTATAGGTCTTAGCCCTCGCGCCTATGGAAATATCATACCACATCTCAAATACCCTCATGCTGGCCATCCTCTCAAAATGTGACACTCAGTCACACAAGAATGTGGCATGAATAGGTACCATGTATATAATATCACATACAGTGTGCGCCCTCGAGTGCGACACACAGTCGACACTACGCTCGAACACTGTTTCACGTCACAAACTCAACTCTAGTGCGAGCAATCTCCAGCAACTAGGTCAATGCATAGTTCATGTATTAAATCAAGTACGAGCAATAGCTCCAGTACTATGCTATGCATAATATCATCAAATCAAGTACGAGCCATAGCTCCAGTACTATGTCATGTATAAATCATGAAGAATAGAGTACGAGCAACGCTCCAGTACTCTGTCATGTATCTCATGTAAAACTCGAGTACGAGCTAATCGCTCCAGCACTCTGTGTCATGCATATATCATTAAAAGCGGAGTACGAGTAAAACTCCAGTACTCTATCATGCATGTCATGGAAATCTAGTGCGTATAAAAATCCAGCACTGCTGTATGTGGAAAACATATGAAATCTAGTGCGAGCTGTGCTCTAGCACGGTTCATTCTCACATAATATGATAGATGGCTCTTTAAAAGGGATTGTTTATAAAACATCAAAATCAGCACTATAAAGTGTGCTTAAGTCACATCAACCTTAAAATCATTAGCCCATCTATTTATTTTCATGCTAAACAGCAATTAAACACTTACAATAATTGTTTCCATGCTTTTTGCAACTTTTCACAAAAGTTGACTTTTTGACTAACTAGGGGCAAAATCGTAATTTCCCACTATCAGGTCGCAATAATTATTATTCACTTTCTCTGAACCTCAGAGTTTTTAAGTGAATGTAAAAGCAGACGAAAATACGTGCAGGTATCTCTAACTACTCGCAAAAGTCCCTTACCTCGAATCACGTCACGTGACCTCACTTCCTCGGTGCTGCTAAATCCCTTAGTCCGATCAGCTCTCAATGTAAACTCCGGAGCTGTAAATAACCATTCCTCAGGTTAATTATAATTTTCCTACTATATTACACATTAATACAGTCTATTTTCCCTTAATGGGCCTTAAAAATCCTTAATGGGCCTTAATCCGTATTAAGCCCGTTTTCCACTTATTATTTCCCTTCATCAAGGTCTATCAACTCATTGGGCCTATCAATACCCATTAGGCTTTATTCCAAACTCTTTGGATAGCCTGTATATCATTTATGACATTTAATTCAAAATTCTGAATATAATTTACTAAATCCGAAATTTAATCCAAAATGCGTAAATTAAATCTTAAATACGCATAAATCACATAATTTATCGTAAATGAACTTTACTTACCCGAGAATATGCGATGGTACCCAAATCGAAGTTCGATCGAGCTTTCGTTCGGAATTTATCATCGAACTGCACAATTTATTATATTTAACTTCGGGTCAATTTTTGATTAAATATAATTTAAATAAATTCATCGAAAATTAAATCGGTCACTTTTGACCTCGTATCGACTTACCCGAAGTCCGGTGAAATCCCAAAAATTTCCCTTTTCCTTTTTCTTTCTTTTTCCTATTTTTTCCTTTTCTCCTTGGTTGAACCGGTCCGGTCCGGTTCAGCGCAGAACCTTCTCCCCTGAACCGCTGATCGGTTCAGGCATCCTTTGGTCGTGCCGACGTATTCCGATCGGTTCCCGACGCATCACCACCACCGTTCGGCCCGCCTAAGCCTGGGCAACACTCGGCTGGGCTCGATCGGGACCAAGCATCACCGATGGCCGTCGGATTCCTTCTTTTCCTTCGCGGCTTCACCTCTTCGATTCGTCGGCGTCCGGCGTCGGTGGATGGAGTGACCGGTGCCGATGGGTACGCACGGGCCTCATCTTTCTTTTCTGGCCGCTTGCCTGTCCGTGGGGTGGCCGGTGCTCGCCGTCCGGTGGTCTTCTTCTTCTGTCGGTTTGCTTCCGTTTCCTCTATTCTCTCTCCCCGATTCTAACTTTCAGATTTCCTTTTTTTTTTATAATATATTTTTATTATTATTTTATTACAAAATAATAATAAAAATCCTAAAAATATCTCATAAATATCCCAAAAATATCTAAAAATATCTCAAAAAATCATATTAAATTCATTTAATCCGTAAATGAATTTATCAGTCCGATTTTACCTTTTCGGTATATTTTTTCACTATTTTTGGGCTCATTTTTCGAGGTAAAAATTTCGATAAATTCTAATAAATTTATATCTTGATCAATTGGGCTCAAAATTAAATATTTTCCTCGATTTTGATCAAGATTCCTCAATTTCATATTTTTAATGAAATTATCTTATCGAAATTATACCAAATTTCAGTCATTTGTCCGTTTTACCCCTACACTCGTTCGGGAATTAACTTAACCCTTATCTCATTGTTATGTAGCTTACATGCATTTTTAAATTTCTTAAATTGTTGATTGCATGTTAGTAAATACTCTTCTTATGATTCAACTATGTAATAAAGTGTTCATACACATAGGAATCATAAGGTACAAGCTACAAAAATCTGGGTCTGACAGAAAATGCCATGAATGCACGAAAACACCAATTGTGAGCTATAGTGAGCTCAGGCTAAACCGAAGGGATGCCAACCATTCTGACTGAAGATAAGAACTTAAACAATGAAATAAGGATAGTCTAAGAAGGAAAGTTGGTTTGGTTTGGTCCCGATAATGTCAAAGTGGTGAAAATGCCAAAAAGGGCTTAAACGAGCCCGAAATGGACTGTTTGAGGTGTTTTTTACACATTCACCTACCACGAGTGACCAAAACGTTAAGATAGACTAGCCAACCATTGCAATGCATAAATTTGGGGTGGTTGACTTTAGTCAAACGTGGTCAATGGTCAAAGCTAAGTGAAAGGTCAATGATAGAAGAATAAGCTTTGACTAGTTAACCAAAGCATAACTCAACAGAACAATGGTTAAAACTTGAGAATAGTTATTTCGGGTTAGAACACCTAAATTTCAGCCAATAATACTTAGGAAATTTATTAAATTTAATTGGATTAAAATTTTATGGGTTGAAAATGGAAAATGATATTGGGCCAAATAGTTAAATTGTTAAAGCCCATTAAGCTTAAACCAAAGTGGGCCGAAAATTGGGCCAAACTATTGGGCCGAAAGTGGGCCTATTTAAAGGTATGAATTTCACGACCGACTTTTACCAAAATTCACTACAAATTTTTCATTTTTTCTTGCCTTTCCTTCTATAACAATTTCAAACATCAGTTGGGCTTTGATTCAGTATTAGTCACCTCATCCACATTACCTTATCATTTATTCATTATCGTACATACATGTCAATATAAACTATCTATTGACTGTAAATACTTTTAACTTATAAGTGAGATCACATATATTCATACACAAATACATCCCCAATATTACATTCGCTTACATCACTATGCTGTTTATATGTTTAGATACAAAATCGTACATGATGTGTATACCTTTCGATCGATGGGAATGCAGTGGACAAAAAGGAATGCAAGTCCTCAGCCGTACTCTAGCTACTATGGATGCTCTGTAGAGATGTGGAAAATGAAAAGGGGTGAGCTCACTAGCTCAATAAGGAAATCAGGTAAGCAAGTAGATAACCACACTATCTACTAAAAGTAATACCATGCCTTGAAATAATAATTCCTTAGTTTCCCATTTAAAGCATGAATTGGAAAACTGATATAGTGTGTACGTATTTAGTCACATATACTAAAATCATGTTGAGTTCGTAAATACAGGCATTTCATGCAAAACACTGCATTTTATGTAAACTCGTAATGCCTTTAAAGTATATCATGCCATTTAAATTCAAACATGTAAAATATGGCATTTCAGCAAGTAAAGCATATAAATCAGGTTCTGACCCATCCCTCAGGTCTACCCGAAATCATAAAATCATGTGATATAATCATGTGAGACTTGGTGGCTATATGCAATAATATCCTGAACTATGGCTATATCTTATACTGTGATCCCAGGCTACACGGATCCTAGTGTGCGGGGTATCACTACTGGAATGGAAGGTGGGTCAAATCCTAACCGCCAGCCAACACCTCCATATCTTCGCCCTAAACACTGCACGGTACAGTGTACTCTGTGACACATGTACGGTGTAACATACACCTGTGGACCCTATCTCAATAGATAATCATTGCCATGTCTCTAAGTCCACGTGCGAGCATCTAATCTGTGTGACACTCAGTCTACACGAGGCAATCCGCACGATTTTTAAATCATGTCATGTATATCACATTAAAATTATAGTGTGCACCTTGAGTGCGACACACAGTCAACACCCCGTTCAAACAATGTTTTATGCATATCATAAAGTCAAACGCTCATGCGAGTAACACTCCAGCACTTTCTCAGGCAAAAAACATATAAAATCAAGTGTGAGCAGTACTCCAGCACTATTTATTTTCACACAACTCGATAGATGGCGCATTTAAATGGGATGATTTCAAATCAGTAAAATCAACACCATAATTATGCTATTTTGTGTATTTCACGAAACCACTTGTCAATCTATCTATTCTTCTGCTAAACAGCAGTAAAATCACATAAAAAAGAGGTTTTCCATGCTTTTTAGGACTTTTCCCAATTTCCATAATGTTACCCTTAACATGGGTAAAATGGTAATTTACCCATATCAGGTCTCTATAAATATTATTCATTTTCTCTGACCCTTAGACCTTTTAAGTGAATGTAAAAGCAGACGAAACTATGTGCAGATATCTCTAACTACTCGTAGAACTCCTTTACCTGAAATCACGTTGAGCAATTCCACTTTCTCGACGCTGCTCATTCGTACTTTTGATTAGCTTCCAATATAAACTCTGGAGCTGCATATAACCATTTATCAGGATAATTATACTTGTCCAACTGTATTTCATGTTTAATACAGTCTATTTCACTTAATGAGCCCATTTACTCTTATTAGGCCTTATTGCTTCTTAATAAACCTAACACTGTCTTAAGCCTATTACATTCTACTATTCATTTCAGCTGGGCCTATTAGGCTTATGGAGCCCACCAACACTTATTGGGCTTGGTTCGAGGCCCATGAACTCCTATTGGGTCAAGACCACCTCGGCTTGGCCTGTTTGGGCTCTCGACCATGGCATGTGGCTGAGAGCCATGCATTCAGCCCATGGCCGAGCACCATGCCAACCTTGGTCATCTTGCTAGCCTCACTTTGGCATTTCATCAAACACTACCTATGTATGCCTTAAGCCTTAGTATATGTTCATTAAGGCATTTTATCAAACACCTTATCTGCCATCTTCAATTCATCAACCAATTCAACAAATCAATTGAAATTAAGCATGCCAGAATCATGTATACATGTTTACCAACTTAACCATGCATTAATATCTCATGCTTCTTCATGAAAACCTACATACCCATTTTCGGCCATCATTGATTCATGGTGTTTTCATGTGTTTTGATCCATAAAACATACACCAATCAACTTAGAATAATCCATAGATTAACATATATGAAGTTGGAAGCTTGAAATTATACCTATCTTGTTATTCTTCTCTTGGCCAAAACTTCCTTGATTTTTGTCTCTCTCAATATGGTTCCTTGATAGCTAATTGTGTTGGCTGATTTTTAACTTACCACAATTAACCATTAAGTCATAAATTTCAGCCTTTAATTTGGGCTAAAGGGTTTTGGGTTTGAATTATTATTTTGGGCTTTAAATCATTTACTAAGGAGCTTGAAAATTAACTCATGGGCTTCAGTTTTGGGCTTCTCGGTTCAGGCTTTTGTTTTGGGCTTTTGGGCTGAAAATTCTTGTATTAATTGGGCCTTCAATTGGCTTAATATTAGGCCCACCAAATGTCCCAACAATTTGGCCCAGTGGGCCTAAGAAATTCGACCCACACTTGTTGCACCTTAATGGGCGTTAAAAATTCCATAGTTGGCCCATTGGGTTTTTCCCCTCAAATTTAATCCAGATTTGATTAAATAAAATTTCCTTATTTAATGAGATGAAGATTGAGTGTTTTAACCAAAAATATTTCTTTCCCACTTTTTAACCTTACTTAGGTTAAATTTTAACCATGATTAATCAACTATGGTCAAAGTCAACATTTCTTAATTAGCCTTGACTTTTCTTAACCATTGACCCCGTTTGACTTTTTAAAAAACAAATCCAAAAGTGTCAATTTCCATGGTTTACACTCTCATCTCTATGTTTTGGCTATTTTCGGGAGGGAAATATGTTAAAAACACCTCAAACAGACCAACTCGAGCTCGTTTAGCCCCTTTTTGGTATTTCCTTTACATCAATGTGTTCGAAACCAAATTAATCGGAGTTTCCTTCATGAACCCTCTGTATTTTTACATTTTAAGTTCTTATCTTTAGTCAGAATGATTTAAATTCATTCGGTTTAGCCTATGGCTCTTATAGCCTTTATTTGGCCTTTACATAGCTTATATGCATTTAATCATTTCACCTATAATTTTATTCTAGTAAATACTCTTCCTATGGTTTAACCAACATAATAGAATGTTTTACATGTAGGAATCATAAGGAATAAGCTACATAAAAATTTGGGTCTTATAATCCTCCCCAACTTAAGAAATTTGGTCCTCTAAATTAGAACCAAGTCAGTCATCAAATAGCTGGGTGTGCTTTTCATGCATCAGGCTCTCTAACTCCTACGTAACTTCCTATGAAGTGTGGTGCTGCCAGAGAACCTTCACTAACCTGATTGTCCTCGACCTCAGTACCTTCTCCTTCCTATCCAATATTTGAATCGACTTCTCCACATATGATATATCATCTTTGAGCTCCAACGACTCATATCGAATCAAATGTGTTGGATCTGGGTGATGCTTCCGAAGCATCCAAATGTAGAAGATGTTATGGAAACCTGATAAGTCTGATGGCAACGTTGCTATAAGCCTTATCTCCCACTCGATCTAGTGTCTCAAAGAGTCCAATGTAGTGAGGACTCAACTTACCTCTCTTCCTAAATCTTGCTATACCCTTGGAAGGAGAAACTTTCAGAAATACTGACACACCAATTGTGAACTCTAGTGACCTCCGTCTCTTGTCAGCATAGCTCTTCTGTCTGCTCTGAGCTGTTCTCAATCTCTCACATATCAACTGAACATCCTCAGAGGCTTTTGTGACCAAATTAGGAGCAAATATCTTTTGGTCACCCACTTCTCCCCATCCAATAGGAGAACGACATCTACGGCCATACAACACCTCGTACGGTGTCATCCCGATACTCGAATGATAACTGTTGTTATAGGCGAATTCAGCTAGTGGCAAATGATCATCCCAGAAGTCTCTAAAATCTAGTACACATGCTCTCAACATATCCTCCAGAGTCTATATAGTCCTCTCTGACTGACCATCTATCTGAGGATAGAAAGTTGTGCACAAACTCAACTGGTTCCCATGGCTTTCAAAAAATATTCCCAAAAATGAGAAGTAAAGCGGGAATCCCTATCCTAAACAATGCTCACTAGAACACCATGTAACCTAACTACCTCACATCCATACAACTCTGTCGATGAACTCAGAGTATCGATAGCTCTCATAGCTAAGAAGTAGGCTAACTTCGTCAGTCTGTTAATGATCACGATATCGTATCGTGATTCTTATTGGTCCTCCGTAAACCCATTACGAAATCCAAGGTGATATGTTCCCACTTCTATGTTGGTATAGGTAGAGGCTGCAATAACCCTACAGGCTTCTGATGCTCTACCGTCACTTGCTGAAAAAAGAGACATCTTGCCGTATACTTAGCCAGATCCTCTTCATTCCTGACCACCAATACACTTTTAAGAGATTTTGATACATCTTGTTACTCCCCGAATGTAACGTGTACCTCGAAGAATGAACTTCCCAAAAAATTTATCTCCTGAGCTCTAGATCATCGAGAACACACTGTCACACCCCACTTCCAAGTGTCCTTTATCCAAACTTACTCAACTACGGTTGGGTTGTGAGGCGATGCGATTACTAAAGTTCCTTAAATTTACAGCGAAAACATTTAAAATTTAATTCACACTCCTAGGTGTTTGTAAATATACAAAATTAATTGTATAATAATCTTTACAAATCATCGCCATAAAATTGTTACATTTCTTAGGTATAATTGTGCGATACATCAAGATAGATATAAAATACACGTGTGTATACAATTCTTATACCTTTACAACTGGCGGGAGCTGTCTAACTCAAAAAGAAATCTAGAGACTACTGCTCTCCTACTTTCAGTACCTGGAGGGGAAAAATAGTGGGATGATCAAACCACAGATCAGTAAGGAAATGAATGCTAGCAAGTAGATATCGTACTACCTACATAGCCCATGCATGTATAAACCAAAACGATGTTTTCATTATAAATGGAAATATCATCGAAAAATGCAGTAAACATATATTTTTCATTTGGCATTTTCATGAATACAAATATTTAACATTTCCACTTGAAACATGTTTCATAAAACAAAGCTCTCACGGCACAAGTGATTAAATCAGAGATTTATCAAATACACAAGAATCTCTTTCTTGTCTCAATCATTTCTTTTTCCTCAAATCTCTTTCCTTTCTGAGATTGTCTCTGGTTCTCGAATCTCTGAGACAGGCATGGAATTTTCGACAATCTAATATCCACGACATATGGCCATAGTCAGTGATCCCAGGCCTCACTGATCAAGTGTGCATAGGGCATCACTTCGCCTAAAGGGGGATGGGTCAGTACTACCTTCTGGCTCATCTCAATCAACCTCATCTCCACATATACTCACGGTATAAGGTACAACATGTGTCATCTACGCGATACTCGTACTCATGTGCACCCAGCACGATACATAGCATACCAATGGACAACTACACTGTACTACGTACTACGTGGACCCAAGTCCATACTCCAACTTCGATGGACTTTTCATCCTGAACCATGTCTCATATATCGGGGGAGCAAGCAGCGTGACACATAATCATCGCAAGGCTCCAACATTGTATGAGCTATCGCTAAGGCCCAGCCCGTTCAAAGGCTATCGGCTGGCATCCCCTTGGGTCCCAAACCCTCAGGTTTACCTCAACTCATAAAAAAAAAACAAGTGTGAGCAATGCTTCAGCACTTTTCTCAAAAACCATCGTGTAAGTTAAACTCCAGCACGGCACATCAAAAGCATAGAATCATGTGCGAGCTAACACTCCAACACATAGTCATGTCATTAAAACAGGTGTGAGCTAGAACTCCAACACCAATGTCATCTCAAATTCGATAGATGGCTATTTTTCTCTTTTTAAAACTCAAAACATGTTTATTTATGCAGCATGGCTCTCGATGCTAAAACATGTAAAATTAGCCAACCTATCATCATCATTTCTCAATCACCAATATCAATACAAAATTGAGAAAAACATTGAAAACATGCATATCATGTTATTTCCTTACCCCATCCCATTTCTTAATACATATATATTATAGTATGTTTCATGCTTCCATATCATTTCTTAGAACTATAATGTCGTACTAATTCTAGCGATATATCTACGAAATTGCCGTAAAATACGTACGAACATCTCTATAGCTAACACATAGTCCCTTACCACGAATCGCGCTCGTATCTCCTTTGTCACGTTTGCTCCATTCGCGATCCGGGTTAGTCGCGTCTCACGTAATTCGAGCTACACGTATAAATCATCAAGTTATTTTATGTTTTCATCTACTAAACATACACATTGTCTTCTATTTATTTATTCATACTCCTTAAATCCTTCAAATCACATTCCACCTTTCCACTAACATCATTTTATCATCTATAAAGCTTTCCATCATTTTTCCATGGATTTCTTCTTTATAAATCTCCCTTAATACTACTCACCTATCACTACATTCATCTTTCATATCAACATTTCACATCTCATTTAACCCATACAATGTCTAGAATCCATATTTAAAGCTTAAAGGTTGAAGAGCTTACCTCTTTACTTAGCCAAACTTGTGGTAGCCACAACTCCTTCTCTTGATCACACCAATGTGAGATTTTTTTGGTATGTTGTTCTCCTTGCTTCAAGGAACAACTTTTCCTTCTTGAGCTTCTTCCAAAACTGGCTGGAATGTAGTGATTTTTAGAGTGAGAAAGCTTAGGTCTTGAGAGAAAATGGCAGGTGAGGTTTGGTGGGAGAAGAGTTCTGAGTTTTCATCTCAATCTCGTGCTCTTTTTATAGATGTAGAGACATGAGATCGATCTATGCAAGTTTTGGTAGTCCTTTTTACCAAACGCAACCACTACAAGATCAATCTTCTTCCATGATGAGATCGATCTGTCGAAGGTAATTTTCCTCTTGGAGATTGACTTGCCCCTTGTAAGAGATCGATCTGCTCTTTATAGAACCCTTAGGGAGATTGATCTGTCGAGTCTTGAGATCAATCTGTTCTCAAACAGAGAGTTAAGGAGATCGATCTTCTTGCCTTAAAATTGATCTTCTCATTACAGAATGTCTAGTAGATCGATCTAGCTCTATTGGAGATCGACTTGCCTCGCCTCATAGCTCAAAATAAGGTCATTTTAGCTCTTCCAGATTGATCTCTCATCGCAAGAGATTGATCTGTCATTCATATTTCCAGATTTTACTGCAATTTTCTGTAACAACTTTATTCAAAACCTCCTTAATTTGCAGTCATAGTCATTTCCTCATTCATTCCTCCTTGAGACTTGAAAATGACATCCAATCACACTTAGTACATATTAAAACTTGTGGGAAATCTTTGTATAACCAAATATATACAATATATAACTAAATGGAAGTGCATAACTTATGCAATTTCATTCCATTTTACTCCAATAGTCATATTCCATTCCACTCACATTCATTATATATCAAAGTCCATTTCTTCATGTTCATATTTAATGAAACTTGTACGTACATCACAACTCTTATTACAAGTGTGTACATTAATCTTATGGACTTTATATCACATATGCTTAACATTACTATTACATTATCATACTTATGAATTCATTTACATATGTTCAAGGTTAAACCTATACGGGGTCTCACATTCTCCCCCACTTAGAAAATTTGGTCCTCCAAATTGGAACCAATCATTCTGTGAATAACTCGGGATACTTCTTCCGCATCGAACTCTCCAATTCCCATGTGGCTTCTTCCGATCTATGATGTTGCTACAAAATCTTAACCAATGAAATCGTCTTGTTCCGTAACACCGTCTCTTTTCTATCCAATATTCGGATCGGTTACTCCACATACGACATGTCCTCTTTGAGCTCTAATGGCTCATAGTTAATTACATGTATTGGGTCCGGATAGTACTTCTGAAGCATAGAAACATGGAAGACATTGTGGACTTCCACTAGCTTAGGTGGCAAGGCTAGCCTATATGATTCATCTCCCACTCTACCCAAAATCTCGAAGGGACCAATATTACGAGGACTTAGTTTTCCTTTCTTCCCAAACCTTGTTATTCCTTTAGAAGGAGATACTTTCAAAAATACAGACTCACCCACATCAAACTCAAGTGGTCTCCGTCTACTGTCAGTGTAGCTCTTTTGTCGACTTTGAGCTATTCGCAACCTTTCACATATTATCTGAACATCCTCGGAGGCTTGTTTAACCAGATCGAGAGCGAGCAACTGTCTATCACCAACCTCTTCCCATCCAATGGGCGATCGACATCTACGACCGTATAGTGCCTCATAAGGGGCCATTCCAATACTTGAGTGATAACTGTTATTGTAGGCGAACTCAATCAATGGCAAGTGATCATCCCATGAGCGTCTAAAATCCAGCATGCACGCTCTCAACATATCCTCCAAGGTCAGTATAGTCCTCTCTGACTGACCATCTATCTAAGGATGAAAAGCAGTGCTAAAGCTCAACTGGGTCCCCATCGCTTCTGAAAAATGTCCCCAAAAATGGGAAGTGAAGTGGGCATCCCGATCAGAAACAACACTCACTAGGACTTCATGCAATCTCACTATTTCTCGCTCATACAGGTTCGCGAGTACACTCAATGTATCTGTAGATCTCATGGCTAAAAAGTGTGCCGATTTCGTTAACTGATCTACTATCACCCATACAGCATCTTGGTTCTTACGGGTTCTCGGTAACCCTATCACAAAGTCCATGGTGACGTGCTCCCACTTCCATGTCAGTATCGGTAGAGGTTGTAACAATCCACCTAGTTTCTGATGTTCAACTTTTACTTACTGACAAAAGAGATATCTAGCGACAGACACAGCTATGTCCCTCTTTATTCCAGACCACGAATACACCTTTCGAAGATTCTGATACATTTTACTACTCCTCGGGTGTACTGTATATCTCGATGAGTGAGCCTCTGATAAGATCATCTTCCTCAGCTCTGAATCTTTAGGGACACACATTCTATTTCTGAACCTTAGTATTCCATCTGAACTCATTTCAAATTCTGTACCCTTACCCTTCTGGATTTGGCTAATCACATCGCTACACTATTGATCAATTTACTGAGCTTGTCAGATTCTCTCAATCAACTCCGGTTCTAATCTCAAGCTAGCAATAATCCCATAGCTGTCAATCTCAGGTAGGGTTATATCCAGACTAAGGTTCGTGAATTGCTCTAACAACTCGTGTTCTCTAACCATCATATGCGATGCCAACCCGAGACTCTTCCTACTCAATGCATCGATAACCACATTTACCTTCCCCAGGTGGTACAAGATCTCATAATCATAGTCCTTGAGGAGTTCTAACCACCTTCTCTGTCTCATATTTAACTCCTTCTGTGAGAATAAATACTTCAGACTCTTGTGATCCGAAAAGATCCGAAATCTCTCACCATACAAGTAGTGGCATCATATCTTCAATGCTAATACTATGACTGCCAACTCCAAATCGTGAGTGGGGTAGTTCTTCTCATGATCTTTTAGCTGTCTAGATCCATAGGCTACTACCCTTCCATCTTGCATCAAAACACAGCCTAGTCCTTGATGCGAAGCATCTGTATACACCAAGTGGTTCCCTTAGCTGTTAGGGATGATAAGAACTGGCGCGGTGGTTAATCTGTGCTTAAGTTCTTGAAAACTCCTCTCACAACTTCATCCCATATAAACTCCACACTCTTCCTCGTAAGATGTGTCAATGGAGCAGCCAATGGAGCAGCCAATCTAGAGAAACCCTCTACAAATCTCCTGTAGTAACCTGCCAAACCCAGAAAGCTTCTGATCTCTGTGACTGTCCTGTGTTGTTTCCATTGAACAACGGCCTCGATCTTGGATAGATCTACTGACACCTCATCCTTCAATACAACATGGCCTAAAAAGGAAATCTGCTCTAGCCAAAAGTCACATTTACTCAGTTTAGCATACATCCTTCTCTCTCGGAGGGTTTACAAAACAATCCTTAAATGTTGCTCATGATCTTCCTTGGACATTGAATACACCAATATATCATCAATGAAAACGATCACGAACTGGTCCAGGTGTGGCTTGAATATCTCATTCATTAGAGCCATAAAAGTTGTTGGTGTATTTGTCAACCCGAAAGGCATCACTAGGAATTCGTAATGACCATAGCGGGTGCAAAAAGCTGTTTTGGGCACATCCTCCTTTCGAAGCTTCAATTGATGAAACCCAAACCTCAGATCTATCTTGGAAAAGATCTACGCTCCTTAAAGCTGATCCAATAGCTCATCGATGCGCGGCAAGGGATATTTATTCTTGATGGTAGCCTTGTTCAACATCTTGTAGTCAATACACAACCTAAGGCTCCCATCTCTCTTCTTCACAAATAATACCGGAGCTCCCCATGGTAAGACGCTCGGTCTTATAAACCCCTTGTCCAACATATCTTGTAATTTCTTCCTTAACTCCTCTAGCTCAACTAGAGCCATCCTATATGGTGACTTGGATATTGGCTCGGATTCAGGCGTTAAATCTATACTAAATTCCATTTCTCTATCCGGTGGCAATCCCGATAGGTCATCTAGAAAGACGTCAGGGAATTCTCTAACCATTGGAATGTCCTCCATATCTGAATGTACTTTTTCCAAATCCACCACATAAGCAATAAAACCTTCAAAACAACATTCATGTCATTTGATACCAATGTACTTTACTTGTCGCAAAATTTAAGATTTCATTTCTTCTCTTAAAATCTTACAACACATTCTTCGGGTAGAGAAAATGTAATAGACTTAGTGTGGCAATCTAAGACAGCATGATTGGTAGTTAACCAATCCATTCCCAAGATTACATCAATATCATACATATTTAACAAAATCAGGTTGGTTGTCGCACACTTATCTCCTACCCTCATTTTACAATCTTTATACACTTGCTCAGCTAATTGGCTAACTCTCATTGGAGTACTTATTAATAAAGTCCTACTCAAGTATGTGGGTTGTAAAAAACCTTTTAACTTTGATGCGCATGCAGGTGATATAAAGGAATGCGTAGCACCAGAATCAAACAAAGCCATAGCTTCCAAATTAAAAATCAAGATTGTACCTTTCATCACCTCAGAGGAGGTATCAGTTAATGCCTGGTCTATCGCATACACCCTGCCTTGACCCACAACTTGCTTTCCTTTTTCTTTAGCCGTGGCTCTCTTCCCTGTAGGAGGTGTAACTGTAGGAACTCTCTCTGGCTCCTTACCCCTCTATGTAATTACTTCAACTGTCTCTGGACATTCCTTTGCATAATGTCCAAACTTGCCACATCTGAAGCATCGTGTACTCTGAAGGTAACAGGGCCTACCACCATGATATTGGCCACATGCTCTACACTAATTTGTAGTCGGTCAAGGTCCATCAATCACTATATCCCTGGCTAGTGTCTGAGTCGGAGACATAAAAGGTCTAGCATCCTTTTTTTGGAACTCATCTACCTCTCTCTGACGCTTACTCATGAATTTTCGGCCAAATTTGGCACTCTTGCCATCTCCCATTTTCCTCGAACCCTTCTCCTTACCCCAATTAAACTAAAAAATCTACAGGTCATAATCTTGCTTACATAACTGGGCCCGTCGCACAGCCTCTCTGTATGTAGCGACATCAAATGTGGCCAACTTCCCTCAAATTGAAGGCCTCAGTCCATCTACAAATCTAAGGACCCTTATAGCCTCACTCCTAATCGAGTCCGGATCATATCTGCCTAGTGAAGTGAATCATGACTCATACTCATCAACTGGTCGATTCCCCTGAGTCAGATTCAAAAATTCCATCTGCAACCTACGTCGAGCGGTATCTGGGATGTATTGCTCTTTGAAAGCGCCCAAAAACATATCACATGTGATAGCCATACCCTGAGCACTCAACATAGGCCTGGTGGACTTCCACCAGTGCTCTGCTTTGCCTTTCAGTACAAAAGCCGCAAGCGTTACTCTCTCTGTAGTCGAACATCTACAAAAGTCAAACAGCTTCTCCATCTGACTAATCCAGTCCTCAACCACTGCCAGATCCTTTACTCCTCTAAAAGAAGGAGGCTTGAAATACATAAAATGCCTCAACCTCTCCATATCACAGTCATATCCATACCCCAATTCATCATCCTCATATTGTTGTGGGGTTACTGGAGGAGGTACTGGTCGAATATGGAGATCTCATGGCCTAACCGATTCAGGTTGTGCAGGTGCAACATTCTCAGGTTCAGGTGCAGCTGCTGTGGGATTCGGTGCAGCCTATCCCACTGTACCAGTTGTACCCTCAAACCTAGCAATGATCAATCCATCATGGTCATCATAGTATGCATGTCTTCCTCTAATCGGGCTATCCGAGGATCGAAAGTCTCTATCTGTTCTTGGGGCTCATGACTAGAGGATGATCTACTGTGCCTCTCAGTCCTGCCATTCCACCCTTGAGCTCTTGAGTTCTCTCCTCTCTTGCGGTGTCTCTCAGGCATAACTCATAAGCCTGATAACTTCCTGCATTTACAATAAACTTTTAACTCACTACCAGCTCCGTATACACATTTGTATCTAAATATCGCACAGTAACTTGGGGATGTATGTTTCTTAGTCCTAAGCATCGACTCACATCAGACTAACCATGCTCTGATATCAAATCTATCACACCCCACATCCGGGTGTCCTTTATCCAAACTTACTCAACTACGGTTGGGCTGTGAGGCAATGCAATTACTACAGTTCTTTGAATTTACAGCGAAAATATTTAAAATTTAATTCACACTCCCAAGTGTGTGTAAATATACAAAATTAATTGTATAATAATATCTTTACATATCATCCCCATAAAACTGTTACATTTCTTAGGTATAACTGTGCCATACATCAAGATAGATACAAAATACACGTGTATACAATTCTTATACCTTTATAACTGGCAGGAGCTGTCCAACTGAAAAAGAAATCTAGAGACCACTGCTCTCCTACTTCTCAGTACCTGGAGGGGGAGAATAGTGGGATGAGCAAACCACAGCTCAGTAAGGAAATGAATGCTAGCAGGTAGATATCGTACTACCTACATAGCCCAAACATGTATAAACCAAAACCATGTTTCCATTATAAATGGAAATATCATCGAAAAATGTAGTAAACATATATTTTTTATTTGGCATTTTCATGAATACAAATATTTAACATTTCCACTTGAAACATGTTTCATAAAACAAAGCTCTCATGGCACAAGTGATTAAATCAGAGATTTATCAAATACACAAGAATCTCTTTCTTGTCTCAATCATTTCTTTTTCCCCAAATCTCTTTCTTTTCTGAGATTGTCTCTGTTTCTCGAATCTCTGAGACAGACAAGGAATTTTTGGCTATCTAATATCCACGACATATGGCCATAGTCAGTGATCTCAGGCCTCACTGATCAGGTGTGCACAGGGCATCACTTCGCCTAAAGGGGGATGGGTCAGTCCTACCCTCCAGCTCATCTCAATCAACCTCGTCTCCTCATATAATCATGGTATAAGGTACGTCATGTGTCATCTACGCAATACTCATACTCACGTGCACCCAGCATGGTACATAGTATACAAACAGACAACTACACAGTAATACGTACTACCATGGACCCAAGTGTATACTCTAACTCCGATGGACTTTTCATCCTGAGCCATGTCTCATATATCGGGCGAGCAAGCAGCGTGACACAGAGTCATCGCAAGGCTCCAGCGCGATACGAGCTATCGTTAAGGCCCAGCCCATTCAGAGGCCGTTGGCTGGCATCCCCTTGGTTCCCAAACCCTCAGGTTTACCTCAACTCATAAAAAAAAACACATGCGAGCAATGCTCCAACACTTTTCTCAAAACCATCGCACGGGTTAAACTCCATCATGGCACATCAAAAGCATAGAATCATGTGCGAGCTAACACTCAGCACATAGTCATGTCATTAAAACGGGTGTGAGCTAGAACTCTAACACCAATCTCATCTCAAATCCGATAGATGGCTATTTTCTCTTTTTAAAACTCAAAACATGTTTATTTATGCAGCATGCCTCTCCATGCTAAAACATGTAAAATTAACTAACCTGTCATCATCATTTCTCAATCACTAATATCAATACAAAATTGAGAAAAACATTGAAAACATGCATATCATGTTATTTCCTTACCCCATCCCATTTCTCAATACATATATATTATAGTATGTTTCACGCTTCCATATCATTTCATAGAATTGTAATGTCCTACTAATTCTAGCGATATATCTACGAAATTGCCGTAAAATACGTACAAACATCTCTATAGCTAACACACAGTCCCTTACCTCGAATCGCGCTCGTATATCCTCTGTCACGTCACGTCTCACGTAATCCGAGCTACACGTATAAATTATCAAGTTATTTTATGTTTTCATCTACTAAACATACACACTGTCTTCTATTTATTTATTCATACTCCTCAAATCCTTCAAATCACATTTCACCTTTCCACTAACATCATTTTATCATCTATAAAGCTTTCAATCATTTTTCCATGGATTTCCTCTTTATCAATCTCCCTTAATACTACTCAACTATCACTACATTCATCTTTCATATCAACATTTTACATCTCATTCAACCCATACAATGTCTAGAATCCATATTTAGAGCTTGAAGGTTGAAGAGCTTACTCGTTTACTTAGCCAAATTTATGGTAGCCACAACTCCTTCTCTTGATCACACCAATGTGAGATTTTTAGGTAAGTTGTTCTCTTTGCTTCAAGAAATAACTTTTCCTTCTTGAGCTTATTCTAAAACTAGCTGGAATGTAGTGATTTTTAGAGTGAGAAAGCTTGGGTCTTGAGAGAAAATGGCAGTTGAGGTTTGGTGGGAGAAGAGTTCTGAGTTTTCATCTCAATCCCGTGCTCCTTTTATAAATGTAGAGACATGAGATTGATCTGGCCCTTGTGGAGATCGATCTCTGCAAGGTTTGGTAGTCTTTTTTGCCAAATACAACCACTACAAGATCGATCTTCTTCCATGATGAGATCGATCTATCGAAGCCAATTTTCCTCTTGGAGATTGATCTGCCCCTTGTAGGAGACTGATCTGCTCTTTACAAAACCCTTAAGGAGATCGATCTGTCGAGTCTTGAGATCGATCTGTTCTCAAACAAAGAGTTGGGGAGATCGATCTTCTTGCCTTAAAATCGATCTTCTGATTACAGAATGTCTAGTAGATCGATCTGGCTCCATTAGAGATCGATTTGTCTCGCCCTACAGCTCAAAATAAGGTCATTTTGGCTCTTCTAGATCGATCTCTCATCCCATGAGATTGATCTGTCATTCATATTTCTAGATTTTACTGAAGTTTTTTACAGCAACTTCATTCAAAACCTCCTTAATTTGCTGCCATAGTCATTTCCTCATTCATCCCTCCTTGGTACTTGAAAATGACATCTAATCACACTTAGTACATATTAAAACTTGTGGGAAATCTTTGTATAACCAAATAAATACAATATATAACTAAATGGAAGTGAATAACTTATGCAATTTCATTCCATTTTACTCCAACACTCATATTCCATTCCACTCATATTCATTATATATCAAAGTCCATTTCTTCATGTTTATATTTAATGAAACTTGTACGTACATCACAACTCTTATTACAAGTGTATACATTAATCTTATGGACTTTATATCACATATACTTCACATTACTATTACATCATTATACTTATGAATTCATTTACATATGTTAAAGGTTAAACCTATACGGGGTCTCACACACACACCCTACCTCTAAACCTCAGTCGTCCATCAGAACTCATCTCATACTCGGTCACTGTGCCTGTCTGTATCTAACTAGTCATATCAAGGTAAATACCGATCACTCTGATGAGCCTGTCTGATCTTGTCCAATAGATCTGGTTCTAACCTTTGGCTCACAATCACACAGTTTGCATCCATGTCAGAATGCACAACACCCAAACTGAGGCTATCAAACTGGTCTAACAGCTCATGTTCCCGAACCATCATATACGATACCATCCCAAGGCTCTTCCTACTCAAAGCATCAGCTACAATATTAGCCTTTACCAGATGATAAAGTGTCTCACAATCATAGTCCTTCAGAACTCTAGTCATCTTCTCTGTCTCATGTTCAGATCCTTCTGCGAGAATAGATACTTGAGGCTCTTGTGATCAGTAAAAATTTGGAACTTCTCACCGTATAAGTAGTGGTGCCATGTTTTCAATGCAAGCACTAGTGCTGCTAACTCGAAATCATGGGTTAGATAGTTTTTCTCATGGTCGTTCAACTATCTGGATCCATAAGCAGCTGTCTTTCGATCCTACATCAATACACAGCCCAGTCCCTAATGCGAAGCATCAGTATATACTGAAAAACCTCATGAGCTAGTAGGAATAGTGAAAATTGGAGCGATGGTCAATCAATTCTTCAATTCTCTAAAAATTCTCTCACAATCATCGTCCCACGTGAATGCAACATTCTTCCTAGTGAGATGTGTCAACAGAGTAGCTAACTTAAAAAATCCCTCAATAAACCTCTGGTAATAACCACTAAATCTAGAAAACTCCTGATCTCAGTGACTGTCCTCGACTGTTCCCACTGAACTACACCTCTATCTTGGATGAGTCTATTGACACACCATCCTTCGATACAACATGGCCTAGAAAGGACATTTGTTCTAGCCAAGAGTCACACTTATCGAGTTTAGTAGACAACTCCTTCTCTCGAAGGGTTTGTAATACAATCCTAAGGTGATGCTCATGCTCTTCTTGAGACTTCGAATACACCAAGATGTCATCGATAAAGACGATAACAAACTGATCTAAGTATGGCCTGAACACATCAGTCATCAACACCATAAAGGTCGTAGGAGCATTCGTTAATCTGAATGGCATAACCAATAACTCATAATGGCCATATCGGGTTTGAAATGTTGTCTTGGGTCCATCTCCATTCTGAACTCTCAACTGATGGTACCTAGACCTCAGATCAATCTTAGAAAAGACTTGTGCTCCTAGAAGTTGATCTAATAAGTCATCCAAATGTGGAAGGGGATACTTATTCTTGATGGTAGCCTTATTCAACAATCTATAATCAATACACAATCAGAGGCTTCCATCCTTCTTCTTCACAAACAAAATCAATGCTCCCTAAGGCAAAATACTTGGTTTAATGAACCCCTTATCCAATAGTTCCTGCAACTACTTCTTGAGCTCCTCCAACTCAACTAAGGCCATACGGTACAGTGGTTTCGGAATGGGCTCTGTACGAAGCACTAAATCTATACAAAACTCCATCTCTCTATTTGGTGGTAACCCTGATAGTTCATCCAAAAAGACATCTGGGAACTCCCTAACCACAGGGATATCTGCCAACTCCAGGTACGCCTTATCCATATCAACCACGTACTGCAACTACTTATTGAATACTAATGTCTTAGTTAGAAAAATGAATTATCTTATTGAATGCTGCAACTATTTCTTTCATTTCTTTTCAGTAAACTTTACAACATATTTTTCAGGGGTAGGAAACAAAACCATTTTAGAATAACAATATAAAACAGCATGGTTTACAGCTAACCAATCCATTCCTAAGATTACATCAAAATCGCTTATACATAACAAGATTAGATTGGCTGACATATCCTTTTCCCCTACTCTTAATTTGCAGTCTTTAAATACATACTAGACTAGCTGACTGTTATTCACAGGCGTAGTAATCAACATCATTCTACTTAACAACGTATCTCAACATATTTTGATAATTTACATGAAAATGAAGGCGATACAAATGAATGCGTGACACCAAGATCAAATAATACATATGCTTTAAGATCAAAAGTCAGGATTGTGCCTTTAATCACCTCGATGAAGCATCAGTTGTGCCCTAGTCCAAAGCATGTACTCACCCTCGACCAATCACCTGCTTCCTATTCTCCTTAGCTGTCGCTCTCCTCCTTGGAGTAGAGGTATCAGCAGCAACTCTCTCTAACTGTCTGCACTTTTGTAGGGCAGTCTCAACCATCTCCGGCCAATTCCTCACAACATGCCTATCTTACCACAATGGAAACAAACTACCGTAGTCATCAGACAAGGTCTACTGCCATGGTACTTGCCTTATCTATTGAGCTAATCAGTAATAGGCCTCTGTCCTCCAATAACAATGCCTCTAGTTGGAGCTATGGTCGGATACACAAGAGGTCTCATAGTCTTCTCCCGTATCTCCTCAATCCGTGGTCTCTTTCCAAATAGTCTTCTCCCTCTCCAATATCCGAAACCTCTAACACTCGCTAGCCTCTTCTTATCTCTATCCCTGCTTTGGCTAACCTTCCCGAACTCAGAGGCATTCCTCTCATAATCCTACTCACAGAGTTGCGCCCTGCGCACTGCCTCATCGTACGTAGAAATATTAAGTGCAACCAATCTAGACCGTAGTGCCAGTCTTAGTCCATCATTAAATCTTCAGACCTTTTTGGTCTCACTAATCATAGTGTCGGTATCGTACCTTCCTAGGTACATAAACCTCGTCTCATACTTTGTCATGACCGACTTTTATCAAAATCACTACAAATTTTTTCACTTTTTCCTACCTTTCTTTTTGTCATAATTCAACCATCAACAATTGGGTTGTGATTCGATATTAGTATCGTCACCTTTACTTACCATGTCATCCATACAATACGATGCATACATGTCAATATAACTATCTGTTGACTGTAAATACTTTTGTACTATAAGTGAGCTCACATATATTTAAATACAAATATATCCCTCATTATTACATTGTTTACATCACTGTACTATTTATATGTTCAGATATAAAATCGTACGTGATGTGTATACCTTTCGTTCGATGGGAATGCAGCGGACACAAGGAATGCAAGTCCTCAAACGTACTATATCTACTGCGGATGCTTTGTAGAGATGTGGAAAATAAAAGGGGCGAGCTCACTAGCTCAGTAAGGAAATCAGGCAAGCAAGTAGATAACTACACTATCTACTAAAAATAATGTTATGCCATGGAATACTCTTTCCTTAGTTTCAATATTTAAAGCGTGTATTGGAAAACTGATATAGTATGCACACATAATCACATGTACTGAAATCATGCTGAGTTCTCAAATATAGGCATTTCATGCAAAACATTGCATCTTTATAAATTCATAATGCCTTTAAATAAATCATGCCATTTATATTCAAATGTAGTAAATATGGCATTTTCAGCAATTTTAAACATATCAATCATGTTCCGACCCATCCCTCAGGTCTACCTGAATTATAAAATCTGGTGATTTAATCATGTGAGACTCGGTGGCTGAATGCAATAATATCCTGGACTATAGCCATATCCTATAATGTGATCTTAAGCTACACTGCCTCAGTATGGAGGGCATCACTACTACAACGGGAGGGGTTTCAAATCCTCACAACTGCAAGCTATCAACTCCTTAACTCCATAACTCCACATACAACTCACGGTACAACATACTCTGTGACACATACACGGTACAATGTACACCCGTGGACCCTATCTCAATAGATTATCAATGCCACCTCTCTAAATCCACATGTGAACATCTCAACAGTGTGACACTCAGCCTACCGAGGAAATGAACATAGTTTTAAACATGTCACATATATCACACCAAAGTTACAGTGCGCGCCTTGAGTGAGACTCATAGTCGACACCCCGCTCAAACACTGTTTCACACATATCACAAATTCTAACACTAGTGCGAGTAACTCTCCAGCACTAGGTCATGCATATTTCTCATTTTAAATCAAGTATGAGCAATCTCTCTAATACTCTATCATGCGAAAAACTCATTAAAATCAAGTACGAGCAACGCTCCAGTACTATGCCATGCGTAAATCATGTAACATTGAGTACGAGTATCACTTTAGTACTCTTTCATGCATAAATCATATTAAATCAAGTACGAGCAATGCTCCAATACTATGTTATGTATGTCATGGGAAATCAGGTGCGAGTAATCACTCCAACACTTTTCATGTAGAAAATATATAAAATCAAGTGCGAGCAGCACTCCAGGACTATTTGTTTTCACATAACTCGATAAATGGCTCCTTTAAACAGAGATGTTTCAAAACATTAAAATCAACGCCATAATTGGGCTATTTTGTGTAATTCACAAAATCATTGGCCAATCTATCTATTCTTCTACTAAACAGTAGTAAAAACATTCAAAAATATTTTTTCCATGCTTTTTTAAGACTTTTCCTAAACTTTTTACCCTTAGTAGGGGTAATATCGTAATTTACCCATATCGAGGCTCAATAATTATTATTCACTTTCTTTGACCCTCATACTTTTTAAGTGAATGTAAAAGCAGATGAAACTACGTGCAGATATCTCTAACTACCCGTAAAATTCCCTTACTTGAAATCACGTCGAAGGTTTCCACTTTCCCTACACTACTTAATCACGCAGTCCAGTATGCTCTCAATACAAACTCTTGAGCTACATATAATCATTTATCAGGTTAATAACACTTTTTCATACTATATTTCACGTTTAATACAGTCTATTTCACTTACTGGGCTCATTTACTCTTATTGGGCCTTAACAATTCTTATTGGGCCTAACACTTTACTACTCATTTCAGTTGGGCCTATTGGGCTTATGAGGCCCACTATTTCTTATTAGGCTTGATCTGAAGCCTATGAACTCTTACTGGGTCGAGAACACTTTGGCTTGGCCCATTGGCCTCTCAGCCATGGCATGTGGCCGAGAGCCATCATGCCTTGAAATGTCGTCGGTCACGGCACCACCATACCAACCATGTCCAATTCACTTAGGCATTTCATCAAAGACCATGTGTGTATGCCTTAGCCTTAGTTTATGTTCACTTAGGCATTTTATCAAACACCTTGTGTGCCAATTCTAGTTCACTAACCAATTGATCAAATTGATTAAAATTAACTATGCCATAATCATGCACACAAACATACTAACCTATTCATATCTTAAAATCAAGCAGTTTTCATCAATTCACCATTACCCATTTTTGGCCATCACATCTTTATGGTGTTTTTGTGTGTTTTGATTCATAAAACATACACCAATCAACTTGCATTAGTCCATAGATAAACATATATAAGATTGGAAGCTTGGAATTATACCTAGCTTGGTGTTTTCCTTGTGGCTTAGACTTTGAAGAAATCTGCCTCTCTCAATATGGCTCCTTGATAGCCAATTCCAACATATGTTAATCTTCTCTCAATTTGGAACAACTTCCATGAAGATTGCAAGTCCCAAAAATGTCTCTAGCTTAGTGATTTCTAGTGACATAAAGCTTGAAAGTATGTTTGGCTATGGTTTCCTCTTGTTGCCAAGAATGAAAGCATGAAGATGATGGTGTGTTGGCTGATTTTTAAGCTTAAAGACTTAGTCATTAAGTCACAATTTTAGCCATTAATTTGGGATAGAAAGGGTTTGGGCCATAGGTTACCAAATTGGGCTTTTAACCATTTACTAATGGGCTTGAATTTGGCTAATGGGCTTTTCGGTTTGGGCTTTTAATTTGGGATTTTAGGCTGAAGATTTTTCTACCAATTGGGAATTAAATTGACTTAAATTAAGCCCACCAATTGGCCCAACAACTCAGCCTAACGGGCCTAAGATATTCAGCCCACGCTTGGTACGCCTTAATGGGCTTTAAAAATTCTAAGTTTAGCCCATTGTGTTTTACCCGTTTAATTTAATCCGGGCTTTGATTAAATTAATTTTTCATACTTCGGGGGATGACTATCTAGTATTTTAACCAAAATATTTCATCCCCACTTTCTTACCTTACTTAGATTAAATTTTAACCATGGTTAGTTAACTATGGTCAAAGTCTACTTTTCTTAACTACCATTGACTTTTCTTGACCATCGACCACTTTTGACTTTTTCTCAAAATTGTGATAGTGTTGTATTTTAGATTTTACACTCTCGTCTTTACGTTTTGGCCATTTTTAAGAGGCGAATATTTAAAATACCTCAAACGGACCATTTCGGACTCGTTTAGCCCCTTTTTAGCGTTTACTTTACTTCAATGTGTTTGGGACCAAATCAAACTGACTTTCCTTCTTAAACTCTCTATATTTTCACATTATAAGTTCTTATCTTTAGTCAGAATGATTTAGATCCACTCGGTTTAGCCTGTGGCTCCTTTAGGCCTTATTTAGCCTTTATGTAGCTTATGTATCTAAAATCACTTTACTTGAAATTTCATTCTAGTAATTAGTCTTCTTATGATTCAATCAACATATATAATGTTTGTACCTACAAGAATCATAAGGAATAAGGTACATAAAAAATTCGGGTCTTACATACTTATCCACTAACTAACTCCCCTAGCTCAACCCCAAAAAGTCCATCTGCAGCTTCCATTGCGTTGTATATGGAACATACTGCCTCCTAAAGGCATCCAAAAAAATATCCCAACTAATCTTGATATGTCAGGCTCTCAGTATCGGTCTGGTGAACTTCCACTAATGCTCTACCGCTCCCTTTAGCATAAACGCATCAAACGCGACCATCTCGAAAGTAGTACTTTGTAAGAACCCGTACAACTTCTCTATCTCTGTCATCCAATCCTCTGGAACTACAGGGTCCTTCACTTCACTGAATGACGGTGGTCTGAACTTCTAAAATGTCGTAAACGATCCAACTCACAACCATACCCCAATCTACTACTAACTTGCTGCGGGCCAATAGGAGATGACGTACCTTGAACTGGTGGAGGTGTAGAAATATCTGTAGGCTATGGCATCTGAGCAGGCTGTGCAGGAGTATCAGGAGCAGTTGCCAGTTTCATAGAAGTCTCTAAATCCAGACCCTACCTCCCATGCATGCCAGTGTAAACATCTCCATCATAGTCTATAGGCTACGTACTAACCTCGTAAAGCGTACCTCAGTACTCTCTGGTACCTCAGTGGGACCCGATGATGTATGGTCAGATGAAGAATCATCTCGGCTCTCAGGCCTACCTCTACAGCCTCTAGAGCAACCTCTCGTCCCTCTACCACCGCTGGTATTAGCCATAATGGCTTGATTCTTGCATTTACAACCATTACTTAGTCGATTCCCATCTTGAAATACACATTTGTATCTAAACACAACACAGTAATATGAAATGCAAACATTCCTAACCACTAACACCGACTCACATCAGACCAACTCTGCTCTGACACCATTCTGTCACAAATGACTTTTTCCAAAATCCACTGCAAATTTTTCGTGTTTTCTTACATTTCCTTCTGTAACAATTTCAAACATCAGTTCGGTTGTGATTCGGTATTAGTCACCTCATCCACATTACCTTATCATTCATTCATTATCATACATACATGTCAATATAAATTATCTATTGACTGTAAATACTTTTAACTTATAAGTGAGCTCACACATATTCATACACAAATGCATCCCCAACATTACATTTGTTTACATCACTATGTTGTTTATATGTTTAGATACAAAATCGTACGTGATGTGTATACATTTCGCTCGATGGGAATGCAACGGACGAAAAGGAATGCAAGTCCTCACCCGTACTCTAGCTACTGCTGATGCTTTGTAGAGAGGTGGAAAATGAAAGGGGTGAGCAAAAACTTGATACGAGACTACGCCCACTCTAAGTGACCTAGACGTGTTTCCGCAAGTGCACGGGTCATACAAGAAATAATGAGATTTGAGTCCCGGATTATCGTCCCACAGAGAAGTTGATTAGCCTAATTAACTACTGGTTAATCTTACCCTAAGTATATCCCTAGCAAATTATGAAGTTGTTGATGGGTGATCTACAAGGCTGAAACTAAAAAAACTGAAAACAATAAAAATTACAAAATAAAGAAAATAAAATAGAACAAAAATTACTTACAAAGCTTCGAGCAATTAAAAGCAAATACCTACAAAAGATAATTAAAACAGTTAAAATTAATTAATGCAAATAAACTAAAATGCAAAATATGAAAATGAAGAAACAAAATTAATTAGACTAAAATTAAACAAACTTAAAATAAATTATGCATGTAATTAAACTACTTAATAAAAATGCAAATAAAGCTAACCTAAAGTCTAATAAAATAAAACTTCTATTAATCCTAAAGAAATTCTTAATTCAAACTAAGAAATTAACTACATATAAAATGATCCTTAATTAAATCTAACTCTAACCAATTACAAACAATAAAACAATATCTAAACAATGCATGAAAATTCAATATTTTTGGATTTTTGAATTTAAAGTGCAAACTTACTTAAAATTACCTAAAATAATTCTACAACTAATTTTAATTATGTGCTACCTAAATACTAAATTTAATTCTAGATTCCTAATTAAAACTAAATATAAACTAACGAGCAAGGAACAATAATATGCAAATTAAATTAAGACTATTTTTAAGTGAATGTAAAAGCAAACGAAATATTATTCACTTTCTCTGACCCTCAGACTTTTTAAGTGAATGTAAAAGCAAACGAAACTAATTGCAAGTATCTCTAACTACTCGCAAAACTCCCTTACCTGAAATCACGTCGAGCAATTCCACTTTCCCGACGCTGCTCGTTCGTACTGTCCGATTAGCTCCCAGTATAAACTCTGGTGCTGCATATAACCATTTATCAGGTTAATTATACTTTTCCAACTGTATTTCATGTATAATACAATCTATTTCACTTAATGGACTCATTTACTTTTATTGGGTCTTATTACATCTTAATGGACCTAAGATTGTCTTAAGCCTATTTAACTTTACTATTCATTTCATCTAGGCCTATTGGGCTTGTGGGACCCACCAACAATTATTGGGCTTGGTCCGAGGCCCATGAACTCCAATTGAGTCGAGACCACCTCGGCTTGGTGCATTTGGCCTCTCGGCCATGGCATGTGGCTGAGAGCCATGCATGCCGCCCATGGCCAAGCACTACACCAACCTTGGTCATGTTGCTAACCATTCACTTAGGCATTTCATCAAACACTACTTATGCATGCATTAAGCCTTAGTATATGTTCATTAAGGCATTTTATCAAACACCTTATGTGCCATGTTCAATTCATCAACCAAATCAACAAATCAATTGCAGTTAAACATGCCATAATCATGTATACATATTTACCAACTTAACCATACATTAATATCACATGTTTCTTCATGAAAACCTAAATACCTATTTTTGGCCATCATTAATTCATGGTGTTTTCATGTGTTTTGATCCATAAAACATACACCAATCAACTTAGAATAATCCATAGATTAGCATATATGAAGTTGGAAGCTTGAAATTATACTTAGCTTGTTGTTCTCTTCTTAGCCGAAACTTCCTTGATTTTTGTCTCTCTCAATATGGCTCCTTGATAACTAATTCCAAGGTATGTTAATCCTCTCTCAATTTGGAACAACTTTCATGAAGATTGTTTGTTCTAATTATGTCTCTAGTTTGTCATTTTTATAGAGATAAAGCTTGAAACTATGGTTTTATTGGTTTTTTTGTTCTTTGGCCAAGACTAAGGTATGTTAATCCTCTCTCAATTTGGAACAACTTTCATGAAGATTGTTTGTTCCAATTATGTCTCTAGTTTTTCATTTTTATAGAGATAAAGCTTGAAACTATGGTTTTATTGGTTTTTTTGTTCTTTGGCCAAGAGCTTGGAGAAGAAGATGATGTGTTGGCTGATTTTTAACTTAGTACACTTAGCCATTAAGTCATAAATTTCAGCCTTTAATGTGGGCTAAAGGGTTTTGGGTTTGAATTATTATTTTGGGCTTTAAATCATTTATGAATAAGCTTGAAAATTAACTCATGGGCTTGAGTTTTGGGCTTCTCGATTCAGGCTTTTCTTTTGGGCTTTTGGGCTGAAATGATTTTTATCAATTGGGCCTTCAATTGGCTTAATATTGGGCCCACCAAATGGCCCACAATTTGGCCCAATGGGCATAAGAAATTCGGCCCACACTTGTTGCACCTTAATGGGCCTTAAAAATTTCATAGTTAGACCATCGAGTTTTGCCCCTTAAATTTAATCCGAATTTTTATTAAATAAATTTCCCCTATTTAATGAGATGAAGATTGATTGTTTTTACCAAAAATATTTCTTTCCCACTTTTTAACCTTACTTAGGTTAAATTTTAACCATAGTTAGTCAACTATGGTCAAAGTCAACATTTCTTAACTAGCCTTGACTTTTCTTGACCATTGACCACATTTGACTTTTTCTTAAAAATCCAAAAGTGTCGATTTTCATGGTTCTCATCTCTATGTTTTGGCCGTTTGTTGAGAGGCAATGTGTCAAAAGCATCTCAAACGGACCAATTTGAGCTCGTTTAGCCCCTTTTTGGTCTTTCCTCTACTTTAATGTGTTCGAAACCAAATCAATCCGACTTTCCTTCATGAACCCTCTATATTCTTACATTTTAAGTTCTTATCTTTAGTCAGAATGATTTAAATTCATTCGGTTTAGCCTGTAGCTCTTATAGCCTTTATTTGGCCTTTACGTAACTTATATGCATTTAATCACTTTATTACAATTTCATTCTAGTAAATACTCTTCTTATGATTTAACCAACAAAATAGAATGTTTTACATGTAGGAATCATAAGGAATAAGCGACATAAAAATTCGGGTCTTACAATCCTCCCCAACTTAAAAAATTTGGTCCTCCAAATTAGAACCAAGTCAGTCATCAAATAGCTGGAGGTGTTTTTTGCGCATCAGGTTCTCTAACTCCTAAGTAGCTTCCTCTGAAATGTGGTGTTGCCAGAGAACCTTCACTAACCCGATCGTCTTCCACCTCAATACCTTCTCCTTCCTATCCAATATCCGAATCGACTACACATATGACATATCCTCTCTGAGCTCCAACGGCTCATACCAAATCACATGTGTCGGATCCGGGTGATACTTTCGAAGCATCAAAATGTGGAAGACATTATGGACACCTGGAAAGTCTGATGGTAACACCAACCAATAAGCCTTATCTCCCACTCGATCTAGTATCTCGAAGGGTCCAATGTAGCGAGGACTCAACTTACCTTTCTTCCCAAATCTCGCTATCCCCTTGGAAGAAGAAACTTTTAGAAATACTGACTCAACAACTGTGAACTCTAGTGGCCTCCATCTCTTCTCAGCATAGCTCTTTTGCCTTCTCTGACCTGTTCTCAATCTCTCACATATCAACTAAACATCCTTAGAGGCTTTCATGACCAAATCAGGTGCAAATATCTTTCGGACACCCACTTCTTCCCATCCAATTGGAGAATGACATCTATGGCCATAAAGCACCTCGTACGGTGCCATCCCGATACACAAATGATAACTATTTTTGTAGGAAAATTTGGCTAGTGGCAAATGATTATCTCAGAAGCCTCTAAAATCTAGTACACATGCTCTCAACATATCCTCCAGAGTGTGTATAGTCCTTTCTGACTGACCATCTGTCTGAGGATGGAAAGCTGTGCACAAACTCAACTAGGTTCCCGCTTCCTGAAAATGTTCCCAAAAATGGGAAGTAAAACGGGAATGCCTATCTGAAACAATGCTCACTAGAACACCGTGTAACCTTACTACCTCACATACATACAACTCTGCCAGTGAACACAGAGTATCGATAGCTCTCATAGCTAAGAAGCGGGCTGACTTTGTCAATCTGTCAACAATCACCCATATCGTATCATGATTCCTACGGGTCCTTGGTAAATCCATCACCAAATCCATGGTGATATGTTCTCACTTCCATGTCGGTATAGGTAGAGGCTGCAATAACCCTGCAGGCTTCTGATGCTCTACCTTCACTTCCTGACAAACGAGACATCTCACCACATACTCAGCCACATCCTTATTCATTCCTGACCACCAATACACTTTCCAGAGAATTTGATACATCCTGTTACTCTCCGGATGCAACATGTACCTCAAAGAATGAGTTTTTGACAAAATCTATCTATTGAGCTCGGGATCATCGGGAACACACACCCAACCCCTAACCCTTAGTAGTCCATCAAAACTCATCTCTTACTCGGTCACTGTGACCGTCTATATCCAAATAGTCATATCAACACAATACGGATCACTCAGCTGAGCCTATCTGATCCTGTCCAATAGGTCTGGTTCTAACCTCAAGCTCGCAATCACACAGTCTTTATCCATGTCAGAAGGTACAACACCTAAACTGAGGTTAGTAGACTACTCTAACAGCTCATGTTCCCGAACCATCATATACGATACCATCTCAAGGCTCTTCCTGCTCAAAGCATTAACTACAACATTAGCCTTACCTAGATGATAAAGTCTCTGACAATCATAGTCCTCCAGAAGCTTTATCCATATTCTCTGTCTCATGTTCAGTTTCTTCTGCGAGAACAGATACTTTAGGCTCTCGTTATAAGTAAAAATTTGAAACATCTCATTGTATAAGTAGTGGCACCATATCTTCAACGTAAACAGTACTACTGCTAACTCTAAATCATGGATCAGATAGTTCTTCTCACGGTCCTTCAACTATCTGGATCCATAAGTAGCTACCTTCCTGTCCCGCATCAATACACAAGCCAGTCCCTGATGCGAAGCATCAGTATATGCTAAAAAACCTCATGAGCATGTAGGAATAGTGAGAATCAGAGTGGTGGTCAATCGATGCTTCGATTCCCCAAAACGTCTCTCACAATCATCATCTCATGTGAATGCAACATTCTTCCTAATGAGACGTGTCAATGGAGCAGCTAACTTTGAAAATCCCTCAATGAACCTCCGATAATAACTAGCTAAATCTAGAACACTACGGATCTCGGTGACTATCCTCGACTGTTCCTACTGAACTACAACCTCTATCTTGGATGGGTCTACTGACACATCATCCTTCGATATAACATGGCCTAGAAACAAAATCTGTTCTAGCCAAAAGTCACACTTACCGAGTTTAGCATAAAACTCCTTCTCTCGGAGGGTCTGTAATACAATCCTCAGGTGCTACTCATGCTCTTCCCGATACTTTGAATACACTAAGATATCATCGATAAAGATGATAACAAACTGATCCAAGTATGGCTTGAACACATGTCATGACCAATTTTTTTACCAAAAATCCCTACTAATTTTTCGTGTTTTAGTACCATACCTTTCTTTCTGTCATAACTCCACTACTAACAGTTAGGCTATGATTTGGTATTAGTATCACCACACATCATATCATTCATTCATTATCATACATACATGTCAATATAATTGTTTACTGACTGTAAATACTTATGTACCGTAAGTTAACTCACGTATATATAAATATAAATACACCCCTCATTATTACATTATTTACATCACTGTGGTGTTTATATGTTTAGATACAAAATCGTATGTGATGTGTATACCTTTCGCTTGATGGGAAATGTGGTGGACGAAGGAATGCTAACCCTCAGCTGTACTCAATCTATTACAGATGCTCTGTAGAGAGCTGGAAAATGAAAGGGGTGAGTGTCACGACCCAAATTACCTAAAAATCAGAGTAAATTTTTCGCTTTTTAATTTATTATTTAATTCTTACATTTCTCTCATCGTGACCATCCTACAAACAGTTGGGCTATGATTCGGTATTAGTCACCTCGCACTATTTACCAATCCATTACCATAATCACATTCATGTATCAGAGTTTACTATCCTTTGACTTTAATTAAATACCTACACAATGGTATTTATAAGCCTACATCCCCAACATCATAATCGTTTACAGTACTGTGCATTACATATTTAGATACAAAACTATACAAATGTGTATACCTGTCTCTTGATAGGAAGCAGTGGATACCAAGTATACAAGTCCTCAGTCGCTTACTAATTTCTGTGAGTGCTCTGAAAAGATGGGAAAATAAGGGGGTGAGCAAACCACACGCTCAGTAAGGCAATTATGCAAGTAAGTAGATAGCTCCACTATCTACATGCTCATAATGCCATGCCCTTAAATCCATTTCTTTTCATTTAAAATTTCACGCGCAAAATCATGCATATTTCATTGCCATAGTTTATCAAAACTATTTGTGCACATAGAAATCATATAATTCATGCATCAAAGGCATTTTATGTGACATCATTAAATCATAATGAGCTTGAAACAAATCCAGATCATGCATTCTTTCATGTCATGTAAGACAAATCATGAATTTGAAATAAAAGCATGGAAAACAACATCATGCCACTGCATTTAAATCATTTCATTAAAACTGCAGTATAAAATAACCTTTTCGGGTCAATCGTCTCATAAAACAATTCATTAAAAATCATTATAAAACTTCGGTTATAAAACCACCCTTCTTTCAAGGTCACATATCATAAAATCCTTTAAAATATAAATTAGCATAGTAGAAAATCATAAAATTGGGGGCTTGACCCTTCCCTCGGGTCTACCCTGGTCTATTGACCAATAGTTATATCATGTGAGAGATGTAGGTAATTATATCAGTAACATCGAGGACTATGGCCATATCCTAGTGATCCCTGGCAACACAGTACCTACTGTGCAGGGTATCACACCTGAAACGGGAGGTGGGTCGTCCTACCCGCCAGAACGGTATAACACCAGCATTGCGAGGGCAAGGCTTGCTGCCTCATGGCTAATGCCACTCCACTCCAACAATCCCCACGGTACAGTGTACTCCAAGTAATATACACGGTATAACGTACTCCATGAACCCAAGCTCAATTAGGGGTGCCTGCAATAGGTCTTATCCACCCATATCATCTCTGTCTCAGTATGCACGTGCGAACATATCATCTCATTGTGACACACAGTCTGCAAGAGGCTCCAACACGGCTATATGCATGTAATATAAATCCCTGTGTGAGCGAAGCTCTAGCACAGCTCCATGCATATTCATGATATCTGAAAACCTCGTGCGAGCGAAGCTCTAGCATGGTGTCATAAAAATTAATGAAATCTGTGTACGAGCAGCACTCCAGTACGACTTAAAATAATTATAAATTCAAGTAAAATCCACGTACGAGCAATGCTCTATTACGGATATGTATAAAAACTCTGTGAAAACCTCGTACGAGAAAAACTCCAGTACGACTTTAAAATGAGTTATAAAACCATATAAAACTTCGTGTGATTAACGCTCCAACACGAATAAATGCTCAAGTAAATCAAATCTCGTGCGAGCTACACTCCAGCACGGCCTTATGCATAATTAAATCAAATCTCATGCGAGTTACACTCTAGCACGCTTTTATGCAATAGAATATCAAAACAGGATGCGAGCTAAGCTCCAACACCTCTCATGCATATCAAATCATTAAAACTAGTGCGAGCAATCGCTCCAGCACCTTTTTATGCATATCAAGTCAAAATCGTTCAAAACCGTCAAAACAGTCAAAATAGAGTGCGAGCTAGGCTCTAGCAGCTCTCATGCATATCAAGTCATAAAATCAGTGCGAGCAACCGCTCTAGCACATTTCATGCATATGATGTCACACAAATCGATGCGAGCAACTGCTCAAGCACATTTATGCACATTCATAAACGCAGATATAGTGCGAACTACGTGTCGGTACTATCTGTTTCCATATAAACTTGATAGTTTGCCTATTTTCCAAAAACACTTCCATTTAAATATAAATAACACTTACGTAGTGTTATCATGTGAAATTCATGCAATTACTGGCCAATCTACCGATTTGCTTTGATTAAAACCAATAAAATTTCTTAATTCAGAAAATTCCTTAAATCATGCATTTCATGCATGTCATGCTTTCACCATCCTTAGGTGAACTTCCCTCAATAGGGGTAAAATAGTCTTTTCACCTATTTCGATCCTTAAAATCATTTAAACGATTTTTAGAACCTCTGTACAATATCAATGCATACATACATATTCAGTGTATACAAAAACTATTAAAATGCTCGTAGCTACCTCTAGCTACTCACACAATTCCCTTACCTTATTTTCTGTACAGTCTAACCTTTCACTAATGTCTCATCATGCAGTCCGATTTGCTTCCAATCACATCTTCGGAACTGCGGATACACATTCACTAGGTCAAATACTCTACAATTTAATTGTATTTCATATTTTCTGGGCTTAATTTAAATCATTGGGTCCGTTTACCCATATTGGGCCCGATTATACCATAATGGGCCTTAATCGGCCTTAAGCCCGTTTTCCACACTTTATCGAGGCCTATTGGGCTCATTGGGCGCATCAGTATTTATTTAGCCTCGTTCTAAACTCTCGAATAGCTTAATTTAGTATTTACGACAATTTGTCCAATTTTTCAGAATTTAATTCATTAAATGCGAAATTTAAATCTATAATTTATGCGATAAATATTCATGAACACGCATAACGATGAAAATTGTCATAAATAAAGGTTACTTACTCGAGATTCCATGATAGCACGCAAATTGAGGATGTCTCGAGCTCTCGTTTGATGTCAATTGTTGAGCTACACAATTAAATATTTTTTCGGGTAAACTTCTAGTCGGATATTAATCAAATTAAATATTATGAAATTTAAATCGGTCAATTCGACCGTTTACCGACTTACCCGTAGCCTGATTGCATCACTGAAATTTTTCCCAATTTTTCCTCTTTTTCTTTTTTCCCTTTTTCTTCCTTTTCCTTTTCTTTCTGGCTGAACTGGGTCGGTCCGGTTCGATTCAACCTGGTTCAGACCATCGGTTTAGTCCGGTTCGGCCGGTTCAGTGCCTTACCGGCCGGTTCTCCGTCGGTTTCCACCGCTACTGGCTCCGCTGGTTCATCCGCATCTCGGATCTGGGGTTGGTTTCGTTCAAGGCCGTCGAAAAGTGGCCGGTTCGGCTCTTCTCCCCTCGTCGTCGGTACCGATTCTGTTTCTTGTCGTTTTTCGGGGCTAGCCGCCGCCTCACCGGCCGATTCAGCCGCTGATCGACCGGCCTTGGCGTGGGCTACCTTCGGGTGGTGGTGGCCAGGCCTGGATCGGCACCAGTCACCGGGTTCCTCTTTTTCTCTCCTCTCGTTGGTTTTCTCTCGGTTTCTCCCACTTCCTCTCTCATCGGCCATCGTTTCTCTGAGCTATCAACGTCGGTGAGGCTCAGTTGGGCTGCCGGTGGTGGCCACCTCTCGCGTCTAGGCTTCCGTCGATCGCCGGTGAGGGAGAAAGGAAGCTCGGCTTCCGTTTGTTTTCCAAACGCGATTTCAAATTTTTTTCAGTTATTATTTTTTTATTTTTTTATTATTTATTATTTATTTTTATTTTAATCGATATTATATTATTATTTTTACCAAAATATCTAAAAATACTATTTTATTCATTTATTTTGTAAATAAATTTATCAGTCCGATTTTACCTTTTCGGTATATTTTTCGATTTTTTTCGGGATTATTTTTCGAAGTGAAAATTTTGATTTATTCCAATAAATTCATATCTTGATCAATTTAACCCGAAATCTAATTATTTCTTCGTTATTGAGCAAGATTTCTCAATCCCATATTTTTAATTAAATTTTCTTGTCCCGATTTATACCGAATTTTAGTCTTTTGACTATTTTACCCTTGCATGTGTTCTGGAATACCATTTCAGTCCTTTTGCATTTTTAAATGCACTCAAAAATTTCTATTTATTCCCTTTTGCTCTTACGATAAAATCGGGTTTTACAATCTCCCCCACTTAAGAAATTTGGTCCTCCAAATTAGAACCAAGTAAAATGAGTCCATAAATAACTCCGGGTACATCTATCGTATCATATCTTGTCATCCTCAATTGACTTTCTCCGGAGTGTAATACTACCATCATACTTAACTAGAGAGATCATCTTAAACCTCAACCCTTTCTCTTTCATGTTTAATACCCGAATTGATTTTATATGTTATACTTCCATTGAGCTAAGCTGTTGGAGCTCATATCCGATCACGTTTGCTGGGTCCGGATAGTATTTTCGAAGCATCAAAAGATGGGACACATTGTGGATGCCTATTTATTCAAGTGGTAATGCCAACCTATAGGCCTTGTCTCCCACTTTGTCCAATCTCTTTCTCCGAATCTCGTTACGTCCTTAAGACAAGTAATTGCCAACAATAATGATTCACCCTCGGTGAATTTCCAATGGTTTCTTGTCTCTTGTCAGCATAGTTTTTTTGTATGCTCTAAGGTGTTCTTAATCTCTCACAAATCAATAGAATATCCTCAGAGGTTTGTCTTACCAATTCGAAACAATTCTCTATTTGTCACCCACTCTTTCTTATCTAAGTCGGGGACCAACCCCAACGACCATAGAATGCCTCATATAAAGTCATCCCGATACTCAAGTGACAACTGTCATTATTGGCGAATTCGATTAGTAACAACTGATCATCCCAGGAGCTTATAAAATCAATGGCACATAGTCTCATCACATCCTCCAGAACCTGTACAGTCCTCTCTGACTGACCATCTGTCTGAGGATGGAAGTTGTGCTAACACTCAATCAGGTTCCCATAGCTTCCTGAAAAAAAAAAAACGTTCCCAAAAGTGGGAAGTAAAGCGGGAATCCCTATCTGATACCATGCTCACTGGAACGTTACAAAATGTTCCACAACTTTTCGTACACATAAATTCGCCTACACACTCAGAGTATCTGGGGATTTCATAACCAGAAGGTAGGTAAACTTAATCAATCCATCGACTATCACCCTGATAGGCTCGTGATTTATCCGAGTCCTCTATAACCCATCACAATATTCATGGTAACTTGTTCCCATTTTCGTGTCAATATATAAGTAGAGGCTGCAATAATCCTGCAACTTCTTTTGCTCTACCTTAATCTGCTGACATACGAGACACTTTGCTACAATTTTACAATATCTTTTTTTTTCATATCTGACCACCAATACCATTTTTCAGAGATTTCGATATATTTATTACTTCTCGAATGCACTGTATATCCCGAAGAGTGAGCTTCTGACAATAGTAATATCTCATCAACTGTGGTCCTGTGGAGCACTTATACTGTCTCTGAACCTCTGTAAGTCATTATCACTCACTGTGAACTCTTCATTATACCCTTCTGAATCTGACCCGCACCATCGACAACATGCCGATCATCTCGCTAAGCCTGGCAAATCCGGTCACTCAAATCTAATTCTAACCTCAGGCTAGCTATCACAAAATCACCATCATCATCAGAAGGGATCATATCACTACTGAGGCTCACAACAGCTCTAGCAGCTCACGCTCCCTGACCATCATATGTGATACCATCCCGAGGCTCTTTCTGTTCAAGGCATCAGCCATTACATTAGCATTTCCTGGGAGGTACAATGTTCACAATCATATCCTTAGAAGCTCTAACCTTCTTGGTTATCTCATATTCTACTATTTCTGTGAAAACAGATACTCGGGGCTCTTATGATCAGTGCATACCCGAAATTTCTTACCATTTAAGTGGTGGCGCCATACTTTCAGTGTAAACGCTATGACTGCCAACTCTAAATCATAGGTCAGATAGTTTCTCTGATGGTCCTTGAACTATCTGGATCCATAAACGACTATCTTCCCATTTTACATCAACACACAGCCTAATCCTTATTTTGAGGTATCCCTACACACTGAAACCTCTTGAGCTGTTGGTTATGGTGAGATTACTTACGGTGGTTAGTTCATTACTTCAATATACCAAAACTCACTGAAGCTATTTTCATACTTATCATCTCACTCGTATGAAATCATTTTCCAAACGAGTCGTGTCAACTATGCAGCCCATTTCGAGAAACTTTCAACACTTGTCTGTAAGACAATTTCCTGTTGCTACTCATGCTCTTCCCTAGACTTCGAATACATCATAATATCATCGCTAAAGATGACAACCAATCGGTCCAGGTAAGGTTTAAATACCTCATCGTAGTTGAGTTCCACTGAATATTTCAATTTCCCATATCCTTGACCTATGTAAGCATAAACATAAAATGTCGTTTCGAAATCTTTTCCGTTCAAGATACTAACCCACGTCATTTCCTATTTATATATCACTTATAACAAACTATTTCATTACTTGTTAAAACTTACAATACGCTTTTCAGTGACGTTTTCACCCCTATTTTCAACTTACAATCTCTATACCCATATTCAGTTAGTGAAAATCAACTAACTATCATCATCTTGCTTAAGGGTACAGGCTTCACATCTTTCACTAGCTTATAAGCAATTGAAGGTGGTATGAATAAATGTTGGCACCAGGATCAATTAAAATAATTACTTCATTATTCACAATCAATGTGGTATCTTCCACCACATCAGATGAAACATCAGTAGTGTCCTGGTCCAAGGCATACTCTCGCCCTCGTCCAACATCTTATTTTCGTGGTATCTACTACACATCCTACACTGTTTACACTACTTACACTGTTACACTGCTCACACTGCAACGGAGCAAGTCGGGGTCCTCAAATCACAATACCCCTCAAAAGTATTGAAATTAAATACACTGGGGCCTTACTAATCATCTTACCCCGTGACTCATCAGCTCTAAGCTTTTACCAAACTACCTTTTTCCCGTTCTGACATCTCTGTCATTCTCTATTCTCTTTTTGTCTCAATTTTGGCCCTTACTACCTTTCTCAATCTCAGAGGCGTGCAAGTCATGATCTTATTCACACAACTGTAGTGTGAGCACTACCTCGACATAGGTAGTGATATCTAACGGCCCTATCGGACTCTAATTGACAATCTCAGCCCTTCCATTAACATTCAGACATTCCGACTCTCATTGTTCATAGTGTCGGAGTCATATCTGCCTAGGAATATAAACTGCAATTCATACTCATTAATCAACCAGTTCCTTTGGGTCAGAGTAAAGAATTTCATCTGTAATTTCCTTTAAGTGTCCGGGATATTCTATCATCGGAATACATTGGAATTATGTTCTCATATCCATTTTGGATGTCTAACTCTTAAGATGGGCCGAGCGGACTTCCACCAAAGCTCCAACTCACCCTCAAATCTCATGCATACTCTGAGCAATTAACTAGCAAAATAATCTCCACACTCCGCTCCAACCTCGCGAAGCGTGTCTCAATACTGTCTGATCTCTTTGTCGAAATCTGTAGGGCATGCTCAACATCAACCTCCACATCAATCTCATCTTGAGTCTCGTGTGGCGACTCAGTACGACTCTCAGGCCTACCTCTACGACCTTAAGCTCGTGTACTTGCCTCTCTACCATAGTGGTTATCAATTAATGAGTCTATTCTTCCATTCAAAACCAAATTCTTAGCTGCACTTCCATCTCGATATACATAATTATATCTAAACAATGCATAGTATATGGGGATGTAAACTTCCTTAACCACTAACACCGACTCATATCAGGTCAAGTCAAGCTCTGATACCAAAAACCTGTCACGACCCAAATTACCTAAAAATCAGAGTAAATTTTTTACTTTTTCATTTATTAACTAATTCTTACATTTCTCTCAGCATGACCATCCTACAAACAATTGGGCTATGATTCGGTGTTAGTCACCTCACACTATTTACCAATCCATTACCATATTCACATTCATGTATCAGAGTTTACTATCTTTTGGCTTTAATTAAATACCTACACAATGATATTTATAACCCTACATCCTCGACATCATATTCGTTTACAGTACTGTGCATTACATATTTAGATACAAAATTATACAAATGTGTATACCTGTCTCTCGATGGGAAGCAGCGGATACCAAGTATGCAAGTCCTCAGCCCTTACTAATTTCTGTGAGTGCTCTGAAAAGATGGGAAAATAAGGGGGGTGAGTAAACCAGACGCTCAGTAAGGCAATTATAGAAGTAGGTAGATAGCTCTACTATCTACATGCTCATAATGCCATGCCCTTAAATCCATTTCTTTTCATTTAAAATTTCACGCACAAAATCATGCATATTTCAATGCCATAGTTTATCAAAACTATTTGTGCATATAGAAATCATATAATTCATGCATCAAAGGCATTTTATGTGACATCATTAAATCATAATGAGCATGAAACAAATCCAGATCATGCATTATTTCATGTCATGTAAGAAAAATCATGAATTTGAAATAAAAGCATGGAAAACAACATCATGCCACTGCATTTAAATCATTTCATTAAAACTGCATTATAAACTAACCCTTTCGGGTCAATCGTCTCATAAAACAATTCATTATAAAACTTCGGTTATAAAACCACCCTTCTTTTAAGGTCTCATATCATAAAATCCTTTAAAACATAAATTAGCATAGTAGAAAATCATAAAATCGGGGGCTTGACCCCTCCCTCGGGTCTACCCTGGTCTATCGACCAATAGTTATATCATGTGAGACATATAGGTAATTATATCAGTAATATCGAGGACTATGGCCATATCCTAGTGATCCCTGGCAACACGGTACCTAGTGTGTAGGATATCACACCTGAAACGGGAGGTGGGTCGTCCTACCTGCCAGAACAGCATAACACCGAGATTACATAGGCAAGGCTTGCTGCCTCGTGGCTAATGCCACTCCACTCCAACAATCCCCACGGTACAGTATACTCCACGTGATATACACGGTACAACGTACTCCATGAACCCAAACTCAATCAGGGGTGCCTGTAATAGGTCTTATCCACCCATATCATCTCTCTCTCAGTATACACATGTGAGCATATCATCTCACTGTGACACATAGTCTACAGGAGGCTCCAACACGGCTATATGCATGTAATATAAATCCCTGTGTGAGCGAAGCTCTAGCACGGCTCCATGCATATTCATGATATCTGAAAACCTCGTGCGAGCTAAGCTCTAGCACGGTGTCATAAAAATCAATGAAATCTGCATACGAGCAGCGTTCCAGTACGACTTAAAATAATTATAAATTCAAGTAAAATCCACGTATGAGCAATGCTCTAGTACGGATATGTATAAAAACTCTGTGAAAACCTCGAACGAGAAAAACTCCAGTACGACTTTAATTGAGTTATAAAACCATATAAAATTTCGTACGATTAACGCTCCAGCACGAATAAATGCTCAAGTAAATCAAATCTCATGCGAGCTACACTCCAGCACGGCTTTATGCATAATTAAATCAAATCTCGTGCGAGTTACACTCCAGTACGCTTTTATGCAATATAATATCAAAACAGGATGCGAGCTAAGCTCCAGCACCTCTCATGCATATCAAATCAGTAAAACTAGTGCGAGCAATCGCTCCAGCACCTTTTTATGCATATCAGGTCAAAACAGTTCAAAATCGTCAAAACAGTTAAAACAGAGTGTGAGCTAGGCTCCAGCAGCTCTCATGCATATCAAGTTATAAAATCAGGGCGAGCAACCGCTCTAGCACATTTCATGCATATGATGTCACACAAATCGGTGCGAGCAACCGCTCAAGCACATTTATGCACATTCACAAATGCAGATATAGTGCGAACTACGTGTCGGCACTATTTGTTTCCATACAAACTTGATAGTTGGCCTATTTTCCAAAACAATTTCCATTTAAATATAAATAACACTTACGTAGTGTTATCATGTGAAATTCATGCAATTACTGGCTAATCTACCGATTTGCTTTGATTAAAACCAATAAAATTTCTTAATTCGAAAAATTCCTTAAATCATGCATTCCATGCATGTCATGCTTTCACCATCCTTAGGTGAACTTCCCTCAATAGGGGTAAAATAGTCTTTTCACCTATTTCGATCCTTAAAATCTTTTAAACCATTTTTAGAACCTCTGTACAATATCAATGTATACATACATATTCAGTGTATACAAAAACTATTAAAATACGCGTAGCTAACTCTAGCTACTCATACAATTCCTTTACCTCTTTTTCTGTACAGTCTGACCTTTCACTGATGTCTCATTGCGCAGTTCGATTTGCTTCCAATCACATCTCCGGAACTATGGATACACATTCACCAGGTCAAATACGATACAGTTTAATTGTAATTCATATTTTCTGGGCTTAATTTAAATCATTGGGCCCGTTTACCCATATTGGGCCCGATTATACCATAATGGGTCCTAATCGGTCTTAAGCCCGTTTTCCACACTTTATCGAGGCCTATTGGGCTCATTGGGCCCATCAGTATTTATTTGGCCTTGTTCTAAACTCTCGAATAGCTTAATTTAGTATTTAAGACAATTTGTCCAATTTTCCAAAATTTAATTCATTAAATGCGAAATTTAAATCAGTAATTTATGCGATAAATATTCATCAACACGCATAACGATGTAAATTATCATAAATAAAGGTTACTTACTCGAGATTCTATGATAGTACGCAAATCGAGGATGTCCCAAGCTCTCGTTTGATGTCAATTGTCGAGCTACACAATTAAATATTTTTTCGAGTAAACTTTCAGTCGGATATTAATCAAATTAAATATTTTGAAATTTAAATTGGTCAATTCGACCGCTTACCGACTTACCCGTAGCTCGATTGTATCGTTGGAATTTTTCCCAATTTTTTCTCTTTTTCTTTTTTCCCTTTTTCGTCCTTTTTCCTTTTCTTTTTGGCTGAACCGGTTCGGTCCGGTTCGGTTCAACCCGGTTCAGACCGCCAGTTCATTTCGGTTAGGCCGATTCAGTGCCTTGCCGGTTGGTTCTCCGTCAGTTTCCATAGCTAGTGGCTCCGCTGGTTCGTTCGCATCTCGGATCTGGGGTTGGTTTCGTTCAAGGCCGTCGAAAAGTGGCCGGTCCAGCTATTCTCCCCTCGTCGTCGGTATCGATTCTGTTTCTTGCTGTTTTTCAGTGCTAGCCGTCGCCTCACCGGCCGATTCAGCAGCTGATCGATCGGCCTTGGTGTGGGCTACCTTCAGGTGGTGGTGGCCAAGCCTGGATCGGCGTCGGTCATCGGGTTCCTCTTTTTCTCTCCTCTCGTCGTTTTTCTCTCGGTTTCTCCCTCTTCCTCTCTCGTCGGCCATTGTTTCTCTGAGCTATCAACGTCGGCGAGGCTCGGTTGGGCTGTCGGTGGTGGCCGCCTCTCGCGTCTGGGCTTCCGTTGATCGTCGGTGAGGGAGAAGGGAAGCTCGGCTTCCGTTTGTTTCCAAACGCGATTTCAATTTTTTTTCAGTTATTATTATTTATTTTTATTTTTATTTTAATCATTATTATATTATTATTTTTACCAAAATATCTAAAAAATACTATTTTATTCATTTATTCTATAAATGAATTTCTCAGTCCGATTTTGCCTTTTCAGTATATTTTTTGATTATTTTCGAGATTATTTTTCGAAGTGAAAATTTCGGTTTATTCCAATAAATTCATATTTGATCAATTTAACCCGAAATCTAATTATTTCTTCGTTATTGAGCAAGATTTCTCAATCCAATATTTTTAATTAAATTTTCTTGTCCCAATTTATACCGAATTTCAGTCTTTTGACTATTTTACCCTTGCATGTGTTCTGAAATACCATTTCAGTCCTTTTGCATTTTTAAATGCACTCAAAAATTTCTATTTATTCCCTTTTGCTCTTACGTTAAAATCGGGTTTTACAGTGAGCTCCATAGCTCAGTAAGAAAATCAGTCAAGCAAGTAGATATCTACACTATCTACTGAAAATAATGCCATGCCTTGAAATGCTATTTCCTTAACTCACATCAAAAGCTTGTTTTGAAAACTAATGTAAAGGTACATATTAATTTTCATGTACTGAAATCATGCTGAGTTCTCAATTATAGACATTTTATGAAAATACTGCATCTTTACAGATTCAAAATGTCTTTAGATAATTCATGCCATTTAAATCAAATCACACAAAGTATGACATTTCAACAAATCACAACACATCAATCGGGTTTCGACCCATCCCTCAGGTCTACCCAAAATCATAAAATCACGTGATATAATCATGTGAGACTCGGTGGCTATATGCAATAATATCCTGGACTATGACCATATCGTATATGGTGATCCCAGGCTACACAGTACTCGGTGTGTAGGGCAATCACTGCTGCAATGGGAGGTGGGTCAAATCCTTGCAACTACCAGCTACAAACTCCTTAACTGCACAACTCCTCATACACATACAATACACGGTACAACGTACACTCGTGAACCCTATCTCAATGGAGAATCAATGCCACATCTCTAAATCCACATGCGAACATCTCAACTGTGTGACACTCAATCTACATGAGGAAATCGACATAACGTTTATCATCATATCATGTATATCACATTACTGCAGTGCGAGCCTTCAGTGTGACTCATAGTCATCACCCCGCTCAAATAACTGAGGTTACAGTGCGAGCCTTGAGTGCGACTCATTGTCGTCACCCCGCTTAAATAATTGTTTCACACATATCAAAAACTCGAACACTAGTGCGAGTAACACTCCAGCACTAGGTCATGCATATTTCTCACTTCAAATCAAGTATGAGCAATTGCTCCAATACTATGTCATGTATAAAACATATAAAACAGAGAACGATTATTACTCTAGTACTCTATTATGTATAAAACACTTTTAAACCAAGTTCGAGTACTATGCCATGCATGTCATGGGAAATCAAGTGTGAGTATTCACTCCAACACCTTTCATTTAGAAAACATATAAAATCAAGTGCAATCAGTGTTACACAACGATTTGTTTTCACATAACTCGATAGATGACTCTTTTAGAAGGGACGATTTCAAAACATTCAAATCAGCACCATATATTGTGCTATTTCTCGTTAACCATGAAAACATTAGCTCATCTATCTACTCTTCTACTAAACAACATTAAAAACACTCAAAATTATGATTTATATGCCTTTTAGGACTTTTCCTAAAAGTTGACTTTTTACCCTTACTAAGAGTAAAATCGTAATTTACCCATATCAGGTCGTTATAAAAATTATTCACTTTCTCTAACCCTTCGACTTTTTAAGTGAATGTAAAAGCTGACGAGACTACACGGAGAGATCTCTAACTACTCGTAAAATTCTCTTACCTCGAATCATGTCAAGTGATTTCACTTCCTCAACGCTGCTCAATCGCGCAATCTGATCAGCGCCCAATATAATCTCCGGAGCTGTATATAACCATTTATCAGGTTAATTACACTTTTCCTACTGTATTTCACATTTAATACAATCTAATTCACTTAATAGGCCTGTTTATTCTTATTGGGCCTTAACAACTCTTAATGGGCCTAACATTTTCTTAAGCCCATTTCACTTTACTATTTATTTCAGTTAGGTCTATTGGGCTTGTGGGACCCACAAACTCTTATTGGGCTTGGTCCAAAGCCCATGGCACCTTACTAGGCTAGACCACATCGACAAGACCCATTTGCCTTCTCAGCAATGGCATGTGGCTGAGAGTCATGCATGTCGTCGGTCACGCCACACCATTCTCCAACCTTGGCCATTTGCTAGCCAACCTCACTTAGGCATTTTATCAAACACTTGGTTGGCAATGTCTTAAGCCTTAACTTAGTTAATTTAGGCATTTTATCAAACACCTTAATTGCCAAATCAAATTCATTAACCAATTGATCAATTTGATTAAAACTAACTATGCCATAATCATGTACACATGCATACCAACCTATACATGCCTTAAAATCATATGGGTATTCATCAAATTACAAATACCCATTTTCAGCCAATCCATGTTCATGGTGATTTTGTGTGTTTCAATGTATAAAACATACACCAATCAACTTAGAATAATTCATAGATTAACATATATGAATTTTGCCTCTATCAATATGGCTCCTTGATAGCCAATTTCAAGGTATGTTAATCCTCTCTCAATTTGGAACAACTTCCATGAAGATTGCAAGTTCCAAATATGTCTCTAGCTTAGTGATTTCTAGTGTGAGAAAGCTTTAAATTATGTTTGGTAATAGTTTCTTTAGGTTTGGCCAAGAGATATAGAGAAGAATACTAATGTGTTGGCTGATTTATTTTAACTTGAATACTTAGTCATTAAGTCACAAAATTCAGCCCATAATTTGGGATTGAATGGGTTTGGGCCATAGTTACCAAATTGGGCTTTTAGTTTATTTACTAGTGGGCTTGAAGTTTAACTAATGGGCTTCACTTTGGGCCTCTCAGTTTGGGCTTTCAAGCTGAAATGTTTCCTACCAATTAGGCCTTCAATTGTCTCAATATTGAGCCCACAAATCAGCCCAACAATTCGACCTAATGGGCCTAAGAAATTCGGCCCACCTTGTTAAACCTTAATGGGCTTTTAAAATTTCCAACTTTGGGCCATTGTGTTTTACTCATTTAAATTTAATCTGGATTTCGATTAAATTAATTTTCCATACTTCATAGGATGAATATCTTGTGTTTTAACCAAAAATATTTCTTCCCCACCTTTTAACCAAACTTAGGTTAAATTTTAACCATGGTTAGTCAACTATGGTCAAAGTACACTTTTCTTGACTACCATTGACTTTTCTTGACCATTGAAAAAATTTTGAAACTGTCATATCTTATGGTTTACACTCACATCTTTATGTTTTGGCCATTTTCTGGAGGCGAATATGCCTAAAACACCTTAAACGGACCATTTTGGACTCGCTTAGCCCTTTTTTGGTGTTTACTCCACTTCAATCTGTTTGGGACCAAATCAAATCGACTTTCCTTCACGAGCTCTTTATATTTTCTCATTTTAAGTTGTTCTCTTCAGTTAAAATGATTTAGATCCACTCGGTTTAGCCTGTGGCTCTTATTTTCCTCATTTAGCCTTTTATGTACCTTTTGTGTGTTTAAATCACTTTACTTTCAATTTTATTGTAGTAAATACTCTTCTTATGATTCAACTAACATAATCAATGTCCGTACATATAGGAATCATAAGGAATAAGCTACATCAAAAAATTTGGGTCTTACAATCCTCCCGAACTTAAAGAATTTGGTCCTCCAAATTAGAACCAAGTCAGTCATCAAATAGCAGGGGTACTTCTCACGCATTAGGCTCTCTAACTCCCAAGTAGTTTCCATTGAAGTGTGATGCTGCAAGAGAACCTTCACTAACCTGATAGTTTTCGACCTCAATACTTTCTCCTTCCTATCCAGAATTTGAATCGATCTTTCAACATATAACATGTCCTCATTGAGCTCTAATGGCTCATAATTAATCACATGTGCCGGATCCTGGTGATACTTCTAAAGTATCCAAATGTGGAAGACGTTATGAACACCTGATAAGTCTGGTGACAATGCCAACCTATAGGACTTATCTCCCTCTCAATCAAGTATCTGAAAGGGTCCAATGTAGCAAGGACTCAATTTACCTCTCCTCCCAAATCTCGTTATACCCTTGGAAGGAGAAACCTTCAGGAACACTGACTCGCTAACTGCAAACTCTAGTTGCCTTCGTCTCTTATCAGTATAACTCTTATGTCTGCTCTGAGTTTTCATCAATCTCTCAACAATCAATCAGACATCCTCAGAGGCTTGTGTAACCAAATCAGGAGCAAAAAGCTTCTTGTCACCCACTTCTTCTCATCCAATAGGGGAGCGATATCTACGGCCATACAAAGCCTCGTACGGTGCCATCCCGATACTCGCATGATAACTGTCGTTGTAGGCGAACTCGGCTAGTGGTAAATGATAATCCCAAGAGCCTCTAAAATCCAACACACACTTTAAGACCCATATTTTTATTTGTATCCTTATGATTCCCTAAGTATACTCTTATTCATGTAATATGAATCATAAGAGATGTACGGTCTGTAAATTTGATGTACATACTTATTATATGAGTTTGTGATGTACACACAAGTTTCGTTATGTATGAGTTATAAGAAATGGACCTTTTTAAGTGAAAAATGTGGATTGAATGCAAAATGAGTAGTGAAGCAAATTTATATGAAGTTAGCCTTAAAAATTTGGGATAAAATTTAGCTAAGTATGCTGTAGAGCAAGGGGAGATCGATTCCTTCTTCAAGCCGTATCGATCTCGGTATGCTTCTGCCAAGTAAGGATCGATCTCATCCTCAAGCAGATCAATCTTATTTTGTCTCAACCAGAAGCAGATCGATCTCATCCCTCTGGCAGATCGATCTCTAAAGCTATCTGCCTGGCCAAGAATAATCCTATCCCTTAGAGTAGATCGATCTCCGAGGCTATAAATCATGTAAATGGAGCAAGAGGAGATCGATCTATACCCTAGGAGATCGATCTCATAAGGTAAATTCTATATAAAAGAGCCCGACATTTTGCTTCTTCCCCGATAAAAGATCAAAACCTTCCATTTTTGAAGCAAAGTAACCTAGTTTCTCTCTCTAAATTCTCATTACCTTCCAATCAATGTTGACAAAAGTTCAATTCAGCAAAGTTATTCCTAAATAGGAGGAGAATAACATAGTTGAAAATGAAAGGATGAATCGTTGGATTAAACGAGAAAAAGGAGTTTTCCCCCAAAGTTGTCAAAAGGAGAAAAATTGAGATAGGTAAGATTTCAATACACCAACTTCTAGTATATTAATCTAGATGCTTTGATGAGTTGATTGGTGTATATATTGATGGTTGAAACATCCATGAACATGCTTAATCTTCCATGACCTACAAATGGCTTAGTGTGAGAAAGTAGCTTAGGCATGGAATTGATGATGAATTAGGCATGAATTGATGTTAGTGAGTATGTTTATATGATTGTATGATAGTTGGTGAAATCCATATGCTAGAAACAATAATTGAAAATAAGCATATGAGGTATAAAATGAAACTAAGGCATTGTGAGATAAATGCTGATTTAATGTAAATTAGTAGAGATTCTCGAGAAATGAATCGTATAATCGAAATGGACGTAAGAGAGAATCATGTCCAATAAGATGTAAATTAATGCACAGTAAAATTTGTATTTTGTATTTTAGGGGATGTATATAATAGAAACTGATGTAAACGCTTCCGCACACATATATAAAAGTCTAGTTTCTAATCTACTTCATTTGTATGAATTTATTAAATTATAATGGATGAGATATGGATTGGATCTTCACTCACAACCTAACTGTTTAAAGTAAGGTAAAAGTCACGCAAAAGAGAAAGAGAGGATTGTGACACACACGCTCTCAACATGTCCTCCAGAGTCTGTATAGTCCTCTCTGACTGGCCATCTATTAGAGTATCGGTAGCTCCGTAGCTAGGAAGTGGGCTGACTTTGTCAGTCTATCAAGTATGACCCATTTCGCATCGTGATTCCTGCGGGTCCTCGATAAACCCATCACAAAATCCATGGTGATATGTTCTCATTTCCATGTCGGTATTGGTAGAGGCTACAATAACCCTGCAGGTTTTTTATGCTCTACCTTCACCTATTGACAAATGAGACATCTCACTACAAAATCTGATTCATCCTTCTTCACACTCAACCACCAATGCACTTTTCGGAGGTAAAGTGTACCCTGAAGAATGAGCTTCCGAAATGTAAAGTGTACCTCCCCAAATGTAAAGTGTACCCTGAAGAATGAGCTTCCGACAAAATTAGTCTCTTGAGCTTTGGATCATCGAGAACACACACCCTAACTCTGAACCTTAATAGTCCGTCAGAAATCATCTCATACTCAGTCACTGTACCCATCTGTATCTGACTAATCATATCAATGTAATACAGATCAATTTGTTGAGCTTGTCTGATCCTGTCAAACAGATCTGGTTCTAACCGTAGGCTAGCTATCACACAATACGTATCTATGTCAGAAGGCACAACACCCAAACTAAGACTAGCAAACTGCTGTAGCAACTCGTGTTCCCTGACCATCATATACGATACCATCCCAAGACTCTTCCTACTCAAGGCATCAACTACAACGTTAGCCTTACATGGATGATAAAGTATCACACAGTCGTAGTCCTTCTAAAGCTCTAGCCTTCTTCTCTATCTCATGTTCAACTCTTTTGTGAGAATAGATATTTAAGGATTTTGTGGTCAATAAAGATTTGAAACTTCTCAACTTATAAGTAGTTGATAATTCTATATTTTTAGAATTATTTGTGCTTAATTTCCTAATTAATTATTTAAATCCCCAATTTATTTTGCTAATTATCCCCTTTATTTAATTAAAATTCTCGTGTTTGCAGATAAATTAAATCCGGATGAATTTTGAATATTTCGGTAGAAAATGAACTGGAATTGGGCTAAAATCGAGATTGGACCACGTGGACAACATGATCCTAGCACATCCAATTGGACAAAAAGACAGATGACATGGAAATATTATTTTTCAAGGAGCCAATGGTGTGAAGACAAGTGGCCAAACAATGTCAACTCATCTAGGATGGAAATATTACAATTGTACCCTTAAGTGTGTGTATAAATAGAAAAAGATGTCAATTGAAAAAAGGGGGTAGCTTTTAGTTTTTAGTTTTTTAGGTTAAACATTTATTTTTAGGTTTTATCTTTATTTAAGCTTTTTATGTTTTCGGCTGGTGATAGCAGCCACCATTGTCCATTTTCTTCTATGATTTATTCAGTTTCCATTAATTATTATTTTACTGTTTAAGTTTTAATTTACAGTTATTATTTTTATTTTATTAGCTCTCAGTTTCTTCTTTATTACAAGCTCTCGGATTGCTCTTTGTGTAATCGGTACCTTCACTTTTTCCTTTATCTCTGCCTTTCGATTTTGGTGTGTTGATGAGGGCTGATGCTGGGCATTGCTCCTCATCAATGGCTATATGGAACCATGGTAGTAAGAGTGGGAATGAGATCAGTCCTATGATGATGGATGTCCTTTTTATTATTATTCATGAAGGGTTGTCATTTGTTTTTACTTTCAGTTCTGGATGCCTAGTTCTTTTTCTTGGATGTTGTTTTTAAATGCTACATTAACTGGTTTGTTGGTTCATTTTCTAGTGTTTATTTCAGTTCCTGTAGTTTACATTCCATGGTGTCTTATAGTTTCTGCATTTACAGTTACTCTGCTATCCTCTGTTTCATTTTCTACTGCTGTTCACCAATGGTGTTCCGCATTTAGTGGTTTGTTGGTTCATTGCTGTGATGCTCGGGTGATTGAAGAATGACAACAGTGGTAATAGATGCACAGTAGCCTGGAGTAGCAGGACTTGTGCACTGAACCGAACCAACACCTGGAACCGAGAGCAGTTTCCTAAACCATGATCGGGACAGTATGTGCCGAATTTGCAGTAGAGTACAGACATTGAGGCAGCATCTGAAGTGGACCAGGGACAAGCAGCTAGACAGAGGCTCGCAGACAGCACTTGAGAAAAGAAGCCGGGCAGCAGATGGCCAGAGTAGATAACTGCATTACAGAGGACGTGTGTTGCTGGAGTTTAGTTGTCTGTTTCTGCAGGTATTAGTTGAAGACGGTAGCAGCAGGTTGCAGTAAGGCTAGTAGAGGCAGTCCGAGGAATGTGCAGCAAAGGCAGACTGGACCGTACCTGGAGCAGAAGCGGACAGCAGGACATCGTACAACAGAGGACAAACAAGCCGAGCCATCACTTGGAAACCAGAAAACAACAAATTGTAAAATGACAAATGAACAGTAAAGGGAGGAAAGGATTTAAAATGCTAAGGGCTTGTTTGGCATTCAACTTTAGTTAATTAACTCATTTTCATGCATTGTTAGTTTAGTTTAATTCCAATTTAATTTGTTAGCTTAGTTTAGAGTTGTTAATTAAATTGCATGTTAGTATTCTTGCATATTAGTATAAAACTTAGTTTTAATTAGGATGATAGTTAATTAAGTGTTCATTGAGAATTAGATTAGGGGTAAATTTATTTCATTAAACCTTAGGTTAATTTAAATTGCATTTTGATTAAGTAGTTTAATTGCATTTTAGGTTTGTTAAATTTACTTTAATTTATCTTGCTTTGTTATTTTCATAATTGCATTTTATTTTAATTGCGTTAATTAGTTTTAACTGTTTTAATTTCTTTTGTAGGTTTTTGATTTTAATTGCGTTGAGCACTGTAAGTAATTTTGCTCGGTTTTATTTTCTTTATTTTATAGCTTTTATTATTTTATTGCTTTCAGTATTTTCAATTCTAGCTTAGTAGATCACCCACCTTAATTTCATAATTTGCTAGAATATACTTAGGGTAAGATTAACCGGTAGTTAATTAGGCTAGTCAACTTCTCTGAGGGATGATAACTCGGGACTCAAAATCCCTTTATTACTTGTACGACCCGTGTACTTGCGGACATATACCTTTTGGGCGTGTCAGTAGTGGCGCCATATCGTTAGCACAAACACTATTGTTGCTAACTCCAAATCGTGGGTTGGATAGTTCTTCCTATGGTCCTTAAGCTGTCAGGATTCATAAGAAACTACATTCCCATCCTGCATCAATACGCAATCTAGTCCCTGATATGAAGCATTGGTATACACTTAAAAACCTCCTGATCTGGTAGGAATAGTGAGAATCGGAGCGGTGGTCAATCGAAACTTCATCCTTCGACACAACGTGTCCCAGAAACGAGATCTGCTCTAACCAAAAATCACAATTACTGAGTTTAGCGTACAACTCCTTCTCTCAGAGAGTCTGTAATACGATCCTCAGGTACTGCTGATAATTCTATATTTTAGAATTATTTGTTCTTAATTTTCTAATTAATTATTTAAATCCCCAATTTATTTTGTTAATTATCGCCTTTATTTAATTAAAATTCTCATGTTTGCAGATAAATTAAATTCGGATGAATTTTGAATATTTTGGTATAAAATGGATCGAAATTAGGCTAAAATCGAGATTGAGCCACGCGGACAACACGAGTCATGCCAGCTAGCACATCCAATTAGACAAGAAGATCGATGACATGGAAATATCCTTCCAAGGAGCCAATGGTGTGAAGACAAGTGGCCAAAAAAATGCCAACTCATCAAAGATTTAGAGATTACAATTTTACCCTTGGTGTGTTTATAAAAAGGAAAGGATGACAATTGAAAGAGTATGTAATTTTAGGAGTAGGAGTAGTGTAATGTAAGGTAGCTTAGAGTAGTTTAGTTTAGAGATTACATTTTCAAGATTTACTTTCTTATTTTCTTTAGTCTTCCATTAGCTTCCAACTTCACTTTTAAATTTTCATTCCACTTTTATGTTCTTCATTTCTCTAGACTTGGATAATTTCTATTTGATAGCAATCAACATCATCTTTATGCTTCTTGGTTTGGTTATAATGAGCTCTTTTATTCTTCAAGTTTGATTTTTTTTTTCATAGCATATTGTCCTAAGTGTAACTCTCGGTTTTGCAAATGAATTGCTTAAGTTTTTAGTTGAAAAAACTTTTAATTCTCCTAGTGTAACTCTTGGCTTGGTGTATTTTTCCTGTTGGATAGAGGGAATGATTATGGTGACTGAACCAAAGTTACGTTGCATCACTTGCTTCATGTTATGAGTCACTGCTCCCATTTTATTTACTGTTCCCGATTTCCAAAAGCTCCATTTATTTTTGAAGAACCAATAATGAAAACTTAGGATATGTTTCTAGCTTCTGCTCGATGAACACCTTATTGGCATGAGAAGCTGAACTGAGGTAAAGTACTTCTCACTGGAGTTGGGACCAGAAGTGTGGAATGCTCAAGCTTGGTGTAGCTGGAAGGCCACGCTTGCTGTTGTCCAGAGGAGCTGCTGTTTTGCTCTACTGTTGTTACTGTTGAGGAGAAGAATTAGCAGGGGACGGTGCAATGAAGTGAAGATCGCTACTGTATTTCTGAACAGCGGTTCATGCTTGAAGTGCAGCTCAGTTCTATGCTCCCATCTGTTGCATTAAGGAGACCCGACACTGTCACAACCAATGCTCTGCTCTCCTCTATTTCACAACTTCTTCTACTGTTTATTTTCCTTTTGTCTTTAGCTTTTGGTTTTAAATATTCTGCACTTTCTTTGTCTCTTCATTTACGGTTTATATATTAACAGCTTCTCCTTAAGATATATTTAATTCTTTGACTGATTTGCTAAAGGTTTCCTAATGACAGTGTTGATGCTTGTCTCTGGTTCATCTACAAGAGCTGTGTGGGAGACAGACGCTTGGCAGGAGGTTGGTTCGCTGTTGCTTCCAGCTGAATGATAGTCTTAGGTGCACCCCATTTCCCGTAAGATACGCATGGGACACAAGCATAATGTGGATGCTATATCGAGCTCTTGTTTTGGCACTACAGTCCACAAGCGTGGCTAGGGAGAACCTGCTGCTAGAGATACAATCAGGAGCAAAACAGAGTGCTAGTATGCAGAGTAGAACCTGGAGCAGATAGTTGTAGATGTGAAGTAGGTGATAGTACTAGGGGCAGCAGCGGTATGGGCAGGACATTGCTTAGAGTTGTGCATGGAATGGAAGTTGCAGAAGATGAAAATCAAATTGTACATGAAATGCAAACTGTACAGTTGGGGCAGTTGCCTATTGCTAACCGAGCAAGGCTTTGTTTGGTCACCTTACTTGTTTAATTTAAAGTTTATTGCATTTTTATTATAGTTTCATTAGTTGTTAGTTAGAATAGTGGTTAATTGATAATTGTAGGTTAGATTTAATGTTTTAAGTTGTTAATTTAATCTTAGTTTTAATTTTTAGTTAGTAGTTAATTTTATATTTAATGTTTTAGGATTTTATTTTAGTTTACATGCATTTAGAATTAATTTAGATTTAATATGTTTTTCATGCATTTTAATTTGGTCTTCATTTTTAGTAGATTTTAGGTTAATTTAATTTGCAATTTTTATTTGTTTAATCACATGCATTTTTAATTTAAGTTTGCTTTAATTTTTAGTTTAACTTTATTGTTTTATTTTCACAATTGCATTTTATTGTGTTAATTAGTTTTAACTGTTTTAATTTCTTTTGTAGGTTTTTTTATTTTAATTGCGTGGATCACTGTAAGTAATTTTACTCGGTTTTAATTTCTTTATTTTATAGCTTTTATTATTTTATTGCTTTCAGTATTTTTAATTCTAGCTATGTAGATCACCCACCTTAATTTCATAATTTTCTAGAATATACTTAGGGTAAGATTAACCAGTAGTTAATTAGACTAGTCAACTTCTCTGTAGGATGATAACTCGGGACTCAAATCCCATTATTACTTGTACGACCCATGCACTTGCGGACAATACCCTTTGGGCGTGTCAAGTTTTTGACGCCGTTGTTGGGGAAGTTTTAATTAGTCCTTAATTAATATCGGTGAAACTATGCTTCGGTGTAATTCTAGCTTGTAAATATTTAGGTTGTAAATATTTAGATCCTTATTTTAGTTTAGTTAATTTTCTCATAATTAATTAAAAAAATCAAAAATTTAAAAAAAATTAAAAAATTTTCTAAGGACTTTTCGATGATTGCATGCGTAGAGCTAGAAGTTTTGATTGCTTTCCTCTAGATCCTAAAATCGAACACACTCTTCGAAAAATTCGAAAGGACTCTAGGAAATTACTAGCTCCGCTGCAATTCACTATGGCAGAAAATAGGAAAATTAGAACTGTTGGAGATTATGCGATGCCGACAATTGGAGGATATTATTTAGGCATTAGGCCACTAGCTGTCCCTGTAAATAATTTTGAAATTAAGCCTGCAATCCTTCAGATGATCCAGACCTCTTTACAGTTCAGTGGGCTTCTGCACGATGACCCACATGCTCACCTTGGGCAATTCTTGGACTTGTGCAACATGTTCAAACATAATGGATTATCTGATGATGCGCCTAGGCTTAGATTATTCCCCTTCTCACTTAGGGATAGGGCGAGACACTGGTTAACCTCCCTGCCTCCAGGATCAATTTCTACATGGGTCTAGTTAGCCCATCAATTTCTATCTAAGTTTTTCCCTCCCTCTAAAATGGCCCAACTCTGTAGTAATATATCTTCCTTTGCCCAGTACGACTCTGAAACTCTTTACGAAGCATGGGAACAATATAAGGAGCTTCTTAGGAAGTGCCCCCACCATGGCCTACCTCTATGGTTGCAAGTCCAGACCTTCTACAACAGACTTACAAGCCTAAATAGGACCATTATTGACGCTGCTGCGAGTGGAGCGCTAATGTGTAAAACAGAGGAGGAAGCTTACGAGTTGTTAGAAAAGATGGCGGCTAATAACTATCTATGGTCCTCGGAGAGGTAAATGCCAAAGAAGCCGGCAGGTGTTTATGAGCTCGACACACTGTCTACCTTGACCTCTCAAATTGCTAATCTTACGAAGAAGGTAGAGTCGCTCAGTACCCAACATAATCCTCCCACCAGTCCTAATCCAATTTATTCTGTCCAAAGTCATTTCCTTTCCTACGAGCTGTGTAGTGGTACCCACTCTGTAGATAGGTGTCCACTTAACTTAGAATCGATTCAGTACGTTGCCCCTCCTAAGCAACAGAACAACCCCTTGTCAAACACCTATAATCCAGGGTGGAGGAACCATTCTAACTTCTCCTAGAGCCAAAACCAAGGGCAAACTTCTGGCTCTAGACCTGTAGAACCCCCTAGTTTTCAAGCTCCACCGGTTCATGTACCACCACAGTTGCAATTTTCGCACCATCCACCATATCATCCATCCCCACCTCAATTTCAGCATCATCCACCTCACTTCCACCAACCACCACCAACCACCACCACCACAACCCTACCATGCACCAGCAGCTGGGAAGAAACCCTCACTTGAGGAAATGTTCACGACTATCCAGCAAAATCAAGCTACTTCAATTAAGAACTTGGAGGTTCAGGTGGGATAAATAGCAAATGCTCTTAGCCAACACCCTCAAGGAACCCTTCCCAATAACACTGAAGCTAATCCTGTTAAGCAAAGGGAAGGTAAAGAATATGTCAAATCCATCATCCTTAGGAGCAAAAAAGAGCTAGATGAGCCACCAGTTAAGTACAATCCTGTTGAGCCCATAGTTGAAAAACCCATAAGTTCTAACGAAGCAGCTCAGAAAGAGCAGGAACATCAGGATGAGGCTGCAAAAGAATCCAAGCTAGGCACTTCTTCATCTATACCTTCTTTTATTTCACAGCCTTCCTCGCCCTCTGATGCTATACATATTTCCACTACATCCTCTTCGGTTAGACCACCAGTACCTTTTCCTCAGAGGTTCCAAAATAAAAAACTGGATCAATAATTCGCTAAATTTCTTAAGGTTTTTAAGAAACTTCACATCAACATTCCTTTCGCAGATGCCTTAGAGCAAATGCCAAGTTATGTGAAGTTTCTAAAGGATATCCTCTCGAGGAAGAGAAGACTGAAAGACTATGAAACGGTGGCCTTAACTGAGGAATGTAGTGCCATTATCCAGAGGAAATTACCCCCCAAGCTCAAGGATCCCGGGAGTTTTACCATACCATGCACTATTAGAAATTTATTCTTTGGTAGAGCCCTATGTGATTTAGGAGATAGTATAAATTTGATGCCATTGTATATCTATCATAAGTTAGGAATAGGGGATGCTAAGCCCACCACAGTGACCCTCTAGTTGGCTGATCAATCAATTAAATATCCAAAGGGGATCATTGAGGATGTCTTAGTAAAGGTGGATAAGTTTATTTTCCCTACGGATTTTATCTTTTTGGACATGGAAGAAGATAGGGAAGTCCCCATTATACTAGGCAGACCTTTCCTAGCTACTGGTAGAACCGTAATTGATGTACAAAAGGGGGAGTTAACGATGAGAGTCCAAGATCAAGAAGTAAAGTTTAATGTTTTCAAACCTTTAAAGCTCCCTGATGACTCTCAAGAGTGTTTTAAGATGGAGATTGAGGAGAATATAAGGCTTAAGCATATAATATCTAAGAGAAAGAAGGAAGTAGATAGGGCTCAAGAGGATTTAACTGTTAACATTCTGTCACCATTTTGGCTAATCCTCCTACTCTTTGCCCTGCTGCTGAGTGTTGTTTTCTTCAGCTGCATTTGAAGTGGCTGTGTTTTTCTTTTCACTTTGTATATAGTTTGTTTTTCTTTTTCTTTTCTGTTGTTTCTTTCCATATTTATTTTGCAGGTTTATTTTCTAGTTTTATGCTTTCAATCAAAGCTTCACTTGTTCATCATCATCAGAAAGGGGAGTACTTTGTTCCTGAACTTCAATTCTTATATTATCTGCACACTGAGGACACTGTGCACTTTAAGTTTGGGGGAGGGGATATCACTTGAGCAATTTTGTGAAAATTTGGAAAAATTTTCAAATTTTTTTCGAAAATCTGAGAAAGAATTTTCAAATTTTTTTCGATAATATGAGCTTAAATTACTTGATTTTGGGATGATTTAGTGCTTAGCATGTAGTTTTTCCATATTCCGATGATATGACCCCATGATTTAGTCTAGCTTTGATTGAATGAGAAGCATGATTTTAGGAAAAGCATGAAGTTGAATTCTTGATTTGTCTTAATTCTGATTGTGATTGCCTCATCTTATGCACATGTCATGTCATGAATCGGTATATTTTTTTAGAGAAAGCTTATGTGGACTTAGGATTGCATTTGTTTAGTTGATTTTATGTATCATATTCTAGAATTACTTTGATATGATCTCGAGGTGAAATATTAGATCACACTTGATTAGGGAGATGATTTAGGCCATTTTTGGATCGTTTGAGCCTTTCTAGCCTTCCTTGTACATATTCTACCCCTAGTCACCCATCCGGGCCAAATAAGCTTTTCTCTGTAAATATACCTGCGTTATTTTCCTTAGCTTAAATACTTTTTTCCTATCCCTTAGCCCAAAAGCATGAAAAGTCATTGGGATATATTGTGAGCTATATGGGTATTAAGTGATAGTGAAAGAGTATGTATAAAAAAAATTGATGAAAAAGAAAGAAAAAGAAAAAGAAAAGAAGAAAATACAAAAATACAAAAAAAAAAGGTTTAGCAAAAGAAATAAGTTTGGGGGAAATAATTAGAGCTCTTACATTATAGATCCTAGAAGTAATGCATGTTAAGGGGTAATTAAACCTAAATCGACTTTATCATACCTTAGCCCCAGCCTTACATTACAAGCCTAATGAAGTCCTATTAATCTTTGGTTAAGTGTGACTACATTAGTGGAGAGAGAAGTGAAAAGCAAACTTATGGGAATGATCACATGTCATTGACTTTACATTCTCTGTGTATGCATAATCTGATCTGGATAATGTACTGAGAAGTGACTTAGAAATTTTCACACACTCACGAGGAGTCCAATTTGGGTTAGGACTTATGATTGAATAATTCTAACTGCTGGACTTGTAATTGTGAGTCTTTGATTTCATAGTCTGTACTTTTTCTTTGAGGATGATATTGGGAAAATTATTGTGTTTTGTACTTCTCATTCCTACAATCATTTTGTTTTGCTTGAGGACAAGCAAAAGCTCAAGTTTGGGGGTGTGATAATTCTATATTTTTAGAATTATTTGTGCTTAATTTCCTAATTAATTATTTAAATCCCCAATTTATTTTGTTAATTATCCCCTTTATTTAATTAAAATTCTCATGTTTGCAGATAAATTAAATCCGAATGAATTTTGAATATTTCGGTAGAAAATGGACCGGAATTGGGCTAAAATCGAGATTGAGCCACGCAGACAACACGAGTCATGCCACCTAGCACATCCAATTGGACAAGAAGATCGTTGAAATGGAAATATCTTTTCAAGGAGCCAATGGTGTAAAGACAAGTGGCCAAAAAAATGCCAACTCATCAAAGATTTAGAAATTACAATTTTACCCTTAGTGTGTTTATAAATAGGAAAGGATGACAATTGAAAGAGTATGTAATTTTAGGAGTAGGAGTAGTGTAATGTAAGGTAGCTTAGAGTAGTTTAGTTTAGAGATTATATTTTCAAGATTTACTTTCTTATTTTCTTTAGTCTTCCGTTAGCTTCCAACTTCACTTTTAAATTTTCATTCCATTTTTATGTTCTTCATTTTTCTAGACTTGGATAATTTCTATTTGATAGCAATCAACATCATCTTTATGCTTCTTGGTTTGGTTATAATGAGCTCTTTTATTCTTCAAGTTTGATTTTTTTTCATAGCATATTGTCCTAAGTGTAACTCTCAGTTTTGCAAATGAATTGCTTGAGTTTTTAGTTGAAAAAACTTTTAATTCTCCTAGTGTAGCTCTCGGCTTGGTGTATTTTTCTTGTTGGATGGAGGGAATGATTATGGTGACTGAACCAAAGTTACCTTGCATCACTTGCTTCATGTTATGAGTCACTGCTCCCATTTTCTTTACTGTTCCCGATTTCCAGAAGCTCCATTTATTTTTGAAGAACCAATAATGAAAACTTAGGATATGTTTCTAGCTTCTTCTAGATGAACACCTTATTGGCATGAGAAGCTAAACTGAGGTAAAGTACTTCTCACTGGAGCTGGGAGCAGAAGTGTGGAATGCTTAAGCTTGGTGTAGCTGGAAGGCTACGCTTGCTGCTGTCCAGAGGAGCTGCTGTTTTGCTATACAGTTGTTACTGTCGAGGAGAAGAATTAGCAGGGGATGGTGCAATGAAGTGAAGATCGCTGCTGTATTTCTGAACAGCGGTTCATGCTCGAAGTGCAGCTCAGTTCTATGCTCCCGTCTGTTGCATTAAGGAGACCTGACACTGTCACAACCAATGCTCTGCTCTCCTCTGTTTCACAACTTCTTCTACTGTTTATTTTCCTTTTGTCTTTAGCTTTTAGTTTTAAATATTTTGCACTTTCTTTGTCTCTTCATTTACGGTTTATATATTAACAGCTTCTCCTTAAGATATATTTAATTCTTTGACTACTTTGCTAAAGGTTTCCTAATGACAGTGTTGATGCTTGTCTCTGGTTCTTCTGCAAGAGCTGTGTAGGAGACAGACGCATGGCAGGAGGCTGGTTCGCTGTTGCTTCCAGCTGAACGACAGTCTTAGGTGCACCCCGTTTCCCGTAAGATACGCATGGGACGCAAGCAGAATATGGATGCTATATTGAGCTCTTGTTTTGGCACTACAGTCTACAAGTGTGGCTAGGGAGAACCTGCTGCTGGAGATACAATCAGGAGCAAAACATGGTGCTGGTATGCAGAGTAGAACTTGGAGCAGATAGCTGTAGATGTGAAGTAGGTGATGGTACTAGGGGCAGCAGTGGTATGGGCAGGACATTGCTTGGAGTTGTACAGGGAATGGAAGTTGCAGAAGATGAAAATCAAACTGTACACGAAATGCAAACTGTACAGTTGGGGCAGTTGCCTGTTGCTAACCGAGCAAGGCTTTGTTTGGTCACCTTACTTGTTTAATTTAAAGTTTATTGCATTTTTATTATAGTTTCATTAGTTGTTAGTTAGAATAGTGGTTAATTGATAATTGTAGGTTAGATTTAATGTTTTAAGTTGTTAATTTAATCTTAGTTTTAATTTTTTGTTAGTAGTTAATTTTATATTAAATGTTTTAGGATTTTATTTTAGTTTAGATACATTTAGAATTAATTTAGATTTAATATGTTTTTCATGCATTTTAATTTGGTCTTCATTTTTAGTAGATTTTAGGTTAATTTAATGTGCAATTTTTATTTGTTTAATCACATGCATTTTTAATTTAAGTTTGCTTAAATTTTTAGTTTAACTTTATTGCTTTACTTTCACAATTGCATTTTATTGTGTTAATTAGTTTTAACTGTTTTAATTTCTTTTGTAGGTTTTTTATTTTAATTGCGTGGAGCACTGTAAGTAATTTTGCTTGGTTTTAATTTCTTTATTTTATAGCTTTTATTATTTTATTGCTTTCAGCATTTTTAATTCTAGCTATGTAGATCACCCACCATAATTTCATTATTTGCTAGAATATACTTAGGGTAAGATTAACCGGTAGTTAGTTAGGCTAGTCAACTTCTCTGTTGGACGATAACTCGGGACTCAAATCCCATTATTACTTGTACGACCCGTGCACTTGCGGACAATACCCTTTGGGCATGTCAGCTGCTCATGCTACTCCTGAGACTTTGAATACACCAAGATGTCATCGATAAATACGATAATAAACTAATCCATGTATGGCTTGAACACATCATTCATCAAAGCCATAAAAGTTGTGGGATCATTTGTCAATCCGAATGGCATAACGAAAAACTCATAGTGGCCATATCGAGTCCGAAATGTTGTCATGGGAACATCTCCACTCCGACCTCTCAATTGATGGTACCCAGACCTCAGATCAATCTTGGAAAAGACTGCGCTCCCCAAAGCTGATCTAATAAATCATCTATATGTGGAAGGGGATACCTATTCTTAGTGGTAGCCTTATTCAACAATCTGTAATCAATACACAATCGGAGCTTCCATCATTCTTCTTCACAAAGAAAACCAATGCTCCCCATGGTGAAACACTCGGTCTGATGAAACCCCTCTCCAACAGCTCCTGTAACTGTCTCTTAAGCTACTCCAACTCAACTAAGGCCATGCGATACGGTGGTTTTGAAATAGGCTCAGTACCAGGCACCAAATCTATACAGAACTCCATCTCTCTGTTTGGTGGTAACCCTGGCAGTTTATCCAGAAAGCCATCTGTGAACTCACTAACCATAGGAATATATGCCAATTTCGAATGTGCCTTATCCGTATCAACCATCTACGCAATGAAACCTTCCACATAATGATTTCTCAGTCAGCATTATATAATTTTTATTATAACCGTAACTACTGCTTTTATTTCTTTTTTGTAAACCTTACAATATATTTTTCAAGGTTAGGAAACATAACTGTCTTAGCATAGCAATCCAAAATAGCATGGTTTGCAGATAACTAATCTATTCTTAAGATTACATCAAAATCGCTCATATTTAACAATATCATATTGGCTGTCATAACCTTTTCCCCTACTCTTAGCTTGCAATCATTAAACACATACTCAACTAGCTGACTGTTATCTATAGGTGTAATAATCAATATCATCATACCTAAAGGTGTACGCTCTACATGTTTCGCTAACTTACATGCAAATGAATACGTGGCACCAGGATCAAATGATACATATGCTTCAAAATAAAAAATCAGGTTGTTACCTCTAATCACATCAGATGAAGCATCCACTGTGCCCTAGTCAAAAGTATGTACTCGCCCTCGACCAACCACCTGCTTCCCCTTTTCCTCTGCTGTCACTCTCCTCCTCGGAGTAGACATATCGATTGGAGCTCACTCTAGCTCCCTGCCCTTCTGTGGGGCAGGCTCAATCCACTCTGGGCAAGCTCTAGTAATATGCCCTTATTTCCCACATCAGAAACATACTGTAGGAGTCATCGAACATGGTCTACGACCATGGTATTTGTCGTATCTATTGCACTGCTCAGTAATAGGCCTATGTCCTCTAATAACGACACCCTTCGCCGGAGCTATAACCGAATATGTAGGAGGTCTAACAGGTCTCTCTTGTACCTCCTCAATCTATGGTCTCTTACCAAAGAGTCTCCTCCATCCTCGATAACTGAAACCTCTATCTCTAATCGACCTCTTCTTCTCTCTATCTCGACTCTGACTAATCTTACAAAACTCAGAGGCATTCCTCTCATATTCCTACTCACAAATTTATATCCTACGCATTACCTTTTTGTACGTAGCAATATTTAGTGGGACCAATCCGGATCGTACTACCGGTCTCAGTCCATCAATAAATCTGCGGACCTTCTTGGTCTCATTATACATAGTGTCGGGGTCATACCTTCCCAGGGAAATAAATATAGTCTCATACTCATCCACTGACTAATTCTCATGGCTCAATCCTAAAATCTCCGCATGCAATCTCCGCTGTGCCTTATCTGGAACAAACTGCTTCCTGATAGCATCCAAAAAATTCTCCCAACTGATTTCTGTATGTCGGGCTCTCCATATTGGTCTGGTACACTTACGCCAATGCTCTGTCGCTCCCTTCAGCAGGAACACAGCAAATGTGACTATCTTAGTCATAGTACACTCAAAGAACCTATACAACTTCTCCATTTTCCCTATCCAATCCTCAGCAGCAATTAGGTCCTTGACCCTACTAAATAATGGCGATCTAAACTTCTGGAACTATCGTAAACGATCCAGCTCACAACGTACCCCAAGCCAATACTGCCATGTCGTGGTGCAACAAGAGAAGGCATATCCTAAACTGGTAGGGGTGTATGAGTATCCGTAGGTTGTGGCATCTGTGCTGGCTGTGCAAGTGTGTCAGGTGCAGCTGCCTGTCCAGTCACAGTCTGAACCTGTGGACCCTGTCTACCCTGCATAATCTGTGTCAACATCTCCACAATAGTCTCTAGGCTACGCTCTAATCTCGTGAAGCGCACCTCTGTACTCTATGGCACCTCAGTGGGACCTTGTAGCGTATGGTCGGATGAGGACTCATCTTGGCCCTCAAGCTTATCTCCAGGGCCTCTAGCCTTTCCTCTCGACCTCGCCCCTCTACCATGGCTGGTATTAGCCACAAAGGCTCAATTCCGACATTCACAATAATTAATTAGTTCGGTTCCTATCTCGGAATAAACAATTGTATCTAACCACAGCACAGTAATATGGGGATGTACACTTTCGTAACCACTAACACCAACTCAGATCATACCAACTCTGCTCTGATACCATTCTCTCACGACAAACGTTTTTACCAAAAATCCCTACTAATTTGTTGCGTTTTATTACCGTACCTTTCTTTCTGTCATAACTCCATTACTAACAGTTGAACTGTGATTCGGTATTAGTATCAGCACTCATCATATGTCGTGGACACGACCCTCCTTACCGGTCCGTGACCTTTACCTTACCACAAATAGTTGGGCTGTGAGTCAACATCCAATCCATACCTCATCCATTTATAGTTTAATAACTGTAATTAAACAAATTTAAAATAAAAATTGGACTTTTATAAATATGCGGAAGCGTTTACATCAGTTTTTATTAACTATACATCCCTTTCGTACAAAATATCACTAGATTGTGCATTAATTTACAGGATACAAAATTTTTCTTTTCATCACAAGCGTATACCTCTCTATAATGTTGGAGAATTGGAGAACAACTTAGTAGGGACGACTGCAGTACGCACTACTGTGTAGTATTTATGGAGGAGGAAATAAGGGGGTGAGAATGACACGCTCAGTAAGAAAATTATGCAAGCAAGTAGATAACTACACTATCTACATGCTTAAAGTACATATATGTTCATTTTCCTTATAAAACAATATGCATGTTCTTTAAAACAATATGCTTATTCTTTAAAACAACTTCATCAATGCGAAACCATTAATTCACTAGATGGGTATATGCATATTCACACAGTAGCACACAGCTTTTCACATAGCATAATCTATTCACATAATTCATATATAGAAAATGCTTTAGACGATGTAAATCAATACATGTTAAGACATAAATCATGGGTTATCATATCCCCAGACACACAGTAAGGGAAGACATCTGTCACCTCACACAGTAGTGACAATGTCGTATCACACAGATGTATAAGACTTATGGCCATAGTCAGATTCCAAGATCCACTGATCAGGTGTACGGGAACCCTACTCTTAGGGAGGCGGATCAACCATCCCGTCAGCTCAACTCAATTCACGGTACATCGTACCCCATAGCTAACGCTCACGGTACATCATGCTCTCGTGGATCCTTAATTACCCATTTTTGTCGTCTCAAAATCTCATGTGAGCAGGTCTGTGTCAGACACACAGCAGTACACGACGGCTGAAGCACGGTTTATACTCATTACATCACATACACAAACCTCATGCGAGCAGGTCAATGCAAGACACACAACAATACATGAAGCTCTAGCATGATTTTACTTAACACACAACACAATCATGAAAACCTCGTGCGAAAAACTTAGCATAAGACACACAGCATACCAGACGCATCTAGCACGGTAACATAGGAATTCACATGTGAGCATAGTCAGAGCAGGATACACAGCAATACTCGAGGCTCTAGTATGATTCCCAAAATCTAGTGCTAGCATCTTGAGAGGAGCACTCAGCATTACCCGAGGCATCGACCCCTCTTGTATTTTCTAAAAAATCCCATTGAAAACAACATGCGAATAGGCTGGTTAATCTACCACTGCCTCTCATGCTCTAGCACAATTTCACACAGAAAAGAAATAGAATGGCTCTATGTATAGTTATGAGTGAGAGGATAATTATCCCTTCAATCACTCTTTATAAACATTTCATGCAGTTTATTAAACCAGGAGCCGTTCTAATATCATTCTTTCTCCAAAACGTTTGCAAAACTTCTTTACACAACAATCATAGAAGTCAGGCAAATTCATAATATCGACTTATTCTCATACGTAGTTTTCTATCTAGCCATATCAATATCTGCATAGTTATCGCATACATGTGTATTCAGCAGGCAAGAAAACATACGTATAGCTATCTCTATAGCTCACATAAGTCCCTTACCTCGAATGACGCTTGAATCGTCTTCCTAGATTCCAATAGCTTGTGATCCGGTCTTGTCAACTCCGACTTTATCTCCAGGAGCTGCAAGTGTTCACAATTCTCATCAATATATTCTCATATATCAATGAATTAGTTTCTAAAACTATTCGTGCATATTGAAATCATGTATCAATAGTATTTTATATGACATCATTAAATCATACTTAGCATGAATTAAATTAAAATCATGCAATTTTTCATGCGATATAAAACAAATCATGAGATACAATCCTTTCATGAATTTATCATTAAAGCATGGAAAACACATCATGCTACTGCATTTAAATCATTTCATTTAAAACGCAGTATAAAATAACCCAAAAGGGTTAAACATCTCATAATTCAATTCCAAACTCATAAAACAATTCATTAAAATTCATTATAAAACTTCGGTTATATAACCACCCTTATTTCGGGGGTCATATATCATAAAATCATAAAATCGGGAGCCTGACCCCTCCCTCGGGTCTACCCTGGTCTATCGACCAATACTTATATCATGTGATACATGTAGGTGACTATCAGTAACAACATAGAACTATGGCCATAACCTCATGATCCTTGGCAACACGGTACCTAGTGTGTCAGGTATCACACTTGAAACGGAAGGTGGGTCGGTCCTACCTGCCAGAACAGCATAACATCAGGATTACGAAGGCAAGGCTTGCTGCCTCGTGGCTAATGCCACTCCACTCCAACAATCTCCGCGGTACAACGTACTCCGCGTGACATACACGGTACAACGTACTCCGTAAACCCAAGCTCAGTCAGGGGTGCCTGCAATAGGGCTTATCCACCCATATCATCTCTGCCTTAGAATGCACGTGTGAGCATATCATCTCATTGTGACACACAGTCTACTAGAGGCTCCAACACGGCTATAGGCATGTCATATAAATCCCTGTGCGAGCGAAGCTCTATCACGACTCCATGCATATTCATGATATCAAAAAATCTCGTGCGAACGAAGCTCTAGCACGGTGTCATAAAATCATTAAAATCTGTGTACGAGTAGCACTCCAGTACGACTTAGAAATGAATGAGTTATAAATCCATATAAAATCATGTGCGAGCAATGCTCTAACACGAATGAATGCTCAAGTAAATCAAAACTTTGTACGAGCAACGCTCTAGTACGGCTTATGCATAAATACATCAAATCTCGTGCGAGTTACACTCCAGCACGATTTTATGCAATTTCATATAAAAACAGGATGCGAGCTAAGCCCCAGCACCTCTCCTGCATGTCAAATCATTAAAACTAGTGCGAGCAATCGCTCCAGCACCTTTTTCTGCATATTCAGTTAAAACTGTCAAAACAGTCAAAACAAAGTGCGAGCTAGGCTGCAGCACTTCTCATGCATTACACAAGAATAAAAATCGATGCGAGCAACCGCTCTAGCACATTTCATGCATATGATGTCACACAAGTCGGTGCGAGCAACCGCTCAAGCACATTTATGCACACTCACAAACGTAGATATAGTGTGAGCTATGTGTCGGCACTATCTGTTTTTGATTTAAACTTGATAGTTGGCTCATTTTTCAAAGAAATTTCATTTAAATATAAATAACACCTACGTAGTGTTATCTTGAGAAATTTAAGCAATTACTGGCCAATCTATCGATTTGCTTTAATTAAAACCAATAAAATTCCTTAATTCGTAAAATTCCTTAAATCATGCATGTCATGCTTTCACCATCCTTAGGTAAACTTCCCTCAATAGAGGTAAAATAGTCTTTATCTATTTCAAGTCCTTAAAATTTTTAAAACATTTTTAGGACCTTGTATAATATCAATGTATACATACATATTCAGTGTATACAAAAACTATTTAAAGTACGCGTAGCTACCTCTAGCTACTCACACAATTCCCTTACCTCATTTTCTGTACAGTCTGACCTTTCCATTGATGACTCGTCACGCAGTCCGATTTGCTCCGAATCCAATCTCTGGAACTACGGATACATATACATCAGGTCAAATTCAATACAATTAATTGTATTTTATATTTTCTGGGTTTAATTTAAATCATTGGGCCGGTTAACCCATATTGGGCCCGATTGAACCATAATGGGCCTTAATCATCTTTAAGCCCGTTTCCCACTGACTATTCACATTATCGAGGCCTATTGGGCTCACAGGGCCCATAAGTATTTATTGAGCCTCATTCTAAACTCTCGAATATCTCAATTAATTATTTACGATAATTTATCTAATTTTCTAGAATTTAATTCATTTAATGCGAAAATCAAATCCGTAATTGATGCGGTAATTTCTAACACGTATAACGATGCAATATTATCGTAAATAAGGGTTACTTACCTAAGATTCCATGATAGTATGTAAATCGAGGCTAACTCGAGTCCTCGTTTGACGTCAATTGTAGAGCTACACAATTAAATAATTTTTTTCGGGTAAACTTTCAATCGAATATTAATCAAATTAAATATTCCAAAATTTAAATCGATCGATTTGACCGCTTACTAACTTGCCTGTAGCTCGATTGCATCACTGAAATTTTCCCCAATTTTTCCTCTTTTTCTTTTTCCCTTTTTTCTTCTTTTTTCTTTTCTTTTTGGCTGAACCGGTTTGGTTCGGTTCAACCCAGTTCAGACTGCCGGTTCAGTTTTGTTCGGTTCAACCGGTTCAGTCCGGTTCGATCGGTTCAGGCATCATTTCATCGTTTCGACACCGTCCGACTGGTTCTCGCGCCGTTTTCGATGTCGTTTGGCGCACCATCGCCTGGGCTTCCAAAATCGGGACTCGGTATGGCTCGAATCGGCACCGATGGCCGCCGATCGAAGCCTCTCTCCCGAAGCATCTCCCTCCGTTTCCGGCGTGCTTCGACGTTTCCATGGCACGTCACCGCTGCTGTGATGTCGCCCGAGGTCGGGCGATCTTCACTGGCCCTCGTCGGCCCCTAAGCCTCGCCAATGGCTCGCCGGTGAGAGGGAAACCGTTCCCTCGGTTTGCCTTCTCCATTTTGTCTTTTGCTTTTCTGTTTCTTTTCTTTTGTTTCGCGAATTCAATTTCTCTTTTTTTTCATTTTATTTATTTTTAATATTATTTTAATTGATTAAAATAATATTAAAATCACAAAAAAAATCTAAAAAATTTATATTAAATTCATTTAATCCATAAATGAATTTATCAGTCTGATTTTACCTTTTTGGTATATTTTTCGATTATTTTCGGGATTATTTTTCAAGGTAAAAATTTCGGTTTATTCCAATAAATTTGTATTTTAATGAATTTAACCCGAAATTTAATTATTTCTTCGTTCTTGATCAAGATTTCTCAATCCCATATTTTTAATTAAATTTTTGTGTCCCAATAAATACCGAATTTTGATCTTTTGACTGTTTTACCGTTGCACGTGTTCGAGAATTCCATTTCATTGCTTTTGCATTTTTCATTTCATATTTTAATTAAAATCAGGTTTTACACTGTAAGTTTTCACAATTCTCATTAGTATATTCTCATATACTTCACTCCACTTGCATGATATTTAGATCAATGCATTTTGGCCATTTATATCTCATTCGAACTCTTTATACCATTATTAGACTTTATTCTTCCTTAAGTCCATTTCAATCATTTTATTTGTTTCTGGGGTATCCATTAGACTCCTTGAGTCTATTTATTCCATATTGAACCGACATTTAGCTCCCCATCCCATTAGTCCATCATTTCATTTCATTGAGGCATTACATCGAACACCTCATATACTCCACATTCAACCTTTATCCATTCTAACTTATGGATTTCACCAAACCATTTTATAAGCATCTATTCATGCTTAATAACTTCTATGCATGCTCAAATCATCCTCAAATCCATGCCTACTCAACAAATCCTCATTTTGGCACATTTAACCATTTTATAGGTTATGGAGAGTTTAGTATGTTCTAAGATGTTTCAATCATAATCTATATACCGATCTACTCACACAAGTATACAAATTAACATATATGAGATTGAAACATTAAAATCTTACCAATCTCAACTTTTCTCCACTTTGCACAATTTGGGGAAAAACTCATTGTCTCCTTCAATGGATCAACTCAACTTCTAGCTTCCTACTATGTTGTTCTTCTCCACTCTATGAATAACTTTGATGAAATATACTTTCCTCCAATCTATATGGAAAGTGTTGATAGTCTAAAGAGGGGATTTAGGTAACTTGGATTCAAAAATGGAAAGGTTTGAGGTTCTCTTGAAATCTGTAGTTCAGCAGGTCCTGTTTTATAGAAAATACTTGGTGAGATCTATCTCCCTAGGTTCAGGATCGATCTTCCTCTTTTTTTAAGCCTTTCAGAATGTAAATTTAAGCCTATGAGAACGATCTGTCGAGGCATGGGATCAATCTTCTCATTGCTATGAGATCGATCTGCCTAGTGAAAGGATCGATCTCTCTTTCTTTGTCGCCTTACTTTTCAGTGTATTGGATTTCATGAGATCGATTTGCCCATAAGCAGGAGATCGATCTGTTCCAGGAAGTAGCTTAAGGAGATCGATCTGCTCCAAGGGTGAGATCGATTTCTCCAAGTCAGTAGCATTTGGAGATCGATCTGGCTTTTTTGGGGATTGATTCCTTCTACACAGAATGCTTAGCAGATCGATCTGGCTCCATTGGAGATCGATCTGCCCTGTTCTATTGCTTAAATAAGAGCATTTTTGGCTCTTCTAGATCGATCTTTCCTTCTATGAGATCGATATGGTATTCATATTTTCCAGATTTTGCTGCAGTTTTCTGCAGTAACTTTACACAACATCCTTAATTTTGTTGTCATAGTCATTTTCTCATCCAACCACCTTTAAGACTTGAAAATGACATCCATTCATACTTTATACACATTAAAACGTACATTCATTGTATAACCAAAGGTATACAATACAAAACTAAATGGAAGTACAAAGATTTATGCAACTCATGCAACTTCATTTCCATTTACCACACTACTTATTTTTCATTCCACTCACATTCATCACATGCAAAAGTTCATTTCTTAATATTCCTACATAATGAAACTGGTACGTACATCACAAACTCATATTACAAGTGTGTACATTGAATTTATGGACTTTATATCACTTATGCTTAACATAACATGTACATGTATATACTTATGAATTCATAAGGTTACCACTGAAAATACGGGCCTTACATTCCTCCCCTCCTTAAAAGAATTTGGTCCTCTAAATTAGAAACAAGTTACTGTCACGACCCAAATTACCTAAAAATCAGAGTAAATTTTTCGCTTTTTCATTTATTATTTAATTCTTACCTTTCTCGCATCGTGACCATCCTACAAACAGTTGGGCTATGGTTCGGTGTTAATCATCTCACACTATTACCAATTCCATTTTCATAATCACATTCACATATCAGAGTTTACTGTTCTTTGACTTTAAATAAATACATACCCAATGGTATTTATAACTCTACATCCCCGACATCATATCCTTTTACAGTACTGTGCATTACATATTTAGATACAAAACTATACAAATGTGTATAACTGTCTCTCGATAGGAAGCAGCGGATACCAAGCATGCAAGTCCTCAGCCGCTTAATAACTATTACTAGTGCTCTGAAAGGATGGGAAAATAAGGGGGGTTAGCAAACCACACGCTCAGTAAGGCAATTATGCAAGTAAGTAGATAGCTCCACTATCTACATGCTCATAATGCCATGCCCTTAAATCCATTTCTTTTCATTAAAATCATCAAGCACAAAGTCATGCAAACGTCAATGACTTAGTTTATAAAACTGTTCGTGCATATATAAATCATACTACTTATGCATCAAAGCATTTTATGTGACATCATTAAATCATAATAAGCATGAATTTAATCAATCTCATGCAGTCTTTCATGTCATGTAAGACAAATCATGGATTTCAAATGAAAGCATGGAAAACATCATCATGCTACTGCATTTAAATCAATTCATTAAAACTGCAGTAAAACTAACCCTTCCGGGTCAATCATCCAATAAAACAATTCATTTAAAATTCATTATAAAACTTCGGTTATAAAACCACCGTTATTTCAGGGTCATAAATCATAAAATCATTTAATCATAAAATCATCAAATCAAGGGCCTGACCCCTCCTTCGGGTCTACCCTGGTCTAACAGACCACAAGTTATATCATGTGAGAGAAACAACTGATTATATCAGTAACATCGAGGACTATGGCTATATCCTAGTGATCCTTGGCAACACGGTACCTAGTGTGCGGGGTATCACACTTGAAACGTGAGGTGGGTCGTCCTACCGGCCAGAACAGCATAACACCAGGATTGCGAGGGCAAGGCTTGCTACCTCGTGGCTAATGCCACTCCACTCCAACAATCCCCACGGTACAGCGTACTCTGCATGACATACACGGTACAACGTACTCCGTGAACCCAAGCTCAATCAGGGGTGCCTGCAATAGGTCTTATCCACCTAAATTATCTCTGTCTCAGAATGCACGTGTGAGCATATCATCTCACTGTGACACACAGTCTACAGAAGGCTCCAACACGGCTATATGCATGTCATATAAATCCCTGTGTGAGCGAAGCTCAAGCACGACTCCATGCATATTCATGATATCAGAAAACCTCGTGCGAGCAAAACTCTAGCACGGTTTCATAAAAATCAGTAAAATCTGCGTACGAGCAGCGCTCCAGTACGACTTAAACTGATTATAAATTCAAGTAAAATCCACGTACGAGCAATGCTCTAGTACGGATATGTATAAAAACTCAGTGAAAGCCTCATACGAGAAAAACTCCAGTACGACTTTAAAATGAGTTATAAAACCATATAAAACTTTGTGCGAGCAACGCTCCAGCACAAATGAATGCTCAAGTAAATCAAATCTCGTGCGAGTTACACTCCAGCACGTCTTTATGCATAATTAAATCAAATCTCATGCGAGTTACACTCCAGCACGGCTTTATGCAATATTAAATCAAAACAGGATGCAAGCTAAGCTCCAGCATCTCTCATGCATATTAAATCATTAAAACTAGTGCGAGCAATCGCTCCAGCACCATTTTATGCATACCAAAACAAATCCAAACATGTCAAAACATGTCAAAACAGAGTGCGAGCTAAGCTCCAGCAGCTCTCATTTCACAATAATAAAAATCAGTGCGAGCACCATGCTCTAGCTCATTTCATGCATATGATGTCACACAAGTCGGTGCGAGCAACCGCTCAAGCACATTTATGCACATTCACAAACGCAGATATAGTGCGAACTACGTGTCGGCACTATCTGTTTCTATATAAACTTGATAGTTGGCCTATTTCCAAAGAAATTCCATTTAAAAATGAATAACACCTACGTAGTGTTATCTTGTGAAATTTAACAATTTTTGGCCAATCTACCGATTTGCTTTGATTAAAACCAATAAAATTCTTAAACCATAAAAGTCCTTAAATCATGCATTTCACGCATGTCATGCTTTCACCATCCTTAGGTGAACTTCCCTCAATATGGGTAAAATAGACATTTCACCTATTTTGATCCTTAAAATCATTTAAACTATTTTTAGGATCATTATATATTATCAAGGTATACATACATATTCAGTGTACAGAAAGGCTATTAAAATACGCGTAGCTACCTCTAGCTACTCACATAATTTCCTTACCTCTTTTATCTGTACAGTCTGACCTTTTCACTGATGACTCGTCACGCAGTCCAATTTGCTCCGAATCCAATCTCCGGAACTGCGGATACATATTCATCAGGTCAAATACAATACAATTAATTGTATTTCATATTTTTCTGGGCTTAATTTAAATCATTGGGCTCGTTTACTCATATTGGGCCCGATTGCACCTTAATGGGCCTTAATCGGCCTTAAGCCCATTTACCACACTTTATCGAGGCCTATTGGGCTCATTGGGCCCATCAGTAATTTATTTAGCCTCATTCTAAATTCTCAGATAGCTTATGAATTATTTACGACAATTTATCCCAATTTTCCAGAATTTAATTCATTTATGCGGAAATTAAATTCGAAATTCATCAACACGCATAACGATGTAAATTGTCGTAAATAAGGGTTACTTACCCATGGTTCCATGATAGTACTCAAATCGAGACTGTCTCGAGCTCTCGGTTGATGCCAATCGTCGAGCTACACAATTTAAATATTTTTTTCGAGTAAACTTTCAGTCGATTATTTATCAAATTAAATATTCCAAAAATTAAATCGGTCAATTCGGTCGCATACCGACTTACCCGAAACTCAATTGCATCACTGAAATTTTCCCCAATTTTTCTTCTTTTTCTTTTTCCCTTTTTCTTCCTTTTTTCCTCTCTTTTTGGCTGAACCGGTCCGGTCCGGTTCAACCCGGTTCAGACCGCCGGTTCAGCTCGGTCTGATTCAACCGGTTCAGTCCAGTTCAGCCGGTTCAGTCACCATTTGGTCATTCCGGCGCCATCCGGTTGGTTCCCGACTTGATTCCGTCGCCAATAGGCGCGCCACGGCCTGGGCTTCCTAAATCGGGCCTTGGCTGGGGTCGAATCGGCGCCATCGTCGGCGAATCGAGGTTTCTTCCCCACGGCTTCCTCCACCGTTTTTGGCATTTTTCGGTGACATCGGGGCGCGTCCTGGCCGCTGGTGGTTCGCCTGGTGTGGGGCTACCTTCGCCGGTCCTCGTCGGTGCCTCAGCCCCGCCGGTGGTGGCTCTTCTTCCTCGGTCGGCATTCGCTGGCTTGGTTTCGCGTTTTCTCCTCTGTTTCTTTTCAGATTTTTTTTTTTTACATTTTATTTATAATTTATTTTTAATATTATTTTATTCAATAAAATAATATTAAAATCCATAAATATCTTAAAAAAAATTATATTTTATTCATTTAATCCATAAATAAATTTATCAGTCCGATTTTACCTTTTCGGTAAAATTTTTGATTATTTTCGAAATTATTTTTCCGATACGAAAATTTTGATTTATTCCAATAAATTCATATCTTGATCAATTTAACCCGAAATTTAATTATTTCTTCGTTATTGATCAAGATTTCTAAATCTCATATTTTTAATTAAATTTTTTTGTCCCGATTAATACCGAATTTTGGTCTTTTGACCGTTTTGCCCTTGCACATGTTCGGGGATACCATTTTAATCCTTTTGCATTTTTAAATGCACTCGAAAATATCAGGTCTTACAGTTACTCCTCAAAAAGTTAGGGGTACTTTTCTCGTATCAAGTTCTCTAGCTCCAAAGTCACTTCTTCCAAATTGTGGTGTTGCCAGAGAACCTTAACAGGTGGAATCGTCTTGTTTCGTAACACTTTCTCTTTCCTATCCAGTATTCGGATTGGTTTCTCTACATATGTCAAGTCATCTTTGAGCTCCAATGGCTCATACTAAATCTCATGACTTGGATCTGGATGGTACTTCCAAAGCATCGAGACGTGGAAAACATTATGAATGCTTGCCAACTCTTGTGGCAACGTAATTCTGTAAGTCTTATCTCCCACTCGCTCCAGTATCTCAAATGGTCCCATATACCGAGGGTTCAACTTACCCTTCTTATCGAACCTCATAATCCCTTTGAGGGAGAAACTTTCAAGAAGACTGAGTCACCCATAGTGAACTCTAGTGGCCTACGTCTTATGTCAGTGTAGCTTTGCTACCTACTCTAAGCTGTTCTCAATCTCTCACATATCAATTGAACAACCTCAAAGGCTTGCTGTACCAAATCAGGAGCAAACATTTTCCTCTCACCCACTTCTTCCCAACCAATAAGGGATCGACACCTTCTATCGTACAAGGCCTCATATGGTGCCATCCCGATACTTGTGTGATAACTATTATTGTATGCAAATTCGGTTAACGGTAGCTGATTATCCCAGGAGCCTTTAAAATCCATAACTTTTGCTCTCAATATGTCCTCTAATGTTTGGATGGTTCTCTCTCATTGACTATCGGTTTGAGGGTGGAAAGCAGTATTGAAATTCAATCAGGTTCCCATAGCTTCCTGAAATTGTTCCAAAAAATGAGAAGTGAAGCAGGAATCCCTATCTGATACGATACTTACTGGAACACCATGTAGCCTCACTATCTCCCATACATACAACTCTACTAAGCTACTCAAAGTATCTGTAGCTTTCATGGCTAGAAAGTGGGCAGATTTCGTCAGTCTGTCAACCACTACCCAGATCGCATCATGGTTCCTCTTAGTCGACAGTAATCCCATGATGAAATCTATGGTGACATGCTCCCATTTCCAAGTTGGTACTGGTAGAGGCTGCAATAACACTGCATGCTTCTGATGCTCTACCTTCACTTGCTGACATATCAGATATCTTGCCATAAATTTTACGATATCTCTTTTCATTCCTGACCACCAATACACTTTCCATATGTTTTGGTACATCTTGTTACCTCCTAGATGCAATGTGTATCTCGATGAATGAGCTTCTGTCAAAATCAATCTCTTTAATTCTAGGTCATTGGGAACGTAATTCTTGCCCCTAAACCTCAATAGGCCATTGTCACTCATAAAGAAATCGGCCACATCACCCCTCTAAATCTAACTCGCACGATCCTCACACAGTAGATCGACATGCTGAGCCTGGCGTATCCAGTCAATCAAATTTGGTTCCACTCGCAAGCTAGCTATCACATAGTATCTGTCAATATCAAAAGGGTCTATATCCAACTTGAGGTGAGCAAACTGCCCGAGCAGCTCATATTCCCTGACCATCATGTGCGGTACCATTTTGAGGCTCTTTCTACTCAGGGCATCGACCACAACATTAGCCTTTCTTGGATGGTACAGTATCTCACACTCATAATCTTTCAGAAGCTCTATCCATTGTCTCTACCTCATATTTTACTCTTTCTGTGAAAACAGATATCTGAGACTCTTGTGATTTGTATACACTTAAAATTTCTCACCGTATAAGTAGTGGTGCCGTAGTCATAGGTTGGGTAGTTCCTCTCATGATCCTTAAGCTGTCTAGATCCGTAGACTACTACCTTCCCATCTTGCATCAACACACAGCCCAGTCCCTGTCCCGAGGCATCTGTATACACTGTATAACCTCCTAAGCTGGTGGGTATAGTGAGAATAGGTACGGTGGTCAGTCTGTGCTTTAACTGGCAGAAACCTTTCTCACATTTATCATCCCAATCGAATTCCACATTCTTTCGGGTGAGACGAGTCAACAAAGCAGCCAGCTTAGATAACCCTCGACAAATCGTTGGTGATAACCTGCTAAACCCAGGAAACTACGGATCTTAGTAACCGTCTTGGGTCTTTCCCACTATACCACAACCTCTATCTTGGACGGATCCTCTGAGAGACCATCTTTCGAGACTACATGACCCAAAAACGATATCTCACTTAGCCAAAAATCACATTTGTTGAGTTTAGCATGCAACTCCTGATCTCGGAGGGTCTGTAACACTGTTCTCAAGTGTTGCTCATGCTCTTCCCTGGACTTCGAGTACCCCAATATGTGATCTATAAAGAGAATCATGAATCTTTCCAGGTATAGCTTAAACACATCATTCATTAAAGCTATAAACGCTGCAGCAGCATTCATCAATCCAAATGGCATAACAAAAAATTCATAATGGCCATAACAGGTCCTGAACGCTGTCTTTAGTATATCTTCACTCCGAATCCTCAACTGATGATACCCAGACCTTAGATCAATCTTTGAAAAGACCTGTGCTCCCTGCAACTAATCCAATAGATCATCAATCCGTAGAAGGGGATACTTATTCTTGATGGTAGCCTTATTCAACAACCGATAGTCTATGCACAGTCGGAGACTCCTATCTTTCTTCTTTATAAACAGAATCGGTGCTCCTAACGGTGATACACTCGGTCTGATAAACCCCTTATCTAATAACTCTTACAACTGTTTCTTTACCTCCTCCAATTCCACTGGAGCCATTCAATACGGTGATTTAGATATCGGTTCAGTTACAAGCACCAAATCGATACAGAATTCCATCTCTCTATCTGATGGCAATCCTGGTAACTCTTTTGGAAAGAAATCGAGAAATTCTCTCACCACTGGGATGTCAACCTTATCCGGGTACAACTTATCCAAATCAACCACATAGGCTATAAAACCTTCAACATATCACAATCACATTTGATTAGTAAAATCATCTGTCCTTGGACATAATTTACTACTTCTTTCATTACTTTGTAAAACTTACAACATGCTTTTTAGGGGTAGGAAACATTATTGTCTTAGCATAACAGTCTAAGATGGCTTGGTTTATAGCTAACCAATCCTTCCCTGATATTACATCAAAGTTTTTCATGTTTAATAGAATCAAATTGGCTAACATCTCATTTTCCCTTACTTTTAGCTTACAACCATTACAAACATAGTCATTACATTCTCTCTAAGTGGAGTGCTTATAAGTAAAGTCCTACCTAGAGGTACAAATGTTACATGTTCAATTAATTTACATGAAAAGGTAGGCGATATGAAAGAATGCGTGGCACCAGGATCAATCAATGCTAATGCTTTAAAATCAAAGACTAGGATGGTACCTTTAATCACATCCGTAGAAGTCTCTATAGAAGCCTGATCTAATGCAAACACTCGCCCTCGACCAATAGCTTATTTCCCTTTTTCTTCAGCCGTGGCCTTCCTCTTAGGTGTAGATGTCTCAAACGTAGACTTCTTTGGCTCTTTACCCTACTGTGGGGTTGTATCAATCAATTCTGGACATTCACGAGCTATGTGCCCTGGTTTACCACACCTATAACAAGATCTCATTGATAATGGGCATGGTCTACCCCCATGGTATCTACCACATGTCATGTACTTCTCTGTGGTAGGTCTAGGTCCACCAATAACAATACCCCTCGATGGTGGATGAACTGGAGGCTTCGTAGGCCACTCTCGTGTCTCCTCAATCTTAGGCCCCTTATCGAATAACCTTAGGCTTTTTCGAAACCCTCTATCATCAACTGACCTCTTTCGGTCTCTATCTCTGCCTTTACCACTCTTACTCAATTCTGAGGCATGCAACTCATAATCTTGCTCACATAGCTGAGCTCTTCGTACTACCTCATCATAGGTGGTAATATCCAATAGACTGATTGTGATCATACTGCCTCACTGTATCACAATCATTAAACGAAGGTGGTCCAAACTTATGAAACTCTCTCAGTCTACCCAGATCACAATCATAAATTCCCTCTCCACCAACCTGTTGTGGAACTACAAGATCCTAAACCGGTGGAGGAATGTCCTGAACTGGGGGAGGTGCATGTATCTCTGCCTCTGTAGCTTGAGGTCTCGGTGTAGGCTGTGCTAGCTCATCTCTCTCAGGTGTAGTAGCCTGACCAATAGGGTTTTCCTGTTTACCCTCTTTTCTAGCCATTGCCTATGTAAACATCTCCATCATTGTGTCTACACTGCACTGTAACTGCGCTATATGGGCCTTAGCGACCTCATTAAGCTTTGTTGGATCTCTACAGGAACTAGATCCATTGCGTCTCTCGGGCTCATCTCTATGCCCTTGAGAGCGCGAACTCTCTCCTCTACGAGTATATTGTCTATCAGACATCCTGTATACTCAAAATAAGTGTCTCAGTCATATTTCCAGCTTGGTATACACATTTGTATCCTAATAATGCACAGTACTTTAGAGATGTATAATTTCCTAATCATGGATATAACTCACATCAGACCAACTCAGCTCTGGTACCATTCTGTCGTGGACACGACCCTCCCTACCGGTCTGTGACCTTTACCTTACCACTTACCACAAATAGTTGGGTTATGAGTCAACATCCAATCCATACCTCATCCATTTATAGTTTAATAATTGTAATTAAACAAATTTAAAATAAAAACTGGACTTTTATAAATATGCGAAAGCGTTTACATCAATTTCTATTAACTATACATCCCTTTCTTACAAAATATCACTAGATTGTGCATTAATTTACAGAATACAAATTTTTTCTTTTCATCACAAGTGTATACCTCTCTGTAATGTTAGAGAACTGGAGAACGCCTTAGCAGGAATGACAGCAATACGCACTATTGCGCAGTATCTGTGGAGGAGGAAATAAAGGGGTGAGCATAACACGCTCAGTAAGGAAAATATGCAAGCAGGTAGATAACTACACTATCTTGATGCTTAAAGTACATTTATGTTAATTTTCCGTATAAAACAATATGCATGTTCTTTAAAACAACTTCTATCAATGCGAAGCCATTAATTCGCTAGATGGGTATATGCATATTCACACAGTAGCACACAACTTTTCACATAACATAATCTATTCACACAATTCATATATAGAAAACGCTTTATACGATGTAAATCAATACATGTTGAGACATAAATAATGGGTTATCATATCCCCAGACACACAGTAAGGGAAGACATCTGTCACCTCACACAGTAGTGACAATGTCGTATCACACAGATGTATAAGACTTATGGCTATAGTCGGATTTCAGGCTACACTGATCAAGTGTGCGGGAACCCTACGCTTAGAGAGGTGGATCGACCATCTCGTCAGCTCAACTCAATTTACGGCACATCTTACCCCATAGCTAATGCTCACGGTACATCTTGCTCCCGTGGATCCTTAATTACCATTTTCGTCATCTCAAAATCTCATGCAAGCAGGTCAGTATCAGAGACACAGTAGTACATGATGGCTCAAGCATAGTTTATACTCATTACATCACATACACAAACCTTATGCAAGCAGGTCAATGCAAGACACAAAACAATACATGACGGCTCTAGCATGGTTTTACTTAACACATAGCACAATCATTACAACCTCATGCGAGCAACTCAGCATAAGACACACAGCATACCTGAGGCATCGAGTACGGTAAAATAGGAATTCACATGCGAGCATAGTCAGAGCAAGACACACAACAATACTCGAGGCTCTAGCATGATTCCCAAAATCTAGTGCGAGCATCTCGAGTGGAGCACACAACATTACCCGAGGCATCGAGAACTCTTTCATTTTCTCAAAAATCCCATTGAAAACAACGTGCGAGCAGGCCGATCAATCTACCACTGCCTCTCATGCTCCAGCACGATTCCACACAAAAAAGAAATAGAAGGGCTCCATGTATAGTTATGAGTGAGTGGGCAGTTCTCCCTTTAATCACTCTTTATAAACATTCATGCAGTTTATTAAACCAGGAATCGTTCTAATATCATTCTTTCTCCAAAACGTTCGCAAAACTTCTTTACACAACAATCATAGAAGTCATGCGAATTCATACTATCGACTTACTCTCATACATAGTTTTCTATCTAGCCATATCAATATCTACGTATTTATCGCATACATGTGCATTCAGCAGGCAAGAAAACACATGTATAGCTATCTCTATAGCTCACATAAGTCCCTTACCTCGAATCACGCTTGAATCATCTTCCTAGATTCCAATAGCTTGTGATTCGATCTTGTCAACTCTGAATTTATTTCCAGGAGCTGTATGTCACGACCCAAATTACCTAAAAATCAGAGTAAATTTTTTACTTTTTCATTTATTATTTAATTCTTACATTTCTCTCATCGTCACCATCCTACAAACAGTTGGGCTATGATCCGGTGTTAGTCACCTCTCAACTATTTACAATTCCATTTCCATAATCACATTCATATATCAAGATTTACTATCTTTTGACTTAACTAAAAACATACCCAATGGTATTTACATAACCTTACTGTTGGCACTACCGAGAAGGGAGGTGAATCGATTTTCTAAAGTTAATGGGAAATTTAAACTTAATTAAATCTAATTACAAGTAAAGAACAATTAATATAATGTAATGCAATAAATTGAAAGAAGATAAGGGAAGGAAATAGCAAACTCAGTAGTTTATAGAGGTTTGGCCAATCTCTTGCCTACGTCCTCTCTTCTTGACCTCCTTGTCAAGAGCTTTTTTTCACTCTATCAATGGATGTTACAAACTCCCTTTTACAGGTTAGGGAATAACCTCTCTACCCTTTTTACACAAACAAATATTCACCCTTTACAAAATTATCTCACAGAGGAACTCTCCTCTTCTCTCTTGATTTAAGGATGAATACAAGGTAAAGCTTTCTTTTTAGGGTAGGATAGAATAGCTTGTTTACACAAAGATTTTTACAGTGATATTAATAAATGAAGCTTGAAGACAAAGAGAATGTTGAAAAGAATTCTTGAGAATATACAGAGTTTACAGCAATAGTGTCTCATTTTCCAGTGTCTTTAATGCTTGATTTTATACAGCAGGATTGGTAGTTGGAGCATTTAATGTTATTTTTCCCATTGAAGATTTTACAGAAAGAGCCGTTGGAAACCTCCAGTAGAGTGCCAGATTGATCTCCCATTATGACCAGATCGATCTCGTAGTTTAATTTCCTACGATTACAAAGCAACTTGAAGCATGGAGATCGATCTCATATTTGTAGAGATCGATCTTACAATTTGAAAATGTTAGGGCAGATTGATCTGTCAAACCAGCAGATCGATCTTCCAATCTCTCTGTTTGAGGTAAGATCAATCTCCAGATCGATCTAGCAAGTATTCTCGTAGAGAGGAGATCGATCTCTAAATACCCTAGATCGATCTCCTTAACTCTCTGACTTTGAGGAGATCGATTTCTATCCTCATGAGATCGATCTTATAAACTAAGTATTTAAGGATGAGAGATCGATCTGGTGAGATGAGAGATCGATCTAGTGAGATGAGAGATCGATCTTATAAACTCTCATCTCACCAGATCGATCTCTCATCCTTAAAGACTTAGTTTCTGGTACTGATAACCTCTAAACATGTTTTAAATCATTTCTATATTATTGAATTTACTTGTTTTGTCATTTCAAAATATATTAACTGAACACTTACATCCCCGACATCATATACGTTTACAGTACTGTGCATTACATATTTAGATACAAAATCATACAAATGTGTATACCTGTCTCTCGATGGGAAGCAACGAATACCAAGATGCAAGTCCCCAGCTGCTTACTAATTACTGTGAGTGCTCTGAAAAGATGGGAAAATAAGGGGGGTGAGCAAACCACATGCTCATTAAGGTAATTATGCAAGTAAGTAGATAGCTCCACTATCTACATGCTCATAATGCCATGCCCTTAAAATCCTTTTCTTTTCATTAAAATCTCAAGCACAAATTATGTATTTCATCAATGAATTAGTTTATAAAACTATTCGTGCATATTGAAATCATGTATCAATAGTATTTATGTGACATCATTAAATCATACTTAGCATGAATTAAATCAAAATTATGCATTTTTTCATGCGATGTAAAACAAATCATGAGATACAATCCTTTCATGAATTTATCATTAAAGCATGGAAAACACATCATGCTACTGCATTTAAATCATTTCATTTAAAACGCGGTATAAAATAACCCAAAGGGGTTAAACATCTCATAATTCAATTCCAAACTCATAAAATAATTCATTAAAATTCATTATAAAACTTCGGTTATAAAACCACCCTTATTTCAGGGTCACATATCATAAAATCATAAAATCAGGGGCCTGACCCCTCCCTCGGGTTTACCCTGGTCTATCAACCGATAGTTATATCATGTGAGACATGTAGGTGACTATCAGTAACAACCTAGGACTATGGCCATAACCTCGTGATCCCTGGCAACACGGTACCTAGTGTGTGAGGTATCACACCTGAAACGGGAGGTGGGTCGGTCCTACCTGCCAGAACAGCATGACATCAGGATTACGAGGGCAAGGCTTGCTGCCTCATGGCTAATGCCACTCCACTCCAACAATCTCCGTGGTACAACGTACTCCGCGTGACATATATGGTACAACGTACTCCGTGAACCCAAGCTCAGTCAGGGGTGCCTGCAATAGGGCTTATCCACCCATATCATCTCTGCCTTAGAATGCACGTGTGAGCATATCATCTCATTGTGACACACAGTCTACTAGAGGCTCCAACACGGCTATAGGCATGTCATATAAATCCCTGTGCGAGCGAAGCTCTATCATGACTCCATGCATAATCATGATATCAAAAAATCTCATGCGAACGAAGCTCTAGCACGGTGTCATAAAAATCAGTAAAATCTGCGTACGAGTAGCACTCCAGTACGACTTAAAAATGAATGAGTTATAAATCCATATAAAATCATGTGCGAGCAATGCTCCAGCACGAATGAATGCTCAAGTAAATCAAAACTTTGTATGAGCAACGCTCCAGTACGGCTTATGCATAAATACATCAAATCTCGTGCGAGTTACACTCCAGCACGGTTTTATGCAATTTCATATAAAAACAGGATGCGAGCTAAGCTCCAGCACCTCTCATGCATGTCAAATCATTAAAACCAGTGCGAGCAATCACTCCAGCACCTTTTTATGCATATTCAGTCAAAATCGTCAAAACAGAGTGCGAGCTATGCTACAGCACTTCTCATGCATTACACAAGAATAAAAATCAGTACGAGCAACCGCTCTAGCACATTTCATGCATATGATGTCACACAAGTCGGTGCGAGCAACCGCTCAAGCACATTTATGCACACTCAAAAATGCAGATATAGTGCGAGCTATGTGCCGGTACTATTTGTTTTCCATTTAAACTTGATAGTTGGCCCGTTTTCTAAAGAAATTTTATTTAAATATAAATAACACCTACGTAGTGTTATCTTGTGAAATTTAAGTAATTACTGGCTAATCTATCGATTTAGTTTGATTAAAACCAATAAAATTCCTTAATTCGAAAAATTCCTTAAATCATGCATTTCATGCATGTCATGCTTTCACCATCCTTAGGTGAACTTCCCACAATAGGGGTAAAATAGTCTTTACTTATTTCAAGTCCTTAAAATCTTTAAACCATTTTTAGGACCTTGTACAGTATTAATGTATACATATATATTCAGTGTATACAAAAACTATTTAAAGTACGCGTAGCTACCTCTAGCTACTCACACAATTCCCTTACCTAATTTTTTGTACAGCCTGACCTTTCCACTGATGACTCATCACGCAGTCTGATTTCTTCCGAATCTAATCTCCAAAACTGCGGATTCATATACATCAGGTCAAATTCAATACAATTAATTGTATTTTATATTTTCTGGGCTTAATTTAAATCATTGGGCCCGATTGCACCATAGTGGGCCTTAATCGTCCTTAAGTCGTTTCCCACTGACTATTGACATTATCGAGGCCTATTGGGCTCACAGGGCCTATCAATATTTATTAAGCCTCGTTCTAAACTCTCGGATATCTCAATTAATTATTTAATTAAAAATCTAATTTTTCATAATTTAATTCATTTAATGCGGAAATTAAATCCGTAATTGATGCGGTAATTTCTAACACGCATAACGATATAATATTATCGTAAATAATGGTTACTTACTCGAGATTCCATGATAGTACGTAAATCGAGACTGACTCGAATCCTCGTTTGACGTAAATTGTCGAGCTACACAATTAAATATTTTTTTCTGGGTAACCTTTCAGTCTAATATTAATCAAATTAAATATTTTGAGATTTAAATCGATCGATTTGACCTGTTACTGACTTACCTATAGCTCAATTGCATCATTGGAATTTTTCTCAATTTTTCCTCTTTTTCTTTTTTCCTTTTTTCTTCTTTTTCCTTTTCTTTTTGGCTAAACCGGTTCGGTCCGATTCAACCCGGTTCAGACCGCCTGTTCAGTTTGGTTCAGTTTGGCCGTTCAGTCCGGTTCGACCGGTTCAGGCATCATTTCGCCGTTCTGGCATCGTCCGACCGGTTCTCGGGCCATTTTCGGACCCGTTCTGCGCGCCATCGCCTGGGCTTCCAAAATTGAGCCTCGGTGTGGCTCGAATCGGCGCCGCTGGCCGTCGATCAAAGCCTCTCTCCCGTAGCATCTCTCTCCGCTTTCGACGTGCTTCGGCGTTCCCATGGCAAGTCACTGCCGCCTTGATGTCGCCCAAGGTCGGGCCGTCTTCGTCGGCCCTCGTCGGCCCCTAAGCCTCGCCGGTGAGAGGGAAACCGTTCCCTCGGTTTACCTTTTCCATTTCGTCTTTTGCTTTTCTGTTTCTTTTCTTCTATTTCACGAATTCAGTTTCTGTTGCTTTTTTTCTATTTTATTTATAATAGATTTTTATTTATTTTTAATATTATTTTAATTGATTAAAATAATATTAAATTCAAAAAATATCTAAAAAAATTATATTAAATTCATTTAATCCGTAAATGAATTTATCAGTCCGATTTTGCCTTTTCGATATATTTTTCGATTATTTTCGGGATTATTTTTCGAGGCAAAAATTTTGATTTATTCCAATAAATTCGTATCTTGATCAATTTAACCCGAAATTTAATTATTTCTTCGTTCTTGATCAAGATTTCTCAATCCCATATTTTTAATTAAATTTTCATGTCCCGATAAATACCGAATTTTGATCTTTTGACCGTTTTACCCTTGCACGTGTTCGAGAATTCCATTTCAATCCTTTTGCATTGTTCATTTCGTATTTTAATTAAAATCGGGTCTTACAATCTACCCCACTTAAGAAATTTGATCCTTCAAATTAGAACCAAGTCAAATGGGTCCATAAACATCACCGAGTACGTCTATCACATCATACTTTTTAATTCTCGTATGACTTTTTTCGGAGTGTAATACTACCAACGGACTTGACTAGGGAGATTATCTTAAACCTCAACACTTTCTCCTTCCATCTAATACCCGAATCGATTTTTTTTTTAACATACATTATACTTTCATCGAGCTAAGCTATTGGAGCTCATATCCGATCACATATGTTGAGTTCGGATAGTACTTCCGAAGCATTAAAAGATGGGACACCTTGTGGATGCCTGTTTATTCAAGTGGTAACGCCAACCTATAGGCCTTATCTCCCACTTTGTCCAATCTCTCAAAGGATTCCATCTAACGAAACTCAATTTGCCTTCTTTCCGAATCTCATTATGTCCTTAGGATAAATAACTGCCAACAATACTAATTCACCCTTGGTGAATTCTAATGGTTTCTGTCTCTTGTCGACATAGTCTTTTTGTCTGCTCTGAGGTGTTCTTAATCTTTCACAATTTAACTGAACAGCCTCAGAGGTTTGTCTTACCAATTCGGGAATAATTCTCTATCTGTCACCCACTTCTTATCTAAATTGGGGAATAATCCATACGGCCATACAATGCCTCATATAAAGTCATCCCGATACTCGAGTGACAACTGTCATTATTGGCGAATTCGATTAGTAACAACTGATCATCCCAAGAGCTTAAAAAATCAATGGCACACACTCTCATCATATCCTCCAAAACCTATACAGTCCTCTCTGACTGACCATCTATCTGAGGATGGAAGCTGTGCTAACACACAATCGGGTTCCCATAGCTTCCTGAAAAATATTCCCAGAAATGGAAAGTGAAGCGGGAATCCCTATATGATACCATGCTCACTGGAATGCTACATAATGTTTCACAATCTTACGTACACATAAATCCGCCTACACACTCTGAGTATCTGTGGATTTCTATAGTCAGAAGGTGGGTAGACTTAGTCAATCTATTGACTATCACCCAGATAGCCTCGTGATTCATCTGGGTCCTCTATAACCCATCACGAAATTCATGGTAACTTACTCCCATTTCCGTATTAATATAGGTAGTGATAATTCTATATTTTTAGAATTATTTGTGCTTAATTTCCTAATTAATTGTTTAAATCCCCAATTTATTTTGTTAATTATCCCCTTTATTTAATTAAAATTCTCATGTTTGCAGATATGGTGTGATGCAAGAAGCATGTGTGGCCAAGCCGACAGTAGCTGAAGCAAGGAGAGCAGCTGGAGATAGCAGTGCAGCAGAAGCAGAGGACTGGAACCCGTGAGCACCTGGAACCCAACCAACCCGTGACCTGGAAACACCAGAAATAGCAGTAGTTGGAGCAGTGTCTAGCCCTGAACCGAGAACAGACTAGGTAGCAGCAACCCGTGAGCAAGCAGAGTGCAGCGGACCAGAGGATAAACAACGCCAAGCCTGGACCAGCGGACAACAGCAGCATGCCGAGCCATACCCGAAAGCCTGGAAAAGAAACATAATTTGGAAGGATGAACAGTAAAGGGAGGGAATGGTTTAAAATGCTAAGGGCTTGTTTAGCTGGTTCATTTTAGCAATTAACTCATTTTCATGCATTGTTAGTTTAGTTTAATTCCAATTTAATTTGTTAGCTTAGTTTAGAGCCTTTGATTAAATTGCATGATTAGTATTCTTGTTTAATAGTTTAGAACTTAGTTTTAATTAGGTTGATAGTTAATTAAGTGTTCATTTAGAATTAGATTAGGGGTAAATTTATTTCATTAAATCTTAGGTTAGTTTAAATTGCTTTTGATTAAGTAGTTTAATTGCATTTAGGTTTGTTAAATTCAGTTTAATTTATCTTGCTTTGTTATTTTCATAATTGCATTTTATTTTATTTGCGTTAATTAGTTTTAACTGTTTTAATTTCTTTTGTAGGTTTTTGATTTTAATTGCGTTGAGCACTGTAAGTAATTTTGCTCGGTTTTATTTTTTTATTTTATAGTTTTATTATTTTATTGCTTTCGGTATTTTCAATTCTAGATTAGTAGATCACCCACCTTAATCTCATAATTTGCTAGAATATACTTAGGGTAAGATTAACCGGTACTTAATTAGGCTAGTCAACTTCTCTGTGGGATGATAACTCGAGACTCAAATCCCATTATTATTTGTACGACCCATGCACTTGCGGTAATACCCTTAGGGCCCATCACAAAATTCATGGTAACTTACTCCATTTCCGTATCAATATAGGTAGAGGCTACAATAACTCTGCAGACTTCTTTTACTCTACCTTTCTCTGCTGACATACGAGACACTTCTTCACAATCTCTATAATGTCTCTTTTCATATCTAACCATTCAATACCCTTCTCAGAGATTTTAATATATTTATTACTTCCCGGATGCACTATATATCTCGAAGAGTGAGCTTCTGACAATTACATTATCTCATCAATTGTGATCCTGGGGAGCACTTATACTATCTCTAAACCTCTGTAAGTCATCATCACTCACTATGAACTCTGTCACTATACCCTTCTGAATCTGACCCACACTATCGACACCATGCCGATCACCAAGCTAAGCCTGGCAAATCCGGTCACTCAAATTTGGTTCTAACCTCAGGCTAGCTGTCACAAAATCACCGTCATCATCAGAAGGGATCACATCACTACTGAGGTTCACAACTGCTCTAGCAGCTCACGCTCCCTGACTATCATATGTAATACCATCCCGAGGCTCTTTCTGTTCAAGGCATCAGCCATTACATTAGCCTTTCCTGGGAGGTACAATTTTCACAATCATAATCCTTAGAAGCTCTAACCCTCTTGGTTATCTCATATTCTACTCTTTCTGTGAAAACAGATACTTGGGTCTTTGACGATCCGTGCATACCCGAAATTTCTTACCATTTAAGTGGTGGCACCATACTTTCAGCATAAACGCTACGACTGCCAACTCTAAATCATGGGTCGGATAGTTTCTTTCATGGTCCTTGAACTATCTGGATCCATAAGCGACTATCTTCCCATTTTACATCAATACACAACGTAATCCTTATTTTTTAGGTATCCATACACACTGAAACCTCTTGAGCTGTTGGGTATGGTGAGAATAATTACGGTGATCAGCTTATTACTTCAATATACCAAAACTCACCGAAGCTACTTTCATACTTATCATCCCACTCGTATGCAATCTTTTTTTCCAAATGAGACGTATCAACTGAGCAGCCCATTTCGAGAAACTCTCAACACCACATCTGTAAGACAGTTTCCAATTGCTAGTCATGCTCTTCCCTGGACTTCGACTACATTAAAATATCATCGCTAAAGATGATAACCAATCGGTCCAGGTAAAGTTTAAATACCTCATCGTAGTTGAGTTCCATTAACTATTTCAATCACTTATATCTTTGGCCTATGTACTCATAAACGTAAAACATCATTTCAAAATCATTTCCGTTCAAGATACTAACACACGTTATTTCTTTTTTCTTATTTTAACGGCTTTTATAAAATTTTAGTTTTTAAACCTTCATGATTAATCAAATTCTATATTTCTTTATCATACCAGCAAAGGTACCCAAATTTTAAATGTATATAGTACGACTATCGATTTCAATTTTATAGGTTATGTGTGCGCTTTTAGACGCTATCAAGTCTTCAGGCGGGGAGCCTTATCCTTGACCGCAATTCATATTCACTACATATCATTTAATCCAAATTTATTTCAGATATGAAAGATATTCTTGCCTTACATACGCCTCTTATTCCAATATATCTCATATTCAAGATCTGTCACATCTCAAAGCTTATCTCCTTTCATATATCACTTATAACAAACTCTTTCATTACGTGTCAAACTTATAGTATACTTTTTCGGGGTGAAATCATCACTATCTTAGGATAGAAATCTAAACATCATAGTTTACAGCCGAATTAATCTATTCTTAAATATTACTTCAAAATTATTCATATTCCATTGAATAAAATCGGCTGACATATCCTTTTTTCCCATGTTTTCAACTTACAATCCTTATACCCATATTCAGTTAGTGATAATCATCTAACCATCATCATCTTGCCTAAGGGTACAGGCTTCACATCTTTCACTAGCTTATAAGCAACTGAAGACCGTATGATTAAAGGCGTGGGACCAGGATCAATTAAAATAATTATTTCATTATTCATAACTAGTGTGGTATCTTCCACCATATTTGATGAAACATCAATAGAGTCCTGGTCCAAGGCATGCACTCACCCTCGTTCAACATCTTATTTCTGTGATATCTACTACACATCCTACACTGTTTACACTACTTACACTGCTTACACTGCTACACTGCTCATAGTGTTACGGAGCAGGTCGGGGTCCTCAATTCATAATACCCCTCGTAAGTGTTGAAATTATATACACTGGGGCCTTACCAATCATCTTACCTCGTGACTTATCAACTCTAATATTTTACCAAACTACCTTTTTCCCATTCTGACATCTCTGTCATTTTTTTCTCTTTTTGTCTCAATTTCGGCCCTTACTACCTTTCCCAATCTCATAGGCGTGCAACTTATGATCTTATTCACACAACTATAGTCTGCGCACTGCCTCGACATAGGTAGTGATATCTAACGGCCCAATCGAACTCTAATTAACAATCTGAGCCCTTCCATGAATTTTCAGACATTCCGACTCTCACTATTCATAGTGTCGGGTCAATCTGGGCAGGTATATAAACTAAGATTCATACTCGTTAATTAACCAGTTCCTCTGGGTCAGAGTAAAGAACTTTATATGTAATTTCCTTTAAACAGTGTCTGAGATATTCTGTCACCGGAATACATCTAAAATTATTTTCCATGTCCATTCTAGATGTCTAACTCTTATGATGGGTCGAGTGAACTTCAACCAATGCTCCGACTCGCCCTCAAATTTCATGCATACTCTGAGCAATTAGCTCGCAGAATTATTCTCCACACTCCGTTCCAACCTCGCGAAACGTGTTTTAATACTGTCCGGTCTCTCTGTCGGACTCTGTGGGGCATGCTCAACATCGGCCTCCACTTCAACCTCATCTTGAGTCTCATGTGGTGACTCAGTATGACTCTTGGGCCTACCTCTACGGCCTCGAGCTCGTGTACTCGCCCTTCTACCATAGCGGCTATCAGTTAATGAGTCTATTCTTGCATTCAAAACAAAATTCTTAGCTGCACTTCCATCTCGATATACACAATTGTATCTAAACAATGCAGAGTACATGGGGATGTAAACTTTCTTAACCACTAACACTGACTCATATCAGGCCAACTTAAGCTCTGATACCATTAAAATTGTCACGACCCAAATTACCTAAAAATCAGAGTAAGTTTTTCACTTTTTCATTTATTATTTAATTCTTACCTTTCTCTCATCGTGACCATCCTACAAACAGTTAGGCTATGATTCGGTGTTAGTCACCTCACAACTATTTACCATTCTATTTCCATAATCACATTCATATATCAGGATTTACTATCTTTTGACTTTAACTAAATACATACGCAATGGTATTTATATAACCTTACATCCCCGATATCATATACGTTTATAGTACTGTGCATTACATTTTAGATACAAAATCATACAAATGTGTATACCTGTCTCTCGATGGGAAGCAGCGAATACCAAGATGCAAGTCCCCAACTGCTTACTAATTACTGTGAGTGCTCTGAAAAGATGGAAAAATAAGGGGAGTTAGCAAACCACACGCTCAGTAAGGCAATTATGCAAGTAAGTAGATAGCTCCACTATCTACATGCTCATAATGCCATGCCCTTAAAATCCATTTCTTTTCATTAAAATCTCAAGCACAAATCATGTATTTCATCAATGAATTAGTTTATAAAACTATTCGTGCATATTAAAATCATGTATCAATAGTATTTTATGTGACATCATTAAATCATACTTAGCATGAATTAAATCAAAATCATGCAATTTTTCATGCGATATAAAACAAATCATGAGATACAATCCTTTCATGAATTTATCATTAAAGCATGGAAAACACATCATGCTACTGCATTTAAATCATTTCATTTAAAACACAGTATAAAATAACCCAAAAGGGTTAAACATCTCATAATTCAATTCCAAACTCATAAAACAATTCATTAAAATTCATTATAAAACTTCGGTTATATAACTACCCTTATTTCAGGGGTCACATATCATAAAATCATAAAATCGGGAGCCTGACCCCTCCCTCGGGTCTACCCTGGTCTATCGACCAATAGTTATATCATGTGATACATGTAGGTGACTATTAGTAACAACATAGAACTATGACCATAACCTCATGATCCTTGGCAACACGGTACCTAGTGTGTCGAGTATCACACTTGAAATGGGAGGTGGGTCGGTCCTACCTGCCAGAATAGCATAACATCATGATTATGAGGGCAAGGCTTGCTGCCTCGTGGCTAATGCCACTCCACTCCAACAATCTCCGCGGTACAGCGTACTCCACGTGACATACACGGTACAACGTACTCCGTGAACCCAAGCTCAGTCAGGGGTGCCTGCAATAGGGCTTATCCACCCATATCATCTTTGCCTCAATATGCACGTGTGAGCATATCATCTTACTGTGATACACAGTCTACTAGTGGCTCCAACACGGCTATAGGCATGTCATATAAATCCCTGTGCGAGCGAAGCTCTAGCATGACTCCATGCATATTCATGATATCAAAAAATCTCGTGCGAACGAAGCCCTAGCATGGTGTCAAAAAAATCAGTAAAATCTGTGTACGAGTAGCACTCCAGTACGACTTAGAAATGAATGAGTTATAAATCCATATAAAATCATGTGCGAGCAATGCTCCAACACGAATGAATGCTCAAGTAAATCAAAACTTCGTACAAGCAACGCTCCAGTATGGCTTATGCATAAATACATCAAATCTCATGCGAGTTACACTCCAGCACGATTTTATGCAATTTCATACAAAAACAGGATGCAAGCTAAGCCCCAGCATCTCTCCTGCATGTCAATTCATTAAAACTAGTGAGAACAATCGCTTTAGCACCTTTTTATGCATATTCAGTCAAAACTGTCAAAACTGTCAAAACAGGGTACGAGCTAGGCTGTAGCACTTCTCATGCATTACACAAGAATAAAAATCAGTGCGAGCAACCGCTCTAGCACATTTCATGCATATGATGTCACACAAGTCGGTGTGAGCAACCGCTCAAGTACATTTACGCACACTCACAAACGCAGATATAGTGTGAGCTATGTGCCGGCACTATCTGTTTTTGATTTAAACTTGATAGTTTGCCCGTTTTCCAAAGAAATTTCATTTAAATATAAATAACACCTACGTAGTATTATCTTGAGAAATTTAAGCAATTACTGGCCAATCTATCGATTTGCTTTGATTAAAACCAATAAAATTCCTTAAGTCGAAAAATTCCTTAAATCATGCATGTCATGCTTTCACCATCCTTAGGTGAACTTCCCTCAATAGAGGTAAAATAGTCTTTACCTATTTCAAGTCCTTAAAATATTTAAACCATTTTTAGGACCTTGTACAATATCAATGTATACATACATATTTAGTGTATACAATAACTATTTAAAGTACGCATAGCTACCTCTAGCTACTCACACAATTCCCTTACCCCATTTTCTGTACAGTCTGACCTTTCCATTGATGACTCGTCACGCAGTCCGATTTACTCCAGATCCAATCTCCGGAACTACGGATACATATACATCAGGTCAAATTCAATACAATTAATTGTATTTTATATTTTCTGGGCTTAATTTAAATCATTGGGCCCGTTAACCCATATTGGGCCCGATTGCACCTTAATGGGCCTTGATCGTCCTTACGCCTGTTTCCCACTGACTATTCACATTATCGAGGCCTATTGGGCGCACAGGGCCCATAAGTATTTATTGAGCCTCATTCTAAACTCTCGGATATCTCAATTAATTATTTACGATAATTTATCTAATTTTCCAGAATTTAATTCATTTAATGTAGAAATTGAATCTGTAATTGATACGGTAATTTCTAGCACGTATAATGATACAATATTATCGTAAATAAGGGTTACTTACCTGAGATTCCATGATAGTACGCAAATCGAGGCTAACTCGAGTCCTCGTTTGACGTCAATTGTCAAGCTACACAATTAAATAATTTTTTTTGGGTAAACTTTCAATCGAATATTAATCAAATTAAATATTCCAAAATTTAAATCGTTCGATTTGACCGCTTACTAACTTACCCGTAGCTCGATTCATCACTGGAATTTTCCCCAATTTTTCCTCTTTTTCTTTTTCCCTTTTTTCTTCTTTTTCCTTTTCTTTTTGGCTGAACCGGTTTGGTCTGGTTCAACCCAGTTCAGACTGCCGATTCAGTTCTGTTCGATTCTACTGGTTCAGTCCGATTCGATCGGTTCAGGCATCATTTCGTCGTTCTGGCACCGTCCGACCGGTTCTCGGGTCGTTTTCGGTGCCGTTCGGCGCGCTATCGCCTGGGCTTCCAAAATTGGGCCTCGGTGTGGCTCGAATCGGCGCCGATGGCCGCCGATCGAAGCCTCTCTCCCGTAGCACCTCCCTCCATTTTCGACGTGCTCCGATGTTTCCACGGCACGTCACCGCCGCTGTGATGTTGCCCGAGGTCGGGCGGTCTGCGCTGGCCCTCGTCAGCCCCTAAGCCTCGTCGGTGGCTCGCCGGTGAGAGGGAAACCATTCCCTCGGCTTGCCTTCTCCATTTTGTCTTTTGCTTTTCTGTTTCTTTTCTTTTGTTTCACAAATTCAGTTTCTTTTTTTTTCATTTTATTTATAATAGATTTTTATTTATTTTTAATATTATTTTAATTGATTAAAATAATATTAAAATAAAAAAAATCTAAAAATTATATTAAATTCATTTAATCCATAAATGAATTTATCAGTCCGATTTTGCCTTTTCGATATATTTTTCGATTATTTTCGGGATTATTTTTCAAGGCGAAAATTTCGGTTTATTCCAATAAATTCGTATCTTGATCAATTTAACCCGAAATTTAATTATTTCTTCGTTCTTGATCAAGATTTCTCAATCCCACATTTTTAATTAAATTTTCGTGTCCCAATAAAAACTGAATTTTGATCTTTTGACTGTTTTACCCTTGCACATGTTCGAGAATTCCATTTCAATGCTTTTGCATTTTTCATTTCGTATTTTAATTAAAATCGGGTCTTACACTGTAAGTTTTCTCAATTCTCATTAGTATATTCTCATATACTTCACTCCACTTGCATGATATTTAGATCAATGCATTTTGGCCATTTATATCTCATTCGGCCTCTTTATACCATTATTAGACTTTATTCTTCCTTAAGTCCATTTCAATCGTTTTATTTGTTTCTCGGGAATCCATTAGACTCCTTGAGTCTATTTATTCCATATTGAACCAGCATTTAGCCCCCCATGCCATTAGTCCATCATTTCATTTCATTGAGGCATTACATCGAACACCTCATATACTCCTCATTCAACCTTTATCCATTCTAACTTATGGATTTCACCAAACCATTTTACAAGCATCTATTCATGCTTAATAACTTCTATGCATGCTCAAATCATCCTCAAACCCATGCCTACTCAACAAATCCTCATTTTGGCACATTTAACCATTTTATAGGTTATGGAGAATTGAGTATGTTCTAAGATGTTTCAATCATAATCTATATACCAATCTACTCACACAAGTATATAGATTAACATATATGAGATTGTAATATTGAAATCTTACCAATCTCAACTTTTCTCCACTTTGCACAATTTGGGGAAAAACTCCTTTTCTCCTTCAATGGATCAACTCAACTTCTAGCTTCCAACTATGTTGTTCTTCTCCACTCTATGAACAACTTTGATGAAATATACTTTCCTCCAATCTCTATGGAAAGTGTTGATAGTCTAGAGAGGGGATTTAGGTCACTTGGCTTCAAAAATTGAAAGGTTTGAGGTTCTCCCGAAAGCTGCAGTTCAGCAGGTCCTGTTTTATAGAAAATGCATGGTGAGATCGATCGCCTTAGGTTAAGTATCGATCTTCCTTTGTTTTTAAGCCTTTCAGAATGCAAATTTAAGCCTATGAGATCGATCTGTCGAGGCATGGGATCGATTTGCTCATTACTATGAGATCGATCTACTTGGTGAAGGATCGATCTCTCCTTCTTTGCCGCCTTACTTTTTAGTGTATTGGATTTCATGAGATCGATCTACCAATAAGCGGGAGATCGATCTGTTCTAGGCAGTAACTTAAGGAGATCGATCTGCTCCAAGGGTGAGATTGATCTCTCCAAGTCAGTAGCATTTGGAGATCGATTTGGCCTTTCTGAGGGTCTATTCCTTTTACACAAAATGCTTAGCAGATCGATCTGGCTCCATTGGAGATCGATCTGCCTTATTCCATTGCTCAAATAAGAGCATTTTTTGCTCTTCCAAATCGATCTTTCATTCTATGAGATCGATCTGGCATTCATATTTTCCAGATTTTGCTGCAGTTTTCTGCAGTAACTTCACACAACATCCTTAATTTTGCTGCCATAGTCATTTTCTCATCTAACCACCTTTAAGACTTGAAAATGACACCCATTCATACTTTATACACATTAAAACTTGTGTGCATTCATTGTATAACCAAAGGTATACAATACAAAACTAAATGGAAGTACAAAGATTTATGCAACTCATGCAACTTCATTTCCATTTACCACACTACTCATTTTTCATTCTACTCACATTCAGTACATACAAAAGTCCATTTCTTCATATTCCTACATAATGAAACTTGTACATACATCACAAACTCATATTACAAGTGTGTATAATGAATTTATGAACTTTGCATCACTTATGCTTCACATAGCATGTACATGTATATACTTATGAATTCATAAGGTTACCACAGAAAATACGAGCCTTACATCAGATCATTCATTCATTATCATACATACATGTCAATATAATTGTTTACTGACTGTAAATACTTTTGTACCATAAGCGAACTCACATATATATAAATACAAATACATCTCCCATTATTACATTGTTTACATCAATGTGTTGTTTATATGTTCAGATATAAAATCGTACGTGATGTGTATACCTTTCGCTCGATAGGAAATGTGAAGGGCGAAGGAATGCTCACCCTCAGCCATACTCAATCTACTGCGGATGCTCTGTAAAGAGGTGGAAAATGAAAGGGGTGAGCTTACTAGCTCAGTAAAGAAATTAGGCAAGCAAGTAGATATCTACACTATCTACTGAAAATAATGTCATGCCTTAAAATACTATTTCCTTAACTCACACCAAAAACATGTATTGAAATACATATTAATTTTCATAAACTGAAATCATGTTGAGTTCTCAATTATAAACATTTTATGTAAAATGCTGCATCTTTACAAATTCAAAATGTCTTTAGATAATTCATGCCATTTAAATCAAATCACATAAAGTATGGCATTTTATTCAATTTCTTTGACCCTCAGACTTTTTAAGTGAATGTAAAAGCAGACGAAACTACGTGCAGATATCTCTAACTACTCACAAAAGTCCCTTACCTCGAATCACGTCAAGTGATTTCACTTCCTCAATGCTACTCCATCGCGCAGTCCGATCAGCTCCCAATATAATCTCCGGAGCTGCATATAACCATTTATCAGGTTAATTACACTTTTCCCACTATATTTCACATTTAATACAGTCTATTTCACTTAATGGGCTCATTTACTCTTATTGGGCCTTAAGAACTCTTACTGGGCCAAACATTGTCTTAGGCCCATATCACTTTACTATTCATTTTAATTGGGCCTATCGAGCTTGTGGGATCCACCAACTCTTATTGGGCTTGGTCTGAAGCCTATGGCACCTTATTAGGCCAAGACGATATCAGCAAGGCCCATTGGCCTTCTCGACCTTAGCATTTGGCTGAGAGCCAAGCATGTCGTCGATCACGCCACACCACCCACCAACCTTGGCAATTTGCTAGCCAACCTCACTTAGGCATTTTATCAAACACTTGGTTGCCAATGTCTTAAGCCTTAACTTAGTTCATTTAGGCATTTTATCAAACACCTTAATTGCCAACTCAAATTCATTAACCAATTGATCAAATTGATTAAAACTAACTATGCCATAATCATGTACACATGCATATCAACCTATACATGCCTTAAAATCATATGGGTATTCATCAAATTACAATTACCCATTTTTGTCCAATCCATGTTCATGGTGATTTTGTGTGTTTCAATGCCTAAAACATACACCAATCAGCTTAGAATAATTCATATATTAACATATATGAATTTTGAAGCTTGAAATTATACCTAGCTTATACTTCTCTTCTTGGCGAAAACTTTAAAGAATTTTGCCTCTCTCAATATGGCTCCTTGATAGCCAATTTCAATTTATGTTAATCCTCTCTCAATTTGGAACAACTTCCATGAAGATTGCAAATTCTAAATATGTCTCTAGCTTAGTGATTTCTAGTGTGAGAAGGCTTGAAATTATGTTTGGTAATGGTTTCTTTAGGTTTGGCCGAGAGCTATGGAGAAGAAGACTAATGTGTTGGCTGATTTTTTTTAACTTGAATACTTAGTCATTAAGTCACAAAATTTAGTCCTTAATTTGGTCTTGAATGGGTTTGGGCCATAGTTACCAAAATGGGCTTTTAGTTTATTTACTAATGGGCTTGAAGTTTAACTAATGAGCTTGACTTTAGGCCTCTCAGTTTGGGCTTTCTTTTTGGGCTTTAGGGCTGAAAATTTTTCCTACCAATTGGGCCTTGGCCTCAATATAGGGCCCATAAATCAGCCCAATAATTTGGTCTAATCGGCCTAAGAAATTCGGCCCACACTTGTTACACCTTAATGGGCTTTAAAATTTCTAACTTTGGCCTATTGCGTTTTACCCATTTAAATTTAATCTTGATTTCGATTAAATTAATTTTCCATACTCCAAGGGATGAATATCTTGTGTTTTAACCAAAAATATTTCTTTCCCACTTTTTAACCATACTTAGGTTAAATTTTAACTATGGTTAGTCAACTATTATCAAAGTTCACTTTTCTTAACTACCATTGACTTTTCTTGACCATTGACCATGTTTGACTTTTTTTAAAATTCTGAAAGTGTCATATCTTATGGTTTACACTCCTGTCTTTATGTTTTGGCCTCTTCCTGGAGGCGAAATGTCTAAAACACCTCAAACAGACTATTTCAGACTCGTTTAGCCCTTTTTTAGCGTTTACTCCACTTCAATGTGTTGGGTACCAAATCAAACCGACTTTCCTTCACGAGCTCTTTATATTTTCTCATTTTAAGTTCTTCTCTTCAGTCAAAATGATTTAGATCCACTCGGTTTAGCTTGTGGCTCTTAATGTCCTCATTTAGCCTTTATGTAGCTTATGTGTGTTTAAATCACTTTACTTTCAATTTTATTGTAGTAAATACTCTTCTTATGATTCGAATAACATAATGAATGTTCGTACATATAGGAATCATAAGGAATAAGCTACATCAAAAAATCTGAGTCTTACAACACATCATTCACGAACGCCATAAAAGCTGCAGGAGCATTCATCAATCCAAATGGCATATCCAAGAACTCATAATCTCCATATCGAGTCTAAAATGCTGTCTTGGGTACATCTCCACTTTGAACTCTCAACTGATGGTTCCCAGACCTCAGATGAATCTTAGAAAATACCTGCGCTCCCTGAAGCTGATCCAATAAGTCATCTATACGTGGAAGGGTTACTTATTCTTGATGGTAGCCTTATTCAACAATCTGTAATCAATACAATTAGAGGCTGCCATCCTTCTTCTTCACAAACAACATCGATGTTCCCCAAGGTAAAATACTCGGTCTAATGAACCCCTTATCCAACAGTTCTTGCAACTGTTTCTTAAGCTCCTCCAACCCAAATAAGGCCATGCGGTATAGTGGTTTCGAAATAGGCTCGGTACCAGGCACCAAATCTATACAGAACTCCATCTCTCTGTCTGGTGGTAACCTTAGCAGTTCATCCAGAAAGACATCTGGGAACTCCCTAACCACAAGGATATTTGCCAACTCTGGATGCGCCTTATCCGTATCAACCACGTACGCAATGAAACCTTCAACATATTGATGTCTTAGTCAGCAAAATGAATTATCTAATTGAATACTAAAACTACTTCTTTCATTTATTTTCAGTAAACTTTACAGCATATTTTTCAAGGGAAGGAAACATAACCGTTTTAGAATAACAATCTAAAACAGCATGGTTTGTAGCTAACCAATCCATACATCAAAATTGCTCATACTTAACAAGATTAGATTGGCTGACATATCCTTTTCCCCTACTCTTAATTTACAGTTTTTAAATACATACTCGACTAGCTGACGGTTATTCATAGGTGTACTAATCAACATCATTCTGCTTAACAACATATGCTCAACATACTTTTATAATTTACATGCAAATGAAGGCGATACAAATGAATGCATGACACTAGGATCAAATAATACATATGCTTCAAGATTTAAAATCAAGATTGTACCTTTAATCACATCTAATAAAGTATTAGATATACCCTGGTCCAAAACATGTACTCGCCCTCGACCAATCACCTGCTTCCACTTCTCCTCAACTATCGCTCTCCTCTTCGGAGTAGAGGTATCAGCAGCAACTCTCTCCGACTCTCTGCCCTTCTGTGAGGAGATCTTAACCATCTCCGATCAATTCCTCATAACATGCCCTATCTTACCACAATGGAAACAAACTACAGTAGTCATCGAACAAGGTCTACTGCCATGGTACCTGCAGCATCTACTGCACTGATCATCATAGACTTTGTCCTCTAATAACAATGCCTCTAGCTGGCGCTATGGCTGGATACACAAGAGGTCTCACAGTCTTCTATTGTATCTCCTCGATCTGTGGTCTCTTACCGAAGAATCTCTTCTCTCCCCGATATCTAAAACCTCTAACACTCGCTGACCTCTTCTTATCTTTATCCCTGCTTCGGCTAACCTTCCCAAACCCAGAGGCATTCCTCTCATAATCCTACTCACAAAGTTGCACCCTGCGCACTACCTCCTCATACGTAGAAATATTAACTAGAACCAATCTAGATCGTAGCGTCGGTCTTAGTCCATCAATAAATCTGTGGACCTTTTTGGTCTCACTAATCATAGTGTCGGTATCGTACCTTCCTAGGGACATAAAGCTTGTCTCATACTCATCCACTGACTGACTCCCCTGGCTCAACCCTAAAAAGTCAATCTGTAGCTTCCGCTGCGCTCTATCTGGAACATACTGCCTGTTGAAGGCATCCAAAAAAATATCCCAACTAATCTCGATACGTCGGGCTATTAGTGTCGGTCTGGTGGACTTCCACTAATGCTCTACCGCTCCCTTCAGCATAAACGTGGACAACGCGACCATCTCAAAAGTAGTACACTGTAAGAACCCATACAACTTCTCTATCTCTCCTAACCAATCCTCTGCAACTACAAGGTCCTTCACCCACTAAATGATGGCAGTCTGAACTTCTGAAACTGCCGTAAACGATCCAACTCAAAACCATACCCCAATCCACTACTAACTTGCTACGGGCCAGCAGGAGATGACGTACCCTGAAATAGTGGAGATGTAGGAGTATCTATAGGTTGTGGTGTTTGTGTAGGCTATGGCGTCTGTATAGGTTGTGCACGCGTATCAGAAGCAGTTGCCTATCCCGTAGCAGTCTCTGCATCTAGACCCAGCCTCTCATGCATAGCCTGTATAAACATCTCCATCATGGTCTTCAGGCTACGCTCTAACCTCGTAAAATGTTTCACGACCCAAATTACCTAAAATTCAGAGTAACATTTCGCTTTTTCATTTATTATTTAATTCTTACCTTTCTCTCATCGTGACCATCCTACAAACAGTTGGGTTATGATTCGATGTTAGTCACCTCTCACCTATTTACCATTCCATTTCCATAATCACACTCATATATCAGAGTTTACAATCTTTTGACTTTAACTGAATACATACACAATGGTATTTATAACTCTACATCCCCGACGTCATAATCGTTTACAGTACTGTGCATTACATATTTGGATACAAAACTATACAAATGTGTATACCTGTCTCTCGATGGGAAGCAACGGATACCAAGAATGCAATTCATCAGCCTCCTACTAATTACTGCGAGTGCTCTGAAAAGATGAAAAAATAAGGGGGGTGAGTAAACCACACGCTCAGTAAGGCAATTATGCAAGTAAGTAGATAGCTCCACTATCTACATGCTCATAATGCCATGCCCTAAAAATCCATTTCTTTTCATTAAAATCTCAAGCACAAAATCATGTATTTCATCATGACTTTGTTTATAAAACAGTTCGTGCATATATAAATCGTACTACTTAAGCATTAATGGCATTTTATGTGACATGACTAAATCATACTTAGCATGAATTAAATCAAAATCATGCATTATTTCATGCGATATAAAACAAACTATGAGATACAATCTTTTCATGAATTTATCATTAAAGCATGGAAAACACATCATGCTACTGCATTTAAATCATTTCATTTAAAACACAGTATAAAATAACCCAAAGGGGTTAAACATCTCATAATTCAATTCTAAACTCATAAAACAATTCATTAAAATTCATTATAAAACTTCAGTTATAAAACCACCCTTATTTCAAGGTCACATATCATAAAATCATAAAATCGGGGGCCTGACCCCTCCCTCGGGTCTACCCTGGTCTATCGACCAATAGTTATATCATGTGAGACAAGTAGATGACTATCAGTAACAACATAGGACTATGGCCATAACCTAGTGATCCCTGGCAACACGGTACCTAGTGTGCGGGGTATCACACCTGAAACGAGAGGTGGGTCAGTCCTACTCGCCAGAACATCATAACATCAGGATTGCGAGGGAAAGGCTTGCTGCCTCGTGGCTAATGCCACTCCACTCCAACAATCCCCACGGTACAGCGTACTCCGCGTGACATACACGGTACAACGTACTCCGTGAATAAAAGCTCAATCAGGGGTGCCTGCAATAGGTCTTATCCACCTATATCATCTTTATCTCAGTATGCACGTGTGAGCATATCATCTCACTGTGACACATAGTCTACAGGAGGCTCCAACACGGCTATATGCATGTAATATAAATCCTTGTGTGAGCGAAGCTCAAGCACGGCTCCATGCATATTCATGATATCAAAAAATCTCGTGCGAGCGAAGCTCTAGTACGATTTCATAGAAATCAATGAAATCTGTGTACGAGTAGCACTCTAGTATCACTTAAAAATGAATAAGTTATAAATACATATAAAATCACATGCGAGCGAGCTCCAGCACGGTGTTATGCATCAATAAATCAAATCTCGTGCGAGTTACACTCCAGCACAGCTTTATGCATAAATAAATCAAATCTCGTGCGAGTTACACTCCAGCACGGCTTGTATGTAATTATCATATCAAAACAGGATGCGAGCTAAGCTCCAGCACCTGTCATGCATGTCAAATCATTAAAACTAGTGCGAGCAATCACTCCAGCACCTTTTTATACATATCAGGTCAAAACCGTCAAAACAGAGTGTGAGCTAGGCTTCAGCACTTCTCATGCATTTCACAAGAATAAAAATCAGTGCGAGCAACCGCTCTAGCACATTTCATGCATATGGTGTCACACAAGTCGGTGCGAGCAACTGCTCAAGCACATTTATGCACACTCACAAACACAGATATAATGCGAGCTATGTGCCGGCACTATCTGTTTTCCATTTAAACTTGATAGTTTGCCTGTTTTCCAAAGAAATTTCATTTAACTCTTAATAACACTTACGTAGTGTTATATTGTGAAATTTATACAAATACTGGCCAATCTATCGATTTGCTTTGCTTAAAAACCAATAAAATTCCTTAAATAAAAAATTATTAAATCATGCATTTCATGCATGTCATGCTTTCCCCATCCTTAGGTGAACTTCCCTCAATAGGGGTAAAATAGTCTTTACCTATTTCGAGTCCTTAAAATCTTTAATTTCTTTCTAGGACCTTTATACATAATTAGTGTATACATACATATTCAATATATACAAAAGCTATTAAAATACGTGTAGCTACCTCTAGCTACTCACACAATTCCCTTACCTCATTTTTTGTACAGTCTGACCTTTCCACTGATGACTCGTCATGCAGTCCGATTTGCTCCCAATCCAATCTTTGAAACTGCGGATACATATTCATCAAGTCAAATACAATACAACTGATTGTATTTCATATTTTTTGGGTTTAATTTAAATCATTGGGCCCGTTTACCCATATTGAGCCCGATTGTACCATAATGGGCCCTAATCGGCCTTAAGCCCGTTTGCTATTGACTATTCACATTAGCGAGGCCTATTAGGGTCATTAGGCCCATCAGTATTTATTGAGCCTCGTTCTAAACCCTCAAATAGCTTATTTAATTATTTACGACAATTTATTCAAATTTCTAGATATAATTCATTAAATGCGAAAATTAAATCCGTAATTTATGCGAAAAATTCTAACACGCATAACGATGCTAATTGTCATAAATAAGGGTTACTTACTCGAGATTCCATGATAGTATGCAAATAGAGGATGACTCGAGTCCTCATTTGACGTCAATTGTCGAGCTACACAATTTTATATTTTTTTCGAGTAAATTTCCAGTTGAATATTAATCAACCTCGTTTGACGTCAATTATCGAGCTACACAATTTAATATTTTTTCGAGTAAATTTTCAGTCGGATATTAATCAAATTAAATATTTCAAAATATAAATTGGTCAATTCAACCACTTACCGACTTACCCGTAGCTCGATTGCATCACTGAAATTTTTTCCCAATTTTTCCTCTTTTTTCCCCTTTTTCTCTTTCTTTTCTTTTCTTTTTGGCTAAACCGATTTGGTTTGGTTCAACCCGGTTCAGACCAGCTCAGTCCAGCGGTTCAGTCTGGTTCGATCCAACGGTTCAGTCCGGTTCGGTCGGTTCAGTCATCATTTCGCCGTTTCGGCGCCGTCTGGTCGGTTCTCAGGCCATTTTCGGTGTCGTTCGGTGCACCATTGCCTGGGCTACCAAAATCGGGCCTCAGTGTGGCTCGAATCGACGTCGATGGCCGTCGATCAAAGCCTCTCTCCGGCTGCATCTCCCTCTGTTTTCGACGTGCTTTGGAGTTTCCACGGCGCGTCACCGCCAATGTGATGTCGCCAAAGGTCGGGCCGTCTTCGTCGGCCCTCGCAGGCCCTTAAGTCTAACTGGTGGCTCACCGGTGTGAGGGAAACCGTTCCCTCGCTTTCTTGCTTCTTTTCGTCTTTTGCTTTTCTGTTTCTTTTGTTCTGTTTCGCGAATTTAGTTTCATTTTTTTACTTTATTTTTTTATTTATAATTTATTTTTTAATATTATTTTATTCATTATTTTATTATTATTTTTACCAAAATATCTAAAAAATATATATTTAATTCATTTAATCTATAAATAAATTTATCGGTATTATTTCGATTTTTCGGTATATTTTTCGATTATTTTTCAGATTATTTTTCAGGGCGAAAATTTCGGTTTATTCCAATAAATTCATATCTTGATCAATTTAACCCGAAATTTAATTATTTCTTCGTTATTGATCAAGATTTCTCAAGCCATTATTTTTAATTAAATTTTCTTGTCTTGATTACTACCGAATTTTGATCTTTTAACCGTTTTTCCCTTGCATGTGTTCGAGAATTTCATTTCAATTCTTTTGCATTTTTTTGTTTCATGTTTTAATTAAAATCGGGTCTTACAATCTCCCCCACTTTAGAAATTTGGTCCTCCAAATTAGAACCAAGTCAAATGGATCCATAGACAACTCCGGGTACGTTTATCGCATCGTACTCCTTAATTCTCATATGCTTTTTTTCAGAGTGTACTACAACCAAAGGACTTGACTAGGGAGATCATCTTAAACCTCAATACTTTCTCCTTCCATCTAATACTCGAATCGATTTTCATACGTTATACTTTCATTGAGCTGAGATGTTGGAGCTCATATCCAATTACATATGCTAGGTCCGGATAGTATTTCCGAAGCATCAAAAGATGGGACACATAGTGGATGCCTGCTTATTCAGGTGTTAACGCCAACCTATAGGCCTTATCTTCCACTTTGTCTAATATCTCAATACTGATTCACCCTCGGTGAATTCCAATGGTTTCGATCTCTTGTCAGCATAGCTTTTCTGTCTGCTCTGAGGTGTTCTTAATCTCTCATAAATCAGCTGAACATCCTCAGAGGTTTATCTTACCAAATTCAGGAGCAATTTTATCTGTCACCCACTTCTTCTTATCCAAGTCAGGGAACAACTCCCTACGGCCATACAATGCCTCATATAAAGTCATCTCGATACTCGAGTGACAACTGTCATTATTGGAAAATTCTGTTAGTAACAACTGATCATCCCAGGAGCTTATAAAATCCATGGCACACACTCTCATCACATCCTCCAGAACCTGTATAGTCCTCTCTGACTGACCATCTATCTGAGGACGAAAAGCTATGCTAACACTCAGTCGGGTTCCTATAGCTTTCAAAACAATATTCCCAGAAGTGGGAAGTGAAGCAGGAATCCCTATCTAATACCATGCTCACTGGAACGTTACATAATGTTCTACAATTTTTCTTACTCATAAATCCACCTACGCACTTAGAGTACCTGGGGATTTTATAACCAGAAAGTGGGTAGACTTAGTCAATCCATCGACTATCACTTAGCTAGACTCGTGATCCATGCGGTCCTCTATAACCTATCACGAAATTCATGGTAACTTATTCTCTTTTTCGTGTTAATATAAGTAGAGGCTGCAATAACTCTGCAGACTTCTAGTACTCTACCTTAATATGCTGACATAGGAGACACTTTTCCACAATCTCTACAATGTCTTTTTTTCATATCTGACCACCAATACCTGATGGGCCCTAAAGGTATATATCCGCAAGTGCACGGGTCGTATAAGTAATAATGGGATTTGAGTCCCGGAATTATCGTCCCACAGAGAAGTTGTTAGCCTAATTAAGTACCAGTTACTATTATCCTAAGTATATCCTAGCAAATTTATGAATTTTCAAGGGTGATCAACTAATCTAGAATTGAAAATACCAAAAGCAATAAAATAATAAAACTATAAAATAAGTAACTAAAACCGAGCTCAGAGTACTTACAAAACTCCAAGCACTTAAAATCGAAAACCTGCAAAAGAAATTAAAACAATTAAAACTAATTAACCAAATTAAAATAAAATGCAAAATAAATGAAAAAACATGATTAATTAAACTAAAATCTAACTAACCTAAAAAATGCATGTAATTAGACTAATTGCAAATTAAACTATTCCTAATGCTAGATTAAAATTACTTAGAAACTAATTAAATCTAAATTAACTAACTAAACATGATTAACTACATCTAAATGCATAATTAAAACTATTAACTAAACTAACTAAATCATCTAACTAATCTTAAAAACTAATCTAACACTAAACTATATAGAAAAATGAGTTATGCCTTAATCAATCAGCCAAACAAAGCCTTATATTTTAAACTAACAGTAAATTTCCCACCAAAATACTGTTCATGCATGATTTTCTTCTTTGGTTTTCCAGGTAGCTCGGGTTGTCACGGGTTGGTAGCTGCTGTCCATGCCTGTTTGCTACCAACTCTGCCTCGGTTTCATCCAGCTGCCAGGCGTGTTCAGCCCCATTTCTGCAACAAATCCAACACCTCACGCCAGCCCCACGTTCCTGCCTGGCCATACCTGCTCCAAGCTTCATGCTCACGGGTTCCATTTCCAGGCTCTCGGTTGTCCTCTGCTCTACATCTACCATGCTGTTCTGCGTACATGCTCCTGCAGTGCTATCTCCAGATGGGTTGTTGCTGCTGTCTAGGTTCCTGTTGTGCCTGTGTTGCTAACATCAACACCAGACCAAGGAACTGCTCCTGCTCCAGCCCGATTCTGCCACGTCCAGCAGGGCTCGAAACTGCTTCCTGCCCAGACTTGCTCTCGGTTCCTGCTCTCGGTGTGATCCAGATGATGCCCACAGCTATGTCCAGGTGATGTCCACTTCTTCTGTCTGCTGCACCGACCCTGTTTCTGCTCCCAATCTATCCTACCGGTGGTTCACGTCTGCATTACAATTTTTGGGATGAAAATAGAGCATAGCAGAGGAGAGGTCTCGGTTTCCAGGTGTGGTGCTGTTCAGATGGTTTGCTGCTGCTGCCCTCTCGGGTTTGTCTCCAAATGCTTGGCCAAATAGAGCTATATCTCCTATATCACTATTGTTATGCAATGAAGAACAGTGCACAATGAAATCCAGCAAGATGGCTAACCGAGAATCACTAGAAATGTGAGAGATAAAATGTAAAAGAAAATCAAATGCTAATTTACCAAACCGAGAGCACAACCATGGATAGTTTAACAAAATAAAACCAAAGCATCAATGGAATGGAGAGAAACCGAGAAATGAAATGGTGACTGAAGATTGGAAATAAAACTTAACAATAGAAAGCTAGTGGAAAGAAACCGAGAGCTAGATTGAAAGCTTGCATTCGAATGGATCTTAACAAAAATAAAAGAAGAACATATAATGAACAATAACAATTTTCTTAAGGAAAGTGCTAATCGGGAAAGAAAACAAAGCTATTCTACCCCTAATTTCTACCCTAACCTAGACTACTTCTACACTACTCCTAAAACTAAAAATTACATTAACTTCTACTCCTAAAATTACCTCCTTTTCAATTGTCATCTTTTCCTATTTATAAACACACTAGGGGTAAAATGGTAATTTTCACATCCTTGATGAGTTGGCATTTTTTTTTGGCCACTTGTCTTCACACCATTGGCTCCTTGAAAAGATATGTCCATGTCATCGGTCTTCTTGTCCAATTGGATGTGCTTGGTGGTATGACTCGTGTTGTTCACGTGGCTCAATCTCGATTTTAGCCCAATTCTGGTCCATTTTCTACCGAAATATTCAAAATTCATCCGGATTTAATTTATCTGCAAACATGAGAATTTTTATTAAATAAAGGGGATAATTAACAAAATAAATTGGGGATTTAAATAAATAATTAGGAAATTAAGCACAAATAATTCTAAAAATATAGAATTATCACACCCCCAAACTTGAGCTTTTGCTTGTCCTCAAGCAAAACAAAATGATTTTAGGAATGATAAGTACAAAACACAATAATTTTCCCAATATTATCCTCAAAGAAAAAGTATAGACTATGAAATCAAAGAATCACAATTACAAGTCCAGCACTTAGAATTATTCAATCATAAGTCCTAACCTAAATTGGACTCCTCGTGAGTGTGTGAAAAATGTCTAAGTCACTTCTCAGTATATTACTCTGATCAGATTATGCAACACAGTGAATGCAAAGTCAATGACATATGATCATTCCCATAAGTTTGTTTTTCACTTCTCTCTCCACTAATGTAGTCACACTTAACTAAAGATCATTAGGACTTCATTAAGCTTGTAATGTCAGGCTGGGGTTAAGGTATGATAAAGTCGATTTAGGTTCAGTTACCCCTTAACATGCATTACCTTCTAGGATCTTTAGTGTAAGAGCTCTAATTATTTCCCCCAAACTTATTTCTTTTGCTAAACTCTTTTTTCTTTTTTCTTTTTTTTTCAATTTTTTTTTTTTTACATACTCCTTCACTATCACTTAATACCCATATAGCTCACAATATATCCAATAACTTTTCATGCTTTCGGGGTAAGGGATAGGAAAAAGTATTTAAGCTACGAAAATTAAGTAGGCGTATTTACAAAGAAAAGCTTATTTGGCCCAGACGGGTGACTAGGGGTAGAATATGTACAAGGAAGGCTAGAAAGGCTCAAACGATCCAAAGATGGCCTAAATCATCTCCCTAATCAAGTGTGATCTAATATTTCGCCTCGAGATTAGATCAAACAAATTCTAGAATATGATGCACAAAATCAACTGAACAAATGCAATCCTATGTACACATAAGCTTTCTCTAAATAAATATACTGATTCATGACATGACATGTGCATAAGATGAGGAAATCACAATAAGAATTAAGAGAAATTCAAGAACTCAACTTCATGCTTTTCCTATAATCATACTTCTAAGTCAATCAAAGTCATACTAATTCATGGGGTCATATCATCGGAATATGGGAAAACTACATGCTAAGCACTCAATCATCCCAAAATCAAGCAATTTAAGCTCATTTTATCGAAAAAATTTTGAAAATTCCTTCTCAGATTTTCGAAAAAATTTTAAAAATTTTTCCAATTTTTCAAAAAATTGCTCAAGTGATATCCCCTCCCCCAAACTTAACATGCACAGTGTCCTCAGTGTGCAGATAATATACGAATTTAAAGTTCAAGAATAGAGTACTCCCCTTTTTTGATGTTGATGAACAATCAAAGCTTTGATTGAAAGCATAAAACGAGAAAAGAAACCTGCAACACAAACAAAGAAAGACACAATAGAAAAGAAAAAGAAAAACGAACTATATACAAAGTGAAAGTAAAAACACAGCCCCTTCAAATGCAGCTGAAGAAGACAACACTCAGCAGCAAGGCGAAGAGTATGAGGGTCATCCAAAGTGGTGACAGGGTACTAACAGTTAACTCCTCCTGAGCCCTATCTATTTCCTTCCTTCTTTCAGATTTTATATGGTCAAGCTTTATGTTCTCCTCAATCTCTATCTTAAAACATTCTTGAGAGTCATCAGGGAGCTTCAAAGGTTTGAAAACATTAAGCTTTACTTCCTGATCTTGGACTCTCATCGTCAACTTCGTAGCATCAGAGGGCGAGGAAGGCAATGAATACGAAGAAGGTATAGATGAAGAAGCGCTTAGCTTTGTTTCCTTGGCAGCCCGATCTTTAGGTTCCTGCTCTTTCTGAGCTACTTCGTTAGAACCTATGTGTTCTTCAACTATGTGCTGTTCAGGTTGGGACTTAACTTGTGGCTCCTCTAGCTCTCTGCCACTCCTAAGGGTGATAGATCTAACTTGTTCCTTACCCTCCCCTTGCTCATCAGGATTAACTTCAGTATTACTAGGAAGGGTCCCTTGAGGATGTTGGCTAAGAGCACTAGCTATTTGTCCAACCTGAACTTCTAAGTTCTTAAGTGAAGCAGCTTGATCTTGCAGGATAGTCGTGAACATCTCTTCTAATGTAGGCTTCTTCTCAGCTGCTGGTGCATGGTAGAATTGGGGCTGCATAAATGCTGGTGGTGGTGGTGGTGGTGGTGATGGGTGATATTGAAATTGAGGTGGGGATGGATGATGTGGATGGTGGTAAGGAAATTGCTGCTGTGGTGGTACCTGAACTTGTGGAGCTTGAAAACTAGGGGGTTCTACAAATATGGAATTAGAAGTTTGCCCTTGGTTTTGGCTCCAGGAGAAGTTAGGATGGTTCCTCCACCCTGAATTATAGGTGTTTGAAAAAGGGTTGTTCTGTTGCATAGGGAGAGCAACATACTGAACCGACTCTAAGTTGAGCGGACACCTATCTATAGAGTGGGTACCACTACACAGCTCGCATGAAAGAAAAGGACTATGGACAGAATATATAGGGTTAGGACTGTTGGGAGGATTATATTGGGTACTGAGCGACTCCACCTTCTTTGTAAGATTGGCAATCTGAGAGGTCAAGGTGGACAGTGTGTCAAGCTCGTACATACCCGCCGATTTCCTTGGCATCTGCCTTTCCGAGGACCATTGATAGTTGTTAGTCGCCATCCTTTCTAGCAACTCATAAGCCTCCTCCTCTGTTTTGCACATCAATGCTCCACCCGCAGCAGTGTCAACAATGGTCCTATTTGGGCTTGTAAGTCCGTGGTAGAAGGTCTGAACTTGCAACCACAACGGTAGGCCATGGTGAGGGCACTTCCTAAGAAGCTCCTTATATCGTTCCCATGCTTCATAAAGAGATTCAAAGTCGTACTGGGCAAAGGAAGATATATTGCTACGGAGTTGGGCTAATTTAGAGGGAGGAAAGAATTTGGCTAAAAATTGTAGGCTAACTCATCCCATGTAGAAATGGATCCTGGAGGCGGAGAGGTCAACCAATGTCTCGCCCTATCCCTAAGTGAGAAAGGGAATAGTCTAAGCCTAAGTGCATCGTCTGATAATCCATTGTGCTTGAAGGTGTTGCATAAGTCCAAGAATTGCCCGAGATGAGCATGTGGGTCATCATGTGGAAGCCCACTGAACTGCAAAGATGTTTGGATTATCTGGATGATTGCGGGCTTAATTTCAAAATTATTTGCATGGACAGCTGGTGGCCTAATGCCGGAATAATATTCTCCAATTGTCGGCATCGCATAATCTCCAACAGTTCTAGTTTTCCTATTTTCTGCCATGGTGAATTGCAGCGGAGCTAATAATTTCCTCGAGTCCTATTAAATTTTTCTAAGAGTGTGTTTGATTTTAGGATCTAGAGGAAAACAATCAAAACTTCTGGCTCTACGCTTGCAATCATCTAAAAGTCCTTAAAAAAAATTTTTAAATTTTTTAAATTTTTGAATTTTTTTTTTTTTGATTTTAATTAAGAGAAAATTTAACTAACCTAAGCTAAGGCTCTAAATATTTACAACCTAAATATTTACAAGCTAGAATTACACCTAAGCATAATTTCACCGATATTAATTAATGACTAATTAAAACTTCCCCGGCAACGGCGCCAAAAACTTGATGGGCCCTAAAGGTATATATCCGCAAGTGCACGGGTCGTACAAGTAATAATGGGATTTGAGTCCCGGAATTATCGTCCCACAGAGAAGTTGTTAGCCTAATTAAGTACCGGTTACTATTATCCTAAGTATATCCTAGCAAATTTATGAATTTTCAAGGGTGATCAACTAATCTAGAATTGAAAATACCAAAAGCAATAAAATAATAAAACTATAAAATAAGTAACTAAAACCGAGCTCAGAGTACTTACAAAACTCCAAGCACTTAAAATCGAAAACCTGCAAAAGAAATTAAAACAATTAAAACTAATTAACCAAATTAAAATAAAATGCAAAATAAATGAAAAAACATGATTAATTAAACTAAAATCTAACTAACCTAAAAAATGCATGTAATTAGACTAATTGCAAATTAAACTATTCCTAATGCTAGATTAAAATTACTTAGAAACTAATTAAATCTAAATTAACTAACTAAACATGATTAACTACATCTAAATGCATAATTAAAACTATTAACTAAACTAACTAAATCATCTAACTAATCTTAAAAACTAATCTAACACTAAACTATATAGAAAAATGAGTTATGCCTTAATCAATCAGCCAAACAAAGCCTTATATTTTAAACTAACAGTAAATTTCCCACCAAAATACTGTTCATGCATGATTTTCTTCTTTGGTTTTCCAGGTAGCTCGGGTTGTCACGGGTTGGTAGCTGCTGTCCATGCCTGTTTGCTACCAACTCTGCCTCGGTTTCATCCAGCTGCCAGGCGTGTTCAGCTCCATTTCTGCAACAAATCCAACACCTCACGCCAGCCCCACGTTCCTGCCTGGCCATACCTGCTCCAAGCTTCATGCTCACGGGTTCCATTTTCAGGCTCTCGGTTGTCCTCTGCTCTGCATCTGCCATGCTGTTCTGCGTACATGCTCCTGCAGTGCTATCTCCAGGCGGGTTGCTGCTGCTGTCTAGGTTCCTGTTGTGCCTGTGTTGCTAACATCAACACCAGACCAAGGAACTGCTCCTGCTCCAGCCCGATTCTGCCACGTCCAGCAGGGCTCGAAACTGCTTCCTGCCCAGACTTGCTCTCGGTTCCTGCTCTCGGTGTGATCCAGATGATGCCCACAGCTATGTCCAGGCGATGTCCACTTCTTCTGTCTGCTGCACCGACCCTGTTTCTGCTCCCAATCTATCCTACCGGTGGTTCACGTCTGCATTACAGTTTTCGGGATGAAAACAGAGCATAGCAGAGGAGAGGTCTCGATTTCCAGGTGTGGTGCTGTTCGGATGGTTTGCTGCTGCTGCCCTCTCGGGTTTGTCTCCAAATGCTTGGCCAAATAGAGCTATATCTCCTATATCACTACTGTTATGCAATGAAGAACAGTGCACAATGAAATCCAGCAAGATGGCTAACCGAGAATCACTAGAAATGTGAGAGATAAAATGTAAAAGAAAATCAAATGCTAATTTACCAAACCGAGAGCACAACCATGGATAGTTTAACAAAATAAAACCAAAGCATCAATGGAATGTAGAGAAACCGAGAAATGAAATGGTGACTGAAGATTGGAAATAAAACTTAACAATAGAAAGCTAGTGGAAAGAAACCAAGAGCTAGATTGAAAGCTTGCATTCGAATGGATCTTAACAAAAATAAAAGAAGAACATATAATGAACAATAACAATTTTCTTAAGGAAAGTGCTAATCGGGAAAGAAAACAAAGCTATTCTACCCCTAATTTCTACCCTAACCTAGACTACTTCTACACTACTCCTAAAACTAAAAATTACATTAACTTCTACTCCTAAAATTACCTCCTTTTCAATTGTCATCTTTTCCTATTTATAAACACACTAGGGGTAAAATGGTAATTTTCACATCCTTGATGAGTTGGCATTTTTTTTTGGCCACTTGTCTTCACACCATTGGCTCCTTGAAAAGATATGTCCATGTCATCGGTCTTCTTGTCCAATTGGATGTGCTTGGTGGTATGACTCGTGTTGTCCACGTGGCTCAATCTCGATTTTAGCCCAATTCCGGTCCATTTTCTACCGAAATATTCAAAATTCATCCAGATTTGATTTATCTGCAAACATGAGAATTTTTATTAAATAAAGGGGATAATTAACAAAATAAATTGGGGATTTAAATAAATAATTAGGAAATTAAGCACAAATAATTCTAAAAATATAGAATTATCAATACCCTTTTCAAAGATTCCGATATATTTATTATTTCCCGGATGCACTGTATATCCTGAAGAGTGAGCTTCCGACAATAACATTATCTCAACAACTATGGTCCTAGGGAGCACTTATACTGTCCTAAACCTCTGTAAGTCATCGTCACTCACTGTGAACTCTGTCACTATACCCTTCTGAATCTGACCCACACTATCGACACCAAGCCAATCATCACGCTAAACCTGGCAAATCCAGTCACTCAAATTCGATTCTAACCTCAGGCTAACTGTCACACAATCACGATCATCATCTGAAGGGATCACATCACTACTAAGGCTCACAACTGCTCTAGCAGCTCACGTTCCCTAACCATCATATGTGATACCATCCCGAGGCTCTTTCTGTTCAAGGCATCAGCCATTACATTAGCCTTTCCTGGGTGGTACAATTTTCACAATCATAATCCCTTAGAAGCTGTAACCCTCTTGGTTATCTCATATTCAACTATTTATGTGAAAACAGATACTCGGGGCTTTTACGATCAGTACATACCCGAAATTTCTCACCAGTTAAGTGGTAGCGCCATACTTTAAGTGTAAATGCTACTGTTGCCAACTCTAAATCATGGGTCGTATAGTTTCTTTCTGGGTCCTTGAACTATCTGAATCCATAAATGACTATCTTCCCATTTTACATCAATACACAGCTACACACTGAAACCTCTTAAGTTGTCGGTTATGGTGAGAATACTTACGATGGTCAGTTTATTACTTCATATACCAAAACTCACTGAAGCTACTTTCATACTTGTCATCCCACTCGTATGTAATCTTTTTCGAACAAGATGTGTCAACTGAGCAGCCCATTTCGAGAAACTCTCAACAACTCGTCTGTAAGACAGTTTCCTGTTGCTACTCATGCTCTTCCCTAGACTTCGAATACATCAAAATATCATCGCTAAAGATGATAACCAATCGGTCCAGGTAAGGTTTAAATACCTCATCGTAGTTAAGTTCCACTAAATATTTCAATCACCCATTTCCTTGTCCTATGTACGCATAAACGTATAATGTCATTTCGAAATCGTTTCCATTCAACATACTAACCCACGTCATTTCCTTTTTCTTATATTAACGGCTTTTATAAAATTTTAATTTTTTAAACCTTCATGTTTACTCGAATTCTACCAGTAAGGGTACCCAATTTTAAATGTATATATATGACTTTCGATTTCAATTTATAGATTATGTGTGCGCTTCTAGACGCTGTCAAGTCTTCAGGCGGGGAAGTATTTTCAAATACCTTTATTAACCCTCAGACTTGACCACATTTCATATTCACTACATATCGCTTAATCCAAATTACTTTACATATCAAAGATATCCTTTTCTTGCATACGCCTCATATTCCAATATATCTCGTATTCAGGATTTATCACATCTCAAAACTTATCGCCTTTCATTTATCACTTCTAACAAACTCTTTCATTACTTATTAAAACTTACAATACACTTTTCAGGGGTGAAAACATCACTATCTTAAGATAGCAATCTAAACATCATAGTTTATAGCCGAATCAATCTATTCTCAATATTATTTCAAACTTATTCATATTCCATTAAATAAAATTGGCTGACATATCCTTTTTCCCCCGTTTTCAACTTACAATCCTTATACCCATATTCAGTTAGTGAAAATCAGCTAACCATCATCATCTTGCCTAAAGGTATAGGCTTCACATCTTTCACTAGCTTATAAGCAACTCAAGGCGGTATGAATTAATGCGAGGCACCAGGATCAATAAAAATAATTACTTCATTATTCACAACCAGTGTGGTATCTTCCACCACATCCGATGAAACATCAATGGTGTCCTAGTCCAAGGCATACACTCGCCCTCGTCTAACATCTTATTTTCCTGGTAACTACCACACATCTTACACTGCTCTCACTACTACGGAGCAGTTCGGGGTCCTCAAATCAAAATACCCCTCGTACTTGTTGAAATTAGATACACTGGGGCCTTATCAATCATCTTACCCCGTGACTCATCAGCTCTAATCTTTTACCAAACTATCTTTTTTTCCCGTTCTGACATCTCTGTCAATCTCTATTCTCTTTCTGTCTTTATTTCGGCCCTTACTACCTTTGCCAATCTCAGAGTCATGCAACTCATGATCTTATTCACACAACTGTAGTCTGCGCACTGCCTCGGCATAGGTCGTGATATCTAACGGGCTAATCAGACTCTAATCGACAATCTGAGCCCTTCCACAACTTTCAGACATCTCGACTCTCACTGTTCATAGTGTCCAAGTCATATCTGCCCAAGAATATAAACTTAGATTCATACTCATTAATCAACCAGTTCCGCTGGGTCAGAGTAAAGACTCTCATCTGTTGTTCCTTTAAGCAGTGTCCAGGATATTCTGTCATCGGAATACATCTAAAATTATTTTCCATATCCATTCTGGATGTCTAACTCTTAAGACGGGTCGAGCAGACTTCCATCAATGCTCCAACTTGCCCTCAAATCTCATACATACTCTGAGCAATTAGCTCGTAAAATATTCTTCACACTTCGATCGTGAAGCGTGTCTCAATACTATCCGATTTCTTTGTTAGACTCTGTCTGATCTCTCTGTCAGACTCTGTGGGGCATGCTCAATACCAGCCTCCACGTCAATCTCATCTTGTGTCTCAGATGGTGACTCAGTACGACTCTCAGGCCTACCTCTACGGCCTCGAGCTCATGTACTCGCCTCTCTACCATAGTGGCTATCAGTTAATAAGTCTATTCTTGCATTCAAACCAAATTCTTAGTTGCACTTTCATCTCGATATACACAATTGTATCAAAATAATGCATAGTACATAGGGATATAAACTTCCTTAACCACTAACACCTACTCATATCAGGCCAACTCGGCTCTGATACCATTAAACTTGTCACGACCCAAATTACCTAAAAATCATAGTAAATTTTTCGCTTTTTCATTTCTTATTTAATTCCTACCTTTCTCTCATCATGACCATCCTACAAACAGTTGGGTTATGATTCTGTGTTAGTCACCTCTCACCTATTTACCATTCCATTTCCATAATCACATTCACATATCAAAGTTTACAATCTTTTGACTTTAACTGAATACATACACAATGGTATTTATAACTCTACATCCCCGACATCATAATCATTTACAGTATTGTGCATTACATATTTAGATACAAAACTATACAAATGTGTATACTTGTCTCTCGATGGGAAGCTCCCCATACCAAGAATGCAATTCATCAGCCTCTTACTAATTACTGCGAGTGCTCTGAAAAGATGGGAAAATAAGGGGGTGAGCAAACTACACGCTCAGTATGGCAATTATGCAAGTAAGTAGATAGCTCCACTATCTACATGCTCATAATGCCATGCCCTAAAAATTCATTTCTTTTCATTAAAATCTCAAGCACAAAATCATGTATTTCATCATGACTTAGTTTATAAAACTGTTCGTGCATATATAAATCGTACTACTTATGCATCAATGGCATTTTATGTGACATCAATAAATCATACTTAGCATGAATTAAATCAAAATCATGCATTATTTCATGCGATATACAACAAATCATGAGATAAAATCCTTTCATGAATTTATCATTAAAGCATGGAAAACACATCATGCTACTGCATTTAAATCATTTCATTTAAAACGCAGTATAAAATAACCCAAAGGGGTTAAACATCTCATAATTCAATTCCAAACTCATAAAACAATTCATTAAAATTCATTATAAAACTTCGGTTATAAAACCACCCTTATTTCAGGGTCACATATCATAAAATCATAAAATCGGGGGCCTGACCCCTCCCACGGGTCTACCCTGGTCTATCGACCAATAGTTATATCATGTGAGACATGTAGATGACTATCAATAACAACATAGGACTATGGCCATAACCTAGTGATCCCTGGCAACACGGTACCTAGTGTGCGGGGTATCACACCTGAAACGGTAGGTGGGTCGATCCTACCCGTCAGAACAGCATAACATCAGGATTGCGAGGGCAAGGCTTATTGCCTCGTGGCTAATGCCACTCCTCGCCAACAATCCCCACGGTGCAGCGTACTCCGCATGACATACATGGTACAACGTACTCCTTGAACCCAAGCTCAGTCAGGGGTGCCTGCAATAGGTCTTATCCACCTATATAATCTCTATCTGAGTATGCACGTGTGAGCATATCATCTCACTGTGACACATAGTCGACAGGAGGCTCCAACACGACTATATGCATGTAATATAAATCTCTGTGTGAGGGAAGCTCAAACACGGCTCCATGCATATTCATGATATCAAAAAATCTCATGCGAGCGAAGCACTAGCACGGTTTCATAAAATCAATGAAATCTGTGTACGAGTAGCACTCCAGTACAACTTAAAAATAAATGAGTTATAAATCCATATAAAATCACGTGCGAGCGAGCTCCAGCACGGTGTTATGCATCAATAAATTAAATCTCGTGCGAGTTACACTCCAGCAGGGCTTTATGCATAAATAAATCAAATCTCGTGCGAGTTACACTCTAGCACGGCTTTTATGCAATTATCATATCAAAACAGGATGTGAGCTAAGCTCCAGCACCTCTCATGCATGTCAAATCATTAAAACTAATGCGAGCAATTGCTCCAGCACCTTTTTATGCATATCAGGTCAAAACCGTCAAAACAGTCAAAACAGAGTGTGAGCTAGGCTCCAGCACTTCTCATGCTTTTCACAAGAATAAAAATCAGTGCGAGCAACCGCTCTAGCACATTTCATGCATATGATGTCACACAAGTCGGCGCGAGCAACCGCTCAAGCACATTTATGCTCACTCATAAACGCAGATATAGTGCGAGCTATGTGCTGGCACTATCTGTTTTCCATTTAAACTTGATAGTTGGCCCGTTTTTCAAAGAAATTTCATTTAACTCTTAATAACACTTACGTAGTGTTATATTGTGAAATTTATGCAAATATTGGCCAATCTATGGATTTGCTTTACTTAAGAACCAATTAAATTCCTTAAATAAAAAATTATTAAATCAAGCATTTCATGCATGTCATGCTTTCACCATCCTTATGTGAACTTCCCTAAATAGGGGCAAAATAGTCTTTACCTATTTCGAGTCCTTAAAATCTTTAATTTATTTCTAGGACCTTTATACATAATCAGTGTATGTACATATTCAGTGTATATAAAAGCTATTAAAATACGCGTAGCTACCTCTAGCTACTCACATAATTCCCTTACCTCATTTTTCTGTACAGTCTGACCTTTCCACTGATGACTCGTCACGCAGTCCGATTTGCTCCCAATCCAATCTCTGAAACTACGGATACATATTCATTAGGTCAAATACAATACAATTAATTGTATTTCATATTTTCTGGGCTTAATTTAAATCATTGGGCCCGTTTACCCATATTGGGCCCGATTGTACCATAATGGACCTTAATCGACCTTAAGCCTATTTTCCACTGACTATTCACATTATCGACGCCTATTAGGCTCATTGGGCCTATCTGTATTTATTGAACCTCATTCTAAACCCTCGAATAGCTTATTTAATTATTTACGACAATTTATTCAAATTTTCAGAATATAATTCATTAAATGCAAAAATGAAATTCGTAATTTATGCGGTAAATTTTAACACGCATAACGATGTAAATTGTCGTAAATAAGGGTTACTTACCTGAGTTTCCATGATAGTATGTAAATAGAGGCTGACTCGAGTCCTCGTTTGACGTCAATTGTCGAGCTACACAATTTAATATTTTTTTCGGGTAAATTTTCAGTCGGATATTAATCAAATTAAATATTTCAAAATTTAAATCGGTCAATTCGACCACGTACCGACTTACCCGTAGCTCAATTGCATCACCGAAATTTTTTCCAAATTTTTCCTCTTTTCTTTTTCCCCTTTTTCTCTTTCTTTTCTTTTCTTTTTGGCTAAACCTGTTCGATCCGATTCAAAGCGATTCAGACCAGTTCGGTCTAGCGGTTCAGTCCGGTTCGACCGGTTCAGTCATCATTTTGTCGTTCCGATTCTAGGGCCCATTTTTGGTGCCATTCGGTGCATCATCGCCTAGGCTTCCAAAATCGGGCCTCAGTGTGGCTCAAATCGACGCTGATGGCTGCCGATCGAAGCCTCTCTCCCGAGGCATCTCCCTCCATTTTTGGCGTGCTCTGACGTTTCCACGGCGCGTCAACGCCGCTGTGATGTCGCTCGAGGTCGGGCCGTCTTCGTCTGCCCTTGCCGGCCCCTAAGCCTCGCTGGTGGCTCACTGGTGAGAGGGAAATCATTCCCTCAGTTTCTTGCTTCGTTTCATCTTTTGCTTTTCTGTTTTGTTTTTTTCTATTTCGAGAATTCAGTTTCATTTTTTTAACTTTATTTTTTTATTTATAATTTATTTATAATATTATTTTATTCATTATTTTATTATTATTTTTGCCAAAATATCTAAAAAATATATATTTAATTCATTTAATCTATAAATGAATTTATCGGTATTATTTTGACTTTTTGGTATATTTTTCGATTATTTTTTAGATTATTTTTCGAGGCAAAAATTTCGGTTTATTCCAATAAATTCATATCTTGAACAATTTAACCCGAAATTTAATTATTTCTTCGTTATTGATCAAGATTTCTCAAGCTATTATTTTTAATTAAATTTTCTTATCTCGATTACTACTAAATTTTGATCTTTTGACCGTTTTTCCCTTGCACGTGTTCCAGAATTTCATTTCAATCCTTTTGCATTTTTTTTTGTTTCGTGTTTTAATTAAAATCGGGTTTTATGAAGCGTGCCTCGATACTCTCTGGTACCTCAATGGCACCGAGTGACATATGGTCAGACGAAGACTCATCTCGTCTCTCAAACCTACCTTTAGCCCGGCCTCTCGCCCTCTAGCACGGTTGGTATTGGCCATAATAGCTTGATTCCTTCATTCACAACCATTACTTAGTCAATTCCCATCTCGGAATACACAATTGTATCTAAACACAGCACAATAATATGGGGATGTACACATTCCTAACCACTAACATCGACTCACATTAGACTAACTCTGCTCTGATATCATTCTGTCACAACCAACTTTTACCAAAATTCACTACAATTTTTTTACTTTTCTTACCTTTCCTTCTATAACAATTTCAAATATCAGTTGCGCTGTGATTCGGTATTAGTCACCTCATCCACATTACCTTATCGCTCATTCATTATCATACATACATGTCAATATAAACTATCTCTTGACTGTAAATACTTTTAACTTATAAGTGAACTCACATATATTCACATACAAATACATCCCCAATATTACATTCATTTACAACACTATGTCATTTATATGTTCAGTTACAAAATCGTACATGATGTGTATACCTTTCATTCGATGGGAATGCAGCGGACAAAAAGAAATGCAAGTCCTCAGTCGTACTCTAGCTACTGCGGATGCTCTGTAAAGAGGTGGAAAATGAAAGGGGTGAGCTCACTAACTCAGTAAGGAAATTAAGCAAGCAAGTAGATAACCACACTATCTACTGAAAATAATGCCATGCCTTGAAATTCTCTTTCCCTTGTTTCACATTTAAAGCATGAATTGGAAAACTGATATAGTGTGTACATATTTAGTCACATATACTAAAATCATGCTAAATTTGTAAATACAAGCATTTCATGCAAAACACTGCATTTTATGTAAACTCGTAATGCCTTTAAAGTATATCATGCCATTTAAACTCAAACATGTAAAATATGGCATTTCAGCAAGTAAAGCATACAAATCAGGTTTTGATTCATCCCTCAGGTCTACCCAAAATCATAAATTCATGTGATATAATTATGTGAGACTCGGTGGCTATATGCAATAATATATTGAACTATGGCCATATCATATACTGTGATCCCAAGTTACTGGGATCCTAGTGTTCGGGGCATCACTGCTGCAATGGAAGGTGTGTCAAATCCTAACCGTCAGCCAACAACTCCATATCTCCGTCCTAAACACCGCACAATACAGCGTACTCTGTCAGACATGCACAGTGCAACGTACACTTGTTGACTCAATCTTAATAGATAATCAATGGCGCGTCTCTAAATCAATGTGCGAGCATCTCATCTATCTGACACTCAGTCTACACGAGGCAATCAGCACAATTTTTAAATCATGTCATGTATATCACAATAAAATTACAGTGTGCACCTTGAGTGCGACTCACAGTCAACACCCCGTTCAAACACTGTTTTATGCATATCACAAAGTCAAACGCTAATGCGAGTAACACTCCAGCACTAGGTTATGCATAATTCACATTTCAAACCAAGTACGAACAATGCTCTAGTACTATGCCATGCATATCATGGGAAATCAAGTTCGAGTAGTACTCCAGCATTTTCTCATGTAGAAAACATATAAAATCAAGTGCGAGTAGTACTCCAGCACTATTTGTTTTCACACAACTCAATAGATGGCGTATTTAAATGGGATGATTTCAAATCAGTAAAATCAGCACCATAATTGTGCTATTTTGTGTTTTTCACGAAACCACTTGCCAATCTATCTATTCTTCTGCTAAACGACAGTAAAATCACTCAAAAACATTTTTTGTGCTTTTTAGGAATTTTCCTAATTTTCATAATTTTACCCTTAACAGGGGTAAACTGGTAATTTACTCAAATCGGGTCTCTATAAATATTATTCACTTTCTCTGACCCTCAAACTTTTTAAGTGAATGTAAAAGCAGACGAAACTACGTGCAAGTATCTCTAACTACACGCAAAACTCCCTTACCTGAAATCACATCGAGCAATTTCACTTTCCCGAAGCTGCTCGTTTGTACTCCCAATATAAACTCTAAAGCTGCATATAACCATTTATCAAGTTAATTATACTTTTCCAACAGTATTTCATGTTTAATATAATCGATTTCACTTAATGGGCTCGTTTACTCTTATTAGGCCTTATTGCATCTTAATGGGCTTAACACTGTCTTAAGCCCATTTCAATTTACTATTCATTTTATCTGGGCCTATTGAGCTTGTGGGGCCCGTTAACACTTATTGGGCTTGGTTCGAGGCCCATGTACTCCTATTGGGTCGAGACCACATCGGCTTGGCCCATTTGGCTTCTCGACCATGGTATGTGGCCTAGAGCCATGCATGCCGCCCATGGCCAAGCACTACGCCAACCTTGGTCATCTTGCTAGCCATTCACTTAGGCATTTCATCAAACACTACCTATGCATGCCTTAAGCCTTAGTATATGTTCATTAAGGCATTTTATCAAACACCTTATGTGCCATCTTCAATTCATCAACCAATTCAACAAATCAATTGAAATTAAACATGCCATAATCATGTCTACATGTTTACCAACTTAACTATGCATTAATATCACATGCTTCTTCATGAAAACCTAAATACCCATTTTCGACCATCATTGATTCATGGTGTTTTCATGTGTCTTGATCCATAAAATGTCATGACCGACTTTAACAAAAAATAACTACTAATTTTTCACTTTTTACTTACCTTTCTCCTTACCAACAATTGGGTTGTGCTTCGGTATTAGCATCACCAACTTTACTTACCCTACCATTCATTCCACACATTTGCATACATGCTAATAAAATTATATACTAACTGTAAATACTTGTATATCATAAGTGAGCTCACATAAAATTTAATACAAATATATCCCCCATAATTTACATCATTTACATCACTGTGCTGTTATATGTTCAGATACAAAATCGTGCTTGATGTGTATACCTTTCGCTTGATGGGAAATGGCAGCGGACAAAAGGAATGCTAACCCTCAGTCATACTCGCTCTACTACGGATGCTCTGTAGAGAGGTGGAAAATGAAAGGGGCGAGCTCACTAGCTTAGTAAGGAAATCAGGAAAGCAAGTAGACATCCACACTATCTACTGAAAATAATGCTATGCTTTGAAAATATTATTTTCTTAACTTACGTTAAAAGCATGTATTGGAAAATCGATATATTATGTACATTAAATCTTATGTACTGAAATCATGTTGAGTTCTCAAATATAAGCATTTCATGCAAAACAATGCATCTTCATAATTTCATAATGTCTTTAAATAAATCATGCCATTTATATTCAAATCATAGTAAATATGGCATTTCAACAATTCACAACACATCAGTTGGGTTTCGAACCATCCCTCAAGTCTACCTGTATCATAAAATTAGGTGATATATCATGTGAGACTCGGTGGCTATATGCAATAATATCCTGTGCTATGGCTATATCTTATATTGTGATCTCAGGCTACACAGATCTCGGTGTCCGGGGTATCACTGCTACAACGGGAGGTGGGTCAAATCCTCACAACCGCCAGCTATCAGCTCCTCAACAACTTCACACCATCCTATTCATGCCTTAAAATCATATGGGTATTCATCAATTTACAATTACCCATTTTCGACCAACCTTAGTTCATGGTGATTTCATGTGTTTCAATGCATAAAATATATACCAATCAACTTAGAATAATTCATAGATTAACATATATGAATTTGGAAGCTTGAAATTATACCTAGCTTACAATTCCCCTTGTAGCCGAGACTTCCTTGTATTTTGTCTCTCCCAATATGGCTCCTTGATATCCAATTCCAAGGTATGTTAATCCTCTCTCAATTTGAAACAAGTTTCAAGAAGATTGCAAGTTCCAAATATGTCTGTAACCTAGTGATTTTTGGTGTGAGAAAGCTTGAATATGGTTTGGTAATGGTGTTTCATTGTTTACCAAGAATGATGGGATTAAAAAGACAATGAGTTGGATGATTTTATAGCCTAAAGACTTAGTTATTAAGTTATGAAATTCAACCATCTTATTTGACTTTAAATGGGTTTGGGATATGGTTACCAAATTGGATTTTGTAACCATTTACTAATGGGCTTTAACTTAAACTAATGGGCCTTAACTTTAGGCCTCTTAGTTTGGGCTTTCCTCATGAGCTTTCGGGCTGAAATATTTACTACCTATTAGGCCTTCAATTGTCTTAATATTGGGCCTACAAATTTTTCACTACCTTCTTCCCGTGACTTAACTTGCTATTAACAGTTGGGTTGTGAGTCAACATTCATATCCACATCTCATCCATTCATAATTTAAAGTTTATTTAATGAAATAGAAACAGTTCTTCTATAATTACGTGGAAACGTTTACATCAATTTCTATTATATACATCCCTTTTGTACAAAAGATAACTATATTGTTCATTAATTTACACGATACAAATTTTTTTTCTCTCATAAATGTATACCTCTGTACTGCTGGAGAACTGGAGAACACCTTAACAGGGACGACTGCAGTAACTCACTACTACGTAAAATCTATGGAGGAAATAAGGGGGTGAGCTAACACGCTCAGTAAGGAAAACATATGCATTTCTTCTGTATAAACATTTATCTTCCTTATAAAACATATGCATTTCTTTAAAAATAGCTTCCATCGATGCGAAACCCTTAATTCGCTAGATAGGTATATGCATATACAACATTAATTCACACAGGATCACACAGCTCAATCTTTAAAAACCACACAGCTTCATTTATCAGTTCACACGGAACACACTTACAAATCTCTTTGTAAATCAATTAATGTGAGACATATAATGGGATTTTATATCACCCTGTATTACACAGCAGACGGGACATTTGTCACCTCACACAGTAGTAACACAATGTCATATCACACAGATAAAAGAAGACTTATGGCCATAGTCCGGATTCCAGGTAACATTGATCAGGTGTGCGGGAGCCCTATGCTTGGGGAGGCGGATCAACCATCCCTTTAGCTCACATAGAATCACTAAGATATCACGACACATCATACTTCATAGCTAACGCTCACGATACATCGTGCTCCCATGAATCCTTATCACCCATTTTCCATTGCCTCAAAATCACGGGCGAGTAGGGTTATGCAAGATCACTAAGCTATACACGACGGCTCCAGCACAGTTTTACTCATCACACAGTAAACTCATAAACTCTCTTACGAGCAACTCAGCGTAAGAACACACAACATACCTTAGACTTCGAGTATGGCGTTGTTTATCCCACAGAAAGCTTATCGTACCACGTGCGAGCAACTTAGTGTAAGAACACACAGCATACCTGAGGCATCGAGCATGGTTTTAAAATCGAGGGGGTCACATGCGAGCATAGTTAGAGCAAGATCACTAAGCAATACTCGATGGCTCTAGCATAGTTTCCCAAAATCTAGTGCAAGCTCTCGAGTGGATCACACAACTTTACTCAGCTCTAGTACCTTCTACTTTTCTAAAAAATCCTTTTTAAAATATTATACGAGCGAGGCTGGTAAATCTACTATTGCCACTTCGGCATTGGCACAAGTTCACAAAAAAAAGAAATAGATGGCTCCTTTCACAAGGTATGAGTGAAAGGGCAATCTCCCTTCAATCACTCATTAAAAGCTTTTCATGTAATTTACTAAAACGGGAGCCAATCTATTATCACTCTTTCTAAAAAACACTTGCAAAACATCTTTTCACAACAAAACATTGAAGTCATGCAATTCATGCACATAAGCTTCTTCTCATATGTAGTTTTCACATAGATATATTAATATCTATATACTTATTGCATATATTTGCACACAGCAGGTAAGAAAACATACGTATAGCTATCTCGAATAGCTCGCATAAATTCCTTACCTCGAATCGCCTTTCTTAGCTTCCAAAGCTTGTGATCCGGTCTTATCGGCTCCAATTTTATCTCCAGAAGCTACAAGTATTTGTTACTCATATTAATATACTTAATAAACTCAATTCCTTATTTGCATGAAATTCTTTTCAATGCATTGGGTCATTTTACACCAATATGGCCTCATTATGTCTTATTGAATTTTATATTTTCCTAAGTCCATTTCGATCATTCTATTTTTTTTCTCGAGAATCTATTAGACTCCTCGAGTCTAATGTTTCACATTGAACCGACATTAATCTCACATTGCCTTAAGTTCATCATATACCTTCTCTATGGTATTTTACCAAACACCTCTCAAGCCCATTTTCAATCATCATCTTTTCCAACATATGTATTTCATAAAACTATCTTAAAATCATCTATACATGCTCACTAACATTTCTACATGCTTAAATCATCATTAACCCTATGCCATTTCAACTTTCTCTCACTAAGCCCATTTTAGGTCATGGTTATTTAAGCATTTAAATGAACATTTCACCCAACATTATATACACCAAATCACTCATCAAAATGTCTAGATTAACATACTAGAAAATGGTGTATTGAAATCTTACCTAGCTTAGCTTTTTCCTCATTTTTGCCAAATTGAGGGAAAACCTCTTTTCTCCTTCAATCCAAGGTTTAAGCTTCCAATCTTTGTCTATGTTGTTCTTTTCCTCTCTAGGAACAACTTTGCTCAAAGGAACTTCTCTCAAAACTGATTGGGAAGTGGTGATTTTAAAGTGAGAAAGCTAGGTCACTTGTTAAAACTGGAGGAAATGGGTTGTTCTTCGTGAAAATGCAGATTTAGCTTCCCAGTTTATATAGAAAATGCCTTATGAGATCAATCTCCATGGGTGGATGATCAATCTGGCCTTGCTTAAACTCCTTCAGAATTTTTAAAAAATGTAGGCAGGAGATCGATCTGTCCAATGCATGAGATCGATCTGCTCAAAGGGAGTGATATCGATCTTATTCAGGCAGAAGGCTTTAGAGATCGATCTAGCCTTAAGAAGAGATCGATCTGGCCTTAAGAAAAGATCGATCTGGCCTATCCAGAGACAAATAGAGATTGATCTTGTCCAGGCCAAGGCAACTTGAGATCGATTTGTTGGAGTGAGGGATTGATCTCCCTCTTGTAGAATGCTTAGCATTGCGTTTTCCAGGCCATGAGATTGACCTCTTCTTACAATGAGATCGATTTTCCCTGCATTCTGCAACATTCCAGCTGCAAATTTTCTTATATTTTTAAAGTTAAACTCATACTAAATTACTTCAACACTAATTTTGCAATTCATTCACACTTAAAACTTAAAAACATTCATTTCTTATGACTCATATATATTATTACTCGTCTGTACATTCCAGAATCATAAACATTACATAAAGTTTTACGGGTCTTACATTCCTCCCCTCCTTTAAGAAATTTGGCCCTCCAAATTAGAACCAACTTATTCCTCAAAAAGTCGATGGTACTTTTCCCGTATCAAGATTTCTAACTCTCAAGTAGCTTCCTCTAAATTGTGGTGCTACCAGAGAACCTTAACAAGCAAAATTATCTTATTCCTTAACACCTTTTCCTTCCAATCTAGTATCTGGATCGGTCTCTCTATATATGTCAAATCGTCCTTGAGCTCCAATGGCTCAAACTAAATCACATGGGTCGAATCTTGATGGTACTTTCGAAGCATCGATACGTGGAAGACAGTATGAATGCCTGTTAGCTCCAATGGCAATGCTAGCCTGTAGGCCTTATCTCTCACACACTCCAATATCTCAAATGGTCTGATATACCGAGGGCTTAACTTACCCTTCTTACTGAACCTCATAATCCCTTTCGAGGAGAAACTTTCAAAAATACTAAGTCACCCTCAATAAACTCTAGTGGCATTAGTCTCATGTCAATGTAGCTTTTCTGCTTGGTCTGAGCTGTTCTCAATCTCTCACATAACAGCTAAACAACCTCAGAGGCTTGCTGTACCAAATCGAGAGCAAAAGTCTTTCTATCACCCATTTTTTCCCAACCAATAAGGGAACGACACCTTCTACCATACCATGCCTCATATGGTGCCATCCCGATACTTGAGTGATAACTATTGTAGTAAACAAATTTGGTTAATGGTAGGTGATCATCCCAAGAGCCTTTAAAATCCATAACACTCACTTTCAACATATCCTCTAACGTTTGGATGGTTCTCTCTGATTGACCATCAGTTTGAGGGTAGAAAGCGGTGCTAAAACTTAAATGGGTTTCTATAGCTTCCCAAAAATGTCCCCAGAAATGGGAAGTGAATCAGGAATCCCTATTCGATACGATGCTCACTAGAACACCATGTAGCCTCACTATCTCCCATATATACAACTCTACCAAGGTACTCAAAGTATCTGTAGATTTCATAGCTAGAAAGTGGGCGAATTTTGTCAATTTGTCTACCACTACCCAGACAGCATCATGGTTCCTCTTAGTCCTTGGCAATCCTATGATGAAATCCATGGTGACATGCTCCCATTTCCAAGTTGGTATAGGTAGAGGCTACAACAGTCCTACAGGCTTCTAATGCTCTGCCTTCACTTGCTGACATACCAGACATCTTGCCACAAACTCTGTGATATCCTTTTTCATCCCTGACCACCAATACACTTTTTGTAGATTCTAATGCATCTTATTACTCCTCGGATGCAATCTATATCTCGATGAATGAGCTTCTGTCAAAATCAATCTCTTTAGCTCTAGGTCATCGAGAACATAAATCCTGCCTCTAAACCTCGGTAGGCCATCATCACTCACTAAGAAATCGGCCACATCACCCTTTTGAATCAGACTTGCACTATCCTCGCATAGTAGATCGGTATACCAAGCTTGTTGTATTCGATCTAGCAAATCCAGTTCCATTCACAAGCTAACTATCACACAGTCAGTGTCAACATCAAGAGGGTCTATATCCAACCTGAGGTGAGCAAACTGCTCGAGCAACTCATGTTCCCTTACCATCATATACGAGACCATTTCGAGGCTCTTTCTACTCAAGGCATCTGTCACAAAATTAACTTTCCCTGAATGGTACAATATCTCGTAATCATAATCCTTTAGAAGCTCTATCTATCATCTCTGTCTCATATTTAACTCTTTTCGTGAAAACAGATATCTGAGGCTCTTATGATCTGTGAACACCTGGAATTTCTCACTGTACAAGTAGTGGTGTTAAATCTTTAATGAAAATACCACATCTGCCAACTCTAAATCATGCATCGGGTAGTTCCTCTCATGGTCCTTAAGCTGTTTGGATCCATAGGCTACTACATTCCCATCCTGCATCAACACACAGCCCAGTCCTTCTCCCAAGGCATCTGTATACACTGAGTAACCTCCTGAGTTGGTGGGTATGGTGAGAATAGGTGTGGTGGTCAGTCTGTGCTTTATCTCACTAAAACTAATTTCACACTTATCATCCCACTCAAATGCCATATTCTTTCGAGTGAGACATGTCAACAGAGCAGCTAGCTTAAAGAATCCCTCGACAAACCATCGGTAATAACCTGTTAAACCCAGGAAACTACAGATCTTTGTAACCGTCTTGGGTCTTTCCCACTATATCACAACCTCTATCTTGGACAGATCCACTGATACCCCGTCTCTCGAGACTACATGTGTCACGACCCAAATTACCTAAAAATCAGAGTAAATTTTTTTCACTTTTTCATTTATTATTTAATTCTTACCTTTCTCTCGTCGTGACCATCCTACAACACAGTTGGGCTATGATTCGGTGTTAGTCACCTCACACTATTACCAATCCCATTTCCATAATCACATTTATACATCAGAGTTTACCATCTTTGACTTTAATTAAATACATACTCAATGGTATTTATAACTCTACATCCCCGACATCAATATCCGTTTACAGTACTGTGCATTACATATTTAGATACAAAACCATACAAATGTGTATACCTGTCTCTCGATGGGAAGCAGCAAGCAGCGGATATCAAGTATGCAAGTCCTCAGCCGCTCAATAACTATTTCTAGTGCTCTGAAAAGATGGGAAAATAAGGGGGTGAGCAAACCACACGCTCAGTAAGGCAATTATGCAAGTAAGTAGATAGTTCCACTATCTACATGCTCATAATGCCATGCCCTTAAATCCATTTCTTTTCATTTAAAATTTCACGCACAAAGTCATGCATATTCAATGCCATAGTTTATCCAAAACTATTTGTGCATATATAAATCATGTAACTCATGCATTCAAAGCATTTTATGTGACATCATTAAATCATATTAAGCATGAATTTAATCCAGATCATGCAGTCTTTCATGTCATGTAAGACAATTCAAGGTTTTCAAATGAAAGCATGGAAAACACATCATGCCACTGCATTTAAATTAATTCATTTAAAACGCAGTATAAAATAACCCCTCTGGGTCAATCATCTCAAAACTCATAAAACAATTTGTTATATTTCATTATAAAACTTGAGTTATAAAACCACCCTTCTTTCAGGGTCACATATCATAAATTCATCTGAAATCATCAAATCATCAAATCATCAAATCGGGGGCCTGACCCCTCCTTCGGGTCTACCCTGGTCTAACAGACCACAAGTTATATCATGTGAGACAATAAGGTAATTATCAATAACAACGAGGACTATGGCCATATCCTAGTGATCCCTGGCAACACGGTACCTAGTGTGCGGGGTATCACACCTAAAACGGGAGGTGGGTCGTCCTACCCACCAAAACAGCATAACACCAGGATTGCGAGGGCAAGGCTTGCTGCCTCGTGGCTAATGCCACTCCACTCCAACAATCCCCACGGTATAGCGTACTCCGTGTGACATACACGGTACAACGTACTCCGTGGACCCAAGCTCAATCAGGGGTGCCTGTAATAGGTCTTATCCACCCATATCATCTCTGTCTCAGAATGCACGTGTGAGCATATCATCTCACTGTGACACACAGTCTACAGGAGGCTCCAACACGGCTATATGCATGTAATATAAATCCCTGTGCGAGCGAAGCTCAAGCACGGCTCCATGCATATTCATGATATTAGAAAATCTCGTGCGAGCAAAGCTCTAACACGGTTTCATAAAAATCAGTAAAATCTGCGTACGAGCAATGCTCCAGTACGACTTAAACTGATTATAATTTCAAGTAAAATCCACGTACGAGCAATGCTCTAGTACGGACATGTATAGAAATTCAATGAAATCCTCGTACGAGAAAAACTCCAGTACGGCATTCAAATGAATTATAAAAACCACGTAAAACTTTGTGCGAGCAACGCTCCAGCACAAATGAATGCTCAAGTAAATCAAATCTCGTGCGAGTTGCACTCAAGCACGGCTTTATGCATAATTAAATCAAATCTCGTGCGAGTTACACTCCAGCACGGCTTCATGCAATATCATATCAAAACTAGATGCGAGCTAAGCTCCAGCATCCCTCATGCATGTCAAATCATTAAAACTAGTGCGAGCAATCGCTCCAGCACCATTTTATGCATACTACGTCAAAACAAATCAAAACATGTAAAAACATGTCAAAACAGAGTGCGAGCTAGGCTCCAGCAACTCTCATTTCACAATAATAAAAATCAGTGCGAGCACCATGCTCTAGCACATTTCATGCATATGATGTCACACAAGTCGGTGCGAGCAACTGCTCAAGCACATTTATGCACATTCACAAACACAGATATAGTGCGAACTACGTGTCGGCACTATCTGTTTCCATATAAACTTGATAGTTGGCCATTTTCCAAAGAAATTTTCATTAAATATTAATAACACCTACGTAGTGTTATTTTGGGAAACTTATGCAATTATTGGCCAATCTATCGATTTACTTTGATTAAAACCAAGAAAATTCCTTAATCATATAAATCCTTAAATCATGCATTTCATGCATGTCATGCTTTCACCATCCTTAGGTGAACTTCCCTCAATAGGGGTAAAATAATCTTTTCACCTATTTCGATCCTTAAAATCATTCAAACCATTTTTTTAGGATCATTATACAATAATCGCGTATACATACATAATCAGTGTATACAAAATCTATTAAAATATGCGTAGCTACCTCTAGCTACTCACACAATTCCCTTACCTCATTTATCTGTACAGTCTGACCTTTCCTCTGATGACTCGTCACGCAGTCCGATTTGCTCTCACTCCAAATCAAATCTCCGAAACTGCGGATACACATTCATCAGGTCAAATACAATACAATTTAATTGTATTTCATAATTTTCTGGGCTTAATTTAAATCATTGGGCCCGTTTACCCATATTGGGCCCGATTGCACCATAATGGGCCTTAATCGGCCTTAAGCCCGTTTACTACACTTTATCGAGCCCTATTGGGCTCATTGAGCCCATCAGTAATTTATTTAGCCTCGTTCTAAACTCTCAGACAGCTAATGAATTATTTACGACAATTTATCCAATTTTTCAGAATTTAATTCATTTATGCAGAAATTAAATCCGTAATTTATGCGTTAAATATCAATCACGTATAACGATATAAAATTGTCGTAAATAAATGTTACTTACCCGAGATTCCATGATAGTATGTGAATCGAGGCTGTCTCGAGCTCTCGGTTGATGCCAATTGTCGAGCTACACAATTAAATATATTTTCGGGTAAACTTTCAGTCGATTATTTATCAAATTAAATATTCCAAAAATTAAATCGGTCAATTTGACCGCTTACCGACTTACCCGAAGCTCGATTGCATCACTAAAATTTTTTCCAATTTTTCCTCTTTTTCTTTTTCCCTTTTTCTTCCTTTTTTTTCTCTTTTTGGCTGAACCGGTCCGGTCCGGTTCAACCCGGTCGGACCGTCGGTTCAACCCGATTCGGCAGGTTCAAGGCCTCGCCGACCGGTTCTCCACCGGCTTTCGTCGCCAGCAGCTCCGCTGGGTCGTCCGATGCATGGATCTAGGGTTGGTTTCATTCGAAGTCTCCGGAATGTCGCCGGTTCGGCCTGTTTTCTCTCGGCGTCGGAACCCATTTTCTTTCTTCCGCCGTTTCCGACGTTGCCGGCCGTTTCGACAGCTGTGGCTACCACAGATCAACTCGCCTTGGCCTCGGGGTCGTTCGGCTAGGGGTGGTCGGGCCTGAATCGGAGCCGATCGTCGGGAATCTCCTTTTCTCCCTTCGGTTTCTCGTTTCTCTCCCCCTCGCTGCCGTTCGCCGCCGTTCAGCCGCTCCAGGTGCCGGTGGTGCGTCGCTGGGCCTTCCCCCTCGCCGGTCGCACGCCTGGCCATCGTCGGTGCCGTCGGTGAGCCTCGGTCTTCCGTTGTTTCGTTTTGGCAGAATCGCGATTTCACGATTCTGCTTTTTCCTTCTTCTTTTTTTATTTAATTTTATTATTATTTTAATCAATAAAATAATAATATTTTGTCAAAAATATCTTCAAAAATTAATATGTAATTCAGTTAATCAATAAATGAATTTCTCGGTATTATTTCGACTTTTCGGTATATTTTTCGATTATTTTCGGGATTATTTTTCGATACGAAAATTTCGATTTATTCCAATAAATTCATATCTTGATCAATTTAATCCGAAATTTAATTATTTCTTCATCCTTGATCAAGATTTCTCATTCTCATATTTTTAATTAAATTTTCTTGTCCCGATTAATACCGAATTTTGATCTTTTGACCGTTTTGCCCTTGCACATTTTTGGGAATACCATTTTAATCCTGTTGCATTTTTAAATGCATTCGAAAATATCGGGTCTTACAACATGACCCAAAAATGATATCTCACTCAACCAGAAATTACACTTATTGAGTTTAGCATACAACTCCTAATCTTGAAGGGTCTATAACACTGTTCTCAAATGCTGCTCATGCTTTTCCCTTGACTTCGAGTACACCAATATGTCATCTATAAAGACAATCACGAAGCTGTCTAGGTATGGCTTAAATACATCATTCATTAATGCTATAAACGTTGCAGGAGCATTCATCAACCCAAATGGCATAACCGAAACTCATAATAGCCATAACAGGTCTGAAATGCTATCTTGGGCACATCTGCACTCTGAATCCTCAACTGATGATACCCAGACCTCAGATCAATCTTTGAAAAGATATTCGATCCTTGCAACTGATCCAATAGATCATCAATCCATGGAAGGGGATACTTATTCTTGATGGTAGCCTTATTCAACAATAGATAATCTATACAAAGTCGAAGACTCCCATCCTTCTTCTTTACAAACAGAACCAGTGCTCCCCAAGGTGATATACTTGGTCTAATAAACCCCTTGTCCAATAACTCTTGCAACTATTTCTTTAGCTCCTCCAATTCCACTGGAGCTATTCTATATGGTGGTTTGGATATTGGTTCTATTTCAGGCACCAAATTAATACAGAATTCCATCTCTCTATCTGGTGGCAACCTTGGTAATTCTTTCGAAAAGACATCGAGAAATTCTCTAACCACTGAGATGTCAACTAATTCTGGGTGTGCCTTATCCAAATCAACCACATATGTTATAAAACCTTCAACATATTATGACCATATTTGTTGGTAAAATCATTCATTATGGGAAATAATTTACTACTCCTTTCATTACTTAACAAATCTTATAACATACTTTTCAGGGGTGGAAAACATTACTGTCTTAGTATAATAGTCTAAAACAACATGGTTTGCAGCCAACCAATCCATTCCTAGTATTACATCAAAGTCATTCATGTTTAACAGAATAAGATTGGCCAACATATCCTTTTCCCTTACTTTTAACTTACAACCATCACATACATACTCAGTTGCTACATTATCTCTCACTGGAGTACTTATAAGTAATATCCTACCTAGAGGTACAGATTTCACATGTTCAAACAATTTACATGCAAATGTAGGCGATATAAATGAATGCGTGACACAAGGATCAATCAATGCTAATGCTTTAAAATTAAAGACTAGGACGGTACCTTTAATCACATCCTAGAAGCTTCTGCAGATACATGGTCCAATGCAAACACTCGCCCTTCACCAATAGCTTGTTTCCCTTTCTCTTCAACTGTGGCCTTCCTCTTAGGTGTAGGTGTCTCAACTGTAGCCTTCTCTGGCTCTTTACCCTTCTGTGGGGCTATATCAATCAACTCTGGGCATTCACGAGCTATGTGCCTTAGTTTTCCACATCTATAACAGGATCTCATAAAAGGGCATGGTCTACTCCCATGATATCTATCACACGTCCTACACTGCTCGATGGTAGGTCGGGGTCTACCAATAACTACGCCTCTCAAAGTTGAAGGTAAAGCTGGATAAGCTGGAGGCTTCACAGGCCTCTCTCGTAGCTCCTCAATCTTTGGCCCTTTACCAAATAACGGTCGACCCTTTCTGATCATCCACTAACCTCTTTCGGTGTCTATCTTTACCCTTACCACTCTTACTTAACTTCGAGGCATGCAACTCATAGTCCTGCTCACATAGCTAAGCTCTGCGTACTGCCTCGTCATAGGTGGTAATGTCAAATTGGTCTAATCATGCTCTGATCGAAGGTCTCAATCCCTAAAGAAATTTCTAAACCTTCCTGTCCTCACAACTTATGGTAACTATGTCATATCTACCCAGGGATGTGAATCAAGATTCATACTCATCAATTGTACGGTTCCCTTGAGTCAATATCAAAAATTTCATTTGCAGCTTCCTCTGAGCAGTGGCTGGAATGTACTGCCTCTTGAAGGCATCTAGAAATATATCCCAAGTCACCACCGAGTGACATGCACTCAAAATTGGCTACGTGGCCATCCACCAATGCTCGACCTCACCCTCTAATATAAAAGCTGCAAAAGTGACCTTCTCAGTGGCAAAGCAATGGAAAAATCTATAGAGTTTTTCCATATTGCAAATCCAATGCTCCGCTAACACTAGGTCTTTCACCCCACTAAACGAAGGTGGTCCAAACTTCTTGAACTGTCTCAGCCTACCTAGGTCACAATCATAAACTCTTTCACCACCAACCTGTTGTGGAGCTATAGGATCTTAAACTGGTGGGGGAATATCCTAAACTGGAGGGGGTGCAGGAATCTCTACCTCTGTAGCTCGAGGTCTCGATGTAGGCTGTGCAGGCTCATGTCTCTTCGGTGCAGCAGCCTAACAAGTAGGGTTCTCTTCTCTACCCTCAAATCTGGCCATCGCCTGTGTAAACATCTCCATAACTGTGTCTACACTACGCTGTAATTGCTCAATACGTGCCTCAGCAGCCTCACTAAGACCAAGTGGATCCCTAATAGAACTGGACCCACTGCGCCTCTCGGGCTCATCTCTTTGTCCCTAAGAGCGCGAACTCTCTCCTCTATGAGTACGTTGTCTATCTGACATCCTGCATACTCAATAACAAGTGTCTCAGTTACATTTCCATCTTAGTATACACAATTGTATCCAAATAATACACAGTACTTTAAGAATGTATAATTTCCTAACTATGGATATCGACTCACATCGGACCAACTCAAGCTCTGATACCAATCTCTGTCACGACTCTCTTCCCGTGGCTTAACTTAGTATTAACTGTTAGACTGTGAGTCAACATCCATATCCATATCTCATCCATTCAAAATTTAAAATTTATTTAATGAAATAGAAACTGTTCTTTTATAATTACGCAAAAATGTTTACATCAGTTTCTATTATATACATCCCTTCGTACAAAAGATAACTATATAGTGCATTAATTTACAGGATACAAAATTCTTCTCTCATAAATGTATACCTCTGTACTGTTGGAGAACTGGAGAACACCTTAACAGGGACGACTACAATAACTCACTACTGCGTAGAATCTGTAGAGGAGGAAATAAGGGGGTGAGCTAACACGCTCAGTAAGGAAAATATGAAAGCAGGTAGATAACTACACTATCTCCATGCTTAAAATATAAACATTTATCTTCCTTATAAAACATATCCAGTTCTTTGAAAATAGCTTCCATCGATGCGAAACCCTTAATTCACTAGATGGGTATATGCATATACATCATTAATTCACACAGGATCACACAACTCAATCTTTAAAAACCACATAACTTCATTTATCAGTTTACACAGAACACACTTACAAGTCTCTTTGTAAATCAATTAATACGAAACATATAATGAGATTTTATATCACCTTGTATCACACAGCAGGGGGGACATTTGTCACCTCACACAGTAGCAACACAATGTCGTATCACATAGATAAAAGAAGACTTATGGCCATAGTCTTAATTCCAGGCAACATTGATCAGGTGTGCGGGAACCCTATGCTTGGGGAGGCACATCAATCATCCCTTCAGCTCACATAGAATCACTAAGATATCACGACATATCGTACTCTATGGCTAACGCTCACGGTACATCTTGCTTCCGTGGATCCTTATCACCCATTTCCATTGCCTCAAAATCACATGCGAGCAGGGCTGTGCAAGATCACAAAGCAATACATGATGGCTCCAGCATGGTTTTTACTCATCACGCAGCAAACTCATAAACTCTCATGCAAGCAACTAAGCGGAAGAACACACAGTATACCTATGACATCGAGCACAGTTTTGTTTATCACACAGAAAGCTTATCGTACCACGTGTGAGCAACTCAGCGTAAGAACACAGAGCATACCTGAGGCATCGAACAGGGTTTTAAAATCGAAGGGGTCACATGCGAGCATAGTTAGAGCAAGATCACTAAGCAGTACTTGATAGCTCTGGCATGGTTTCCCAAAATCTAGTGTGAGCTATCGAGTGGATCACATAGCTTCACTCAGCTCTAGCACCTTTTACTTTTCTCAAAAGTCCTTTTTAAAATATTGTGCGAGCGAGGCTGGTAAATCTATCATTGCCACTTCGACTCTGGTACAAGTTCACACAGAAAAGAAATAGATGCCTCAGTTAACAAGGCATGAGTGAGAGGGCAATCTCCCTTCAATCACTTGTTAAAAGCTTTTCATGTAATTTACTAAAACGAGAGCCAGTCTATTATCATTCTTTCTCAAAAACACTTGCAAAACATCTTTTCAAACAAGACATTGAAGTCATCCAATTCATGCATATAAGCTTTTTCTCATACGTTGCGTTCACCTAGATATATCAATATCTATATACTTATCGCATATATTTGCACACAGCAGGTAAGAAAACATATGTATAGCTATCTCCAATAGCTCGCATAAATCCCTTACCTCGAATTACGCTCGAATCGCTTTCTTTAGCTTTCAAAGCTTGTGATTCGATCTTATCAACCCCAATTTTGTCTCTTGGAGCTACAAGCATTTGTTACTCATATTAGTATACTTAATATTCTCAATTCCTCACTTGCATGAAGTTCTTTTCAATGCATTGGGTCATTTTACACCCATATGGCCTCATTATATCTTATTGGACTTTATATTCTCTTAAGTCCATTTCAATCATTGTATTTGTTTTCTCAAGAATCCATTAGACTTCTCGAGTCTACTGATTCACATTGAATCGACATTAATCTCACAATACCTTAAGTTCATCATATACGTTCTCTATGGCATTTTATCAAACACCTCTTAAGACCATTTTCAATCATCATCTTTTCCAACATATGTATTTCACAAAACTATCTTAAAATCATCTATACATGCTCACAAACATTTCTACATGCTTAAATCATCATCAATCCCATGCCATTTCAACTTTCTATCACTAAGGCCATTCTAGGTCATGGTTTTTTAAGCATGTAAATGAACATTTCACCCAACATTATATACATCAAATCATTCATCAAAATGTCTAAATTAACAGACTAGAAAATGGTGTATTGAAATCTTACCTAGCTTAACTTTTTCCTCATTTTTTTGCTAAATTGAGGGAAAACCTTTTTTCTCTATCAATCCAAGGTTTGAGCTTCCAATCTTTGACTATGTTGTTCTTTTCATCACAAGGAACAACTTTGCTCAAAGGAACTTCTCTCAAAACTGATTAAGTGGTGATTTTAGAGTGAGAAAGGTAGGTCACTTGTTAAAAATGGAGGAAATGGGTTGTTCTTAATGAAAATGCAGATTCAGCTGCCCAGTTTATATAGAAAATGCCTTATGAGATTGATCTCCATGGGTGGGAGATCGATCTGGCCTTGCTTAAACTCCTTCAAAATTTTCAAAAATGCAGGCAGGAGATCGATCTATCTAGTGCATGAGATCAATCTGCTTAAAGGGAGTGAGATCGATCTATTTCAGGCAGAAGGCTTTAGAGATTGATCTGGCCTTAAGAAGAGATCAATCTGGCCTATCTAAAGACAAACATAGTTCGATCTACCTTATGGGAGGAGATCGATCTTATCTAGGCCGAGTAATCTTAATATCGATAAGTTGGAGTAAGGGGTCGATCTCCCTCTTGCAGAATGCTTGGCATTGCGTTTTCCAAGCCATGAGATCGATCTCTCCATGCAATGAGATCAATCGACCCTGTATTCTGCAGCATTCCAACTACAAATTTTCCCAGATTTTCAAAGCTAAACTCATACTCAATTACTTCAACACTCGTTTTGCAATTCATTCACACTTAGAATTTAAAAACATCCATTTCTTATGATTTATATATATATATATATCATTACTCATCTGTACATTCCAGAATCATAAACATTACATAAAAATTTATGGGTCTTACATTCATTGGCCAAAACATTCCGCCTAATGGGCCTAAGAAATTCAGCCCGCACTTGTTGCACCTTAATGGACTTTAAAATTTTCAACTTTGGCCCATTGCATTTTACTCGTTAAATTTAATCCGGATTTTGATTAAATAAATTTTCCTTACTTCAAGGAATGAATATCTTGTATTTTGACAAAAAAATATTTCTTCCTCACTTCTTAACCATACTTAGGTTAAATTTTAATCATGGTTAATCAACTAAGGTTAAAGTCCACTTTACTTAACTACCATTGACTTTTCTTGACCATTGACCACGTTTGACTTTTTTTCAAAATTTTGAAAGTGTCATATTCCATGGTTTACACTCTCATCTTTACATTTTAGCCGTTTCCAGGAGGTGACTATGTCTAAAACACCTCAAATGGACCATTTTGGACTTGTTTAGCTTCTTTTCGTCTTTTACTCTACTTCAATGTGTTCAGGACCAAATCAAACGAACTTTCCTTCTTGAGCTCTTTATATCTTCTCATTATAAGTTCTTGTCTTCAATCAGAATGATTCAGATCCACTCGGTTTAGCATGGGGCACTTATAGCCCTTGTTTGGCTTTTTTGTAGCTTATAAGTGTTAAATCATTTTACTAACACTTAAATCAAGTAAATATTCTTCTTATGATTCAACTAACATAATAAATGTTCGTACATATAGGAATCATAAGGATTAAGCTACATTAAAAATTTGGGTCTTATAATGCTCCCCAACTTAGGAAATTTGGTCCTTCAAATTTGAACCAATCAGTCCTTAAATAGCTAGGGGTGCTTCTCGTGCATCAGGCTCTTTAACTCCTAAGTAGCCTCCTCTGAAGTATGAGACTACCAGAGCACTTTCACTAACCCGATAGTCTTCGATCTCAATACTTTCGCCTTCCTATCTAGTATTTGAATCGGCCTCTCAACATATGACATGTCCTCTTTGAGCTCCAACGGCTCGTAACTAATCACATGTTTCGGGTCTAGGTGATACTTATGAAGCATCGAAATGTGGAAGACATTATGTACAGTGGATAAGTCTGGTGGTAATGCCAACCTATAGGCTTTATCTCCCACTCGATCAAGTATCTCAAAGGATCCAATGTAGTGAGGACTCAGCTTACCTCACTTCCCAAATCTCGCTATACCCTTGGAAGAAGAAACTTTCAAAAATACAGACTCACCAACAGTAAACACTAGTGGCCTCCGTCTCCTATAAGCATAACTTTTTTATCTGCTTTGAGCTATTTTCAATCTCTTAACAATCAACTGGACATCCTTAGAGGCTCAAGGCTTGCTCTGTTCTACCCTGTTTTGAGCTCTTATGACTATTCATTAGTTGGTTAATCTTCTAGTTTATTTTAATCACTGAATTTCCTTTCTTTGCATTCTATTAAGCTTATCTCCTTGTTCTCTGCTGCTCCTCTGTTGCTAGAGGCTGGATTGATTGAGGTCGGACGGGCTGTGGCTACTGGTGGGGTGCACTGGATAGAGGAAGAGGACGTCGGACATGGCTAGTTGATAGCTGGGTTCTCAGATCATTCAAGTGCCTGTCCTTACTGAACCGAAAGAGTGGAATTTTTTGTTCTTATAGTAGTTGGCAACCCATGTCTGCTGTATGCTGAAGGACTGATCCATGTTGAACAACTATCGAACATGGTGAGTGGAGCAGTTGCTGTGTTTATCGGTTCTGTTGCAAGAGATACAAGTGAGGATAGCAAGATGTAGCTGCTGCATTCCATTACTATCCTGGCACTGCAGAGTACACTTACTGGCTAAGGGAGAATATACTCCTACAACCGGGAATGAAGCTGGTGTCGAGGACAACGTCTGCAGACCGAGAGCACACCTACAGCAGGGACAGACCAGATGCAGCAGACCGAGAGTACCTGGGTATACCGACAGCACCTGAAGCAAACCAAGAAACGTGCAAGCTGTATGTGGTAGCTGGGCAGAGGACAACCAAGAGGCATGGAGCAAAAGCACGCCTGGAAGCAGCTGGAACCGAAACACCTGGAAAGAAAATGAAATGAAACAAAGAAGAAGAGTGAACAGTGTTTGGAGGGATTTATTGGATGATTTAAATCTAAGGCTTTGTTTGGCAATCAACTCTTGCATTAATCCATTTTTCTTGCATTTTTAGTATAGTTTAATTAGTTGTTAGTTTAGGATAGTTGTTAGTTGTCAATTTAGATTAGTTCTAGTATTTTTTATTTGTTAATTTAATTTTCAGTCTTAATTTTGAGTTAATAGTTAATTTTATATTTTATGTTTTAGGATTTAATTTTAGTTTAGCATTTTTCAAGTTACTTAATCTAGATTAATCTTTATTTTCATTAAGTTTTAGTTTAGTTTAAATTGCATTTTGATTAAGTAGTTTAAATTACATTTTAGGTTAGTTTAATTGTAGTTCAATTAATCTTGCTTTGCTATTTTCATTTTTGCTTTTTATTTTAGTTGCGTTAATTCATTTTGATTATTTTTATTTTCTTTTGTAGGTATTTTCTTTAATTGCTCGGAGTTTAGTAAGCAAATCTTAGTTCAGTTTTATTTTCTTTATTTTTAATGTTTATTGTTTTCAGTACGTTTAATTAGCCTTAGTAGATCACCAACTTAAATTTCATAATTTGCTAGGATATATTTAGGGTAAGATTAACCGGTAGTTAATTAGGCCAATCAACTTCTCTGTGGGATGATAACTCGGGACTCAAATCCCATTATTACTTATACGACTTGTGCACTTACGGTAATACCCTTAGGGCATGTCAGACATGGATACGGACTATATGATAGCTAGTCTACTATTAGAGCCAGATCTGTTGGACAGGATTAAACAGGCTCAACAGAGTGATCAGTATTGCATTGATATGACTGGTCAGATGCAGAGGGGCACAGTGACTGATTTTGAGTTGAGTTTTGATGGACTACTGAAGTTCAAAGATAGACTGTGCGTTCTTGAGGACCCAGAGCTCAAGAGACTGATTTTGACGAAAGCCCATTCTTCGAGGTACACTCTACATCTGGGGAGTAACAAGATGTACTAGAACCTCTGAAAAGTGTATTGGTGGTCGGGTATGAAGAATGATGTAGCAGAGTTTATGGCGAGATGTCTCGTTTATCAACAGGTGAAGGTAAAGCATCAGAAGCTTGTAGGATTATTATAGCCTCTTCCTAAACCAACATGGAAATGAGAGCATATCACAATGGATTTCGTGATGGCTTTACCGAGGACTCGTAGGAATCATGATGCAATATGGGTGATTGTAGATAGATTGACGAAGTCATCCAACTTCTTAGCTATAAGGGCTACTGATACTCTGAGCGCATTGGCAGAGTTGTATGTACGCAAGGTAGTAAGGTTACATGGTGTTCTAGTAAGCATTGTCTCTGATAGGGATTCCCACTTCACTTCCCACTTTAGGGAAAATTTTCAGGAAGCCATGTTAACCTAATTGAGTTTGAGCACCGCTTTCCATCCTCAGATAGATGGTCAGTCAGAGAGGACTATGTAGACTCTGGAGGACATGTTGAGAGCGTGTGTGCTGGATTTTAGAGGCTCCTAGGATGATCATTTGCCACTAGCCGAATTCGTCTATAACAACAGTTATCATTCGAGTATTCAGATGGCACTGTACGAGGCTTTGTATGGTCGTAGATGTCGTTCCCTTGTTGGATAAGAAGAAGTGGGTGACTGGAAGATTTTTTGCTCTTGATTTGGTCACGAAAGACTTTGAGGATGTTCGATTGATTGCTGAGAGATTGAGAACAGCTCAGAGTAGACAGAAGAGTTACGCTGACAAGAGACGGAGGCCACTAGAGTTTACAGTTGGTGAGTCAGTGTTTCTGAAGGCTTCTCCTTCCAAGGGTATAGTGAGATTTTGGAAGAGAGGTAAGCTTAGTCCTCGCTATATTGGACCTTTTGAGATACTAATAGGAGATAAGGCCTAAGGTTGGCGTTGCCACATTTCGATGCTTCGAAAGTATCACCCGGATTCGACACATGTGATCAGTTATGAGCCACTAAAGCTCAGAGAGGACATGTCATATGTTGAGAGGCCGATTCTGATACTGGATAGGAAGGAGAAGTTATTTAGACCAAAGACTACTGGGTTAGTGAAGGTTCTCTGGTAGCATCACACTTCAGAGGAGGCTACTTGGGAGTTGGAGCGCTTGATGCTAGAGAAGCACCCCCAACTATTTAATGACTGACTTGGTTCTAATCTGGAGGACCAAATTCTTTAAGTTAGGGAGGATTGTAAGACCCGGATTTTCGATGTAGCTTATTCCTTATGATTTCTATATGTACAAACATTGTATATGTTAGTTGAATCATAAAAAGAGTATTTACTTGATTTAAAGTTTAAGTAAAATGATTAAACACACATAAGCTACATAAAGGCCAAATGAGGACAATAAGAGTAACAGGTTAAACCGAGTGGATCTAAATCATTCTGACTGAGGAGAAGAACTTAAAATGAGAAAATATAGAGAGCTCATTAAGGAAAGTCAGTTTGAATTGGTCTCGAACACATAGAAGTAGAGTAAATGCCAAAAAGGGGCAAAACGAGTCCGGAATGGTCTGCTTGAGGTGTTTTAGACATATTCACCTCCCGAAAACAGCCAAAACGTAAATATGAGAGTGTAAACCATAAGATAAGACACTTTTGAAATTTTCAAAAAAAGTCAAACGTGGTCAATGGTCAAGAAAAGTCAAAGGTAGTTAAGAAAAGTGGACTTTGACCATAGTTGACTAACCATGGTTAAAATTTAACCTAAGTACGGTTAAAAAGTGGGGAAGAAATATTTTTGGTTAAGATAGAGGATATTCATTCCCCGAAGTAAGGAAAATTGATTTAATCAAAATCCAGATTAAATTTAAAGGGTTAAACGCAGTGGGCCAAAGTTGGAAATTTTAAAGCCCATTAAGTTGCAATAAGTGTGGGCCAAATTTCTTAGGCCCGTTAGGCCAAATTGTTCGACCTATTTATAGGCCTAAACCGAGAGGCCCAAAGTTAAAGCTCATTAGTTTAAGTTAAAGCCCATTAGTAAATCAACTTAAAGCCCACTTTGGTAACTATGACCAAAACTCATTCAAGCCCAAATTAAGGGCTGAATTTTAAGACTTAATGAATAAGTCTTTAGGCTAGAAAATCACCCAACTCATTGTCTTCTTCATCTTATCATTCTCGACTAAGAACAAACACCATTACCAAATCATATTTCAAGCTTTCTCACAGTAAAGATCACTAGGTTATAGACATATTTGGAACTTGCAATCTTCATGGAAGTTGTTCCAAAATGAGAGAGGATTAACATACTTTGGAATTGGCTATCAAGGAGCCATATTGAGAGAGGCAAAATTTAAGGAAGTCTCAGCCACAAGGGGAAGTGTAAGCTAGGTATAATTTCAAGCTTCTAAATTCATATATGTTAATCTATGAATTATTCAAAGTTGATTTGTATTTGTTTCATGGATTGAAACACATGAAATCACCATGAACCATGAATGGCCGAAAATGGGTATTTGTAAATTGATGAATACCCATATGATTGTAAGGCATGAATAGGTTGGTATACATGTGTTTATGATTATGGCATAGTTAGTTTTAATTAATTTGATCAATTGGTGAATGAATTAAAGTTGGAAATCAAGGTGTTTGATAAAATTCCTAAATAAACTAAGTTAAGGCCTAAGACAATTGCCAACCAAGTGTATGATGAAATGCCTAAGTTGAGGCTAGCCAAAGGGCAAGGGTGCTGTGGTGCTCGGTATGATCGCTCTCGACCACATGCCATGGCCGAGAAGGCCAATGGGCCTTACCGAAGTGGTCTCGACCCAATAAGGTGTAATGGGCCTCAGACAAGCCCAATAAGAGTTGGTGGGCCCTACAACCCCAATAGGGCCAACTAAAATGAATAGTGAAATGAAAATGGGCTTAAGACAGTGTTAGGCCTATTAAGGTTCATTAAGGCCCAATGAGAGTAAACGAGCCCATTAAGCGATATAGACTGTATTTAAATTGAAATACATATGAAAAAGTTTGATTAACCAAATAAATGGTTATATGCAGCTCCAGAGATTATCGTAGGAGTGAATCAGACTGCGAGAGCGAGCAGCGTCAGGAAAGTGAAATTTCTCGAGTGATTCCAGGTAAGGGACTTTTGTAAGAAGTTAGAGATATCTGCATGTAGTTTCATCTACTTTTACATTCACTTAAAAAGTCTGAGGGTCAGAGAAAGTGAATAAAATTTTAAGAGACCTGGAAAGGGTAAATTACAATTTTACCCCTATTAAGGGTAAAAAGTCAACCTTTAGGAAAAGTCCTACAAAGCATGGAAAGTATGTTTTTAATTTTTAAAGCTGTTTAGCAGATGCATAGATAGATTGGCTGATGTTTTCATGTTAAATACGAAAATAACACAATATAGTGCCGATTTGATTTAATTGAGTCAAACTCTTTTAAATAAGCCATCTATTAGGTTGTGTAAAAACAAATCGTACTGGAGCATCGCTCGCACTGGATTAGTCATGTATTCTGTATAACAAAGTACTGGAGCTTTGCTCGTACTTGATTTTATATGATTGATGCATGATAGAGTACTGGAGCATTGCTTGTACTCAGTTTTACATGGCATAGTGTTGGAGCATTGCTCGCACTAGTTCTTTAAGAATTATGCATGAGGTCGTGCTGGAGTTTACTCGCACATGCAAATTTTGAAAGAGATAGTATGAAACAGTCGTGCTGGAGCCTTATACAGACTGTGTCGCACTGATTACATGCTCATACGTGCATTTTGAGATATGGTAGAGGGCTATCGAAACTGTTATTGGGTTCATGGAGTACTTTGTACCGTGTATGACACACGGAGTACATTGTACCATGTGTACATGATGTTGTGGAGTTATGGAGATGTAGAGTTATTGGTTGACGGTTGAGGATTAGACCCACCTCCCGTTACAAAATGTGATACCCCGCACACCGAGGCCTGTGTAGCTTGGGATAAAAAAAAAGGAATATGATCATAATCCTGGAACAAGTAGTCACATATCTCATCGATATTTCTTGTTTGAATTGTCACATGATTTTATTAAATTGGGTAAACCTGAGGGATGGGTTGAGCCTCGAAATGTGACTTTATGTGTTATAAAGGGTAAACTCAAGGGTTGGGTGAATCCTGGATTTCCATGTTTTTACATGATCAAAAATGCCATTTTTACTTTGATTTAAATGATATGGCATAATGAAATGTTATTTACAGTATTTACATGAGAATGCATCATTTTGCATGAATTACTGAGGTTATTAAACCAACATGTTTTCTGTATATATTGATGATTTGTATCTATATATATATATATATATATATATTTGCATAAATGTTTCAAAGAAAGATACATGCTTTAGATGTAAAATGAAAAGGAATATTTTCAAGGCACATCATTATATTTTGTAGATAGTGTGGTTATCTACTTGCTTGATTGATTTCTTTATTGAGCTAGTGAGCTCACCCCTTTATATTTTCCCCTCTCTACAGAGCATCCGCAGTAGATAGAGTACAGCTGAGGACTAGCATTCCTTTTATCTGCTGCATTTCCATCGAGCGAAAGGTATACACATCACATATGATTTTGTATATGAACATATAAACAACACAATGATGTAAATGTATGTAATACTAGGGGGGATGTAATGTATTTGTATAATATTATAGTGAGTTCACTTATCGTATAAAAGTTAATTACAATCAATATATGGTTATGATTGACATGTATGCATCGATATGAATGGTTGACATGGTAAGTAAAGGTAAGGATACTAATACCAAATCACAGCCCAACTGCTTGGTGGTTGAATTATGACAGAAGGAAAGGTAAGTAAAAAATAAAAAATTTGTAGTGGTTTTTGGTAAAAGTCGATCGTGACACCAGCATTGAGAGGTATAGTTATTGGCGAACCTAAAGCTACCACCAAGTAGTGCAGAGTGTATGGTAGATATCATAGGGGTAGGTCATGTACGTCACTGACTAGAGCTTGTAACAAATGTGGTAAGCTAGGGCACATGATACGTGATTGCCTGAAACTGGTTGAGAGAGCCCCTCAAAAGGGAAACGAGCCAGAGGGAGCCATAGTTGATACATCTGCTCCTATGAGGAATGCCACGTGGAAGAGAAAGGGAAGTAAGCTGTTGGTCGATGGCGAGTGTTTGTGGTGGACCAGGCATCTGCAGAAGCTTCCACGGATGTGATCAAAGGTACCATACTAGTCTTTGATTTTAAAGCATTATCCTTAATTGATCTTGGTGCCATGCATTCATTTATATCGCCTTCATTTGCACGTAAATTTCTTGATTATGTGAAACCTGTATCCTTAAGCAGGGTGTTCCTTATAAGCACCCCAGTGAGGGACAACTTAGTAACCGAGCATGAATGCAAGAATTGTAAGTTAAAAGTGGGGGAAAAAGATATGTCAGCCGATCTCATCCTATTAAATATGAAGGATTTCGATGTAATATTAGGAATGGATTGGTTGGCTATAAACCATGATGTTTTAGATTGTTATGCTAAAATAGCAATGTTTTTCACCTCCAAAAATTATCTTATAAGGTTTGAAAAGAAATAAAAAGAGTATGCAAAGTTTCCTAAAGAATGAATGACCTTACTAATGAATGGAATATTGATGTGTTGAAGGTTTTATCGCATACGTGGTTTATATGGATAAGGCACACCCAAAATTAGCTGGCATCCCAGTGGTTAGAGAGTTCCTTGATGTTTTTTCGAATGAATTACCAAGGTTGCCACCAGACAGAGAGATGGAGTTCTATATTGATTTGGTGCCTAGTACCAAACCGATATCCAAACCACCATATAGAATGGCTCCAATGGAATTTGAGGAGCTAAAGAAACAGTTGCAAGAGTTTTTGGATAAGAGGTTCATTAGACTGAGTGTTTCATCTTGGGGAGCACCGGTTCTGTTTATGAAGAAGAAGGGTAGGAGCCTCCGACTGTGCATAGACTACCGATTGTTGAATAAGGCTACCATCAAGAATAAGTATCCCCTTTCACGTATTGATGATCTGTTGGATTGCAGAGAGCACGGATCTTTTTGAAGATTGATCTAAGGTCTGGGTATCATCAGTTGAGGATTCAGAGTGGAGAGTGCCGAAGACAGCGTTTTGTACCCGTTATGGCCATATGAGTTTTTGGTTATGCCATTTGGGTTGACGAATGCTCCTGCAACGTCTATGGCTTTGATGAATGATGTGTTTAAGCCATACTTGGACAGATTCATGATTCTCTTTATAGATGACATATTGGTGTACTCAAAGTCTAGGGAAAAGCATGAGCAGCACTTGAAAATAGTGTTACAGACCCTCCGAGATAAGAAGTTGTAAGCTAAACTCAATAAATGTGATTTTTGGTTGAGTGGCATATCCTTTTTGGGTCATGTAGTCTCGAGGGATGGAGTATCAGTGGATCCGTCCAAGATAGAGGTTGTGGTACAGTGGGATGACCCAAGACGGTTACAGCGATCCGCAGTTTTCTGGGTTTGGTAGGTTATTATCAACAGTTTGTGGAGGGATTTTCTAAATTGCCTGCTCCGTTGACACGTCTCACTCGGAAGAATGTATCATTTGAGTGGGATGACAAGTGTGAAAGTAGTTTCTACGAGTTGAAGCATAGATTGACCACTGCACCTATTCTCACCATACCCATAAGTTCATGAGGTTTCTCAGTGTATACGGATGCCTCAAAACAGGGACTAGGCTGTGTGTTGATGCAAAATGGAAAGGTAGTCGCTTATGAATCCAGACAGCTTAAGGACCAAGAGAACAACTACCCGACCCATGATTTAGCATTGGCGGCCATGGTATTTGCATTAAAGATATGGTGCCAATATTTATACTGTGAGAAATTTTAGGTGTTTACCGATCATAAAAGCCTCAAATATCTATTTTCACAGAAAGAGCTGAACATGAGGCAGATAAGGTGGATGGGGCTTTTGAAAGACTATGATTGTGAGATATTGTATCATCTGGGAAAAGCTAATGTTGTAGCCGATGCCTTGAGCAGAAACAACCTCGGAGTGGTATCGTATAAGATGGTCAGGGAACATGAGCTGCTTGAGCAGATTGCTCCCTCAGTTTGGCTATAGATGCCTTGGATACTGACAGTGACTGTATGATAGCTATCCTGCGAGTGGAGTCAAATTTGATTGACCAGATACGACAGGCTTAACATGCTATCTGCTGTGTGATGATTAGGTTAGTCAGATTTAGAGGGGTAGTATGATTGATTTCTCAGTAAGTGATAATGGTCTACTAAGGTTTAGAGGCAGGATTTGTCTTCCCAACGACCCAGAGTTAAAGAAAGTGATTTTGACAAAAGCTCATTCATCGAAGTATACATTGCATCCGGGGAGTAACAAGATGTATCAAAATCTTCAGAGAGTGTATTGGTGGTCAGGGATGAAGAGGGACATCACAAAAATTATGGCAAAGTGTCTCGTATGTCAGTAGTTTAAGGTAGAGCATCAGAAGCCTACGGGGTTATTGCAGCCTCTACCTATACCGACTTGAAAATGAGAGCATGTCACCATGGATTTCATCATGGGATTGTCGAGGACTAGGAGGAACCATGATGCTATCTAGGTAGTGGTGGATAGATTGACGAAATCCGCCCACCTTTTGGCTATGAAGTCTATAGATATTTTGAGTGCTTTGGCAGAGTTGTACGTACTAGAGATTGTGAGGCTACATGTCACGACCCAACTATCCAAAAATCAGAGTGAATTTTTCGCGTTTTTGTTTATTTTCTTACTTAATTCTTACCTGTCCTCGAATCGTGACCAACACTCCACTACTAATTGGGCTGTGCGTCAATGCCAGTCCCACCATACCTCTACCCCAGTACTTATTTCTTCTCCAGTCATTTATAGTTGTTATATTATTTATACATCCCCTAAAGTTACTTACAAACATGTTACTGTGCTATGCTTATGTAGATACAATAAGTACAAGTGTATATACCTTATGTTGATGGGCAGCAGCGGATATCCGGAATGCAGTACTGAGTCGCCTCAACTTCAACTGGAGATCATCTGTGGGAGAAAATGAAAGGGGTGAGCACATCAAGCTCAGTAAGGCAATCCTACGAACAAGTAGGTAACCATACTACCTACATGAACGTGGTGCCATGCATAAACCACCCTTTCTCCACACATTTTAAAACATATGATATGATGTTGTGATGTTATGTAAATCCAGTTGCACGGAAAACTCAACATGCAATTATTTTAAATCATTTCTTTCTCTTTAAAAATTTCACAATGAAGTCAGGACTCGACCCCTCCTTCGGGTGATCCTGACTCACACAAAACCATGGAAATAGAATTTCTCAAAAGCATCGGTATCGAAAACATACGTATATATATACAAGATACGAGACTAGGCAATACTGTATATCGGTAATAACCAGGACTGGCCAATATGTCCTCGTGAGTCCTCTAGCTTCACGGATCCCAGTGTGCGAGGTCTCACCCTGATCGGGAACTGCCCGGGAGGTGGGTCAATCCAACCCGTCAGTCTTATCCGATCTCACGCATCCGTCGATGCCGTATCCGAAGATACCCCGTATCACGAAGATACCGTATCACAAAGATACCCCGTATCACAAAGATACCGTATCCGAAGATACTCTGTATCACAAAGATACCGTATCCGAAGATACCCCACGGTACATCGTACTCCATGCTACTTGCACGGTACATCGTACTCCATGGACCCATATCACTCTAGGTACTCCAGCCCAATTGGCCTGCTTCCCACAGAGGTTTTCATAACTCAATACTCGTTGCCATGTCTCAAAACGCACGTGCGAGCCTATTAAATCGGTGACACACAGTCTACCCGATGCTCCAAGCACGGCTCATTGTATGTTCTCTTAAAAATCAGTGCGAGCGATGCTCAGCACTCTCATCAAATCAAGTAAACTTGGCAGAGCCCGCTTTACATCTCCACAAGGCCGCCAACCTCATCCCTCACTCTCACCCTACTTAAGAGGTCTATTGAGCCTGTTGGGCCTTTTGGCTGACTCCAAGGGCAGACAGCGCTACTCCACAAATCCAGTAAAACTAGTACGAGCTAGGCTCAGCACTCTGTATACAAATCGTATGAAAATCTTATAAAATCTGGTGCGAGTTAAACTCCCGCACCTTGTCATGAAAATCATGTAAAATCTGGTGCGAGTTAGACTCTAGCACCATGTCACGCAAAAGCATGTGAAATCTGGTGCGAGTTATACTCTAGCACCTATGCATGTAAAACTCTAGTGCGAGCTCTCGCTCCAGCACTAATGCATGCATCACACAAGTCAAACATCGTGCGAGCTGAGCTCTAGCACGTCACATGTAAATAAAAACATGTAGGCGGCTCGGTTATTTCCAAATAGTTTTCACAGAAATCACATCAGTTAAGATATGCAATGCTATGCATTTTCTTTCAAGGTGAGCCAGCCTACTCATGCATGCGTTGAAATACCTCCAGAACGAGCAGGAACCTCTTGTTCTTGCTCCTCCCAATTTTTCCTAAATTTTTTAGAATTTTACCCTTAGCAAGGGTATTTTAGTAATTTTGCCCATACGGGGCACTAAAATTGTTTTTCGACCTCTAGACCCTTCAATTAGTTTTTAAAGGACTGCATATGAATTTAAAATTGCGTACTGTTACCTCTAGCAGTCCGCAGAATTCCCTTACCTCGATTCTCGTCGAGTCTGACCTTTTTCTTTTCCATTGTCATCTCGTCGCGCAGTCCGATATGCTCCCAATCCAATGCCCGGAACTGCGTATTAACATTCCTCAGGTCAGATATTATGCAATTTAATTGTATCTATTACTTTCTGGGCTTAATTTAAATCATTGGGCCCGTTTACCCTTATTGGGCCCGATTGCACCTTAATGGGCCTTAATCGGCCTTAAGCCCGCTTTTCACTAAATTCCCACTTATCGAGGCCTATTGGGCTCATTGGGCCCACCAATAATTTATCGGGCCTCGTTCTAATTCTCGAATAACTAAATTCACTATTTACGACAATTTATCTAATTTCCATAATTTAATTCAAATAATTGCGGGAATTAAATCAATATCACGCAATACGAGGTAATTGTCGTAAATAGGGGTCACTTACCCGATATTCCATGCTAGTCCGTAAATTGAGGCTGTCTCGAGCCCTCGGTGGATTCCAATCGTCGAGCTACACAATTCCACAATTTTTTCGGGTAAGTTTTCAGCCCAAAATTAATTAAATAAAATATTCCAAATTTAAATCGGGTCATTTTGACCGCTTGTCGACTTACCCGAAGCTCGATTGCATCACAGGAATTTTCCCCAATTTTTTTCCTCTTTTTCTTTTTCCCTTTTTCTTCTTTTTTTCCCTTCTTTCTTGGCTGAACCGGTTCAGACCGGTTCAACCCGGTTCAGACCGTCGGTTCACCCCGGTTCGACCGGTTCACCGTCGGTTCGCCCCTTTTTCGGCCGGTTCTCCGCCGGCTTCCACCGCCAAACGCTCCGCAAGGCCGTCCGCACCTCGAATCTGGGCTCGGATTCGCCCAAGGCCGCCGGAAAGCCGCCGGTCCGGCCTCTTCTCTCCTCGCCGTCGGACCCATTTCCTTCCTTTTCTGTTTCCGGCGCAGTCCGCCGGTTTCGGTGGCTGCCACCGCCACCAATCGCTCCGTCTGGGCCTGGGGAGTCTTCGGCTGGGGGTCGGGGTTGGCCGAATCTCGCCGGTGGCCGCCGGATTCGTCTTCTCCCTCCGTGGCTTCTCTCCCTCGATCCACCGGATTCCGGTGGTCTCGCCGGCCGATACCGGTCTCAAAAGGACCGGCTCCTCTCCCCGGTCACACCGGTGCCCACCGATCGTCCCCAGCTGCCGTGGATCGCCGGCACCGACTCCGTTTTTCCCCGTGGCTTTTCTTCCTCCGTTCGCCGTTTTTCGGTCTCCTTGGGGCGCGTCGCCAGCGCCGATGGATTCGCCGACCTCTCCTCTTGCTGATCGGCCCCTCGTCGGAGGCCGTCGGTGCCCGGTGGCCGTGGGTCGGTCGGTCACGCGCGGCAGCTTCTTCTTCTCCGTTTTTCTGCTTCATTTTTCTCTCTCCCCGATGGTTTTTTTTCCAATTTCTCTCTTTTTTTTTTGTTTTATTAATTTTATTAATTTTATTTTTATTTATTTTAATTGTTTTACTATTCCTTATAATATATTAAAACACCCCAAAATATCATACAAAATTATTATTTTTATTCTAATTTATTTAATTTAATTTAATTTAATTTATTTTAATCCTTTTTCGGGTATAATTTCCCCGTATTTTCGGGATATTGTCCCGAGTGACTTTTCAGTATATTTTTCGATTATTTTCGGGATTATTTTTCCGAACTAAAAATTTCGATTAATCCTGATTAATTCCAATAAATTAATATCTTGATCAATTTAATCCGAAATAATTTTATTTCACTTTTATTGACCAAGATTTCTTAAATCCATATTTTTAATTAAATTTCCTTATCGAATTTATACCGGCTTTCGGTCTTTTGACCATTTTTCCCTTACACGTGTTCGGGATTAATTTAACCCGACTTCCTTCATACTTCCTCTATCTTTTCTTATTTAGTTTTCGTATTTTAATTAAATTCGGGTCTTACAATTCTCCCCCACTTAAGGAATTTGGTCCTCCAAATTAGAACCAATTCATATGAGTCCATATACAACTCCGGGTACATCAATCGTATCATGCTCTTAAATTCTTATGTGACCTTCTCCGGAGTGTATTACTACCAAAGGACTTAATTAGGGAGATTATCTTAAACCCCAATACTTTCTCTTTCCTGTATAATACCCGAATCAACTTCTTCGATATACTTGTATTTTCATTAAATTGAACTTTTGGAGTTCATATCCTGTCACCTCTGCTGGATCTGGATAGTATTGCCGAAGCATCAAAAGTGGGACACATTGTGGGTGCCTGTTTATTCAAGTGATAACCACAACCTACAGGTCTTATCTCCCACTTGTCCAATCTCTCAAAATATTCCATCCAGCGCGACTCAATTTACCTTCTTCCAAAAGTTCGCTATGTCCTTACTCTCTTAGGACGAGTAACTTTCAACCATACTACTTCACCAAAGGTGAATTTCAATACTTGTCTATCTGCTCTGAGGTGTTCTTAATCTCTCAACCTTAAATAAACATCCTCAGAGACTTATTATCCAAAATCAGAATGATTCTATCTGTCACCCACTTTTTCTTATCCAATTTGGGGAACAACCCCTACAGCCATACACTGCCTCATATCTTATTATCCCGATACTCAACTGCCAACTATCGTTATTGGCAACTTCAATTAGAAATCAACTGATCATTCCAGGAGCTTATAAGATCAATGGCACAAGCTTTCATCGGATCCTCCAGAACTTATACAGTCCTCTCTGACTGATCATCTGTCTGAGGAGGGAAAGCTGTGCTAATACTCAGTCGGGTTCCCATAGCTTCCTAAAAATATTCTCTGAAGTAGAAGGTGAAGCGGGAATCCCTATATGATACCATGCTCACTGGAACGTTACATAATGTTCCACAAACTGCCTTACACATAAATCCTCATACACACTCTGAGTATCTGGGGAGTTCATAACTAGAAGGTGGGTGGACTTAGTCACTCTATCGACTACCATCCAACTACTCTCCTGATTTATCCGGGTCCCCTATAACCCATCACGACATTCATGGAGACTTACTCTCGTTTTTCGTGCCGTGTCGATATAGGTAGGTGCTGCAATAACTCTGCAGACTCTTAATACTCTACCTTACTCTGTTGACACACTAGGCACTTTTTCACAATCTCTATCATGTCTCTTTTTATATCTGACCACCCATATCCTTTTCAAGATTTTTAATATATTATTATTACCTTCCGTATGCACTGTATATCCCGAAGAGTGAGCTTCTGATAATAATCACTATCTCATCAACTATGGTCCTGGGGAGCACTTATACTGTCTCTGAATTCTCAGTAACTCATCATCACCCACTGTGAACTCTATCACTGTACCCTTCTGAATCTGACCCAAACTATCGACATCCGGTCGATCATCACGCTAGGCCTGGCAAATCCGGGCACTCTCATCCGGTACTAGTCATCAGGCTAGCTGTCACATAATCACACCAATCACTGTCATCATCAGAAGGGATCACATCAATACTGAGGTTCACAACTGCGTCTCGCAGCTCACGCTCCCTGACCATCATGTGTGGTACCATCCCGAGGCTCTTTCTACTCAAGACATCAGTCATCACATTAGCCTTTCCTGGGTGGTACAATTTTCATAATTCAAAATCTCTCAGATGCTCTAACCCAATATGTATTCTCATATTCGCCTCTTTCTGTGAAAACAGATACTCGGGCTTTATGATCAGTGCATATCCACAATTTCTCACCATGTACATAATAGTACCATATCCTCGGTACAAATACTGTCGCCAACTTTTAAATCATGGGTCAGATAGTTTATTTCATGATCAAGGAGTTGTCTGACTCCATACTTGACTATCTTCCCATTATACATCAATACACAGCTCCTTCATAATTTTGAGGTATCCATACTCACTGAGAACCTCTTGAGCTGTTGGGTATGGTGAAATTAATCACGGTGGTCAATTCATACTCTACTACACCGAGATCCATGTCACGTCTATCATCTTAGTTATCATCCCATTCCAAGACCACGTTTTCATAATTAAACGTGTCAACCAGGTATATCCTTTAGAACTAGCAGCAACCATCTGTAAAAGCAATTTCCCAGTTGTCGCTTATAATTCGCCCTAGACTTTAACTACACCCAGCATATTACCGTTAATGATGATTACAACTCGATCTAATCCTTGACTTATTTACGCAAAGCGTACAAGATCCTTCTCAACAACTTACGTTTTCAGGTGCTAACCTGCGTCATTTCCTTTTCTTATCTCAACGGTTCTTATTAAATTTTTACTATGATAATCTTTAGGATTTGTCGAATTTTAATATTCTTATTGTCTTAATAATGGTATCCTAATGCTAAAGGTATTTATTACGATGATCGGTTTCACGTTATAGGATATATATATTTATCTAGACGCTGTCAAGTCTTCAGGCGGGGAGGTATTTTGAAATACCTTTATTAGCCTTCAGACTTAACCACAACTACTGGTTATGGTTATACCCATCTTGTCCTTGGTTATAATTTGTATTCGCTACTAATTGCATTAATCCTAATGACTTCGTATATTAAGGGTATTCCTTATCTAGCATATATCTCTACTCCAATACATCTTGTACTTAGGATCTATCTTATCTCGAAGATCTTCTCCTTTGCGTATCAATTATAACGAAACTCTTGTCATTATTCATTTCGTGAGTACAATCCTTTTCTCCTTTAATTTCAACTGTTGCATCCCTTTTTATCACCTGTCAACACTTACAATATACTTTTCAGGGATGTTTTCACCCCTGTTTTCAACTTAAAATCTCTATAGCCATATTCCGTTAATTAATCCTCCTCAATTGGGGTACTCATTTATCTGTATTTGCCCAATGATGTAGGCATTCGTGCCTTTTACTCACTTATATGTGAATGAAGGCGGTATGAATAAATGTGTGGCACCAGGATCAATGAACATATGTACTTCGTTATTCATAACAAATGTGGTATCTTACACCACATCCATGAAACATCAATAGCATCCTGGTCCAAGACATCCTCTCGCCTTCATCCAACAACCTACTTTCCTTTTTCTTTTCGGCTAGGGCCTCTCTTTTCGTTACAGCTATATCAACGAAATTTTTCTCCCTGTCTCTTTACTTTCCTGTGGGAAAATCTCGCTCAACTCTGAGCAATCAAAATTAATGGTCCGTCTTACCACACTTAACGGCCATTTCATCAATACCATGTAGGTATAAACCTTCCTTCTGTGGTATCTACCACACATTCCACAGTAATGACACTGCTACTCTGCTTCGTAGCAGGTCAGGGTCCTCCAATCACAATACCCCTCAAGAGTGCCAAAATTAGATACACTGGGGTCTTACCAATTATCTTACTCCATAACTCGTCAAATCTAATCTCTTACCAATTTCCATTTTTCTCATTCAACATCTTTGTCATTTCTCGATTCTCTTTTATGTCTCTATTTCAGCCCTCATTACCTTTCCCAATCTCAGAGGCGTGCAATTTATATTCTCACTTACCCAACTGTAAATCTGTGCACTGCCTCGGTATAGGTAATATCTCACGGGCCAATCAGACTCTAATTGAAAAGTCGAGCCCTTTCATGAACTTTTAGACATCTCGACTGTCACTTGTTCATAGTGTCGAGGTAATATCTACCCAGAATATAATCGAGTCCCCCTGCTCGTCAATCAATCAAATCCTCTGGGTCAGAATAAGGACTTTAATCTGAAATGTCCTTTAAATCATGTCCGGGATATCCTGTCACCGGAATATGTCCAAGATATTTCTCATCTCAACTCTTAAGATGGGTCGAGCGGGTTTCCACCACTGTTCCGCTGCGCCCTCTGATCTCATACATGATCTGAGCAATTTGCTCCTCAAGTAATCTCCACACTCCGCTCCAATCTCGCGAAGCGTGTCTCAATACTGTCCGATCACTCTGTCGGACTCTGTGAGGCATTTTCAACATTAGCCTCCATTTCAATTTCACACTGGTTCTCATAAGTCAAACTCAGCACGACTTAGCAGACTCAGGTCTACCTCTACGACCTCTGCCTCGTGCACTATCTCATTTTTCGCGACTCATGTTAAGCATTCCTGCATTCTCAACCATTTCTTAGTCAAGCCCATCTCGATATACACTATTGTATCTAACTAAGCACAGTAACACGGGGATGTAATTTCCTAACTTCTGACACTGACACACATCAGACCAATTATGCTCTGATACCAAAATAATTGTCACGACCCAACTATCCAAAAATCAGAGTGAATTTTTCGCGTTTTTGTTTATTTTCTTACTTAATTCTTACCTGTCCTCGAATCGTGACCAACACTCCACTACTAATTGGGCTGTGCGTCAATGCCAGTCCCACCATACCTCTACCCCAGTACTTATTTCTTCTCCAGTCATTTATAGTTGTTATATTATTTATACATCCCCTAAAGTTACTTACAAACATGTTACTGTGCTATGCTTATGTAGATACAATAAGTACAAGTGTATATACCTTATGTTGATGGGCAGCAGCGGATATCCGGAATGCAGTACTGAGTCGCCTCAACTTCAACTGGAGATCATCTATGGGAGAAAATGAAAGGGGTGAGCACATCAAGCTCAGTAAGGCAATCCTACGAACAAGTAGGTAACCATACTACCTACATGAACGTGGTGCCATGCATAAACCACCCTTTCTCCACACATTTTAAAACATATGATATGATGTTGTGATGTTATGTAAATCCAGTTGCACGGAAAACTCAACATGCAATTATTTTAAATCATTTCTTTCTCTTTAAAAATTTCACAATGAAGTCAGGACTCGACCCCTCCTTCGGGTGATCCTGACTCACACAAAACCATGGAAATAGAATTTCTCAAAAGCATCGGTATCGAAAACATACGTATATATATACAAGATACGAGACTAGGCAATACTGTATATCGGTAATAACCAGGACTGGCCAATATGTCCTCGTGAGTCCTCTAGCTTCACGGATCCCAGTGTGCGAGGTCTCACCCTGATCGGGAACTGTCCGGGAGGTGGGTCAATCCAACCCGTCAGTCTTATCCGATCTCACGCATCCGTCGATGCCGTATCCGAAGATACCCCGTATCACGAAGATACCGTATCACAAAGATACCCCGTATCACAAAGATACCGTATCCGAAGATACTCTGTATCACAAAGATACCGTATCCGAAGATACCCCACGGTACATCGTACTCCATGCTACTTGCACGGTACATCGTACTCCATGGACCCATATCACTCTAGGTACTCCAGCCCAATTGGCCTGCTTCCCACAGAGGTTTTCATAACTCAATACTCGTTGCCATGTCTCAAAACGCACGTGCGAGCCTATTAAATCGGTGACACACAGTCTACCCGATGCTCCAAGCACGGCTCATTGTATGTTCTCTTAAAAATCAGTGCGAGCGATGCTCAGCACTCTCATCAAATCAAGTAAACTTGGCAGAGCCCGCTTTACATCTCCACAAGGCCGCCAACCTCATCCCTCACTCTCACCCTACTTAAGAGGTCTATTGAGCCTGTTGGGCCTTTTGGCTGACTCCAAGGGCAGACAGCGCTACTCCACAAATCCAGTAAAACTAGTGCGAGCTAGGCTCAGCACTCTGTATACAAATCGTATGAAAATCTTATAAAATCTGGTGCGAGTTAAACTCCCGCACCTTGTCATGAAAATCATGTAAAATCTGGTGCGAGTTAGACTCTAGCACCATGTCACGCAAAAGCATGTGAAATCTGGTGCGAGTTATACTCTAGCACCTATGCATGTAAAACTCTAGTGCGAGCTCTCGCTCCAGCACTAATGCATGCATCACACAAGTCAAACATCGTGCGAGCTGAGCTCTAGCACGTCACATGTAAATAAAAACATGTAGGCGGCTCGGTTATTTCCAAATAGTTTTCACAGAAATCACATCAGTTAAGATATGCAATGCTATGCATTTTCTTTCAAGGTGAGCCAGCCTACTCATGCATGCGTTGAAATACCTCCAGAACGAGCAGGAACCTCTTGTTCTTGCTCCTCCCAATTTTTCCTAAATTTTTTAGAATTTTACCCTTAGCAAGGGTATTTTAGTAATTTTGCCCATACGGGGCACTAAAATTGTTTTTCGACCTCTAGACCCTTCAATTAGTTTTTAAAGGACTGCATATGAATTTAAAATTGCGTACTGTTACCTCTAGCAGTCCGCAGAATTCCCTTACCTCGATTCTCGTCGAGTCTGACCTTTTTCTTTTCCATTGTCATCTCGTCGCGCAGTCCGATATGCTCCCAATCCAATGCCCGGAACTGCGTATTAACATTCCTCAGGTCAGATATTATGCAATTTAATTGTATCTATTACTTTCTGGGCTTAATTTAAATCATTGGGCCCGTTTACCCTTATTGGGCCCGATTGCACCTTAATGGGCCTTAATCGGCCTTAAGCCCGCTTTTCACTAAATTCCCACTTATCGAGGCCTATTGGGCTCATTGGGCCCACCAATAATTTATCGGGCCTCGTTCTAATTCTCGAATAACTAAATTCACTATTTACGACAATTTATCTAATTTCCATAATTTAATTCAAATAATTGCGGGAATTAAATCAATATCACGCAATACGAGGTAATTGTCGTAAATAGGGGTCACTTACCCGATATTCCATGCTAGTCCGTAAATTGAGGCTGTCTCGAGCCCTCGGTGGATTCCAATCGTCGAGCTACACAATTCCACAATTTTTTCGGGTAAGTTTTCAGCCCAAAATTAATTAAATAAAATATTCCAAATTTAAATCGGGTCATTTTGACCGCTTGTCGACTTACCCGAAGCTCGATTGCATCACAGGAATTTTCCCCAATTTTTTTCCTCTTTTTCTTTTTCCCTTTTTCTTCTTTTTTTCCCTTCTTTCTTGGCTGAACCGGTTCAGACCGGTTCAACCCGGTTCAGACCGCCGGTTCACCCCGATTCGACCGGTTCACCGCCGGTTCGCCCCTTTTTCGGCCGGTTCTCCGCCGGCTTCCACCGCCAAACGCTCCGCAAGGCCGTCCGCACCTCGAATCTGGGCTCGGATTCGCCCAAGGCCGCCGGAAAGCCGCCGGTCCGGCCTCTTCTCTCCTCGCCGTCGGACCCATTTCCTTCCTTTTCTGTTTCCGGCGCCGTCCGCCGGTTTCGGTGGCTGCCACCGCCACCAATCGCTCCGTCTGGGCCTGGGGAGTCTTCGGCTGGGGGTCGGGGTTGGCCGAATCTCGCCGGTGGCCGCCGGATTCGTCTTCTCCCTCCGTGGCTTCTCTCCCTCGATCCACCGGATTCCGGTGGTCTCGCCGGCCGATACCGGTCTCAAAAGGACCGGCTCCTCTCCCCGGTCACACCGGTGCCCGCCGATCGTCCCCAGCTGCCGTGGATCGCCGGCACCGACTCCGTTTTTCCCCGTGGCTTTTCTTCCTCCGTTCGCCGTTTTTCGGTCTCCTTGGGGCGCGTCGCCAGCGCCGATGGATTCGCCGACCTCTCCTCTTGCTGATCGGCCCCTCGTCGGAGGCCGTCGGTGCCCGGTGGCCGTGGGTCGGTCGACCACGCGCGGCAGCTTCTTCTTCTCCGTTTTTCTGCTTCATTTTTCTCTCTCCCCGATGGTTTTTTTTCCAATTTCTCTCTTTTTTTTTTTTTGTTTTATTAATTTTATTAATTTTATTTTTATTTATTTTAATTGTTTTACTATTCCTTATAATATATTAAAACACCCCAAAATATCATACAAAATTATTATTTTTATTCTAATTTATTTAATTTAATTTAATTTAATTTATTTTAATCCTTTTTCGGGTATAATTTCCCCGTATTTTCGGGATATTGTCCCGAGTGACTTTTCAGTATATTTTTCGATTATTTTCGGGATTATTTTTCCGAACTAAAAATTCCGATTAATCCCGATTAATTCCAATAAATTAATATCTTGATCAATTTAATCCGAAATAATTTTATTTCACTTTTATTGACCAAGATTTCTTAAATCCATATTTTTAATTAAATTTCCTTATCGAATTTATACCGGCTTTCGGTCTTTTGACCATTTTTCCCTTACACGTGTTCGGGATTAATTTAACCCGACTTCCTTCATACTTCCTCTATCTTTTCTTATTTAGTTTTCGTATTTTAATTAAATTCGGGTCTTACACTACATGATATTCCAATTAGCATCATATCAGATAGGGATTCTCACTTCACTTCCCACTTTTGGGAACACTTTCAAGAAGCTATGGGAACCCAGTTGAGTTTCAATACTGCTTTCCATCCTCAAGCCGATGGTCAGTCAAAAGGACCATCCAGACATTAGAGGATATGTTGAGAGTGAGTGTCATGGATTTTAGAGGTTCCTAGGATGATCACTTGCCATTAGCCAAATTTGCGTACAATAGCAGTGACCACTCGAGTATCAAAATGGCACCGTATAAGGCGTTGTATGGTAGAAGGTGTCGTTCTCTGGTTAGATGGGAAGAAGTTGGTGATCGAAAGGCATTTGCTCCCGACTTAGTGAATCAGGCCTTTGAGGATGTCCAGTTGATATGTGAGAGGCTGACGATAGCTCAGAGTAGACAAAAGAGTTTTGTTGACACGAGACCCAGACCATTGGAGTTTATGGTCGGTGAATATATATTCCTGAAGGTATCCCCTTCTAAGGGCATTATGAGATTCAGGAAGAAGGGTAAGCTGAGTCCCCTCTACATTTCTTTTTTATATTTAATTAATTTTTTATAAGATCAATTATGTAAGTAAGAAAATAACAATTATATATATATATACTTGTGAAGATAAATGGAAATGAATAATTTAATTAATTTTTAATTAAATAATTATTTTTATTATTATTTTTGTAATTATATATATTTCATTCGTTTTATTATTTTAAATTAATTCTATTTAGATCAGATTAATATATTTAAGTAAAATTTTTTCGATAGTGACATCTTTAAAATTTAAATTTTAATTAAATATCATGAAAATTTTTTCTATTTTTGTAACCAATCGTTAGTTATTTTACTACTATTAGATTTCATGCATAATCATCATAATTAAGTAATTAAATCTTGTAATTCATGTATATAATTTATATTCATATTATGTAAAATATAAAACCTTATATCAAAATTTATGCTAACACAATAAACATAATTTTTTTAAGAAAAATATTATATTCATACATAATTTTCATTAAATTTTAATTTATATTATTTTTATATCTTTCATTTGCATTATATCGTATTTAAAGCTACTGATACTACAAATATTAGCATTTACTTTTCTCTTGTCATGACTCATGGAAATAAAGAAAATAGAAATAGAAAATCCCAATATAAAAATAAAAATGCATGAATCTAATCTAATTAAATAAAATAAAAATGCAAAATATCCTAAACTAATACATGGTGAAAATAAAATTCTAAATAAAAATACTAAAAATCCTAAATGAAAACTCTAACCCTAACCCTAAAATGTCCTAAAATGTAACCCTAAATTATGATTAACCCTTATTGACTTCTGAACTAATAAAATGCATAATAAATTATTAACACTGACTAAATTAATATATGAGAATTAAAATCTTTTTATATTTTTGGAAATTGGAATGAAAAATAGACTAAAAATGCATGAAATATGTCTTAACCCTAAACTAAGCCCAAATGCGTTAATATATTGATACCTAACCCTAAATGCAATGTACAATACCAACACACATGCTTAACTTCTATAACAAAGCCAATTAATGCATGGAAAGAAAGGTATTTTATTTTATTTCATTTTTATATGATTTAAAATGACCTAAGGATGCTTAAACATAACCTACCCATAAACTAAAGTTCCATTTTTATATGAAACAAAACCCACTGATTGTTCAGGATAATAAAATAAAATAAAACAATGAAAGAACCGTGACTCATCAAACCAGCTAAGGATAACCCATAAAGAAACCTGCAAATCAGCGTCCTAAAATGTCCTAAACCTGCAAACCCTAACCCTAAAATGTCCTAAAATGCACAAAACCAAGACTGACTTCACAAAATTAAGCTGATAAAGACAACCTAACACCGACTAAAGAGAGATGCAAATACTACAATCTAACAGGTAAAAACACATCAGGAAATCAACGAAAAACACATCTACCGTAAAATTTTGATTTACCGAAAAATATATATATATATATATATATATATATAACTAATATAGAAACTAAGATTATTAACCTAAGCTTAAAACAAATCAAACAGTACCTAAGAAATATTTAAAAATCAAAAACAAAAAAAAAAGTAGTTAAGAGAATTAATTTGGATCAAGCTCAAATACAAAGACTATGGAGGTGTTTTTCAACCTTCTAAGTCTCTATAGCCATAGAACTTGACAAAAACTAAAAATGAAGATGGAAAAGGAGTAGAAGAAAATCAAAGAACATAAGTGAAATTGAAATATTAAAATAAAACTTGAACTTAAAATGTAAGGAAAACAAATAAATTAACAAAGGAAAATATATATATATATATGTAAACTTAAAACACGTAGGTTGGTGGGTACAATCTGCAACTAAAGAAGATTAAAAAAAAAACCTCAAAAGAAATTAGAGGTAAAGGGGTTAAAACATTGGTAAATTAGAGGTAAAGGGGTTAAAACACATAGTTAATGAGGTGGCAATTAATTGCTATATGTCTTAGTCTAATTGGGTCTTAAAGAAAGATATTTTCAAGTCATTAAGGCTCCATAACCACCTCTTGTTTTCATATCAAAGTCTCATCTTAGGTGGCCAACTCATATGAAGTCCATGTGAAAACTTGTCATCATTTTTCAAGAGTGAATAAAATCAAGTCATGTGGCATGCAAGGTGGCATGAGTGAGTTGTACTAAAAGATAAATTAGGTTGCTATTGTAATGCCCCAAAAATGTGGAAATTAGGGCTAATTTAAGTTTTTTTTTTTAACCTAACCTCTTACTTAAGGTGTATTCCTGTTCAGTAACTTATCTTTTTGATGTTAAACTTTCTTTCATTCGACAATATCTATTTCACTTTTAACAAAATTTTGGTAGCATAACCCTTATACATAACTCTATCCACCTGCAAGTTTTCAATCAACAATAACTAACCATAAGCAGTTGATTTTACTTATTCTTTCCAAAATCTTATTCTCAATAATCCATACAATTATAAGAGACGAAATTCGGTGTAAATTCCTTAAGAAATCGTTATTTTAAACATGGATTTAGAAAATCTTGATCAATAAAGAAGAATAATTAAATTTCAAGTTCAATTGATCAAGTTATGAATTTATTTGGATAACCTAAAAATTTTTCCACCTCGGGAATTTATCTCGGGAATATGAAAAAATATTTTCCAGAAAATAAAAAATAAAAATAAATAAATGGATATTTAGGTATATAATATATTATAATAATATATTGTATGTCATATAATATATTATATTATATTTTTAATATAATATAATATATTATTAAAAAGAAAAAGAAAAGAAGAAATTGTCGTGCGAAACAGAATCGCGGGACAAAAGGAAGGGGGATCGGGAAAACCCGATCATCCCAAAATATTTCTCTCCCCCGACGAGGAGACCCCGGCGAGAGGACGAGAGGGGGAGCGTGAGTCACTGCCGATGCCGACCCAGGCGAAATCCGACGAGGAGACGCTGGCCGACTAGAGAAAAGGAAAAGAGAGAGAAACCGAGAGCAAAAGAGAGAAAAGAAAGGCGAATATGTCACGCCCCGGAAGCGCGAAAAAATGGGGCTAATTTAAACTTTTTATCCATTAACTATGTTGTTTTCCTGTCCATGTCTAGATTTAAAATCTTTTCATTCTCCAGGATCTCATTACATTACTTACATTCTGTATATATATAATCATTTATAACTATTACATTCCGACTATGATATACAATAGTGTCTATTCTGTATCACATGTCTGGAATATAAGTAAGACTGTACCTCAAGGTTACGAAAGTATCCGATGAAAGGTCGGACTACCTTGTCAACGACCACAGTCTCGTATATGCAGTAGACTCGCTATAGATAATCTGGGAGATGGAGAAGAGGGGGGTGAGTTTTTCAGACTCAGTAAGAGATACATTTAAAATAGCTTTAAATACTCAAAACATGGTAAAACGCATGGTTTTACAAATCAGCATAAACATGTACTGGAGTAGAGATGCTTACATTTCATAAAAGCAGTAAAACCATGCTTAAATCATAAGTTTACACACCATGCATCTTTTTAGTAAAACTCATATATAGTATGCATATCACGTCGTGTAAACAAGTAAAAAGCATCTCAAAACTTAATCATGCATATCATAACATGCTTATCACTTTAAAATGAAATCGTATTGTCATATGCACATTTCGTAAAACATACTCATGGCTACCTTTAAAATCTCATCATAGAAAATATGTGCTCAATAAAATCATAAAACAGGTAGCATGAAATGTGCAAAAACATATATATATCAAGGGTCAGGCAATCGTCTCATATACTAGTCCCGAAGGATATCATACATCTGGTCCCGTAGGACGTTCATCATAGGTACATATGGCCATTATACAGTGGAGCCGTAGGACTGGATCAAGGTCGTACGCTGCCCTATCTCTCGTGCACCACTAAATGGGGACTATATGCACGAACTCACGTGCATCACCAAGTGTGGACTATGCGCACGTTTCTCATATCAAGTCAGAGCCTGCCCGTTCTCTAGTCGTCGGCTAGGTAGATCCTCAATCGTCTCCATACGAGATCGACCCCAGATCCTCAAACTATCGTCATATCATGCCTTTTTACCCCACAAAAATAATTTTAGGCCTCTTACCCAATTTATCAAAATCATTTCGGGCCTCATACCCATATACTCAAAATCTTTACGGGACTCTAACCCGTTTTTCATAGAAAACATAGTTTTCATAAATCATTATGGGACTCTAGCCCATTTCTCATAAAAAACATAGTTTTCATAAATCATTACGGACTCTAGCCTGTGTAAATATGGAAAGCATAGTTATAATAGCTATTTCTTGGGACTCATACCCGTACTGTGAAAATCTAGCTTAAAAGTTGTTTCGGGACTTTACCCGTGTCATGAAGACATGGTTTGGTAAAACATATCGGGACTTTAACCCGTAATCCCACATGAAAATACTATGCTTTCGTTTCAGAAGTGAAAAATCACTTTTATAAACATGTATGCTGTAAAATGTATCTCATATATATAAAACATTCTGAAAACTCGGGAAATGGTTTTTGGCTTCGGTTTGAATACAGTTGGAAATCCATTTCGTAAAATCTCATTCAATTCTCATACATAAACAGTTGGTAAGGATGAAGGAGTACTAACGCTACTCTAAATTATATCCCTTACCTCTTAGCGACTGATGTAGAGCACTTTCCTCGATGCTCGAATTTACCTCGTAAAACATGTCGATAGACCGAACTGCTGCAAAACAAGTTCAACTTATCACATATGGCTTAAATTCATTTTAACATATCCAAATATTGGATTATATCGAAGCTTTGACCAAAAGTTGACTTTTATCGATTTTACTCCTTTTGCTCGGTTTTATCGGTATAAACCTCGTTTTAAATCATATTTAACTCAATAAATATTTTTCTCATATTTATTACAGTCGATTTAGCTAATTGGGCCAATTTCTCTCTTATTGGACCCGATTGCACCTTAATGAGTCTTAATCCGTTTTAAACCGGTTTCCACTTATTAATTCTTTCATCAAGGCTTATTGGGCTCACTGGGCCCATTAGTACTTATTGTGCCTTTTTCTAGACTCTTTGAATAGCCCGTATATTATTTACGACAATTTAATTATAAATCTCAATTTAATCTACTAAATGCGCAATTTAATCTATAACTCGTAAAGTAAACTTTTAATGCGCGATAATTACATAAATTGTCGTAAATGAGCCTTACTTACCCGAGATTTTGTGATAGTGCGCAAATCGAAATTCGATCGGGCTCACGTACGCGATTTATCGTCAAACTGCATATTTATATATATATATATTTAATTTGGGGTAAATTTTTTATCAAATATAATTTAAATAAATTTCTCAAAAATTAAATCGATCACTTTTGACCTCTTACCGACTTACCCAAAGTCTGGTGTATCCTCGAAAATTTTTCCTTTTTCTCTTTTTCTTTCCTTTTTCTCATTTTTTCCCTTCTTTCTTGGCTGAACCGGTTCGGTCCGGTTCAGACCGGTTCAGATCGGTCTGGTTCAGTTCGGTTCTGCCGGTTCGGTGCTTCGTCGATCGATTCTTCACCGGCTTCCGTCGCCAGCAGCTCCACGGGACCTCGCGAAGCTCGGATCTAGCCTCGATTTCGCCATGGCTAGCCGAAAAGTGGTCGGTCCGACCTCTTCTCCCTCGACGTCATGAGAGTAGTGCTCCGAACTCTCAGAGAGAAGCAGTTGTATGGGAAGTTGGATAAGTGTGAGTTTTGGTTGGAGCAGATAGCATTTCTGGACCATGTTATTTTTAAGGACGGGGTGTCAGTGGATCCGTCTAAGGTTGAGGCAATACTTAACTGGGAGAGACCGAAACTGTTATAGAAATCTGAAATTTTCTGGAACTAGCTGGATACTACAGGAGATTTGTAGAAGGTTTCTCCAAGATTGCCGCTCCACTGACTAAGCTGATATGCAAGGATGTTCCATTCAAGTGGACTAACCAGTGTGAGCAGAGTTTTGAAGAACTCAAGAAGAGGTTGACTACCGCCCCAGTCTTAACCATTCCTAGTGGGTCTGGAGGTTATGCAGTGTATAGTGATGCATCATATCAGGGCTTGGGGTGTGTACTTATGCAGCATGGGAGAGTGGTTGCATATGGTTCTCGACAGCTTAAGAACCATGAAAGGAATTATCCCAGCCATGACTTGGAATTAGCCGTAGTTGTTTTTGCTTTGAAGATATGGCAGCATTATCTGTATGGAGAGAGATTCCAAATTTTTACTGACCACAAGAGTTTAAAGTACATACTTGATCAGAATGAGCTAAATATGAGACAAAGACGATGGATAGAGCTCCTCAAGGATTATGATTGCGAGATTCTGTATCACCTGGGCAAGGCAAACGTAATGGTAGATGCCTTAAGCAGGAAGGGGATGATCTCTTTCATGATGGTCAGAGAATGGGAGTTGTTAGAGAAGTTTGTCAAACTCAGTGTTAGTGTGGAAACAACATATGTTAGGTTCCTAGCTAGTTTGCAGATTGAACCTAGTATACTTGACCAGACCAGAACTGGACAAAGGGATGATCAGAAGTTATTGGATATGGTCAGTCAAGCAAAACAGGACAAACAGTCAGACTTTGTGGTCGGTGAGGATGGATTGATGAGATTTAGGGGTCGTATATGTGTCCCAAATGATGATGCCCTACGACAAAGGATCTTAAAGGAGTCTCATTGTTCTCGGTACACCATGCACCCGGGAAGCACTAAGATGTACCATGATTTACGGAGGGTGTATTGGTGGGTCGATATGAAAACAGATGTAGCTGAGTTTGTGGCCAAGTGTCTGATTTGCCAACAGATTAAGATCGAACACCAAAGACCAGCGGAGTTACTTAAGTCTCTTCCAGTGCCTACTTGGAAATGGGAGCACATTATTATGGATTTCATTATGGGTTTACCAAGGACCCGAAAAGGGCATGATGCAATCTGGGTGATCATAGATATCTGACTAAGAGTGCCCACTTCCTAGCCATAAAAAATGCAGACTCCTTGAGTGCTTTAGCAAAGTTGTATGTGAGAGAGATAGCTCGACTGCATGGGGCACCTGTGAGCATTACATCAGATAGAGATTCTCGATTCACTTCTAGATTTTGGGCTCATTTTCAAGAAGCCATGGGATCTCAGCTTAATTTGAGCACAACCTATCTTCCTCAGATTGATGGTCAGTCCGAGAGGACCATTCAGACCTTAGAGGATATGCTGAGGGCGTGCGTTTTGGAGTTTAAGGGCTCATGGGATGATCATCTACCTCTCGCAGAGTTTGCTTATAACAACGGCGCCAAAAATTGGTGGCTGTCGAGACCAACAATAATAATTCCTATTCAAAAATAAATTAAAATTGTAATATAGTTGAGTAAGGTAGTTTCCCACAGAAATTAGTTAGATTTATTTTTCTACAAAATATTTAAAAAGAAAATATGTATAGGGATTTGTTGTAATGAAAATGAAAAGAAAAATTAATATATAAAAGAGAAATTACTATGAAAAAATGTTGGGAGAAATCAATATGATGAAAACATTCAACCAAAGGAATAATATTAGAATTGGTTCATGGAACTGATCATTGATGCAAAGATAGATTCTTTTAATCTTAACCAAATTGGTTTTGGTTAACGGTACGACCTAACAACCTATCACTCCTTACTTCTTCGATAATCAAGGTACGATCTCTACTTATTTCTCTTGCTAGTTAAACAACATTGGATAGATCTTAAGATTTAATTTATCAACAACATTAAAAACTAGAGAGACTACCAATTCTAACCAACAAACACACATGTAGGTTCATTTAAACTAGATTATGCATCCTCATAACATAGAATTGAAAACCTCTCTATAATCAATTATGTTATTTACCACTTATATTAGAATTCCTAAATAATTATGGATTCAAGTTTTTAATTGGTGATATATTATCTTGACAATTAAACAAATGACCCTTTTTGCACAATCAATCAAAACAATAATTTAAACAAGCATAGAACATATATAAATAGTAAATATATAAAAGAACAAGATAAAACTAATTAGATATCACAATTCTTGAAGAACCCAAAACTTTAATTATCCTTTGGCTAAACTAAATAATTTAGCAAGTCATAAGTTCAGAGAAAAACACCAAAGAAATTTTCAATAGCCTAAAGAAAAATCAAAATAGTAGAATTGTAGAATGTGTCTATGATGATCATGATCCTCCTTTCTAGCATTCTCTTAGTCTATAAATGCTGAATCTCCTAATTCCCAAAATCTGTTTACAAAGAAAACTTCTCTAATTGAGTTTGATTACAAATAATCTTCTTTACTTTTTCAACCACTTGCCAAAGACAGTCATTGCATATCTCTTCCTTAATAATTAAAATCTTCCACTTGTCATCTTTAGACTAGTTAAGTCAACTTCAGCTACAAGTGATAAATCTTGACTTGAATTCACATATTTGACTTGCAATTCTTGTCATTGCTTTAGACGTGCCCACGTCTTACACCAAGATATCTTCTGATTTTGTGACTTGATTAAAATTTACAACTTTAGTCCATTTTATTCATATTCCTTCATCCATAATATAAAACACAAAATCTAAGTCAAATCCAAAAATTAAGCATATAAAAAAATTTAAATCATAAGAAAATATGACAATTAATATATTTAATATACAACCTATCACAAACACATAACAACATATTATTGATTGTTCAAGTTAGGACAATTTAGACATAAATCAATTAAACACAATTTATAAAAAAAGCTAGAGAACAACAATAAATAAAGACAAAATAAAATACACAGCAAACTTGACAAGGCCCGGATAAGAAAATAAAACAATCTACACACGTCAGCCAATGAGTAATTATCACAAAAAACAAAATTCTACATATATATATATATATATATATATATATATTTATTTATATTTATATATTTTAAGTGAAATTTTGCATATACATAAACTCTATTTGATCATTGAAAATAATTTTTTATAAATATTTTTATTTTTTGAAAAATTAAATATTTTAGTTGTTTGGTTAAATCAATAAAAAATATTTTTTACTATTTAATTATTTTTTTGAAAAAATTGTTTTCTTTTTTCAAGCGGTAAACTAACTAATATAATATTTAAAATTTTTTATTATTTATTACTTAATTTATAATATTAAAAATAATTATATTAATATTTGATATTAACATATTATATTATTAAACATTTAAAAAACTATTTATTATTACTTATATTAATATTTTTAAACATTTGAAGTAATATTAATACTTTTAATATATATATATAATATTAATAATATATTAATATTTATTTGTGAAATATTAAAAATATTTAGAATATTAAAATAATTATATTTTAGAGAAATTATTTATTATTAGAATCATAAAAAAATTATTATTTATTTATATTTATTATTAAAATATTAATATAAAAATGTAAATAAAATATAAAAACATTATATCACAAATTAAAATATTAATAAATTACTATATAATAAATATATTATTTATTAAATTAGTATTTATTATTTATTATTAAAATAATAATATAATATTGTTTATTATTGAAATATTAAAAAAAATTAATATTAATATTTTAACTTTTAAATTTTTTAATCTAATTAAATAAAAATTATTAATATAATAACATTCTATGTAAGGTTAAATTAAATTAAAATTCAAAAAAATTATATCCAATTTATAATTTGAATAAAATTATAGTTACAAATTTGATAAATAAATTTATATATTGATAATTATTTTTTCAAAAAATTCTTCCTTTCAAAAAAATAAGATAATTTTTTTTAAAAAATCAATTTTTATTAAAAAATAATTTATATTAATCAATCAATTTCCTATCAATTAAATATAAATATATATAAAAAATATTTTTAAAAAATTATTCCCAACCAACCAAACTTAACCTAACTAAAATAGCATGGATAAGCGGATAAGAGAAAGAGGTCCAGCCAAGAAGCTTTTGCCGCTCCTTTTTTTTATCGTATTGCGTGTATATTATATACTTCTTGATTCTTGAGTTCTCCCGGCGTTATTCTTTTATAAGAATTTCTTTTAGTTTAAATTGTATTAGGACTCAAGTTTTTCCATTCAATCTAAATTTTATGATCTTATCTCTTATCAATCTTAAATTAATCCTAATAATCTGAAACTAAATAATAATCTAAATAATTCTATCTTAATTACTATGAAGTTATTCTAATAATTATCTTAAAATTAAAAAAATAGATCTTATGATTATCTAAAATTAATCTTATTCTAAAATTAAATATCAATCTTAATTTAAAAATGGATAATTATTCAATATATCGTCTATGAAATTTTTTTAACACCACAAGTAGGATTAGGATGATAATACATATTTTTTTAATTTTTTTAATATTTTTAAAACACATGTGTTATTATATTAACTTTACTTGTGAAGCCAAAAAATTCAATTAAAGATATATTGGATATTAATTTTTTTTTAAATGAAACAAAACTTACCAATTATCTATGATGCATTGATGTCAATACATTTGAGGTTGACATCTCATTAATGAACAAATTAGTGAGTCAATACAATCATAATTGCTATACAAATTATGAAATGTTTCTAATTTTTTCTTGATTCTAAAGTTTTCAAAGGATAAAAATTAGAGAAGTAATAGGGCTTTGGTTGAAAGAAGGAGAAACGAGTGAAAGAAGGTAGGAAGAAGATGAAGAAAGGTGATATGTTTATTTATTTAGTACTTTCATCAAAATTTAAATTGTACATTTATTTGAGGACTTTTTTGTCTTAAAATTATTAAAGTGTATAGAGTTTTTTTTTTGGCTCATTTAGAAGTTCTCTAACTTAAATTAGGATGATCTTGAAAAAAAAAAAAATAAGCACCAATAAAATAATATCAACTCACCTCTTTATAAACACATACAATAATTATCTTATAGGATCTTTCACCTAATCAACTCATTAACTGATTGATTTAATTCTAATTAATTTAATTAAAATTGATAATTATAATTGAAAATAAAAATTTATGGATGATTTAAATGAAAATTGAGAGAAAAAATTCCACAATCACAGCCATTCAACTCTTACGTTCCATGGTGAAAACCAAAAAGTTGTACCCTGAGAATTGCCAGGGTCTTATCACTTGAAAGGTTTTGAGTGCATTTAATGATTTCCACATTGATGAAGCTATTCTTAAAACCCTAAAATTATGCCCAAAGAATGAGAAAAATAATCTGCAACAATAACTTAACTATGATTTCCCTTTTGGCACAAACTATCTCTACAACAAAGAAATCAAAATTTCAATAAGTTGTTTCAAGCTTTTAAACAAAGGTTTTGGATTACGCCATTTAACTAGCATCTCTCTTTTTCCTTCGAAATTCATAAGGGCTTTTAGGTTTTCATCACTGAACATGAGAGATTTTCATCACTGAACATGAGAGATGGATGGTTCACTTGCTAGGGATCTGGGAATTTTTTCTCTTAATTTTTACCATAAATCCTTTATTTTTTTTATATTTTCAAATATAATTATCAATTTTAATTAAATTAAGTAGGGTTGAATTGATCAGTTAAGGAATTGGTTAGGTGATTGAGTTTATAACGTAATTAGTATACATGTTTAAGAAATGATGAGCTGATATTATTTTATTGATGCCTAAAAAATGAAGTTTTTAAGATTTTTATAATATAAATTATTCTCTTAGTATAATAAGCTGATAATTTAATCTTTGTATTAAACATATAAGTGTGTTCAATTTAATTTATTGTCATCATGCATAGTATGCATTTTGCTCGCCTTGTTATTTTAGTGTAGTATGATGGTTGAATTGACCTTAAATTCTCGCTCTATATATAATATATTATTAATTTCTCTTTTTCACTTGATGGTGGTCGCGTCACCAGAATCCACGTGTACAATCATCCGTCTGCCACGTGTCAAATCCATAACGAGCCACGTGGCAGATTTGGCGACAGTGTGGCGCGGCAGACCTCCATCGCCCATATCGCGACATTGGTCTTCCACACAAACTGCGATAGAGATCTCCCGCACATCCCGCGTTAGTAGTCTCCCGCGCAGACCGCGGTAGAGGTCTCCCGCATAGCATGCGGCATAGTCTCCCACGCAGACCGCGGTAGAGGTCTCCCGCATAGCATGCGGCATAGTCTCCCGCACAGCATGCAGCATAGTCTCCTGCACAGCATACAGCATAGTCTCCCGCGCAGACCGCGGTAGAGGTCTCCCGCATAGCATGCGGCATAGTCTCCCGTACAGCATGCAGCATAGTCTCCCGCGCAGACCGCGGTAGAGGTCTCCCGCATAGCATGCGGCATAGTCTCCCGCACAGCATGCAGCATAGTCTCCCGCGCAGACTGAGGTAGAGGTCTCCCGCATAGCATGCGGCATAGTCTCCCGCACAGCATGCAGCATAGTCTCCCGCGCAGATCGCGGTAGAGGTCTCCCGCATAGCATGCGGCATAGTCTCCCGCGCAGACCGCGGTAGAGGTCACCCTCAAGCTGTTTCGCCCGAAGCGCGACAGAGTACTATATGACTCTGTCGCGGCCCAGACACGCGCCTGGGCCTCAGCTCGAACCGACCCAGAGAAACCTATAAATACCAGGTGAGCTCTCTGAAAAAGAGGATCCGGTCCAAAAAAGAAAAAAACAGGGAGAAACACTTAAACCCTTTGATTTAAGCAATACTTTCTCCTTGTCTTACATACACCAACTCCCGATCACTGACTTGATCGTCGGAGTGCGCGTGCAGGGACAAATCCCTGCCCCCTCTGATTCCTGTTGTTTTTGCAGGATATACGAAGAACACGTGGATCAAATTGCATCGACGTCACCCTTTCGTCGTTAATGTAATCAGACTACGCGAAAGGCATTTTCTGGTTGCTGTCAGGTAGGCAACATCAATTGGCGCCGTCTGTGGGAATCTCGACAAAAAGTCAGGTTCTCTATCGAAATGGTGAGGACACGCTCAACTGCAGAATTGACAGGAGGGCAGAACTCTGTAAGTCCCCCTGTCAGATCAGAACAGCGAAGAAGACACAGTGAAAGGGCTCAAGGAGAACCCTTAGTCTCCCTGGAGGAATTCGAGGCCCTGAAACGCAAAAATACGGAGGCTACCACAGCACTGAGAGCCATGGTGAACTTCTTCAGAGAAGCTCTCCCCCAATTCAGCTTACCCCATGAAGTACAGCAGCTAGTGGGGGAAAGCACACCGAGGCAGACCTACGAGAGAGGTCAGCCCTCCAGCCTGGTAAACATTGGACAAGAGGCAGGAACGCCACGCAACGCTACTGCCAATCCAGCGAGACAGAGTCTGCCCTCAGCTCCCAGGCGGCAGAGTTCTCCAGTGGCTCAGGTGCGACAGAGTTCGCCAGAGACTCATAGGCGACACAGCTCACCCGCATCTCCCATGCGTCAAACATCTCCTTTGTCCTATGAGCGACAGAGCTCGCCGAATGTGCAGCGGAGTCCCCCTGCAGCTCAACGGCGACAGAACTCTCCCGCAGACAACACGCGGCAGAGGTATCCCACATCAGATATGCGACGGTGCTCTCCCACCTCTAATAAGCGGCAGAGTTCACCCTTGCCCGATGCGCGACAGACCTCTCCTCTGGCCGCTCAGCGGCAGGGTCCTTCCGCAGCCCCTAGGCGGCAGAGTCTCCCTACCTGCCGCAACTCATCCCCCGTAGTGTTGGAACATGACCTAAGGGCACATAGAGCTGGGGAGCAACGGAGACAAGGAGATTTTAACCCACAAGAAGGTCCCGAGATATCAAGTCCCGTAGTGAGAGGTGCTGGAAGAGGCATTTACCAATCGGACTCTTCTAGACCAGAAGGGACAGGACCTTACTCAGCTCGAGGGTCAGAGGACGTGGAGAAGGTTGTCCAAAGGATCCTCGAGAAGAAAAAGCTAGTGTCTCCGGATGACGAACAAAGGAGGAGGATCCCATTCAGCCTGGAGATCATGAACAAACCTTTGCCGAAGAAGTTCAAAATGCCCTCTATGGCTACTTATACTTGCAAAGCGGATCCCTATGACCATATTCAGAGTTATGAATCCTTCATGCTGTTGCATGGATGGGAGGACGAAATTATGTGCAGAGCTTTTTCTCTCACATTGTCCGGGCATGCTCTCAAGTGGTTCAACGGGTTGAGCGAAGGTTCAATCTCCTCTTTTGATGAGTTGAGAAATGAATTCCTCAAAGTCTTCATGATCCACAGCCAGAGGAAGAAAGACGCTGCCTACTTACTCACGCTTAAACAAGGGAATAAAGAACCCTTGAAAAGCTTTGTAGATCGCTTCCGAGATGCAACCTTGGAAGTGGAAGATCTACCAGTAGGCGTAGCCTTGGCTGCAACGCTGCAAGGGACGAGCTCCGAGAAGCTACAAGAATCCCTCTCTCTCGATCAACCGATGATGATTTCCGACCTCTTTGCCAGGGCTAACAAATATGTAACTCAAGAAGAATTGATGAGAATGATACAGCCCAGGGAGGCGAAGGAAGGAAAGAAAAGAGAGAGAGACGTACCCGAGAGAAGCTTCCCAAGACCCGTGAGAACTGACAAAGCCCCTAGGCTCAAGTATGAAGGTTATACCAAGTTAAACGAGCCTCGCACTGCAATACTGGCAGCCATCGAAGGGGCAGGATTATTGGAATTCCCCAAGAAGAAAATTGGAGACGTAGGACGAAACACTGAAGCCTACTGCGAATCCCATTGTGCTCACGGACACCCAACAGAGAGGTGCAGAGACTTAATGGATCAATTGGAAAGGTTGGCCAGAGAAGGGAAGATCAACCGCTTCCTATGGAGGAGCGAGAGACCCCGTTATCCTCCGCGCGACCAAAGGAATGATCGTCCGCGAACGGGGGCAAATAATGATATCAGAAGGGATAGGCCTAGAAACGAAGCGATCAGGCCCATCCCCCGTGCTAATCTGCCAAACAACGAACCTACAGCCCCCGCGATAAATGTCATCGCAGGCGGGGACTCAAGTGCAGGAAGCTCCTCTACTTCCCGCAAAAGTTACGCTAGGCAAGCGTATCAGGTTAACGTGGTGATGGAGGAGCAGGCGGATGAAGAGCCCATCATGTTCACTCCGGCTGACAAAGGTGATATTGTCATGCCCCATGACGACCCCATGGTGATATCCACGGTAGTGGCCAAACACCCGGTGAGCAGGGTCCTGGTCGATAACGGGAGCTCAGTGAACCTGATCTATTGGAACTGCTTCGAAAAAATGAGCATATCCGAAGATAGGTTAAAGCCCGTTATGACGCCACTATATGGATTCACGGGGGAGCGAGTGAAGGTTGCCGGGTCCATAGAGTTTCCTGTGACTCTCGGAGAGCACCCGAAGAATGTGACCCGGCAAGTATTGTTCATGGTGGTCAGGTCAACCTCTGCTGCCTATAACATGATTTTGGGCAGACCTGTGCTGAATGACATGAGGGCGGTAATCTCCTCTTGCTATCTGTTGATGAAGTTTCCCACTCCCAACGGAGTCGGGCAAGTACGCGGAAACCAAAAGAGCGCCCGTACTTGTTATCTCGCTTCCACTACCAACAAGGTAGTACAGAGGAAAGAAACCTTGTGCATAGACGATCCGCCCAAACCTCAGCCGGTAGAGGAGACAGAACCCATTGAGCTAATCGAGGGAGACGGGGGAAAGAAGGCATACATCGGGACCTAACTAGGCGAACAACTAAAGAACGACATAGTCGAGTGCCTAAGGAAAAACTCGGATATCTTCACCTGGAGCCCGGCAGACATGCCCGGGATTAGTCCCGAAGTGATTTGCCATGAGCTTAACATCATACCCGGACACAGACCCGTCAAACAGAAGAAGAGGAGTTTCGCCCCGGAGCGACACAAGGCAATCACTGAAGAAGTGAATAAACTCCTGGGCGCCGGATTCATCCGAGAGGTCTACTACCCTGAGTGGTTAGCCAATGTAGTGATGGTAAAGAAATCTAGCGGGAAGTGGCGAATGTGTGTGGATTTCACAGACCTGAACAAAGCCTGCCCTAAATATTCATACCCCCTACCTCGGATAGACAGACTCGTAGACGATACATCCGGCTACGAATTCCTCAGTTTCTTGGATGCATTCTCCGGGTATCACCAAATCATGCTTCACCCAGAAGACGAAGAAAAGACTTCCTTTATAATCGACGACGGAACCTATTGCTATCGGGTAATGCCGTTCGGTTTAAAGAACGCGGGAGCCACCTATCAACGAATGGTGAGCAAAGTGTTCAAAGATCTTCTGGGAAATACCATGGAAGCCTACGTGGACGATATGATAATCAAGAGCCGCGTAGGAGAGTCTCATACTGATCAAATGTCCAAGGTATTCGAAGTATTGAGGAGATTCAACATGAAGCTAAACCCTGAAAAGTGCTCATTCGGGGTAAGATCAGGGAAGTTCTTAGGCTTCATGATCACTAATAGGGGCATTGAGGCAAATCTTGAGAAGGTACAGGCTGTCATTGACATGAAACCCCCAACCACCGTAAGAGAGGTCCAGAGATTGACAGGCAGGATAGCAGCTCTGAATCGCTTCTTGTCAAAATCAGCAGAAAAGAGCCTGCCGTTCTTCAAAACTCTACGGGGGGGGAAGAACTTCGAATGGACGGAAGATTGTCAAAAAGCCTTCGAAGACCTCAAGGAGTACTTGAAACAGCTGCCTCTGTTAACAAGGCCCCTGGAAGGAGAACAACTCTATATGTATTTGGGAGTCGACGATTTCGTCGTCAGTGCGGTGCTACTGAAGAAAGATGAAAAGGTGCACCGTCCCATCTACTACGTGAGTAAAGTGTTATTGGATCCAGAGACTCGCTATCCGCTGGCCGAAAAGCTAGCATTAGCCCTTTTGATGGCCTTGCGAAAGTTGCGCCCGTATTTCCAAGCACACCCTATCACCGTCTTGACAGATCAACCGTTAAGACAGATCCTTCAGAAACCTGAACACTCAGGAAGGTTAGTGAAATGGGCAGTGGAGCTTGGGGGATACGAAATCACTTTCCAACCACGGCAGGCTATCAAAGGTCAAGCTCTGGCCGACTTCATCGTAGAATACACTATCCCAAGCGACAGCAGTGAAGGGGAGGCTCACCCCTGGTTGCTGCATGTCGACGGGGCATCAAGTGCTAACGAAAGCGGAGCGGGTATAGTCCTGGTTTCACCCGAAGGAAAATCCCTTGAATACTCCCTACGGTTCAGATTCCCCAGTTCGAACAATATAGCGGAGTATGAAGCTCTGATAGCAGGGATGATGTTAGCGAAGAAGCTACAGGTTCACCACTTGATAGCACACAGTGATTCTCAATTGGTGGTGAATCAATTCAGCGGAGAGTACGAGGTACGGGAACTGATGCTGGTCCCTTACTTGAAGAAAGTCCAACTTCTGGCACAGACTTTCAAAAACTTTCAGCTGATACAGATCAACCGGTCCGAAAACACACATGCTGATGCATTACTAAGTTAGCCTCTTCCGCCGAAACACGAGGAAGGACGGTGAAGGTGGAGAGGCTCGAACGACCTAATATTGAAGAGGTCGAAGTGTGTGACATTCAAGTGGGAGACGATTGGAGATCCCCATACAAACAGTATCTCACCGAAGGAACACTCCTCCAAGATAAGGACGAGGCTCGTCACTTAAAAATACAAGGGGCGAAGTTCACACTCATCAATGGAGAACTGTACAAAAGGGGATATTCGTCACCCTTATTGAAATGTCTGGGACCGGAACAAGCAAGATACGCCCTAGCCGAAGTGCATGAAGGAATTTGCGGCGAACACCTAGGAGCGAGAGCTCTTGCAGCTAAAGTATTGAGATCGGGATTCTACTGGCCAACATTAAAGAAAGATGCGATGGACTAAACCCGCAGGTGTGACAAATGCCAGAGGTTTGCGCCTATCACTACAGCCCCAGTGACTCCCTCTCAAAGCACAGTACAGCCAATTCCTTTTGCACAGTGGGGATTAGACATCCTTGGACCTTTCCCCTTAGCCACGGGCCAAAGAAAGTTCCTGCTAGTGGCTACCGATTACTTTACAAAGTGGATTGAAGCAGAGCCTTTAGCCACAATCACGGAAAAGAAAGTGGAGGCAATGGTGTGGAAAGACATTATTTGTCGATTCGGAATTCCCCGCATCCTAAATGCCGACCATGGAAAACTATTTGATTGCAACGCCTTCCGTGAATTTTGTAAGAGCCTCAACATTCAGCTAAGGATCTCCTCAGTATCATATCCTCAAGCTAATGGACAGGCCGAAGTCAGTAATCGGACTATCCTCCATGGGCTGAAGACCAGGCTAGATAAAACAAAAGGGGCATGGTGGACGAATTGCCTAGTGTTTTGTGGGCATATCGTACCACCAGTCGTGTGTCGACTAAAGAAACGCCATTCAGCCTTGTATACGGCGCAGAAGCACTGATCCCCGTAGAAATTGGAGCATTATCACCAAGAGTGATACCCTTAATAGAGGAAGAAAATTCACAAGCTCTAAGGGAAGGCTTGGACCTACTCGATGAACATAGAGAAACCGCGGCTATTCGATTGGCATCCTATCATCAGAGGGTGGCCAACTACTATAATAGCCGGGTGAGAGATAGGCCAATGTCTGAGGGAGATCTAGTGCTCAGAAAGTCGCAGATCACGAATGCCCTGAAGGAGGAGGGAAAGTTCAGAGCCAACTGGGAAGGTCCCTACAGAATCAGATGCAAGATCGGACCTAACACCTGCGCTCTGGAAACTCCACAAGGGAAGAAGATAGGGAAAACGTGGAATTCAAATCACTTAAAGCTGTATTTGAATTAACCACTACATCTTCCTTCCCAAGCACTATTGTTTTACTTACACTGTCACCTGATGTCATTACCTAACCGATATATGAATTATCGTTTTGTTATAAGTCAAAATCTCGTGGCAGGATTCAAAACCGTGAGGGCTGCCCTTGGTTCGGGCCCTGCGAACGCAGGCTACCAACGGGCCAAACCCAAAGCGGACAATACAGGTTGAGTGGGCCAGACCCAAAGTAGACCGTTCAGCCGAGCCGTAAGAGCCTGAGGTGCTATGCGTCACTGTGGCCAGGCGTAGTTCAGCCGAGCCGTAAGAGCCTGAGGCGCTTTGCGTCACTGTGGCCAGGCGTAGTTCAGACGAGCCGTAAGAGCCTGAGGCGCTTTGCGTCACTGTGGCCAGGCGTAGTTCCACCGAGCCATAAGAGCCTGAGGCGCTATGCGTCACTGTGGCCAGGCGTAGTTCAGACGAGCCGTAAGAGCCTGAGGCGCTTTGCGTCACTGTGGCCAGGCGTAGTTCAGACGAGCCGTAAGAGCTTGAGGCGCTTTGCGTCACTGTGGCCAGGCGTAGTTCCACCGAGCCGTAAGAGCCTGAGGCGCTATGCGTCACTGTGGCCAGGCGTAGTTCAACCGAGCCGTAAGAGCCTGAGGTGCTTTGCGTCACTGTGGCCAGGCGTATATGCATCACTGTAAAACAGGTATATATACATCCACACAAAAAAGCCGTAAGAGCCTGAGACGCAATGCGTCGCTGTGGCCAGGCGTATACTCAAAAAAGCCGTAAGAGCCTAAGACGCAATGCGTCACTGTGGCCAGGCGTATACTCAAAAAAGCCATAAGAGCCTGAGACGCAACGCGTCGCTGTGGCCAGGCGTATACTCAAAAGAGCCGTGAGAGCCTGAGACGCAATGCGTCACTAAGGCCAGGCATAAAACATTCAATTAACCATAAAGGCCTAAGACGCTACGCGTCACCGTGGCCAGGTAATCAAAATACTAAGGCTATAAAAACTAAAGACGCCTTCACGTCACAGTACTCAAGCCTTAAACAACTGCATGTTTGCACAAAAAATTCTTCCTGAAAGCATACCTTTCTATCAAGAATTGGGGAGCATACACGAATATAAATGCAAAGCTATATACAAGCAAGGTATATACAAGCAAAGTACAAGGTATATACAAGCAAAGCAAAAGAAACAATCAGACAAAGAATGATAAATGACAATTAGAGAAGTAGTGCAATACAAAGCATGAACAAAAATCTCAATTTCATTTCATTCAAGTGTCGATACAAGCAGATCTTTAGCAGATCTTTACAATTACGTTTCGACAAAGGTACAAAGTTAAAACAAAAAACAAAGTACTTGAAATGAAATACAAAAAACAAAAAGCAAAAATCCCTATCTACTCTCCGGGAGGAAGCTGGGGATCAGCTGCAAAACCTTCACTTCCAAGGGACTGCTCACCCTCCTCACCGTCTAAATCGATGAGGGCTTCTATAGGCTCAGGAGCACCGTCCAGATCCGCGGGCTCCCAAGGACCAGCAAGATTGGCGAGATGGTCCTGAGCAGTCCTCTTGACAGCTCGTCCGCAGGCTCAGCCTCGGGCTCGTACTTGGTCCAATCAGGAGCCTCAAAGAGCATCGCCTCATGGGTGTATTGGAGCTCAGGAAACTCCTCTCCTTCCCTGTGTGCTTCTAGCCAAGATCGGGCCAGGTAGAACCCGTACTTAACGTAAGGGTTGGAGAAGTCTTCCTTCCGCCTCAAGCAGTCTTTGGAGAGACGATACTCCTTTACGGCCTCGGCCCGTATGCTATCAATCTCGGCCTGGGACAGTACAGGAGCAGCTTGGCCTTCCAACTCAGCAACACGCTGCTCGAGCTCTTGATTCCGAGTAAGCATAGACCTGTAGTTGGATTGCATACGGTCTAACTTAGAATGAGCCTCCTGCAGGTCCTCTTGGAGTTTACAAGACCGGGCCATCTCCACCGTGAGATCCCCCTTTGCAAGACCGAGGTCTTGATGAGCCTTAGTAAGCTGCTCCTCCAGGCTTCGAACTAAATCCGGAAGAGGGGACAAGTTGTTGACCGTGTTCTGTAACTCCATGACTTTGTCCCTCAACTCCCGGATCTCTCTGTCGGCTCGCTCCCGGTAAGCCCGATGTTGGGCATTATTTGCCACGGTTCGTTGAGCCAGCTGCAAAAAAATGCAAAAATGTTAGATTCAAAGCATGCTGCAAAAAGTAATCAAAAAGAAGAGAAATTAGAAACTTACCCTCAACACCTCGATATCGGCTAAGTCTTCCCCCTCGGGGTAGTTTCTGAATATCCTTACCTCGTCCCGAGGAAGGATAGTGGACCAACTTAACAGGGAAGCCACCCCGGGAGTGTCCAAAATGTCATTGTCACGAACCCCGGGGTAGACTCGGAACTCGTGGCCCCTCATAATATTCCCCCCATCCACGGAATAGGGCCTCTCGTCTGCAGGATCTATCCTCGGCAATATCGGCCTGCTTCCCATCGAACCCTCGATGTACAGGCGCTTTCTATTCTTCCGCTGAGACGGAATGATATTGCATTCCGCGCGCTCCTTGGAGCGTGATCGCCCGGATGACCCGGAAGCCCCCCGTGAAGACGAGGCAACTCTCCCCCTATCCCGAGAGAGATCTCTCTGCTCTGAAGGAGGGGGAGGCATCGCCTGCCTAGAAACAGGAGGGGTCCGAGCACGAGATGGATGAGAGGGGACCGGTGCCTCACTTGGGACATCGTCAGCCAAACGATGCCTCTTCCTGGCAGGAGCGCTGAAAGGACCAGCCTCAGAAACCTGGCGACCTAATGATTGCCGAAAATGACTCATATCTGCAAAAAAGAAAAAGAAGATCAGTGGTTAATAAATTGATCAAAAATGATAAGCAGCGGGAAAAAATAAAAGTTACCGTCAGGAGAGTCTAAGTGCTCCTGAAGGGGCTCGATATTTATCCCCTCGTCGTCCGGGAGCACCATGAAAGTGGAGCCGAACCCTTCCCAACCAGTGAGATCGGCTAAGGGTTCGCTACCAGAGCTGGATTCCAGATTGGTGCCCCCTATATCCTCTTGCGGCCTAGGGGCTTCAGGATTCAACTCGGGAGAAGCTGAAGGCAGAGGATCTGACGACGGAACAGAGGGTCCGACAACAGGGACCGGACCCACACCCCAGCCGACCGATAGCAAATTTTCATTTGATAAAAGGGCGTCGAGGCTAAGGGGTTGAGGGACTAGCAACTTATTAACGTCAGAAGACAGTTGCTCCCTAAGCGTGGCGATACGAGGGCCCTTGGGAATTTCACGCCTTGTTCCCCAACGAGTGGGGATATCTAGGCCCTCGGGTAATCCCATCACCAGCCATTCAGTCTCAAAACCATGCAGCTTGTTAGCAGGTTTCTCAAACAATCGGTTCTCAAAATCGGGCTGATACACCCGCTGAAGCGAGTAAGGCACCAAGCCGGGGCTCCCTCGAAACCTAAAGAAAACATCTAAGAGAGGGAGGGTTGGAACGACGCCCCTCAAACGGCAGTGCACAGTGAATGCCACTAACTGCATCCAGGCGTGAGGATGCAGTTGCCCCGGGGATACCCTATGTGCCCTGAGAAAGGAAGCCCCGAAGTTGGAGATTGGAAAGCGGAGTCCCAACTCTAGGGCTGCCCTAAAGACCACGGCCCCGTCGGACACGCGGCGAATATCGCTCTCCTGAGGGGTGGGCAACCTATAAGAGTACCCCTCGGGCAAAGGAAAACGGGATTCCAGATCTCGGATGTCGACTTCCGTCAAAGTCGACTTGACTCCGAGGTCTATTTGTTTCCCTACACCATGTCCAGCCATTTTAGGAGTCTGTAAGTCGAAAGAGTGGGACTGCAGACTATGAAATTACCTAAAATGAAGTAAAGGAGAGATTGGCGACAGAGTATGAAGAAGCTGCAGCAGAGTTGCGACACAGTGATGTGTACGCGACAGACTTGCGGCAGAGTACAGTAGAGTGCGGCAGAGTTGCGAGAGAGTGTGCAGAGAAAAATCGCGGCTGAGTGTCTTTTTGCGGGAGAACTCAATAGCGACAAAGACAGCAGGGACCCAGTATATATAGCGGCTCGCCTGCGTCGACACACGCGCGGAGATCCGACCCGACCCGAGAAAATCCAGACCCAGATACTCTTTCGCAGGAATGATTCCTACCAAAGAGTGGGGAGCAATTGATGGTGGTCGCGTCACCAGAATCCACGTGTACAATCATCCGCCTGCCACGTGTCAAATCCATAACGAGCCACGTGGCAGATTTGGCGACAGTGTGGCGAGGCAGACCTCCATCGCCCATATCGCGACATTGGTCTTCCGCACAAACTGCGATAGAGGTCTCTCGTACATCCCGCGTTAGTAGTCTCCCGCGCAGACCGCGGTAGAGGTCTCCCGCATAGCATGCGGCATAGTCTCCCGCGCAGACCGCGGTAGAGGTCTCCCGCATAGCATTCGGCATAGTCTCCCGCACAGCATGCAGCATAGTCTCCCGCACAGCATACAGCATAGTCTCCCGCGCAGACCGCGGTAGAGGTCTCCCGCATAGCATGCGGCATAGTCTCCCGCACAGCATACAGCATAGTCTCCCGCGCAGACCGCGGTAGAGGTCTCCCGCATAGCATGCGGCATAGTCTCCCGCACAGCATGCAGCATAGTCTCCCGTGCAGACCGCAGTAGAGGTCTCCCGCATAGCATGCGGCATAGTCTCCCGCACAGCATGCAGCATAGTCTCCCGCGCAGATCGCGGTAGAGGTCGCCCGCATAGCATGCGGCATAATCTCCCGCGCAGACCGCGGTAGAGGTCACCCTCAAGCTGTTTCGCCGAAGCGCGACAGAGTACTATATGACTCTGTTGCGGCCCAGACATGCGCCTGGGCCTCAACTCGAACCGACCCAGAGAAACCTATAAATACCAGGTGAGCTCTCTGAAAAAGAGGATCCGGTCCAAAAAAGAAAAAAACAGGTAGAAACACTTAAACCCTTTGATTTAAGCTATACTTTCTCCTTTTCTTACATACACCAACTCCCGATCACTGACTTGATCGTCGGAGTGCGCGTGCAGGGACAAATCCCTGCCCCCTCTGATTCCTGTTGTTTTTGCAGGATATACGAAGAACACGTGGATCAAATTGCATCGACGTCACCCTTTCGTCGTTAATGTAATCAGACTACGCGAAATGCATTTTTTGGTTGCTGTCAGGTAGGCAACATCATCACTAATATCTACTACTTATAAAAAAAAGATTAACCTAATAATAAATTTCAAAATTCCACCTTCACTTTATATAATATCTTCTCAAAAAAATATGTTAATTTACTCATTTAATTATTTATGTTCTAATTATCACACAAAATTTAATAAATTAATTCTTCAGATCCATACCCGCACAACAACAATGAATGAGTTACAAAGACTAGAGATAAGGCAGGTATATATATATATATATATATATATATATATATATATATATATATATATATATATATATATATATTTGGTTACAAAAGGTAATATATGTGGCTACGACAAATCAATACATCTATATTTTCTTTTGTAAGAACTAAGAAGTGGCAGTGAGATATATATATATATATATATTTGGTTACAAAAGGTAATATATTTGGCTACGACAAATCAATACATCTATATTTTCTTTTGTAAGAACTAAGAAGTGGCAGTGGTTTTATTTTTTATTTTTATAAACATATCTATTTTTAACCCCAATTTTTTTTCTGGAGCATAGTACTCATGTACCAGTTGATCAAACCTCAACATGGGAATTCTTCAATGGACCGAGTGAACTCGTCCAAGTACTTATTGCCCAGCTCTAAATTGCCAAAAATCTCCTTCATTGCATATGCATTTGCTCTGAGTTCCGAGCCCTGGGGATCCACCATGACTCGCTTAATAGACTCAGCCACCAGATCGCTTGTAAATGATCCATCAAGATCGTTTCTTTCTATTTCAAACCCAAGCTTTTTGCCATGTATCAACCTGGCAACTAATCCAAGATCCGAACTTGCTCCAGGAAACAATATCGAAGGTACACCAAACCCAAGTGCCTCGATAACTGAACTCCAACCGGAGTGAGTTAAGAAACCACCACTAGAGGAGTGAGCCAACACCCTGAGTTGAGGTGCCCAGTCCCATAAAACCAAGCCCCGATCGGAAACTCTTTCTTCGAGCCCAGGTGGGATTGCGTCGTCTACCAACTGTCCTTCAACTAAAGGGAGCTTCCTGACGACCCAAATAAATGGCAAGCCCGATTTCTCTATCCCAAATGCCAACTCGTGCATGAACTCTTGACTCAAGTTCACCTCACAACCAAGCGCAACATATAAAACTGACTTTTCTTGTTTACTATCAAGCCATTTCTTGATTGCTTCCCAATTCCCATAAGTTTTGTTTTCGTTACTTGGCAGTGACAGCGGCAACAGTCCAAGTGGGACAATTGGTTTCTGGTTAATCTTACTGAGCACACGAATTGCAACTGGTTCGACCTCAAAGCATCCTCAAAGTGATAATGTTGAAACTTAAAAGCAATGTGCCGACCCGTACAAAATCAGACACAGAGTCCATGCACTCATAGTGACCCACCGTTTCATGGAGCTTAAAAGCTAGGTTATTAGGATAATCCATCCAGACCGGGGTCACCGAGGACTCTTCTGGTCGTTTTCTACCTCCACCCAGCATCTGCGATGGAGGACCAAAAAAAGCTAACGTTGAAGCATAGTATATACTGAAGTAAACTAAGTTGATACCGAGTTGATTCGCCACAGGTGGTAACCAGTAACGAGCAAAGTCGTGGATAATCCATTTGACTCGTGAGGACCTTTTAAGGAACTCCGTCAACTGAGTTTCGAGTTTGTCGTATGCTTTCTTGAGGTAAGGAACTTTGTGAATGGGCAACTCCGAGGTGGACTCAGCTCCCGGTGGCAGGCCATCGACCTGAGGCAAGGCAAGTGGTATAAAGGTTATGTTGGCGCAGAGATGCGGCGGAAGCTCCGGAAGGCGGCTGATGTTCTTAGGAGTGGAGACATAGTATATATGGTGACCCTTTTGAGCTAAGAACTTGGACACTTGAAGAAATGGCATGATATGACCGTAAGCTAGCCATGGAAACATTACTATATGAAGCTGTTTTTTGCTGCAGAATTCCATGACTGGAGAATCGAAACTGCCGATAAGAATGAAAAGATCTTTCAATTTTTAGCTTTACCGCATATCAACTCTCTTCCGAGTAACTTTGTTTGTTTGTAACCAGGAAAAGATCAACTTTCTCAGCTAGATGGAGATAACTGGTTTGGGATCGGTTGTCCCTTACAATATACAATTAGTGTTGATAATGATCCTGGTCCTGATGTTAATCTTGAGGAGTATCCCAGAAGATCACATCGTCGGTGTAATCTTTTTGCTTTTGTCGTGACTATATATCATCATTGTAAAACACTTGTCTCTTTATTTTTTTTGGTATTTTTCGTTTATAAATTATTATTATTATTACTTTTATTAATTTAATAGGGTTTCAAAACCTCGAGCTTCAAAAAGTAAAATACTTTTCCATTTTTCATTTTCAGCGACAAACACTTATCTCCAAATAAAGATCCCGCACCCTCTGGTGTGCATGTGGGTGCATCCACCAAAGTAAGACATCATGCGATTTTTTTAAAGATTTGGTAGCAATCATTACTTTTGAATTGAATTTTTTATTATGCACAATTATCATGCATTTTTAATAATTTATCTACCATTAAATTAAGCAAACGAATTTCAAAATATTCATAGCTATAAATGGTTTTTTTTTTTTTATTGTGGCAATGGTAACTTAAAGAATCAACACTAGTATTAACGATGAATAAATTAGTAAATACAATGTCATTTTTAATCTTTATTTTTATATTAAAATCGTTAATTTTTTTCAATCATGAAATTTCTATGTTAAAACACACATTTATAATATAAATTTGAAAAAATAATTAATATTTTTAACAATATAATTACATAAAATAATTCAAATAAAATATATATAATGCGAAGCAATTATTTCGTTGAAAATTAAGAGATGGCTAGTTATTGTTTTTTCATTTTAAAGGAGAATAGGACAAAGATTTTTTATTCTGAATTTCCTTAATGAATAAAAAGTAACTGAATAATATAATTTTTTTTTTCTTTAAAACGTGAACGAAGAGAAAGATGCACACAGGAAAAAGGGCTAAAATCCAATTCATTGTCATTACTAATGAGTAAAGATAATATACATGTGCTATAATAAAATCTATTTTATACTTCTTTTGTAAGAAGTAGCCGCGGTTTTTATTTTAAGAAAACATAAATTTTTTAAAGCAACAAGAATAGCATGTAGGATTTTTTTATTTTTATTTTAAGAATTTTATGTGAAAATTAAATTACCAATACACATAATAATAATTGATAAGCGTATCTTTTTCAACGGACATGATTAAAACTTGAGTTGACGACATGATTAACAAGTCTTTCTTTTTTACTTCTTTATAGGTGGCTCTCAATGGGTAATTACCGAAAGAACAGAAGCGAAGAGGGGACTTAGCCATATATCTATAACAACCATTTTCTAAAACCCCAATGACCCACCATCAAGGGCTTATAGAGTTTTAAAGTCTACACAACCATTTTGTCACACTGATCCAAAAGAATGTGCAAATCCCATAACTAATATGATCACAACAACTTGAATTGAGTTTGCTAGCATGTTTCATACCAGGACTAAACTATCCTCTCATTTTTGTTAAAACATAAAATTGTCAATTAATATTAGTCCACAGTAGAATATTTCTAACATTCTCTCACTTAGACAAATATTAATTGGAGTTATTTAATTTAAGAAAAAATTGATTTTGAAAACAATACTCTAGGTTGATAGACTTTATTTTGACGTGGCCACAATTTTAAAAAACCATTTAGTCCTTGAAACAACATCCGAAAGATCTCGTTCAATATGACCAACTAATACTGAATCATGACAGTGATTGCGTCCTTTACTAACGCAAGACCAATCCATGATTACAGATATCAATGATCATATCAACAATGGACCCAGTGTGACTGTGTAGCAAGAAAATAACATCCATAGTGATCACATTAATTTGTGTTATTTTTCTTGTCAGTCCTCAAAGATTTCTCCAATCTTGCCAAAAAAATAACTTAATGGCAAGTCGATAATAAGAAATCTTCATGGTACCTGGACCCGCCCAAAACTTAATGGCATCCAAATCTCGTATATCTCATCATGCTCGAGGTTTCATTACGGTATCATGTATCGAGACATACATTTCAATATAAGGATTAACTATGCAAAATCTTCAAATGTACATATACAAAAATTCGTCATAACAATACATGATATAAAACAATAATAATAGTCAATTAATATATCAAGCAAAATATCATGTAAATGTTCTAAACATGAAAGCAAATATAATTGTTCAAACGTTGATCACATACTCCCACTAAACTAGTACATCAAATGACTCTAAAACACTCATGTTCTCAACATGCTTACTAAACATAGCAGGTCTTAATCCCTTAGTCAAAGGATCAACAATCATGCTATCTTTGTCAATATGCTCAACAAGATTGTCACCATTTTTTACTAGATCTCTAACCTCAAGATATTTAATCTTCATATGTTTGGATCCACTAATACTTTTATTATTTTTAGTGAACAAGACAACAGTTTTTTTTGTCATAATAGATCTTAAGTGGTCTAGAGATGGAGTCCTGAGATGAGGTTCTTAAGCCAAATAGCCTGCATAGCAGCCCCATAGCATGCAACAAGCTCAGCCTTCATAGTAGAAGATGTCAAAAGTGTCTGTTTGACACTTTTTCAGGACACAGTTATACCGGCCAACATAAAAACATACCTAGAAATGGACTTTAAGTCATTTTGGCATCCAAAATCAGAATCTATATACCCAACTATCTCAAGATTATCAACTTTTCTATACACAAGCATATGATTCTTCGTTTTCTGCAAATACCTCATAACCTTTTTAGCAGCAACCCAATGATCCATACCAGGATTAGACAGATATCTACCAAGAACACCAACTATAAAAGCTATGTCTAGTCTAATGCAAACCTATGCATACATGAGACTCTTAATCGCACTAGAATAAGGTATCTTCTTCATGGATTCTCTCTCCAAATCATTCTTTGGATACTGACTGTGATTAATTTTGTCATCTTTCACCACATGCGTGTTTCCAACTTTACAATCCCACATATTAAATCTTCTGAGCACACGATCAATGTAAGCTCTTTGAGAAAGTCCCAACAAATTTCAAGATTTGTCCTTGTGAATCTCAATGCCAAGAACAAATGAAGCTTCTCCAAGATCTTTCATATCAAAAGTTTTGGAAAAAAACTGTTTAGTCTCATATAACAATCTCACATCGTTACGTGCTAGCAAAATGCCATCCACATATAAAATAAGAAATATGTACTTACTCCCAGTAATCTTAAGGTATATGCATTCATCTACTCTGTTCTCCTTAAAACCCATGTAAGTAACTATCTTATCAAATTTCAGGAACCATTGCCGAGATGCTTGCTTAACGCCATAAATGGATTTCTTAAGCTGGCACACCAAATGTTCTTTCCCTGGCTTCCGAAAACCTTTAAGCTGCTGCATATAAACTTCTTCTTCAAGGTCACCATTCAAGAATGCTATTTTTATATCCATTTGGTGAAGCTCCAAGTCAAAGTGTGCAACCAAAGTCATGATGACTCTAAAGGAATCTTTAGAGGAAACTGGTGAGAAGGTTTCATTCTAATCCACACCTTCCCTTTGATTAAATCCCTTAGCCAATAATCTAGCTTTAAATCTTTTAATGTTAGCCCTAGAGTCTTTCTTGTTCTTGTACACCCATTTACAACCAATCGGCTTACATCCCTTCGGAAGCTCAACAACTTCCTAAACTCCATTTTGTGTCATTGAATTCATCTCCTATCTCTTTGCATCTAATCACATGTGGGACTGAGGACAACCTATAGCATCATCATAAGTAACAGGATCCACCACGTGCCCAATGTCATAATTATTTTCCCCAAGGTAAACAAGATAATCATCTGAAATAACAGATCTCCTTTGCCTAGTGGATCTTCTTACAGACACTCTAATTTCAACACCTTGATCTTGAGGAATATGAGCAGGATTCACAGGATTCATACCTTTCTCCTGATTGTTAGCTACAACATCAACATTACATGTATTAGCATTGTGAAAAGCAAATACAGGAATGATAGCATGCTTAACAAGCTCACTTTCACCAAAATTTTCAACTGTAACATCACTATCAGGGACATCAAACTCTAAAATTTTAGTTCCATGTGTAGGGCAAAAAAATGGATATCCTTTAGAATGTGCTGGTTACCTTATGAAATAGCAACAAGTACTCCTAGGTTCAGTCTTTCTTTTAGTGTGGTTATAAATTCTAACCTCAGTAGGACAACTCCAAACTCTGAAATGATTTAAACTAGGTATCCTGCTAGTCCACAACTCAAATGGTGTTTTAGGAATAGATTTAGATGGGATTCTGTTTAGGATGTGCAAAGCAGTTTTAATAGCTTCACCCCAAAGTGACTCGGGAAGTTTATTCCTACTCATCATGCTTCTCATCATGTCCTTTAGGGTGCAATTCCGCCTTTTGACCACACTATTTTGTTTAGGACTACCCGACATGGTATACTAAGCAACAATACCACAGTCATGCAGGTACTTTGGCAAACGATACCAAATGTTGTCCAGTTGTGCAATGCTTGCCATAGTACTCACCAACTCTATCGACCTAATAATTTTGATAACTTTACCTAATTATTTCTTAACTTCAGTTTTAAAAATTTTAAATTTCTCAAATACATCAAATTTAAAATAATTAGGTATATATAACCATAACGAGAGTAATCATCAATAAATGTGACAAAATACTTGTTACCACACAAAGTAGAGGTATGAGGTCCACAAATATCAGTGTGAATTATCTCTAGAAGTTCGTAACTATGTGTTGCACCAATCTTTTTCGTTTTAGTCAATTTACCCCCTTATACAATCAACATATGTGTTTAAACCACTAAAGTCTAGAGGAGGTAATATTTCATCTTTTATTAATCTATTATCTCTTTCATTTGAGACATGACCTAACCTTTTATGCCACAATAAGGAAGATTTCTCTTTAATAAATGACCTTTTAAACACTATATTTTTAACATTCATGCGACTGTATTCCTTATTAGAAGTCAAACATAATCTATATAGATTATCAACTAATATAAAATTTCCCACAATTTTATAATTCAAAGATAATCAACCTTTCCATTTTCAATGTCAAAGTAATAACCTAATTTTTCCAAAACAGAAACAGAAATTAAGTTTCGTCTAAACGACGGTACATAGAAAATGTTTTCTAAAACAAGGTGAAAACCTGACTCTATGTTTAAACTAATTGTTCCTACAAATTTAACTTCTACTTTAGCATTGTTTCCTACTCTAATCTTTGACTCTTTTTACTTGGCTTCCATTTGTTTATAAACCCCTGCAACGTAATAGCAACATGAGTAGTTACACCAGTATCAAACCACCACGTATTAGGTGAAGCACTAACAGAACAAGATTCAAAACAAATAAGAGTAACCGAATTACCTTCTTGATTATTTTGTTTCTCTATTTTAGATTTAAGCTTATTACAATAATGTTTCATGTGACCCTTCTTCTTGTAATAGAAACACTTGATACCTTTCTTAAAAACAACATTGGGACCTCCTACCTTCTTGGTCTGATTATGTAAGACCCGTACTTTTGCATTGTACTCCTTATGATTTCATGTTGTAAATGTTTTATATATGTTATGGGAATCATAAGAAAGTCAATTTTAGCATTGTAAATCCGAATGAAATGAGAAGTGCTTATAAAGCACCAAAACATGAAATGTGAGCTCTGGTGAGCTCAGACTAAACTGAGGGCATTTAGACTATTCTAACTGAAGATAAGAACTTATAACATGGAAATATAAAGGGTCCGTGAAAGAAAGTCGGTCTGGTTTGGTCCCGGTAAGGTGAAAATCATGAAAAGGCCAAAAAGGGCCTAAACGAGCTTAAAATCAATCGTTTGAGCTGTTTTTAGCGTTTTCACCTCCCAGAAACGACTAAAACATATAGATGGGAGTGTTAACCATGAGAAACCACACTTTTAGATTTTTGAATAAAAGTCAAATGTGGTCAATGGTCAAGAAAAGTCAAAGTTAGCTTGGAAATGTTGACTTTGACTATAAAGAACTAATCATGGTTAAAAGTTAACCCAACCATAGTTAAAAGTGTGGGAAAAGTTATTTTTGATTAGAACACTCAATTTTCAGCCTATTATATAAGGAAAATAAATTAAATCAATTTTTGGAATAAATTAAGTGGGCTGAATTTGAAGAAATGATGTTGGATTAAAGATTGAAATTCTTAAAGCCCATTATGCATGAAAACTAATGGGCCAAATGTGTAAGCCAATTGGGCCGAACCTTGGGCCCAATTTATGGGCTGAAATTATGGGTAATTGAAGGAACAAATAACAATGAAAATCCAGCCCAATAAATTGAATAGGAAAGCCCAAATCGAAAGCCCACTAGTGAAAAGGACAAAAGCTCAATTTCATTAAAGTTAAGCCCAAAACTATGCCAAGCCCAACTTCAAGGGCTGATATTTATGAAAGGTTGGCTGATATTTAAGGAAGCAAAGTCAGATTTTGCTAAGGCAAAATCGTCACCTTCATCTTCATCCAACTAGCCACCATGGAAACATAAAGCTTTAAGCTTTCTCTCTCTAGTTTTCACCCATTTACAAACTGAATTTGAACAAGTTGTCTTCAGAAAAGTTCTTACCCATGATGAGGAGAATAATATAGTCCAAAACTAGCAACCAAGAAGCTGATTTGGAGAAGTCAATCCCTCCCACAAGTTTCGACCAAATTTGGGGTTTTCATACTAGGTGAGTTTTCAATACACCAAGCTTATATATGTTGATCTAGGATAAACATGGAGTTGATTGGTGTAAGAATCATGGATCAAAACAACCTAGAACACCATGAATCAAGCATGGTCGAAAATGGGTATTTTGCTTGATAAGGATGTGTTGGTTTTTGGTTGGTATATATGTGATAATTAGCAAGTATACATGATTATGGAAAGGTTTTGTGAAATCAATTTGTTGGATTGGATGAGTTTTACATGCATGCATCGAAGGCATTTGTTGAAACGCCATAAAGAACCAAGTTAAGAACATAAGGCATGCATGATAGGTGTTTAACAAAATGCCTAAGAGAACACCAAGCAAGTTGGCGTGGTGATAGTTGCCATTCAGCCATGGGTGGCATAATGATGCTCGACCACCATACCATGGCCAAGAGGTGTCATAGGCTAAGCCCATGTGCATTCGGCCCAATAAGGCTCATGGGTCCCACGGATAGCTCAATAATTGTTAATGGGCCTAATAAGCCCAATGAGCCTTGATGGAATGAATAGTAAAGTGAAAATGAGCTTAGATTTATAATGGGCCCAATAAAGAGTAATAATGCCCAATAAGAGTAGTCGGGTCCAATATGTCAATTTGACTGTAAGGAAAGTGGGAAATGCATTATCATACTTATATGATATAATCGATAATAAATTGAAACTCCCGAGGATGAGAATGGAGCCGCAGAGATTGCGTGATCTAGAGAGATCGAGAATTAAAATTTGCAGTTGACCTATTTTCAGGTAAGGGATTTATGCAAGCTATTAGAGATAGCTGTATGTATATTTCTTACCTACTATATGTAAATAAATACTGCTGTGTATATAGATATTAATATATCTACTTGAAAACCAAATTATAGGAAATTCTTAAAATGACCAAATTTACAGATGAAATTATACTGTAAATTACTAAAAAAACATAAATGCATGAAATGCATGTTTCAGTGTCTTTATCGTGGAAAGTTGTTTTGTAAGTGTGTAATGATAGACTGGCTCAAGATTTTACTATCTGCATTAAATTACACGTTTTTCGAAGTTAAACGTGCTTGAATGGGAGAAATTCCATCATGGGTGACCATACGGGAAGTTACCCATCTTGCTCCGTTTTGCACCATTTTTCATGCTGAATTCAGTTTTGAGTACCATTTTCATCAGAATTGAGTCTCATCAAATTTATATGAAAACAAATAGTATTGGAGCTTGCTCGCACTTGATTTGATATGGTTTTCACATGACATAGTACTTGAGCCTTGTTTTGCTCGCACTAGATTTTATTGTGTGATATACACAAACTGTGTTTGGAGACGTCGTGTAGGCTGCACTGATCCTCGCACGTGATTTGATAAGTCGTGCTAGAGCCTCGTGTTGACTGTGTGTCACATTGACTTGCTCACATGTGATTTTGAGACATAGTGCAAGCATAACTGGAAATGAGACTATAAGCAGCGGATCTTTTGGGCACTCCCAATCTTCTGACCTGGAATTGGGGTTCACGAAGTATGTAGTACCGTGTGAAAAACATGGAGTACATTGTACCGTGATGCTGGGTCTTCGAACTTCGATCTGTGTCTGATGAGTGGAGTACCCCCTCTGCATTCAGCCATCTGAGGATATTCATCCACACCTAGCTAGTGATTGCATGGAATCCATTGACTATGGCCATATGTCTATCTGTTACATTACCGTATGCTCTGTTTGTCTCTATATCAAAAATTTGATCTATTTCTGAGATCTTGATTTATTTTGTATCTGATTTTGCATCTGACTTCCTGTTTTGTGTTTTGAAACACTTATATACATGTGATTTTGGAAGTCGACTGATTTGATGCGATTTCAAAGAGAAGGCATATTTTTCATTTTCTGGAAGCGTGATCTGTTTAAGGAATTATGTATTTCTACATGACATGGAGTGTGAGCATGTAGATAGTATGATTATCTACTTGTTTGCATGATTCCTTACTGAGCGTGTTGTAGCTCACCCTTTTCCCCCACATCTCCATAGAGTTACCTCAACAGTGAGTGTTGCGGATTTTTCTGAGCAATTGATAGCCCACACATCGTAGTGCGCAAAGGTATACACCTATTTTGATTTTGTATATAAACTTTTGAGGCACAGTTATGTATTTGATACGAGCTAAACGTATTGTCTGCAAGTGCACGGGTCGTACAAGTAATAATGGGATTTGAGTCCCGGATTATTGTCCCACAGAAAAGTTGGTTAGCCTAATTAACTACCAGTTAATCTTACCCTAAGTATATTTGTTGAGTTAATGTATTTTGAAATGACAAAACAAGTGAATTCAATAATGTAAAGATGATATAAAAACATGTTTAGAGGTTATCAGTACCAGAACTTTAAGTTCTGTTGATGAGAGATCGATCTGGGTTATGAGAGATCGATCTCCTGGGTTTGCCTTGGATGAGAGATCGATCTCAGGAAGACATGAGATCGATCTGCCAAGCCTTAAACCTATACAAAGGTATTGAGGAAGAGTGAGATCGATCTATATGAGTTATGAGATCGATCTGCCTAATACTGGAGTTGAGGAGATCGATCTGATCTAGGAAGAGATCGATCTCCCTTAAAGCAAAGAAAGTATATCGATCTTCAAGATCGATCTACACTCAAACAGAGAGCTTATGAGATCGATCTGGTAAGGAAGAGATCGATCTTCTCAAAGTCAGAGAGCTAAGGAGATCGATCTGGGTTATTGAGAGATCGATCTCCCCACTATGAGATTGCATCGCAGATCGATCTGTAGATCGATCTTGCCTCAAACAGAGAGATTGGAAGATCGATCTGCCTATTCGACAGATCGATCTCCCCTAACATTTTCAAATAAGAGATCGATCTGCTCATATATGAGATCGATCTCCTTGTGTTATTTTGCTTTGATCTTGCAGGACTTATAACTAAGAGATCGATCTAGCCAAGATGGCAGATCGATCTGGCATTCTACTGGAGGTACCCAACGGCTAGTTATGCAAAAATCTCAATGGGAAAAACAACATTTAATGCTCCAACTACCAATCCTTCAGTATTTAACCAAGCATTGAAGACAATGAGAATAGAGACACTATTGCTGCACATTTCTTACATTCTCAAGAGTTTAATACTTTCATTCCTTGTGTCTTCATTCCTCATTTATTGAGTTTGTTGTATAAGCTTAAGTGCAAAAGCTGTAATTGTCCTACCCACATTAAAAGCTTGATTTTGTATTCATCCTTACCTTAAGAGAGAAGAGGATTGTTCCTCAGTGAGATAAAATTATAAAAGGGTGAATACATCTTTGTATTGCAAAGGGTAGAGAGGTTATTCCTTAACCTGAAAAAGGAACATTGTAACTTTAGTTGAAGGAGAGAAAGAAAGCACTTGACAAGAAGGTCAAGGAGAGAGGATGTAGGTAAGAGTTTGGCCGAACCTCTATAAACGATTGTGTTTGTTTCTCTCTTCCCTATCTTGCATTAAATTGTTTAATTTTATTGTATTGCTCACTATCATTGCTGATTAAATTAGGATTAATTTAAAATTTTCCATTAACGTTAGAAAATCGATTCACCCCCCTCTCGGTAGAGCCAACAATTGGTATCAGAGCTAGGACTCTTTAATCACATAGGAACAACTTCCTAAGAGTTAGAAACGATCAAATGGCTCACAACAATGTAGCAACTAGTTTGGTAGGAGAGGGGCACTCTACGGTTAGACCTCCTATGTTCAATGGAGAACATTATGCCTATTGGAAGACTAGGATGATGTTATTCATTCAAGCAAATGATTATGAGGTGTGGAGGATTATAATTAAAGGACCTCAAATCCCTACAAAGAGAATAGAGGGAAGAGATATCCCTAAAGAAGAAGATGAATGGGATTCAAATAACATTAAATGTGCTCAGCTAAATGCTAAGGCTATGCACACATTATTTTGTGCCTTAGGTCCAAATGAATACAATAGGGTCTCCGGATGTGACAATGCCAAACAAATTTGGGACAAATTGACAATAACTCATGAGGGTACAACCCAAGTAAATGAGACCAAAGTAGGAATGCTCACACATGACTATGAGTTTTTAGGATGAAGGAATGAGAATCAATTAGTGAAATGTTCACTAGATTCACGGATGTAATTAATGGATTAAAGTCCTTAGGAAAAATTTACTCTAGTATTGAAATGGTCAAGAAAATATTAAATAGCTTACCTAAATCATGGGAAGCTAAAGTAACTGCAATTGAGGAATCTAAGGACCCTCACACATTGTCTTTTGATGAATTAATAGGATCACTACTCACTTATGAGATGAAATTAAGAAGAAATGAAGAGCCACCCAAGAAAGTGGGAGTTGCTCTAAAATCCACTGCTCAAGAGGAGATTAAGAATGAGAGTGGTAGTGAAGAGGACCTTGAGATGGCAATGTTTGCCAAAAGATTTAACAAGTTCATGAGAATGAGAGCTAGTGGTAGTAATAGGAGAAACAATAAGAGAGATCAAGAAGAAGTAGGTAGAAAAGAGTCAATTGTGTGTTATGAATGTAAAAAACCAGGACACATAAAATTTAACTGCCCTCTTCTTAAAAGGTCCAATGATAGGTTCCACAAAAAGAAGGCAATGGTGGCAACATGGAGCGATAGTGACTGCTCCGATGATGACTCAAATAAGGACATTGCCAACTTGTGCTTCATGGCTATTGAGGATGAAAAGGTAACTTCAAACCTCAATGAATATTCGTTTGATGAATTGCAAGATGCCTTTGATGATCTTGCATTAGAGTATGAATGCATGAGTATGAAATATAAAAAGATAATATCCAAATTGAGAAAAGAAAATGAGTTGATGCTAAGGGACAAATTAGAATGTGAAAAGAAACTAGAAATTTCAAATCTTGAAATTTGTGACCTTAAAGAGAAAAATGGCAACCTACATAATTCCTTTAATAGGTTCCATATGGGTCAACAAAAGTTAGATAGCATGCTAGAGACCCAAAGGGCATTCTTTGACAAAAATGGGTTAGGATATAATGCAAAAAGTAGAGAGACTCATCTTAAAAGCTTTATTGCTAGAAATAGTATAAATAAATTCTCAACTTCTTGTTCATATTGCAATAGAAGGGGACATGTATCACATAATTGCAATATAAACATGAGATCTCTTAAAGGAAAAATAGTAAGAAGGATATGGATTCCAAAAGAAGTAATTCACTCAAAGGATGTTAATGCATTAGCAAAATTGATCCCAAAGGGATCAAGAATTGCATTCACTAACCTCAAAGGACCCAAGAGAATTTGGGTACCTAAGACTTGAGTTTGAATCTTTTTGTAGGTGATTGAGCATGGCCACAAAGCTAAAACAAAGGAAGCATGGTGCTTGGATAGTGGATGCTCAAGGCACATGACGGGAGATAGAAGCCACTTCAACTCTTTTAAATCAAAAGTTGGTGGAGAAGTCACATTTGGGGATAACTCCAAAGGCCAAGTTGAAGGAAGTGGCTCAATAGGTAATGACTACATTTCATTAGAAAAGGTATTACTTGTTAGGGGTCTAAAGCATAACTTACTAAGCATAAGTCAACTTTGTGACAAAGGTTACAAAGTAATCTTTGATTGCATGAAATGTCATGTTGTAGATCCTAAGTCAAACAAAGTTCTTTTTCTAGGTCATAGGCAAGGTAATATATATATTGTCTATCTTAATGAACTCAAAAATGAAAATATATGCCTAATGGTAGACAATAAAAAGGAATCTTGGTTATGGCATAGAAGACTAGGTCATGCTAGCATGCATGTGCTATCTAAGTTAGCTAGAAAGGATCTAGTCATAGGTTTACCCAAGCTATCCTTTGATCATGAAGAAATATGTGAAGCTTGTGTTAAAGGAAAACACAAAAGGACAACATTTAAGCCTAAGAATATTGTATCCACCACTAGGCCTCTTCAATTACTTCACTTAGATTTATTTGGACCAACTAGAACAACTAGTCTAGGTGGGAAACACTATGGATTTGTAATAGTTGATGATTACACTAGGTTCACTTGGGTGTTCTTTTTAAGAGTAAAAAATGAATCCTTAGAAAAATTTATAGCCTATACAAAAATTACTCAAAATGAAAAAGGGTATACAATAACTAGCATTAGAAGTGATCATGGCAAGGAATTCGAAAATATAGAATTTGATGAATATTGCAATGATCAAGGAATTAGTCACAACTTTTCAGCCCCTAGGACACCACAACAAAATGGAGTAGTTGAGAGAAGAAATAGAACCTTGGAAGAAATGGCTAGAACCATGTTGTGTGAGAATAATTTACCAAAGTATTTTTGGGCTGAAGCTATAAACACATCTTGCTATATAATTAATAGAGTTATGATTAGACCCATGCTAAAGAAAACTCCTTATGAGCTTTACAAGGGTAAGAAGCCTAATATTAGCAACTTCCATCCTTTTGGTTGCAAATGTTTTGTCTTAAATAATGGTAAAGATAATTTAGGAAAATTTGATGCCGTGATGAAGGAATCTTTCTAGGGTACTCATTGAATTCAAAGGCTTCTAGAGTATATAACAAAAGAACATTAATGGTTGAAGAATCTATTCATGTTATATTTGATGAGTCAAATGATGTATCTAAAGATTCAACCAATGATGAGGATGCTGGAATATTTAATGAAAACTTGGAGGAAATTCCTAACTTAGAAGATGATTTATTAGAAAAACTTGACTTGAATAAAGAAGATGATGAAGAAATAGAGATACTAGAGAGAGAGTCTAGAGCACCAAGAGAGTTAGGATATGTAAAAGATTGTGAAATAGTAGGAGATCCAACTTTTGGAGTTAGAACTAGATCATCTTTAAGAAACATGTGTCAATATATAGCATTTGTATCTCAAATAGAACCTAGGAATGTCAATGAAGCCTTAGATGACAATAATTGGTTCCTAGCAATGCAAGAAGAATTAAATCAATTTGAGAGAAGCAAAGTATGGAAACTAGTTCCTAGGCCTAGTGATCACTCTATAATTGGAACTAAATGGATATTCAAGAACAAGATGGATGAAAATAGTGTGATCATAAGGAACAAGGCTAGGTTAGTTGCACAAGGATATAGACAAGAGGAAGGTATAGACTATGATGAGACCTATGCACCTGTAGCTAGATTAGAGGCAATAAGAATGCTACTTGCCTTTGCATGCTATAAAAACTTCAAGTTATATCAAATGGATGTAAAGAGTGCATTCTTAAATGGTTTCATTAATAAAGAAGTTTATGTTGAACAACCTCCCGGCTTTGAAAATCATGAATTTCCTGAACATGTTTTCAAATTATCTAAGGCACTCTATGGCTTGAAACAAGCTCCTAGAGCTTGGTATGAAAGGTTGTCAAAATTCTTAATAGAAAAGGGATTTTCAAGAGGAAAAGTGGATACCACTTTATTCATCAAAAATAAGAATAAGGATTTACTAGTTGTACAAGTGTATGTAGATGATATTATCTTTGGTTCAACTAATGAGTCTTTATGTCAAGAGTTTGCTAAGATCATGCAACGTGAGTTTGAAATGAGCATGATGGGAGAACTCACTTTCTTCTTGGGACTTCAATTGAAGCAAACAAAAGATGGAACCTTCATCAATCAAGCAAAGTATACTAAGGATTTGCTCAAGCGATTTGGCATGGACAATTGCAAACCTCAAGCAACTCCAATGGGCACCAACATCAAGCTTGATAAAGATGAAAGTGGTAAGTGTGTAGACACTAAACTCTATAGGTCTATGATTGGTTCATTGCTCTATTTAACTGCAAGTAGACCAGATATTTTGTTTAGTGTATGCCTTTGTGCTAGATTTCAATCCTCTCCTAGGGAATCACACTTATTAGCAACTAAAAGGATCTTTAGATACCTTAAGGACACTCCCTCTCTAGGACTTTGGTACCCCAAGGACTCTACCTTTACACTTCATGCATTTTCAGATGCAGATTTTGGGGGATGCAAAATAGATAGGAAAAGTACTTCAGGTACTTGCCAATTCTTAGGAAATAGATTAATCTCTTGGTTCTCCAAGAAACAAAACAGTGTGGCTCAGTCCACAACTGAAGCTGAATACATAGCAGCAGGTAGTTGTAGTGCTCAAGTGTTGTGGATTAAACAACAAAAGAAAGATTATGGTATTGACATGAAACAAGTCTCTATTAAATGTGATAATACCAGTGCCATTACTCTATCTAAAAATCCTATTCAACACTCTAGAACCAAGCACATAGAGATTAGGCATCATTTCCTTAGAGACCATGTACAAAAAGGGGATATAATTCTAGAGTACATTGACACTTTACATCAAATAGCTGATATATTCACCAAACCCCTTGATAGAGATAGGTTTTGTATCCTTAGAGGTGAATTAGGACTCATGAATATCACTTAAGATATTTATACTTCAAAATCTTGGTTTTAAGTTGATTTTAAAAGAGTTCTACAAAGATTTTTCTGGGCAACAAGGATGAGAGATCGATCTCCTATCAATATAGATCGATCTCCATACTTCTAACAAGCCTAAAGCATTAAGGTTAAGCTAAGCAGATCGATCTTCTATCCATAAGATCGATCTCCTTAAGTCTCTGTTAAACAGCAGATCGATCTGTGCATACGACAGATCGATCTCTTCAAGCCTCTGTATTCTGAAGATCGATCTATCTATTTGGCAGATCGATCTCCCTAAGCCTCTGTCAAACAGCAGATCGATCTGTGCATACGACAGATCGATCTCCTTTTGCTTCTATATTCTGCAGATCGATCTTATGGAACCACAGATCGATCTCTTCTGGCTTCTGGAAATGACAGATCGATCTGTCGTCTCGACAGATCGATCTCCTGTGCCCTGGACTATAAAAACTGGCGAAAAATCCCCAAATTTCAAACCCTCAAACTTCAAAATCCCTAACTTCCTTCGCATCTCCTCTCTCGATTCCTCCTCAGATCGATCTGGGTATGGTCTTCGTCGCTTCTCTCCTTCGTTTACTGGTATAGTAACCCACATTCCTTATTATTTTCTCAAAAATTTCTTAAGATTTGTGTTCAATTTCACTCTAGGGCAGATCTAGTCACTGTTTCATTGATTTTTTGTTTGTGAACCTGTCTTAGAGTAATTCCTGTGTCTAGAACCATGCCTAGACTTAAGAGAGCAGGCCAAAAACCTCCCCGATCGAATGTAGAACAAGGGTCATCTTCCCAATCCATTCCTCCCTCTTCAGTCGCTACCTTCAATCGGTGTTTTAAAACACCTGCGAAAAGGAAGCGATTTGAAGAATATTTTTCTACCATGCCAATTAAACATTGGCGCACAATCGATTTCTCTTTCCTAAACCGCATTGATTTTCCGTATTTGTCCAAATTTGAAGATTTTGGTTGGATGTCTTTCCTAAAAATCAATACTCCCGTACCTCCAAATATCATTCGAGCATTCTTTTCCAATGCCGAACTCACCTATGATCCTATCGACCCCTGTAATATTCTCGGGTTTACAACGTATGTCATGGGAAAATCCATTGTCGTAGACACTGAAATCCTAGCCCACGCTTTCGACATACGTGATGAAGGATTGACAAACGAAGATGAGGAAGTCCCTTTGGAGTTTGATATTCCCAGGGATAAGGCGAGTGATCTCCCGATGCACCCCCGGCTACTCCACCTCATCATATCGTGGAACCTTCGACCATTTGGTACCCGTCACTCCACCATTAGGCGGTTAGATAGGTTCTGGATTCACCACCTTCACTCCACCAGTCAAAAACCCAACCTTGTCCACTTTATCTTTCAATACTGGTTGAATATTGTACGCGGCCAAGCCACAACGATCGTGTTTCCGCAACCATTGGTGTACTTTCTCCAACGACTCAAAGTGGATAGCAGCTGCGAAACGTGTGAAATGCCCTCTCCCAAGAGCGTCCTCAACATCGGGACACTCCACCACATGGGTTATTACAAGGACTTTCGGGGCGACTGGAAGAAGAAGAGGGAACAGCAGTCTGCTGAAGCTATGGAGGAAGATCCCTCCGATGAGCCTATGGATCCACCTGCTGCACCGACTGCGGGTCCATCGTCCTCGACTCCTCAGCCCACTGCACCTACACCTTCACCTGCTGGCATGGAGCTCATTGTGATGATGATGAGTGAGCTCAACAGGAAGATCGATGAAGGCTTTGCAAACCTTCATGCAACCCAGCAGCGGATGTTCGAGGAGCTGAACCGCAAAGTGGATGAAGGCTTTGTAAATCTTCATGAGACTCAGGAGGCGATGTTTGATGAGCTTCAAGTCACTCGCACTCACGTTGAGGATCTCATGGATCGATTTCCTCCTCCACCATAGGACTTATTTGCTAGATCTTGTTTTGTTATATGTTTTCATTACTCACTGTTGTATGAACTGAATTTGCTTGAATGAGCTGCCCTCTGTGTTATTGAATGACTTTTTAATGAACTGTTAATTTGAAATGACCGAGTATTGTTTAGATTTTCTTCTTACCATTGATATGACAAATCGGGGGAGAAGAAATAATGTTAAGAACACATGCGTGTGTTAAAACATGTTTAAATGACTTTAAGAATCATATCTAATGGTTTAAAAAGAATGATTAAAATGAGAGGGAGTTAAGAAAGTTTAGAGATCAAAAACCAAAAGTAAGGGGGAGTTTACAAAAAGGGGGAGTTTGTGCAAAATGAAAATAGGCAACTAAACATGTTGATTGAATAGGTTTTGTCATATCAAAAAGGGGGAGATTGTTGAGTTAATGTATTTTGAAATGACAAAACAAGTGAATTCAATAATGTAAAGATGATATAAAAACATGTTTAGAGGTTATCAGTACCAGAACTTTAAGTTCTGTTGATGAGAGATCGATCTGGGTTATGAGAGATCGATCTCAGGAAGACATGAGATCGATCTGCCAAGCCTTGAACCTATACAAAGGTATTGAGGAAGAGTGAGATCGATCTATATGAGTTATGAGATCGATCTGCCTAATATTGGAGTTGAGGAGATCAATCTGATCTAGGAAGAGATCAATCTCCCTTAAAGCAAAGAAAGTAGATCGATCTTCAAGATCGATCTACACTCAAACAGAGAGCTTATGAGATCGATCTGGTAAGAAAGAGATCGATCTTCTCAAAGTCAGAGAGCTAAGGAGATCGATCTGGGTTATTGAGAGATCGATCTCCCCACTATGAGATTGCATCGCAGATCGATCTGTAGATCGATCTTGCCTCAAACAGAGAGATTGGAAGATCGATCTGACTATTCGACAGATCGATCTCCCCTAACATTTTCAAATAAGAGATCGATCTGCTCATATATGAGATCGATCTCCTTGTGTTATTTTGCTTTGATCTTGCAAGACTTATAACTAAGAGATCAATCTGGCCAAGATGGCAGATCGATCTGGCATTCTACTGGAGGTACCCAACGGCTAGTTCTGCAAAAATCTCAACGGGAAAAACAGCATTTAATGCTCCAACTACCAATCCTTCAGTATTTAACCAAGCATTGAAGACAATGAGAATAGAGACACTATTGCTGCACATTTCTTACATTCTCAAGAGTTTAATACTTTCATTCCTTGTGTCTTCATTCCTCATTTATTGAGTTTGTTGTATAAGCTTAAGTGCAAAAGCTGTAATTGTCCTACCCACATTAAAAGCTTGATTTTGTATTCATCCTTACCTTAAGAGAGAAGAGGATTGTTCCTCAGTGAGATAAAATTGTAAAAGGGTGAATACATCTTTGTATTGCAAAGGGTAGAGAGGTTATTCCTTAACCTGAAAAAGGAACATTGTAACTTCAGTTGAAGGAGAGAAAGAAAGCACTTGACAAGAAGGTCAATGAGAGAGGACGTAGGCAAGAGATTGGCCGAACCTCTATAAACGATTGTGTTTGTTTCTCTCTTCCCTATCTTGCATTAAATTGTTTAATTTTATTGTATTGCTCACTATCATTGCTGATTAAATTAGGATTAATTTAAAATTTCCCATTAACGTTAGAAAACTGATTCACCCCCCTCTCGGTAGAGCCAACAATATTCTAGCAAATTATGAAGTTTAAGTGAGTGATCTACAAGGCTGAAATTAAAACTACTGAAAACAATAACAATTATAAACTAAAGAAAAAAACCGAGCTAAAATTACTTACAGAGCTCCGAGCAATTAAAGAAAATACCTACAAAAGATAATTAAAACAGTTAAAATTAATTAACGCAATTAAAATAAAATGCAAATATGAAAATAAAGAAACCAAATTAATTAACCTAAAATAAAATATGCATGTAATTAAACTACTTAATAAAAATGCAAATTAAACTAACTTAAAATTTAATGAAATAAAATCCTAGAAAAATTAAGAAAGTAACTACAAGTCTAGATGTCTAAAGTATTAATTCTAAATTACTCCTAATTATATCTAATTACTAATTTAACAATAAAATTTAAGTACTGCATGATAAATATCTTTTGCATAATAAATTCTAAATTAATCCTAATGCATGATAACTTAACTAATGCATGATAAAATAGAAATGAACTAAGGACATAATTAAATTTAATTCATGAACTAATCAAACTATTGACTATAACTAATCATGCAACTAAGTTTAGAATTTTGCTCCTTAAGCTAACAAATTAAATTGAGATTAGGCTTTTCTAAAATGCATAAAAAAATGGATTATTGCAAAAGTTAAATGCCAAACATGGCCTTGGTTGGTTTGCAATATAGCCAACGGTGCAGTTTGCATTTCCAAGTCCCGTGTACAGTTTGCATTTCCAGGTTTGGTTGCAGTCTTCTGCAACTTCCACCGACTCTGCCTCGGTTCCATGTACAGCATCCTTTTGCAACTCAACACAGCACGTTACCAACTGCTCAAGCTTCATTTTCTGGCCAGACCTGCTCCCTGCACACGTCCTGCTCCTGCTTCTTCTCCATTTCCAGGTTTGGGTGTTGTCCGTGGCAATGTCCAGCTCTTGCTCTATACTGCTTCAACACGTTACAATAATGCAGCACCCATGCACTGAAGTTACCTCTCCAATCTTCCTTGCTCCAGCTTCCATAATCAGCACGTACAACAACCTACTCCGGCTGCACTGCTTTGCAACGTTACACCATCCCTGCGCTTGTCCTCTACTCCTACTTCAATCACCACCAGCTTGCATCACCTGCCTACCTTGCAATAGAACGGGGTGCACCAGTGACCATCTATCAACTAAAACCAGTAACTGCAGCAACCGAGTCCTCTACATGCAGCAGCTACTCCACTTTCCTGTTAACCAAATGTAAATTTGGAAACAAGATGAATAAATTAGAATTAAAGCAGCTAGGAGATAACAATAATGTAAGGAAAGGAAGGAAACATAACGTGAATAAACTACAACACACTAGCAAAAATTAAAGTATCAACAACATGAAAGAAAATGCACATAACCAGAAAAAAGAAAATGAACAGTAAATGACACATGAAAAGGGGAAAGCAGAGAATGTAAATGATCCATAACGTTGCAACAGTACACTCCTGCTACTGCTTGGAACTGAACAGAAGACACACGGTGTCTTCAGCAGCCACTTCCTCCTTCTTTACTTCAGTAGTCACTAGCAGGAGCTCACCTCTCAGTACCACGTTTGCTTTATAAACTAGCTCGACATAATCATAACTAGCAAAGACACTAAATATGGTTTAAACTTAAAAGCAACATGCTGAAACTACAGGAGAGCTAACCAAGTGATATAATACATCATCATTACTATAGATTAATACATAACTAAATATAAGCAAATTTATAAGCTAGGAGAATGCAGTATCATTGTGATCAAGCTTCCCGTGTCATGTAGCCTTCTCGGTTCTACCACATTGCTTCACCGAGATAACAACGCAGGATGCAATTTTCACTTCTGCTTCACTTCTCACAACTGTTTCTAAATACAGAAATGTAATGCTTCAAGATAGTAAAAAGAAAAGTTCAGATGCAAAGGAAACCGAGAAGTAAAAATGAGCAAGTAAAAAAAAACAAAATACTTTTTCCTTCATACTATTAAATCATGCTAAATCTCCAAATAATGAAAACTTGCAAAGATTAAAATAAATGGTGGCTGCCTTTGTTACGGGAAAGCTTGAAAGAAAATCTTAGAAAAAAAAATAAAACTGAACAAAGAAAACTAAAATAAAACTATTCTAAGAACTAGCATAAAATTACTGCACTCTACTCTACCCTAGACTACTTAGTTTTTCTTTCAATTGCTATCATGTCTTATTTATACACACACTTAGGGGTACAATTGTAATTTTTTCATCCTAGATGAGTTGGCATTGTTTGGCCACTTGTCTTCACACCATTGGCTCCTTGAAAAGATATTTCCATGTCGTCTGTCTTTTTGTCCAATTGGATGTGCTAGGTGGCATGACTCGTGTTGTCCGCGTGATCCAATCTCGATTTTAGCCAAATTCCAGTCCATTTTCTATTAAAATTTTTCAAATTCATCCAGATTTAATTTATCTGCAAACATGAGAATTTCAGTCAAAATGAGGGGATAATTAACAAAATAATTTGGAGATTAAAATAATTAATTAAGAAATTAAGCATAAATAATTCTATTTTTATAGAATTATCAGTATTTAAAAGGATATTGGGATGTAAACGTACATGTATATTATATGTGAATAAAGAAATCAGTTGAACTATAGTGAAGCAATATCAATTGCTATGAATGCTGTGTATTATGTGTGTAAGATAAGTATCGGCTCGTGTGCTCAACCATCTGAGTGTTGTCTACTCCGTTATGGTATGGATAAATAATAAGAATTAAGTGTGAAAAGGGGTGTGACAAAAATTGGTATCAGAGCATGGTTGGTCTAAATTCGAGTCGGTATAAGTCGCTAGAGAAGTTTACATCCTTTTGGTATTGTGCCTTGTTTAGATACAAATGTGTATATCGGGCTATGATTGTACTAAGAATTGATTGTATGAGCAGAAAATCATCAGTATGACTGATAGACACTGCAGTCGAGGGGGAAGTTCTCGATCTCAAAGGCATAGAGATAGGCCCGAGAGACGTACTGAGTCATCTTCTGACCATGTCTCTCAAGATCCAGCAGATACTACTGATGCTTGAGTGGCAAGGTTAGAACAGGCTGTGGAGAATATGACATGTTGTTTGGCCAGACGATGACTAGATTGGAGAGTCTGTAAGGTATTGGAGGCCCAACAGTAGCTTCTGTTACACCTGTGCCACAGACTGCTGGACCTTCTGGTTCTACTCATTCGGTTCCCCCATCCTCTCCACCCATTCACCCTAAGACTGTACCTCCACTTGGTCGACCCCCAGTACCACCAGAGGCCCTAGTTGAGCCTCAGAGAGCTCCAAAAAGGAGAGGTGATGGGGCGAGGTATCAGTGTGATATGGACGATTGAGATAGTTTCAAAAAATTTGACCGTCGTCCTTTAGAGGGGCAAAAGACCCGATCACTGCGAAAAAGTGGATTAACCGGTTGGAGAAGTATGAGTTTTCTCAGTGTTCACCGACAGAGAGAGTAGCCTTTGCCGCATTTTTATTGGAAGGCGAGGCCGAGCATTGATGAAAATCCACCTAGCCTATTTTGAGAGCCCAAGATCCGATAGTGACTTGGGAAACTTTTTTGGATGCCTTCTAGAGGCAGTATATCACGGAGGCCGCTCATAGACGTTTACAAATAGAGTTCTTTGATCTGACTTAGGGAAATCGTTCAGTAGATGAGTATGAATCCAAATTTACATTCATGGGCGGGTATGATCCGATTACTATGAGTAGTGAAGATAGAAAGGTCCAGAAATTTGTAGAAGGGTTGAGACCTTATACTAGAACGCGACTGGCCCTTTTTGGTATTTCGACTTATGAAGAGACAATGCGTCGAGCTCAGTGGAGTGAGCAGGATTACGAGCTGCATGTCTCTACATTTGGTAAGTTGAATAAGGACAGAAAGAGGTCAGTTGAGGACCGAACTATCAGAGAGGGAAAAAGGTTGTTTAAGAAGCGGCCAAAGTTTAGGAGTTTCGGGGTAAGACAGCGAGACCCTCTGTTTCTCCAGTTTCAGCTCCATCCAGAGGCATAGTGATTAGTGAGCCTCGACCTATTTTCGAGCTATGTGGGTTTTGTGGGAGGACTCATCCTGGTATGAGATGTTATCAGACATCTGAAGCTTGTTTTAGATGTGAAAAGATAGGCCATATGATCAAAGATTGCCCGAAACTTGCTGCCCCTATTCCACAGAGGCGAGAGGAGCCACAGAAAGCTCTCATTGCACCCTTACCCCAGAGAAGGAAAGCCACAGCTGAAGAGAAGGGGAAACAGACTGTTGGTCAAGGTCATGTGTATGCTTTGGATCAGGACACTGTCGAGACATCGTTCGATGTGATTAAAGATACTATTTTTATGTTTAATTTTGAAGCATTAGCGTTATTTGATCCTGGTACTACACATTCATTTATATCCCCCTCATGTGCATTTAGACTATCAAACCTTGTGAAACCTATACCACTAGGTGGGAGGCTGTTGTCACGACCCAATTCCATTCTCGTTAACCGAAAATCACTGAAAATTTTTCGCATTTTACTGTTACCTTACCCGGTCGTGAACTAACTCACCACACACTGTTGAGCTGTGAGTCAATAATAAACACCACATCTCATTCATTCTCAGTTAAATAAAACGATGTCATACATTTGCATTTAATCGTGTACTTGTACAAAAACATGTTTTACTGACATCTACATCCCCCATAATTACAACTCAAAAGAATACTGTGCTTTTACATTCTATAGATACAAAAAGAATCACTGTGTTTATACCTCTAAGCGATGGAGATGCAGCAGAGTCCAAAATGCCACGCCTCAGTCCTCACTGGGCTACTATGCACTCTCTGTAGGGGGAAATAGAGAGGGATGAGCAACCACACGCTCAGTAAGGCAATAATGCAAGCATGGTAGATAACTACTCTATCTACACGCTGATAGTGTTATGCATAAATCGTTTATGGTAGGAGCATGAGGAAGTAAAACTATGCCATATGAGTATACATATATATCATGTATCAAAATCATGTACATTGGCATATAAAACATGGTAAAAACATCATGTATAAATCATCTCATGCTCAATCTCATTTAAATTCATAAAAAGGGCAATTCATTAAGAAACCTCCTTTTTAAACCCATGTCATAAAACTCTTTCTCAAACACATACAATCTCATCACATCAATTCACAATCACAACCTCATTTTCATTTCACAAATCAATTCCACGAGGCTCGACCCCTCCTTCGGGTCTACCTTAAACAATCACAAATCACACTTAGAGATTTAAAATCATGTGGTAGTAAGTAAATCAAATAAGGAGATAGGTTACTATATCTCAAGTGACTACGTTGGCCAATTGTCACATATCATCCCAGACCACACGGATCCCGGTGTGCGGGGTATCGTGCTGGCACGAATATGTGTTAGTTCTCCGCCAGACTTTCTTAAATCAAGTAACCACCACGTGGTACATCGTATTCCATGTGATATACACGGTACATTGTACTCCGCAGACCCATAACATGGTTGGGGGTGCCTACCATAGGTCTTATCTACCCCATACCAAGTGTAACCTTTATAGTCTCAAGAGCGCGTGGGAGTAACCTCAATACCAGGTCCTAGCCCCTCATGGCCTTGCTCCCCCCTGTTGGATTCCTTGATTCAGGTCCTAGCTCCTCACCCTCACCCCACTCAAGAGGTCTGTTAGGCCTATTGGGTTCCCTGAATGGATGATGTCAGGTCCTAGCCCCTCACCCTCACCCCACTCAAGAGGTCTGTTAGGCCTGTTGGGTTCCCTGAACACCAATCTGTATCTCTCACCACGGCCTCATACATACCACAGTGTGAAAACTAGCACGAGCTACGCTCTAGCGCGAATTCATGCATCAAGACCAATCACTTCGTACGAGCAACGCTCTAGTACGACATTTATGCATAAAAATATGAAGAAAACCACGTACGAGCATAGCTCCAGTACGGTTATATGTATAAGAAAAACCACTCAAATCCACATACGAGCGTAAGCTCCAGTACGGTTTATAAAAATATCACAATTCAAATCAAAGTGCGAGCTAAGCTCAAGCATGTTTCACACAAGTGAAAACATAGAAATCCAGCGCGAGCGAGGCTCTAGCGAGAATTCAATCACATGCACACGATAGGTGGCTCACATGCATTCAAAACATCTCAAAACATGCTTAGCGCCTCACATGGGCTATTTCACAACATCATTCAAGTACTAGCTAGCCTATCCTTTTATTTGCTCAAATCAAAGCATTGTGTTTTGTAAAAGCATTCAAAACACGTGATTTATGCAATTATTAGCCTTACTATCCTTTTTCAATAACCATTTCAAACAACCAAATCTCATACAAATACCCATAGTAATTTCCATACATCTTCAAACACATTTCTATAAACTCATGCACATTTCCAAAGCCCTATACACCCACAAAATACGAGCAGCTACCTCTATATACTTACAGAACTCCCTTACCTGGAATCGCGATGCGTGATTCCATTTCCTTAAGCTTCTTACTCGTACGGTTCGATTCGTCTCCACCGGACACTTTGTAACTGCGTATAATCATATTCCAAATTATATTCGATCCATATAACAGGACACCGTGTGTTCACTATAGTCGATTCGACCTATAGTTTCTATTAACGCTCATAAGGCCTTGTTTCATTCTATTACCCATAACTCAAGTCTATGGATCTTCTTAAGCCTATTAACTTATTCCAAATCGATATTAAATCGACATTAAGATCATAGTATTCATATTTCATGAATTCCCTCACTATGGCATTTTATCAAGCATATACATACTCATTTTCACAATTTCACTTAAACCCACATTACTCATTTAACAACTTATCATAACCCATAAACCACCAACTCCCCAAATCATACTTTCTCACACTAGAGGCATTCCATTTTCTAGGTTACATTTGTTTCTAACACAACCTAGGTGTTTCCATCCATCCATACTCATGCCAAACAACTCTAAAATCAATTAAATAGACAATGTATTTGGATTAGAGTGTTAGAATCTTACCAAATCTGATTTTTCTTCTTGCTCCAAATGTCAATGCATTTAGCTCCTTCAATACCCACAATGGGATTTTGGGTTCCAACTATGTTGTTCTCTTCCTCAAGATGAACAACTTAGCGTCTGATGATCTCCCCTCAATTCTTGCTGGAAATGGCTGATTTTAGAGAGAGAAAGTTAGGTTTTTGGGTTAGAAATGAAAGATTGGTGTTTTTTTTTGAAATTTTCAAATTTTTAGCCCTCCTTATATAGAAATAGCTTGAGGAGATCGATCTGGTCTAAGAGGAGATCGATCTGGTCCCCTTAAATCTCTCATTTTCACGAAATTTTAAGCATGAGATCGATCTGTCGAAGCATGAGATCGATCTGCTCCCAAACAGAGAGCTAAGGAGATCGATCTGGGTGCTTGAGGATCGATCTTTTCATTACAGAATGCTTAGGAGATTGATCTGGCCCCATTGGAGATCGATCTGCTCTATTCCATTACCCAAATAAGAGCATTCTGGCTCTTCCAGATCGATCTCTCATCCTATGAGATCGATCTGGCCTTCATACTTTCCAGATTTCCTGCAGTTTCCTTGCTGCAACTCAGACCAACATATCCTTAATCTGTTGCCATGGCCATTTTCTCATCCATCCACCTTTATAACTTGAAAATGGCATCCATTCATACCTTATGCACAGTGAAACTTGTGTGCATTCATTGTATATCCAAAAGTATCACATTCCAAACTAAATGGAAGCTTAACTTCATTCCATTTTACCACACTACTCATTTTGAGTTCCAATCACATTCATCACTTACAAGAACTCATTTCTTCATATTCATACTCAATGAAACTTGTATGTATGTTACAATTCATATTACACATACGTACATTGAATCCATGGACTTACATCAATCATACTTTACATTACAAGTCCATTCACATTCATTACACATTACACTATACATATACGAGGTCTCACATTCTACCCTCCTTCAAGGAATTTGGTCCTCCAAATTAGAACCAAGTCACCCTTCAAAAAGTTGGGGGTACTTCTCCCGTATCAAGTTCTCCAATTCCCATGTGGCCTCTTCCGCCGTGTGATGTTGCCAAAGAACTTTCACCAAGGGAATTGTCTTATTCCACAACACTTTCTCTTTTCTGTCTAATATCCGAATCGGCTTCTCAACATACGTCATACTCTCATTGAGCTCCAACAGCTCATATCTTATCACGTGTGCCGGGTCTGGGTGATACTTTCGAAGCATCGAGACGTGGAAGACGTTGCGGACATTCGCCAAGTCCGGTGGCAATGCCAACCTATACGACTTATCTCCCACTCTCTCCAAAATCTAGAAGAGTCCGATGTATCTAGGGCTCAGCTTGCCCTTCTTACCGAATCTCATAATACCCTTCGATGGAGAAACTCTCAGAAATACCGACTCACCCTCATTAAACTCTAGTGGTCTCCGTCTCTTGTCAGCATAACTCTTTTATCGGCTCTGAGCTGTCCGTAATCTCTCACATATCAACTGGACGTCCTCAGATGCCTGCTGCACTAAGTCCGGAGTAAAAATCTGTCTGTCACCAACCTCTTCCCATCCAATAGGGGAACGGCATCTACGCCCGTACAATGCCTCATAGGGTGCCATCCCGATACTCGCATGATAGCTATTATTATAAGCGAACTCGGCTAACTGTAGGTGGTCATCCTAGGAGCCTCTAAAATCCAGCACACACGCTCTCAACATATCCTCCATGGTCTGTATAGTCCTCTCTGACTGCCCATCTGTCTGAGGATGAAAAGCGGTGTTAAACTCAGTCGGGTCCCCAGCGCTTCCTGAAAATATTTCCAAAAATGGGAAGTGAAGCGGGCATCCCTATCAGAAACAACGCTCACTGGTACACCATGTAGCTGTACTATCTCTCGAATATACAGGTTCGCCAACTGACTCAGTGTAACGGTAGCTCTCATAGCCAAGAAATGGGCGGACTTAGTCAACCGGTCCACAATAACCCATATGGCATCATGACCTCTGCGGGTCCTCGACAACCCCATCACAAAATCCATGGTGACATGCTCCCACTTCCATGTCGATATCGGTAGAGGCTGCAATAATCCTGCAGGCTTCTGATGCTCTACCTTTACTTGCTGACAAACGAGACACTTAGTGACATATTTGGCAATGTCTCTTTTCATTCCAGACCACCAATAAACCTTCCGAAGGTTTTGATACATCTTGGTACTTCCTGGATGTATCGTATACTTCGACGAGTGAGCCTCTGATAAAATCATTCTCCTGATCTCAGGATCCTTGGGAACGCATACTCTGCCTTTGAACCTCAATAAGCCATCTGTACTCAGCTTAAAATCACTACCCACACTGGTCTGTATCTGCCTCAGCCAATCGATGCATCGTCGATCGCTCTGTTGGGCTTGCCGAATACAGCCAATCAACTCTGGCTCTAGTCTCAAACTAGTCATGATCTCAAGTCTCTCGGATCCAGGTGGGGTTACATCCAAACTGAGGTTCGCTAAGTGTTCTAACAATTCATGTTCCCGTACCATCATATAAGACACCAACCCAAGGTTCTTTCTACTCAAAGCATCGGTAACTACATTTGCCTTACCCGGGTGGTACATGATTTCACAATCATAGTCCTTCAGGAGTTTGAGCCATCTCCTCTGTCTCATATTCAGCTCTTTCTGCGAGAACAGGTACTTAAGGCTCTTATGATCTGTGAACACCTAAAATTTCTCACCATAGAGATAGTGGCGCCATATTTTCAAAGCAAATACCACGGCCGCCAACTCCAAATCATGTGTCGGGTAGTTCCTCTCGTGATCTTTCAACTGTCTAGATCCATAGGCAACTACCTTCCCATCCTGCATAAGCACACAGCCCAGTCCCTGGTGCGATGCATCTGTATACATCGAGAATCCTCCTGAGCTGGTAGGAATGGTGAGAACTGGAGCAGTCGTCAATCGACTCTTAAGCTCCTCAAAACTCCTCTCACATGCCTCATCCCATACAAACTTAACAACCTTACGTGTGAGGCGTGTTAACGGAGTAGCTAGTCTAGAGAAACCTTCTACAAATCTCCGATAATATCCTGTCAATCCCAGGAAACTTCTGATCTCAGTAACTGTCTTGGGCTGTTCCCACTGTATAACTGCCTCTATCTTGGATAGATCCACTGATACCCCATCCTTCGACATAAGATGGCCCAGAAATGAGATCTACTCCAACTAAAAGTTACACTTGCTGAGTTTGGCATACAATTCTCTCTCTCGGAGGGTCTACAGAACTATCCTCAAGTGCTCCTCATGATCTTCCTTGGACTTGGAATACACCAAAATGTCATCAATGAACACTATTACAAACTTGTCCAGGTATGGCTTGAATATATCATTCATCAGTGCCATAAATGCTGCGGGAGCATTCGTCAATTCGAATGGCATCACCAAAAACTCGTAGTGGCCATAACGGGTACGAAATGCTGTCTTGGGTACATCTCCACTCCTGATCCTCAACTAATGGTACCTTGACCGCAAGTCTATCTTAAAAAACACTTCGGCTCCCTGGAGCTGATCCAACAAATCGTCGATCCTTGGAAGGGGGTACTTGTTCTTAATGGTGGCCTTATTCAACAACCGGTAGTTTATACACAGTTAGAGGCTTCCATCTTTCTTCCTTACAAATAGAACCGGAGCTCCCCAAGGTGAGACACTTGGTCTTATAAACCCCTTCTCCAGCAACTCTTGCAGCTGCTTCTTCAGCTCTTCTAACTCTATCGGAGCCATTCTATACGGTGGTTTCGATATCGGCTTTGTACCAAGCACTAACTCTACGTAAAATTCCATTTCCCTTTCGGGTGGTAGTCCTGGTAATTCATCCGAAAAGACATCAGAATAATCCATAATCACGGGGATGTCCCTCAATTCCGGGCGTGCCTCATCTATATCAACCACGTATGCAATGAACCCTTCACATTATCCTCTTCATCGTTAGTAACATAAACCATCACTCCACATTCAACATTTATCATAAACAAATAATTTATCTCTCAAGCAATATGCATTTAAAATCATACTCCTTTATTTACAACAAACATACTATTTTCATATCATTTCTTTTCATCAAAGTTTACAATAAGATTGTCTAATCCTGAAAATATCAATGTTTTGGCATGACAATCCATCACAACACGATTAGTAACCAACCAATCCATTCCCAAAATTACATCAAAATCATTCATATTCAATAAAATCAGATTGGCTATCATTTCCTTCCCCTCTATCTTTAACTTACAATCTCTACATACATGCTCAGTCAATTGAGTATCATTCATGGGTGTGGAAATCATCAACATTTTATCCAATAATGTTGGTTTCACATATTTCAACAATTTATGTGCAAAGGAAGGTGATATGAAAGAATGCGTGGCACCAGGATCAAATAATACCAATGCTTCTAAATCAAAGATTTGGATGGTACCTTTAATCACATCCGTTGATGCGTCTGCAGTGTCCTGGTCCAGTGCATGCACCCTTCCTCTGCTCACACCCACAGCTTGTTTCCCTTTTTCCTCAGCTGTAGCCCTCCTCCTCGGGGCTGCTGTCTCAACTGGAGCTCCCTCAGGCTCCTTGCCCTTCTGTGGGGCAGTCTCAATCATCTCATTGCAGAACATCGATATATGTCTTGGCCTCCCACACCTAAAACACGAAACATAGGGCATCTGACATGGCCTAGTCCCATGGTATCTCCCACATCTCCTACACTGATCCGTGGTAGGTTGTGGTCCTCCAATAGTTATACTCCTCGGTGCAGTCAAGGCTGGGTATACGGGACGTCTAGCAGCTCTCTCCTGCACCTCCTCGATCTTAGGTCTCTTCTCAAAATACCTTGGGCCTCCTGGCCACTCTATCCCTCTCGGATCTCTTCCGGTCTCTGTCCTTTCTAACACTGATTCTCCCAAGCTCGGAGGCATTTCACTCAAAGTCTTACTCACACAACTGAGCCTTATGTACAGCCTCCTCATAAGTCATAATGTCGAAGGGAGCTAGCTTAGTCTGGATGGCCAATCTCAATCCATCCATGAACTTTTGTATCTTTCGGGTCTCACTGTCCATCGTGTCCGGGTCATATCTTGTGAGACCCCGTACATGTATAGCTATGTATATAGGAACATGGGAATGTAAATAAAATCATAAGTAAGATGATGTATTGTAATGTGAAATGTATGCAATGTAAGTTCATAAGATTATGTACGCACTTGTAGTAAGAATTGTGATTATACGTACAAGTTGCATTATGAGTGAGTAGGAGGAAATGAACTTAAAACGAGAAGAATGTGATCGAAATGGAATATGAGAAGTATAGTAAAATGGAAGGAAAGATTTACATAAGTGTATATTTCCATTCGAGTAATATCGTATATATTTGGTCATACAAAGATTCTACACAAGTTTTAATGTGTATGTAGTGAGGATGGATCCCATTTTCAAGTCTCAAAGATGAATGAATGAGGAAATGATCATGGTAGTAAATTAAGGGTGTTTGGTAAGAGTTGTTGCAGAAAAAACTGCAGGAAATCTGGAATTTGTGAAGGCCAGATCGATCTCATAGGGTGAGAGATCGATCTGGGAGAGCCAGAATGCTCTTAAGTGAGAAATGGAAGGGAACGGATCGATCTCCAAAGGAAGCAGATCGATCTCTTTAGGTCTTGGGTTGGAAGCAGATCGATCTCCCCTAAGACCAGATCGATCTCCTTAAGCTTCTGTTTGAAAGCAGATCGATCTCCAGTCTCGACAGATCGATCTCATACCTTTAAAACGTCTCAGAAAAGAGAGATTTTTGAGGAACAGATCGATCTCCACCTAAGGAAGATCGATCTCATCAAGTCAAAACTATAAATGGGAGCAGTTGGATCATCAGAATTTCGGGAAAACATTTCCATTTCACTTCAACTCAAAGAAATCTAGTTTCTCACTCCTAAATCCAGCCATTTTCAGTAAGATTTAAGGAGAGGCTATTAGAGACAAAGTTGTTCACATCAAAGAGAAGAACAACATAGTCTAGAGGCATTTCCTCATTTGAAGGATTGAAGAAATAGAGGGCAGTCCTAATTGGAGCAAGAGGAAATCCAATGAGGTAAGTTCTAATGCACAAATCCAAGTACATTGGTTTGGTTAATGCTTATAAAGATATTTGGGTGTGCATATTATGGATAGAACTACCTAGGATGGTATGAAATGAATATAACATAGAAATGGTCAAGTGTGAGAAAGTGGAGTGTGGGAGTGTTTATGATGAATGAGATATCTTGAGTGGATGAGTATGTTGTGGAAATGGTTTGGAAATGTTGATATTAGGATAAATTGTGAGGTTTACCACAAAGGGTAAAAATGTGTAATTAAGGCATTGGATAAATGCTTAGTTGAATAAGAGTTAGAAACATTAACTCAAATGTTGATGGATGAATTTCAGTTTCGGATGATACGCCGGAGCAAGTCGAGATGAGAACGCAAGAAGCATAAAGGCGGATAGTTGCACACAAGTAAAACGAGGTAAGGGACTGTGTGTTAGCTATAGAGATGTTCGTACGTAATTACAGCAATTTCATAGATATATTGCTAGGACTAGTACGATAATATAAGTTTATGAAATGATGTGGAAGTATGAAAAGCACTATGATGTATCTATGTATTGAGAAATGGGATAGGGTAAGGAAATAGCATGATATGCATGTTTTCAATGATTTTCTCAATTTTACATTGTTATTTATAATTGAGAAACGTTGATGATAGGTTGGCTAATTTTACATGTTTTAGCATGAAGAGGCATGCTGTATGAGTAAACGTGTTTTGAGTTTTAAAAAGAGAAAATAGCCATCTATTAGTTTTGAGATGAGATTTGGTGTTGAAGCGTTAGCTCACACCCGGTTTAAAGCCTTGATGTACCGTGCGGGAGTTTTAACTCGCACGAGGGTTTTGAGAAAGTGCGGAAACTTTGCTCGCACCTGTTTTGTTGAGTTAAGGTAAACCTGGGGGTCTGGGACCCAAGGGGATACCAGCCGACGGCCAATTGAACGAGCTGGGCCTTAACGATAGATCGTACCGCCCTGGAGCCTTGCATCGACTGTGTGTCACGCTGCTTGCTCGCCTGGTATATGAGACATGGTTTAAGGATAAAAAGTCCATCGGAGTTGGAGTATGGACTTGGGTCCACGGTTGTACGTAGAACAGTGTAGTCACCCGTTGGTATACTATGTACGGTGCTGGGTGCACGTGAGTACGAGTATCGCGTAGATGACACACGACGTATCTTCACCGTGAGTATACGAGGAGATGAGGTGGATTGAAATGAGCCGGAGGGTAGGACTGACCCATCCCCCTTCAGGCGAAGTGATACCCTGTGCACACCCGATCAGTGAGGCCTGGGATCACTGACTGTGGCCATAAGTCGTGGATATTTGATTGCCGAAAATTCCATGCCTGTCTCAGAGAATCGAGAAACAGAGACAATCTCAGAAAAGAAAGAGACTTGCGAGAAAGAATGATTTGAGAAGTGAAAGAGATTTCGTGTTTTAATAAATCTCTGATTTCACATTCGTGCCATGAGGGCACTATTTATGAGCATGTTTTAAATGGAAGTTTGACATTTGATTTACACGAAAATGCTATTGAGAAATATCTGTTTAAATGCATTGTTCGTATGATATTTCCATTTATAATGAAAACATGGTTTTGGTTTATGCATGCATGGGCTATGTAGGTAGTACGATATCTACCTACTAGCATACATTTCCTTACTGATCCGTGGTTTGCTCATCCCACTATTTTCCCCCTCCAGGTACTGAGAAGTAAGAGAGCTGTGGTCTCTAAGTCTTTTGTGTTGAACAGCTCCCACGATTCGGTAAAAGGTATAAGAATTGTATACACGAGTATTTTGTATCTAATTTATCGTATCGCACAGTTACATCTTGGAATTGTAATCAGTATTATGGGGATGATATGTAAACACTTGGTATTTATACAATTAATTTTGTGTATTTACACACACACCTGGGAGTGCGAATTAAAGTTTTAAATATTCCGCTGTAAATAAATAAATTTTTAGTAATTGCATCTTCTCACAGCCCAACCGTAGTAGAGAATGTATGGATAGAAGGGTTCCCGAAAGCGGGGCATGACAGGCTTGGTATCAGAGCATGGTTGGTCTGATGTGAGTTGATGCTTAGGACTAAGAGAACATACATCCCCAAGTTACTATGCGATATTTAGATACAAATGTGTATACGGAGCTGGTAGTAAATTAAATGTTTGTTATAATGCAGGAAAGTTATCAGGCTAGTGAGTTATGCCTGAGAGACACCGCAAGAGGGGAGAGAGCTCGAGGGCTCGAGGGCAAAATGACAGGACTGAGAGGCACAGTAGATCATCCTCTAGTCACGAGCCCCAGGAACAAATAGAGGCTTCTGATCCTCGAATCACTCGATTGGAGGAAGACATGCGCACGATGATGACCATGATGGGTCAGATCATCGCTAGGTTTGAGGGTACACCTGGTACAGCGGGACAGGCTGCACCGAATCCCCCAGCAGCTGCACCTGAACCTGAGAATGTTGCACCTGCGCAAGCTGAACCGGCTAGGCCACGGGAACCTCATATTCGACCGGTACCTCCTCCGGTAGCCCCACATCAGCATGATGATGATTTGGGGTATGGATATGATTGTGATATGGAAAGATTGAGGCACTTTATGGACTTTAAGCCTCCTTCGTTTAGCGGGGTAAAGGATCAGACGGTGGCTGAGGACTGGATCAGTCAAATGGAGAAGTTATTCGACTTCTGTAGATGTTCAGCTACGGAGAGAGTAGCGCTTGCGGCCTTTGTATTGAGAGGCGAAGCAGAGCACTGGTGGCAGTCCGTCAGGCCGATGTTAAGAGCTCAAGAAATGGTTATCACTTGGGATATGTTCTTGGACATTTTCAGAGAGCAATACATCCCAGATACTGCTCGACGGAGACTACAGATGGAATTTCTGAATCTGACTCAAGGGAATCGAACAGTTGATGAGTACGAGTCACGATTCACTTCACTGGGTCGATATGATCCGGACTCGATCAGGAGTGAAGCTGTCAGAGTCCGTAGATTTGTAGATGGACTGAGGCCTTCGATCCGAGCGAAGTTAGCCCCATTTGATGTCGCTACATATAGAGAGGCTGTGCGACGGGCCCAGTTATGTAAGCAAGATCATGACTTGCAGATTTCTGAGTTTAGTTGGGGTAAGGACAAGGGTCCGAGGAAGATGGGAGATGGCAAGAGTGCCAAATTTGGTCGAAAATTCATGAGTAAACGTCGGAGAGAGGTAGATGAGTTCCAGAAAAAGGTTGCTAGACCTTTTATGCCTCCGACTCAGACACCAGCCAGGGGTATAGTGATTGGTGGATCCCGACTGACTACAGATCAGTGTAGGCTATGCGGTCGATACCATGGTGGTAGGCCATGTCATCTTCAGGGTACCCGATGTTTCAGATGTGGTAAATTTGGACATTATGCCAGAGAGTGCCCGGAGATAGTTGAGGCAGTTCCACAGAGGGGTAAAGAGCCAGAGAGGGTTCCTACAGTTGCACCTCCTACAAGAAAGAAAGCCTCGGCTGAAGAGAAAGGAAAACAAGTTGTGGGACAAGGCAGGGTGTATGCGATAGACCAGGCATCGGCTGATACCTCTTCTAAAGTGATAAAAGGTACAATCTTGATTTTCAATCTAGAGGTTATTGCTTTGTTTGATTCTGGTGCTACGCATTCCTTCATATCACCTGCATGTGCATCTAAGTTAAAAGGTTTTGTAGAACCCACATACTTGAGTAGGACCTTACTGATAAGTACTCTAATGAGAGTTAGCCAATTAGTTGAACAAGTGTATAAAGATTGTAAAGTGAGGGTAGGAGATAAGTGCATGACAGCCAACTTGATTTTGTTGAATATGTATGACATTGATGTAATCTTAGGAATGGATTGGTTAGCCGCCAATCATGCTGTCATAGACTGTCGTTCTAAGACCATTAAGTTTTCTCTACCTGAAGAATGTGTTGTAAGATTTTAAAGGAAGAAATGAAATCTTAAATTTTGTATTAAGTAAAGTACTTTGGTATAAATGGCTTGAGTATTGTTTTGAAGGTTTTGTTGCTTATGTGGTGGATTTGAACAAAGTACACCCGGATATGGAGGACATCTCAGTGGTCAGAGAATTCCCTGGTGTCTTTCCAGACGATCTACCAGGATTGCCACCTGATAGAGAAATAGAATTCGGTATAGACTTGACGCCTGGAACCGAACCAATATCGAAGTCACCATATAGGATGGCTCCAGTTGAGTTAGAGGAATTAAGGAAACAGCTGCAAGAGTTGTTAGAGAAGGGGTTCATAAGACCGAGTGTCTCACCATGGGGAGCCCCGATATTGTTTGTGAAGAAGAGAGATGGGAGCCTCAGATTGTGTATTGACTATCGGATGTTAAACAAGGCTACCATCAAGAATAAGTACCCCTTGCCACGCATTGACGATTTATTGGATCAGCTTCGGGGAGCACAGATCTTCTCCAAGATAGATCTGAGGTCTGGGTATCATCAATTGAAGATCCGGAAGGAGGATGTGCCCAAGACAGCATTTCGTACCCGCTATGACCACTACGAATTTTTAGTGATGCCTTTTGGGTTGACCAATGCGCCGGCAGCTTTTATGGCTCTAATGAATGAAGTATTCAAGCCATACCTGGACCAATTCGTAATTATTTTCATTGATGATATATTGATGTATTCAAGGTCCAGAGAAGAGCATGAGCAGCACTTAAGGATTATTTTGCAGACCCTTCGAGAGAAAAAGGTTATATGCCAAGCTTAACAAATGTGACTTTTGGCTAGAACAGATTTCTTTTCTAGGCCATGTTATATCGAAGGATGGGGTGTCAGTAGATCCATCCAAGATTGAGGCAGTTGTTCAATGGGAACAACCTAGGACAGTCACAGAGATCATAAGTTTTCTGGGTTTGGCTGGTTACTACAGAAGATTTGTAGAGGGTTTCTCTAGATTAGCTGCTCCATTGACACGTCTTACGAGAAAAAGTGTGGAGTTTTCATGGGATGAAGCTTGTGAGAGAAGTTTTCAGGAACTTAAGCGCAGATTAACTACCGCGCCAGTTCTTGTCATCCCTAACAGTTCAGGGAGTTACTCGGTGTATACTGATGCTTCGCATCAAGGACTAGGCTGTGTTTTGATGCAAGATGGAAGGGTAGTAGCTTATGGATCTAGACAGTTGAAAGATCACGAGAAGAACTACCCCACTCACGATTTGGAGTTAGCGGCCGTAGTGTTTGCGTTGAAGATATGGCGCCACTACTTATATGGTGAGAGATTTCAGATCTTTACGGATCATAAGAGTCTGAAATATCTATTCTCACAAAAGGAGTTAAACATGAGACAGAGGAGGTGGTTGGAACTCCTCAAGGACTACGATTGTGAGATCTTGTACCACCCGGGGAAGGCAAATGTGGTTGCCGATGCACTAAGTCGGAAGAGTCTCGGGTTGGTATCTCATATGATGGTTAGAGAGCACGAGTTATTGGAACAATTCACGAACCTTAGTCTGGATATGACCCTACCTGAGATTGGCAGCTATGAGATTATTGCTAGCTTGAGATTAGAACCGGAGTTGATTGAGAGAATCCGACAAGCTCAGCAAATCGATCAATGGTGTATTGTCATGATTAGCCAAATCTGAAAAAGGAAGGGTGCTGATTTTATATTGAGTCCAGATGGAATACTAAGGTTTGGAGATAGAATATGTGTTCCTAAGGATTTAGAGCTGAGAAAGCTGATCTTATCAGAGGCACACTCGTCGAGATACACGATACACCCGGGGAGTGGTAAGATGTATCAAAACCTCCGAAAAGTATATTGGTGGTCTGGAATGAAGAGAGACATAGCGGAGTATGTCGCTAGATGTCTCATTTGTCAGCAAGTAAAAGTCGAACATCAGAAACCAGGAGGATTATTACAACCTCTATCGATACCAACATGGAAGTGGGAGCATGTCACCATGGATTTTGTAATGGGGTTACCGAGAACCCGTAAGAACCATGATGCGATATGGGTGATAGTAGATCGATTAACGAAATCGGCACATTTCTTAGCCATGAGATCTACAGATACATTGAGTGCACTGGCGAATCTGTATGTGCGAGAAATAGTGAGATTGCATGGAGTCCCAGTGAGTGTTGTTTCGGATAGGGATGCCCGCTTCACTTCCCACTTTTGGGGACATTTCCAGGAAGCGATGGGGACCCAGTTGAGTTTTAGCACCACTTTTCATCCTCAGACAGATGGTCAGTCAGAGAGGACTATACAGACCCTGGAGGATATGTTGAGAGCGTGTGTACTGGATTTTAGAGGCTCATGGGACGATCACTTGCCATTGATTGAGTTCGCCTACAATAACAGTCATCACTCAAGTATTGGTATGGCCCCTTATGAGGCACTATACGGTCGTAGATGCTGATCGCCCATTGGTTGGGAAGAAGTTGGTGACAGACAGTTGCTCGCCCCCGATTTGGTTAAGCAAGCCTCCGAGGATGTTCAGATAATATGCGAGAGGCTGCGAACAGCTCAAAGTCGACAAAAGAGCTATGCTGACAAGAGACGAAGACCACTTGAGTTTGATGTTGGCGAGTCTGTATTTTTGAAAGTGTCTCCTTCTAAGGGAATAATGAGGTTTGGGAAGAAAGGAAAATTAAGTCCTCGTTACATTGGTCCCTTCAAGATTTTGGATAGAGTGGGAGAAGGAGCATATAGGCTAGCCTTACCACCTGAGCTAGCAGAAGTCCACAATGTCTTCCACGTTTCTATGCTTCAGAAGTACTACCCGGATCCGACACATGTAATTAGTTATGAGCCATTGGAGCTCAAGAAAGATATGTCGTATGTCGAGAGACCGATTAGGGTGTTGGACAGGAAAGAGAAGGTGTTGCGGAACAAGACGATTTCATTGGTTAAGGTTTTGTGGCAACATCACACTGTGGAAGAGGCCACATGGGAACTGGAAAGTTTGATGCGGGAAAAGTATCCCGAGTTATTCACAGATTGAATTGGTTCTAATTTGGAGGACCAAATTCTTTAAGTGGGGGAGAATGTGAGACCCCGTACATGTATAGCTATGTATATAGGAACATGGGAATGTAAATAAAATCATAAGTAAGATGATGTATTGTAATGTGAAATGTATGCAATGTAAGTTCATAAGATTATGTACGCACTTGTAGTAAGAATTGTGATTATACGTACAAGTTGCATTATGAGTGAGTAGGAGGAAATGAACTTAAAACGAGAAGAATGTGATCGAAATGGAATATGAGAAGTATAGTAAAATGGAAGGAAAGATTTACATAAGTGTATATTTCCATTCGAGTAATATCGTATATATTTGGTCATACAAAGATTCTACACAAGTTTTAATGTGTATGTAGTGAGGATGGATCCCATTTTCAAGTCTCAAAGATGAATGAATGAGGAAATGATCATGGTAGTAAATTAAGGGTGTTTGGTAAGAGTTGTTGCAGAAAAAACTACAGGAAATCTGGAATTTGTGAAGGCCAGATCGATCTCATAGGATGAGAGATCGATCTGGGAGAGCCAGAATGCTCTTATGTGAGAAATGGAAGGGAACGGATCGATCTCCAAAGGAAGCAGATCGATCTCTTTAGGTCTCGGGTTGGAAGCAGATCGATCTCCCCTAAGACCAGATCGATCTCCTTAAGCTTCTGTTTGAAAGCAGATCGATCTCCAGTCTCGACAGATCGATCTCATACCTTTAAAACGTCTCAGAAAAGAGAGATTTTTGAGGAACAGATCGATCTCCACCTAAGGAAGATCGATCTCATCAAGTCAAAACTATAAATGGGAGCAGTTGGATCATCAGAATTTCGGGAAAACATTCCATTTCACTTCAACTCAAAGAAATCTAGTTTCTCACTCCTAAATCCAGCCATTTTCAGTAAGATTTAAGGAGAGGCTATTAGAGACAAAGTTGTTCACATCAAAGAGAAGAACAACATAGTCTAGAGGCATTTCCTCATTTGAAGGATTGAAGAAATAGAGGGCAGTCCTACTTGGAGCAAGAGGAAATCCAATGAGGTAAGTTCTAATGCACAAATCCAAGTACATTGGTTTGGTTAATGCTTATAAAGATATTTGGGTGTGCATATTGTGGATAGAACTACCTAGGATGGTATGAAATGAATATAACATAGAAATGGTCAAGTGTGAGAAAGTGGAGTGTGGGAGTGTTTATGATGAATGAGATATCTTGAGTGGATGAGTATGTTGTGGAAATGGTTTGGAAATGTTGATATTAGGATAAATTGTGAGGTTTACCACAAAGGGTAAAAATGTGTAATTAAGGCATTGGATAAATGCTTAGTTGAATAAGAGTTAGAAACATTAACTCAAATGTTGATGGATGAATTTCAGTTTCGGATGATACGCCGGAGCAAGTCGAGATGAGAATGCAAGAAGCATAAAGGCGGATAGTTGCACACAAGTAAAACGAGGTAAGGGACTGTGTGTTAGCTATAGAGATGTTCGTACGTAATTACAGCAATTTCGTAGATATATTGCTAGGACTAGTACGATAATATAAGTTTATGAAATGATGTGGAAGTATGAAAAGCACTATGATGTATCTATGTATTGAGAAATGGGATAGAGTAAGGAAATAGCATGATATGCATGTTTTCAATGATTTTCTCAATTTTACATTGTTATTTATGATTGAGAAATGTTGATGATAGGTTGGCTAATTTTACATGTTTTAGCATGAAGAGGCATGCTGTATGAGTAAACGTGTTTTGAGTTTTAAAAAGAGAAAATAGCCATCTATCAGTTTTGAGATGAGATTTGGTGTTGAAGCATTAGCTCACACCCGGTTTAAAGCCTTGATGTACCGTGCGGGAGTTTTAACTCGCACGAGGGTTTTGAGAAAGTGCGGAAACTTTGCTCGCACCTGTTTTGTTGAGTTAAGGTAAACCTGGGGGTCTGGGACCCAAGGGGATACCAGCCGACGGCCAATTGAACGGGCTGGGCCTTAACGATAGATCGTACCGCGCTGGAGCCTTGCGTCGACTGTGTGTCACGCTGCTTGCTCGCCTGGTATATGAGACATGGTTTAAGGATAAAAAGTCCATCGGAGTTGGAGTATGGACTTGGGTCCACGGTTGTACGTAGAACAGTGTAGTCACCCGTTGGTATACTATGTACGGTGCTGGGTGCACGTGAGTACGAGTATCGCGTAGATGACACACGACGTATCTTCACCGTGAGTATACGAGGAGATGAGGTGGATTGAAATGAGCCGGAGGGTAGGACTGACCCATCCCCCTTCAGGCGAAGTGATACCCTGTGCACACCCGATCAGTGAGGCCTGGGATCACTGACTGTGGCCATAAGTCGTGGATATTTGATTGCCGAAAATTTAATGCCTGTCTCAGAGAATCGAGAAACAGAGACAATCTCAGAAAAGAAAGAGACTTGCGAGAAAGAATGATTTGAGAAGTGAAAGAGATTTCGTGTTTTAATAAATCTCTGATTTCACATTCATGCCATGAGGGCACTATTTATGAGCATGTTTTAAATGGAAGTTTGACATTTGATTTACACGAAAATGCTATTGAGAAATATGTGTTTAAATGCATTGTTCGTATGATATTTCCATTTATAACGAAAACATGGTTTTGGTTTATGCATGCATGGGCTATGTAGGTAGTACGATATCTACCAGCTAGCATACATTTCCTTACTGAGCCGTGGTTTGCTCATCCCACTATTTTCCCCCTCCAGGTACTGAGAAGTAAGAGAGCTGTGGTCTCTAAGTCTTTTGTGTTGAACAGCTCCCACGATTCGGTAAAAGGTATAAGAATTGTATACACGAGTATTTTGTATCTAATTTATCGTATCGCACAGTTACATCTTGGAATTGTAATCAGTATTATGGGGATGATATGTAAACACTTGGTATTTATACAATTAATTTTGTGTATTTACACACACACCTGGGAGTGCGAATTAAAGTTTTAAATATTCCGCTGTAAATAAATAAATTTTTAGTAATTGCATCTTCTCACAGCCCAACCGTAGTAGAGAATGTATGGATAGAAGGGTTCCCGAAAGCGGGGCATGACATATCTCCCCAAGGACATAAACTTGGACTCATACTCGTCCACAGTATGGTTCCCCTGAACCAAATTCATAAATTCCATCCGTAATTTCCTCTGTGCGGTGGCTGGGATATACTGTCTCCTGAAGGCCTCAAGAAATATCTCCCATGAGATCTCAGAGTGTCTGGCCCTCAAAATAACCTCGGTGGACCTCCACCAATGCTCGGCCTCGCCTTTCAACATAAACACGGCAAAGGCTAACTTTTCAGCTGAAGTGCATCGAAAAAACCTATATAGTTTCTCAATCTCATACACTCAATCCTCCGTAACCACTGGGTCCTTCACCCCTTTAAACACTGGGGGTTTCAACGCTTGAAACTCTCGCAACCTGCTTAAGTCGCAGTCATACCCCAAATCACTACCGCTCTGCTGTGGAGCGATAGGAGAATCTATATCCTGTACTAGAGGTGGTGTAACAGTAGCAGTCTCTGTAGTCTAAGGTCTCTCTGCCTCTGCAGTTGCCTGTTCAGTAGTAGGCTGTGCCACGGGACCTCATCTGTCACCGACGCCCAAGGCCTGCATGACTATCTCCACCAAATTCTCAATACTCCGCTCTAACCTAGCGAAGCGAGCCTCAGTATCCTCTGCTCTCTCAGTAGGGTTTTGTGGAGCCTGCTCAGTCTGTGGCTCCGTACGACTCTCAGGCCTACCTCTACAACCTCTAGCACGTGCTCTCGCACCTCTACCTTTGCGTGTAACTGGCATAGTGCCTAACTTCCTGTGTTTAAAATCATTTATCAAGCTCAATCCATCACGGTATACACAGTTATATCTAAACAAAAGCACAGTACTATAGGGATGTACTTTCCTATGTTTTATTAATGACTCACATCATGCCAACACAGCTCTGATACCAATCTCTGTCACGACCCAATTCCATTCTCTTTAACCGAAAATCACTGAAAATTCTTCACGTTTTACTGTTACCTTACCCGGTCGTGAACTAACTCACCACACACTGTTGGGCTATGAGTTAATAATAAACACCACATCTTATTCATTCTCAGTTAAATAAAACGATGTCATACATTTGCATTTAATTGTGTACTTGTACAAAAACATGTTTTACTGACATCTACATCTGTGACGACCCGGAAGCGCGAAAAATAGGGCTAATTTAAAACTTTTTACTCATTAATTCAAAATTAAGGGTGCATTCCTGTGCAGTGTCATACATCATCATAATTATCGTGCCTCAGGATCTCATCATAATATAGTATATGTTGTATCATATACATTACTCAATTCCAAGTTAATTAATCCTAATACATCCCGTACATCATTATACAATGAATGTCTGTAAATATAACTCTAGTCTGGGTACATGAATATTAAATATCTACCTCAATACATAAATACGACCTGGAGCTCAAGTCCTCCACTAGCCTCTAACCCGTACGTCGCAGGTAACTCACTTCACTTGAAGCGATCTGGGGGGAAAAGAAAACAGGGTGATCTTCCAAATCGCTCAGTAAGGGGGGTAAGGGAACTCAGTTATATAAACTATATCACACATCACAAATATGTATTTGTTTATGAAGCTCATTTGAAATCGTAGCATGAAAGTTCTCAAAACATCATCATCTCATAACTCATAAATCATGTGAAAACATGAAGGTAAAAAGGCTCAATATTGAGCACTCACAAGCATGTGTAAATATATGCGATAATGGCTGTTCTCAAAATACGTGATAAAAATCACATCAGTAAATAGCACGTGACAATGTCACAAAACACAACTCATGTGTAAAACGAGACTAGGCAATAAAACTCAATTAAAACTCGTCATGGCACATTAAATATGTAATCTCCTCTGGGTGCGCATCCCAGGCATCCTCGTATAGAGGGAACGTCGACAATATGGTCGTATGCATGGTATATTGGACTTATATGTTATCAGAACAAGGCCCGGCCTTACATGCTACCAGAGCAATGCCTCGCCTCATGCACACTATCATGTGGTCCCTGGGTCGGTTCCCAGGCGGCCCACTCTCTCGGTCTTACATGCTACCAAAGCAAGGCCACCCAGCGTTACCAGAATGGGGGTCATCTCACATTACCAAAACGGAGGCATCTCTTGTTACCAAAACGGAGGAATATCGGACTTACATGCTACCAGAGCAAGGCCTCCCAATGCTACCAAAGCGGAGGAATAATCGGACTTACATGTTACCAGAACAAGGCCTGTGGTCCCTGGGTCGGTTCCCAGGCGTCCCACTATATCGGTCTTACATGCTACCAGAGCAAGGCCCGATGTGTATTCAACATGACACGCCTAAGTCTCAATCATTAGCCATTATCTTATGAAACGTTATGCCTTCATGTAGAACTCATAATGGTTTTCTCTCATAAAACTCATTTAAAACATTTGTGTACTCAACACAAAACATATTAAAACCGAGTTCCAACCGGCAAAACACGCACACATTTTCTCAAATCTCAATATCGCCTTAACGTAGAGCCCAATTTACTTTTCACGCAACTCAAAGGTTTATAAAGCAATTTCACACTCAGCTTATAAACTCACAAAATAATGGGCTCCAACCGGCTATTAAAAACGTGTGCAATTATATCACAACACAACACCAAACATGCTTGTATTCTCAAATCATGGTTCATGCTACAACAATTCATCAAAACACATACACAAATGGTTTAGTTTTCCCTTACCTCTTTGCACCTCGTATAGTGCAATCATTTCCCCCGTATCACGGACTAGCCTCGCATTCCACTCTGGAACTCCTGAGCTGTCCAAACGATGTTAAAACATCAATACTCATTATCACATCAACCTCAATTCTCAAAATCGAGCATAATTGCTCATAACTCCTCAAATTTCTCAATTCTCATAACTCCATCACAAACCACAATCTCGCTCACAACACCTCAACATTCTATATTTCCTATGCCACAATATCTATGTTAATTCACCACATTGTCTAAATTTCCATTTATAGCTCAAAATTCCCAAAATTGCTAAATATCATTATCACTCCAACTACATTGTAATTTTCTTAATCCCTAATCATTTTCCAACTATTTCGACACAATGCCAACAACTATTATCACCAAAATCATCTCAAATATAAGGATCGAAGTTTAAAAATTACCCAAAACTTGTGGATAGCTTATCTCTTTCCTCGATTCGATCCGTCTTTCGATTTTCAAGTATGTTGTTCTCCCTTTGATGAGGAACAACTTTCCTTCTTGCCACAACTTCTGATTTGGACGGAAATGGGTGCTTTGGATGAGTGAGAAAGCTAGGGTTCGGTGAAAATGGGGGTTGGAAGAGAGAGAAAGTGAAATTACAGGAGAAAACAGGGATTCCTTATATAGACTGAGGGTAGGAGATCGATCTGGCTCTTGATGAGATCGATCTGCATTTGAATTTAGGGACGATTTGGGGCAATTTATGCCTAGGAGATCGATCTGTCGAGGGGTGAGATCGATCTCTTTATGGCTTTATGAGATCGATCTGCTCCTTGAGGAGATCGATCTTCTCCCAAACAGAAATATTTGGAGATCGATCTCTTCCTCATGAGATCGATCTTCTCTCAAACAGAATCATAAGGAGATCGATCCTCTTCCATTGGAGATCGATTTGCTCCTTAAATTCCTCCTTCCTTGTCATTTTTAACTCACCAGATCGATCTCTCCTTCTCCCAGATCGATCTGTCCTCATAGCTTCACACTTATTTTAAACACTTAACATATAAATCTCCAATTATCATTCCCACAATTCACTTAGCTCAATAAATTATACTTCAAGTTCATATTACATAATTGAAATATGTCTGAAATTCTCAGATCTCACATCCTCCCCACCTTAAAAGAATTTGGTCCTCCAAATTCAACTCAACTAGTCAAATAGATGGGGGTATTTCTCCTTCATGAGATTCTCTAGTTCCCACGTTGCCTCTTCCCTTGAGTGATGTTTCCACAAAACTTTCACTAATGGGATGCTCTTGGTTCTAAGTACCTTCTCCTTCCTATCGAGAATCCGGACGGGTTCCTCAGTATAGCTCATGTCCTCCTGTATGTCCATCTCGTCATACTCTATAACATGAGAAGGGTCCGGGTGGCACTTCCTCAACATAGACACATGAAAGACGTTGTGTATCCCGGACATCTGTGGGGGTAATGCCAATCTATAGGCTACCTCTCCCACTCTCTCAAGAATCCCGAATGGTCCTATGTATCGAGGACTCAATATTCCTTTCTTCCCAAATCGCACGATACCCTTACTCGGTGATACTTTCAGAAATACTGCATCACCAACATCAAACTCAAGTGGCCGTCTACGCATATCCGCGTAGCTTTTCTGTCTACTCTGTGCAGCCCGTAGCCTCTCACATATGAGTTTCACACTCTGTACAGCTTGCTCAACAAGCTCGGGAGCATTTATCTCTCTGTCACTGACTTCTTCCCAAGCTACAGGGGATCTACACCTCCTACCATATAGAGCCTCAAAGGGTGCCATTCCAATACTTGCATGATAGCTGTTATTGTACGCAAACTCTACTAGGGGCAGGTGATCATCCCATGATCCCTTAAAATCCATCGTACACGCCCTCAACATATCCTCTAGGGTCTGAATAGTCCTCTCTGACTGACCATCTGTCTGAGGATGATAGGCGGTACTAAAACTCAATCGAGATCCCATGGACTCCTGAAACTAGGTCCAAAATCTGGAAGTAAACCGGGAATCTCTATCAGAAGTAATACTCACTGGAGCCCCATATAATCTAGCTATCTCACTGACATACAGCTCAGCTAAGGCATCCACAGTATCTGTGCTCTTGATGGCAAGGAAGTGGGCACTCTTGGTCAGCCTATCCACTATAACCCATATAGCATCACGACCTCTTCGGGTCCTCGGTAAACCCATAATAAAGTCCATAGTGACATGCTCCCATTTCCATGTAGGTACAGGTAAGGGCTGTAGTAGTCCTCCGGGCTTTCGATGCTCAGCTTTCACTTGCTGGCATATTAAACACCTGGCCACATACTCTGCCACGTCTCGCTTCATACCACTCCACCAATACACCTTTCTCAAGTCTCGGTACATCTTAGTACTCCCTGGGTGCATGGTGTATCGCGAGCAGTGGGATTCTCTTAGTATCAGTCTCTTTAGGGTATCATCGTCCGATACACAAATCCGTCCTCTGAATCTCAACAATCCATCCTCACTGACCGTGAGATCCGACTGCAAATTCTATTCAGCTTGGCTAACCATATCTATCAATCTCTGATCACTGCGCTGCCCAGTTCTAATCTGATCCATGATCCTGGGCTCTATCCGCAAGCTAGCCAAAAATCCAGTCTCTACCTCTTTAACTCTGATCCGAAGTTCGGCGAACTGCTCTAACAAATCCCATTCCCTGATCATCATAGCAGATATCATACTCTTCCTACTCAGGGCATCAGCAACTACATTCGCCTTACCCGGATGATATAGAATCTCGCAGTCATAATCCTTAAGGAGTTCCATCCATCTCCTTTGTCTCATGTTTAACTCTTTCTGATCAAAGAGATATCTCAAACTCTTGTGATCAGTGAAGATCTGGAATCTTTCCCCATATAAGTAGTGTCGCCAGATCTTCAAAGCAAATACCACAGCGGCTAACTCCAAATCATGCGTTGGGTAATTCCGCTCATGGTCTTTCAACTGTCGCGATCCATATGCGACCACTCTTCCGTGCTGCATAAGCACACACCCCAATCCTTGATGAGATGCATCACTATACACCGAAAATCCTCCTGATCCCTCAGGAATAGTTAACACAGGTGCCGCTGTCAATCTCCTTTTTAACTCCTGAAAACTGAGCTCACATTAATCAGTCCATATGAACGGAGTCTCCTTACGCGTGAGTTTAGTCAAAGGAGCGGCAATCCTTGAAAATCCTTCCACAAATCTTCTGTAATACCCTGCCAAACCAAGGAAGCTTAGCACCTCAGTAACTGTCCTCGGTCTCTCCCAACTAAGCACAGCTGCTACTTTACTTGGATCCACTGATACTCCTTCCTCTGAGACTATATGACCAAGGAAAGCTATCCGGTTCAGCCAAACCTCACACTTACTAAGCTTTCCATATAATTGCTTATCTCGGAGTATCTGAAGTACTAACCACAAATGCTGTGCATGCTCCTCATACGACCGAGAGTATACCAGGATATCATCAATAAAGACTATCACAAATTTATCCAGATAGTCTCTGAACACTTCATTCATCAACCTCATAAATGCAGCAAGGGCGTTCGTCAATCCAAAGGACATCACCAGAAATTCATAATGGCCATACCTTGTCCTGAAGGCCGTCTTGGGAATATCTTCTTCCTTGATCTTCAATTGGTGATAGCCCAATCTCAAATCAATCTTAGAAAAGACTGAGGCCCCTCTTAGTTGATCAAGTAGATCATCAATCCTGGGCAGTGGGTATTTATTCTTCACCGTGGCTTTATTCAACAGCCGGTAGTCTACGCATAATCTGAGACTACCATCCTTCTTCTTGACAAATAAAATCGGTGCTCCCCACGGTGAAACACTAGGCCTAATGAACCCTTGATCTAATAACTCCTGTAGTTGTTTCTTCAATTCCTCAAGTTCCACTAATGCCATCCTGTAGGGAGGTTTAGAGATCGGCTGGGTATCTGGTGCTAAACAATGGTAAACTCCAGCTCTCTCTCTGGTGGCAAAACCTGACAGCTCATCTGGGAAAACATCCGGGAATTCACACACCACAGGTATATCCTCAATCCTCGGATGTTCCCGCTCATCGTCTGAGATGAGTGTTTCGTAACCTTCACATGAACAATCATATTTAATACTTTCAAAAACAATATTAAAATCCTCAAATTACTTACTAGAATTCCACATATTAATTTCCTCAATATCTCAACCGTACACTGTAAGGTTCAGGTAGGGAGAAAGTTACAATCTTAGTGTAGCAGTCTAAACTCACTCGATTGGTTGTCAACCAATCCATCCCCAGAATTACATCAAACCCATGTATATTCAACATGATTAGATCTGCTAACATCACTCTATCTCCTACCTTTATTTCACATCCTCTACAGATTAACTCAGTTCTCTGGGATTCACGCATAGGGGTATTTACATGTAGTACATACTCTAGAGGTTCAAACTTCAAATTTAAACTACATGCAAAATGCTCTGAAATAAACGAATGTGTGGATCCTGGATCTATCAATACATGAGCCTTATGATTACAGACAGAAAGTGTACCTCTTATAGTTTCTGCTGAAGTGTCCGCAGTTTCCTTATCCAGGGCAAACACACGTCCCTGTGCCACAGGTTTCTTCCATTTCTCTGCAGCAGTGGCCCGTCTCTGGGATTCACTCTCTGAGGCTGCTGTCTAGTAGGCTCCGGAGCATGTGGTATCTGAGGTTGAGGACAGTCCTTCACTCTGTGACCCATGTCACCACATCTAAAACATCCACAGATCGACCCAGTACAACTTCCCTCATGCGATCAGCCACAGTCTCTACAAACCCTTATTTTTGACCTGCCATATCAAGGGGTCTCCTTGATAATAGGATAAGCTCTGGGTCTCTCCAATCTGCCCTTCTATACCTCAATCCTTCCTCTCCTGAAGGAACCTCTCCGAACATCTGCTTGAGACATCACTGGCCTCTTGCCTTTGTCCCTAATCACTGCTCCAAACTCATTCTGGGACTGTACAATTTCAATTCCCCTCTCAATCTCTTGTGCTCGTCTCAGAGCATCTCCAAACTCAGTAATACACAACCCAATCAATCGATCTTTGATGATGGGCTTCAATCCATACACAAATCTCTCTGTGCGGAGCTCTTCATTCTTGAAAGTCTCTGGATCATATCTCAGCAGAGCGGTAAATCGGCTCTCGTAATCATCTACAGACATGTCACCTTGTACCAAACTCAAAAACTCTGCTTACCTCCTTCTCTGGGCAGCTCGTGGTACATATTGGGCTCTAAAGGCTGTCTGGAACTCTTCCCAACCAATCACATCCTGATGGGACATCAAAATACCCTGGGTAGTACCCCACCAATCTTGAGATCTCGCTTTCAACATGTAGGCACTCATACTGACCCTCTCAGCATCGGTGCACCCTAGATAGTCGAATATAACTCTCAACTCCGTCAACCACTCCTCAGCCTCTGTAGGATCCTTCTTTCCCCTAAACGCAGGTGGATTCATTTTCAAAAAGTCCTTCAGTCGGACCATACTTCTGTCATCAGGCTGAGTGACGGGAGGCATTGGGGGTATGGGAGGTCCTTGTGGGGGTGTAGGAGTAGTACCCGAGGCATTAACTCCAAAGTGTTGCGCAAATAACGCTGCCATCTGCTCAAAACCTTGCCTCGCATCGGTCTCAATCCGATTAAATCGAGAGTTAGGACTCTCTGGTTGTGGGACAGGTGGCGGAGGGGACTCTGCCTGCTTCCTCGAACGACCTCGTCGTTTACTCATTCTCTATCTCAACTCGTCTCCTGCGCGTACATATCAAAATCGATTGAAATCTCAATCCTCAGATTCAGTTCATTACCAGACTATTACAGACACTTGGGATGTATTCTATTTCACTTAACCGACACTGAAAGTACTAAATACCCTAAGCTTTGATACCAAGAAAACTCTGTGACGCCCCGCAAGCGCGAAAAATAGGGCTAATTTAAAACTTTTTACTCATTAATTCACAATTAAGGGTGCATTCCTGTGCAGTGTCATACATCATCATAATTATTGTGCCTCAAGATCTCATCATAATATAGTATATGTTGTATCATATACATTACTCAATTCCAAGTTAATTAATCCTAATACATCCCGTACATCATTATACAATGAATGTATGTAAATATAACTCTAGTCTGGGTACATGAATATTAAATATCTACCTCAATACACAAAATACGGCCTGGAGCTCAAGTCCTCCACTAGTCTCTAACCCGTACGTCGCAGGTAACTCACTTCACTTGAAGCGATCTGGGGGGAAAAGAAAACAGGGTGAGCTTCCAAATCACTCAGTAAGGGGGGTAAGGGAACTCAGTTATATAAACCATATCACACATCACAAATATGTATTTGTTTATGAAGCTCATTTGAAATCGTAGCATGAAAGTTCTCAAAACATCATCATCTCATAACTCATAAATCATGTGAAAACATGAAGGTAAAAAGGCTCAATATCGAGCACTCACAAGCATGTGTAAATATATGCGATAATGGCTGTTCTCAAAATACGTGATAAAAATCACCTCAGTAAATAGCACGTGACAATGTCACAAAACACAACTCATGTGTAAAATGAGACTAGGCAATAAAACCCAATTAAAACTCGTCATGGCACATCAAATATGTAATCTCCTCTGGGTGCGCATCCCAGGCATCCTCGTATAGAGGGAACGTCGACAATATGGTCATATGCATGGTATATTGGACTTATATGCTACCAGAACAAGGCCCGACCTTACATGCTACCAGAGCAATGCCTCGCCTCATGCACACTATCACGTGGTCCCTGGGTCGGTTCCCAGGAGGCCCACTCTCTCGGTCTTACATGCTACCAAAGCAAGGCCACCCAGCGTTACCAGAACGGGGGTCATCTCACGTTACCAAAACGGAGGCATCTCTCGTTACCAAAACGGAGGAATATCGAACTTACATGCTACCAGAGCAAAGCCTCCCAACGCTACCAAAGCGGAGGAATAATCAGACTTACATGTTACCAGAACAAGGCCTGTGGTCCCTGCGTCGGTTTCCAGGTATCCCACTATATCGGTCGTACATGCTACCAGAGCAAGGCCCGATGTGTATTCAACATGACACGCCTAAGTCTCAATCATTAGCCATTATCTTATGAAACGTTATGCCTTCACGTAGAACTCATAATGGTTTTCTCTCATAAAACTCATTTAAAACATTTGTGTACTTAACACAAAACATATTAAAACCGAGTTCCAACCGATAAAATACGCACACATTTTCTCAAATCTCAATATCGCCTTAACGTAGAGCCCAATTTACTTTTCACGCAACTCAAAGGTTTATAAAGCAATTTCACACTCAGCTTATAAACTCACAAAATAATGGGCTCCAACCAACTATAAAAAACGTGTGCAATTATATCACAACACAACACCAAACATGCTTGTATTCTCAAATCATGGTTCATGCTACAACAATTCATCAAAACACATACACAAATGGTTTAGTTTTCCCTTACCTCTTTGCACCTCGTATAGTGTAATCGTTTCTCCCGTATCACGGACTAGCCTCGCATTCCACTCTGGAACTCCCGAGCTGTCCAAACGATGTTAAAACATCAATACTCTTTATCACATCAACCTCAATTCTCAAAATCGAGCATAATTGCTCATAACTCCTCAAATTTCTCAATTCTCATAACTCCATCACAAACAACAATCTCGCTCACAACACCTCAACATTCTATATTTTCTATGCCACAATATCTATGCTAATTCACCACATTGTCAAAATTTCCATTTATAGCTCAAAATTCCCAAAATTGCTAAATATCATTATCACTCCAACTACATTGTAATTTCCTTAATCCCTAATCATTTTCCAACTATTTCGACACAATGCCAACAACTATTATCACCAAAATCATCTCAAATATAAGGATCGAAGTTTAGAAATTACCCAAAACTTGTGGATAGCTTATCTCTTGCCTCGATTCGATCCGTCTTTCGATTTGCAAGTATGTTGTTCTCCCTTTGATGAGGAACAACTTTCCTTCTTGCCACAACTTCTGATTTGGACGAAAATGGGTGCTTTGGATGAGTGAGAAAGCTAGGGTTCGGTGGAAATGGGGGTTGGAAGAGAGAGAAAGTGAAATTGCAGGAGAAAGCAGGGATTCCTTATATAGACTGAGGGTAGGAGATCGATCTGGCTCTTGATGAGATCAATCTGCATTTGAATTTGGGGACGATTTGGGGTAATTTATGCTTAGGAGATCGATCTGTCGAGGGGTGAGATCGATCTCTTTATGGCTTTATGAGATTGATCTGCTCCTTGAGGAGATCGATCTTCTCCCAAACAGAAACATTTGGAGATCGATCTCTTCCTCATGAGATCGATCTTCTCTCAAACAGAATCATAAGGAGATCGATCCTCTTCCATTGGAGATCGATATGCTCCTTAAATTCCTCCTTCCTTGTCATTTTTAACTCACCATATCGATCTCTCCTTCTCCCAGATCGATCTGTCCTCATAGCTTCACACTTATTTTAAACACTTAACATATAAATCTCCAATTATCATTCCCACAATTCACTTAGCTCAATAAATTATACTTCAAGTTCATATTACATAATTGAAATATGTCTGAAATTCTCAGATCTCACAACATCCCCCATAATTACAACTCAAAAGAATACTGTGCTTTTACATTGTTTAGATACAAAAAGAATCACTGTGTTTATACCTCTAAGCGATGGAGATGTAGCGGAGTCCAAAATGCCACGCCTCAGTCCTCACTGGGCTACTATGCACATTCTGTAGGGGGAAATAGAGAGGGATGAGCAACACACGCTCAGTAAGGCAATAATGCAAGCATGGTAGATAACTACTCTATCTACATGCTGATAGTGTTATGCATAAATCGTTTATGGTAGGAGCATGAGGAAGTAAAACTATGCCATATGAGTATACATATATATCATGTATCAAAATCATGTACATTGGCATATAAAACATGGTAAAAACATCATGTATAAATCATCTCATACTCAATCTCATTTAAATTCATAAAAAGGGCAATTCATTAAGAAACCTCCTTTTTAAACCCACGTCATAAAACTCTTTCTCAAACACATACAATCTCATCAGCGCGAATTCATGCATCAAGACCAATCACTTCGTACGAGCAACGCTCTAGTACGGCATTTATGCATAAAAATATGAAGAAAACCACGTACGAGCATAGCTCCAGTATGGTTATATGCATAAGAAAAACCACTCAAATCCACATACGAGCGTAAGCTCCAGTACGGTTTATAAAACATCGTCACAATTCAAATCAAAGTGCGAGCTACGCTCAAGCACGTTTCACACAAGTGAAAACATAAAAATCCAGCGCGAGCGAGGCTCTAGCGCGAATTCAATCACATACACACGGGCTATTTCACAACATCATTCAAGTACTAGCCAGCCTATCCTTTTATTTGCTCAAATCAAAGCATTGTGTTTTCTAAAAGCATTCAAAACACGTGATTTATGCAATTATTAGCCATACTATCCTTTTTCAATAACCATTTCAAACAACCAAATCTCATACAAATACCCATAGTAATTTCCATACATCTTCAAACACATTTCTATAAACTCATGCACATTTCCAAAGCCCTATACACCCACAAAATACGAGCAGCTACCTCTATATACTTACAGAACTCCCTTACCTGGAATCGCGATGCGTGATTCCATTTCCTTAAGCTGCTTACTCGTACGGTTCGATTCATCTCCACCGGACTCTTCGAAACTGCGTATAATCATATTCCACATTATATTCGATCCATATAACAGGACACCGTGTGTTCACTATAGTCGATTCGACCTATAGTTTCTATTAATGCTCATAAGGCCTTATTTCATTCTATTACTCATAACTCAAGTCTATGGATCTTCTTAGGCCTATTAACTTATTCCAAATCGATATTAAATCGACATTAAGCTCATAGTGTTCATATTTCATGAATTCCCTCACTATGGCATTTTATCAAGCATATACATACTCATTTTCACAATTTCACTTAAACCCACATTACTCATTTAACAACTTATCATAACCCATAAACCACCAACTCCCCAAATCATACTTTCTCACACTAGAGGCATTCCATTTTCTAGGTTACATTTGTTTCTAACACAACCTAGGTGTTTTCATCCATCCATACTCATGCCAAACAACTCCAAAATCAATTAAATAGACAATGTATTTGGATTGGAGTGTTAGAATCTTACCAAATCTGATTTTTCTTCTTGCTCCAAATGTAATGCCCTTAGCTCCTTCAATACCCACAATGGGATTTTGGGTTCCAACTATGTTGTTCTCTTCCTCAAGATGAACAACTTAGCGTCTAATGATCTCCCCTCAATTCTTGCTGAAAATGGCTGATTTTAGGAGAGAAAGTTAGGTTTTTGGGTTAGAAATGGAAGATTGGTGTTTTTCCCGAAATTTTCAGATTTTTAGCCCTCCTTATATAGAAATAGCTTGAGGATATCGATCTGGTCCAAGAGGAGATCAATCTGGTCCCCTTAAATCTCTCATTTTCATGAAATTTTAAGCATGAGATCGATCTGTCGAAGCATGAGATCGATCTGCTCCCAAACAGAGAGCTAAGGAGATCGATCTGGGTGCTTGAGGATCGATCTTTTCATTATAGAATGCTTAGGAGATCGATCTGGCCCCATTGGAGATTGATTTGCTTTATTCCATTACCCAAATAAGAGCATTCTGGCTCTTTCAGATCGATCTCTCATCCTATGAGATCCATTTGGCCTTCATACTTTCCAGATTTCCTACAGTTTCCTTGCTGCAACTCACACCAACACATCCTTAATCTGTTGCCATGGCCATTTTCTCATCCATCCACCTTTATAACTTGAAAATGGCATCCATTCATACCTTATGCACAGTGAAACTTGTGTGCATTCTTTGTATATCCAAAAGTATCACATTCCAAACTAAATGAAAGCTTAACTTCATTCCACTTTACCACACTACTCATTTTGAGTTCTAATCACATTCATCACTTACAAGAACTCATTTCTTCATATTCATACACAATGAAACTTGTATGTACGTTACAATTCATATTACACATATGTACATTGAATCCATGGACTTACATCAATCATACTTTACATTACAAGTCCATTCACATTCATTACACATTACAACTATACATATACGGGGTCTCACAGCTGTTAATCAGCACACCCATGAGAGATAGTCAAGTGACTGAAATGATGTGTAAGGATTGTAAATTGAAGGTAGGTGATAAGAGCATGACAGCCGATCTTATTCTATTAAATATATACGATTTTGATGTAATATTAGGAATGGATTGGCTAGTGGCAAATCATGCTATCTTAGATTGCTACTTTAAGGAAATAATGTTTTCTCTACCTGAGAAATATGTTGTAAAATTTTTGAAGAAGAAATGAATGAAAGAATTTATCGTAATTAGAAATGATTAGTATTGGTGCTAATCGAATGGTTAATGTTTTGAAGGTTTTATTGCCTACGTGGTTGATATGGATAAGGCACGTCTGGAGTTTACTAACATCCCAGTAGTTAGAGAATTCCCATATGTCTTTTTGAATGATCACCGGGGTTACCACCAGATAGAGAGATGAAGTTTTGTATTGATTTGTTGCCTGGTACTGAGACTATATCTAAACCACCATATAGAATGGCTTTAGTAGAATTGCAGGAGCTAAAGAAGCTGTTACAAGAGCTACTAGATAAGGGGTTTATCAGACCGAGCATTTAACCTTGGGGAGCTCCAGTTCTATTTATGAAGAAGAATGATAGAAGTCTCCGACTGTGCATTGATTATCGGTTGTTGAATAAGGCTACCATCAAGAATAAGTATCCCCTTTTACGCATTGATGATCTATTGGATCAGCTTCGGGGATCATATCACCATGGATTTGATCATGGGTTTACCAAGGACTAGACGAAACCATGATGCCATTTGGGTGATTGTGGATAGATTGATGAAATCAGCTCACTTCTTAGCTATGAAAGCTACGGATACTCCGAGTGCATTGACAAATCTGTATGTACAAGAGATTGTGAGACTACATGGTGTTCCAGTGAGTATTGTGTCTGACTGAGATTCCCGTTTCACTTCCCACTTTTGGGAACACTTTCAGGAAGCCATGAGAATCCGATTGAGTTTCAGTATAGCTTTCCATCCTTAGTCCGATAGTCAATCAGAGAGGACCATCCAGACTTTGGAGGATATGTTGAGAGCTTGTGTGATGGATTTCAAAGGCTCTTGGGATGATCATTTGCCATTAACCGAGTTCGCATATAACAATAGTTATCACTCGAGTATTGGGATGGCACCGTATGAAGCATTATATGGTCATAGGTGTCGATCTCCGATTAGATGGGAAGGAGTGGGTGATCGAAAGATCTTTACTCCCGACTTAGTGAAAGAGGCCTTTGAGGATGTCCAATTGATATTTGAGAGGCTGAGGACAGCTCAGAGTAGACATAAGAGTTATGCTAACATGATACGCAGACCTTTGGAGTTTATGATCGGTGAGTCTGTATTCCTAAAGGTATCCCCTTCTAAAGGCATCATGAGATTCAAGGAGAAGAGTAAGCTAAGTCCCCGCTACATTGGACCATTTGAGATCTTAGATCTAGTTTGGGAAAAGGCTTATAGGTTGGCGTTGCCACTGAAGTTGGCAAGTGTGCATAATGTCTTTCATGTGTCCATGCTTCGGAAGTATCATCCGGACCCATCACATGTGATCAGGTATGAACCTCTAGAGTTAAGGTAGGATATGTCATATGAAGAGAGACCGGTTCGGATATTGGACAGGAAAGACAAGGTGCTACGGTCTAAAATGATTTCTCTGGTTAAGGTTCCATGGTAACACCACAGTTTAGAGGAAGCCACGTGGGAACTGGAAAGCCTAATGCAGGAGAAGTACCTCCATTTGTTTGAGAACTATGTTAACTTTGAATGATGTATTTTGAAATGACAAAACATTAATCTCAAATGAACTTATTTTCAAATCATTTGTAAGAAACTATTTCTAAGTATCTATCTTAAAATCATATTGCATCAATGATCACTTAAGAATATTGTCGAACTTCAAATCTTTATAAAACTAAATTTTGACGGGAAACTAAGAAAATGAGCTAAAGAAATCAGTCTAAAAGCTTTGCAGGATCGATCTCTTCTAAGCTAAAGCCTTGCAAGATCGATTTCTAGAAATGGAGAGATCGATTTTGCAAAGCCTCTGCCTTGAGGAGATCGATCTCACCATTCCTTGAGATTGATCTCCTCAAGGCAGAGGCTTAGTAAGATCGATCTCAAGGAATGGTGAGATCGATCTCCTCAAGCCAGAGGTTTAGCAAGATCGATCTCAAGGAATAGTGAGATCGATCTCCTCAAGGCTGAGACATTGTAAGATCAATCTCATGGGGTTATGAGATCGATCTCCTCAAGGTTGAGACATTGTAAGATCGATCTCATGGGGTTATGAGATCGATCTCCTATAAGCGGGATCAATATTTCAAAGCAGAGATCAATCTCCTCCTTAACAAGAGATCGATCTCCCTTGTATAAAGCTAACAAGCAGATCGATATCTCGATAAATGAGATCGATCTTCCCTTCGTAAAATTCCTTTGTGTTGCAGGTTCAGGAACCAAGAGATCGATCTCCTTAGATAAATGAGATCGATCTGGACCTCTTCTGCAGAACTCCAACGACTATTTCTGTAGGTTTTCAACGGGAGAAAATGCATTAAATGCTTCACTAACCAATTGGGTGTATAAATACAAGCCATAAAGACATTGGAGATAAGGTGAAAGAAACTGAAAAAGTCTGAACATTCTTATGAAACATTCTTTATGTCCAAAGTGATTGAGCTGTATTTATTTCATTTCAATTCATCACCTACCTTGTGAGGAAGCCTTTGTTTGTATTCATTCTCTATTATAAAGAAGAGGGGAAGTGTTCCTCTGAGAGAAAGCTTTTGTAAAAAGAGTTTGGGTAGCTTCATTGGCTGAGGGGTAGAGAGGTTATTCCTTAACCTTGAAAAGGAAGCTGTAAAAGTTCACCTTGATTTGTGAAAGAGACTCCTTGACAAGAAGGTCAAGAAGAGAGGACGTAGGTAAGAGATTTGACCGAACCTCTATAAATTACTATGTTTACTACTCTCCCTCTTTATCTTCATTTTACTGCATATTTATACTACTGCTTATTGCTATTATTTATTTGGTTAAGTGCAATTTGAATTAAGAAAGTTTAAATTTAGTAAATTGCTAGAAAAACCTATTCACTCCCTCTCTCGGTTGAGCCAACAAACTGAGACTTGGTCAATTTGGAGGACCAAATTTCTTAAGGTGGGGAGGAATGTAAGTCTCGTACTTTTGCATTGTACTCCTTATGTTGTAAACGTTTGATATGTTATGGGAATCATAAAAGAGTCAATTTCAGCATTGTAAATGTGAATGAAATGAGAAGTGCTTATAAAGCACCAAAATGTGAAATGTGAGCTATGGTGAGCTTAGACTAAACCGAGGGTATTTCAACCATTCTGACTTAAGATAAGAACTTAGAACATGAAAATATAAAGGGTCCATGAAAGAAAGTCGGTCTAGTTTGGTCCCGATAAGGTGAAAATCATAAAAAGGCCAAAAATGGCCTAAACGAGCTCAAAATCAATCGTTTGAGCTGTTTTTAGCGTTTTCACCTCCCAGAAACGACCAAAACGTATAGACGGGAGTGTTAACCATGAGAAACCACACTTTTAGATTCTTGGGTAAAAGTCAAACGTGGTCAATGGTAAAGAAAAGTCAAAGTTAGCTTGGAAATGATGACTTTGACTATCAAGAACAAACCATGGTTAAAAGTTAACCCAACCATAGTTAAAAGTGTGAGAAAAGTCATTTTTGGTTAGAACTCTCAATTTTCAGCCTATTATATAAATAAAATAAATTAAATCAATTTTTTGAATAAATTGAGTGGGCTGAAATTCAAGAAATGATGTGGCCCAAGGTTTGAAATTCTTAAAGCCCATTAAGCATGAAAATTAATGGGCCAAATGTGTAAACCAATTGGGCCGAACCTTGGGCCCAATTTATGGGCTGAAATTATGGGTAATTGAATGCCCAAATAACAATGAAAATCCAGCCCAATAAATTGAATAGGAAAGCCCAAACTGAAAGCCCACTAGTGAAAAAGACAAATGCCCAATTTCATTAAAGTTAAGCCCAAAACTATGCCAAGCCCAAACCAATTGCAAGCCCAACTTCAAGGGCTAATATTTTTGAAAGGTTGGCTGATATTCAAGGAAGCAAAGTCAAATTTTGCTAAGGCAAAACTGTCACCTTCATCTTCATCCAACTAGCCACCATGGAAACATAAAGCTTTAAGCTTTCTCTCCCTAGTTTTCACCCCTTTGCAAACCGAATTGGAACAAGTTGTCTTCAGCAAAGTTGTTACCCATGATAAGGAGAATAACATAGTCAAAAACCAATAACCAAGAAGCTGATTTGGAGAAGTCAATCCCTCCCACAAGTTTCGGCCAAATTGGGGTTTTCATACTAGGTGAGTTTTCAATACACCAAGCTTATATATGTTGATCTAGGATAAACATGGATTTGATTGGTGTAAGAATCATGGATCAAAACAACCTAGAACACCATGAATCAAGCTTAGCCGAAAATAGTTATTTTACTTGATAAGGATGTGTTGGTTTTTGGTTGATATATATGTGATAATTATCGAGTATACATGATTATGGAAAGGTTTTGTGAAATCATTTTGTTGGATTGGATGAGTTTTACATGCATGCATCAAAGGTGTTTGTTGAAATGCCATAAAGAACCAAGTTAAGAACATAAGGCATGCATGATAGGTGTTTGACAAAATGCCTAAGAGAACACCAAGCAAGTTGGCGTGGTGATGGTGGCCATCTGGCCATGGTTGGCAAGATGATGTTCGGCCACCATGCCATGGCCAAGAGGTGCCATGGGCTAAGCCTATGTGCATTCAGCCCAATAAGGCTAATGGGTCCCACGGTTGGCCCAATAATTGTTAATGGGCCTAATAAGCCCAATGGGCCTTGATGAAATGAATAGTAAAGTGGAAATGAACTTAGATTTATAATGGGCCTAATAAAGAGTAATAATGCCTAATAAGAGTAGTCGGGCCCAATATGTCAATTTGTTTGTAAGGAAAGTGGGAAATGCATTAACAGACTTATCTGATATAATCGGTAATAAATTACAGCTCCCGAGGGCGTGAACGGAGCCGTAGAGATTGCATGATCCAAAGAGATCGAGAATTAAAATTTGCAGTCGACCTATTTTCAGGTAAGGGATTTATGCAAGCTATTAGAAATAGATGTACGTATATTTCTTACCTACTATATGAAAATAAATATTGTAGGGTATATAGATATTAATATATCTACATGAAAACCAAATTATAGGAAATTCCTAAAATGACCAAATTTACAGATGAAATTATACTGTAAATTACTAAAAAAGTATAAATGCATGAAATGCATGTTTCAGTGTCTTTATCGTGAAAAGTTGTTTTGTAAGTGTATAATGATAGACCGGCTCAAGATTTTACTGTCTACATTAAATTACAAGTTTTTCAAAGTTAAGCGTGCTTGAGTGGGAGAAATTTCATGATGGGTGACCATACGAGAAGTTACCCTTCTTGCTCTGTTTTGCATAGTTTTTCGTGCTAAACTCAGTTTTGAGTACCGTTTTCATCAGAATTGAGTCATCTATCAGATTTATGTGAAAACAAATACTGTTAGAGCTTGCTCGCACTTGATTTAATATGGTTTTCACATGACATAGTGCTGGAGCCTTGTTTTGCTCGCACTAGATTTTATTGTGTGATATACACAAACCGTGTTTGGCGACATTGTGTAGGCTGCACTGATCCTCGCACGTGATTTGATAAGCCATGTTGGAGCCTCGTGTTGACTGCGTGTCACATTGACTTGCTCGTACGTGATTTTGAGACATAGCTCAAGCATAACTGGAGATGAGACTATAAGCCCAGGATCTTTCTGGCATTTCCAGTCTTTCGATCTGGATTTGGGGTTCACGAAGTACGTAGTATCGTGTGAAAAACATGTTGTATCGTGATGCTGGGTCTTCGGACTCCGATCTGTGTTTGATGAGTGGAGTACCCCCTCTACCTTCAGCCATCTGGGGATATTCATGCACGCCTAGCTAGTGATTACATGGAATCCATTGACTATGGCCATATGTCTATATGTTACGTTACTATATGCTCTGCTTGTCTCCATATCAGAAATTTGATCTATTTCTGAGATCTTGATTTGTTATGTATCTGATTTTGCATCTGACTTCCTATTTTGTGTTTTGAAACACTTATATAGATGTGATTTTAGAAGTCGACTGATTTGATGCGATTTCAAAGAGAATGCATATTTTTCATTTTTTGAAAGCGTGATCTGTTTAAGGAATTATGTATTTCTGTATGACATGGAGTGTGAGCATGTAGATAGTATAGTTATCTACATGTTTGCATGATTCCTTACTGAACGTGTTGTAGCTCACCATTTTCCCCCTCATCTCCACAGAGTTACCTCAACAGTGAGTGTTGCGGATTTTCCTGAGTGATTGATAGTCCACACATTGTAGTGCGCAAAGGTATACACCTATTTTGATTTTATATCTAAACTTTTGAGGCACAGTTATGTATTTAAGAGGATACTGGGATGTAAACGTACGTGTATAATATATGTGAATAAAGAAATCAGTTGAACTATAGTGAAGCAATATCAATTGCTATGAATGTTGTGTATTACATGTGTAAGATAAGTATCGGCTCGTGTGCCCAACCATTCGAGCGTTGTCTACTTGGTTAAGGTATGAATAAATAAAAAGAATTAAGCGTGAAATGGGGTGTGACAGGTTACTACCGTGCCCTTTATGATATTGGACTCTATTAAAAGCATTGGACTTGAAATTCCCAGGTCTCTTAGGAGTTTTGGCAAAGTGTGGTTTGGAGTGGATGGTTAACAAGACACTCTCACTCTTTTCTTTCTTGAGTTTTTCTTCCTCAGAAACATATTTAGAAATAAAATCATTAATGTTCCAGAGGTCATTTACAGTATTGTAGGCTATTTTGATTTGGATAAACTTAGTAGGTAAGGTATTTAGGATATGGTGGACTACGAATTTATTAGGAAGGATTATGTCATGAGATTTAAGTTTGGATTGAATGTGGACTATCTTCATGATAAAATTTCTAACCCTAACAACATTGTCATACCTGATACTCCTCAGCTCATTCATAAGGTTCCCAGCCTCAAACTTGCTTGATATTTTATATCTCTTTTCTATAGCATTATAAAGCTTCTTGGAATTTTCAATGGTATCCAAACCACTCAACAGGTGCTCAGAAACAGTCCTCTTAATGGTGTATAGACACATGCGATTCGTTATATCTCACTTTTCATAAAACTTCTTTTGTTCAATGGTGATTTTGTCGGACAGAGCAGCAGGCTCATCAACATGCAGGGCTATGTCAATCTCAGTCATCACCAAGGCATAATGCAAGTCATCATCCAATTTCTTAAAATTGGATCCATTTAGCATATCGATAGTAGCTAGAGATTTATCTAGTCACTGGTCAAAACAAAATGCAACAATCATGCATTAATTGACAATTATGAGATAAGCAAACAACATAATTCATTATATCCCAATAATAATTGAAAAGTTCAGGTGTATCACTACAAACTCCTTTTTGGGCAAAGAATGTAACATACTAATTGGTACTTTTCTCATAAAGCTAATACAAGAATATCCAAGTTTTAAAAGTCTATCCCCTTTGAGCAGATAAACTTTCTGAACCGATATATAAATCATCTTAATGCTTTATATGTATTCGAAATTACTCTATACAACTACCCCCTTTAGGCAAACAATTGCATAAAATAATTCATAACAATCTCGTATCATTTATGATCAAGTAAATAATTTCATTAATATCAACAAATGAGTCATTTTGGCAGCCAAGCACTTATATCAATTAATAAAAAAATTTAATCAATCCGAGAATATTGTAATTGCCTAAATCAGTCCTTGCATACTTAGTTAAATGTATGCAATAAATTATTCTAAAAATGAAATACTAGATTCAGATGTATTTCATTAGATCGGAACAATATGTGTTGCATTATTGGTGGTTGTCAAGACCAACAATAATAATTCCTACTCAAAATAAATTAAAACTGTAGTATAATTGAGTAAGGTCGTTTCCCAAGAGATTGGTTAGATTTATTTTTCTGCAAAATAATTAAAAAGTAAAATGGGGATTTTGTTGTAGTGAGAATAAAAAGATAAATTAATATATTAAAATGTAGCAAAGAAAAATCAATATGTAAAATGTTGGGATAAAATCAATATGGTGAAAACATCCAACCAAAGGAATAATCTTAGAATGGATTCATAGAATTAATCATTGATGCAAAAATGAGTTCTTTTAATCTTTACCAAATTGGTTATGGTTACTGGTACGACCTAACAACCTATCCCTCCTTACTTCTTTGATAATCAAGATACGATCTCTAATTATTTCTCTTGTCAGTTAAACAATCTTAGATACGATCTTAAGATTTAATTTACCAACAGCATTGAAAACTAGAGAGACTACCAATTCTAACAAACAAACACACATGTAGGTTCATTTAAGCTAGATCATATATTTTCTTAACATAAAAATGAAATCCTATCTGAAATCAATTATGTTATTTACCACTTATAATAGAATTCCTAAACAATTACAGATTCAGGTTTCTAATTGGTGATATATTATCTTGACAATTGAACAAATGGCCCTTTTTGCACAATCAATCAAAACAATAATTTAAACAAGCATAAAAGACATATAAATAATAAAGATATAAAAGAACAAGATAAAACTAATTAGATCTCACAATTCTTGAAGAACCCAAACTTTAATTATCCTTTGGCTGGACTAAAAATTTAGCAAGCCATAAGTTCAAAGAAAAACACTAAAGAAAATATAAAATTGTATGTCTATGATGATGATGGAGATCAAGATTAAGATTCAACATTCCTCTCCCTAGCCTCTCTTAGTTTATAAATACTAAATATCCTATCCCTAGAATCTGTTTCCAAAGAAAAGTTCTCTGATTGAGTTTAATTGCAAATAATCTTCTTTCCTTTTGTAACCACTTGCCAAAGACAGTCCTTGCATATCTCTTTATTAATAATTAAAATCTTCCACTTGCCATCTTTAGACTATTTAAGTCAACTTCAGCTATAAGTGATAGATCTTGACTTGAATTTCAAGATTTCTTCTGATTTTGTGACTTGAACAGAATTTGCAACTTTAATCCATTTTTTCCATTTTCCTTCATTCACAATACAAAATAGAAAATATAAGTCAAATCCAACAATTAAGCATATAGAATAATCTAAATCATGGGAAAATATGACAATTAACATGCTTAATATGCAACTTATCAAATTCCCACACACCTAAACCTTGCTTGTCCCCAAGTATACAATAGTTTAAATTCATAATCTCTTCTCATCATTCCTTCATCCTCTTCCTATGCTCATCCAAAATAAATTTTTCTTTAAAAATTAAAACACAAGTTCTTGAAGTGAATTCTTATAACACACATGAAAAGCACCTTAATGATTCAATTAAATTCATAAAGTACATAGGATTCAACACCCTCGCAATTGGATTTCACTCATCACACTCTAAGTGTTTAGGGTGTATATAATAAACTCTCAAGTCACTGCATAGAAGATTTCTTACCATAAGCTTGCAAATTCATCACATCTATTCCACTAATGAATAAATTAAGATACAAAAATCTAAGAGTCTAAAAGGGTTGTAATAGGACTTAGGTAAGGTATGATAAAGAGATTTTTATGTTAAAGAAATTGAAGAAATCATACAAAACTTTTCATATAAAACACAACTCAATTATTTCAAAAGACTGCTTTAATCACATAATTTTTAGAACTAACTTCCAAGCAATAAAAATTACACTTCTCTTTCTTTTTTTTTATATTCATCTTTTTCTTTTCTTTTCTTCATTTTTCCTTTCTCTTTATTTTTTTTTCTTCTTTTTTTTCTTTTTTTTTTCGAAAGAGAAAAACTCAATGGAAATAATAGCTTGGAACACTAAATTTTCAACATGTTGCAATCTTTTCAGAAATATTTTGAAGTTTCATGTGCATAAGTCTATATGATTCATCAATTCAAGGTTCAAAAAGAGGAAAAATTCAACAAAAAGGGTTTATTATGGCTTGTAATGTGGTTTAATCCAAAGAAAAGGTCAGGCTCAACGTGATTTCTCTAGGGGTTAATAATAATAAGAGTAGGCTAGAAAAGAAATGGTATAATGTTAAGAAAAAAGGTTTAACCTAAATGCCCTTGTTTGATTTATTGCATCCTACTCATCAAAGGGGTTAATTGAGACATGTATGGCAGAGCAAGTTCTAGAATAGTCGACTATGCATGACAATCACACAAACAAAAAAATGGAGCATGATGTAATGAATGCCCGTAGGCTCAATTCTCACCAAAAAGGGTTATATGTGCTAGATCCTATACACTTTTTCATCTAATGAATAAAAAGTACTAATCAGTGTTTTAATAAGAATTCAAAACTGTTTTTTTTTTTTTTGCATATAAGTAAATCACAATTTTTTTTCATTGGATAAGTATTGGAAAAATCTAGAACTCAAAGAAATCACAAACAATAACTAATGTGCCTTTTGGAAAATTTTTTTTTATTTTTTTATTGTTTTTGGATTTGCAAAAATTTCCATGAAAATTAATCAAAAATGAAAAGAAAAGAAAGCAAACAGCAGAGTCACAATCAATTACTCTCCCCCACACCTAGACTATACATTGTCCCTAATGTATCAAAATAGATGCTTAGAAACTGTAAAAGATTGAAAGAAATAACAAACTTCCCTGAAAAATGTTGAGCACCGTAAAACATTGCGTTGATTTTGACGACTTTGCTAATCCGAGCACGCTCACGAGCGGAAGAAGCCATTGATTTTCACTGCTAACCATTGAAAAATTCCTCACTTTGTGCTGTTGTTAATCTCCAACAGACATAAATAACTGTACCAAAGCAAATAATGATAATAATAAAAATGGCATAGTTAAAACTTGTCGACCACCACCACAATTATCAATTCATTTTTTATTATTATTATTTTTTTCTTTTTTTTTATTTTTTTCTTTTTCTTTTTTATTTTTCTGAAAAATATAGCAAAATATAAAAATAAAAATAATACAACAAAAAATCAAGGAGTGCTCGGTCCGAGCTCTTGCTGTCAATATTTGTTCTTGGTGGCCTTTGTTGCTACCGGAACTGAAGACTGAAAGGCCTGATGTTTGTCGGAGCTAAGGTAAAGGTCACAGACCGATAAAGAGGGTTGTGGGTGACCGTGACAAAATTGAACCGACTTTCCTTCTTGATCCCTTTATATTTTGATGTTTTAAGTTCTTATCTTCAGTCAATTTGGTCAAATTTTGTTCGGTTTAGCCTGAGCTCGCTACAGCTCTTATTTGGCACTTTTATGCTTCTGTGAGCATTTGGCACCTCATTCGCAGTTAAAGTTCGATTATGACTTCTCTTATGATTCCCATAACATGTATCAATGTTTACAAGCATGAATCATAAGTAGTATAGTGCAAAATTACGAGTCTTACACTAGAGGAACCGAGTAACCTCAGGATTTTACCACCCGAATATTAATATCAACCATCACTTTGTCTCAAAATTCAGTGCAAGCAAGTCAATGTGACACACAGTCTAGACGAGGGTTCTAGCACGCTTTTACTCACATATCACATCAAAATTCAGTGCGAGCAGATCTGTGTAACTCATAGTTAACACGACAGCTTGAGCCCGATTTCACACAGAAAACAGACAGATGGCTCAATTTCGATGAAAACGATACTAAAAATCGAGTTCAACATGAAAAATGGTGCAAAACGTAGTGAGAGGGGTAACTTCCCGTTAGGTCACCCATCTATAGAATTTCTCCCACTTAAGCACACATAACTTTGAAAAATGTGCAATTTAATGCAGACAGTAAAATCTTGAGCCAGTCTATCATTACACTCTCACAAAACAACTTTCACAAAGAAAACACTGAAATATGCAATTTATACATTTATGATTTTTTCAAGAATTTCATAGTGGCATTTTGGTAATTTTCTCATAATTGAGTTTCATCTAGATAATTCCATATCTATATGATTTACGAAATTTAAGTGCATAAAGAAGTGAGAAAAATAAGTATAGTTATCTCTAATAGCTTGCGTAGATTCCTTACTGGAATTCAGTCGATTGCACTTTTATCTTTTCACTGTTTGTGATTCGGTCTATCCGGCTCCGAATATATCTCATGGAGCTGCAGCTAATTATCAATCACATCAATCACATCTTATAAACTTGTATTCCACTTTCTCTACGGTCTATTTAGAGTATTGGGCCTAATTGCTTTTATTGGGCCTCATCCCTTAATGAACTCAACTCTATCTTAAGCTCATTTAGCACTTTAGGCCCATTAATGCTTATTTGGTCGGCCATTAGTCCCATTAACTAATTTGGGCCAATTGCATCATGGGATTGGCCCATGAACTATTGCGGAAAATGCATGGTGTGTCATGCACCATCACGCCACAAAGGCCGAGAGGTCATCAACCTTGCATGTCATTTTTTCCTAGCTCACTTAAGCATTTCGGCAAACACTTGGAGTGCTTACCTTAAGCCTTTCATATAGTTCATTAAGGCATTTCATCAAACACCTTATATGCATGCTTCATAAACCTATCCAATCTTACAAATTGGTTTCACTAAATCACACCATCATCATGTACACATCATAACCAACACATATATGTCATTAAACATCATGCATAATCATCATCTTTCTACATAGCCATTTCGGCCAATCTTAGTTCTATACTCTAGGTGATGTTTTTTCATACAATTCATACACCAATCAACTCCATAAATTCCCTAGATTAACATATGTAAGATTGGTGGATTGAAAACTCACCTAACTTGGAGTTTTCACTTTGGCTGAGAATGAGGGAAGGGGTATGGCCCTCCGATTCAGCTTCTTAGGTGTTGGTTTTGAGGTATGTTAATCTTCTCTCAATATGGAACAACTTTCATGAAGAACACTTGTTCCAAATATGCTTGTAGATGGGTGAAATCTAGTGAGAGAAAGCTTGAAGCTTAATGTTTCAATGGTGGTCGATTGTTGCTTAAGGAAGAACACGATTTTGTCTTAGCAATTTTCTGATTTTTAATCACCAATTTCAGCCATTAAACTTCATAAAATCAGCCCAAGAATTGGGCTTGCAAATTGGTTTGGGCTTGGTTAAGTTTGGGCTTGAACTATTTCAATTGGGCCTATCTTGATTTTTCCTAATGGGCTTTCGGTTTGGGCTTTCCAATCAGATTTATTGGGTTGGATTTTCATGTCATTTGGGCCCATTATTTTTCTAAATTTTCAGCCCATAATTTGGCCTAAAGTTCGGCCCAATAATACATTGAAATTCGGCCCTTTAGTTTTCATGCTTAATGGGCTTTAACCATTTAACTATTTGGCCCAATATCATTTTTTTCAATTCAGCCCATTTTAATTAAACCCAATTGCATTTTATTTATTTTTCTAAGTGACTTGGCCGAATCCCCATGTGTTCTTAGCCAAATAAAAGTTTCTCAAGCCTTAACCATAGTTGAGTTAAGTTAATCATGCTTTGGTTAACTAGTCAAAGTTTATTCTTCAATTCTTGACTTTTCTCTTTGCTTTGACCATTGACCATGTTTGACTAAAGTTAACTAACCCAAATTTATGCATTTTAATGCTTGGTTAGTCCATCATGATGTTTTAGACACCCTTGGTAGGTGAATGTGTCAAAAACACCTTAAACGCTCCATTTTGAGCTCGTTTGGGCCCTTTTTGGCATTTTCACCACTTCAGCCTTATCGGGACCAAACCAAACCAACTTTTCTTCTTGAACTATTCTTATTGGGATGTTTTAAGTTCTTATCTTTAGTCAGATTGGTTGAAATCCCTTCGGTTTAGCCTGAGCTCACTACAGCTCACATTTGGCATTTTAATGCATTCTTGGCATTTTCTACTTTTCACTTAGACTTGGAATTGAAATACAACAGTTCTTATGATTTCAATAACATATTCAAATGTTTACAATGATGAATCATAAGTAATACAGTAGAAAAATTTCGGGTCTTACACGTATTCAAAGAAAATGACTTAAAGTGAAAAATGTACGAGGTAAGCTATGAAGACAAAGTGCCTTAGCTTGAACAAAAAATGTGTAAGGTAAGCTACGCACTTAAAGAAAATGGCTTAAAGTGAAAAACATGCAAGGTAAGCCATAAACGAGAATGTATGAACTTGCAGCAAAAAATGCGCTAGGTAAGCCATAAACTAGAATGTATAGGCTTGAAGCGAAAAATACGGGAGGTAAACCATAAACAAGAATGTATGGGCTTGAACCGAAAAATGCGCAAGGTAAGCTATATACATAAAGAAAGAGAAGATTTTAATAAAATGATAACGAAAGAATGATGAACTTAACATACTTATATATACCTACGAAGGATAGACAAGTAAACACCTTAAACCGTAGGAAAAGACTGCATAAGAAGATTGCGAGAAAACAATACGAGAGAGGATATGAAGTGTTAAACACCAAAATATTTATACTCTTTCACAAGTTTATACCCAGTGAAGAATGAGGAGCAATTGATATAGGTAAAAAGATCCATCTGCACTCAAACACTGAAAAAGTACACGAGGCATGGGTATAGCTAAAAAGAAATCGACACATAAAGGCATGTAGGCCCCACGCCATTTGGTGACACGTAGACCCCATGCCACGTGGCAACAAGCGAGCCTCGCGCCACGTGGTAAACCCTCAAAAAGTGGCATGAAGGTGTGGCCTTCAAGGCATGGTGTGAAGGTGTAATGCTTAAGGTGAGGCTTGAGGGTGCGTAAAGGTGCAACCCTCAGGCGTGGCGTGAAGGTGTGACCTTAAAGGCATACTGTAAGGGTGCATGAGGGTGTAACCCTCCTGCGTGGTGTGAAGGAGTAAGCTTGCCGCGTGAGATTGTCCGTGAACCCCGCCACGATGATTCAATACTTGTGATTTCGAAAATTGTTCGTAATAAGATGGCTTTGCCTTCTAATGAATGAATATCATTAATTAAGACTAAGCAGAGCCCACAAGACCGTAAAAGGCATTTGATTAATATATGAACAAAAAGGTAATTAAAGGGCAGTCAACCTCTATAAATAGGAGACTTGTATTGTTTATCAGGTTGAAGATCTATTTTGCTTACTGACATTCTATCAAATTCCCTTTCTATCTTAAGTATTAGAGTGCTTACGTAGCGAACAATCGCTACGTCTCTTTGATCATTCTTTTTTTTTCAAAGCTTTTAGTAGGACAAAGATCGAGATTTTGACATCAGCAATACATTATTGTCGTACCAGGTAACAACAGTATGAATTGAAAATATTATTATTTTGTGATATCTGCCACTAATATTTGAATGTCAATTAATATGAATGTAACTAAATGTATATTAAATTATTGATGTAAATATGATATTATTTTTTATTTTTAATTACATTTTATTTTTAATCGTATCATTTTTATTACTTTTATTCGCGTTAGTTGTGTTTAATTGTGTCAATCATGTCTAAATGTATTTTGTTGTATTAATCATATCATATTGTGGTGTTATACAAATAATTATAACATATCAATTATTTTGTATCACGTGTAATATGTATAAAATATATGTCATATTTGTATTTATAATTTAGATATATTTTATATTTCGTGTCGTGATTCTTATTGTATCGTAACACGCCACAAAGACAGAACAACAAAGTATATAAATTATAATTTTTAAATATTTTTAGTTTTTTAATAATAACTTTATTTCTTATTAAGTGGTGTATAATGACGCGCAGACAGACTAGTAACAAATGCGAGACCGAAGAGAGAAGTGTTAGCACGTACATTGTCGCTTTGACAAACATGTCCGGGCGGTATTGGATTCAATTTCATCGTGGTTTGGCGCTGGAACCGTCAGATCAAAATGCTAAAAATCCAAGGGTGGAGATAAAAACCCTAAAGGCTTCAACACTGGAGCTTGCTCTCTGGGTTTTGAAAATCTCTCATTTTTCATCCTGTCCTTGCAGTAGCGACACTCTGATACTGATAAAGGTTTAATACTTACAAGCAAGTTATTACTTTCTTCTGCTTCTGCAGTTTTATTTCCGTCGCGTATTCTTTTATCTTTAGATCTGGTAACTTGGATTGTTTTGATTTGGATGACTCTTTTATTCATAAAGTTGGGAAATTTTAAGTGGAAAAATGCATCTGGTCTGGTTGATATTTCTTTCTGAAGCTTTGATGCTTAGCTCAGCCCTTGATGATGCTTTTCATGCATTCCTATCAGTTGTCTGAGTTTATCTGTCTTTAGCTTTCAAGCTTAGCTTACCCTTTTTGTTTACAACATAATACAATTTAGCAAATTAGGGCAACTCAGATTTTTTTGACTTTATTAAGCTTATAATTTTTTTCTCAAGTTTTTATCACTTGGGATTTTGCTTTCTCTGTTTTTATATATCACCTTTTCTTGTTCTTTTTTTCCCCCTTGGATTTCCCTTTTGCTTATCATTTAATTACAGGGTCGAAAAAGGATAAGGTTGTGACTTAAGATTCTTTTCCCCTTTTTAATTTTTGGTTTCAATCTTTTGTTATCTTGTTAGGGTTGAGAAGGGTGGTTTGATAAGGTGTGGTCTGGAAGTTCATTTGCTTACCATAATTTGTTTTTCGTACATTTATGTGAAATGTTTCTATCCCTATGTATTTTCTCACTGCATAATTTTTTCTTATGCTTCATCTGGAGTGTGTTTTATTTTTATTATTATTTTGTTCTTTTCACTTCTGATAAGCTTGATATCTCTAGTCTTTCATTGTTTAGATTGTGTGTGAATATCTTAGTCTTTTGATGTAATATTCTTGTTTACAGTGTTGCCGTTTACTGCTTTGGGCAGATGAATGTGGAGAGGCTCATGAAGATGGCTGGTGCAGTTCGCACTGGTGGAAAGGGTAGCATGAGAAGGTATGTTCGTGGTTTGGAATTTCCTTAGATAGGCTAGCCATGTGAAGTTTATTGGTTGATTGTCCCCAAAAATGTGGAGGTAAGTGTTCAATTACTTAGGACTGACTCTTGAATCAAATTTTTGCCTGCTGCGCAATGTTTGATTTAGTAACATGTCAAGCTGGATGTCTATCATTCCTTGTAGTCGTTCATAACTTCAATTGATCTGAAGTGTAGGCCATTTTCCTAAGTGCTTGAATTTTGATGTCTGTATAGTTTGCATATTAATCATTATCTTGTCTATATTAACAGAAAGAAGAAGGTTATCCATAAGACTACTACCACTGATGACAAAAGGCTACAAAGCACCCTAAAGAGAATTGGAGTGAATGCTATTCCTGCAATTGAGGAAGTCAACATATTCAAGGATGATGTTGTTATCCAGTTTATTAATCCAAAAGGTTGATATTGCTTATTGAATTGAACCATGTAATTTATTCAAATGTTTTGCATGGTAAACTAAATTGTGATGGTTTATATTTCAGTTCAAGCTTCTATTGCTGCCAATACTTGGGTTGTTAGCGGTTCTCCTCAGACAAAGAGTATACGTCTTAACTTAAGCCTATGAATGTTGATCAATTCTTTCTGCTATTTAGCCTTTCGAAAATTTGCTTTTACCCCAAATGCATCAAAGACTAGGGTTTTTCTTAGTGGCTGCAGTTAGCTTTTTAGCTTTGTTATTTTGACATAGGCTTTTTTTCCCCAACTCCAGAATTGCAGGATATTCTGCCCGGAATCATCAACCAGTTGGGTATGTACACCTGGCTCTCTTTAGTTCTTTTGTTATCGTTTCTGGATTGGAAATGGATATATTAACTATGACATCCTTATTCTAAAATTTTTAGGGTCAGATAACTTGGACAACTTGAGGAGATTGGCAGAGCAATTTCAGAAGCAGGCACCTCCGATGGTTGCTGGTGCAACCACCACTCAAGAAGAGGATGATAATGAGGTACCAGAACTTGTGGCCGGTGAGACCTTCGAAGCTACAGCAGAAGAAGGCCTAGCTGCTAAATAGTGTTTTCAGAGATATTTTTGTTATTTTATATATTTTGGTGAATGAGTATTGTTTCTTTTTCATATTTACTCTTTTGTTATTTTATATGCTTGTGACAACTAATCATTCCAGCCAGCCACTCATTTAGATAAATTACAAGGCTTCTGAATCGCACCACATATACCCATGCAGTAGCTACAACCAAAGAAAATACGGTACATGGTCTCTTGTACGTTTTGGCAAAGGACACATCTACCATCGGCGTCAATCCCCCAAGAAAAAATTTCTCTTTAGTAGGAAGTCTACCAAGAGTAGCCATCCAAAAAAATAATTGCATTTTTTGGAATGCAGTATTGGAAGCACGAGTTTATGCTGCTCCACTTTCTCTTGTTTTTGTTTGATATCATTCCATACAAAAGCCACTAAGTCCTTGATCCCAAGAAAAGGCCAAATTGTTACTCCATCCTTATGTTTTATAAACAGACAAGCTAGTTGCCTAAGCTACAATAGTTTCCTTATGCACGAATTGTTGCCTTGCACAATTAAAACCTGCCATACGCTTAATATAATCCTAGAACCACGTAATCCACAATGAGCTTGTTTTAGTGAAAGTAGACCCATTGGTTATGTATAGGGGTATAAACGAGTTAAGTTATTCGTGAGTTATTTAAATTCAGTTTTAAAAATAATCAAGTCAAATTTGAGCAACGAGTAAATTCGAATTTGAGCTTTTAAATACTCGTATTGAGTGACTCGCGAGTTTAATTTAGTTTTTTAAATATGTATATATTTTTTAATATTTTGTTTTTAATTTATTATTTTACTTTCATAATATTTAGTTGAAAAATGATAAATCGAGTCTAATAAGTTGAGTTCGAGCTTATCGAGTTAAGCTCTAACCACTCGAGTATTTTATTGAGTTGAGCTAGAATTTCATAAAATAAGTTTGATCGAGTTTAAGTTGAGCTTCGAACCTTGAGTTTTTTAGTTAGCCTAGCTCAATCCTGATATTTAATCATTTTGACTCGTTTCAATTACACCCCTATGCATAATACAAACCTAATTCCAAGTCAAAATATACTTGAGGCTAAGACCACCCTCTGGTTTAGGATGACAGAGACATTGCTATTTAACCCTCGCACCCTTGGATGAACTTTTCTTACCTTTCCAAAAGAAATTGGAGCACAATTGATTTTCTTTAGAACATGCTGAGGAAGGATAAAATGTTTGCACCAATAATTCTGTACATCGAATAACATTGATTGAATTAAAGTATGCATGCATATGAATGGAATTTAGTTGTCCCCAACTGTGGTAATCTTTTTGATCATTGAAGCACAATCCCTTTAAGTGAGCGTTCTTGTTAAAAAAGGGACTCCCAAATATCTGGTAGGAAGAATATTAGGTTTAAATCCAAAACTGTAAGACCCGTACTTTTGTATTGTACTACTTATGATTCATTATTGTAAACGTTGATATATGTTATGAGAATCATAAGAAAGATTGTATTAGAATTCCAAGTTCAAGTAAGAGTAGAAAATGCCTTAAATGCATTAAAATGCCATTTGTAAGTTAAAGTGAGCTCAAGCTAAACCGAAGGGATGCTAACCATTCTGACTGAAGATGAGAACTTAAAATATCCAAATAAGGATAGTTCAAGAAGGGAAGTTGGTTTGGTTTGGTCCTGATAAGGTCGAAGTAGTGAAAATGCCAAAAAAGACTCAAAGGAGCTCAAAATCAATCGTTTAAGCTGTTTTTAGCATTTTCAGCTAGTAAAAGCACCCAAATCCTAAAGATGAGTTATCCAACCATGGAAACCCACATATTTGGAACATTTGGTAAAAGTCAAACGAGGTGAAAGCTTAAAGTCAACAAAAAGTCAGATTTAAAATGTTGACTTTGATTATTTAACTAATCATAGTTAAAAGTTAACCAAACCATGGTTAATGCATGAAGAAGATTTAATTAGGCTAAAATGCTTGAAGAATTTGGCCAATCCATTAGAAAAACAAATAAATACAATTGGGCTAAAGTAATATGGGCTGAAATTGAAGAAAAGATGTTGGGCTTAATGGTTAAAGTCTTAAAGCCCATTAAGCATGAAAACTAATGGGCCAAGTATGCTAGCTATGTGGGTCGAATTGTGGGCCCATTTGATGGGCTGCAACTAAGGATATTTTAAAGGCCCAAATGACAAGAAAAATCCAGCCCAATAAGCCCAATTGAAAAGCCCAAATCGTGAGTCCCAATTGTGTAAAGTTAAAGCCCAAGTTTAATTAAAGCTTAAGCCCAAAATGTGCCAAAGCCCAAATCCAATGGCAAGCCCACTTCATGGGCTGATTTAATTAAATTGTTGGCTGAATTTTAAGAAGATAAAATCAGAAAATTGGCTAAGGCAACCGGGTTCATCATCTTTACCATGCTATCCACCATTAAAACATAAAACCTTAAGCTTTCTCACTCTAGATTTCACCCCTTACAAATCAAATTAGAACAAGTTATCTTCAGCAAACTTGTTACCCATGATGAGGAGAATAACATAGTCCGAAACCAACAACTAAGGAGCTGAATTGGAGAAGTCAAACCCTCCCACAAGTTTCTGCCAAAGTGAAAAGTGTAAGCTAGGTATGTTTTCAATCCACCAATCTTACATAAGTTAATCTAGAGATTTTATGGAGTTGATTGGTGTATGAATTGTATGGCAAAACATCACCCAAGGTGATGAACCAAGCTTGGCCGAAAATGGGTATTTGTATTATGATGAATATGCACATGATTTTAATGCATGTATGGCTTGTTTAGAAGGTGTAAATGATGATGGTAAGATTAAGTGAAATCAATTTTGTGAATTGGATGAAGAAATCTTGTTAGCATGTAAAATGTTTGATAAAATGCCTTAATGAACTAAGTTAAAGGCTTAAACCATGCCAACCATTTGTTTGATGAAATGCCTAAGTGAATTCAAGGCAAGGGTGGCGTGAATGGCATGGCTAGGCTGCCTTAGTGGCATGATGGTACTCAGCCACCATGCCATGGCCGAGAGGTTCATTGGCCAAGCCTAAATTCAATCGGCCCAAATGTAGTAAATGGGCCCCACAAATGGGCCAATGAGTGTTAATGGGCTTAATGAGCCTAATGGGCCTTAATGAAATAAATGGTGAAGTGAAAATGAGCTTAAGACAGAGTTAGACCCATTAAAGTGTAATAAGGCCCAATAAGAGTAATCAGACCCAATACTTTAAATTAACCGTAACAAAAGTGGAATACGAATTAATAAGATTTAATGATTTGATTGGTAATTATCTGCAGCTCTCGGAGATATATACGGAGCTAGATAGATTGATTTATGGAAAGTGGAAAAGGTGAAAAGTGCATTCGACGGGATTCCAGGTAAGGGATCTATGCTAGCTCTTAGAGATAGCTATACGTATTTTTATCGTCATTTGCATGCACTTAAATTTCATATAGAGTATAAATATGAGATTTCTGGATAGAACCCAAATATGGAAAAATTACGAAAATACCCCTATGAATTGTGAAAAAATGAAAATGCATAAAGTGCATGATTTCAGCGATTTTTTTCTGAAATGTGGTTTATAAGTCTGAAATGATAGACTGGCTCATGATTTTTACTGTATGCATTAAATTGCACATTTTTCCAAGTTAAAAATGCTCGAGTGGGAGAAAACTACGTATGGGTAATCATTCGGGAGAATTTACCCCTCTTGCTTTATTACGCACCGTGTTGAGTGCTAAACTCGGTCATGAGTACTGTTTTCATATGAATCGAGCCATCTATCTGTTTTCTGGATGAAATAGTGCTGGAGCTATTGTGATATCTTTGAGTTACATAGACATGCCTGCACTGGATTCTGATGTGGTATGTGAGTAAAACCGTACTGGAGCCCTCGTGTTGAATGTGTGTCACACTGACTTGCTCACATTGGATTTTGAGACAGGCTATAGTTAATGATTTCAGGTTAGGGTGGTAAGTCCCTGGTTCAAGCACCCCACGACCTTCTGATTTTATATGTGGTTCACGAAATATATTGTACCGTGTAGATAACACAGAGTACGCTGTACCGTATCACTAGTCTTCGGACTTCTAATTGCACGTGTTAGTCGAAGGGTAGATTGAACCATCTCCCCAGGCTTCTAGACACCCTTGCACACTTGATCTGTGAATTACTTGGAGTCACTGACTATGGCCATATGTCATCTGAGTTACTATATATCCCTACCTAGTCTCATCCATTAATGATTTTTGTTTTTTTGGGTTAATTGTGAATTGTGTGGATTCAAATCTATGGTTGATTCTCTGCGATGAAATCATTGATGAACTATTATGCTCTGAATGAGCTTTTCTATATTTGAAATTGTAGCAAAGACTTTGCTATCTGTTTTATGGAAATCCATTTGTGAATGAGACTGATTTTGGCATAATGCACAACATTATAAGCATGTAGATAGTATGGTTGTGTACTACTTGCATATTTGCCTTACTGAGCGCGTTAGCTCACCCCTTTCTCTCATCTCTCCACAGATTAGTTATAGTAGTTGAGAGCTCTGTGGTAGATTCTTGTATTTTCCTTCCACCTGTAGTTGTTATCACTTGCGAAAGGTATACACACTTTTGTAATCTTTTGTATCTAAACATAACAACTTACAATGATGTATATATGTTAGTATTGGGATGTAAACCAATGTAAACGGATGTAAATTATTGTAAATTATTATGAGTACAATTTCTTATTATAGGTACATGATAAGTGAATGAATTGAAGTATATGGGAAGTGATTGACTGATATCGACTCATAGCCCAACTAAACATTGTGTGTGAAGTCGTGATGTGTGAGAAATAATGATATAAATGTAAGGAAATGGGTCGCGACAAAAAGTCTATTGAATTATAAAGAAATCATCCTAGCTAATACTTGAAAAGTATATTTCACTTTTGGAATGGTTGAACGCAAGACCAAGGAAAGAAAAAGGGCATGAATACCTCTTGCATCCTTAATAGAATCCATATTCACTTTTGTAGAAATCAACAAATTATTCGCATAACAAAGATGAGCTGGTTGAGTTTTTAGCGTTTACGATTATAAAAAAAAAAACCACACTTAGCTATAATATCCAAAAGTTTAAAAAGTACAATCATATCAAGGATAAAAAAGGTAAAGAGAGATAGGATTCCTTGCTCTAGTCCTCTAGCTCTCTTAAAATACCCAACCAAACCACCATTTTGATAGTGTACGCCTTTTGACAAATCAGATAAGCTATGAGATACATGTAATATTAAGCATTAGTTTTGTTAATTAGGGCATTCTTTATCTATAAGATTATATTCGATATTACTTACATATTAGAAAAATTCCATGGAATAAACATGCTTTGTAAATGGAATTACAAGGGAGTTGTTATTAGAAGATCCTTATTCCATAAAAGTATTATTCCTAAATTGTTCCTAGTTGATGCTTAATCAAGAATGGGATACTAATAGAAGCTATTGATACCTTTACATGTTTAAGCTCTTACTAATGAAGTAAGCAACTGATCTTATAAGTTGAAGTTCGGATCTACTTGAGGCAAACATGTACGTGATTTTTAAAAGAATAAATAAACTGAACATGAGCTAGATGAGAATATCACTTTTGTAATCGCAGTGTCTAGGCAACATTATTATGTTATAATTGCATAAGTGCTCCTCTGACTTGATATCAGTATGTAGCTTGTATTACAAGTGTTTATACATTGATACCATACCTAGATGGTCTTAACCAATGATACTCACTAAGGTGGATGTTAGGTGTAGCATGAATCACTTTGAGATAAAGGAGTGACCAAGATGGATTCATCACCTTGAAATGATTAATAAATATCTCATTATTCTTGAGAAAGATTAACTCAAGAAATCTTGGTTGTAGTGGAATGAAATTTTTTGAAGAGTTTCAAAGTTCATTTAATGAGTTAATAGATTTGTGATTCCAGAATCATTATAGTAGGATGCATATAGAGTAAATATCAAATCATACTTTTTGTGATATAGTGATGAAAGGAATGAATGATGCTGAGAAACTAGGTATGAATTGTTGGAAATTCAATCATACAATGAACATGTGATAAGTAGTGAAAATTTAATTTTTTTTTAAATTCCTCTTTAAGGATTACCTTAATATATTATCATGAATATTAATGGAGAGAAGATAGATCAATTACCTTGCTTAAGTGAATCTTGAAACATTTGATGCAAAAAAAAATCGAACATAATAACCGAAGCTATCCACGCATCCAGCCTCTAATAGTATCTATAAGAATTGCAAAGAACAAATCTTTTTTTGGTAATGTTTTTTATTTTTCAAGAAAAACACCAATCACAAAAGAGATAGATGTTTTCAGTCGAAAGCCCTTTAGGCTAGGTCATGGTAGTGCTCCAAAAGTTTTAGCCTTGAACTAGAATGATAGAATAATTTTTGGGACTTTTTCCTTTTTCTTTTAATGCGGATAACACTAAAAATACAAGAGGTTGCCACCCCATTTATACTAAATCCCACCAGAAGTATAGTTCTTGAACCCTCATTACATAAAATAGCACAAAGTTCTATTTAAATCCAATTTAATTCAATAATTTTATATTTTTAATTAAGTTCAACTCAATTTCTCATTTTAATTATTCTTTTACAACTTTGTTGTGTGTAACCCATTAAGTTCCAAAATGAGTTGGCATGTATATGAATTACATCTTAAAACTAATTAGGATCAAATGAATTAAATGTCCTCTAATTCATCAATAGATCAAACTCCTTTGCACCCACCATCAATTAATTCCTAATTGAACAAATATAAATAGATTGTGACTAACTACTAATAATAACTGCATAACCCTTAATATGTTAAGGAATAGTTATAGTGGTATAACAAATTCATCTTTATATCTTGATTAGACATTGAGTAGAGTAGTGTCTACACTATTATTTTCTAATCATATTATTTTTTAACCCAAATAATTTATTGTTAGTATAGAGGTATGCCCTCTAGCTAATCTTAGCAATTTGAGTCTTGGATATTTTCATGTTTATTACTTTGAAACAACTATTTAATATAGGCATTATTCTTTATCTGTAAAGCATATTGATTTAAGTACTTGCTTATGATAAGGCCCTAAATGTCATGCCCAGAGCTGATTTCAATTACTCAATTATTACACGGATATGAAATTGTGAGTAAACTTTTTCCTTTTTTCCAATTAGGTTGTCAACGCACGGTGCAGTTTTAAATTGTCAAGTAGGTTAATTGCTTGACTCATTTTAAGCTATTAGCCTACGGCCTCTGTTGACTAATTTTTCTACCCTAAGGTATTAACATGCAAGCGCACATGTTCAGCAAGTAATATAGGATTATGAGTCAGATTATCGTCATACAAAGATTGATCATGCAAGCTTTAGTTAAATACCAGAAATTGTCACCCTAAGTTATTCTAGCAAGTTATAGAATTTGATTAATAATATAATTAAAACAACCAATAAAACAATATAGAAATGTGCAAATTAAAAATAGGATAAGAAGAGTTACAGTGTTATGTTAACAATTAAAAGACTGCAAAAGAAATTGGACAAAAATGCAAATTAGAATTTGAGCTAAAAATAAAAATAATTAAAAATACTGGTGCAAAATGTAGATAATAAAAATGTAACAGAGGCTAGTAAAGTAGAAGTAAAAATGCATGAAATGCAATTTCTAAAACTATATGGAAACTATTTTAATTAAATGATACCCGAAAGAAAAGAAAATTAATGTTTGAAAATGCTAATTTATATATCTATGAACTAAAATGTCCAAAAATGTAGCTAAACCTAAGTTGCTAACCCAAAAATAAATGCCTAACCAAATTGGACACAATACTAACGTACATGATAAACCGTGACTACTTCAGCTAGAAAAATGTTAGTGAAAAATATAATTGTTTTGTTGTCTTTCGAAAATGAAAATTAATGTAAACTAAATATGCATGAAACTATCTTATCATTAGACTAACCCTAAATGAATTTTTAAAACCCTAATCTTTGACATTTTAACACTTGAAATAGCATCTAAGCAGTAGTTGAAAATGCTCCTAAAAATCAAGAATCATAAGGCCAAGAGAAACAATGCTTGTAAACTAATGGAAATGACCTAGGAATTTAATCAAACTCTATCTAAACTATACTTCATATTTGTACCATCCTATGACCATATGAATGTGAGATGTGAGAATTTTAGATATATTTGAATGATGTAATATGAACTTGAAGTGTAATTTATTGAGCTAAGTGAATTGGGGAATGATAATTGGAGATTTATATGTTAAGTGTTTAAAATAAGTGTGAAGTTATGAGGACAGATCGATCTGGGAGAAGGAGAGATCGATCTGGTGAGTTAAAAATGACTAGGAAGGAGGAATTTAAGGAGCAGATCGATCTCTAATGGAAGAGGATCGATCTCCTTATGATTCTGTTTGAGAGAAGATCGATCTCATGAGGAAGAGATCGATCTCCAAATGATTCTGTTTGGGAGAAGATCGATCTCCTCAAGGAGCAGATCGATCTCATAAAGTCATAAAGAGATCGATCTCACCCCTCGACAGATCGATCTCCTAGGCATAAATTGCCCCAAATCGTCCCAAAAATTCAAATACAGATCGATCTCATCAAGAGCCAGATCGATCTCCTACCCTCAGCCTATATAAGGAATCCCTGTTTTTCTCCTGCAATCTCACTTTCTCTCTCTTCCAACCCCCATTTTCACCGAAACCTAGCTTTCTCACTCATCCAAAGCACCCATTTCCATCCAAATCAGAAGTTGTGGTAAGAAGGAAAGTTGTTCCTCATCAAAGGGAGAACAACATACTTGGAAATCGAAAGACGGATCGAATCGAGGCAAGAGATAAGCTCTCCACAAGTTTTGGGTAATTTCTAAACCTCGATCTTGATATCTGAGATGATTTTGATGATAATGGTTGTTGTCATTGTGTTGAAATAGCTGAGAAATGATTAGGGATTGATGAAATTACAATGTAGTTGGAGTGATAATGATATTTAGCAATTTTAGGAATTTGAGCTATAAATAGAAATTTAGACAATGTGGTGAATTAGCATAGATAATTGGCATGAGAAATGTAGAACGTTGAGATGTTGTGAATGAGAGTGTAGTTTAGGGTAGAGTTATGAGAATTGAGAAATTTGAGGTGTTATGAGCAATTATGCTCGATTTTTGAGAATTGAGGTTGATGTGATAGTTGAATATTGATGTTTTAACATCGTTTGGACAGCTCGGGAGTTCCAGAGTGGAATGCGAGGCTAATCCGTGATACAGGGGAAACAATTGCACTATACGAGGTGCAAAGAGGTAAGGGAAACTAAACCATTTGTGTATGTGATTTGCGAACTATTATAGCATGATTTGTGATTTATAAAACAAGCATGTTGAGTGTTGTGTTGTGATACAATTGCACACGATTTTTATAGCCGGTTGGAGCCTATTATTTTATGAGTTTATAAGCTGAGTGTGAAATTGCTTTATAAACCGTTGAATTTTGTGTGAGTAATGAATTGGGCTCTACGTTAAGGCAATATTAAGATTTGAGAAATGTGTGCATGTTTTGCCTATTGGGACTCGGTTTCAATATGTTTTGTATTGAGTACAAAACGGTTTTCAAATGAGTTTTATGAGAGAAAAACCACTATGAGTTCTACGTGAAGGCAAACTATTCTTATGTGATTAAGACTTAGGTGTGTAATTCAGAGTACACATCGGGCATTGCTCTGGTAGCATGTAAGCCCGATTCTTCTCCGTTCTGGTAACGTGAGAATAACCCATTCTGTGGCTATGCCATGTATACTTGGTGGCCGTTGCCACGTGAGAAACCCTATTTGGTGGCCGTTGCCACGTGAGAAACCCCATTTGGTGGCTGTTGCCACATGAGAAACCCTATTTGGTGGCCGTTGCCACGTAAGAAACCCGATTTGGTGGCCGTTGCCACGTGAGAACCCTATTTGGTAGCCGTTGCCACGTGAGAAACCCTAATTGGTGGCCGTTGCCACATGAAACCCTATCCTGTGGCTGTGCCACGTGTAAATTTAAATCAGTGGCTATGACACGTGTGTTTAGTGGCTGTGCCACGTGCATTATTATTACAGTGATTTTATCACGTTAATTGAGAAAGCGTTTATCGCATTATTTTCACATGCTTTGTTATTGCTCTAGACTGAGCCTTTTTACTTCATGTTTTCACATGATTTGAGACATGAGAATGTCATTTTGAGTACTTTCATGCTATGGTTTTCAAATGAGATTAATGAGTTTCACATACAAATAAATATTTTGTGATGTGCATTTTGGTTTATGAAATGAGTCCCTTACCCCTTTTACTGAGCGATTTAGAAGCTCACCCTGTTTTCTTTCCCCCAAGATCTCTTCAAGTGAAAAGGGTATTCCTGTGACGTACAGAGTAGTGGCTAGTGGAGGACTTGAGCTCCAGGCCATATATTGTATTTTGAGGTATCTTTTATCTTTTCATGTACCCAGACAATTACTGTAATTGCAGACACTTGATGTATAACATTGTATGGGATGTATTAGGATTAATTAACTTGAGATCAAGTAATGTATATGATATAATATATACTATTCAATGACGAGATCCTGAGGTATAATATAGGTGATGATGTATGACACTGCACAGGAATGCACTCTTAATTGTGAATGAATGAATAAAAAGTTTTAAATTAGCCATATTTTTCGCACTTTCGGGGCGTGACAATGAAATACAGTAAAACAATAGCTAAATGAGTTGGACATAAGCGATTTAAGGACTAGACAGAACAAAAAAAATGCAAGAAATGCAAAATGTGACTTCAAATGTAAATGAAATGATATGGTAACTTATTCAAACACTATTTAAACATTAACTACTGTATAAATGACCTTAAGATGACTTAAAATTCAATGAAACATGACTTGAAAAAGGCCTAAGCAACAACTAAATGAGAGCTGAAAGTAACAATTTTAAAAGACGAAAATTCACTTTTAAGATGCTAAAAAGAATCCATCTATGAAACCTACATGAAACTAATGCAATCTAACCTTTTGGAACCATTTTAACAACATAAAACTTCAATGAAATGTCGCTAGAAATGAAAATGAAAATTAATAACATCAAAATCTATGACAACCCGTAAACGTGGAAATATGAGCAAATTTTAACTTTATTGATCCTTTATTTAAGTTGCATTCCTATCAGTGCCAATTACTTAACCATTTTATTTTATAAACATTTTGCCAGCATAACGACGCATTTCTATCCCTACCTTCCTGCAAGGTTCAAATTACAGTTTGTATTCGCAACTAGTTGATTTTAGTTCCTTTTTCTGCTCAGCAGTAAATTCATTCTAATTACATCGCCTTAATATTTCAGAAATATACTTTATTATACAAACTGTACATTTACAACTTTATTTACATTCATTCTTACCTAATTTACATCCTAAAATATTCTTTACAACAACTGTTTATGCTTCATAGAAAGTCTGGAAAATAAAGTAAAAATATATCTTACTTATACTGGAGATAGCCTGGGGAGGGTCGATGTCACAACCCAAATTACCTCAAAATCAGAGTAAATTTTTCGCTTTTCTGTTTATTATTTAATTCTTACATTTCTCTCACTGTGACCACCCTACAAACAATTGGGCTATGATTCGGTGTTAGTCACCTCTCACCTATTTACCATTTCATTTCCATAATCACATTCTCATATCAGAGTTTTCTATCCTTTGACTTTAATTAAATACATACACAATGGTATTTATAACTCTACATGCTTGACATCATATCCGTTTACAGTATTGTGCATTACATATTTAGATACAAAACTATACAAATGTGTATATCTGTCTCTCGATGGGAAGCAGCAGATACCAAAAATGCAAGTCATCAGCCGCTCACTAACTACTGCGAGTGCTCTGAAAAGATGGGAAAATAAGGGGGGTGAGTAAACGACATGCTCAGTAAGGCAATTATGCAAGTAAGTAGATAGCTCCACTATCTACATGCTCATAATGCCATGCCCTTAAATCCATTTCTTTTCATTAAAATCTCAACCACAAAATCATGTATGTCATCAATGACTTAGTTTATAAAACTGTTCGTGCATATATAAATCATACTACTTATGCATCTATGGCATTTTATGTAACATCATTAAATCATACTTAGTATGGGGTAAATCAAGATCATGCCATGTAAAACAAATCATGAGAAACAATCCTTTTCATGAATTTATGATTAAAGCATGGAAAATTCATCATGCTACTGCATTTAAATCATTTCATTAAAACTGCAGTATAAACTAACCCTTCCGAGTAAATCATCTCATAAAACAAATCATTAAAATTCATTATAAAACTTCGGTTATAAAACCACCCATCTTTCTAGGTCACATATCATAAAATACTCTAAAACATATATTAGCATAGTAGAAAATCATAAAATCGGGGGCCTGACCCCTCCCTCGGGTCTACCCTGGTCTATCGAGACCACAAGTTATATTATGTGAGACAAATAGGTGGCTATATCAGTAACATCGAGGACTATAGCCATAACCTAGTGATCCCTGGCTACACGGTACCTAGTGTGCGGGGTATCCCACCTGAAATGGGAGGTGGGTAGGTCCTACCTGCCAGAACATCATAACATTAGGATTGCGAGGGCAAAGCTTGCTGCCTCGTGGCTAATGCCACTCCACTCCAACAATCCCCACTGTACAGCGAACTCCGCGTGACATACACGGTACAACGTACTCCGTGAACCCAAGCTCAGTCAGGGGTGCCTGTAATAGGTCTTATCCACCCATACCATCTCTGTGTCAGTATGCACGTGTGGGCATATCATCTCACTGTGACACTGTAACGACCCTTGACCCTTGAAAATCGGGGAAATTTTTTTTTTTGAATTTACTTTACCCACTTATTCCCTTATTCACTTAGGTTGTATTCCTGTGCAGTGTCAAAACACTTTTCCTAATACTACTCGTGATTATAATTAATTTCTATATTTTAGCTTATGTGGCCGATAAAAATTTCGGCAGCACAACGGCTTATATATGAGCCTACCCACCTGCAAATCAGTTGTTTTTTTGGCAATCCTAGATATCCACCACTACCAAGCATACTTTCCAAGTTCATCTTTACCACTCAACACATCCATTTCAATTTAATACTAGTCATCTCAAAACATTATACCAAAGTAGTAATGTTTACATCGTTCCTTACAAAATTACATCCCAACTGATATTTCCAATATGTGTCTGTGCATACAATTATGTCTGGTACAGGAATGTAAATGTATACCTTTCTGCGTGTACAAAAAGTAGCCTAGGGAGCTCTCCCCACCAGCCTACGTCGTGTACGCGGCAGGTAGCATCTACGAATCACTGCAAGTAATCTGAGAGGTAGAAGGGTGAGCTTTCGGGAAAAAGCCCAGTAAGAAGATGTATTTAAAACGATTCTAGCAATTTAAATATGTATAAAACATGATAATGCGTATAATGATACTTTCTAAAACTACTAATAATAACATTCAAAGATTAAGGAAAATTAGAAACATCGAGATTCAAAACGTAATTCCTTAGGTATTTGAACTTAACAGATATTACGTAAAACTGGTCGTACATTCAGAATTCCAAACAAGAATACCTATCAAATTCGATTCTGAAAACAGAGTTTAAAATTTCAAATTGAGATTATATCGGCCATATAATTATCACGTGGCAATAACAAATTTATCACGCGACAAAAACAAAGTAATCACGCGGCAAAATAACAAGGTAATCACGCGGCAAAATAACAAGGTAATCACGCGGTAAAATAACCCGATCATCCTCCGTAGAGGGAATTCATAACTTAAGGGTAATTCTCGACGCCATAAAGGCGGAAAACAGACGCCACACAGGCGAAATACAGGTGCCACGAAGGCGAAATACAGGCGCCACAAAGGCGAATTACAAGCGCCACACAGGCGAAATACAGGCGCCGCACAGGCGAAATACAGGCGCCACACAGGCGAAATACAGGCGCCACAAAGGGAAAATACAGGCGTCACGAAGGCGAAATACAAGCACCACGAAGGCGAAATACAGGCGCCACACGGGTGAAATACAGGCGCCACACAGGAGAAATACATGCGCCACACAGGCGAAATACAGGCGCCACACAGGCGAAATACAGGCACCACACAGGCGAGTTCAAATGCCACACAGGCGAATTCAGACGCCACACATGCGAAGTTGACGTGCTTAAGCACATAACATAAATGGCCCTTAGTCTCAAAACAACTATAGTTTTCATATACAAAAATATCGAAATAAATTCATCTTATTCGAAAGATCATTTTAAAAGACATGCTCATATTCTGAAATCAAATTCAGTTATATACAATTATTCAAAAACATAAACACAGAGAGCATAGTCTTGATCAGAAATATAATTTAGAAACATGCATGAAAATCATACTTCATGTCTTTGCAAGCTTTCTTTATCAAGTTTCGGTAAGTAACTATTACCGTTTTAAATTATATCCCCTTACCTCGATCTATCGAAATCTCCGTGCTCGAGTGGTGACGCCTCTTAGTACCTCCCTTAATTCCTTCTACGATCACCTACACCGAAATCGTACACTTAGCACCCTATTCGTGAGAATTACCCGAATTGCGTTAAAATCGTAACCTATTCGTTACTACTGCGTGTGTACATATTATTGTATGTACCTAAGTCAACACGCACGTTTATATATTTTCCCTTACCACATATTATTTTGTATGTACAATTATTGACATACACCTTATTATATACCTCTACATGTATGTACACATAAATACATATATATACACTCCCATATGTATATATATATATATATATATATATATATATTTATTTGTTTTCACTCTTTTCCTATCTCATATATACATTCTTTGTATATATATATATATACTAGCACAAATTCATCCTATATACACCCATATGTATATGCACCTATATATATATATACTCTCCTATATATATTATTGTCTTCTATTTTTTTTTCTTATCACATATATATATATATGTCCTTGTTTGTACATATACTAAAACAAATTTATTTTATACAATCATTTGTATATACACCCAAGCATATACACATTTTTCATATACTCCTATATGTATATACACCTAAGTATATACTCATATTTATTTTATCATTGGCTTTCCTTATTCATTATCAAATATATGTACATATACTAACATACCCTTTCATTATACATACATTTATGTACATACCCAAATATATATATATATATTTTATTCATATAAATACATATATATATATATATATATATATATTATCACTTGTCTCCATTATTCAATATCACAAATATATATTTTTTTGCCTACTTCTCATCATTCCATTTTTAATCTAATTCAAACTATACTAGCATGCTTATACATGTACCACACATATATATTCATGTACATTAATACACATATATACATGTATGTATCTTACCTCTTTTCTCTTCCTCTTTTTTTCAGCTTGCTTTTCTTCTCTCACGGTTTTCTCCTTTCTTCCTCAACCTCTCGGTTCCAGCTTGCCTCTCCCTGTTTTCTCCCTTCTTCCTCAACCTCTCGGTTCCAGCTTGCCTCTCCCTTCTACCTCAACCTCTCGATTCCAGCTTGCCTCTCCCTTCTTCCTCAACCTCTCGATTCCAGCTTGCCTCTCCCTTCTACCTCAACCTCTCGATTCCAGCTTGCCTCTCCCTTCTTCCTCAACTCCTCGGTTCCAGCTTGCCTTTCTGTTTTCTCCCTTCAGCTCACGGTTCTGCTTCTCTCCCCTCAATTCCCCTGCCTCGGTTTACTTCTCTTCCGTTGGCTTTAGCTCCGGCCTGTTTAGCCTTCTTCTCCCCTCAAGCCTCTCGATTTTCTTCCAGCTACAGCTTGCCTCGTTTCCATTTCCCTGTTTCTATTTCCCCCTCTCGGTTGCCCCTGTTCAGCCTCAATTCTGCTTTGCTTCCGCCCACTTCTGCATCAGCTCCAAACCTCAGTCTCCTTCTTCGATTGTTCTCGATTTTCAGCCTTCACTGCTTCACTAATCACTTCTCTCTTTCCCCGAACCCTGTTTCCCCTTCAGCCCTCAGGTCCTGCTCCTTTCACTCTGCCTCCCCTGCCTCGGTCTGCTTCCTTCAGTCTCGGCTCTGTCCTGTTTTCCTGGCTGAGAGTTCCCACTGATCTTGGTTGCTTCAGCTCCCGATTTCCCTATCCTTCACTCTCTCTTTGCTCACCCTTCTCTGTCACGCCCCGAATATGCGAAAAATAGGGCAAATTTAAAACTTTTTACTCATTAATTCACAATTAAAGGTGCATTCCTGTGCAGTGTCATACATCATCATAATTATCATGCCTCAGGATCACATCATGATACAATAAATACGGTATTATACACCTTACTCAATTCCAAGTCAATTAATCCTAATACATCCCATATAATGTTATACATCCTGCAATTACATTAATAGTCTGGGTACATGAAAAGATAAAATATACCTCAAGATACAATATATATGGCCTGGAGCTCGAATCCTCCACTAGCCACTACTTCGTACGTCGCAGGGAGATCCTTTTTCACTTGAAGAACTCTGGGGGGAAAAGGAAAACAGGGTGAGCTTCTAAATCGCTCAGTAAAGGGGGTAAGGAACGCATTTCATAAACCAAAATACACATCACAAAAGGTTTATTTGTATGTGAAACTCATTTGAAAACCATAGCATGAAAGTACTCAAAACGACATTCTCACGTCTCAAGTCATGTGAAAACATGAAGTAAAAGGCTCACTCTAGAGCAATAACAAAGCATGTGAAAACAATGCGATAAACGCTTTCTCAAATACGTGATAAAATCACTGAGATAGTAATGCACGTGGCACAGCCACTAAACACACGTGGCATAGCCACTGATTTAAATTCTCACGTGGCATAGCCACAAAACACACGTGGCAAAGCCACTGATTTAATTTCTCGCGTGGCATAGCCACAGAATAGGGTTTCTCAACGTGGCAACGGCCACCAATGGGGGTATAACGTGGCATAGCCACCAATGGGGTATAACGTGGCACAGCCACCAATGGGGTTTCTCAACGTGGCACAGCCACCAATGGGGTATAACGTGGCACAGCCACCAATGGGGTTTCTCAACGTGGCACAGCCACCAATGGGGTATAACGTGGCACAGCCACCAATGGGGTATAACGTGGCACAGCCACTGAATGGGTTATTCTCACGTTACCAGAACGGAGAAGAAATCGGGCTTACATGCTACCAGAGCAATGCCCGGTGTGTACTCACAACTACACACCTAAGTTTTATCACATAAGACTGGTTTGCCTTCACGTAGAACTCATGATGGTTTTTCTCTCATAAAACTCATTTGAAAATCGTTTTGTACTCAACACAAAACGTAATAAAACCGAGTTCCAACCGGCAAAGCACACGCACACATTTCTCAAATCTTAATATTGCCTTAACGTAGAGCCCAGTTATAAACTCATAAAAACATTGGGCTCCAACCGGCTATAAAAATCGTGTGCAATTAAATCTCAACACAAAACCCAACATGCTTGTTTTATAAACCACAATTCATGCTAAAATAGTTTACAAATCACATACACAAATGGTTTAGATTTCCCTTACCTCTTTGCACCTCGTATAGTGCAATCGTTTCCCCCGTATCACGGACTAGCCTCGTATTCCACTCTGGAACTCCCGAGCTGTCCAAACGATGTTAAAACATCAATACTCAATTATCTCATAAACCTCAATTCTCAAAATCGAGCATAATTGCTCATAACTCCTCAAATCTCTCGATTCTTGTAACTCAACCCTAAACTACAACCTCATTCACAATATCTCAACGTCTTACATTTCTCATGCCAATTATCTATGCTAATTCATCACATTGTCTATATTTCCATTTATAGCACAAATTCTCAAAATTGCCAAAATTACCAAATATCTACATTACTCCAACTACATTGCAATTTCATCAATCCCTAATCCTTTCTTAACTATTTCAACGCAGTGACAACCACCAATATCATCAAAATCAGCTCAAATATCAAGATCGAGGTTTAGAAATCACCCAAAGCTTGTGAGACGCACAACCCACGCCTCGATCCGATTCGTCCTTCGATTTCCAAGTATGTTGTTCTCCCTTTGATGAGGAACAACTTTCCTTCTTGCCACAACAGCTGATTCGGCCGAAAATGGGGGATTTAGATGAGTGAGAAAGTTAAGTTTTCAGAAAAATGGGGGTTGGAAGAGAGAGAAAGTGAAATTGCAGGAGAAAAACACGGGTTCCTTATATAGACTGGAGGTAGGAGATCGATCTGTCGAGGGGTGAGATCGATCTGCGTTTGAATTTTGGGGACGATCTGGGCAATTTTATGCCTAGGAGATCGATCTGTCGAGGGGTGAGATCGATCTCTTTATGGCTTTATGAGATCGATCTGCTCCTAAGGAGATCGATCTTCTCCCAAACAGAATCACTTGGAGATCGATCTCTTCCTCATGAGATCGATCTTCAATCAAACAGATTCATAAGGAGATCGATCCTCTTCCATTGGAGATCGATCTGCTCCTTAAATTCCTCATTTCTTGTCGTTTATAGCTCACCAGATCGATCTCTCCTTCTCCCAGATCCATCTGTCCTCATAGTTTCACATTTATTTTAACACTTAACATATAAATCTCCAATTATCATTCCCCAATTCACTTAACTCAATGAATTACACTTCAAATTATTATTACATCAATAAAATATGTCTGAAATTCTCAGATCTCACATCCTCCCCACCTTAAATAGAATTTGGTCCTCCAAATTCAACTCAACTAGTCGAATAGATGGGGGTATTTCTCCTTCATGAGACTCTCTAGTTCCCACGTTGCCTCTTCCCTTGAGTGATGTTTCCATAAAACTTTCACTAATGGGATGCTCTTGGTCCTCAGTACCTTCTCCTTTCTATCGAGAATCTGGATGGGTTCCTCAGTGTAGCTCATATCCTCCTGTATGTCCATCTCGTCATACTCTATGACATGAAAAGGGTCCGGGTGGTACTTCCTCAACATAGATACATGAAAAACATTATGTATTTCGGACATCTGTAGGGGTAATGCTAATCTGTAAGCTACCTCTCCCACTCTCTCAAGAATCTCGAATGGTCCTATGTATCGAGGACTCAATTTCCCTTTCTTCCCAAATCGCATGATACCCTGCTCGGTGATACTCTCAGAAATACTGCATCACCAACATCAAACTCGAGTGGCTGTCTACGCACATCCGCGTAGCTTTTTTGTCTACTTTGTGCAGCCCGTAACCTCTCACATATGAGTTTCACACTCTGTACGGCTTGCTCAACAAGCTCGGGGGCATTTATCTTTCTGTCACCGACTTCTTCCCAAGCTACAGGGGATCTACACCTCTTACCATATAGAGCCTCAAAAGGTGCCATTCCAATACTCGCATGATAGCTGTTATTGTACGCAAACTCTGCTAGGGGCAGGTGATCATCCCATGATCCCTTAAAATCCATCGTACACGCCCTCAACATATCCTCCAGGGTCTGAATAGTCCTCTCTGACTGACCATCTGTCTGAGGATGATAGGCGGTACTGAAACTCAATCGAGATCCCATGGACTCCTGAAACTGGGTCTAAAATCTTGAAGTAAACCGAGAATCTCGATCAGAAGTAATACTCACTGGAGCCCCATGTAGTCTAGCTATCTCACTGACATACAGCTCAGCTAAGGCATCCACAGTATCTGTGCTCTTGATGGCAAGGAAGTGGGCACTCTTGGTCAATCTATCCACAATGACCCATATCGCGTCACGACCTCTTCGGGTCCTCGGTAAACCCATAATAAAGTCCATAGTGACATGCTCCCATTTCCATGTAGGTACAGGTAAAGGCTGTAGTAGTCCGCCGGGCTTCCGATGCTCAGCTTTCACTTGCTGGCATACTAAACACCTGGCCACATACTCTGCCACATCTCGCTTCATACCACTCCACCAATACACCTTTCTCAAGTCTCGGTACATCTTAGTACTCCCTGGGTGCATGGTGTATCGCGAGTAGTGGGATTCTCTCAGTATCTGTCTCTTTAGGGTATCATCGTCCGGTACACAAATCCGTCCTCTGAACCTCAATAATCCATCCTCACTGATGGTGAGATCCGACTGCGAACTCTGCTCAGCTTGGCTAACCATATCTATCAATCTCTGATCACTGCGCTGCCCAGTTCTAATCTGATCCATGATCCTGGGCTCTATCCGCAGGCTAGCCAAAAATCCAGTCTCTACCTCTTTAACTCTGATCCGAAGTTCGGTGAACTGCTCCAGTAAATCCCATTCCCTGATCATCATAGCAGATATCATACTCTTCCTGCTCAGGGCATCAGCAACTACATTCGCCTTACCTGGATGATATAGAATCTCGCAGTCATAATCCTTAAGGAGTTCCATCCATCTCCTTTGTCTCATGTTTAACTCTTTCTGATCAAAGAGATATCTCAAACTCTTGTGATCAGTGAAGATCTTGGAATATTGCCCCATATAAGTAGTGTCGCCAGATCTTCAAAACAAATACCACAGCGGCTAACTCCAAGTCATGTGTGGGGTAATTCCGCTCATGGTCCTTCAGCTGTCGCGATCCATATGCGACCACTCTCCCGTGCTGCATAAGCACACACCCCAATCCTTGGTGAGATGCATCGCTATACACCGAAAATCCTCCTGATCCCTCAGGAATGGTTAACACAGGTGCTGCTGTTAATCTCCTTTTTAATTCCTGAAGACTGAGCTCACATTGATCAGTCCATATAAATGGAGTCTCCTTGCGCGTGAGCTTAGTTAAAGGAGCGGCAATCCTTGAAAATCCTTCCACAAATCTTCTGTAATACCCTGCCAAACCAAGGAAGCTTCGTACCTCAGTAACTGTCCTCGGTCTCTCCCAATTAAGCACAGCCTCCACCTTGCTTGGATCCACTGATACTCCTTCCTCTGAGACTATATGACCAAGGAAAGCTATCCGGTTCAACCAAAACTCACACTTACTAAGCTTTCCGTATAATCGTTTATCTCGGAGTATCTGAAGTACTAACCACAAATGCTATGCATGCTCCTCATACGACCGAGAGTATACTAGGATATCATCAATAAAGACTATCACAAATTTATCTAGATAGTCTCTAAACACTTCATTCATCAACCTCATAAATGCTGCAGGGGCGTTCGTCAATCCAAAGGACATCACCAGGAATTCGTAATGGCCATACCTCGTCCTGAAGGCCGTCTTTGGAATATCTTCTTCCTTGATTCTCAATTGGTGATAGCCCAATCTCAAGTCAATCTTAGAAAAGACTGATGCCCCTCTTAGCTGATCCAGTAGATCATCAATCCTGGGTAGTGGGTATTTATTCTTCACCGTGGCTTTATTCAACAACCGGTAGTCTACACATAATCTGAGACTACCATCCTTCTTCTTAACAAATAGTACTGGCGCTCCCCACGGTGAAACACTGGGTCTAATAAACCCTTGATCCAATAACTCCTGTAGTTGTCTCTTCAATTCCTCAAGTTCCACTAATGCCATTCTGTAGGGAGGTTTAGAGATCGGCTGAGTATCTGGTACCAAATCAATGGTAAACTCCAGCTCTCTCTCTGGTGGTAAACCCGACAATTCATCTGGGAAAACATCCAGAAATTCACACACCACAGGTATACCCTCAATCCTCGGATGTTCCCGCTCATCGTCTGAGATGAGTGTCTCATAACCTTCACATGAATAATCATATTTAATATTCTCCAAAATAATATCAAAATTCTCAAATTACTTACTAGAATTCCACATATTCATTTCCTCAATATCTCAATTGTACACTGTAAGGTTCAGGTAGGGAGAAAGTTACAATCTTAGTGTAGCAGTCTAAACTCACTCGATTGGTTGTCAACCAATCCATCCCCAAAATTACATCAAACCCATGTATATTCAACATGATTAGATCTGCTAACATCACTCTATCTCCCACTTTTATTTCACATCCTCTACAGATTAACTCAGTTCTCTGAGATTCACGCATAGGGGTATTTACATGTAGTATATATTCTAGAGGTTCAAACTTCAAGTTTAGTCTACATGCAAAATGCTCAGAAATAAAGGAATACGTGGATCCTGAATCAATCAACACATGAGCCTTATGATCACAGACAGAGAGCGTACCTCTTATAGTTTCTACCGAAGTGTCTGCGGTCTCCTTATCCAGGGCAAACACACGTCCCTGTGCCACAGGTTTCTTCCCTTTCTCTGCCGCAGTGGCTCTTCTCCGGGGATCCACTCTCTGAGGCTGTTGTCTAGTGGGCTCCGGAGCATGTGGTATCTGAGGTTGGGGACAGTCCTTCACTCTGTGACCCATGTCACCACATCTAAAACATCCATGGATCGACCCAGTACAACTTCCCTCATGCGATCGGCCACAGTCTCTACAAACCCTTATCTCCGGCCTGACATATCGAGGGGTCTCCTTGATAATAGGATAGGCTCTGGGTCTCTCCAATCTGTCCTTCTGTACCTCAATCCTTCCTCTTCTGAAGGAACCTCTCCGAGCCTCTGTTTGGAAAAGTGCTGGCCTCTTGCCCTTATCTCTATTCACCGCTCTGAGCTCATTCTGGGATTGTACCATCTCAATCCCTCTTTCAATCTCTTGTGCTCGTCTCAAAGCATCTCCAAACTCCGTAATACATAGCCCTATCAACCTATCTCTGATGATGGGCTTCAACCCATACACAAATTTCTCTGTGCGGAGCTCTTCACTCTTGAAGGTCTCTGGGTCATATCTCAATAGCGCTGTGAATTGGCTCTCATAGTCATCCACAGACATGTCACCCTGTACCAAACTCAAAAACTCAGCTTGTTTCTTTCTCTGGGCGGCTCGTGGTACATATTGGGTCCTAAAGGCTGTCTGGAACTCTTCCCAACCAATCACATCATGGTGGGACATCAGAATACCCTGGGTAGTACCCCACCAATCTCGAGCTCTCCCCTTCAGCATATAAGCACCCATACTGACTCTCTCAGCATCGGTGCACCCCAGAAAATCAAATATAACTCTCAATTCCGTCAACCACTCCTCCGCCTCTGTAGGATCCTTCTTTCCCCTAAATGCGGGTGGATTCATCTTCAAAAAATCCCTTAGTCGGACCATACTTCTATCCTCAGGCTGGGTGACGGGAGGCACTGGGGGTATGGGAGGTCCTTGTGGTTGTGTAGGGTTAGTATCCGAGGCATTAACTCCAAAGTGTTGCGCGAATAACGCTGCCATCTGCTCAAAACCTTGCCTCACATCGGTCTCAATCCGATTAAATCGAGAGTTAGGACTCTCTGGTTGTGGGACAGGTGGCGGAGGGGACTCTGCCTGCCTCCTCGAACGACCTCGTCGTTTACTCATTCTCTATCTCAACTCGTCTCCTGCGCGTACTGTAAGACCCCGTATATCTATAAGGGTAATGTGTGTAATTGGATCAAATAATATGAATGGACTTGTAATGTAAATTATGATTGATGTAAGTCCATGGATTCAATGTATGTATGTGTAATATGAATTGTAACGTACATACAAGTTTCATTGAGTATGAATACGAAGGAATGAGTTATGGCAAGTGATGGATGTGATTGAAACTCAAAATGAGCAGTGTGGTAAAATGGAATGGAGTTAAGCTTCTATTCGGTTCTATGTAGCATACCTTGGGACATATAATGAATGCACACAAGTTTCAATGTGCATAAGGTATGAATGGATGCCATTTTCAAGTTATAAAGGTGGATGGATGAGAAAATGGCCATGGCAATAGATTGAGGGTGTGTTGGTATGAGTTGCAGCAATGAAACTGCAGGAAATCTGGAAAACTTGAGGTCCAGATCGATCTCCTAGGATGAGAGATCGATCTGGAAGAGCCAGAATGCTCCTATTTGGGCGAAAGAATAGAGCAGATCGATCTCCAATGGAGACAGATCGATCTTCTAAGCATTCTGTAAGTGAAAAGATCGATCCTCAAGCACCCAGATCGATCTCCTTAGCTCTCTGTTTGGGACCAGATCGATCTCATGCCTCTACAGATCGATATCATGCCTCAACAGATCGATCTCATTGCTTCGACAGATCGATCTCAGGCTTAAAAAAATGCCATGAAAAAGAGGGATTTTAAGGGACCAGATCGATCTCCTCTTGGACCAGATCGATCTCCTAAAGTCATTTCTATATAAGGAGAGCTGAAAATCTGGAAATCTCGGAAAAACACCAAACCTTACAATCTCAACCCCAAAAACCCAACTTTCCCTCTCTAAAATCAGCCATTTTCAGTGAGATTTGGAGAGAGATCATTAGAGGCAAAGTTGTTCCTATCAAGGAGAAGAACAACATAGTGAGAGGGCATTTTCCCATTCTTGGAATTGAAGGAGTTAAGGGCATTACCATTTGGAGCAAGAAGAGAAATCATATTGGTAAGATTCTAACACTCCAATCCAAATGCATTAGCTATTTAATTGATTTTGGAGTTGATTCATATGAGTATTGATGGATAAACTACCTAGGAATGTAGTGGAATTGGTGTGACCTAGAAATCTAAAATGGGTATAATGTGAGGATATGTGGGATTGAATGAGCTTATGATTTATGGCATGCTAAAGTTGTTATTGGGGTAATGTTTATGATTTTAGATGGTTAAATGAGATTACATTGTGAGTTTGGAGGAATTATGGAAATGGGTATGTATATGATTGATAAATGCCATAGTGAGGGGATTCATGGAATATGAACGCTATGAGCTTTATGTCGATTTGATATCAACTTTGAATAAGTTAATAGGCCTAAGAAGGTCCATAGACTCGAGCTATGGGTAAAGTAATGAAACGAGGCCAAATAAGCTTTAATAGAGGCTATAGATTAAATTGACTATAGCAAGCACAAGGGTTGCAATATATGGATCGAATATAATGCGGGATACGATTTTGTGCAGTCCCGAAGAGTTCGTTGAAGGCGAACCGAACCGTACGAGAAAGCAGCTTAAGGAAGTGGAATCACGCATCGCGATTTCCAGGTAAGGGAATTTTGTAAGTATATAGAGGTAGCTGCTCGTATTTTGAACTCGTGGGTATATATAGGGCTTTGGAAATATGCATGGACTTATAGAAATGTGTTTTGATGGTGTATGAGTATTTGTATGAGATTTGGTGGTTTGAGATGGTTATTGAAAAAGGGATAGTAAGGCTAATAATTGCATAAATCATGTGTTTTGAATGCTTTTACAAAACACAATGCTTTGATTTGAGCAAATAAAAGGATAGGCTGGCTAGTACTTGAATGATGTTGTGAAATAGCCCATATGAGGCACTAAGCATATTATGAGATGTTTTGAATGCATGTAAGCCGCCTATCGCGTGTATGAGATATAATTCGCGTTAGAGCCTCGCTCGCTCGAGATTTCTATGTTTTCACTTGTGTGAAACGTGCTTGAGCTTAGCTCGCACTTTGAAATTGAATTGTGATGATGTTTATAAATCGTACTGGAGCTTATGCTCGTACGTGGATTTGAGTGGTTTTTCTTATGCATATAACTGTACTGGAGCTATGCTCGTACATGTTTTCTTCATATTTTATGCATAAATGCCGTACCAGAGCGTTGCTCGTACGAAGTGATTGGTTTTGATGCATCTCGCGCTAGAGCGTAGCTCGCGCTGGTTTTCACACTGTGGTATGTATGAGGCCGTGGTGAGAGATACGGATTAGCTCGGGGAACCCAACAGGCCTGACAGACCTCTTAGGTGGGGTGAGGGTGAGGGGCTAGGACCTGACATAATCCATCCAGGGAACCCAACAGGCCTAACAGACCTCTTAGGTGAGGTGAGGGTGAGGGGCTAGGACCTGGATCAGGGAACCCAACATGGGCGAGCAAGGCCATGAGGGGCTAGGACCTGGTATTGCGGTTACTCCCACGCGCTCTTGAGACTATAAAGGTTACACTTGGTATGGGGGAGATAAGACCTATGGCAGGCACCCCCAACCATGTTATGGGTCCGCGGAGTACGATGTACCGTGTATATCACATGGAGTACGATGTACCGCGTGGTGGTTACTTGATTGAGAAAGTCTGGCGGAGAACTAACCCACCTTCGTGCCAGCATGATACCCCGCACACCGGAATCCGTGTGGTCTGGGATGATATGTGATGATTGGCCAATGTAGTCACTTGAGATATAGTAACCTGTCTCCTTGCTTGAATTACTTACTACCACATGATTTTAAATCTCTAAGTGTGATTGTGATTGTTTAAGGTAGACCCGAAGGAGGGGTCGAGCCTTGTGGATTTGAATTGTGAAATGAAAACGTGGTTGTGATTGTGAATTGATGTGATGTGATTGTATGTGATGAGAAAGAGATTTATGAAGTGGGTTTTAAAAAGGAGGTTTCTTAATGAATTGCCCTTTTTTTATGAATTTAAATGAGATCAAGCATGAGATGATTTATACATGATGTTTTACCATGTTTTATATGCCAATTTTACATGACTTTGATACATGATACATATGTATACTCATATGGCATAGTTTTATTCCTCATGCTCCTACCATAAATGATTTATGCATAACACTATCAGCATGTAGATAGAGTAGTTATCTACCATGCTTGCATTATTGCCTTACTGAGCGTGTGGTTGCTCATCCCACTCTATTTTCCCCCTACAGAGCGTGCATAGTAGCCCAGTGAGGACTGAGGCGTATTATTTTGGACTCCGCTGCATCTCCATCGCTAAGAGGTATATACACAGTGATTCTTTTTGTATCTAAACAATGTAAAAGCACAGTATTCTTTTGAGTTGTACTTATGGGGGATGTAGATGTCAGTAAAACATGTATTCGTATAAGTACACGATTAAATGCACATGTATGACATCGTTTTAATTAATTGAGAATGAATGAGATGTGGTGTTATTATTGACTCACAGCCCAACAGTGTGTGGTGAGTTTAGTTCACGACCGGGCAAGGTAACAGTAAAACGCGAAAAATTTTCAGTGATTTCGGTTAAAGAGAATGGAATTTGGGTCGTGACACGTACATATCAAAATTGATTGAAATCTCAATCCTCAATTTCAGTTCATGACCAGACTATTACAGACACTTGGGATGTATTCTATTTCACTTAACCGACACTGACAGTACTAGACACCCTAAGCTATGATACCAAGAAAACTCTGTCACGCCCCGAATATGCGGAAAATAGGGCAAATTTAAAACTTTTTACTCATTAATTCACAATTAAAGGTGCATTCCTGTGCAGTGTCATACATCATCATAATTATCATGCCTCAGGATCTCATCATGATACAATAAATACGGTATTATACACCTTACTCAATTCCAAGTCAATTAATCCTAATACATCCCATATAATGTTATACATCAAGTGTCTGCAATTACATTAATAGTCTGGGTACATGAAAAGATAAAATATACCTCAAGATACAATATATATGGCCTGGAGCTCGAATCCTCCACTAGCCACTACTCCGTACGTCGCAGGGAGATCCTTTTTCACTTGAAGAACTCTGGGGGGGAAAGGAAAACAGGGTGAGCTTCTAAATCGCTCAGTAAAGGGGGTAAGGAACGCATTTCATAAACCAAAATACACATCACAAAAGGTTTATTTGTATGTGAAGCTCATTTGAAAACCATAGCATGAAAGTACTCAAAACGACATTCTCACGTCTCAAGTCATGTGAAAACATGAAGTAAAAGGCTCACTCTAGAGCAATAACAAAGCATGTGAAAACAATGCGATAAACGCTTTCTCAAATACGTGATAAAATCACTGAGATAGTAATGCACGTGGCACAGCCACTAAACACACGTGGCATAGCCACTGATTTAAATTCTCACGTGGCATAGCCACAAAACACACGTGGCAAAGCCACTGATTTAATTTCTCACGTGGCATAGCCACAGAATAGGGTTTCTCAACGTGGCAACGGCCACCAATGGGGGTATAACGTGGCACAGCCACCAATGGGGTATAACGTGGCACAGCCACCAATGGGGTTTCTCAACATGGCACAGCCACCAATGGGGTATAACGTGGCACAGCCACCAATGGGGTATAACGTGGCACAGCCACTAAATGGGTTATTCTCACGTTACCAGAACGGAGAAGAAATCGGGCTTACATGCTACCAGAGCAATGCCCGGTGTGTACTCACAACTACACACCTAAGTCTTATCACATAAGATTGGTTTGCCTTCACGTAGAACTCATGATGGTTTTTCTCTCATAAAACTCATTTGAAAATCGTTTTGTACTCAACACAAAACGTAATAAAACCGAGTTCCAACCGGCAAAGCACACGCACACATTTCTCAAATCTCAATATTGCCTTAACGTAGAGCCCAGTTATAAACTCATAAAAACATTGGGCTCCAACCGGCTATAAAAATCGTGTGCAATTAAATCTCAACACAAAGCCCAACATGCTTGTTTTATAAACCACAATTCATGCTGAAATAGTTTACAAATCACATACACAAATGGTTTAGATTTCCCTTACCTCTTTGCACCTCGTATAGTGCAATCGTTTCCCCCGTATCACGGACTAGCCTCGCATTCCACTCTGGAACTCCCGAGCTGTCCAAACGATGTTAAAACATCAATACTCAATTATCTCATAAACCTCAATTCTCAAAATCGAGCATAATTGCTCATAACTCCTCAAATCTCTCGATTCTCGTAACTCAACCCTAAACTACAACCTCATTCACAATATCGCAACGTCCTACATTTCTCATGCCAATTATCTATGCTAATTCATCACATTGTCTATATTTCCATTTATAGCACAAATTCTCAAAATTGCCAAAATTACCAAATATCTACATTACTCCAACTACATTACAATTTCATCAATCCCTAATCCTTTCTCAACTATTTCAACGCTGTGACAACCACCAATATCATCAAAATCAGCTCAAATATCAAGATCGAGGTTTAGAAATTACCCAAAGCTTGTGAGACGCACAACCCACGCCTCGATCCGATTCGTCCTTCGATTTCCAAGTATGTTGTTCTCCCTTTGATGAGGAACAACTTTCCTTCTTGCCACAACAGCTGATTCGGCCGAAAATGAGGGATTTGGATGAGTGAGAAAGTTAGGTTTTCAGAAAAATGGGGGTTGGAAGAGAGAGAAAGTGAAATTGCAGGAGAAAAACACGGGTTCTTTATATAGACTGGAGGTAGGAGATCGATCTGTCGAGGGGTAAGATCGATCTGCGTTTGAATTTTGGGGACGATCTGCGCAATTTTATGCCTAGGAGATCGATCTGTCGAGGGGTGAGATCGATCTCTTTATGGCTTTATGAGATCGATCTGCTCCTAAGGAGATCGATCTTCTCCCAAACAGAATCACTTGGAGATCGATCTCTTCCTCATGAGATCGATCTTCTCTCAAACAGATTCATAAAGAGATCGATCCTCTTCCATTGGAGATCGATCTGCTCCTTAAATTCCTCATTCCTTGTCGTTTATAGCTCACCAGATCGATCTCTCCTTCTCCCAGATCGATCTGTCCTCATAGTTTCACATTTATTTTAACACTTAACATATAAATCTCCAATTATCATTCCCCAATTCACTTAACTCAATGAATTACACTTCAAATTATTATTACATCAATAAAATATGTCTGAAATTCTCAGATCTCACATTCTCCCTCCTTTCCAATCTCCTCTCTCGGTCAGCCTCAAGCAGTAACTTTCTCTTATCCCTTTCTTCTCTCCTTTCCTCCCTCGACTGGACAACTTCTCTTTTTCTTTCTCCCCTTTCTCTTCCGGCCGACAGCCTCCTCTCTTCCCCCTTTCCTTCTTCTTCCCTTTTCCCCTCTGCTGGCCACCCTTCCTTCTCTTTATTTTGCTTCCCGCCCAGCAGAGCTAATCTGCCTCTTTCGAAATGAAGAAACGGAATTGGCTTTCTTTGAAAGCCAATTCCATACCATACATATATATATATATATTATATTAATATATATATATATATGTTATATTTAATATATTAATATATATATGTTATTTTAATATATATAGATATATTTGTATTATTATTTTTTGTTTAGTGTTAGTGTTATTTTTTTGTTTATTTGTTTTGTTTCCACTTTATTTTAAATGTCTTATACATTATACTTTACAATACATATATATATATATATATATTTGTCATATATATACATATATATATCATTATTTATCCATTTTAAATTTGTCTAGTATATATATATATATTATACCTATGTGTATATATATATATATATATATATATATATATATATATATATATATATATATATATATATATATATACATTTTATTTCCTTCTTTTTTTTTTATAAAATCACATAATGACAATATTCATGCCTTCCACGAAATTTTTATTATTTCGAAAATGAAATATTATTGGGATCTCATCACTCCTTATAATTCCCGATATAAGTTTTCTCATCAAGATTATTTTCGATCCCTCCATGCTTGCATTTGCTTCATCACATCTTGTATCTTCGGGTTCTCGGTCACTCGCGGGTTTCTCGACTCCTATATTCTCGAGCCCTACAACAACCATCCACACTTCCATTAAAATATAATCTAATTAAACGTAGGAAATTTGTGGGGTTTACAGACACACAGTCTACAGGAGGCTCCAATACGGCTATATGCATGTCATATAATTCCCTGTGCGAGCGAAGCTCTAGCACGGTTTCATAAAAATCAGTAAAATCTGCGTACGAGTAGCACTCCAATATGACTTTAATATGAGTTATAAATTCATATAAAATCACGTACGAGCAATGCTCCAGCACGGATGAACGCTCAAGTAAATTAAAACTTCGTATGAGCAATGCTCCAGTATGGCTTTATGCATAAATACATAAATTCTCTTGTGAGTTACACTCCAGCACGATTTTTATGCAGTATCATGTCAAAACAGGATGCGAGCTAAGCTCCAGCACCTCTCATGCATGTCAAATCATTAAAACTAGTGCGAGCAAGCGCTCCAGCACCTTTTTATGGATATCAAGTCATAAAAACTAGTGCGAGCATCGCTCTAGCACCTTATTATGCAAATCAAGTCAAAACAAATCAAAACATTCAAAACAGAGTGCGAGCTAAGCTCCAGCACCTCTCATGCATTTCAAAATAATAAAAATCAATACGAGCAACCGTTCTAGCACATTTCATGCATATGATGTCACACAAGTCAATGCGAGCAACCGCTCAAGCATGTTTTATGCACACTCACAAACGCAGTATAGTGCGAGCTATGTGCCAGCACTATCTGTTTTCATATTGTTGGCTCTACCGAGAGCGGGGGTGAATCGGTTTTCTAATGTTAATAGCAAATTTAAACTAATTTGAACTTAATTAACAAATAATGAATAAGCAATATAATGTATTGAACCAAATTAAAGCAAGATAAGGAAGAGAATATCAAACACAGTCGTTTATAGAGGTTCGGCCAATCTCTTGCCTACGTCCTCTCTCCTTGACCTTCTTGTCAAGTGCTTTCTTTCTCACTTTCAACGAAAGTTACACACTCCCTTTTTCAGGTTAAGGAATAACCTCTCTACCCTTTTTATACAAAGATGTATTCACCCTTCTTACAAAGATTATCTCACTGAGGAACAATCCTCTTCTCTCTTAAAGCAAGGATGAATACAATATCAAGCTTTTTATGTGGGTAGGACAAATACAGCTTTTGCACACAAGCTTATATAACAAACTCAATAAATAAGGATTGAAGACAATTGGAATGAAAGAATTAAACTCTTGAGAATATACAGAATGTGCAGCAATGGTGTCTTCTTTTCTCAGTGTCTTCAATGCTTGATTATATACTAAAGGATTGGTAGTTGGAGCATTTAATGCTGTTATTCCAGTTGAGATTTTGCAGAAAGAGCCGTTGGAAACCTCCAGTAGAATGCCAGATCGATATGCCATCTTGACCAGATAGATCTCTTAGTTATAATTCCTGCAAGATCAAGGCAAAAAGAAGCAAGGAGATCGATCTCATATATGAGCAGATCGATCTCATAATTTGAAAATATTAGAGAAGATCGATCTGTCGAATAGGCAGATCGATCTTCCAATCTCTCTATTTGAGGCATGATCGATCTATAGATCGATCTGCCAGGTAATCTCGTAGTGAGGAGATCGATCTCTCATTAACCCAGATCGATCTCCTTAGCTCTCTGACTTTGAGGAGATCGATCTCTTCCTATACCAGATCGATCTCATGAGCTCTCTGTTTGAGTATAGATCAATCTTATAGATCGATCTACTGCCTTTACCTTTGTTTTAGGGGAGATCGATCTCCTCCTAGACCAGATCGATCTTCTCAACATCCTGTAGTAGGTAGATCGATCTTATAACCCTTATAGATCGATCTTAGCTTCCTCAATACCTTTGTACAGGTTCAAACCTTAGCAGATCGATCTCATATCCTCATGAGATCGATCTCTCATCCTAGAAAACCCAGGAGATCGATCTCTCATATCACCAGATCGATCTCTCATATCACCAGATCGATCTCTCATCTCCAGGAACTTAATTTTTGGTACTGATAGCTTCTAAACATGTTTTTATATCGTCTTTATATTATTGAATTTACTTGTTTTGTCATTTCAAAATATATTAACTCTACACATATAAACTTAATAGTTGGCCTATTTTTCAATGAAATTTCATTTAAATCTAAATAACACTTACGTAGTGTTATCTTGTGAAATTTATACAGTTACTGGCCAATCTACCGATTTGTTTTACTCAAAAACCAAGAAAATTCTTTAATTCAAAAAATTTCTTAAATCATGCATTTCATGCATGTCATGCTTTCACCATCCTTAGGTGAATTTCCCTCAATAGGGGTAAAATAACCTTTTCCTATTTCGAGTTCTTAAAATCATTAATCTATTTCTAGGACCTTTATACATATTCAGTGTATACATACATATTCAGTGTATACAAAAACTATTAAAATACGCGTAGCTACCTCTAGCTACTCACATAATTCCCTTACCTCATTTTTCTGTACAGTCTGATCTTTCCACTGATGACTCGTCACGCATTGCTCTGAATCCAATCTCTGGAATTGCGGATAAATATTCATCAAGTCAAATACAATACAATTAATTGTATTTCATATTTTTCTAGGTTTAATTTAAATCATTGGGCCCGTTTACCCATATTGGGCCCGATTGCACCATAATGGGCCTTAATCAGCCTTAAGCCCGTTTTCCACTTACTATTCACATTATCGAGGCCTATTGGGCTCATTGGGCCCATCAGTATTTATTGGACCTCGTTCTAAGCTCTCAGATAGCTCAATTAATTATTTACGACAATTTATCTCTAATTCCCAAAATATAATTCATATAATGTCACGCCCCGAAAGTGCGGAAAATAGGGCTAATTTAAAACTTTTTATTCATTCATTCACAATTAAGAGTGCATTCCTGTGCAGTGTCATACATCATCACCTATATTATACCTCAGGATCTCGTCATTGAATAGTATATATTATATCATATACCTTACTTGATCTCAAGTTAATTAATCCTAATACATCCCATACAATGTTATACATCAAGTGTCTGCAATTACAGTAATTGTCTGGGTACATGAAAAGATAAAAGATACCTCAAAATACAATATATGGCCTGGAGCTCAAGTCCTCCACTAGCCACTACTCCGTACATCGCAGGAAACCCCTTTTCACTTGAAGAAATCTAGGGGGAAAGAAAACAGGGTGAGCTTCTAAATCGTTCAGTAAAGGGGGTAAGGGACTCATTTCATAAACCAAAATGTACATCACAAAATATTTATTCGTATGTGAAACTCATTAATCTCATTTGAAAACCATAGCATGAAAGTACTCAAAACGACATTCTCATGTCTCAAATCATGTGAAAACATGAAGTAAAAAGGCTCAGTCTAGAGCAATAACAAAGCATGTGAAAATAATGCGATAAACACTTTCTCAATTAACGTGATAAAATCACTGTAATAATAATGCACATGGCACAGCCACTAAACACACGTGGCATAGCCACTAATTTAAATTCACACGGGGCACAGCCACTAAACACATGGCATAGCCACTGATTTAGATTCACACGTGGCACAGCCACAAAATAGGGTTTCACGTGGCAACGGCCACCAATTAGGGTTCTCACGTGGCAACGGCCACCAAATAGGGTTTCTCACGTGGCAACGGCCACCAAATGGGGTTCTCACGTGGCAACGGCCACCAAATGGGGTTCTCACGTGGCAACGGCCACCAAATAAGGCTTCTCACGTGGCAACGACCACCAAAGGGGGTTTCTCACGTGGCAACGGCCACCAAGTATACGTGGCATAGCCACAGAATGGGTTATTCTCACGTTACCAGAACGGAGAAGAATCGGGCTTACATGCTACCAGAGTAATGCCCGGTGTGTACTCAGAATTACACAACTAAGTCTTAATCACATAAGACTAGTTTGCCTTCACGTAGAACTCATAGTGGTTTTTCTCTCATAAAACTCATTTGAAAACCGTTTTGTACTCAACACAAAACATAATAAAATCGAGTTCCAACCGGCAAAGTACGCACACATTTCTCAAATCTCGATATTGCTTTAACGTAGAGCCCAATTCATTACTCACATAAAATTCAACGGTTTATAAAGCAATTTCACACTCAGCTTATAAACTCATAAAATAATGGGCTCCAACCGGCTATAAAAATCATGTGCAATTGTATCACAACACAACACTCAACATGCTTGTTTTATAAATCACAATTCATGCTATAATAGTTCGCAAATCACATACAAAAATGGATTAGTTTCCCTTACCTCTTTGCACCTCGTATAGTGCAATTGTTTCCCCCGTATCACGGACTAGCCTCGCATTCCACTCTGGAACTCCTGAGCTGTCCAAACGATGTTAAAACATCAATACTCAATTATCTCATCAACCTCAATTCTCAAAATCGAGCATAATTGCTCGTAACACCTCAAATCTCTTGATTCTCGTAACTCTACCCCAAACTACACTCTCATTCACAACATCTCAACGTTCTACATTTCTCATGCCAATTATCTATGCTAATTCACCATATTGTCTAAATTTCTATTTATAGCTCAAATTCCCAAAATTGCTAAATATCATTATCAGTCCAACCACATTGCAATTTCATCAATCCCTAATCATTTCTCAGCTATTTCAACACAATGACAACCACCATTATCATCAAAATCATCTCAAATATCAAGATCGAGGTTTAAAAATTACCCAAAACTTGTGGAGAGCTTATCTCTTGCCTCGATTCGATCCGTCTTTCGATTTCCAAGTATGTTGTTCTCCCTTTGATGAGGAACAACTTTCCTTCTTGCCATAACTTCTGATTTGGCCAAAAATGGGTGCTTTGGAGGAGTGAGAAAGCTAGGTTTCGGTGAAAATGGGGGTTGGAAGAGAGAAAAAGTGAGATTGCAGAAGAAAAACAAGGGTTCCTTATATAGGCTGAGGGTAGGAGATAGATCTGCCTCTTGATGAGATCGATTTGCATTTGAATTTTGGGGACGATTTGGGCGATTTTATGCCAAGAGATCGATCTGTCGAGGGGTGAGATCGATCTCTTTATGGCTTTATGAGATCGATCTGCTCCTTGAGGAGATCGATCTTCTCCCAAACAGAATCATTTGGAGATCGATCTCTTCCTCATGAGATCGATCTTCTCTCAAACAGAATCATAAGGAGATCGATCCTCTTCCATTGGAGATCGATCTGCTCCTCAAATACCTCCTTCCTTGTCATTTTTAACTCACCAGATCGATCTCTCCTTCTCCCAGATCGATCTGTCCTCACAACTTCACACTTATTTTAGACACTTAACATATAAATCTCTAATTATCATTCCCCAATTCACTTAGCTCAATAAATTACACTTCAAGTTCATGTTACATCATTCAAATATATCTAAAATTCTCAGATCTCACATATAATGAGGAAATTAAATCAGTAATTTATGCGGTATATTCTAATACACATAACGATGCAAAATTTTCGTAAATAAGGGTTACTTACCCGTGATTCCATGATAGTACGTAAATCGAAGCTGTCTCAAGCTTTCGTTTGACGTCAATTGTCGAGTTACATAATTATATATTTTTTTGGGTAAACTTTCAGTCGAATATTAATCAAATTAAATATTTCAAAATTTAAACCGATCAATTTAGACTGCTTACCAACTTACCCGTAGCTCGATTGCATCACTGAATGTTTTTCCAATTTTTCCTCTTTTTCTTTCCTTTTTTTTCGTTTTCTTTTTGGCTGAATCGGTTTGGTTTAGTTCGATCCGGTTCAGACTAGTTCGGTCTAGCCGGTTCAGTTTGGTTCGACCGATTCAGGGCCTCGTCGGTTGGTTCTTCGTCGGCTTCCACCGTCAGTAGCTCCGCGGGATCGTCCGATGCACAGATCTGGGGTCAGTTTCTTCCGAGGTGGCTGAAAAGTGGTCGGTCCAGCCTGCTCTGTCCTCGTTGTCAGTACCGTTTCTGTTTGGCCGCCGTTTTCTACGCTAGCCACCGCCCCAGCGGTTGATGCTGCCACCAATCGCACCACCTACGCCTAGGGGATGCTCGGCTGGTGGTGGTCGGCCTGAATCTTCGCCAGTTGCCGAAAATTCTACTTTCCCTCTCGGTTCTCTCTTTCCCGTTTCTCTCACCGTCGTTCGTCGCCTCTCTTCCTCCTACCAGCGCCGGCGGTGGCCCCAGCCGTCCCTCCTTCAGCCGTCGCCTGGGCCGATGAGGCAGCCTCGACCTTCTGCTTCATTTTCGTTTTCCCGTTTTCGCATTTCACGAAATTCTAACTTTTAAAAAAAATTATTTTATTTATTTATTTATTTAATTTTTATTTATAATTTATTTTTATTATTATTTTATTCATTTAAATATTATTATTTTTGCCAAAATATCTAAAAAAAATTTATATTTAATTCATTTAATCAATAAATGAATTTATCAATATTATTTCGTCTTTCGGGATAATTTTTCGAATACTTTCAGGATTATTTTTCGATGTGAAAATTCTGATTAATTCCTATAAATTCATATCTTGATCAATTTAACTCGAAATTTAATTATTTCTTTGTTATTGATCAAGATTTCTCAATCCCATATTTTTAATTAAATTTTCTAGTCACGATAAATACCGAATTTTGATCTTTTGATAGTTTTACCCTTGCACGTGTTCGGGACTACCATTTCAATCCTTTGTTTGATCTTTTCTCATTTCGTGTTTTAAATAAAATCGGGTCTTACAATCTCCTCCACTTAAGAAATTTGGTCCTCCAAATTAGAACCAAGTCAAAAGGGTCCATAAACAACTCTGGGTACCTCTATTGCATCATACTCTTTAATTTTCATAGGACTTTTTTCGGAGTGTAATACTACCAACGTACTTAAGTAGGGAGATCATCTTAAACCTCAACACTTTCTCCTTTCGTCTAATACCCAAATCGATTTTCATACGTTATACTTTCATTGAGCTAAGCTGTTGGAGCTCATATCCGATCATATATGCTGGGTCCGGATAGTATTTTCGAAGCATCAAAAGATGGGACACATAGTGGATGCCTGCTAATTCAGGTGGTAACGCCAACCTATATGCCTTATCTCCCACTTTGTCCAATCTCTCAAAGGATTCAATCTAACGAAACTCTATTTGCATTCTTTCCAAATCTCGTTATGTCCTTATGCTATGTCCTAAGGGCATGTAACTTCCAACAATACTAATTCACCCTCGGTGAATTCCAATGGTTTCTGTCTCTTGTCAGCATAGCTTTTCTGTCTGCTCTGAGGTGTTCTTAATCTCTCACAATTCAACTGAACATCCTCAAAGGTTTTTCTTACCAATTTGGGAACAATTCTCTATCTGTCACACACTTCTTCTTATCCAAGTCGGGGAACAACTCCCTACGGCCATACAATGCCTCATATAAAATTATCCCAATACTCAAGTGATAACAGTCTTTATTGGCAAATTCGATTAGTAACAAATGATTATCCCAGGAGCTTATAGAATCTGTCACGACCCAAATTACCTAAAAATCAGAGTAAATTTTTCGCTTTTTCATTTATTATTTAATTCTTACCTTTCTCTCATCATGACCATCCTACAACATAGTTGGGCTATGATTCGGTGTTAGTTACCTCTCACCTATTTGCCATTCCATTTCCATAATCACATTCACATATCAGAGTTTACTATCTTTTGACTTTAACTGAATACATACACAATGGTATTTATATAACCTTACATCCCCGACATCATATCCGTTTACAGTACTGTGCATTACATATTTAGATACAAAACTATACAAATGTGTATACCTGTCTCTCGATGGGAAGTAGCGAATACCAAGATGCAAGTCCCCAGCCGCTTACTAACTATTGCGAGTGCTCTGAGAAGATGGGAAATTAGGGGGGGTGAGCAAACCACACGCTCAGTAAAGCAATTATGCAAGTAAGTAGATAGCTCCACTATCTACATGCTCATAATGCCATGCCCTTAAAATCTATTTCTTTTCATTAAAAATCTCAAGCACAAAACCATGCATATATCATGACATAGTTTATCCAAAACTATTTGTGCATATAGAAAAGCATGTAATTCATGCATCAATAGCATTTTATGTGACATCATTAAATCAATATTCAGCATGAATTAAATCAAAATCATGCATTACTTCATGCGATATAAAACAAATTGTGGGATATAATCATTTCATAAGTTTATCATTAAAGCATGGAAAACTTCATGCGATATAAAACAAATCGTGGGATATAATCATTTCATAAATTTATCATTAAAGCATGGAAAACTCATCATGCTACTGCATTTAAGTCATTTAATTTAAAAACGCAGTATAAAATAACCCTTCCGGGTCAATCATCTCATAAAACAATTCGTTATAAAATTTTCAAAAAAATCTATCATCATAGTACAAAATCATAAAATCGGGGGCCTGACCCCTCCCACGGGTCTACCCTAGTCTATCAACCAATAGTTATATCATTTGAGACAAGCAGGTGATTATATCAGTAACATCGAGGACTATGGCCATATCCTAGTGATCCCTGGCAACACGGTACCTAGTGTGCGGGGTATCACACCTGAAACAGGAGGTGGGTCATCCTACCCGCCAGAACAGCATAACACCAGGATTGCGAGAGTAAGGCTTGCTGCCTTGTGGCTAATGCCACTCCACTCCAATAATCCCCACGGTACAGCGTACTCCGCGTGACATACACGGTACAACGTACTCCATGAACCTAAGCTCAATCAGGGGTGCCTGTAATAGGTCTTATCCACCCATATCATCTCTGTCTCAGTATGCACGTGTGAGCATATCATCTCACTGTGACACACAGTCTACAGGAGGCTCCAACATGGCTATATGCATGTCATATAATTCCCTGTGCGAGTGAAGCTCTAGTACTGCTCCATGCATATTCATGATATCAGAAAATCTCGTGCTAGAGAAGCTCTAGCACAGTTTCATAAAAATCAATAAAATCCGCATACGAGTAGCACTCCAGTACGACTTAAACTGATTATAATTTCAAGTAAAATCCACGTACGAGCAATGCTCTAGTACGGATATGTATAAAAACTCACTGAAAACCTAATACGAGAAAAACTCCGGTACGACATTCAAATGAATTATAAAAACCATATAAAACTTTGTGCAAGCAACGCTCCAGCACAAATGAATGCTCAAGTAAATCAAATCTCGTGCGAGTTACACTCCAGCACGGCTTTATGCATAAATAAATCAAATCTCGTGCGAGTTACACTCCAGCACAGCTTTTATGCAATATAATATCAAAACAGGATGCGAGCTAAGCTCCAACACCTCTCATGCATATGATGTCACACAAATCGGTGCGAGCAACCGCTCAAGCACATTTATGCACATTCACAAACGCAGATATAGTGCGAACTACATGTCGGCACTATCTGTTTCCATATAAACTTGATAGTTGGCTCATTTTCCAAAAAAATTCCATTTAAATATAAATAACACCTACGTAGTGTTATCTTGTGAAATTTAAACAATTACTGGCCAATCTATCGATTTGTTTTGATTAAAACCAATAAAATTCCTTAATCGAAAAATTTCTTAAATCATGCATTTCATGCATGTCATGCTTTCACCATCCTTAGGTGAACTTCCCTCAATAGGGGTAAAATAATCTTTTACCTATTTCGGGTCCTTAAAATCTTTAAACCATTTTTAGGACCTTTGTACAATATCAATGTATACATACATATTCAGTGTACAGAAAAGCTATTAAAATACGCGTAGCTACCTCTAGCTACTCACACAATTCTCTTACCTCATTTTTCAGTACCGTCTGACCTTTCCACTGATGACTCGTCACGCAGTCCGATTTGCTCCAAATCCAATCTCTGGAACTGCGGATACATATTCATCAGGTCAAATACAATACAATTTAATGTATTTCATATTTTTAGGCTTAATTTAAATCATTGGGCCCGTTTACCCATATTGGGCCTGATTGCACCATAATAGGCCTTAATCGGCCTTAAGCTCGTTTTCCACTCTATTCACATTATCGAGGCCTATTGGCTCATTGGGCCCATCAGTATTTATTGAGCCTCGTTCTAAATTCTCAGATAGCTCAATTAATTATTTACGACAATTTATCTGAATTTCTAGAATTTAATCCATTTAATGCGAAATTTAAATCCGTAATTTATGCGATAAATATCAATCATGCATAATGATGTAAAATTGTCGTAAATAAGGGTTACTTACCCATGATTCCATGATAGTATGTAAATCGAGGCTGACTCAAGTCCTCGTTTGACATCAATTGTTGAGCTACACAATTAAATATTTTTTCAGGTAAACTTTCCAGTCGAATATTAATTAAATTAAATATTTTGAAAACTAAATCGGTCAATTCGACCATTTACCTACTTACCCGTAGCTCGATTGCATCACTGGAATTTTCCCCAATTTTTCCTCTTTTTCCCCTTTTTTCTTCCTTTTTCCTTTTCTTTTTAGCTGAACCGGTTTAGTTCAACCCAGTTCAGACGCTGGTTCAGTCCGATTCAGCCGGTTCGGTGCCTTGCCGGTCAGTTCTCCGTCGGTTTCCACCGCCAGTGGCTCCGTTGGGTCGTCCGATGCACGGATCTGGGGTTGATTTCGTTCAAGGCCCCCGAAAAGTGGCCGGTTCGGCTCTTCTCTCCTTCGTCGGCTGTACCGTTTCTTTTCCTCGCCGTTTTCGACGCTAGCCGTCGCCCCACCGAACGATTCAGCCGCTAATCGATCGGCCTTGGCGTGCGCTACCTTTGGATGGTGGTGGCCGGGCCTGAATCGGCGCCGGTCGTTAGGAAACTCCCTCGGTTCTCTCTCTCGATTTCTCTCTCGATTTCCTTACCATTCGCCGCCGTTCACCGCTTGTTGGTGCCGGTGGATGGCTCGGTTGGGCTACCTCCTCGTTGGCCGCTCCGCTAGGCTGGTCACCGGCCTCCGATCATCGGTGAAGGAGAAGGGAAGCTCGGCTCCGTTTTTGTTCAGTTTTCGCATTTCGCGAATTTTGATTTTTTTTAAAAAACTTTTATTATTATTTATTATTATTTTTATTATTATTTTATTTTTAATAATATTTTAATCAATATTATATTATTATTTTTACCAAAATATCTAAAAAAATACTATTTTATTCATTTAATCCATAAATGAATTTCTCAGTCTGATTTTACCTTTTCGGTATATTTTTCGATTACTTTCAAGATTATTTTTTGATGCGAAAATTTCGATTTATTCCTATAAATTCATATCTTGATCAATTTAACCCGAAATTTAATTATTTCTTTGTTATTGATCAAGATTTCTCAATCTCATATTTTTAATTAAATTTTATTATCCCGATTAATATCGAATTTCGATCTTTTGATCATTTTACCCTTCACTTGTTCGGGAATACCATTTCAATCCTTTTGCATTTTTAAATGAACTCAAAAATTTCTATTCATTCCATTTTTTCTCTTACGATAAAATTCGGGTCTTACAATCAATAGCATACACTCTCATCACATCCTCTAGAATCTGTACAGTCCTCTCTGACTGACCATCTGTCTGAGGATCGAAGGTGTGCTAACACTCAATCGGGTTCCCATAACTTTACAAAAAATATTCCTAAAAGTGGGAAGTGAAGCGGGAATCCCTATCTGATATCATGCTCACTCGAACGCTACATAATGTTTCACAATCTTCCTTACATATAAATCCGCCTAGACACTCAGAGTATCTGGGGATTTCATAACCAGAAGGTGGGCAGACTAAATCAATCTATCGACTATCACCCAGATAGCCTCGTGATTCATTCGGGTCCTCTATAACCCATCACAATATTCATGGTAACTTGCTCCCATTTTCGTGTCGATATAGGTAGAGGCTGCAATAACCCTGCAACTTCTTTTGCTCTACCTTAATCTGCTGACATACGAGACACTTTTCCGCAATCTCTACAATGTCTTTTTTTTTCAGACCTAACCACCAATACCTTTTTCAGAGATTCTGATATATTTATTACTTCCCGGATGCACTGTATATCCCGAAGAGTGAGCTTCTGATAATAATACTATCTCATCAACTATGGTCCTAGGGAGCACTTATACTGTCTTTGAACCTCTGTAAGTCATCATAACTCACTGTGAACTCTATCACTATACCCTTCTGAATCTGACCTATACTATCGACACCATGCCGATCATCATGCTAAGCCTGGAAAATTTGATCACACAAATTCGATTCTAACCAGGCTAGCTATCATAAAATCACCGTTATCATCAGAAGGGATCACATCACTACTAAGGCTCACAACTGCTCTAGCAGCTCATGCTCCCTGACCATCATATGTAATACCATCCCGAGGCTCTTTCTGTTTAAGGCATCAGCCATTACATTAGACTTTCCTGGGTGGTACAATGTTCACAATCATAATCCTTAGAAGCTCTAACCCTCTTGGTTATCTCATATTCTACTCTTTCTATGAAAACAGATATTCGGGGCTTTTACGAATTAGTGCATACCCAAAATTTCTTACCATTTACGTGGTGGCGCCATACTTTTAGTGTAAACACTATGGCTGCCAACTCTAAATCATGGATCGGATAGTTTCTCTCATGGTCCTTGAACTATCTGGATCCATAAATGACTATCTTTCCATTTTACATCAATACACAGCCCGATCCTTATTTTGAGGTATCCATACACACTGAAACCTCTTGAGCTGTTGGTTATGGTGAGAATAATTACAGTGGTCAGTTTATTACTTCAATATACCAAAACTCACTGAAGCTATTTTCATACTTATAATACCACTCGTATGAAATCTTTTTCCAAATGAGACGTGTCAACTGAGCAGCCTATTTCGAGAAATTCTCAACAACTCGTCTGTAAGGCAGTTTCCTGTTGCTACTCATGCTCTTCCTTGGACTTTGAATACATCAAAATGTCATCGCTAAAGATGACAACCAATCGGTCCAGGTAAGGTTTAAATACCTCATCGTAGTTGAGTTCTATTAAATATTTCAATCACCCATATCCTTGACATATGTACGCATAAAAGTATAATGTCATTTCGAAATCGCTTCCGTTCAAGATGCTAACCCACGTCATTTCCTTTTTCTTATATTAACGACTTTTATAATATTTTAATTTTTAAACCTTCATGATTAATCGAATTCTAGGTACCCAAATTTTAAATGTATATATTACGACTGTCGATTTCAATTTATAGGTTATGTGTGCGCTTCTAGACGCTGTCAAGTCTTCTAGCTGGGAGGTGTTTTGAAATACCTTTATTAACCCTCAGACTTGACCACATAGACTGGTTATAGATATATCCTCCTCTTATCCTTGGCCGCAATTCATATTCACTACATATCGCTTAATCCAAATTACTTTACATATCAAAGATATTCTTAACTTGCATACGCCTCTTATTCCAATATGTCTTGTATTCAGGATCTATCACATCTCAAAGCTTATCTCCTTCCATATATCACTTATAACAAACTCTTTCATTACTTGTCAAACTTACAAAACACTTTTCATGGGTGAAAACATCTCTATCTTAGGATAGCAACCTAAACAACATATTTTTGCAGCCGAATCAATCTATTCTTAAATATTACTTCAAAATTATTCATATTCCATTGAATAAAATCGGCTGACATATCCTTTTTCCCCCGTTTTCAACTTACAATCCCTATACCCATATTCAGTTAGTGATAATAATCTAACCGTCATCCTCATCTTGTCTAAGGGTATAGGCTTCACATCTTTCACTCGCTTATAAGCAACTGAATGCGGTATGAATAAATGCATGGCACCAGGATCAATTAAAATAATTACTTCATTATTTATAACCAGTGTGGTATCTTCCACCACATTAGATGAAACATAAGTAGTATCCTGGTCCAAGGCATACACTCACCCTCGTCGAACATCTTATTTCCATGGTAACTACCACACATCCTACACTGTTTACACTGCTACGGAACAGGTCGGGGTCCTTCAATTACAAAACCCCTCAAAAGTACTGTATTTGGATACATTGGGGCCTTACCAATCATCTTACCCCGTGATTCAACAGCTCTAAGCTTTTACCAAACTACCTTTTTCCCGTTTTGACATCTCTGTCATTCTCTATTCTCTTTTTATCTCTATTTAGGCCCTTACTACCTTTCTCAATCTCAGAGGTGTGCAACTTATGATCTTATTCACACAACTATAGTCTGCGCACTTCCTCGTCATAGGTAGTGATATCTAAAGGCCCAATCAGACTCTAATTGACAATCTGAGCCCTTCCATAAACTTTTAGACATTTCGACTCTCACTATTCATAGTATCAGAGTCATATCTGGGTAGGTACATAAACTGAGATTCATATTTATTAATCAACCAGTTCCTCAGGGTCAGAGTAACAAATTTAATCTGTAATTTCCTTTAAGCAGTGTCCGAGATATTCTGTCACCGGAATACATCTAGAATTATGTTCTCATGTAAGCTTTAGATGTCTAACTCTTAAGGTGGGTCCAGCGGATTTCCACCAATGCTCCGACTCACCCTCAAATCTCTTACATACTTTGAGCAATTAGCTCCCATAATATTCTCCACACTTCGCTCAAACCTCGTGAAGCGTGTCTCAATACTGTCCGACCTCTCTATCGGACTCTGTCTGATCTCTCTGTCAGACTCTGTGGGGCATACTCAATACCAGCCTTCATGTCAATCTCATCTTGAGTCTCATGTGACGACTTAGTACGACTCTCAGACCTACCTCGAGCTCGTGTACTCGCCCTTCTACCATGGCAGCTATCAGTTAAAGAGTCTATATTCTTGTATTCAAAACCAAATTCTTAGCTGCAATTCCATCTCGATATACATAATTGTATCTAAATAATGCACAGTACATGGGGATGTAAACTTCCTTAACCACTAACACCGACTCATATCAAGCCAACTTAGCTCTGATATCAACAATTGTCACGACCCAAATTACCTAAAAATCAGAGTAAATTTTTCATTTTTCCGTTTATTATTTAATTCTTACCTTTCTCTCATCGTGACCATCCTACAAACAGTTGGGCTATGATTCGGTGTTAATTACCTCTCACCTATTTACCATTTCATTTCCATAATCACATTCACATATCAGAGTTTACTATCCTTTGACTTTAACTAAATACATACACAATATTATTTATAACTCTACATCCTCGACATCATATCCGTTTACAGTATTGTGCATTACATATTTAGATACAAAACTATACAAATGTGTATACCTGTCTCTTGAAGGGAAGTAGCGGATACCAAAAATGCAAGTCATTAGTCGCTCACTAACTACTGCGAGTGCTCTGAAAAGATGGAAAAATAATGGGGGTGAGCAAACCACACGCTCAGTAAGGCAATTATGCAAGTAAGTAGATAGCTCCACTATCTACATGCTCATAATGCCATGCCCTTAAATCCATTTCTTTTCATTAAAATCTCAACCATAAAATCATGTATGTCATCAATGACTTAGTTTATAAAACTGTTCGTGCATATATAAATCATACTACTTATGCATCTATGACATTTTATGTGACATCATTAAATCATACTTAGCATGAGGTAAATCAAGATCATGCCATGTAAAACAAATCATGAGAAACAATCCTTTTCATGAATTTATGATTAAAGCATGGAAAATTCATCATGCTACTGCATTTAAATCATTTCATTAAAACTGCAGTATAAACTAACCCTTTCGGGTCAATCATCTTATAAAACAATTCATTAAAATTCATTATAAAACTTCGGTTATAAAACGACCCTTCTTTCAGGGTCACATATCATAAAATCCTCTAAAACATATATTAGCATAGTAAAAAATCATAAAATCGGGGGACTGACCCCTCCCTCAGGCCTACCCTAGTCTATCGAAACCACAAGTTATATCATGTGAGACAAGTAGGTGACTATATGAGTAACATCGAGGACTATGGCCATAACCTAGTGATCCCTGGCTACACGGTACCTAGTGTGCGGGGTATCACACCTGAAACGGGAGGTGGGTCGGTCATACCTACCAGAACAGCATAATATTAGGATTGCGAGGGCAAGGCTTGCTGCCTCATGGCTAATGCCACTCCACTCCAACAATCCCTATGGTACAGCTACTCCGCGTGACATACACGGTACAACGTACTCCATGAACCCAAGCTCAGTCAGGGGTGCCTGCAATAGTTCTTATCCACCCATACCATCTCTGTCTCAGTATGCACGTGTGGGCATATCATCTCGCTGTGACACAGTCTACAGGAGGCTCCAACACAGCTATATGCATGTCATATAATTCCCTGTGCGAGCAAAGCTCTAGCACGGCTCCATGCATATTCATGATATTTGAAAACCTCATGCGAGCGAAGCTCTAGCACGGTTTCATAAAAATTAGTAAAATCTGCGTACGAGTAGTACTCCAGTACGACTTTAATATGAGTTATAAATTCATATAAAATCACGTGCGAGCAATGCTCCAGCACGAATGAATGCTCAAGTAAATCAAAACTTCGTACGAGTAATACTCCATTGCGACTTTATACATAAATACATCAATTCTCGTGCGAGTTACACTCCAGCACAATTTTTATGCAGTATCATATCAAAATAGGATGAGAGCTAAGCTCCGGCACCTCTCATGCATGTCAAATCATTAAAACTAGTGTGAACAAGCGCTCCAGCACCTTTTTATGCATATCAAGTCATAAAAACTAGTGCGAGCAATCGCTCCAGCACCTTATTATGCAAATCAAGTCAAAACAAATCAAAACATTCAAAACAGAGTGTGAGCTAAGCTCCAGCACTTCTCATGCATTTCACAATAATAAAAATCAGTGCGAGCAACCGCTCTAGCACAGTTCATGCATATGATGTCACACAAGTCAGTGCGAGCAACCGCTCAAGCACGTTTTATGCACACTCACAAACGCAGATATAGTACGAGCTATGTGCCAGCACTATCTGTTTCCATATAAACTTGATAGTTGGCCTATTTTCCAATGAAATTTCATTTAAATCTAAATAACACTTATGTAGTGTTATCTTGTGAAATTTATACAATTACTGGCCAATCTACCGATTTGCTTTGCTTAAAAACTAAGAAAATTCTTTAATTCAAAAAATTTCTTAAATCATGCATTTCATGCATGTCATGCTTTCACCATCCTTAGGTGAATTTCCCTTAATAGAGGTAAAATAGCCTTTTCCTATTTCGAGTCCTTAAAATCATTAATTTATTTCTAGGACCTTTATACATATTCATTGTATACATACATATTCGTGTATACAAAAACTATTAAAATACGTGTAGCTACCTTTAGCTACTCACACAATTCTCTTACCTCATTTTTCTGTACAGTCTGACCTTTCCACTGGTGACTCGTCACGCAGTTCGATTTGCTCTGAATCCAATCTCTGAAACTGCGGATAAATATTCATCAGGTCAAATACAATACAATTAATTGTATTTCATATTTTTTGGGCTTAATTTAAATCATTGGGCCCGTTTACCCATATTAGGCTCGATTGCACCATAATGGGCCTTAATTGACCTTAAGCTCGTTTTCCACTTATTATTCACATTATCGAGGCCTATTGGGCTTATTGGGCCCATCAATATTTATTGGACCTCGTCTAAGCTCTCAGATAGCTCAATTAATTATTTACGATAATTTATCTCTAATTCCCAGAATATAATTCATTTAATGCGGAAATTAAATCCGTAATTTATGCGGTATATTCTAACACGCATAATGATACAAAATTGTCGTAAATAAGGGTTACTTACCCGTGATTCCATAATAGTACTCAAATCGAAGCTGTCTCGAGCTCTCGTTTGACGTCAATTCTCGAGCTACATAATTATTTATTTTTTCGGGTAAACTTTCAGTCAAATATTAATCAAATTAAATATTTCAAAATTTAAATCAGTCAATTTCGATCGCTTACCGACTTACCCGTAGCTCGATTGCATCACCAAAATTTTTCCCAATTTTTCCTTTTTATCTTTCCTTTTTTTCCTTTTCTTTTTGGCTGAACCGGTTCGGTCCGGTTCAATCCAATTCAGATCGGTTCGGTCTAGCCAGTTCAGTTCGGTTCGACCGGTGTAGGGCCTCGTCGGCTGGTTCTCCATCGGCTTCCACCGCCAGTAGCTCTTTGGGATCGTTCGATGCACGGATCTAGGGTCGGTTTCATTTGAGGTGGTAGGAAAGTGGCCGGTCCGAGCTGTTCTCCCCTTGCCGTCGGTACTGTTTCTGTTTTGTCGTTGTTTTCGGTGCTAGCCGCCGCTCCACCGGCCGATGCTACCACCAATCGCTCCACCTGCGCCTGGGGGACGCTCCACTGGTGGTGGCCGGGCCTGAATCGGTGCCGGTCGTTGAAAATTCCCCTTTCCCTCTCAGTTCTCTCTTTCCCGTTTCTCTCGTCGCCGTTCGTCGCCTCTCTTCCACCTACCAGCGTCGACGGTGGCCCCAGCCGTCCCTCCTTGTGAGATCTGAGAATTTCAGACATATTTAATGATGTAATAATAAATTGAAGTGTAATTTATTGAGCTAAGTGAATTGTGGGAATTATAATTGGAGATTTATGTGTTAAGTATGTAAAATAAGCTTGATCCATGAGGACAGATCGATCTGGGAGAAGGAGAGATCGATCTGGTGAATTAAACATGACGAGGAAGGGGAAATTTGAGGAGCAGATCGATCTCCAATGGAAGAGATCGATCTCCTTATGAATCTGTTTGAGAAGGGATCGATCTCATGAGGAAGAGATCGATCTCCAAATGCTTCTGTTTGGGAGAAGATCGATCTCCTCAAGGCACAGATCGATCTCATAAAGCCATAAAGAGATCGATCTCACCCCTCGACAGATCGATCTCCTAGGCATAAAATTGCCCAGATCGTCCCCAAAAATTCAAACGCAGATCGATCTCCCCAAGAGACAGATCGATCTCCTACCTCCAGTCTATATAAGGGACTCGTGTTTTCTCCTGAAATCTCACTTTCTCTCTCTTTCAAACCTCTATTTTTTTGAAAACCTAGTTTCTCACTCCTCCAAATCCCCCATTTCCGGCCGAATCAGCTATTGTGGTAAGAAGGAAAGTTGTTCCTCATCAAAGGGAGAACAACATACTTGGAAATCGAAGGACGAATCGGATCGAGGCGTGAGTTGTGCGTCTCACAAGCTTTGGGTAATTTCTAAACCTCGATCTTGATATTTGAGTTGATTTTGATGTTATTGGTGGTTGAATTTGTGTTGAAATGGCTGAAAGATGACTAGGGATTGATTAAATTTCAATGTGGTAGGAGTGATATGCATATTGAGAATTTTGGTGAATTTGGGAAATTGTGAGCTATAAATGGAAAATTAGACAATGAGGAGAATTAGCGTAGATAATTGGTATTAGAGATATCGAACATTGGGATATTGTGAATAGAGTTGTAGTTTAGGGTTGAGTTACGAGAAATCAAGAGAATTGAGGTGTTATGAGCAATTATGCTCGATTTTGAGAATTGAGGTTTATGTGATGTTGAGTATTGATGTTTTTAACATCGTTTGGACAGCTCGGGAGTTCCAGAGTGGAATGCGAGGCTAGTCCGTGATACGGGGGAACGATTGCACTATACGAGGTGCAAAGAGGTAAGTGAAATCTAAACCATTTGTGTATGTGAATTGCAAACTGTTTTAGCATGATTTACGATTTATAAACAAGCATGTTGAGTATTTTGTGTTGAGATTTGAACTGCACACGATTTTATAGCTGGTTGGAGCCCAATGTTTTATGAGTTTATAACTGGGCTCTACGTTAAGGCAATATTGAGATTTGAGAAATGTGTGCGTGTGCTTTGCCGGTTAGAACTCGATTTTTATTACGTTTTGTGTTGAGTACAAAACGGTTTTCAAATGAGTTTTATGAGAGAGAAACCATTACGAGTTCTACGTGAAGGCAAACCCGTCTTATGTGATAAGACTGAGGTGTGTAGTTGTGAGTGCACACCGGGCATTGCTCTGGTAGCATGTAAGCCCGATTTCTTCTCCGTTCTGGTAACGTGAGAATGACCTACTTGGTGGCTGTGCCACGTATACCCCATTGGTGGCTGTGCCACGTTGAGAAAACCCCATTGGTGGCTGTGCCACGTATACCCCATTGGTGGCTGTGCCACGTTGAGAAAACCCCATTGGTGGCTGTGCCACGTATACCCCATTGGTGGCTGTGCCACGTTGAGAAAACCCCATTGGTGGCTGTGCCACGTATACCCCATTGGTGGCTGTGCCACGTTGAGAAACCCATTGGTGGCTGTGCCACGTATACCCCATTGGTGGCTGTGCCACGTTGAGAAACCCTATTCAGTGGCTATGCCACGTGAGAAAATAATTCAGTGGCTTTGCCACGTGTGTATTGTGGCTATGCCACGTGTGATTTTAAATCGGTGGCTATGCCACGTTATTTGAGAAAGCGTTTAACGCGTATTTTCACATGCTTTGTTTTGCTCTAGAGTGAGCCTTTTTTACTTCATGTTTTCACATGACTTGACACATGAGAGTGTCGTTTTGAATATTTTCATGCTATGGTTTTCAAATGAGTTTCACATACAAATAAATGCTTTGTGATGTGCATTTTGGTTTATGAAATGAGTCCCCTACCCCCCTTACTGAGCGATTTAGAAGCTCACCCTGTTTTTCTTTCCCCCCAGAGTTCTTCAAGTGAATAAGGACTTCCCTGCGGCGTACGGAGTGGTGGCTAGTGGAGGATTCAAGCTCCAGGCTATATAATTTGTACTTTGAGGTATATTATCTTTTCATGTACCCAGACTATTAATGTATTTGCAGACACTTGATGTATGACATTATATGGGATGTATTAGGATTAATTGACTTGTAATCGAGTAATGGGTATAATACAATATTTATTATATCATGAAGAGATCCTGAGGCATGATAATTATGATGATGTATGACACTGCACAGGAATGCACTCTTTATTTGTGAATTAACGAGTAAAAAGTTTTAAATTAGCCCTATTTTCCGCATTTTCGGGGCGTGACAGAGTTTTCTTGGTATCAGAGCTTAGGGTGTCTAGTACTGTCAGTGTCGGTTAAGTGAAATAGAATACATCCCAAGTGTCTGTAATAGTCTGGTCATGAACTGAAATTGAGGATTGAGATTTCAATCGATTGTGATATGTACGCGCAGGAGACGAGTTGAGATTGAGAATGAGTAAACGACGAGGTCGTTCGAGGAGGCAGGCAGACTCCCCTCCACCACCTGTCCCACAACCAAAGAGTCCTAACTCTCGATTTAATCGGATTGAGACCGATGTGAGGTAAGGTTTTGAGCAGATGGTGGCGCTATTCACGCAACACTTTGGAGTTAATGCCTCGGATACTACCCCTACACCACCACCAGGACCTCCCATACCCCCAGTGCCTCCCGTCACTCAGCCTGAAGACAGAAGTAAGGTCCGACTAAAGGAATTTCTGAAGATGAATCCACCCGCATTTAAGGGAAAGAAGGATCCTACAGAGGCTGAGGAGTGGCTGACGGAGTTGAGAGTTATATTTGATTTACTGGGGTGCACCGATGCTGAGAGAGTCAGTATGAGTGCCTATATGCTGAAGGGGAGAGCTCGAGATTGGTGGAGTACTACCCAGGGTATCTTGATGTCCCACCAGGATGTGATTAGTTGGGAAGAGTTCCAGACAGCTTTTAGAACCCAATATGTACCACGAGCCGCTCAGAGAAGGAAACAGGCTGAGTTTTTGAGTTTGGTACAGGGTGACATGTCGGTGGATGACTATGAGAGCCAGTTCACCGCACTATTGAGATATGACCCAGAGACCTTCAAGAGTGAAGAGCTCCGCACAGAGAAGTTTGTGTATGGGTTGAAGCCCGTTATTAGAGATAGACTGATGGGGCTATGTATTACCGAGTTTGGAGATGCTCTGAGACGAGCACAAGAGGTTGAAAGAGGGATTGAGATGGTACAATCCCAGAATGAGCTCAGAGCGGTGAATAGAGATAAGGGCAAGAGGCCAGCACTTTTCCAGTCAGAGGCTCGGAGAGGTTCCTTCAGAAGAGGAAGGATTGAGGTGCAGAGGGACAGATTGGAGAGACCCAGAGCCTATCCTATTATCAAGGAGGCCCCTCGATATGTCAGGCCGGAGATGAGGATTTGTAGAGACTGTGGCCGATCGCATGAGGGAAGTTGTACTGGGTCGATCCATGGATGTTTCAGATGTGGTGACATCGGTCACAGAGTGAAGGACTGTCCCCAACCTCAGATACCACATGCTCCGGAGCCCACTAGACAACAGCCTCAGAGAGTGGATTCCCGGAGACGGGCCACTGCGGCAGAGAAAGGGAAGAAACCTGTGGCACAGGGACGAGTGTTTGCCCTGGATAAGGAGACCGCAGACGCTTCGGCAGAAACTATAAGAGGTACACTCTCTGTCTGTAATTATGAGGCTCATGTGTTGATTGATTCAGGATCCACGCATTCGTTTATTTCTGAGCATTTTGCATGTAGATTAAACTTGAAGTTTGAACCTCTAGAATATATACTACATGTAAATACCCCTATGCGTGAATCTCAGAGAACTGAGTTAATCTGTAGAGGATGTGAAATAAAGGTGGGAGATAGAGTGATGTTAGCAGATCTAATCATGTTGAATATACATGGGTTTGATGTAATTCTGGGGATGGATTGGTTGGCAACCAATCGAGTGAGTTTAGACTGCTACACTAAGATTGTAACTTTCTCCCTACCTAAACCTTACAGTGTACGATTGAGATATTAAGGGAATAATTATGTGGAATTCTAGTAAGTAATTTGAGAATTTTAATATTATTTTGGAGAATATTAAATATGATTATTCATGTGAAGGTTATGAGACACTCATCTTAGACGATGAGCGGGAACATCCGAGGATTGAGGATATACCTGTGGTTTGCGAATTTCTGGATGTTTTCCCAGATGAATTGCCAGGTTTACCACCAGAGAGAGAGCTGGAGTTTACCATTGATTTGGTACCAGATACTCAGCCGATCTCTAAACCTCCCTACAGGATGGCATTAGTGGAACTTGAGGAATTGAAGAAACAACTACAGAAGTTATTGGATCAAGGGTTTATTAGACCCAGTGTTTCGCCGTGGGGAGCACCAGTACTATTTGTTAAGAAGAAGGATGGTAGTCTCAGATTATGTGTAGACTACTGGCTGTTGAATAAAGCCACGGTGAAGAATAAATACCCACTGCCCAGGATTGACGATCTACTTGATCAGCTAAGAGGGGCATCAGTCTTTTCTAAGATTGATTTGAGATCGGGCTATCACCAATTGAGGATCAAGGAGGAAGATATTCCAAAGACGGCCTTTAGGACAAGGTATGGCCATTACGAATTTCTGGTGATGTCCTTTGGATTGACGAACGCCCCTGCAGCATTTATGAGATTGATGAACGAGGTGTTCAGAGACTATCTGGATAAGTTTGTGATAGTCTTTATCGATGATATCCTGGTGTACTCTCGGTCTTATGAGGAGCATGCACAGCATTTGTGGTTAGTACTTCAGATACTCCGAGATAAGCAATTATACGGAAAGCTTAGTAAGTGTGAGTTTTGGTTGAACCGGATAGCTTTCCTTAGGCATGTAGTCTCAGAGGAAGGAGTATCAGTGGATCCGAGTAAAATAGTAGCTGTGCTTAATTGGGAGAGACCGAGGACAGTGACTGAGATACGAAGCTTCCTTGGTTTGGCAGGGTATTACAGGAGATTTGTGGAAGGATTTTCCAGGATTGTCGCTCCTTTAACTAAACTCACGCGTAAGGAGACTCCCTTCATATGGACTGATCAATGTGAGCTCAGTTTTCAGGAATTAAAAAGGAGATTGACAGCGGCACCTGTGTTAACTATCCCTGAGGGATCAGGAGGATTCTCGGTGTATAGTGATGCATCTCATCAAGGATTGGGGTGTGTGCTTATGCAGCACGGAAGAGTGGTCGCATATGGATCGCGACAGCTGAAGGACCATGAGCGGAATTACCCCACGCATGATTTGGAGTTAGCCGCTGTGGTATTTGCTTTGAAGATCTGGCGACACTACTTATATGGGGAAAGATTCCAGATCTTCACTGATCACAAGAGTTTGAGATATCTCTTTGATCAGAAAGAGTTAAACATGAGACAAAGGAGATGGATGGAACTCCTTAAGGATTATGACTGCGAGATTCTTTATCATCCGGGTAAGGCGAATGTGGTTGCTGATGCCCTGAGCAAGAAGAGTATGATATCTGCTATGATGATCAGGGAATGGGATTTGTTAGAGCAGTTCACCGAACTTCGGATCAGAGTTAAAGAGGTAGAGACTGGATTTTTGGCTAGCCTGCGGATAGAGCCCAGGATCATGGATCAGATTAGAACTGGGCAGCGCAGTGATCAGAGATTGATAGACATGGTTAGCCAAGCTGAGCAGAGTTCGCAGTCGGATCTCACCATCAGTGAGGATGGATTATTGAGGTTCAGAGGACGAATTTGTGTACCGGACGATGATACCCTGAAGAGACAGATACTGAGAGAATCCCACTGCTCACGATACACCATGCACCCAGGAAGTACTAAGATGTACCGAGACTTGAGAAAGGTGTATTGGTGGAGTGGTATGAAGCGAGATGTGGCAGAGTATGTGGCCAGGTGTTTAGTATGCCAGCAAGTGAAAGCTGAGCATCGGAAGCCCGGAGGACTACTACAGCCCTTACCTGTACCTACATGGAAATAGGAGCATGTCACTATGGACTTTATTATGGGTTTACCGAGGACCCGAAGAGGTCGTGACGCGATATGGGTCATTGTGGATAGATTGACCAAGAGTGCCCACTTCCTTGCCATCAAGAGCACAGATACTGTGGATGCCTTAGCTGAGCTATATGTCAGTGAGATAGCTAGATTACATGGGGCTCCAGTGAGTATTACTTCTGATAGAGATTCCCGATTTACTTCCAGATTCTGGACCCAGTTTCAGGAGTCCATGAGATCTCGATTGAGTTTTAGTACCGCCTATCATCCTCAGACAGATGGTCAGTCAGAGAGGACTATTCAGACCCTAGAGGATATGTTGAGGGCGTGTACGATGGATTTTAAGGGATCATGGGATGATCACCTGCCCCTAGCAGAGTTTGCGTACAATAACAGCTATCATGCGAGTATTGGAATGGCACCTTTTGAGGCTCTATATGGTAGGAGGTGTAGATCCCCTGTAGCTTGGGAAGAAGTCGGTGACAGAAAGATAAATGCTCCCGAGCTTGTTGAGCAAGCCGTACAGAGTGTGAAACTCATATGTGAGAGGTTACAGGCTGCACAGAGTAGACAGAAAAGCTACGCGGATGTGCGTAGACGGCCACTCGAGTTTGATGTTGGTGATGCAGTATTTCTGAGAGTATCACCGAGCAAGGGTATCATGCGATTTGGGAAGAAAGGGAAATTGAGTCCTCGATACATAGGACCATTTGAGATTCTTGAGAGAGTGGGAGAGGTAGCCTACAGATTGGCATTACCCCCACAGATGTCCGGAATACACAATGTTTTTCATGTGTCTATGTTGAGGAAGTACCACCCGGACCCTTCTCATGTTATAGAGTATGATGAGATGGACATACAGGAGGACATGAGCTATACTGAGGAACCCGTCCGGATTCTCGATAGAAAGGAGAAGGTACTGAGAACCAAGAGCATCCCATTAGTGAAAGTTTTGTGGAAGCATCACTCAAGGGAAGAGGCAATGTGGGAACTAGAGAGTCTCATGAAGGAGAAATACCCCCATCTATTTTGATTAGTTGAGTTGAATTTGGAGGACCAAATTCTTTTAAGGTGGGGAGGATGTGAGATCTGAGAATTTCAGACATATTTAATGATGTAATAATAAATTGAAGTGTAATTTATTGAGCTAAGTGAATTGTGGGAATTATAATTGGAGATTTATGTGTTAAGTATGTAAAATAAGCTTGATCCATGAGGACAGATCGATCTGGGAGAAGGAGAGATCGATCTGGTGAATTAAACATGACGAGGAAGGGGAAATTTGAGGAGCAGATCGATCTCCAATGGAAGAGATCGATCTCCTTATGAATCTGTTTGAGAAGGGATCGATCTCATGAGGAAGAGATCGATCTCCAAATGCTTCTGTTTGGGAGAAGATCGATCTCCTCAAGGCACAGATCGATCTCATAAAGCCATAAAGAGATCGATCTCACCCCTCGACAGATCGATCTCCTAGGCATAAAATTGCCCAGATCGTCCCCAAAAATTCAAACGCAGATCGATCTCCCCAGGAGACAGATCGATCTCCTACCTCCAGTCTATATAAGGGACTCGTGTTTTCTCCTGAAATCTCACTTTCTCTCTCTTTCAAACCTCCATTTTTTCGAAAACCTAGTTTCTCACTCCTCCAAATCCCCCATTTCCGGCCGAATCAGCTATTGTGGTAAGAAGGAAAGTTGTTCCTCATCAAAGGGAGAACAACATACTTGGAAATCGAAGGACGAATCGGATCGAGGCGTGAGTTGTGCGTCTCACAAGCTTTGGGTAATTTCTAAACCTCGATCTTGATATTTGAGTTGATTTTGATGTTATTGGTGGTTGAATTTGTGTTGAAATGGCTGAAAGATGACTAGGGATTGATTAAATTTCAATGTGGTAGGAGTGATATGCATATTGAGAATTTTGGTGAATTTGGGAAATTGTGAGCTATAAATGGAAAATTAGACAATGAGGAGAATTAGCATAGATAATTGGTATTAGAGATATCGAACATTGGGATATTGTGAATAGAGTTGTAGTTTAGGGTTGAGTTACGAGAAATCAAGAGAATTGAGGTGTTATGAGCAATTATGCTCGATTTTGAGAATTGAGGTTTATGTGATGTTGAGTATTGATGTTTTTAACATCGTTTGGACAGCTCGGGAGTTCCAGAGTGGAATGCGAGGCTAGTCCGTGATACGGGGGAACGATTGCACTATACGAGGTGCAAAGAGGTAAGGGAAATCTAAACCATTTGTGTATGTGAATTGCAAACTGTTTTAGCATGATTTACGATTTATAAACAAGCATGTTGAGTATTTTGTGTTGAGATTTGAACTGCACACGATTTTATAGCCGGTTGGAGCCCAATGTTTTATGAGTTTATAACTGGGCTCTACGTTAAGGCAATATTGAGATTTGAGAAATGTGTGCGTGTGCTTTGCCGGTTAGAACTCGATTTTTATTACGTTTTGTGTTGAGTACAAAACGGTTTTCAAATGAGTTTTATGAGAGAGAAACCATTACGAGTTCTACGTGAAGGCAAACCCGTCTTATGTGATAAGACTGAGGTGTGTAGTTGTGAGTGCACACCGGGCATTGCTCTGGTAGCATGTAAGCCCGATTTCTTATCCGTTCTGGTAACGTGAGAATGACCTACTTGGTGGCTGTGCCACGTATACCCCATTGGTGGCTGTGCCACGTTGAGAAAACCCCATTGGTGGCTGTGCCACATATACCCCATTGGTGGCTGTGCCACGTTGAGAAAACCCCATTGGTGGCTGTGCCACGTATACCCCATTGGTGGCTGTGCCACGTTGAGAAACCCATTGGTGGCTGTGCCACGTATACCCCATTGGTGGCTGTGCCACGTTGAGAAACCCTATTCAGTGGCTATGCCACGTGAGAAAATAATTCAGTGGCTTTGCCACGTGTGTATTGTGGCTATGCCACGTGTGATTTTAAATCGGTGGCTATGCCACGTTATTTGAGAAAGCGTTTAACGCGTATTTTCACATGCTTTGTTTTGCTCTAGAGTGAGCCTTTTTACTTCATGTTTTCACATGACTTGACACATGAGAGTGTCGTTTTGAATATTTTCATGCTATGGTTTTCAAATGAGTTTCACATACAAATAAATGCTTTGTGATGTGCATTTTGGTTTATGAAATGAGTCCCCTACCCCCCTTACTGAGCGATTTAGAAGCTCACCCTGTTTTTCTTTCCCCCCAGAGTTCTTCAAGTGAATAAGGACTTCCCTGCGGCGTACGGAGTGGTGGCTAGTGGAGGATTCAAGCTCCAGGCTATATAATTTGTACTTTGAGGTATATTATCTTTTCATGTACCCAGACTATTAATGTATTTGCAGACACTTGATGTATGACATTATATGGGATGTATTAGGATTAATTGACTTGTAATCGAGTAATGGGTATAATACAATATTTATTATATCATGAAGAGATCCTGAGGCATGATAATTATGATGATGTATGACACTGCACAGGAATGCACTCTTTATTTGTGAATTAACGAGTAAAAAGTTTTAAATTAGCCCTATTTTCCGCATTTTCGGGGCGTGACACTCCTTCAGCCGTCGCCTGGGCCGATCATTGGTGGTCGATGAGGCAGCCTCGACCTTATGCTTCATTTTGGTTTTCCTGTTTTCGCATTTTGCAAAATTCTGACTTTCTTGTTTTTTAATTATTTAATTAATTAATTAATTTATTTATAATTTATTTTTATTATTATTTTATTCATTTAAATATTATTATTTTTGCCAAAATATCTAAAAAAAATTTATATTTAATTCATTTAATCAATAAATAAATTTATCGATATTATTTCGTCTTTCGGGATAATTTTTTGAATACTTTCGGGATTATTTTTCGATGTGAAAATTTTGATTAATTCCTATAAATTCATATCTTGATCAATTTAACCCGAAATTTAATTATTTCTTCGTTATTGATCAAGATTTCTAATCCCATATTTTTAATTAAATTTTCTTATCACGATAAATACTGAATTTTGGTCTTTTGACTGTTTTACCCTTGCACGTGTTCGGGACTACCATTTCAATCCTTTATTTGATCTTTTCTCATTTCGTGTTTTAAATAAAATCGGGTCCACCCGTCCATGACTACTATACGACAGGTATAGGAAACTGATCACTGAAGGTAGTCTGTAAGAGTAAAGGAAATGTGTGAGCTCTTCAAGCCCAATAAGACATGCGTTTAAAGCAGTCTTAGCAGTAAAACATGTAAAAGTAAATTGCTGTAATTCAAGCTTAATAAAATAATATATACTTGTGTATGAATCGAAACATGTTTAGTTTCGAAAATCAGGTCAAAACATATTTGACATCATAACTAGTAACATGTAACTTATAAATCACATAGCTCATTAGTTTTCTTTAAAAATATTATGTAAACTTATATTTCGCATAGCATAGATATCACGTAGCTTAACACTTTTCTTTAAAAGTCATACTGAATAGTTTCATGGAGACTAGGCAAAGACACATTGTAACAGAGGTAATGTTCACGTAGACATTTCACGTAGGCAATTCACGTAGATAGTTCATGTAGACAGAGTACCTATGGCCATGGTAAGGGGACTGTAGATGGGATCAGGGTCGTACAACGGCCTGCGCTACTTAAACAAATGGCGAAAATAAGACATCGAGTGATATAAATACCCGATGCGGTTAAGCATACACCACAAGTGACTGAGTGTACACAATGTGACATATGGCATGCACCACGAAAGTCTAAAATCCACACCGGCCATGCATGACAGATCACGTAGACTACATGTGGCCTTAGTCTCAAAACAAAATTTTTAAAATCATTTTTCTGGGTCTATTGGCTCGTAAACTCGCAAAATGAATACTTTTATTTCATTTCATACACATAAACATCATTTCATAAATTTTCATTTTCACGTAGCAAATTTCATTTTGAAACATTTTATAGGTACTAAAAAGTATGCTCAAAGAGGTCAAAAAATTAGGCTTTTCTTTCAGATTTTCGGTTTAAAAGTGAATAGTATTTTTTCAGGTTTGAGAATTTTTTTCATAAATACAAGCATACTTATATAAGTTCATGTATCAAAATAAGACATTGAATCACTAATACTACTTTAAAACACATCCCTTAACTCTTAAACCTTAGGGCAGTACAAAATCGTTGGGTCTTGGGTTTGCTTCGATTTGCGTGCTGATTTCCTGAACTACCCAAAATAATTCCAATTCATCAAATATTATTCAATTTTCATATGAGCATACTCAAACATGTATTTGTCTTCATAAATTTCACCAAATTTGACTTTTTAGTCAACTTTTCGTATTTACTCGATTTTACCGATTTAAGTGCCGGTTTCAGCTAATTTTGCCAATTTGGTTCTTTTAACTTCAATTTCATTACTTCAATAACCTAAATACTCATTCAATTCCATAATTCATACTTGTCAACATTCCAATTTCACCAATTCTTATACTTTTCGAATTCCTATTGAACTGAGCTATAAACCAGACATTTTCGGTATGAAGTTAACTGTTAACAACATCAAATTCATCAAATTTTCATCTTCTACCTAAGCATTCAAGGCTAGCCTAATCTAAATACTCCCATAGAAATTATTCCTTTCAATTTTACTGAACTAAAAATAATTCAAAAACACCAAATAATAACATATATGAACTTCATCATCATCCATCAACTTTACATCAAGTTTGACCAAGGTTGACCACCTCTTTTTATTCCAAAAAAACTTAGAACCTGTAGATCAATATATATACACCTTAGAAACATTAAAAAAAAAAAAATAAAATCTAGCCAAAAACCTTCAAAAATTCATCTTTCTCTCAACTCGGAATAGGGTAGATTCTGCCCCTATTCTTCTCTTTAAGATTTTACCTAGTAAATGGACTCCTTTAAGGCTGAATTTCTTATATGTTATAGAGGACTTAAGGTAGAAGATTTTATCCTTTTGACTGACACCTGAAAGTGGCCAGAAGGCCGTTAGAAAAATTGTACAATCTTGCCATATAGATGACGCGTACGACAACTTTAGGAGGATAGTTTATTTTGGGCTGAAGTCGGTTGTGAATGATTTTACTGTTCTAAAAACTTATCAAGTGTATTTTACATCTGGAAAAGTTGGGGGTCAAAAGGTTTCTAGGTCTTTAAATTGATCAATTTCTATTGGTTGGTCAGATTCCTGAAATAGAACAATTTCAAGTTCTGTTTTAGAAAATTCATGAAAAATATTTCCAGCCCAATTTCTTCCAAATTTTCACTTCTCAAGTGTTATAATAAGTCTCTAGTATGTCTTATAAGAATTTTGGGGTCACTTGTTTAAGAAACGTTCCTCGATTGAGCTTATTTTGCGCTATTTGGTCATTACCGAGTAAAATAACTTAAGGTTTTCGGTTTACCTTAAAAATTAATTCGATCCCCAAAACCTCCATATTTTCACTTGATTTTTATTCTTTAAGTGAATTTCAACTTATACTAATTTCAAATGGTCTCAAAATAATTTTTGTGAATTTCTATAATTTATTCCGAATTTATTCCTCTTACTAAGCCCAATTTCTCGGTTTAGTGTAAACTCGAGTTTTACTAACTTTTTTCACTTCTAAAACCTTAGTTTTCACTTCTAAACATCAAAACTTACTTATACATGCAATTCTTATGAAATCCTTGAACTTAAAACCTTATCTCGATTTTCATGCCCCCGAGCCTTGTGCCACTAACCCAAGTACTTCGGTTGTTTCGAGCCTGCATAACATTATTCCGAGTGCCTTAATTACTTCTTAGTTTCTAAATAAGAAATAAAATGGAAAAAATTTGGGTTTCACAAAAGCTATATCTAAACAGCTAGGGATGTAAATGGGTACCCCTTAAACGGGTTACTGAAACTATCCACCCCGAATAAGTTTGATTCGAGTACCCTATAATTAGGTTTTAATCAGGTTAGGATAGTGAGTCCATGTGAGGTCCCGGCCCAGCCCAGCCTACACAGGCGCAACCCCTCATGGGCCCCTAGTCCGACTGCTGTGACATCGATGCCCCTCACTCAACCGAATTGTCCTCTTTGGCAGCCTACAGGCCCTACCAGGGGTGTCGAATCAGGCATGATGTCCTGAGTTCGAACCCTTAGGGATGCGAAAGAAAACCTTGAGGGGCCTGTGGGCTGCCAAAGAGGACAATTCGGTTGAGTGAGGGGCGTCGATGTCACAGCAGTCGGACCAGGGGCCCATGAGGGGTTGCGCCTGTGTAGGCTGGGCTGGGCTAGGACCTCACAATAGAACCCTTGGGGACGCGAAAGAAAACCTTGAGGGGCCTGTGGGCTACCAAAGAGGACAATTCGGTTGAGTGAGGGGCACCGATGTCACAGCAGTCGGACCAGGGGCCCATGAGGGGTTGCGTCTGTGTAGGCTGGGCTGGGCCGGGACCTCACAATAAAACACGCGAGCTCAATGGTACTAGGGGTGTCGAATCAGGCATGATATCCTGAGTTCGAACCCTTGGGGACTCGTCCTGGGTGAGCAAAGCCGTGATGGGCTGGAGATGGGCTAGCCCCCCAGACCCAAAAGCGGACAATACGTGGAGTTGTTGAGACCTGTAAGCCTGTGACCTGGTGTGGGGCGGGCAGCAGGGTTCTCACAAAGCTCAATGGTACCAGGGGTGTCGAATCAGGCATGATGTCCTGAGTTCGAACCTTTGGGGACACGAAAGAAAACCTTGAGGGGCCTGTGGGCTGCCAAAGAGGACAATTCGGTTGAGTGAGGGGCGCCGATGTCACAACAGTCGGACCAGGGGTCCTTGAGGGGTTGCGCCTGTGTAGGCTGGGCTGGGCTGGGACCTTATAATAGAACCATTGGGGACGCGAAAGAAAACCTTGAGGGGCCTGTGGGCTGCCAAAGAGGACAATTCGGTTGAGTGAGGGGCGCCGATGTCACAGCAGTCGGACCAGGGGCCCATGAGGGGTTGCGCCTGTGTAGGCTGGGCTGGGTCAGGACCTCACAGTCTACTACCTATGTCGATTCAGGTAGTGACCTTAGGGTACCCTAAACCTGAACTCAATTAACATTTTATTAAATATATTTGTGTTTTTTTATTAAATTATGTTTGTTCGTATTTTGTATAAACATATTTCTATAGGTGTTGAACTAGAACTTGTATGCTCTTTATTTAATTTTATGCTTTTAATTAATAGAAAATTAAATATCAGAATAATTATTTTTTAGGTTGAAGTTCGGGTCAATTAACGAGTTTGTCAAAAAATTTAGTTGAATAATCAGGTAATTAAACGGGTTCAGGTTATAAAACGAGTAGTATAAATTTTATTTAAGGTTCAAGTAATTTTTTTTAAAAAAAATATTCATGTAGTAATCAGGTTCAGGTTCTTTAGTTAATAATTGAGTTTGGAGTCGGGTACTTGTCCCGTTTACATTTGTATAAATAGCAGCCTAAATAGTAAAGAAAAATAAAAATCAATGTGGATTAAGCTTAAACATAAAAGCCATTAAGGTAGTTTTTCAATCTTTTTATATTCTCATACTTATTAATCTTAATTGTTGGCTCTACTGAGAGGGGGGGTGAATCGGTTTTCTAACGTTAATGGCAAATTTTAAATTAATCCTAATTTAATCAGCAAATGATAATGAGCAATACAATGAAATTAAAAAATTTAATGCAAGATAGGGAAGAGAGAAACAAACACAATCGTTTATAGAGGTTCGACCAATCTCTTGCCTACGTCCTCTCTCCTTGACCTTCTTGTCAAGTGCTTTCTTTCTCTCCTTCAACAGAAGTTACAATGTTCCTTTTTCAGGTTAAGGAATAACCTCTCTTTCCTTTGCAATACAAAGATGTATTCACCCTTTTACAATTTTATCTCACTGAGGAACAATCCTCTTCTCTCTTAAGGTAAGGATGAATACAAAATCAAGCTTTTAATGTGGGTAGGATAATTACAGCTTTTGCACTTAAGCTTATATAACAAACTCAATAAATGAGGAATGAAGACACAAGGAATGAAAGTATTAAACTCTTGAGAATGTAAGAAATGTGCAGCAATGGTGTCTCTGTTCTCATTGTCTTCAATGCTTGGTTAAATACTGAAGGATTGGTAGTTGGAGCATTAAATGCTGTTTTTCCCGTTGAGATTTTTGCAGAACTAGCCGTTGGGTACCTCCAGTAGAATGCCAGATCGATCTGCCATCTTGACCAGATCGATCTCTTAGTTTTAAATCCTGTAAGATCAAAGCAAAATAACACAAGGAGATCGATCTCATATATGAGCAGATCGATCTCTTAATTTGAAAATGTTAGGGGAGATCGATCTGTCGAATAGGCAGATCAATCTTCCAATCTCTCTGTTTGAGGTAAGATCGATCTACAGATCGATCTGCCATGCATTCTTGTAGTGGGGAGATCGATCTCTCAATAACCCAAATCGATCTCCTTAGCTCTTTGACTTTGAGAAGATCGATCTCTTCCTTACCAGATCGATCTCATAAGCTCTCTGTTTAAGTGTGGATCGATCTTACAGATCGATCTTCTGTCTTTGCTTTGAGGGAGATCGATCTCTTTCTAGATCAGATCGATCTCCTCAACTCCAGTATTAGGCAGATCGATCTCATAACCCTTATAGATCGATCTCACTCTTCCTCAATACCTTTGTATAGGTTCAAAGCTTGGCAGATCGATCTCATGTCTTCCTGAGATCGATCTCTCATCCAAGAAAAACCCAGGAGATCGATCTCTCATAACCCAGATCGATCTCTCATCAACAGAACTTTAAGTTCTGGTACTGATAACCTCTAAACATGTTCTTATATCATCTTTACATTATTGAATTTACTTGTTTTGTCATTTCAAAATACATTAACTTAACAATCTCCCCCTTTTTGATATGACAAAACCTATTCAATCAACATGTTTAGTTGCCTATTTTCAGTTTGCACAAACTCACCATTTTTGTAAACTCCCCCTTACTTTTGGCTTTAGATCTCTAAACTTTCTTAACTCCCCCTCATTTTAATCATTCCTTTTAAACCATTAGATATGATTCTTAAAGTCATTTAAACATGTTTTAGCCAACGCATGTGTTCTTAACATTATTTCTTCTCCCCCTTTTTGTCATATCAATGGCAAGAAAGAAATCTAAACAATACTCCTGTCATTTCAAATTAACATTTCATTAAAAACTCATTTAATAACACAGAGGGCAGCTCATTCAAGCAAACTCAGTTCAAACAACAACGAGTAATGAAATCAAAACTAGATCTAGCAAATAAGTCCTACGGTGGAGGAGGAAATCGATCCATGAGATCCTCAACGTGAGTGCGAGTGTCTTGAAGCTCATCAAACATCGCCTCCTGAGTCTCATGAAGATTTGCAAAGCCTTCATCCACTTTGCGGTTCAGCTCTTCGAACATCCGCTGCTGGGTTGCATGAAGGTTTGCAAAGCCTTCATCGATCTTTCTGTTCAGTGCACTCAACATTGTCACAATGGACTCCATGTCAGCGGTTGAGGAAGCAGGTGCAGTGGGCTGAGGAGTCGAGGACGATGGACCCACAGTTGGTGCAGCAGGTGGATCCATAGGCTCATCGGAGGGATCTTCCTCCATAGCTGCAGCAGACTGCTGTTCCCTCTTCTTCTTCCAGTCGCCCCGGAAGTCCTTGTAGTAGCCCATGTGGTGGAGTGTCCCGATGTTGAGGACGCTCTTTGGAGAGGGCATTTCACACGTTTCGCAGCTGCTGTCCACTCCGAGTCATTGGAGAAAGTACGCCAATGGTTACGGAAACACTATCGTTGTGGCTTGGCCACGTACGATCTTCAACCAGTCTTGATAGATAAAGTGGACAAGGTTCGGTTTTTGACTGGTGGAGTGAATGTGGTGAATCCAGAACCTATCTAACCTCCTAACGGTGGAGTGACAGGTACCGAATGGACGAAGGTTCCACGATATGATGAGGTGGAGTAGCCGTGGGTGCATTGGGAGGTCACTCGCCTTATCCCCAGGAATATCAAACTCCAAAGGGACTTCCTCATCTTCGTTTGTCAACCCTTCATTGCGTATGTTTAAAAGCGTGGGCTAGGATTTCAGTGTCTATTGTAATGGATTTTCCCATGACATACGTTGTAAACCCAAGAATATTACAAGTGTCGTTAGGATTATAGGTGAGTTCGGCATTGGAAAAGAATGCTCGAACGATATTTGGAGGTACGAGAGTATTGATTTTTAGGAATGACATCCAACCAAATTCTTCAAATTTGGATAGATAGGGAAAATCGATGCGGTTTAAGAAGGAGAAATCAATTGTTCGCCAATGTTTAATTGGCATGGTGGAAAAGTATTCTTCATATCGCTTCCTTTTTGCGGGTGTTTTAAAACACCTGTTGAAGGTAGCGACTGAAGAGGGAGGAATGGATTGGGAAGATGACCCTTGTTCTACATTGGATTGGGGAGGTTTTTGGCCTGCTCTCTTAAGTCTAGGCATGGTTTTAGACACGGGAATTACTCTAAGATAGGTTCACAAACAAAAAATCAATGGAACAGTGACTAGATTTGCCTTAGAGTGAAATTTAACACAAATCTTAAGAGATTTTTGAGAAAACAATAAGGAATGTGGGTTACTATACCAGTAAACGAAGGAGAGATGCGACGAAGACCGTACCGAGATCGATCTGAGGAGGAATCGAGAGAGGAAGTGCGAGGGAAGTTACGGATTTGAGGTTTTGGGGATTTCAAATTTGGGGATTTTTCGCCAATTTTTATAGTCCAGGGCACAGGAGATCGATCTGTCGAGACGACAGATCGATCTGTCATTTCCAAAAGCCCGAAGAGATCGATCTGTGGTTCCATAAGATCGATCTTCAGAATACAGAAGCTTAAAGAGATCGATCTGTCGTATGTACAGATCGATCTGCTGTTTGACAGTGGCTTAGGGAGATCGATCTGCCAAATGCATAGATCAATCTTCAGAATACAGAGGCTTGAAGAGATCGATTTGTCGTATGCACAAATCGATCTGCTGTTTAACAGAGGCTTAAGGAGATCGATCTTATGGATAGAAGATCGATCTGCTTAGCTTAACCTTAATGCTTTAGGCTTGTTAGAAGTATAGAGATCGATCTATATTGATAGGAGATCGATCTCTCATACTTGTTACCCAGAAAAATCTTTGTAAAACTCTTTTAAAACCAACTTAAAACCAAGATTTTGAAGCATATATATCTTAAGGGATATTCATAAGTCCTAATTCACCTCTAAGGATACAAAACCTATCTCTATCAAGGGGTTTGGTGAATATATCAGCTATTTGATGTAAAGTGTCAATATACTCTAGAATTATATCCCCTTTTTACACATGGTCTCTAAGGAAATGATGCCTAATCTCAATGTGCTTGGTTCTAGAGTGTTGAATAGGATTTTTAGATAGGTTGATAGCACTGGTATTGTCACATTTAATGGAAACTTGTTTCATGTCAATACCATAGTCTTTCATTTGTTGTTTAATCCATAACACTTGAGCACTACAACTACCTGCTGCTATGTATTCAGCTTCAGTTGTGGACTGAGCCACACTGTTTTGTTTCTTAGAGAACCAAGAGATTAATCTATTTCCTAAGAATTGGCAGGTACTTGAAGTACTTTTCCTATCTATTTTGCATCCCCCAAATCTGCATCTGAAAATGCATGAAGTGTAAAGGTAGAGTCCTTGGGGTACCAAAGTCCTAGAGAGGGAGTGTCCTTAAGGTATCTAAAGATCCTTTTAGTTGCTAATAAGTGTGATTCCCTAGGAGAGGATTGAAATCTAGCACAAAGGCATACACTAAACAAAATATCTGGTCTACTTGTAGTAAAATAGAGCAATGAGCCAATCATAGACCTATAGAGTTTAGTGTCTACACACTTACCACTTTCATCTTTATCAAGCTTGATGTTGGTGCCCATTGGAGTTGCTTGAGGTTTGCAATTGTCCATTCCAAATCACTTGAGCAAATCCTTAGTATACTTTGCTTGATTGATGAAGGTTCCATCTTTTGTTTGCTTCACTTGAAGTCCCAAGAAGAAGGCGAGTTCTCCCATCATGCTCATTTCAAATTCTCCTTGCATGATCTTAGCAAACTCTTGACATAAAGACTCATTAGTTGAACCAAAAATAATATCATCCACATACACTTGTACAACTAGTAAATCTTTATTTTTTTTTTTTGATGAATAAGGTGGTATCCACTTTTCCTCTTGAAAATCCCTTTTCTATTAAGAATTTTGACAACCTTTCATACCAAGCTCTAGGAGCTTGTTTCAAGCCATAGAGTGCCTTAGATAATTTGAAAACATGTTCAGGAAATTCATGATTTTCAAAGCCGGGAGGTTGTTCAACATAGACTTCTTCATTAATGAAACCATTTAAGAATGCACTCTTTACGTCCATTTGATATAATTTGAAGTTTTTATAACATGAAAAGGCAAGTAACATTCTTATTGCCTCTAGTCTAGCTACCGGTGCATAGGTTTCATCATAGTCTATACCTTCCTCTTGTCTATAGCCTTGTGCAACTAACCTAGCCTTGTTCCTTATGATCACACTATTTTCATCTATCTTGTTCTTGAATATCCATTTAGTTCCAATTATAGAGTGATCACTAGGCCTAGGAACTAATTTCCATACTTTGCTTCTCTCAAATTGATTTAATTCTTCTTGCATTGCTAGGAATCAATTATTGTCATCTAAGGCTTCATTGACATTCCTAGGCTCTATTTGAGATACAAAGGCTATATATTGACACATATTCCTTAGAGATGATCTAGTTCTAACTCCAAGAGTTAGATCTCCTACTATTTCACAATCTTTTACATATCCTAACTCTCTTGGTGCTCTAGACTCTCTCTCTAATAACTCTATTTCTTCTTCATCTTCTTTATTCAAGTCAAGTTTTTCTAATAAATCATCTTCTAAGTTTGGGATTTCCTCCAAGTTTTCATCAAATATTCCAACATCCTCATCATTGGTTGAATCTTTAGATACATCATTTGACTCATCAAATATAACATGAATAGATTCTTCAACCATCAATGTTCTTTTGTTATATACTCTATAAGCCTTTGAATTCAATGAGTACCCTAGAAAGATTCCCTCATCACTCTTGGCATCAAATTTTCCTAGGTTATCTTTACCATTATTTAAGACAAAACATTTGCAGCCAAAAGGATGGAAGTAACTAATATTAGGCTTCTTACCCTTGTAAAGCTCATAAGGAGTTTTCTTTAGCATGGGTCTAATCATAGCTCTATTAATTATATAGCAAGCTGTGTTTATAGCTTCAGCCCAAAAATACTTTGGTAAATTATTTTCACACAACATGGTTCTAACCATTTCTTCCAAGGTTCTATTTCTTCTCTCAGCTACTCCATTTTGTTGTGGTGTCCTAGGGGCTAAAAAATTATGGCTAATTCCTTGATCATTGCAATACTCATCAAATCCTATATTTTCAAATTCCTTGCCATGATCACTTCTAATACTAGTTATTGTGTATCCCTTTTCATTTTGAGTCACTTTTGTATAGGCTATGAATTTTTCTAAGGCTTCATTTTTTACTCTAAAAAAGAACACCCAAGTGAACCTAGTGTAATCATCAACTATTACAAATCCATAGTGTTTCCCACCAAGGCTTGTTGTTCTAGTTGGTCTAAATAAATCTAGGTGGAGTAATTGAAGAGGCCTAGAGGTGGATACACTATTCTTAGGCTTAAATGTTGTCCTTTTATGTTTTCCTTTAACACATGCTTCACATATTTTTTCATAATCAAAGGACATCTTAGGAAATCATATAACTAGATCCTTTCTAGCTAACTTAGAAAGTACATGCATGCTAGCATGACCTAGTCTTCTATGCCATAACCAAGATTCCTTTTTATTGTCTACCATTAGGCATATATTTTCATTCTTGAGTTCGTTAAGATAGACAATATATATTACCTTGCCTATGACCTAGAAAAAGAACTTTGTTTGTCTTAGGATCTACAACATGACTTTTCATGTAATCAAAGATTACTTTGTAACCTTTGTCACAAAGTTGACTTATGCTTAGTAAATTATGCTTTAGACCCCTAACAAGCAATACTTTTTCTAATGAAAAATAGTCATTACCTATTGAGCCACTTCCTTCAACTTAGCCTTTGGAGTTGTCCCCAAATGTGACTTCTCCACTAACCTTTGATTTAAAAGAGTTGAAGTGACTTCTATCTCCCGTCATGTGCCTTGAGCATCCACTATCCAAGTACCATGCTTCCTTTGTTTTAGCTTTGTGGCCATGCTCAATTACCTACAAAAAGATTTAAACTCAAGTCTTAGGTACCCAAATTCTCTTGGGTCCTTTGAGGTTAGTGAATGCAATTCTTGATCCCTTTGGGATCCATTTTGCTAATGCATTAACATCCTTTGAGTGAATTACTTCTTTTGGAATCCATATCCTTTTTACTATTTTTCCTTTAAGAGAGCTCATTTTTATATTGCAATTATGTGATACATGTCTCTTTCTATTACAATATGAATAAGAAGTTGAGAGTTTATTTATACTATTTCTAGCAACAAAGCTTTTAAAATGAGTCTCTCTACTTTTTGCATTATATCCTAACCCATTTTTGTCAAAGAATGCCCTTTGGGTCTCTAGCATGCTATCTAACTTTTGTTGACCCATGTGGAACCTATTAAAGGAATTATGTAGATTGCCATTTTTCTCTTTAAGGTCACAAATTTCAAGATTTGAAATTTCTAGTTTCTTTTCACATTCTAATTTGTCCCTTAGCATTAACTCATTTTCTTTTCTCAATTTGGATATTATCTTTTTATATTTCATACTCATGCATTCATACTCTAATGCAAGATCATCAAAGGCATCTTGCAATTCATCAAAAGAATATTCATTGAGGTTTGAAGTTACCTTTTCATCCTCAATAGCCATGAAGCACAAGTTGGCAATATCCTCATTTGAATCATCATCGGAGCAGTCACTGTCGCTCCATGTTGCCACCATTGCCTTCTTTTTGTGGAACCTATCATTGGACCTTTTAAGAAGGGGGCAGTTAAACTTAATGTGTCCTGGTTTTTTACATTCATAGCACACAATTGAATCTTTTCTACCTACTTCTTCTTGATCTCTCTTATTGTTTCTCCTATTACTACCACTAGCTCTCAATCTCATGAACTTGTTAAATCTTTTGGCAAACATTGCCATCTCAAGGTCCTCTTCACTACCACTGTCATTCTTAATCTCCTCTTGAGCAGTAGATTTTAAAGCAACTCACACTTTCTTGGGTGGCTCTTCATTTCTTCTTAATTTCATCTCATAAGTGAGTAGTGATCCTATTAATTCATCTAATGACAATGTGTGAGGATCCTTAGATTCCTCAATTGCAGTCACTTTAGCTTCCCATGATTTAGGTAAGCTATTTAATATTTTCTTGACCATTTCAATATTAGAGTAAATTTTTCCTAAGGACTTTAATCCATTAATTACATCCGTGAATCTAGTGAACATATCACTAATTGATTCTCCTTCCTTCATCCTAAAAAGCTCATAGTCATGTGTGAGCATTCCTACCTTGGTCTCATTTACTTGGGTTGTACCCTCATGAGTTATTGCCAATTTGTCCCAAATTTGTTTGGCATTGTCACATCCGGAGACCCTATTGTATTCATTTGGACCTAAGGCACAAAATAATGTGTGCATAGCCTTAGCATTTAGCTGAGTACATTTAATGTCATTTGAACCCATTCATCTTCTTCTTTAGGGATATCTCTTCCCTCTATTCTCTTTGTAGGGATTTGAGGTCCTTTAATTATAATCCTCCACACCTCATAATCATTTGCTTGAATGAATAACATCATCCTAGTCTTCCAATAGGCATAATGTTCTCCATTGAACATAGGAGGTCTAACCGTAGAGTGCCCCTCTCCTACCAAACTAGTTGCTACATTGTTGTGAGCCATTTGATCGTTTCTAACTCTTAGGAAGTTGTTCCTATGTGATTAAAGAGTCCTAGCTCTGATACCAATTGTTGGCTCTACCGAGAGGGGGGGTGAATCGGTTTTCTAACGTTAATGGCAAATTTTAAATTAATCCTAATTTAATCAGCAAATGATAATGAGCAATACAATGAAATTAAACAATTTAATGCAAGATAGGGAAGAGAGAAACAAACACAATCGTTTATAGAGGTTCGGCCAATCTTTTGCCTACGTCCTCTCTCCTTGACCTTCTTGTCAAGTGCTTTCTTTCTCTCCTTCAACAGAAGTTACAATGTTCCTTTTTCAGGTTAAGGAATAACCTCTCTACCCTTTGCAATTCAAAGATGTATTCACCCTTTTACAATTTTATCTCACTGAGGAACAATCCTCTTCTCTCTTAAGGTAAGGATGAATACAAAATCAAGCTTTTAATGTGGGTAGGACAATTATAGCTTTTGCACTTAAGCTTATACAACAAACTCAATAAATGAGGAATGAAGACACAAGGAATGAAAGTGTTAAACTCTTGAGAATGTAAGAAATGTGCAGCAATGGTGTCTCTATTCTCATTGTCTTCAATGCTTGGTTAAATACTGAAGGATTGGTAGTTGGAGCATTAAATGCTGTTTTTCCCGTTGAGATTTTTGCAAAACTAGCCATTGGGTACCTCCAGTAGAATGCCAGATCAATCTGCCATCTTGACCAGATCGATCTCTTAGTTATAAATCCTGTAAGATCAAAGCAAAATAACACAAGGAGATCGATCTCATATATGAGCAAATCGATCTCTTAATTTGAAAATGTTAGGGGAGATCAATCTGTCGAATAGGCAGATCGATCTTCCAATCTCTCTGTTTGAGGCAAGATCGATCTACAGATCGATCTGCCATGCATTCTTGTTGTGGGGAGATCGATCTCTCAATAACCTAGATCGATCTCCTTAGCTCTCTGACTTTGAGAAGATCGATCTCATAAGCTCTCTGTTTGAGTGTGGATCGATCTTACAGACCGATCTACTGTCTTTGCTTTGAGGGAGATCGATCTCTTTCTAGATCAGATCGATCTCCTCAACTCCAGTATTAGGCAGATTGATCTCATAACCCTTATAGATCGATCTCACTCTTCCTCAATACCTTTGTATAGGTTCAAAGCTTGGCAGATCGATCTCATGTCTTCCTGAGATCGATCTCTCATCCAGGAAAAACCCAGGAGATCGATCTCTCATAACCCAGATCGATCTCTCATCAACAGAACTTTAAGTTCTGGTACTGATAACGTCTAAACATGTTTTTATATCATCTTTACATTATTGAATTTACTTGTTTTGTCATTTCAAAATACATTAACTCAACATTAATCATTACCAAAATAGCAAAAGAAAATGAAATAAAATAGAATCTCATTGCTAGAAATGGAAGATGACATCATTGCTCAAAAGAAAACTCAAGAAAAATATAAAGTTTGGTAAGAAAATTAAAAGAAACACTTGAAATTAACAAGGAAAATGTAAAGTAATTTTAACAAGCAATTTATAGCTGCTTACAACTATTGAAAACATGACAACAACAATTAAAGAGACCTAAAAAATACCCTAGTAGCCGCGCTACATGCTCCTCTCTTCCTTTTCATTAAATAGCCAACAAGGTAATGGTAAATAGGACTTTGTGCATGGTTGATGAGTTGGCACCCATTTTTGCTTGTCTTTATTTGATTATCCATTTTTAGAAGATATTTTCGTGTCATGCTCTCTTCCAAATCAGCCAAAGGAGACCTTAAACCTTCTAGTCTCTTCCATTTGTGCATCCATGTGGCAAATGTATGTGTCCACTACGTGTGACCATGTGCTCTTAATGTGTGAGAACTCTAATTTTCATATTTTAGACATATATAAGATGCTAAAGCATTTGGAAGAAGATGTCATTTAATATATGATAAGTTTGAAATAAGATAAGTTTTATATATGTGATAAGCTCTGAATAGGGTAAAGATGGGAGATTTTGGGTAAATCGAGTTTAAAATACATCTAGAGACCATTTCCCTTGATTTGGCATGTATTCCATGAAGAAAGAAACTTTTTTTTTTTTAAAAAATCTGAGAAGCCTAAGGATCAATCCCCTATGTAATGGCATCGATCCCTCATTGACAAAATGTCAAATTTGGCTTAAATCGACATAAGGATCAATCCCAAGCAAAGGGATCGATCCATTCTTTATAGAATATGGTTTTTCATGTTTGGAACATAGAAGAATTGATCCCCTCAGTTGAGGGATCGATCCCCTCAGCTGAGGGATTGATCCCCTCAGGCCATTTTATATAAAAAGGCTTTGGAAACGCAAGAAAAGAAAGAGAAAACTCATTTTCTTTCCCCCTTTCACTCTTCCACTCATTTCCACCATTTCTAACCATCTTTTGCTTCGATCCCTCTATGAACTTACTTTACTACTACTCCACTGCAACATATAGTAAATTGGAGGTCAAATTCGTTGAAATGAGTAAGAAAAGCCTTGGGTAAGCAAAATGGGTAAGTTTTGAATTTTTGTTGGATTTGTGGAGATTAAGTTTCTATCGATTCTTAGTTCTTATATATTTTAATAAGGACTTATGTGAATCATATTTATGCTTTCATATCGAAGTAAAATGACCTATAAGCTTGTCTTCCATAATTGGCCAAATTGGATCCAAAAAGGATAAGCTTGGTTCTACTTGGTTTTAATGCTCCAATTCAGTATATGTGAATATATGTGATTGGAAGAGATGATATATGGTGTTAATTTGAAATAAATATTCGTAGCTAAGTGAGTTTTAGCCCTTAGGATTTTATAAAGGAATTAGTGTAATTCTAAGGGATTATTGTGTTATGGCTTAAAATGCATGTGATGTGATAAGAGTTAGATGAAATAGTGGAAGAAAATTAGTCATAACATTTGCATGTGAAAAGACGTGCCTTAAGTCAAGTGAAGGGTAAAATGGTAGTGTGTTTTTACCCCTGTTAGTGTGATTTTGTTTTGAACAAGCACGATGCATATGTAAATGTATCTAATATGATCGAAATGATTGAAAAGTAATGAATTGTGACTTTTGTTATTTTATTACTAATGTGGGCTTAAGGCGAAGTTTTTAAAAGTGTATTGTAAATGTGTTATGAGACCATGTGAAATGACTTCTGAATGATCGATATGAAATTATAGGTTTTAAAACCAAGTGTGGCAAGAGATAGCTTTCAGTTTTGTCTGAAAACATGTGCCAACATGATGATAAAAGGTAGGTGACTTGTCACGACCCAAATTACCTAAAATCACTACAAATTTTTCACTTTTTGATTATTATTTAATTCTTATCTTTCTCTCATCGTGACCATCTTACCAAACAGTTGGGCTATGATTCAGTGTTAGTCACCTCTCACCTATTTATCGTTCCATTGTGAGACCCCGTATATGTATGGTTGTAACGTGTGTAATTGGATCAATGAATACTAATGGACTTGTAATGTAAAGTATAATCGATGTAAGCCCATGGATTCAATATACATATGTGTAATATGATTTGTAATGTACATACAAGTTTCATTGTGTATGAATATGAAGGAATGAGTTCTTATAAGTGATGAATGTGAATGGAACTCAAAATGAGTAGTGTGGTAAATAGAAGGAAGTTGCAAGAATATAAATGCTTCCTTTGGATATACAAGGAATACACAAGTTTTAATGTGTATAAGGTTTGAATGGATGCCATATTCAAGTATAAAGGTGGATGGATGAGAAAATGACTATGGCAGCAAATTAAGGATGCTTTGGTGTAAGTTGCAGCAGGAAAACTGTAGAAAATTTGGAAAATATGAAGGCCAGATCGATCTGATAGGATAAAAGATCGATTTGGAAGAGCCAGAATGCTTTTATTTGGGCAATGGAATAGAGCAGATCGATCTCCTTAACTCTCTGTTTGGGACCAGATCGATCTCAAGTTTCGACAGATCGATCTCATGCTTAAAATGCCGTGAAAAAGAGGGATTTAAGGGGACCAGATCGATCTCCTCCTAGTGCAGATCGATCTCCTCAAGCTATTTCTATAAAAAGAGTGCTGAAAATCTGAAAATTTTGAGAAAAACATCACCCTTTCCATTTCCAACCCAAAACCTAGATTTTTCTCTGTAAAACAAGCCATTTCCAGTAAGAATTGAGGGGAGGCCATTAGACACTAAGTTATTCATCTTGAGGAAGAGAACAACATAGTTGGAACCCAAAATCCCATTATTGGTATTGAAGGAGCTAAGGGCATTATCATTTGGAGCAAGAAGAGAAATCAGCTTTGGTAAGCTTCTAATACTCCAGCCTAAGTACATTGTGTATTTAATTGATTTTGGAGTTGATTGACATGTATATGGATGATAGAAATCATCTAGAAAGCAATGGAACACATATAACCTAGAAAATGGATATAGTCTAGTGTGAGAAAGTGTGAATTGGGTATGTTGATGACTTATGGGTTATGATAAGTTGTTGTTGAAGTAGTATGGATGATTTGAGATAGGTAAATGAAGCCACATTGTGAGTAGGGAATTTATGGAAATGATTATGTAAAATGCTTGATAAATGCCATAGTGAAGAAGTCAATGAAATATGAACACTATGGACTTAGATCGATCTAATATTGATTTGGAATGAGTTAATAGGCCTAAAAGAATCTATAGACTCGAGTTATGAGTAGAGTAATGAAACGAGGCCTCATAAGCGTTAATAGAGGCTATAGATTGAATTGACTATAGCAAGCACAAGGGTTGCGTTATAATGGACTAACATGATGTGAAATATTATTATGTGCAGTTTCGAAGAGTCCGGTGGAGACGAATTGAACCGTACGAGTAAGCAGCTCTAAGGAAGTGGAATCATGCATCGCGATTCCAAGTAAGGGAATTTTGCAAGTATATAGAGTTAGCTGCTCGTATTTTGTGGGTATGTAGGGCTTTGGAAATGTGCATGAGTTTGTGAAAATATGGTTGACAATGTATGGAAATTATTACGAGTATTTGCGTGAGATTTGGTTGTTGAAGTGGTATTATAAATAAATGGGATAGTAAGGCTAATAATTGCATAAATTGAATGTTTTAAATGATTCCACCAAACATGTGTTTTATATTGAGCGAGTTGATAGATAGGCTGGCTATTGTTGTTTGATGTTGTGTGATAGCACATGTGAAGTGCTAAATATATTTTGAGATTGGTTTTGAAAACTCATCAGCCACCTATCATGTTTATGCGAATTAAACCATGCTGGAGCCTAGCTCGCACTGGGTATTGATGTTCTCACATGTTTGAATGTGCTAAAGCTTAGCTCGTACTTTGTTTTGGAACTATGACGATGTTTTATAAACCGTACTGGAGCTTTTGCTTGTGCGTGGTTTTTGAGAGGATTTTTTATGCATATAACCATACTGAAGCTATGCTCGTACGAGGTTTTCTTCATGTTTTATGCATAAATGCCATACTAGAGCATTGCTCGTACGATGTGATTTATTATGATGCATGAATTCGCGCTAGAGCATAGCTCGCGCTGGTTTTCACACTGTGGTATGTATGAGGCCATGGAGAGAGTGATACGGATTGGTGTTCAGGGAACCCAACAGGCCTAACAAACCTCTTCCGTGGGGTGAGGGTGAGGGGTTAAGACCTGACATAATCCATTCAGGGAACCCAACAGGCCTAACAGACCTCTTGAGTGGGGTGAGGGTGAAGGGCTATGACCTGAATTAGGGAACCCAACAGGGGTGAGCAAGGCTATGAGGGGTGAGGACCTGGTATTGAGAGTACTCCCACGTGCACTTGAGACTATAGAGGTTACACTTGGTATGGGGTAGATAAGACCTACGGTAGGCACCCCCAACCTTATTATGGGTCTGCGGAGTACGATGTACCGCGTGGTGGTTACTTGATTTGAGAAAGTCTGGCGGAGAACTAACCCACCTTCATACCAGCATGATACCCCACACACCGGGATCCATATGGTCTGGGATGATATGTGACATAGTTGGCCAACATAGTCTATGAGCTTATAGTGACCTGTCTCCCTTGCTTGATTTACCTACTACCATATGATTTTTAATCTATAAGTGTGATTGTGACTATCCCGGGGTAGACCGGAGGGAGGGGTCGAGCCTTGAGGACTTTATTTGTGAATTGATGATGATGTTCGTGATTGGAAATTGAATTCGATGGGACTTTGATACTGGAGAAAAGAGGTTGCAAATGTGATTTAAAAAGGAGGTTTCTTAATGAATTGCCCTTTTTATGAATTTAAATGAGATTGAGCATGAGATGATTTATACATGATGTTTTTACCATGTTTTATATGCCAATGTACATGATTTTGATACATGATATATAAGTATACTCATATGGCATAGTTTTACTTCCTCATGCTCCTACCATAAACGATTTATGCATAACACTATCAGCATGTAGATAGAGTAGTTATCTACCATGCTTGCATTATTGCCTTACTGAGTGTGTGGTTGCTCATCCCTCTCTATTTTCCCCCTCCTACAGAGCGTGCATAGTAGCCCAGTGAGGACTGAGTGTTGTATTTTTTGATATCTGCTGCTCCCATCGCCAAAGGTATATACGCAATATTCTTTTTTTTATCTAAACAATGTAATGGCGCAGTAATTATTGAGTTGTAATTATGGGGGATGTAGATGTCAGTGAACATAACTTGTGTAAGTTAATGATTAACTTTCAAATGTATGACATCGCTTTATTTAACTGAGAATGAATGAGATGTGATGTTTATTATTGACTCACAGTCCATCAGTGTGGTGGTAAGTTAGTTCACGATCAGGAAAGAATTTTGCGAAAAATTTTCAGTGATTTTCGGTTAAAGAGAATGAAAAAGGGTTATGACATTCATTTCCATAATCACATTTACATATCAGAGTTTACTATATTTTGACTTTAACTAAATACATACACAATGGTATTTACATAACCTTACATCCCCGACATCATATCCATTTACAGTACTGTACATTTACATGTTTAGATACAAAACTATACAAATGTGTATATGTGTTGATGGGAAGCAGAGGATACCAAGATGCAAGTCCTCAGTTGCTCACTAGTTACTGCGAGTGCTCTGAGAAGATGGGAAAATAAGGGGGGTGAGCAAACCACACGCTCAGTAAGGCAATTATGCAAGTAAGTAGATAGCTCTACTATCTACATGCTCATAATGTCATGCCCTTAAAATCCATTTCTTTTCATTAAAATCTCAAGCACAAAACCATGCATACATCAATGACATAGTTTATCAAAACTATTTGTGCATATAGAAATCATGTAATTCATGCATCAAAGGCATTTTATGTGACATCATTAAATCATACTTAGCATGAGGTAAATCAAGATCATGCCATGTAAAACAAATCATGAGAAATAATTCTTTTCATGAATTTATCATTAACGCATGGAAAACTCATCATGCTATTGCATTTAAATCATTTCATTAAAACTGCAGTATAAAATAACCCGAAGGGGTTAAGCATATCAGAAATCAATCTCTTAAAATTTTATTATAAAATTCTCTAAAAAATTTAACATCATAGTAGAAAATCACAAAATCGAGGGCCTGACCCCTCCCTCGGGTCTACCCTGGTCTATCGAGACCACAAGTTATATCATGTGAGACATGTAGGTGACTATATCAGTAACATCGAGGACCATGGCCATAACCTAGTGATCCCAGGCAACACGGTACCTAGTGTGCGGGGTATCACACCTAAAACGGGAGGTGGGTCGATCCTACCTGCCAGAACAGCATAACATCAGGATTGCGAGGGCCAGGCTTGCTGCCTCGTGGCTAATGCCACTCCACTCTAACAATCCCCACAGTACATCGTACTCCACATGACATACACGATACAACGTACTTCGTGAACCCAAGCTCAGTCAGGGGTTCCTGCAATAGGTCTTATCCACCCATACCATCTCTGTCTCAGTATGCACGTGTGGGTATATCATCTCACTGTGACACACAGTCTACAGGAGGCTCCAACACGGCTATATGCATGTCATATAATTCCCTGTACGAGCGAAGCTCTAGCACGGCTCCATGCATATTCATGATATCTGAAAACCTCGTGCGATCGAAGCTCTAGCACGGTTTCATAAAAATTAGTAAAATCTGCGTACGAGTAGCACTCCAGTACGACTTTAAAATGAGTTATAAATCCATATAAAACTTCATGTGAGAAAGCTCTAGCACGGTGTTATGCATCAATAAATCAAATCTTGTGCGAGTTACACTCCAACATGACTTTATGCATAAATAAATCAAATCTCATGCGAGTTACACTCCAGCACGGCTTTTATGCAATTATCATATCAAAATAGGATGCGAGCTAAGCTCCAGCATCTCTCATGCATGTCAAATCATTAAAACTAGTGCGAGCAATCGCTCTAGCACATTTTTATGCGTATCAAATCAAAACACATCAAAACAATCAAAACAGAGTGTGAGCTAGGCTCCACCACCTCTCATCCATTTCACAATAATAAAATTAGTGCGAGCAACCGCTCTAGCACATTCCATGCATATGATGTCACACAAGTCGGTGGAGCAACCACTCAAGCACATTTTATGCACACTCACAAATGCAGATATAGTGTGAGCTATGTGCTAGCACTATCTGTTCCCATATAAACTTGATAGTTGACCTATTTTCCAAAGAATTTTCATTTAAATCTTAATAACACTTACGTAGTGTTATATTGTGAAATTTATGCAATTACTAGCCAATCTATCAATTTGCTTTGCTTAAAAACCAATAAAATTCCTTAATTCAGAAAAGTCCTTAAATCATGCATTTCATGCATGTCATGCTTTCACCATCCTTAGGTGAATTCCCTCAATAGGGGTAAAATAGCATTTTTACCTATTTCGAGTCCTTAAAATCTTTAATCTATTTCTAGGACCTTTATACATATTCAGTGTATACATACATATTCAGTGTATACAAAAGCTATTAAAATACGCGTAGCTATTTCTAGCTACTCACACAATTCCCTTACCTCATTTTTCTGTACAGTCTGGCCTTTCCACTGATGACTCATCACGCAGTCTGATTTGCTCCCAATCAAATCTCTGGAGCTGCGTATAAATATACATCAGGTCAAATACAATACAGTTAATTGTATTTCATATTTTCTGGGCTTATTTTAAATCATTGGGCTCGTTTACCCATATTGGGCCTAATTGCACCATAATGGGCCTTAATCGGCCTTAAGCTCGTTTTTCCACTTACTATTCACATTATCCAGGCCTATTGGGCTCATTGGGTCCATTAGTATTTATTGAGCCTCATTCTAAATTCCCGGATAGCTTAATGAATTATTTACGGCAATATATCTCTAATTCCAGAATTTAATTCATTTCATGCGAAAGTTAAATTCATAATTTATGCGGTAAATTCTAACACGCATAACGATGCAAATTATCGTAAATAAGGGTTACTTACTCGAGATTCCATGATAGTATGCAAATCGAGGCTGACTCGAGTCATCGTTTGATGTCAATTGTCGAGCTACACAATTATATATTTTTTCGGGTAAATTTTCAGTCGGATATTAATCAAATTAAATATTTCAAAAATTAAATCGGTCAATTTCGACCGCTTACCGACTTACCTGTAGCTCGATTGCATCACTGAAATTTTTTCCAATTTTTCCTCTTTTTCTTTCCTTTTTTTTCTTTTTTCTTTTCTTTTTAGCTGAACCGGTCCAGTCCGGTTCAGCATACCTCACTGCACTGAACCGATCGTACCAGTTCAAGCATCATTTCGTTGTTCCGGCGCCGTCCAACCGATTCTCGGGCCGTTTTTGATGTCGTTCGGCGCGCCATTACCTGGGCTTCCATCATTGAGCCTTGAGGCTGGTCGAATCGGCGGCGATGGCCGCCAATCCAGCCTTCTCTCCTGCGGCACTCCCTCCGTCGATCTGGCGTTCTCCGGCGTTGTAGGCGTGCGTGTAGGTGGTTCCCACTTGGTCCGTCACCCTTTGTCGGCCCTCGCCTGGGGTCCCTAGTCGCCGGTGGCCTTCGACTGGAGGGATCTCCTCGGGTTCAGCCTTCGGTTTTAGGCTTCGTTTATGTTTTCTTCTGTTTTCGCGTTTCGCGAAAATAATTTTTTTTCATTTACTTTATTTATTTATTTATAAATTATTTTTAATATTATTGTAATCCATTAAAATATTCAATTAAAATCCAAAATATCTAAAAAATATTATTTTATTCATTTATTCAATAAATGAATTTATCGGTCTTACTTCGTCTTTCTGGTATATTTTTCGATTATTTTTGGGATAATTTCCCGATGTAAAAATTCTGATTAATTCCAATAAATTCATATCTTGATCAATTTAACCTGAAATTTAATTATTCTTCATTATTGATCGAGATTTCTCAATCCCATATTTTTAATTAAATTTTTTTGTCACGATAAATATCAAATTTCGGTCTTTTGACCGTTTTTCCCTTGCACGTGTTCGGGACTACCATTTCAATCCTTCATTTGATCTTTTCTCATTTCGTGTTTTAAATAAAATCGGGTCTTACATGATCACACTTGTTACAATATATTTCGCATACAAATAAATGATTTATATTTGCTAATGCATGTATCCAATATAGGTAAGTGATTTTCACTAGATATTGATGTGTATCATACAAGTAAGTGAATTATGCTTGTCACAATAGTTAGAGTACATTATGTAACTAATTTGTATAAGCTACAATTGAAATTCATAAGAAATGAATTTAAGTGTAAAAGGGTAACTTATTACCGTATAAGTAAATGTGGCTCGATTGTGGATCATTACGCCATGTGATAAGACCACAATCGAATAATGAATAGAAACGATAAATAAATGTGGATAAATCAACTGTCATGGAGGTTATAAACTGTTTCTACCTTATAGGACGGTAATAAGAAATTGTTACCCGGTCCTATTGCAAAAATTTTGTAATTTGTTCATGTATGTGAACTAAGAACATGAGATCGGTTGTGAATAAGGTCATTTTAATAATAAGTAACTGTTTGTGATGCAATAAGGCATCACATTATGAAAGTGATCCTTTAGCATGTGTCTTAGCATCATATGGATTAAAACGGGTCTTAAACCATAATCAAATAGAGTTTAAGGACCATAAGTGTTAGATGTGATTTGTGAAAGCTAGAAAGATCGAATTTCGAAATAAAGAAATGTGTTTAGAAAAGAATTGAATAGGACCGATCCCTAACTAACGGTATGCCATAAGTGTTTATGGAATGAAAGAAAGGACTAGTCCCTGTAGTATAGGATCAATCCCTATAGTGGTTTAACTTATCTTCATAGGTTTTGGAGGAAAAGGACCGATCTTCATAAACCATAGGATTGATCCCATAGTGTTTAAAAGCTTCTAATGGCTACATGTGAAAGTACAAAGAAGCAAACTGCATTTAATGATTCAGTAACCTCCGATACATGTAAATGACTATATGGAAGACAGTCTAGCCAATCAATATGATTGATCATGATATGACTAAGGTGATAGGGATATGTGCTCATGTGAACCATGTTTTTGTATTTCACTGCATCTTTACGCATGACATGAGTTTTATGGGATTTAGAAAGCTAGCGTTGGTTTATACTTGTATAAAAGGAAGCTCTAAATCTCTTTATAGTATGTTTTGAAATTGTATGAGACATACGTCTCCATATTTCAGATTAAGCATGCTTTTCTTTGAATTCGCACTAATTTGATGTGATTTTCAACAGACAACTTTCAGAGCTTTACTTTTTTCCTTAGTTGATGTAAGAATCACAATTTCTATACTCATAAAGTTTGTAATGTCCTTGGAATAATGTAAATTTACTAAATTTCTTTCTATGTCTATTTTGGTATAAACAGGATTACTTATGTAATGTGAAGTTTGTGGGCCCCATAGGAGTGCGTAGTTGTAAAGACATATCTGAGTCATTAATAAATGATGATATTATACTTTAAGTAATTTCATGAACCCTCAAATTTCAAATTTTTGAAATTTCTTGACCTCCATATTAGAACCAAGTCAGTCATCAAATAGCTGGGGGTGCTTCTCGTGTATCAGGCTCTCTAACTCCCAAGTAGCCTCCTCTGAACTGTGATGCTGCCAGAGAACCTTCACTAACCTGATAGTCTTCGATATCAATACTTTCTCTTTCCTCTCTAGTATCCGAATCGGTCTCTCAACAAATGGCATGTCCTCTCTGAGCTCTAACGGCTCATAACTAATCACATGTGCCAGATCCGGGTGATACCTCCAAAGCATTGAAATGTGGAAAAAGTTATGGATGCCTAATAAGTCTGGTGGCAATGCCAACCTGTAGCCTTGTCTCCCACTCGATCAAGTATCTCAAAGGGTCCAATGTAGCGAGGACTCAGCTTACCTCTCTTCCCAAATCTCGCTGTACCCTTGGCAGGAGAAACCTTCAAAAACACTGACTCCCTAACAGTAAACTCAAGTGGATTGACACGATCTAAACGTATTGTCCGCAAGTGCACGAGTCGTACAAGTAATAATGGCATTTGAGTCCCGAGTTATCGTTCCACAGAGAAGTTGAATTGCCTAATTAAGAATCGGTTAATCTTACCCTAAGTATATTCTAGCAAATTATGAATTTTAAGGGAGTGATCTACATGGCTAATAATACTGAAAATAATAAAAACTATAAAATAAAGAAAATAAAATCGAGCTAAAATTACTTACAGAGCTCTGAGTAATAAAAGCATTATCCTACAAAAGATAATTAAACACATAAAAATTCATTAACACAATTAAAATAAAATGCAAATATGAAAATAAAGAAATAAAGTTAAACTAAAATTTAAACAAACTTAAAATAAAAATACATGTAATTAAACTAATAAAAATTGCAAATTAAACTACCTAAAATCTAATAAAAATGAAGACTAAATTAAAAATGCATGAAACACATTTCTAAAATATTAACTCTAAACTAATCCTAAGTATATCTAATTACTAACTTAACAATAGAATCTAACTAATGCATGTAACAAATTTAATCTAAATTAATTCTAAATATAACTCATAAAAGATTAAACTAAAATTAAGTCCTAAAACATATATTATAAAATTGACTACTATCTAAATTAAAACTAACAATTAAATTAACAAACAAACACTATAACTAACCTATCTAACAATCAACCTACTTAACAACTAATGCAAGGAATGTAAATACTAATAAAAATACATTAAACTATAAAATGGCTAAATTGAATTATGGCCAAACATGGCCTTAAGCTTAATTAGAAACCATGCTGGTCTCGATTTGCAATGCTACTGTGCACATCTTCTTTGCATTTGCTTTCGGTCTGTCCAGGCAAGTCCATCTCCTGCTCTGCTGCTTCCACCTACTCTGTATCGGTTCCATGTACAACACCATTCCCTGCACAACTCCCACATCACGTTACCAACTGCTTCATTTTCTGGCCAGACCGCCTAGCACTAACTGCTCCTGCTCCTACCAACTCCAGAAATAACAGCCCCTGGCATACTGCATCTCTATTTCAGATTTGCTTGGTGCTGTCCGTGAGCTTCTGCATCCAGCTGCTGTCCAGGTCTGCTCTAGCTACTGTCCCTGCAACATAGAAGCAACTCGGCACTTCCTGCTTCAGCCCCCTGGTGCAGTCCAGCTTCTTACTTCAACCCGTGCCTCACGAATGTGTTTGACACCTTGTTTAGTCCAGCCCCAGGCAATGTAGAGACAGCAGAGAACAAAACAATAATGCAAACTTAACACAATGCACAAGAATTAAACTTAACCATTAACAAGAAACTGGGTAAAGAAAGAAAACAACATATGAACAGTAGAATAAACTAAAACAGAGCAGAACAGAGGAAAAAATTGCTCCCTGTCCACTGCTACGCCACAATCCAGTTTTGATTCTGCACCGAACGACTTCAGTCTCCCTATCATGCCAATTCCATGCACAGTTTTGCATCTGCTGTAACCAACATGCTTCCCGGGTAAGCACACAACAGCTGGGCACACCACCTCCTGCTTGCTTCATCGAACCACCAGTAAACGTTGCAGCCTCGACTTTCCTGTTAACCGAATGTAAATCTGCTGCTGCTTGGAACCGAACAGAAGACACACGGTGGCTTCAGCAGCCACTTCCTCCTTCTATACTTCAGCAGTTAACACATCTAAATTTACTGCTTCATCATGCCATTCGGTTGCACCGAGAATTCACTAACCCGAATAACTAAAGGAAATCAAAGGAATACAACTAACTTACTAAGCAACCCGAGATTAGCAACTATAAAAACATTTCAGTATTTCGTAAACATCACTGCATAAAAACAAGAAATGGAACTTATGCAATGCCAAGAAGAAGAGAAATGGAAAATAGTTAATCTTCATTAATGTGAAAAAAACCGAAAACTAGAAGTAGACAAAAGCTTTTTCATTAACATTGAAATTGCATGAACAGTAACTATGGAAATTAGAATAAAATGATGGTTAAAAATTCTAATCGGGCAAGCTTCTAAAACAAAACAAGGAAAAAAATTAAAACTATTCTAACACTACTCCTAACTTACTTCAACTCTAAAACTACTTCTACACTAACACTACTTAGTTTTTTCAATTGCTACCATGTCTTATTTATACACACACTTAGGGGTACAATTGTTTTTTTTCCATCCTAGATGAGTTGGCATTGTTTGGCCACTTATCTTCACACCATTAGCTCCTTGAAAAGATATTTCCATGTCATCTGTCTTCTTGTCCAATTGGATGTGCTAGGTGGCATGGCTCATGTTGTCCGTGTGGTCCAATCTCGATTTTAGCCCAATTCCAATCCATTTTCTATCGAAATTTTTCAAATTCATCCGGATTTAATTTTTTTGCAAACATGAGAATTTTAGTCAAAATGAGGGGATAATTAACAAAATAATTTGGGGATTAAATTAATTAATTAAGAAATTAAGCATAAATAATTCTATTTTTATAGAATTATCACACCCCCAAACTTGAACTTTTGCTTGTCCTCAAGCAAAACAAAATAATTATAGGAATGACAGTACTAAACACAATAATTTCCCCAATATCATCCTCAAAGAAAAAGTACAAACTATGATATCAAAGACTCATAATTACAAGTCCAACATTCAGAATCATTCAATTATAAGTCCTAACCCAAATTGGACTCCTCATGAGTGTGTGAAAAATGTCAAAGTCACTTCACAGTACATTATCCGGATCAGATTATGCAAATACAATGAATGCAAAGTCAATGACATGTGATCATTCCCATAAGTTTTCTTTTCACTTCTCTCTCCACTAATGTAGTCACACTTAACCAAAGATCAATAGGACTTTATTAAGCTTGTAATGTAAGGCTGGGGCTAAGGTATGATAAAGTCGATTTAGGTTTAGTTACCCCTTAACATGCATTACTTCTAGGATCTTTATGTAAGAGCTCAAATTTATTTCCCCTAAACTTATTTATTTCACTAAACTTTTTATTCTATTTTTGTATTTTTCTTCTTTCTTATTTTCTTTTTCTTTCTTTTTCATTTTCATTTTTTTTGAGTAGTACATACTCCTTCACTATGACTTAATACCCATAAAGCTCACAATATATCCAAATGACTTTTCATACTTTCGGGGTAAGGGATAGGAAAAAAGTATTTAAGCTAAGGAAATTTTGCAGGCGTATTTACAGAGAAAAGCTTATTTGGCCTAAATGGGTGACTAGGGGTAAAATATGTACAAGGATGGCTAGAAAGGCTCAAACGATCCAAAGATGGCCTAAATCATTTCTCTAACTAAGTGTGATCTAATATTTCACCTCGAGATTAGATCAAACAAATTCTAGAATATGATGCACAAAATTAATTGAACAAATGCAATCCTATGTCCATATAAGCTTTCTCTAAATAAATATACAGATTCATGACATGACATGTGCATAAGATGAGGCAATCACAATCAGAATTAAGACAAATTCAAGAATTCAACTTCATGCTTTTCCTATAATCATGCTTCTAAGTTAATCAAAGTCAGACTAAATCATGGGGTCATATAATCAGAATATGGGAAAACTACATGCTAAGCACTAAATCATCCCAAAATCAAACAATTTAAGCTCATATTATCGAAAAATTTTTGAAAATTCTTTCTCAGATTTTTGAAAAAATTTTGAAAATTTTTCCAATTTTTCACAAAATTACTCAAGTGATTTCCCCTCCTCCAAACTTAAAGTGCACAGTGTCCTCAGTGTGCAGATAATATAAGAATTTAAGCTCAAGAACAAAGTACTCCCCTTTCTGATGATGATGAACAACTGAAGCTTGATTGAAAGCGTAATACTAGAAAAGAAATCTGCAACATAAACAAAGAAAGAAACAACAGAAAAGAAAAAGAAAAGAGAACTATATACAAAGTGAAAAGAAAAAGACAGCCACTTCAAATGCAGCCGAAGAAAACAACACTCAGCAGTAGGGCGAAGAGTAGGAGGGTCAGCCAAAATGGTGATAGAATGTTGACAGTTAACTCCTCCTTAGCTCTATCTACTTCCTTTTTTCTCTCAGATTTCTTATGTTTAAACATTTTATCTTCCTTAACCTCCATCTTAAAACACTTTTGAGAGTCATCAGGGAGCTTCAAAGGTTTGAAAACATTAAACTTCACTTCTGGATCTTGAACTCTCATTGTTAACTCCCCCTTCTGCACATCAATTAAAGTTCTACCAGTTGCTACGAAAGGTTTGCCTAGTATAATGGGGACATCCCTGTCTTCCTTCATGTCTAACACGATAAAATCCACAGGAAAAATAAACTTGTCCACCTTTACTAAGACATCCTCAATGACCCCCTTCGGATATTTAATGGATTGATCAGCTAGCCAAAGGGTCACTGTGGTGGGCTTGACATCTCCTATTCCTAACTTTTGGTAAATAAACTAGGGCATCAGATTGATATTGGCTCCTAAATCACATATAGCTCTACCAAAGAATAGATTTCCAATTGTGCAGGGTATGGTAAAACTCTCGGGATCCTTAAACTTGGGGAGCAATTTCCTCTGGATAATTGCACTACATTCCTCAGTTAAGGCCACCGTCTCATAATCTTCCAATCTTCTCTTCCTCGAGAGGATATCCTTCAGGAACTTCACATAACTTGGCATTTTCTCTAAGGCATCTACGAAAGGAATGTTGATGTGAAGTTTCTTAAAAACCTTAAGAAATTTGGCAAATTGTTGGTCAAGCTTTTGGTTTTGAAACCTCTGAGGAAAAGGTACTGGTGGTCTAACTGGAAGGGATGTAGTGGTAACATGTATGGCATCAGAGGACTTTGAAGGCTGTGAAGTAGAAGAAGGTATAGATGAAGGAGCACCTATCTTTGATTCCTTTGCAGCTTGATCTTTAGGTTCCTGCTCCTTCTGAGCTACTTCTGTAGAACCTATGGGTTTTTCAACTATGGACTCTTCAGATTTCGACTTAACTTGTGGATCGACTAGCTCTCTGCCACTCCTAAGGGTGATAGATTTCACATGTTCTTTACCCTCCCTTTGCCTAACAGGGTTAACTTCAGTATTATTGGGGAGGGTCCCTTATGGACGCTGGCTAAGAGCACTAACTATTTGTCTAACCTGAACTTCTAAGTTCTTAATTAAGGCAGCTTGATTTTTCAGGATAGTCGTGAACATTTCCTCTAATGTAAGCTTCTTCTCAGTTGCTGGTGCTGATGCAAGTACGTGTTGTGGTTGCATAAGTGGTGGTGGGTGATTGAATTGATGTGGGGATGAGTGATGTTGAAATTGCTAAGGTGGGTATGGGTGATGAGAAGGCGGATGAGGAAATGGATGCTGTGCTGGTACTTGAACCGGTGGACCTTGAAAACCAGAGGGTCCTATAGGTCTAGAGCTAGAAGTTTGCCTTTGATTTTGGCTCCAAGAGAAGTTAGGATAGTTCATCCACTCTGGGTTATAGGTGTTTGAAAAGGGGTTGTTCTATTGCTTTTGAGATGGGGCAACATACTGAACCGATTCTAAGTTAAGTGGACACCTATCTACAGAGTGTGTACCACCACACAGATCACACAAAAGAAAAGGACTTTGGACAGAATAAACCAGATTAGGACTGATGGAAGGATTATACTGGGTACTGAGTGACTCTACCTTCTTTGTAAGGTTAGCAATTTGAGAGGTTAAGGTAGACAGCGTGTCGAGCTCATAAATATCCGCCGACTTCTTAGGCAGTTGCCTCTCTGAGGACCATAGATAGTTGTTAGCAGCCATCTTGTCTAAGAGCTCGTAAGCTTCCTCCTCTGTCTTGCACATCAGGGCTCCACCCGTAGCCGCGTCAAGAATGGTTCTATTTTGGCTTGTAAGTCCGTTGTAGAAGTTCTGGACTTCCAACCACAAAGGTAGGTTATGGTGAGGGCACTTCCTAAGAAGCTCCTTATCTCATTCCCATGCTTCGTAAAGAGTTTTCGAATCGAACTGGGCAAAGGAAGATATGTCGCTATGGAGTCTGGCCATTTTAGATGGAGGGAAAAACTTAGCTAGAAATTGATGGGCTAACTCATCCCATGTAGAAATGGATCCTGGAGGCAAGGAGGTTAACCAATGTCGCACCCTATCCCTAAGCGAGAAGGGGAATAATTTAAGCCTAAGCGCATCATCAGATAATCCATTGTGTTTGAATGTGTTGTACAGGTCCAGGAATTGCCCGAGGTGAGCATGTGGGTCATCGTGCGAAAGCCCACTGAACTGTAAAGAGGTCTGGATCATCTGGAGGATGGAAGGCTTAATTTTGAAGTTGTTAGCTGGGACAGCTCTGGCCTAATGCCAGTATAATAACCTCCAATCGTCGGCACCGCATAATCTCTAACGGTTCTGATATTCCTATTTTCTGCCATGATGTTTTGCAGCGGAGCTACAAATTTCCTAGAATCCTTTCGAATTTTCCTAAGAGTTCGTACAATTTCAGGATCTAGAGGAAAGCAATCATAACTCTTAGCTCTACGCGTGCAAACATCTAAAAGTCCTCTTAAATTAAATTGTATTTTATTATTATTTTTTTCTTTTCTTTTTTTTTGATTAATTAATTATGAGAAAATTTAACTAACCTAAGTAGGGCTCTAAATATTTACAACCTAAATATTTACAAGCTAGAATTACACCTAAGCATAATTTCACCGATATTAATTAATGGCTAATTAAGACTTCCCTGGCAACGGCGCCAAAAACTTGATACGATATGAAGGTATTGTCCGCAAGTGCACGGGTCGTACAAGTAATAATGGGATTTGAGTCCCGAGTTATCATCCCACAAAGAAGTTGAATTGCCTAATTAAGTACAGGTTAATCTTACCCTAAGTATATTCTAGCAAATTATGAATTTTAAAGGAGTGATCTACATGGCTAACAATACTGAAAATAATAAAAACTATAAAATAAAGAAAATAAAACCGAACTAAAATTACTTACAGAGCTCCGAGTAATAAAAGCATTATCCTACAAAAGATAATTAAACAGTTAAAAATTCATTAACGCAATTAAAATAAAATGCAAATATGAAAATAAAGAAATAAAGTTAAACTAAAATTTAAACAAACTTAAAATAAAAATACATGTAATTAAACTAATAAAAATTGCAAATTAAACTAACCTAAAATCTAATAAAAATGAAGACTAAATTAAAAATGTATAAAACACATTTCTAAAATATTAACTCTAAACTAATCCTAACTATATCTAATTACTAACTTAACAATAGAATCTAACTAATGCATGTAACAAATTTAATCTAAATTAATTCTAATTATAACTCATAAAAGACTAAACTAAAATTAAGTCCTAAAACATATATTATAAAATTGACTACTAACTAAATTAAAACTAACAATTAAAGTAACAAACGAACAATATAAGTAACCAATTTAACAATCAACCTATTTAACAACTAATGCAGGGAATGTAAATACTAATAAAAATGCATTAAACTATAGAATGACTAAATTGAATTATGGCCAAACATGGCCTTAAGCTTAATTGGAAACCATGCTGGTCCCGATTTGTAATGCTACTGTGCACGTCTTCTTTGCATTTTCTTTCGGTCTGTCCAGGCAAGTCAATCTCCTGCTCTACTGCTTCTACCTACTCTGCCTCGGTTCCATGTACAACACCATTCCCTGCACAACTCCCACATCATGTTACCAACTGATTCATTTTCTGGCCAGACCGCCCACCACTAACTGCTTCTGCTCCTACCAACTCCAGCAATAACAGCCCCTGGCATACTGCATCTTCTCTGTTCCAAATTTGCTTGGTGTTGTCCGTGAGCTTCTGCATCAGTTGCTGTCCAGGTCTGCTCCAGCTACTATCCCTGCAACATAGAAGTAGCTCGGCACTTCCTGCTTTAGCTCCCTAGTGCAGTCCAGCTTCTCGCTTCAACACGTGCTACACAAATGTGTTTGGCACCTTGCTCAGTCCAGCCCCCGGCAACGTAGAGACAGCAGAGAACAAAACAATAATGCAAACTTAACACAATGCAAAGGAATTAAACTTAACCATTAACAAGAAACTGGGTAAACAAAGAAAACAACATATGGACAGTAGAATAAACTAAAATAGAGCAGAACAGAGGTAAAAATTGCTCCCTGTCCACTACCGCGCCACAATCCAGTTTTGATTCTACACCGAACGACTTCAGTCTCCCTATCCTGCCAACTTCATGCACAGCTCTGCATCGACTATAACCAACATGCTTCCCGGGTAAGCACACAACAACTGGGCACACCACTTCTTGCTTGCTTCACCGAACCACCAGTACACGTTGCAGCCTCAACTTTCCTGTTAACCGAATGTAAATCATCTACTGCTTGGAACCGAACGGAAGACACACGGTGTCTTCAACAGTTACTTCCTCCTTCTCTACTTCAGCAGTCAACACATCTAAATTTAGTGCTTCATCATGCCATTCGGTTGCACCAAGAATCCACTAACCCGAATAACTAAAGGAAATCAAAGGAATACAACTAACTTACTAAGCAACCCGAGATTAGCAACTATAAAATCATTTCAGTATTTCATAAACATCACTGCATAAAAACAAGAAATGGAACTTATACAATGCCGAGAAGAAGAGAAATGGAAAATAGTTAATCTTCATTAATGTGAAAAAAACTGAAAACTAGAAGTAGACAAAAGCTTTTTCATTAACATAGAAATTGCATGAACAATAACTATGGAAATTAGAATAAAATGATGGCTAAAAATTCTAATCGGGCAAGCTTCTAAAAAAAAAACAAGGAAAAAAAATTAAAACTATTCTAACGCTACTCCCAACTTACTTCAACTCTAAAACTACTTATACACTAACACTACTTAGTTTTTTCAATTGTTACCATGTCTTATTTATACACACACTTAGGGGTACAATTGTAATTTTTCCATCCTAGATGAGTTGGCATTGTTTGGCCACTTATCTTCACACTATTGGCTCCTTGAAAAGATATTTCCATGTCACCTGTCTTCTTATCCAATTGGATGTGCTAGGTGGCATGACTCGTGTTGTCCGTGTGGTCCAATCTCGATTTTAGCTCAATTCTAGTCTATTTTCTATCGAAATTTTCCAAATTCATCCGGATTTAATTTTATCTGCAAACACAAGAATTTTAGTCAAAATGAGGGGATAATTAACAAAATAATTTGGGGATTAAATTAATAAATTAAGCATAAATAATTCTATTTTTATAGAATTATCACGGACTCCGTCTTCTGTCAACATAACTCTTCTGTCTACTCTGAGCTGTCCTCAATCTCTCAATAATCAACCGGACATCCTCAGAGGCTTGTGTAACCAAACCAGGAGCAAAAATCTTCTGGTCACCCACTTCTTCCCATCTAACATGGGAACGACATCTACGACCATATAAAGCCTCGTACGGTGCCATCCCGATACTCGAATGATAACTGTTGTTTTAGGCGATTTCAGCTAGTGGCAAATGATCATTCTAGGAGCCTCTAAAATCTAGTACACATGTTCTCAACATGTCTTCGAGAGTCTGTGTAGTTCTCTCTAACTAACCATCTGTCTGAGGATGAAAAACAATGCTTAAACTCAACTGGGTTGCCATGGCTTCTTGAAAATGTTCCCAAAAGTGGGAAGTGAAGCGGGAATCCCTATCCGAGACAATGCTTACTAGAACACCATGTAACCTCACTACCTCGCGTAAATACAACTATGCTAATAAACTCAGAGTATCGATAGCTCTCATAGCTAGAAAGTGGGCTGAGTTCGTCAGTCTATCAACTATCACCTATATCGCATCGTACTTCCTGCGGGTCCTTGGTAAACCCATCACGAAATCCATGGTGATATGCTCCGATTTCCATGTCAGTATAGGTAGAGATTGCAACAACCCTGCAGGCTTTTGATGCTTTACCTTCACCTGCTGACAAATGAGACATCTAGCCACAAACTCTGCGACATTCTTCTTCATACCCGACCACCAATACACTATCCAGAGGTTCTGATACATCTTGTTACTCCCCGAATGTAAAGTGTACCTTGAAGAATGAGCTTAAAAAAAATCAATCTCCTGAGCTCTGTGTCCTCGAGAACGTACAATCTATCTCTGAACCTCAGTAGTCCATCAGAACTCAACTCAAAATTGGTCACTGTGCCCGTCTGCATCTGACTAATCATATCACTGCAATACGGATCAATCTGCTGAGCCTATCAGATCCTATTCAATAGATTCGGTTCCAACTGTAGGCTAGCTATCACACAAACCGTATCCATGTCAAAAGGCAATACACCCAAACTAAGGCTAGCAAACTGCTCTAGCAAATTGTGTTCCCTGACCATCATATACGATACCATCCCAAGGCTCTTCCCACTTAAAGCATCAGCTACAACATTGGCCTTACTCGGATGATAAAGTATCTCGTAGTTGTAGTCCTTTAAAAGCTCTAGCCATCTTCTTTGTCTCATATTCAGCTCTTTCTATGAGAATATATACTTAAGGCTCTTGTGATCGGTAAAAATATGAAACTTCTCACCATACAAATAGTGACACCATATCTTCAACACAAACATTACTACTGCCAGACCAAATCATGGGTCAGATAGTTCTTCTCATGGTACTTCAGCTATCTAGATCCATAAGTGACTACCTTCCCATCCTGCATCAATACACATCTAGTGCCTAAAGCGAAGAATCGCTATACACTGAAAAACCTCATGAGCTGGAAAGAATAGTGAGAATAGGAGCGGTGGTTAATCAACACTTCAGCTCCTGAAAACTCCTCTCACAATTCTCGTCCCACACGAAGGTACACTCTTTCGAGTGAGACGTGTCAACGGAGTAACTAAGTTCAAAAATCCCTCAACGAATCTTCGATAGTGCCTAGCTAAACCTAAAAAACTTTTGATCTCGGTAATTGTCCTCGGCTATTCCTACTGAACTACAACCTCTATCTTGGATAGATCTATTGACACTCCATCCTTCGACACCATGTGTCCCAAAAATGAGATCTCTGCCAACCAGAAGACACACTTACTAGTTTAGCATATAAGTCCTTCTCTCGGAGAGTTTGTAATATGATCCTCAGGTGCTGCTCATGCTCCTCCTGAGTTTTTGAATATACCAAAATATCATCGATAAAAATGAGAACAAACTGATCCAAATATGGCTTGAACACATCGTTCATCAAAGCCATAAAAGTTACGGGAGCATTTCTATGTCCGAATGGCATAACCAAGAACTCATAATGGCCATATCGAGTCTGAAATGCTGTCTTGGGTGCATCTCCACTCCAAACTCTCAACTGATGGTACCCAGACTTAGATCAATCTTGGAAAAGAACTGCACTCCCTGAAGCTGATCCAACAAGTCATCAATCCGTGAAAGGGCTTGATGGTAGCCTTGTTCAACAATCTGTAATCAATACACAATCATAGGCTTCCATGCTTCTTCTTCACAAACAAAACTGATGCTTCCCAAGGTGAAACACTCGGTCTGATGAAATCCCTATCCAACAACTTCTGCAACTGTCTTTTGAGGTCTTTAGCTCAGCTAAGGCCATACGATAAGGTGGTTTCGAAATAGATTTGGTATCAGGCACTAAATCTATACAGAACTCAATCTCTCTATCTGGTGGTAACCATGACAGTTCATTCGGAAAGACATATGAGAACTCACTAACCATAGGAAATCTGCCAATTCTAGATATGCCTTATCTGTATCAACTACGTACGCATTGAAACCTTCAACATAGTTATTTCTCAGTCAGTATAATATATTGTTTATTATTACTGTAACTATTGCTTTCATTTATTTCTGTAAACTTTACAATATATTTTTTAGGGTTAGGAAACATAACTGTCTTAGCATAGCAATCTAAAACCACATGGTTTGTAGATAACCAATCCATTCCTAAGATTACATCAAAATCACTCATACTTAGCAAAATTAGATTGGCTGTCATATCCTTTTCCCCTACTCTTAGCTTGTAATCATTAAACACATACTCAACTAGCTGACTGTTATCCATAGGCGTACTAATCAACATCATCATACCTAAAGGTGTACGCTCTACATATTTCGTTAACTTACATACAAATGAAGGCGATACAAATGAATACGTGGCACCAGGATCAAATAATACATATGCTTCAATATAAAAAATCAGGATGTTACATCTAATCACATCCGATGAAGCATCAACTGTGCCCTGGTCCAAAGCATGTACTCGCCTTCAACCAACCGCCTGCTTCCCTTTATCCTCAGTTGTCACTCTCATCCTCAGAGCAGACGTATCAACTAGAGCTCTATTTGGCTCCTTGCCCTTCTATGGGGCAGACTCAAACCACTCTGGGTAAGCTCTCGCAATATGCCCTAGCTTCCCACATCGAAAACATACTATAGGAACCATCAGACAAGGTCTACTGCCATGGTATCTACCACATCTACTGCACTGCTCAGTAGTAGGCCATTGTCTTCCAATAACGACACCCTTTGCTGGGGCTATAGCCAGTTAGTAGGAGGTCTAACAGGTCTCTCTCGCACCTCCTTAATCCGTGGTCTCTTACCGAAGAGTCTCCTCCTTCCTCGATAACTAAAACTTCTATCTCTAACAGACCTCTTCTTCTCTCTATCGCGGCTTCGACTAACCTTCCTAAACTCAAAGGCATTTCTCTCATAGTCCTGTTCATAAAGTTACGCCCTACGCACTGCCTCCTTGTACTTAGTAATATCCAGCGGGACCAATCTAGATTGCAGTACTAGTCTCAGCCCATCGATAAATTTATGGACCTTCCTGCTCTCACTATACATGGTGTCGGGGTCATACCTCCCCAAAGATATAAATCTAGTCTCATACTCATCCACCCACTAACTCCCCTGGCTCAACCCCAAAAACTCGACCTGCAGTCCTCGCTGCGTCTTATCTAAAATAAACTGCCTCCTAAAGGCATCCAAAAATATCTCCCAACTGATCTCTGTATGTCGGGCTCTCAATGTCGGTCGGGTGGACTTCCACCAATGCTTTCCAACTCCTTTCAGCAAGAACGCAACAAACATGACCATCTCAATCGTAGTACACTCGAAGAACCCATACAACTTCTCTATCTCTCCTATCCAATCCTCAGCAACAACTGGGTCCTTAACCCCACTAAATGATGGCGGTCTAAACTTCTGAAACTGTCGTAATCGATCCAGCTCATAATAGTACCCAAAACCACTACTACCCTGTCGTGGTGTAACAGGAGAAGGCGTATCCTGAACTGGTGGGGGTGTAGGAGTATCCGTAGGTTGTGGGATATGTGCAGGCTGTACAGACGTGTCAGAAGCAGCTATCTATCCAGTCACAATCTGACCTTCTAGACCCTGTCTACCTTGCATAGTCTATGCCAACATCTCCATAATTATCTCTAGGCTACACTTTAATCTCGTGAAATGTGCCTCGGTACTCTCTGGTACCTCAATGGGACCTAGAGTCTCATGGGCAGATGAAGACTCAAAATCATCTCGGCTCGTAGGTCTACCTTTATGACCTCTAGCCTTGCTTCTAGCCCCTCTACCACGGCTAGTATTAGCCATAACGGCTCGATTCCTGCATTCACAACCGCTAATTAGTCCATTTCTTCTCTCACAATACACACTTGTAACTGAACACAACACAATAATATAAGGATGCAAACTTTTCTAACTACTAACAACGACTCACACCAGGTCAACTCTGCTCTGATACCATTTTGTCACGACCAACTTTTACTAAAAACCATACAAATTTTTCACGTTTTATTACCTTACCTTTCTTTCTGTCATAACTCCATCACTAGCAGTTGGTCTGTGATTCGATATTAGTATCCTAGCTTACCAAACCATTCATTCATTTTCATACATACATGTCAAAATACTATCTACTGACTATAATCACTTCTGTATTATAAGTGAACTTACATATATAATTAAATACAAAGACATCCCCTATTATTACATTGTTTACATCACTGTGCTGTTTATATGTTCAGATACAAAATCGTACGTGATGTGTATACCTTTCGCTTTATGGGAAATGCGACTGACAAATGAATGCCAATCCCCAGCCATACTCAATCTATTGCGAATGCTCTTTAGAGAGGGGAAAATGAAAGGGATGAGCTCACTAGCTCAGTAAGGAAATCAGGCAAGCAAGTAGACATCCTTACTATCTACTGAAAATAATGACATGCCTTGAAATACAATTTCCTTAACTCACTTTTAGAGTATGAATTGAAAATTGATGTAAAGGTACATATTAAATCTCATGTACGAAAAATCATGCTGATTTTTGCAATTACAAGCATTTCATGCAAAAACATTGCATTTATATAAATTTGTAATGCCTTTAAATTATATCATGTCATTTAAATCAAATCATGTAAAATATGGCATTTCAACAATCACAACACATCAATCGGATTCGGACCCATCCCTCAGGTCTATCTGAAATCATAAAATCAAGTGATATAATCATGTGAGACTCGATGGCCAATGCAATAATATCCTGAACTATAGCCATATCCTATATGGTGATCCCAGGCTACATAGATCTCAGTGTGAGGGGCAATCACTACTGCAACGGGAGGTGGGTCAAATCCTTACAACTGCCAACTATCAACTCCTCAACTCCACAACTCCACATACAACACATGGTACACCGTACGCCATGACACATACACAGTACAACGTACACCCGTGGACCATATCTCAATGGATAATCAATGCCACGTCTCTAAATCCACGTGTGAACATCTCAATAGTGTGACACTAAGTCTACACGAGGAAATCGTCACAATTTTAACATGTCTTATATATCATATTAAAACTACAATGCGCGCCTTGAGTGCGACTCACAATCGACACCCCGTTCAAACACTGTTTATGCATCTCATAAAATCCAACGCTAGTGCGAGTAACCCTCCAACACTAGATCATTCATAGTTCATATTTCAAATCAAGCACGAGCAATCGCTCCAGTACCATGCTATGGATAAAACAACTCATTAAATCAAGTATGAGCAAATGCTCCAATACCATATCATGTATAAATCATGAAAAATTGAGTACGAGCAATACTCCAGCACTATGCCATGTATGTCATGGGAAATCAAGTGTGAGTATTCACTCTAACACTTTTTCATGTATAAAACATATAAAATCAAGTATGAGCAGTGCTCCAGCACAATTTGTTTTCACATAACTCGATAGATGGCTCTTTTAAAAGGGATGTTCTCAAAACATTCAAATTAGCACCATAATTGGGCTATTTTGTGTATTTCACAAAATCATTGGCCAATCTATCTATTCTTCTGGTAAACAGCAATAAAAGCACTCAAAAAGATGATTTTCATACTTTTTAGGACTTTCTTAAAAGTTGACTTTTTACCTTTAATAGGGTTAAAATCATAATTTACCCTTTTCAAGTCACTATAATTTTATTCACTTTCTCTGACCCTCAGACTTTTTAAGGGAATGTAAAAGCAGACGAAACTAGGTGCAGATATCTCTAACTACTCGTAAAAGTCTCTTACCTCGAATCACGTCAAGTGATTTCACTTCTTCAACGCTGCTCAATCACGCAGTCTGATCAGCTTCTAATAACCATTTATTAGGTTAATTACACTTTTCCCACTGTATTTCACATTTAGTATAGTCTGTTTCACTTAATGGGCTCGTTTACTCTTATTGGGCCTTAACAACTCTTAATGGACCTAACACCATCTTAAGCCCATTTCACTTTACGATTCATTTAAGTTGGGCTTATTGGGCTTGTGGGGTCCACCAACTCTTATTGGGCTTCTCCGAGGCCCATGACACCTTATTAGGTCGAGACCACATCAGTAAAGCCCATTGGCCTTCTCGGCCATGGCATGTGGCCAAGAGCCAAGCATGCCGTTGGTCACGCCACACCACTTGCCAACCATGGTTATTGCTAGCCAACCTCACATAGGCATTTTATCAAACACTTGGTTGGCAATGTCTTAAGTCTGAACATAGTTCATTTAGGCATTTTATCAAACACCTTGATTCCCAACTTCAATTCATCCGCCAATTGATTAAAACTAACTATACCATAATCATGTACACATGCATACCAACGTATACATGCCTTAAAATCGTATGGGTATTCATCAATTTACAAATACCTATTTTCGACCAATCAATGTTCATGGTGATTTCATGTGTTTTAATGCATAAAACATATACCAATCAACTTAGAATAATTCATAGATTAACATATATGAATTTGGAAGCTTGAAATTATACCTAGCTTGTACTTCTCTTTGTGGCTGAAACTTTGAAGAATTTTGCCTTTCTCAATATGGCTCTTTGATAGCCAATTCCAAGGTATGTTACTCATCTCTTAATTTGGAACAACTTCCATGAAGATTTCAAGTTCCAAATATGTTTCTAACTTAGTGATTTCTAGTGTAAGAAAACTTGAAATATGGTTTGGTAATGGTTTCTTTAGGCTTATTAGGTTTACCGAGAGCTTAGGGAAGAAGAAGGCAATTGTGTTGGCTGATTTTTAACTTGAATACTTAGTCGACGAGTCTTAAATTTTAGCCCTTAATTTTGGCTTGAATGGGTTTGGTTCATGGTTACCAAAGTGGGCTTTAAGTTAATTTACTAATGGGCTTTAACGTAAACTAATGGGCTTTAACTTTGGGCCTCTCGGTTTGGGCCTTCCTCTTGGGCTTTCGGGCTAAAATTTTTCCTACCAATTGGGCCTTCAATTGTCTCAATATTGGGCCCCCAAATCGCCCTAACAATTTGGCTTAATAGGTGTATGAAATTCGGCCCACACTTGTTACACCTTAATGGGCTTTAAAATTTCCAACTTTGGCCCATTGCACTTTACCCATTTAATTTAATCTGGATTTTGATTAAATAAATTTTCCCTACTTCAGGAGATGAATATCTTGTGTTTTAACAAAAAATATTTCTTCCCCACATTTTAACCATACTTAGGTCAAATTTTAACACTGGTTAGTCAACTATGGTCAAAGTCCACTTTTCTTAACTACCATCGACTTTTCTTGACCATTGACCAGGTTTGACTTTTTTCTCAAAATTTTGAAAGTGTCATATCTTATGGTTTACACTCTCGTATTTATGTTTTGGCTATTTTCGGGAGGCGAGAATGTCTAAAACACCTTAAATGGACCATTTCAGACTAGTTTAGCCCCTTTTTGACGTTTACTCTACTTCAAGGTGTTTGGGATCAAATCAAACCAACTTTCCTTCATGAGCTCTCTATATTTTCTCATTTTATGTTCTTCTCTTTAGTCAGAATGATTTAAATCCTCTCAGTTTAGCCCGTGGCTCTTATTGTCCTCTTTTGGCCTTTATGTAGTTTATATGTGTTTAATCACTTTACTAACACTTTAAATTAAGTAAATACTCTTCTTATGATTAAACTAACATAATATAATGTTTGTACATATAAATATCAAAAGGACTAAGCTACATAAAAAATTTGGGTCTTACTATCGCAAACCAGAGCAAGACACAACATGCCCAAGTCTAAAGATGCTCACATCACATCCCATAGCTGTACGGTATAGTGTACTCCATGTTATCTACACGGTACAACGTACTTCGTGAACCACAGTACAATTACCACACAATTGTAGGTGCCTGAGTCATATGCTCACCACCCCTACCAAATAAATTATCAACTATAGCCTATCGTCTCAAAATCTAGTACGAGCAAGTCAGTGTGACACACAGTTAACACGAGGGCTCCAACACAATTTCATTCTCACATCACATCAGAATCCAGTGTGAGCATATCTGTACAATCACAGATATTGTCGTCGCTCCAGCACGATCTGTTCATATTTTATATCAAAATCAAGTGCAAGTCGATCTGGATAGTTTACAGATCTTATCATTCCTCCAGCACAATTTCACACACACAAAATAGACAGCTGGCTTGATTTCCCATAAAAATGGTACTCAAAACTGAGTGCAGTACGCAACACAATACCACACAGAATGAGAGGGTAACTTCCCATCAAATCACTCCTCAATCAAATCAAACTTTAGGAAATCGTGCAATTTAATGCATACTATCAAATCGTGAGCTAGTCTATCATTTCAGCTTTACAAAATCCTTTTTTCACATGGAAAACATCTCATTCATGCACTTTATGCATTTTTAAATTTTCCTAGGTCTGGGTGTATTTTCGTAATTTTCACCTATTTGGGCGTCATAAATATTATTCTATATATGTAATACTTACAAAATTTAAAGACTTGAAAACGACAAAAAATATACGCACAGCTATCTCTAAGAGCTTGCAAAGATCCCTTACCTGGAATCACGGTGACTGCGTTTTTCACCTTTTTCCACTTTTCGTATACCTATCTATCTAGCTCTGTATATATCTCAAGGAGCTGTAAATAATTACTAATCACATCAATTAACTTTATTAACCCGTATTCCACTTTCTGTACGATTAATTTAAAGTATTGGGCCCAAATCTTTTATTGGGCCTTAATGCACCTTAATGGGGCTAACTTTGTCTTAAGCCCATTTTCACTTTACTATTCATTCAATCCATACCCATTGGGCTTCTTAGGCCCATAACTCTTATTGGGCCAACCTTAAGGCCCATTAGCTATCCTTGGGCTGATTGCATTTAAGCTTGGCCCATGAAAGCTCTCGGTCATGACATGGTGGTCGAGCACCATCATGACGCCCATGGTCGATGGCTTGCCATCACCACGCTAACCTTGCCGATTGCTCACTTAGGCATTTCATCAAAAACCTTTCATGCATGCCTTAAGCTATTTCCATGGTTCATGTTGGGATTTTATCAAACACCTTACATGCCAACATCATACAACCATCCAATTCAACAAATTGATTAAAATTAACCATGCCATCATCATCCATGTATCTTACCCAATCTATTCATGCCTTAAAATCACATGTATATTCATAGAAAATGAAATACCCATTTTCATCCACTTGGTGTTCATGGTGATTTTATGTGTTTTGATCCATAAAACATACACCAATCAACTTAGAATAATTCCCATACAGACATACTAGAAGTTGGAAGCTTGAAAACTGACTTAGCTTGGTGATTCCTTCTTAGCCGAAACATTAGAGGATTTTTTAGGTTGTTCAATTTAGCTCCTTGATGGCTGATTCCAAGATATGCTATTCTTCTTTTAATTTGGAACAACTTTCTTGAAGTTCACTTATTCCAATTATGCCTTTAGGTTAGTAATTTCTAGAGTGAGAAAGCTTGAACACTTAAGCTTTAATGGTGAATGGCTCTTGGTTTGGTGAAGATGATGGGTTGCCAAATTTCCTTAGCCTTTAAGACATGGTTAAATGTGTATTTGGTCTTAAAATTTCAGCCTTTGAAATGGGCTAAAGGGTTTTGGGCTTGGATCCATAAATTTTGGGCTTAACATTTCTTAATGGGCTTGGTTTTGGGCTTTTCAATTGGGCTTTCGATTTTGGGCTTTTCTACCATGTTATTGGGTTGGATTTTCATAGGAAATTCGACCTATAATTTGCCTCATTTTAGGCCCAACATTCGGCCCAATAGCTTGTACAAATTTGGCCCATGTTCGATTAACCTAAATAGGCTTCAAAATTCTCCTTAATTGGCCCATCGCTTTCTACCCTTTAAATTTAATTCAAAATTTGATTAAATTAACTTTCCATGTTTGAGTAGTTGAAGATCGAGTGTTTTAGCCAAAAATAATTCTTCGCCACTTTTTAACCTTGGTTGGATTAAATTTTAACCATGGTTAGTTCTTTTTGGTCAAAGTTAATATTTCAATTAAACTTTAACTTTTTTTGACCATTGATCACGTTTGACCTTTTCTCAAAAATCCAAAAGTGTCATTTCTCATGGTTAACACTCTCATCTCTGCGTTTTGGTCGTTTCTAGGAAGTGAAATAGCTAAAAACACCTCGAACGGACCATTTCGAGCTCGTTTAGCCTTATTTTGGCGTTTTCATTACTTTTACCTTATCGGGACAAAACCAAATCAACTTTCTTTCTTGAACTATCCTTATTTGGATATTTTAAGTTCTTATCTTCAGTCAAAATAGTTGGCATCCCTTCGGTTTAGCCTGAGCTCACTTTAGCTCACTTTTGGCATTTTAATTCTTTTAAAGCATTTTCTACTTTTACTTGCACTTTGGATTGTAATACAATCTTTCTTATGATTCTGATAACATATATCAATGTTTACAATGGTGAATCATAAGTAGTAGGATACAAAAAAATACGGGTCTTACATTCCTTCCCACTTAAAGAAATTTGGTCCTTTAAATTAGAACCAAGTCAATCCTCGAACAACTCTAGGTACTTCTCTTGCATCAAGCTCTTAAATTCCCACGTAGCTTTATTTGAAGTGTGGTACTACCAAAGAACCTTAACTTGAGAGATTGTCTTAGACCGTAAGACCTTCTCCTTCCTATCAAAAATTTGAATCGGCTTCTCCACATATGACATATCCTCTGTGAGCTCTAACGACTCATACTGAATCACATGTGTCGGGTCTGGATGGTACTCCTGAAGCATCAAAATATGGAAGACGTTATGCACACTCGCTAAGTCAGGTGGCAATGCCAACCTATAAGTGTAAGGCTCATAAATTTCTATGTATTCTTTTGATTTCGTTATGTACAAACAAGTTACATTATATATGAATGATAAGAAAGGAATATTTTTAAGTCCTAAATGTGAATGAAATGTAAAATATGTATAGAAGCAATTGAATGTGAGTTTACCTTTGGAAATTTGGGAAAATTACAGCTGGAATGCTTCAGATGAAGGGTAAATTAATCTTAGATGAAGGGGAGATTGATCTCATTGCCTTGAAATACAATGCCAAAGTATTCTGCAAAAGAGAGATCGATCCCTCATTCAAAGCAGATCGATCTCGGATGGATTCTGGTTAACAAAGATCAATATCTCCCCATAAGGTAGATCGATCTGTTCTCAAGACCAGATCGATCTCTAAAGCATTCTACCTGGCCAAGATCTATCCCATCCCATGAGCAAAGATCGATCCTATTCTTTTGAGCAGATCGATCCCATCCAAAGAGGCATATCGATCCCCTAGCTTGCATTGTCGAATTCTGAAAGAGTTTAAACAAGGGAAGATCGATCTCTCACCTTAGGAGATCGATCTGATGAGGTAAATTTTATAAAACCCAACAGCTGAGTTCTTCATTTCATGAAACAACTCATCTTCCTCCATTAAAAATAAAGAACCTAGCTTTCTCACTATAAATATCATCACTTCCAATCAGTTTTGAAGAGATTCCTTTAAGGAAAGTTATTCCTAGCGAGGAAGAGAACAACATAGTCAAAGATTGGAAGCTGAAACTTTGGATTAAAGGAGCAAAGTGATTTTCCCCCAATTTGGCAAAAAGAGGAAAAAGTCAAGCTAGGTAAGATTTCGATACACCAACTTCTAGTATGTTAATCTAGACATTTAGATGAGTTGATTGGTGTATGTATTGTTGGTTGAAACATCCATAAGCATGCTTAATCCTCCATGACCTAGAATGGGCTTAGTGAGAGAAAGTTGAAATGGCATGGAGTTAATGATGATTTGAGCATGTAGAGATGTTAGTGAGCATGTATACATAATTCTAAGGTAGTTTTGTGAAATACATATGTTGGAATAGATGATGATTGAAAATAGGCATAAGAGGTATTTGATGAAATGCCATAGAGAAGGAAAAATGATGAACTTAAGGCATTGTGAGAGTAGCTGAATCGGCAGTTGGGGTGGCGACTAGCACCAAAAAACGATGAGGAAAGAAACGATACCGCCGACCGGGGGAGAAGAGTCGAATCGGCCACTTTTCGATGAGCTCGGATGAAACTGAGACCCGATCCGAGCTGCGGACGACCCCACGGAGCTGCTGGCGGTGAAAATCGACGGAGAACCGACTGGCAAGACATTGAACCTATCGAACCGGACAGAACCGACGATCTGAACCGAGTTGAACTGGACCGAACCGATTCAGCCAAAAAGAAAAGAAAAGAAAAGAAAGAGAAAAAAAAGGGAAAAAGAAAAGTGGAAAAATTGAGGAAAATTCCAGTGATGCAATCTTGCTACGGCTCGACGATTGACGTCAAACGAGGACTCGAGTCAGCCTCGATTTGCATACTATCATGGAATCACGATTCTGGAGATTAGATTGGGAGCAAATCGAATTGTGTGACGAGTCATCAGTGGAAAGGTCAAACTGTACAGAAAAATGAGGTAAGGAAATTGTGTGAGTAGCTAGAGGTAGCTACACGTACTTTAAATAGTTTTTGTATACATTGAATTTGTATGTATACACTGATATTGTATAAAGGTCCTAAAAGTGGTTTAAATGATTTTAAGGATCAAAATAGGAAAAGACTATTTTACTCCTATTGAGGGAAGTTCACCTAAGGATGGTGAAAGGATGACATACATGAAATGCATGATTTAAGGAATTTTCTAAATTAAAAAAATTTGATTGGTTTTAAACAAAGCAAATTGGTAGATTGGCCAGTAAGTGTATAAATTTCACAAGATAACACTACGTATGTGTTATTTATATTTAAATGAAATTTCTTTGGAAAACGGCCAACTATCAAGTTTATATGGAAACAGATAGTGCTGGCATATAGTTTGTACTATATCTGCATTTGTGAGTGTGCATAAATGTGCTTGAGCGGTTGCTCGCACTGATTTTTATTCTTGTGAAATGCATGAGAAGTGCTGGAGCCTAGCTCGCATTCTGTTTTTACATGTTTTGACATGTTTTGACTTGTTTTGACTTGACATGCATAAAATGGTGCTGGAGCGATTGCTCGCACTAGTTTTTATGATTTGACATGCATGAGAGATGCTGGAGCTTAGCTCGCATCCTGTTTTGATATGATATTGCATAAAAGTTGTGATGAAGTGTAACTCGTATGCGATTTGATGTATTTATGCATAAAGTTGTACTGGAGCGTTGCTCGTACGAAGTTTTGATTTACTTAAGCATTCACTCGTGCTGGAGCGTTGCTCGCATGAAGTTTTATATGGTTTTATAACTTATTTTAAAGCCGTACTAGAGTTTTTCTTGTACGAGGTTTTCACTGAGTTTTTATACATATCCGTACTAGAGCATTGCTCGAACGTGGATTTTAATTGAATTTATAATTTTTTTAAGTCGTATTGGAGCGCTGCTCGTACGCAGATTTCATTGATTTTTATGAAACCGAGGTTTTCAGATATCGTGAATATGCATGGAGCCGTGCTAGAGCTTCGGTCGCACAGGGATTTATATTACATGCATATAGCCATGTTGGAGCCTCCTATAGACCGTGTATCACAATGAGATGATATGCTCACATGTGCATACTGAGACAAAGATGATATGGGTGGATAAAACCTATTACAGGCACCCCTGACTGAGCTTGGGTTCACGGAGTACGTTGTACCATGTATGTCACGCGGAGTACGCTGTACCGTGGGGATTGTTAGTGTGGAGTGGACTTAGCCATGAGGTAGCAAGCCTTGCCCTCGCAATCCTGGTGTTATGCTGTTCTGGCGAGTAGGACAACCCATCTCCCGTTTCAGGTGTGATACCCTGCACACTAGGTACCGTGTTGCTAGGGATTACGAGGTTATGGCCATAGTCCTATGTTGTTACTGATAGTCATCTACATGTCTCACATGATATAACTTGTGGTCTCGATAGACCAGGGTAGACCCGAGGGAGGGGTCAGGCCCCTGATTTTGTGATTTTCACTGAATTGTGTTATACTACTATCATGCTAGAGTTTTCAGAGAATTTTATAACGAATTGATTTATTAGATGCTTAATCTATTTGGGTTATTTTATACTGCGTTTTAAATGAAATGATTTAAATGCAGTAGCATGATGAGTTTTCCATGCTTTATTGATAAATTCATGGAAAGATTGTATCTCATGATTTGTTTTATATCGTATGAAATAATGCATGATTTTGATTTAATTCATGCTAAGTATGATTTACTGATGTCACATAAAATGCTATTGATGCATAAGTAGTATGATTTATATATGCACGAACAGTTTTATAAACTAAGTCATGATGAAATACATGATTTTGTGCTTGAGATTTTAATGAAAAGAAATGGACTTTAAGGACATGGCATTATGAGCATGTAGATAGTGGACCTATCTACTTACTTGCATAATTACCTTATTGAGCGTGTGATTTGCTCACCCCCCTTATTTTTTCATCTTTTCAGAGCACTCACAGTAATTAATAAGCGGTTGAGGACTTACAATCTTGGTATCCGCTACTTCCCATTGGGAGTCAAGTATACACATTTGTATAGTTTTGTATCTAAATATGTAATGCACAGTACTGTAAACAGATATGATGTCGGGGATGTAGAGTTATAAATACCATTGTGTATGTATTCAGTTAAAGTCAAAAGATAGTAAACTCTGATATGTGAATGTGATTATGGAAATGGAATGGTAAATAGGTGAGAGGTGACTAACATCGAATCATAGCCCAACTGTTTGTAGGATGGCCACGATGAGAGAAAGGTAAGAATTAAATGATAAATGAAAAAGCAAAAAATTGACTCTGATTTTTAGGTAATTTGGGTCGTGACAGAATAGATCAGGACAGACCCAAAGGAGGGGTATTGTCCCGATTCATGTTTTTAAATGAGATGCGATTTAATGAATCAAGGTATTCTTGAGAGATGGGTTTAGCCTTGATGTGGTTGTTTTATGATGAAACAAATAAGTTTTAACGTGATGAGCATGAGATGTCATATATGATGATTTTTCTATGGTTGTTTTATATTTCGATTTCATGATTTCTCTTATATGATATATATACATGTGGAATCATTTTAGTCTTACCTCATGCTCCAAATGTGAACGATTTTATATTATGACATTATCAGCACGTAGATAGTATAGTTATCTACCTGCTAACATTATTGCCTTATTGAGCTAGTTATGCTCACCCTTTCATTTTTCACCCTCCACAGAGTATCTGTAGTAGTTGAGATCGAGTAGAGACTGCATTCCTGGTTATCCGCTGCTCCCATCGTGAATCAGGTATACATATCGTACAGTTTTGTATCTAAACAATTAATAGCACAGTTTTGTAACGAATATAATTATGGGGATGTAAGTATATAAAAACATATGTACATACAGTTTTATAATATATGTACTTATTATTACACTGTCTGAAATTCTAACATGATTACCATGGTAAGAATGATATGATCAAATGGGATAAGAGTTGGGATTATTACTGACTCATGGCACAACTCTTTCAAAATGGAATTTGTCACGAGGAGGTGAGAAGTATGGAAAAAAGTGAAAAATTTATAGTGACAAAAGGTGGTATCAGAGCTAGAGCTGGTCGGATATGAGTCAATAATAATAGTTAAGAAATTACATCACCCATAGTACTGTGCTTTGTTTAGATATAACTGTGTATAGCAATATGGGATTAGACTAATAAACGATCATGGATGTAGGAACTTAGACATTATGCTTGTCACTCGCCGTGGTAGAGGGTTGCCTTTGCCGTATTTATGCTGAAGGCGAGGCAGAGCATTGGTGGAGGTCTACTATGTCTATCCTGAGAGCCCGACACCTAGAGATTACTTGGGAGATATTTTTAGAGGCCTTTAGAAGGCAGTATATTCTGTCCACTGCACAACAGAGATTACGGATGGAGTTTATGAGTTTGGTTCAGGGGAACCGCTTCGTTGATGAGTATGAGTCGAGGTTCATATCCTTGGGGAGGTATGGCCCGGATACATTGAGCAGTGAGAGTCGAAAGGTTCAGAAGTTCATAGATGGATTGAGACCAGCCATCAGATCTAAATTAGCTCCGTTTGACGTCTCTACTTATGAGGAGGCAGTACATAGGGCTTAATTGTGTGAGCAAGATTTTGAGCGGAATGCCTCAGAGTTTGGGAAGGTCAGCAGAGCTAGAGATAGAGACCAGAAGAGATTCGGAGGGGATAGTGTGATCAAGAGAGGAGTTCAGAGGTTTACTGATAAGAGACCTTGGATTGAGGAGGTATAGGAGAGGACGGGTAAGCCTCCTTTATATTCGGCTTTACCATCATCGAGGGGTATAGTTATTGGAGGGACACGGTCGACTACCGAGCAGTGTAGGAGATGTGATAGATTTCAGGGTACCAGGCCTTGTCCGACGACTACTGGGGTATGTTTTCATTGTGGGAAGTCAGGGCATGTCATAAGAAACTGTCCCGAGATGATTGCGACTGACCCACAGAAGGGCAAAGAGCCAAAGAGAGCTCTTGTTAAGACTCCTACTCCTAGGAGAAGAGCCACTGCTGAGGAGAAGGGGAAGCAGGTTATGGGCAGAGGACGAGTGCATGCATTGGACCAAGACACCGCAGATGCTTCAGCGGATGTGATTAAAGGTACCATCCTAATTTTTGATTTAGAAGCGTTTGTGTTATTTGATTCTGGTGCTACACATTCCTTTATATCGCCTTTATTTGCACATAAGTTGTTGAAGTATGTACAGCCTGCATTATTAGACAGAATGTTGTTAATTTCTACACCTATGAATGACAGTCAGTTGACTGAGTATGTATATAGAGATTGTAGGCTGAAAATAGAGGGAAAGGATATGACAGTCGACCTTGTCTTACTAAATATGAGGGATTTTGATGTAATTTTAGGAATGGATTGGTTGACTGCAAACCATGCTGTTTTAGATTGCTATACTAAGACAGTAATGTTTTCAGGGATAGATAGCCTTACTGTAAGTTTTGCTAAAAAGAAATAAAAGGCATATAATTATTGCATTTGGAAAAGTATAGTTGTAATTCATCATATTTACGAGATAAATTTATTTATTAATAATGGATACTTATATGATGAATTACGTTACTAATAGTAGAAATGGTATTTTGAAGGGTTCATTGTATATGTGGTTGACATAGATAAGGCACGTTCGGAATTGAGAGACATTCTAGTTGTGACAAAATTTCCAGATGTCTTTCCGGATGAGTTACCAAGGTTACCACCAGTGTAGGAGACAAAGTTCATTATTGATTTGACACCTGGTACAAAATCGATATCTAGACCACCGTACAGAATGGCTCCGATTAAGTTGGAGCAGCTGAGGAAACAGCTACAGGAATTATTAGAGAAGGGGTTCATCAGACCGAGTGTGTCACCGTAGGGATGACCGATTCTGTTTGTGATGAAGAAGGATGGGAGCCTTCAATTGTGTATCGACTACCGATTGTTGAACAAGGCTACCATCAAGAACAAGTATCCCCTTCTGAGGATTGATGATTTACTAGATTAGCTACAGGGAGTACAGGTCTTTTCTAAGATTGATTTGAGATCTGGGTACCATCAGTTGAGAGTTCGGGATGGAGATGTACCCAAGACAGCTTTTCGCACCTGTTATGGTCACTTTGACTTTATGGTTATGCCATTCGGGTTGATGAACACTCCCGCAACTTTTATGTCATTGATGAATGAGGTGTTTCAGCCTTATTTGGATTGATTTGTGATAGTGTTCATCGATGACATCCTGGTTTATTCGAGATCCAGAGAGGAGCATGAGCAGCACCTGAGGATTGTATTGTAGACCCTCCGTGAGAAGCAGTTGTACGCTAAACTCAGTAAGTGTGACTTTTGGCTTGAGCAGATCTCCTTTTTGGGACATATTGTGTCGAGGGATGGTGTATCAGTGGACACATCCACGATTGAGGTAGTAGTTCAGTGGCAGAGGCCTCAGACAGTTACGGAGATCAGGAGCTTTCTGGGTTTAGCTGGATATTATAGACGATTTGTGGAGGGGTTTTCGAGGTTAGCTGCTCCGTTGACACGCTTCACTTGGAAGAGTGTAGCATTTGAGTGGGACGACAGATGTGAGGAGAGTTTTCAGGAGCTGAAGCGTCAATTGACCACTGCTCCGATTCTCACCATTCTTACCAGCTCAGGAGGTTTTCTGTTTGCACAGATGCTTCTTACAAAGGACTGGGCTGTGTACTGATGTAGGACGGGAAGGTAGTCGCTTATGGATCCAGGCAGCTGAAGGATCATGAGAGGAACTACCCGATCCATGATTTAGAGTTAGCAGCCGTGGTGTTTGCTTTGAAGATATGGCGCCACTATCTCTATGGTGAGAAATTCTAGGTATTTACCGATCACAAAAACCTCAAGTATCTGTTCTCACAGAAGGAATTGAACATGAGACAGAGAAGATGGCTTGATCTTCTGAAAGATTACGATTGTAAGATCCTATACCACCCAGGTAAGGCGAATGTAGTGGCTGATGCATTGAACAGGAAGCACCTCGGGTTGGTTTCTTATATGATGGTACGGGAACACGAGTTGTTAGAGCATTTTGTGAGCCTCAGTTTGGATGTGACCCCACCTGATGTTGAGAGTGGTTATATGATTGCTAGCCTGCGATTAGAGTCAGATCTGATAGATCAGATCCGACAGGCTCAGCGTGATGATCAGCAGTGTATTGAGATAGTCAAGCAGATGTAGATGGGTATTGAGACTGAGTTTGAGTTGAGTTCGGATGGATTACTGAGGTTTTGAGACAGGATATGTGTTCCCGATGATCCTGAGATCAGGAGGTTGATCTTGACAGAGGCTCATTCGTTGAGGTATACCTTACATCCGAGTAGTACAAAGATGTATCAGAATCTCTGAAAGGTATCTGGTGGTCAGGGATGAAGATAGACATAGCGGAGTTTGTTGCGAGATGTCTCGTCTGTCAGCATGTGAAGGTAGAACATCAGAAGCTTGTAGGGTTATTGCAGCCTCTACCTATATCGACTTGGAAGTGGGAGCATGTCACCATGGACTTTGTGATGGGTTTATCGAGGACTCGTAGAGGGAATGATGCCATATGGGTGATAGTTGACAGGTTGACGAAGTCGCACATTTCCTAGCTATGAGAGTCACCAATACTCTGAGTAGATTGGCGGAGCTATATGTGCGCGAGATTGTGAGACTGCATGGTGTCCTAGTGAGTATTGTGACAGACAGGGATTCCCGCTCCACTTTCCATTTCTGGGAACACTTTCAGGAAGCTATGGGGACCCAGTTGAGATTCAGTATAGCTTTCCATCCTCAGATAGATGGGCAGTCAGAGAGGACTATACAGACCCTCGAGGATATGTTGAGAGCTTGTGTACTTGATTTTAGAGGCTCTTGGGATGATCACCTACCACTCACGGAGTTCGTCTACAATAACAGTTATCATTCGAGTATCGGGATGGCACCATATGAGGCCTTGTATGGTCGTAGATGTCGTTCTCCTGTAGGATGGGAGGAGGTTGGTGACAGGCAAATATTCACTCCGATTTGATACGTCATCGCTCTAAAGATGTCCAGTTGATTTGTGAGAGGTTGAGGACAGCTCAGAGTTGACAGAAGAGTTATGTTGACAAGAGACGTAGACCGTTGGAGTTTATAGCAGGGGAGTCAGTATTCTTGAAAGTTTCTCCTTCCAAGGGTATTACGAGATTCGAAAAGAGAAGGAAGTTGAGCCCTCGCTTCATAGGAGCTTTTGAGATACTTGAGAGAATGGGAGATCGAGCCTATAGGCTAGCATTGCCACCAGAGCTAGCAAATGTCCATAACATCTTCCACGTCTCCATGCTTCGAAAGTATCAGCCGAATCCGTCGCATATGATCAGATACGAGCCACTGGAGCTCAGTGAGAGTATGTCCTATGTTGAGAGACCAATCCAGATTGTAGATAGGAAGGAGAAGGTATTGAGATCGAAGACGATTCCCCTGGTGAAAGTACTGTGGCAGCATCACACTTCGAAGGAAGCGACTTGGGAGTTAGAGAGTTTGATGAAAGAGAAGTACCCGGAGTTGTTCAGAGACTGATTTGGTTCCAATTTGGAGGACCAAATTCTTTTAGTGGGGGAGATTATGTAAGACCCACTTTTTATTATCTGTTGATGTATTTCCTTATGATTCATGTGATGTACATTTCCACATATTAATTGAATCATAAGAAGAGCTTTGACTGAATTAAATTTGCAAATGGAATAAAACGAAATATCGGTGAATATATATAGTAGTCAAATACGGGCCGAGATGGCCATAGGTCAAACGAAAGGGATCGAAATCAAGTTAACGGAAAATACGAATTTAAAATAAGAAAAGATAGTGGATGTATGAAGGAAAATCGGATTAAATTGGTTTCGAAACAAGTGCAAGGGTAAAACGGTCAAAAGATCAAAATCCGATATAAATTCGATAAGAGAATTTTAATTAAAAATAAGGATTTAGGATATCTTGATCAATAATGAGAAATTATAAAATTTTGAGTCCAATTGATTAAGATCCAAAATTTTTAAAAATATCGAAAAGTCACTCGGGACAATATCTCGAAAATACGGAGAAATTATACCGAAAAAGGGTTAAAAATATAATAAATAAATTAAATTAATTAATTTGGAATAAAATAATACATTAGTAGATATTTTAGAATATTTTAATGATCATTTTAATAATAAAATAATTTATAAATAATAATAATAATAAAGAAGAAGAGAACTGAAATTTTTGGGGAGAGAGAAAAGAAAGAAACCGACACAGATCGAGGAGAAGAAGAAGGGACCGGACGGCCACTGTCCAACAACCAATCGGCCAGGTGAGGGCCGAAAAAGGAAGAGGACGCCGACGCGACCTCCCCGGTACCAGCGACGCAGCCCACCGACGCCGGAATCCGACGGATCGAGGGAGAGAAGCTGCAGAGAGGAGAAGCGAAATCGACGGCCATCGGCGTCGATTCAACCCCGACCACCGCCTGTCGAGGGACCCCCACGTGATACCGAGCAGATTGGTGGTGGCCACGGCTGGCGAAACCAATGGACGGCGTCGAAAACGACAAGAAAGGAAAATGGGTACCGACGGCGAGGAGAGAACAGGTCAGACCGGCCACTTTTCGACCACCGTTGGTGAAACCGAGGCCAGATTCGTGAATCAGACTACCCCGCGGAGCTGCTGGAGGTGGAAGCCGGCGAGGAATCGATTGGGAGAGCTCCGAACTGCGAAGAAGAAAATCAGACCGGATTGAACCGACAGAACCGGATCGGTCTGAACAGGGTTGAACCGGACCGAACCGATTCAGACAAGAAAGAGAGGAAAAAAGGGAGAAAAAAAGAAAAAGAAAAATTATCGAGGACGACTCGAGATTCAGGTAAGTTGACCAAGGGTTGAGATTAACCAACGGGTAAATTCTGAAAAATTAATTAATATTATATTTAATGGAAAATAACCCAGATTTACCTAATTATGCAGTTTTACGACAGAGCCCGAACGAGAGCCGATTGAGCTCTGAATTTTGTACCCCGCATCATATTGGGTAAGTATATTTTAATTACGATAATATGAGTCCTTTAATACAAAGTTTTGATTATTTTACAGAATTTACGGATTAATTCTGTATAAAAAGGAATATTATTCGAAATTGTAACTTAATTACCGTAAATAGTATACGGGCTATCCAATGAGTTTGGAATGAAGCCCGATGATTATTGGTAAGCTGAATGAGCCCAGTAAACCCGAAGAAGGGATTTTATAAGTAGAAAAGTGCTGAAAATGGGTTGAGGCCCATTAAGGTACAATTGGGCCAAATAAAGTAAAACGGGTCCAGTACTTTAGATTGATCAGTGAATGTGACATACTAATAAAGATAAGTGAATTGACCCAAAATATGTGGTTATATACAGTCCCGTAGACTTGGTTGACGCGCAGTTGGACTGAGAGATCGGGTATTATCGAGACGAGATAAGTTTACGCGTGATTCCAGGTAAGGGAATTTTGTAGGTGTATACATATATCTATACGTATTTTTGAGGGGATTTATAGGGCCTAGAATTTCTTAAAGTATCTATAAACGAAATAATAATTTTTACGAAAAACGAGGCATGGGTGAATAAAGAAAAAGACGATATTGCTCCTGGGAGAAAAATTTACAAAAAGGGTAGTAAGGTAACTAAATTGCATGATTATCATGTTTTGATGTTTTATATGAATGTATTGCTTTGGTTTAAGCAAATTTACACATAGGTTGGCTATTGATTTCATGTATTATACGAAAGGGTACCGGTTTGTACCGGTTACAATTTTAAAAGATGTTTTATCAAGATTGAGCCACCTATCATATTTACACGAGTAAAAAGAGTGTTAGAGTCTTACTCGCACTAAATTTTACTGATTTATTACTCATAAAAAGTCGTACTGGAACATTGCTCATACGAGAAATTTGTGTGTGTACAAAAATCGTGCTGGAGCTTCGCTCGCACGAGATTTTAGATATCATGATATGTATAGTGTCGTGCGGGAGCTTCGCTCGCACTAGACGTGAGTTGACATGCATATAGTCGTGCGGAAGCCTCCTGTAGACTATGTGTCGCAGAGAGTTGTTATGCTCGTACGTATACTTTGAGACATGGGTTGGTTATCGACATAGTATTGGGGTGGATAAGACCTACAGTAGGCATCCCCAGACTATGATATGGGTCTACGAAGTACGTTGTACCGTGTATGTCATACGGAGTACGCTGTACCGTGCAGTCATGATGACTCAATGATGTTACTTGATATTCTGGTGGGTAGGATTTGACCCCACCTCCCGTTACAGTTGTGATGCCCCGCACACCGGGATCCGTGTAGCCTGGGATCACAGGGACATAATATGGCTATAGTCCTCGATTTTCATACAGTAACCTACATGCCTCACATGACATCATACGGTCTGAATAGACCAGGACAAACCCGAAGGAGGGGTAATGTCCCGATTTATGTTTTTAAATGAGATACGATTTAATGAATCAAGGTATTCCTGAGAGATGGTTTTAGCCTTGATGTGGTTGTTTTATAATGAAACAAATAAGTTTTAACGTGATGAGTTTATGATGAAACAAATAAGTTTTAACGTGATGAGCATGAAATGTCATACATGATGATTTTTCCATGGTTGTTTTATATGTCGATTTCATGATTTCTCTTATATGATATATATACATGTGGCATCATTTTAGTCTTACCTCATGTAAGACCCACTTCGTATGTATTGTTGCTATATTCCTTATGATTCACGCGATGTACACTTATATATATTCATTGAATCATAAGAAGAGCATTGACTAAATTAAATTTGTAAAGAAGAATAAAATGGAATATCGGTGGACGTCGGAAGTAATTAAATACGAGCCGATATAGCCACTAATCAAACGAAATGATCAAAATGAAGTTAACCAAAAATAAGAAATTTAAATAAGAAAAGATGGGGGATGTATGAAGGAAAGTCAGGTTAAATTGATTTCGAAACAAGAGCAGGGGTAAAATGGTCAAAATACCAAAATCCGGTATTAGGAAGATAAGAAACTTTTAATTAAAAATAAGGATGTAAGATATCTTGATCGATAATGAGGAAATTATACAATTTTGAGTCAATTGATTAAGATTCGAAAATTTTTTTTAAAAAAAAAATATCGAAAAATTTTTCGGTACAATATCTCGAAAAATACGAAGGAATAATATCGAAAATTGAAGGAAAATGTATTTAATAAATTAAATTAAATTAATTAAATTAAATTAGAATAAAATAATATAAGTTGTAGATATTTTGGATTTTTATAGAGTATTTTAATGAATAGTGTAATAGTTAAATAAATTATAATAATAAAAAAAAGGAGAATCTGAAAAAAAAAGGAGAGAGAAAAGCTCGGGAGAACCCAAAATCAGGAAACCGAAAGCGACCCATGAACCCCCACCGACGATTCCAGCACACCGGCGACCGACAGGCTCCGACGAGGCCACGAGGTGGAAGAGGATAGATCGACGAGCACGTGGGCATCGGAATCGCGCCGTCAGGTGGCCGGAGTAAGCCGATCGGAGCGGAGGAAGACCGAGGGAGAAATGGGCTGATTTTCGGTAAACCACCGTGACTGGACTGGAACGGAGGCCACCGACGCATTCAAGGGGAGAAGCCGGTTCTTTTGAGACCGGTCTTGGCCGGCGAGACCGTCGGAAACGCCGGCGACGGCAATTGGCAGGAAACAGCACCGTTTGGCCGAAAGGAAAGGGAAGGAAAAGGAGGGAAAAGGAAGGAAAGGGGAAAAGAAAAGAAAGGAAAAAAGGGGAAAGGAAAGAAATTTACCGGGGACGACTCGAGGTTCGGGTAAGTTGACCGAGGGTCGAGATTGACCTACGGGTAAATTTCAGAAATTTAATTTAATATTATTTTAATGGAAAATAATCCGGATTTACCTAATTGTGCAGCTTTACGACAGAGACCGAACGAGAGCCGATTGAGCTCTGATTTTCGTACCCCGCATCGTATCGGGTAAGTACAGTTTAATTTCGGCAATATGAGTTCTTTAAATACAGAGTTTAATTATTTTACGGAATTATGGATTAATTTCGCATAGAAAGGAATATTAATTCAGAGTTGTAATATAATTGCCGTAAATGGTATACCTGCTATCCAATGAATTTGGATCGAAGCCCGATAATTATTAGTAAGCTGCATAAGCCCGGTATACCCGAAGAAGGGAATTAATAAATATAAAAGGGCTAAAATGGGCCGAGACCCAATAAGGTAGATAAGGCCCAATAATTTAAAGTTGGTCAGTAAATGCAATATACTGATCAGGATAATTGAATTGACCTCAACTGTGTGGTTATATGTAGTTACGTACCTTTGGTTGGCGCGCATTTGGGCTGAGAGATTCGGTATCATCGAGATAGGCTAAGTCTGCGCGCGATTCCAGGTAAGAGAATTTTACGAACTGCTAGAGATAGCTTTACGAATTTTTGACGCCATTTACATTCTTTTAAATTGTCCTAAGGGTCTAGATTTGAGATAAAAATTTTAGGGCCCCGGATGGGCAAATTACCAAAATACCCTCGTCAAGGGTAAAATTCCAAATTTTAGGAAAAAGTGTAAGGAGCAAGAACAAAGGGTTCCTACTCATTTTTGAAGTATTTTGGTACATGCATGAGTAGGTCGGCTAACTTTTAAATGAAATTGCACAACATTTCATATTTTCAACAAACGTTGATTTTCACTGAAATCGATTTGAGAAATGTAGCCGCCTACGTGACCTTTCATAAATGTGACGTGCTAGAGCTCAGCTCACACGAGTTTGATTTGTGCAATGATTTCATTAGTGCTGGAGCGAGAGCTCGCACTAGAGTTTTACATGATTTTCATGACATGGTGCCGCAGTCTAACTCGCACCATATTTTAATATATGATTTTTCGTGACAGAGTGCTTGAGCTTAGCTCGCACTAGTTTTACTTGATTTACTTAGAGTGTTAGAGCATTGCTCGCACTATTTTTCAGAGATCATACGATAAGCCGTGCTTGGAGCAGCGGGTAGACTGTGTGTCACCGATTAAATAGGCTCGCACATGCGCTTGAGACATGGCATGAGTATAGAGACATGATATGGGTTCACGGAGTACGATGTACCGTGCAAGTAGCATGGAGTACGATGTACCGTGTGGTATCTTCGGATTCATGGTATCTTCGGATACGGCATCTCCGGATGCGGCATCTCCGGATGCGGCATCTCCGGATGCGGCATCTCCGGATGCGACATCTTCGGATCCATGGGATCGAATAAGACTGACGGGATGGATTGACCCACCTCCCGGGCGGTTCCTGATCATGGTGAGAACCCGCACACTAGGATCCGTGTAGCAGAGGAACTCTCGAGGACACTTGGCCATAGTCCTGGTTATTACCGATATACAGATATTGCCTAGTCTCGTACCTCGTAGATTTATGTTTTCGGATATTGATGTTTTCGAGAAAACATAATTTCACAGATTTTGTGTGTGTCAGGGTGACCCGAGGGATGGGTTGAGTCCTGACCTTATATGAAATTTTAACGAGAAATAAATGATTTAAAATATATGCATGTTAAGTTTTCATGCTTTTTGGGATTACATATGAGTTATTTTACATGACATCATAACATAGCATCTGTTTTGGAAATGTGTGGAGAAGGGGTGGTTTATGCATGGCACTACGTTCATGTAGGTTGTATTGTTATCTACTTGTTCGTAGAATTGCCTTACTGAGCTTGATGTGCTCACCCCTTTCACTTTCTCACACAGATTTCTTCCAGTAGATTGGGAGGCGACTGGGTACGGCATTCTAGTTGTCCGTTGTTGCCCATCTTTTGAGGTATATACACGTTATATATATGGTTCTTGTATCTCAATAACATGAGCACAGTATTATATTTTGTATGACACTGGGATGTATAGAGTGGGTATAAATATGTAATGAAATCGAAGAAAGGTAGTGCAGAATATATGAATTTATATTTAAATTAAATTGTGCACTAATTGTAAATGTACGGAGAAGATATGGGCACTGACATACAGTCCAATTATTGGTTATGGTTGGTCACGATCAGAGGTAAGTATAAAATAATAAAACGTGAAAAATTTACTCTGATTTTTGGGTAGTTTTGGGTCGTGACATATAAATGTGGTATCAGAGCGGAATTGATCTGATGTATGTCAGTGTCAATAATTAAGAATTACATCCTTGTGTTACTGTGCTTGGTTAGATACAATCGTGTATATTGAGATGGGTTTTAATTAAGAAATGGTTGTGAATGTAGGATTATAGGCAAGATGCCTGTTACTCGTCGCAGTAGAGGAGGTCGGGCACGAGGCAGAGGCCGTAGAGGTAGGCCTGCGACTGCTAGACGTGCCGAGTTACCTCATGAGACTCAGGAGGTGGCCGAGGTAGAGACCGGGGTTGAGCATGCCCCACAGGGTCCTACCGAGAGAGAGACTACAGAGCAGGGTACTGCAGAGAGGGATACTGCAGGGAGATCTGCTGAGGCGATTGAGGCATGTTTCGCTAGGATAGAACGGAGCCTCGAGGTGCTTATGGAGTTGGTTTCACAGTCAGTACAGGGAGTTAGAGGGGGGCAAGGTGATGCTGGACAGGCAGCTACTCCTGATGCGCCTGCTCAGCCAGTCCAGGATACAGAGACTCCTACACCCCCACCGGTTCAGGACGTGGATTCTCCTGTCGCCCCACACCAGAGTATTAGAGATTGGGGTTATGGTTGTGATATGGATAGATTGCGACAGCTCCAGAAGTTCAGACCTCCTGCATTTAGCGGGGCAAAGGACCCAGTGGTAGCTGAGGATTGTTTGAGCGAGATGGAGAAGCTATACGGGTTCTTCGAGTGTACGCCTACGGAGATGGTGGCATTCACAATTTTTATGTTTAGGGGATCAGCGGAGCATTGGTGGAAGTCCACCAGATAGATTCTCAGAGCTAGACATACTGTGATTAGATGGAGATATTTTTAGAGGCCTTTCGGAGGCAGTATGTCCCAGATACAGCGCAGCGGAAGCTGCAGTCTGAGTTTTTGAACTTGACCCAGGGGAGTCGATCGATAGACGAGTACGAGACGAGGTTTATCTCCTTAGGCAGGTATGACCCGAACACCATGAGTAGTGAGACTAAGAAGGTTCGGAGATTTATAGATGGATTGAGGCCAGCGATCAGATCTAGATTGGTCCATTTGGCTATCCCGACTTACAAGGAGGTAGTGAGTAGAGCACAGCTGATTGAGCAGGATTTTGAGAGGACTGCCTCAGAGTTTGGGAAGACTGGCAGCAGACATAGAGAGAGGAAGAGATCAATGGGAGATAGAGGGTTTGGATACAGAGGGGGCAGACAGTTGATTGGGAAGAGGCCGAGGATAGAGGAGATTCGAGAGAGGCCAGCTAGACCTCCAGTTCATCCGGCCATTTCATCTGCTCCTCAGAAGGGCATTGTGATAGGTGGGCCACGACCTACGACTGAGAAATGTGGTAGGTGTGGTAGATATCATGGTGATAGACCCTACTTTATTCCTACAGTAGTATGCTTCAGATGTGGGAAGCCCGGGCATGTGAGTAGAGATTGTCTTGAGATAGTGGAGAGTGCCCCTCAGAAGGACAAGGGTTCAGAGAAGGCTTCTGGTGATACATCTGCGCTGCGGAGGAAAGCGACAGTGGCAGAGAAGGGAAAGCAAGCGGTTGGTACAGAGCGAGTGCATGCTCTTGACCGAGATACAGCGGATCAGTCATCAGATGTGGTGAAAGGTACTATTCTGATCCATGATTTAGAAGCATATGTGTTAATAGATCCTGGTTCTACGCATTCATTTGTATCACCATTGTTTGCATTTAAATTGTGTAATTATGTGAAACCTACCCCTCTGAGTAGAAAGCTATCTATAATGACACCCATGAATACCAGCCAATTAGTGGAGTATGTATTGAGGGATTGTGAGCTGAAATTAGGTGGTAGAGTGATGACAGCCAATCTAATCTTGATGCATATGAGAGATTTTGATGTAATCTTAGGAATAGATTGGTTGGCTGCTCATCGAGCTGTTTTAGATTGTTTTGCTAGGACAGTCACGTTTCATACTCCAGAAAAATGTATTGTGCAATTTCCTTGAAGTAAATGAGAATGGGAATTTTATAAGAGTATGAATGAATGACGTACTAATTTGGTGGATAATGTTGTAAAGGTTATATTGCGTACGTGGTAGATACGGCTGTGACACGTCCAAAATTGACAGACATTCCAGTAGTCAGAGAATTTCAAAATGTCTTTTCGGATGAGTTACCAGGGTTACCGCCAGTGAGGGAGACAGAGTTCAGTATTGATATGACACCTGGTACAGAGCCGATATCTAGACCACCGTACAGGATGGCTCCAGTTGAGTTAGAGGAGCTGAGGAAGCAGTTACAGGAACTGTTAGAGAAGGGATTTATCAGATCGAGTGTGTCACCGTGGGGAGCACCGATCCTGTTTGTTAGGAAGAAGGATGGAAGCCTTCGATTGTGTATCGACTATCGATTATTGAACAAGGCTACCATCAAGAATAAGTACCCCCTTCCGAGGATTGATGATTTACTGGATGAGCTACAGGGAGCACAGGTCTTTTCCAAGATTGATCTGAGATCTGGGTACCATCAGTTGAGAGTTCGGGATGGAGATATACCCAAGACAGCTTTTCGCACCCGTTATGGTCACTTTGAGTTTACGGTTATGCCATTCGGGTTGACGAACGCTCCCGCAACTTTTATGTCATTGATGAATGAGGTGTTTCTGCCTTATTTGGATCAGTTTGTGATTATCTTCATCGATGACATACTCGTTTATTTGAGGTCTAGAGAGGAGCATGAGCAGCACCTGAGGATTATGTTGCAGACCCTCCGTGAGAAGCGATTGTATGCTAAGCTCAGTAAGTGTGACTTTTGGCTTGAGCAGATCTCCTTCTTGGGACATATTGTGTCGAGGGATGGTGTGTCAGTAGACCCATCCAAGATTGAGGCAGTAGTACAGTGGCAGAGGCCTCAGACAGTTACGGAGATCAGGAGTTTTCTGGGTTTAGCTGGATATTATAGACAGTTTGTTGAGGGGTTTTCGAGATTGGCTGCTTCGTTGACACGTCTCACTCGGAAGAGTGTTGCATTTGAGTGGGACGACAAATGCGAGGAAAGTTTTCAGGAGCTGAAGTGTCGATTGACCTCTGCTCCGATTCTCACCATTCCTACCAGCTCAGGAGGTTTTTCTGTTTTCACAGATGCTTCTTACCAAGGACTGGGCTGTGTATTGATGCAGGACAGAAAGGTAGTCGCTTATGGATCCAGACAGCTGAAGGATCATGAGAGGAACTACCCGACCCACGACTTAGAGTTGACGGCCGTAGTGTTTGCATTGAAGATATGGCATCACTATTTATATGGTGAGAAATTTCAGGTATTTACTGATCACAAAAGCCTCGAGTATCTGTTTTCGTAAAAGGAATTGAACACGAGACAGAGAAGGTGGCTAGAGCTTCTGAAGGATTACGACTGTGAGATCTTATACCACCCGGGTAAGGCGAATGTAGTGGCTGACACGTTGAGTAGGAAGCATCTCGGGTTGGTTGCTTATATGATGGTACGGGAGCACGAGTTATTAGAGCAGTTTGAGAGCCTCAGTTTGGATGTGACCCCGCCTGATGCTGATAGTGGTTATATGATTGCTAGCCTGCGATTGGAGCTGGATTTGATGGATCGGATTCGACAGGTTCAGCGTGATGATCAGCAGTGTATTGAGATAGTCAGGCAGATGCAGAGGGGTATTGAGACTGAGTTTGAGTTGAGTTCAGATGGATTACTGAGGTTTCGAGACAGGATATGTATTCTCGAGGATCCTGAGATCAGGAGGTTGATCTTGACAGAGGCTCATTCGTCGAGGTATACCTTACATCCGGGTAGTATGAAGATGTATCAGAATCTCCGGAAGGTATACTGGTGGTCGGGGATGAAGAGAGATATAGCAGAGTTTGTTGCGAGATGTCTCGTCTGTCAGTAGGTGAAGGTAGAGCATCAGAAGCCTGCAGGGTTATTGCAGCCTCTACCTATACCGACTTGGAAATGGGAGCATGTCACCATGGACTTTGTGATGGGCTTACCGAGGACTCGTAGAGGGAATGATGCCATATGGGTGATAGTCGACAGATTGACGAAGTCGACACATTTCCTAGCGATGAGAGTCACCGATACTCTGAGTAGATTGGCGGAACTATATGTGCGCGAGATTGTGAGACTACATGGTGTCCCAGTGAGTATTGTGTCGGATAGGGATTCCCGCTTCACTTCCCATTTTTGGGAACACTTTTAGGAAGCTATGGGGACCCAATTGAGATTCAGTACAGCTTTCCATCCTCAGACAGATGGGCAGTCAGAGAGGACTATACAGACCCTCGAAGATATGTTGAGAGCTTGTGTACTTGATTTTAGAGGCTCCTGGGATAATCACCTACCACTCGCGGAGTTCGCCTACAATAACAGTTATCATTCGAGTATCGGGATGGCACCATATGAGGCATTGTATGGCCGTAGATGTCGATCTCCTGTAGGATGGGAGGAGGTTGGTGACAGGAAGATATTCGCTCCCGATTTGATAGTTAGGCCTCTGAGGATGTCCAGTTGATTTGTGAGAGGTTGAGGACAGCTCAGAGTCGACAGAAAAGTTATGCTGACAGGAGACGTAGGCCGTTGGAGTTTACAGCAGGGGAGTCAGTATTTTTGAAAGTTTCTCCTTCCAAGGGTATTACGAGATTCGGGAAGAGAGGGAAGCTGAGCCCTCGCTTCATAGGACCTTTTGAGATACTCGAGAGAGTGGGAGATCGAGCTTACAGGCTAGCGTTGCCACCGGAGATAGCAAATGTTCATAATGTCTTCCACGTCTCCATGCTTCGGAAGTATCAGCCGGATCCGTCGCATGTGATCAGATACGAGCAACTGGAGCTCAGTGAGAGTATGTCCTATGTTGAGAGACCGATTCGGATTATGGATAGGAAGGAGAAGGTATTAAGATCGAAGACGATTCCTCTGGTGAAAGTACTGTGGCAGCATCAGACTCCGGAGGAAGCGACTTGGGAGTTAGAGAGTCAAATGAAAGAAAATTACCTGGAGTTGTTCAGAGATTGATTTGGTTCCAATTTGGAGGACCAAATTCTTTTAGTGGGGGAGATTATGTAAGACCCACTTCGTATATATTGTTGCTATATTCCTTATGATTCACGCGATGTACACTTATATATATTCATTGAATCATAAGAAGAGCATTGACTAAATTAAATTTGTAAAGAAGAATAAAATGGAATATCGGTGGACGTCGGAAGTAATTAAATACGAGCCGATATGGCCACTGATCAAACGAAATGATCAAAATGAAGTTAACCAAAAATACAAAATTTAAATAAGAAAAGATGGGGGATGTATGAAGGAAAGTCAGGTTAAATTGATTTCGAAACAATAGCAGGGGTAAAATGGTCAAAATACCAAAATCCGGTATTAGGGCGATAAGAAAATTTTAATTAAAAATAAGGATGTAAGATATCTTGATCGATAATGAGGAAATTATACAATTTTGGGTCAATTGGTCAAGATTCGAAAATTTAAAAAAAAAATATCGAAAAATTTTTCGGAACAATATCTCAAAAAATACGAAGGAATAATATCGAAAATTGAAGGAAAATATATTTAATAAATTAAATTAAATTAATTAAATTAAATTAGAATAAAATAATATAAGTTGTAGATATTTTGGATTTTTATAGAGTATTTTAATGAATAGTGTAATAGTTAAATAAATTATAATAATAATAATAATAATAATAATAATAATAATAATAAAAAGGAGAATCTGAAAAAAAAGAGGAGAGAGAAAAGCTCGGGAGAACCCGAAATCATGAAATCGAAAGCGACCCGCGAACCCCCACCGACGATTCCAGCACACCGGTGACCGACAGGCTCCGACGAGGCCATGAGGAGGAAGAGGAGAGATCGACGAGCACGTGGGCACCAGAATCGCGCCGTCAGGTGGCCAGAGTAAGCCGGAGCGGAGGACGATCAAGGGAGAAACGGGCTAATTTTCAGCGAACCACCGCAACTGGGCTGGAACGGAGGCCACCGACGCATTCAGGGGGAGAAGCCGATTCTTTTGAGACAGGTCTTGGCTGGCGAGACCGCCGAAAACGCCGGCAACGAAAATTGGCAGGAAACGACACCGTTTGGCCAAAAGGAAAGGGAAGGAAAAGGAGGGAAAAGGAAGGAAAGGGGAAAAGAAAAGAAAAGAAAAGGGAAGAAAAAAAGGAAAAAAGGGGAAAGGAAAGAAATTTACTGGGGACGACTCGAGGTTCGGGTAAGTTGACCAAGGGTCGAGATTGACCTACGGGTAAATTCTGAAAATTTAATTTAATATTATTTTAATGGAAAATAATCCGGATTTACCTAATTGTGCAGTTTTACGATAGAGACCGAACGAGAGCCGATTGAGCTCTGATTTTCGTACCTCGCATCGTATCGGGTAAGTACAGTTTAATTTCGACAATATGAGTTCTTTAAATACATAGTTTAATTATTTTACGGAATTATGGATTAATTTCGCATAGAAAGGAATATTAATTCGGAGTTGTAATATAATTGCCGTAAATGGTATACAGGCTATCCAATGAATTTGGATCGAATCCCGATAATTATTAGTAAGCTGCATAAGCCCGGTATACCCGAAGAAGGGAATTAATAAATATAAAAGGGCTAAAATGGGCCGAGACCCAATAAGGTAGATAAGGCCCAATACTTTAAAGTTGGTCAGTAAATGCAATATACTGATCAGGATAATTGAATTAACCTCGACTATGTGGTTATATGCAGTTACGTACCTTTGGTTGGCGCGCATTTGGGCTGAGAGATTCGGTATCATCGAGATAGGCTAAGTCTGCGCGCGATTCCAGGTAAGGGAATTTTACGAACTGCTAGAGATAGCTTTACGAATTTTCGACGCCATTTACATTCTTTTAAATTGTCCGAAGGGTCTAGATTTGAGATAAAAATTTTAGGGCCCCGGATGGGCAAATTACCAAAATACCCTCGTCAAGGGTAAAATTCCAAATTTTAGGAAAAAGTGTAAGGAGCAAGAACAAAGGGTTCCTGCTCGTTTTTGAAGTATTTTGATACATACATGAGTAGGTCGGATAACTTTTAAATGAAATTGCACAACATTTCATATTTTCAACAAACGTTGATTTTCATTGAAATCGATTTGAGAAATGTAGCCGCCTACGTGACCTTTCATAAATGTGACGTGCTAGAGCTCAGCTCGCACGAGTTTGATTTGTGCAATGATTTCATTAGTGCTGGAGCGAGAGCTCGTACTAGAGTTTTACATGATTTTCATGACACGGTGCCGGAGTCTAACTCACACCATATTTTTATATATGATTTTTCGTGACAGAGTGCTTGAGCTTAGCTCGCACTAGTTTTACTTGATTTACTGAGAGTGTTAGAGCACCGCTCGCACTATTTTTCAGAGATCATAAGATAAGCCGTGCTTGGAGCAGCGGGTAGACTGTGTGTTACCGATTAAATAGGCTCGCACGTGCGCTTGAGACATGGCATGAGTATAGAGACATGATATGGGTTCACGGAGTACGATGTACCATGCAAGTAGCATGGAGTACGATATACTGTGTGGTATCTTCGGATACGGCATCTCCGGATGCGGCATCTTCGGATGCATGGGATCAGATAAGACTGACGGGATGGATTGACCCACCTCCCGGGCGGTTCCCGATCATGGTGAGAACCCGCACACTAGGATCCGTGTAGCAGAGGAACTCCCGAGGACACATGGCCATAGTCCTGGTTATTACCGATATACAGATATTGCCTAGTTTCGTACCTCGTGGATTTATGTTTTCGGATATTGATGTTTTCGAGAAAACACAATTTCACGGATTTTATGTGTGTCAGGGCGACCCGAGGGATGGGTTGAGTCCTGACCTTATATGAAATTTTAACGAGAAATAAATGATTTAAAATATATGCATGTTAAGTTTTCATGCTTTTTGGGATTACATATGAGTTATTTTACATGACATCATAACATAGCATCTGTTTTGGAAATGTGTGGAGAAGGGGTGGTTTATGCATGGCACTACGTTCATGTAGGTTGTATTGTTATCTACTTGTTCGTAGAATTGCCTTACTGAGCTTGATGTGCTCACCTCTTTCACTTTCTCACACAGATTTCTTCCAGTGGATTGGGAGGCGACTGGGTACGACATTCTAGTTATCCACTGCTACCTATCTTTTGAGGTATATACACATTATTTATACGATTCTTGTATCTCAATAACATGAGCACAGTATTATATTTTGTATGACACTGGGATGTATAGAGTGGGTATAAATATGTAATGACATCGAAGAAAGGTAGTGCAGAATATATGAATTTATATTTAAATTAAATTGTGCACTAATTGTAAATATACGGAGAAGATATGGGCACTGACATACAGCCCAATTATTGGTTATGGTTGGTCACGATCAGAGGTAAGTATAAAATAATAAAACGCAAAAAATTTACTCTGATTTTTGTATAGTTTTGGGTCGTGACACCTCATGCTCCAAATGTAAACGATTTTATATCATGACATTATCAGCACGTAGATAGTATAGTTATCTACCTGCTTACATTATTGCCTTACTGAGCTAGTTATGCTCACCCTTTCATTTTCCACCCTCCACAGAGCATCTGCAGTAGTTGAGAGTGGGTAGAGACTGCATTCCTGGTTGTCCGTTGCTCCCATCACGAATCTGGTATACACATCGTACAGTTTTGTATCTAAACAAATAATAGCACAGTTTTGTAATGAATATAATTATGGGGATGTAAATATATAAAAACATATGTACATACAGTTTTATAATATATGTACTTATTATTACACTGTATGAAATTCTAACATGATTACCATGGTAAGAATGATGTGATCAAATGGGATAAGAGTTGGAATTATTACTGACTCATAGCCCAACTCGTTCAAAATGGAATTTGTCACGAGGATGTGAGAAGTATAGAAAAAAGCGAAAAATTTGTAGTGATTTTGTTAGAACGGGTCGTGACACTAACCTAGGATACCTCCTCTTTTCAATAGCCATCTTTTTCTATTTATACACACACTTAGGGGTACAATGGTAATTTTTCCATCCTAGATGAGTTGGCATTGTTTGGCCACTTGTCTTCACACCATTGGCTCCTTGAAAAATAATATTTCCATGTCATCTGTCTTTTTGTCCAATTGGATGTGCTAGGCTCGTGTTGTCTGCATGGTCCAATCTCGATTTTAGCCCAATTCTGGACCATTTTCTATCGAAATATTCAAAATTCATCTGGATTTAATTTATCTGCAAACACGAGAATTTTAATTAAATAAAGGGGATAATTAACAAAATAAATTGGGGATTTAAATAATTAATTAGGAAATTAAGCACAAATAATTCTAAAAATATAGAATTATTACACCCCCCAAACTTTTGTTTTTGCTTGTCCTCAAGCAAAACAAAATAATTGTAGGAATGACAAGTACAAAACACAATAATTTCCCCAATATTATCCTCAAAGAAAAAGTACAGACTATGAAATCAAATACTCACAATTACAAGTCCAGCACTTAGAATTATTCAATCATAAGTCCTAACCCAAATTGGACTCCTCGTGAATGTGTGAAAAATGTCTAAGTCACTTCGCAGTGCATTATCCGGATCAGATTATGCGAACACAGTGAATGCAAAGTCAATGACATGTGATCATTCCCATAAGTTTGCTTTTCACTTCTCTCTCCACTAATGTAGTCACACTTAACCAAAGATCAATAGGACTTCATTAAGCTTGTAATGTAAGGCCGGGGCTAAGGTATGATAAAGTCGATTTAGGTTTAATTACCCCTTAACATGCATTACTTCTAGGAACTTAATGTAAGAGCTCAAATCATTTCCCCCAAACTTATTTATTTTATTCTATTTTTGTATTTTTCTTCTTTCTTCTTTTCTTCTTTTCTTTTTTCTTTTTCTTTCTATTTCGTTTTTTTTTTCAATACATACTCCTTCACTATCACTTAATACCCATATAACTCACAATATATCCCAATGACTTTTCATGCTTTTGGGGTAAGGAATAGGAACGGAGTATTTAAGCTAAGGAAAAAAATTAAACAGGTCTATTTACATCTATTTAGCTCAGATAGGTGACTAGGGTTAAAATATGTACAAGGATGGCTAGAAAGGCTCAAACGATCCAAAAATGGCCTAAATCATTTCCCTAATTAAATGTGATCTAATATTTCACCTCGAGATCAGATTAAGGAAATTCTAGAATATGATATAGAAAATCAACAAAACAAATGCAATCCTAAGTCCACATAAGCTTTCTCTAAATAAATATACAGATTCATGACATGACATGTGCGTAGATGAGGAAATCACAATCAGAATCAAGACAAATTCAAGAATTCAACTTCATGCTTTTCCTATAATCATGCTTCTCAGTCAATCAAAATCAGACTTAATCATGGGGTCATATCATCGGAATATGGGAAAACTACATGCTAAGCACTAAACCACTCCACAATCAAACAATTTAAGCTCAGATTTTCGAAAAAAATTCGAAAAGTTTTTCAATTTTGCTCAAATTTTCGAAAAATGCTAGTATCCCCTCCCCCAAACTTAAAGTGCACAGTGTCCTCAGTGTGCAGATAATATAAGAATTGAAGTTCAGGAACAGAGTACTCCCCTATCTGATGATGATGATTAACAATCGAAACTTGATTGAAAACATAAAACTAGAAAAGAAACCTACAAAATAAACAAAGAAAGAAACAACAGCAAAGAAAAAGAACTATATACAAACTGAAAAGACAAATTAAGCCACTTCAAATGCAGCTAAAGAACATAACACTCAGCAGCAGGGCGAAGAGTAGGAGGATCAGCCAGAGTGGTGACAAAATGTTAACAGTTAAATCCTCCTGAGCTCTATCTATTTCCCTCCTTCTTTCAGATTTCTTATGTTCAAGCCTTATAACCTCCATCCTAAAACAGTCTTAAGAGTCATCAGGAATCTTCAAAGGTTTGAAAACATGAAATGTTACCTCTTGATTTAGGACTCTCATAGTCAACTCCCCCTTTTGCACATCAATTAAAGTTCTACCAGTCGCTAGGAAAGGTTTGCCTAGTATAATGGGGACTTCCTTGTCTTCCTCCATGTCTAAAACAATAAAATCCGCATGGAAAATAAACTTGTCCACCTTTACTAAGACATCCTCAATTATCCCCTTCGGATATTTAATGGATAGATCAGCTAGCTGAAGGGTCATTGTGGTGGGCCTGACATCCCCTATTCCTAACTTTTGGTAAATAGACCATGGCATTAAATTTATTCTAGTTCCTAAATCACACAGGGCTCTACCAAAGAATAAATTTCTAATAGTGCAGGGTATGGTAAAACTCTCGGGATCTTTGAGCTTGGGGGTAATTTCCTCTGGATAATTGCACTACATTCCTTAGTTAAGGCCACCGTCTCATAGTCTTCCAATCTCCTTTTCCTAGAGAGGATATCCTTCGAAAACTTCACATAACTTAGCATTTTCTCTAAGGCATCTGCAAAAGGAATGTTAATGTGAAGTTTCTTAAAAACCTCAAGAAATTTAGCGAATTGTTGATCGAGTTTTTTTATTTTAGAACCTCTGAGGAAAAGGTACTGGTGGTTTAACTGGAGAGGATGTAGTGGAAACATATGTAGCATCAGAGAATCAGGAAGGCTGTGAAATAGAAGAATGTATAGATGAAGAAGTGCCTAGCTTAGATTCTTTTGCAGCCTGATCCTGATGTTCCTACTCTTTCTGAGCCGCGTCTGATAATTCTATTTTTTATAGAATTATTTGTGCTTAAATTCCTAATTATTTATTTAATCCCCATATTATTTTATCAATAATCCCCTTTACTTAATTAAAATTCATTAATGTGCAGATTAATTAAATCCGGATGAAACTCAGTCAATTCAGACAAAATTGGGCTGAAAACGAGCAAAAGGAGACTGGACCACATTAATTTACAGACCGAGTCATCAGTCGTTTGGACACGCGTGATGCTAGGTGTTCGATTTTTATTTGCTCTGCAACAATAAGATCGAAGGACACCGTGCCAACCCTCTAGAGGACACACGCCGGGCCACATCGCACAGCTAATTGGACAAAAAGACTAATGACGTGGAAATATCTACTCTGCAACAAATCAAATGAAGACAAGTGGCTAAACAATGCCAACTCATCTAGGATGACAATTTACCATTGTATCCCTATGTTTGTGTATAAATAGAACATGATGGCAATTGAAAAATCAAGTAGGAGTAGGGTAAGTAGAAGTAGAAGTAGAGTAGAGTAGGAGTAGGAGTAAAGTAGGCTAGAGTAGAATAGTTTTTAGATTAATTTTACAAGTTTTCTATAAATTTTCGCATAGTTTTTCTTTTACAAATTGTTTTACTATTAATCTTATGTTCTTCATTACAATTTGTTAAGTTTCATTTTCAATAGAAATCCAATCTCTTTTCCATCTTCTCGGTTTCCTTCCATGAGTTCTATTTCTTTATTTCCATAACTCATTTTCCTAGTTCATGTCTCGGTTTCTTTTCCAAATGCATTACTTATGTTTTGTTTTCCTTATTTGTTAAACCATTACTTTACAAGCTCTCGGTTTCTTCTTTATTACAAGCTCTCGGATTGCTCTTTGTGTAATCGGTACCTTCACTTTTTCCTTCATCTTTGCCTTTCGATTTTGGTGTGTTGATGAGGGCTGATGCTGGGCATTGCTCCTCATCAATGGCTATGTGGAACCATGGCAGTAAGAGTGGGATTGAGATCAGTCCGATGATGATGAATGTCCTTTTTATTATTATTCACGAAGGGTTGTCATTTGTTTTTACTTTCAGTTCTGAATCCCTAGTTATTTCTCTTGGATGTTGTTTTTAAATGCTGCATGAACCGGCTATTTGTTATCATTTTCTTACGTTTATTTCAGTTCCTGAAGTTTATGTTCCATGGTATCTTATAGTTTCTGCATTTAGAGTTACTTTGCTATCCTCTGTTTCATTGTCTACTGTTGTTCACCGATGGTGTTCTGCATTTAGTGGTTTGTTGGTTCATTGCTTCATGCTGTGAGGCTCGGGTGATTGAAGAATGACAGCAGTGGTAATAGATGCACAGCAGCCTGTAGTAGCAGCACTTGTGCACTGAACCGAACTAGCACCTGGAATGGAGAGTAGTTTACTGGACCATGATCGGGACAGTATGTGCCGGATTTGCAATAGAGGACAGACCGGATGCAGTAGCTGGGGCACTTGGATAGCAGCAATGTCTGGAGCCTGGAGCACGATAGGAGCAGAGGCACAAAATGCGGCAGTGCAGGACAATGCCAGTAGCTGAAACCGTGTCCTGCTGGAGTTTAGTTGTCTGTTTCTGCAGGTATTAGTTGAAGACGGTAGCAGCAGGTTGCAGCAAGGCTAGCGAGCAGCCCGAGAGCACGCCTGGAGCACCAGTGGACAGAGTTCCCACAGACCGTACCTGGAGCAGAAGTGGACAGCAGGACATCGCGCAGCAGAGGACAAACATGCCGAGCTGTTACCTGGAAATGAAATGCAAAAATGATAAATGAACAGTAAAGGGAGGGAAGGATTTAAATTCCTAAGGCCACGTTTGGTTGGTCTGTTTTGGTGGATTAATTCATTTTACATGCATAGATTAATTTCAAGTTATTAGTTAGCTTAGTTAGTGATTTCTAATTTGCATGTTAGTCATAGTTTCTTTATTTCATTAGTTTAACTTTGATTTAAGTAGGTTACTAAGTAATTTTTTTATTCTAGCATTAAGAGTAGCATTTAGAATTAATTTAGATTAAATGTTTTTCACGCATTTTTAATTTAGTTTTTATTTTCTTTAGACTTTAAGTTAGTTTAAATTGCATTTTCTTAGTTAGTTTAATTACATGCACATTTTATTTTAAGCTTGTTTAGTTTTAGTCTAATTAGTTTTATTGCTTTATGTTTATATTTGCATTTTATTTTAATTGCGTTAATTCGTTTTAACTGTTTTAATTTTCTTTTGTAGGTTTTTAATTGCTTGGAGTTTTGTAAGTAATTTTTGCTCGGTTTTATTTTCTTTATTTTATAGTTGTTATTATTTTCAGTACTTTAATTTTAGTCACATAGACCACCCATTGCAACGCCATAACTTGCTAGGATATACTTATGGTAAGATTAACCGGTACTTAATTAGGCTAGTCAACTTCTCTGTGGGACGATAACTCGGGACTCAAATCCCATTATTACTTATACGACCCGTGCACTTGCGGACATATACCTTTTGGGCGTGTCAAGTTTTTGGCGCCGTTGCCGGGGGAAGTTTTAATTAGTCAGTAATTAATATCGGTGAAATTATGCTTAGGTGTAATTCTAGCTTGTAAATATATAGGTTGTAAATATTTAGAGCCTTAGCTTAGGTTAGTTAAATTTTCTCTTAGTAAAAAAAAAAAAAAATTAAAATTGAAAAACTTAAAAAAAGTTTCTAAGGACCTTTCGATGATTGCATGCGTAGAGCCAGAAGTTTTGATTGCTTTCCTCTAGATACTGAAATTGAACGTACTCTTAGAAAAATTCGAAAGGATTCTAGGAAACTATTAGCTCCGCTGCAAAACATCATGGCAGAAAATAGGGAATTTAGAACCGTTGGAGATTATGCAATGCCAACGATTGGAGGATATTATTCCAGCATTAGGCCACCACCTGTCCATGCAAACAATTTTGAAATTAAGCCTTCCATCCTCCAGATGATCCAGACTTCATTGCAGTTCAGTGGGCTTCCGCATGATGACCCACATGCTCACCTTGGGCAATTCTTGGACTTGTGCAACACCTTCAAACTTAATGGATTATCTGATGATGCACTTAGGCTTAGATTATTCCCCTTCTCACTTAGGGATAGAGCGAGACACTGGTTGTTGCCCCTTCTCAACCCTTTTTCAAACACCTATAATCCAGGGTGGAGGAACCATCCTAACTTCTCCTGGAGCCAAAACCAAGGGCAAACTTCTAGCTCTAGACTTGTAGGACTCCCTGGTTTTCAAGCTCCACCGGTTCAGGTACCACCACAGCCGCAATATCCACACCATCCATATCATCCATCCCCACCTCAATTTCAATATCATTCATCACCACCACCACCACCACCACCACCACTACCACCACCACTTATGCAGCCCCAACTCTACCATGCACCAGCAGCTGAGAAGAAGCCTACATTAGAGGAGATGTTCACGACTATCCTGCAAAATCAAGCTGCTTCAATTAAGACTTAGAAGTTCAGGTTCGACAAATAGCTAGTGCTCTTAGCCAACATCCTCAAGGGACCCTTCCTAGTAATATTAAAGTTAATCCTGTTAAACAAAGGATGGGTAAGGAACATGTTAGATCTATCACCCTTAGGAGTGACAGAGAGCTAGATGAACCACAAGTCAAGTACCAACCTGAACAACACATAGTTGAAGAATCCTTAAGTTCTAACGAAGCAGCTCAGAAAGAGCAGGAACCTAAAGATCGGGCTGCCAAGGAAACAAAGCTAAGTGCTTCTTCATCTATACCTTCTTCTTATTCATTGCCTTCCTCGCCATCTGATTCTACAAAGTTGACTATGAGAGTGCAAGATCAGGAAGTGAAGTTTAATGTTTTCAAACCTTTAAAGCTCCTTGATGACTCTCAAGAGTGTTTTAAGATGGAGATTAATGAGGATATAAGGCTTGAGCATAAGAATTCTCAAAGAAGGAGGGAAGTAGCGAGAGCTCAGGAGGAGTTAACTGTTAACATTCGGTCACCATTATGGCTAATCCTCCTACTCTTTTCCCTGCTGCTGAGTGTTGTTTTCTTCAGCTGCATTTGAAGTGGTTGTGTTTTCATTTTCACTTTGTATATAGTTCTTTTTCTTTTCTTTTATGTTGTGTCTTTCTTTGTTTGTGTTGCAGGTTTCTTTTCTAGTATTTTGTTTTCAATCAAGTTTCGGTTGTTCATCATCATCATCAGAAAGGGGAGTACTTTGTTCCTAAACTTCAATTCTTATATTATCTGCACACTGAGGACACTGTGCACTTCAAGTTTGGGGGAGGGGATATCACTTGAGTATTTTTAAAAAATTTGAGCAAAATTGAAAATTGTTTCAAAATTTGTTTCAAAAATCTGAGCTTAAACTGTTTGATTTTGGGATGATTTAGTGCTTAGCATGTAGTTTTCCCATATTTCGATGATATGACCCCATGATTAAGTATGACTTTGATTGACTGAGAAGCATGATTATAGGAAAAGCATGAAGTTGAGTTCTTGAATTTGTCTTGATTCTGATTGCGATTTCCTCATTTTATGCACATGTCATGTCATGAATCTGTATATTTATTTAGAGAAAGCTTATGTGCACTTAGGGTTGCATTTGTTCAGTTGATTTTGTGCATCATATTCTAGAATTTGTTTGATCTGATCTCGAGGTGAAATATTAGATCACACTTAATTAGGGAGATGATTTAGGCCATCTTTGGATCGTTTGAGCCTTTCTAGCCATCCCTGTGCATACTTTACCCTAGTCACCTATCTGAGCCAAATAAGCTTTTCTCTGTAAATACACTTGCATAATTTCCTTAGCCTAAAGTATTTTTTTCCTATCCCTTACCCCGAAAGCATGGAAAGTCATTGGGATATATTGTGAGCTTTGTACATATGGGTATCTGGTGATAGTGAAAGTTCAAAAAAAAATATATGCAAAAGAAAGAAAAAGAAAAAGAAAAGAAGAAAGAAGAAAAATACAAAAATAGAATAAAATGTCTAGTGAAAGAAATAAGTTTGGGGGAAATAAATATAAGCTCTTACATTAAAATCCTAGAAAGTAATGCATGTTAAGGGGTAATTAAACCTAAATCGACTTTATCATACCTTAGCCCTAGCCTTACATTACAAGCTTATTAAGTCCTATTGATCTTTGATTAAGTGTGACTACATTAGTGGAGAGATTAGTGAAAAGCAAACTTATGGGAATGATCACATGTCATTGACTTTGCATTCACTGTGCTTGCATAATTTGATCCGAATAATGTACTTTGAAATGACTTTGACATTTTTCACACACACACGAGGAGTCCGATTTGGATTAGGACTTATGATGGAATAATTCTAAGTGTTGAACTTATAATTGTGATTCTTTGATTTCATAGTTGGTACTTTTTCTTTGAGGATAATGTTGGGGAAATTATTATGTTTTGTACTTATCATTCCTAACAATTATTTTGTTTTGCTTGAGGACAAGCAAAAGCTCAAGTTTGGGGGTGTGATAATTCTATTTTTTTATAGAATTATTTGTGCTTAAATTCCTAATTATTTATTTAATCCCCATATTATTTTATTAATAATCCCCTTTATTTAATTAAAATTCTTTAATGTGCTGATAAATTAAATCCGGATGAAACTCAGTCGATTCAGACAAAATTGGGTTGAAAACGAGCAAAAGGAGACTGGACCACTTTCAATTTGCAGATCGAGTCATCAGTCGTCTGGACATGCGTGATGCTAGGTGTTCGATTTTTATTTGCTCTGAAATAATAAGATCGAAGGACACCGTGCCAACCCTCTGGAGGACACACGTCGGGCCACATCGCACAGCTAATTGGACAAAAAGACTGATGACGTGGAAATATCTACTCTGTAACAAATCAAATGAAGACAAGTGGCCAAACAATGCTAACTCATCTAGGATGACAATTTACCATTGTATCCCTATGTTTGTGTATAAATAGAATATGATGGCAATTGAAAAATCAAGTTGGAGTAGGGCAAGTATAAGTAGAAGTAGAGTAGAGTAGGAGTAGGAGTAGGAGTAAAGTAGGCTAGAGTAGAATAGTTTTTAGATTAATTTTACAAGTTTTCTATAAATTTTCGCATAGTTTTTCTTTTACAAATTATTTTACTATTCATCTTATGTTCTTCATTACAATTTGTTAAGTTTTATTTTCAATAGAAATTCAATCTCTTTTCCATCTTCTCGGTTTCCTTCCATGAGTTTTATTTCTTTATTTCCATAACTCATTTTCCTAGTTCATGTCTCAGTTTCTTTTCCAAATGCATTACTTATGTTTTGTTTTCCTTATTTGTTAAACCATTACTTTACAAGCTCTCGGTTTCTTCTTTATTACAAGCTCTCAGATTGCTCTTTGTGTAATCGGTACCTTCACTTTTTCCTTCATCTTTGCCTTTCTGTTTTGGTGTGTTGATGAGGGCTGATGCTGGGCATTGCTCCTTAGCAATGGCTATGTGGAACCTTGGCGGTAAGAGTGGGATTGAGATCAGTCCGATGATGATGAATGTCCTTTTTATTATTATTCATGAAGGGTTGTCATTTGTTTTTACTTTCAGTTCTGGATCCCTAGTTATTTCTCTTGGATGTTGTTTTTAAATGCTGCATTAACCGGTTGTTTGTTATCATTTTCTTGCGTTTATTTCAGTTCTTGTAGTTTATATTCCATGGTGTCTTATAGTTTCTACATTTAGAGTTACTCTGCTATCCTCTATTTCATTGTCTACTGCTGTTCACCGATGGTGTTCTGCATTTAGTGGTTTGTTGGTTCATTGCTTCATGCTGTGATGCTCGGGTGATTGAAGAATGACAGCAGTGGTAATAGATGCACAGCAGCCTGGAGTAACAGGACTTGTGCTCTGAACCGAACCAGCACCTGGAACCGAGAGCAGTTTCCTTGACCATGATCGGGACAGTATGTGCCAGATTTGCAGTAGAGGACAGACCGGATGCAGCAGCTGGGGCACCTAGACAACATTAATGTCTGGAGCCTGGAGCACGATAGGAGCAGAGGCACAAAACACAGCAGTGCAGGACAATGCCAGTAGCTGAAACCGCGTGTTGTTGGAGTTTAGTTGTTTGTTTCTGCAGGTATTAGTTGAAGACGGTAGCAGCAGGTTGCAGCAAGGCTAGCAGAGCAGCCCGAGAGCACGCCTGGAGCACCGGTGGAAAGACTTCCTATAGACCGTACTTAGAGCAGAAGCGAACAGCAAGACATCGCGCAGCAGAGGACAAACAAGCAGCCCGAGAGTACGCCTGGAGCACCAGTGGACAGAGTTCCCACAGACCGTACCTGGAGCAGAAGTGGACAGCAGGACATCGCGCAGCAGAGGACAAACATGCCGAGCTGTTACCTGGAAATGAAATGCAAAAATGATAAATGAACAGTAAAGGGAGGGAAGGATTTAAATTCCTAAGGCCACGTTTGGTTGGTCTGTTTTGGTGGATTAATTCATTTTACATGTATAGATTAATTTCAAGTTATTAGTTAGCTTAGTTAGTGATTTCTAATTTGCATGTTAGTCATAGTTTCTTTATTTCATTAGTTTAACTTTGATTTAAGTAGGTTACTAAGTATTTTTCTTTATTCTAGCATTAAGAGTAGCATTTAGAATTAATTTAGATAAAATGTTTTTCATGCATTTTTAATTTAGTTTTTATTTTCTTTAGACTGTAAGTTAGTTTAAATTGCATTTTCTTAGTTAGTTTAATTACATGCACATTTTATTTTAAGCTTGTTTAATTTTAGTCTAATTAGTTTTATTGCTTTATGTTTATATTTACATTTTATTTTAATTGCGTTAATTCATTTTAACTGTTTTAATTTTCTTTTGTAGGTTTTTAATTGCTTGGAGTTTTGTAAGTAATTTTAGCTTGGTTTTATTTTCTTTATTTTATAGTTGTTATTATTTTTAGTACTTTAATTTTAGCCATATAGACCACCCATTGCAACTCCATAACTTGCTAGGATATACTTAGGGTAAGATTAACCGATACTTAATTAGGCTAGTCAACTTCTCTGTAGGACGATAACTCGGGACTCAAATCCCATTATTACTTGTACGACCCGTGCACTTGCGGACATATACCTTTTGGGCGTGTCAGCGTCGTTAGAACCTATGGGTTTTTCAACTATGGGCTGTTCAAGTCCAGACTTAACTTGTCGCTCATCTAGCTCTCTGTCACTCCTAAGGGTGATGGATTTGACATGTTCCTTACCCTCCCTTTGCTTAACAGGATTAGCTTCAGTGTTACTGGGAAGGGTCCCTTGAGGATGTTGACTGAGAGCGTTTGCTATTTGTCCTACCTGAACCTTTAAGTTCTTAATTGAAGCAGCTTGATTTTGCAGGATCATTGAGAACATTTCCTCAAGCGAGGGCTTCTTCTCATCTGTTGGTGCATGGTAATGTTAGGGCTGTATCTGTGGTGGTGGTTTGTGGAAGTGAAGTGGATGATGTTGAAATTGAGGTGGGGATGGTTGATGAGGCGGATGATATGGAAATTGTGGCTGTGGTGGTGCATGAACCGGTGGAGCTTGAAAAACAGGGGGTTCTATAGGTCTAGAACTAAAAGATTGCCCTTGGTTTTGGCTCCAGGAAAACTTAGGATGGTTCTTCCACCTTGGGTTGTAGGTGTTTGACAAAGGGTTTTTCTATTGCTTCTGAAGTGGAGCAACATACTGAACCGATTCTAAGTTGAGCAGACACCTATCTACAGAGTGGGTACCACTATACTACTCGCATGAAAGAAAAGGACTTTGGACAGAAAACACAGGGTTAGCATTGGTGGAAGGATTATGCTGGGTACTGAGTGACTCTACCTTCTTTGTAAGATTGGGGATTTGAGAGGTCAAGGTAGACAGCGTGTCAAGCTCATAAATACCCGTCGACTTCTTTAGCAATTGCCTTTTCGAGGACCATTGATAGTTGTTAGCAGCCATTTTTTCTAATAGCTTATAAGCTTCATCCTCTGTTTTGCACATCAAGTCTCCACCCGCAGCAGCGTCCACTATGGTCCTATTTTGGCTTGTAAGTCCGTTGTAAAAGGTCTGGACTTGCAGCCATAAAGGTAGGCCATGGTGAGGGCACTTCCTAAGAAGCTCCTTATATCATTCACATGTTTCGTAAAGAGATTTAGAGTCGTACTGGGCAAAGGACGATATATCACTACGGAGTCTGGCCATTTTAGAGGGAAGGAAGAATTGGCTAGAAATTGGTGGGCTAACTCGTCCCATGTGAAATGGATCTTGGAGGCAGGGAGGTTAACCAGTGTCCTACCCTATCCCTAAGTGAGAAAGGGAATAATCTAAGCCTAAGCGCATCATCAGATAATCCATTGTGATTGAAGGTGTTGCACAAGTCCAGGAATTGCCCGAGGTGAGCATGTGGGTCGTCATGTGGAAGCCCACTGAACTGTAAAGAGGTCTGGATCATCTGGAGGATAGAAGGCTTAATTTTGAAGTTGTTAGCAGGGATAGCTGGTGGCCTAATGTCGGTATAATAACCTCTAATAGTCAGCATTGCATAATCTCCAACGGTCATAATTTCCCTATTTTCTGCCATGATGCTTTGCAGCGGAGCTATAAATTTCCTAGAATCCTTTCAAATTTTTCTAAGTGTTCGTTCAATTTCAGGATCTAGAGGGTAGCAGTCAAAACTCCTGGCTCTACTCATGCAAACATCAGAAAGTCCTTAGATTTTTTTTTTTTAAGTTTTAAGTTTTTCAATTTTTTAATTAATAATGAGAAATTAAACTAAACTAAACTAAGGATCTAAATATTTACAACCTAAATATTTACAAGCTAGAATTACACCTAAGTATAATTTCACTCATATTAATTAATGACTAATTAAAACTTCCCCGGCAACGGCGCCAAAAACTTGATACGCCCTAAACGTATTATCGTAAGTGCACGAATCGTACAAGTAATAATGGGATTTGAGTCCTGAGTTATCGTCCCACAGAGAAGTTGACTAGCCTAATTAACTATCGGTTAATCTTACCCTAAGTATATCCTAGCAAATTATGAAGTTTTGATTATGGGTGGTCTACTAAGTTTGAACTTAAAAATACTGAAAAAAATAAAAGCTATAAACTAAAGAAAATAAAATCGAGCTAAAAATTACTTATAAAGCTCCAAGAAATTAAAAGCAAATAACAAGTGGTCCAGACAAGTCAATGTTCACGTTCTTCCAAAACATTTCCAGTTTCATGTTTATTTCCAGGTATTCACGGTTTCAACAACTGTCCCTGCTGCACTCTGCTTCTCGGTTCTGACCAGGTGCAAATAGGTGTTACTTTCGCTGCTATTCCAGGCATTGCTTCTGTCCGACTGCTGCTCCAGGCATTCTCGGTTCTAGCTATTGGTGTGCTCTCGATTTGTTTGTGTCCAACAGCCAGGTCCTACTTCTGCTGTATGCTACTCCAGCTCAGCACCTACTGCCTCGCCCCAAGCACTCCACGTTGCTCTCAGTTTATCCCCTGCTCCTGCTCCTGCAATTTCCAGCTCCCAATAGCAGCATACAGGAAACTAATACTAGCTTGATATTGAATAACAGAAGAATAACAATAATGAACAGTGGAAATAACATGAAATAGAGCTAAACAGAGGCTGAAAATGAAGTTAAACTTGCTGCCTCTAATGAAACACTACACTGAGCATTCTACCTTGTCCATTTCACTAACCAACAGCTAGAAATAAACAACAATAAAGCAAAAATAAAATGCAGTAATTGCAATAGATTCAAGAACGTAAGCAAGTGTATTGAAAATGAAAGCTATACTATAAATGTAATTAAGAACCGAGACATAAAGTTTATGCAACTATAAAGAAATACATAAAAGAAAGAACAAAAAAAGACATAGTAAAACAGGAGATTAAAATCAAGAGGTAATATGTAAAACAAACAAAATAACAATGGAAGTTACACTCTCAAACCCATGGCTTATTAACGTGCAGAATCATCATCACCAGCTTACTCTATTCCAGCTCTTTAATGCCATGGTTCCACATTTCTTAAATGTGAAACAATGCCTAGCATTTGCCTACATTAAAGCACCAAAACCAAATAGCATAGATGAAGGAAAAAGTAAGGAACAAAATACACTAAGAAACCAACCCGAGAGCAACTAAAGATGATGGTTTTTTCAAATAAAACAATGGAAACATAAGCATTGTGCTAGGAATAACCGAAAGCTACACTAAGGAGTAAGCTTTGTGAATAAAAATTGGCACATAAAAGAGCTAATGATTACCAAACCGAGAACATGAAAATGAATTTGATTTCCATTGAAATAAAATTTTACAAAGACTAATGAAAAACATGAAATGAATAGTAAAACATTGAGAAAATTGACTAACGGGAAAAGAAAAACTTAAGAACAAATAAAACCTAAATATACCCTAAAACTATTCTACCCTAAAAATTACATCTACTCCTAAATTACTTCTATTCTAACCTAGGCTACCTCCTCTTTTCAATAGCCATCTTTTTCTATTTATACACACACTTAGGGGTACAATGGTAATTTTTCCATCCTAGATGAGTTGGCATTATTTGGCCACTTGTCTTCACACCATTGGCTCCTTGAAAAATAACATTTCCATGTCATCTATCTTTTTGTCCAATTGGATGTGCTAGGCTCGTGTTGTCCGCGTGGTCCAATCTCGATTTTAGCCCAATTTCGATCCATTTTCTATCGAAATATTCAAAATTCATCTGGATTTAATTTGTCTGCAAACATGAGAATTTTAATTAAATAAATGGGCTAATTAACAAAATAAATTGGGGATTTAAATAATTAATTAGAAAATTAAGCACAAATAATTCTAAAAATATAGAATTATCAGCCATAGTTACCAAATTGGGCTTTTAGTTTATTTACTAATGGGCTTAAACTTCACTAATGGGATTGAACTTTAGGCTTCTCGGTTTGGGCTTTCCTTTAGGGCTTTCGGGAAGAAATTTTTCCTATCTATTGGGCGTTCAATTGACTTCATATTGAGCCCATAAATCAGCCCAACAATTTGGCCTAACCTTAATGAGCTTTAAAATTTTCAACGTTGGCCCATTGCATTTTACCCGTTTAATTTAATCAGAATTTTGATTAAATAAATTTTTCTCACTTCGAGGATGATTATCTAGTATTTTAACCAAAATATTTCTTCCCCACCTTTTAACCATACTTAGGTTAAATTTTAACCATGGTTAGTCAACTATGGTCAAAGTCCACTTTTCACAGCTACCTTTGACTTTTCTTGACCTTTAACCACGTTTGACTTTTTCTCAAAATTTCAAAAGTATCATATCTTATGGTTTGCACTCTCATCTTTACGTTTTAGCTATTTTCGAGAGGCGAATATGTCTAAAACACCTTAAACAGACCATTTTGGACTTGTTTAGCCCCTTTTTGGCGTTTACTCTACTTCAATGTGTTCGAGACCAAATCAAACTGACTTTCCTTCATGAGATCTCTATACTTTCTCATTTTAAGTTCTTCTCTTTAGTCAGAATGATTAGATCCACTCGGTTTAACCTATGGCTCTTATTGTCCTCATTTGGTTTTTATGTAGCTTATGTGTGTTTAATCACTTCACTTACACTTTCAATCAAGTAAATACTCTTCTTATGATTCAACTAACATAATATAATGTTTGTACATATAAGAATCATAAGGAATAAGTTACATAAAAAATTTGGGTCTTACAGCGATAGGTGCTTAGCGAAGGGACGCTGACACCGGGAGAATGCCTGATTGCCACCACGTGCCTGGATTCACCGACGATGAGGAGATTGGAGAAGGACGAGGCTGCAGGAGAGAGGGGAAATCAGGTGGAATTCGACGTTGATTTGCCCCAGCTCATTCCAACCAAAGGTTTCTCTCCTACGGGCAACCTCACTGGATGAAACCATGATCGAGAAATGGCCGAAAAAGAGTTCGAATGGTGAAATTGGCACTGAATCGGGTTAGATCGGTTCAGTGAAAAGGGGGACTGAATTGGTCCAAATAGGTTCAGCCAGGAGAGAGAAAAAAAGAGAAAAAGAGAAAAAAATTCGGTGATGCCTCGGGTTAAGGAGAAGCCGGCAAACGGTTGAAATTGACTAATTTATTTTTAAAAAAATTTATTTCAAATTATATTTGACCGAAATTGATTTGTTTAAATATATAAATGTGTAGAGTGACAGTAGATGACGAATGTGATTTTGATCGAGTCTCAATTTGCGTGCCATCATGAAATCTCGGGTAAGTAAATCACACTTGCTATAACTTGTATAGTTATACGAGTTAGGAATTATTCGCATAAGTAATGAATTTAGTTCCATATAAATTGCTTTATGTTTGGAATTGAAATCGATTATCGTAAATGATTTAATGGGTCTAGGCCAACCTAATAAGTGTTGGTGGGCCCAACAAGCCCAATCGGTCCAGTTGAAATGAATAGTACATTAAAATGGGCTTAAGACTGAGTAAGGCCCATTAAGATGCAATTAGGTCCAATAGGAGTAAACGAGCCCAAAGCTTTAAATTAAGCCTAGTGAAAGTGAAATACAATTAAATATACTGTAATTAACCTGATAAATGGTTATATGCAGCTCTAGAAATTATATTGGAGCGAATCAGACTGGGTGATTTTACAGCGTTGGAAAAAGAAGAGCATTCCACACGATTCGAGGTAAAGGAATTTTGCGACTAGTTAGAGATATTTACACGTAGTTTCGTTTGCTTTTACATTCACTTAAAAAGTCCGAGGGTCAAAGAAAGTGAATAATATTTATTGGGATTCGATATGGGTAAATTACAATTTTACCCCTACTAAGGGTAAAAAGTTAAAATTGAGGAAAAGTCTTGAAAATTATGGAAATCATCTTTTTGAATGTTTTTACTGCTGTTTAGTAGAAGAACAGATAGACTGGCCAATAATTTTGTGAAATACACAAAACAGCCCAATTATGGTACTGATTTTACAGTTTTGAAAAATCCTTATTTAAAGGAGCCATCTATCAAGTTATGTGAAAACGAATCGTGCTGGAGCACTGCTCCCACTTGATTTTATATGTTTTCTACATGAAAAGTGTTGGAGTGATTACTCACACTTGTTTTCCCATGACATACATGGCATAGTACTGGAGCGTTGCTCATTCTTGTTTTTAATGAGATTTGTGCATAGCATAGTACTGGAGCGATTACTTTTACTTGATTTTAATGAGTTTTTTGCATGACATAGTACTGGAGCGATTGCTTATATTTGATTTTAATAAGTTTTGTGCATGACATAGTATTGGAGCGATTGCTCGTACTTGATTTGAAATACAATTTGTGCATGACCTAGTGTTGGAGTGTTACTCGCACTAGAGTTCGAGTTTGTGATATGTGTGAAACAGTGATTTGAGAGGGGTGTCCACTGTGAGTCGAACTCAAGGCTCGCACTGCAACTTTGATGTGATATACATGATATGTTAAAACCTTGTTGATTTCCTCGTGTAGACTGAGTGTCAGACAGATGAGATGTTTGCATGTGGATTTAGAGACGTGGTATTGATTATCCATTGAGATAGGGTCCACGGGTGTACGTTGTACCTTGTATGTGTCACGGAGTATGATGTACCGTGTGTTGTTTAGAGTGATATGTGGAGTTGAGGAGTTGATAGCTGATAGTTGTAAGGATTTGACCCACCTCCCGTTGCAGTAGTGATGCCTCGCACACCGAGTACTGTATAGCCAGGGATCACAGTATAGGATATGGCCATAGTCCAGGATATTATTGCATATAGCCACCGAGTCTCATATGATTGTATCACATGATTTTATAAATTTGGGTAGACTTGGGGATGGGTCGAAACCTGATTGATATGTTTTAAATTTGCTGAAAATGCCATATTTACTATGTTTGAAATTAAATGGCATGATTTATTTAAAGGTATTATAAATTTACAAACATGAAGTGTTTTGCATGAAATGCATATATTTGAGAACTCGGCATGATTTCAGAACATGTGATTTATATGTGCATACTATATCAGTTTTTAATACATGATTTAAGTGTGAAACTAAGGAAAGAGTATTTCAAGGCATGGCATTATTTTTAGTAGATAGTGTGGTTATCTACTTGCTTGCCTGATTTCCTTACTGAGCTAGTGAGCTCACCCCTTTCATTTTTCACATCTTTACAGAGCATCCACAGTAGATAGAGTACGATTGAGGACTCACATTCCTTTTGTCCGCTGCATTCCCATCGAGCGAAAGGTATACACATCATGTACGATTTTGTATCTGAACATATAAACATCACAATGATGTAAACAATGTAATAATGGGGAATGTATGTGTATTTAAATATATGTGAGCTCACTTATGGTATAAAAGTATTTAAAGTCAATATATAATTCATATTGACATGTACGTATTATAATGAATGAATGAATGATACGGTAAGCGATGATACTAATATCGAATCACAGCCAAGCTGTTGGTGGTTGAATTATGACAGAAAGAAAGGTAAGAAAAAGCAAAAAAAATTGTAGTGATTTTTGGTAAAAGTCGGTCATGACAAAATGGTATTAGAGCGGAGTTGGTCTGATGTGAGTTGGTGTTAGTGGTCAGGAAAATTTACTTCCCCATATTATTGTGCTGTGTTTAGATACAAATGTGTATTCAGAGATAGGATTTGTATAAAAGTGGTTGTGGATGCAGGAATTGAGCCATTATGGCTAATACCAGTTGTGGTAGAGGGGCGAGAGGTCGAGCTAGAGCCCGCAAAGGTAGGCTTGAGAGCGAGATGAGTCTTTGTCTAGCTCTGTGATGTAAGGTCCCACTGAGGTACCAGAAAGTACTAGGGCACGCTTGACGAAGTTAGAACGTAGCCTAGAGATAATGATGGAGATGTTTACATAGGCAATACATGAAAGGTAGGGCCGAATGCAGGGACTACTACTGGACAGACAGTTACTCCTAATACACCTGCACAACCTGCATAGACGCCACAGCCTAGAGATACTTCTACACCTCCACCAATTCAGGATACAGCATCTCCTGTTGACCCGTCGCAGGTTAGTAGTGGCTTGGGGTACAGTTATGAGCTGGATCGTTTACGTCAGTTCTAGAAGTTTAGACTGCCATCATTTAGTGGGGTCAAGGACCTAGTGGTTGTGGAGGATTGGATTAGAGAGATCGAGAAGTTTTACCGATTCTTTCAGTATACGACTTCATATATGGTTGCCTTTGCCACCTTCATGCTGAAGGGAGTGGCAGAGCATTGGTGGAAGTCCACCAGAGTTATAGTGAGAGTTCAACATATCGAGATCAGTTGGGATATATTTCTGGATGCCTTCAGGAGGAAGTACGTCCTGATAATAGCACAGTGGAAGCTGAAAGTGGAATTTTTTGGGTTAAGCTAGGGGAGTCAGTCGGTGGGGATGTACGATCCCGATACTATGTGTAGTGAGACTAGGAAGGTCCATAGATTTGTTGATGGACAAAGATGCACTACAGTCTACATTGGTTCCACTTGATGTTTCTACGTACGAGGAGGCAGTGCGTAGGGTGCAACTCTGTGAGCCAGATTATGAGAGGAATGCCTCTGAGTTCGAGAAGGTTAGATGGAGCTGAGACAATGATAGGAAGAGGCCAATGAGAGATAGCATCAGAGGTTTCGATTATCGAGGAGGGATGAGACATTTCTATAAGAGACCACAGATGGAAGAGATACGAGAGAAGACTGTTAGACCTCCTGTGTATTCGGCCATAGCTCCAGTTAGTGGAATTGTTATTGGAGAATAGAGGCCTACTGCTGAGCAGTGCAGTAGATGTAGTAGATATCATGGCAGTAGACCTTATCTGATGACTACTTTGGTTTGTTTCTGATGTGGGAAACTAAGGCATATTGCGAGAGCTTTCCTAGAGTGGTTTAAGTCTGCCCTATAGAAGAACAAGGAGCCAGAGAGAGCTCCAGTAGATACGTCTGCTCCGAGAAGGAGAGCGATAGCTAAGGAGATGGGGAAACAGGTGGTTGGTAGAGGGCAAGTACATGCTTTGGACTAGGCCACATTTGATGCTTCATCGGATGTGATTAAAGGTAACATCCTAATTTTTTATCTTGAAGCATATGTTTTAATTGATCCTGGTGCAACACATTTATTTGTATCACCTTCATTTGCTTGTAAGTTATCAATGAATGTAGAGCGTACACCTTTTAAGTAAGATGATGTTGATTTGTATGCCTATGGATAACCCTCTGTCCAACAGCTAATCTAATTTTGTTAAGTCTGAGTGATTTCGATGTAATCTTAGGAATGGATTGGTTAGCTACAAACTATGCTGTTTTAAATTGTTATGCTAAGACAGTTAGGTTTCCTGCCCCTGAAAAATGTATTGTAAAGTTCACTGAAAAGAAATGAAAGATGTAGTTGCAGTATTTAGTAAAATGATTTACTATGCTGACTAGAAATCAAAATGTTAAAGGTTTCATTGTGTACGTGGTTGATACGGATAAGGCGCATCCGAAGTTGGCAGATATCCCTGTGGTTAGGGAGTTTCCAAATGTCTTTTCGGATGAATTGTCAGGGTTACCACCAGACAGAGAGATGGAGTTCTGTATAGATTTAGTGCCTGGAACAGAGCCTATTTCGATACCACCGTACAATATGGCCTTGGTTGAGTTGGAAGAGCTCAAGAAGCAGTTGCAGGAACTGTTGGACAGAGGGTTCATTAAACAGAGTGTTTCACCTTGGGGAGCACCAGTTCTGTTTGTGAAGAAGAAGGAGGAAGCCTCTGATTTTGTATTGATTACAGATTGTTGAATAAGGCTATCATCAAGAATAAGTATCCCCTTCCACACATAGATAACTTGTTGGATCAACTTCGGGGAGCACAGGTCTTTTCTAAGATTGATCTAAGGTCTGGGTATCATCAGTTGAGAGTTTGAAGTGATGATGTACCCAAGACAACATTTTTGACCCGATATGGCCACTATGAGTTCTTGGTTATGCCATTCGGATTGAGGAATGATTCTGTAGCTTTTATGGCTCTGATGAATGATGTGTTCAAGCCATATTTGGATAAGTTTGATATCGTCTTTATGTAAGACCCAAATTTTTTTTATGTAGCTTATTCCTTATGATTCCTATATGTACAAACATTATATATGTTAGTTGAACCATAAGAAGAGTGTTTACTTAATTTAAAGTTAAGTAAAGTGATTTAACACACATAAGTTACATAAAGGCCAAATAAGGGCAATAAGAGCCACATGCTAAACCGAGAGGATTTAAATCATTCTGACTAAAGAGAAGAACTTAAAATGAGGAAATATAGAGAGCTCATAAAGGAAAGTTGGTTTGATTTGCTCCCGAACACATTGAAGTAAAGTAAATGCCAAAAAGGGCTAAACGAGCTCGAAATGGTCAGTTTGAGGTGTTTTAGTCATTTTTGCCTCTCGAAAACGGCCAAAACATAAAGCCAAGAGTGTAAACCATAAAATATGACACTTTCAAAAATTTGAGAAAAACTCAAACGTGGTCAATGGTCAAGAAAAGTCAATGGTAGTTAAGAAAAGTGGACTTTGACCATAGTTGACTAACCATGGTTAAAAATTAACCTAAGTATGGTTAAAAAGTGGGGAAGAAATATTTTTGGCTAAAACATAAGATATTCATCCCGCGAAGTATGGAAACTTTATTTAATCGAAATCCGGATTAAATTAAATGTGTAAAAAGCAATGGGCTAAAGTTGGAAATTTTAAAGCCTATTAAGGTATAACAAGTGTGGGCCAAATTTCTTAGGCCCATTAGACCAAATTATTGAGCCAATTTGTGGGTCCAATATTGAGACAATTGAAGGCCCAATTGGTAAGAAAAATTTCAGTTCGAAATCCTAAGAGGAAGGCCCAAACCAAGAGGCCTAAAGGTTAAGCCCATTAGTTTAAGTTTAAGCCCATTTTGGTAACTATGGCCCAAACCCATTCAAGCCCAAATTACGGGTTGAATTTTATGACTTAATGACTAAGACTTTATGTAAGACCCATATTTTTGGTATGTAAACCTTATGAATTCATAAGTATATACATGTACATGCTATGTAAAGCATAAATGATGTAAAATTCATAAATTCAATGTACACCCTTGTAATATGAGTTTGGGAATGTACGCACAAGTTTTATTATGTATGAATATGAAGAAATGGACTTTTGTAAGTGATGAATGTGATTGGAACTTAAAATGAGTAGTGCAACAAAGTAAATGCAAGTATTCTATTGAAAGTTGGGAAAAATGCATCTAAGTGTGCTGCAGAACAAGAGGAGATTGATCTCAATGCAAGGGAGATCGATCTAAGGGGTCAAAATGAAGAGAATGAAGCATACTGGAATGAGGAGATCGAACCTCAATGCAAACAGATCGATTTCCTTAGCTTTCGGCCAAGAGCAGATCGATCTCATCCTTATGCCAGATCGATCTGTTTAGCTCTTTGCCTGGAGAAGATCAATATCATCCTTTAGAGAAGATCGATCTCATAACAAAGAGCAGATCGATCTCATGCCTCAGTAGATCGATCTCATAGGCTTAAAAATGGTATTTTGAAAGGCTTAAAACAGTGGAAGATCGATCCTTGACCTAGGGAGATCAATCTTACCAAGCATTTTCTATATAACAGGGCTGCTGAACTGTAGATTTCGGGAGAAAACATAAACCTTTCCATTTTTTTAAGCCAAGTCACCTGACTTCCCTCTCTAGACTATCAACACCTTTCCTTGAGATTGGAGAAAAGTTTATTTCATCAAAGTTGTTTATAGAGTGGAGAAGAACAACATAGTTGGGAACGAGAGGTTGAATCGCTGGATCAAAGGAGAAAAGAAGTTTTTCCTCAAAGTTGTGAAAAAGGAGAAAAGCTGAGGTTCGTAAGATTTCAATGCATCAAACTCAAATATGTTAATCTATATACTTGTGCGAGTAGATTGGTATATAGATTTATGATTTAAACATCTTAGAACATGCTAAACTCTCCATGAACTATAAAATTGTTAAATGTGCCAAAATGAGGATTTGTTGAGTAGACATGGATTTGAGGATGATTTGAGCATGCATAGATGTTATTAAGCATGTATAGATGCTTGTAAAATGGTTTGCTGAAATCCATAAACTAGAATGGATAATGGTGGAAATTGAGTATATGAGGTGTTTGATGAAATACTTTATGAAATGAAATGATGAACTAATGGCATGGGGAGCTAAATGCCTATTCAATATGGAATCAATGGATTCGAGGAGTCTAATGGATAGCCGAGAAACAAATAAATCGAGGGAAATGGATTTAAGGAAAAATAAAGTCCAATAACGGTATAAAGAGGCCAAATGAGATATAAATGACCAAAATCCATTGATCTAAATATCATGCAAGTGGAATGAAGTATATGAGAATATACTGATGAGAATTGTGAACACTTGCAACTCCTGGAGATAAAGACGGAGTTAACAAGACTGGATCACAAGCTATTGAAATCAAGGAAGACGATTCAAGCGTGATTCGAGGTAAGGGACTTATGTGAGCTATAGAGATAGCTATACGTATGTTTTCTTGCCAGCTGAATGCACATGTATGAGATAAATACATAGATATTGATATTGCAAGATTGAAAACTACGTATGAGAATAAGTCGATAGTATGAAATTGCATGACTTCTATGATTGTTATGAAAAGAACTTTTTGCAAATGGTTTGAGAAAGAATGATATTAGAATAGCTCCCAGTTTAATCTATTGTATGAAATGTTTATAAAGAGTGATTGAAGGGAGATTTGCCCTCTCACTCATAACTATACATGGAGCCTTTCTACTTCTTTTCTATGTGAAATTGTGCTAGAGCATGAGAGGAAATGGTATATTTACGAGCCATGCTCGCACATTATTTTTAAAGGGATTTTTGAGAAAATGAAAAGAGTGCTCGATGCCGCGGGTGATGCTGTGTGCTCCATTTGAGCTACTCGCACTAGATTTAAGGAATCATACTGGGGCCTTCGAGTATTGTCTATCTTGCTCTGCCTATGCTCGCATGTGAATTCTTATTATTCCGTGCTCGATGCCTCAGGTATGTTGTGTGTCTTACGTTGAGTTGCTCGCACGTGGTTTTCATGATTGTGCTGTGTGTTGAGTAAAACCGTGTTGGAGCTGTCATGTATTGTTGTGTGTCTTGCATTGACCTGCTCACACGAGGTTTGTGAATAAGATGTAATGAGTCTTCTATATTTGTGTGACATGATATTATTTCGTTACTAGATACTTTAAGGAATTCTAAACCCTGTAAATCCCCTCAATAAATACGTATAGAAATCTCTATACACCTACAAAACTCCTTTATCTCGATTTACTCGCAAACTTATCTCGTCTCGATAATATCCGATCTCTCAGTCCAACTGTGCGTCAATCAAGTCTACGAAACTGCATATAACCACATAACTGGGGTCAATTTAAGTATCTTTATCAGTATATCACCTTTACTGATCAAATCTAACGTACTGGGCCCGTTTTACTTTATTGGGCCCAATTGTACCTTAATGGGCCTTGACCCATTTTCAGCCCGTTTATACTTATTAAATCCCTTTTTCGGGTTTACTGGGCTCATTTAGCTTACTAATAATCATCGGGCTTCGTTCCAAACTTATTGGATAGCTCGTATACTATTTACGATAATTACTGTAAAATTCCAAATATTATTCCTTTTTATACGGAATTAATCCATAAATTCTGTAAAATAATCGAAATTCTGTATTAAAGGACTTATATTATCGTAATTAAAATATACTTACCCAATATGATGTGGGGTACAAAAATCGGAGCTCAATCGGCTCTCGCTCGGGTTCTATCGTAAAACTGCACAATTATATATTTAATCTCGGGTTACTTTTCGATTAAATATAATTTAAATAAATTTTTTGAAAGTCAAATCGGTCACTTTTGACCTCTTACCGACTTACCCGAGGTCTGGTGTATCCTCGAAAATTCTTTCATTTTTTTTCTTTTTTCTCCTTTTTTCCCTTCTTTCTTAGCTGAACCGGTTCAGTCCGGTTCAACCCGGTTTAGATCGGTCCGGTTTAGCCCAGTTCACTCCGGTTTGACCGGTTCACGGCCTTGCCGACCGGTTCTTCACCGATTTTTGTGGCCAGTAGCTCCGCGAGGTCGTCCGTAGCTCGGATCTGGTCTCGGTTTCGCACGAGGTGGGTGGGAAGTGGCCGGTCTGGCCTCTTCTCCTTTCCGGCGTCAATGGCCTCCTCGTTTTTCGCCGTTGCCGGTGCTAGCCACCGTTTTCGCGACTGTTTTCGCCCCCATTCGGCTCGGCATCACATGGGGTTCCTTCGGTGGCCGGTGGTCGGAGTCAAATCGTCGTTGGTGGCCCCCGATTTGGCTTCTCTTCTCTGCGGCTTCTCTCCCTCGATCTGTCGGATTTCAGCGTCGGTGGGCTACACCGCCGGTACCAGGGAGGTCGTCGGCCTCTCCTCTTCCTTTTTCGGCCCTTCGCCTGGCCGTTGGTAGCTGGACGGCTCGTCGGTGGTCTCCTCGGTTTGGCTTCATTTTTTCCGTTCTCTCTTCTTTCTCTCTCCCCAATTTCCATTTCTGATTCCTTTTTTTTTTACAATTAATTTAATTTTATTATTATTTTATTCAATATTTTATTATTATTTTGCCAAAATATCTAAGATAAATTATTATTTAATTTATTTAATGAATAAATAATTTTCTCGGTATTATTTCAACTTTTCGGTATATTTTTTGATTATTTTCAGGTTTATTTTTCGAAGTGAAATTCCCGATTAATTTCGATTAATTCTCAAAAATTCATATCTTGGTCAATTTTACCGAAAATTTAATTATTTCTTCGTTATTGATCAAGATTTCTCAAATCCATTATTTTTAATTAAATTATCTTATCGAATTTATACCGACTTTCGGTCTTTTGACCGTTTTGCCCTTGCACGTGTTCGGGATTAATTTAACCCGACTTCCCTTCACGAATACTCATTCATTTTGTGTTTTTAATTAAATTCAGGTCTTACAAAATCTCCCCCACTTAACAAATTTGGTCCTCCAAATTAGAACCAAGTTAGTCTGTAAATCACTCTTGATAGTTCACACATATCATACTCTTTAATTCCCTTATGACTTTTTCGGAGTATACTACTACCAAAGGACTTTATTTAGGGAGATCATCTTAAACCTCAACACTTTCTCCTTCCATCTAATACCCAAATTGATTTTCCAATCATACGTTTTACTTTCATTGAGCTAACTGTTGAAGCTCGTACCTGATCACATACGTTGGATCTGGACAGTATTTTCGAAGCATCATAAGATAGGACACATTGTGGATGCATGTTTATTTAGGTAGTAACGCCAACCTACAGGTCTTATCTCCCACTTTGTCCAATTTCTCTCTGTATCTCGTTACGTCCTTATGCTATGTCCTAAGGGCATGTAACTTCCAATAATACTAATTCACCCTCGGTGAATTCCAATGGTTTCTGTCTCTTGTCAGCATAGCTTGTCTATCTGCTCTGAGGTGTTCTTAATCCTTCACAATTAACGGAACATCCTCAGAGGTTTGTCTTATCAATTCGGGAACAACTCTATATCTGTTATCCCCTTCTTATCCAAATCGGGGAAACAACCCTTACGACCATACAATGCCTCATCTGAAGTCATCCCGATACTCGAGTGACAACTGTCATTATTGGCGAATTTGATTAGTTATGACTGATCATCCCAGGAGCTTATAAGATAAATGGCACACGCTCTTATCATATCCTCCAAAACCTGTACAGTCCTCTCTGACTGATCATCTGTCTGAGGATGGAAAGCTGTGCTAACACTCAGTCGGGTTCCCATAGCTTCCTGAAAAATATTCTCAGAAGTGAGAAGTGAAGCGGGAATCCCTATATGATACAATGCTCACTGGAAAAATACTTGGTGTTCCACAATTTTCCATATACATAAATCCACCTACACACTCAGAGTATTTGGGGATTTCATAACCAGAAGGTGAGTAGACTTAATCAATCTATCGACTATCACCCAGATAGTCTTATGATTTATCCGGGTCCTCTGTAACCCATCACAAAATTCATGATAACTTGTTCCCATTTTCGTGTCAATATAGGTAGAAATTACAATAACCTTGCAACTTCTTTTTCTCTATCTTACTCTGCTGACATAGGAGACTTTTTCACGATCTCTACCATGTCTCTTTTCATATCTGACCACCAATACCCTTTTCAGAGATTTCATACATATATTCGTTACTTTCCATATGCACTGTATATCCCGAAGAGTAAGCTTCTGACAATATTACTATCTCATCAACTGTGGTCCTGGGGAGCACTTATACTATCTATGAACCTCAGTAAGCCATCATCTCTCTCTGTGAACTCTATCACTGTACCCATCTGAATCTGACCCACACTATCAACACCATGTCGATCATCACGCTAAGCCTGTCAAATCCGGGCACTCTCATCCGGTTCTAATCTCAGGCTAGCTGTCACACCATCACTGTCATCATCAGAGGGAATCATATCACTACTGAGGCTTACAACTGCTCTATCAGCTCATGCTCCCTGACCATCATATGTGGTACCATCCCGAGGCTCTTTCTACTCATGGCATCAGCCATTACATTAGCCTTTCCTGGGTGGTACAATTTTCACAATCATAATCATTCAGAAGCTCTAATCCTCTTTGTTCTCATATTCAACTCTTTCTGTGAAAACAGATACTCGGGACTTTTATGATTAGTGCATACTTGAAATTTCTCACCATGTACTCAATACAACATAGTAGTGTCATTTACTCAATACAACCACTATCGCTGTCAACTTTAAATCATGGGCCGGATAGTCCTTTCATGATCCTTGAGTTGTCTGGATTCATAATTGACTATCTTCCCCTTTTGCATCAATACACAGCTCATTCATTATTTTAAGGTATCCATAGACTCATGAGAAACCTCTTAATCTGTTGGTTATGGTGAGAATAAATGCGGTGGTCAGTTTATTACTTCAATACACCAAAACTCCTGTCACGTCTATCATCCCATTCAAATACAACTTTTCCTAAGTTGAACGTGTCAATAAAGCATTCCATTTCGAGAACTCTCAACAAATCATCTGAAAAAAAAAATTTCAATTGTTGCTTATAATTTTCCCTGGACTTTAAATACACCCCAAAATATCATCAATAAGGATGATAACAAATCGGTCCAGGTAAAGTTTAAATAACTCATCGTAGTTGAATTCCATTGAATATTTCAATTACCCATATCATTGACCTATGTACGCATAAACGTATAATGTACCTTTCGAAATCGCTTCCGTTGAAGCTACTAACCCACGTCATTTCTTTTTTCTTATATTAACGGCTTTTATAAAATTTTTAAATTTTTAAACTTTCTTGATTAATTGAATTTCTATATTTCTTTATCGTACAAGTGAAGGTAACCTAATTTTAAATGTATATATTATGACTGTCGCTTTCAATTTATAGGTTATGTACACTTTTAGACACTGTCAAGTCTTCAGGCAGGGAGGTATTTTGAAATACCTTTATTAACCCTCAGACTTGACCACAATTACTTTACATATCAGTCCATGTGGTCACAATTCATATTCGCTACTAATTGCTTTAGTCCAAATTACTTCACGTATCATAGATATTCGTACCTTGCATACGCCTCTTATTCCAGTTTATCTCGTATTCAAGATTTATCACATCTAAAAGCTTATCTCCTTTCGTATATCACTTATAACAAACTTTGTCATTATTCATTTCGTGAGTACAATCATTTACTTCTTTAATTTCAATCGCTGCACCCTTTTTATTACTTGTCAAAACTTACCGTAGACTTTCCAGGGGTAAAACAACACTATCTTAGAATAGAAATCCGAACATCATAATATGCAGCCGACTAATTTATTCTCAAATATTACTTTAAATTATTCATAGTCCATTGAATAAAATCGGGTGACTTATACTTCTTCCCCCGTTTTCAACTTATAATCTCTTAATAATTATTTCGTTAGTTAACCCTCCTTCTATTGGGGTACTAACTATCAGCATTGTGCTCACGGATGCAGGCATTCACGTCTTTTACTAACTTATATACAAATGAAGGCGATATGACTAAATACGTGGCACCAGGATTAATTAAAATAATTACTTCACTATTCATAACTAGTGTGGTATCTTTCATCACATCATATGAAACATAAAAAATGTCCTGGTCCAAGGCATACACTCGCCTCCATCCAATAGCCTACTTTCCTTTTCTCTTCGGTTGTGGCCTCCCTTTTTGGTGCAGAGATATCAACAAGGTTTTCTCTATCTCTTTGCTCTTCTGTGGGACAGTCTTACCCAACTCTGAGCAATCATTAATTAATTGGTCTGTCTTACCACACTTAACGCCTATTTTAGTCAATAAAGTGTAGGTGTAGATCCTACTTCCGTGGTATCTACCACACATCCTACACTGTTTACACTGCTAACTCTGCTTACACTGCTACACTGCTTCGCAGCAGGATAGGGTTCTCTAATCATAATACCCCTAATAAGTGTTAAATTGGATACACTGGGGCCTTACCAATAATCTTACCCCGTGACTCATCAGCTCTAATGTCTTACCAACTGGTCTTTTCCTGCTCTGACATCCCTGTCATTCTCTACTCTCTTCTGTCTCTATTTCGGCCTTACTACCTTTCCCAATCTCAGAGGCATGCAACACATGATATTATTCACACAACTATATTCTGTGCACTGCCTCGACATAAGTAGTGAGCTAATCGGACTCTAATCGACAATTTGAGCATTCCATGAACTTTTGGGCTTTTTCCACTCTCACTGCCCATGGTATCAGGTTCACACCTGCCCAGAGATATAAATTGAGTTTCATACTCGTCAATCAACCAGTGTCTTTGGGTCAGTGTAAGAAATTTTACCTGTAATTTCCCTTTAAGCAATGTCCGAGATATTCTGTCACCAGAATACATCCAAAAATATTTCTCATGTCAGCTTTGGACGTCTAACTATTCAGATGGGTTGAGCGGACTTCCACAATGTTCTGTCTCACCCTCTAACATGAACGTATTTAAAAGTCACCTTCTCGGTCGACATACACCAAAAGAATCCATAGCACTTCGATATCTCATACACCTAGTCCTCAGTAACTATTGGCTTCTTTACTTCGCTATATACCGGAGGGGTGTGAAATCTCTATAGTCTGAGGCATCTGTTTAGGCTTTACCCTGCCTATCTTCAACTGCTAGCATAGACTGAGTAAACAACTCCGAAATATTTTCTACACTTCACTCCATCCTCTCGGAGCGTGTCTCAATACTATTTTTATAGGACCCTGTGGAGTATGCTCATCATCAACCTCCACCTCACTCTCATCTTGAGTCTCATGTGACAACTCATTCGACTCTCAGGCCGATCTTTATGGCCTCAAGCATGTGTACTCGCCCTTTTACCATAGCGGCTATCATTTATAAAAACTATATTATTGCATTCGAAACTAAATTCTTAGTTGTTGTTCCATCTTGATATACACAATTGTATCTAAACAATGCACAGTACATGGGGATGTAAATTTACTTAACCACTAACACCGACTCATATCAGGCCAACTCTGCTCTGATACAATCTTTTCTGTCACGACCCAAATTACCTAAAAATCAGAGTAAATTTTTCGCTTTTTAATTTCTTTACCCGTCGTGAACAGTTACACTACTAAACAGTTGGGATATGATTCGGTGTTAGTCACCTTTCACCTATTTACCATTCCATTTTCATATTTCATTTACATATCAATTTATTTTAAATAAATACATCCCCAATATTACATCCATGTACAGTACTGTGCCTCTATATGTTCAGATACAAAAATTATACAAATGTGTATACCTGGTCTTGATAAGAAGCAGCGGATATGACTACTGTCGTTCTCTTCTACTGAATGTACCCTGTGGGGTGGAAAATGAAAGGGTGAGCATTAACAGCTCAGTAAGGCAATAATGTAAACAGGTAGATAACTATACTATCTACGTGCTGATAATGTCATGATATAAAATCGTTTATATTTGAAGCATGAGGTAAGACTAAAACGATGCCACATGTATGTATATATCATATAAGAGAAATCATGAAATCGACATATAAAACAAACATGGAAAAATCATCATGTATGTCATCTCATGCTCGTCACAATTAAAACTTATTTGTTTCCTCATAAACTCATCACGTTAAAACTCATTTGTTTCAACATAAAACAACCTCATCAAGGTCAAACCCATCTCTTGGGAATACTTTGATTCATTAAATCGCATCTCATTTAAAAACATAAATCGGGACATTACCCCTCCCTTAGGTTCGTCATGGTCTATTCAGATCGTATGATATCATGTGAGGCATGTAGGTTACTGTATGAAAATTGAGGACTATGGCCATACTTTGTCCTTGTGATCCTAGGCTACATGGATCCTGGTGTGCGGGGTATCACAACTGCAATGGGAGGTGGGGTCAAGTCCTACCCGCCAGAATATCAAGTAACATCATCGAGTCATCATGACTGCACAGTACAGCGTACTTCGTGTGACATACACGGTACATCGTACTCCGTGGACCCATATCATAGTCTGGGGGTGCCTGCCGTAGGTCTTATCCACCCCAATACTATGTCGATAACCAACCCATGTCTCAAAGTATACGTGCGAGCATCTCAACTCTCTGTGACACACAGTCTACAGGAGGCTTCCGCACGATTATATGTAAGTCAACTCACGTCTAGTGCGAGCGAAGCTCCAGCACCACGCTATGCATATCATGATATCTAAAATCTCGTGCGAGCGAAGCTCCAGTACGGTTTTGTGCACACACAAATTTCTCGTACGAGCAATGCTCCAGTACGGCTTTTCATGAGAAATAAATCAGTAAACTTGAGTGCGAGAAAGACTCTAGCACTCTTTTTATTCATGCAAATACGATAGGTGGCTCAATCTTGATAAAACATCTTTTAAAATAGTAACCGGTACAAACCGGTACCCTTTCGTATAATTCATGAAATCAATAGCCAACCTATGTGTATATTTGCTTAAATCAAAGCAATACATTTATATAAAATATTAAAACAGGATAATCATGCAATTTATCTGCCTTACTACCCTTTTTATAAATTTTACTCCCAGGGGCAAATCATCTTTTTCTTTATTTATCTAAGCCCCGGTTTTCGCAAAAATTATTATTTTGTTACTAGATACTTTAAGGAATTCTAAACCCTGTAAATCCCCTCAATAAATACGTATAGAAATCTCTATACACCTACAAAACTCCCTTACCTCAATTTACGCGTAAACTTATCTCGTCTCGATAATATCCGATCTCTCAGTCCAACTGCGCGTCAATCAAGTCTACGAAACTGTATATAACCACATAACTGGGGTCAATTCAATTATCTTTATCAGTATATTACCTTTACTGATCAAATCTAACGTACTGGGCCCGTTTTACTTTATTGGACCCAATTGTACCTTAATGGGCCTCGACCCATTTTCAGCCCGTTTATACTTATTAAATCCCTTCTTCGGGTTTACTGGGCTCATTCAACTTACCAATAATCATCAGGCTTCGTTCCAAACTTATTGGATAGCTCGTATACTATTTACGATAATTACTGTAAAATTCCAAATAATATTCCTTTTTATACGGAATTAATCCATAAATTTCGTAAAATAATCGAAACTCTGTATTAAAGGACTTATATTATCGTAATTAAAATATACTTACCCAATATGATGCGGGGTACAAAAATCGGAGCTCAATCGGCTCTCGCTCGGGTTCTGTCGTAAAACTGCACAATTACATATTTAATCTCGGGTTACTTTTTGATTAAATATAATTTAAATAAATTTTTCGAAAGTCAAATCGGTCACTTTTGACCTCTTACCCGAAGTCTGGTGTATCCCCGAAAATTCTTTCCCTTTTTTTCCCCCTTTTTCCCTTCTTTCTTAGCTGAACCGGTTCAGTCCGGTTTAACCCGGTTCAGACCGGTCCAGTTCAGCCCGGTTCACTCTGGTTCAGCCGGTTCATGGCCCTGCCGGCCGGTTCTCCACCAGTTTTCACCGCCAGTAGCTCGGCGAGGTCGTCCGCAGCTCAGATCTGGTCTCGGTTTCGCATGAGGTGGGCTGGAAATGGCCGGTCCAGCCTCTTCTCCTTTCCGGTGTCAATGGCCTCCTCGTTTTTTGTCGTTGTCGGCGCTAGCCGCCGTTTCCCTGGCTATTTTCACCCCCATTCGGCTCGACATCACATGGGGATCCTTCGGTGGCCGGTGGTCAGAGTCAAATCGATGCCGGTGGCCGTCGATTTGGCTTCTCCTCTCTGCGGCTTCTCTCCCTCGATCCGTCGGATTTCGGCGTCGGTGGGCTACACTGTCGGTACCAAGGAGGTCGTTGGCCTCTCCTCTTCGTTTTCCGGCCCTTCGCCTGGCCGTTGGTCACCAGACGGCTCGCCGGTGGTCTCCTCGGTTTGGTTTCATTTTTTTCGTTCTCTCTTCTTTCTCTCTCCCCGATTTTCCATTTCTGATTCATTCTTTTTTTTTTACAATTAATTTAATTTAATTTATTATTTAATTTTATTATTATTTTATTTAATATTTTATTATTATTTTGCCAAAATATCTAAGATAAATTATTATTTAATTTATTTAATGAATAAATAATTTTCTCAGTATTATTTCAACTTTTCGGTATATTTTTCGATTATTTTCGGGTTTATTTTTCGAAGTGAAAATCCTGATTAATTTCGATTAATTCTCAAAAATTCATATCTTGATCAATTTAACCCGAAATTTAATTATTTCTTCGTTATTGATGAAGATTTCTCAAATCCATTATTTTTAATTAAATTATCTTATCGAATTTATACCGACTTTCGGTCTTTTGACCGTTTTACCCTTGCACGTGTTCGAGATAAATTTAACCCAACTTCCCTTCATGAATACTCATTCATTTTGTGTTTTTAATTAAATTCGGGTCTTACAGAAGAGCATGAGCAGCACTTGAGAACAGTGTTACAGACTCTCCGAGATCAGGAGTTGTATGCTAAACTTAACAAGTGTGATATCTAGCTGAGTGAGATATCATTTTTGGGTCATGTAGTCTCGAGAGACGGTGTATCAGTGGATCCGTCTAAGATAGAGGCAGTGATACAATGGGAAAAACCTAAGACACTTACAGAAATCTGCAGTTTCCTGGGTTTAGCAAGTTATTACTGACGATTTGTTGAGGGATTCTCTAAGTTGGCTACTCCGTTAACACGTCTCACCCGAAAGAATGTGGCATTCAGGTGGGATGATAAGTGTGATTTCTGGTTGAGTGAATATCATTTTTGGGTCATGTAGTCTCGAGAGACGGTGTGTCAGTGGATCCGTCTAAGATAGAGGCAGTGATACAATGGGAAAGACCCAAGACAATTACAGAAATTTGCAGTTTCCTGGGTTTAGCAAGTTATTACCGATGATTTGTTAAGGGATTCTCTAAGCTGGCTGCTCCGTTAACACGTCTCACCTGAAAGAATGTGGCATTCGAGTGGGATGATAAGTGTGAGAGTAGTTTCTGCGAGCTAAAACACAGACTGACCACCACACCTATTCTCACCATACCCACCAGCTCAAGAGGTTAAACAATTTATACAGATGCCTCGGGACAGGGACTGAGTTGTGTGCTGATGCAGGACGGGAAGGAAGTAGCCTATGGATCCAGATAGCTTAAGGACCATGGGAGGAACTACCTGACCCATGATTTAGAGTTGGCAACCGTTGTATTTACATCGAAAATATGGTACCACTACTTATACGTGAGAAATTCCAGGCGTATATAGATCATAAGAGCCTCAGATATTTGTTTTCATAGAAAGAGATGAATATGAGGCAGAGTTAAATATGGTGCCAAAATGCATTGATCTAAATATAATTTTTGGTCCACAAAAATTAGTTCTGGAGTATAACTCGCACTAGATTTATATGATATGCATGATAGAGTGCTGGAGTGATTACTCGTACTCAGTTTTACATGTTTTCTGCATAGCATGGTATTGGAGCGATTGCTCGTACTTGTTTTGAAATATGAACTATGCATAACCTAGTGTTGGAGTGCTACTCGCACTGGAGTCCAAGTTTGTGATGTGTATGAGACAGTGATTGAGCGGGTGTCGACTGTGAGTCATACTCAAGGCTCGCACTGAGGCAGTGATTTGAATGGGGTGTCGGCTCTGTGTATCACTCAAGGTTTGCACTGCAGATATGTGATATACATGATATAATTTAAAAACAGTGTTGATTTCCTCGTGTGGACTGAGTGTCATACTAATGAGATGATCGCACGTGGATTTAGAGATATGGCATTGATTATCCATTGAGATAGGGTTAACGGGTGTACGTTGTACCGTGTATGTGTCATGAAGTAGGCTGTACCATGTGTTGTTGTGTTGTGTGGAGTTGAGGAGTTGATAATTGGCGGTTGTGAAGATTCGACCCACCTCCCGTTACAACAGTGATTGCCCTGCACACTGAGATCTGTATAGCTTGGGATCACCGTTTTAGGATACAGCCGTAGTCCAGGATATTATTGCATATATCCATTGAGTCTCGTATGATTATATCACATAATTTTATGACATGGGTAGACCTAAGGGATGGGTCAGAACCCGATTGATGTGTTGTGAATTATTGAAATGCCATATTTACTATAATTTGAATATAAATGGCATGGTTTACTTAAAGGCATTATGAATTTATAAAGATGCAGTAATTTGCATGAAATGCCTATATTTGAGAACTCAGCATGATTTCAGTACATGAGATTTAGTATGTACATTTACATCAATTTTCAATTCATGCTTTTAAACATGAGTTAAGGAAATAGTATTCCAAGGCATGGCATTATTTTCAATTGATAGTGTGGATGTCTACTTGCTTTCTTGATTTCCTTACTGAGATAGTGGGCTCACCCCTTTCATTTTCCTCCTCACTACAGAGCATTCGCAGTAGATAGAGTATGGCTGAGGACTAACATTCCTTTTGTCCGTTGCATTCCCATCGAGCGAAAGGTATACATATTCGCAACATTTTGTATTTGAATAATGTAAAAACAGACTGATGTAAATGTATTTAATATTGGGGATGTATTTGTATTTAATATATATGAGTTCACTTATAAGAAAAAGTACCTACAGTCAATAGATAGTTATGTAGACATGTACGCATAACATGGAATGAATGATAAGGTAAATATGGATGAGGTGACTAATACCGAATCACAACCCAACTATTGGTAAGAAGAAAGTTAAGTAAAAAGCGAAAAATTTGTAGCAGTTTTTGGATAAAAGTTGGTCGTGACAATCCTTACTTACCTTGTCATCCATTTCTATGTCATACATACATGTCAATATAAACTATAAATTGACTGTAAATATTTTCATCTCATAAGTGAGCTTACATATGTGTACATATATTTACATCCCTAATAGTACATTCGTATAGATTATTGTACTGTTACATGTTAAGATATAAAACTATACGAATGTGTATACCTTTCGATCAATGGGAATGCAGCAAATACCGGAATACAAGTCCTCAGTCGCTCACTATGCTACTATAAATGCTCTATTGAGAGGGGGAAAAATGAAAGGGTGAGCTCACTAGCTTAGTAAGGTAATCAGGCAAGTAAGTAGATAACTGCACTATCTACATATTTATAATGTCATGCCTTTAAATACTATTTTCTTTGTTTCACAGTTAAAGCACGAATGTTATTGTAAAATTTATACAGTGTGTATATGTCACGCCCTCCTCTAACACGCGACTTAACAAAAACCACAATAAATTTTTCATTTTTTACTTACCTTTCTCTCATCAATAGTTGGGCTGTGATTAGGCATTAGTCTCCTTTTCCACACATACATACATGTCATTCTAAATATTTATCGACTATACGTACATTTTCTCATAAGTAAATTCATATACTTAATATAATTACATCCCCAATATTAAAACGTGTACATCACTGTGTGTATACATTGTTCAGATACAAAAGAGTGCGCATGTGTATACCTTTCGCTAGATGGGGAGTGGCAGCAGATCAAAGGAATGCAATACCCTAGTCGACTCGATCTACGGATGAGAATTTGTAGAGATGGGGGAAAATGAATGGTATAAACTATAAACGCGCTTAGTAAGGAAATCAGGCAAGCAAGTAGACATCCATACTATCTACTGAAAACAGTGCTTTGCCTTTCTTCTCTCAATTCAAAAGCATGTTTCAAAATATATATAATATAGTACAGATTTAAAATCCCATGTACTAAACACATGCTGGTTTATCAATCAGAGGCATTCATGCAAAACAGTGCATATTTAATCATTTAAGAATGCCTTTATATAAAATATGTCATTTACATTCAAAACACAGTAAATATGGCATTTCTCCTCAACACACAAACAAATCGGATTTCGACCCATTCCTTAGGTCTACCTGTATCATAAAAACACATGTGATATATCATGCGAGACTTAGTGGCTAAATGCAATAACTCTGGACTATGATCATATCCTAAAATGGTGAAATCCCAGGCAACACAGTACTTGGTGTGCGGATTATCACTACTGTAACGGGAGGGGGGTCAGTCCATCACAACCGCCAGCTGTCAACACTCTCCTCCACAACTCCATGACATAAAACACCGTACAGTGTACTCCATGCCACATGCACGGTACAACGTACACCCGTGGACCCTACATCATGGTCGGGGTGCTTGCCATAGGTCTTAGCCTCTCATACCATGGAAATACATCATAGTTGGGGTGCCCGCCATAGGTCTTAGCTCTTATACTATGGAATAAATGCCACGTTTCTAAATCCACGTTCAAACATCTTAACAGTTTGACACTCAGTCTACACAGAGAAAATCGTCACGATTTTTGTAACATGTCTATATATCACGTAAAATACAGTGCGCGCCTTTGAGCACGACTCACAGTCGACACTCCGATCAAACACTGTTTCACATCACAAACTCAACTCTAGTGCGAGTAAACCTCCAGCAACTAGGTCAATGTTTCAAATCAAGTACGAGCAATAGCTCCAGTACCATGCTATGCACAAAACTCATCAAATCAAGTACGAGCAATAGCTCCAGTACTATGTCATGTATAAATCATGAAGAATCGAGTACAAGCAATGCTCCAGCACTCTGTCATGCGTTTCATGTAAAACTCGAGTATAAGCTAATCGCTCCAGCACTCTATCATGCACAAATCACATAAAATCGAGTACGAGCAATGTTCCAATACTCTATCATGCATGTCAAATAAATGTAGTGCGAGTAAACCTCCATCACTAATGTATGTGAAAAACATCTGAAATCAAGTGCGACCTGTGCTCCAGCATGATTGTTTCCACATAATTCAGTAGATGGCTCTTTAAAAACATGGATGTTTAAAATCATTAAAATCAGCACTATAAAGTGTGCTTAGTTTACATCGACCTCAAAACATTAGCCCATCCACCTACTCTTCTGCTACACAGCAGTAAAAACCACTCAAAACATCATTTCCATACTTTTTACAACTTTTTCCAAAATTTGACTTTTTGCCTAATTAGGGGTAAAATCGTAATTTACCCATATTGGGTCCCTATAATATTATTGATTCTCTTTGACCCTCAAACAATTTTAGTGAATGCAAAAGCAGACCAAAAATACGCACAGATATCTCTAACTACTTGCAAAACTCCCTTATCTCAGATCACGTAGTGAGACCTCTCTTCCTCTGTGCTGTCCAAACCTCGCAGTCCGGTCACTCTCAATATGACTCTTGTCAGGACCCTTTCTCAATCCATGACTTAACCAAAAATCACTACAAATTTTTTGCATTTTTAACTTACCTTTCCTCTCTTAAATGGTTGGGCTGTGATTCAATGTCAGAGTCCTCGCTTACCACATTATCCATTATCATACATACATGTCAATATACTGTTACTGACTAAAACTGCTTTTATAATACATGTGAGATTATATAAAAGCTAACACAAATACATTCCCCATAATATATATCGTATACATCACTATGCTGTCTCTATGTTTAGATACATAACTGTACAAAATATGTATACCTGTCGATCAATAGGAACTAGCAGTGGACTCAGGAACACTATCCCTCAATAGCTCTCGCTCTACTGCTGATGCTCTGTAGAGAGATGTAAAGAAAGGGGGTGAGCATACAACGCGCTCAGTAAGGAAATCAGGTAAGCAAGTAGATATCTACACTATCTACTTAAAATAAAGCTATGCCTTGAAAACATTATTTCCTTAACTCACTTTAAAAGCATGTCTTTAAATATATATATGTATACTTGTACAGATTAAATCTCATGTACAGAAATCATGCTTTCTTTCTCAAATGTAGGCATATAGTGCAAAACAATGCATCTTTGTATAAATCATGTCTTTAGGTAAATCATGCCATGTATATTTCAATCACAATAAATATGGCATTTAAATAATTCACATCACAAAATCGGAGTCCGACCCATCCCTCAGGTCTGTCCGCAATTTAAATTAGTCAAGCAAGTGATATATATCATATGAGACTCAGTGGTGAAAATATAAATAGTATCCTAGACTATGATCATATCCGACATGTGATCCCAAGCTACACGGAATCCTAGTGTGCGGGGCATCACTGCTACAACGGGAGGGGAGACAGTCCATCACAACCACCAGCTATATCCTCCTCAACTCCACAACACCACACGGTACAATGTACTACCATGTCGAATGCATGGTACGATAAGGTACTCCATGCCACTCGTTCGGTACAACGTACTCCGTGGACCCAACATCATAGTCAGGGTTCCTGCCATAGGTCTTAGCCCTCAAACCATGGAATATCATACCACTTCTTTATTACCCTCATGCGGATATCCTCTCACAAGATGTGACACTCAGTCACACAAGGACTCGGGCATGGGTTTTAACATGTATTATATATCACATACAGTGCGCGCCTTTGAGTGCGATTCACAGTCGACACTCCGTTCAAACACCGTTTCACATCACAAACTCAAATTCTAGTGCGAGTAAACCTCTAGCAACTAGGTCAATGCATAGTTCATGTATTAAATCAAGTACGAGCAATAGCTCCAGTACCATGCTATGCACAATATCATCAAATCAAGTACGAGCAATAGCTCCAGCACTATGTCATGTATAAATCATGAAGAATCGAGTACGAGCAACGCTCCAGCACTCTGTCATGTATCTCATGTAAAACTCGAGTACTAGCTAATCGCTCCAGCACTCTGTCATGCATATATCATATAAAACTGAGTACGAGTAATAACTCCAGTACTCTATCATGCATGTCATGAAAATCTAGTGCGAATCAAAATCCAGCACTAATCTATGTGGAAAATATATGAAATCCAGTGCGAGCTGTGCTCCAGCACGATTCATTCTCACAAAATATGATAGATGACTCTTTAAAAATGGATGATTTACAAAACATCAAAATTAGCACTATAAAGTGTGCTTAATTCACATCAACCTTAAAATCATTAGCCCATCTATTTATTCTCCTGCTAAACAGCAGTTAAACACTCAAAATAGTGGTTTCCATGCTTTTTACAACTTTTCACAAAAGTTGACTTTTTGACTAACTAGGGGTAAAATCGTAATTTGCCACTATCAGGTCGCAATAATTATTATTCACTTTCTCTGGCCCTCAAAGTTTTTAAGTGAATGTAAAAGCAGACAAAAATACGTGCAGGTATCTCTAACGACTCACAAAAGTCCCTTACCTGCAATCACTCGAGAAATTTCACTTTCTCTGCGCTGCTCGTTTCAGCAGTCCGATTTGCTCCTTCAATACTCTCTGAAGCTGCATATAACCATTTATTAGGTTAATTACACTTTTCCTACTGTATTTCACATTAAATACAGTCTATTTCCCTTAATGAGCTTTAATAGTCCTTAATGGGCCTAACTATGCTTGAAGCCCATGTTCATTTTACTATTTATTTTCGTTGGGCCTATTGGGCTTGTGGGGCCCACCAACTCTTATTGGGCTTGTCTTAGACCCATTACCTCACATTGGGCCTAAATTATTTGGGCTAGGCCCATTGGGCCTCTCGGCCACATGCCATGCCCGAGAGCTACCCATGCCATTGGTTACACCATGGCATACCGACCATGTCTCTTTCTTAGTCAATTGACTTAGGCATTTTCACAAACACTTGGTTGGCAACATTCCTAAACATCATAAAGTTCATTTAGTCATTTTATCAAACACATTGATTGCCAACTAATTACATGTATTAATTAATCAAATTGATTAATTCTAATTACACCATAATCATTAACACATGTACATTAATCCATTTATGCCTTAAAATCATATGGACATAAATTAATATCTCACTACTCACTCTCGGCCTAACCAACATCATAGTGATTTAATATGTTTCAATGCTTAAAACATATATCAATATACTTAAAATCATTCATACATTAACATATATGAAATTGAAAACTTGAAAATATACCAATTGTTGTGTTCACCCTTGGCCGAAACTTTGGAGGCTCACGGTTTGCACTCTTTGGCTCCTTGATAGCCAATTCCAACCTATGTCACTTTCCTTTCAATTTGGAACAACTTCTATGAAGAATGCAAGTTCCAAATATGCCTAATTCCTAGTGATTTCTAGTGAGAGAAAGCTTGGATAATTTGTTTCAATGGTTTCTTCTTCTAGCCGAATTTGGTGAGATGAAGATGATAATGATGTGGCTGAATTTATAAGCCACTTATTTAGCCATTAAGCTTTACTTTCCAGCCATTAAGCTTGACTTTCTAAGCCTTAGCCATGAGTCACCTAATGAGTCACCTTATGAGTCATGGTTAGCTTTAACTATGGTTAGATATTTATCTCATGGGCTTTCCATTTGGGCTTCTCGGTTTGGGCTTTCTTAATGGGCTTTTGGGCTGAAATTTTTATATATCTCGGGCCTTTAATTGTCTAAATATTTGGCCAACCAATTGGTCCAACAATTCGGTCTAAGGGACCTAAGAATTTCGATATACGTTTAGTATACCTTAATGGGCTTCAAAATTTTCACCTTATGCCCATTACATTTTTAACCATTAAATTAAATCCGAAATCGTTTCGAATAAATTTCCCTTACTTTCGGGGATGATTATCTTGTATTCTGGCCAAGAATATTTTTCCCCAAAATTTTCTCCACACTTAGGTTAATTTTTAACCATGATTAGTCAACTATGGTAAAAATCCACTTTCTTAACTATAGTTGACTTTTTGACCAAGTTGACTTTTTTTCAAAATTTTGAAAGTGTCATATTTTATGTCTTACACTCTTGTCTTTATGTTTCAATTGTTCCCGGTGGATAATTTCACCCGAAACACCTTATCTCACCAAAAAGGTCCATTTTACCCTTTTTAGCTTTTACTCTCGTTTTATATGTTCGGGACTAAATCAAGCTGACTTTCCTTCATGAGCTCTCTATGTTTTCTCATTTTAAGTTCTTATTTTCAGTCAGAATAATTTATATTTACTCGGTTTAGCCTATGACACTTATGGCTCACATTAGGCTTTTTATGTAGCTTTTGCGTGTTAAATCATTTCACTAACACTTTAAGTCTAGTAAATACTCTTCTTATGATTCAACTATAATAACGGAGTGTTCATACACATAGGAATCATAAGGTACAAGCTACAAAAATTCAGGTCTGACAATCCTCCCCCATTCTAAAAATTTGGTCCTCCAAATTAGAACCAAGTCAGTCATCAAATAGGTGAGGGTACTTCTCTCACATCAGACTCTCTAGCTCCCAAGTAGCTTCCTCTGAAGTATGATACTGCCATAGAATCTTCACTAACCCGATGGTCTTCGATCTCAATACCTCCTCCTTCCTATCCAATATCCGAATTGGTGTCTCAACAAAAAATACAAGTCCTCTCGGAGCTCCAAAGGCTCGTAACTAATCACATGTGTCAGATCCGGATGATACTTCCGAAGCATCGATATGTGGAAGACATTATGGACACCTGATAAGTCCGGTGGCAATGCCAACCTATAAGCCTTATCTCCCACTCGATCAAGTATCTCAAAGGGTCCAATATAGCGAGGATTTAGTTTCCCTCTCTTCCCAAATCTCGCTATGCCCTTGGAAGGAGAAACTCTCAAAAACACGGATTCACCAGCTGCAAACTCTAGCGGCCTACGTCTCCTATCAGCGTAACTCTTCTGTCTGCTCTGAGCTGTCCTCAATCTCTCTACTATCAAGTGGACGTCCTCAGATGCTTACGTAACCATGTCAAGAGCGAAAATCTTACGATCACCCACTTCTTCCCATCCAATAGGGGAACGACATCTACGGCCATACAAAGCCTCATACGGTGCCATCCCGATACTCGTATGATAACTGTTGTTGTAGGAGAACTCGGCTAGTGGCAGGTAATCATCCCAGGAGCCTCTAAAATCTAGCACACATGCTCTCAACATATCCTCCAGAGTTTGTATAGTCTTCTCTGACTGACCATCTGTTTGAGGATGGAAAGCGGTGCTCAAACTCAACTGGGTTCCCATGGCTTCCTGAAAATGTCCCTAAAAGTGGGAAGTGAAGCGGGAATCCTTATCAGAGACTATGCTCATTGGTACACCGTGTAACCTCACTACCTCGCATACATACAGTTCTGCTAATGAACTCAGAGTATCGGTCGCTCTTATAGCTAGAAAGTGGGCTGACTTCGTCAGTCTGTCGATGATCACCTATATAGCATCATGATTCTTGTGGGTTCTCGGTAAACCCATCACGAAATCCATGGTGATATGCTCCCATTTCCATGTCGGTATATGTAGAGGCTGTAATAACCCTGCAGGTTTCTGTTGCTCTACCTTCACCTGCTGACATACGAGACACTTTGCCACAAAGTCTGCTACATCTCTCTTCATACCCGACCACCAGTATACCTTCCAAAGGTTCTGATACATTTTGTTACTCCCTGGATGTAATGTATATCTCGATGAATGAGCTTCCGCCAATATCAATCTCCTGAGTCCTGGATCCTTGGGAACACACAATCTACCTCTGAACTACAGTAGTCCATCAGAACTCAACTTAAAGTCAGTCATTGTGCCTTTCTGCATCTGACTACTCACATCCATACAAAATAGATCAGTCTACTGAGCCACTTTGATCTTGTCCAACAGATTCGGCTCCAAGCGTAGACTAGCTATCACATAGCCTGTATCCATGTCAGAAGGCACGACTCCCAAACTGAGGCTAGCAAACTGCTCTAGAAAATCATGTTCCCTAACCATCATATACGATACCATCCCTAGGCTCTTCCTGCTCAAGGCATCGGCTACAACGTTTGCCTTACTCGGATGATAAAGTATCTCACAATCGTAGTCCTTCAGAAGCTCAAGCCATCTTCTCTGTCTCATGTTCAGCTCTTTCTGTGAGAACAGATACTTGAGGCTCTTGTGGTCAGTAAATATCTGGAACTTCTCTCCATACAAGTAGTGACGCCATACCTTTAATGCAAACACTACTGCTGCTAGCTCCAAATCATGGGTCGGATAGTTCTTCTCTTGATCCTTCAACTGTCGGGATCCATAAGCAACTACCTTCCCATCCTGCATCAATACACAGTCCAGTCCCTGATGCGAAGCATCGGTAAACACAACAAATCCTCCTGAGCTGGTAGGGATAGTGAGAATCGGAGCGGTGGTTAATCGACGTTTTAACTCCTCAAAACTCTTCTCACAATCCTCGTTCCATACGAACGGTACACTCTTTCGAGTAAGACGTGTCAATGGAGCAGCTAACTTCGAAAATCCCTCAACGAATCTCCGATAGTATCCAGCTAAACCCAGAAAACTCCTGATCTCGGTGACTATCTTCGGCTGTTCCCACTGAACTACAGCCTCTATCTTAGATGGATCAACTGATACACCATCCATCGATAAAACATGTCCCAAAAACGAGATCTGTGATAACCAAAAGTCACACTTACTGAGCTTAGCATATAACTCCTGCTCTCGTAGAGTCTACAACACGATCCTGAGGTGCTCCTCATGCTCCTCCTTGGATCTCGAATACACCAATATGTCATCGATAAAGATGATAACAAACTGGTCCAAATATGGCTTGAACACATCGTTCATCAACGCCATGAAAGCAGTTGGAGCATTCGTCAATCCGAATGGCATGACCAAGAACTCATATGGCCATATCGGGTATGAAATGTTGTCTTGGGTACATCTCCACTCCAAACCTTCAGCTGATGATACCCAGACCTCAAGTCAATCTTGGAAAAGACATGTGCTCTCTGAAGCTGATCTAACAAATCGTCAATGCGTGGAAGGGGATATCTATTCTTGATGGTGGCCTTATTCAACAATCGGTAATCTATACACAACCGAAGGCTCCCATCCTTCTTCCTCACAAACAAAATCGGTGCTCCCCAAAGTGAAACACTCGGTCAAACAAAACCCCTATCCAACAGTTCCTGTAACTGTCTCTTGAGCTCATCCAGCACAACTAAGGCCATGCGATATGGTGGTCTTGAAATAGGCTCCATATCAGGCACCAAATCTATACAGAACTCCATCTCTCTGTCTAGTGGTAATCCTGGCAATTCATCCGAAAAAACATCTGGGTACTCACTGATCACAGTAATATCTGACAACTCTGGATGTGCCTTATCAATGTCTACCACGTACGCAATGAAACCTTGATATGTTGAAGGTTTTCTAAATCAGCAATCATGTAATAATCATAACTACTCCTTTCATTTATTCTTATTAAACTTTACAACATATCTAGTAGGGTTAGGAAACATAACTGTCTTAGCATAACAATCTAAAACAGCATGGTTTGCAGATAGCTAATCCATTCCTAATATTATATCAAAGTCACTCATACTTAGTAATATTAGATTGGCTATCATCTCCTTATCCCCTACTCTCAACTTACAGTCATTAAATACATGTTCTATAACTTGACTACTATTCATAGACGTACTAATCAACATCATCATACATAATGGTGTACGCTCTACATGTCTTGCTAATTTACATGCAAATGAAGGCGTTACAAAAGAATGCATGGCACCAGGATCAATTAAAACATATGCTTCAATATCATAAATCAGGATGTTACCTCGTATCACATCCGATGAAGCATCAGCTGTCCCTTGGTCCAAAGCATGCACTCGCCCTCGACCCATCACCTGTTTTCCCTTCTCATCTGCCGTCGCTCTACCTCTCTGAGCAGATGTACTAGTTGGAGTTCTATCAGGCTCTCTGCCCTTCTGTGGGGCAGTCACAAATGTCTCTGGGCACTCTCTAGCAATGTGCCCATGTTTCCCACATCGAAAACACATAATAGGAGTTAGCGGACACGGTCTCCTTCCATGTTGTTTACCACATCTTCGGCACTAATCAACAGCAGGTCTCTGTCCTCCTGTGACAATGCCCTTTGTTGGGGCTACAGTCGAATAAGCAGGAGGTCTAGCATATCTCTCTCGTGCCTCATCCACCCGTGACCTCTTACCGAAGAGTTTCTTCCCTCCTCAATAACTAAAATCTCTAGCCGACCTCTTCTTCTGTATAAATCGGCTATGGCTAAACTTCCTGAACTCAAAAGTATTCCTCTTGTAATCTTGCTCACACAGTTGTGCCCTGCGCATTGCTTCCTCATATGTTGCTATGTCTAATGGAACCAACCTGGACCACAGAACTGGTCTCAACCCATCGATAAACCTGTGGACCTTCCTGGCCTCACTATACATGGTATCTGGGTCATATCTCCCTAGGGATAGGAATCGAGTCTCATACTCGTCCACTAACAAACTCTCCTAGTTCAGTCCCAAAAACTTTTCCTGTAGTTTCTATTGTGCGGTATCGGGAACAAACTGCCTCCTAAAGGCCTCCCGAAATATCTCCCAACTAATATCTGTGTGTCGGGCTCTCAATATAGGTCGGGTGGACTTCTACCAATGCTCTGCAACTCCCTTCAGTAGGAACGCAGTAAATGCGACCATCTCCGAGGTCATGCACTCGAAGAATCCATAAAACTTCACCACCTCCGCTATCCACTCCTCAGCAGCTACAGGGTCCTTGACCCCACTAAAAGATGGAGGTCTAAACTTCTTCAATTCTCGCAACCGATGTAGATCACATCCGTACCCTAATCCACTTCCACCCGAAACTGGTCGGGGTGTAGGAGTCTCTATTGTCCTTGGTGCATGAGCTATCTGTGTAGGTGTATCAGGGGCAACTGCCTCTCCTGTCGCAGCTCCTGCCTCCTGTCCTTGCCTACTTGGCATCGTTTGTGCCAACATCTCTACAATCGTCTCAAGACTACGCTCTAATCTTGTAAAGCGCGTCTCAACACACTCGGGTACCTCAGTAGCACCTGAGTCTCAGGCGTAGGTAATGGTTTGACAGCAACTCGTCCCTCGGGTCTATCTCCTCGGCCTCGAGCCCTACCTCTCGTAACTCTACCACTACGCGTATTTGCCATATAGGTAAAGTTCCTGCATTTATAATAATGAATTAGTCTGTCTCCTATCTGGTATACACAGTTATATCTAAACACAGCACAGTACTATGGGGATGTACACTTTTCTATTTTCTAACACCGACTCATATCAGACCAATCTCGACTCTGATACCATTCTGTCAGGACCCTTTCTCAATCTATGACTTAATGAAAAATCACTACAAATTTTTTGTATTTTTAACTTACCTTTCCTCTCTTAAATGGTTGGGCTGTGATTCGATGTCAGAGTCCTCGCTTACCACATTATCCATTATCATACATACATGTCAATATACTGTTACTGACTGTAACTGCTTTTATAATACATGTGAGATTATATAAAAGCTAACACAAATACATTCCCCATAATATATATCGTATACATCACTGTGCTGTCTCTATGTTTAGATACATAACTGTACAAAATATGTATACCTGTCGATCGATAGGAACTAGCAGTGGACTCAGGAACACTATCCCTCAATAGCTCTCGCTCTACTGCTGATGCTCTGTAGAGAGATGTAAAGAGAGGGGGTGAGCATACAACGCACTCAGTAAGGAAATCAGGCAAGCAAGTAGATATCTACACTATCTACTTAAAATAATGCTATGCCTTGAAAACATTATTTCCTTAACTCACTTTAAAAGTATGTCTTTAAATATATATATATGTATACTTGTACAGATTAAATCCCATGTACAGAAATCATGCTTTCTTTCTCAAATGTAGGTATGTAGTGCAAAACAATGCATCTTTGTATAAATCATGCCTTTAGGTAAATCATGCCATGTATATTTCAATCACAATAAATATGGCATTTAAATAATTCACATCACAAAATCGGAGTCCGACCCATCCCTCAGGTCTGTCCACAATTTAAATCAGTCAATCAAGAGATATATATCATGTGAGACTCAGTGGTGAAAATGTAAACAGTATCCTGGACTATGATCATATCTGACATGTGATCCCAAGCTCCACGGAATCCTAGTGTGTGGGGCATCACTGTTGTAACGGGAGGGGGGTCAGTCCATCACAACCGCCAACTATATACTCCTCAACTCCACAACACCACACGGTACAGTGTACTCCCATGCCGAATGCACGGTACGACAAGGTACTACATGCCACTCGCACGGTACAACGTACTCCGTGGACCCTACATCACAGTCGGGGTGCCTGCCATAGGTCTTAGCCCTCAAACCATGGAATATCATACCACATCTTTATTACCCTCATGCGGATATCCTTTCACAAGATGTGACACTCAGTCACACAAGGACTCGGGCATGGGTTTTAACATGTATTATATATCACATACAGTACGCGCCTTTGAGTGCGACTCACAGTCGACACTCCGCTCAAACACCGTTTCACATCACAAACTCAAACTCTAGTGCAAGTAAACCTCTAGCAACTAGGTCAATGCATAGTTCATGTATTAAATCAAGTACGAGCAATAGCTCCAGTACCATGCTATGCACAATATAATCAAATCAAGTACGAGCAATAGCTTCAGCACTATGTCATGTATAAATCATGAAGAATCGAGTACGAGCAACGCTCTAGCACTCTGTCATGTATCTCATGTAAAACTCGAGTACTAGCTAATCGCTCCAGCACTCTGTCATGCATATATCATATAAAACTGAGTACGAGTAATAACTCCAGTACTCTATCATGCATGTCATGAAAATCTAGTACGAATCAAAATCTAGCACTAATGTATGTGGAAAATATATAAAATCTAGTGCGAGCTATGCTCCAGCATGACTCATTCTCACAAAATATGATAGATGGCTCTTTAAAAATGGATGATTTACAAAACATCAAAATTAGCACTATAAAGTGTGCTTAATTCTCATCAACCTTAAAATCATTAGCCCATCTATTTATTCTCCTGCTAAACAGCAGTTAAACACTCAAAATAGTGGTTTCCATGCTTTTTACAACTTTTCACAAAAGTTGACTTTTTGACTAACTAGGGGTAAAATCGTAATTTGCCACTATCGGGTCGCAATAATTATTATTCACTTTCTCTGACCCTCAAAGTTTTTAAGTGAATGTAAAGGCAGACAAAAATACGTGCAGGTATCTCTAACTACTCACAAAAGTCCCTTACCTGCAATCACTCGAGAAATTTCACTTTCTCTGTGCTGCTCATTTCAGCAGTCCGATTTGCTCCTTCAATACTCTCTGGAGCTGCATATAACCATTTATTAGGTTAATTACACTTTTCCTATTGTATTTCACATTAAATACAGTCTATTTCTCTTAATGGGCTTTAATAGTCCTTAATGGGCCTAACTATGCCTTAAGCCCATTTTCATTTTACTATTTATTTTTGTTGGGCCTATTAGGCTTATGGGGCCCACCAACTCTTATTGGGCTTGTCCTAGACCCATTACCTCACATTGGGCCTAAATTATATGGGCTTGGCCCATTGAGCCTCTCGGCCACATGCCATGCCCGAGAGCTACCCTTGCCATCGGTTGCACCATGGCATGCCGGCCATGTCTCTTTCTTAGCCAATTCACTTAGGCATTTTGACAAACACTTGGTTGGAAACATTCCTAAACATCATATAGTTTATTTAGGCATTTTATCAAACACCTTGATTGCCAACTAATTACATGCATTAATTAATCAAATTGATTAATTCTAATTACACCATAATCATTAACAAATGTACATTAATCCATTTATGCCCTCAAATCATATGGACATAAATCAATATCTCACTACTCACTCTCAGCCTAACCAACATCATAGTGATTTAATATGTTTCAATGCTTAAAACATATATCAATATACTTAAAATCATTCATACATTAACATATATGAAATTGAAAACTTGAAAATATACCAATTGTTGTGTTCACCCTTGGCCAAAACTTTGGAGGCTCACGGTTTGCACTCTATGGCTCTTTGATAGCCAATTCCAACCTATGTCACTCTCCTTTCAATTTGGAACAACTTCTATGAAGAATGCAAGTTCCAAATATGCCTAATTCCTAGTGATTTCTAGTGAGAGAAAGCTTGGATAAGTTGTTTCAATGGTTTCTTCTTCTAGCCGAATTTGGTGTGATGAAGATGACAATGGTGTGGCTGAATTTATAAGCCACTTACTTAGCCATTAAGCTTTACTTTCCAACCATTAAGCTTGACTTTCTAAGCCTTAGCCATGAGTCACCTAATGAGTCACCTTATGAGTCATGGTTAGCTTTAACTATGGTTAGATATTTATCTCATGGGCTTTCCATTTGGGCTTCTCGGTTTGGGCTTTCTTAATGGGCTTTTGGGCTGAAAATTTTACTATATCTCGGGCCTTTAATTGTCTAAATATTTGGCTAATCAATTGGTCCAACAATTCGGTCTAAGGGACCTAAGAATTTTGATATACGTTTAGTATACCTTAATGGGCTTTAAAATTTTCACCTTAGGCCCATTACGTTTTTAACCATTAAATTAAATCCAAAATCCTTCCGAATAAATTTCCCTTAATTCCAGGGATGGTTATCTTGTATTCTGGCCAAGAATATTTTTCCCCAAATTTTTCTCCACACTTAGGTTAATTTTTAACCATGATTAGTCAACTATGGTAAAAGTCCACTTTCTTAACTATAGTTGACTTTTTGACCAAGTTGACTTTTTCTTACAATTTTGAAAGTGTCATATCTTATGTCTTACACTCTCATCTTTATGTTTCAACCATTCGCAGTGGATAATTTCACCCGAAACACCTTATCTCGCCAAAAAGGTCCATTTTACCCTTTTTAGCTTTTACTCTCATTTTCTATGTTCGGGACAAATCAAGCTGACTTTCCATCATGAGCTCTCTATGTTTTCTCATTTTAAGTTCTTATTTTCATTCAAAATGATTTAGATTTACTCGGTTTAGCCTGTGACACTTATAGCTCACATTAGGCTTTTTATGTAGCTTTTGCGTGTTAAATCATTTCACTAACACTTTAAGTCTAGTAAATACTCTTCTTATGATTCAACTATAATAACAGAGTGTTCATACACATAGGAATCATAAGGTAAAAGCTACAAAAATTCGGGTCTGACAACTCTGGAGCTGCATTTAACCATTCACTGGATTAATTTCACGTTTCCTACTGTATTACACATTTAATACAGTTCATTTCACTTAATTGTGCCTGTTTACTCTAAATGGGCCTAAATATTTTAATTGGGCCTTAATCCATATTAAGCTCATTTTCCACGTATTATTTCCCTTCATCAGGGTCTATCGACTCATTGGGCCTATCAATACCCATTGGGCTTTATTCCAAGCTCTTTGGATAGCCCGTATATCATTTACGATAGTTAATTCAAAATTCTGAATATAATTCATTAAATGCGAAATTTAATCCAAAATGCGTAAAATAAATCTTAAATGAGCTTTACTTACCTAAGATTATGCAATGGTACGCAAATCCAAGTTCGATCGGGCTTTCGTTCGGAATTTATCGTCGAACTGAACAATTTTGTATATTTAACTCCGGGCCAATTTCTGATTAAATATAATTTAAATAAATTTATTTAAAATCAAATTAGTCACTTTTGACCTCGTATCGACTTACCCGTAGTTTGGTGAAATCCCAAAAATTTTCCTTTTCTTTTTCTTTCTTTTTTCTTTTTTTTCCCATTTTCTCCTTGGATGAACCGGTCCGGTTCAGCGTAGAACCTTCTTCAGTGAACCGTTGACCGGTTCAGGCTTCCTTTGCTTGTGCCGACATTGTCCGGCCGGTTCCAGGTGTGCTGCTACCGCCGTTTGGCACGCCTCAGCCTGGGGACCTCTCGGTTGGCCTTGATCGGGACCAATCACTGCCGGTGGCCGTCGGATTTTCTCTTTTCCTACGCGGCCTTCCCATCTTCGATTCGTTGGCGTCCGGCGTCGGTGGAGGGCATGTCGGTGGTGAAAGATCGCACAGTGTCGGGCTTCCTTTTCTGGTCGCGTGCCTGGCTACTGGTCACCGGATGGTAGTAATCCGGTCTCTCCTTCTTCTCCTCGGGTCTGCGTCGGTTTCCTTCCATTTTCCCTCTTTTCTCTCTCCCCAATTCCAATTCCAATTTCTGATTTTTTTCTTTTTTTCTTTTTTCTTTTAATATTTATAAATGATTTTAATATTATTTTAATCCTTAAAATAATATTAAAAATTCACAAAATATCTAAAAAAATCATATTAAATTCATTTAATTCATAAATGAATTTATCAGTCCGATTTTACCTTTTCAGTATATTTTTCCACTATTTTCGGGCTAGTTTTCCAAGGCAAAAATTTTGAAAATATTAAATAAATTCATATCTTGATCAATTGGACTCAAAATTCAATATTTGCCTTGTTTTTGATCAAGATTCCTCAATTTCATATTTTTAATGAAATTATCTTATCGAAATTATACCAAATTTTAGTTATTTGACCGTTTTACCCTTGCACTCGTTCGGGAATCAATTTAACCCTAATTTCTGGCTATTATGTAGCTTACATGCATTGTTATTTTCTTATTATACGATTGCATGATAGTAAATACTCTTCTTATGATTCAATTATGAAATAAAATGTTCATACACATAGGAATAATAAGGTATAAGCTACATATAAAATTGAAAACTCGGGTTTGACAGTATATATTTACTCGTATATACTGAAATTATGCTTTATTCATAAACACATGCATTTCATGCAAAACATTACATTTTATGTACTTTCATATAATGCCTATAAAGCATATCATACTATTTCATTTCAATCATATAAAATATGGCATTTCATCATGTCAAAATACATCTATCAGGTCTCAACCCATCCCTCGGGCCTACCCTAATCCACAAATATTTACATTTATGTAAAACCATAAAATCATTTATTGGGGCTTCACCCATCCCTCGGGTCTACCCTAGTTCAGATAAAACTATGTCATATAATCAAGTGAAACTGGACGATTACTATGATAATATCTAAGACTATGGCCTTATCCAACACTGTGATCCTAGGCTACATGGATCCTAGTGTGCGGGGCATCACTGCTGCAATGGGAGGTGGGTCAAATCCTACCTGTCAGCTCACATCTCCACAACTTGGAATATCCCCCTCAACAATAATACTCATGGTACAACGTACTCCGTGTCACATACATGGTACAACGTACTTCATGGACCTTATCTCAAGTCAACAGTTAATGCCACGTCTCAAAATGCACATGCAAGCATCTCATCGGTGTGACACACTGTAAGACTCAAATTTTTATGTAGCTTATTCCTTATGATTCCTATATGTACAAACATTTGATTATATTGGTTGAATCATAAAAAGAGTATTTACTAACTTGAAAATATTATGGAAGTGATTAAACGCATATAAGTCAAGTAAAGGGTAAATGAGGGGCGAGATAGCCACATGCTAAACTGAATCGATATAAATCATTCTGACTAAAGATATGAACTTAAATTGGGAAAATGCAGAGGGCTCATGAAGGAAAGTCGGTTTGATTTGGTCCTGAACATATTGAAATAATAGGAAAGACCAAAAAGGGTTAAACGAGTTCGAAATGGTCCGTTTGAGGTGTTTTTGACATATTCGTCTCCCAGAAACGGCTAAAACATAAAGATTAGAGTGTAAACCATGGAATATGACACGTTTGGGTTTTTTAAGAAAAAGTCAAACGTGTTCAATGGTTAAGAAAAGTCAATGGTAGTTAAGAAATGTTGACTTTGACCTTAGTTAACTAACCATGGTTAAAATTTAACCTAAGTAAGGTTAAGAAGTGGGGAAGAAATATTTTTGGTTAAAACACTCGATATTCATCCCCTTAAGTATGGAAAATTAATTTAATCAAAATTTGGATTAAATTAAACCGGTAAAAGTCGATGGGCCAAAGATGGAATTTTTAAAGCCCATTAAGGTGTAACAAGTGTGAGCCGAATTTCTTAGGCCCATTGAGCTAAATTGTTAGGCCATTTGGTGGGCCCAATATTAAGTCAATTTAAGGCCCAATTGATAGAAAAATATTCAGCCCAAAATCCCAAAAGAAAAGCCTAAATCGAGAAGCCCAAAACTCAAGCCCATTAGTAAATGAATTAAAGCCCAAATGGTAAACTAAAACCCAAAACCCTAAAGCCCAACTTAAGGGCTGAAATTTAAGACTTAATGGTTAAGTCTACTAAGTGAAAAATTAGACAACTCGTTGTCTTCTTCATCCTTCCATTCTCGGTAATAAGGAAGAAACCATTAAAACCATAGTTTCAAGCTTTATCTCCCAAGAAATCACTAACCTAGAGACATATTTGGAATTTGCAATCTTCATGGAAGTTGTTCCAAATTAAGAGAGGATTAACATACCTTGGAATTGGCTATCAAGGACCCATATTGAGAGAGAGGAATTTCTTCAAAGTTTCAGCCAAAGTGGAAACACCAAGCTAGGTTTAATTTCAAGCTTTCAACTTCATATATGTTTATCTATGGATTAATTCAAGTTGATTGGTATATGTTTTATGGATCAAAACACATGAAAACACCATAAATCAATGATGGCCAGAATTGGGTATTTTGGTTTTCATGAATAAGCATGTGATTTTAATGCATGGTTAGGTTGGTAAACATGTATACATGATTATGGCATGCTTAATTTCAATTGATTTGATCAATTGGTTAATGAAATGAAGATGGCACATAAAAAGTCTGAGGGTCAGAGTAAGTGAATAAAATTTATAGCGACCCGATATGGGAAAATTATGATTTTACCCCTATTAAGGGTAAAATTAGAAAAGTTAGGAAAAGTTGAAAAAAGCATGGAAAGCATATTTTGAATGTTTTTAATACTATTTAGCATATGCATTGATAGATTGGCCGATGTTTTCATGATATATGCAAAAACAACACGATATAGTGTTGGTTTCATTTAATTGAGTGAAACTCTTTTAAATGAGCCATCTATTGAGTTGTGTAAAAATAAATCATACTGGAGCATTGCTCACACAGGATTTTATATGTATTCTGCATAACATAGTACTGGAGCGTTACTAGTACTTGATTTTTATATGATTTATGCATGATAGAGTGCTAGAGCATTGCTCGTACTTAGTTTTACATGATTATGCATGCTATAGTGTTGGAGCATTGCTCGCACTAGATTTTTATGATTTGTGCATGAGGTCGTGCTGGAGTTTACTCGTACGTACCAATTTTGAAAGAGATGACATGAAACAGTTGTGTTGAAGGCCCGTGTAGACTGTGTGTCACATGTATGAGATACTTGCACGTGCATTTTGAGATATGGCAGAGGACTATCGAAAATATAATTTGGTCCATGGAGTACTTTGTATCGTGTACAGAACACGGAGTACGCTGTGCCATGAGTACATGGTGTTTGTGTTATAGAGTTGTGGAGTTGTCGGCTGACGGTTGAAGATTTAACCCACCTCCCGTTATAGCAGTGATGCCCCTCACACTATGTGAGCCCCTATGTATGTATGACACTATTATATGTTAATAGAATTATAAGACAGATGATTTTAGATTATGCAAATGTGAATGAATTGCAAATGAGAATGAATGAGTATCATGGATGCATGTAAAGGGTAAATAAGGGCTTAAGTGGCCACAAACTAAACGAATAGAACTTAAAGCATCCGGACTAGAGATAAGGACTTAAAATATGAAATGATAAAACATGGATTACGAATTTGTGTATCCATTCTGATTTCCAAGCAATACACACAAGTTCCATAACACAGAAATTATAGGAAATGAGTCTTTCCATGCTCTAAGTGGAATTAAAATGAAAAATGAGTATTGGAGCAAAGAAATAGGAAATTACCCTTGAAAAATCTGAAAAAATGCAGTAAAAAGGGCTGCAGATGAAGGCCAAATTAATTTCTCATTTAAGGCAGATTGATCCCTCATGCAAAACTGAGCCATTTAAAGTGAATCTACCAAGGCATATAAATTTCCCCATCAAGCAGATGGATCTCCCCAATGAGCAGATCGATCTGCATTGCCTTTGCCAAGCCCAGATCGATCCTTAATTGTAGATCGATCGCCATTGTATTCTGAAAATAGCAGATCGATCTCTCCCCATGAGTAGATCGATCTCCCCCTTCTAAAACCTGAGAATTCGATGGCAAAAAAACAAAGGAAGATTGATCTCTTCACCCTAGCAGATCGATCTCATCACTCTTAATCTATAAATACCCCATCACAAACCCTCTTTCTTTAACAAACCAATACACCTCTTCTATTTTAACCCAAATACCAAGCTTTGTCTCTTAAGAATGCACCCTCTTCCAAAAAGATTTGAGAAAAAAGCTATTAGAGCAAAGTTGTTCATCTTGAGGAAGAGAGAAACATAGCTTGAAGCCAACATTCAACTCATTGGATTGAAGGAGTTAAGGAGTCTTCCAAACTTGGAAAAGAAGAAGGTCAAGCTAAGTGAGTTTTCAATACACCAACTTTAAGTATATTTATGTAGTTGTTGTTATGAATAGATTGGTGTATGTATTGATGATCGAAACTACCTAGAATGTAATGGAACAAGTATAACCTAGAATGAGTTAGTGTGAGAAAATAGAATGTGGTTGATTAGATGATAAAGAGGATTGATATCAAGTTGTTAGTGGAATGATGAACATGATTTTGAGATAATTGGATGAAGCCTCATTGTGAGATTAGTTAAGTGATAAAATGTGCATAAATGAGGCTATAGAGAATGCTTAAATGATGAAAGGTTATGGATGAACATTTATTCCAAGAGTATGATAAGTAACCAAGTATGTTGCTAATAAAATTGACTAGAAATGACATAATGATGGCCAAAGGTGATAATGGGTCAAATTTGATAAAATAGGCTCGATGAGATATATCGATTAGTTGAAGTCTGAATATGAGTTTTCAGTATTGACTCATATGATTTATGAATGTGTGCAGCTCCCGAGGATACATCCGAAGTAAGTTGATCTAAATGGCGAAAAGCGAGAAAAGAAGGAAGAGTTACTTCCAAGAGAATCGAGGTAAGGAAATTATGTTAGCCCCAGGGATATCTATACGTCGTTCGGGTACATGAGCGATTTCTTGAAACATCTAGGGGTCTTAGGATAAAATGGATGTTTGAAGGGTAAAGAATTGGGTTTTTGAGAAATGTGCATCAAAAGCAAGAGCATGATGCTTTGAAATCCTTTTATGGCTTTTTAGCATGTGATTGGTAGGTTAGGCTAGCATTTGAAATGATTTGCACAAAAATAGCTTGATTTGGTTTTATAACTGTGGGTTGTAAAGAATGAGCCATCTACATGAGTTTGTGGAAATGAAACGTGCTAGAGCGTTGCTCGCACGAGATTTGACATGTTTATACATGCATTAGTGCTGGAGCGATGCTCGCACTAGAGTTTTACATGGATTTTACGATATAGTACTGGAGCATAGCTTGTACTAGAGTTTTATACATGCATGAATGCTGAAGCTTAGCTCGTACTAGTTTTCACATGGATTTTATGTCATTGTGCTAGAGCTAGCTTGCACAGATTTTCATATTGGTTTTGACATTGTGCTGGAGCGTTGCTCGCAATCGATGTCCACCATACTTGTTGTCGTGCTTGAGACTACTCATACGAGGTTTTGTGACATGTTAGGAGCCGTGCTGGGAGGTTAGAATAAGCTGTGTGCCATGCTGATTAAATAGGCTCACACGTGCGTATTGAGATGTGGCAGTGTATGATGTGATGATATAGGTCCACAGAGTACGTTGTACCGTGCAAGTAGCATGGAGTACGCTGTACCATGTGTGATATTTACATCTCATCTTCGAACAATGGATTCTGCTATGGACTGGTGGATTGGACGTGACCCACCTCCCGTGTGGAAGCAGATTGAGGTGATACCCCGCATACTAGGATCCGTGTAGCCTGGGATCACAGAGGATATGGCCATAGTCCTATTATTACCTTCATTGATATTATATGCCTATCTCACATGTCTATTGTTGAATGAGAAATCCATGTTTTGAAATGTGTTCTATGGGTCATGATAGTCCATCGGAAGGGCTGAGTCCTGATGAGTGATGATTTTGTATTGGCTTGTGTTGAGAATTGGAAATGCTTTTAAGTGCACTTTGCATGATGATTTTCCATGCCTTGATTTTGATTTACGCATGATGATTTTTCATGCTATGTTTTGAGAACTGTGCACTGATTAAAATAGCATGAACTACTTTACATGTCATGAACACAAGCATGAGCATACGTTTTTGGAGAATGAAAAATAAATGTGTGATTTAAGCATGGCATCATGACCACGTAGATAGTGTAGTTATCTACCTACTCGCATGATTGCCTTACTGAGCGTGTGGTTTGCTCACCCTCCTTTATTTTCCCCTCTACAGAGCACTTACAGTAGATAGTGGGTGACTGAGGATTGGATTTTAGTGTCCGCTGCATCTCATCACACAAGGAATACACATTTGTATAATTTTTTGTATCAAGACCTATGAAAGCACAGTAATGCCTTTAAATGTAATTTTGGGGATGTAGAAGATTATAAACACATCTAAACCGTAACTCTGATTTAGAAATACAAGTGTTTATATTTAAATGAATTGTAATTCGAAATGATATGATTAGATGAGGTTGACATCGATACACAGCCCAACTGTTGGTGGTGTAGCTATTAACGATCAGGTAAGGTAAAGGTAAAGAAACAAATAAGAATTTTAATTAAATAAGAAACGAAAAACGAACAAATTCGTAGTGGATTTTCAATGGATTGAGGGTCGTGACACACTAGGATCTGTGTAGCTTGGGATCACCAAAATTAGGATATGATCATAATCCTCGAAACCATACAAGTAGTTGCCAATCTCACCTGATATTTCTTGTTTGAATTGTCACATGATTTTTATGAAATTGGGTAGACCCGAGGGATGGGTTGAGTCTCGACATGTGACTTTGTGTTTTATATAATTGTAAAAGTTTATAAACAAAAGGAAACTTGAGGTATGAGTTAAGCCTCAATTTCTATGTTTTGACATGATGAAATGCCACATTTACTTTGATGTAATCGAAATGGCATGATATGATATGATTTATATGATTTACATGAGAATGCAACATTTTGCATGAATTACTGATGTTTATAAATAAGCATGATTTCAGTTTACATGGATGAATGTGTATATATATTTGCATAAGTGTTTCAAAGAAAGATACATGCTTTAGATGTGAAGTGAAAAGGAATATTTTCAAGGCACAACATTATATTCATGTAGATAGTGTGGTTATCTACTTCCTTGCCTGATTTCCTTACTGAGCTAGTGAGCTCGCCCCTTTCATTTCCCCCCTCTCTACAGAGCATTTACAGTAGATAGAGTATGGCTAAGGACTTGCATTCCTTTTGTCCGCTGCATTCCCATCGAGTGAAAGGTATATACACACTTACGATTTTGTATCTGAACATATAACAACATAGTGATGTAAACGAATGTAATAATGGCGGATGTATTTGTATAATAATATAGTGAGGTCACTTATGACATAAAAGTATTTACAGTTAATAAATAGATTATATTGACATGTATGCATTGTATAGAGTGGATGATATGGTAAGCGATGATACTAATACCGAATCACAGCCCAATTGATGTTTGAAATTGTCACAGAAGGAAAGGTAAAAATAACGAAAAATTTGTAGTGCTTTTTGGTGAAAGTCAGTAGTGGCACACACAGTCTACGCGAGGCTTCTAGCACGACCTTAAACTTGTCATGTATATCACATCAAAATACGGTGTGTGCCTTGAGTATGACGCTCAGTAGACACCCCGCTCAAACACTTTATGCATATCACAATCAAAATCTAGTGCGAGTAACACTCTAGCACTATGCCATGCATAAATCATATTAAAAATAGAGTACGAGCAACGCTCCAGTACTATGCCATGCATAAATCATATTAAAAATCGAGTACGAGCAACGCTCTAGTACTATGCCATGCATATCATGGGAAATCTAGTGGAGTAACACTCCAGCACTTTTTCATGAAAAAACCATATAACATCCAGTGCGAGCAACGCTCCAGCAATATATGTTTTCACACAACTCAATAGATGGCTCATTTCAAAAGGATTGTTTCAAATCAATAAAATTAGCACCATAATTGTGCTATTTTTTATAAATCAAGAAAACACTAGTCAATCTATCTATGCTTCTGCTCAACAGTAGTAAAAACACTCAAAAACTTGTTTTCCATGCTTTATATGACTTTTCTTAATTTCTGAAACTTTACCCTTAATATGGGTAAAATCATTATTTATCCATATCGGGTCTGTATAAATTTTATTCTCTTTCTTTGACCCCCAGACTTTTTAAGTGAATGTAAATACCTTCAAAAATACGTGCAGGTATCTCTAACTACTCACAAAATTTCATTACCTCGTATCACGTAGAGCGCGTCCACTTTTTCTAACGCTGCTTGGTTACGCAGTCCATTTAGCTTCCAATATAATCTCTGGAGCTGCATACAACCATTTATCACATCAATTACACTTATTAATCTGTATTTCACTTTTATTACAGCCTATTTCACTTAATGGGTTCGTTTACTTTTTATTCGGCCCAATTGCTTCTTAATAGGCCTTACTCGATTTTAAGCCTATTCCACTTAACTATTCATTTCATCTGTGCCTATTAGACTCATTGGGCCCATTAACTCTTATTGGGTTTGTTCGAGGCCCATTGCTTCATTTTGGGCTGAGACCATTAAGGCTAGGCCCATTGCACCTCTCGACTATGGCATGGTGGCCGAGAGCCATGCCAACATCACGCCATCATGCCCTCTTTGGCTAGCCATTCACTAAGGCATTTTATCAAATAATTCTTATGCATGCCTTAAGCCCTTATTTTTTGTTCATTAAGGCATTTTATCAAACACATTACGTGCCAACCTTAATTCACCAACCAATTCATCAAATTGAATGAAACTAAGCATGCCACCACATTAAGCTTTCCAATTCCCACCTAGCCTCCTTTGAAGTGTGGTATTGCCACAGAACTTTGACCAGACGAATTGTTTTAGAAGGCAACGCTTTTTCTTTCCTATCCAAGATTCATATCGGTTTCTCCACATACATCATATCCTCCTTCAATTGTAACGGTTTATACTTTATCACATGCATCAAATTTGGGTGGTACTTGTGTAACATCAATACATGGAAGACATTATAAATACTCAAAACTTTGGTGGTAAAGCTAATCTGTATTCTTAATCTCCCACTTGGTCTAAGATCTCGAAAGGTCCAATATATTGGGGACTTAGCTTTCTTTTCTTCCCAAACCTCATTATTCCTTTGGGGGGAGAAACTTTTAGAAATATCGAATCTCCAACTGAAAACTTTAAAGGTCTTTGTCTTTGGTCAGCATAACTTTTCTGCCTGCTCTGAGACTTATAAATCAGTTGAACATCCTCAGAGGCTTGCTTAACCAGATCGGGAGAGAATATCTTTCTCTCACCCACTTCTTCCCATCCAATCGGTGAACGACACCTTGGACCATAGAGAGCTTCATACGGTGCCATTCCAATACTTGAGTGATAACTATTATTGTATGCAAACTCTGCTAGTGGCAAATGATCTTCCTAGGAGCCTTTAAAATCTTAAACACATGTTGTCAACATATACTCCAATGTCTGAATAGTTCTCTTTGATTGACCATCTGTCAGAGGATGAAAATTTGTTCTAAAATTCAATTGAGTCCCCATAACTTCTTGAAAATGTTCCTAAAAGTGGGAAGTGAATTGGGAATCCCTATCTGACACAATGCTCACTAGTACACCATGTAATCTTACAATCTACCACACATATAGATTCGCTAGAGTACTTAAAGTATCAGTAGACTTTATATCTAGAAAATAGGTTAACTTTGTCAATCTATCAACGATCACCCAAATCGCATCGTGGTTTCTTCGGGTTCTGGGTAAATCCTTGTTGAAATCTATGGTGACATGCTCCCATTTTCATGTTGGTATTGGCAGAGGCTGTAACAACCCCGCAGGTTTCTGATGCTCTACTTTTATTTGCTAACACACAGGACATCTGACCATAAATTTGGCTACATCCTTCTTCATACCAGACCACCAATAAGTCCTCCGCAGATTCTGATACATCTTATTACTTCCCAGGTGTAAAGTATACCTCGAGGAATGAGCTTTCGATAATATTAGTTTCTTCAACTGTGGATCATTGGGAACACAAACTCTACATCTAAACCTCAATAAACTGCCAGTGCTAATTTCAAAATCTGTCTCAGTACCCAACTGAATTTGACTAGCCATATCTATACAATACTGATTAGTACGCTGAGCCTGTCTGATTCTATAAATCAAGTCCGATTCTATCCTCAGGCTAGTTATCATACCACGACTGGCGGTGTCAGATGGTTCAACGTCTAAGTTGAGGCTCGCAAACTGTAATAATAGTTCATATTCCCGAATCATCATGTGAGATACCATCTTGATATTCTTTTTGCTTAAGGCATCTGCCACTACATTAGCCTTTCCTGGGTGGTAAAAGATCTCACAATCATAGTCATTCAGAAGCTCTATCCATATCCTCTGCCTCATATTTAACTATTTCTGGGAAAACAAATACTTGAGGCTTTTATGATCGATGAAGATCTTGAACATTTCTCCATATAGATAATGGCGCTATATTTTTAATGCAAACACCCCGGCTACCAATTCCAAATTGTGGGTTGAATAGTTTTTCTCACAGTCTTTTAATTGTTAGGAACTATAAGCAGCTACCTTCCTGTTCTGCATGAACACATATCACAAACCTTGACCAGAAGCATCTGTATACACCGAGAAGCCTCTCGAACTAGTGGGTATAGTCAAAATGGGTACGTTTGTCAGTCTCTGCTTTAATTCTTGAAAGCTCTATTCACACAGGTCACTCTACTCAAATATGACATTTTTTCTCGTAAGTCGTGTTAAAAGAGCAGCGAACTTAGAGAAACCCTTGACAAACCTTCTGTAGTATCCAACCAATCCTAAAACAATCTGAATCTCAGTGACAGTCTTGGGATTTTCATATTGAACTACAGCCTCGATCTTGGACGAATCCACAAACACCCTGTCTTTTGACACTATGTAACCTAAAAATGCGCCAAAAATCACACTTTCTGAGCTTGGCATGTAACTTCTTCTCCCTAAGGGTTTGCAAATCAATTTTAAAATGCTACTCATGTTCTTCTCTGGACTTGGAGTACATTGGAATGTCATCAATAAATACTATGAAAAATCTATCCAAGTACGACTTGAGTACTTCATTCATCAATGTCATCAAAGTTATAGGAGCATTTGTTAACCCGAAAGGCAAACATAAAACTCATAATGTCTGTATCGGGTACAGAAGGTTGTCTTAGGTACATCTTTTCTTCTAATCTTCAACTAATGGTACCTTGACCCCAGATCAATCTTGGAAAAGATCTGTGCTGCTCGCATTTGGTCAAGCAAATCATCTATACGTGGTAGGGGATACATGTTCTTAATGGTAGTCTTGTTAAGCAATCTATAATCAATGCACAGCCTGAGACTCCCATCTTTGTTTTTAACGAACAACATCGGTGCACCCCATGGTAAAACACTCGATCTATAAACCCTTTATCTAACACTTCCTGTAATTGCTTCATTAGTTCTTCTAACTCAACTGAGGCCATCTTGTACGGTGGTTTGGATATCGGCTCAGTATCAGGCATCAAATAAATATAGAATTCCATCTCCCTATTTGGAGGTAGCCCTGGTAAATCATCCAAGAATACGTCGGGAAACTCCCTAACCATGAGAATATCACTCAACTCCAGACTTACCTTATCCATATCGATTACATAGGCAATGTAACCTTCAAATATTATTCAAATAGTTTGCAAGAACTATGCAATTAAATCTACCAATCCTCTTTCACTAGTTTTCAGAAAAACTTACAACATATTCTTCGGGTGAATAAAAGGTTATTGTCCTTTTACGAAAATCAAGGATAGCTTGGTTCGCTGCGAACCAGTCCATGCCCAGTATCACATCAAAATCATACATATCTAATAGGATCAAGTTTGCTAACATATTTTTGTCTCTAACTTTAAGCCTACAATCTTTGTATACTTGTTCTGTCATTTGACTATCTTTCATTGGTGTTCTAATCCATGGTGTCTTTCCTAATGGTTCAAGTTGTACATAGGATGACAATTTACATGCAGACACTGGGGATATAAAAGAATAAGTTGCACCAGAATCAAATAAAATCACTGCTTTAATATCAAAGATCAAAATATAACCTTTAAATGCTTCAGACGGTGCATCAATGGCCTCATGCTCAATAGCGTATACTCGTCTCTATCCTTCAATCTGCTTCCCATTTTCTTTCACTCTAGCCTTCCTCTTCTGAGTAGAGATAGTACTAGGTACCCTCATATGTTTTGTGCTCTTCTGCGGGGTTGAGTCAGTATTCTTTGGATAATCTCTGATCAAGTTCCCTATTTTACCACATCTGAAACAAGCCCCAGTCCTCAAATAGCAAGGCATGTTACCATGATTATTGCCACAAAACTTACACCTCTCTGCAGAAGGTCGAGGTCCCCCAATCACGATGCCCCTAGATGGAGCTGAGGCCAAATAGATAGGAGGCTTAACAATTCTACCTCGTGACTCATCATAATTATTCTGTTGTTTAACAAATAGCCTCCTACCCTTTTTGACACTTCTATCCTTAGCTGACCTCTTGTCACGACCCATTTTTACGATTAACCACATAACTACTAGTTGGGTTGTGAGTCAATATCAGTTACCTGATCCTCATCCATTCAATCATTTTTATCAAAGTTGCATAAAATAATATAGAAACTGTGCTTTAATTTAAAATAGAGCCGTTTACATCAGTTTCGGTTATATATATCCCCCAAATACAAAAGCTAACATCACTGTGCATTATTAAACAAATAAAAAAATTGCATATGTGTATACCTCTGTATTGCTGGAGGACTAAAGAGCACGGTAGCAGGAATAAATGCAGTGGACACACTCTAAGGCGTAGAGGAGGGAATAAAAGGGTGAGCTAACACGTGCAGTAAGGGAAATATGAAAGCAGGTAGATAACTACACTATCTACAATGCTTAAAATACACATATATTTTCCTTACAAAATAATATGCATTTATTTCAAAATAGCATCCATCTGTGTGAAATCATTAATTCGCTAGATCGTTATATCCATCATCATTTCAAATCACACAGCACACACTTCCAAAACCATTTCACATAGCAAAACAATATACATGAGATTTGGCTGGGATGTAATATCAAGTTTCAAGGGACATATGGCCATAGTCACTAGATTCCAGGCAATCACGGTTCAGGTGTGTGGGAACCCCATGCTTAGGGAGGCGGATCAATCATCCCTCAGCTCACTAAGATCACTAAGACATCACTGTACATCGTACTTCGTGGTTTACCTTACGGTACAACGTACTCCATGGATCCTTATATATTGTAATCTTGAGGTCTATCCTCTCAGTATCACTATCATTCTTAACCATATCTCAAAATTACTTGCGAGCAAGTTAGTGCAAGAACACTTAGCAATACACGACGGCTCCAACACGGTTCTATTTGAAATCATAATAAGTTTAGGAATTCACCAGCGAATAGGTCAGAGTAAGAACACTTAGTAGTACCTGATGACTCCATCATGAATTTAAAACCCAGTGCAAGCTCCTTAGTGTCTCACTCAGCTTAGACGTAACCCTAGCACCGCTTTCATTCTCAATTTTGGTTTAAAACTAAGTACGAGCAATTCAAGTAACTTATAGTACCACATTGGCTCTAACATATTTTTTCACAGAAAATTGATAGATAACTCACTTCTGGTGAAAACGGTACTCAAAATCGAGTTCAGCACGAAAAATGATGCGCGAGAAGCACCCTCAGCTATTTGATGACTGACTTTGTTCTAATTTGGAGGACCAAATTCTTTAAGTTAGGGAGGATTGTAAGACCCAAATTTTTTATGTAGTTTATTCCTTATGATTCTTGTATGTGCAAACATTATATTATGTTAGTTGAATCATAAGAAGAGTATTTAATAGAATGAAATTTCAAGTAAAGTGATTTAACGTACATAAGCTACGTAAAGGCCAAATAAAGGCTATAAGAGCCACAGGCTAAACCAAGTGAATCTAGATCATTCTAAATAAAAATAAGAACTTATACTGTAAAAATATAGAGAGCTCAAGAAGGAAAGTCGGTCTGATTTGGTCTCAAACACATTGAAGTAGAGTAAACGCCAAAAATGGGCTAAACGAGTCTGAAGTGGTCCGTTCGAGGTGTTTTAGACATATTCGCCTCCCGAAAACGACCAAAATGTAAAGACAAGAGTGTAAACTAAAGAATGCGACACTTTCAGTGTTTTGAGAAAAAGTCAAACATGATAAATGGTCAAGAAAAGTCAATAATATTTAAGAAAAGTAGACTTTGACCATAGTTGACTAATCATGGTTAAAATTTAACCTAAGTAAAGTTAAAAAGTGAGGAAGAAATATTTTTAGTTAAAATACTAGATATTCATCCCTCAAAGTATGAAAAATTAATTTAATTGAAATTCGAATTAAATTAAATGGGTAAAATGCAATGGGCCAAAGTTGGAATTTTTAAAGCTCATTTAGGTATACCAAGTGTGGGCTGAATTTCTTAGGCCCATTGGGCCAAGTTGTTGTGGCAATTGGTGGGCCCAATATTAAGTCAAATTCAGGCCCAATTGGTAAAAATATTTCAGCTCAAAAGCCCAAAATGAAAAGCCTAGTAGCCAAATTCAAGCCCATTAGTAAATAGTTAAAAGCCCAATTTGGTAACCTGTGGCCCAAACCCTATCAGGCCCAAATTAATGGCTGAAATTATGACTTAATGACTAAGTCTTTAAGCTTAAAAATGAGCCAACACACCATCATCTTCATCTTTTCATTTTAGGCAACAGGAGGAAACCATGGCCAAACATACTTTCAAGCTTTATCTTATTAGAAATCACTAAGCTATAGACATATTTGGAACTTGCAATCTGCATGGAAGTTGTTCCAAATTGAGAGAGGATTAACATATGTTGGAATTGGTTATCAAGGAGCCATATTAAGAGAGGTAAAATTCTTCAAAGTCTCGGCCACAAGGGAAACACCAAGCTAGGTACAATTTCATGCTTCCAATCTTATATATGTTTATCCATGGATTAATTCAAGTTGATTGGTGTATGTTTTATGGATCAAAACACACAAAAAACACCATGAACAAGTGGTAGCCGAAAATGGGTAATGGTGAATTGATGAATACCCACTTAATTTTAAGACATGGATAGGTTAGTATGTATGTATGCATGATTATGGCATAGTTAATTTTGATCAATTTGATCAGTTGGTTAGTGAATTAGAATTGGCACACAAGGTGTTTGATAAAATGCCTGTGTGAACATAAACTAAGGCTAAGGTATGCGCACATAGTGTTTGATGAAATGCCTAACTGAATTGGCCAAGGTTGGCATGGTGGTAGCGTGACCAACGACATTATAAGGCATGATGGCTCTCAGCCACATACATTGGCCGAGAGGCCAATAGGCCAAGCCGAAGTGGTCTCGCTCCAATAAGAGTTCACAAGCTTCAGACCAAGCCCAAAAAGAGTTGGTGGGCCACACAAGCCTAAGAGGCCCAACTGAAATGAATAGTAAAATGAAATGGGCTTAAGATAGTGTTAGGCCTATTAAGAATTGTTAAGGCCCAATAAGAGTAAATGGGCCCATTAAGTGAAATGGATTGTATTAAACATGGAATACAGTATGAAAAAGTGTAATTAACCTGATAAATGGTTATATGCAGCTCTAGAGTTTATATTGATACCAAATCGGACTGCGTGATTGAGCAACGTCAGGAAAGTGGAAACGTTCAATGTGATTTAGGTAAGGGGATTTTACGGGTAGTTAGAGATATCTACACTTAGTTTCGTCTAGTTTTAGATTCACTTAAAAAGTCTGAGGGTCAGAGAAAGTGAATAATATTTATTGAGACCTAATATGGGTAAATTACGATTTTACCCCTAGTAGGGCAAAAAAGTCAAAGATTAGGAAAAGTCTTAAAAAGCATGGAAATCATCTTTCTTAATGTTTTTACTGGTAGTTAGCAGAAGAATAGATAGATTGGCCAATGATTTTTTGAAGTACACAAATAGCCCAATGATTTTGTGAAGTACACAAATAGCCCAATTATAGTGCTGATTTTAATGTTTTGAAACATCCTTATTTAACGGAGCCATCTATCTAGTTATGTGAAAACAAATCATCTTAGAGCACTGCTCGCACTTGATTTTATATGTTTTCTACATGAAAAGTGTTGGAGTGGTCACTCGCACTTGATTTCCCATGACATGTATAACATAGCACTAAAGCGTTGCTCGTACTTGATTTTAATGTGATTTATGCATGGTAGAGTACTAGAGTGATACACGTACTCAGGTTTACATGATTTACGCATGGCGTAGTACTGGAGCGTTGCTCGTACTTGATTGTAATGAGTTTTGTACATGATAGAGTATTTAAGCGATTGCTCATACTTGATTTGAAATGCGAAACATGTATGACCTAGTGTTGGAGGTTACTCACACTAGTGTTAGAGTTTGTGATATGTGTGAAAAAATGTTTGAGTGAGTTGTCGACTGTGATTCGCACTTAAGGCGCGCACTGTAACTTTAATGTGATATACATGACATGTTTAAAACCATGTTGATTTCCTCGTGTAGACTGAGTGTCACATTGTTGAGAAGTTCACGTGTGGATTTAGAGACTTGGCATTGATTATTTATTGGGATAGGGTCCACGGGTGCACGTTGTACCTTGTAAGTGTCACGGAGTACATTGTACCGTGTGTTGTATATGGAGTTGTGGAGTAGAGGAGTTGATAACTGGCGATTGTGAGGATTTGACCCACCTCCTGTTGCAGCAGTAATGCCCCACACACCGAGGCCTGTGTAACTTGGGATCACAGTATAGGATATGACCATAGTTTGGGATATTATTGCATTTAGCCACCGAGTCTCACATGATTATATCACATGATTTTATGAATTCAGGTGGACCTGAGGGATGGATTGGAACCTGATTGATATGTTTTATTTGCTGAAATGCCATATTTACTATATTTGAAATGAAATGACATGATTTATTTAAAGGCATTGTGAATTTATAAAGATGCAATGTTTTGCATGAAATGCCTATATTTAAGAACTCAACATGATTTCAGTACATGTGAATTATATGTACATACTATATATATTTTCCAATACATGCTTTAAAAGTGAAATTAAGGAAAGAGTAATTCACGACATAGCATTATTTTCAGTAGATAGTGTAGTTATCTACTTGCTTGCCTGATTTCCTTACTGAAATAGTGAGCTCAACCCTTTTATTTTCCATATCTCTACAAAGCATCCGCAGTAGATAGTTTATGGCTAAGGACTAGCATTCCTTTTGTTTTTTGTATTTCCCATCGAGCGAAAGGTATACAAATCACGTACGATTTTGTATCTAAACATACAAACAGCACGGTGATGTAAACAATGTAATAATGGGGGGATGTCTTTGTATATTAATATAGTGAGCTCACTTATGACATGAAAGTATTTACAGTCAATAGATTGTTATATTGACATGTATGTATGATAAGATAATGTGGATGAGATGACTAATGTCGAATCACAGCCCAATAGTTGGTGGTTGAATTATGACAGCAAGAAAGGTAAGAAAAAACAAAAAATTTGTAGTGATTTTTCGTAAAAGTCGGTTGTGAGAGAATGGTATCAAAATTGAGTTGGTCTGTTGCGAGTCGGTGATAGTGGTTCAAAAAATTTACATCCTCATTTTACTGTGCTATGTTTAGAAACAAATGTGTATTCCGAGATGGGAATTGACTAAGTAATGGTTGTGAATACAGGAATCGAGCCATTGTGGCTAATACCGATCATGGTAGAGGGGCTGGGGGACGTTTAGGTAGGCCTGAGAGCCAATATGAGTCTTCATCTGAACCTGTGACTCCAGGTCCTACTGAAGTACCAGAGAGTATTGAGGCGCGCTTCACGTGGTTAGAGTGTAGCTTAGAGACCATGATGGAGATGTTCACATAAGCTATGCATGGTAGGCAAGGCACAGATGTAGGGACTGCTGTGTCAGGACCCGTTCTCAATCCATGACTTTAACCAAAATCACTACGAATTTTTCGTATTTTTAACTTACCTTTCCTTTCTTCAATGGTTGGGCTGTGATTCGATGTTAGAATTCTCGCTTACCACATTATCCATTATCATACATACATGTCAATATACTGTTACTGACTGTAACTGCTTTTATAATACATCTGAGATCATATAAAATCTAACACAATTACATTCCCCATAATATATATCGTATACATCACTGTGCTGTTTCTATGTTTAGATACATAACCGTATAAAATTTGTATACCTGTCGGTCAATTGGAACTAGCAGTGGACTCAGGAATACTATCCCTCAATAGCTCTCGCTCTAATACTGATGCTCTGTAAAGAGATGTAAAGAAAGGGGGTGAGCATACAACGCGCTCAGTAAGGAAATCAGGCAAGCAAGTAGATATCTACACTATCTACTCAAAATAATGCTATGCCTTGAAAACATTATTTACTTTACTCACTTTAAAAGCATGTCTTTAAATATATATAAGTATACTTGTGCAGATTAAATCCCATGTACAGAAATCATGCTTTCTTTCTCAAATGTAGGCATGTAGTGCAAAGCAATGCATCTTTATATAAATCATGCCTTTAGATAAATCATGACATGTATATTTAAATCACAATAAATATGGCATTTAAATCATTCACATCACAAAATCGGAGTTCGACCCATCCCTCAGGTCTGTCTGCAACTTAAATCAGTCAATCAAGTGATATATCATGTGAGACTCTGTGGTGAAATGTAAATAGTATCCTGGAAAATGATCATATCAGACATGCGGGCATGGGTTTGTAACATGTATTATATATCACATACAGTGAGCGCCTTTGAGTGCGACTCACAGTCGACACTCCGCTCAAACACTGTTTCACACCACAAACTCAACTCTAGTGCGAGTAAACCTCCAGCAACTAGGTCAATGCATAGTTCATGTATTAAATCAACTACGAGCAATAGCTCAGTACTATGCTATGCACAATATCATCAAATCAAGTACGAGCTATAGCTCCAGTACTATGTCATGTATAAATCATGAAGAATCGAGTACGAGCAACGCTCCAGCACTCTATCATGTATCTCATGTAAAACTCGAGTACGAGCTAATCGCTCCAGCACTCTGTCATGCATATATCATATAAAACTGAGTACGAGTAAGAACTCCAGTACTCTATCATGCATGTCATGGAAATCTAGTGTCAATCAAAATCCAGCACTAATGTATGTGGAAAATATATGAAATCCAGTGCGAGCTGTGCTCCAGCATGATTCATTCTCACAAAATATGATAGATGGCTCTTTAAAAAGGGATGATTTACAAAACATCAAAAAACAACACTATAAAGTGTGCTTAATTCACATCAACCTTAAAATTATTAGCCCATCTATTTATTCTCTTGCTAAATAGCAGTTAAACACTCAAAATAGTGGTTTCCATGCTTTTTACAACTTTTTACAAAAGTTGACTTTTTGACTAACTAGGGGTAAAATCGTAATTTACCACTATTAGGTCGCAATAATTATTATTCACTTTCTCTGACCCTCAGAGTTTTTAAGTGAATGTAAAAGCAGACAAAAATACGTGCAGGTATCTCTAACTACTCACAAAAGTCCCTTACCTGCAATCACTCGAGAAATTTCACTTTCTCTGCGCTGCTCGTTTCAGCAGTCCGATTTGCTTCTCTAAAACTCTCTGGAGCTGCATATAACCATTTATCAGGTTAATTACATTTTCCCTACTGTATTTCACATTAAATATAGTCTATTCCCTTAATGGGCTTTAATAGTCCTTAATGGGCCTAACTATTCCTTAAGCCTATTTTCATTTTACCATTCATTTTCGTTTGGCCTATTAGGCTTGTGGGGCCCACCAACTCTTATTGGGCTTATCCTAGACCCATTACATCATATTGGGCCTAAAATATTTGGGCTTGGCCCATTGGGCCTCTTGGCCACATGCCATGGTCGAGAGCTACCCTGCAATCGGTTACACCATGGCATGCCGGCCATGTCTCTTCCTTAGCCAATTTTACTTAGGCATTTCCACAAACACTTGGTTGGCAACATTCCTAAACATCATATAGTTCATTTAGGCATTTTATCAAACACCTTTATTGTCAACTAATTACATGTATTCATTAATCAAATTGATTAATTCTAATTACACCATAATAATTAACACATGTACATTAATCCATTTATGCCTTAAAATCATATGGACATAAATCAATTTCCCACTACTCACTCACAACCTAACCAACATCATAGTGATTTAATATGTTTCAATGCTTAAAACATATATCAAAATACTTAAAATCATTCATATATTAACATATATGAAATTGAAAACTAGAAATTATACCAATTGTTGTGTTCACCATTTGGCCGAATCTTTGAAGGCTCTTGGTTTGCACTCTATGGCTCCTTGATAGCCAATTCCAACATATGTCACTCTCCTTTCAATTTGGAACAACTTCCATGAAGGATGCAAGTTCCAATTATGCCTAACTCCTAGTGATTTCTAGTGAGAGAAAGCTTGGATAAAATGTTTCAATGGTTTCTTCTTCTAGCCGAATTTGATGTGATGAAGATGACAATGGTGTGGCTGATTTTATAAGCCACTTACTTAGCCATTAAGCTTTACTTTCCAGCCATTAAGCTTGACTTTCTAAGCCTTAGCCATGAGTCACCTAATGAGTCACCTTATGAGTCATGGTTAGCTTTAACTATGGTTAGATATTTATCTCATGGGCTTTCCATTTGGGCTTCTCGGTTTGGGCTTTCTTAATGGGCTTTTGGGCTGAAATTTTTACTATACCTCGGCCCTTTAATTGTCTAAATATTTGACCAATCAATTGGTCCAACAATTTGGTTTAAAGGACCTAAGAATTTCGATATACGTTTAGTATACCTGAATAGGCTTTAAATTTTTCACCTTAGGCCCATTACGTTTTTAACCATTAAATTTAATCTGGAATCCTTCCGAATAAATTTTCCTTACTTCCGGGGATGATTATCTTGTATTCTGGCCAAGAATATTTTTCCCTAATTTTTTTCTCCACACTTAGGTTAATTTTTAACCATGATTAGTCAACTATGGTAAAAGTCCACTTTCTTAACTATAGTTGACTTTTTCCTTAAGCATTGACCAAGTTGACTTTTTTCTCAAAATTCTGAAAGTGTCATATCTTATGTCTTATACTCTCGTCTTTATGTTTCAACCGTTCCCGGTGGATAATTTCACCCGAAACTCCTTATTTTGCCAAAAAGGTCCATTTACCCTTTTTAGCTTTTACTCTCGTTTTCTGTGTTCGGGACTAAATCAAGCTGACTTTCCTTCATGAGCTCTCTATGCTCTCTCAATTTAAGTTCTTATTTTCAGTCAGAATGATTCAGATCCACTCAGTTTAGCTTGTGACTCTTATAGCTCACATAGGCTTTTTATGTAGCTTTTGCGCGTTAAATCATTTCACAAACACTTTATGTCTAGTTAATACTCTTCTTATGATTCAACTATAATAACGGAGTGTTCATACACATAGGAATCATAAGGTACAAGCTACATAAAATCCGGGTCTAACAATCCTCCTCCACTCAGAAAATTTGGTCCTCCAAATTAGAACCAAGTCAGTCATCAAATAGGTGAGGGTACTTCTCTCGCATCAGACTCTCTAGCTCCCAAGTAGCTTCCTCTGAAGTATGATGCTGCCAGAGAATCTTCACTAACCCGATGGTCTTCGATCTCAATACCTTCTCCTTCCTATCCAATATCCGAATCAGTCTCTCAACATATGACATGTCCTCTCGGAGCTCAAAGGCTCGTAACTAATCACATGTACCGGATCCGGATGATACTTCCGAAGCATCGATATGTGGAAGACATTATGGACACCTGATAAGTCCGGTGGCAATGCCAACCTATATGCCTTATCTCCCACTCGATCAAGTATATCAAAGGGTCCAATATAGCTAGGATTTAGTTTCCCTCTCTTCCCAAATCTCGCTATGCCCTTAGAAGGAGAAACTCTCAAAAACACGGATTCACCAATTGCAAACTCTAGTGGTTTATGTATCCTATTAGCGTAACTCTTCTGTCTGCTCTGAGCTGTCCTCAGTCTCTCTACTATCAAATGGATGTCCTCAGATGCTTGCGTAACCATGTCAGGAGTGAAAATCTTACGGTCACCCACTTTTTCCCATCCAATAGGGGAACGACATCTACGGCCATACAAAGCCTCATACGGTGCCATCCCGATACTCGAATGATAACTATTGTTGTAGGCGAACTCTGCTAGTGACAAGTGGTCATCCTAGGAGCCTCTAAAATCTAGCACACATGCTCTCAACATATCCTCCAGAGTCTGTATAGTCCTCTCTGACTGACCATCTGTCTGAGGATGGAAAGCGGTGCTCAAACTCAACTGGGTTCCCATGGCTTCCTGAAAATGTCCCCAAAAGTAGGAAGTGATGTGGGAATCCCTATCAGAGACTATGCTCACTGGTACACCGTGTAACCTCACTACCTCGAGTACATACAGTTTTGCTAATGAACTCAGAGTATCGGTCGTTCTCATAGCTAGGAAGTAGGCTGACTTCGTCAGTCTGTCGACGATCACCCATATAGCATCATGATTCCTGCGGGTTCTCGGTAAACCCATCACGAAATCCATGGTGATATGCTCCCATTTCCATGTCGATATAGGTAAAGGCTGTAATAACCTTGCAGGTTTCTGGTGCTCTACCTTCACTTGCTGACATACGAGACACTTTCCACAAAGTCTGCTACGTCTCTCTTCATACTTGACCACTAGTATACCTTACGGAGGTTCTGATACATTTTCTTACTCCCCGGATGTAACGTATACCTCGACGAATGAGCTTCTGCCAATATTAATCTCATGAGTCCTGGATCCTCAGGAACACACAATCTGCCTCTAAACCTCAGTAGTCCGTCCGAACTCAACTCAAAATCAGTGACAGTGCCCTTCTACATCTGACTACTCACATCCATACAAAATGGATCAGTCTGCTGAGCCACTCTGACCCTGTCCAACAGATCCGGCTCCAAGCATAGACTAGCTATCACATAGCCTGTATCTATGCCAGAAGGCACGACTCCCAATCTAAGGCTAGCAAACTGCTCTAGCAACTCATGTTCCCTAACCATCATATATGATACCATCCCTAGGCTATTCCTACTTAAGGCATCAGCTACAACGTTAGCCTTACCCGGATGATAAAGTATCTCACAATCGTAGTCCTTCAGAAGCTCTAGCCATCTTCTTTGTCTCATGTTCAGCTCTTTTTGTGAGAACAGATACTTGAGGCTCTTGTGGTCGATAAATATCTGAAACTTCTCGCAATATAAGTAGTGGCGCCATACCTTCAATGCAAACACTTCCGGTGCTAGCTACAAGTTGTGGGTCAGATAGTTCTTCTCATGATCCTTCAGCTGTCTGGATCAATAAGCAACTACCTTCCCATCCTGCATCAATACACAGCCCAGTCCTTAATGCGAAGCATCGGTATACACTACAAATCCTCTTGAGCTGGTAGGGATAGTGAGAATCGGGGCGGTGGTCAATCGACGCTTCAACTCCTCAGAACTCTTCTCACAATCCTCGTTCCATACGAATGGTACACTCTTTCGAGTAAGACGTGTCAACGGAGCAGCCAACTTCAAAAATCCCTCAACGAATCTCCGATAGTGTCCAACTAAACCCAAAAAACTTCGCATTTCGGTGACTGTCCTCGACTTTTCCCACTGAACTACAGCCTCTATCTTAGATGGATCAACTGATACACCATCTCTCGATACAACATGTCCCAAAAACGAGATTTGTGTCAACCAAAAGTCACACTTACTGAGCTTAGCATATAATTCATGCTCTCGTAGAGTCTGTAACACGATCCTGAGATGCTCCTCATGCTCCTCCTTAGATCTCGAGTATATCAATATGTCATCGATAAAGATAATAACAAACTGGTCCAAATATGGCTTGAACACATCGTTCATCAAAGCCATGAAAGCAGCTGGAGCATTCGTCAATCTGAATGGCATGACCAAGAACTCATAATGGCCATATTGGGTACGAAATGTTGTCTTAGGTACATCTCCACTCTGAACTTTCAGCTGATGATACCCAGACCTCAGGTCAATCCTAGAAAAGACCTGTGCTCCCTGAAGCTGATCTAATAAGTCGTCAATGCATGGAAGGGGGTATTTATTCCTGATGGTGGCCTTATTCAACAATCGGTAATCTATACACAATCGGAGACTCCCATCCTTCTTCCTCACAAACAAAATCGGTGCTCCCCAACGTGAAACACTCGGTCGGACAAAACCCCTATCCAACAGCTCCTATAACTGTCTCTTGAGCTTCTCCAACTCAACCAAGGCCATACGATATGGTGGTCTCGATATAGGCTCCTTACCAGGCACCAAATCTATACAGAACTCCATCTCTCTGTATGGTGGTAACCTTGGCAATTCATTTGGAAAAACATCTGGGTACTTATTGACCACAGTAATATCTGACAACTCTGGATGTGCCTTATCCATATCTACCACGTATGCAATGAAACCTTGAATCACATCCGATGAAGCATCAGCTATCCCCTGGTCCAAAGCATGCACTCACCCTTGACCCATCACTTTTTTCCCTTTTTCTTCTGCCGTCGCTCTACCTCTCTGAGCAGACGTACCAGTTAGAGTTCTATCAGGCTCTTTGCCTCTCAGTGGTACAGTCACAAATGTCTCTGGGCAATCCCTTGCCATATGACCTTGTTTCCCACATCAGAAACAAAGAATAGGAGTCAGCGGACATGGTCTACTTCCATGTTGTTTACCGCATCTTCTGCACTGATCAACAGCAGGTCTCTGTCCTCCTATGACAATGCCCTTTGCTGGGGCTAAAGTCAGATAAGTAGGAGGTCTAGCATATCTCTCTCGTGCCTCCTCCACCCGTGATCTTTTACTGAAGAACTTCTTCCCTCCTCAATAACCGAAATCTCTAGTGCCTCTTCTTCTGCATATCTCGGCTACAGCTAAACTTCCCGAACTCGAAAGCATTCCTCTAGTAATCTTGCTCCCACAGTTGCGCCATGCGCACTGATTCCTCATAGGTTGCTATGTCTAAGGGAACCAACCTGGACTGCAGAACCGGTTTCAACCTATCGATAAACCTGTGAACCTTCCTGACCTCACTATACATGGTATCGGGGTCATATCTTCCTAGGGATAGGAATCAAGTCTCATACTCGTCCACAGATAAACTTCCCTGGTTTAGTCCCAAAAACTCTGCCTGTAGTTTTCGCTGTGCGGTATCGAGAACAAACTGCCTCCTAAAGGCCTCCCGAAAGATCCCCAACTAATGTCTGTGTGTCGGGCTCTCAATATAGGTTGGGTGGACTTCCACCAATGCTCTGCAGCTCCCTTCAGTAGGAACGCAGCAAATGCGACCATCTCCGAGGTCGTGCACTCGAAGAATCCATAAAGCTTCTCCATCTCCGCCAACTACTCCTCAGTAGCTATAGGGTCCTTGACCCCACTAAAAGATGGAGGTCTAAACTTCTGGAATTCTCGCAACCGATGTAGATTATATCCGTACCCTAATCCACTACCACCCAAAATCGGTGGGGGTGAAGGAGTCTCTACTGTCCTCGGTGCATGAGTAGTCTGTGTAGGTGTATCAGGGGCAACTGCCTCTCTTGTCGCAGCTCCTACTTCCTGTCCTGCCTACTTGGCATCGTCTGTGCCAATATCTCTACAATCGTCTCAAGACTACGCTCTAATCTCATAAAGCGCATCTCAGCACACTCGGGTGCCTCAGTAGCACCTGGAGTCTCAAGCGTAGGTAATGGTTCGACAGTAGCTCGTCCCTCGGGTCTATCTCCCCGGCCTTGAGCCCTACCTCTCATACTCCTACCACTACGCGTATTTGCCATAAAGGCACCTGCATTCATAATTATGAATTAGTCCGTCTCCTATCTGGTATACACAGTTATATCTAAACACAACACAATACTATGGGGATGTACACTTTCCTATTTTCTAACATCGACTCACATCAGACCAACCTCTGCTCTGATACCATTCTGTCAGGACCCGTTCTCAATCCATGACTTTAACCAAAAACCACTACAAATTTTTTGCATTTTTAACTTACCTTTCCTCTCATCAATGGTTAGGTTGTGATTCGATGTTAGAATCCTTGCTTACCACATTATCCATTAGTATACATACATGTCAATATACTATTACTGACTGTAATTGCTTTTATAATACATGTGAGATTATATAAAATCTAACACAAATACATTCCCCATAATATATATCGTATACATCACTGTGCTGTTTCTATATTTAGATATATAACCGTACAAAATCTGTATACCTGGCGATCGATAGGAAATAGCGGTGGAATCAGGAATACTATCCCTCAATAGCTCTCGCTCTACTGCTGATGCTCTGTAGAGAGATGTAAAGAAAGGGGGTGAGCATACAACACGCTCAGTAAGGAAATCAGGCAAGCAAGTAGATATCTACACTATCTACTCAAAATAATGCTATGCCTTGAAAACATTATTTCCTTAGCTCACTTTAAAAGCATGTCTTTAAATATATATATGTATACTTGTACAGATTAAATCCCATGTACAGAAATCATGCTTTCTTTCTCAAATGTAGGCATGTAGTGCAAAACAATGCATCTTTAAATAAATAATGCCTTTAGATAAATCATGCCATGTATATTTAAATCACAATAAATATGGCATTTAAATCATTCACATCACAAAATCGGAGTCCGACCTATCCCTCAAGTCTGTTCGTAATTTAAATTAGTCAATCAATGTGATATATCATGTGAGATTCTGTGCTGAAATGCAAATAGTATCCTGGACTATGGTCATATCCGACATGTGATCCCAAGCTACACGGAATCCTAGTGTACGGGGCATCACTGCTGCAACGGGAGAGGGGTCAGTCCATCAAAACCGCCAGCTATATCCTCCTCAACTCCACAACACCATATGGTACAGTGTACTCCCATGCCACATGTACAGTACAACGTACTCCGTGGACCATACATCACAGCCGGGGTGCCTGCCATAGGTCTTAGCCCTCAAACCATGGAATATCATACCACATTTCTAATACCCTCATGCGGCTATCCTCTCACATAATGTGACACTCAGTCACACAAGGATGCGGGCATGGGTTTGTAACATGTATTATATATCACATACAGTGCGCGCCTTTGAGTGCGACTCACAATCGACACTCCGCTCAAACACTGTTTCACCTCATAAACTCAACTCTAGTGTGAGTAAACCTCCAGCAACTAGGTCAATGCATAGTTCATGTATTAAATCAAGTACGAGTAATAGCTCCAGTACTATGCTATGCACAATATCATCAAATCAAGTACAAGCAATAGCTCCAGTACTATGTCATGTATAAATCATGAAGAATCGAGTACGAGCAACGCTCCAGCACTCTGTCATGTATCTCATGTAAAACTCGAGTACGAGCTAATCGTTCCAGCACTCTGTCATACATATATCATATAAAACTGAGTACGAGTAAGAACTCCAGTACTCTATAATGTATGTCATGGAAATCTAGTGTGAATCAAAATCCAGCACTAATGTATGTGGAAAATATATGAAATCCAGTGCGAGCTGTGCTCCAGCACGATTCATTCTCACAAAATATGATAGATGGCTCTTTAAAAAGGGATGATTTACAAAACATCAAAAATCAACACTATAAAGTGTGCTTAATTCACATCAACCTTAAAATTATTAGCCCATCTATTTATTCTCCTGCTAAATAGCAGTTAAACACTCAAAATAGTGATTTCCATGCTTTTTACAACTTTTTACAAAAGTTGACTTTTTGACTAACTAGGGGCAAAATCGTAATTTATCACTATCGGGTCGTAATAATTATTATTCACTTTCACTGACCCTCAAAGTTTTTAAGTGAATGTAAAAGCAGACTAAAATATGTGCAGGTATCTCTAACTACTCACAAAAGTCCCTTACCTGCAATCACTCGAGAAATTTCACTTTCTCTGCGCTGCTCGTTTCAGCAGTCCGATTTGCTTCTCCAATACTCTCTGGAGCTGTATATAACCATTTATCAGGTTAATTACACTTTTTCTACTGTATTTCACATTAAATACAGTCTATTTCCCTTAATGGGCTTTAATAGTCCTTAATGGACCTAACTATGCCTTAAGCCCATTTTCATTTTACTATTCATTTTCGTTGGGCCTATTGGGCTTGTGGGGCCTACCAACTCTTTTTGGGCTTATCCTAGACCCATTACATCATATTAGGCCTAAAATATTTGGGCTTGGCCCATTGGGCCTCTCGGCCACATGCCATGGCCGAGAGCTACCTTGCCATCGGTTACACCATGGCATGTCGGCCATGTCTCTTCCTTAGCCAATTTCACTTAGGCATTTCCACAAACACTTGGTTGGCAACATTCCTAAACATCATATAGTTCATTTAGGCATTTTATCAAACACCTTGATTGTCAACTAATTGCATGTATTAATTAATCAAATTGATTAATTCTAATTACACCATAATCATTAACACACGTATATTAATCCATTTATGCCTTAAAATCATATGGACATAAATCAATTGGACCTAAAATCATTTATACATTAACATATATGAAATTGAAAACTATAAATTATACCAATTGTTGTGTTCACCCTTTGGCCGAATCTTTGAAGGCTCTCAGTTTGCACTCTATGGCTCCTTGATAGCCAATTCCAACATATGTCACTCGAATCTTTGAAGGCTCTCAGTTTGCACTCTATGGCTCCTTGATAGCCAATTCCAACATATGTCACTCTCCTTTCAATTTGGAACAACTTCCATGAAGGATGCAAGTTCTAATTATGCCTAATTCCTAGTGAGAGAAAGCTTGGATAATATGTTTCAATGGTTTCTTCTTCTAGCCGAATTTGGTGTGATGAAGATGACAATGGTGTGGCTGATTTTATAAGCCACTTACTTAGCCATTAAGCTTTACTTTCCAGCCATTAAGCTTTACTTTCTAAGCCTTAGCCATGAGTCACCTAATGAGTCACCTTATGAGTCATGGTTCGCTTTAACTATGGTTAGATATTTATCTCATTGGTTTTCCATTTGGGCTTCTCGGTTTGGGCTTTCTTAATGGGCTTTTGGGCTGAAATTTTTACTATACCTCAGCCCTTTAATTGTCTAAATATTTGGCCAATCAATTGGTCCAACAATTCGGTCTAAAGGACCTAAGAATTTTGATATACGTTTAGTATACCTGAATAGGCTTTAAATTTTTCACCTTAGGCCCATTACGTTTTTAACCATTAAATTTAATCCAGAATCCTTCTGAATAAATTTTTCTTACTTTCGGGGATGATTATCTTGTATTCTGGCCAAGAATATTTTTCCCAATTTTTTTCTCCACACTTAGGTTAATTTTTAACCATGATTAGTCAACTATGGTAAAAGTCCACTTTCTTAACTATAGTTGACTTTTTCCTTAACTATTGGCCAAGTTGATTTTTTCTCAAAATTCCAAAAGTGTCATATCTTATGTCTTACACTCTCGTCTTTATGTTTCAACTGTTCCCAGTGGATAATTTCACCCGAAACACCTTATCTTGCCAAAAAGGTCCATTTTACCCTTTTTAGCTTTTACTCTCGTTTTCTGTGTTCGGGACTAAATCAAGCTGACTTTCCTTCATGAGCTCTCTATGCTCTCTCATTTTAAGTTCTTATTTTCAGTCAAAATGATTCAGATCCACTCGGTTTAGCCTGTGACTCTTATAGCTCACATAGGCTTTTTATGTTGCTTTTGCGTGTTAAATCATTTCACTAACACTTTAAGTCTAGTTAATACTCTTCTTATGATTCAACTATAATAACGGAGTGTTCATACACATAGAAATCATAAGGTACAAGCTACATAAAATCTGGGTCTGACAATGTAGTAAAGTGTTGATACACATAGGAATCATAAGGAACAAGCTACATGAAATTCGGGTCTGACAATCCTCCCTCACCCAGAAAATTTGGCCCTCCAAATTAGAACCAAGTCAGTCATCAAATAGGTGAGGGTACTTCTCTCGCATCAGACTCTCTAGCTCCCAAGTAGCTTCCTCTGAAGTATGATACTGCCAGAGAATCTTCACTAACCCGATGGTCTTTGATCTCAATACCTTCTCCTTTCTATCCAATATCCGAATCGATCGCTCAACATATGACCTGTCCTCTTGGAGCTCTAAAGGCTCGTAACTAATCACATGTGCCGGATTCGAGTGATACTTCCGAAGCATCGATATGTGGAAGACGTTATGGACAACTGATAAGTTCGGTGGCAATGCCAACCTATACGCCTTATCTCCCACTCGATCAAGTATCTCAAAGGGTCCAATATAGCGAGGATTTAGTTTCCCTCTCTTCCCAAATCTCGCTATGCCCTTGGAAGGAGAAACTCTCAAAAATACGGATTCACCAACTGTAAACTCTAGTGGCCTACATCTCCTGTCAGCGTAACTCTTCTGTTTGCTCTGAGCTGTCCTCAGTTTCTCTTCTATCAAGTGGACGTCCTCAGATGCTTGCGTAACCATGTCAGGAGCGAAAATCTTATGGTCACCCACTTCTTCCCATCCAATAGGGGAACAACATCTACGGCCATATAACGCCTTATACGGTGCCATCCCAATACTCGAATGATAACTGTTATTGTAGGTGAACTCGGCTAGTGGCAGGTGGTCCTCCCAGGAGGCTCTAAAATCTAGCACACATGCTCTCAACATATCCTCTAGAGTCTGTATAGTCCTCTCTGACTGACCTTCTGTCTAAGGATGGAAAGCGGTGCTCAAACTTAACTGGGTTCCCATGGCTTCCTGAAAAAGTCCCCAAAAGTGGGAAGTGAATAGGGAATCCCCATCAGAGACTATGCTCACTGGTACACCGTCTAACCTCACTACCTCGCATACATACAGTTTTGCTAATGAACTCAGAGTATCGGTCGCTCTCAAAGCTAGGAGGTCGGCTGACTTCGTCAGTCTGTCGACGATCACCCATATAGCATCGTGATTCCTGCGGGTTCTCGATAAACCCATCACGAAATCCATGGTGATATGCTCCCATTTCCATGTCGGTATAGATAGAGGCTGCAATAACCCTACAAGATTTTAATGCTCTACCTTCACCTGCTGACACACGAGACACTTTGCCACAAAGTCTGCTACATCTCTCTTCATACCCTACCACCAGTATACCTTTCGGAGGTTCTGATACATTTTGTTACTCCCCGGGTGTAACGTATACCTCGACGAATGAGCTTCCGCCAATATCAATCTCCTGAGTCTTGGATCCTTGGGAACACACAATCTGCCTCTGAACCTTAATAATCCATCAAAACTTAACTCAAAATCAGTCACTGTGCCCTTCTGCATCTGACTATTCACATCCATACAAAATGGATCAGTCTGCTGAGCCACTCTGATCTTGTCCAACAGATCCGGCTCCAAACGTAGACTAGCTATCACATAGCCTGTATCCATGTCAGAAGGCACGACTCCCAAACTGAGGCTAGCAAACTGCTCTAGCAACTCATGTTCCCTAACCATCATGTACGATACCATCCCTAGGCTCTTCCTACTCAAGGCATCTGCTACAACGTTAGGCTTACCCGGATGATAAAGTATCTCACAATCGTAGTCCTTCAGAAGCTCTAGCCATCTTCTCTGTCTCATGTTCAGCTCTTTCTGTGAGAACAGATACTTGAGGCTCTTGTGGTCGGTAAATATCTGGAACTTCTCGCCATACAAGTAGTGGCGCCATACCTTCAATGCAAAACAGTACTGCTACTAGCTCCAAATCATGGGTCGGATAGTTCTTCTCATGATCCTTCAGCTGTCTGGATCCATAAGCAACTACCTTCCCATCCTGCATCAATACACAGCCCAATCCCTGATGCGAACCATCGGTATACACTACAAATCCTCCTAAGCTGGTAGGGATAGTGAGAATCGAAGCGATGGTCAATCGACGTTTCAACTCCTCAAAACTCTTCTCACAATCCTCGTTCCATATGAATGGTACACTCTTTCGAGTAAGACGTGTCAACGGAGTAGCCAACTTAAATAATCCCTCAACGAATCTCCGATAGTATCCAGCTAAACCCAGGAAACTCCTGATCTCGGTGACTGTCCTCGACTGTTCCCACTGAACTACAACCTCTATCTTAGATGGATCGACTGATACACCATCTCTCGAGATAACATGTCCCAAAAACGAGATCTGTGACAACCAAAAGTCACACTTACTGAGCTTAGCATATAACTCATGCTCTCATAGAGTCTGTAACACGATCCTGAGATGCTCCTCATGCTCCTCCTTGGATCTCGAGTATATCGATAAAGACGATAACCAATTGGTCCAAATATGGCTTGAACACATCGTTCATCAAAGCCATGAAAGCAGTCGGAGCATTCGTCAATCCGAATGGCATGACCAAGAACTCATAATGGCCATATCGGGTACGACTTGCTGTCTTGGATACATCTCCACTCCGAACTTTCAGCTGATGATACCCATACCTCAGGTCAATCTTAGAAAAGACCTGTGCTCCTTGAAGCTGATCTAACAAGTCGTGAATGTGGGGAAGGGGATATCTATTCTTGATGGTGGCCTTATTCAACAATCGGTAATCTTTACACAATCGAAGGCTCCCATCCTTCTTCCTTATAAACAAAATCGGTGCTCCCCAAGGTGAAACACTTGGTCGAACAAAACCCCTATCCAACAGCTCCTGTAACTGTCTCTTGATCTCCTCCAGCTCAACCAAGGCCATGCGATATGGTGGTCTCGAGATAGGCTCCGTACCAGGCACCAAATCTGTACAGAATTCTATCTCTCTGTCTGGTGGTAACCTTGGCAATTCATCCTAAAAAACATCTGGGTACTCACTGACTACAGTAATATCTGACAACTCCGGATGTGCCTTATCCATATCTACCACGTACGCAATGAAACCTTGATATGTTGAAGGTTTTCTAAATTATTAATCATGTAATAATCATAACTACTCCTTTCATTTATTCGAATTGAACTTTACAACATATCTAGTAGGGTTAGGAAACATAACTGTCTTAGCATAACAATCTAAAACAGCTTGGTTTGCAGATAGCCAATCCATTCCTAATATTATATCAGAGTCACTCATACTTAGTAATATTAGATTAGTTGTCATCTCCTTATCCCTTACTCTCAACTTACAGTCATTAAATACATATTCTACCACTTAACTACTATTTATAGGCGTACTAATCAACATCATCATACATAATGGTGTACGCTCTACATGTCTTGCTAATTTACATGCAAATGAAGGCGATACAAAAGAATACAAGGCACCAGGATCAACTAAAATATATGCTTCAATATCATAAATCAGGATGTTACCTCGTATCACATCCGATAAAGCATCAGTTGTCCCCTGGTCCAAAGCATGTACTCGCCCTCGACCCATCACTTGTTTCCCCTTTTCTTCTGTCGTCGCTCTACCTCTCTGAGCAGACGTACCAACTGGAGTTCTATCAGGCTCCCTGCCCCTCAGTGGTGTAGTACTATCCATCTCTGGGTAAGCTCTATCCATATGACCCTGTTTCCCACATCGGAAACATACAATAGGAGTTAGCGGGCATGGTCTAACTCCATATGGTCTACTGCTTCTTCTGCACTGATCGACAGTAGGTCTCTGTCCTCCTATGACAATGCCTTTTGCTGGGGCTACAGTCAGATAAGCAGGAGGTCTAGCATATCTCTTTCGTGCCTCCTCTACCTGTGATCTCTTACTGAAGAGTTTCTTCCCTCCTCGATAATCGAAATCTCTAGCCGGCCTCTTCTTCTATACGTCTTGACTACACTAAACTTCCTGAACTCAGAAGCATTCCTCTCGTAATCTTGCTCACACAGTTGCGCCCTACGCACTGCTTCCTCATAGGTTGCTATTTCTAATGGAACCAACCTAGATCAGAGAACCGGTCTCAATCCATCGATAAACCTGTGGACCTTCCTGGCCTCACTATACATGGTATCGGGGTCATATCTCCCTAGGGATAGGAATCGAGTCTAATACTCGTCCACAGATAAACTCCTTTAGTTTAGTCCCAAAAACTCTGCCTGTAGTTTCCGCTGTGCGGTATCGAGAACAAACTGCCTCCTAAAGGCCTCTCGAAATATCTCTCAACTAATGTCTGTGTGTCGTGCTCTCAATATAGGTCGGGTGGACTTCCACCAATGCTCTACAGCTCCCTACAGTAGGAACGCAACAAATGCGACCATCTCCGAGGTCATACACTCGAAGAATCCATAAAACTTCTCCATCTCCTCTAACCACTCCTCAACAGCTACAGGGTCCTTGACCCCACTAAAAGATAGAGGTCTAAACTTTTGGAATTCTCGCAATCGATGTAGATCATATCCATACCCTAATCCACTACCACCCAAAATCGGTGGGGGTGTAGGAGTATCTACTGTCCTCGGTGCATGAGCTGTCTGCTTATGTGTATCAGGGGCAACTGCCTCTCCTGTCGCAGCTCCTGTCTCTGCCTACCTGGCATCGTCTGTGCCAACATCTCTATAATCGTTTCAAGACTACGCTCTAATCTCGTAAAGTGCATCTCAGCACACTCGGGTGCCTCAGTAGCACCTAGAGTCTCAAGTGTAGGTAATGGTTCGACAGCAGCTCGTCCCTCGGGTCTATCTCCCCGGCCTCGAGCCCTACCTCTCATACTTCTACCACTACGCGTATTTGCCATATAGGCAAAGTTCTTAGATTCATAATCATGAATTAGTCTGTCTCCTATCTGGTATACATAGTTATATCTAAACACAGCACAGTACTATGGGGATGTACACTTTCCTATTTTCTAACACCGACTCACATCAGACCAACCTCTGCTCTGATACCATTCTGTCAGGACCCGTTCTCAATCCATGACTTTAACCAAAATCACTACAAATTTTTCATATTTTAAACTTACCTTTCCTCTCTTCAATGGCTGGGCTGTGATTCGATGTCAGAATTCTCGCTTACCACATTATCCATTATCATACATACATGTCAATATACTGTTACTGACTATAACTGCTTTTATAATACATGTGAGATTATATAAAATCTAACACAATTACATTCCGCATAATATATATCGTATACATCACTGTGCTGTTTCTATGTTTAGATACATAACCGTACAAAATCTGTATACCTGACGGTCGATAGGAACTAGCAGTGGACTCAGGAATACTATCCCTCAACAGCTCTCGCTCTACTGCTGATGCTCTGTAGAGAGATGTAAAGAAAGGGGGGTGAGCATACAATGCGCTCAGTAAGGAAATCAGGCAAGCAAGTAGATATCTACACTATCTACTCAAAATAATGCCATGCCTTGAAAACATTATTTCCTTTACTCACTTTAAAAGCATGTCTTTAAATATGTATAAGTATACTTGTACAGATTAAATCCCATGTACAGAAATCATGCTTTCTTTCTCAAATGTAGGCATGTAGTGCAAAACAATGCATCTTTATATAAATCATGCCTTTAGATAAATCATGCCATGTATATTTAAATCAAAATAAATATGGCATTTAAATCATTCACATCACAAAATCGGAGTCCCAACCCATCCCTCAGGTCGTCCGCAATTTAAATCAGTCAATCAAGTGATATATCATGTGAGACTCTGTGGTGAAATGTAAATAGTATCCTGGACTATGATCATATCCGACATGTGATCCCAAGCAACACAGATCTCGGTGTGCGGGGCATCACTGCTGCAATGGGAGGGGGGTCAATCCATCACAACTGCTAGCTATATCCTCCTCAACTCCTCAGCACCACACGGTACAATGTACTCCCATGCTACATGCACGGTATGACAGGGTACTCCATGCCACTCGCACAGTACAACGTACTCCATGGACCCTACATCACAGTTGGGGTGCCTGCCATAGGTCTTAGCCCTCAAACCATGGATTATCATACCACATCTCTAATACCCTCATGCGAATATCCTCTCACATAAAGTGACACTCAGTTACACAAGGATTCGGGCATGGGTTTGTAACATGTATTATATATCACATACAGTGCGCGCCTTTGAGCGTGACTCACAGTCGACACTCCTCTCAAACACTGTTTCACATCACAAACTCAACTCTAGTGCGAGTAAACCTCCAGCAACTAGGTCAATGCATAGTTCATGTATTAAATCAAGTACGAGCAATAGCTCCAGTACCATGCTATGCACAATATCTTTAAATCAAGTACGAGCAATAGCTCCAGTACTATGTCATGTAGAATCAAGTACGAACAAAGCTCCAGCACTCTGTCATGCATCTCATGAAAAACTCGAGTATGAGCTAATCGCTCCAGCACTCTCTCATGCATATATCATATGGAACTGAGTACGAGTAAGAACTCCAGTACTCTATCATGCATGTCATGGAAATCTAGTACGAATCAAAATCCAACACTAATGTATGTGGAAAATATATGAAATTCAGTTCGAGCTGTGCTCCAGCATGATTCATTCTCACATAATATGATAGATGGCTCTTTAAAAAGGGATGATTTATAAAATATCAAAATCAGCACTATAAAGTGTGCTTAATTCACATCAACCTTAAAATCATTAGCCCATCTATTTATTCTCCTGCTAAATAGCAGTTAAACACTCAAAACGATGGTTTCCATGCTTTTTACAACTTTTCACAAAAGTTAACTTTTTGACTAATTAGGGGTAAAATCGTAATTTGCCACTATCGGGTCGCAATAACTATTATTCACTTTCTCTGACCCTCAGAGTTTTTAAGTGAATGTAAAAGCAGACGAAATTACGTGCAGGTATCTCTAACTACTCACAAAAGCCCCTTACCTACAATCACTCGAGAAATTTCACTTTCTCTGCGCTGCTCGTTTTAGCAGTTCGATTTGCTCCTTCAATACTCCCTGGAGCTGTATATCACCATTTATTAGGTTAATTACACTTTTCCTACTGTATTTCACATTAAATACAGTCTATGTCCCTTAATGGGCTTTAATAATCCGTATTAAGCCCGTTTTCCACTTATTATTTTCCTTTATCAGGGTCTATTGACTCATTGGGCCTATCAATACCCATTGGGCTTTATTTCAAGCTCTTTGGATAGCCCGTATATCATTTACGACAGTTAATTCAAAATTTTGAATATAATTCACTAAATACAGAATTTAATCCGAAATGTGTAAAATAAATCTTAAATACGCAATAATCACATAAATTGTCGTAAATGAGCTTTACTTACCCGAGATTATGCGATGGTACGTAAATCGAAGTTCGATCGGGCTTCCGTTCGGAATTTATCGTCGAACTGCATAATTTTGTATATTTTACTCTGGGTCAATTTTCGATTAAATATAATTTAAATAAATTTATCGAAAATCAAATCGGTTACTTTTGACCTCATATCGACTTACCCGAAGTCCGGTGAAATCTCAAAAATTTCCCTTTTCCTTTTTCTTTATTTTCTTCTTTTTCCCATTTTCTCCTTGGCTGAACCGGTTTGGTCCGGTTCAGTGCAGAACCTTCTTCACTGAACCGTCGACCGGTTCAGGCTTCCTTTGATCGTGCCGGTGTCTTTCGATCGGTTCCTGATGCATCACCACCGCCGTTCGGCGCGCCACAGCCTGGGGATCGTTCGAATGGCCTCGATCGCGAATCAACTTAACCCTTATCTCGCTGTTATGTAGCTTACATGCATTTTTAATTTCTCAAATTATCGATTGCATGTTAGTAAATACTCTTCATATGATTCAACTATGTAATAAAGTGTTCATACACATAGGAATCATAAGGAACAAGCTATATAAAATCTGGGTCTGACATGCTGCTTGACAGAGAGTTGCTCCAGACACGCCTGCACAGACACCACAGCCTACAGATACCCCTACACCTCCACAAGTTCAGGATACGGCAACTCCTATTGACCCGCATCATGTTAGTAGTGGTTTGGGGTATTGATAATTCTATATTTTTAGAATTATTTTTGCTTAATTTCCTAATTAATTATTTATATCCCTGATTTATTTTGTTAATTATCCCCTTTATTTAAGTAAAATTCTCATGTTTGCAGATAAATTAAATCCGGATGAATTTTGAATATTTCGATAGAAAATGAACCGAAATTGAGCTAAAATCGAGATTGGACCACGCGAACAACACGAACCTAGCACATCCAATTGGACAAAAAGACAGATGACATGGAAATATTATTTTTCAAGGAGCCAATGGTGTGAAGACAAGTGGCCAAATAATGCCAACTCATTTAGGATGGAAAAATTACAATTGTACCCCTAAATGTGTATATAAATAGAAAATGATAACAATTGTAAAGCGTGGGAAAAATAGGGTAGAATAGTTTTTTTTTAGGTTAACTTTAAAAAGTCTTGTTTTCTCTGTTTATGAGGATTCTGCCACAGAGTATTTTTTCTAGCTTCCAGTTTCTTTTCTCCATAGCTATTATTTTATTCAACTTATTTTTATTATGAAAAGTTTTTCTCTTTAGTTAATCAGTATCATTGCTCAGAAATATTTGTTTATCATTTCAGTTTGCTTCAATCGTCATCATCTTGTTTTTGCTATATGTTTTAATCCCCTTTCAGTTATAGTCTAAAGTATTTACAAATCTTTAATCATCAATGTCGATCATGATGTTTGATTTATTATTGCCGATCTAATATGTTGGGATAATTCTGTGCTTCGATTGGTAATAATAGAAGGGTGGAACAATATCGGTTTGGTGGAGAAATGACTTAAACCATGGCTACTGAAAGAAATCGAGACCACTGAGATTCGGCTTTTGTGTTAAAACCTTCTCCAGCCTCTGTTTAATTTTCATGGTAGCAGTGATCTCGATGAATATCAGAAGAGGCAGCAACTAATTGGGACAGTACCCAGGCATCATAGCCAAAACCGAGAGCCAGTATTCATCCCTCGGTTCTGCCCTGCTCTTTAAGCAGTTCACCGTTCATCATTTCTTATGTTTTTCTATTTTAATTCATTTAAATCTCACTTAAAAGTAAGGTTTAGGATAAATGATCATTGCATTTCAGTAAGTTTCTCCTCTATCGACGTTTAAACTTGTCTCGGTTTGTTTGATTTCATTTCATATTTACTGATTAACAGGTTGTTAAATTATTTTTGGCTCTAAAATCTGCTGCTGCGTGTTTGTCTGGATAGGGAGAGCTGTATGAGAAATAGCTGGGGAATGAAGGTTGGTGCAGTATTGTTTTCTGCTTCATCAGTAACGACAACAAACAACGCATAGGAAGAAGTATGTACAGTGTAGAAAAACACTGCAACCTGAGACTTGAAGCAGCACTTGGACGTACCCGAGACCTGAGGCAGAACCAACAGACAAACCTGTAGCAGAGCTGGACAAGGAGTTAGCAGCACCTATATGCACCTGGAGCAATAGGCCATATGCAAAATCGAGAGCTGAGTGTAGAGGATACTTGTAGCAGTAAACGAACAGCAGCTGGGAACCGAGAATGCTAGGAAATGTTTGGTGAAGAACATGAGCAGTGTTTGGAGGGAATGGTTTAAATTTACTTAAGGCCATGTTTGGGACATTTGCATTATAGCTTTAATCCATTTTCATGCATTGTTAGTTTAGTTTAATTCCAATTTAATTTGTTAGCTTAGTTTAGAGTCTTTGATTAAATTGCATGATTAGTATTCTTGTTTAATGGTTTAGAACATAGTTTTAATTAGGTTGATAGTTAATTAAGTGTTCATTTAGAATTAAATTAGGGGTAAATTTATTTCATTAAATCTTAAGTTAGTTTAAATTGTATTTTGATTAAATAGTATTATTGCATTTTAGGATTGTTAATTTTAGTTTAATTAGTCTTGCTTTGTTATTTTCATATTTGCATTTCATTTGCGTTAATCAGTTTTAACTGTTTTAATTTCTTTTGTAGACTTTTGATTTTAATTGCGTGGAGCACTGTAAGTAATTTTACTCATTTTTATTTAGTTTATCTTATAGTTTTATTATTTTTAGTACTTTTAATTAGCCTTAGTAGATCACCCACTTTAATCTTATAATTTGCTAGAATATACTTATGGCAAGATTAACCGATAGTTAATTAGATTGATCAACTTCTCTGTGGGACGATAACTCGGGACTCAAATCCCATTATTACTTGTACGACCCGTGCACTTGCGACATATACCTTTTGGGCGTGTCAAGTTTTTGGCGCCGTTGCCGGGGAAGTTTTAATTAGTCCTTAGTTAATATCAGTAAAATTATGCTTAGGTGTAATTCTAGCTTGTAAATATTTAGGTTTTAAATATTTAGATCCTTAGATTAGTTTAGTTAACTTTCTTATAATTAATTAAAAAAAAAATCTAAGGACTTTCTGATGTTTGCATGCGTAGACCAAGGAGTTTTGATTGCTTTCCTCTAGATCCTGAAATTGAACGAACTCTTAGGAAAATTCGAAAGGACTCTAGGAAATTTATAGCTCCACAGCAAAACACAATGGCGAAAAATAGGGAAAGTAGGACCATTGGAGATTATGCGATGCCAACGATTGAAGGATATTATACTAGCATTAGGCCACAAGCTGTCCCTACTAATAATTTCGAAATTAAGCCTTCCATCCTTCAAATGATCCAAACTTCTTTACAGTTCAGTGGGCTTCCACATGATGACCCACATCCTCACCTTGGGCAATTCTTGGACTTGTGCAACACGTTTAAACATAATGGATTATCTGATGATGCGCTTGGACTCAGACTTTTATCATTTTCACTTAGGGATAGGGCGAGACACTGGTTGACCTCCCTGCCTCCAGGATCAATTTCTACACGGGACGAGTTATCCCACCAATTTCTAGCCAAAATTTTCCTCCCTCTAAAATGGCCAGACTCCGTAGCGATATATCCTCCTTTGCCCAGTACGACTTTGAATCCCTTTACGAGGCATGGGAACGATATAAAGAGCTTCTTAGGAAGTGCCCTCACCACGGCCTACCTCTATGGCTACAAGTCTAGACCTTCTACAATGGACTTACAAGCCAAAATAGGATCATAGTGGACGCTGCTTCGGGTGGAGCCTTGATGTGTAAAACAGAGGAGGAGGCTTATGAGCTGCTAGACAAGATGGCGGCTAACAACTATCAATGGTCCTTAGAAAGGCAATTGTCAAAGAAATCGACGGGTATATATGAGCTCGACACTCTGTCCACCTTGACCTCTCAAATCGACAATCTTACAAAGAAGGTGGAGTCGCTCAGTACCCAACCTAATCCTTCCAATAATCCAAACCCTGTGTTTTCTGTCCAAAGTCCTTTTCTCTCATGTGATCTGTGTAGTGGTACCCATGCTGTGGATAGGTATCCACTTAACCTAGAATCGGTTCAGTACGTTGCCCCTAAGCAATAAAACAACTCTTTTTCAAACACCTATAATCCAGGGTGGAGGAACCATCCTGACTTTTCCTGGAGCCAAAACCAAGGGCAAGCTTCTAATTCTAGACCAGTAGGACCCCCAGGTTTTCAAGCTCCACCGGTTCAGGTGCCACCACAGTATCCACATCATCCACCTAACCATTCCCATCCATCCCACGTCCATCAACCACCACCACAACCCTAGCACTTACCAGCAGCTGATAAGAAACCCTCGCTTGAGGAAATGTTCACAACAATCTTGCAAAATCAAGCAACTTCAATTAAGAACCTAGAGGTTCAGGTAGGACAAATAGCAAACGCTCTTAGTCAACATCCTCAGGGTACCTTTCCTAGTAACACTGAAGCCAATCCTATTAGGCAAAGGGAAGGGAAGGAACATGTGAAAGCCATCACCCTTAGGAGTGGCAGAGAGCTAGTAACTCCCTCTGTTAAGTCCAGACCTGACCAGCCCATAGTTGAAAAACCCATAGGTTCTAGTGAAGCAGCTCAAAAGGAGCAAGAATCAAAAGATCAAGCTACAAAGGAAACAAAGCCAGGCAATTCTTCACCTTTACCTATTTTTTTGTCACAACCTTCTTTATCCTCTAATGCTACAAGAGTTTCCACTACATCTCCTCCTGTTAGACCACCAGTTCCTTTTCCTCAGAGATTTCAAAATCAAAAATTGGACCAACAATTTGCAAAATTCCTTGATGTTTTTAAGAAACTTCACATCAACATTCCATTCGCAGATGCCTTAGAGCAAATGCCAAGCTATGTGAAGTTTATGAAGGACATCCTCTCTAGGAAATGAAGATTGGAATATTACGAGACGGTGGCCTTAACGGAGGAATACAGCGCTATTATCCAGAGGAGATTACCCCCAAGCTCAAGGATCCAGAGAGCTTTACCATACCATGCACTATTGGAAATTTATTCTTTGGTAGAGCCCTGTGCGATTTAGGAGCTAGTATAAATTTGATGCCATTGTCTATCTATCATAAGTTAGGAATAAGGGATGCCAAGCCCACCACAGTGACCCTCCAGTTGGTCGATCGATCAATTAAATATCCGAAGGGGGTCACTGAGGATGTCTTAGTACAAGTGAAAAAGTTTATTTTCCCAGCGAATTTTATCGTGTTGGACATGGAGGAAGACAGGGAAGTCCCAATTATACTAGGCAGGCCATTCCTAGCAACTAGTAGAACTTTAATAGATGTACAAAAGGGGGAGTTAACAATGAAAGTTCAAGATCAGGAAGTCAAGTTTAATGTGTTTAAATCTCCAAGGTTCCCTGAGGACTCTCACAATTGTTTTAGGATGGATTTAGTGGATAAGGACATCACTGAGGAGTTTTCCAAGACACACCCTTTAAACCCTTTAGAAGTCTCCTTAGTGAAATCTGTTGATCTTAGAGAGTATAATGAAGATGATGATGAGGTCTATGAGACTTTACAGATAGTAGAGGTCACTCCTTTTGAGGAAATTGCCAAATTTGAGACATTAGACTCTTCATCTATTCCAGTTTCAAATATCTTTCCATCCACCAGTGATCTTCCAGCATTAGAACTCAAACCTTTACCTTTACACCTTAGGTATGCTTACTTAGGTGAATCCTCCACACGATCGATAATAGTATCTGTTGCTCTCTCTAGTGATCAGGAAGCAAAATTACTACAAGTGTTAAGATAGCATCAGAAGGCTATAGGCTGGTCTATCTCTGACCTTAAGGGTATTAGCCCCTCTATCTATATGCATAAGATGCTATTGGAGGAGGGGTATAGGTCATCCATAGAGCACCGGCATCGATTGAACCCAGTAATAAAAGAAGTTGTCAAGAAGGAGATCATTAAGTGGTTAGATGCAGGGATTATCTATCCCATTTTTGACAGTGCCTGGGTGAGCCCAGTACAATGTGTCCCTAAAAAGGGAGGGATGACAGTGATCGAGAATAAAAATAATGAGCTCATCCCCACTAGGACTGTCACTGGTTGGCGAGTATGTATGGATTATAGGAAACTCAACAAGGCCACCAGGAAAGACCACTTCCCTTTACCCTTCATTGACCAAATGTTAGATCGATTAGCTGGTAACGTATTCTATTGTTTACAGTACGGATACTCTGGGTACAATCAAATAGCTATGCCCTAGAAGACCAAGAAAAAACTACCTTCACCTGTCCCTATGGGACCTTTGCTTTTAGAAGAATGCCTTTTGGCCTATGCAATGCACCTTCTACATTCTAGCGTTGCATGATGGTCATATTCCATGATATGGTAGAGGATTTTCTTTAGGTTTTCATGGATGATTTCTCAGTATTTGGGGATAGCTTTGATTTAGGTTTGCAGAATTTAGCACTAGTGCTGAGGAAGTGTGAAGAAACAAACTTAGTGCTTAATTGGGAGAAAGGCCACTTTATAGTGAAAGAAGGCATAGTGCTTGGGCACAAAATCTCTGCTAGGAGGATAGAAGTGGATAAGGCTACGGTAGAAATTATTGAGAAGTTACCTCCCCCTACCACTGTAAAAGGAATTCAAAGTTTCTTGGGCCATGCGAGATTTTACAGAAGGTTCATTAAGGATTTTTCTCAGATAACTAAGCCTTTATGAAATCTCCTTAAGAAAGACACTGTGTTTTTCTTTGATGAGAAATGCTTAGAAGCATTTAAGACTTTGAAGGAAAAATTAGTTATAGCCCCTATAATCATAGCTCTGGATTGGAGTTTACCTTTTGAGCTTATGTGTGATGCAAGTGATTATGCTGTCGGGGCTGTACTAGGACAAAAAAAAGGAAGAGTCTTTTATGCTATTTACTACGCAAGCAAAACACTTAATAAGGCCCAGATGAACTATGCTACTACCGAGAAGGAGCTGTTAGCTGTGGTATTTGCTTTTGATAAGTTTCGCTCCTATCTCATAGGTACTAAGGTAGTAGTATATACTGATCATGTTGCCATTAAGTACTTAGTCTCCAAGAAGGATGCAAAGCCGAGGCTGATTCGATGGATCCTCCTACTACATGAGTTTGACTTGGAGATTAGGGACAGGAAAGGTACGGAGAATCAGGTTGCTGACCATTTATCTATATTAGAGAGTGGACATAAAGAAGATGATACAGCTATTAATGAGTCCTTTCCTGATGAGCAGCTATTTACTTTCGGGCACTCCAGATTGCCTTGGTACGCTGATTTTGTAAATTATCTGGTAAGCAATGTGATGCCACCTGATTTGACTGCCCAGCAAAGGAAAAAGTTTTTGAGTGATGTCAAGTATTATGTTTGGGACGAACCCTTCCTATACAAGCAATGTAAAGATCAGATTTTGAGAAGGTGTGTTCCCATGGAAGAAGTAGAGGATATATTTAGACATTGCCATTCTTCTAATTATGAAAAGCATTTTTGAGGAGAGAGGATAGCAACCAAGGTTTTACAATCTGGATATTACTGGCCCAGTTATTTAAGGATGCCCACTGCTTTGTACTGAAATGTGATAGATGTCAGAGGGTAGGAAATATTTCCAAAAGAAATGAGATGCCTCTGACTAATATTTTAGAAGTAGAACTCTTTGATGTCTGGGGTATCGATTTCATGGGACCATTTGTTCCTTCATATGGCAATCTCTATATTCTAGTGGCTGTGGACTATGTATCGAAATGGGTTGAAGCAATGGCTTTACCGACTAATGATGCCAAGGTGGTAGTAAGGTTTTTAAAGAAGAACATTTTCACACGATTTGGCACACCTAGGGCTATCATTAGTGATGGAGGATCCCACTTTTGCAATCGAAGTTTTGATGGGCTGTTAAAGAAATATGGGGTCAAACATAAGGTAGCCATTACTTATCATCCACAGATGAGTGGCCAAGTAGAGTTGTCCAATAGAGAAATTAAAGGGATATTAGAGAAAACAGTGAACCCAAGTAGGAAGGACTAGTCCATTAGGTTAGAGGATGCACTTTGGGCCTATAGGACAGCCTTCAAAACACCTTTAGGAATGTCCTCTTATTAGCTTGTTTATGGTAAAGCCTGTCATCTACCAGTAGAGCTAGAACACAAGGCCTATTGGGCCTTTAAGAACCTGAATTTCAATTTAGAGGCAGCAGGGGAGAAGAGGCTGCTACAGCTTAATCAATTAGATGAGTTCAGGTTGCAGGCATATGAGAATGCCAAGCTCTACAAGGAAAAGACTAAGCGATGACATGATAAGAAAATTAAGGAGAGACACTTCGAGCCAGGCCAGCAGGTTCTGTTGTTTAATTCACGCTTGAAGCTGTTTCCAGGAAAGCTTGAGTCTAGGTGGTCAGGTCCCTTTACCATTACACAAGTATTCCCTCATGGAGCCATTGAAATTATGGATGAGACCTTGAATCAACCCTTTAAGGTTAATGGGGGCAGACTGAAACACTATTTTGGGGGAGGGTTTGATCGTCAGCATTTTGTGACTACTTTAGCTGACCCTCCTACTTCTGATCCTGCTACTTAGCTTCATTTTTCTATCACTTTTTGTATATAGTTCTTTTTCTTTTTCTTTTCTATTGTTTATTTCTTTGTTTATTTTGCAGGTTTATTTTCTAAGTTTTACGCTTTCAATAAAAGCTTCAGTTGTTCATCAACATCAAATAGGGGAGTACTATGTTCTTGAGCGTAATTGTTTATATTATCTGCACACTGAGGACACTGTGCACTTTAAGTTTGGGGGAGGGAATATCACTTGAGCATTTTTCAAAAATTTGGACAATTCGAAAATATGAGCTTAAATTGTTTGATTTTAGGATGATTTAGTGCTTAGCATGTAGTTTTTCCATATTCCGATAATATGACCCCATGATTAAGTCTGATTTTGATTGACTAAGAAGCATGATTATTGGAAAAACATGATATTGAATTCTTGAATTTGTCTTAATTTTGATTGTGATTTCCTCATCTTACGCACATGTCATGTCATGAATCTGTATAGTTATTTAGAGAAAGCTTATGTGGACTTAGGATTGCATTTGTTTAGTTGATTTTGTGCATCATATTCTAGAATTTGTTTTATCTGATCTCGAGGTGAAATATTAGATCACACTTAATTAGGGAGATGATTTAGGCCATCTTTGGATCATTTGAGCCTTTCTAGCCATCCCTGTACATATTTTACCCCTAGTCACCCATCTGGGCCAAATAAGATTTTCTCTGTAAATACACCTGCGTTATTTTCCTTAGCTTAAATACTCTTTTCCTCTCCCGTACCCCCAAAGCATGAAAGTCATTGGGATATATTTTGAGCTTTGTACATATGGGTGCCTGGTGATAGTGAATGTTCAAAAAATGAAAGAAAAAGAAAGAGAAAAAGAAGAAAGAAGAAAAATACAAAGAAAATGTTTAGGGAAATAAATAAGTTTGGGGGAATTTGAGCTCTTACATTAAAATCCTGAAAGTAATGCATGTTAAGGGGTAATTAAACCTAAATCGACTTTATCATACCTTAGCCCCAGCCTTACATTACAAGCTTAATGAAGTCCTATTGATCTTTAGTTAAGTGTGACTACATTAGTGGAGAGAGAAGTGAAAAGCAAACTTATGGGAATGATCACATGTCATTGACTTTGCATTCACTGTGTTTGCATAATCCAATCTGGATAATGTACTGTGAAGTGACTTTGACATTTTTCACACACTCACGAGGAGTCCAATTTAGGTTAGGACTTATGATTGAATGATTCTGAGTGTTGAACTTGTAACTATGAATCTTTAAGATCATAGTCTGTACTTTTTCTTTGAGGATAATATTCGATAAATTATTGTGCTTAGTACTTGTCATTCTTACAATTATTTTATTTTGCTTGAGGAGAAGCAAAAGCTCAAGTTTGGGGGTGTGATAATTCTATATTTTTAGAATTATTTGTGCTTAATTTTCTAATTAATTATTTAAATCCCCAATTTATTTTGTTAATTATCCCCTTTATTTAATTAAAATTCTCATGTTTGCAGATAAATTAAATCTGGATGAATTTTGAATATTTTGGTAGAAAATGAACCGGAATTGAGCTAAAATCGAGATTGGACCACGCGGATAACACGAGCCTAGCACATCTAATTGGATAAAAAGACAGATGACATGGAAATATTATTGTTCAAGGAGCCAATAGTGTGAAGACAAGTGGCCAAACAATGCCAACTCATTTAGGATGGAAAAATTACAATTATACCCCTAAATGTGTATATAAATAGAAAATGATGACAATTGTAAAGCGTTGGAAAAATAGGGTAGAATAGTTTTTTTTTTATGTTAACTTTAAAAAGTCTTGTTTTCTCTATTTATGAGGATTCTGTCGCACAATATTTTTTCTAGCTTCCAGTTTCTTTTCTCCATAGCTATTATTTTATTCAACTTATTTTTATTATGAAAAGTTTTTCTCTTTAGTTCATCAGTATCATTGCTTAGAAATATTTGTTTATCATTTCAGTTTGCTTCAATCGTCATCATCTTGTTTTTGCTATATGTTTTAATCCCCTTTCGGTTATAGTCTAATGTATTTGCAAATCTTTAATCATTAATGCCGATCATGATGTTTGATTCATTATTGCTGATCTAATATGTTGGGATAATTCTGTGCATCGATTGGTAATAATAGAAGGGTGGAACAATATCGGTTTGGTGGAGAAATGACTTAAACCATGGCTACTGAAAAAAACTGCGACCACTGGGATTCGGCTTTTGTGTTAAAACCTTCTCCAGCCTTTGTTTAATTTTCATGGTAACAGTGATCTCGATGAATATCAGAAGAGGCAGCAACTAATTGGGACAGCACCCAGGCGTCATAGCCAAAACCGAGAGCCAGTATTCATCCCTCTGTTCTACCCTGTTCTTTAAGGAGTTCACCGTTCATCATTTCTTATGTTTTTATGTTTTAATTCATTTAAATCTCTCTTAAAAGTAAGGTTTAGGATAAATGATCATTGCATTTTAGTAAGTTTCTCCTCTGTCGACATTTAAACTTGTCTCGGTTTGTTTGATTTCATTTCATATTTACTGATTAATAAGTTGTTAAATTATTTTTGGCTCTAAAATCTGCTGCTGCGTGTTTGTCTAGATAGGGAGAGCTGTATGAGAAATAGCTCGGGAATGTAGGTTGGTGCAGTATTGTTTTCTGGTTCATCAGTAACGACAGCAAACAACGTATAGGAAGAAGTATGTACAGTGCAGAAAAACACTGCAACCCGAGACTTGAAGCAGCACTTGGACGTACCCGAGACCTGAGGCAGAACCAGCAGACAGACCTATAGCAGAGCTGGACAAGGAGTTAGCAGCACCTATATGCACCTAGAGCAACAGGCCATATGCAAAACCGAGAGCTGAGTGAAGAGGACACTTGTAGCAGTAAGCGGATAGCAGCTGGGAACCGAGAATGCTGGGAAATGTTTGGTGAAGAACATGAACAGTGTTTGGAGGGAATGGTTTAAATTTACTCAAGGCCATGTTTGGCACTTTTGCATTATAGCTTTAATCCATTTTCATGCATTGTTAGTTTAGTTTAATTCCAATTTAGTTTTTTAGCTTAGTTTAGAGTTTTTGATTAAATTACATGATTAGTATTCTTGTTTAATGGTTTAGAGCTTAGTTTTAATTAGGTTGATAGTTAATTAAGTGTTCATTTAGAATTAAATTAGGGGTAAATTTATTTAATTAAATCTTAAGTTAGATTAAATTGCATTTTGATTAAGTAGAATTATTGCATTTTAGGATTGTTAATTCTAGTTTAATTAATCTTACTTTGTGATTTTCATATTTGCATTTTATTTACTTTAATCAGTTTTAACTGTTTTAATTTCTTTTGTAGGCTTTTGATTTTAATTGCGTGGAGCACTGTAAGTAATTTTGCTTGGTTTTATTTAGTTTATCTTATAGTTTTATTATTTTCAGTACTTTTAATTAGCCTTAGTAGATCACCCACTTTAATCTTATAATTTGCTAGAATATACTTAGGGTAAGATTAACCGGTAGTTAATTAGGCTGATCAATTTCTCTGTGGGACGATAACTCGGGACTCAAATCCCATTATTACTTGTACGACTCGTGCACTTACGGACATATACCTTTTGGGTGTGTCAGGTATTATTGTGAGCGAGATCGTCTACGCTAGTTCTAGAAGTTTAGACCGCCATCATTTAGTGGGGTTAAGGATACAGTAGCTGCAAAGGATTGGATTAGAGAGATTAAGAAGTTGTACGGATTCTTTCAATGTAGTACTTCAGAGATGGTTGCCTTTGCCTCCTTCATGTTGAAGGGAGAGGCAGAGCATTAGTGGAAGTTCACCAGAGTGATATTGAGAGCCCGACATACCGAGATTAGTTGGGATATATTTTTGGATGCCTTCTGGAGGCAGTATGTTCCAGATATGATGCAACGGAAGCCGCAGATGGATTTTTTGGGGTTGAGCCAGGGGAGTTAGTCAGTAGACGAGTACGAGATGAGATTCATATCCTTGGGGAGGTACGACCCCGATACTATGTGCAGTGAGGCCAGGAAGGTTCGTAGATTTGTTGATCGATTGAGACCGGCACTACGGTTTAGATTGGTTCCGGTAGATATTACTACATATGATGAGGCAGTGTGCAAGGCGCAACTTTGTAAGTAGGATTACGAGAGAAATGCCTTTGAGTTCAAAAAGGTTAGCCGGAGCCAAGATAGAGATAGGAAGAGGCTGGTGAGAGATAGTAGCAGATGTTTCGATTAATGAGGAGGGAAAAGACTCTTTGGTGAGAGACCACGGATTGAGGAAGTGTGAGAGAAGACTGTTAGACCTCCTGCATATCCAGCCATAGCTCTAGCTAGGCACATCGTTATTTGAGGATAGAGGCCTACTACTGAGCTGTGCAGTAGACGCAGCAGGTATCATGGCAGTAGACCTTATTCGATGACTCCTATCATTTGTTTCCAATGTGGGAAACCAGGGAATATGGTGGGAGCCTACCCAGAGTGGTTTGATTCTACCCCACAGAAGGGCAATGAGCCAGAGAGAGCTCCAATTGATACGTTTGCTCCGAGGGGGAGAGCGACAGCTGAAGAGAAGGGAAAGTAGGTAGTTGGTCTAGAGCGAGTACAAGCTTTGGACCAGGGCACAGTTGATGTTTCATCGGATGTGATTAAAGGTAACATCTTGATTTTTGATCTTGAAGCATATGTTTTATTTGATCCTGGTGCCACGTATTCATTTGTATCGCCTTCATTTGCATGTAAATTATCAAAGTACGTAGAGCGTACGTTATTAAATAGGATGATGTTGATTAGTACGCCTATGGATAACAGTCAGTTAGTAGAGTATGTGTTTATTGACTGTAAGCTAAGAATTAAGGAAAAGGATATGACAACTAATCTAATTTGTTAAAGTATGAGTGATTTTGATGTAATCCTAGGAATGGATTGGTTAGCTACAAACCATGTTGTTTTAGATTGTTATGCTAAGACGGTTATGTTTCCTACCCCTGAAAAATATATTGTAAAGCTTACTAAAAAAATGAAAGATGTAGTTACGGTATTTAGTAAAATGATTTACTATGCTAACTAAGAAATCAAAATGTTGAAGGTTTCATTGTATAGGTGGTTGATGTGGATAAGGTGCATCCGGAGTTGGTAGATTCCCAGTGGTTAAGGGGTTCTCCAATGTCTTTCCGGATGAATTGCCAGGGTTACCACCAGATAGAGAGATGGAGTTCTGTGTAGATTTGGTACGGTTTTGTACTCATTACTTCACGTCAATAAACCATATGCCAACAGGTCAATGAAAGACACACAGCAATGCAAGTCAACTCTAGCACAGTTTTACTCAACACACAGCATAATCATGAAAACCTCGTGCGGACAACTCAGCGTAAGAGCACACAGCATACCCGAGGCATCGAGCATGGTATTACTAGGAAATTACATGTAAGCATAGTCAGAGCAACACACACAGCAATACTTGAAGGCTCCAGCATGATTCCAAAAATCTAGTGCGAACTCTCGAGTGGGACACACAGCATCACCCGAGGCATCGAGCACCATTTTACTTATCACAGAAATCTCTTTCATAAATGATGTACGAGCAGGATGAGTAAATCTATCGTTGCCCCTTAGGCTCTAGTACGATTTCACATAGAAGAGAAATAGAAGGCTCCATTCACTGAGTATGAGTGAGAGGGCAATCTCCATTCAATCACTCGTTAAAAGCTTTTCATGCAACTTTACTAAACCGAGAGCCCGTCTATTTTTTACTCTATCTCAAAACGTTTGCAAAAAAACGTCTTTTCACAATAATAACAGGGAAGTCATGCAACTCATACTTATAGGCTTATTCTCATACGTAGTTTTCAACTAGATATATCAATATCTACACACTTATCATATATATTTGCACACAGCAGGTAAGAAAACATACGTATAGATATCTCTAATAGCTCGCATAAATCCCTTACCTCGAATCACGCTCAAATCACTTTCCTTCGATTTCCACTACTCATGATCCGGTCTTATAGACTCTGATTATATCGTCTAGAGCTGAAATTATGTACTACACACATCTGTATACTTTGTTTCCCTTGCTTGGTATTCAAATCAATGCATTGGGCCATTTATATCTTATTTGGCCTCATTACATCATTATCGGACCTTACTCTTTCTTAAGTGTATTTCGCGTATATAACTCACTTTTCGAGAATTTCTTAGACTTCTTGAGTCTACGAATTTGTACTGAGCCGGCATTAAGCTTATAATGCCTCAAGTTCATTATTTTCTTTCTCCATGGAATTCCTCAAACACTTAGTATGCCCATTATAAATTCTCATCTAATCCAACTTATGGATTTCAATATGTTAACTTAGCATCATCTATACATGCTCATTAACATCTGTACATGCTCAAATCTTCATTACCTTTATGCCATTTCAATTTTTCCTCATTAAATCCCTTCAAGGTCATAGCTTTGCTTAAGCTTGTTTATCACATTTCAACCAACAATATATACACCAAATCACTCATCATCATGCCTAGGTTAACATACATGAGATTGTTGCATTGAAATCTTACATATTTTAGCTTTTCTCCTTTCACCAAAATTAGGGGAAAGCTTTTTTCCTATTTCAATCCAACAATTTGATCTCCCATTTTCAACTATGTTGTTCTCTTTCTCTCTAGGAACAACTTTGCTAAAATGAACTTCTCTCAAATCTCTAAGGAAAATGTTGAGAGTTTAGAGAGGGAAACTAGGTTACTTTGCTTCAAAAATGGAAGGTTTTGATTATTTTCATGAAATGCAGTTCAGCAGCCCAGTTTTTATAGAAATGGCTTGATGAGATCGATCTCCATAAGTGAGGATCGATCTTCACCTTCTTTATGTCTCTCAGTATTCAATTTTCAAGCATGACATATCGATCTGTCGAAGAGGATGAGATCAATCTGCTCATTGGTATCGGATCGATTTGCTCAGAAGGGTAGGATCGATCTTGGCCAGGCAGAGGGTTTTTGAGATCGATCTGGCCACTAAGAAGGGATTGATCTGCCCCAACCCGAGATAATGAGAGATCGATCTGCTTAAGTGAGGGATCGATCTTCCCCTTACAGAATGCCTCTGCATTGCATTTCTAAGGCAAAGAGATCGATCTCCTTTGCTCTGAGATCGATCTGCATTCATCCTGCAGCAGTTCAGCTGTAATTTTCCCCGATTTCTAAAGCTAACTTCATATCCATTTTCTTCACTACTCATTTTGCATTCAATCCACATTTATCACTTAAAAAGGTCCATTTCTTATAATTCATACATAATGAAACTTGTGTGTACATCACAAACTCACATAACAAATGTGTACATCAACTTTACGTACCTTACATCTCTTAGGATTCATATTACATGAACAAGTGTATACTCAGAGAATCATAAGGATTACATATGAAAATACGGGCCTTACATTCCTCCCCTCTTTTAAGAAATTAGGTCCTCCAAATTAGAACCAAGTTACTCCTCAAAGAGTCGGGGGTACTTTTCTCGTTTAAGGTTCTCCAACTCCCAAGTAGCTTCCTCTGAAGTATGGTGCTGCTGGAGAACCTTAATAAGCGGAATCATCTTGTTTTGTAGCACTCTTTCCTTCTATCCAGTATCCGGATCGGTTTCTCTACATATGACAAATCATTCTTGAGCTCCAACAGCTCATACCAAATCACATGGGTTGGATCTTGATGGTAATTCCAGAGCATCGATACGTGGAAGACGTTATGAATGCCTGCTAGCTCTGGTGGCAACGCTAGTCTTTAGGCCTTATCTCTCGCACGTTCTAGTATCTCAAATGGTCTGATTTAATGAGGGCTCAACTTACCCTTCTTACCGAACCTCATAATCTCTTTCGAGGGAGAGACTTTCAGGAAGACTGAGTCACCCACAGTGAACTCTAGTGGCCTCTGTCTCATGTCAGTATAACTTTTATGCCTACTCTGAGCTGTTCTCAATCTCTCACATATCAGCTGAACAACCTCAGAGGCTTGCTGTACCAAATCATGAGCAAAAATTTTCCTTTCACCCACTTCTTCCCAACCAATTGGGGAACGACACCTTCTACCATACAAGGCTTCATATGATGCCATCCCAATACTCGAGTGATAACTATTGTTGTATGCAAATTTGGCTAATGGTAGGTGATCATCCCTGGAGCCTTTAAAATCATAACACTTGCTCTTAACATATCCTCTAACGTCTGGATGGTTCTCTCAGACTGACCATCGGTCTAAGGATGGAAAGCAATACTGAAACTCAATCGGGTTCCCATAGCTTCCTAAAAATGCTCCCAAAAGCGAGAAGTGAAGCGGGAAACCCTATCCGATACGATGCTCACTAGTACACCATGTAGCCTCACTAGCTCCCGTACATATAATTCTGCCAAACTACTCAAAGTATCTGTAGATTTCATAGCTAGAAAGTAGGCGAATTTCATCAGTCTGTCTACCACTACCCAGATAGCATCATGGTTCCTCTTAGTCCTCGAAAATCCCATTAAGAAATCCATGGTGACATACTCCCATTTCCAACTTGGTATAAGTAGAGGCTGCAATAACTCTGTAGGCTTCTGATGCTCTACATTCACTTGCTGACATACAAGAGATCTTGCCACAAACTCTACGATATCTTTTTTCATCCCTGACCACCAATACACTTTTCGAAGGTTCTGGTACATTTTATTACTCCTCGGATGCAATGTATATCTTGATGAATGAGCTTTTGTCAAAATCAATCTCTTTAACTCTGGGTCATCAAGAACGTAAATCTTCCCTCTAAACCTCAGTAGGCCATCATCACTCACTAAGAAATCGGCCGCATCACCCTTCTGAATCAGACTCGCACAATCCTCACACAGTAGATCGGCAAGCTGAGCCTGGCATATCTGATCAATCAAATTTGGTTCCACTCGCAGGCTAGCTATCACACAGTCTCTATCAATATTAAGAGGGTCTATATCCAACCTGAGGTAAGCAAACTGCTGGAGCAGCTCATATTCCCTGACCATCATTTGTGATACCATTCTGAGGCTCTTTCTACTTAGGGAATCTACCACAACATTAGCCTTCCCTAGATGGTACAGTATCTCACACTCATAATCTTTTAGAAGCTCTATCAATCGTCTCTACCTCATATTCAACTCTTTCTGTGAAAACAGTATCTGAGGCTCTTGTGATTTGTATACACCTAAAATTTCTCATCGCATAAGTAGTGGCGTCATATTTTCAATGAAAATACTACGGCTGCCAACTCTAAATCATAGGCTGGGTAGTTCTTCTCATGGTCATTAAGCTGTCTGGATCCATAGGCCACTACCTTCCCATCCTACATCAACACACAACCAAGTCCTTGTCCTAAGGCATCTGTATACACTGAGTAACCTCCTGAGCTGGTGGGTATGGTGAGAATAGGTACGGTGGTCAGTCTACACTTTAACTAGCAGAAACGTCTTTCACATTTATCATCCTACTCGAATGCCACATTCTTTCGAGTGAAACGTGTCAACGGAGCAGCCAGCTTAGAGAATCCCTCGATAAACCGTCGGTAATAACATGCTAAACCCAGGAAACTGCGGATCTCTGTAACCGTCTTGGGCCTTTCCCATTGTATCTCAACCTTTATCTTGGACGGATCCACTGATACACCATCTCTCGAGACTACATGACCTAAAAACGATATCTCACTTAGCCAGAAATCACACTTGTTGAGTTTAGCATACAACTCCTGATCTCAAAGGGTCTATAACATTGTTCTCAATTGCTGCTCATGCTCTTCCCTAGACTTTGAGTACACTAATATGTCATCTCTAAAGACAATCACGAACCTATCTAGGTATGTCTTAAGCATATCATTCATTACAGTCATAAACGCTGCAGGAGCATTCGACAACCTAAATGGCATAACCAAAAACTCATAATGGCCATAATGGGTCTGAAATGCTTTCTTGGGTTCATCTCCACTCTGAATCCTCAGTTGATGATACCTAGACCTCAGATCAATCTTCGAAAAGACTTGTTCTCCCTGCAACTGATCCAGTAGATCATCAATCTGTGGAAGGGGATACTTATTCTTGATGGTAGCCTTGTTTAACAACGGATAATCTATACACAATCGGAGAGTCCCATCTTTCTTCTTTATAAACAGAATCGGTGCTCCCCAAGGTGATACACTCGGTCTGATGAACCCCTTGTCCAACAACTCTTGCAGTTGCTTCTTTAGCTCTTCCGACTCAATTGGAGCCATTCTATACGGTGGCTTGGATATTGATTATGTTTCAGGCACCAGATCAATACAAAATTACATTTCTTTGTCTGCTGGCAACCCTGGTAATTCTTCCGAAAAGACATCAAAAAATTCTCTAACCACTGGGATGTCAGCTATATTCGGGTACACCTTATCCAAGTTAACCACATAGGCGATAAAACCTTCAACACATTATTATTACATTCGTTAGCAAAATCATCCATCCTTAAAATAACTTACTACTTCTTTCATTACTTTTCAAACCTTACAACATACTTTTCAGGGATGAAAAACATTATTGTCTTAGCATAGCAGTCTAAAATAGCATGGTTTGTAGCCAACCTATCCATTCCTATTATGATATCAAAATCTTTCATAGTTAATAGGATAAGATTGGCCGACATGTCCTTTTCCCCTACTTTTAACTTACAACTCTTACATACATACTCTGTCATTACACTGTCTCTCACTGGAGTGCTTATAAGTAAAACTCTACCTAAGGGTACAAGCTTCACATGTTCACACAGTTTACATGCAAATGAAGGCAATATGAATGAATGCATGGCACCAAGATCAATCAATGCTAATGCTTCAAAATCAAAGACTAGGATGATACCTTTAATCACATCCGAGGAAGCCTCTACAGATGCCTGGTCCAATGTAAACACTCACCCTTGACTAACATCTTGCTTCCCTTTCTCTTCAGCTGTGGCCTTCCTCTTAGGTGTAGATATCTCAGTTGTAGCCTTCTTTGGCTCTTTGACCTTCTATGGGGCTGTATCAATCAACTCTGAGCACTCACGAGCTATGTGCCCTGGTTTACCACACCTATAACATAATCTCATCAATAACAGGCATGGTCTATCCCCATGATATCTACCACATAACCTGCACTGCTCTGTGGTAGGTCGAGGTCCGCCAATAACTATGCCTCTCGAAGCTGGAGATAAAGCTTGATGAACTGGAGGCTTCGCATGCCTCTCTTGTACTTCATCAATCTTGGGCACCTTACCAAATAATCTTCGGCCCTTTCTAAACCTTCTATCCTCAACTGACCTATTTTGATCTCTATCTTTACCTTAACCACTCCTGCTCAATTCAGAGACATGCAGCTCATAATCCCTGCCTCGTCATAGGTGGTAATGTCGAGTGGAGCTAATTGAGCTCTGATGGAAGGTCTCAGTCCCTCAAGAAATTTCTAAACCTTTCTGTCCTCAAGGCTCATAGTAACTGTATCATATTTACCTAGGGATGTAAATCTAGACTCATACTCATCCACTGTCTAGTTCCTCTGAGTCGATGTCATAAATTCCATCTGCATCTTTCTTTGAGAAGTAGCAGGAATGTATTGCCTCCTAAAGGCATCTAATATAGCCCATGTCACAACCGGGTATCGTGCACTCAACATCGACGGTGTGGCCATCCACTAATGCTCGGCCTCATCCTCTAATAAAAAAATCACAAAGGTGACCTTCTCGGTGGTGGAGTAATGGAAAAATCGGTAGAGCTTCTCCATACTACGTATCCAATGCTCAGCTCACAAAGGGTTCTTCAACCCACTAAATGCAGGTGGTCAGAACTTCTGGAACTCTCTCAGTCCACCCAAATCACAATCATACACTCCTTCACAACTAACCTGTTGTGGAGCTACAGGATCTTGAACTGATGGGGGAATGTCCTAAACTGGAAGGGGTACAGGAATCTCTGCGTCCGTAACCCGAGGTCTCAGTGCAGCCTGTGCTGACTCTTATCTCTCAGGTGCAGCAGCCTGACTAGTAGGGTTCTCTTGTCTACCATCAAATATGGCCATCGCCTGTGTAAACATCTCTATGACTATGTCTACACTGCATTGTAATTGCATTATACGCGCCTTAGCGGTGTCACTAAGCTCAGGTGGATCTCTACTAGAACTAGACCCACTGCGTCTCTTGGGCTCATCTCTACGCCCTTTAGAGCGTAAACTCTCTCCTCTACGAGTACGTCATCTATCAAACATCCTGCATACTCAAAATAAGTGTCTTAGTCACATTTTATAGCTTGGTATACACAATTGTATCCTAATAATGCACTACACTTTGGCGATGTATAATTTCCTAACTATGGATAATGACTCACATCAGACCAACTCTGCTCTGATACCATTAAATCTTGTCATGACCCCCTCTCTCTCTCTTTCTGTGACTTTGACCTTACTTTCCAACAGTTGGGATGTGGGTCAACATCCAATCCATATCTCACCCATTTATAATTTAATAAATTCATTTAATTGAAGTACAGTAGAAACTGGACTTATATATATGTATGCGGAAGCGTTTACATCGGTTTCTATTATATACATCCCCCAAAATACAAAATACAAACTTTAATTTGCATTAGCTTACAGGATACAAAATTTTTCATCTTAAGTGTATACCTCTCTATACTACTGGATGACCAAAGCAACACGATAGCAGGGACGACTGTAGTATACTCACTACTGCATAGGATCTGTAGAGAAGAAATAAGGGGTGAGCTAACATGCTCAGTAAGGAAAATATGAAAGCAGGTAGATAACTACACTATATACATGCTAAAAATATATAATCTTTTTCCTTATAAAATATATGCATTCTTTAAAATAGCCTCCATCGATGCGAAATCATTAATTCGCCAGATGGGTATATGCATATTCACACAACACATTCCATTCACACAACTTATCTTTAAAATCATTGAGTACACATTTAGAAATCACTTTGCATACAGCAAATCAATATGCATGAGACATAAATTATGGGTTATCATATCCTCAGACACAAAGCAAGGGAAACATATGTCACCACACACAGTAGTAACAATGTCATATCACACAGATAATTATAGGACTTATGACCATAGTCGGATTCCAGGCAACATTGATAAGGTGTTCGGGAACCCTACGCTTGGGGAGGTGGATCAACCATCCCTTCAGCTTAAGCTGAAATCACGGCACATCGTACTCCATGGCTAACACTCACGGTACATCGTGCTCCCTTTGATCCTTATCACCCATTTCCATTGTCTCAAAATCTCGTATGAACAGGTCTGTGCAAGATACACAGCAATACACGGCGGCTCAAGCATGATTTTGTACTCATTACTTCACATCAATAAACCATGTGCGAGCAAGTCAATGCAAGACACGCTGCAATACATGACGACTCTAGCACGATTTTACTCAACAGACAACATAATCATGAAAACCTCGTGCGAGAACTTAGCGTAAGAGCACACAGTGTACTTGAGGCATCGAGCACGATATTACTAGGAAAATACATGCGAGCATAGTCAGAGCAAGACACACAGCAATACTCGAAGGCTCCAACATGATTCCTAAAATCTAGTGTGAACTCTCGAGTGGGACACACAACATCACCTAAGGCATCGAGCACCATTTTACTTATCACATAAATCTCTTTCCTAAATGATGTGCGAGTAGGACGGGTAAATCTACCGTTGCCCTTTAGGCTCTAGCACGATTTCACACAGAAAAGAAATAAAAGGCTCCATTCAATAAGTATGAGTGAGAGGGCAATCTCCCTTCAATCACTCGCTAAGAGCTTTTCATGCAACTTTACTAAATCGGGAGCCTATATATTTTTACTCTTTCTCAGAACGTTTGCAAAAAAACTTATTTTCACAACAATAACATAGAAGTCATGCAACTCATACTTATAGGCTTATTCTTATACGTAGTTTTCACCTAGATATATCAATATCTACACACTTATCTCATATATTCGCACACAGCAGGTAAGAAAACATACATATAGCTATCTCTAATAGCTTGTATAAATCCCTTACCTCGAATCACACTCAAATCACTTTTCTTCGATTTCCACTACTCTTGATCCGGTCTTATCGACTCCGATTATATCGTCTGAAGCTGAAATTGTGTACTACACACATCAGTATACTTTGTTTCACTTCTTTGATATTCAAATCAATGCATTGGGCCATTTATATCTTATTTGGCCTCCTTACATCATTATCAGACCTTACTCTTTCTTAAGTCTATTTCGAGTATATAACTCATTTTTTGAGAATTTCTTAGACTCCTTGAGTCTACTGATTCGTATTGAACCGGCATTAAGCTAACAATGCCTCAAGTTCATTATTTTCTTTCTCTATGGCATTTCCTCAAACACTTAGTATGCCCATTATAAATTCTCATCTAATCCAACTATTTGATTGTAATATGTCAACTTAGCATCATCTATACATGCTCATTAAGATCTCTACATGCTCATTAAGATCTCTACATGCTCAAATCTTCATTAACTCTATGCCATTTCAATTTTTCCTAATTAAATCCATTATAGGTCATAACTTTGTTTAAGCATGTTTATCACATTTCAACCAACAATATAGACACCAAATCACTCATCATCATGCCAAGATTAACATACATGAGATTATTGCATTGAAATCTTACCTATTTTAGCTTTTCTCCCTTTTCACCAAAATTGGGGTAAAGCTCTTTTCCTCTTTCAATCCAATGAGTCGACCTCCCATTTTCAACTATGTTGTTCTCCTCCTCTCTATGAACAACTTTGCTGAAATGAACTTCTCTCAAATCTCTAAGGAAAGTGTTGAGAGTTTAGAGAGGGTACATCAAGTTTGTGGACCTTACATCTCTTATGATTCATATTACATGAACAAGTGTATACTTAGAGAATCATAAGGATTACATATGAAAATACGGGCCTTACACACCACTACTTATATGATGAGAAGTTTCAGATTTTTATTGACCACAAGAGCCTCAAGTATCTATTCTCGTAGAATGAGCTGAACATGAGACAGAGAAGATGGTTAGAGCTTTTGAAGGACTACGACTGTGAGATACTTTATCTTCTGGGTGACGCTAACGTTGAAGTTGATGCTTTGAGTAGGAAGAGCCTTGGGATGGTATCGTATATGATGGTTCGAGAACATGAGTTGTTTGAGCAGTTCGCTAGCCTCAATTTGGGAGTTATACCTTTTGATATGTATACAAACTGTGTGATAGCTAGCCTGGGATTGGACTAGATTCGGTAAATAGAATCTGGCAAGCTCAGCATGTTGATCAGTAGTGTCTTGATATGATCAGTCAGATACAGACGAGCATAGTGATTGAGTATGACTTGAGTTCTAATGGACTACTGAGGTTCAGAGGTGGGGTGTGTGTTCTTAATGATCTAAAGCTCAAGAGAGTGATTTTATCAAAGACTCATTGTTCGAGGTACACGTTGCATTCAGGGAGTAATAAGATGTATCAGAACCTCCGGAAGGTGTATTGGTGGTCAGGAATGAAGAAGGATGTGGCAGATTTTGTGGTGAGGTATCTCATTTATCAGCCGATGAAGGTAGAGCATTAGAAACCTACAGGGTTATTGTATCCTCTACCTATACCGACATGGAAATGAAAGAATACCACCATGGATTTCATGATGGGTTTACCGAGGACTCGCAAGAATCACGATATGATATGGGTGATCGTTGATAGACTGATGAAATCAGCCCACTTCCTAGCTATGAGTGCTACCGATACGCTGAGTTCATTGCCAGAGTTGTATGTACGCTAGGTAGTGAGGTTACATGGTGTTCTAGTGAGCATTGTTTTGGATAGGGATTCTCGCTTCACTTCTCACTTTTGGGAACATTTTCAAGAAGCCATGGGAACCCAGTAGAGTTTGAGCACTGCTTTCTATCCTCAGACAGATGGTCAATCAAAGTGGACTATACAGACTCTAGAGGATAAGTTGAGAGTGTGTGCTAGATTTTAGAGGCTCTTGGGATGATCATTTGCCACTAGTCGAATTCGGCTACAACAATAGTTATCATTCGAGTATAGGGATGAAACTGTACAAGGCTTTGTATGGCCGTAGATGTCGTTTCCCTATTGGATGGGAAGAAATGGGTGACCGAAAGATTTTTGCTCTTAATTTGGTTACGAAAGCCTTTGAGGATGTTCGGTTGATATGTGATAGATTTAGAATAGCTCCGAGCAGACAAAAGAGTTATGCTAACAAGAGATGGAGGCCACTAGAGTTTACAGTTCATGAGTCAATGTTCCTGAAGGTTTCTCCTTCCAAGGGTATAGCGATATTTGGGAAGAGGGGTAAGTTGAGTCCTCGTTACATTAGACCCTTTGAGATACTAGATCAAGTGGGAGATAAACCCTATAGGATGGCATTACCACCGGACTTATCAGGTGTTCACAACGTCTTTCACATTTTGATGCTTCGAAAGTTTCACTCGGATCTGGCACATGTGATTCATTATGAGCTGTTGGAGCTCAGAGAGGACATGTCATATGTAGAGAAGCTTATTCGGATACTGGATAGGAAGGAGAAGGTATTGAGATCGAAGACTATCGGGTTAGTGAAGGTTCTCTGATAGCATCACACTCTGCAGGAGGCTACTTAGGAGTTAGAGAGCCTGATGCAGGAGAAGAACCCCAGCTATTTAATGACAGATTTGTTCTAATTTGGAGGACTAAATTCTTTAAGTTGTGAAGGATTGTAAGAACTAAATTTTTGATGTAGCTTATTACTTTTGATTCTTGTACGTGCAAACATTATATTGTGTTAGTTGAATCATAAGAAGAGTACTTACTACAATGAAATTTCAAGTAAAATGATTTAACATACATAAGCTACATAAGGCCAAATAAGGGCTACAAGAGCCACAGGCTAAACCGAGTGGATCTAAATCATTCAGACTAAAGATAAGAACTTATAATGTAAAATTATAGAGATCTCATGAAGGAAAGTCAGTTTGATTTGGTCACGAACACATTGAAGAAGAGTAAACGCTAAAAAGGGGCTAAATGACACGCCCTGAAGGTAATGTCACGGGTCGTACAAGTAATAATGGGATTTGAGTCCCGAGTTATCGTCCCTCAGAGAAGTTGGTTAGCCTAATTAACTATCGGTTAATCTTACTCTAAGTATATTCTAGCAAATTATGAAATTTAAGGTGGATGATCTACATGGCTAACATTAAAATTACTGGAAAGTAATAAAATTATAAACACTAAATAAAATCGAGCAAAATTACTTACAGTGCTCCACGCAATTAAAATAAAAAACCTAAAAAAATAATTAAAACAGTTAAAACTAATTAATGCAATTAAAATAAAATGCTAAAATAAAGAAGCAGAATTAATGAAGCTAAAATTGAACAATCCTAGAATGCAAGTAAACTACTTAATCAAAATGCAAATTAAACCAACTTAAAAATTAAAGAAATAAAATCCTAGAAAAATTAAGAAAATAACTACAGGTCTAAATGTTTAAAATATTAATTCTACATTAATCCTAATTATATCTAATTACTAATTAAGCAATGAAATCTAACTAATGCATGTAACTAATTTGATGTAACTTAACTAATGCATGATAAAATAAAAATGAACTAAGGACATAATTAAATCTAATTCATGAACTAATCAAGTTATTGACTATAACTAATCATGTAACTAAATTTAGAATTTAACTCCTTAAGCTAACACATTAAATTGAAATTAGGCTATTCTAAAATGCAAGAAAAATGGATTAATGCAAGAGTTGAATGCCAAACAAAGCCTTAACAAATTGCAAAACATCAAAGTGGTCCCGATTGCACTACTGTGCATGTCTTCTTTATTTTCATTTTGTTGCCAGGCTTGTCCATCTTATTCTCGGTTCTGTGCTAGGTTGCCCATCTTCTGCTCTGCAATCTTACACCCACTCTGCCTCGGTTCCGTGCTTAGCTTCCTTCTCTGCATAACCCAACACAACATGTTTCATTCATCAACAAACCAAGCTCCACACGCTAGCCCCGTTTGTCTTCCTGCATACTCTGCTAGCTACTGTTCTTGGAACCTAATTCCAGGTGCTTACGGTTTTGTGCCAGTGCATGTCCTGCTTCTGCTGTTTGCTCCCAGTTCTATCTTTCTCCTCCATGCACAGTCCAGGCCTGATCCAGGTAAGGTTCTCAGTTTGCTCGGTCCTGCCATCTGCTGCAAGCATTGCTGTCCTTTGCCTAGCTGGGCACGGTCTGTCCTTGCACTGCAAGTTCACTCTCTGCTTTTGCTTCACCTAGCAGTTGCTGCTATCTACAGTGTTGGGGTTGCTTTGCCATCATCTACTTCGTGCACCACACTAGTCTAGTAGCAGACAACGGCTTACCATCACCTGCAACAGCAACACAACAGAAAGCATACAAAGAACTTTCGAATAAATCAGTGATTAATAGCAAGAAAAATGCAAAGCAAATAACCGAAAGAACTCAGCAGGACCTAATGATTCTATAAAAGAAACTATACACTTTTAGAAAACAAAACTTAACATATAAAATAAGTCAAGCATAAAACTACCTTGAAGTGTAAATAAACAGTTCGAAACTAAGGCAGAAAATAGAAATAGTAGATACAAAACAGAAAATGGATCAAGGCTGGACCTGAGCTTAATCATACAGCTCTGCAACCTTCAAAACTTAAGCTACATCCTGCCAATTGATGTCCAAAGCCCTTCCCTGCAGTTCGGTAATGGTGACAACACTCATCAATGAAAACCTGCAGCTACCGATTACTAGTTTAGTGCAGAATGATAGCATGCACAAATAATGAACAGTACAAGGCTCATGAAACAGAGGAAAACAGAGTAAATCTCTTATTTCTACCTTGCTTTCGGGATGCTAGCTGCTGCCTCTCCAAGTTTGTACCACAACCAACCAACTCCTCTCGACTAGTCACGGTTTAAAAGAATCCAGCAACAGCTTTAGCTAATTCATGGCAAACCGAGAGCAATGAAAAAAATAAAACTTGAAAATTAAGGGAAACCAAGAGCTACCTAGGAGATATGAGCTATGTAAATTAAAACTTGAAAAATAAAGGAGCTGATTATAACCAAACCGAGAACAGGAAAATGATATTGATTTCCATTGAAAAGAAAATTATCCAAGACTAGAAAAATGAAGAACATCAACATGGAATGAACGTTAAAAGTAAATGGAAGTTAACCGTAAACAAAAAAAAGAAAGTAAATCTAAAAATTTAATCTAAAACTATTCTACTCTAGACTACCTTACATTAACACTACTTTTACACTAACACTACTTCTAACTTACACTACTCCTAACTTATATTACTCCTAACTTACACTACATAGTTTTTCAATTGCCATCCTTTCCTATTTATACACACATTCAGGGGTACAATTGTAATTTTTCCATCCTAGATGAGTTGGCATTTTTTTCGCCACTCGTCTTCACACCATTGGCTCTTTGAAAAGATATTTCCATGTCATTTGTCTTTTTGTCCAATTGGATGTGCTAGGTGGCATGGTTCGTGTTCTCTGCGTGGTTCAATCTCGATTTGAGCCAAATTTCAGTCCATTTTCTACCAAAATATTCAAAATTCATTTGGATTTGATTTATCTGCAAACATGAGAATTTTGATTAAATAAAGGGGATAATTAACAAAATAAATTGAGGATTTAAATAATTAATTAGAAAATTAAGCATAAATAATTATAAAAAATATAGAATTATCACACCATCAAACTTGAGCTTTTGCTTGTCCTCAAGCAAAACAAAATAATTGTAGGAATGACAAGTATTAAACACAATAATTTCCCCAATATCATCCTCAAAGAAAAAGTACAAACTATGATCTTAAAGACTCACAATTACAAGTCCAACATTCAAAATCATTCAATCATAAGTCCTAACCCAAATTGGACTCCTCGTGAGTGTGTGAAAAATGTCTAAGTCACTTCACAGTACATTATCCGGATCAGATTATGCAACACAGTGAATGCAAAGTCAATGACATGTGATCATTCCCATAAGTTTGCTTTTCACTTCTCTCTACGCTAATGTAGTCACACTTAACCAAAGATCAATAGGACTTCATTAAGCTTGTAATGTAAGGCTGAGGCTACGGTATGATAAAGTTGATTTAGGTTTACTTACCCCTTAACATTCATTACTTCTAGGATCTTAATGTAAGAGCTCAAATCATTTCCCCCAAACTTATTTATTTCACTAAACTTTTTATTCTATTTTTGTATTTTTCTTCTTTCTTCTTTTCTTTTTCTTTTTCTTTCTTTTTCAATTTTTATTTTTAATACATACTCCTGCACTATCACTTAATACCCATATAGCTCACAATATATCCCAATGACTTTTTATGCTTTTGGGGTAAGGGATAGGAATAGAGTATTTAAGCTAAGGAAAATATTGCATGCGTATTTACAAAGAAAAGCTTATTTGGCCCAGATGGGTGACTAGGGGTAAAATATGTACAAGGATTGGTAGAAAGGCTCAAACGATCCAAAGATGGCCTAAATCACTTTTCTAATTAAGTGTGATCTAATATTTCACCTCGAGATTAGATCAAACAAATTCTAGAATATGATGCATAAAATCAATTGAACAAATGCAATCCTATGTACACATAAGCTTTCTCTAAATAAATATACTGATTCAGGACATGACATGTGCATAAGATGAGGCAATCACAATCAGAATTAAGACAAATTCAAGAATTCAACTTCATGCTTCTCATATAATCATGCTTCTCAGTTAATCAAAATCTGAATAAATCATGGGGTCATATCATCGGAATATGGGAAAACTACATGCTAAGCATAAATCATCACAAAATCAAGCAATTTAAGCTCATATTATCAAAAAAACTTTTGAAAATTCTTTCTCAAATTTTCGAAAAAAATTTAAAAATTTTTCTAATTTTTCTAATTTTTCCCAAAATAGCTCAAGTGATATCCCCTCCCCCAAACTTAAAGTGCACAGTGTCCTTAGTGTGCAGATAATACAAGAATTTGAGCTCAAGAACAGAGTACTCCCCTTTCTGATGATGATGATGAACAATCGAAGCTTCATTGAAAACGTAATGCCAGAAAAGAAATCTGCAACATAAACAAAGAAAGAAACAACAGAAAAGAAAAAGAAAAAGAACTATATACAAAGTGAAAAGAAAAACACAGCCACTTCAAATGCAGCTAAAGAAAACAACACTCATCAGCAGTGCGAAGAGTAGGAGGGTCAGCCAAAATGGTGACAGAATGTTAACAGTTAACTCCTCCTTAGCTTTATCTACTTCCCTCATTCTCTCAGATATTGTCTGGTCAGGCCTTATATCCTCCATCCTAAAACAGTCTTGAGAGTCATTAGGGAACTTTAAAGGTTTGAAAACATTAAACTTCACTTCCTGATCCTGAACTCTCATTGTTAACTCCCCCTTTTGTACATCAATTAAAGTTCTACCAATCGCTAGGAAAGGTCTGCCTAGTATAATGAGGACTTCCATGTCTTCCTCCATATCCAAAACAATAAAATCTGCAGGGAAAATAAACTTGTCTACCTTTACTAAGACATCCTCAATGACCCCCTTCAGATATTTAATGGAACAATCAGCTAGCTGAAGGGTCACTGTGGTGGGCTTGGCATCCCCTATTCCTAACTTCTGATAGATAGATAAAGGCATCAAATTTATACTAGCTCCTAAATCACACAAGGCTCTACCAAAGAACAAATTTCCAAAAGTGCATGGTATGGTAAAACTCCCGGGATCCTTGAGCTTAGGGGGTAATTTTCTCTGGATAATGGCACTACATTCCTCAGTTAAGGCCACCGTCTCATATTCTTCCTGTCTTCTATTCCTCGAGAGGATATCCTTTAGAAACTTCACATAACTTGGCATTTGCTCTAAAGCATCTGCGAAAGGAATGTTGATGTGAAGTTTCTTAAAAACCTTAAGAAATTTAGCGAATTATTGGTCAAGCTTTTGGTTTTGAAACCTCTGAGGAAAAGGTATTGGTGGTCTAACTGGAAGGGATGTAGTGGTAACATGTATAGCATCAGAGGACTTTGAAGGCTGTGAAGTAGAATAAGGTAAAGATGAAGAAGCAACTATCTTTAATTCCTTTGCAGCATGATCTTTAGGTTCCTGCTCTTTCTGAGCTGCTTCATTAGAACTTATGGGTTTTTCAACTATGGGCTGTTCACGGCTGGACTTAACTGGTGGCTCATCTAGCTCTTTGCCGCTCCTAAGGGTGATGGATTTTACATGTTCTTTACCATCCCTTTGCCTAACAAGATTAGCTTCAGTGTTACTAGGAAAGGTCCCTTGAGGACATTGGCTAAGAGCATTTGCTATTTGTCCCACCTGAACCTCTAAGTATTTAATTAAGGCAGCTTGATTTTACAGGATCGTTGAGAACATCTCCTCTAATGTAAGCTTCTTCTCAGCTGCTGGTGCGTGGTAGGGTTGTGGTGGTTGATGGAAGTGAGATGGATGATACTGAAATTGTGGTGGGGGTGGTTGATGGAAGTGAGGTGGATGATGCTGAAATTGTGGTGGGGATGGTTGATGAGGCGGGTGATATGGAAATTGCGGCTGAGGTGGTACATGAATTGGTGGAGCTTGAAAACTAGGGGGTTCTATCAGTCTATAATTAGAAGATTGCCCTTGGTTTTGAGTCCAGGAAAAGTTAGGATGGTTCCTCCACCCTGGGTTGTAGGTGTTTGACAAGGAGTTGTTCTGTTGCTTCTGAAGTGGAGCAACTTACTGAACCGATTCTAAGTTAGGTGGACACCTATCTATAGAGTGGGTACCACTACACAGCTCGTAGGAAAGAGAAGGACTTTGGACAGAATAAACAGGATTAGGACTGGCAGAAGGATCATGTTGGGTACTGAGCGACTCTACCTTCTTCGTAAGGTTGGCGATTTGAGAGGTCAAGGTAGACAGTGTGTCAAGCTCATAAATACCCGTCGACTTCTTTGGCAATTGCCTCTCCGAGGACCATAGATAGTTGTTAGCAGCCATCTTATCTAAGAGCTCGTAAGCTTCCTCATCTGTTTTCCACATCAGGGCTCCACCCACAGCAGCGTGAACTATGGTCCTATTTTGGCTCGTAAATCTGTTGTAGAAAGTTTGGACTTACAGTCATAAAGGTAGGCCATGGTGAGGGCATTTCCTAAGAAGCTCCTTATATCGTTCCCATACTTCGTAAAGAGATTCAAAGTCGAACTGGGCAAAGGAAGATATGTCACTACGGAGTTTGGCCATTTTAGAGGGAAGGAAAAACTTGGCTAAAAATTGATGGGCTAACTCGTCCCATGTAGAAATGGATCCTGGAGGCAAGGAGGTTAACCAGTGTCTCGCCCTATCTCTAAGTAAGAAGGGGAATAGTCTAAGTCTAAGCGCATCATCAGATAATCCATTGTGCTTGAACGTGTTGCACAAGTCCAGGAATTGCCCAAGGTGAGCATGTGGGTCATCGTTCTAAAGCCCACTGAACTGTAAAGAGGACTGGATCATCTGGATGATGGAAGGCTTAATTTTGAAATTGTTAGCAGGGACAGCTGGTGGCCTAATGCCTGTATAATATCCTCCAATCATCGGCACCGCATAATCTCCAACGGTCCTGATTTCCCTATTTTCTGCCATGGTGTTTTGCAGCGAAGCTATAGATTTCCTAGAATCTTTTCGAATTTTCATAAGAGTTCGTTCAATTTCAGGATCTAGAGAAAAGTAATCAAAACTCTTGGCTCTACGCATGCAAATATCACAAAGTCCTTAGAAAAACTTTTTTTTTAGTTTTTTAATTTTTCAATTTTTTTGATTTTAATTTTTCAATTAACTAATCTAGATTAAATTTCTAAATATTTACGACCTAAATATTTACAAGCTAGAATTACACCTAAGCATAATTTCACCGATATTAACTAATGGCTAATTAAGACTTCCCCGGCAACGGCGGCAAAAACTTAACACGCCCTGAAGGTAATGTCCGCAAGTGCATGGGTTGTACAAGTAATAATGGGATTTGAGTCCTAAGTTATCGTCCCTCAGAGAAGTTGGTTAGCCTAATTAACTTCCGGTTAATCTTACCCTAAGTATATTCTAGCAAATTATGAAATTTAAGGTGGGTGATCTACATGGCTAACATTAAAATTACTGAAAAGTAATAAAATAATAAAAACTAAATAAAATCGAGCAAAATTACTTACAGTACTCCACACAATTAAAAAAACCTACAAAAATAATTAAAACAGTTAAAACTAATTAACACAATTAAAATAAAATGCTAAAATAAAGAAGCAGAATTAATGAAGCTAAAATTGAACAATCCTAGAATGCAAGTAAACTACTTAATCAAAATGCAAATTAAACCAACTTAAAACTTAAAGAAATAAAATCCTAGAAAAATTAAGAAAATAACTACAAGCCTAAATGTCCGATATTAACTAATGGCTAATTAAGACTTCCCCGGCAACGGCGGCAAAAACTTAACACGCCCTGAAGGTAATGTCCGCAAGTGCATGGGTCGTACAAGTAATAATGGGATTTGAGTCCCGAGTTATCGTCCCTCAGAGAAGTTGGTTAGCCTAATTAACTTCCGGTTAATCTTACCCTAAGTATATTCTAGCAAATTATGAAATTTAAGGTGGGTGATCTACATGGCTAACATTAAAATTACTGGAAAGCAATAAAATAATAAAAACTAAATAAAATCGAGCAAAATTACTTACAGTACTCCACGCAATTAAAAAAACCTACAAAAATAATTAAAACAGTTAAAACTAATTAACACAATTAAAATAAAATGCTAAAATAAAGAAGCAGAATTAATGAAGCTAAAATTGAACAATCCTAGAATGCAAGTAAACTACTTAATCAAAATGCAAATTAAACCAACTTAAAACTTAAAGAAATAAAATCCTAGAAAAATTAAGAAAATAACTACAAGCCTAAATGTCTAAAATATTAATTCTACATTACTCCTAATTATATCTAATTACTAATTAAGCAATGAAATCTAACTAATGCATGTAACTAATTTAATCTAACTTAACTAATGCATGATAAAATAAAAATGAACTAAGGACATAATTAAATCTAATTCATGAACTAATCAAGCTATTGACTATAACTAATCATGCAACTAAATTTAGAATTTAACTCCTTAAGCTAACACATTAAATTGAAATTAGGTTATTCTAAAATGCAAGAAAAATGGATTAATGCAAGAGTTGAATACCAAACAAAGCCTTAACAAATTGCAAAACATCAAAGTGGTCCTGATTGCACTACTGTGCATGTCTTCTTCATTTTCATTTTGCTACCAGGCTTGTCCATCTTGTTCTCGATTCTGTGCCAGCTTGCCCATCTTCTGCTCTGCAATCTTACACCCACTCTGCCTCGGTTCCGTGCTTAGCTTCCTTCTCTGCACAACCTAGCACAGCACGTTTCATTCATCAGCAAACCAAGCTCCACACGCCAGCCTCATTTGTCTTCCTGTATACTCTACCAGCTACTGCTCTTGGAACCTAATTCCAGGTGCTCACGATTTTGTGCCAGTGCCTGACCAACTTCTGTTGTTTGCTCCCAGTTCTATCCTTCTCCTCCATGGGTAGTCTAGGTCTGATCCAGGTAGGGTACTCAATTTGTGCGGTCCTGCCATCTGCTGCAGGCGTTGCTGTCCTCTACCGAGCTGGGCACAGTCTGTCCTTCCATTGCAAGTTCACTCTCTACTTTTGCTTCACCTAGCAGCTTAATTCTAAAAAATATAGAATTATCACTAAATGATTCTGAAATGGTCTGTTTGAGCTGCTTTAGACATATTCGCCTCCCGAAAATGACCAAAACGTAAATTCGAGAGTGTAAACTATAGAATACGACAATTTCAAAATTTTTTGAAAAAGAAACGCCAAAAAGGGGCTAAACGAGTTTGAAATGGTCCGTTTGAGGTGTTTTAGACATATTTAATAATTCTATATTTTTAGAGTTATTTGTGCTTAATTTCCTAATTAATTATTTAAATCCCCAATTTATTTTGTTAATTATCCCCTTTATTTAATTAAAATTCTCATGTTTGTAGATAAATTAAATCCGGATGTATTTTGAATATTTCGGTAGAAAATGGACCGAAATTGGACTAAAATCGAGATTAGACCACGCGGACAACATGAGCCTAACACATCCAATTGGACAAAAAGACAAATAATATGGAAATATTATTTTTCAAGGAGCCAATGGTGTGAAGACAAGTGGCCAAACAATGCCAACTCATCTAGGATGGAAAAATTTCAATTGTACCCCTAAATGTGTATATAAATAGAAAATGATGACAATTGTAAAGGGTGGAAAAAAATAGGTTAGAATAGTTTTATTTTTAGGTTAAGTTAAAAAGTTTTTATTCTGGCTTGTTTTATTTTGGCGACACAGTATTTTATTTTTGGAGTTTTCCAGTTTCCATTCGGCAGAGCTACTATTGTTATTTTTATGAAAAGTTTTCTTTTTAGTTTATCAGTATCATTGCTTAGAAATAGTTATTTATCATTTCAGTTTCAATTGTCATTTTCCATTGCTTAGAAATAGTTATTTATCATTTCAGTTTCAATTGTCATTTTCTTATTTTTGCTATCTGGTTTAATTTCCCTTCGGTTATAGGCTAAAGTATCTGCAAATCTTGATTCATCAATATCGATTATGAGTTTTGATTTATTATTGCTGATTTAAAATGTTGGTGGATGGATGAATGAACCCGTGACTATTGAAAGAGACCGTGGCTACTAGAAGAAACCAGTTGATGTGTGATTAATTTTCTTCACCGTGATCCAATGTTTGTGAATGAAGAAATAACTCAACATCTACTCTTCATGATTCACTGTTTGATTGATAAAAATAATTCATGCTTTTTTCATCAATCCTTACGGTTAACGTCTCTTTGTTTTTAGTTCTTCAGTTCGGATCAATTGTCCATTTAGTTTAATTCTTTTAGTTTCTTCACTCTTTAGTAACCTTGCTTCCAAGTGATGTTGCCTGAACGAACAGCAACAGGAATTTACCTTCCATGTAATCTGATTGCACTAACGACAAAGAAGTGACGTCGGTGCGATTTGTTCCACGTGTTCTTCGTATGTTCTGCAAAAACAACAGGAATCAGAGGGGGCAGGGATTTGTCCCTGCACGCGCACTCCGATGATTAAGTAAGTAATCGGGAGTTGTGTATGTAAAAAGAAGAGAATGTGTTTCTTAATTCAAAGAGTTGAAGTATTTCTCCCTGTTTTTTTGTTCATTTGTTTCCCTCCTCCTTTTCTGAGAGCTCCTCGGCTTATTTATAGGTTTCTTCTAAGTCGGTTCGAGTTGAGGCCCAGGCGCGTGTCTGGGCCACGACAGAGTCATGGAGCACTCTGTCTCGCTTCGGGTTAAGTAGCTTACGAGGGAATCGGTAGGCGGCAGAGTACCCATTGACCTCTGCCGTAGACTATGCGAAAGACCTCTGTCGCAGGCTGTGCGGGAGACCTCTACCGCACTCTGTGCGGGAGACCTCTACAGTGGGGGCAATGCGGGAGACCTCTACCGCGGGGGTAATGCGGGAGACCTATGTCGCAATAGGGGCGATGGAGGTCTGTCGCGCCAACTGTGCAGCACACATACCAGGCGACGGAATCCCTGTCGCCTCGAACATCTGTCGCTCAACAAATAACTGTGTCGCGTGACCACACTGTCGCCACATCAGCCACGTGGCTTATTCTTGTTCTGACACGTGGCACTCTTTGGTTGGCGGATAGTTGTACATGTGGATTCTGGTGACACGACCACCATCAATTGCTCCCCACTCTTTGGTAGGAATTTTTCCTGCGAAAGAGGATCTGGGTCTGGATTTTTCTCGGGTCGGGTCAGATTTCCGCGCATGTGGCGACGCAGGCGAGCCGCTATATATACTGGACCCCTGCTGTCCTTGTCGCTATTCAGTTCTCTCGCAAAGACACTCTGCTGCGACTCTCAGGACCCTCTCTCGTGAATCTGATGCAACTCCATCGCTACTCTGCCGCAACTCTGCCGCAACTCTGCCGCGTACACATCACTGTGTCGCAAGTCTGTCGCGGCTTCTTGAGACTCTGTCGCCAGTTCTCCTCACCTTCATTTTAGGTGATTTAGTAGTCCATAATCCCACTTTTTGGTTTCCGAACTCCTAAAATGGCTGGCCATGGTGTAGGAAAACAAATAGACCTAGGCGTTAGGTCGACTTTAAAGGAATCCGACGTCCAAGACCTAGTATCTAGGTTTCCTTTACCCGAGGGATATTCCTATAGACTCCCAACCCCTCAGGAGAGTGACAAACGTCGTGTGTCCAACGGGGTAGTCGTTTTTAGGGCGGCCTTAGAATTAGGACTCCGTTTCCCGTTGTCCGACTTCAAGGTTTCCTTCCTTAGGACGCACAGGGTATCCCCGGGACAACTGCATCCTCATGCATGGATGCAATTAGTAGGGTTCACCGTGCACTGCCATTTAAGGGGCGTTTCTCCATCTCTTCCCCTTCTCGATGTCTTCTTCAGATTTTGGGGTAGCCCCGGTTTAGTCCCTTACTCCCTTCAGCGGGTGTACCAGCTTGGCTTTGAAAACAGGTTATTCGAGAAGCCTGCTAACAAGCTTCATGGTTTCGAGACGGAGTGGCTTGTTGTGGAAGTGCCCGAGGGCCTGGATTTCCCCACTCGTTGGGAGACTAGGCGAGAAATCCCCAAGGGCCCCAGGATTTCCACACTTAGGGGGCAGTTATCTTCAGATGTCAACAAACTGTTGGTCAATCATCCCATTAGCCTTGACAGCCTTATATCAAATGAAAATTTGATATCAGCTGGCTGGGGTGTGAGTCCGATCCCTATTGTCGGGCTTTCTGTTCCCTCGTCTAATCCTCCGCCTTTGGCTTCCCCCGAGTTAAATCCTGAACCGGTAAGGCCACATGAGGATATAGGGAGTACCAACGTGGAGTCTAGTTCTGGCAGCGAACCCTTAGCTGACCTGACTGGCTGGGAAGGGTTCGGCTCCACTTTCATGGTGCTTCCTGATGACGACGTAATAAATATAGAGTCCCTTCAGGAGCATCTCGATTCTCCTGACGGTAACTTTTAATTCTTTTTACTACTTGCTGTTTTTGATCAGTTTTTGACCACTGATTTGTTTTCTTTTTCTTTTTTGCAGAAATGAGTCACTTCCGGCAATCGTTGGGTCGCCAGGTCTCGGAGGCTGGTCCTTCCAGTGCTCCTACCAGGAAGAGGCGTCGTTTACCCGACGATGTCCCAAGCGAGGCACCGGTCCCCTCTCAGCTACCTCATGCTCGGACCCCCCCTGTTTCTAGGCAGGCGATGCCTCCCCCTCATTCGGAGCAGAGGGATCCCTCTCGGGATAGGGGGAGAGTTGCCTCATCTTCACGGAGGGCTTTCGGATCATCCGGGCGATCCCGCTCCGAGGAGCATGCGGAGTGCAATATCATTCCGTCGCAGCGAAAGAATCGAAGGCGCTTATACATCGAGGGTTCGATGGGAAACAGACCAATACTTCCGAGGATAGGCCCTGCTGATGAGAGGTCCTACCCCGTGGATGGGGGTTTTATTATGAGAGGGGCCGAATTTTGAGTTTACCCCGGGGTCCGCGACAATGATACTTTGGATACTCTCGGGGTGGCTTTCCGGATTAGTTGGTCTTCCATCCTTCCTCGGGACGAGGCGAGAATATTCCAAAATTATTCGGAGGGGGAGGACTTAGCAGACATGGAGGCATTGAGGGTAAGTTTCATACTCCTCTTTGTTTGACTCCTTTTTGCTACATTCTTTGAATCTAACTTTTTGCATTTCTTTGCAGCTGGCTCAGAGAACCGTGGCCAACAATGCCCAACACCGGGCCTATCGGGAGTGGGCCGATAAAGAAATCCGAGAGCTGAAGGACAAGGTTATGGAGTTATCCAACACTGTCAATAACTTGTCCAAACTTCCGGATTTGGTTCGAAGCTTGGAGGAGCAGCTCACGAAAATTCACCAGGACCTGAATCAGGCAAAGGGGGATCTCACTATCGAGACAGCCCGATCTGGCAAATTCCACGAGGATCTTCAGGAGGCCCATGCCGAGCTGGATCGTATGCAGTCCAGCTACGGGTCCTTACTCACTCGGAATCAGGAGCTTGAGTAACGCGTTGCCGATTTAGAAAGTCAAGCTGCTCCTACTATGACCCGAGTAGAGATTGATAGCATCCGGGCGGAAGCCGTAAAGGAGTACCGCCTTTCCAAAGACTGCTTGAGGCGGAAGGAGGATTTCTCGAATCCCTATGTAAAGTACGGGTTCAATCTTGCCCGATCATGGTTAGAGAAGCATAGGGATGGCAAGAAATTCCTCGAGCTTCAATATACGAACGAGGCAATGCTATTCGAGGCCCCCGACTGGACCAAGTATGAACCTGGGGCTGAACCTGCGGACGAACTATTCAAGAGGACCGCTCAAGATGACCTCGCCAACCTCACCTGTCCTTGGGAGCCCGCGGATTTGGGCGGTGCTCCCGAGCCTATTAACGCTCTTCTTGATTTGGATGGCGAGGAGGGTCAGCAGCAGTCCCTGGGTAGTGAAGGTCCGTCTGTAGCTGATCCCCAGCTTTCTCCCGAAGATTAGATAGTTATTTCTGTTTTTTGTTTTTCTTTTCAAGTACTTTGTTGTCTTTTTGTAAAGATCTACTAAAGATCTATTTGTAATGACTTTTGAATGAAATGAAATTGAGATTTTTGTTCATGCTTCGTATCGTATTACTTCTCTATTTATCATTTATCATTCTTTGTCTGTTTGTTTATTGTGCTTGTATATATTCGTGTATGCTCCCCAATTCTTGATAGAAAGGTATACTTTCAAAAAGAATTTTTTTGTGTAAACGTATAACTGTTTAAGGCTTGATTACTATGGCGTAAATACGTCTTTAGTTTTTATAGCCTTGATATTTTTATTTCCTGGCCACAGTGACGCATAGCGCCTCAGGCTCTTATGGCTCGTCAGAGTGTACGCCTGGCCACAGTGACTCATAGCACCTCAGGCTCTTACGTCTTGGCAATATGTACGCCTGGCCACAGTGACGCATAGCGCCTCAGGCTCTTACGGCTCGGTAGTATGTACGCCTGGCCACAGTGACGCATAGCGCCTCAGGCTCTTACAGCTCGGCTGTATATACGCCTGGCCACAGTGACGCATAGCGCCTCAGGCTCTTACGGCTCGTCTGAATGTACGCCTGGCCACAGTGACGCATAACGCCTCAGGCTCTTACGGCTCTTCTAAATATACGCCTGGCCACAGTGACTCATAGCGCCTCAGGCTCTTACGGCTCTTCTGAATATACGCCTAGCCACAGTGACGCATAGCGCCTCAGGCTCTTACAGCTCGTCTGAATGTACGCCTGGCCACAGTGACGCATAGCGCCTCAGGCTCTTACGGCTCTTCTGAATATACGCCTGGCCACAGTGACGCATAGCGCCTCAGGCTCTTACGGCTCGTCTGAATGTACGCCTGGCCACAGTGACGCATAGCGCCTCAGGCTCTTACGGCTCTTCTGAATATATGCCTGACCACAGTGACGCATAGCGCCTCAGGCTCTTACGGCTCGTCTGAATATAGGCCTGGCCATAGTGACGCATAGCGCCTCAGGCTCTTACGGTTCGTCTGAATGTACGCCTGCCACAGTGATGCATAGCGCCTTAGGCTCTTACTGTTCTTCTGATATCCTGTCACAAGATTTAGATGCATAGAAGTTGCAGATGTATAATAAAATGACATGTTGCGTGATGATTTGATAACAATATCTCGTGATAGTATAAATAAATGATAATAATGTTTGGGAAAGAAAATATGGTGCTTAATTCAAATACAGCTTTAGGTGATTTGAATTCCAGGTTTTCCCTATCTTCTTCCCTTGTAGAGTTTCCAGGACACAGGTGTTAGGTCCAATCTTGTATCTGATTCTGTATGGACCTTCCCAATTGGCTCTGAATTTCCCATCCTCTTTGAGGGCATTCGTGATCTGCGACTTTCTGAGCACTAGATCTCCCTCAGACATTGGCCTGTCTCTCACCCGGCTATTATAGTAGTTGGCCACCCTCTGATTATAGGATGCCAATCGAATAGCCGCGGCTTCTCTATGTTCATCGAGTAGGTCCAAGCCTTCCCTTAGAGCTTGTGAATTTTCTCCTTCTACTAAGGGTACCACTCTTGGTGATAACGCTCCAATTTCCACGGGGATCAACGCTTCTGTGCCGTATACTAGGCTGAACAGCGTTTCCTTAGTCGACACACGACTGGAGGTACGATATGCCCATAAGACACTAGGCAATTCGTCCACCTATGCCCCTTTTGCTTTGTCTAGCCTGGTCTTCAGCCCATGAAGGATAGTCCGATTACTGACCTCGGCCTGTCCATTAGCTTGAGGATATGACACTGAAGAGATCCTTAGCTGAATGTTGAGGTGCTTACAAAATTCACGAAAGGCGTTGCAATCGAATTGCTTTCCATGGTCGGCATTTAGGATGCGGGGAATTTCGAATCGACAGATAATGTCACACCTACGGGTTTGGTCTATCGCATCTTTCTTCAACGTTGGCCAGTAAAATCCCGATTGCAGTACTTTAGCAGCGAGGGCTCTTGCTCCTAAGTGTTCGTCGCAAATTCCTTCATGCACTTCGGTTAGGGAGTAACTTGCTTGTTCCGGTCCCAGACATTTTAATAACGGTGACGAATATCCCCTTTTGTACAGTTCTCCATTGATGAGTGTGAACTTCGCCCCTTGTACTTTCAAGCGACGAGCCTTGTCTTTATCTTGGGGGAGTGTTCCTTTGGTGAGATACTGTTTGTATGGGGATCTCCAATCGTCTCCCACTTGAATGTCACACACTTCGACCTCTTCAATACTAGGTCGTTCGAGCCTCTCCACCTTCACTATCCTTCCTCGTGTTTCGGTGGAAGAGGCTAACTTAGACAATGAATCAGCATGTGTGTTTTCAGACCGGTTGATTTGTATCAATTGAAAGCTTTTGAAAGTCTGGGCCAGAAGTTGGACTTTCTTCAAGTAAGGGACCAGTATCGGTTCCCGTACCTCATACTGTCCATTGAATTGGTTTACCACCAATTGAGAATCACTGTGTGCTACCAAGTGGTGAACCTGCAGCTTTTCTGCCAACATCATCCCTGCTATCAGAGCTTCATACTCCGCTATGTTGTTCGAACTGGGGAATCCGAACCGTAGGGAGTATTCCAGGGATTTCCCTTCTGGTGATACCAGGACTATACCCGTTCCACTTCCGTTGGCACTTGACGCCCCGTCGACATGCAGTAACCATGGGTGAGCCTCCCCCTCACTGCTGTCGCTCGGGATAGTGCATTCTACTATAAAGTTCGCTAGAGCTTGACCCTTGATAGCCTGCCGAGGTTGAAATGTGATATCGTATCCCCCAAGCTCCATTGCCCATTTCACTAACCTTCCTGAGTGTTCAGGTTTTTGAAGGATTTGTCTTAACGGTTGATCTGTCAAGACGGTGATAGGGTGTGCTTGGAAATAAGGGCGCAACTTTCGCGAGGCCATCACAAGGGCTAATGTTAGCTTTTCGGCTAGCGGGTCTCAGGATCCAATAGCACTTTGCTCATGTAGTAGATGGGACGGTGCACCATTTCATCTTTCTTCAGTAGCACCGCACTGACGGCGAAATCACCGACTCCCAAATACATATAGAGTTGCTCTCCTTCTAGGGGCCTTGTTAATAAAGGCAACTGTTTCAAGTATTCCTTGAGGTCCTCGAAGGCCTTTTGATAATCTCCCGTCCATTCGAAGTTCTTTCCCCCCCGTAGAGTTTTGAAGAACGGCAAGCTCCTTTCTGCTGATTTTGACAAGAAGCGATTCAGAGCTGCTATTCTGCCTGTCAATCTCTGGACCTCTCTTACGGTGGTTGGGGGTTTCATGTCAATGACAGCCTGTACCTTTTCAGGATTTACCTCAATGCCCCTGTTAGTGATCATGAAGCCTAAGAATTTCCCTAATCTTACCCCGAATGATCACTTTTCAGGGTTAAGCTTCATGTTGAATCTCCTCAATACTTCGAACACCCTGGACATTTGATCAGTGTGAGACTCTCCTACGCGGCTCTTGATGATCATATCGTCCACGTAGGCTTCCATGGTATTTCCCAGAAGATCTTTGAACACTTTGTTCACCATTCGTTGATAGGTGGCTCCCGCGTTCTTTAAACCGAACGGCATTACCCGGTAGCAATAGGTTCCATTGTCGGTTATAAAGGAAGTCTTTTCTTCATCTTTTGGGTGAAGCATGATTTGGTGATACCCGGAGAAAGCATCCAAGAAACTGAGGAATTCATAATCAAATGTTTTGTCTACCAGTCTGTCTATCCGAGGTAGGGGGTATGAATCTTTAGGGCAGGCTTTGTTCAGATCAGTGAAATCCACACACATTCGCCACTTCCCGCTAGATTTCTTTACCATCACTACGTTGGCTAACCACTCAGGGTAGTATACCTCTCGGATGAATCCGGCGCCCAGGAGTTTACTCACTTCTTCAGTGATTGCTTTTTGTCGTTCCGGGGTGAAACTCCTCTTCTTCTGTTTGACAGGTCTGTGCCCGGGTATGACATTAAGCTCATGGCAGATCACTTCGGGACTGATTTCGACCATGTCCGTCGGACTCCAGGCGAAGACATCCGAGTTTCTTCTCAGGCACTCGACTATCTCATTCTTTAGTTGTTCGCCCAGTTGAGTCCCTATGAATGCCTTTTTTCCCTCATCCCCTTCTGTTAGCTCAATGGCCTCTGTTTCTTCTACAGGCTGAGGCTTGAGCGGATCATCTATACATAAGGTTTCTTTCCTCTGTGCTATCTTGTTGGCGGTGGAAGCGAGATAACAAGTACGGGCACTCCTTTGGTTTCCTCGTACTTGCCCGACTCCGTTGGGAGTGGGGAACTTCATTAATAGATAGCAAGAGGATATCACCGCCCTCATATCGTTCAGCACAGGTCTACCCAAGATCATGTTGTAGGCAGCGGAGGTTGACCTGACTACCATGAATAATACTTGCCGGGTCACGTCCTTCGGGTGCTCTCCGAGAGTCACAGGCAACTCTATGGACCCTGCCACCTTCACTCGCTCGCCCGTGAATCCGTATAGTGGCGTCATAATGGGTTTCAACCTATCTTCGGACATGCTCATCTTTTCGAAGCAGTTCCAATAGATTAGGTTCACTGAGCTCCCGTTATCGACCAGGACTCTGCTCACCGGGTGTTTGGCCACTACCGTGGATATCACCATGGGGTCGTCATGAGGCGTGACAATATCACCTTTGTCAGCCGGAGTGAACATGATGGGTTCTTCATCCTCTTGTTCTTCCATCACAACGTTAACCTGATACGCTTGCCTTGCGTAGCTTTTGCGGGAAGTAGAGGAGCTTCCCGCCATTGATTCCCCGCCTGCAATAACATTTATTGCAGGGGCTGTAGGTTCATTGTTTGGCGGATTGGCTCGGGGGATGGGCCTGATTGCTTCATTCCTGGGCCTATTCCTTCTGTTATCATCATTCGGCCCGGTCCACGGACGGTCATTCCTTTGGTCACACGGAGGGTAACGGGGCCTCTCGCTCCTCCACAGGAAGCGGTTGATCTTCCCCTCTCTGGCCAGTCTTTCCAACTGATCCATTAAATCTCTGCACCTCTCTATTAGGTGACCGTGAGCACAATGGAACTCACAGTAGGCTTCAGAGTTTCGTCCTACGTCTCTAATTTTCTTCTTGGGGAATTCCAACAATCCCGCCCCTTCGATTGCTGCCAATATCGCAGTGCGAGGCTCGTTCAACCTGGTATGACCTTCATACCTGAGCCTAGGGGCTTTGTCTACTCTCACGGGTCTTGGGGAGCTTCTCTCGGGTGCGTCTCTCTCTCTCTTCTTTCCTTCTTTTGCCTCCCTGGGCTATATCATCTTCATCACCTCTTCTTGGGCCACATACTTATTGGCCCTAGCAAAGAGATCGGAGATTGTCATCGGTTGATCAAGAGAGAGGGATTCTTGCAGCTTTTCGGAGCTTGTCCCTTGTAGCATTGTAGCCATGGCTACCCCTACCGATAGATCTTCCACTTCCAAGGTTGCATCTCGGAAGCGGTCTACAAAGCTCTTCAAGGATTCTTTATTCCCTTGTTTAAGCGTGAGTAGGTAAGTAGCGTCTTTCTTTCTCTGGCTGTGGATCATGAAGACTTTGAGGAATTCATTCCTCAATTGATCGAAAGAAGAGACCGAACCTTCGTTCAACCCGTTGAACCACTTCAGAGCGTGCCCAGACAATGTGAGAGAAAAAGCTCTGCATATAATTTCGTCCTCCCATCCATGCAGCAGCATGAGGGATTCATAACTCTATATGTGATCATAGGGGTCAGCTTTGCCGGTGTAAGTAGCCATAGAAGGCATTTTAAACTTCTTCAGCAAAGGTTCGTTCATGATCTCCGGACTGAATGGAATCCTCCTCCTTTGGCCATCATCCGCAGACACCAATTTTTTCTTCTCAAGGATCCGTTGGACGACCTTCTCCACGTTCTCTGACCCTCGAATTGAGTGTGGCCATGTCCCTTCGGGTCTGGAAGAGTCCGACTGATAAGCACCCCTTCCAACACCTCCTATTCCGAGACTTGAGATTTCGAGACCTTCTCGTGGGTCTGTACCTCTCTGTCTCCGTCGCTCCCCAGCCCTATATTCTCTTAAATCATGTTCCAACTCCACGGGAGATGAGCAGCGACATGTGGGGGAACACTGCCGCCTATCAGCTAGAGGAGAAGTCTGTCGCCTACCGGGCAGAGGAGAACTCTGCCGCCTATCAGCGACGGGAGAGCACCGTCGCGTATGTGTTGCGGGATAGCTCTGCCGCATGTAGTCCACGGGAGAGCTCTGCCGTACGGGTTCCGCAAGAGAATGCTGTTGCCTGAAGTCTGGGGGTGAGCTCTGCCGCCGTTGAGCCGCGGGTGAGCTCTGTGGTCTATCTGCTGGGTGAGACCTCAGTCGCGCTAGGTCTGCGGGTGAGCTCTGTCGCACAGATGCTGTGGGCGAACTCTGTCGCCTACGATCCGCGGTTGAGCTCTGTCGCCTATCCGCTGGGGGAGACCTCTGCCGCGCGAGGTCTGCAGGTGAGCTTTGCTGCACAGGTGCTGTGGGCGAACTCTGTCTTGCTGGATCTGCAGTGGCATTATTTCGTGTTCCTGCCTCTTGTCCAGCGTTTACCAGGGTGGAGGGCTGACCTCTCTCATAGGTCTGCCTCGGCGTGCTTTCCCCCACTAACTGTTGCACTTCATGGGGCAAGCTGAATTGGGGGAGAGCGTCTCTGAAGAAGCTCACCATAGCTTTTAATGCTGTCGTAGTCTCTTCATTTTGGCGTTTCAGGGTCTCAAATTCTTCTAGAGAAACCAAGGCTTCTCTGTCACCCCTTTCACTATGTCTCCGTCTCTGTTCTGATCTGACAGGGGGACTCACAGAATTCTGCCCTCCTGTCAACTCTGCTGTAGAGCGTGTCCTCACCATTTGGATAGAGAACCTGACTTTTTTGTCAGTTTCCCACAGACGGCGCCAATTGATGTTGCCTGAACAAACAGCAACAGGAATTTACCTTCCACGTAATCTGATTGCACTAACGACAAAGAAGTGACGTCGGTGCGATTTGTTCCACGTGTTCTTCGTATGTTCTGCAAAAACAACAGGAATCAGAGGGGGCAGGGATTTGTCCCTGCACGCGCACTCCGATGATTATGTAAGTAATCGAGAGTTGTGTATGTAAGAAGAAGAGAATGTGTTTCTTAATTCAAAGAGTTGAAGTATTTCTCCCTGTTTTTTTGTTCATTTGTTTCCCTTCTCCTTTTCTGAGAGCTCCTCGGCTTATTTATAGGTTTCTTCTAAGTCGGTTCGAGCTGAGGCCCAGGCGGGTGTCTGGGCCACAACAGAGTCATGGAGCACTCTGTCGCGCTTCGGGTTAAGTAGCTTGCGGGGGAATCGGTAGGCGACAGAGTACCCATGGACCTCTGCCGCAGACTATGCGAAAGACCTCTACCGCAGGCTGTGAGGGAGACCTCTACCGCACTCTGTGCGGGAGACCTCTACAGTTGGGGCAATGCGGGAGACCTCTACCGCGGGGGCAATGTGGGAGACCTATGTCGCAATAGGGGCGATGGAGGTCTGTCGCGCCAACTGAGCAGCACACATACCAGGCGACGGAATCCCTGTCGCCTCGAATATCTGTCGCTCAACAAACAACTGTGTCGGGTGACCACACTGTCGCCACGTGGCTTATTCTTGTTCTGACATGCGGCACTCTCTGGTTGGCGGATAGTTGTACACGTGGATTCTGGTGACACGACCACCATCACCAAGTTATGTTACCATTAGTCTAGTTTTGCTTCATGTTTGTATTGGCATCTCTTACCGTGATTACTGCAGTGGAAGGTGGTGTATTTCCTCTCTATTCTCCTCTGTTTTATGTGTGATTTACTGTTATTTTCATTTTCCTATTCTAGCTGTTCAATTCAATCATATTAAGGATGCCATGATTTATTTACTGCCTTGAACTTTCATACTACAATTCAATGTTTGTGTTTTATCTATTTACAGAATTGCATTGCTGAGAATTACAGAATTGTTGCTGCCGAAAGCTGTGATATCCAACACTCACGGTACCGTGAGTGTGTAGGGCGCATCTGAAGACAGCAGTGAAGTGAAAAGATCAGCAACACTGGTAGCATTATAGAACAAGACCGAGAGCTGGGTTAGCAACAGCAGAAGCAGGACTCAGCAGGAGCAGTAGAGTGAAACCGAGAGCAGTTGCAGCAACCGAAGCAGAGCATGGAGCATGTACAGCAACACCACCACTAGCTGAACACGACAGGGCCAGCATTAGCAATACGCGGACAGGAGCAGTTAGCTGGGTAGTTCGTGAAATCCTGGAGGAAGAACACAACTTGAAAAAGGAGACATGCCTGGAGCTGAGAGCAAGCCGAGAATGCTGGAAATGCAGATTTGGTGAAGACGTGAACAGTAAAGGGAGGGAATGTTTAAATTGCTAAGGCCATGTTTGGTTGGTTTGATATGTGGGATTAATTCATTTTTGCATGCATTTTAGTTAGATTAATTTCAATGTTTTTTTTTTTTTAGTTAGCTTAGTTAGATTAATTTCAATGCATTAGTTTAACTTAGATTTAATTTGAGTACTAAGTAATTTTTATTCTAGTATTAGGGGTAGTGCTTAAAATTAATTTAGATAGAGTCATGCATTTTAAGTAGTGATTAAAAGTTCAACATGTGTTTCATGCATTAGTTAAAGTTTAGTAATAAGTTAGTGTTTAGATTAATTAGGGGTAAATTTAGATTCATTAGCTTAGACACTTAGGTTTATAATTAATTTTCTTAATTTTTCTAGGATTTTATATATTTAGATCTTAGGTTAGATTAAATTGTAACTTTTATTAATTAGATTAATTTGCACTTTAATCTTGTTTAATTGTAGTTCAATTAGTTTTATTGCTCATTGTTTATATTTGCATTTTATTGTGTTTTAACTATTTTAATTTTCTTTTGTAGGTTGTTGTTTTTAATTGCTTGGAGTATTGTAAGTACTTTTTACTCGGTTTTATTTTATTTAGTTTTTATTATTTTATTATTTTCAGTATTTTTATTTAGCCTCAGTAGACCACTCATCATCAATTCATAATTTGCTAGGATATACTTGGGTAAAAGTAACCGGTAGTTAATTAAGCTAACAACTTCTCTCTGGGACGATAATTTCGGGACTCAAATCCCATTATTACTTGAACGACCCGTGCACTTGATGACAATACCCTTAGGGCTCTTCAATATTCGCCTCTCGAAAATGACCAAAACGTAAATTCGAGAGTGTAAACTATAGAATGCTACAATTTTAGAATTTTTAGAAAAAGCCAAACGTGGTCGATGGTCAAGAAAAGTCAATGGTAGTTAAGAAAATGGACTTTGACCATAGTTGACTAACTATGGTTAAAATTTAACCTAAGTAAGGTTAAATAGTGGGGAAGAAATAGTTTTTTTTTTGAAATACTAGATATTCATCCCTCGAAGTATGGAAAATTAATTTATTCGAAATCCGGATTAAATTAAACGGGTAAAACATAATGGGCTAAAGTTGAAATTTTTAAAGCCCATTTACGTATACCAAGTGTGGGATGAATTTCTTAGGCCCATTAGGCCGAGTTGTTGGGTCAATTGGTGAGCCCAATATTATGTCAAATTAAGACCTAATTAGTAGAAAAATTTTCAGCCCAAATTGAAAAGCCCATTAGCCAAATTCAAGCCCATTAATAAATGGTTAAAAGCCCAATTTGGTAACCTATGGCCTAAACCCTTTCAAGCCCAAATTAATGGATGAAATTGTGACTTAATGACTAAGTCTTTAAGCTTAAAAATCAGCCAACACACCATCATCTTCATCCTTTCATTCTCGGCAATAAGAGGAAACCATAACCAAACATACTTTCAAGCTTTATCTCACTAGAAACCACTAAGCTAGAGACATATTTGGAACTTGTAAACTTCATGGAAGTTGTTCCAAATTGAGAGAGGATTAACATATGTTGGAATTGGCTATCAAAGAGCCATATTAAGAGAGGTAAAATTCTTCAAAGTCTCAGCCACAAGGGAAACATTAAGCTAGGTATAATTTCAAGCTTCCAATCTTATATATGTTTATATATGGATTAATTCAAGCTGATTGGTGTATGTTTTATGGATCAAAACATGAAAAAACACCATGATCAAGTCATGGTTAGAAATGGGTAATTGTGAATTAATGAATACCCACTTAATTTTAAGACATGAATAGGTTGGTGTGTGTGTGTGTATGATTATGACATAGTTAATTTTGATCAATTTGATCAATTGGTTAGTGAATTAGAATTGGCATATAAGGTGTTTGATAAAATGCCTAAGTGAACATAAACTAAGGCTAAGGCATGCACACATCGTGTTTGATGAAATGCCTATGTGAGTTGCCCAAGGTTGGCATGGTGGTGGCGTGACCGACGACATTGAAAGGCATGATGGCTCGCGGCCACATGCCATGGCCGAGAGGTCAATGGGCCAAGCAGAATTGGTCTCGGCCCAATAAGAGTTCATGGTCTTCAGACCAAGTCGAATAAGAGTTTGTAGGCCCCACAAGCCCAATAGGCCCAACTGAAATGAATAGTAAAGTGAAATAGGCTTGAGACAGTGTTAGACTCATTAAGAATTGTTAAGGCCCAATAAGTGTAAATAGGCCTATTAAGTGAAATAGATTGTATTAAATATGGAATACAATATGAAAAAGTGTAATTAACCTGATAAATGGTTATATACAGCTCCAAAGTTTATATTGAGACCAAACCGGATTGCATATTGAGCAACGTCGGGAAAGTGGAAACCTTCGACTTGAATTCAGGTAAAGGTATTTTGCGGGTAGTTAGAGATATCTGCATATAGTTTCGTCTGCTTTTACATTCACTTAAAAAGTGTAAGGGTCAGATAAAGTGAATAATATTTATTGAGGCCTGATATGGGTAAATTGTGATTTTACCCCTAGTAGGGAAAAAAGTCAGTTTAGGAAAAGTCCTAAAAAACATTGAAATCATATTTTTGAATGTTTTTAATGCTAGTTAGCAGAAGAATAGATAGATTGGCCAATGATTTTGTGAAATACACAAAATAGTCCAATTATGGTGTTGATTTTAATGTTTTGAAACATCCTTGTTTAAAGGAGCCATCTATCGAGTTATGTGAAAACAAATCATGCTGGAGCACTACTCGCACTTGATTTTATATGTTTTCTACATGAAAAGTGTTAGAGTGGTAACTCGCACTTGATTTCCCATGACAAGCATAACATAGTACTGGAGCGTTGCTCGTACTTAATTTTAATGTGATTTACGTAAGGTAGAGTACTGGAGTGATACTCGTACTCAGTTTTACAAGATTTATGCATGGCATAGTATTGAAGTGTTGCTCGTACTTGATTTTAATTAGTTTTATGCATGATAGAGTATTGGAGCGATTCCTCATACTTGATTAGAAATGAGAAATGTGCATGACCTAGTGGTGGAGGTTACTCGCACTAGTGTTAGAGTTTGTGATATGTGTGAAGCAGTGTTTGAGCGGGGTGTCGACTGTGAGTCATACTGAAGGCGCGCACTGTAACTTTGATGTGATATACATGACATGTTTAAAACCGTACTGGTTTTCCTGTGTAGACTGAGTGTCACATTGTTGAGATGTTTGCATGTGGATTTGGACACGTGGCATTGATTATCTATTGAGATAGGGTCCACGGGTGTACATTGGACCGTGTATGTGTCACAGAGTACGTTGTATCGTGTGTTGTATGTGGAGTTGCGGAGTGGATGAGTTGATAGCTGGCGGTTGTGAGGATTTAACCTACCTCTTGTTGCAGTAGTGATGACCCGCACACCAGGCCTGTATAGCCTGGGATCACAGTATAGGATTTGGCCATAGTCCGTGATATTATTGCATTTTGCCACCGAGTCTCACATGATTATATCACATGATTTTATGAATTCAAGTAGACTTGAGGGATTAGTCGGAACTTGATTGATATGTTTTATTTGCTAAAATGCCATATTTGCTATATTTGAAATGAAATTACATTATTTATTTAAAGGCATTATGAATTTATAAAGATGCAATGTTTTACATGAAATGCCTATATTTGAGAACTCAACATGATTTCAATACATGTGAATTATATGTACATACTATATCAGTTTTCCAACACATGCTTTAAAAGTGAAATTAAGGAAAGAGTAATTCATGACATAGCATTATTTTAGTAGATAGTGTAGTTATCTACTTGCTTGTCTGATTTCCTTATTGAGCTAGTGAGCTCACCCCTTTCATTTTCCACATCTCTACAGAGAATCCGCAGTAGATAGATTATAGTTGAGGACTAGCATTCCTTTTATCTACTGCATTTCCCATCGAGCAAAAGGTATACACATCACGTACGATTTTGTATCTGAACATATAAACAGCACAGTGATGTAAACAATGTAATAATGGGGGGATGTATTTGTATATTATTTAGTGAGCTCACTTCTGACATGAAAGTATTTACAGTCAATAGATAGCTATATTGACATGTATGTATGATAAGATAATGTGGATGAGGTGACTAATGTTGAATCATGGCCCAACTGTTGGTGGTTGAATTATGACAACAAGAAAGGTAAGAAAAAGTAAAAAATTAGTAGCGATTTTTGGTAAAAGTTGGTTGTGAGAGAATGGTATCACGGCTGAGTTGGTCTGATGTGAGTCGGTGTTAGTGGTTCGAAAAATTTACATCCCTATATTACTGTGCTATGTTTAGATACAAATGTGTATTTCAAGATGGGAATTGGCTAAGTAATGGTTGTGAATGCAAGAATCGAGCAATTATGGCAAATACCAGCCGTGGTAGAGGGGCTAGATGTAGGGCTAGAGGCCTTAGAGGTAGGCCTGAGAGCCAAGATGAGTCTTCATCTAACCCTATGACTCCAGGTCCCACTGAGGTACCAGAGAGTATCAGGGCACACTTCACGAGGTTAGAGCGTAGCCTAGAGACCATGATGGAGATGTTCACACAGGCTATGCATGGTAGGTAAGGCACGAATGTAGGGATTACTGCTAGAAAGGGAGTTGCTCACGCCTGCATAACCTACACAGACACCGCAGCGAGGTACATTACCTTATTTTTGGGTTGATAACATATAAAATCAAGTGCGAACAGTGCTCCAGCATGATTTGTTTTCACATAATTCGATAGATGGCTCCTTTAAAGAAGGATATTTCAAAACTGTAAAATCAGCACCATAAGTAGGCTAGTTTATGTATTTCACAAAAACATTGGCCAATCTATCTATTCTTCTGCTAACCAGCAGTAAAAACATTAAAAAACATGGTTTCCATGCTTTTCAAAACTTTTCCTAAACATTGACCTTTTACCCTTGTAGGGTAAAAGCGTAATTTACCCATATCGGGTCTCAATAAATATTATTCACTTTCTTTGACCCTCAGACTTTTTAAGTGAATGCAAAAGCAGACAAAACTACATGCAGATATCTCTAACTACTCGTAAAATCCCATTACCTGAAATCAATCCCGAGCGAAATCGTTTTCTCAACGATGCTCATTCACGTAGTCTGATTTGCTCCCAATATAAACTCTGGAGCTGTATATAACTATTTATCAGGTTAATTACACTTTTCCCACTATATTTCACATTTAATACAATCTATTTCACTTAATGGGCTCGTTTACTCTTATTGGGCCTTAATGAATCTTAATGGGCATAACTCTGTTTTAAGCCCATTTCACTTTACTATTTATTTTAGTTGGGCCGATTGGGCTTGTGGAGCCCACCAACTCTTATTAGGCTTGGTCCGAGGCCAATGATTGCCTATTAGGTAAGACCACTTCGGCAAGGCCCATTGGCCTCTCAGCCATGGCATGTGGCCGAAAGCCATGACACCACAAGATACCAAGCACTATGCCACCCATGGCCATTTAGCTAGTCTTTCACTTAGGCATTTCATCAAATACCATGTGTGCATACCTTGGCCTTAGTTTATGTTCACTTAGGCATTTTATCAAACACCTTGTTTCCCATCTTAAATTCACTCACCAATTGATCAAATTGATTAAAATTAACTATGTCATAATCATGAACATATACATACCAACCTATACATGTCTTAAAATCAAATGGATATTCATCAAAACACAAATACCAATTTTCGACCAACATAGATTTATGGTGTTTTCATGTGTTTTGATCCTTAAAACATACATCAATCAACTTGAATTAATCCATAGATACACATTGCGTTTTACCTGTTTAATGAATAAGCTACATCAAAAATTTGGGTCTTACGATCCTCCACAACTTAAAGAATTTGGTCATCCAAATTAGAACCAAGTCAATCATCCAATAGCTGGGGGTGCTTCCCACGCATCAAGCTCTCTAACTCCCAAGTAGCTTCCTTTGAAATGTGATGCTAACAGAGAACCTTTACTAACCCGATAGTCTTCTATCTCAATACCTTCTCGTTCCTATCTAGTATCTGAATTAGCTTCTCTACATATGACATGTCCTCTCTGAGCTCCAACGGCTCATACCTAATCACATGTATCGAATCCGATTGATTCTTTCGAAGCATCGAAATGTGGAAGACATTGTGGATGCCTGATAAGTCCAGTGGCAATGCCAATCTATAGGCCTTATCTCCCACTCGATCTAGTATCTCAAAGGGTCCAATGTAGCAAGGACTTAGCTTACCTCTCTTCCTGAATCTCGCTATACCCTTGGAAGGAGAAACCTTCAGGAACACTGACTAGCCAACTGCAAACTCTAGTGGCCTCCATCTCCTGTCAACATAACTCTTCTGTCTGCTCTGAGCTGTTTGCAATCTGTCACATATCAACTGAACATCTTCAGAGGCTTGCATAACCGAATCAGGAGCAAAAATCTTTCTGCCACCCACCTCTTTCGATCCAATAGAGGAACGACATCTACGACCGTATAAAGCCTCGTACGGTGTGATCTCGATACTCAAATGATAACTATTGTTGTAGGCGAAATCGGCTAGTGGCAAATGATCATCCCAGGAGCCTCTAAAATCTAGTACACACGCTCTCAACATGTCCTCTAGAGTCTTTATAGTCCTCTCTGACTGACCATCTGTTTGAGAATGGCAAGCAGTGCTCCAATTCAACTGGGTTCCCATGGCTTCCTAAAAATGTTCCCAAAAGTGAGAAGTGAAGCAAGAATCCCTATCTGAAACAATACTCACTAGAACACCATGTAACCTCACAACCTCGCGTACATACAACTCTGCCAATGAACTCAGAGTATAGGTAGCTCTCAAAGCTAAGAAGTGGGCTGACTTCATCAGTCTGTCCACGATTACCCATATTGCATCGTGATTCCTGGTCCTCGGTAAACCCACAACAAAATCCATGGTGATATGCTCTCATTTCCATGTCAGTATAGGTAGAGGTTACAATAACCTTGTAGGCTTCTGATGCTTTACCTTCACTTGCCGACAAAAGAGACACGTAGGCACAAAAACTGCCACATCCTTCTTTATCCCTGACCACCAATACACCATTTAGAGGTTCTGATACATTTTGTTACTCCTTGGATGTAACGTGTACCTCAAAGAATGAGCATTCAACAAAATCAGTCTCCTAAGCTCTAGATCATCAGGAATACAAACCCTATCTTTGGACATCAATAGTCCATCAAAACTCATCCCATACTCGGTCACTGTGCCCATTTACATCTGACTAGTCATATCACGCAATACGGATCACTGTCCTGAACCTGTCTGATCTTGTCTAATAGATCTAGTTCCAATCTCAGGCTCGCTATCATACAGTCTGTTTCCATGTCAGAAGGCACAACAGCCAAATTGAGGCTTGCAAACTGCTCTAATAGCTCATGTTCCCGAACCATCATATACGATACCATCCCAAGGCTCTTCTTACTCCAAGCATCAGCTACAACATTAACCTTATCTGGATGATAAAATATCTCATAATCATAGTCCTTCAGAAGCTCCAGCCATCTTCTCTGTCTCATGTTCAACTCATTCTGTGAGAACAGATACTTGAGGCTCTTGTGGTAAGTAAAAATCTAGAACTTCTCACCGTATAAGTAGTGGTGCAATATCTTCAAATCAAACACTACTGCTGCCAACTCCAAATCATGGGTCGAATAGTTCTTCTCACGGTCCTTCAGCTGTCTGGACCAATAAATGACTACCTTCCCATCTTGTATCAATACACAGTCCAGTCCCTAATGCGAAGTATCAATATGCACTAAAAAACCTCCTGAGTTGGCAGGAATAGTGAGAATCAGAGCTGTGGTCAATCGACACTTCAGCTCCTGAAAACTCCTCTAACAATCATCGTCCCACAGGAATGCCACATTCTTCCGAGTGAGATGGGTCAACGGAGCAACCAACTTCAAAAATCCCTCTACAAACCTCCGATAACACCCAGCTAAACCCAAAAAACTTCAGATCTCGGTGACTGTCCTTGGCTTTTTCCACTGAACTATAGCCTCTATCTTGGTTGGATCCACTGACACCCCATCCTTCGACACAACGTGTCCTAAAAATGATTTCTATGCTAACCAGAAGTCACACTTACTAAGTTTAGGATACAAATCCTTCTCTCGGAGAGTCTGTAATACAATCTTCAAGTGCTGCTCATGCTTCTCTTGAGACCTTGAATACAACAAAATGTCATCGATAAAGACGTTAACAAACTGATCCAAGCTTGGCTTGAACACATCGTTCATTAGAGCCATAAAAGCTGCGGGAGCATTCATCAATTTGAATGGCATAACCAAGAACTCATAGTGGTCATATCGGGTCTAAAATGTTGTCTTGGGTACATCTGCACTCCAAACTCTCAACTGATGATACCGAGACCTTAGATCAATCTTAGAAAAGACTTACACTTCCCGAAGCTGATCCAACAAGTCATTAATCCATCGAAGGGGATACCTATTCTTGATGGTAGCCTTATTCAACAATCTGTAATCAATACACAATCGGAGGCTTCCATCCTTCTTCTTCAATAACAAAATCGGTGCTCCCCAAAGTGAAACACTTGGTCTAATGACCCCCTATCCAGCAGTTCCTACAACTGCTTCTTGAGCTCTTTCAACTCAATCAAGGCCATGCGATATGGTGGTTTTGACATACGCTCGGTTCTAGGCACCAAATCTATACAAAACTCCATCTCTCTGTCTGGTGGTAACTGTCGCAATTCATCCGAAAAGACATCTAGAAACTCCTTAACCACAAGGATATCTACCCACTACGGATGCGCCTTATCTATATAAACCACGTAAGTAATGAAACCTTCAACATATTGATTTCTTAGTCTGCATAGTAATTTATTTACTAAATATTGAAACTACATCTTTCATTTCTTTTCAGTAAACTTTACAATATATTTTTCAAGGGTAGGAAATATAATCGTCTTAGCATAACAATCTAAAATAGCATGGTTTACATCTAATCAATCCATTCCTAGGATTACATCAAAATCGCTCATACTTAACAAAATTAGATTAGTTGTCATATCATTTTCCCTCCTCTTAACTTACAGTCATTAAACACATACTCTACTAACTGACTGTTATCCATAGGCGTACTAATCAACATCATCCTACTTAACAACGTACGCTCTACATATTTTTATAAGTTACATACAAATGAAGGCAATACAAATGAATGTGTAGCACTAAGATCAAATAAAACATATGTGTTGGCTCAACCGAGATAGGGGGTGAATCAATTTTCTAGTCTAAATGCTAAATTTAAACTCTTTTAAATTGAATTGCAAGTAATCAAATAATAAGCAATAGGGTATAGTGCAGTAAAATAAAGGAGATAAGAGAGAGAGAAGTAGCAAACTCAGCAATTTATAGAGGTTCGGCCAATTGCTTACCTACGTCCTCTCTTCTTGACCTTCTTGTCAAGAGTTTTCTTTCACTATCACAATAGTTGATACAACCTCCTTTTCAAGGTTAAGGAATAAGCTCTCTACCCCTTATACAAAGATATCTATTCAACTCTTACACAATTCTCTCATAAAGGAACTCTCTCATTTTCTTTTGGATTGAGAGTGAATATAAATAACTCTCTTTTGTGGGTAGGAAGAATAACTTCAACTCAAGCTATTAAAGATAATACAATGAATATGATGTTGAAGGCAAAAAGAATATTGAGGAATGATCTCTCAAGAATATTTAGATTTTTTCAGCTCTATTTGTTGCCTCCCCAATGTCTTCAATGCTTGGTTTTATACAGCAGGATGGTAGGTGAAGCATTTAATGCTGTTTTTCCCATTGAAGATTTTGCAGAGAGAGCCATTGGGAACCTCGAGTAGAGTACTAGATCGATCTTCCATCATGACTAGATTGATCTTCTAATTCAAATTCCTGCAATTACAAAGCAACTCAAAGCAAGGAGATCGATCTCATATTCTAGAGATCGATCTTATAATCTATAAAATGTTAGTGAAGATCGATCTGTCGAACCATCAGATCGATCTCATAAACTCTCTGTTTGAAGTAAGATCGATCTCTAGATCGATCTTGTAAGCATTCTCGTAGAGTGGAGATCGATCTCTAATTACCCTAGATCGATCTCAGAAACTCTCTGTCTTGAGGAGATCGATCTCTATCCATACGTGATCGATCTCATAAAGTCTCTATTTGAACATAGATCGATCTACATATCGATCTAAGACCTTTAACCTTTTCCTTAGAGGAGATCGATCTCTACCTCGACCAGATCGATCTCATAAGCATTCTGTAAGACAAAGATCGATCTCATAACCCTTAGAGATCGATCGCTTCTTCCTTAACATCCCATACATGTTCTTTAAATCTTTAACCCTTAATCAGATCAATCTCATATTCTCATGAGATCGATCTCTCATTCTTGAAAACCCAAGAGATCGATCTCTCATCTCATGAGATCGATCTCTCATCTTTTAAAACCCATTTTCTAGCAAGGACTTGTATCTCAAAATGTTCTAATTAACCTCTTAAGATGTTTTAAACATTTCTTGATTTATCATAACCATTATTGAATTACTGTTTTGTCATTTCAAAATATATCAACCTAACAATATGCTTCAAGATTAAAAATCAGGATATTACCTTTAATCACATCCGATGAAGTATTAGTTGTGACCTGGTCTAAAGCATGTACTTGCCCTCGACCAACCACTCGCTTCCCCTTCTCCTCAGTTGTCGCTCTCCTCCTCGGAGCAGACGTATCAACTAGACCTCTCTCTGGCTCCTTGTATGAGATATGAGAATTTTAAACATATTTTAATTATATAATAAGAACTTGAAGTGTAATTTATTGAGCTAAGTGAATTGTGGAAATTATATTTGGAGATTTATATGTTAAGTGCTTAACCAAGTGGGAAGCTATGAGGTCAGATCGATCTTAGGGAAGAAAGATCGATCTGGTAAGCTAAAAATGACAAGGAAGGAGGAAAACAAGTGAGCAGATCGATCTCCAATGGAAGAGGATCGATCTCCTTATGATTCTATTTGAGAGAAGATCGATCTCATGAGGAAGGGATCGATCTCCAAATGTTTCTGTTTGGGAGAAGATCGATCTCCTTAAGGAGTAGATCAATCTCATGTAGCCATTAAGAGATCGATCTCACCCCTCGACAGATCGATCTCCTAGGCATAAAATTACCCTAAATCATCACCAAATTCAAATGCAGATCGATCTCATCAAGAGCCAGATCGATCTCCTACCTTCCGTGTATATAAAGAACCCCTGCTTTCTCTTATAATTTCATTTTCTTTCTTCAAAACCCCATTTTCACCCGAGCCCTAGCTTTCTCACTCATCTGAAGCACCCATTTTCATCCAGATCAGAGGTTGTGGCAAGAGGGGAAGTTGTTCCTCATCAAAGGGAGAACAACATACTTGGAAATCGAAAGACGGATTGAATCGAGGCAAGAGATAAGCTCTTCACAAGTTTTGGGTAATTTCTAAACCTCGATCTTGATATTTGAGATGATTTTGGTGATAATGATTGTTGGTATTATGTTGAAATAGCTGGAAAATGATTAGGGATTGATGAAATTACAATGTAGTTAGAGTGATGATGATAGTTAGCAATTTTGGTAATTTTGGGAATTTTGAGTTATAAATGGAAATTTAGACAATGTGGTGAATTAGCATAGATATTGTGGCATGGGAAATGTAGAATGTTGAGGTGTTGTGAGCGAGATTTTGGTTTGTGATAGAGTTATGAGAATTGAGAAAATTTGAGGTGTTATGAGCAATTATGCTCCGTTTTGAAAATTAAGGTTACTATGATGATGAGTATTGATGTTTTAACATCGTTTGGACAGCTTGGGAGTTCCAGAGTGGAATGCGAGGCTAGTCCGTGATACGGGGGAAACGATTGCACTATACGAGTTGCAAAGAGGTAAGGGAAAAAACTAAACCATTTGTGTATGTGTTTTGATGAATTGTTTGTAGCATGAACCATGATTTGAGAATACAAGCATGTTTAGTGTTGTGTTGTGATATAATTGCACACGGTTTTTATAGCCGATTGGAGCCCATTATTTTACGAGTTTATAAGCTGAGTGTGAAATTGCTTTATAAACCGTTGAGTTTGCGTGAAAAGTAAATTGGGCTCTACGTTAAGGCAATATTGAGATTTGAGAAAATGTGTGCTTGTTTTACCAGTTGGGACTCGGTTTTAATATGTTTTGTGTTGAGTACGCAAATGTGTTAAATGAGTTTTATGAGAGAAAAACCACTATGAGTTCTACGTGAAGGCAAAACGTTTTATAAGATAATAGCTAATGATTGAGACTTAGGCGTGTCATGTTGAATACACATCGGGCCTTGCTTTGGTAGCATGTAAGACCGATATAGTGGGATGCCTGGGAACCTACCCAGGGACCATTGGCCTTGTTCTGGTAACTTGTAAGTCTGATTATTCCTCCGCTTTGGTAGAGTTGGGAGGCCTTACTCTGGTAGCATGTAAGTCCGATATTCCTCCATTTTGGTAATGAGAGATGCCTCCGTTTTGGTAACGTGAGATGACCCCCGTTCTGGTAACGCTGGGTGGCCTTGCTTTGGTAGCATGTAAGACCGAGAGAGTGGGCCGCCTGGGTACCGACCCAGGGACCACGTGAGAGTGTGCATGAGGCGAGGTATTGCTCTGGTAGCATGTAAGGCCGGGCCTTGTTCTGGTAACATATAAGTCTAATATACCATGCATACGACCATATTGTCGACGTTCCCTCTTACGAGGATGCTTGGGATGCGCACCCAGAGGAGATTACATATTTGATGTGCCATGACAAGTTTTAATTGAGTTTTATTGCCTAGTCTCATTTTACACAGGAGTTGTGTTTTGTGACCTTATCACGTACTATTTACTGAGTGATTTTTATCACATATTTTGAGAAAAGCCATTATCGTATATATTTACACATGCTTATGAATGCTCTATATTGAGCTTTTTTAACTTCATGTTTTCACATGATTTGTGAGCTATGAGATGATGATGTTTTGAGAACTTTCATGCTACGATTTCAAATGAGTATACTGAGTTCATAAACAAATACATATTTGTGATGTGTGATGTAGTTTATATAATTGAGTTCCCTTACCCCCCTTACTGAGCGATTTAGAAGCTCACCATGTTTTCTCTTCCCTCAGATTGCTTCAAATGAAGTGAGTTCCCCCAGATTGCTAGTGGAGGACTTGAGCTCCAAGCCATATTTTGTGTATTGAGGTATATATTTAATATTCATGTATCCAGACTAGAGTTATATTTACAAACACTTATTGTACAATGATGTACGAGATGTATTAGGATTAATTAACTTAGAATTGAGTAATGTATATGATACGATATATACTATCTTATAATGAGATCCTGAGGCATGATAAGTATGATGATGTATGACACTGCACAGGAATACACCCTTAATTGTGAATTGATTAGTAAAAAGATTTAAATTAGCCCTATTTTCTGCCTTTTCGGGGTGTCACACCTTGCCCTTCTGTAGGGTAGGCTCAAACCACTATAGGCAAGCTCTCGCAATATGCCTTGGATTCCCACATCGAAAAAAAAACTATAGGAGTCATCAAACAATGTCTTCTACCAAGATATCTGCCACATCTACTGCATTGCTCAGTGGTAGGCCTCTATCCTCCAATAACAATACCTCTAGCTGGAGCTTTGGTCAGATACACAAGAGGTCTGATAGTCTTCTCTCGTATCTCCTCAATCTGTGGTCTCTTACCGAAGATTCTCCTCCCTCCTTGATAACCAAAACCTCTGCTACTATCTCTCACCGACCTTTTCCTATCTCTATCTCGGCTCTGGCTAACCTTCCCGAACTTAGAGGCATTCCTCTCATAATCCTGCTCACAGAGTTGCATCGTGCGTACTGCCTCATCGTACGTAGTAATATCTATTGAAACCAATCTAGATCGTAGTGTCGATCTTAGTCTATCAATAAATCTACGGACCTTCCTGGTCTCGCTACACGTAATATCGGGGTCGTACCTTTCCAGGGATATGAATCTCATCCCATGCTCGTTTACTGACTAACTCCCCTGGCTCAACCTTAAAAACTCCATTTGTAGCTTCCGCTGTGCTCTAACTTGGACGTATTGCCTCCTGAAGGCATCTAGAAATATCTCCTAACAAATCTTGATATGTCGGGCTCTGAATATCACTCTGGTGGACTTCCACCAATGCTCTGCCGCTCCCTTCAGCATGAACACAGCAAAGGCAAACATCTCTGAAGTCATACACTAAAAGAATCCATACAACTTCTCGATCTCTTAAATCCAATCCTCCGCAACCACTAGGTCCATAACTCTACTAAATAGTGGTGGTCTAAACTTTTGGAACTGTTGTAGGTGATCCAGCTCACAACCGTACCCCAAACCACTACTAACATGCTACGAGTCAACAGGAGATGGCGTATCCTGAAATGCTGGAGGTGTAGGGGTATCTGTAGGCTGTGGTATCTGTACAAGCTGTGCAGGTATATCTGGAGCAACTCCCTATCCAGTTGCAGTCTATGCATCTGTGCCTTGCCTACCATGCATAGCTTGTGTGAACATCTCCATCATGGTCTCTAGGCTGTGCTCTAACCTCGTGAAGCGCACCTCGATACTGTTTGGTACCTCAGTGGGACTTGGAGTCACAGGTTCAAATGAAGACTTATCCTGGCTTTAAGGCCTACCTCTATGACCTCTAGCCCGACCTCTCGCCCCTCTACCATGGCTGGTATTAGCCATAAATGGCTCAATTCCTACATTCATAACCATTACTTAGTCAATTCCCATCTCGGAATACACATTTGTATCTAAACACAACACAATAATATGGGGATGTAAATTTTCCTAACAACTAACACTGACTCACATCAGAATAACTTTGCTCTGATACCATTCTGTCACGATCGACTTTTACCAAAAAACACTGCAAATTTTTTGTTTTTACTTACCTTTCTTTCTGCCATAATTCTAAACATCAGTTAGGCTATGATTCGGTATTAGTATCATCGCTTACCATATCATTCATTATAATACATACATGTCAATATAACTATGTATTGACTGTAATTACTTCTGTACCATAAGTGAGCTTACATATATATATAAATACAAAATACATCCCCCATTAATATATTGTTTACATCATTGTGTTATTGATATGTTCATATACAAAATTGTACTTGATATGTATACCTTTCGCTCGATGGGAAATGCAGCGGACAAAAAGGATGCTAGTCCTCAGTCGTACTCTATCTATTGTGGATGCTCTGTTCAGAGGTGGAAAATGAAAGGGGTGAGCTCATTAGCTCAGTAAGGAAATCATGCAAGAAACTATATAACAACACTATCTACTGAAAATAATGCTATGACATGAATTACTCTTTCCTTAGTTTCACATTTAAAGCATGTATTAGAAAAAAAGATATAGTATGTACATATAATTCACATGTACTGAAGTCATGCTGAGTTCTCAATTATAGGCATTTCATGCAAAATACTGCATCTTTGTAAATTCATAATGCCTTTATATTCAAATATAGTAAATATGGAATTTTCAGCAATTGAAACTTATAAATCAGGTTTCGACCCATCTCTCAGGTCTACCCGAATTCATAAAGTCATGTGATATAATCATACGAGACTCAGTGGCTAAATGCAATAATATCCCGAACTATGGCCATATCCTATACTGTGATCCTAGGCTACACAGATCCTGCTGTGCGGGGCATCACTGCTACAGTGGGAGGTGGCTCAAATCCTCACAACCGCCAACTATCAACTCCTCAACTCCACATACCACTCTAAATAACACTCGGTACAGCATACTCCGTGACTCATACACGGTACAACGTACACCTACAGACCATATCTTAATAAATAACCAATGCCACGTCTCTAAATCCACATGTGAACATCTCATATGTGTGACACTCAATCTACATGAGGAAATCAGCATGGTTTTAACATGTCATGTATATCACATCAAAGTTATAGTGCGCGTCTTGAGTACGACACACAGTCGACGCCCTACTCAAACGCTATTTCACAGATATCACAAACTCAAACACTAGTACGAGTAACACTCCAGTACTAGGTCATGTATATTTTGCATTTCAAATTAAGTACGAGAAATGCTCCAGCACTATACCATGCACAAAACTCATTAAAATCAAATATGAGCAATGCTCCAGTACTATGCCATGTATGTCATTGGAAATCAGCGTGAGAAATCACTCCAACACTTTTCAAGTAGAAAACATATAAAATCAAGTGCGAGCAGTACTCCAACATGATTTCTTTTCACATAATTCGACAGATGGCTCCTTTAAACAAGGACATTTCAAAATTGTAAAATCACCACCATAATTGGGCTACTTTATGTATTTCCCAAAAACATTGGCCAATCTATCATTCTTTTGGTAACCAGCAGTAAAAACATTCAAAAACCTGGATTTCATGCTTTTTAGGACGTTTCCTAAACTTTGACTTTTTACCTCTAATAGGGGTAAAATTGTAATATATCCATATCGGGTCTCAATAAATATTATTCACTTTCTCTGACCCTGAGACTTTTTAAGTGAATGTAAAAGCAGATGAAACTACGTGCAAATATCTCTAACTACCCGCAAAATCCCCTTACCTAAAATCACTCTAAGCGAAATCGTTTCCTCAATGCTGCTTGATCACGCAGTCCGATTTACTCCCAATATAAACTTTGGAGCTGCATATAACCATTTATTAGGTTAATTACATTTTTCCCACTGTATTTCATGTTTAATATAGTTTATTTCACTTAATGGGCCTGTTTACTCATATTTGGCCTTAATGAATCTTAATGGGCCTAACTTTGTCTTAAGCCCATTTCATTTTACTATTTATTTAGTTGGGCTTATTGGGCTTGTGGGGCCCACCAACTCTTATTAGGCTTGGTCTAAGACCCATGATTACCTATTAGGCCGAGACCACTTCGGCAAGGCCCATTGGCCTCTTGGCCATGGCATGTGGTCGAGAGCCATCACGCCACACCATGTCGAGCACTACGCCACCCATGGCCATTTGGCCAGTCTTTCACTTAGGCATTTCATGAAACATCATGTGTGCATAGCTTAGCCTTAGTTCATGTTCACTTAGGCATTTTATCAAACACTTTGTGTGTCATCTTCAATTCACTCACCAATTGATCAAATTGATTAAAATTAACTATGCCATAATCATGCGCACAAACATACCAACCTATACATGTCTTAAAATCTAGTGGGTATTCATCAAAACATAAATACCCATTTTCAGCCAACATGGATTTATGGTATTTTTATATGTTTTGATCCTTAAAACATACACCAATCAACTTGAATTAATCCATAGATACATATATATATATATATATATATATGAGATTGGAAGCTTGAAATTTTACCTAGCTTAGTGTTCCCCATTGTGGCTGAGACTTTGAAGAATTCCTCCTCTCTCAATATGGCTCCTTGATAGCCAATTCCAAAGTATGTTAATCCACTCTCAATTTAGAACAACTTCCATGAAGATTGGAAGTTCCAAATATGTCTCTAGCTTAGTGATTTCTAGTGAGATAAAGCTAGAAACTATGTTTGTTAATGGTGTCTCTTGTTTACCGAAAATGAAAGGTTGAAGAAGACTATGTGTTGGCTGATTTTTAAGCTTGTAAACTTAGTCATTAAGTCACAAATTCATCCATTAATTTGGGCTTAATTGGGTTTGGGTCATAGTTTATATATTTGGGCTTTTAACCATTTACTAATGTGCTTAAGTTCAGCTAATGGGCTTTTCGGTTTGGGCTCTCGATTTGGGCTTTTAATTTGGCCTTTTGGGCTGAAAATGTTTCCACCAATTGGGCCTTAAATTTACTTAATATTGGGCCCACCAATTGGCCAAACAACTCGGCCAAATGGGCCAAAGAAATTCGGCCCACACTTGTTATACCTTAATGGGCTTTAAAAATTCCAACTTTGGCCCATTGCATTTTACCATTTTAATTTAATCTAGATTTTGATTAAATTATTTTTACATACTTCAAGGGATGGATATCGAGTGTTTTGACCAAAAATACTTTTCCCCACTTTTTAACCTTACTTAGATTAAATTTTAACTATGGTTAGTCAACTATGGTCAAAATCCACTTTTCTTAACTACCATTGAATTTTCTTGACCATTGACCACGTTTGACCTTTTTCTAAAAATTTTGAAAGTGTCATATTCTATGGTTTACATTGTCGTCTTTACGTGTTGGCCATTTTCGAGAGGCGACTATATCAATTATACCTCAAACGGACCATTTCGGATTCGTTAACCCCTTTTTGGCGTTTCCTTTACTTCAATGTGTTCGGGACCAAATCAATCCGAGTTTCCTTCATGAGCTCTCTATATTTCCACATTATAAGTTTTTATCTTTAGTTAGAGTGATTTAGATTCCCTCAGTTTAGCTTGTGGCTCTTATAGCCCTTATTTGGCCTTTACGTAGCTTATGTGTGTTTCATCACTTCACTTACAATTTCATTCTCGTAATTACTCTTTATATGATTCAACAAACATAATATAATGTTTGTACATATAAGAATCATAAGGAATAAGCTACATAAAAAATTCAGGTATTACAATCACAGTAGTTGCCCAGTCTCACGTGATTATGTCATATAGTTTTATACGAACTAGGGTAAACTTGAGGGATGAGTCGAGCCCTGATAAATGATTTTATGGTTTTACTTAAATGAGAATGCTTATGGATCAGGGTAGACTTGAGGGATGGGTCGAGCCCCGATAAATGATTTTATGGTTTTACATAAATGTGAATGTTTATGGATCAAGGTAGACCCGAGAGATGGGTTGAGCCTTGATAGATGTGTTTTTACATGATGAATTGCCATCTTGTATATGATCGAAATGAAATGGCATGATATGTTTTATAGGCTTTATATGAAAATGAATAAAATGCACTGTTTTGCATGAAATGCCTATATTTATGAATAAAGCATGATTTTCGTATATACAAGTAAATATATACACATTGCATAAGTTTTACACCAACATTCATGCTTTAGATGTGAAATGAAAAAGAGTACTTTAAGGCATGGCATTATGAATATGTAGATAGTAGTTATCTACTTAATTGCCTAATTGCCTTACTGAGCTAGTGAGCTCGCCCTTTCATTTTCCCCCTCTCTATAGAGCATTTACAGTAGCTAGTGAGCGGCTGAGGACTCATATTCCGATATTCACTGCATTCCCATCGATCGAAAGGTATACACATTCGTATAGTTTTGTACTAAACATATAACAGTACAATAATGTAAACGGATGTTGTAAGACCCAAATTTTTTATGTAGCTTATTCCTTATGATTCTTGTATGTACAAACATTATATTATGTTAGTTGAATCATAAGAAGAGTATTTACTAGAATGAAATTTAAAGTAAAGTGATTTAACATACATGAGCTACATAAAGGCTAACTAAGGGCTATAAGAGCCACAGGCTAAACCGAGTGTATCTAAATCATTCTGACTAAAGAGAAGAACTTATAATGTAAAAATATAGAGAGTTCAAGAAGGAAAGTCAGTTTGATTTAATCCCAAACACATTGAAGTTGAGTAAATGCCAAAAAGGGGTTAAATGAGTCTGAAATGGTCCGTTTGAGGTGTTTTAGACATATTTGCCTCCCGAAAATGGCTAAAACATAAAGAAGAGAGTGTAAACTATGGAAAACAATACTTTCAAAATTTTGAGAAAAAGGCAAATGTGGTCAATGGTCAAGAAATGTCAATGGTAGTTAAGAAATCTGGACTTTGACCATAGTTAACTAACCACGATTAAACTTTAACCTATGGTTAAAAATTAGGGAAGAAATATTTTTCATTAAAATACTAGATATTCACAGACCTGGCAATTCGTGTATCCGTGTCATGACACGACACGACACGAATTAAGACACGACACGAATTTATAAAACACGAATACGACACGAATTATAAAACGTGTCTGAAACGTAAACACGAACACGACACGTATTTTATACGTGTGACACGTGACACGACACGGTTGACACGTTATAATTATCCGTGTCACACGACATGACACGACACGACACGATAAACACGAAAAAAATATAACTGACACGATTAAACACGACACGAATAGACACGACACGGATGACACGATTAAAAATAAAACATAATCAAAAAGAAAAAAATCATAATATTTATTGATTTACATCAATAATTTAATTTACATGCATTCAAATATTACTAACAAATATAACATAATAATAATCTTCAATTCATATCATCCATAATATTTATTTAAAATTAAAAAATATAGAAACAAATTATAAAAAGTTAACATTAAGTCAATAAACATAATAGTCAACAAACATTTAAAAATTAAGTTCGCAAATACGATAACTCAATACAATGTAAGAAATAACAATTCAAAAAGTTAACATAACTCAATAGGATTCAGTAAATTTATATTACAATTTAAATAATTTCTTATAAATTATAAACTTATATTCTGATTTAAAATAAATCATATATCTATATTAATATCTTATTCTTATCATAATAATTTGTATGCTAATATTATGTTATTATGATTTTTTATAATATGATAATTGATATAGAATAAAATATAGAATTTCTTACTATATTGTAAATTTATAATTATATAAAGTATAAACTCGTATCATCATATCATGTGATACAACGCTAGTGCCAGTGATACAAAATAATTAATTATAAAACTCTTCTACTACAATACAATATTTATATTTTATACATTAAAACAAAATATTATGCGGTTATATATATATATAGATATATATAAAAATATATATATATATATATATATATATGCATTATAATATCATATATGTTAGAATTGTTAATTGTATATTAACTTACAACAATTTTTTTTCTAATTTCAATACTTTATTTTTAGAATTTAATTTTTTTATTATTTAACTATTTTAATTTTATATTTAATTTATTAATTTATTTTTTTACAGTATTTATTAAAGTATTAATTCATTTTAAGATATAAATTAATTTTCATTCCATATTATAACAATATAATATAGTAGTTTATTTGGTAAATACTTAAAAAAAAAATTTTTGGCCAAGGTTCAACTCCTCCCACAAACATATATTATTTTCGTGTCTTACACGTGTATCGTGTATTCGTGTATTCGTGTGACACGGTTTAAAAAAATGTGTTTCCGTGTCTTACACGTGTTTAGCCGTGTCTGACACGGTTAAACACGAAAATTACTGTGTCAAAATTCGTGTTGACATGGATAAATACGAAACACGAATTTTTCAAACACTTATACGGTTTTTTCGTGTCGTGTTCGTGTCGTGTCACTCGTGTCGTGTCTATATTTGCCAGGTCTAGATATTCATCCCCTGAAGTATGGAAAATTAATTTAATCAAAATCCGGATTAAATTAAACGGGTAAAATGAAATGGGCCAAAGTTTAAATTTCTAAAGTCCATTTAGGTACACCAAGCGTGTGTCAATTTTCTTAGGCCCATTGGGTAGAGTTGTTGGTCCATTTGGTGGGCCTAATATTAAGTCAATTTACGGCCCAATTGGTAGAAAACTTTTCGGACCAAAAGCCCAAACTGAAAAGCCCATTAGCCAAATTCAAGCCCATTAGTAAATGGTTGGAAGCCCACTTTGGTAACCTATGGCCCAAACCCTTTCAAGCCTAAATTAGTGGCTGAAATTGTGACTTAATGACTAATTCTTTAAGCTTATAAATCAACCAACACACCATCATCTTCATCCTTTCATTCTCGGCAACAAGAGAAACCTTAGCCAAACATACTTTCAAGCTTTATCTTAATAGAAATCACTAAGCTAGAAACATATTTGGAACTTGCAATCTTCATGGAAGTTGTTCTAAATTGAGAGAGCATTAACATATGTTGGAATTGGCTATCAAGGAGCCATATTAAGAGAGGAAAAATTCTTCAAAGTCTCAGACACAATGGAAACACCAAGGTAGGTATATTTTCAAGCTTCCAATCTTATATATGTTTATCTATGGATTAATTCAAGTTAATTGGTGTATGTTTTATGGATCAAAACACACAAAAACACTATGAACAAGTGATGCTCGAAAATGGGTAATGGTGAATTGATGAATACCCACTAGATTTTAAGACATGAATAGGCTGATATGTATGTGTGCATGATTATGGCATAGTTAATTTTAATCAATTTTATCAATTTGTTAGTGAATTAGAATTGGCACACAAGGTGTTTGATAAAATGCCTAAGTGAATATAAAGTAAGGCTAAGGCATGCACACATGGTTTTTGATGAAATGCCTAAGTGAATTGGCCAAGGTTAGCATGGTGGTGGCGTGACCGACAACATTACAAGGCATGATAGCTCTCAGCCAGATGTCATGGCCGAGAGGGCAATGGGATAAGCCGAAGTGGTTTTGGCATAATAAGAGTTCATGGGCTTCAGACCACGCCCAATAAGAGTTGGTGGGCCCCACAAGCCCAATAGGCCCAACTGAAATGAATAGTAAGCTAAATGGGCTTAAGACAGTGTTAGGCCCTTTAAGAATTGTTAAGGCCCAATAAGAGTAAATGAGCCCATTAAGTGAAATACACTGTATTAAACATGGAATACAGTATGGAAAATTGTAATTTACTTGATAAATGGTTATATGCAGCTCTAGAGTTTATATTGAGAGCAAACCGAACTACGTGATTGAGTAGCATCGGGAAAGTGGAAACCTTCGACGTGATTTCAGGTAAGGGGATTTTGCGGGTAGTTAGAGATATCTACACATAGTTTCATCTTCTTTGACATTCACTTAAAAATTTTGAGGGCCAAAGAAAAGGAATAATATTTATTGAGACTTGATATGGGTAAATTACGAATTTACCACTAATAGGGTGAAAAAAGTCAAATTTTATGAAAAGTCTTAAAAAGCATGGAAATTATCTTTTTGAATGTTTTTATTACTAGTTAGCAGAAGAATAGATAGATTGGCCAATGATTTTATGAAGTACACAAAATAGCCTAATTATGGTGCTGATTTTAATGTTTTAAAACGTCATTGTTTAAAGGAGCCATTTATCGAGTTATGTGAAAGTAAATCGTTCTGGAGCACTGCTCACACTTAATTTTATCTGCTTTCTACATAAAAAGTGTTAGAGTGGTCACTCGCACTTGATTTCCCATAACATGCATAACATAGTACTGAAGCGTTGCTCGTACTAGATTTTAATGTGATTTATGCATGGTAGTCTACTGGCATGATACTCGTACTCAGTTTTACATGATTTATGCATGGCATAATCCTGGAGCGTTGCTCGTACTTGATTTTAATGAGTTTTGTGCATGGTAGAGTATTGGAACGATTGTTCATACTTGATTTGAAATGTAAAATGTGAATGACCTAGTGCTAGAGATTACTCGCACTAGTGTTAGAGTTTGTGATATGTGTGAAGCAGTGTTTGAGCGGGGTGTCGACTGTGAGTCGCACTCAAGGCGTGCACTGTAACTTTGATGTGATATACATGACATGTTTAAAACCATGTTGATTTCCTCGTGTAGACTGAGTGTCACACTGTTGAGATGTTCGCATGTGGATTTGAGACGTGGCATTGATTATCTATTGAGATAGGGTCCACGGGTGTATGTTGTACCGTGTATGTGTCACGAAGTGCGCTGTACCATGTGTTGTCTGTAGAGTTGTGGAGTTGAGGAGTTGATAGCTGGCGGTTATGAGGATTTGACCTACCTCCTGTTGCAGTAGTGATGCCCCCGTACACAGAGGCCTTGGTAGCCTGGGATCACAATATAAGATATGGACATAGTTAGGATATTATTGGATTTAGCCACCAAGTCTCACATGATTATATCACATGATTTTATGATTTTATGAATTCGGTAGACTTGAGGGATGGGTCGAAACCTGATTGATTTGTTGTATTTGCTGAAAATGTCATATTTGCTATATTTGAAATGAAATGGCATGATTTATTTAAAGGCATTATAAATTTATAAAGATGCAATGTTTTGCATGAAATGCCTATATTTGAGAACTTAGCATGAATTTAGTACATGTGATTTATATGTACATATTATATCTGTTTTTCCAATGCGTGCTTTTAAAGTGAAATTAAGGAAAGAGTCATTCATGACATAACATTATTTTTAGTAGATAGTGTAGTTATCTACTTGCTTGCCTAATTTCCTTACTGAGCTAGTGAGCTCACCACTTTTATTTCCCCTTATCTACAAAGCATTCACAGTAGATAGATTATGGCTGAGGACTAGCATTCCTTTTGTCTGGTGCATTCCCATCGAGCGAAAGGTATACATATGCGTACGATTTTGTATATGAACATGTAAAAAGTACAGTGATGTAAACAATGTAATAATGGGGGGACGTATTTGTATATTAATATAGTGAGCTCACTGATGACATGAAAGTATTTATGGTCAATAGATAGTTATATTGACATGTATATATGATAAGATAATGTGGATGAGGTGACTAATGTCGAATCACAACCTAACTATTAGTGGTTTAAGTATGACAGTAAGAAAGGTAAGAAAAAGCGAAAAATTAGTAGTTATTTTTTGTAAAAGTCGGTCGTGACAGAATGGTATCAAAATAGAGTTGGTCGAATGTGAGTCGATGTTAGTGGTTAGGAAAATTTACATCCCCATATTACTGTGTTGTGTTTAGATACAAAAGTGTATTTCGAGATGGGAATTGAGCAAGTAATGGTTGTGAATGTAGGAATCGAGCCATTATGGGTAATACAAGCCGTGTTAGAGGGGTTAGAGGCAGGGCTAGAAGCCGTAGAGGTAGGCTTGAGAGCCAAGATGAGTCTTCATCTCACCTTGTGACTCCAGGTCCCACTGAGGTACCAGAAAGTATTGAGGCACACTTGACGAGGTTAGAACGTAGCCTAGAGACCATGATGGAGATGTTCACACAGGTTATGCATGATAGGTAGGGCATGGATGCAGAGACTACTGCTGGATAGGGAGTTGCTCTAAACACACCTGCATAGCTAGCATAGACACTTCAGCCTACGGATACCCCTACACCTTCACTAGTTCAGGATATGCCATCTCTTGTTGACCCGCAGTAGGTTAGTAGTGGTTTAGGGTACGGTTGTAAGCTAGATCGTCTACGCAAATTCCAGAAGTTTAGATCGCCATCATTTAGTGGGGTAAAGGACCAAATATCTACTGATGATTAGAATGGAGAGATTGAGGAGTTATACGGATTCTTTCAACGTATGACTTCAAAGATGGTTGCCTTTACTGCCTTCATGTTGAAGAGAGCAACAGAGCATTAATGGAAGTCCACCTGAGTGATATTGAGAGCCCGACAAACTAAGATTACTTAAGATATATTTGTGGATGCCTTAAGGAAGCAGTATGTTCCCGATACGGTGCAGCAAAAGCTACAAATGGAATTTTTGGGGTTGAGCCAGGGGAGTCAGTCAGTAGACAAGTATGAGATGAGATTCATATCCATAGGGAGGTACGACCCTGATACTATGTGTAGTGAGACTAGAAAGGTCTACAAATTTGTTGATGGACTAAGATCGGCACTATGGTCTAGATTGGTTCCACTAGATATTACTACATTTGATGAGGCAGTGCGCAAGGCATAAATATGTAAGCATGATTATGAGAGGAATGCCATTTAGTTTGAGAAGGTGAGTCGGAGCCAAGATAGAGATAGGAAGAGGCATGTGAGAGATAGTAGTAAAGGTTTCGGCTATCGAGGAGGGAGGAGACTCTTCAGTAAGAAACCATGGATTAAGGAAGTATGGGAAAAGATTGTTGACCTCCTGCATATCCGACAATAGCTCCAGCTAGGGGCATCGTTATTGGAGGATATAGGCCTACTACTGAGCAGTGCAGTAGATGCGGCAGGTATCATGGCAGTAGACCTTATTCGATGACTCTTATCTCTTGTTTCTGATGTGGGAAACCAGGGCATATGGCAAGAGCTTGCTTAGAGTGGTTTGAGTCTACCTCACAGAAGGACAAGGAGCCAGAGAGAGCTCTAATTGATACGTCTGCTCCTAGGAGGAGAGCGACAACTAAGGAGAAGGGGAAGCAGGTGGTTGGTCAACGGCGAGTACATGCTTTGGACCAGGGCACAGCTGATGCTTCATCGGATGTGATTAAAGGTAACATCTTGATTTTTTATCTTGAAGCATATGTTTTATTTTATCTTGGTGCTAAGCATTCATTTTTATCACCTTCATTTGCATGTAAATTATCAAAGTATGTAGAGCATACGTTATCAAATAGGATGATGTTGATTAGTACGCCTATGGATAGCGGTCAGTTAGTAGAGTATGTGTATAATGACTAAAAGCTAAGAATAGGGGAAAAGGATATGACAACTAATCTAATTTTGCTAAGCATGAGCTATTTTGATATAATCCTAGGAATGGATTGGTTAGCTGCAAACCATGCTGTTTTAGATTTTTATGCTAAGACTGTTATGTTTCTAACCCCTAAAAAATATATAGCAAAGTCTACTGAAAAGAACTGAAAGAAGTAATAGCAGTAATTAGTAAAATGATTTACTATACTGACTAAGAAATTGAAATGTTAAAGGTTTCATTGCGTACATGGTTGACACGGGTAAGGCACATCCGGAGTTGGCTGATATCCATGTGGTTAGGGAGTTCCCCGATGTCTTTCTGGATGAACTGCCAGGTTTACCACTAGACAGAAAGATGGAGTTCTGTATAGATTTGACGCCTGGAACCGAGCCTATTTCGAAACTACTGTACCACATGGCCTTAGTTGAGTTAGAGGAGCTCAAGAAGAAGTTGCAGGAACAACTAGATAAGGGGTTCATCAGACTGAGTGTTTCGCCTTATGGAGCTCCGGTGTTGTTTGTGAAGATGAGGGATCGAAGCCTCTGATTGTGTATTGATTACAGATTGTTGAATAAGGCTACAATCAAGAATAGGTATCCCCTTCCATGGATTGTCGACTTGTTGGATCAGCTTCGAGGACTGTAGATCTTTTCTAAGATTAATCTGAGGTCTAGGTATCATTAGTTGAAAGTTCAGAGTGGAGATGTACCCAAGACAGCATTCCGGACCTGATATGGCCACTATGAGTTCTTGGTTATGTCATTCGAATTGACGAATGCTCCCACAGCTTTTATGGCTCTGATGAACAATGTGTTCACACCATACTTGGATCAGTTTGTTATCGTCTTTATTTATGATATCTTGGTGTATTCTAAGTCACAGGAAGAGCATAAGCAGCACCTGAGGATTGTATTACAGACTCTCCGAGAGAAGGAGTTGTATGCTAAACTCAGCAAGTGTGACTTCTGGTTAGGACAAATCTCATTTTTGGGACACGTTATGTCGAATGATGGGGTTTCATTTGATCCATCCAAGATAGAGGCTGTATTTCAGTGGGAACAGCCGAGGACAGTCACTAAGATCAAGAGTTTTCTAGGTTTAGCTGGGTACTATCGGAGATTCGTTGAGGGATTTTCGAAGTTGGCTACTCCGTTGACCAGTCTCACCCAGAACAATGTTGCATTCGTGTGGGATGAAGATTGTAAGAGGAGTTCTCAAGAGCTGAAGCATCGATTGATTACCACTCCAACTTATACGGTGAGAAGTTCCAAAAGTTCGAGAAAAAGTCAAACATGCTCAATGGTCAAGAAAAGTCAATGGTAGTTAAGAAAAGTGGACTTTGACCATAGTTGACTAACCATGGTTAAAATTTAACCTAAGTAAGGTTAAAAAGTGGGGAAGAAATATTTTTGGTTAAAATACTAGATATTCATCCCCCGAAGTATGGAAAATTAATTTAATTGAAATATGGATTAAATTAAATGAGTAAAATGCAATGGGCCAAAGTTGGAATTTTTAAAGCCCATTAAGGTATACCAAGTGTGGATCGAATTTCTTAGGCCCATTGTGACGAGTTTTTGGGCCAACTGGTGGGCCTAATATTAAGTCAATTTAAGGCCCAATTAGTAGAAAACGTTTCAGCCCAAAAGCCCAAATTAAAAGCCTAAATCGAAAAGCCCATTAGTAAATGGTTAAAAGCCCAATTTGGTAACCTATGGCCCAACCCTTTCTAGCCCAAATTAATGGCTGAAATTGTGACTTAATGACTAAGTCTTTAAGCTAAAAATCAGCTAACACACCATCATCTTCATCCTTTCATTCTCGGGATCAAGAGGAAACCATAGCCAAACATACTTTTAAGTTTTATCTCACTAGAAATCACTAAGCTAAAGACATATTTGGAACTTGTAATCTTCATGGAAATTATTCCAAATTGAGAGAGGATTAAAATATGTTCGAATTGGCTACCCAGGAGCCATATTGAGAGAGGCAAAATTCTTCAAAGTCTCGGCCACCCGCTATGTATAGTTTTGAGCTTCCAATCTTATATATGTTTATCTATCAAGTTGATTAGTGTATGTTTTATGGATCAGAACACACAAAAACACCATGAACAAGTGATGGCCGAAAATGGGTAATGGTGAATTAATGAATACCTACTTGATTTTAAAACATGAATAGGTTGGTATGTATGTGTGCATGATTATGACATAGTTAATTTTAATGAATTTGATCAATTGGTTAGTGAATTAGAATTGGCACACAAGGTGTTTGACAAAAGGCCTAAGTGAACATAAACTAAGGCTAAGGAATGCACACATGGTGTTTGATGAAATGCCTAAGTGAATTGGCCAAGGTTGGCATGGTGGTGGCGTGACCGATGACATTGCAAGGCATGATGGCTCTCGGCCACATGCCATAGTCGAGAGGCAAATGAGCCAAGCTAAAGTGGTCTCGGCCCAATAAGAGTTCATAAGCTTCGGACCAAGTCCAATAAGAGTTAGTGGACCCCACAAGTCCAATAGGCAGTGAAATGGGCTTAAGACAGTGTTAGGGCCATTGAGAATTGTTAAGGCCCAATAGGAGTAAATGAGCCCATTAAGTGAAATAGACTGTATTAAACATGGAAAACAGTATGGAAAAGTGTCATTAACTTGATAAATGGCTATATGGAACTCTAGAGTTTATATTGAGAGTAAACTGGACTGCGTGATTGAGAAGCGTTGGGAAAGTGGAAACCTTCGACGTGATTTCAGGTAAGGGGATTTTACGGGTAGTTAGAGATATTTGCACGTAGTTTCGTCTCTTGTACATTCACTTAAAAAGTCTGAGGGTCAGAGAAAGTGAATAATATTTATTGAGACTCGATATAGGTAAATTACGATTTTACCCCTAGGAGGGCAAAAAACTCAGTTTAGGAAAAGTCTTAAAAAGTATGGAAATCATCTTTTTGAATGTTTTTACTGCTAGTTAGCAAAAAAAATAGGTAGATTGTCCAATGATTTTGTGAAGTACACAAAATAGCCCAATTATGGTGCTGATTTTAATGTTTTGAAAAATCCCTATTTAAAGGAGCCATCTATCGAGTTATGTGAAAACAAATTGTGCTGGAGCACTGCTCGCACTTGATTTTAATTGCTTTTTACATGAAAAGTGTTGGAATGGGTGACTCGTACTTGATTTCCCATGACATGCATAACATAGTACTGGAGCGTTGCTCGTACTTGATTTTAGTGTGATTTATGCATGGTAGAGTACTTGACTGATACTCGTACTCAATTTTACATAATTTACGCATGGCATAGTACTGGAGCGTTGCTCGTACTTGATTTTAATGAGTTTTGTGCATGATAGAGTATTGGAACGATTGCTCATACTTCATTTGAAATGAGAGATGTCCATGACCTAGTGCTGGAGGTTACTCACACTAGTGTTAGAGTTTGTGATATGGGTGATACAATGTTTGAGTGGGGTGTCGACTGTGAGTCGCACTTAAGGCACGCATTGTAATTTTGATGTGATATACATGACATGTTTAAAACCATGATGATTTCCTCATGTAGACTGAGTGTCACGCTGTTGAGATGTCCGCATGTGGGTTTAGAGACGTGGCATTGATTATCTATTGAGATAGGGTCCACGGGTGTATGTTGTACCGTGTATGTGTCACGGAGTACGTTGTACCGTGTGTTGTATGTGGAGTTGTGCAGTTGAGGAGTTGATAGCTGGCAGTTGTGGGGATTTGACCTACCTCCCATTATAGCAGTGATGCCCCACGCATCAATGCCTATGTAGCTTGGGATCACAGTATACGATATTGCCATAGTCTAGGTTATTATTATATTTAACCACCGAGTCTCACATGATTATATCACATGATTCTATGATTTTATGAATTCGGGTAGACCTGAGGGCTGAGTCGGAACTTGATTGATATGTTGTATTTGCTGAAAATGCCATATTTACTATATTTGAAATGAAATGGCATGACTTATTTAAAGGCATTATGAATTTATAAAGATGCAATGTTTTGCATGAAATGCCTATATTTGATAACTTAGCATGAATTCAGTACATGTGATTTATATGTACGTATTATATCAGTTTTCCAATACATGCTTTTAAAGTGAAATTAAGGAAAGAGTCATTCATGGCATAACATTATTATTAATATATAGTGTAGTTATCTACTTGCATGCCTGATTTTCTTACTGAGCTAGCGAGCTCCCCCCTTTTTTATTTCTCTCTCTACCGAGCATCCGCAGTAGATAGATTACGGTGAGGACTGGCATTCCTTTTGTCCCATGCATTCCCATCGAGTGAAAGTTATACACATGCATACGTTTTTGTATCTGAACATGTAAACAGCACAGTGACGTAAACAATATAATAGTAAGGGGATGTATTTGTATATTAATATAGTGAGCTCACTTATGACATGAAAGTATTTACAGTCAATCGATAGTTATATTGACATATATATATGATAAGATAATGTGGATGAGGTGACTAATGTTGAATCATAGCCCAACTATTGGTGGTTGAATTATGACTGCAAGAAAGGTAATAAAAAGCAAAAAATTAGTAGTGATTTTTGGTAAAAGTCAGTCGTGACAGATGTAATATAGGTATGTATATGTATGTAAACATGTGTGAGCTCACTAATGAGATGAAAAAATTTATAGTCAATCGATAGTTCATATTGACATGTATGTATGACATAGAAATAGATGATAAGGTATGTAACGATGATGTGATTAATACAGAATCATAGCCCAACTATTAGTGGTAAGATGGTCTCGAAGGGAAAAAGGTAAAGAAAAAGTGAAAAATTTGTAGTGTTTTAAGGTAAAAAGAGGTCATGACACATGGTGTCTCTCGGCTATGGCATGGTGGTCGAGCACCATCACGCCACCTTTGGCTGATGGCTTGCCATCACCATGCCAATTGCTAGCCAACTTCACATAGGTATTTCATCAAACACCTTCCACGCATGCCTTAAGCCTTTCCCATAGTTCATTAAAACATTTCAACAAACACCTTACATGCCGACTATATAATCCCATCAAATTCAACACATTGATAACATATAATCGTACCATCATCATCCATGTATCCTAACCAATCCATTCATGTCACGACCCTCCATGACTTAACCAAAAATCACTACAAATTTTTTTTGCATTTTTAACTTACCTTTCCTCTCTGCAATGGTTAGGCTGTGATTCGATGTTAGCTTCCTCGCATACCATATCATCCATTATCATACATACATGTCAATATACTGTTACTGACTGTAACTTCTTTTTATAATACATGTGAGATCATATAAAAGCTAATACAAATACATTCCCCATAATATATATCATATACATCACAGTGCTGTTTCTATGTTTAGATACATAACAGTACAAAATATGTATACCTATCGATCGATAGGAAATAGCAGCGGACAATAGGAATACTATCCCTTAAATGCTCTCACTCTACTGTTGATGCTCTGTAGAGATATATAAAAGAAAGGGGGTGAGCATACAACGCAGTCAATAAGGAAATCAGGCAAGCAAGTAGACATCTACACTATCTACTCAAAATAATGTTATGCCTCGAAAACATCATTTCCTTAACTCACTTTAAAAGCATGTCTTTAAATATATATATATACTTGTACAGATTAAATCCCATGTACAGAAATCAAGCTTGCTTTCTCAAATGTAGGCATGTAGTGCAAAATAATGCATCTTTATAATATCGCAATGCCTTTATATAAAATGCCACGTAATTTAAATCACAGTAAATATGGCATTTAAATCATTCACATCACAACAATCGGATTTCGACCCATCCCTCAGGTCTATCCATAAATAAATCAGTCAATCAGGTGATATATCATGTGAGACTCTATGGTGAAATACAATAGTATCCTAGACTATGGCCACATTCGATAATGGTGATCCCAGGTAACACAGATCTCGGTGTGCGGGGCATCACTGCTGCAATGGGAGGGGGGTCAGTCCATCACAACTGCCAGCTATATCCTCCTCAACACCACAACACCACACGGTACAGTGTCCTCCATGCCACTCGCATGGTATAACATACTCCATGGACCCTACATTACAGTCGGGGTGCTTGCCATAGGTCTTAGCCCTCGAACCATGGAATATCATACCACGTCTCTAAATCCACATGCGAACCTCTCATAGTGTAACACTCAGTCTACACGAGGAAATCAAGTATGGTTTTCAACATGTATTATATATCACATAAATTACACTGCGCGCCTTTGAGCGTAACTCACAGTCGACACTCCGCTCAAACACTGTTTCACATCACAAACTCAAACTCTAGTGCGAGTAAACCTCCAGCAACTAGGTCATGCATAGTTCATGTTTCAAATCAAGTACAAGCAATAGCTCTAGTACTATGTCATGTATAAATCATGAAGAATCGATTATGAGTAAAGCTCTAGCACTTTGTCATGTATCTCATGTAAAATTTGAGTACGAGCTAATCGCTCCAGCACTCTCTCATGCATATATCATATAAAACTGAGTACGAGTAATAACTCCAACACTCTATCATCCATGTCATGGAAATCTAGTGTGAATCACAATCCAGCACTAATATATGTGGAAAATATATGAAATCAAGTGTGAGTTGTGCTCTAGCATGATTTATTCTCACATAATTTGATAGATGGCTCTTTAAAAAGGGATGATTTTCAAAACATCAAAATCAACACCATAAAGTGTGCTTAATTCACATCAACCTTAAAATTATTAGCCCATCTATTTATTCTTTTGCTAAACAGCAGTAAAACACTCAAAATGGTGGTTTCCATGCTTTTTACAACTTTTCACAAAAGTTGACTTTTTTCCTAACTAAGGGTAAAATCATAATTTGCCACTATCGTGTCACAATAATTATTATTCACTTTCTCTGATCCTCAGAGTTTTTAAGTGAATGTAAAAGTAGATGAAAATACAGGCAGGTATCTCTAACTACTCACAAAAGTCCCTTACCTGCAATCACTCAAGAAATTTTACTTTCTCAATGCTGCTCGATCCAGCAATCCGATTTGCTCCTCCAATAATCTCTGGAGCTGTATATAACCATTTATCAGGTTAATTATATTTTTCCTACTGTATTTCACATTAAATACAGTCTATTTCCCTTAATGGGCTTTAATAAACCTTAATGGGCCTAACTATGCCATATGCCCATTTTCATTTTACTATTCATTTTCGTTGGGCCTATTGGGCTTGTGGGGCCCACCAACTCTTATTGGGCTTATCCTAGACCCATTACATCACATTGGGCCTAAAATAATTGGGCTTGGCCCATTGGACCTCTCGGCCACAAGCCATGGTCAAGAGCACTCCAGGCCGTCGGTCACACCATGCCATGCCGTCCATGTCCATTTCCTTAGCTAATTCACTTAGGCATTTTCACAAACACTTGGTTGGCAATGTTCTTAAGCATCACATAGTTCATTTAGGCATTTTATCAAACACCTTGATTTCAAACTTAATACATGTATTAATTAATCAAATTGATTAATTCTAACTATACCATAATCATTAACACATGTACATTAACTCATTTATGCCTCAATATCATATGGGCATTCATCAATATTTCACTACTCACTCTCGGCTTAACCATGATCATAGTGATTTCATATGTTTCAATGCTTAAAACATACACCAATATACTTAAAATCATTCATACATTAACATATATGAATTTGAAAGCTTGAAAATATACCTAGTATTTGTGTTCACACTTGGCCGAAACTTTGGAGCCTCACGATTTGCACACTATGGCTTCTTGATAGCCAATTCCAACCTATGTCACTCTCCTCTCAATTTGGAACAACTTTCATGAAGAATGCAAGTTTCAAATATGTATAATTCCTAGTGATTTCTAGTGAGAGAAAGCTTGGATAATGTATTTCAATGGTTTCCTTCTTCTAGCCGAGGTAGTGAGGTTACACGGTGTACCAGTGAGCATAGTCTCTGATAGGGATTCCCACTTCACATCCCACTTTTGGGGACATTTTCAGGAAGTCATGGGAACCTAGTTGAGTTTGAGCACCGCTTTCCATCCTCAGACAGATGGTCAGTCAGAGAGGACTATACAGACTCTGGAGGATATGTTAAGAGCATGTGTGCTAGACTATCGAGGCTCCTGGGATGACCACCTGCCACTAGCCGAGTTCGCCTACAACAACAGTTATCATTCAAGTATCGGGATGGCACCTGTGAGATCTGAGAATTTCAGACATATTTTATTGATGTAATAATAATTTGAGTATAATTTATTGAGCTAAGTGAATTGTGGGAATTATAATTGGAGATTTATATGTTAAGTGTGTAAAATGAGCATGAAGCATGAGGACAGATCGATCTGGGAGAAGGAGAGATCGATCTGGTGAGTTAAAAATGACGAGGAAGGGGAAATTTGAGGAGCAGATCGATCTCCAATGGAAGAGATCGATCTCCTTATGAATCTGTTTGAGAAGGGATCGATCTCATGAGGAAGAGATCGATCTCCAAATGAATCTGTTTGAGAGAAGATCGATCTCATGAGGAGGAGATCGATCTCCAAATGCTTCTGTTTGGGGAGAAGATCGATCTCCTTAGGAGCAGATCGATCTCATAAAGCCATAAAGAGATCGATCTCACCCCTCGACAGATCGATCTCCTAGGCATAAAATTGCCCAGATCGTCCCCAAATTTCAAACACAGATCGATCTCATCAAGAGGCAGATCGATCTCCTACCTCTAGTCTATATAAGGAACCTATGTTTTCTCTGCAATTTCACTTTCTCTCTCTTCCAAAACCTTTATTTTTCCAAAAACCTAGTTTCTCACTCCTCCAAATCCCCCATTTCCGGCCGAATCAGCTATTGTGGTAAGAAGGAAAGTTGTTCCTCATCAAAGGGAGAACGACATACTTGGAAATCGAAGGACGAATCAGATCGAGGCGAGAGTGGTGCGTCTCACAAGCTTTGGGTAATTTCCAAACCTCGATCTTGATATTTGAGCTGATTTTGATGTTATTGGTGGTTGTAGTTGTGTTGAAATAGTTGAGAAATGATTAGGGATTTATGAATTTCAATGTGGATAGGGTGACAATGATATTTAGCGATTTTGGTGAATTTAGGAAATTGTGAGCTATAAATGGAAAATTGGACAATGTGGTGAATTAGCATAGACGATTTAACTTGAGAAATGTAGGACGTTGAGATATTGAAAACGAGGTTGTAGTTTAAGGTTGAGTTACGAGAATCGAGAGGTTTGAGGAGTTATGAGCAATTATGCTCGATTTTGAGAATTGAGGTTTATGTGATGTTGAGTATTGATGTTTTAACATCGTTTGGACAGCTCGGGAGTTCCAGAGTGGAATGCGAGGCTAGTCCGTGATACGGGGGAACGATTGCACTATACGAGGTGCAAAGAAGTAAGGGAAATCTAAACCATTTGTGTATGTGATTTGTAAACTGTTATAGCATGATTTATGATTTATAAACAAGCATGTTGAGAGTTTTGTGTTGAGATTTAAACTGCACACGATTTTATAGCCGGTTGGAGCCCAATGTTTTATGAGTTTATAACTGGGCTCTACGTTAAGGCAACATTGAGATTTGAGAAATGTGTGCGTGTGCTTTGCCGGTTAGAACTCGGTTTTATTACGTTTTATGTTGAGTACAAAACGGTTTTCAAATGAGTTTTATGAGAGAAAAACCATTACGAGTTCTACGTGAAGGCAAACCCGTCTTATGTGATAAGACTTAGGTGTGTAGTTGTGAGTACACACCGGGCATTGCTCTGGTAGCATGTAAGCCCGATTTCTTCTCCGTTTTGGTAACGTGAGAATGACCTATTCTGTGGCTGTGCCACGTTGAGAAACCCATTGGTGGCTGTGCCACGTATACCCCATCGGTGGCTGTGCCACGTATACCCCATTGGTGGCTGTGCCACGTTATACCCCATCGGTGGCTGTGCCACGTTGAGAAAACCCCATTGGTGGCTGTGCCACGTTGAGAAAACCCCATTGGTGGCTGTGCCACGTTGAGAAAACCCCATTGGTGGCTGTGCCACGTTGAGAAACCCCATTGGTGGCAGTGCCACGTTGAGAAACCCTATTTTGTGGCTATGCCACGTGAGAAAATAATTCAGTGGCTTTGCCACGTGTGTTTTGTGGCTATGCCACATGAGAAAATAATTCAGTGGCTTTGCCACGTGAGAAAATAATTCAGTGGCTTTGCCACGTGTGTTTTGTGGCTATGCCACGTGAGAAAATAATTCAGTGGCTTTGCCACGTGTGTTTTGTGGCGATGCCACGAGTGATTGTAAATCAGTGGCTATGCCACGTTATTTGAGAAAGCGTTTAACGCGTTATTTTCACATGCTTTGTTTTGCTCTAGAGTGAGCCTTTTTACTTCATATTTTCACATGACTTGACACATGAGAGTGTCGTTTTGAGTATTTTCATGCTATGGTTTTCAAATGAGTTTCACATACAAATAAACCTTTTGTGATGTGCATTTTGGTTTATGAAATGAATCCCTACCCCCCTTACTGAGCGATTTAGAAGCTTACCCTATTTTTCTTTTCCCTCAGAGTTCTTCAAGTGAATAAGGACTTCCCTGCGACGTACGGAGTAGTGGCTAGTGGAGGATCCGAGCTCCAGGCTATATATTTTGTACTTTGAGGTATATTTATCTTTTCATGTACCCAGACTATTATTGTAATTACAGACACTTGATGTATGACATTATATGGGATGTATTAGGATTAATTAACTTGTAATCGAGTAATGGGTATAATACAATATTTGTTATATCATGATGAGATCCTGAGGCATGATAATTATGATGATGTATGACACTGCACAGGAATGCACTCTTTATTTGTGAATTAACGAGTAAAAAGTTTTAAATTAGCCCTATTTTTCGCATTTTCGGGGTGTGACAGAGTTTTCTTGGTATCAGAGCTTAGGGTGTCTAGTACTGTCAGTGTCGGTTAAGTGAAATAGAATACATCCCAAGTGTCTGTAATAGTCTGGTCATGAACTGAAATTGAGGATTGAGATTTCAATCGATTGTGATATGTACGCGCAGGAGACGAGTTGAGATTGAGAATGAGTAAACGACGAGGTCGTTCGAGGAGGTAGGCAGAGTCCCCTCCACCACCTGTCCCACAATCAGAGAGTCCTAACTCTCGATTTAATCGGATTGAGATCGATGTGAGGCAAGGTTTTGAGCAGATGGCAGCGTTATTCGCGCAACACTTTGGAGTTAATGCCTCGGATACCACCCCTACACCACCACCAGGACCTCCCATACCCCCAGTGCCTCCCGTCACTCAGCCTGAGGACAGAAGTAAGGTCCGACTAAAGGAATTTCTGAAGATGAATCCACCCGCATTTAAGGGAAAGAAGGATCCTACAGAGGCTGAGGAGTGGTTGACGGAGTTGAGAGTTATATTTGATTTACTGGGGTGCACTGATGCTGAGAGAGTCAGTATGAGTGCCTATATGCTGAAGGGGAGAGCTCGAGATTGGTGGAGTACTACCCAGGGTATCTTGATGTCCCACCATGGTGTGATTGGTTGGGAAGAGTTTCAGACAGCTTTTAGAACCCAATATGTACCACGGGCCGCTCAGAGAAAGAAGCAGGCCGAGTTTTTGAGTTTGGTACAGGGTGACATGTCGGTGGATGACTATGAGAGCCAGTTCCCGCACTACTGAGATATGACCCAGAGACCTTCAAGAGTGAAGAGCTCCGCACAGAGAAGTTTGTGTATGGGTTGAAGCCCGTCATTAGAGATAGACTGATGGGGCTATGTATTACTGAGTTTGGAGATGCTCTGAGACGAGCACAAGAGGTTGAAAGAGGGATTGAGATGGTACAATCCCAGAACGAGCTCAGAGCAGTGAATAGAGATAAGGGCAAGAGGCCAGCACTTTTCCAGTCAGAGGCTCGGAGAGGTTCCTTCAGAAGAGGAAGGATTGAGGTGCAGAGGGACAGATTGGAGCGACCCAGAGCCTATCCTATTATCAAGGAGACCCCATGATATGTCAGGCCGGAGATGAGGATTTGTAGAGACTGTGGCCGATCGCATGAGGGAAGTTGTACTGGGTCGATCCATGGATGTTTCAGATGTGGTGACATGGGTCACAGAGTGAAGGACTGTCCCCAACCTCAGATACCACATGCTTCGGAGCCCACTAGACAACAGCCTCAGAGAGTGGATCCCCGGAGACGGGCCACTGCGGCAGAGAAAGGGAAGAAACCTGTGGCACAGGGACGTGTGTTTGCCCTGGATAAGGAGACCGCAGACGCTTCGGCAGAAACTATAAGAGGTACACTCTCTGTCTGTAATTATGAGGCTTATGTGTTGATTGATTCAGGATCCACGCATTCGTTTATTTCTGAGCATTTTGCATGTAGATTAAACTTGAAGTTTGAACCTCTAGAATATATACTACATGTAAATACCCCTATGCGTGAATCCCAGAGAACTGAGTTAATCTGTAGAGGATGTGAAATTAAGGTCAGAGATAGAGTGATGTTAGCAGATCTAATCATGTTGAGTATACATGGGTTTGATGTAATTCTGGGAATAGATTGGTTGGCGACCAATCGAGTGAGTTTAGACTGCTACACTAAGATTGTAACTTTCTCCCTACCTGAACCTTACAGTGTACGGTTGAGATATTGAGAAAATGAATATGTGGAATTCTAGTAGTAATTTGAGAATTTTAACATTATTTTGGAGAATATTAAATATGATTATTCCTGTGAAGGTTATGAGACACTCATCTCAGACGATGAGCGGGAACATCCGAGGATTGAGGATATACCTGTCAGGACCCCAGTTTCAATCCTTGACTTTAACCAAAAACCACAATAAATTTTTCGCATTTTTAACTTACCTTTCCTCTCTTCACTGGTTGGGCTGTGATTCGATGTCAGAGTCTTCACTTACCATAATATCCATTCTCATACATACATGTCAATATATTAATTCTGACTGTAGTTGCTTTTATTATACATGTAAGATTTTATAAAATCTAATACGATTACATTCCCCATAATATATAACGTATACATCACTGTGCTGTTTCTATGTTTAGATACACAACTGTACATAATAAGTATACCTGATGAATCGATAGGAACTAGCAGTGGACTCTGGGACACTCTCCCACGATAACTCTCGCTCTACTGACGCTCTGTAGAGAGATGTAAAGAAAAAGGGGTGAGCATAACGCGCTCAGTAAGGAAATCAGGCAAGCAAGTAGATATCCACACTATCTACTCAAAATAGTGCTATGCCTTGAAAACATTATTTCCTTAACTCACTTTAAAAGCATGTCTTGAAATATAATATATATGTACTTGTACAGAATAAATCCCATGTACAGAAATCATGCTTTATTTCTCAAAAGTAGGCATGTAGTGCAACACAATGCATTTATATATAAATCATGCCTTTATGTAAATCATGCCATGTATATTTAAATCACATATAAATATGGCATCAAATGATTCACAACACAAATCGGAGTCCGACCCATCCCTCAGGTCTGTCCGCAGTTTAAAGAAGTTAATCAATGTGATATAACATGTGAGACTCTGTGGTTTATGCAAGTAGTATCCTGGATTATGATCATATCCGAAAAGAAAGTGATCCCAAGCCACATAGATCTAGATGTGCGGGGCCTCACTGCTGTAACGGGAGGATGGTCAGTCCAATGTCAACCGCCAGCTACGTAGCACACGGTACAGCGTACCTCGTGCCACTCAGACACGATACAAAGTACCCCCGTGGACCCGTTCTCACGGCCAGAGTGCCTACCATAGGACTTAGCTCTCACTCCCGTGGAACTCATCAACATCACAGTCAGGGTGCCTAACATAGGTCTTAGCCCTCGTGCCTGTGGAAATATCATACCACGTCTATACCAACCTCATGCGGATATCCTCTCTAGCTATGACACACAGTCACGCAAGGTCTCAAGCATGGGTTTTAACATGTATTACATATCACATACAGTGTGCGTCTTGAGTGCGACTCACAGTCGTCACTCCGCTCAACACTGTTTCACATCATAAAACTCGACTCTAGTGCGAGCACTCTCTAGCAACTAGGTCAATGCATAGTTTATGTATTAAATCAAGTACGAGCAATAGCTCCTAGTACTATGTCATGTATAAACCATGAAAAATCGAGTACGAGCAACGCTCTAGCACTCTGTCATGCATATATTATTCAAAGCTGAGTACGAGTAAAACTCCAGTACTCTATCATGCATGTCATGAAAATCTAGTGCGTATCAAATCCAGCACTAATATTATGTGGAAAAACACATGAATCCCAGTGCGAGCTATGCTCTAGCACGATTCATTCTCACATAATATGATAGATGGCTATTTAAAAGGGATTGTTTATAAAATAGTAAAATCAGCACTAAAAGTGTGCTTAAGTCATATCAACCTTAAAATCATTAGCCCATCTATTTATTTTCATGCTAATAACAATTAAACACTCACAATAGCATTTTCCATGCTTTTTGCAACTTCTCACAAAAGTTGACTTTTTGACTAACTAGGGGCAAAATCGTAATTTGCCACTATCGGGTCGCAATAATTATTATTCACTTTCTCTGACCCTCAGAGTTTTTAAGTAAATGCAGAAGCAGTTGAAAATACGTGCAGGTATCTCTAACTACTCGCAAAAGTCCCTTACCTCGGATCACGTCTCGTGACCTCACTTCCTCGGTGCTGCTCAATCCCGCAGTCCGATCAGCTCTCAATGTAAACTCCGGAGCTGTAAATAACCATTCCTCAGGTTAATTATAATTTTCCTACTGTATTCCACATTAATACAGTTTAATTTCCCTTAATGGGCCTTAAAATCCTTAATGGGCCTTAACCGTATTAAGCCCGTTTTCCACTTATTATTTCCCTTCATCAGGGTCTATCGACTCATTGGGCCTATCAATACCCATTGGGCTTTATTCCAGGCTCTTTGGATAGCCCGTATATCATTTACGACATTTAATTCAAAATTCCAATTATAATTCACTAAATACGAAATTTAATCCGAAATGCGTAAATTAAATCTTAAATACGCATAAATTACATAAATTGTCGTAAATGAGCTTTACTTACCCGAGATTATACGATAGTACGCAAATCGAAGTTCGATCGGGCTTCCGTTCAGAATTTATCGTCGAACTGCCCAATTTATTATATTTAACTTCGGGTCAATTTTCGATTAAATATAATTTAAATAAATTCATCAAAAATCAAATCGGTCACTTTTGACCTCGTATCGACTTACCCGAAGTCCGGTGAAATCTCAAAAATTTTCCTTTTCCTTTTTCTTTCTTTTTCCTCTTTTTCCCCTTTTCTCCTTGGCTGAACCGGTCCGGTCCGGTTCAGCACAGAACCTTCTCCACTGAACAGCCGACCGGTTCAGGCATCCTTTGGCCGTGCCGGCGTATTCCGGCCGGTTCCCGACGCATCACCACCGCAGTTCGGCACGCCTAAGCCTGGGCAACACTCGGCTGGGCTCGATCGGGACCAAGCACCGCCGGTGGCCGCCGGATTTCTTCTTTTCCGCCGCGGCTTCTCCTCTTCGATTCGCCGGCGTCCGGCGTCGGTGGAGGTCGTGACCGGTGCCGATGGGTGCGCACGGTCCTGCTCTTCCTTTTCCGGCCGCTTGCCTGCCCGTGGGGTGGCCGGTGCTCGCCGTCCGGTGGTCTTCTCCCTCGGGTCGGCTTCAGCGATTTCTCTCTTCTCTCTCCCCGTGTTTTCTCTTCAGATTTCGTTTCTCTCTTTTTTTTTTATAATATATTTTTATTATTATTTTATTATAAAATAATAATAAAAATCCCAAAAATATCCCATAAATATCTAAAAATATCTTAAAAAATCATATTAAATTCATTTAATCCGTAAATGAATTTATCAGTCCGATTTTACCTTTTCGGTATATTTTTCCACTATTTTTGGGCTCATTTTTCGAGGTAAAAATTCTGATAAATTCTAATAAATTTATATCTTGATCAATTGGGCTCGAAATTAAATATTTTCCTCGATTTTGATCAAGATTCCTCAATTTCATATTTTTAATGAAATTTTCTTATCGAAATTATACTGAATTTCAGTCATTTGACCGTTTTATCCCTGCACTCGTTCGGGAATTAACTTAACCCTTATCTCGCTGTTATGTAGCTTACATGCATTTTTAATTTCTCAAATAGTCGATTGCATGATAGTAATTACTCTTCTTATGATTCAACTATAATTACATAGTGTTCATACACATAGGAATCATAAGGTACAAGCTACAAAAAATCCGGGTCTGACAATCCTCCCCCACTCAGAAAATTTGGTCCTCCAAATTAGAACCAAGTCAGTCCTCAAATAGGTGAGGGTACTTCTCTCGCATCAGACTCTCTAGCTCTCAAGTAGCTTCCTCTGAAGTATGATGCTGCCAGAGAATCTTCACTAATCCGATGGTCTTCGATCTCAATACCTTCTCCTTCCTATCCAATATCCGAATCGGTCTCTCTACATATGACAAGTCCTCTCGGAGCTCCAAAGGCTCATAACTAATCACATGTGACGGATCCGGGTGATACTTCCGAAGCATCGATATGTGAAAGACGTTGTGGACACCTGATAAGTCCGGTGGCAATGCCAACCTATACGCCTTATCTTCCACTCGATCAAGTATCTCAAAGGGTCCAATGTAGCGAGGATTTAGTTTCCCTCTCTTCCCAAATCTCGCTATGCCCTTGGAAGGATAAACTCTCAGAAATGCGGACTCACCAACTGCAAACTCTAGTGGCCTACGTCTCCTGTCAGCGTAACTCTTCTGTCTGCTCTGAGCGGTCCTCAGTCTCTCTACTATCAAGCGGACATCCTCAGATGCTTGCGTAACCAAGTCAGGAGCAAAAATCATACGGTCACCCACTTCTTCCCATCCAATGGGGGAACGACATCTACGGCCATACAAAGCCTCATACGGTGCCATCCCGATACTCGAATGATAACTGTTGTTGTAGGCGAACTCGGCTAGTGGTAGGTGGTCATCCCAGGAGCCTCGATAGTCTAGCACACATGCTCTCAACATGTCCTCCAGAGTCTGTATAGTCCTCTCTGACTGACTATCTGTCTGAGGATGGAAAGCGGTGCTCAAACTCAACTGGGTTCCCATAGCTTCCTGAAAATGTCCCCAAAAGTGGGATGTGAAGCGGGAATCCCTATCAGAGACTATGCTCACTGGTACACCGTGTAACCTCACTACCTCGCGTACGTACAGTTTTGCTAACAAACTCAGAGTATCGGTAGCTCTCATAGCTAGGAAGTGGGCTGACTTCGTCAGTCTATCAACGATCACCCATATAGCATCGTGATTCCTGCGGGTCCTTGGTAAACCCATCACAAAATTCATAGTGATATGCTCCCATTTCCATGTCAGTATAGGTAGAGGCTGCAACAATCCTGCAGGTTTCTGATGCTCTACCTTCACCTGCTGACATACAAGACACTTTGCCACAAAGTCTGCCACATCTCTCTTCATGCCCGACCACTAGTATACCCTCCGGAGGTTCTGATACATCTTGTTACTCCTCGGATGCAACGTATACCTCGATGAATGAGCTTCTGCCAATATCAATCTCCTAAGTCCTGGATCCTCGGGAACACATAATCTGCCTCTGAACCTCAGTAGTCCATCAGAACTCATCTCAAAATCAGTCACGGTGCCTTTCTGCATCTGACTACTAACATCCATACAAAATGGGTCAGTCTGCTGAGCCACTCTGATCCTGTCCAACAGGTCCGGCTCCAAGCGTAGACTAGCTATCACATAGCCTGTATCCATGTCAGAAGGCACGACTCCCAAACTGAGGCTGGCAAACTGCTCTAGCAAATCATGCTCCCTAACCATCATATACGATACCATCCCCAGGCTCTTCCTGCTCAAGGCATCGGCTACAACGTTAGCCTTACCCGGATGATAAAGTATCTCGCAGTCGTAGTCCTTCAGATGCTCTAGCCATCTTCTCTGTCTCATGTTCAGCTCCTTCTGCGAGAACAGATACTTGAGGCTCTTGTGGTCTGTAAATATCTGAAACTTCTCTCCATACAAGTAGTGGCGCCATACCTTCAACGCAAACACTACTGCTGCTAGTTCCAAATCATGGGTCGGATAGTTCTTCTCATGATCCTTCAGCTGTCTGGATCCGTAAGCAACTACCTTCCCGTCCTGCATCAATACGCAGCCTAGTCCCTGATGCGAAGCATCGGTATATACTGCAAATCCTCCTGAGCTGGTAGGGATAGTGAGAATCGGAGCGGTGGTCAATCGACGCTTCAACTCCTCAAAACTCTTCTCACAATCCTCGTTCCATATGAACGGTGTACTCTTCCGAGTAAGACGTGTCAACGGAGCAGCCAACTTCAAAAATCCCTCAACGAATCTCCGATAGTATCCAGCTAAACCCAGAAAACTCCTGATCTCGGTGACTGTCCTCGGCTGTTCCCGGACGTCGGCTTCCTTTAAAGTCGACCTAACGCCTAGGTCTATTTGTTTTCCTACACCATGGCCAGCCATTTTAGGAGTTCAGAAACCAAAAAGTGGGATTACGGACTACTAAATCACCTAAAATGAAGGTGAGGAGAACTGGCGACAGAGTCTCAAGAAGCCGCGACAGACTTGCGACACAGTGATGTGTACGCGGCAGAGTTGCGGCAGAGTAGCGATGGAGTTGCAGCAGAGTCACGAGAGAGGGTCCTGAGAGTCGCAGCAGAGCGTCTTTGCGAGAGAACTGAATAGCGACAAGGACAGCAGGGGCCCAGTATATATAGCGGCTCGCTTGCGTCGCCTCACGCTCGAAAATCCGACCTGACCCGAGAAAAATTCGGACCCAGATCCTCTTTCGCAGGAAAAATTCCTACTAAAGAGTGGGGAGCAATTGATGGTGGTCGTGTCACCAGAATCCACGTGTACAACTATCCACCAACCAGAGAGTGCCACGTGTCAGAACAAGAATAAGCCACGTGGCTGATGTGGCGACAGTGTGGTCACGCGACACAGTTGCTTTGTTGAGCGACAGATGTTCGAGGCGACGGGGATTCCGTCGCCTGGTATGTGTGCTGCACAGTTGGCGTGACAGACCTCCATCGCCCCTATTGCGACATAGGTCTCCCGCATTACCCCCGCGGTAGAGGTCTCCCGCATTGCCCCCGCTGTAGAGGTCTCCCGCACAGCCTGCGGTAGAGGTCTCCCGCACAGCCTGCGGCAGAGGTCTTTCGCATAGTCTGCGGCAGAGGTCCATGGGTACTCTGCCGCCTACCGATTCCCCCGTAAGCTACTTAACCCAAAGCGCGACAGAGTGCTCCATGACTCTGTCGCGGCCCAGACACGCGCCTGGGCCTCAGCTCGAACCGACTTAGAAGAAACCTATAAATATGCCGAGGAGCTCTCAGAAAAGGGGACGAAACAAATGAACAGAAAAGCAGGGAGAAATACTTCAACACTTTGAATTAAGAAACACATTCTCTTCTTCTTACATACACAACTCCCGATTACTTACTTAATCATCGGAGTGCGCGTGCAGGGAAAGATCCCTGCGCCCTCTGATTCCTATTGTTTTTGCAGAACATACGAAGAACACGTGGAACAAATCGCACCAACGTCACTTCTTTGTCGTTAGTGCAATCAGACTACGTGGAAGGTAAATTCCTGTTGCTGTTCGTTCAGGCAACATCAAATGTAAAAATATCAGAGAATTGGAAATGAACAAAAGCTTTCATGAAAATCTGGAAATTGCTATGAATAGTAACATAAAGAAATGGTGGCTAAAAAAAAATTGAAAAGTTGAACAAACGGGAAAGCTAAAAAAATATTAGAAAGGAAATAACCCTAAAAACTACTCTACCTACACTACTTCTATTCTACCCTAACTACACTACTTGATTTTTTTTAATTGCCATCATATTCTATTTATACACACAATTAGGGGTACAATTGTAATTTTTCATCCTAGATGAATTGGCATTGTTTGGCCACTTGTCTCTCTTTGATTTGCTACAAAGTAGATATGTCCACGTCACCCGTCTTTTTATCCAATTGGCTGTGCGATGTGGCTCGGCGTGTGTCTTCCAGAAGGTTAGCACAGTGTCCTTCGATCTTATTGTTTCGGAGCGAATAAAATATAGACACCTGGCATCACGCGTGTCCAGACGACTGGTGGCTCGGTCTGTAAATTGGAAGTGGTCCAGTCTCCTTTAGCCCATTTTCAGCCTAATTTCGATTGAAACGACTGAGTTTCATCCAGATTTAATTTACCTGCACATTAAAGAATTTTAATTAAATAAAGGGGATAATTAATAAAAGAAATTGGGGATTTAAATAATTAATTAGGAAATTAAGCACAAATAATTCTATTAAAAATAGAATTATCAAGAACAGCTCAGAGCAGGCAGAAAAGCTACGCTTACATGAGACGGAGGCAACTAGAGTTCACTGTGGATGACTCAGTATTTTTTAAAGTCTCTCCCTTGAAAGGGATTATGAGGTTCAGTAAGAAGGGTAAGTTGAGCCCTAGGTATATCAGACCATTTGAGATACTGGAGCGTGTGAGAGATAAGGCCTACATGCTAGCATTGTCACCGGAGCAAGCAGGCATACATAATGTCTTCTATGTGTCAATGCTTCAAAAATACCATCCAGATCCAACCCATGTGATTCGGTATGAGCCATTGGAGCTCAAGAATGATTTGTCATATGTAGAGAAATCGATCCAGATACTGGATAGGAAAGAAAAGGTGCTATGGAGCAAGACGATTCCACTTGTCAAGATTCTTTGGCAGCACCATAACTCAGAGGAAGCTACTTGGGAATTGGAGAATTCTATACGGGAGAAGTACCCCTGACTTTTTGAGGAGTAACTTGGTTCTAATTTGGAAGACCAACATTCTTAAAGGAGGGGAGGAATGTAAGACCTGTATTTTTGTATGTAATCTGTATGAATTCCTAAGTATGCATTCGTTTATGTAATATGAATCATAAATGATATAAGGTCCGTAAATCTGATGTACATACTTGTTATATGGATTCGTGATGTGCACACAAGTTTTATTAAGTATGAATAATAAGAAATAGACCTTTTGAAGTGATAAAAGTGTATTGAATGCAAAATGAGTAGTGTGGTAAATGGAAATGAAGTTAACTTTGAGAATTAAAGTGGAAAATGGCTAAGTATGGCTGCAGGACAAGGGGAGATCGATCTCCAATGCAAGGGAGATTGATCTTAGAGGCATTTTGAAGAAGAAAATCGATAATCAGTCCAAGCAAATTGATCCCCTTAAGCCTCGGCCTGAAGTAGATCGATCTCATTACCCTGCCAGATTGATCTGTGAAGCTCTCAGCCTGAGAGAGATCGATCTCATGTTCTTCGACAGATCGATCTCCTAAGCTTGAAAACTGATTTCTGGAAGGCTAAAATCAGCAGCAGATCAATCCCTCACTAATGGAGATCGATCTCATCAATGCAATTTCTATAAAACAGGGCTTGCTGAACTGCAATGCACAAGAGAAACATAAACTTTCCATTTTAAGCAAAGTAACCTAGCTTTTCACCATAGGAAACCATCACTTTTCATGCAAAATTGAGAGAGGTTGGTTTAGTAAAGTTGTTCATAGTGAAGAGGAGAATAACTTAGTCCAAAAACAAGTGGTGAAACTATTTGATTAAAGGAAACAAAGTGATTTCTCTAAATTCAGCCAAGAGGAGAAAAGTCCATATAGGTGAGATTTCAATGCACCAATCTCATGTATGTTGAGCTATGTAATTTTGTGAGTTGATTGGTGTATATATTGTTGATTTAAACATCTTAGAACATGCTTAATCTCCATAACCTATATATGGTAAAATGTGAGAAAAGATGAGATAGTTGAGTAGGCATGGATTTAATGATGATTTAAGCATGAATAGATGTTGTTGAGCATATATACGTGATTGTATAATAGTTTGATGAAGTTCATATGCTAGAAACAAAAATGGCTGAAAGTGAGTATATGTGGTGTTCAATGAAATGCCACAATTAAATGAAAATCATGAACTTGAGCTATTATAAGCTTAATAACGGTTTAATACGAATCGATAGACTCAAGGAGTCTGAAAGATTCTTGAAAATAGGTTATATGCTTGAAATGGACTTATGAAAGGATAAAGTCCAATAATGGTATAAAGAGGCCAAATGAGATATAAATGGCCAAATACATTGATTTGAATATCATGTAAGTGAAATGAAGTATATGACAATATACTGATGTGTGTAATACATAATTTTAGTTCCAGAGGATATCGTTGGAATTGATAAGACAGATCACGAGAAGTAGAAATCAAAGGAAAATGATACAAGCGTGATTCGAGGTAAGGGTCTTATGCGAGCTATAAAGATAGTTATACGTATGTTTTCTTATTTGCTGTGTGTGAATATATGCGATAAATACATAGATATTGGTATATATATAGGTAGAAAGCTACGTATGAGAATAAGTCCATAGTATGAGTTGCATGACTTCTATGATTATTATGAAAAGAGGTTTTTTCAAACGTTTTGAGAAAGAATAATAATAGACGGGCTCACGGTTTAACCATGTGCATTAAATGTTTCTAACGAGTGATTGAAGGGAGATTTTTCATCTCACTTATAACTATACATGGAACCTCTTATATTTCTTTTCTGTGTGAAATCGTACTAGACTATGAGAGGCAACAGTAGATTGACTAACCCTACTCGTATGTTATTTTCGAAGGGATTTTGAGAAAACAAAAGAGTGCTCGATGCCTCGGGTGATGCTATGTGTTCCACTCGAGATGCTTGTACTAGATTTTGGGAATCTTGCTAGAGCCTTTAAGTATTGCTGGGTGTCTTGCTCTGACCATGCTCGCATGTAATTTCTTAGTAATATCGTGCTCAATGCCTCAAGTATGCTGTGTGTCTTACGCTGAGTTGCTTGCACGAGGGTTTTCATGATTGTGCTGTGTGTTGAGTAAAATCATGTTAGAGCTGTCATGTACTGCTGTGTGTCTTATACTAACTTTCTCACACGAGGTTTATCAATGTGATGTAATGAGTACAAAATCGTGCTTGAGCCGTTGTGTACTGTTGTGTGTCTTGTACTGACCTACTCGTACGAGATTTTGAGACAACGAAAATGGGTGATAAGGATCCATGAGAGCACGATGTACCGTGAGCTTTAGCCATGGGGTATGGTGTATCGTGATTTGATTATGAGCTAAAGGGATGGTTGATCCACCTCCCCAAGCGTAGGGTTCCCGTACACCTGATCAGTGTAGCTTGGAATCCGACTATGGCCATAAGTCTTTATGTATCTGAGTGATACGACATTACTGTGTGAGGTGACAGATGTTTTCCCTTACTGTGTGTCTGGGGATATGATAACCCATGATTTATGTCTCAACATGTATTGATTTACAAAGTATAAAGCATTTTATATAAATGAACTGTGTGAATAGATTATGCTGTGTGAAGCGGTGTGATGTTGTGTAAATATGCATATACCCATATAGCGAATTAAAATTTTCGCATTGATAGAAGTTGTTTTAAAGAACATGCATATTGTTTTATTAGAAAAATGATTATATATGTATTTTAGCATGTAGATAGTGTAGTTATCTACCTGCTATCATATTTCCCTTACTGAGCGTGTTATGCTCACCCACTTATTTTCTCCTCCACAGATACTGCGCAGTAGTGAATACATTGCTGTCGTCCCTACTATCGTGTTTTCTCTAGTCATCCAGCAGTACAAAGAGGTATACACTATAGATGAAAAATTTTGTATCCTGTAAATTAATGCACAGTAAAGCTTGTATTTTGTATATAATAGAAATTGATGTAAATGCTTCTGTACTCGTATATAAAAGTCCAATTTCTATTCTACTTCATTTGTATAACTATATTTAACTAAAATGGATGAGATATGAATTGGATATTGAATCACAGCCCAACTGTAAGTGGTAAGGTAAAGGTCACGGACTAATAAAGAGGGTCCTGGCAAGGCTATAGGTCGAGTTTTTGGGGTTGAGCCAGGGGAGTTTGTCGGTGGATGAGTATGAGACTAGATTTATATCCCTGGGAAGGTATGACCTTGACACCATGTATAGTGAGACCAGGAAGGTCCGTAAAATTGTTGATGGACTGAGATCGGCACTACGGTCTAGATTGGTCCCATTGGATATAGCCACATATGAGGACGCAGTGCGCAGGGCGCAACTGTGCGAGCAGGACTACGAGAGGAATGCCTCCGAGTTCGAGAAGTTTGGTCAGAGCCGAGATAGAGAGAGGAAAAGGTCAGCTAGAGATAGAGGTTTTTGTTATCGTTGAGGGATGAGACTCTTGGGTAAGAGACCACAGATTGAGGAGGTGTGAGAGAGACTTGCTATACCTCCTGCTTATCCGACCATAGCTCCGACGAAGGGTATTATCATTGAAGGATAGAGGCCTACTACTGAGTAGTGCAGTAGATGTGGCAGACATCATGGCAATAAAACTTGTTCGATGAGTCCTATTGTATGTTTCTGATATGAGAAACCAGGGCATATTGCTAGAGCTTGCCTGCAGATGATTGAGACTGCCCTATAGAAGGGCAAGGAGATAGAGAGAGCTCCAATTGATACGTCTGCTTCGAGGAGGAAAGTGACGACAGAGAAGAAGTATGGAAGTCTCTGATTGTGTATAGAATAAAAATTGTTAAATAAGGCTACCATCAAGCACTACAACAAATCTTGCAATTTGTGACGATTGTTCTATGTGACGCATTAAATTTCGTCACGTAAAGTATATCAAACGTGACAAATAATATAATTCGTCACGATTTTTTATTATTTTAATATTTTCTATGACGATATAAAAAATCGTCACATGAAAGTGTCACTAAATATTTAGCGCCAAATTTTTTCACTAAACATAAATGGAGGGAAATTTTTTTGTGACGGTTTTTGACTTTTGGTGACAATTTAATTTATTGTCATAAATGAACACTTTATATGTGACAAATTATATAGCGTCTCATTTCTGTAAAAGTGTCACTAAATATTTGACACCAAATTTTATAATGAAATATAATTTGTGGAAAAAAATTTTATGACGTTTTTTTATTTTTGGTGACGTTTGTGTTTTCATCATAAAAAAACATATTTTATGCGACGAATTAATTTTCATGACGTTTTTGTAAAAACGTCACTAAATATTTGGCATCAAGTTTTATCCCCAAATCGTGACGTTTTTTTTTAATTTTCGGTTACATTTTTGTTTTCATCATAAAATAAACACTTCAAATGTGAATAATTACTTAACGATTCCTTTTTGTAAAAGCGCCACTATGTGCATAAAAAAACATAGTATAATTATTGACATGGAATAATGTCACTAAATTATGTATAAAAACATTTATATTTGTTAAAAAAAACTTATTTTGTAATTAAATAAAATGTATATATGCATAAAAAAAAATCATTGGTGACATATTTAATACTTTTAATATATAATTTTACTTATAATATTTTGATTGAAACATATATATATATATATATATATATATATACCTTTTTTATGATGGAAAGATTGATAAGAAATACAAGATAGAATGAGTGCCCTCCTTCTGCTTATAATATAAATATCCACCGAAGTGAATGCGTCCAGAAAGTGAGCTGCGAGTTAAGATCGACACATTATAATTAAGGTTAATTTTTCATGTCAATTTTAGCTATAAACTATATTATATGTGCACTCAATTAGAATGCATTTGAAAATTTTTTAACTATTATTAAAAAAACTATTATTTTTATGTAATTTGTGAATAAATTCAATAATTTTATCAATAATTTCTTTTTTAATAGTTATTTTATTTATTTATTTTATTGAATTAAAATAATAACACAACATTGACTCTATTTTAAGAAACAAAATATTTGGTTAATTACCCTAATAAAACACCTTTTATTGTAATCAAACAGTTTTTTTCCCTATTCCCTTTTCCTCCCAAAACACTGTTTCCAGAAACTATGAAACTCTTCAAATTCTTAGTCTCGGCTTAACCCTCTTATTAATTTCCATTTTATTATGTAACTCTCTCCAGATCTTTCTTTTCCGTTCACTCTTTCTCTTCAGCCGAACACTTTCTTCACCCTCTTCCAGATCTGTAAGCTTTCTCTCTCCCTTTCTCTTTTCCGATTTTCATCTTTTTCTGTTATGATTGACTTGCAAAATCCTAATTTCTTTTTTCTTTTTTAATCAATTGACAATTTTCTAGGGTTTATTGATTTTTTTTAGAGCTAAATAGTATGATTCTAAAACGAAAACTTGATCAAGTGTTCAGAGTTTAACTTTTTTTTCCCGTTATTTGATTTTGAAATATCTGAAGTGGTTCAAATAATTTTATTTTTTGGGTCAGATGAGATGCATTTGTTTGCCAAGTTTTGCCTTTGATCTTTTATGCTTTTAGTATTATATTTTTATTGATAGCTACATCATCGTGGATGTAGGATTGACCCATTCGTTTGACTACGAATGGGTCGAGAACCAAAGCTTCACGGCTTGACTTCCTTGCTCGCTTGCAGCTGATGGTTTGAGACAATTTCTCTTCATGAGTACTTTGTGAGTTAAATATTTTGGTTAAATATGTCTGCTTGTATTTATGTTTCTGGTGTCAGAAATAAGCAACCTAAATGCCCAAATTCTGATGCTTATTATTTTGTAAGATTGCACTTGATAGAGCATTCCTGTTTTATGATTTTTTTTCCTGTTTGTTTGATTTACAGTTTTTAAACTGTTTGAATAGTTAAAAAGTTAAAACTGGATATCTTATCGCTTGGTAGCAGCTTTGGAATGGTTGTCTGCTTTCAAATATGACTATGTCTATATATCTTATATTCAAATTTTATTCAGAATAGTATTGGTCTTCTGTGGTATTTGTTTACTTATACACCTATCTTTCCAGGTTTTTACTTCTGACTAGAGATTGTTGAATAACTTAATATGTATTTTTGTGTAACTTGTCTTTACATATGAGTAATGCATTCTATGCGCATAAATTAATTTTCCATTTTATAATCTTTTGATAGGTTGTTTTTTCATATTTTTTGCTATTAATTTTTTATTGTCTTTCATAAATAATAGTTTTAAATTTTATTTATTATTTAATATATTGTATTTATCATTTGTTAACAATTGTTTATTGCAGCTTCAAAGTGACTCAAACTCACCATCAACACAAACACCCTCTACACAAAATTTGGATTGAGAGCTATGAGATGAACTTGTAATAGTGATTTTCTATATCTGGTATATTTTGTTTCAAAAATTCAAATGTGATCATCGTACTTTATTTGAGCTTTTGGATTTAGACAATATGGATTATATTAGTTTTATTACATTTGGAACAGTAGTATTATTGGATTATGATACTTACTTTATTCAAGGTATTACATTTGAAATTTATTGCAAATCTTAGATCAATTATCTACTTTATAATACTAGTTAAACTGGATTTTGCATGAGCAATATTATTTATATTTGATTATTTAAGAAAAATATAAACATTATTTAAATTTAAAGAAATTTTTCAATATTATTGTAATATTAAATATTTTATGACGTATTATTGTCATAAGTAACAATAACTTATGTCACCTATAGTGTGACAATTTATATTTCGTCACCTAAAATTAAATTTTTAACCATCTTTTGTGACATTTAAAAGTTTTTATGATAGTTATATTGTAATAAATTGATGTTTCGTCACCTTAAAATAAATTTTAATTTTTTAGTGACATTTGAAAAGTCTTTTACTGGTATATGTGACCAAAATATGTCACTTATAGTTTGACGATTTAATATTTCGTCACGTAAAATTAAAATTATCACTATTTTTAGTGACATTTGAGAGATTTTTTGACGTTACTTTACTATCATAGGTGATGATAATATATGTCACCTAAAGTGTGGCGTCACTAATATTTATAATTTTATTACATATTCTGTGACGTTATCGGTATTTAGTGACGAATATTTGTATTAATTTATGACTTATTTGGACGTCACAAAAAAGTAATCATAACGTGACGTTGTTTACTATCGTCATGTTAGATTCGTGAATAGATGACGAAATAATAATATCGTCACATTTGACCTTTAGCGACGACGCAAAGGTGACGAACGTCGTGACAACATAATTTTCGTCATAAAAATATATTGGTGACGAAAAATTAACATTTTGTGACATTAATTCATGCGTCACAAATTGCTAAATTTGTTGTAGTGAAGAATAAGTATCCCCTTCCACGTATTGATGACTTGTTGGATCAGTTTTGGGGAGCGCAAGTCCTTTCTAAGATTGATTTGAGGTCTGGGTATCATCGATTGAGAGTTTGGAGTGGAGATATACCCAAGACAGCATTTCAGACCCGATATGACCATTATGAGTTCTTAGTTATGCCATTCGGATTGATGAATGCTCCCACAAATTTTATGACTTTGATGAACGACGTGACTTGGATCTGTTTGTTACCTCATTTATCGATAACATTTTGGTGTATTCGAAGTCTCAGGAGGAGCTTGAGCAGCACCTAAGGATCGTATTACAGACTCTCCGAGAGGAGGAGTTGTATGCTAAACTCAGTAAGTGTGACTTCTGGTTGGAAGAGATCTAATTTTTAGGACACGTTGTGTCAAGGGATGGAGTAGATCTGTCCAAGATTGAGGTTGTAGTTTTGTGGGAACAGTCGAGGACAGTCACCGAGATCAGGAGTTTTATGGGTTTAGCAGGATATTATCAGAGATTTGTCGAGGGATTTTTGAAATTAGCTGCTCTGTTGACACGTCTCACTCGGAAGAATGTTGCATTCGTGTGGCACGAGGATTGTGAGAAGAGTATTCATGAGCTGAAGTGTCGATTGACCACTGTTTCGATTCTCACTATCCTTATCAGCTCAGGAGGATTTTCAGTGTATATAGATGCTTCGTATCAGGGAATGGACTGTGTATTAATATAGGATGGTAGGGTAGTTGCTTATGGATCTAGATAGGCATGAGAAGAACTATCCTATCCATGATTTGGAGTTAGAAGCAGCAGTGTTAGCGTTGAAGGTATGGCGCCACTACTTGTATAGTGAGAAGTTTCAGATTTACACGACCACAAAAGCCTCAAGTACCTGTTCTCACAGAAGGACCTAAACATGAGACAGAGAAGATGACTAGAGCTTCTGAAGGATTATGATTGTGAGATACTTTATCATCCGGGTAAGGCTAATGTTGTAGCTGATGCTTTGAGTAGGAAGAGCCTGGGGATGGTATCGTATATGATGGTCAGGGAACACAAGCTATTGGAGCCGTTTGCTAGCCTCAGTTCAAGTGTTGCGCCTTCTGACATGGATACAGACTATGTGATAGCTAGTCTACGTATGGAGCCGGACCTATTAGACAGGATCAGATAGGCTCAACAGATTGATCCGTATTGCGTTGAGATGACTAGTCAGTTACAGAAGGGTGCAGTGACTGATTTTTAGTTGAGTTCTGATGAACTACTGAGATTCAGAGGTAGACTGTGCATTCCCGAGGACCCAAAGCTCAGGAGATTGATATTGGTAGAAGCTCATTCATCGAGGTACACTTACATCTGAGGAGTAACAAGATGTATCAAAACCTTCGGAAGGTGTACTGGTGGTCGGGTATGAAGAAAGACGTGGCAAAGTTTGTGGCGAGATGTCTCGTATGTCAGCAGGTAAAGGTAGAGCATGAAACTGACACTTCAGATATGGAGAAAAGTCACAGACAAGCGGTATCACATATGTCTAGTACAGAAATACGATGGTCCTTTTGAAGTTGTGAAGCTGGTAGGCGCTGTGGCTTATCAGCTGAAACTTCCTAAGAGGACCAAGTTACAATCACTAGCATGTACCTCTTGGGTGATGCTAAGCTATGGTGGCGAGGCAGACTAACCGATGATGATAGTGCTGGTCATCCAAGGATTGAAACATGGAAAGTAGGATGCAACTTCATCCTCTTAGGCAGTTTCAGCTGATAAGCCACCGCGCCTACCCGCTTCACAACTTCTAAAGGATCATCGTATTTCTGTACTAGAACTTTATGATACCGCTTGTCTGTGACTTTCTCCATATCTGAGGCGTCAGTTTGAGTAACACCTTGTCACCCACCTCGAACTCTAGTGGCCGCCTATGCTGGTCCGCATATTTCATCATCCTCCTTTGTGCCTTTTCTAAGCTCTTCCTAGCCTGTTCCATCAACTCCTGATGATCTTGCACAAATCTGTATGCCACTGGGCATTCCCCTTGGGACTTAGTCTTTGCTATCTCCAAAGGTGTAGTAGGTTGATATCCAAATACTAACTCCACTGGACTCAAACCCGTGGAAGATGATCTATGCATATTATAGCAAAACTGTACGGAATCGAGCAAACTCACCCAATTCTTTTAGCTCGCGGTCACATAGTGCCTCAAATATTCTTCCAACAATGCATTAGTCTGCTTCGTCTGGCCATCTGTCTGCGGTTAATTAGCCATTGAAAACTTTAATTTTGAACCTATCAACTTGAACAAGTAAGTCCATAATCTTCTCGTAAACTGAGCATCCTAATCGCTCACTATATCCTTAGGCAATCCAAAGATCTTCACTATATGGTTTAAAAACAATTCTGCAGCTTCATGAGCATTACACGCATGTGGGGCTGCTATAAACACAACATACTTAGAAAAACGATTTACCACCACCATTATAGATCTCATCTTATTTATCTCCGAAAATCCCGTGATGAAATCTATAGAAGCAAATTCCCATATCCTCTCTGGAATAGGTAGTGGTTAAAGCAAACCTGCTTGCTTCTTCCTCTCACTCTTATCAATCTAGCATATATGGCATGTGCAGATATATAATTTGATGTCTTCCTCCATCTTCGGCCAGAAATATGTCCTTGATAACAATGCCAACATCCTTTCAATTCCAGGATGTCCTGCCCACTGAGGGTCATGGGGTTTTTTTTAGCAACTCTTTTCTTAGTCCCCCACCAGATGTAACATAGAGTCTATTGCCTTCGGCATACAGGAAATCACCCTCGAGCCAATACCTACGAACTTTGCTCAACTTTACGTTCTCCCTGAGCTATTCATAAGTCTTATCCACTAATACTTGCTGCCTTATCCTGTCAATCAGGTTAGTCTTAATAGTGGATGATGAAGTAACATAAAACTGGACTATCTTACTATCACGACCCTCAACTTACCAAAAATCAGCTCAAATATTTTGCTTTTCATACATCATTTATTATTGGTTCTTACTTTACCTCGATCGTGATCAGCTAACCCTCAATAGTTAGGCTGTGCATCAATGTCTACCTCATCCAACCATAATAATTTAATTTGCAATGCTATTTATAAGTAAACACTTGTATAAATAAATCAGAGTTGTTGTTTACATGCGTTTACATTGCTTACATCCCCAATAGTTACATACAAGATGCTACTATGCTATAGAAAGTTTAGATAAAAATTACAACAGTGTGTATACCTTAAGTGATGGGATGCAACGGATACCAAAAAAAGGAAAACCTCCAGTCACCTTCAGTCTATACTCAAATCTCTGTGGAGAGGGAAAAATAAGGGGGTGAGCAAACCACACGCTCAGTAAGGCAATCATGCGAACAGGTAGATACTGCACTATCTATGTGATCATGATGCCATGCTCAAATCCATTCATTTCATCATTTCATCTCAAAACATGAGTTCATGCTTGTGTTAATGGCATGTAAAGCAATTCATGCTATTTGTTAATGCACAAATCAAATTCAAGCATGGCATTAATCATCATGCATATTTCATAAGTAAAGCATGGCATTAATCATCATGCATATTTCATAAGTAAAGCATGACATTAATCATCATGCATTTGTGCACTATAAAAACCATTAACATACTTTCTCATCTCAAATAAAACAACACTTGTCAGGACATCAGCCCCTCCCTCGGACTGTCCTGACGCACAAAGCATTTCAAAACATGGATTTATTCATAAACAATAGACATTCGAGATAGGCAATATAATAAGAGAAATCTCCTCTAGGACTATGGCCATATCTTGTGATCCCAGGCTACACTGATCAAGTGTGTGGGGTATCACCACTATCTACTTCCACACGGGAGGTGGGTCACGTCCAGCCCGTCGGTCCATAGCAGATCTCGTTCGAAGATAACATATCACAATCTCAACACGGTACAACGTACTCCATGCTACCTGCATGGTATAGCATACTCCGTGGACCCATATCAACACATCATATCACGCCACATCTCAAAATTCACATGCGAGCCTATTTAATCGGTACGACTTCTTGTCTACCCGAAGCTCCTAGCATACCAACATGTCAATTCTTAAAAATGCACATGCGAGCCTATTTAATCGGTGCGATACCCAGTCTACCCAAAGCTCCTAGCACAACAACAAGTATGGTGGGCATCTAATGCGAGCTATGCTCTAGCACCATGCCAAAACCAGTATAAAGTCTGTGCGAGCTCAACTCTAGCACAACATCATAAAAATCTATGTGAAAACTAGAGCGAGCTACGCTCTAGCACTCATGCGTATAAAAACACATCAAATCTTGTGCGAGTCACACTCTAGCACGCTTTCGTTCTCACGAAATCCATGTAGGTGGCTCAATCTTTACAAAACATGGTTATCAACCGAATCAAATAATTTCTTTTGCAAATCATTTCAAATGTTAGCTAACCCACCAATCACTTGCTAAAATGCAACAAAACAAGTTTTTCAAAGCATTATGCTTTTGTTTTCATTCACATTTATCAAAAACCCGACTCTTTGCCCTTCAATCACCCAATATCATTTCCTAGTATCACATGCACTCTTAACAAAACATTTAAGTGCCCAAATTGCATATAGATATCTCTAAGAGTCCACACAATTCCCTTACCTCGATTTACTCGAGGTGCGGCTCTCTTTCTCTTAGCTTCTCGCGCTTTGGCTCAACTTGCTCTTGGTGTATCCTCGGAAGCTGAAAATCATTTACCAATCACTTGAGTTAATGTTGCTAACTCACATTATGACTTCAACTAGTCAATATATTCCATTGAGCCTATTTCGTTAAGTTTGGCTCATTTTTGCAATTGGCTATTATCAAGCCTTCTAACCAATTTCATCTAGTAACTCACTTAGTTACTTGTTTAAGACTTGATATAAAATACCTTACCCTTACTCTCTCATTCAATTATGCATTTTACCCAATGCCTTAAATACACATTTTACTCTTTTTGGGTAAGTCTCACACTTCATTCTATAATACCATCTTAAAATCATACCCACAACACCATTATCACCTTGAAATATCCCCTTCATCATTAATACCTCTACATTTCACTTTCTCACAGTAACCTATTTCTAGTTTATAATCATTTCATTGTATTCTAGATAGTTCCTACTTTTAATATTCACACCCAACAACTCCAAAGTCAATACGTAGACAATGTACTTGGATCGATGCATTAGAAACTCACCTAGATTGATTTCCCCTTGCTCCAAATGGAAATGCACCTTTGCTCCTTTAATCCCATAAATGGGGTAATGCCTCCAAGCTATGTTGTTCTTCTCTTTAATGTTAACAACTTTGCGTCTAATAGCCTTCCCTCAAATCTTCTTGAAAATGACCGAATTTAGAGAGAGGAAACTTGGTTTTGGGTTAAAAATGGTAGAGTGAGAGTGTTTTCCCGAAATCTGTAGATCCAATTGCTCCAATTTATAGATTTAGCTTGATGAGATTGATCTGCCTTGGGTGGAGATCAATCTGGTCCTCTTAAAATCTCTCTTTTTCACGACCTTTTGAAGGCATGAGATCGATCTGTCGAAACCATGAGATCGATCTATCTCTGTAACAACCCAAATTACCTAAAATCACTACAAATTTTTCACTTTTTCTTTCATTTCCTTACCTGTCGTGAATAGTTACACTACTAACAGTTGGGTTATGATTCGAAGTTAGTCACCTCTCACCTATTTACCATTTCATTTCCATAATCACATTCACATATCAGAGTTTACTATCTGTTAACTTTGACTAAATACATACACATTGATATTTATATAACCTTACATCCCCGACATCATATTCATTTACAGTACTGTGCAATTACATATTTAGATACAAAATTATACGAATGTGTATACCTGGTCTTCATAGGACGTAGTGGATAATTCAAAACGCAAGACTAGTGTTGCTCTCTTCTACTGAATGTACCCTGTGGGGTGAAAAATGAAAGGGTGAGCGAAACTTGCTCAGTAAGGCAATAATGTAAGCAGGTAGATAACTATACTATCTACGTGCTGATAATGTCATGATGTAAAATCCTTTATATATTGAGCATGAGGAATGACTAAAATGATGCCACATGTATGTATATATCATATAAGAGAAATCATGAAATCGACATATAAAACACACATGGAAAAATCATCATGTATGACATCTCATGCTCGTCACGTTAAAACTTATTTATTTCATAATAAACTCATCACGTTAAAAACTTATTTGTTTTATCACAAATTCATCACGTTAAAACTTATTTGTTTCATCATAAAATAACCACATCAAGGCTAAACCCATCTCTCGGGAATACCTTGATTCATTAAATCGTATCTCGTTTAAAAACATAAATCGGGACCTTACCCCTCCTTCGGGTTTGTCCTGGTTTATTCAGACCGTATGATATCATGTGAGGCATGTAGGTTATTGTATGAAAATCGAGGACTATGGCCATACTATGTCCCTGTGATCCCAGACTACACGGATCCTGGTGTGCGGGGCATCAGAACTGTAACGGGAGGTGGGGTCAATTCCTACCTACCAAAATATCAAGTAACATCATCGAGTCATCATGACTGCACGGTACAACGTACTCCGTGTGACATACACGGTACAATGTACTCCGTGGACCCATATCATAGTCTGGGGGTGCCTGCCGTAGGTCTTACCCACCCCAATACTATGTCGATAACCAACCCATGTCTCAAAGTATACATGCGAGAATATCAACTCTCTGTGACACACAATCTACAAGAGGCTTCCGTACGACTATATGCATGTCAACGCATGTCTAGTGCGAGCGAAGCTCCAGCACCACACTATGCATATCATGATATCTAAAATCTCGTGCGAGTGAAGCTCCAGCACGGTTTTGTGCACACACAAATTTTTCGTATGAGTAATGCTCCAGTACGACTTTTCATGAGTAATAAATCAGTAAAATTTAGTGCGAGTAATACTCTAGCACTCTTTTTACTTGAGTAAATACGATAGGTGGCTCAATCTTGATAAAACATCTTTTAAAATCGTAACCAGTACAAACCGATACCCTTTCGTATAATTCATAAAATCAATCGCCAACCTATGTGTAAATTTGCTTAAACCAAAGCAATACATTCATATAAAACATTAAAACATGAAATCATGCAATTTATCTGCCTTACTACCCTTTTTTGTAAATTTTACTCCCAGGGGCAGTATCATCTTTTTCCTTTATTCACCTATGCCCTGGTTGTCGTAAAAATTATTATTTCGTTTCTAGATACTTTAAGAAATTCTACGCCCTGTAAATCCCCTCAAAAATACGTATAGAAATCTCTATGCACCTACAAAATTCTCTTACCTCGATTCACGCGTAAACTTATCTCGTCTCAATAATATCTGATCTCTCAGTCCAACGACGCATCAACCAAGTCTACGAAATTGCATATAACCACATATTTTGGGTTAATTCACTTATTTTTATCAGTATATCACATTTACTGATCGAATCTAACGTATTGGGCCCGTTTTACTTTATTGGGCCCAATTGCACCTTAATGGGCATCGACCCATTTTCAGCCCATTTATACTTATTAAATCCCTTCTTCGGGTTTACTGGGCTCATTCAGCTTACCAATAATCATCGGGCTTCGTTCCAAACTCACTGGATAACCCGTATACTATTTACGATAATTACGTTGCAATTCCGATTAACATTCCTTTTTATACAGAATTAATCTGTAAATTTCATAAAATAATCAAAACTATGTATTAAATGACTCATATTCTCGTAATTAAAATATACTTACCCAATATGATGTGGGATACAAAAATCGAAGCTCAATCGGCTCTTGTTCGGGCTTTGTCGTAAAACTGCACAATTATATATTGAATTTCGGGTTAATTTTCAATTAAATATAATTTAAATAAATATCTCAAAAATCAAATCGGTCACTTTTGACCTCATATCGACTTACCTGAAGTTCGATGTATCCCCAAAAATTCTTCCCCCTTTTTTTCTCCTTTTTCCCTTCTTTCTTGGCTGAATCGGTTCGGTCCGGTTCAACCCGATTCAGATCGGTCCGGTTCAACCAGGTTCATCTCTTGCTGAATCGGTCTGTACAGGTTCAGACCTTCCTGCTGTCGTTCACAGCGTTTCTGGTCGGTTCTCGGCATGATTTTGGCTCCATTCGACGCGCCATCACCTGGGAGTTCAAAATCGGGCCTCGGTATGGGTTGAAATGGCACCATCGCCGGTGAATCTTCCCTTCTCCCCCGCGGCAGTCACCTCTCAATCCGACAGATTCTGATGGTTTCGCTGGCCGATACTGGTCTCAAAATAACCGCATCCTCTTCCCGATCATGTCGGTGCCAGCCGTTCGAGCCCAGCTGCCGTGGATCACCGAGATCGAGCTCCTTTCTCACGTCGATTTCTCCTCCTCGGTTCACCGGATTCGGCTATCCTTGGTGCGCATCATCGATGCCCACAAGATCGCCGACCTCTCCTCTTTCTCCTCGGCTGTTCGTAGACGTCGTCGGTCGCCGGTGGCTGTGGATCGATCGGGTCACGCGCGGCCATCTTCCTCGATTTTTTGATTCCTTTGTTATTTTTCTCTCTCCCCGACAAAGTTTTCTAATTCTTTTTTTTTCTTCTTTTTTTGAATTAATTTAATTTAATTTATTATTTAATTTTATTAATATTTTAATCATTATTTTATTCTAAAAATCCCAAAAATATCTAAAAAAATTATATTTTATTCTAATTAATTTATTTGATTTATTTAATCTATTTTTCACTTTTTCGGTATATTTTCTCCGTATTTTCGGGATATTGTCCCGGGCAAAAATTTCGATTAATTCCAGTAAATTCATATCTTGATCAATTTAACCCGAAATTTAATTATTTCTTCGTTATTGATCAAGATTCTAAAATCCATTATTTTTAATTAAATTTTCTTATTGAATTTATTTCGGCTTTCGATCTTTTGACCGTTTTGCCCTTCACGTGTTCGAGAATTCCATTTCAGTCCTTTTGCATTTTTAATTTCGCGTTTTGAATCCTTATCTCCAGTCCGAATCCCGTTCGTTTAATTTGGGACCATTTCAATCATTCCTTTCACGAACATACTCATTTCGTGTTTTAACTAAATTCGGGTCTTACAATCTCAGACAGTAGCTTAAGGAGATCGATCTGCTCCAACCTAAGAGCTAAGGAAATTGATCTGCTTGCCTTAAGAATCGATCCTCATTTTACAAAATGTTTAAGAGATCGATCTGGCTCCATTGGAGATCGATCTGCACTGTTCCTATTGCTCGAATAAGAGCATTTTGGCTCTTCTAGATTGATCTCTCATCCTATGAGATCGATCTGACCTTCATATTTTCCAGATTTTCTGCAGTTTTTCGGCAGCAACTCATACAAAACAATCTTTAATTTACTGCCATAATCATTTTCTCATCCAGCTACCTATAAGACTTGAAAGTGGCATCCATTCATACTTTATACACATTAAAACTTGGGTGAAATCTTTGTATAACCAAAGGTATATATTATAAACTAAATGAAAGTGCACAACTCATGCAAATCATCATTCCATTTTACCATACTACTCATATTCCAACATATTTACATTCCACTCACGGAAATATCCTTCTTACACTCACCATAAACTTTAAAACTTGCGTGTATTCATTTCACAATCCAATATAGACATATATAAGGTTATACACATATGGGGTCTCACACTTACGACTCAACGCATCCACCACCTGGTTTTCCCTTCCTGTTCTATGTACCCAGGTGAAATAGAACTCTACAAGGAATTCTTGCCATCATGCCTGCTTCGGGCTCAGCTTCTTTTATGTCTTGAAATAAGTGTTAGCCACATTGTCTGTCACTACCACAAATGTCGTTCCCAATAGATAGTGCTTCCACACCTCCAAACAATGCACAACTACCATCATCTCCTTCTCATGAGCTGAATATCACATTTCTGTATCCTTAAGCCTGCGACTTTCATAAGCAATGGGGTGTCCTTCCTAAACCAGCCCCCCTCTAATGGCTTGGTCTGAAGCATCCGTGTGAACTTCGAATGGTAGCTTAAAATCTTGTAGTCTCAACATTGGCTTGGATGTCACTGCCTCCTTGATTTCTCGAAAAGCCCACTCACATTCATCAGACCACACCCATTTCTTGTCCTTCTTCAAGAGATCTATCAAAGGACTCACTATCTTGCTATACCCCTTGATAAATCGTCTATAATAGTTAGCTAGTCCGAAGAATGACTGCAAGTCTGGGACCTTTTGTCACGACCCAAATTACCTAAAAATCCCTACAAATTTTTCGCTTTTTCATTTCCTTACCCGTTGTGAACAGTTACACTACTAAACAGTTGGGCTATGATTCGGTGTTAGTCACCTCTCACCTATTTACCATTCCATTTTCATATTTCATTTACATATCAATTTATTTGAACTAAATACATCCCCAATATTAAATCCATATACAGTACTGTGCATCTATATGTTTAGATACAAAAATTATATAAATGTGTATACCTGGTCTTGCTAAGAAGCAGCGAAAAAGACTATTGTCGTTCTCTTCTACTGAATATACCCTGTGGGGTGGAAAATGAAAGGGTGAGCGAAACGTGCTCAGTAAAGCAATAATGTAAGCAGGTAGATAACTATACTATCTACGTGCTGATAATGTCATGATGTAAAAATCGTTTACTTTCGGAGCATGAGGTAAGATTAAAACAATGCCACATGTATGTATATATCATATACAAGAAATCATGAAATCGACATATCAAGCACACATGGAAAATCATCATGTATGACATCTCATGCTCGTCACATTAAAACTCATTTATTTCATCATAAACTCTTCGCTTTAAAACTCATTTGTTTAATCACAAAACTCATCACTTTGAAACTTATTTGTTTCATCATAAATTCATCACATTTAAAACTCATTTGTTTCATTATAAAACAACTTCATCAAGGTCAAACCCATCTCTCGGGAATACCTTGATTCATCAAATCACATCTCTTTTAAAAACACAAATCGGGACTACCCCTCCATCGGGTTTGTCCTGGTCTATCCAGACCGTATGATATCATGTGAGGCATGTAGGTTACTGTATGAAAAATCGAGGACTATGGCCATACTATGTCCCTGTGATCCCATGCTACACGGATCCCGGTGTGCGGGCACCACAACTGCAACGGGAGGTGGGGTCAAGTCCTACCCGCCAGAATATCAAGTAACATCATAGAGTCATCATGACTGCACGGTACAGCGTACTCCGTGTGACATACACGGTACATCATACTCCGTGGACCCATATCATAGTCTGGGGGTGCCTGCCGTAGGTCTTATCCACCCCAATACTATGTCGATAACCAACCCATGTCTCAAAGTATATGTGCGAGCATCTCAACTCTCTGTGACACACAGTCTACAGGAGGCTTCCGCATGACTATATGCATGTCAACTCACGTCTAGTGCGAGCGAAGCTCCAGCACCACGCTATGCATATCATGATATCTAAAATCTCGTGCGAGCGAAGCTCCAGCACGATTTTGTGCACACACAAATTTCTCGTACGAGCAATGCTCCAGTATGGCTTTTCATGAGAATAAATCAGTAAATTTGAGTGCGAGTAAGACTCTAGCACTCTTTTTACTTGTATAAATACGATAGGTGGCTAAATCTTGACAAAACATCTTTTAAATTAGTAACCGGTACAAACCGGTACCCTTTCGTATATTTCACGAAATCAATAGCCAACCTATGTGCATATTTGCCTAAATCAAAGCAATATAATCATATAAAGCATTAAAAAATGATAATCATGCAATTTATCTGCCTTACTACCCTTTTTGTAAATTTTTACTCCCAGGGGCAAAATTGTCATTTTTCCTTATTTACCTATGCCCCGATTTTTGTAAAATTATTATTTCATTTCTAGATAGTTTAAGAAATTTTAGACCCTGTAAATCCCCTCAAAAATACGTATAGGTATCTCTATATACCTACAAAATTCCCTTACCTGAAAATCGCGCGCAGACTTAACCTGTCTCGATGATACCTAACCTCTCGGCCCAAGTGCGCGCCAACCAAAGGTACGTAACTGCATATAACCACATAGCTGAGGTTAATTCACTTATCTTGATCAGTATATCGCATTTACTGACCAACTTTAAGGTATTGGGCCCTATCTACCTTATTTGGTCTCGGCCCATTGTAGCCCTTTTTATATTTATTAATTCCCTTCTTCGGGTATACCAGGCTTATGCAGCTTACTAATAATTATCGGGCTTCGATCCAAATTCATTGGATAGCCCGTATACCATTTACGGCAATTTATTACAACTCCGAATTAATATTCCTTTATATGCGAAATTAATCCATAATTCCGTAAATTAATTAAAACTCGGTATTTAAAGAACTCTGATTGCCGAAATTAAACTGTACTTACCCAATACAATGCGGGGTACGAAAATCAGAGCTCGATCGGCTCTCGTTCGGTCTCTGTCGTAAAGCTGCACAATTAGGTAAATCCAGATTATTTTTCATTAAAATAATATTAAATTAAATTTTCAGAATTTACCCGTATGTCAATTTCGACCCTCGGTCAACTTACCCGAACCTCGAGTCGTCCCCGATAAATTTCTTTCCTTTTTTCCCCTTTTTTTCCTTTCTTTTCTTTCCTTTTCCTTCTTTTTCCTTTCTTTTCTTTCCTCTTTCCTTCCTTTTCCCTCCTTTTCCTTCCCTTTCCTTTCGGCCAAACGCTACCGTTTTACTGCCACTTGCCGTCACCGGCGTTTTCGACGGTCTCACCGGCCAAGACCGGTCTCAAAAGAACCGGTGTGAGATCTGAGAATTTCAGACATATTTAATGATGTAATAATAAATTAAAGTGTAATTTATTGAGCTAAGTGAATTGTAGGAATTATAATTGGAGATTTATATGTTAAGTGTGTAAAATGAGCATGAAGCATGAGGACAGATCAATCTGGGAGAAGGAGAGATCGATCTGGTGAGTTAAAAATGACGAGGAAGGGGAAATTTGAAGAGCAGATCGATCTCCAATGGAAGAGATCGATCTCCAAATGAATCTGTTTGAGAGAAGATCGATCTCATGAGGAGGAGATCGATCTCCAAATGCTTCTGTTTGGGGAGAAGATCGATCTCCTTAGGAGCAGATCGATCTCATAAAGCCATAAAGAGATCGATCTCACCCCTCGACAGATCGATCTCTGTCATGCCCCGCTTTCGGGAACCCTTCTATCCATACATTCTCTACTACGGTTGGGCTGTGAGAAGATGCAATTACTAAAAATTTATTTATTTACAGCGGAATATTTAAAACTTTAGTTCACACTCCCAGGTGTGTGTGTGTAAATACACAAAATTAATTGTATAAATACCAAGTGTTTACATATCATCCCCATAATACTGATTACAATTCCACGATATAACTGTGCGATACAATATATTAGATACAAAATACTCGTGTATACAAATCTTATACCTTTGCGGATTGTGGGAGCTGTTCAACACAAAAGACTTAGAGATCACCGCTCTCTTACTTCTCAGTACCTGGAGGGGGAAAATAGTGGGATGAGCAAACCACGGCTCAGTAAGGAAATGTATGCTAGCAGGTAGATATCGTACTACCTACATAGCCCATGCATGCATAAACCAAAACCATGTTTTCGTTATAAATGGAAATATCATACGAACAATGCATTTAAATTCATATTTCTCAAGAGCATTTTCGTGTAAATCAAATGTCAAACTTCCATTTAAAACATGCTCATAAATAGTGCCCTCATGGCACGAATGTGAAATCGGAGATTTATTAAAACACGAAATCTCTTTCACTTCTCAAATCATTCTCTTTCACAAATCTCTTTCTTTTTCTGAGATTGTCTCTGTTTCTCGATTCTCTGAGACAGGCATGGAATTTTAGGCAATCAAATATCCACGACTTATGGCCACAGTCAGTGATCCCAGGCCTCACTGATCGGGTGTGCACAGGGTATCACTTCGCCTGAAGGGGGATGGGTCAGTCCTACCCTCCGGCTCATCTCAATCCACCTCATCTCCTCGTATACTCACAGTGAAGATACGTCGTGTGTCATCTACGCGATACTCGTACTCACGTGCACCCAGCACGGTACATAGTATACCAACGGGTGACTACACTGTTCTACGTACAACCGTGGACCCAAGTCCATACTCCAACTCCGATGGACTTTTTATCCTTAAACCATGTCTCATATACCAGGCGAGCAAGCAGCGTGACACACAGTCAACGCAAAGCTCCAGCGCGGTACGATCTATCGTTAAGGCCCAGTCCGTTCAATTGGCCGTCGGTTGGTATCCCCTTGGGTCCCAGACCCCCAGGTTTACCTTAACTCAACAAAACAGGTACGAGCATAGTTCTCGCACTTTCTCAAAACCTCCGTGCGAGTTAAAACTCCCGCACGGTACATCAAGGCTTTAAACCGGGCGTGAGATAACGCTTCAACACCAAATCTCATCTCAAAACTGATAGATGGCTATTTTCTCTTTTTAAAACTCAAAACACGTTTATTCATACAGCATGCCTCTTCATGCTAAAACATGTAAAATCAGCCAACCTATCATCAACATTTCTCAATCATAAATACAATGTAAAATTGAGAAAATCATTGAAAACATGCATATCATGCTATTTCCTTACCCTATCCCATTTCTCAATACACATATAAGTCATAGTACTTTGCATATTTCCATATCATTTCATAGAATTATCATATCGTACTAGTCCTAGCAATATATCTACGAAATTGCTGTAATTACGTATGAACATCTCTATAGCTAACACACAGTCCCTTACCTCGTTTTACTTGTGTGCAACTATCCGCCTTTACGCTTCTTGCGTTCTCATCTCGACTTGCTCCGGCGTATCATCCGAAACTGAAATTCATCCACCAACATTTGAGTTAATGTTTCTAACTCTTATTCAACTAAGCATTTATCCAATGCTTTAATTATACATTTTTACCCTTTGTGGTAAATCTCCCAATTTGTCCTAATATCAACATTTCCAAACCATTTCCACAACATACTCATCCACTCAAGATATCCCATTCATAAAAAATACTCCCACATTCCACTTTCTCACACTTGACTATTTCTAAGCTATATGCATTTCATACCATCCTAGGTAGTTCTATCCACAATATGCACACCCAAATATCTTTATAATCATTAACTAAACCAATGTACTTGGATTTGTGCATTAGAACTTACCTCATTGGATTTCCTCTTGCTCCAATTAGGATTGCCCTCTATTTCTTCAATCCTTTAAATGGGAAAATGCCTCTAGACTATGTTATTCTTCTCTTTGATGTGAACAACTTTGTCTCTAATAGCCTCTCCTTAAATCTCACTGAAAATGGCTGGATTTAGGAGTGAGAAACTAGGTTTCTTTGAGTTGAAGTGAAATGGAAATGTTTTCCCCGAAATTCTGATGATCCAACTGCTCCCATTTATAGTTTTGACTTGATGAGATCGATCTTCCTTGGGTGGAGATCGATCTGTTCCTAAAAAATCCCTCTTTTCTGAGATGTTTTAAAGGTAGGAGATCGATCTGTCGAGACTGGAGATCGATCTGCTGTCAAACAGAAGCTTAAGGAGATCGATCTGGTCTTGTGGGAGATCGATCTGCTTCCAACCCGAGAGCTAAGGAGATCGATCTGCTTCCTTTGGAGATCGATCTGTTCCCTTCCATTTCTCACATAAGAGCATTCTGGCTCTCCCAGATCGATCTCTCATCCTATGAGATCGACTGGCCTTCACAAATTCCAGATTTTCCTGCAGTTTTTCTGCAATAACCCTTACCAAACACCCTTAATTTACTACCATGATCATTTTCTCATTCATTCATCTTTGAGACTTGAAAATGGGATCCATCCTCACTACATACACATTAAAACTTGTGTAGAATCTTTGTATGACCAAATATATAAGATATTACTCGAATGGAAGTATACACTTATGTAAATCTTTCCTTCCATTTTACTATACTTCTCATATTCCATTTCGATCACATTCTTCCCGTTTTAAGTTCATTTCCTCCTACTCACTCATAATGCAACTTGTACGTATAATCACAATTCTTACTACAAGTGCGTACATAATCTTATGAATTTACATTGTATACACTTCACATTACAATACATCATCTTACTTATGATTTTATTTACATTCCCATGTTCCTATATACATAGCTATACATGTACGGGGTCTCACAATCTCCTATGTATAAAATTGCCCAGATCGTCCCCAAATTTCAAACACAGATCGATCTCATCAAGAGGCAGATCGATCTCCTACCTCCAGTCTATATAAGGAACCCGTGTTTTCTCCTGAAATCTCACTTTCTCTCTCTTTCAAACCTCCATTTTTTTGAAAACCTAGTTTCTCACTCCTCCAAATCCCCCATTTTCGATCGAATCAGCTATTGTGGTAAGAAGGAAAGTTGTTCCTCATCAAAGGGAGAACAACATACTTGGAAATCGAAGGACGAATCGGATCGAGGCGTGAGTTGTGCGTCTCACAAGCTTTGGGTAATTTCTAAACCTTGATCTTGATATTTGAGCTGATTTTGATGTTATTGGTGGTTGTAATTGTGTTGAAATAGTTGAGAAATGATTAGGGATTGATGAGATTATAATGTAGTTGGATTAATGTTGATATTTGGAAATTGTGGTAATTTTGAGAATTGTGCTATAAACGGAAATATAGACAATATGGTGAATTAGCGTAGATAATTGGTATTAGAGGTATCGAACGTTGAGATATTGTGAATGAGGTTGTAGTTTAGGGTAGAGTGACGAGAATTGAGAAAATTGAGGTGTTATGAGCGATGATGCTCGATTTTGAGAATTGAGATTTATGAGATAATTGAGTATTGATGTTTAACATCGTTTGGACAGCTCGGGAGTTCCAGAGTGGAATGCGAGACTAGTCCGTGATACGGGGGAAACGATTGCACTATACGAGGTGCAAAGAGGTAAGGGAAAACTAAACCATTTTGTGTATGTATTTTGTTGAATTGTTAGCATGAACCATGATTTGAGAATACAAGCATGTTTTGTGTTGTGATGTAATTGCACACGGTTTTATAGCCGGTTGGAGCCCATTATTTTATGAGTTTATAAGCTAAGTGTGAAATTGCTTTATAAACCTTTGAGTTGCGTGAAAAGTAAATTGGGCTCTACGTTAAGGCGATATTGAGATTTGAGAAAATGTGTGCGTGTTTTGCCAGTTGGAACTCGGTTTTAATATGTTTTGTGTTGAGTACACAAATGTTTTAAATGAGTTTTAAGAGAAAACCATTATGAGTTCTACGTGAAGGCATAACGTTTTATAAGATAATGGCTAATGATTAAGACTTAGGCGTGTCATGTTGAATACACATCGGGCATTGCTCTGGTAGCATATAAGACCGATATAGTGGGACGCCTGGGAACCGACCCAGGGACCACAGGCCTTGTTCTGGTAACATATAAGTCCGATTATTCCTCCGCTCTGGTAGCGTTGGGAGGCATTGCTCTGGTAGCATGTAAGACCGAGAGAGTGGGCCGTCTGGGAACCGACCCAGGGACCACAGGCCTTGTTCTGGTAACATATAAGTCCGATTATTCCTCCGCTCTGGTAGCGTTGGGAGGCATTGCTCTGGTAGCATGTAAGACCGAGAGAGTGGGCCGCCTGGGAACCGACCCAGGGACCACGTGTCAGTGTGCATTAGGCGAGGCATTGCTCTGGTAGCAAGTAAGGCCGGGCCTTGTTCTGGTAACATGTAAGTCCAATATACTTTGCATACGACCATATTGTCGACGTTCCCTCTATACGAGGATGCCTGGGATGCGCACCCAGAGGAGATACATATTTGATGTGCCATGACGAGTTTTAATTGAGTTTTATTGCCTAGTCTCGTTTTACACATGAGTTGTGTTTTGTGACCTTGTCACGTGTGATTTACTGAGGTGATTTTTATCACGTATTTGAGAACAGCCATTATTGCATATATTTACACATGCTTGTGAGTGCTCGATGTTGAGCCTTTTATCTTCATGTTTTCACATGATTTAACGAGTTATGAGATGATGTTTTGAGAACTTTCATGCTACGATTTCAAATGAGCTTTATAAACAAATACATATTTGTGATGTGTGAAATGGTTTATATAACTGAGTTCCTTTACCCCCCTTACTGAGCGATTTAGAAGCTCACCCTGTTTTCCTTTCCCCCCAGAGTTCTTCAAGTGAAAAAGGATCTCCCTGCGGCGTACGGAGTAGTGGCTAGTGGAGGACTTGAGCTCCAGGCCCTATATATTGTATTTGAGGTATATTTTATCTTTTCATGTACCCAGACTATTAATGTGATTACAGACACTTAATGTATATCATTATATGGGATGTATTAGGATTAATTAACTTAGAATTAAGTAATGTATATGATTCAATATACACTATGTCGTGATGAGATCCTGAGGCATGATAATTACGATGATGTATGACACTGCACAGGAATGCACCTTTAATTGTGAATTAACGAGTAAAAAGTTTTAAATTAGCCCTATTTTCCGCATTTTCGGGGCGTGACAACTGGCTTCTTCCCCTGAGTGCGTCGGTAGCCTCCATTCAGCCCAGTCGCAGTGGTTCGCCGGAAATCAGCCCGTTTCTCCCTCGGTTTTCCTTCTCTCCGATCGGCTTGCTCTGGCCACCTGACGGCGTGATTCCGGTGCCCACGTGCTCGTCGGTCTCTCCTCTTCCTCCTGGTAGCTTCATCGGAGCCCGTCGGTCGTCGGTGCGTTGGAATCGATGGTGGGGGTTCGCGGGTCGCTTTTCGGTTTCCTGGTTTCGGGTTTTCCCGATTTTCAGGCCTTTTTTTCAATTATTATTTTATTTAACAATTTATTTTATTATTAAAATATTCATTAAAATAGTCTAAAAAATTTTGAAAATATCTACAATATTATTATTTATTCCAAATAAATAAATTTAGTTTAATTTAATTTGTTTATTATATTTTTAATCATTTTTCTAGTATAATTTCTCCGTATTTTCGGGATATTGTCCTGGGTGACTTTTCGGTATTTCTAAAAATTTCGGATCTTGATCAATTGGACTCAAAATTGTATAATTCCTCATTATTGATCAAGATATCCTAAATCCTTATTTTTAATTAAATTTTTCTTATCAAATTTATCCCGAATTTTGATCTTTTGACCGTTTTACCCCTACACTTGTTCGGGATTAATTCAGTCAAACTTTCCTTTACGAACATTCATTCATTTTATGATTTGAATCCTTATTTTCAGTCCGAATCCCATTCCTTTAAATTTGTGAACATTTTTCTACCTCATAAAATTTACGATTTAATTTCGGGTCTTACAAATCTCCCCCACTTAAGGAATTTGGTCCTCCAAATTAGAACCAAGTCATATGAGTCCATATACAACTCTGGTTACATCGATCGTATCATACTCTTAAATTCTTATGTGACCTTCTCCGGAGTGTATTACTACCAAAGGACTTTAATTAGGGAGATCATCTTAAACCTCAATACTTTCTCTTTCCAGTTTAATACCCGAATCAACTTATCAATATACTTATATTTTCATTAAACTGAACTTTTGGAGTTCATATTCGATCACCTATGCTGGATCTGGATAGTATTTTTAAATCATCAAAAGATGAGACACATTGTGGGTGCCTGCTTATTCAAATGATAATGCCAACCTACAGGTCTTATCTCCCACTCGTCCAATCTCTCAAAATATTTCATCCAGCACAACTCAATTTACCTTCTTCCAAAAACTCGCTATGTCCTTATTCTCTTAGGGCAAGAAACATTTCAATCATACTAATTCACCAAGGGTGAATTCCAATAATACTTGTCTATCTGCTCTGAGGTGTTCTTAATCTCTCATCCTTAACTAAACATCCTCAGAGACTTATTATCCAAAGTCGAAAATAATTCTATCTGTCACCCACCTATTTTATCCAATTTGGGGAAACAACCCCTACGACCATACACTGTCTCATATTTGTTATCCCGATACTAAAGTGGCAACTGTCACTATTAGCGAATTCGATTTGTAATAACTGATCATCCCAAGAGCATAAAAATCAAGGGCACACGCTTTCATCGGATCCTCCAGAACTTGTACAGTCCTCTCTGACTGACCATCTATCTGAGGACGGAAAGCTGTGCTAATACTCAGTCGGGTTCCCATAGCTTCCTGAAAAATATTCCCTGAAGTAGAAAGTGAAGCGGGAATCCCTATATAATACAATGCTCACTGGAACGCTACATAATGTTCCACAATCTTCCTTATACATAAATCCTCATATATACTCTGAGTATTTGGGGATTTCATAACCAGAAGGTGGGTAGACTTAGTCAACTTAGCGACTATCATCCAAATAGCCTCGTAATTCACCTGGGTTCTCTGTAACCCATCACGACATTCATGGAGACTTGCTCCCATTTTTCGTGCCGTGTCGATATAGGTAGATGCTGCAATAACTCTGCAGACTTTTAATACTCTACCTTATTCTATTGACATACTAGGCACTTTTTCATAACCTCTACAATATCTCTTTTCATATCTGACCACCCATACCCTTTTCGAGATTTCGATATATTTATTCATTACTTTCCGTATGCACTATATATCCTAAAGAGTTAGCTTCTGACAATATTACTATCTCATCAACTGTGGTCCTAGGGAGCACTTACACTGTCTTTGAACCTCTCTGTAAATCATTATCATATTCTGTGAACTCTGTCACTGTACCCTTCTGAATCTGACCCACACTATCGACACCCTGCCGATCATCACGCTAAGCCTGGCAAATCCGGGCACTCTCATCCGGTTCTAGTCTCAGGCTAGCTGTTATACAATCACTGTCATCATCAGAAGGGATCACATCAATACTGAGGTCCACAACTGCTCTAGCAGCTTACGCTCCCTGACCATCATATGTGGTACCATCCCGAGGCTCTTTATACTCAAGGCATCAGCCATCACATTAGCCTTTCCTGGGTGGTACAATTTTCACAAATCAAAATCTCTCAGAAGCTCTAACCCACTATGTATTCTCATATTCTACTCTATCTGTGAAAACAGATACTCGGGGCTTTATGATTAGTGCATATCCACAATTTCTCACCATATACATAGTAGTACCATATCCTCGGTACAAATACTGTTGCCAACTTTAAATCATGGGACAGATAGTTTATTTCGTGATAAAGGAGTTGTCTGACTCCAAAATTGGCTATCTTCCCATTATACATCAATACACAGCTCATCCTGATTTGAGGTATCCATACTCATTGAAAACCTCTTGAGCTGTTGGGTATGGTGAAAGTAATCATGGTGGTCAGTTCATACTTCACTACACCGAAATTTATGTCATATCTATCATCTTATTATCATCGTATTCCAAGATCACATTTTCTTAGTTAAACGTGTCAACCAAGTAGACCATATTGAGAACTCGCAACAACCATCTGTAAAAGTAATTCCCCAATTGTTGCTTATAAATCACCCTAGACTTTAACTACACCCAACATATCATCGATAATGATGATTACAAATCGGTCCAATCCTTGACTTATTTACACATAAGCGTATAAGATCCTTCAAAATCGCTTACGTTTTCAGGTACTAACCTGCGTCATTTCCTTTTTTTTTATCTTAACGACTCTTATTAAATTTTACTATGTTAAACTTTATGATTTGTCGAATTCTAATATTCTTATCGTCTTAGTAAAGGTATCCTAATGCTAAAGTTATTTATTACAACGATCGATTTCACGTTATAGGTTATATATATATTTCTAGACGCTGTCAAGTCTTCAGGCGGGGAGGTATTTTGAAATACCTTTATGAACCTTCAGACTTAACCACATATACTTTATATACCAGTCCATGTGGTTACAATTTGTATTCGCTACTAATTGCTTTATCCCAATTACTTTATATCGTAAAGATGTTCTTACCTAGCATACGCCTCTTACTCTAATACATTTTGTATTTAGAATCAAGCATATCTCGAAGATTATCTCCTTAGTGTATCTATTATAATGAAACTCTTGTCATTATTCGTTCCATGAGTACAATCCTTTACTCCTTTACTTTCAACTGTTACACCCCTCTTTGTCACTTAAAATCTCTATATTCATATTTTGTTTATTAATCCTCCTCTATTGGGGTACTCATTTATCAGTACAGTGCCCAATGATGTAGGCATTCATGCCTTTTACTCACTTATATGCTAATGAAGGCGGTATGAATAAACGTGTGGCACCAGGATCAATGAACATATGTACTTCATTATTCATAACAAGCGTGGTATCTTACACCACATCCATGAAACATCAATAGTGTCCTGGTCCAAGACATCCTCTCGCCTTCGTCCAACAGCCTACTTTCCTTTTTTTCTTTTCGGCTATGGCCTCCCTTTTCGTTGCAGCTATACCAACGAAGTTTTTCTCTGTCTCTTTACTTTTCTGTAAGGCGATCTCGTCCAACTCTGTGCAATCAAAATCAATGGTCCGTCTTACCACACTTAACGGCCATTTTCATCAATACAGTGTAGGTATAGACCCTCTTTCCGTGGTATCTACCACACATCCCACACTGCTTACAATGCTTACACTGCTACACTGCTTCATAGCAGGTCGGGGTCCTCCAATCACAATGCCCCTCAAGAGTGCCCAAAATTGGATGCATTGGGGCCTTACCAATTATCTTACTCCAGGACTCATCAAATTAAATCTTCTACCAATTACCTTTTTCCCATTTTAACATCTTTGTCATTTCTCGATTCTCTTTTCTGTCTCTATTTCAGCCCTCACTACCTTTCCCAATCTCAGAGGCGTGCAATTCATGTTCTTATCTACCCAACTGTAAATCTACGCACTGCCTCGATATAGGTAATATCTCACAGGCCAATCGGACTCAAATTGAAAAGTTGAGCCATTTCATGAACTTTTGGGCTTCCCAACTCTCACTGCCCACAATATCGGGTTCATACTTGCCCAGGAATATAATCTGAGATTCATGCTCATCAATCAACCAATACCTCTGGGTCAATGTAAAAAAAAAATTTACTTGTAATTTTTCTTAAATAGTGTCTGGGATATTCTGTCACCGAAATACATCCAGAATTATTCTTCATGTCGACTCTGGACGTCTAACTCTTCAGATGGGTCGAGCGGACTTCCATCAATATTTCGCCTCGACTCTTTAACATAAACGTATTTAAAAGTCACCTCTCGGTCAACATACACCGAAAGAATCCATAGCACTTCGCTATCTCATACACCCAGTCCTCAACAACTATAGGTTTCTTTACTTCGCTATATATCGAAGGGAGTAAAAATATCTATAGTCTGAGGCATTTGTTTAGGCTTTACCCTGCCTATCCTCAACTACCTGCATAGACTGAGTAAACAACTCTGAAATATTTTCTACACCCCACTCCATCCTCTTGCAGCGTGTCTCAATACTATCTGATCACTCTGTCGAACTCTGAGAGGCATACTCAACATTAGCCTCCATTTCAATTTCATCTTGATTCTCACAAATCAACTCAGCACGACTTAGCAAACTCAGGTCTACCTCTACGACCTCTGCCTCGTGTACTATCTCATCTTGGGTCTCATATCATGACTCATTCGATTCTCAGGCCGATCTCTATGGCCTCAAGCATGTGTACTCGCCCCTCTACTATAGCGGCTATCAGTTGTAAAAAAACTATAATCTTGCATTCAAAACTAAATTCTTAGCTGCACTTCTACCTTGATATACACAATTGTATCTAAACAATGCACAGTACATGGGGATGTAAAATTACTTAACTACTAACACCGTCTCATATCAGGCCAACTCTGCTCTGATACCATTAAATTTGTCACGACTCAAATTACCTAAAAATCCCTATAAATTTTTCGCTTTTTAATTTTCTTACCCGTCGTGAACAGTTACACTACTAAACAGTTGGGCTATGATTCGGTGTTAGTCACCTCTCACCTATTTACCATTCCATTTTCATATTTCATTTACATATCAATTTATTTGAACTAAATACATCCCCAATATTAAATCCATATACAGTACTGTGCATCTATATGTTCAGATACAAAAATTATATAAATGTGTATACCTGGTCTTGCTAAGAAGCAGCGGAAATGACTACTGTCGTTCTCTTCTACTGAATATACCCTGTGGGGTGGAAAATGAAAGGGTGAGCGAAACGTGCTCAGTAAGGCAATAATGTAAGCAGGTAGATAACTATACTATCTACGTGCTGATAATGTCATGATGTAAAAATCGTTTACTTTCGGAGCATGAGGTAAGATTAAAACAATGCCACATCTATGTATATATCATATACAAGAAATCATGAAATCGACATATGAAGCACACATGGAAAATCATCATGTATGACATCTCATGCTCGTCACATTAAAACTCATTTATTTCATCATAAACTCTTCACTTTAAAACTCATTTGTTTAATCACAAAACTCATCACTTTGAAACTTATTTGTTTCATCATAAATTCATCACATTTAAAACTCATTGTTTCATTATAAAACAACTTCATCAAGGTCAAACCCATCTCTTGGGAATACCTTGATTCATCAAATCACATCTCTTTTAAAAACACAAATCGGGACTACCACTCCATTGGGTTTGTCCTGGTCTATCCAGACCGTATGATATCATGTGAGGCATGTAGGTTACTGTATGAAAAATTGAGGACTATGGCCATACTATGTCCCTGTGATCCCATGCTACACGGATCCCGGTGTGCGGGGCATCACAACTGCAACGGGAGGTGGGGTCAAGTCCTACACGCCAGAATATCAAGTAACATCATAGAGTCATCATGACTGCACGGTACAGCGTACTCCGTGTGACATACACGGTACATCGTACTTCGTGGACCCATATCATAGTCTAGGGGTGCCTGTCGTAGGTCTTATCCACCCCAATACTATGTCGATAACCAACCCATGTCTCAAAGTATATGTGCGAGCATCTCAACTCTCTGTGACACACAGTCTACAGGAGGCTTCCGCACGACTATATGCATGTCAACTCATGTCTAGTGCGAGCGAAGCTCCAGCACCACGCTATGCATATCATGATATCTAAAATCTCGTGCGAGCGAAGCTCCAGCACGATTTTGTGCACACACAAATTTCTCGTACGAGCAATGCTCCAGTACAGCTTTTCATGAGAATAAATCAGTAAACTTGAGTGCGAGTAAGACTCTAGCACTCTTTTTACTTGTATAAATACGATAGGTGGCTAAATCTTGACAAAACATCTTTTAAAATAGTAACCGGTACAAACCGGTACCCTTTCGTATATTTCACGAAATCGCCAACCTATGTGCATATTTGCTTAAATCAAAGCAATATAATCATATAAAGCATTAAAACATGATAATCATGCAATTTATCTGCCTTACTACCCTTTTTGTAAATTTTTACTCCCAGGGGCAAAATCGTCATTTTTCCTTATTTACCTATGCCCCGATTTTTGTAAAATTATTATTTCATTTCTAGATAGTTTAAGAAATTCTAGACCCTGTAAATCCCCTCAAAAATACGTATAGGTATCTCTATATACCTACAAAATTCCCTTACCTGGAAATCGCGCGCAGACTTAACCTGTCTCAATGATACCTAACCTCTCGGCCCAAGTGCGCGCCAACCAAAGGTACGTAACTGCATATAACCACATAGTCGAGGTTAATTCACTTATCTTGATCAGTATATCGTATTTACTGACTAACTTTAAGGTATTGGGCCCTATCTACCTTATTTGGTCTCGGCCCATTGCAGCCTTTTTTATATTTATTAATTCCCTTCTTCGGGTATACCGGGCTTATGAAGCATACTAATAATTATCGGGCTTCGATTCAAATTCATTGGATAGCCCGTATACCATTTACGGCAATTTATTACAACTCCGAATTAATATTCCTTTCTATGCGAAATTAATCCATAATTCCGTAAATTAATTAAAACTCGGTATTTAAAGAACTCTGATTGCTGAAATTAAACTGTACTTACCCGATACGATGTGGGGTACAAAAATCAGAGCTCGATCGGCTCTCGTTCGGTCTCTGTCGTAAAGCTGCACAATTAGGTAAATCCGGATTATTTTTTATTAAAATAATATTAAATTAAATTTTTGGAATTTACCCGTAGGTCAATTTCGACCCTCGGTCAACTTACTCGAACCTCGAGTCGTCCTCGGTAAATTTCTTTCCTTTTTCCCCTTTTTTTCCTTTCTTTTCTTTCCTTTTCCTTCTTTTCCCTTTCTTTTCTTTCCTCTTTCCTTCCTTTTCCCTCCTTTTCCTTCCCTTTCCTTTCGGCCAAACGCTACCGTTTTACTGCCACTTGCCGTCACCGGCGTTTCCGGCGATCTCACCGGCCAAGACCGGTCTCAAAAGAACTGGCTTCTTCCCCTGAGTGCGTCGGTAGCCTCCATTTCGGCCCAGTCGCAGTGGTTCACCGAAAATCAGCCTGTTTCTCCCTCGGTTTTCCTTCGCTCCGATCGGCTTGCTCCGGCCACCTGACGGCGTGATTCCGGTGCCCACGTGCTCGTCGGTCTCTCCTCTTCCTCCTGGTAGCTTCGTCGGAGCCCGTCGGTCGTCGGTTCGCTGGAATCGACGGTGGGGGTTCGCGGGTCACTTTTCAGTTTCCTGGTTTCGGGTTTTCCCGATTTTCAGGCCTTTTTTTTTCAATTATTATTTTATTTAACAATTTATTTTATTATTAAAATATTCATTAAAATAGTCTAAAAATTCTGAAAATATCTACAATATTATTATTTATTCCAAATAAATAAATTTAGTTTAATTTAATTTGTTTATTATATTTTTAATCATTTTTCCAGTATAATTTCTCCGTATTTTCGGGATATTGTCCTGGGTGACTTTTCGATATTTCTAAAAATTTCGGATCTTGATCAATTGGACTCAAAATTGTATAATTCCTCATTATTGATCAAGATATCCTAAATCCTTATTTTTAATTAAATTTTTCTTATCAAATTTATCCCGAATTTTGATCTTTTGATCGTTTTACCCCTACACTTGTTCGGGATTAATTCAGTCAAACTTTCCTTCACGAACACTCATTCATTTTATGATTTGAATCCTTATTTTCAGTCCGAATCCCATTCCTTTAAATTTGTGAACATTTTTCTACCTCATAAAATTTACGATTTAATTCCGGGTCTTACACCTTTGTAGGGGCTTGCCATTCAACAATGGCTTGAATTTTCCTCTCATCCATCCGTATTCTCCCATTGCTAACTTTGTGACCTAAGAACATGATCTCTCACTGGTAAAACTTACACTTCTCTTTTTTCACATAGAGAGAGTGCTTTCTCAAAGTTTCGAACACCACCCTGAGGTGCTCTACATGTTCTGCTAGCATCTGGCTATACACCACAATATCGTCTAGGTATACCACCACAAAGTGATCTAGGTACTCATAAAGCACATCATTTATCAAGTTGTAAAATGTCACAGGTGCATTTGTTAAACCAAAAGGCATAACTTAAAATTCAAATGAGCCGTACCTTGGCACGCAAGCAGTCTTAGCTTCATCTCCCTTGACAATCCTTACTTGCCAATATCCCGATCTCAAGTCTAACTTTGTAAAATATTCCACCTTCGATAACCGATCGAACAGATCAATGACATTTGGAACTAGATACTTATTCTTGACCGTTACCTTATTCAGGGCTCGATAATTTACATACATCCTCAGTGTGCCATCCTGCTTCCTCTAGAACAAAATTGGGGCTCCATATGGTGCCTTCGATGGTTAGATATATCACGCATCCAACAATTCACCAAGCTACTTTCTTAACTCGGCTAGCTCTAAAGGACTCATCTTGTAAGGTGCTTGTGCAGGTTGTCTAGTTCCTGATTCCAACTCGATCTTATGATTAATGGCATACCTAGTTGGTAGCACCTTAGGTAATTTTGGGGCCATTACGTCCTTGTAATCCTCTAGCACCGTCGCTACTTCATTCGGTACTTGGACAATCATATCAGGTTTCACCTCAACCAGGGCAGCAAGTATGGTTGTCTCCCCCTTCTTCAACCCAGTGTTTACTTGTGAAGCCGACTGCAACAATGGCTTCGCAGCACCTTGACCTCTCTCTGCAGGGATAAAGTTTGGACACGTCTCGTTAGATATCATCAATCCACCCAAATGTGGAATATCAAATGCCTTTGCTTGCACAAAGAATTCAATGCCAATGATCATATCAAAATCATCTATAGGCAACGCCAAGAACTTACAATCTTCTTGCTAAGTCCCTATCTTCACTGATGCGGTAGACATTCCCTAGATACCTTGGGTTTTAGAATTGACTGCTTTCACCTAATTACTACTCCTCATGACTTTCAAACCAAGATGATCAACCGCGTTCAATAACACAAAGTTGCTGGTTGCTCCGGTATCAAGCATAACTTGAAGTTCACATGGACGCTTCAGATCGAGCCATTGGATGGGAGCATATCACCATGGATTTTATGATGGTTTACCGAGGACTCGTAGGAATTACGATGCTATATGGGTGATTGTTGATAGACTGACGAAGTCAGCCCACTTCTTAGCTATGAGAGCTACCGATACTCTGAGTTCATTGGCAGAGTTGTATGTACGGGAGGTAGTGAGGTTACATGGTGTTCCAGTGAGTATTGTCTTTGATAGGGATTCCCGCTTCACTTTCAACTTTTGAGAACATTTTTAGGAAGCCATTGGAACCCAGTTGAGTTTGAGCACCGCTTTCCATCCTCAGATAGATGGTCAATCAGAAAGGATTATACAGACTCTAAAGGACATGTTGAGAGCATGTGTGTTGGATTTTAGAGGCTCTTGGGATGATCATTTTAGACTAGCCAAATTCATCGACAATAACAGTTATCGTTTGAGTATCGGGATGGCACCGTATGAGGCTTTATATGGCCATAGATGTCGTTCCCCTATTGGATGGGAAGAAGTGGATGATCGTAAGATTTTTGCTCTTGATTTTCTTACACAAGCCTCTGAGGGTGTCTGATTGATTGTTGAGAGATTGAGGACAGCTCAGAGTAGACATAAGAGTTATGCTGACAGGAGACGAAGCCACTAAAGTTTACAATTGGGGAGTCAGTATTTTTGAAGGTTTCTCCTTCTAAGGGTATAGCGAGATTTGAAAAGAGAGGTAAGCTGAGTCCTTGTTACATTGGACCCTTTGAGATACTTGATCGAGTGGGAGATAAGGCCTATAGGTTGGAATTATCACCGGACTTATCAGGTGTACATAACGTCTTCCACATTTTGATGCTTCAGAAGTATCACCCGGATTCGACACATGTGATTAGTTATGAGCCATTGGAGCTCAGAGAGGACATGTCATAAGTTGAGAGACTGATTCAGATACTGGATAGGAAGGAGAAAGTCTTAAGATCAAAGACATCGGGTTAGTGAAGGTTCTCTAGTAGGATCACACATTAGAGGAGGCTACTTGGGAACTAGAGAGTCTAATGCGAGAGAAGCACCCCTGATTGTTTGATGACCGAATTGGTTCTAATTTGGATGACCAAATTTTCTTAGTTGGGGAGGATTATAAGACCCGTATTTTTTATGTAGCTTGTTCCTTATGATTTTTATATGTAGGAACACTTTATTTCGTTAGTTGAATTATAGGAAAAGTATTTACTTGAATAAAAGTGTAAGTAAAATGATTTAATACTTATAAGCTATATAAAAGTCGAATAAGGGCTATAAAAGCCACAGGCTAAACCGAGTGGATCTGAATCATTTTTACTGAAAAGAAGAACTTAAAATGAGAAAATATAGGGAGCAAATGAAGCAAAGTCGGTTTGATTTGGTCCCGAATACAGAGGACCAGAGTAAAAGCCAAAAAAGGCTAAACGAGTCCGAAATGGTCCGTTTAAGGTGTTTTAGGCATATTCACCTCCCGAAAACAGCCAAAACATAAAAACGAGAGTGTAAACCATAAGATATGACACTTTCAAATTTTTGAGAAAAAGACAAATGTGGTCAATGGTCAAGAAAAGTCAAAGGTAGTTAAGAAAAGTGGACTTTGACCATAGTTGACTAACCATGGTTAAAATTTAACCTAAGTATGATTAAATTTTGGGGAAGAAATATTTTTGGTCAAAATACAAGATAATCATCCCTTGAAGTAGGGAAATTTATTTAATCAAAATTTGGATTAAATTTAGTGGGTAAAAACGTAATGGGCCAAAGTGGAAATTTTAAAGCCCATTAAGGTGTAACAAGTGTGGGCCGAATTTCTTAGGCCCATTAGGCCAAATTGTTGGGCCAATTTATGGGCCCAATATTTAGACAATTGAAGGCCCAATAGGTATTAAAAATTTCAGCCCAAAATCCCATTAGGAAGGCGCAAACCCTGAGGCCCAAAAGCTAGGCCCAATTGTTAAATTTCAAGCCCATTAGTAAATAGTAACAAAAGCCAAATTGGTAACTATCACCTAAACCTATTCAAGTCAAATTTGTTGGCTGAATTTCATGACTTAATAACTAAGTCTTTGGCTTATAAAATCAGCCAACACAACATCATCTTCTTTCTTAAGCATTCGGCAAAGAGAGGAAACCATTAACAAACACATAGTCAAGCTTTCTCTCACTTGAAATCACTAGGATAAAGGCATATTTGGAACTTGCAATCTTCATGAAAGTTGTTCCAAATTGAGAGAGGATTAACATATGTTGGAATTGGCTATCAAGGAGCCAAAGTGAGCAACTTGAGAGGCTACAAAGTTTCAGCCAAGTGTGAAAGTGCAAGCTAGGTATAATTTCAAGCTTCCAAATTTATATATGTTAATCTATGCATTATTCTAAGTTGATTGATATATGTTTTATGCATTGAAACATATGAAATCACCATGAACTAAGGTTCGCCGAGAATGGGTGATTATAAATTGATGATTACCCAATTGATTTTAAGGCATGAATAGATTGGTATACATGTGTCTATGATTATGGTATAGTTAGTTTTAATCAATTTGATCAATTGGTGGATGAATTGAAGTTGACAATCAAGGTGCTTGATAAAATGCCTAAATGAACTAAGTAAGCTTAAGACTAATGCCAACGAAGCGTATGACAAAATCCCTAAGTGAATTTGCTAGCAATCAGCATAATAGTGGTATGGTGCTCGGCCATGGGGGCATGGTAGCTTTCATCCACATGCCATGGCCGAGAGGTCCAATGGGCTAAGCCCAATTGGTTTCGATCCAATGTGATGTAATAGGCCTCGAACAAACCCAATAAGAGTTGGTGGGCCCCACAAGCCCAATAGGCCCAACGTAAATGAATAGTATAATGGAAATGAGCTTAAGACAGTGTTGGCTCATTAAGGTTTATCAAGGCCCATTAAGTGAAATAGACTGTATTAAATATGAAATATAGTAGGAAAAGTGTAATTAACCTAATGAATGGGTATTTTCAGGTCCAGAGGTTATCGGAAGAGCAAATCAGACTGCTAGATCGAGCAGCGTTGAGAAAGTAAAATTTCTTGAGTAATTGCAGGTAAGGGACTTTTGCGAGTAGTTAGCGATACTTGCACGTATTTTCGTCTGCTTTTACATTCACTTAAAAACTCTGAGAGTCAGAGAAAGTGAATAATATTTATAGCGACCCGATAATGGTAAATTATGATTTTGCCCCTAGTTAGGAAAAAAAAGGTCAACTTTTGGGAAAAGTTGTAAAAAGAATGGAAACCACATTTTTTAGTGTTTTTAATGTTGTTTAGTAGAAGAGTAGGTAGATGGACTAATCTTTTCATGGTTATTGAGAAATAACACAATTTATAGTGCTGATTTTTATGTTTTGAAAATCATCCCTTTTAAAGAGCCATCTATCGAATTATGTGAGAATAAATCGTGTTAGAGCACAGCTCGCACTTGATTTCATATGTTTTCCACATATATTAGTGTTGAAGTATGATTCGCAGTAGATTTCCATGACATGCGTGATAGAGTGTTGGAGCATTGCTCGTACTCAATTTTATATGATTTATACATAATAGAGTGCTAAAGTAATTGCTCGTACTCGATTTGTTGAGTTTTATGCAAGGCATAGTACTGGAGCGATTGCTCATACTTAATTTGAAACATAAACTATACATGACCTAGTGCTGGAGGTTTACTCGCACTAGTGTTTGATATTTTGAGATGCATAAAGAGTGTTTGAGTGGGGTGTTGACTGTGAGTCACACTCAAAGCGCGCATTGTAGTTTTATTGTGATATGTAAGACATGTTTAAAAACCGTAACAATTTCCTCATGTTGACTGAGTGTCACACTATTGAGATGTTCACATGTATATTTAGAGACATCGTATTGATTATCTATTGAGATAGGGTCCACTGGTGTATGTTGTACCGTGTATGTGTCGCGGAGTACATTGTACTGTGTGTTGTTGTGATGTGTATGAGGAGTTATGGAGTTGATAATAGGTGGTTGTGATGGACTGACCCCCCTCTCGTTGCAACAGTGATTGCCCTGCACACCAAGTACTGTGTAACTTGGGATCACCATTATAGGATATGGCCATAGTCCAGGATATTATTGCATTCAGCCACCGAGTCTCACATGATATATCACTTAATTTTTATGATACGAATAGACCTGAGGGATGGGTCGAACTCCAATTGTTGTGTTGTGAATGATTGAAATTCCATATTTACTGTGATTTGAATATAATTGGCATGATTTATCTAAAGGCATTGAGAAATTATAAAGATGCACTGTTTTGCAAGAAATGCCTACATTTGAGAACTCAGCATGATTTCTGTACATGGGATTTAATCTGTACAACTATATATTTATATATATATATATATTAAATGCATGCTTTTAACATGAGATAAGGAAATAATATTTTAAGGCATAGTATTATTTTCAGTAGATAATGTAGATGTCTACTTGCTTGCCTGATTTCCTTACTGAGCTAATGAGCTCACCCTTTTCATTTTCCACCTTTCTACTGAGCACTCGCAGTAGAGCGAGTACGGTTGAGGGTTAGCATTCCTTTTGTCCATTGCCATTTCTTATCGAGCGAAAGGTATACACATTTCGTACGGTTTTGTATCTAAACATATAAACAACACAATAATGTAAATGATGTAAATTATGGGGGATGTAGTTGTATTAAATTTTATATGAGTTCACTTATGCGATAAAAGAAATTAGAGTCAGTAGATATTATATTAACATGTTTGTATGATAATGGATGAATGGTATGGTAAACGAGGATACTAATATCGAATTACAACCCAACTAATGGTAAGAGAAAGGTAAGTAAAAAGCGAAAAATTAGTAGTGGTTTTTGGTTAAGTCATGGTTGTGACACTTGAAAACTGTGTTCACAACTGTTAGACCACTCAAATTTCACATTTTTCCTCATGAGCCTTGCCAATGGAGTAGCTAACTTAGAGAACCCTACTATGAAGTGCCTATGTACCTAGCAAGTCAGAAGAAACTTCGAATCTTAGTCATATTTTTAGGTTATTCCCACTGTAGAATTACCTCAATCTTAGGTAGATCAACTAGCACCCGATTTTTCAAAATAATATGACCAAGGAATGCAATATGCTCTAATAAAAAATCACACACATCTAAATTTGCTTATAACTATCTATCAAGGAACGTATATAACACAATCCTCAAATAATCCTTATGCTCTTATTGGGACTTGGAATAAAGCAAAATATCATTGATGAAAACAATCGCCAACTTATTCAACTACTACTTAAACACTTCGTTCATCAAGTTCATGAATGTTGCGGGTGCATTGGTCAAACCGAATCGCATCACTAGGAGCTTAAAGTGGCCATATCGCGTTCAAAAAGCCATATTGGGGGTATCCTTATTCTTAATCTTTAATTGATGATACCCCGACCTTAGATCAATTTTAGATAACAATGTGGCACCTTGTAACTGATCGAATAAATTATTGATCTTGGAAGCAGATACTTGTTCTTAATAGTAACCTGACTTAACAACTGATAGTCAATGCACAACCTTAGGCTTTAATCATTCTTCTTCACACACAAAATTGGAGCACCCTCAAGTGAGATGCTTAAGTGTGTAAACCCCTTGTCCAATAACTTTTAGACTTGCTTCTTCAGCTTTTCCAATTCCACAAATGCCATTTTATGAGGCTTGGATATGGGCTAAGTTTTCGATAACAAATCGATAGTAAACTCAAGCTTTATATCTGGTGGCAATCTAAGCAATTCATTGGAAAAGACATCTTGAAATCTCGTATTACTAGAATCTCTTAAAGCTCTATATGCTTCCTTCTGGTATCTTCCAAATAGGCAAGATAACATTCACATCAACATAATTCATAAGACTTAATAAAATAATATATTAATCTTTATTTCTTACTTTTCAAAACTTAAAACATACTTACCGAGTGAGGAGAAGATTAGAGTCTTAGCATAGCAGTCTAGACTTACAAAATTTGCAGCTAACTGATCCATACCTAATATCACATCAAATCCATACATACATAACAGATCTACTACTAAATCCCTATCTCATACCCTTAACTTAAAGTCCTTATATACTAGGTTAGTCATTTGGGATTCTCTTATGGGAGTACTAATGTGCAAAACGTGAATTAGTGGTTGGTATGTCATTAGGCTACCAAAAATAAGTTACTCTTCAACCATTAACTAGTAGTTAAGGAAATAGAAGTCGATCCCACAATGATTGCAATAATTGAATCAAGCAAATAGAAGTTCTAAGACAGAAAGAAACAACACAAAAATGGGGATTTCAGATTATAAACTAACGCAATTTATTGAAAAAAAATCAAAGAATGCAATGGAAATATGTAAATTGACTTCAATAATGAAAAAGACTTTAGCTAGTATGTTTCTTTATTTTCATAGTTTCAGATGCTGATAATTGAATTCTAAAGATGATTATTAATTTAAGCAATCAATTGCATTGCAACATTAAATTGTGTTAACACCATCTTCCCTTACTTCTTAGTTAATTACAACAAGCTTTGTAATTAATGCCTAACTACTTAAACTGTTAAGTTGAAAACTCCCTAGACATATTTATGTAGCAGCATTAAAATCTATGACAGAAATGATTTGACATAGGCAACAAATATACAAGCTTAATTTATTTGGCTAAAACTTAGATTTTCCTCTATCTCTAAGTAATTTCAAACATTAAGCAATAGCAGACTTAAGTTCTTAATCTAGCAGTAGATTATTAAATTTAACTTAATAGTTTGCAACCTATTAAATTAATCTAACAATCATCGTAAAATGCTATGGAAAACCTTAGATACCTAACTAATAATATATTCTTTAGATTATGTTCTCACAACATCATGCAACCAAGATTTAATCAAACATGCTGACCGAATAAGACAACTACTCACTACTCATCATGCTTAAAATAATCATAAAAGCCATGCAAATAATGAAAGAAACATAAAGAACCAACCTCCATAAAGTTAACCCACCTTACATAAAACTATGCAATTTTGACTTCTAATATATAATATTATACCAAGCAACAAAAAGTAAAGATCATATAATATTGACACGTTTGATATATTAAAAAAGAATATGTAATTAAACAAAGAAAGAACCAAGAAAATAAAAATCTCAATATTAAGCTTAATACAATGGTTGTAAGTAAAATTATGCAAAGATTTATTTAACATGCAAAACAAAGAGTCTAGGTGGAAGAGGTTATGATTCCTAATAAAGACGAATGAAATAAGCAAAGAAATTATGCAAGGCTATGAAATTCGGCAATTTATATTATGAACTTAATGTAATCGGCAAATTAAAGAACTAACATGAAATCATGCAATATTAAAAGAAGCTTTTATAAATAAAAAATAAAGAAAAAGAATAAACAAGCAATCTGTTTCAATAAGGAAGAAAGAAAGAATTAAAGAAAGCAAAGATTGAAGAACATAATATTTGAAATTAAGAACCAATCAACCACTTTATTAATTTTATACAAAAAAATGATTTTTATATAAAAGAATAAAAAGGTCATTTATTAAAATAAAATTAAACCAATTGGTGAGAATATTAGCCATCCTAAGATCCCTTTAGGGAAGAATACTAATCCTACTTGGAGTAAAAGTCTAATTATAAATGGATTAAGATTCATAATTACTAATATTTATCAAATAATTATTCTTCATATAAATCTTGAGTAGTTGACATGGTTGCTAACTCAACTTGCTAATTCATCATTGAATTTCTCTCTCCAACAATTATCTTCCAAAAAGGCATTAATTAATTTCTTCAATTATCCTTGTAATAATCCTGCTTTGACTAGGACTTTGATTTTGCTAATTTTAGTGCTGATTTTGCAAGGACTTTTGACCCATCAAACGAACTTCGATTTGGATGATCTTAGACATTTCAGAAACCTTGAGAAGTTCTACAACATTGTACAGGTTACATTTTCCAAAAAAAAAATTGAATAGTGACAAAATTACCAAAATACCCTTACTAGTTCGAAAATCCAAAAAGTGCAAAAAATGTCCTTTTAGCTTCAATTTCTCTCATAAGCCTATTTTCAATGCTTGTAACATCAAAAGAATGTTACATAACACTCTTAAACACAATAGTAAAGTTAAAAGAATATTATTAGATAATATTAATATAACAAAATAAGCACTTGCCAAATTCCCCCAGATTTAAACTTTGCTAATGCTCTAGTAAATCCTAACTAAACTCCTAAATTCAATCCTAATTACTAACTCCTAACACACACTTTCTGTGAGACCCCGTATATGTATAATTGTATGATGATACATTCGTAATGTGAAGTATACGTAACGTAAGTCCATAAGATTATGTACGCAGTTGTAATAAGAGTCGTGATTGTACGTACAAGTTACATTATGAATGAGTATGAAGAAATGGACTTAAACATGTGAAAATGTGAATGGGATAGAATATGAGTAGTGTTGTAAAGTGGAAGGAAGATTTACATAAGTTGTGCACTTCCATTTGGTTTATATCATGGACTATTGGCCATACAAAGATTCTACATAAGTTTTAATGTGTATGAAGTATTAATGGATGCCATTTTCAAGTCTCAAAGATGATTGGATGAGAAAATGACCATGGCAGCAAATTAAGGATGTTTTGGTATAAGTTTCTGCAGGAAACTGCAGCAAAAATCTGGAAATTTTGCAGGCCAGATCGATCTCATAGGATGAGAGATCGATCTGGATGAGCCAAAATGCTTCTATTTGAGCAAAGGAATAGGGCAGATCGATCTCTAATGGAGCCAGATCGATCTCCTAAGCATTCTGTAATAAAAAGATCGATCCTCAAGCACACAGATCGATCTCCTTAGCTCTCTGTTTGGAGCAGATCGATCTCAAGCTTCAACAGATCGATCTCCTGCTTAAAATGTCATGAAAAAGAGGGATTTAAAGGGGCCAGATCGATCTCCTCCTAGAGCAGATCGATCTCATCAAGCCAATTCTATAAATAGGAGCAGTGAATCTGCAGATTTCGGAAAAACACTTCACCCTTTTCATTTAAACTCAAAAACCTAACTTTCTTACTCCTAAATCCAGCCATTTTCAGTAAGATTTAAGGGAAAACTATTAGAGACAAAGTTGTTCACATCAAAGAGAAGAACAACATAGTTGGGACGCATTTTCTCCATTGTTGGATTTAAACAACAAGGTGCATTTCTATTGGAGCAAGGAGGAAATCAAGCTAGGTGAGTTTCTAATGTAAATACCCAAGTATATTTGTTTGGATATTGATGTGGGAAATGATTAGTATGCATAGAAATGACAGAAACCACCTAGAAAGTAAAGAATCCACCATAACCTAGAGATAGTATAGTGTGAGAAAGTGGAATGTATGGAGATTAATGATGAATGAGTTATCTTAAGAGGATGATTGTGTTGTGGGTATGATTTGGATGTGCTGATATTGGGATGAATCGTGAGATTTACCATAAAGGGTAAAATGTATATTTAAGGTATTGGATAAATGCTTAGTTGAACAAGGGTTAGAAACGTTAACTCAAGTGCTTGATGGATGAATTGCAGTTCCCGATGATACACCGGAGTAAGCCGAGATAAGAACACGAGAAGTATAAAGGAGGAGAGTTGCACTCAAGTAAATCGAGGTAAGGGATTGTGTGTTACTTATAGAGATGTTCGTGCGTATTTCACGGTAATTTCATAGATAGAATACTAGAATTATTACGATACTACAATTCTATGAAATGATATGGAACCATTAACTGTATTATGATATATATGTAGTGAGAAATGGGATAGGGTAAGGAAATAACATGATATGCATGATTTCAATGTTTTCTTAAATTTGTATTGAGTTGTGATTGAGAAATGATAATGATAGGTTGGCTAGTTTTACATGTTTTAGCATAGAAAGGCATGCTTCATAAATAAACATGTTTTGAGTTTTAAAAGAGAATGTAGCAACCTATCGGATTTGAGATGTGAAATGGGGTTGGACCTTTAGCTCACACCTGTTTTGCTGAATTGGACTATGTTGGAGTTTGACTCGCATACGTCAGCATGATTTGATAAACCGTGCTGGAGCGTAACTCGTACGTGGTTTTATAATGATAATGTGTTGGAGTGTTAGCTCTCACATGTTTTTATTGAGTTGAGGTAAACCTGGGGGTCTGGGACCCAAGGGGATGCCAGTCGACGGCCCTTGAATGAGCTGGGCCTTAACAATCAATCGTGCCGCACTGGAACTTGGCGATGACTGTGTATCACGCTGCATGCTCGCCTGGTATATGATACATGGTTCAGGATGAAAAGTCCATCGGAGTTGGAGTATGGACTTGGGTCCAGGGTCATACATATTACTGTGTAGTTGTCCGTTGGTATATTATGTACCATGTTGGGTGCACGTGAGTACGAGTATAGCGTAGATGACACATGGTGTACCTTATACCGTGAGTATATGAGGAGATGAGGTTGATTGAGATGAGCCGGAGGGTAGGATTGACCCATCCCCCTTCAGGCGAAGTGATACCCGGTGCAAACCTGATCAGTGAGGCCTGGGATCACTGACTATGGCCATATGTCGTGGATATTTGATTACCTAAAATTCCATTCCTGTCTCAGAGATTCAGGAAACAGATATAACTCAGAAAAGAAAGAGATTTGAGGAAAAGATATGATTGAGAAAGTAAAGAGATTTTGTGTTTTTGATAAATCTTTGATTTAAACACTCGTACTATGAGGGCATTGTTTTATGAATCATGTTTTAAAATGGGAGCATGACATATATGATTTACATGAAAATGCAAATGAGAAATGTATGTTCAAAAGCATTTTCGTACAATATTTCCATTTGTAATGAAAATATGGTTTTGGTTTATACATGCATGGGCTATGTAGGTAGTATGATGTTTACCTGCTAGCATTCATTTCCTTACTGAGCTGTGGTTTGCTCATCCCACTATTTTCCCCCTCCAGGTACTGAGAAGTAAGAGAGCGGTGGTCTCTAGATTCCTTTTTGCGTTGGACAGCTCCTACCAATTAAAAAGGTATAAGAACAGTATACACAAGAGCATTTTGTATCTATTATCTTGTATCGCACAGTTATACCTTAGAAATGTAACAGTTTTATGGGGATGTTATGTAAAGATATTATTATACAATTAGTTTTGTATATTTACACACCTGGGAGTGTGAATTAAATTTTAAATATTTTCGCCTTAAATTCAAGGAACTTAAGAAATTGCATCGCCTCACAGCCCAACCGTAGTAGAGTAAGTATGGATAAAGGACACCTGAAAGTGGGGTGTGACACTCTCGTGGTAGTCACGATTGCATTTATCCTATGTAACAAGCCCTTAAGCCCCTAGGTCACCTCTACTGGACGAGTTGTGTCTTGTGAGGGCTTTCAGGAATATACCCACAAAATCTTTAACTTTGCTCTACTTAACAAGTTAGTAAATTTTATTTAACAAAGATCATGAATACTTCTCAATCTTTGAACTTTCAGTTCATAACTCAACAAAATCAAATAATTAAGTCAATCATATCTTAATCATCATTTTCATATTGATGTATATTTCTAAATAAGCCAATGTAAAAGCATGCAACTTACCCATTTCTATTACTACAAGCATCGATAATAAATCAAGAACTCAATAATTTCAAGGTGTAGAGGTTATATTACGGCTTCTCTAAGTACTTGTAAGACCCACTTTTGGTGATGTATTCCTTATGATTCATATGATGTAACACATTTCCATATGTTAATCGAATCATAAGAAGAGCTTTTTGGCTTGAATGAAATTGTAAAGAGAATGAATGAATATTCATGAATGCATGTACTGGATAAATAAGGGCTTAAGTGGCCACAGATTAAAGGAATAAAATTTAAAACACCCAGATAGAATATAAGGACTTAAAACACGAAATGATAATGCAAGGACTGCGAACTCTAAGTACCTTTTATGATTCCAAGTAGTACACACAAGTCACATTGTATGTGAATCATAAGAAATAAACCTTTCCATGCTCTAAGTGGGATTAGAATACAAAATGAGTATTAAAGTAATGAAATATGAGTTTACCTTTGAAAATATAGGAAAAATTGCAGTAGGAATGCTCCAAATAAAGGCCAGATCAATCCCCTATTTAAAGCAAATCGATCTCTTGTTCAAGTAGATCAATCTCGGTTTGGTTCTATCTTGAAAAGATCGATCTCATCCTAAAGGCAAATCGATCTCCATTTGATTCTGCCAAGAGCATATCAATCTCCATTTGCTTCTGCCTAGCAAGGATCTATCCCTTCCCAAAGCGCAGATCGATCTCTCCCAATGAGCAGATCGATCTCTACTTGATTCTGCTAAGAAAGGATTGATCTCTTCCCAAAGAGCAGATTGATCCCACCCTTACATACCTGAATATTTCTATAATTCAAACCAAAGGAAGATCGATCTCTTACCCTAGTAGATCGATCTCACCACCTTATTCTATAAAAACCCGACGGGCAAACCTTCTTCTTTAGAAAATCAAAACATCCCTCCATTTTTACCTAAAAAGAGCAAGCTTTCTCACTCTAGAATACCACCCCCTTCCAAAAAGATTTAAGAAAAAACTATTTAAGCAAAGTTGTTCATTATGAGGAGGAGAACAACATAGTTTAGAATCAACATTCAACTTGTTGGATTGAAGGAGCAAAAGGGTCTTCCAATTTCGGACAAGAGAAAAGTCAAGCTAGGTGAGTTTCCAATACACCAACTCTAAGTATGTTTATCTAGATGTTGTTAGGAGTTAATTGGTGTATGTATTATTGGTTGAAACTACCTAGAATATGATGAATCAACCATGACATAAAATGGGTTTAGTGTGAGAAAATGAGATATGGTGGATTTAATGATAAATGGATTATACCAAGGTGTTAATAATGTTATATGCATGATTTGAGATGGTTATGTGAAATCAATTTATGAGATTGGTCAAAGTGATGAAATGTGCATATTTGGTGTTTGTAAAAATGAATGAATGAATGAATGGAAAAGCTAAAGTTAGAGCATGCAAGCCAAGTGCTTGATAAAAAACTAAACAAGTTGTTAGCCGAATTGGCTAGGTATGGCTGGATGGGTGTTTGTCCACCATGCCATGGTTGAATGTGTCATAGACCAAGCTTGAATTCAATCGACTCGACGAGGTTGATGGGCCTGGAATTCGATCCAACGAGTGATAATGAGCCTATGGAGCCCCATGGACCTAGGTGAAATGATCAGTGTAATTGAAATCGACTTAAGAAAATAATTGGGCTCAATAAGATATATTGACTAGGATCAAGTCAGAATATGAGTTATTTGTAATTAACTCATGTGATAAATGAATGTTTGCATCTCCTGAGGCTATATCTGGAGCAAATTGAGCCCAATCATGAAAATCGGGAAAGGAAGAAGGAGTTGCTTCATAGAGAATTGAGGTAAGAGAATTGTGTTGGCCCCTAGAGGTATCTGTAGGTGTTTTCGGGCGCATTATGGTTATCTAGAATATTTGTGGGTGTCAAACCCATATTTTATGTAGCCTGTTCCTTATGATTCCTATGTGTATGAACACTCTATTATTATAGTTGAATTATAAGAAGAGTATTTACTAGATTTAAAGAGTATGTGAAATGATTTATCACACATAAGCTACATAAAAGCCTAATGTGAGTTATAAGAGTCACATGCTAAATCAAGTGGATCTGAATCATTCTGACTGAAAATAAGAACTTAAAATGAGAAAATACAAAGAGCTTATGAAGGAAAGTCAGTTTGATTTAGTTCTGAACACAGAGAACAAGAGTAAAAGCTAAAAAGGGTAAAATGGACCTTTTTAGCGAGTTAAAGTATTTAAGGTGTTTCGGGTGTATTTACCTACCGAAAATGGCTAAAACGTAAAGACGAGAGTGCAAGACATAAGATATGACACTTTTGAAATTTTGAGAAAAAGTCAACTTGGTTAATGATTAAGAAAAGAAAGTCAACTATAATTAAGAAAAGTGGACTTTTACCATAGTTGACTAACCATGATTAAAAATTAACCCAAGTATGGAGAAAAATTAGGGAAAAATATTCTTTATTAGAATACAAGATAATCATCCTTGAAAGTAAGAAAAATTTATTCGGAAGGATTCCAGATTTAATTTAATGGTTAAATACGTAATGGGCCTAAAGTGAAGATTTTATAGCCCATTAAGGTCTACTAAATATAGATCAAAATTCTTAGGTCCCTTAGATCGAATTGTTGGACCAATTTATAGGCCAAATATTGAGACAATAAAAAGCCCGAGGTATAGTAAAAATTTTAGCCCGAAAGCCCATTAAGAAAGCCCAAATCGAGAGGCCCAATTGTAAAGCTCATGAAGATTAAATATCTAACCATAGTTAAAGCTAACTATGACTCATTAGATGACTCATTAGGTGACTCGTAACTAAGCCTTAGGAAGTCAATTTTAATGGCTGAAAAGTAAGGCTTAATGGCTAAGTAAATGGCTTATAAAATCAGCCACACCATTTTCATCTTCACCATACCATTCTCGGCTAGAAGAAGGAAACCATTGAAATACATTATCCAAGCTTTCTCTCACTAGAAATCACTAGGAATTAGGCATATTTAGAACTTGCATTCTGCATGAAAGTTGTTCCAAATTGAGAGGAGAGTGACATATGTTGGAATTAGCTATCAAGAAGCCATAGTGTGCAAACTGTTAGGTTCCAAAGTTTCGGCCAAGTGTGAACACAAATACTAGGTATATTTTCAAGCTTTTAAATTCATATATGTTAATGTGTGAATGATTTTAAGTATATTGATATATGTTTTAAGCATTTAAACATATGAAATCACTGTGATCATGGTTAGGTCGAGAGTGAGCAGTGAAATATTGATGAATGCCCATATGATATTAAGGCATAAATGAGTTAATGTACATGTGTTAAGGATTATGGTATAGTTAGAATTAATCAATTTGATTAATTAATACATGTATTAAGTTGGCAATCAAGGTGTTTAATAAATGCCTAAATGAACTATGAACATTGCCAACCAAGTGTTTGTGAAAATGCCTAAGTGAATTGGCTAAGGAAATGGACATGGACGGCATGCCATGGACATGAATTGGCTGTAATACCCGTAATTTCAAATGTATTTATCTCATGGGAAGGCAGATCGATCTCCTTAAGTCTCTGCTGGAAGGAATTGATCTCTCACAAGGCACAGATCGATCTCCTTAACTCTTGACCTGGAAGAGATCGATCTCGCTAAGCGACAGATCGATCTCCCCTTCACAAAATAGATCGATCTCATTATGAAAGCAGATCAATCTGTTATTAGTTACGATTGGTAAAAAGGACTAGCAAACCATGTAGAGATTAATCTCCACAAGGGCCAGATTGATCTCATGTGTTTGCATTTATAAAAAGAGCACGAGATTTAGACTGAAAATCAGATTTCCTCCCACCAAACCCGCACCTTTCTATTTCTCTCAAAGAACCAAGCTTTCTCACTCTAAATATTACTACATTATAGTAAAAATCTAAAGAAGCTCAAGAAGGGAAAGTTGTTCATTGAAGTAAGGAGAACAACATACAGAAAAAAAATTACACGTTAGTTTGACCAAAAGAAGGAGATTTGGCTACTACAAGTTTGACTAAGGAAAAAGGCTAAGCTAGGTAAGCTCTTCAACCCTCAAGCTTTAAATATGGATTTCTAGACACTTTATGGATTGAATGTCATTGAAATATAGATAGAAATGATGATTGTAGTGATGAGTGAGTAATATTAATTGGGAATTTATGAAGGGAAATCCATAGAAAAGTGATGGAAAACATAAAATGAGATATAGTGATACAAATGGAAAATGGTGAAATATGATTTAAAGGTTTGAGAAGTATGAATAGATAAATAAAGAGACAATGTGTATGTTTAGTAGAGGGGAAGGACAGTAACATAATGATTTACACGTGTAGATTAAAATACGTGGAACACGATTAACCCGAAACATGAACGGAGCGAACAAGACAAAGGAAATACAAGCACGATTCAAGGTAAGGGACTATATGCTAGCGATAGAGGTATTTGTACGTATTTTACTGCGATTTTAGTAGTTATGACGCTAGAAATAGTATGCTTAGCTATTGAGCTATGAAATGATGTGAGATCACAGACTGTATTATGGTATATATAGATATTGTGAAAATGAGATGTGGGAGGGAAAATAGCCTAACATGCATGTTTTAATGTTTTTACAACTGCACGTTGTTTTGTGACTAAGAAATGAAAATAGATAGGATGACTAGTTTTACATGTTTAGCATAGGATGACATGCTACGTAAATAAACATGTTTCAGATTTTTAAAAGAGAAGAATGGCCACCTATCGAATTTGAGATGTGAATTGGTGTTTGGAACATGTGCTCACACCTGTTTTAATGATTTTAACTATGCTGGAGTTTTACTCGCATACATTTTCATATTTTGATAAACCGTGCTGGACCGTATCTCACACGTGGTTTTACGATGATTATTTTATGCTGGAGTTTAGCTCGCACAAGTTTTATGGTTTTATGATAACGATAATGATAATGATAATGATAATGTGCTGGAGTTTTAGCTCGTACATGTTTCTATGGTATTGGTATGCCGTGCTGGAGTCTATCTTACACGATAATTTTGAGAAAAGTGATGGAGCATTGCTCGCACTAGTTTTGCTGAGTTTGATATGACACAGTGCTAGAAGCAGTTGCTCGCACTGAGAGATACCGCACTAGAGCCTTGCGATGACTATGTGTCACGCTGATTCTGCTCGCCTTGTATATGAGACATGGTTCAGGATGATGAGTCCGTCGAAGTAGGTTGGAAGGACTAGGTCCACGGTCATAGGTTGAATTGTGTAGTTGTTCGGGGAATACTATGTACAGTGCTGCGTGCACGTGAGTACGAGTATCACGTAGATGACACATGGTGTACATTTACCGTGAGTTAATGAGGAAGATGATGATGATTGAGATGAGCCGGAGGGTAAAACTGACCCATCCCCCTTCAGTCAAGTGATGCCCTGTACACACCTGATTAGTGAGGACTGAGATCACTGACTATGGCCATATGTCGTGGATACTCGTTTGCCAAAAATTCCATGCCTGGCTCAGAGATAAGAAAAAATGAGAAACTCATAAAAGAAAAAGATTTGAGGAAAAGAAATAATTTGAGAAAAAAGGAAAAGAGATATTGTGATTTGATAAATCTCTTGATTTAAATACTTGTGCTATGATAACACTGTTTTACGACATGTTTTAATTGGAAGTATTCCACTTGGTTTTACATGAAAATGCCTATGAGAAAGAAATGTTTAAATGCATTTTCTAGTAATATTTTCTTTTATATTGAAACATAGTTTTGTTTATGCATGCATGGGCTATGTAGATAGTACAATATCTACATGTTAGCATCCTTTTCCTTACTGAGCTGTGGTTTGCTCATCCCACTATTTTTTTCTCTCCAAACACTGAGAAGTAGGACAGTGCGGTGGTCTCCAGATCTCTTTTGTATTGGACAATTCCCACCAGTTGCAAAGCTATAAGAATTGTATACACAAAAGCATTTTGTATATATTGTAATGTATCGCACAGTCATAAATCGAAAATGTAAACAGTTTTATGGGGATGTTATGTAATGATAATATATAATCAGTTTTGTATATATACACACACGCCTTATACTGTGTGTGAGTTAAAATTTTTATATGTTTTCGCTATAAATGTATGAAATATAGTAATTGCATCGGCTCATAGCCCAATCGTAGTAGTATATGTATGAATGAAGGGCACCCAAAGTCGCGGTATGACAGGGTCCGATGTGAGTTGATGTTTAGGACTAAGAAACATACATCCCCAAGTTACTGTGTGATATTTAGATACAAATGTGTATACAGAGCTGGTAGTGAATTAAAAGTTTGTTATAAATGCAGGAAGTTATCAAGCTTGTGAGTTATGCCTGAGAGACACCGCAAGGGGTGAGAGAGCTCGAGAGGTCAAGCGCTGAATGACAGGACTGAGAGGCATAGTAGATCGTCCTCTAGTCATGATCCCCAGGAACAGATACAGGCTTCCGATCCTCAGGTAGCACAATTAGAGGAAGATATGCACATGATGATAACCATGATGGGTCAGATTATGGCTAGGTTTGAGGGTATACCTGGTACAGAGGGATAGGCTACATCGAATCCCTCAACAGCTACATCTGAATCAGAGAATGCTGCACATGCACAACCTAAACCGGTTAGGCCACGTGATCCCCATATTCGACCAGTACCTCCCCCATTAGCCTCACAACATTATGATGATTTTGGGCATGAATATGATTGTGATATGGAGTGATTGAGGCATTTTATGGATTTTAAGCCTTTTTCTTTTAATGGGGTAACGGATCTAGCAGTGGCTGAGGACTGGATAAGCCAGATGGAGAAATTGTTTGATTTCTGCAAATGTTTGGCTACAGAGAGAGTAGCACTTGTGACCTTTGTACTGAGAGGCGAAGCAGAGCACTGGTGGAAGTCCACTAGGCCTATGTTGAGAGCTTAGGGTTTGGTCATCACATGGGATATGTTTTTCGATGCTTTCAGAGAACAATATATCCTAAATATTGCTCGACGTAGGTTACAGATGGAATTTTTGAATCTGACTCAAGGGAATCGAACCGTTGATGAGTACGAGTCACGATTCACCTCATTGGGCCGGTATGATCCAGACTCTATAAGGAGTGAAGCTATTAGGGTCCGTAGGTTTGTTGACGGACTAAGGCCTTTGATCAGAGTTAAGTTGGCCTCGTTTGATATTGCTACATACAGAGAGGCTGTACGACGGGCCCAGTTGTATGAGCAAGATTGTGACCTGCATGTTTCAGAGATCAGTTGGGGTAAAGAAAAGGGTCTAAGGAAATTGGGGATTGGCAAGAGTGCTAGGTTTGGGCAGAGAGGCGCTGGTAAACGTCGGAGAGAGACATATGAATTACAGAAGAAGACTACTAGGCCTTATATGCATCTGACTCCAGCCCTAGACAAGGGTATAATGATTTGTGGACCCCAACTGACTACTGATCAGTGCAGAGTATGTGGCCGATATCATTGTGGTAGGCCTTGTCATTTTCAAGGTGCATGATGTTTCAAAAGTGGTAAGCTTGGCCATTATGCAAAAGAATGTCCAGAGGCAGTGGAGGTAATCCCACAGAGGGGTAAGGAGCCAGAGAAAGTTCCTACAGTTACACCTCCTACAAGGAAGAGAGCCACAACTAAAGAAAAAGGGAAGCAATTGTGGGTCAAGGCAGGGTGTATGCGATAGACCAGGCATCAGCAAATACCTCTTCTGAGGTGATAAAATGTACAATCTTGATTTTTAACTTGGAAGCTATAGCCTTATTTGATTCTGGTGCTACGTATTCCTTCATATCGCCTGCATGTGCATTAAGGTTGACAAGTTTTGTAAAACCCACATACCAAAATGGGTCTTTGTTAATAATTACTTCGATGAGGGTTAGTCAATTAGCCGAACAAGTGTATAAAAATTGTAAAGTGAGGGTAGGAGATAAGTACACGACAGTTAATTTGATTCTATTGAATATGTATGATCTTGATATAATCTTGGGAATGGATTGGTTAGCTACCAATCATTCTGTCTTAGACTGTTATTCTAAGTCTATTATATTTGCTTTACCTGAAGAATATGTTGTAAGATTTTAAGAGAAGTAATGAAATCTTAAATTTTGTGACAAGTAAAGTGCATTGGTATATACATGACATGAATGTTGTTTTGAAGGTTTTATTGCTTGTGTGGTGGATTTGAACAAGCCACATTCGGATATGAATGACATTCCTATTGTTAGAGAATTTCTTGATGTCTTTCCAAACGACCTACTAGGATTGCCACTAGATAGAGAAATGGAATTTGGTATAGACTTGACACTTAGAATAAAGCCAATATCCAAGTCACCATATAGGATGGCTTCAGTTAAACTGGATGAATTAAGAATGCAGTTGCAAGATATGCTAAATAAGGGGTTTATAAAACCAAACGTCTCACCATGGGGAGCCCCGGTATTATTTGTGAAGAAGAAAGATGGGAGCCTTAGGTTGTGTATTGATTATCGGATGTTGAACAAGGATACTATTAAGAATAAGTACCCCATGCCACGCATCGATGATCTATTGGATCAGCTTCGAGGAGCACGAATCTTTTCCCAGATAGATCCGAGGTCTGGGTATCATCAATTAAAGACTCAAAAGGAAGATGTGCCCAAGATAACTTTGCACAACCGCTATGGTTATTACGAATTTCTGGTGATGCCTTTCGGGTTGACGAATGCGCCAGTAGCTTTTATGGCATTAATGAATAAGTATTCTAGCCATACTTAGATCAATTTGTGATAGTATTTATTGATGATATATTGGTTTATTCCAGATCCGGGAAAGATCATGAGCAGCACTCGAGGATTGTTTTGCAAACCCTCCGAGAGAGAAAGTTGTATGCCAAGCTTAATAAATGTGACTTTTGGTTAAAGCAGATTTCTTTTCTGGGCCACATTGTATTGAAGGATGGGTGTCAGTAGATCCACCCAAGATTGAGGCTATTGTTCAATAGGAACAACCCAAGACAGTCATAGAGATCAGAACTTTTTGGGTTTGGCTGGTTACTACCGGAGATTTGTAGAGGATTTCTCTAGATTGGCTGCTCCGTTAACACATCTTATGAGAAAGAATGTGGAGTTTATGTGGGATGATGCATGCGAGAGGAGTTTTTAGGAACTTAAACATAGATTAACCACCGCGCCAGTTCTCACCATTCTTGACAGCTTAGGGAACTATTCTATTTACACAGATGCTTCATACCAAGGACTGGGTTGTGTCTTGATGCAGAATAGAAGGGTAGTTATGTATGGATTAAGACAACTGAAAGATTATGAGAAGAACTATCCCACTCATGATTTAGAGTTGGCGACCGTAGTGTTTGTATTGAAGATATGGCACCACTACTTGTATGGTGAAAGGTTTTAGATCTTTACGGATCACAAGAGTCTTAAGTATCTGTTCTCACAGAAGGAGTTAAATATGAGACAGAGAAGGTGGTTAGAACTCCTCAAAGACTATGATTGTGAGATCTTGTACCACCCAGGGAAGGCGAATGTGGTTGCCGATACGTTGAGTAGAAAGAGTCTCGAGTTGGTATCCTATATGATGGTTAGGGAGCACGAGTTGTTTAAGCAATTCACGAACCTTAGTTTGGATGTAACCCCACCTGAGATTGGCAGTCATGGGATTGTGGCTAGCTTGAGATTAGAATTAGAATTGATTGAGAGGATTCGGTAAGCTTAGCAGAATGATCAATGGTGCATTGAAGTGATTAGCCAAATTCAGAAAGGTGAGGACAAAAATTATGTTTTTAGTTCAGACGGACTACTAAGGTTCGAAGATAGAATATGTGTTCCAAATGATCTAGAGTTTAGGAAGTTGATTTTATCAAAGGCTCACTCATTGAGATACACAGTACATCCGGGGAGCAGTAAAATGTATTAAAATCTTCGGAAGGTAGATGGTGGTCTGGAATGAAAATAGATGTAGCTGAGTATGTTGTTGGATGTCTCATCAGTCAGGAGGTTAAGGTAGAACATCAGAAACCTGGAGGATTATTGCGACCTCTACCTATACCAACTTGGAAATGGAAGTATGTCACTATGGACATCGTGAAGAGTTTACCTAGGAAGCTTAGGAATCACGATGCGATTTGGGTGATAGCGGATAGACTAACGAAGTTGACACACTTTCTAGCTATGAGAGTCACCGATACTTTGAGTACTTTGGTGAAATTGTATGTGCGTGAGATAGTGAGATTGCATGGTATTCCAGTGAGCACAGTGTCAGATAGGGATTCTTGCTTCACTTCCTACTTTTGCGAACGCTTTTAGGGAGCAACAGGGACCCGGTTGAGTTTTAGCACAGTTGAGTTTTGTATAGATTTGACACCTGGTACAGAGCTGATATCCAAGCCACCGTATAGAATGGCTCCGATTGAGTTGGAGGAACTGAAGAAACAGTTACAGGAGTTGTTAGATAAGAGGTACATAAGACCGAGTGTATCACTTTGGAGAGCACCGGTTCTGTTTGTAAAGAAGAATGATGGAAGACTCTGACTGTGTATTGACTACAGGTTGTTGAATAAGGCGACCATCAAGACTAAGTATCCCCTTCCACACATCGATGACTTGTTAGATAAACTTCGGGGAGCGTAGATCGTTTCTAATATAGATTTGAGATCTAGGTAGCATCAGTTGAGAATTTAGGATGGAGATATACCCAAGACAGCTTTTCACACCTGGTATGGTCATTTTAAGATTATGGTTATGCCATTCGGGTTAATGAATGCTCACGTAGCTTTTATGTCACTAATAAATGAGGTGTTTCACTAATACTTGGATCGATTTGTTATCATGTTCATCGATGACATTTTGTTGTATTCGAGATCTAGAGATGAGAATGAGCAACACCTAAGGACAGTGCTACAGACCCTCCAAGAGAAGAAGTTATACGCTAAACTCAGTAAGTGTGATTTATTGCTAGACCAGATCTCTTTTTTGGGTCATATTGTATCGAAGGATGGTGTGTCAGTGGACCCATGTAAGATTGAAGCAGTGGTTCAGTGGCAGAGAACCCAGACATTTACGGAGATCAAGAGTTTCTTCGGTTTAGTTTAGTATTATCGACGTTTTGTGGAGGGGTTCTCGAGATTAACGGCTCCATTGACATGTCTCACGAGGAAGAATGTTGAATTCGTATGGGACGATAGATGTGAGAAGAGTTTTTGAGAGTTGAAGAGGAGATTGACCACCGCTCTGATTCTCACCATTCCTACTAGTTTAGGAGGTTTTTTTTGTATATACAGATGCTTCATACCTAGGACTAGGCTTTAAACTGATGTAGGATGGGAAGGTAGTCGCCTATGGATCTAGATAGCTGAAGGATCATGAGAGGAACTACCCGACCCACGATGTATAGTTGGCTGTAATACCCATAATTTCACATGTATTTATTTCTATGAAGATATAATGTATATGTACATTTGTTACAAGAGTATAAGTGATTAAAGGATGTAAGGATTATGAATTCTATGAAACATCTAGGAATTTTAAGTTGTATGCACAAGTTTTAATTCCAATAAATTATATGGAATGGATGCCATTGTATGTTAATTATGCACGAATTGTAAATAAAGGTATGAAGCAAATGTGGATCAGTGTACATCTGGAAATCTGCAGAAAACTGCAGAAATAAGGGTATGGGGGATGATGGATCGATCTCATATGAAGGAGAGATCGATCTCTTATCATGAAATGCCAGGACTAGTTTAATTGAACAAGATAGATTGATCTCATGGGAAGGCAGATCGATCTCCTTAAGTGTCTTCCTGGATGGAATCGATCTCTCACAATGCACAAATCGATCTCCTTAACTCTCAGCCTGGAAGAGATGAATCTCCCCTAAGCGATAGATCAATCTCTCCTTCATAAAACAGATCGATCTCATTATGAAAGCAGATCGATCTGGTAGTAGTTACGTTTGGTAAAAAGGACTACCAAACCATGCAGAGATCAATCTCCACAAGGGTAAGATCGATCTCATGTGTCTGCATCTATAAAAATAGCATGGGATTTGGACTGAAAATTAGATTTCCTCCCACTAAACCTACACCTTTCCATTTCTCTCAAAGAACCAAGCTTCCTCACTCTAAATATCACTACATTCCAGTAAGAATCTGAAGAAGCTCAAGAAGGGAAAGTTGTTCTTTGAAGTAAGGAGAACAACATACCCAAAAAAATGACACATTGGTTTGACCAAGAGAAGGAGATTTGGCTTCTACAAGTTTGGCTAAGGAAAAAGGCTAAGCTAGGTAAGCTCTCCAACCCTCAAGCTTTAAATATGGATTTCTAGACACTTTACGGATTGAATGGCATGTGAAATATAGATAGAAATGATGATTGTAGTGATGAGTGAGTAATATTAATAGGAAATTTATGAAGGGAAATCCATGGAAAAGTGATGGAAAACTTAAAATGAGATATAGTGATACAAATGGAAAAGGTGAAATATGATTTAAAGGTTTGAGAAGTATGAATAGATAAATAAAGAGACAATGTGTATGCTTAGTAGAGGGGAAGGAAAGCAATATAATGATTTACACGTGTAGATTGAAATACGTGGAACACGATTAACCTGGATCGTGAACGGAGCAAACAAGACAAAGGAAATACAAGCACGATTCGAGGTAAGGGACTGTATGTTAGTGATAGAGGTATTTGTACGTATTTTACTGCGATTTTAGTAGTTATGATGCTAGAAATAGTATGCTTAGCTATTGAGCTATGAAATGATGTGAGATCACGAAATGTATTATGGTATATATAGATATTGTGAAAATGGGGCGTGGGAAGGAAAATAGCTTGACATGCATGTTTTTAATGTTTTTACAACTCTACATTGTTTTGTGACTAAGAAATGATAATAGATAGGATGGCTAGCTGTACATGTTTAGCATGGGACGACATGCTATGTAAATAAACATGTTTTGGATAAAAGAGAAGAATGGCCACCTATCGAATTTGAGATGTGAATTGTTGTTTGGAGCATGAGCTCACACATGTTTTAATGATTTTGACTATGCTGGAGTTTTACTCGCATAGGTTTTATAGTTTTATGATAATGATAATGATAATGTGATGGAGTTTTAGCTTGCACATGTTTCTAACATTTTGGTATGCCGTACTGGAGTCTATCTCGCACGATGATTGTGAGAAAAGTGCTGGAGAATTGCTCACACTAGTTTTGCTGAGTTTGATATGACACAATGCTAGAAGTAGTTGGTCGCACTGAGAGATATTGCGTTGGAGCCTTGCGATGACTATGTGTCACGCTGATTCTTCTCGCCTGGTATATGAGACATGGTTCAGGATGATGAGTCCAGCGAAGTAGGGTAAATGGACTGGGTCCACGGTCGTACGTTGAATTCTGTAGTTGTCCGGGGAAGACTATGTACCATGCTGGGAGCACGTGAGTACGAGTATCGCGTAGATGACACATGGCTTACATTGTCATGAGTTGATGAGGCAGATGATGATGATTGAGATGAGCCAAAGGGTAGGATTGACCCATCCCCCTTTCAGGCAAGTGATGCCCTGTGCACACCAGTGAGGCTTGGTATCACTGACTTTGGCCATATGTCTTGGATATTAGTTTGCCAAGAATTCCATGCCTGTCTCAGAGATAAGAAAAATTGAGAAACTAAGAAAAGAAAGAGATTTAAGGAAAGGAAATAATTTGAGAAAAAAAGAAAAGAGATATTGTGATTTGATAAATCTCATGATTTAAATACTTATGTTATCATTGCATTGTTTTACGACATGTATTAATTGGAAGTATTGCACATGGTTTTACATGAAAATGCCTATGAGAAATAAATGTTTAAACGCATTTTCTAATAATATTTCTTTTTATATTGAAACATGGGTTTCTTTATGCATGGATGGACTATGTAGATAGTACAGTATCTACCTATTTGTATCCTTTTCCTTACTGAGTTGTGGTTTGCTCATCCCACTATTTTTCCCCATCCGAATACTGAGAAGTAGGACAGTGCGATGGTTTCCAGGTCTCTTTTATATTGGACAGCTCCCACCAGTTGCATAGGTATAAGAATTGTATACACAATAGCATTTTGTATATATTGTATTGTATCGCATAGTCATAAATCGAAAATGTAAATAGTTTTATAGGGATGTTATGTAATGATAATATACAATCGGTTTTGTATATCTACACACACGCCTGAGAGTGTGTGTGAGTTAAAATTTTTATATGTTTCCGCTTGAAATGTATGGAAAATAGTAATTGCATTGGCTCACAGCCCAACCGTAGTAGTATATGTATGGATGAAAGGCACCCAGAGTTGGGGTGTGATAGTTGGTGGCCGTGTTATTTACCTTAAAAATATGGCGTCATTATCTATACGATGAGAAAGTTCAAGTATTTTCTTACCATAAGAGCCTTAAGTATCTGTTCTCACAGAAGGAGTTGAACATGAGATAGATAAGGTGGGTTGAGCTTCTGTAGGACTATGATTGATAGATTTTGTACCACTCGGGTAAGGCAAATGTAGTAGCTGATGCACTGAGTAGGAAGCATATCAGGTTAGTATCGTACATGATGATCAGGGAGTACGAGCTGTTGGAACAGTTCACGAGCCTCAATTTAAATGTGACCCTGCCTGATACTGATAGTGGCTTTATGGTAGCTAGCCTGCATATTGTTTTATAAGGAAAATGAACATATTTGTATTTTGGCATGTAGATAGTGTAGGTATCTACCTGCTTGCACATTTTCCTTACTGAGTGTGTTATGCTCACCCCCTTGTTTCCTCCTTCACAAATATGATGCAGTAGTGAGTACTGCAGTCATCCCAGCTAAGGTGTTCTCCAGTTCTCCAGCAATACAGAGAGGTATACACTTGTGTTGAGAAAATGTTTGTATACTGTAAATTAATGCACAGTCTAGTGAGATTATGTACGAAAGGGATGTATAGTTAATAGGAAATGATGTAAACGCTTCCGCATATTTATAAAAAGTCCAGTTTCTATTCTATTTCACTTATATGAATGTATATGAGGAGTGGATTGGATGTTGACTCACAACCCAACTGTAAGTGAAAAGTTGTAAGGTAAAGGTCACAGACTGGTAAAGAGGGTCATGAGTGATCGTGACTGAACGGTTTCAGGGCTGAGTTGGTCTGATGTGAGTCATATCCACGATTAGGAAATTATACACCCCTAAAGTACAGTGCATTACTAGGATACAAATGTGTATACCAAGTTGGAAATTATGACTGAGACACTTATTTTGAGTATGTAGGATGTTTGATAGATGACGTACTCGTAGAGGAGAGAGTTTGCACTCTTAGGGGCATAAAAATGAACCCGAGAGGCGTAGTGGGTCTAGTTCTTGTAGAGATCCACCAGAGCTTAGTGAGGACGCTGAGGCCCATATAGCGCAGTTACAACGCAGTGTAGACACAATGATGAAGATGTTTACATAGGCAATGGCCAAAATGTAGGGTGGATAAGAGAACCCTATTGGTCAGGCTGCGGTACCTGAGATAGATGAGCTTGTACAGCTTGCACCGAGACCTCGAGATGCAGAGGCAAAGATACCTCCACCTCCCCCAGTTCAGGATATTCCCCCACCAGTTGAGGATACTGTAGTTCTACAACAGGTTGGTGGAGAGGGAATTTATGATTGTGATCTGGGTAGACTGCGAGAATTTCGAAAGTTTGGACCACCTTCGTTTAATGGGGTGAAGAACGTAGTGTGAGCTGAGCATTGGATACGTAGTATGGAGAAGCTCTATCAATTTTTCCATTGGTCCGACACAGAGAAGGTCACCTTTGCTGCTTTTGTGTTAGAGGACGAGGCCGAGCATTGGTGGATGGCCACACAACCAACGTTGAGTGCACAACACCCGGTTGTGACATGGGACATATTCCTAGATGCCTTTAGGAGGCAATACATTCTAACTACTGCTTAGAGAAAGATGCAGTTGGAATTCATGACGTTGACTTAGGGGAACAGGACAGTGGATGAGTATCAGTCTGGGTTCACATCCCTGGGCAGGTATGATACAGTGACCATAAGCCTTGATGACAAAAAGGTTCAAAAATTTCTTGAGGGACTGAGTCCTTTCATCAGAGCTCGATTAGCTTCGTTGGACATTACCACCTACGATGAGGCAGTACGCAGAGCTCAACTGTGTAAGCAAGATTATGAGTTGCATGCCTCAGAGTTGAGTTAGAGTGGTAAGGGCAGAGATAGAGACCGAAAGAGGTCGGTCGATGATAGAGGGTTCCGAAAGGGCTGAAGGTTATTCGGTAAGGGGCCTAAGATGGAGGAGATGCAAGAGGGGCCTGTGAAGCGTCCAGTTCATCCAGTATCGAGGGGTATAGTTATTGGTGGACCCAGACCTACCACCAAGCAATGTTGGATATGTGGTAGATATCATGGGGGTAGACCATGCCCTATGACGAGATTATGCTATAGATGCCGTAAAGCAGGGCACATAGCTCGTGAATGCCCAGAGTTGGTTGATACAGCCCCACAGAAGGGCAAAGAGCTAGAAAAGGTTATGGTTGAGACACCTACACCTAAGAGGAAAGCTACAGCTGAAAAGAAAAGAAAACAAGCTGTTAGTCATATGCGAGTGTTTACTTTGGACCAAGCTTCTGTAGAGACTTCTAAGGATGTGATTAAAGGTACCATCCTAGTCTTTGATATTAAAGCATTAACACTGATTGATCATGGTGCCACACATTCATTCATATCGCCTACTTTTGCATGTAAATTGATAGGACATGTAATACTTGTACCTCTAAGTAGGATTTTACTTATAAGCACTCCACTTAGAGATAATGTAATGACAAAGTATGTCTGTAATGGTTGTACGCTAAAAGTAGGGGACAATGAGATGTTCGCCAATCTCATTCTATTAAACATGAAAGACTTTGATGTAATATTAGGGATGGATTGGTTAGCTGCAAAACAAGTTGTCTTAGACTGTTATGCTAAGACAGTAATGTTTCCTACCCCTGAAAAGTATATTGTAAGCTTTGCAAAGTAATGAAAGAAGTAGTAAATTATGTCCAAGGACGAATGATTTTACTAATTAAATATGATTGTGATGTGTTGAAGGTTTTATAGCCTATGTGGTTGATTTGGATAAGATGTATCCAGATATGATTGACATCCCTGTGGTTAGAGAATTCCTTGATGTCTTTTCGAAAGAATTACCAGGATTACCACCAGATGGGGAGATGGAATTCAGTATTGATTTGTTGCTTGAAACTGAACCAATATCCAAACCATCATATTGAATGGCTCCAGTGGAATTGGAGGAGCTAAAGAAACAGTTACAAGAGTTGTTGGACAAGGGGTTGTATTACCTTGGGGAGCACCGTATCTATTTGTAAGGAAGAAAGATAGGAGTCTTCGACTGTGTGTAGACTATCGGTTGTTGAACAAGGCTACCATCAAGAACAAATAGCCCCTTCCACGGATTGATGATCTCTTAGATTAATTGCAGAGAGCACAGGTCTTTTTAAAGATTTATTTGAGGTGTAGGTGTCATCAATTGAGGATTCGAAGTGGAGATGTACCCAAGACAGCATTTCAGACCCGTTATGGCCATTACGAGTTTCTGGTTATGCCATTTGGGTTGACGAATGCTCCTGCAACATTTATGGCCTTAATGAATGATGTGTTTAAGCCATACCTGGACAGCTTCGTGATTATCTTTATAGATGATATATTGGTGTACTCAAAGTCTAGGGAAGAGCATGAGCAACACTTGATAACAGTGTTACAAACCCTTAGAGATCAGGAGTTGTATGCTAAACTGAACGAGTATCATTTCTGGCTGAGTGAAATATCATTTTTGGGTCATGTAGTCTCGACAGACGGTGTATCAGTTGATCCATCTAAGATAGAGGCTGTGATACAGTGGGATAGACCTAAGACGATTACATAGATCCGAAGTTTCCTCAGTTTAGCAGGTTATTACTGATGATTTGTCGAGGGATTCTCTAAGCTGGCTTCTCTATTGACATGTCTTACTTAAAAGAATGTAGTATTCGAGTGGGATGATAAATGTGACAAAAGTTTCTACGAGCTAAAGAATAGACTGACCATCGCACCTATACTCACCATACCCACAAGTTCAGGAGGTTACTCAGTGTATACATATGCCTCAGGACAGGGATTGGGCTGTGTGTCGATGTAGGACGGGAAGGTAGTAGCCTATGGATCCAGATAACTTAAGGACCATGATAGGAACTACCCGACCCATGATCTAGAGTTGGCAGCCGTGGTATTTGCATTAAAAATATGGCACCACTACTTATACGGTGAGAAATTTCAAGTGTATACAGATCATAAGAGCCTCAGATATCTATTTTCACAGAAAGAGTTGAATATGAGGCAGAGACGATGGATAGAGCTCTTAAAAGATTATGATTGCGAGCTATTGTACCATAAAGGAAAGGTTAATGTTCTAGCTGATGCCCTGAGTAGAAAGAGCCTTAGAATGGTATCGCACATGATGGTCAGGGAATATGAGCTGCTCGAGCAGTTTGCTCACCTCAGGTTGGATATAGACCCTCTTCATATTGATAGAGACTGTGTGATAGCTAGCTTGTGAGTGAAATTGAATTTGATTGATCGGATATACCAGGCTCAGCATGCCGATCTACTGTGTGAGGATCATGCGAGTCAGATTCAGAGGGGTGATATGGTCAATTTTTTTGTGAGTGATAATGGCCTATTGAGGTTTAGACGCAGGATTAGCATTCTCGATGACCCAGAACTAAAGAGATTGATTTTGACAGAAGCTCTTTCATCGAGATACACATTGCATCTGGGAGGTAACAAGATGTACCAAAACCTCTGAAAAGTGTATTGGTGGTCAGAGATGAAAAGAGATATCACAGAGTTTGTGGCAAGATGTCTGATATGTCAGCAACTGAAGGTAGAGCATCAGAAGCCTGCAGGGTTATTACAGCCTCTACCGGTACAAACCTGGAAATGGGAGCATGTCACCATGGATTTCATCATGGGATTACCGAGAACTAAGCGGAACCATGATTCTAAATGGGTAGTGGGTAACAGATTGACGAAATTGACCCACTTTCTAGCTATGAAAGCTACAGATACTTTGAGTAGCTTAGCAGAGTTATATGTACGGGAGATAGTGAGGCTACATGGAGTTCCAGTGAGCATCGTATCAGATAGGAATTCCCGCTTCACTTCTCATTTTTGGGAATAATTCCAAGAAGCTATGGGAACCCGATTGTGTTTCAGTACTGCTTTCCATCCTCAGACTGATGGTCAGTCAGGGAGAACCATCCAAACGTTAGAGGATATGTTAAGAGTAAGTGTCATGGATTTTAAAGGCTCCTAGGATGATCCGCTACCATTAGCCAAATTTGCATACAACTATAGTTATCACTCAAGTATCGGGATGGCACCATATGAAGCCTTGTATGGTAGAAGGTGTCGATCCCCAATTAGTTGGGAAGAAGTGGGTGAAAGGAAAATGTTTGCTCTTGACTTGGTACAATAAGCCTCTGAGGTTATTCATTTGCTATGTGAGAGATTAAGAACAGCTCAGAGCAGGTAGAAAACCTACGCTGACATAAGACGCAGGCTACTAGAGTTCACTATGGGTGACTCGATTTTCTTAAAAGTCTCTCTCTTGAAAGGGATTATGAGGTTCGGTACGAAGGTTAAGTTGAGCCCTCGGTATATCGGACCATTTAAGATACCGGAGCGAGTAGGAGATAAGGCTTATAGAATTGCGTTGCCACCAGAGTTAGCAAGCATTCATAACGTCTTCCACATATCGATGCTTTGAAAGTACCATCTAGATCCAAGTCATGTGATTCGGTATGAGCCATTAGAGCTCAAAGATGATTTATCTTATGTAGAGAAATCGATTCAGATACTGGATAGGAAAGAGAAAGTATTACGGAATAAGACGATTCTGCTTGTTAAGGTTCTCTGACAGTACCATAACTCTGAAGAAGCGACTTGGGATTTAGAGAACCTGATACAGGATAAGTACCCCCAACTTTTTGAGGAGTAACTTGGTTCTAATTTGGAGGACCAAATTCTTTTAAGGAGGGGAGGAATGTAAGACCCGTATTTTCAGTTGTAACCTTATAAATTCAGAAGTATATACATGTACATGCTATGTGAAACATAAGTGAAGTAAAGTCTACAAATTTAATGTACACATTTGTAATATGAGTTTGTGATGTACACACACGTTTCATTATGTATGAATGTGAAGAAATGGACTTTTCTAAGTGATAAATGTGAGTGGCATGCAAAATAGGTAGTGTAGTAAAATGGAATGAAGTTACATGAGTTCTATACTTCCATTTAGCTTTGTATTGTATACCTTTGGTTATACAATGACTGCACACAAGTTTGAATGTGTATAAAGTATGAATGGAGGTCATTTTCAACTCTTAAAGGTGGTTGGATGAGAAAATGACTATGGCAGCAAAATTAAAGATGTTTTGTATGAGTTACTGTAGAAAACTATAGTAAAATTTAGAAAATATGAATGCCGGATCGATCTCATTGAAGGAAAGATCGATCTAAAAGAACAAAAAATGCTCTTATTCGAGCAATAGAAGAGGGCAAATTGATCTCCAATGGGGCCAGATCGATCTGCTAAGCATTTTGTCAAAAAGGAATTGATTTCCTTAGCTCTCGACCAAGAGCATATCGATCTCCTTAAGCTCTCTGCCTGGAGAAGATCGATCTCATCACATAGAGTAGATCAATCTCATGACACCCATTGCACTGAAAAGTAAGGCGGTGAAGAAGGAGAGATCGATCCTCTCACCATGCAGATCGATCTCCTGGTGAAATTTCTATATAAGAAACGAGACTTTTGGCTAAAAGACACAGTAACCTAAAACCTCTCAACGTTTGCTTAAGTGTTCAAACACTTTTTTCCTAGACAAACCACCTTTTCTAGCTAGAAGTAAGAGATGTTTCCTTCTACGAAGTTGTTCGTTAGCCAGAGGAGAGCAACATAGTTGGAAATGAGACCTCGATACAATAGATCGAAGGTGTGGATCGATATTAAGAGATTTTGGACCAAGTGGCAAGAAAAGCAAACTAGGTAAACTTTCAGGCTACTAAATTCTAGTATGTTAATCTACCTACTGCTATAAACCTATTGATATATGGGAAGATAGCTAGATGTGACTATAACATGTGAAGTCACTAAGGACCTATGTTAGGTCAACGAGGAAATAAGAATATAAATGGTGTTTTGATGGTTTGAAATGATAGGAATGATGAATGATACATTTGATGTGTATCTGCAGCATCCAGAGAGATAGATGAAACTATAGACGTAACTGGTGACATGTGAAGCAGTGTGAGACAAAGAGATACACTACAAGATTAAGGTAAAAGACTTATGTAAGCTATAGAGATAGCTATACATATGTTTTCTTATCTGCTGTGTGTAAATGTATGTGATAGTATATAGATATCGATATATCTAGAAGAAAACTACGTATGGAAGTAAGTCGATGGTATGAGTTGTATGACTTCTATGTTTGTTGGGAAAAGAGGTTTTTCAAACGTTTTGAAAAAGAATGATAATAGATAGGCTCCGGGTTTAGCCAATTGTATGAAATATGTATAAAGATTGATTGAAGGGAGTTTACCTTCTCACTCATACTCATTGAAAGGAGCAATTCTATTTCTTTTCTGTGTGAAATGGTGATTAGAGCATGAGAGGTAACGGTAAATTGACCAGCCTCGCTCGCACATTATTTTCAAATGAATTTCAAGAAAATAAAAGAGTGCTTGATGCCTCGATGGTATTGTGTGTTCCACTCGAGAGCTCGCACGTGATATGAGACAACAAAAATAGGTGATAAGGATCCATAGGAGCACGATGTACCGTGACCGTTAACCATGTGGTACGATGTGTCATGACTATCTGTGTGATATATGTGTGAGCTGAAGGGATGGTTGATCTGCCTCCCCAAGCGTAGGGTTCCCACACACCTGATCAGTGTAGCCTAGAATCTGACTATGGCCATAAGTCTTTATGTATCTGAGTGAAACGATATTGTCACTATTATGTGAGGTGGCAAATGTCCTCCTTTACTGTGTGTCTGGGGATGGGATGACCCATGATTATGTGTCAACATATATTGATGTACATAGTAAGAAACATTTTCTATATATGAGCTATGTGAATAGATTTTTGTTGTGTGAAACTATGTGCTATTGTGTGAAGTTAAACCACAGTGGTTTTGTATGATGAACTGTGTGAATATGCATATACCCATCTAACGAATTAATGATTTTGCATTGATGAAAGTTGTTTTAACAAACATGCATATTGTTTTATAAGGAAAATGAACATATATGTATTTTAGCATGTAGATAGTGTAGTTATCTACCTACTTGCACATTTTCCTTATTCAGCGTGTTATGCTCACCCCCTTATTTCGTCCTCCACAGATACTACGCAGTAGTGAGTATTGCAGTTGTCCCTGCTAAGGTGTTCTCCAGTTCTCCAATTCTCTGACAATACAGAGAAGTATACACTTGTGTTGAGAAAAATTTTGTATCTTGTAAATTAATGCATAGTCTAGTGAGATTATGTACGAAAGGGATGTATAGTTAATAGGAACTGATGTAAACACTTCCGCATATTTATAAAAAGTCTAGTTTCTATTCTATTTTACTTATATGAATGTCTATGAGGTGTGGATTGGATGTTGACTCACAGCCCAACTGTAAGTGGTAAGGTAAAGGTCACAGACTGGGAAAGAGGGTCGTGGGTGGTCGTGACACTCATCGAGGTATACGATATATCCAGGGAGTACCAAGATGTATCAGAATCTTTGAAAGGTTTATTTGTGGTTTGGGATGAAAAGAGACATCGCTGAGTATGTCGCTAGATGTCTCGTCTGTCAATAGGTAAAGGTAGAGCATCAGAAGCCTGTAGGGTTATTGTAACCTCTACCTATACCGACTTGGAAATGTGAGCATGTCAATATGGACTTCGTGATGGGTTTACCCAAGACCCGTAGGAATCACGATGTGATTTTGGTGATAATGGATAGATTAACGAAGTCGATACATTTCCTAGCTTTGAGAGCCACTGATAGTCTGAGTACATTGGCGAAATTGTATGTACGCGAGGTAGTAAGATTGTATGTATTTCGATGAGCATAGTGTCAGATAGGGATTCCCGCTTCACTTCCCACTTTTAAGAATGCTTTCAGGAAGTGATGGGGACCCAGTTGAGCTTTAGCATAGTGGAGTTTTGTATAGATGTGGCACCTAGTACAGAGTCGATATCAAAGCCACCGTACAGAATGGCTCCGATTGAGTTGGAGGAGCTAAAGAAACAGCTATAAAAGTTATTGTCTAAGGGGTACATCAGACCGAGTGTATCGCCTTGGAGAGCACCGGTTCTAATTGTAAAGAAGAAGGATGGAAGCCTCCAACTGTGTATTAACTACAGGTTATTGAATAAGGCGACCATCAAGAATAATTATCCCTTTCCACGCATCGATGAGTTGTTAGATCAGCTTCGAGGAGCGTAGGTATTTTCTAAGATAAATATGAGATTTGGGTAACATCAGTTGAGAATTCAGGATGGAGATTACCCAAGACAGCTTTCTGCAGCAGGTATAGTTATTTTGAGTTTATGGTTATGCCATTCGGGTTGACGAATGATCCCGCAGCTTTTATGTTGTTAATGAGTGAGGTGTTTCACCAGTACTTGGATCGATTTGTTACCGTGTTCATCGATGACATTTTAGTGTATTCGAGATCTAGAGAGGAGCATGAGCAGCACCTAAGGATAGTGCTACAGACCTTCCGAGAGAAATAGTTATACGCTAAACTCAGTATGAGTGATTTTTGGCTAGAACAGATCTCTTTTCTAGGTCATATTGTATCGAAGGATGGTGTGTTAGTGGATACATGCAAGATTGAACCAGTGTTTCAGTGGTAGAGTCCCCAGACAGTTACAAAGATCAGGAGTTTCCTAGGTTTAGCTTGGTATTATTGATGATTTATGGAGGGGTTCTCGAGATTAGCTGCTCTATTGACACATCTCATGAGGAAGAAGGTTGAATTCGTGTGGAATGATAGATATGAGAAGAGTTTTCAGGTGTTGAAGAGGAGATTGACCATCGCTCCGATTCTCACCATTCCTACAGCTCAGGAGGTTTTTTTGTATATACATATGCTTTGTACTAAGGACAGGGCTTTGTACTGATGCAGGATGGGAAGACAGTCGCATATGGATCTAGATAGCTAAAGGATCATGAGAGGAACTACCTGACCCACGATATAGAGTTGGCGTCTATGGTATTTGCCTTGAAAATATGGTGCCATTATCTATACGATGAGAAATTTGAAGTATTTACCGACCATAAGAGCCTTTAGTATCTGTTCGTACAGAAGGAGTTGAACATGAGACAGGTAAGGTGGCTTGACCTTCTGGAGGACTATGATTGCAAGATTTTGTACCACCCGAGTAAGGTGAATGTAGTAGCTAATGCACTGAGTAGGAAGCATATCGTGTTGGCATTGTACATGATGATCTAGGAGCATGAACTGTTGGAACAGTTCACGAGCCTCAATTTAAATGTGACCCTGCCTGATACTAATAGTGGCTTTATGGTAGCTAGCCTGCAGTTGAAATAGGATGTGGTATATCATATCTGGAAGGCTCAGCAAATTGATCAACAGTGCAGTGATGTTATTGGGTAGATACAGAGGAGTACAGATTTTGATTTTGATTAGAGTTCAGATGGATTGCTGAGGTTCAGAGGTTGAATTTATGTTCCTGATGATCTAGAGATCAAGAGGTTGATCTTGACCGAAGCTCACTCATCGATGTATACGATAGATCCGGGGAGTACCAAGATGTATCAGAATCTTCAGAAGGTTTATTGGGGGCCTGGGATGAAGAGAGACATCGCTAAGTATGTCATTGAAGTCTCGTCTTTCAGCAGGTAAAGGTAGAGCATCAGAAGCCAGGAGGGTTATTGCAACCTCTACCTATATCAACTTTGAAATAGGAGCATGTTAATGTGGACTTTATGATGGGTTTACCCAAGACTCATAGGAATCACGATGCGATTTGGGTGATAGTGGACAGATTAACGAAGTCGGTACACTCCCTAGCTATGAGAGCCACCGATACTCTAAGTACTTTGGTGAAATTGTATATGCGATAGATAGTAAGATTGCATGGTATTCCAATGAGCATAGTGTCAGATAAAGATTCTTGCTTCACTTCCCACTTTAAAGAACACTTTCCGAAAGCGAGGAGGACCCAATTGAGTTTTAGCACAGTGGAGTTTTGTATAGATTTGGCACCTGGTCCGATTGAGTTGGAGGAGCTGAAGAAACAGCTACAAGAGTTATTGGATAAGGGGTTCATCAGACCGAGTGTATCACCTTGGAGAGCACTAGTTCTATTTGTAGAGAAGAATGATGGAAGCCTCCGACTGTTTATTGACTACAGGTTGTTGAATAAGGCGACCATCAAGAATAAGTATCCCCTTCCACTCATTGATGACTTGTTTGATCAGTTTCGAGGAGTGCAGGTCTTTTCTAAGATAGATCTGAGATCCAGGTACCATCAGTTGAGAATTCAAGATGCAGATATACCCAAGACAGCTTTCTACAGCCGATATGGTCATTTTGAGTTTATGGTTATGCCATTCGGGTTGACGAATGCTCCCACAGCTTTTATGTCGTTAATGAATGAGGTGTTTCACCAGTACTTGGATCGATTTGTTACAGTGTTCATCGATGACATTTTGGTGTATTCGAGATCTAGAGAGGAGCATGAGCAGTACCTAAGTATAGTGCTACAGACCTTTTGATAGAAGAAGTTATACAGTAAACTCAGTAAGTACGATTTTTAGCTAGAGCAGATCTCTTTTCTGGGTCATATTGTATCAAAGGATGGTGTGTTGGTGGACCCATCCAAGATTGAACTAGTGTATCAGTGGCAGAGACCCCAGACAGTTACGGAGATCAGGAGTTTCCTTGGTTTAACTGGGTATTATCTACTATTTGTGGAGGGGTTCTCGAGATTAGCTATTCCATTGACACGTCTCACGAGAAAGAATATTGAATTCATGTGGGACGATAGATGTGAGAAGAGTTTTCGAGAGTTGAAGAAGAGATTGACCACCGCTCTGATTCTCACCATTCCTACCAGCTCAAGAGGCTTTTCTGCATATACAGATGCTTTGTACCAAAGAATGGGTTGTGAACTGATGCAGGATGGGAAGGTAGTCGCGTATGGATCTAGACAGTTGAAGGATCACGAGAGGAACTACCTGACCCACGTTCTAGAGTTGGCGGCCATGGTATTTACCTTGAAAATATGGCACCATTATCTATACGGTGAGAAATTTCAAGTATTTATTGACCATAAGATCCTTAAGTATCTATTCTCAGAGAAGAAGTTGAACATAAGAAAAAAAAAGGTGGCTTGACCTTCTGAATGACTATGATTGCGAGATTTTGTACCACCCAGGTAAGGTGAATGTTGTAGCTGATGCACTGAGTAGGAAGCATATCGGGTTGGTATCATATATGATGATTAGGGAACATGAGCTATTGGAACAGTTCACAAGCCTCAGTTTAAATGTGACCCTGCCTGATACTATTAGTGGCTTTGGGGTAGCTAGCCTGTGGTTGGAACCAGATGTGAGACCCCGTATAGGTTTAACCTTAAACATATGTAAATGAATTCATAAGTATGATGATGTACTTGTAATGGGAAGCATATGTGATATAAAGTAAATAAGTTAAATGTACACACTTGTAATGAGAGTTGGTGATTGTACGTACAAGTTACGTTATGTAGGAATATGAAGAAATGGACTTTGATATATGATGAATGTGAGAGGAATGGAAAATGAGTATTGTGGTAAAATGGAATAAGTTGCATAAGTGTTGTAACTCTTGGCACTTCTATTTAGCTAAGCATTGTATACATTTGGCTATACAAAGATTTTACACAAGTTTTAAAGTGTATGAAGTATGAATGGATGCCATTTTCAAGTCTCAAAGTTGATTGAATGAGAAAATGACTATGGCAACAAATTTAAGATGTTTTAAGTGAAGTTATTACAAAAAAACTGCAAGAAAACTGGAAACTATGAAGGTCAGATCGATCTCATAGGATGAGAGATAGACCTGGAAGAGCCAAAATGATCTCATTTTGAGCTATGAAGCAGGACAGATCGATCTCTAATGGAGCCAGATCGATCTGCTAAGCATTTTGTAAGGAGAAGATCGATTCTTAAGGAAAGCAGATCGATCTCCTTAACTCTCTGTTTGAGATGGATCGATCTCAAGAGAAGACATATCGATCTCCTTAAGGGTTCTATGAATAGCAAATCGATCTCCTACAAGAGGCAGCTCGATCTCTAAGAGGAAAATTAGCCTTTGACAGATCGATCTCATAATGGAAGAAGATCGATCTTGTAGTAGTTGTGTTTGGTAAAAAGGACTACCAAACCTTGCAGAGATCGATCTCCACAAGGGCCAGATCGATCTCATGTCTTTGCATCTATAAAAAGGGGCACGAGATTGGATTGAAAACTCAGATTTTCCCTCCCACCAAACCTCACCTACCATTTTCTTTCATAACCCAAGCTTTCTCACTCTAAAGATCACTACATTCCAGCTAGTTTTGGAAGAAGCTCAAGAAGGGAAAGTTGTTCCTTGAAGCAAGGAGAACAACATACCGAAAAATCTCACATTGGTGTGACGAAGCGAAGGAGTTGTGGCTACCACAAGTTTGACCAAGTAAAGGGGTAAGCTCTTCAACCTTCAAGCTTTTAAATATGGTTTCTAGATATTTATGGGTTGAATGATATGTGAAATGTTGATAGGAATAATGAATGTAGTGATGGGTGAGTGATATTAAGGGAGATTTATAAAGAGTAAATACATGGAAAAGTGATGGAAAGCATAAGAGATGGTAAAATGATATTTGTGGAAGAGTGAAATGTGATTTAATGGTTTGAGAAGCATGAATAGATAAATAGAAGACAATATGTATGTTGAGTAGAGGGAAAAGAAAATAACTTGATGATTTATACGTGTAGCTCAGAATACGAGAAGCTTGACTAACCCGGATCACGAATGGAGCAAACGTGAAAGAGGAAATACGAGGGTGATTCAAGGTAAGGGACTATGTGTTAGCGATAGTGGTATATGTATGTATTTTACTGTGATCTGTGTAGTTACGAAGCTAGAAATAGTATGTTTAGCTATTGAGCTATGAACTTCGATATGAAAGCATGAAAAGTATTAGATATACATATATATTGTGAAAATGGGATGTAGGAAGGAAAAATAGCCTGACATGCATGTTTTCAATGCTTTTACATCTTATCATGATGTTTTGATATTTTCTCATCCATGTACTGATTTTGAGATTGACAAATGATAATAGGTAGGTTGGCTAGTTTTACATGTTTAGCATGGGACGACATGCTATGTAAATAAATATGTTTTGAGTTTTTAAAAGAGAAAATAGCCACCTATCGGATTTGAGATGTGTAATGGTGTTGGAGCTTTAGCTCACACCCAATTTGATGAACTGGACTATGTTGGAGTTTCACTCGCATATGTCTGCATGTTTTAGATAAACAGTGTTGGAGCTTTGCTTGCACCCATTTTTACTGAGTTCAGGTAAACTTTGGGGTCTGGGACTCGAGGGGATGCCAACCGACGGCCTCAGAACGTGCTGGGTCTTAACAATAAATCATATCGCGCTGGAGCCTTGGGATGACTATGTGTCACACTGATTGCTCGCTTGGTATATGAGATATGGTTCAAGATTAAAAGTCCATTGGAGTTGGTAGATGGACTTGTGTCCACGGTCGTACATAGAACTGTGTAGTTGTCCGTTGGTATACTATGTACCGTGTTGGGTGCATGCGAGTTTGAGTATCGCGTAGATGACACATGGCGTACCTTTTACCGTGAGTATATGCAGAGATGAGGTTGATTGAGATGAGCCGGAGGGTAGGACTGACCCATCCCCCTTTAGGCAAAGTGATGCCTTATGCACACCTGATCAGTGAGGCTTGGGATCACTGCCTATGGCCATATGTCATGGATATTTGATTGTTGAAAATTTCATGCCTGTCTTAGAGATACGAGAAATTGAGAAACTCAGAAAAGAAAGAGATTTGGTGAAAAGAAATGATTTGAGAAAAGCAAAGAGAGTTTGTGATCTGATAAATCTCTCGATTTGAATGCTCGTGCTATGATAGCACTCTTTATGACATGTTTTCAAATGGGAATATCGTATACATGTTTTCATGAAAATGCTTATATGAGAAATGAATGTTTAAATGCATTTTCTAGTAATATTTTCTTTTACATTGAAACATGGTTTTGTTTATGCATGCATGGGCTATGTAGATAGTACGATATCTACCTGTTAGCATCCATTTCCTTACTGAGCTGTGGTTTGCTCATCCCACTACTTTTCCCACTCCAGATACTGAGAAGTAGGGCAGTGCGGTGGTCTCTGGATCTCTTTTTGCATTGGACAGCTCCCACCAGTTGCAAAGGTATGAGATTTGTATACACAAGTATTTTGTATCTATTATAATATATCGCACAATTACAAATCAAAATGTAAACAGTGGTATGGGGGACGCTATGTAAAGATATTATTATACAATTAATTTTGTATATTTACACACGCCTGGGAGTGTGAGTTAAAGTTTAAATATTCCGCTGTAAAATTTATGAAATTTTAGTAATTGGATCGTCTCACAACCCAACCGTAGTAGTGTACGTATCATTAAAAAGGGCACCCGAAAGTGGGGTATGACACCAGATGTTATAGATCGTGTTTGGCTAGCTCAACAGATTGATCAGCAGTGCAGTGGTGTTATCGAGTAGATACAGATTGGTACAAAGACTGATTGTGATTTGAGTTCAGATGGATTGCTGTGGTTCAGAGGTCAGATTTGTGTTCAGAGATTAGGAGGTTGATCTTGATCGAAGCTCACTCATCAAGGTATACGATACATCCGGGGAGTACCAAGATGTATCAAAATCTTTGGAATGTTTATTCGTGGTCAAGGATGAAGAGAGACATAACTGAGTATGTCGTTAAATGTCTCGTTTGTCAGCAGGTAAGGGTAGAGCATTAGAAGCCTGCATGGTTATTGCAACCTGTACCTATACCATCTTGGAAATGGGAGCATGTCACTATAGACTTCGTGATGGGTTTACCCAGGACCCGTAGGAATCACGATGCGATTTAGGTGATAGTGGACAGATTAACTGCTCTATTAACACGTCTCATGAGGAAGAGTGTTGAATTCGTGTGGGACGATATATGTGAGAAGAGTTTTCGGGAGTTGGAGAGGAGATTGACCACCGCTCTAATTCTCACCATTCTTACCTACTCAAGAGGTTTTTCTGTATATACAAATGCTTCATACTAAGGACTAGGCTGTTTACTGATGCAGGATGGGAATGTAGTCGCCTATGGATCTAGATAGCTGAGGGATCATGAGAGGAACTGTGAGACCCCGTATATGTATAGCTGTATATAGGAACATCGAAATGTAAATGAAATCATAAGTACGATGATACATTTGTAATGTGATGTATATGCAATGTAAGTCCATAAGATTATGTACGCACTTGTAATAAGAATCGTGATTATACGTACAAGTTGCATTATGAATGAGTACGAAGAAATGAACTTAAACACTAGAAGAATGTGAATGAAATGGAATATGAGTAGTGTGGTAAAATGGAAGGAAGGATTTACATAAGTTGTATACTTCCATTCGGGCAATATCGTGTATATCTTGTTATACAAAGATTGCCCGTAAGTTTTAATACGTGCTAAGTGTGATTGGATGGCATTTTTAAGTCTCAAGGAAGGATGAATGAGGAAAGGACTATGGAGGTAAATTGAGGACGTTTTGAATGAAGTTGTTGCAGAAAAACTGTAGAAAATCTAGAAATATGAAGGCCAAATCGATCTCAGAGGATGAGAGATCGATCTGGAAGAGCCAGAATGCTTTTATGTGAGTAATGGAATGGAGTAGATCGATCTCCAAAGCAATCAGATCGATCTCCTTAACTCTCGGGTTGGAAGCAGATCGATCTCCCCCAAGACCAGATCGATCTCCTTAAGCTTCTGTTTGACAGCAGATCGATCTCAAGCCTTGACATATTGATCTCCTGCCTTTAAAATGTCTTAGAAAAGAGGGATTTTTGGAGGACCAGATCGATCTCCACCCAAGGAAGATCGATCTCATCAAGTTAAATCTATAAATAAGAGCAGTTGGATCTGCATATTTCGGGATAAACCATTTCTTTTCACTTCAACTCAAAAACCTAGCTTTCTCACTCCTAAATCCAGCCATTTTCTGTGAGATTTGAGGAAAAGCTATTAGAGACAAAGTCGTTCACGTCTAAAAGAAGAACAACATAGGCTAGAGGCATTTCCCCATTTGACGGATTGAAGGAATAAAGGGCATTTCGAATTGGAGCAAAGAGGAAATCCAAGGAGGTAAGTTCTAGTGCACAAATCCAAGTACATTGGTCTAGTTAATAATTATGAAGTTAATTGGGTGTGCACCTTGTGGGTAGAACTACCTAGAATGGCATGAAATGAATATAACTTAGAAATGGTCTAGTGTGAAAAAAATGGAAGGTAGAAGTGTTAATGATGAATGAGATATCTTAAGAGGATGATTATGTTGTGGGCATGGTTTGGGTATGTTGATATTGGGCTAAAATTATAAGATTTACCACAAGGGGTAAAATGTGTATTTAAGGCATTGGATAAATGCTTAGTTGAATAAGAGTTAGAAATGTTAACTCAAGTGTTTGATGGATGAATTTCAGTTTCGGATGATATGCCAGAGCAAGTCGAGATGAGAACGCGAGAAGCGTAGAGGAGGATAGTTGCACACAAGTAAAGCGAGGTAAGGGACTGTGTGTTAGCTATAGAGATGTTTGTGCGTATTTTACAGCAATTTCGTAGATATATTGCTAGAATTAGTACGATACTATAATCCTATGAAATGATATGGAAGCATGAAAAGTACTATGATGTATATATGTATTGAGAAATGGGATAGGTTAAGGAAATAGCATGATATGCATGTTTTCAATGTTTTTCTCTATTTTACATTGATCTTGATGAGTGAGAAATGTTGATGATAGGTTGGCTAATTTTACATGTTTTAGCATGAAGAGGCATGTTGTATGAATAAACATGTTTTGAGTTTTAAAATGAGAAAATATCTATCAGTTTTGAGATGAGATTTGGTGTTGAAGCGCTAGCTCTCACCCGTTTTAATGCCTTTGATGTACCATGCTGGGGTTTTAACTCACACGATGGTTTTGAGAAAGTGCGGGAACTTTGCTCGCACCTGTTTTATTGAGTTGAGGTAAACCTGGGGGTCTGGGACCCAAGGGGATACCAGCCGACGACCATTGGAACGGGCTGGGCCTTAACGATAGATCGTACCGCGCTGGAGCCTTGCGATGACTGTGTGTCACGCTACTTGTTCGCCTAGTATATGAGACATGGTTTAGGATGAAAAGTCCATCGGAGTTGGAGTACGGACTTTGGTCCACGATCGTACGTAGAAAAGTGTAGTTGTCTGTTGGTATACTATGTACCGTGCTGGGTGCACGTGAGTACGAGTATCGCGTAGATGACACACGGCGTATCTTTACCATGAGTATACAAGGAGATGAGGTTGATTGAGATGAGTCGGAGGGCAGGACTGACAAATTCCCCTACAGGCGAAGTGATGCCCAGTGCACACCTGATCAGTGAGGCTTGGGATCACTGACTATGGCCATATGTCGTGGATATTTGATTGCCGAAAATTCCATGCCTGTCTCAGAGATTCGAGAAACAGAGATAATCCCAGAAAAGAAAGAGATTTGCAGAAAAAGTGAATTAAGAGAAGAAAGAGATTTTGTGTTTTCGATAAATCTCTGATTTCACATGTGTCGTGAGGGCACTATTTATGAGCATGTTTTAAATGGAAGCTTGACATATTTGATTGACACGAAAATTCTTTTGAGAAATATATGTTTAAATGCATTTTTCGTATGATATTTCCATTTATACTGAAAACATGGTTTTGGTTTATACATACATAGGCTATGTAGGTAGTACGATATCTACCTGCTAGCATACATTTCCTTACTGAGCTATGGTTTGCTCATCCCACTATTTTCCCCCTCCAGGTACTGAGAAGTAAGAGAGCGGTGGTCTCTAGGTCTTTTGTGTTGAACAGCTCCCACAATTCCGCAAAGGTATAAGATTGTATACACGAGTATTTTGTATCTAATGTATTGTATCGCACAGTTATATCTTGGAATTGTAAACAGTATTATGGGGATGATATGTAAGCACATGGTATTTATACAATTGATTTTGTATATCTACACACACACCTGGGAGTGTGAATTAATGATTTAAATCTTCCGCTGTAAATGAATGAATTTTAGTAATTGCATCTTCTCACAGCCCAACCGTAGCAGAGAATGTATGTATAGAAAGGTCCCCAGAAGTGGGGTGTGACAGATTTGGTATTAGAGCATGGTTGGTCTGATGTGAGTTGATGTTTAGGACTGAGAAAACATACATCCCCAAGTTACTGTGCGATACTTAGATGCAAATGTGTGTATGGAGCTGGTAGTGAATTAAATATTTGTTATAACGCAGGAAAGTTATCAGGCTAGTGAGTTATGCCTGAGAGACACCGCAAGAGGGGAGAGAGCTCGAGAGCTCTAGGGTGAAATGACAGGACTGAGAGGCACAGTAGATCATCCTCTAGTCATGAGCCTAAGGAACAGATAGAGGCTTCTGATCCTCGAATAACTCGATTGGAGGAAGACATGAGCACGATGATGACCATGATGGGTCAAATCATGGCTAGGTTTGAGGGTACACCTGGTACAGCGGGACAGGCTGCATCGAATCCCCCAGCAGCTGCACCTGAACCTGAGAATGTTGCACCTGCACAAGTTGAACCGATTAGGCCACGGGAACCCCATATTCGACCAGTACCTCCTCCAGTAGCCCCACAACAGTATGATGATGATTTGGGGTATGGATATGACTGTGATATGGAGAGATTGAGGCATTTTATGGACTTTAAGCCTCCTTCGTTTAGAGGGGTAAAGGATCCGACAGTGGCTGAGGACTGGATCAGTCAGATGGAGAAGTTATTCGACTTCTGTAGATGTTCAGCTACGGAGAGAGTAGCGCTTGCGGCCTTCGTATTGAGAGGCGAAGCAGAGCACTGGTGGAAGTCCACCAGGCCGATGTTGAGAGCTCAAGGTATGGCTATCACTTGGGATATGTTCTTGGGCATTTTCAGAGAGCAATATATCCCAGATACTGCTCGACGTAGAATACAGATGGAATTTCTGAATCTGACTCAAGGGAATCGAACAGTTGATGAGTTTGAGTCATGATTCACTTCCCTAGGCAGATATGATCTGGACTCGATCAGGAGTGAGGCTATCAGAGTCCGTAGATTTGTAGATGGACTGAGGCCTTCGATTCGAGCGAAGTTGGCCCCATTTGATGTCGCTACATATAGAGAGGCTGTGTGACGGGCCCAGTTATGTGAGCAAGATTATGACTTGCAGACTTCTGAGTTTAGTTGGGGTAAGGACAAGGGTCTGAGGAAGCTGAGAGATGGCAAGAGTGCCAAATTTGGTCAAAAATTCATGAGTAAGCGTCGGAGAGAGGCAGATGAGTTCCAAAAAAAGGTTGCTAGACCTTTTATGCCTCCGACTCAGACACCAGCCAGGGGTATAGTGATTGGTGGACCTCGACCGACTACAGATCAGTGTAGACTATGTGGTCGATACCATGGTGGTAGGCCATGTCATCTTCAGGGTACCCGATGCTTCAGATGTGGTAAATTTGGACATTATGCCAGAGAGTGCCCGGAGATAGTTGAGGCAATTCCACAGAGGGGTAAAGAGCCAGAGAGGGTTCCTACAGTTGCACCTCCTGCAAGAAAGAAAGCCTCGACTGAAGAAAAGGGAAAACAAGTTGTGGGTCAAGGCAGGGTATATGCGATAGACCAGGCATCGGCTGATACCTCTTCTGAAGTGATAAAAGGTACAATCTTGATTTTCAATTTGGAGGTTATAGCTTTGTTTGATTCTGGTGCTACGCATTCCTTCATATCACCTGCATGTGCATCAAAGTTAAAAGGTTTTGTAGAACCCACATACTTGAGTAGGACTTTACTAATAAGTACTCCAATGAGAGTTAGCCAATTAGTTGAGCAAGTGTATAAAGATTGTAAAGTGAGGGTAAGAGATAAGTGCATGACAGCTAACTTGATTTTGTTGAATATGTATGACATTGATGTAATCTTGGGAATGGATTGGTTAGCCACCAATCATGCTGTCATAGACTGTCATTCTAAGTCCATTAAGTTTTCTCTACCTGAAGAATGTGTTGTAAGATTTTAAGAGAAGAAATGAAATCTTAAATTTTGTGTTAAGTAAGGTACTTTGGTATAAATGACTTGAGTGTTGTTTGGAAGGTTTTGTTGCTTATGGGGTGGATTTGAACAAAGTACATCCTGATATGGAGGACATCCTAGTGGTCAAAGAATTCCCTGATGTCTTTCCAGACGATCTACCAGGATTGCCACCCGATAGAGAAACAAAATTTGATATAGACTTGACACTTGGAACCAAACCAATATCCAAGTCACCATATAGGATGGCTCCAGTTGAGTTAGAGGAATTAAGGAAACAGCTGCAAGAGTTGCTAGAGAAGGGGTTCATAAGATCGAGCGTCTCACCATGGGGAGCCCCAGTATTGTTTGTGAAGAAGAGAGATGGGAGCCTCAGGTTGTGCATCGACTATCGGATGTTGACCAAGGCTACCATTAAGAATAAGTACCCCTTGCCACGTATTAACTATTTATTGGATCAGCTTCGAGGAGCACAGATCTTTTCCAAGATAGATTTAAGGTCTGGGTATCATCAATTGAAGATTCGAAAGGAAGATGTGCCCAAGACAGCATTTCGTACCCGTTATGGCCATTACGAATTCCTAGTGATGCCTTTTGGGTTGACCAATGCGCCGGCAGCTTTTATGGCTCTAATGAATGAAGTATTCAAGCCATACCTGGACCAGTTCATAATTGTTTTCATTGATGATATAATGGTGTATTCAAGGTCCAGAGAAGAGCATGAGCAGCACTTGAGGATTATTTTGCAGACCCTCCGAGAGAGAAGGTTATATGCCAAGCTTAGTAAATGTGACTTTTGGCTAGAACAGATTTCTTTTCTAGGCCATGTTGTATCAAAGGATGGGGTGTCCGTAGATCCATCCAAGATTGAGGCCGTTGTTCAATGGGAACAACCTAAGACAGTCACAGAGATCAGAAGCTTTCTGGGTTTGGCTGGTTACTACAGGAGATTTGTAGAGGGTTTCTCTAGATTGGCTGCTCTATTGACACGTCTTACGAGAAAGAGTGTGGAGTTTTCATTGGATGAAGGTTGTGAGAGAAGTTTCCAGGAACTTAAGCGCAGATTAACACCCCGCCAGTTCTTATCATCCCTAATAGTTGAGGAAATTACTCGATGTATACAGATGCTTCGTATCAAGGACTAGGCTGTGTTTTGATGCAAGATGGAAGGGTAGTAGCTTATGGATCTAGACAGCTAAAGGATCATGAGAAGAACTACCCCACTCACGATTTGGAGTTAGCGGCCGTAGTGTTTGCGTTGAAGATATGGCGCCACTACTTATATGGTGAGAGGTTTCAGATCTTTACGGATCACAAGAGTCTAAAATATCTATTCTCACAGAAGGAGTTAAATATGAGACAGAGAAGGTGGTTAGAACTCCTCAAGGACTATGATTGTGAGATCTTGTACCACTCGGGGAAGGCAAATGTGGTTGCCGATGCATTGAGTCGGAAGAGTCTCGGGTTGGTATCACATATGATGGTTAGAGAGCACGAGTTGTTGGAACAATTCACGAACCTTAGTCTGGATATGACCCTACCTGAGATTGGCAACTATGGGATTATTGCTAGCTTGAGATTAGAATCGGAGTTGATTGAGAGAATCTGACAAGCTCAGCAAATTGATCAATGGTGTATTGACATGATTAGCCAAATTCGAAAAGGGAAGGGTGCCGATTTTATATTGAGTTCAGATGGAATACTAAGGTTTGGAGATAGAATATGTGTTCCTAAGGATTTAGAGCTGAGGAAGCTGATCTTATCAGAGGCTCACTCGTCGAGATATACGATACACCCGGGGAGTAGTAAGATGTATCAAAATCTTCGAAAGGTATATTGGTGGTCTGGAATGAAGAGAGACATAGCTGAGTATGTCGCTAAATGTCTCGTTTGTCAGCAAGTAAAAGTCGAACATTAGAAACCCGGAGGATTATTACAACCTCTACCGATACCAACATGGAAGTGGGAGCATGTCACCATGGATTTTGTGATGGGGTTACCGAGAACCCGTAGGAACCATGATCCGTTATGGGTGATAGTAGATCGGTTAACGAAATCGGCACATTTCTTAGCCATGAGATCTACAGATACATTGAGTGCACTGGCGAACCTGTATGTGCGAGAAATAGTGAGATTGCATGGAGTCCCAGTGAGTGTTGTTTCTGATCGGGATGTCCGCTTCACTTCCCACTTTTGGGGACATTTTCAGGAAGCGATGGGAACCCAGTTGAGTTTTAGCACCGCTTTTCATCCTCAAACAGATGGTCAGTCAGAGAGGACTATACAGACCCTGGAGGATATGTTGAGAGCGTGTGTGCTGGATTTTAGAGGCTCATGGGACTATCACTTGCCATTGATTGAGTTCACCTACAATAACAGTCATCACTCAATTATTGGTATGGCCCCTTATGAGGCACTCTACGGTCGTAGATGCCGATCGCCTATTGGTTGGGAAGAAGTTTGTGACAGACAGTTTCTCTCTCCCGATTTGGTTAAACAAGCCTCCGAGGATGTTTAGATAATATGCGAGAGGCTGCGAACGGCTCAAAGTCGACAAAAGAGCTATGCTGACAAGAGACAGAGACCACTTGAATTTGATGTTGGTGAGTCCGTATTTTTGAAAGTATCTCCTTCTAAGGGAATAACGAGGTTTGGGAAGAAAGGAAAATTAAGTCCCCGTTACATTGGTCCCTTCGAGATTTTGGATAGAGTGGGAGATGGAGCATATAGGCTAGCCTTGCCACCTGAGCTAGCAGAAGTCCACAATGTCTTCCACATTTCTATGCTTCAGAAGTACTACACAGATCCGACACATGTAATTAGCTATGAGCCGTTGGAACTCAAGGAGGATATGTCGTATGTCGAGAGATCGATCCGGATGTTGGACAGAAAAGAGAAGGTGTTGCGAAACAAGACAATTTCATTGGTTAAAGTTTTGTGGCAACATCACACTGTGGAAGAGGCCACATGGGAACTGGAAAGTTTGATGCGGGAAAAGTATCCCGAGTTATTCACAGATTAATTGGTTCTAATTTGGAGGACCAAATTCTCTAAGTGGGGGAGAATGTGAGACCCCGTATATGTATAGCTGTATATAGGAACATCAAAATGTAAATGAAATCATAAGTGCGATGATACATTTGTAATGTGATGTATATGCAATGTAAGTCCATAAGATTATGTACGCACTTGTAATAAGAATCGTGATTATACGTACAAGTTGCATTATGAATGAGTACGAAGAAATGAACTTAAACACGAGAAGAATGTGAATGAAATGGAATATGAGTAGTGTGGTAAAATGGAAGGAAGGATTTACATAAGTTGTATACTTCCATTCGGGCAATATCGTGTATATCTGGTTATACAAAGATTGCCCACAAGTTTTAATACGTGCTAAGTGTGACTAGATGGCATTTTTAAGTCTCAAGGAAGGATGAATGAGGAAAGGACTATGGAGGTAAATTGAGGAAGTTTTGAATGAAGTTGTTACAGAAAAACTGTAGAAAATCTAGAAATATGAAGGCCAGATCGATCTCATAGGATGAGAGATCGATCTGGAAGAGCCAGAATGCTCTTATGTGAGTAATGGAATGGAGCAGATCGATCTCCAAATGAATCAGATCGATCTCCTTAGCTCTCGGGTTGGAAGCAGATCGATCTCCCCTAAGACCAAATCGATCTCCTTAAGCTTCTGTTTAACAGCAGATCGATCTCAAGCCTCGATAGATCGATCTCCTGCCTTTAAAATGTCATAGAAAAGAGGGATTTTTTGAGGACCAGATCGATCTCCACCAAGGAAGATTGATCTCATCAAGTTAAATCTATAAATAGGAGCAGTTGGATTTGCAAATTTTGGGATAAACCATTTCTTTTCACTTCAACTCAAAAACCTAGCTTTCTCACTCCTAAATCCAGCCATTTTCAGTAAGATTTGAGGAAAAGCTATTAGAGACAAAGTCTTTCACGTCTAAGAGAAGAACAACATAGTCTAGAGGCATTTCCCCATTTGACGGATTGAAGGAATAAAGGGCATTTTGAATTGGAGCAAAGAGGAAATCCAAGGAGGTAAGTTCTAGTGCACAAATCCAAGTACATTGGTCTAGTTAATGATTATGAAGTTAATTGGGTGTGCACCTTGTGAGTAGAACTACCTAGAATGGCATGAAATGAATATAACTTAGAAATGGTCTAGTGTGAAAAAAAAGGAAGGTAGAAGTGTTAATGATGAATGAGATATCTTGAGAGGATGATTATGTTGTGGGCATGGTTTGGGTATGTTGACATTGGGCTAAAATTATGAGATTTACCACAAGGGGTAAAATGTGTATTTAAGGCATTGGATAAATGCTTAGTTGAATAAGAGTTAGAAACTTTAACTCAAGTGTTTGATGGATGAATTTCAGTTTCGGATGATATGCCGGAGCAAGTCGAGATGAGAACGCGAGAAGCGTAGAGGAGGATAGTTGCCCACAAGAAAGCGAGGTAAGGGACTGTGTGTTAGCTAAAGCGATGTTCGTGCGTATTTTAGAGTAATTTCGTAGATATATTGCTAGAATTAGTATGATACTATAATCCTATGAAATGATATGGAAGCATGAAAAGTACTATGATGTATATATGTATTGAGAAATGGGATAGGGTAAGGAAATAGCATGGTATGCATGTTTTCAATGTTTTTCTCTATTTTACATTGATCTTGATGATTGAGAAATGTTGATGATAGGTTGGCTAATTTTACATGTTTTAGCATGAAGAGGCATGCTGTATGAATAAACATGTTTTGAGTTTTAAAAGGAGAAAATAGCCATCTATCAGTTTTGAGATGAGATTTGGTGTTGAAGCGCTAGCTCTCACCCGTTTTAATGCCTTTGATGTACCGTGCTGGGGTTTTAACTCACACGATGGTTTTGAGAAAGTGCGGGAACTTTGCTCGCACCTATTTTATTGAGTTGAGGTAAACCTGGGGGTCTGGGACCCAAGGGGATACCAGCCGACGGTCGTTTGAACGGGCTGGGCCTTAACGATAGATCGTACCACGTTGGAGCCTTGTGATGACTATGTGTCACGCTACTTGCTCGCCTGGTATATGAGACATGGTTTAGGATGAAAAGTCCATCGGAGTTGGGGTATGGACTTGGGTCCACTGTCGTACGTAGAACAGTGTAGTTCTCCGTTGGTATACTATGTACCGTGCTGGGTGAACGTGAGTACGAGTATCGCGTGGATGACACACGACGTATCTTTACCATGAGTATACGAGGAGATGAGGTTGATTGAGATGAGCCGGAGGGCAAGACTGATCCATTCCCCTTCAGGCGAAGTGATGCCCTGTGCACACCTGATCAGTGAGGCTTGGGATCACTGACTATGGCCATATGTCGTGGATATTTGATTGCGAAAAATTCCATGCCTGTCTCAGAGATTCGAGAAACAGAAATAATCTCAGAAAAGAAAGAGATTTGCAGAAAAAGTGAATTAAGATAAGAAAGAGATTTTGTGTTTTTGATAAATCTCTGATTTCACATTTGTGTCATGAGGGCACTATTTATGAGCATATTTTAAATGGAAGCTTGACATATTTGATTGACACGAAAATGCTTTTGAGAAATATATGTTTAAATGCATTTTTCGTATGATATTTCCATTTATACTGAAAACATGGTTTTGGTTTATACATGCATGGGCTATGTAGGTAGTACGATATCTACCTGCTAGCATACATTTCCTTACTGAGCTGTGGTTTGCTCATCCCACTATTTCCCCCTCTAGGTACTGAGAAGTAAAAGAGCGATGGTCTCTAGGTCTTTTGTGTTGAACAGCTCCCATAATTCCGCAAAGGTATAAGACTATATACACGAGTATTTTGTATCTAATGTATTGTATCGCACAGTTATATCTTGGAATTGTAAACAGTATTATGGGGATGATATGTAAGCACATGGTATTTATACAATTGATTTTGTATATCTACACACACACCTGGGAGTGTGAATTAAAGATTTAAATCTTCCGCTGTAAATGAATGAATTTTAGTAATTGTATCTTCTCACAGCCCAACCGTAGTAGAGAATGTATGTATAGAAGGGTCCCCAGAAGTGGGGTGTGACAGGAACTACCTGACCCACGATCTAGAGTTGGCGGTCATGGTATTTGCCTTGAAAATATGGCGCCATTATCTATATGGTGAGAAATTTCAAGTATTTACTGACCATAAGAGCCTTAAGTATCAATTCTCACAGAAAGAGTTGAATATGAGATAGAGAAGGTGGCTTGAGCTTCTTAATGACTATGATTGTGAGATTTTGTACCACCCGGGTAAAAATAATGTAGTAGTTGATGCACTGAGTAGGAAGCATATCAGATTGGTATCGTTTACATGATGATCAGGGAAGAGGACCTGTTGGAACAGTTCACGAGCCTCAGTTTAAATGTGACCCTGCCTATTACTGATAGTGGCTTTGTGGTAGCTAGCCCGTGGTTGGAACTGGATGTGGTAGATCGTATCCGGAAGGCTCATCAGATTGATCAGCAGTGCAATGATGTTATCAGGTAGATACAAAGAGGTACAAAGACTGATTTTGAGTTTAGATGAATTGTTGAGGTTCAGAGGTCGGGTTTGTGTTCCCGATGATGCAGAGTTCAAGAGGTTGATCTTGACCGAAGGTTACTCATCGAGGTATACGATACATCCGGGGATTACCAACATGTATCAGAATCTTCAAAACGTTCATTGGTGGTTTGGGATGAAGAGAGACATCGCTGAGTATGTCGTTAAATGTCTCGTTCGTCAGCAGGTAAAGGTAGAGCATTAGAAGCCTACATGGTTATTGCAACCTCTACCTATATCGAATTGGAAATAGGAGCATGTCACTATAAACTTCGTGATGGGTTTACCTAAGACCCGTAGGAATCACGATGCGATTTGGGTGATAATGGACAGATTAACGAAGTCGACACACTTCCTAGCTATGAGAGCCACTGATCCTCTGAGTACTTTGGTGGAATTGTATATACGCGAGATTGTGAGATTGCATTGTATGCCAGTGAGCTAGGGTCATATAGGGATTCCCACTTCATTTCCCACTTTTGGGAACGCTTTCAAGAAGCGATGGGGACCAAGTTGAGTTTTAGCATAGTGGAGTTTTGTATAGATTTGGCTCCTTGTATAGAGCCGATATCCAAGCCACATTACAAAATGGCTCATATTGAGTGGGAGGAACTGAAGAAATAGTTACAGGAGTTGTTGGATAAGGGGTTCATCAGACTGTGTGTATCGTCTTGGAAAACACCGGTTCTATTTGTAAAGAACAAGGATGAAGCCTTCGACTATGTATTGACTACAGGTTGTTGAATAAGGCGACCGTCAAGAATAAGTATCCCCTTCCACACATCGATGACTTGTTAGATCAACTTCGAGGAGCGCAGGTCTTTTCTGCGATAGATCTGAGATCTGGGTACCATCAGTTGAGAATTCGGGATGAAGATATACCTAAGATAGCTTTCCGCACCCGGTCTGTTCATTTTGAGATTATGGTTATGCCATTTGGGTTGACGAATGATCCCGTAGCTTTTATGTCATTAATGAATGAGGTGTTTCGCCAGTATTTGGAACGATTCGTTATCGTGTTCATCGATAACATTTTGGTGTAATCGAGATCTATAGAGGAGCATGAGCAGCACCTAAAGATAGTGCTAAGGACCCTCTAAGAGAAGAAGTTATACACTAAACTCAGTAAGTATAATTTTTGGCTAGAGCTGATCTCTTTTTTGGGTCATATTGTATCGAAGGATAGTGTGTCAATGGACCTATCCAAGATTGAAGTAGTGGTTCAGTGGCAGAGACCCCAGACAGTTATGGAGATCAAAAGTTTCCTAGGTTTAGTTGGGTATTATCGACGGTTTGTGGAAGGGTTCTCAAGATTAATTGCTCTATTGACATGTCTCACGAGGAAGAATATTGAATTCGTGTGGGATGATAGATGTGAGAAGAGTTTTTGGGAGTTGAAGAAGAGATTGACCACTGCTTCGATTCTCACCATTCCTACTAGCTCTGGAGGTTTTTCTATATACACAGATCCTTCGTACTAAGGACTGGACTGTGTACTAATGCAGGATGGGAAAGTAGTCACCTATGAATCTAGATAGCTGAAGGATAATGAGAGGTACAACCCGACCTACGATCTAGAGTTGGCGACCATGGTATTTGGCTTGAAAATATAGCATCATTATCTATAAGGTGAGAAATTTCAAGTATTTACTGACCATAAGAGCCTTATGTCACGACCTCCGTCCGTGACTTACCAAAGACCACTACTAATTTTTCACTTTTTACTTACCTTTCTCTTTACCAACAGTTGGACTATGATTCGGCATTAGTCATCTCATTCATACTTACCTTATCAATCTTATCACATCATACATACATGTCATCATAATTATCTATTAACTGTATGTACATTTTTCTCATAAGTAATTTTTTTTTACATTACATGATTACTTCCCCAGTATTTCAACGTGTACATTACTGTGCTTATACATTGTTCAGATACAAAATAGTACGCGATGTGTATACCTCTAACGAAATGAGAAATGGCAGCGGACAATAGGAATGCTATACTTCAGCTGGCTCACTCTACTGTGGATAATCTATAGAGAGTGGAAAATATAGGGGAATGAGCAAACAACGTGCTCAGTAAGGAAATCAGGCAAGCAAGTAGACAACCGCACTATCTACTAAAAAAAAAGGCTTTGCCTTTCCTTCTTTCATCTCAAAGCATGTATCAAAATGATATAATACTAGTATAAAATAAATTCTATATACTTAAAATCATGCTGAGTATCAAATGTAGGCATTCATGCAAAACAATACATATTTATAATTTTCGAAATGCCTTTATAGAAATCATTACGATTTACACATAAATCACAGTAAATATGGCAGCTCACAACACAACACAAATCGGTTTCTGTCAGGACCCCATTCTCAATCCATGACTTTATCCAAAAATCACTCTAAATTTTTCGTATTTTTAACTTACCTTTCCTCTCTTCAATGGTTGGGCTGTGATTCGATGTCAGAGTCTTCACTTACCACATCATCCATTCTCATACATACATGTCAATATATTAATTCTGATTGTAGCTGCTGGTATTATACATGTAAGACTATATAAAATCTCATATAAATACATTCCCCATAATATATAACGTATACATCACTGTGTTGTTTCTATGTTTAGATACACAACTGTACATAATATGTATACCTGGCGATCGATAGGAATTAGCAGTGGACTCTGGGACACTATCCCTCGATAGCTCTCGCTCTACTGACGCTCTGTAGAGAGATGTAAAGAAAAGGGGGGTGAGCATACAACGCGCTCAGTAAGGAAATCAGGCAAGCAAGTAGATATCAACACTATCTACTCAAAATAATGCTATGCCTTGAAAACATTATTAACATTATTTCCTTTACTCACTTTAAAAAGCATGTCTTGAAATATAATATATATACTTGTACAGAATAAATCCCATGTCCAGAAAATCATGCTTTCTTTCTCAAATGTAGGCATGTAGTGCAAAACAATGCATCGTATATAAATCATGCCTTTATGTAAATCATGCCATGTATATTTAAATCACAATAAATATAGCATCAAATGATTCACAACACAAAATCGGAGTCCGACCCATCCCTCAGGTCTGTCCGCAGTTTAAATCAGTCAATTAATGTGATATATCATGTAAGACTCAGTGGTTAATGTAAATAGTATCCTGGATTATGATCATATCCGAAAAAAAGTGATCCCAAGCAACACAGATCTCGGTGTGCGGGGCATCACTGCTGCAACGGGAGGATGGTTAGTCTACTACAGTCGTCAGCTATGCGTAACACACGGTACGACGTACACCTCGTGCCCCGGGCACGGTACAAAGTACACCCGTGGACCCTCACAGCCAGGGTGCCTCCCATAGGACTTAGCCCTCGAAACTATGGAAATATTTATAGCACGTCTATATCAACCTCATGCGGATATCCTCTCTAGCTATGACACACAGTCACACAAGGACTCAGGCATGGGTTTTAACATGTATTACATATCACATACAGTGTGCGTCTTGAGTGCGACTCACAGTCGTCACTCCTCTCAAACACTGTTTCATGTCACAAACTCAACTCTAGTGCGACTAACCTCCAGCAACTAGGTCTATGCATAGTTTATGTATTAAATCAAGTATGAGCAATAGCTCCCAGTACTATGCTATGCACAATATCAAAATCAAGTACGAGCAATAGCTCCCAGTACTATATCATGTATAAACCATGAAGAATCGAGTACGAGCAACGCTCTAGCACTCTGTCATGCATATATCATTCAAAGCTGAGTACGAGTGAGAACTCCAGTACTCTATCATGCATGTCATGAAAATCTAGTGCGTATCAAAATCCAGTACTAATATTATGTGGAAAACATATGAATCCCAGTGCGAGCTATGCTCTAGCACGATTCATTCTCACAAAATATGATAGATGGCTATTTAAAAAGGGATTGTTTAAAAAAAATAGTAAAATCAGCACTAAAAGTGTGCTTAAGTCATATCAACCTTAAAATCATTAGCCCATATATTTATTTTCATGCTAATAGCAATTAAACACTCACAATAGTATTTTCCATGCTTTTTGCAACTTCTCACAAAAGTTGACTTTTTGACTAACTAGGGACAAAATCATAATTTGCCACTATCGGGTTGCAATAATTATTATTCACTTTCTCTGACCCTCAAAGTTTTTAAGTGAATGCAGAAGCAGTTGAAAATACGTGCAGGTATCTCTAACTACTCGCAAAAGTCCCTTATCTCGGATCACGTCACGTGACCTCACTTCCTCGGTGCTGCTAAATCCCGCAGTCCGATCAGCTCTCAATGTAAACTTCGGAGCTGTAAATAACCATTCCTCAGGTTAATTATAATTTTCCTACTGTATTACACATTAATACAGTTTATTTTCCCTTAATGGGCCTTAAAATCCTTAATGGGCCTAACTAGGCCTTAAGTCCATTTTCATTTTACTATTCACTTTTGTTGGGCCTATTGGGCTTGTGGGGCCCAACAACTCTTATTGGGCTTGTCCTAGGCCCATTACACCTTATTAGGCCTAAAATAATTGGGCTTGGCCCATTGGGCCTCTCGGCCACATGCCATGGCCGAGAGCTAGCCATGTCTCGGTTTCACCATGGCATGTTATCCATGCCTATTTTCTAGCCATTTTCACTTAGGCATTTCCACAAACACTTGGTAGGCAACATTACCAATCATCATATGGTTCATTTAGGCATTTTATCAAACACCTTGATTGCCAACAATTTACATGTATAAATTAATCAATTTGATTAATTCTAATTATACCATTAACATTAATACATGTATACTAATCCATTTATGTCTAAAAATCAAATTGACATATTTCAATACCCCATTGATCACTCTTGGCCTAACCCATTTCATGGTGATTTAATATGTTTCAATACTTAAAACATACATAAACATACTTGAAATCATTCATACATTAACATGTATGAAATTGGAAATTAGAAAATATACCAATTGTTGTGTTCACCCTTTGGCTGAAACTTTGGAGGCTCTCAGTTTGCACTCTATGGCTCCTTGATAGCCAATTCCAACATATGTTAATCTCCTTTCAATTTGGAACAACTTCCATGAAGAATGCAAGTTCCAAATATGCCTAATTCCTAGTGATTTCTAGTGAGAGAAAACTTGGATGTTTATGTTTCAATGGTTTCTTCTCTAGCCGGAATTGGTGTGATGAAGATGACAATGGTGTGGCTGCATTTATAAGCCACTTACTTAGCCATTAAGCCTTACTTTTCAGCCATTATGCTTGACTTTCCAAATCTGAACCATGAGTCACCTTATGAGTCACCTTATGAGTCATAGTTAACTTTAACTATGGTTAGATATTTATCTCATGGGCTTTTCCAATTGGGCTTCTCGGTTTAGGCTTTCCTAATGGGCTTTCAGGCTGCAATTTTCACTATACCTCGGGCCTTTTTATTGTCTCAAAATTTGGCCAATCAATTGGTCCAACAATTCGGTCTAAAGGACCTAAGAATTTCGATATACTTTTAGTATACCTTAATGGGCTTTAAAATTTTCAACTTAGGCCCATTACGTTTTTAACCATTAAATTTATTCCAGAATCCTTCCGAATAAATTTTCCTTACTTTCGAGGATGATTATCTTGTATTCTGGCCAAGAATATTTTTTCCCAAAATTTTCTCCACACTTAGGTTAATTTTTAACCATGATTAGTCAACTATGGTAAAAGTCCACTTTCTTAACTATAGTTGACTTTTTTCTTAACCATTGACCATGTTGACTTTTTCTTAAAATTTCGAAAGTGTCATATCTTATGTCTTACACTCTCGCCTTTATAATTCAACCGCTCTCGGTGGATAATTTCACCCGAAACTCATTTTCTCGCCAAAAAGGTCCATTTTACCCTTTTTAGCTTTCACTCTCGTTTTGTGTGTTCGGGTCTAAATCAAGCTGACTTTCCTTCATGAGCTCTCTACGCTCTCTTATTTTTAGTTCTTATTTTCAATCAGAATGATTTAGAATAACTCGGTTTAGCCTGTGATACCCATCGCTCACATTAGGCATTTTATGTAGCTTTTGCGTGTTAATTCATTTCAATAACACTGTATGTCAAATAAATACTCTTCTTATGATTCAACTATAATAACATAGTGTTCATACACATAAGAATCATAAGGAAATAAGCTACAAATATCTGGGTCTGACAGTTTTCGACCTATCTCTCTCAGGTCTAACCGTATCATGAAAAACAAGTGATATATCATGCGAGACTCAGTGGCTAAATGCAATACTCTCCTGGACTATGGCCATATCCTATAATGGTGAAATCCCATGCATCACAGATCTCGGTGTGCGGGTTATCACTGCTATAACGGGTGGGGGGTCAGTCCATCACAACCGCTAGCTATATACTCCTCAACTCTACAACTCCACCACACGGTACAATGTACTCCATGCCACTCGCACAGTACAACGTACACCCATGGACCCTCTCCTCATGGTCGAGATGCCTGTTATAGGTCTTAGTCCTCACATTATGGAAATACATCATATTCGGGGTGCTTGCCATAGGTCTTAGCCCTCATACTATGGAAATCAATGCCACATCTCTAAATCTATGTGCGAACATCTCAACAGTGTGACACTCAGTCTACATGGAGGAAATCATCACAGTTTTTCCAACATATCTTATATATCACGTAAAACTACAGCGCGCGTCTTGAGTGTGATTCACAATCAACACTCCACCTCTTAAACACTGTAAATGCATTTCAAAATATCAAACTCTAGTGCGAGTAACCTCTAGCACTAGGTTAATGCATAATTCTCTTTTCAAATCAAGTGCGAGCTATCGCTCCAGTACTATATCATGTAAAACTGAGTATGAGCAAAGCTCCCAATACTCCATAATGCATCAATCACAAACTGAGTATGAGTTATGCTCCCAGTAATCTAACATGCATAAAATCGCATTTAAATCTAGTATAAGTATACACTCCAGTACTTTATGATGCATATCTCAAAATATAATGTGAGTATCCTCTAGCACTTATGGTTTTCACACAAAACCAAATAGATGGCTTATTTAATCATAACTCACTCAATTCAAATCAAATCGGTACTTAAATGTGCTATTTTCGTATAATTAGGAAAACATTAGCCATTCTATCATGAAACTCATGCATTTTGGGTCACAACATGCTTATAAGGTATTTGCACCCTATTTTTGGATAAGATCACACTTTATCTCATTGGTTTCTATCACAACAACATGTCTATTCAGGGAATTCATATAGACTATAATATCAAAACTCTAATTCAATATACGTGTAGCCATCTCTAGCTACTCACGAAATTTCCTTACCTTAGATCACGTCAAGTGACCTTAGTTCCTCGATTCTGTTCACTCTTGCAGTCTGATCAGCTTCCAATATGATTTTCGAAGCTGTTATAAATATTGGCATTAGTATATCACTATATACTTATTTCATTTGCCAAATCTTAATTTAATACATCATCTCACTATTTCTCCCAATATGGTATAAAATCCCATTTTAACATAACTATCTTTATTTCTCCTCATTTCTAATTTATGCATTTCATAATATTAACTTATAATCTTCCATACATGCATATTTCATCATTAAACTCATGTTAACACCATTTACTCATCATTTTCTCAAATTCTCACCAATACTAGGTCATGGTGATTTTTCATTATCAAAATGTTTCCAACCAATCAAACATGCACCTATAAACTCTCCAATATACCTAGTTTAACATATATCAAAGTGGTGTATTGAATCTTACCTAGTTGAACTTTCCTTCCTTTTTCACCAAAATGGTAAAATCCTTCTTGCTCCTTCAACTCTTGATTTCAATCTCTTGTTTCCAAGTATGTTGCTCTCCTCTTGCTAAGAACAACTTTGTTTAACTATAACTCACTCAAACTGAGCACAAACTGAAGTTTTTTGGTGTAGGATTGTTAGGTTACACTTTTTCTCTTGAAATGAATAGTTTCTCTCGTGAAAACTGAAGTGTAGAAGTCCAGTATTTATAGAATTATCTTTATGAGATCGATCTGCTACCATAGGAGATCGATCTGTTCTATATTTTTCCTCTTTAAACCGACCTTCCAGACCACATGAGATCGATCTGCTCCTACCATGAGATCGATCTGCATAACACAAAATCTTAAGGAGATTGATTTGCTCTTGCATGAGATCAATGTGTTGCAGTCAGTAGCTTTAGGAAATCGATCTAACCCCATTGGAGATCGATCTGCCCTATTCCATTGCTCAAATAAGACCATTTTTAGCTCTTCCAAATTGGTCTCTCATCCCATAAGATCGATCTCTCATTCATATTTTCCAGATTTTACTGTAGTAACTTACACCAAACTTCATAGGTTTTTCTACCTAGTCATTTTCTCATCCTACCACTTTTAAGGCTTGAAAATAACATCCATTCATACTTCATACACATTAAAACTTGTGTGCATTCATTGTATAACCAAAGGTATACAATATAATCCAATTAAAAGTATAAACTCATTCCATTTTACTTAACCAAACAAAACTCAAGATATTCCCATTTCACTCATGAAAATATCCCTCTTACACTTGTTATACACTTTAAAACTTGCATGTATTCATTTCATACACATTTACAAACTTCACATATACATTCCTCATGATTTTCATTATTTGTAACTTATATACACATCACAAAGTCATAAAGGTTACAAAAATGTGGATCTTACACCTTAAGTATTTGTTCTCACAGAAGGAGTTGAACATGAGACAGAGTAGGTGGCTTAAGCTTTTGAAGGACTATGATTACGAGATTTTGTACCACCTGGGTAAGGCGAATGTAGTAGCTGGTGCACTGAGTAGGAAGCTGTCAGACCCAGATTTTTGTAGATTATTCCTTATGATTCCTATGTGTATGAACACTGTGTAATTATAGTTGAATCATAAGAAGAGTATTTACTAGACATAAAGTGTTAGTAAAATAGTTTAACACGCAAAAGCTACATAAAAAGCCTAATGTGAGCTATAAGTGTCACAAGCTAAACCGAGTGAATTTAAATCATCCTAACTGAAAATAAGAACTGAAAATGAGAGAGCATAAAGAGCTCATGAAGGAAAGTCAGCTTGATTTAATCCCGAACATAGAAAATGAGAGTAAAAGCTAAAAAGGGTAAAATGGACCTTTTTGACGAGATAAGGTGTTTCGGGTGAAATTATCCACCAGGAACGGTTGAAACATAAATATGAGAGTGTAAGACATAAGATATGACACTTTCGAAATTTTGAGAAAAAGTCAACTTGGTCAATGGTTAAGGAAAAAGTCAACTATAGTTAAGAAAGTGGACTTTTACCATAGTTGACTAATCATGGTTAAAAATTAACCTAAGTGTGGAGAAAAATTTGGGAAAAAATATTCTTGGCCAGAATACAAGATAATCATCCCCGAAAGTAAAGAAAATTTATTCGGAAGGATTTCAGAATAAATTTAATGGTTAAAAATGTAATGGGCCTAAGGTGAAAATTTTAAAGACCATTAAGGTATACTAAACGTATATCGAAATTCTTAGGTCCTTTAGACCCAATTGTTGGACCAATTGATTGGCCAAATTTTGAGACAATTAAAGGTCTGAGACATAGTAAACATTTCAGCCCAAAAGCCCATTAAGAAAGCCCAAACCGAGAAGCCCAAATGGAAAGACCATAAGATAAATATCTAACCATAGTTAAAGCTAACCATGACTCATAAGGTGACTCATAAGGTGACTCATGGCTAAGGCTTGGAAAGTCAAGCTTAATGGCTGAAAAGTAAAGCTTAATGGCTAAGTATGTGGCTTATAAATTCAGTCACACCATTGTCATCTTCATCACACCAAATTCGGCTAGAAGAAGAAACCATTGAAACATATTTTTCCAAGCTTTCTCTCACTAGAAATCACTAGGAATTAGGCATATTTGGAACTTGAATCCTTCATGGAAGTTGTTCCAAATTGAAAGGAGAGTGACATATGTTGGAATTGGCTATCAAGGGGCCATAGAGTGCAAACCAAGAGCCTTCAAAGATTCGGCCAAAGGGTGAACACAACAATTGGTATATTTACTAATTTTCAATTTCATATATGTTAATGTATGAATGATTTTAAGTATGTTGGTATATGTTTTAAGCATTGAAACATATTAAATCACCATGAAGTTAGTTAGGCCGAGAGTGAGTAATGGGATAATGATTTATGTCCATATGATTTTAAGGCATAAATGGATTAATGTACATGTGTTAATAATTATGGTGTAATTAGAATTAATCAATTTGATTAATTAATACATGTAATTAGTTGGCAATCAAGGTGTTTGATAAAATGCCTAAATAAACTATATGATGGTTAGTGATGTTACCTACCAAGTGTTTGTGAAAATTCCTAAGTGAATTGGCTAGACAAATAGGCATGGATGGCATGCCATGGTGAAACCGAGGCATGGATAGCTCTCAGCCATGGCATGTGGCCGAGAGGCCCAATGGGCCAAGCCCAAATATTTTAGGCTCAATATGGTGTAATGGGCCTAGAACAAGCCCAATAAGAGTTGGTGGGCCCCATAAGCCCAATAGACCCAACAAAAATGAATAGTAAAATGAAAATGGGCTTAAGGTATAGTTAGGCCCATTAAGGATTTTTAAGGCCCATTAAGGGAAATGGACTGTATTTAATGTGAAATACAGTAGGAAAAGTGTAATTAACCTGACAAATGGTTATATGCAGCTCCACAGAGTATTGGAGGAGCAAATCGGACTGCTGAAACTAGCAGCGCAGAGAAAGTGAAATTTCTCGAGTGATTGCAGGTAAGGGACTTTTGTGAGTAGTTAGAGATACCTGCACGTATTTTTGTCTGCTTTTACATTCACTTAAAAACTCTGAGGGTCAGAGAAAGTGAATAATAATTATTGTGACCCGATAGTGGCAAATTACGATTTTGCCCCTAGTTAGTCAAAAAGTCAACTTTTGTGAAAAGTTGTAAAAAGCATGAAAACTACTATTGTGAGTGTTTAACTGCCGTTTAGCATGAAAATAAATAGATGGGCTAATAATTTTAAGGTTGATGTGACTTAAGCACACTGTATAGTGCTGATTTTAATATTTTGTAAACTATCCCTTTTTAAAGAACCATCTATCATATTATGTGAGAATGAATTGTGCTAGAGCACAGCTCGCACGGGGCTTCATATATTTTTCCACATACATTAGTGCTGGATTTTGATTCGCACTAGATTTCCATGACATGCATGATAGAGTACTGGAGTTCTTACTCGTACTCAGTTTTATATGATATATGCATGACAGAGTACTGGAGCGATTAGCTCGTATTCGAGTTTTACATGAGATACATGACAGAGTACTGAAGCGTGGCCCGTACTCGATTCTTCATGATTTATACATGACATAGTTAGGAGCTATTACTCGTGCCTGATTTGATGATATTATGCATAGTATGGTACTGAAGCTATTGCTCGGACTTGATTTAATACATGAATTAAGCATTGACCTAGTTGTTGGAGGTTTACTCGCACTAGAGTTGAGTTTGTGATGTGAAACAGTGTTCGAGCGTAGTGTCGACTGTGTGTCGTACTCAAAGGCGCGCACTGTGTGTGATATAAATTACATGTTACAATCCCACGCCGCATCCTCGTGTAACTGAGTGTCACATTTGTGAGAGGATGGCCGCATGGGGATATTAGAGATGTGGTATGATATTCCATGGTTTGAGGGCTAAGACCTATTGCAGGCACCCTGACTATGATGTAGGGTCCACAGGTGTACTTTGTATCGTGCCCGAGGCATGGGAGTACGTTGTACCGTGTGTTGTTGTATAGCTGACGGTTGTAATGGACTGACCATCCTCCTGTTGCAGCAGTGATACCCCGGGCATCGAGATCTGTGTGGCTTGGGTTCACATGTCGGATATGATCATAGTCCAGGATACTATTTGCATTTCATCACAGAGTCTCACACGATATATCACATTGATTGACTGATTTCAATTACGGACAGAACTGAGGGATGGGTCGGACTCTGATTTTTTGTTGTGAATTATTTAATGCCATATTTATTGTGATTTAAATATACATGGCATGATTTACATAAAGGCATGATTTATATACGATGCATTGTTTTGCACTACATGCCTACATTTGAGAAAGAAAGCATGATTTCTGTACATGGGATTTAATCTGTACAAGTATATATATTATATTTAAAGACATGCTTTTAAAGTGAGTAAAGGAAATAATGTTTTCAAGGCATAGCATTATTTTGAGTAGATAGTGTAGATATCTACTTGCTTGCCTGATTTCCTTACTGAGCGCGTTGTATGCTCACCCCCCTTTCTTTACATCTCTCTACAGAGCATCAGCAATAGAGCGAGAGCTATTGTGGGATAGTATTCCTGAGTCTACAGCTAGTTCCTATCGACCGTCAGGTATACAGATTTTGTACGGTTATTTATCTAAACATAGAAACTGCACTGTGATGTATACGATATATATTATGGGGAATGTATTTGTATTAAATTTTATATAATCTTACATATATAATAAAAGCAGTTACAGTCAGTAATAGTATATTGACATGTATGTATGATAATGGAAAATGTGGTAAGCGTGTACTTGGACATCGAATCACAGCCCAACCATTGAAGAGAGAAAAGGTAAGTTAAAATGTGAAAAATTTGTAGTGATTTTGGTTAAAGTCATGGATTGAGAATGGGGTCCTGACAGAATGTTATCAGAGTTGAGGTTAGTTTGATGTGAGTCGGTGTTAGAAAAAAGAAAAGTGTACATCCCCATAGTACTGTGCTGTGTTTAGATATAACTGTGTATACCAGATAGGAGATGGACTAATTCATTATTATGAATGCAGGAACTTTGCCTATATGGCAAATACACGTAGTGGTAGAGTTACGAGAGGTAGGGCTCGAGGCCGGGGAGACAGACCTGAGGGATGAGCTGCTGCAGAACCATTACCTACGCATGAGACTCCAGGTGCTACTGAGGCACTTGAGTGTGCTGAGACGCGCTTTATGAGATTAGAGCGTAGTCTCAAGACGATTGTCGAGATATTGGCACAGACGATGCCAGGTAAGCAGAGACAGGAGGCAGGAGCTGCGACAGGAGATGCAGTTGCCCCTGATACACCTACGCAGACAGCTGTTGCACAAAGGACTGTAGATACTCCTACACCCCCACCGGTTTCGGGTGGGAGTGGATTAGGATATGGATGTGATCTGCATCGGTTGCGAGAATTCCAGAAGTTTAGACCTCCATCCTTTAATGGGGTCAAGGACCCTGTAGCTGCTGAGGAGTGGTTAGCAGAGCTGGAGAAGCTTTATGGATTCTTCGAGTGTACGGCCTCGGAGAGGCTCGCATTTGCTACGTTCCTACTGAAGGGAGCTGCAGAGCATTGGTGGAAATCCACCCGACCTATATTGAGATCCCGACACACAGACATTAGTTGGGATATATTTTGGGAGGCCTTCAGGAGGCAGTTTGTTCCCGACACCGCACAGTGAAAACTACAGGCAGAGTTTTTGGGACTAAACCAGGGGAGTTTATCTGTGGATGAGTATGAGACTCGATTCCTATCCCTAGGGTGATATGACCCAGATACCATGTATAGTGAGACCAGGAAGGTCCACAAGTTTATCGACGGGTTGAGACCGGTTCTGCAGTCCAGGTTGGTTCCATTAGACATAGTGACCTATGAGGAGGCAGTGCGTAGGGCGCAACTGTGTGCGTATGATTAGGAGAGAAATGCTTTCGAGTTTGGGAAGTTTAACCGTAGCTGAGAGATACAAAAGAAGAGGCCAGTTAGAGATTTCGGTTATCAGGGAGGGAAGAAACTCTTCGGTAAGAGGTCACGAGTAGAGGAGGCAAGAGAGAGATATGCTAGACCTCCTGCTTATCCGACTGCAGCCCCAAGGAAGGGCATTGTCATGGGAGGACAGAGGCCTACTATCGATCAGCGTAGAAGAGGCGGTAGACCACATGGAGATAGACCATGTCCACGGAGTACTATAGTATGTTTTCGATGTGGGAAACATGGGCATATGGCTAAAGAGTGCCCGGAGACATTTGTTACTGCACCACTGAGGGGCAGGGAGCCTGATAGAACTCCAGCTGGTACGTCTGCTTAGAGAGGTAGAGTGACTGCAGAGGAGAAGGGGAAACAAGTGATAGGTCAAGGGCGAGTACATGTTTTGGACCAAGGGACAGCTGATGCTTCATCGGATGCAATTCGAGGTAACATCCTGATTTATGATATTGAAGCATATGTTTTAATTGATCCTGGTGCCATGCATTCTTTTGTATCGCCTTCATTTGCATGTAAATTAGCAAGACATGTAGATCGTACACATTTATGTATGATGATGTTGATTAGTATGCCTATGAATAGTAGTCAAGTTGTAGAATATGTATTTAATGACTGTAAGTTGAGAGTAGGGGATAAGGAGATGACAGCCAATCTAATATTACTAAGTAGGCGTGACTTTGATATAATATTAGGAATGGATTGGCTATCTACAAACCATGCTGTTTTAGATTGTTATGCTAAGACAGTTATGTTTCCTAACCCTACTAGATATGTTGTAAAATTTAATAAGAATAAATGAAAGGAGTAGTTATGATTATTAAATGATTACTGACTTAGAAAAACCTTCAACATATCAAGGTTTCATTGCGTACGTGGTAGATATGGATAAGGCACATCCGAAGTTGTCAGATATTCCTGTGGTCAGTGAGTACCCAAATGTTTTTTCGGATGACTTGCCAGGGTTACCACCAGACAGAGAGATGGAGTTCTGTATAGATTTGGTGCCTGGTACGGAGCCTATTTCGAGACCACCATATCGGATGGCCTTAGTTGAGCTGGCAGAGCTTAAGAGACAGTTACAAGAGCTGTTGCATAGGGGTTTTGTACGACCGAGTGTTTTACCTTAGGGAGCACCAGTTTTGTTTGTGAGGAAGAAGGATGGGAGCCTTCGATTGTGTATAGATTATCGATTGTTGAATAAGGCCACCATCAAGAATAGATACCCCCTTCCACGTATTGACGACTTATTAGATCAGCTTCAAAGAGCACAGGTCTTTTCTAAGATTGACCTGAGGTCTGGGTATCATCAGCTAAAGGTTCGGAGTGGAGATGTATCCAAGATAGCATTTTGTACCCAATATGGCCATTATGAGTTCTTCGTCATGCCATTCGGACTGACGAATGCTCCAGCTGCTTTCATGGCTTTGATGAATGATGTGTTCAAGCCATATTTGGACCAGTTTGTTATTGTCTTTATCGATAACATATTGATATACTCGAGATCCAAGGAGGAACATGAGGAGTACCTTAGGATCGTGTTGCAGACTCTACGAGAGCATGAGTTATATGCTAAGCTCAGTAAGTGTGACTTTTGGTTGTCACAGATCTCGTTTTTGGGACATGTTGTATCGAGAGATGGTGTATCAGTTGATCCATCTAAGATAGAGGTTGTAGTTCAATGGGAACAGCCGAGGACAGTCACCGAGATTAGGAGTTTTCTGGGTTTAACTAGATACTATCGGAGATTCGTTGAGGGATTTTTGAAGTTGGCTGCTCCGTTGACACGTCTTACTCGAAAGAGTGTACCATTCGTATGGAACGAGGATTGTGAGAAGCGTTTTGAGGAGTTGAAGCGTCGTTTGACCACCGCTTCGATTCTCACTATCCCTACCAGTTCAGGAGGATTTGCAGTGTACACCAATGCTTCGCATAAGGGACTGGGTTGTGTATTGATGCAGGATAGGAAGGTAGTTGCTTATGGATCCAGACAGCTGAAGGATCATGGGAAAAACTATCCGACCCATGATTTGGAGCTAGCAGCAGTAGTGTTTACGTTGAAGGTATGACGCCACTACTTATATGGCGAGAAGTTGTAGATATTTACCGATCACAAGAGCCTCAAGTATCTGTTCTCACAGAAAGAGCTGAACATGAGACAAAGAAGATGGCTAGAGCTTCTGAAGGACTACGATTATGAGATACTTTATCATCCGGGTAAGGCTAACGTTATAGCCGATGCCTTGAGTAGGAAGAGCCTAGGGATGGTATCGTACATGATGGTTAGGGAACATGATTTTCTAGAGCAGTTTGCTAGCCTTAGTTTGGGAATCATGCCTTCTGACATGGATACAGGCTATGTGATGGCTAGTCTACGCTTAGAGCTGGATCAGTTGGACAGGATCAGAGTGGCTCAGCAGACTGATCCATTTTGTATGGATGTAAGTAGTCAGATGCAGAAGGGCACCGTGATTGACTTTGAGTTGAGTTCAGTCAGACTACTGAGGTTTAGAGGTAGATTATGTGTTCCCGAGGATCCAGGACTCAGGAGATTGATATTGGCGGAAGCTCATTCGTCGAGGTATACGTTACATCCGGGGAGTAACAAGATGTATTAGAACCTCTGGAAGGTATACTGGTGATCGGGTATGAAGAGAGATGTAGCAGACTTTATGGCAAAGTATCTCGTATGTCAGCAGGTGAAGGTAGAGCATCAGAAACCTGCAGGGTTGTTGCAGCCTCTACCTATACCGACATGAAAATGGGAGCATATCACCATGGATTTCGTGATGGGTTTATCGAGAACCCGCAGGAATCACGATGCTATATGGGTGATCGTCGACAGACTGACAAAGTCAGCCTACTTCCTAGCTGTGAGAGCGACCGATACTTTGAGTTCATTAGCAGAACTATATGTACGCGAGGTAGTGAGGTTACACGGTGTACCAGTGAGCATAGTCTCTGATAGGGATTCCTACTTCACATCCCACTTTTGGGGACAGGAAGCCATGGGAACCCAGTTGAGTTTGAGCACCACTTTCCATCCTCAGATAGATGGTCAGTCAGAGAGGACTATACAGACTCTGAAGGATATGTTGAGAGCATGTGTGCTAGATTTTAGAGGCTCCTGGGATGACCACCTGCCACTAGCCGAGTTCGCCTACAACAACAGTTATCGTTCGAGTATCGGGATGGCACCGTATGAGGCTTTGTATGGCCATAGATGTCGTTCCCCTATTGGATGGGAAGAAGTGGGTGACCGTAAGATTTTCGCTCCTGACATGGTTACACAAGCATCTGAGGATGTCCACTTGATTGTAGAGAGACTGAGGACAGCTCAGAGCAGACAGAAGAGTTACACTGACAGGAGACGTAGGCCACTAAAGTTTGCAGTTGGTGAATCTGTGTTTTTGAGAGTTTCTCCTTCCAAGGGCATAACGAGATTCGGGAAGAGAAGGAAACTAAATCCTCGCTATATTGGACCCTTCGAGATACTTGATCGTGTGGGAGATAAGGCGTATAGGTTGGCATTGCCACCGGACTTATCAGGTGTCCATAACGTCTTCCACATATCGATGCTTCGAAAGTATCACCCAGATCCGGCACATGTGATTAGTTACGAGCCTTTGGAGCTCCTAGAGGACATGTCATATGTTGAGAGACCGATTCGAATATTGGATAGGAAGGAGAAGGTATTGAGATCGAAGACCATCGGATTAGTGAAGATTTTCTGGCAGCATCATACTTCAGAGGAAGCTACTTGGGAGCTAGAGAGTCTGATGCGAGAGAAGTACCCTCACCTATTTGATGACTGACTTGGTTCTAATTTGGAGGACCAAATTTTTTGAGTGGGGGAGGATTGTCAGACCCAGATTTTTGTAGCTTATTCCTTATGATTCCTATGTGTATGAACACTATGTAATTATAGTTGAATCATAAGAAGAGTATTTACTAGACATAAAGTGTTAGTAAAATAGTTTAACACGCAAAAGCTACATGAAAAGCCTAATGTGAGCTATAAGTGTCACAGGCTAAACCGAGTAAATTTAAATCATCCTGACTGAAAATAAGAACTTAAAATGAGAGAGCATAAAGAGCTCATGAAGGAAAGTCAGCTTGATTTAATCCCGGACATAGAAAATGAGAGTAAAAGCTAAAAAGGGTAAAATGGACCTTTTTGAGGAGATAAGGTGTTTTGGGTGAAATTATCCACCAGGAACGGTTGAAACATAAAGACGAGAGTGTAAGACATAAGATATGACACTTTCAAAATTTTGAGAAAAAATCAACTTGGTCAATTGTTAAGGAAAAAGTCAACTATAGTTAAGAAAGTGGACTTTTACCATAGTTGACTAATCATGGTTAAAAATTAACCTAAGTGTGGAGAAAAAATTGGGGAAAAATATTCTTGGCCAGAATACAAGATAATCATCCTCGGAAGAAAGGAAAATTTATTCAGAAGGATTTCGGAATAAATTTAATGGTTAAAAATGTAATGGGCCTAAGGTGAAAATTTTAGAGCCCATTAAGGTATACTAAACGTATATCGAAATTCTTAGGTACTTTAGACCGAATTGTTGGACCAATTGATTGGCCAAATTTTGAGACAATTAAAGGCCCGAGACATAGTAAAAATTTCAGCCAAAAAGCCCATTAAGAAAGCCCAAACCGAGAAGCCCAAATGGAAAGCCCATGAGATAAATATCTAACCATAGTTAAAGCTAACCATGACTCATAAGGTGACTCATAAGGTGACTCATGGCTAAGGCTTGGAAAGTCAAGCTTAATGGCTGAAAAGTAAAGCGTAATGGCTAAGTATGTGGCTTATAAATTCAGCCACACCATTGTCATCTTCATCACACCAAATTCGGCTAGAAGAAGAAACCATTGAAACATATTTTTCCAAGCTTTCTTTCACTAGAAATCACTAGGAATTAGGCATATTTGGAACTTGAATCCTTCATGGAAGTTGTTCCAAATTGAAAGGAGAGTGACATATGTTGGAATTGGCTATCAAGGAGCCATAGAGTGCAATCCAAGAGCCTTCAAAGATTCGGCCAAAGGGTGAACACAACAATTGATATATTTACTAATTTTCAATTTCATATATGTTAATGTATGAATGATTTTAAGTACGTTGGTATATGGTTTAAGCATTGAAACATATTAAATCACCATGAAGTTGGTTAGGCTGAGAGTGAGTAATGGGATAATGATTTATGTCCATATGATTTTAAGGCATAAATGGATTAATGTACATGTGTTAATAATTTGGTGTAATTAGAATTAATCAATTTGATTAATTAATACATGTAATTAGTTGGCAATCAAGGTGTTTGATAAAATGCCTAAATGAACTATATGATGGTTACTGATGTTGCCTACCAAGTGTTTGTGAAAATGCCTAAGTGAATTGGCTAGACAAATAGGCATGGATGGCATGCCATAGTGAAGCCTAGGCATGGATAGCTCTTGGCCATGGCATGTGGCCGAGAGGCCCAATGGGCCAAGCCCAAATATGTTAGGCCCAATATGGTGTAATGGGCCTAGAACAAGCCCAATAAGAGTTGGTGAGGCCCACAAGCCTAATAGGCCCAACAAAAATGAATAGTAAAATGAAAATGGGCTTAAGGTATAGTTAGACCCATTAAGGATTTTTAAGGCCCATTAAGGGAAATGGACTGTATTTAATACGAAATACAGTAGGAAAAGTGTAATTAACCAGATAAATGGTTATATGCAGCTCTAGAGAGTATTGGAGGAGCAAATCGGATTGCTGAAACGAGCAGCGTAGAGAAAGTGAAATTTCTCGAGTGATTGCAGGTAAGGGACTTTTGTGAGTAGTTAGAGATACATGCACGTATTTTCGTCTGCTTTTACATTTACTTAAAAACTCTGAGGGTCAGAGAAAGTGAATAATAATTATTGCGACCCGATAATGGTAAATTACGATTTTACCCCTAGTTAGTCAAAAAGTCAACTTTTGTGAAAAGTTGTAAAAAGCATGAAAACTAGTATTGTGAGTGTTTAACTGCCGTTTAGCAAGAAAATAAATAGATGGGCTAATAATTTTAAGGTTGATGTGACTTAAGCACACTTTATAGTGCTGATTTTAATATTTTGTAAACTATCCCTTTTTAAAGAACCATCTATCATATTATGTGAGAATGAATTGTGCTAGAGCACAGCTCGCACGAGACTTCATATATTTTTCCACATACATTAGTGCTGGATTTTGATTCGTACTAGATTTCCATGACATGCATGATAGAGTACTGGAGTTCTTACTCGTACTCAGTTTTATATGATATATGCATGACAGAGTACTGGAGCGATTAGCTCGTACTCGAGTTTTACATGAGATACATGACAGAGTACTGGAGCGTGGCCCGTACTCGATTCTTCATGATTTATACATGACATAGTACTGGAGCTATTGCTCATACTTGATTTGATGATATTATGCATAGCATGGTACTGGAGCTATTGCTCGTACTTGATTTAATACATGAATTATGCATTGACCTAGTTGCTGGAGGTTTACTCGCACTAGAGTTGAGTTTGTGATGTGAAACAGTGTTCGAGCGTAGTGTCGACTGTGTGTCGTACTCAAAGGCGCGCACTGTATGTGATATAAATTACATGTTACAATCCCATGCCGCATCCTCGTGTGACTGAGTGTCACATTTGTGAGAGGATGGCCGCATGGGGATATTAGAGATGTGGTATGATATTCCATGGTTTGAGGGCTAAGACCTATGGCAGGCACCCTGACTGTGATGTAGGGTCAACGGGTGTACTTTATACCGTGCCCGGGGCATGGGAGTATGTTGTACCGTGTGTTGTTGTATAGCTAATGGTTGTAATGGACTGACCATCCTCCCGTTGTAGCAGTGATACCCCGTGCACCGAGATCTGTGTGGCTTGGGTTCACATGTCGGATATGATCATAGTCCAGGATACTATTTGCATTTCACCACAGAGTCTCACATGATATATCACATTGATTGACTGATTTCAATTGCGGACAGACCTGAGGGATGGGTCGGACTCTGATTTTATGTTGTGAATTATTTAATGCCATATTTATTGTGATTTAAATATACATAGCATGATATACATAAAGGCATGATTTATATACGATGCATTGTTTTGCACTACATGCCTACATTTGAGAAAGAAAGCATGATTTCTGTACATGGGATTTAATCTGTACAAGTATATATATTATATTTAAAGACATGCTTTTAAAGTGAGTGAAGGAAATAATGTTTTCAAGGCATAGCATTATTTTGAGTAGATAGTGTAGATATCTACTTGCATGCCTGATTTCCTTACTGAACGTGTTGTATTCTCACCCCCTTTCTTTACATCTCTCTGCAGAGCATCAACAGTAGAGTGAGAGCTATTGAGGGATAGTATTCCTGAGTCCACAGCTAGTTCCTATCGACTGCCAGGTATACAGATTTTGTACGGTTATGTATCTAAACATAGAAACAGCACAGTGATAAATACGATATATATTATGGGGAATGTATTTGTATTAGATTTTATATAATCTTACATATATAATAAAAGCAGTTACAGTCAGTAATAGTATATTGACATGTATGTATGATAATGGAAAATGTGGTAAGCGAGGACTTTGACATCGAATCACAGCCCAACCATTGAAGAGAGAAAAGGTAAGTTAAAATGCGAAAAATTTGTAATGATTTTGGTTAAAGTCATGGATTGAGAATGGGGTCCTGACAGAAGCATATCGGGTTGGTATCTTGCATGATGATCAGGGAGCACGAGCTATTAAAACAATTCACGAGCCTTAATTTAAATGTGACCCTGCCTGATACTGGTAGTGGCTTCGTGGTAGCTGGCCTGCTGTTGGAACCGGATGTGGTAGTTTGTATCCGAAAGGCTTAGTAGATTGATCAGCAGTGTAGTGATGTTATCGGGTAGATACAGAGGGGCACAGAGACTAATTTTGATTATAGTTCAAATGGATTGCTGAGGTTCAGAGGTTGGATATGTGTTCTCGATGATCCAGAGATCACGAGGTTGATCTTGATCGAATCTCACTCATCGAGGTATATGATACATCAGGGGAGTACCAAGATGTATCAGAATCTTTAGAAGGTTTATTGGTTGTCTGGGATGAAGAGAGACATCGCTGAGTATGTCGCTAGATGTATCGTCTATCAGCAGGTAAAGGTAGAGCATCAGAAGCCTGAAGGTTTATTGCAACCTCCACCTACACCGACTTGGAAATTAGATCATGTTACTATGGACTTCGTGATGGGTTTACCTAGGACCCGTAAGAATTAAGATGCAATTTAGGTGATAGTGGACAGATTAATGAAGTCGGTACACTTCCTAGCTAAAAGAGCCACCGATACTCTGAGTACTTTGGCAGAATTGTATGTGCGCGAGATAGTGATATTGCATGGTATTTCGGTGAGCATAGTGTAAGATAGGGATTCCAACTTCACTTCACACTTTTGGGAAGGCTTTCTGGAAGCGATGTGGGCCTAGTTTAGGCTTTATATAGCCGTAGATGTTGTTCCCCTATTGAATGGGAAGATGTGGGTGACCGATAGATATTTGCTCCCGATTTTGTGAGACAAGCCTCTAAGGACATCCAGTTGATTTGTTAGAGATTACAGACAGCTCAAAATAGACAAAAGAGTTATGCTAACAGGAGACGGAGACCATTGGTGTTTACAGTGGGTGAATCAGTATTTTTACCAGTTTCTCCTTCCAAGGGTATAACGAGGTTCGAAAAGAAAGGAAAGCTAAGTCCTTGTTACATTGGACCCTTTGAAATACTTGATAGAGTGAGAGATAGGGCCTACAGGCTAGCGTTGCCACCTGAGCTAGCGGGCATTCACAACGTCTTCCACATCTCTATGTTACAGAAGTACCACTCAGACCTGGCACATGTGATAAGATATGAGCCATTGGAGCTCAACAAGAGCATGTTGTATGGTGAGAAGCCGATTCAGATATTGGATAGGAAGGAGAAGGTGTTGAGATCGACGACGATTCCCTTGGTGAAAATTCTTTGGCAACATCACATTACGGATGAAACTACATGGGAATTGGAAAGTTTGATGTAGGGGAAGTACCCCGAGTTATTTACCGACTGATTGGTTCCAATTTGGAAGACCAAATTTCCTTAGTGGGGGAGATTATGTAAGACCCACTTTTGGTGCTATATTCCTTATGATTCAGATGATGTAACACATTTCCATATGTTAATCGAATCATAAGAAGAGCTTTTGGCTTGAATGAAATTGGAAAGAGAATGAATGAATATTCATGAATGCATGTACTGGCTAAATAAGGGCTGAAGTGGCCACAGATTAAACGAATAGAATTTAAAACACCCAGACAAAATATAAGGACTTAAAACACGAAATGATAATGCGAGGACTATGAACTCTAAGTACCTTTTATGATTCCAAGTGATACACACAAGTCACATTGTATGTGAATCATAAGAAATGAACCTTTCCATGCTCTAAGTGGGATTAGAATGCAAAATGAGTATTGAAGTAATGAAATATGAGTTTACCTTTGAAAATCTATGAAAAAGTACAGTAGGAATGCTCCAAATGAAGGCCAGATCGATCTCGTATTCAAAGCAGATCGATCTCTTGTTCAAGCAGATCAATCTTGGTTTGGTTTTGTCTTGAAAAGATCTATCCCATCCTAAGTGCAGATCGATCTCCATTTGATTCTGCTAAGTGCAGATCGATCTCTCCCCATTAGCAGATCGATCTCCATTTGCTTTTGCCTAGCAAGGATCGATCCCTTCCCAAAAAGCAGGTCAATCTCTCCCTATGAGCAGATCGATCTCCACTTGATTCTTCCAAAAAAGGATCGATCTCTTTCTAATGAGCAGATCGATCCCACCCTTACATACCTAAATATTTCGATAGTTCAAACCAAAGGAAGATCGATCTCTTACCCTAGGAGATCGATCTCACCAACCTTATTCTATAAAAAATCAACGGCCAAACCTTCTTCTTTAGAAAGTCAAAACATCTCTCCATTTTTACCCAAAAAGTGCAAGTTTTCTCACTTTAGAATACCACCCCCTTCGAAAAAGATTTGAGAAAAAGCTATTTGAGCAAAGTTGTTCATTATGAGGAGGAGAACAACATAATTTGGAATCAACATTCAACTTGTTGGATTGAAGAAGTAAAAAGGTCTTCCAATTTTGGATAAGAAAAAAGTCAAGCTAGGTGAGTTTCTAATACACCAACTCTAAGTATGTTTATCTAGATGCTGTTAGGAGTTGATTGGTGTATGCATTATTGGTTGAAACTACCTCGAATATGATGAATCGACCATGACCTAAAATGGGTTTAGTGTGAGAAAATGAGATATGGTGGATTTAATGAAAAATGGATTATACCAAGGTGTTAATAATGTTATATGCAAGATTTGAGATGGTTATGTGAAATCAATTTAAGGGATTGGTCAAAGTGATGAAATGTGCATATTTGATGTTTGTAAAAATGCATGAATGAATGGAAAAACTAAAGTTAGAGTATGCAAGCTAAGTGCTTGATAAGAAACTAAGCAAGTTGTTAACCAAATTGGCTAGGAATGGTTGTATGGGTGTTCGTCCACCATGCTATGGCCAAATGTGTCATAAGCGAAGCTTGAATTCAATCGACTTGACGATGTTGATGGACCTTGAATTTGGTCCAACGAGTGATAATGAGCCTAAGGAGCCCAATGGGCCTAGATGAAATGATCAGGGTAATTGAAATCGACTTAAGAAGAGAATTAGGCTCAATACGATATATTGACTAGGATCAAGGCAGAATATGAGTTATTTGTAATTAACTCATGTGATAAATGAATGTTTGCAGCTCCCGAGGATATATCCTGAGCAAATTGAGCCCAATCACGAAAAGTGGGAAACGAAGAAGGAGTTGCTTCACAGAGAATTGAGGTAAGGGAATTGTGTTGGCCCCTAGAGGTATCTGTACGTATTTTCGGACGCATTATGGTTTTCTAGAATGTTTGTGGGTCATAGGAGAAGAAATAGATGTTTGAAGGGTAAAGAAAATTGGGATTTTGTAAAAGTTCATGAAAAACAAGAACATGATGTTCTTGAGCCTTTTTACTACCTTTTTAGCATGTGAATTGGTAGGTTGGTTAGCATTTAAATGATTTGCAAGAAAATAGCATTGATTCGATTTGATAACCATTCTTTTCACACAAAAGAGCTACCTACATGAATTTTGTTGAAATAAAGCGTGCTAGAGCGTTGCTCGCACGAGGTTTGACGTGTTTATACATGCATTAGTGCTGGAGCAGTGCTTGCACTAGAGTTTTACATGCATGAGTGCTGGAGCCTAGCTCGCACTAGTTTTCACATGAATTTTATGACACTGTGCTGGAGCCTAGCTCGCACTAGGTTTCACATGGATTTTATGGCATGGTGTTGGAGCGTTGCTGGTGCTAGATGTCTACTATGTAATTGCAGTCGTGCTAGAGATTACTCGCATGTGATTTTTATGACATGTTGGGAGCTGTGCTAGGAGTTTCGCGTAGACTGTGTGTTACACTGATTAAATAGGCCCGCACGTGTGTATTGAGATATGGCACGATATGATGTGATGATATGGGTTCACGAAGTACATTGTACCGTGCATACAACATGAAGTACGCTATACCGTGTATGGATATTTATATATACCGTCTTCAGATGAAGGTTAGATCTGCTATGGATCCGTTTAGCCTAGAATCACAGAGGATATGGCCATAGTCCTAGTTATTGCCCTTATTATTATTATTTGCCTATCTCACATGTCACTTGGTTTATGATGAATCCATGTTTTAAATTGTTTTGTGGGTCAGGACAGTCCAAGGGAGGGGCTGAGTTTTGACGAATGGTGATTTTATACTGATTTGTGTTGAGTATGAAATGCTTTTAAGTGCACCTCGCATGATGATTTTCCATGCTTTGTTTAAGAATTGTGCACTGATTTGAACAACATGAATTGCTTTATATATCATGAACACGTGCATGAACTGATGTTTTAGGGTATGACAAGTAAGTGCTTCGTTTTATGCATGGCATTACGATCACGTAGATAGTATAGTTACCTACCTACTCGCATGATTGCCTTACTGAGCACGTGGTTTACTCACCCCCTTATTTTCCCAATCAATAGAGCACTTTTAGTAGGATTGAGAGCGACTGAGGATTTGATTTTTGGAGTCCGCTGCATCCCATCATATGAAGGTCTACACATTTGTACGGTTTTGTATCTAGACCTGCAATAGCACAGTAATATTTTGAATGTAACATTTGGGGATGTAGAGAATTGTAAACACATGTAAATAGCCACTCTAATTTAGAAATACAAGTGTTTACGTCTAAATGAATTGTAAATTGAAATTGTTTGGTTGGATGAGATTAACACCGATACACAGCCCAACTGTTGGTGGTGTAGCTATTTACGATCAGAGTAAGGTAAGAGTAAAGAATAAAATAATGAATAATGGAACGAGAAATGAAAAATTTGTAGTGGATTTTTAGTATACTGAGGGTCGTGACAATACTCACTTGTAGAACAAGTCAATTTTTGTATTTAGAATGCTACTCATACTCATATTTCAAGTCACTAAATAGATTCAATTTGATAAAAGTGTGTGACTTAAAACATTGGAGTAGTTAATTTAAATTTTTTCTTCATTTATCCTCTTTTTTTTTTCTTTCATATTATTCTTTCCATTTTCACTTTTTTTTTAAAAGACATTCTTATTTACTTGAACCTAGCTTAGGACTAATTTCATTAGGTAAAATTACAAAACAAAACCACTTGCTCAATGATATTAAGTCATGCATTCATATAAAATTCTTTAGAAGACATCCACTTTAATAATCATAACAATCAAAATAATTTTACTTTTTTTTATATAAAATAGTGTTTAAGTTAAAATTAAGCATCAAAAGAGAAAAGTTTCATGATCTTATGACTAGCATTTGACAAGTTCCTAATCTACCTACCAAAACCGATTACTAAACAAGCTTTATATTATAAATCAACAGAAATATAAAAGGACATTAAGCATGAACCAATTACTATATAGCCAAACCAAACCTATATAGAATATGAAAAGTCGACATTTAAAGTTCTTAAAGAAAACCGAACCTAAAAACTATCAAATCAAAACAAAAAGTGGCTTAATATTAAAATTTGACATGTCTTTTATACTTAAAATGGTAAGGTGCATATTAAACATGTTAATTGTCATATTTTTCCATGGATTAGATTCTTTTATATGCTTAATTTTGGATTTGACTTATACTTTGTATTTTGTATTATTGGATGAAGGGATAAGAGCAAAATGGACTAAAGTTTAAAAATTTTATTTGGTGTAAATCAAGTCTCAAAACCAGAGGACGTCGTGGTGTTAGGCGTGGTCAAAACTAATGCAGTAACGAGAAATACAACTCAAATATGTGAATTAAATTCAAGCTCCATCATCTGTAACACTTAACCAGTCTAAGGATGTCAAGTGGAGGATTTTAATTAATGATGAAGTGACATGGAGTGACTTTCTTGGGCAAAAAACAATTAATGGTCAAAGAAGGAAAGAAGTTGACTTTAATTAAACTCAATCAAGAAGTTAACTAGGGTTAGGCTTGACGATTTCTTCTTCTTCGTTTGTGTTTTTTTCTTAAGTCCATGGCTTGCCAAATTATTTAGTCCAGCCAAAGGATAATTAAAGATTTGGGTTCTTCAAGAAATGTGAGATCTAATTAGTTTTTATTTTGTTCTTTTATATCTTTGCTATTTATATATCTTCTATGCTTGTTGAAATTATTGTTTTGATTGATTATACAAAAAGGGCCTTTTGTTCAATTGTCAAGATAATATATCACCAATTAGAAACTTGAATCTGTAATTGTTTCGGTATTCTAATATTAGTGGTAAATAACATGATTGATTACAAAGATGGCTTTCAATTCTATGTTATGGGGATATATCTAGCTCAAATAATCCTACATGTTCGTTTGTTGGTTAGAATTGGAAGTTTCTCTAGTTTTTAGTGCTGTTGGTAAATTAAATCTTAAGATCATATCTAAGGTTGTTTACTGGCAAGAAAAACAATTAGAGATTGTATCCTGATTATTGAAGATGTAAGGAGAGACAGGTTGTTAGGTCGTACCAATAACCATAACCAATTTGGTAAAGATTAAAAGAATCCATCTTTGCATCAATAATCAATTATGTGAACCAAATCTAAAATTGTTTCTTTGGTTGGATGTCTCAACATATTGATTTTTCTTTTCAATGTGTCAACATATTGATTTTTCTTTTAAACGTCTCACCATATTGATTTTTCTTTTCAATGTTTCACCATATTAATTTTTCTTTTCATTCTTTTCATTTGCATAGAAATAAATCTATCAACATATATTTCTCTTTTCATTCTTTTCAGTTGTAGATAAATAAATCTAACCAATCTCCGTGGGAATGACCTTGCTCATCTGTACTGCAATTTTGATTTATTTTTGAGCAGGAATTTATTTGTTGGTCTTAACAGCCACCAATTTTTGGCACTGTTGCCAAGGATTGATTGTTAATTAGATTTATTTAATGCCTCGTTCTTCTCGTGCAGGTGATCGTGTCCCATACGATCTTGATATTGAAAAGACAGCTAAGTAGAATAGGAAGGAAGCTAAACTCTGAAAAGCACGAGAATCTACATCTTTATCACCCAGATTGAATTTAGCACTTGACTTGGCTGATTCATCTAATGATTCTGAGACTGAAGAAATAATGGCTGAAGAAGAGCGAACTTTAAGGCAATTGGCTGCACCAGCTGGCAATCAACAACCCCTCTACATTGAATACACAACTTTGCAAGTAGATTTTAAATTAAAGTCGGGTTTGATCCATTTGCTTCCCAAGTTCCATGGCATTGAGAATGAAGATCCTTACAAGCACTTGAAAGAATTTCATGTTTTATGTTCAAGCCTGAAGCCACAAGGAGTTACCGAATAGCAAATTAAAATGCGAGTTTTTCCATTCGAACTAGCTGATAGAGCAAAAAATTGGCTATTCTATTTACCTCCTGGTTCTATAACCACATGGACTGAGATTGTGAGACTTTTCGTGGATAAATTTTTTCCCTGCTTTAAGAGGTGCCAACATTATAAGCGAGATATGTGGAATCAAACAGAAAGATATTGAGACTCTTCATGAATATTGAGAGAGGTTTAAGCAATTTTGTACAAGTTTTCCTTAACATGGGATTTCTGAATAACTTTTGATTCAAAACTTTTATGAAGGATTGTTACCCATGGAAAGAAGGATGATGGATCCAACTAGAGGAGGTGCTATAGTGAACAAGACTCCTAGAGGGGTTAGAGATATGATTTTCACCATAGCCGCTAACTCTCAACAGTTTGGATTCAGATAAGATATATCTCAGAGGAGAGTAAATGAGGTAAATACACATTCTCTTGAAAATTAAATAGCTAATCCAATATCTATTGTTTAACAATTGACTATAGGAATGAGAAATATGCAACAAGTTAAAGCTTGTGGAATTTATGCTGTTACTGGTTATCCAACTGACATGTGTCCCATACTTCAAGATGAACCTTATAAGCATGCCAATGAAATTGGAGGATTTCCAGGTCCACCACAAAGGAATAATGATCCATATTCAAATACTTCTAACCTAGGGTGGAAGGACCATCCCAACTTAAGCTATGAAGCAAAACCTCAATTTCAGAACTTCCAACATAGATAGCCCGCTCCACAGCAACAGAAACTATCTTCAAGTTTAGGTATGTCTCTTGAGGAAAGTGTTAAATCACTTGCAACTAAGACACAACAATTCTAATAGGAAACCAGGATAACCATCAAGGATTTGAATGATCAAATGAGTCAGCTAGCAACTTCTATGAGTAGATTGGAATCTTAAGGTAAATTATCCATACAGACAGTTATCAACCCAAAATAGAATGTCAGTGCAATGACCTTAAGGAGTGAAACTGTAAGGACCTGGCCCCGGAGCACGCAAGACCCCTCTAGGCCTCGCTCCTACTACTAACCAGTCCTACAACTCCATGTATTGTCCTCTTTGGGCCCACTGACCCTTAAGGTTTTGCTCCACTAGGGAATTCCCATGAGACGCATCCCTAGAGGCTCGAACTCAGGACTAAGTCCTTTGTTCGTGCACTCCTGGTACCAACTTGTCTTAGTGGTACCAAGAGTGCACAAACAAAGGACTTAGTCCTGAGTTCAAGCCTCTGGGATGCGTCTTCTGGGAATTTCCCAATGGAGATAAACCTTGAGGGTCAGTGGGCCCAAAGAGGACAATACGTGGAGTTGTAAGACTGGTTAGCAGTTGGAGCGGGGCCGAGAGGGGTCTGGCATGCTTCGGGGCCAGGTCCTTACAAGAATCGAGTTGAAGGAGCCCAGCAAGCTAACCCAAAAATGCATTTTAGAGGAAGAAGTTAAAGAGGAAGTTGTTATACCCCATCCATAACTTGATCATCCTAACGAACCTGATGGCGTACAACAAACAGTTTTGGCACCAATTCCTTCTTTTCCTTTTAGATCATCTAAATCCAAGAGAGAGGATGAGGAAAAGGAGATTTTTGACACCGTTTACAAGGTTGAGGTAAATATCCCTTTATTTGATGCAATTAAACAGATACCTTGATATGCCAAGTTTCTCAAGGAGTTATGCACTAATAAAAGGAAATTGAAAGGTAGCGAATTTGTAAGCGTGGATGAGAATGTTTCAATTGTCCGAAAAAAAAGTTACCTCCTAAATACAAGGACCTAAGTATGTTTACTATCCCTAGCAAAGTAGGTAATGTTAAAATTGAAAGAGCAATGTTAGATTTAGGAGCTTTAATTAATGTCATGCCATTCTCTATTTATAGATCTTTGAATGTTGAACCATTAAAAGAAACTGGTGTGATTATACAACTTGCCGATAGATCTAATATTTATCCTGAGGGTGTTCTACAAGATGTTTTGGTGCAAGTTAATGTTTTTATTTTTCTTGCTGATTTTTGTGTGCTTGATATGAAGGAGGATGATTCATCTAAATCTTTAATTTTGTTGGGAAGACCTTTCCTAGAAACATTTAGAACTAAAATTGATGTGCATGATGGTACACTTATAATGGAATTTGATAGTGATGCTATTAAGTTTAATATATTATGATGCCATGAGATATCCTAGTGATTTGTCTTATATTTTTTTCATGGATGTTATTGAACCTCTAATAGAGAAAATTCTTACTTTGAGTGAGGATGACAAGTTAAAGGTTTTACTTGGCAGGAATTTCACTTTTGAAGGATTACAGAAAACAATGAAGAAGTTTGAGTTGGATTTTAACTTGCAAGATACAATTCATGATTTATAATCACTACAACCTACAAGGTATGATGTTTCCTATGTTGAATTACCTCTTTGTCACATAAAACTTCCTCCTTCTATTGTGCAGGCACCAATTCTAGAGCTGAAACCCTTGCTAGACCACTTGAAGTATGCATTGTTAGGAGAATGTAAGACCCGTAACCTTGTATTGTATTCCTTAACATTCACATGCTGTAAACATGGAAATATGTTAATAGAATCATGAGAAAAGTGTTTACTGAAGTATAAGTGCAAATGAAGTACGAAATACTCATGAACGCACAAAAAGGATAAAACATGACCCATAATGACCACTGACTAAACTAAATGTGTAAGATCCATAATTTTGTAACATTTAACTTTATGGCTTTATGATGTATAGACAAGTCATAAATGATGTAAATTATGAGAAATGGATATTTGAAGTTTGTAAATGTGTATGGAATGAATACATGCAAGTTTATAAGTATAGAACAAGTGTAAGAGGGATATTTCCATGAGTGGAAAGTGTCTATATTGAGTTTTGAGAGGTTAAGTTAAATGAATTGAGTTTCATACCTTTAATAGGGTTATATTGTATACCTTTGGTTATACAACGAATACACACAAGTTTTAATGTGTATAAGGTGTGAATGGATGTCATTTTTTAGCCTTGAAGGACGTTGGATGGGAAAATGACCATAGCATCAGAATTAAGAGTATTTGAGATAAGTTACTGTAGAAAACTACAGTAAAATCTAAAAATATGAATGAGAGATCGATCTCATGCGATGAGAGATCGATCTGAAAGAGCAAAAAATGCTCTTAATTGAGTGATGGAACAGGTCAGATCGATCTCCAAAGGGGCTAGATCGATCTGCTAAACATTCTGTGTTGAAGGAATCGATCTCTGAAGGGTCAGAACGATTTCCCTAAGCTACTGACTTACAATAGATCGATCTCAGGCAAGAGCAGATCGATCTCCTTAAGGTTCTGTGTTGTAACAGATCGATCTCATGAAAGAGCAAATCGATTTCATGTGGTCTGGAAGGTCTATTTCAAGAGGAAAAATGTAGAGAAGATCGATCTCATAGGGTAGCAAATCGATCTCATCAAGACAATTCTATAAATACTGGGCTTCTGCACTTCAGTTTCCTGAGAGTTACTATTCCATTTGAGAACTAAACCTAAACCTAGCCAAGAAACACTAGAAAACTTTAGTTTGTGATCGGTTTTGAGTGAGATATAAGTGAGCAAAGTTGTTCTTAGCAAAGAGGAGAACAACATACTTGGAAACAAGAGATTGAGATCAAGAGTTCAAGGAGCAAGGAGGATTTTACCATTTTTTGTGAAAAAGGAAGGAAATTTCAACTAGGTAAGATTTAGTTACACTAGGTGTATTGATGAGTTGATTGGTGTATATATGATTTGTTGGAAATGAATGAAGAATGAAAAATCACCATGACATAGATATTGGTGAGAAAATGAGGACAGGATGAAGAAATCGTATTAACATTGATTTAATGATGAATATGCATGTATGGAAGATTATGAGTTAATCTTATGAAATGCATAAATTAGAAATAAGGATAAATGAAGAAAGTTTTGTGAAAAAGTGATTTTACACCATATTGGGAGAAGTTTATGAAATTTTTGTTGAGTGTAGAGATTTGGCAAATGAAATGAGTATATAGAGATATACTAACGCCAACAATTGTAACAGCTTCGAAAATCATTATGGAAGCTGATCGAACTGCAAAAAGTGAGCAAAATCGAAGAAGAGAAGTCACTTGACGTGAATAAAGGTAAGGGAATTTCGTGAGTAGTTAGAGATGGCTACACGTATTTTAAATAGAGTTTCGATATTATACTCTATATGAATTCCCTGAAAGAGACATGTTGTTGTGATAGAGATAAATGAGAATAAGTGTATTTTATCCAAAAATAGGGTGAAAATACCTAAGAAGCATGTTGTGACCTAAAATTTATGAGTTGCATGATAGAATGGAGAATGTTTTCATGTACATACGAAAACAGCACATTTGAGTGCTTATTTGATCTAATTGTGTAAAATGTGATTTGAATAAGCCTTCTATCCGGTTTTGTGTGAAAACCATAAGTGCTAGAGGATACTCGCACTATATTTTGAGATATGCATCATATAGTACTAGAGGATATACTCGTACTATATTTTAATGCTATTTTATGCATGTTAGAGCAATGGGAGCATTGCTCGTACTCAGTTTATGATTGATGCATAAAGAGTATTGGGAGCTATGCTCATACTCAGTTTTACATGATATCGTACTAGAGCGATAACTCGTACTTGATTTGAAAAGAGAATTATGCATTTACCTAGTGCTAGAGGTTACTCGCATTAGTGTTTGATATTTTGAGATGCATACACAGTGTTTAAGAGGCAGAGTGTTGATTGTGAGTCACACTTAAGATGCGCACTGTAGTTTTTACGTTATATATAATACATGTTATAGAAAAACTGTGACGATTTCCTCTGTGTAGACTGAGTGTCACACTGTTGAGTTGTTCGCACGTGAATTTAGAGACGTGGCATTGATTTCCATAGTGTGAGGGCTAAGACTTATGACAAGCATCCCGACTATGATGTATTTCCTTGGTGTGGACTAAGACCTACGGCAGGCATCTTGACCATGAGGAGAGGGTCCACTGGTGTACGTTGTACCGTGCGAGTGGCTTGGAGTACATTGTACCATGTATTGTATAGAGTTGTGGAGTTGAGAAGTATATGGCTGGCGGTTGTGATGGACTAACCTGCCTCCTATTACAACATTGATTACCCGCACACCGAGATCTGTGTTGCCTAGGATTTCACATTATAGGATATGACCATAGTCCAGGAGAGTATTGCATTTAGCCACTAAGTCTCACATGATATATCACTTGTTTTCATGATACGGTTAGACCTAAGAGAGATGGGTCAAAAATCAATAATTGTGTGTATTGTGAACTGCCATATTTAATGTGATTTAAGTGTAAATGGCATGATTGATATAAAGGCATTTTGAATTTCCAAAGACGCACTGTTTTGTATGAATGCTTACCTTTTATAATCAAGCATGATTTTAAGTACATGAAAGTGATTCTGTACTACTATTATATCTTTTGATACATGCTTTGAGATGAGAGAAGGAATGGCAAAGCCTTATTTTCAGTAGATAGTGCGGTTGTCTACCTGCTTGCCTGATTTCCTTACTGAGCGTGTTGTTTGCTCATCCCCCTTTATTTTTCACTCTCTACAGATCATCCGCAGTAGATTGAGTCCGACTGAGGTATAGCATTCATTGTATCTGCTGCCTATCCATCTCACGAGAGGTATATGCACTTGAACATTTTGTACTGAACAATGTATAAGCACAGTTATGAAACTAATTGTACGGTCAGGATGTATCTGTACAAATACTGTATAATAGCTTATGTTATCAAAAAGAATACTAAATTCTATATATATTCCGAATGAATGTGAGTAGGTGACTAATATCGAATCACAGCCCAACTGTCAAGGAGAGAAAAGTAAGTAAAGTAAAAAATGAAAAATTTGTAGTGGTTTTTAGTAAGTCATGAATTGAGGTCGTGATAGAAAGGTATCAGAGCGTTGTTAGTCTGATGTGAGTCGGTAGTAGTAATTAAGAAAGTGTACATCCTCATAGTACTGTGCTTTGTTCAGTTACAATTGTGTAGACAAGATGGATATCAGACTAATTAATGATTATGAATGCAGGAATTTAGTCTATATGGCTAATACCAACCGTGGTAGAGGGGCGAGAGGTAGGGCTCGAGGTGGTAGAGGTAGGCCTGAGACCCGAGATGAGACCACTGGTCAGACTAAGGTACTAAAGACTGTGGAGGCACTCTTCATGAGGATTGAACATAGCATTGAAATGATAGTGGAGATACTGGCACAGGCTAGGACAGGTAGACAAGGACAAGATGCAGAAACTGCGACAAGAGAGGCAGTTGTACCTGACACACCTGTACAGCTTGCACCTGAGATGCCACAGGCTGTAGATACTCCTACACCTCCACCAGTTCAGGAGAGTAGTGGATTGGATACGGGTGCAATTTAGATAGATTGCGACAATTCCAGAAGCTTGGACCTCCATCTTTTAAAAGGGTCAAGGACCCAGTTGTTGTTAAGGAGTGGATTGGAGAGATGGAGAAGTTGTACAGATTCTTTGAGTGTACGACTTCAGAGAGTGTCACATTTGCTGTGTTCTTAATGAAGGGAACAGCAGAGCATTGGTGGAAATCCACCAGACCCATATTGAGACCTCGACATGCTGAGATTAGTTGGGAGCTATTTCTGGATGCCTTCAAGAGGCAGTTTGTTATAGATACAACACACCGGAGGCTGTAGGCCGAGTTCTTGGGGTTGAGCTAAGAGAGTCTTTCAGTGGATGAGTACGAGACTAGATTTTTAGCTCTGGGAAGGTATGACCTCGATACCATGTACAACGAGACTAGGAAGGTTCGCAGATTTATAGATGGACTGAGACCAGTATTGCGGTCTAAACTGGTTCTATTCGACATTTCTACCTATGATGAGGTTGTGCACAGGGCGCAACTCTGTGAACAAGAGTATGATAGGAATGTCTCAGAGTTTAGATCAGTCGAAAAAGGTAGAGACAGCGACAGAAAGAGGTCGGTGAGTGATAGTGCTCGAGGTTTCGATTATTGAGGAGGGAGGAGACTCTTCGGTAAGAGATCACGAATAGAGGAGGTGCGAGAGACATCAGTTAGACCTCCTACATATCTGGCTATAGCTCCAACAAATGGCATTATGATTGGAGAACCGATGCCTACTACTGATCAGTGCGGTAGATGTGGTAGATACTATGGTGGTAGACCTTGTCCGATGAGTCCTATTATGTGTTTTTGATTTGGGAAACCAGGACATATTGCTAGAGTTTGCCCAGAGATAGTTGAGACTGCCCCAGAGAAGGGTAAGGAGCCAGAGAAAGCTCCAACTGATATGTCTTCTTCAAGAAGGAGAGTGACGACAGAAGAGAAGAGGAAGCAAGTGATGGGACAAGGGCGATTATATACCTTGGACTAGGAGACAGCTGGTACTTCATCAAATGTGATTAGAGGTAACATCCTAATTTATGATTTAGAAGAACATGTATTGATTGATCTTGGTGCGATGCATTCATTTGTATCGCCTTCATTTGCATGTAAACTAGCAAAGTATGTAGAGCGCACACCTTTGAGTAAAATGATGTTGATTAGTACGCCTATGGATAATAGTCAGCTAGTGGAGTATGTGTTAAATGATTATAAGTTAAGAGTAGGGGAAAAGGATATGACAGCCAATCTGATATTGTTAAGTATGAGTGACTTTGATGTAATCCTAGGAATGGATTTGTTATCTGTAAACCATGTTGTTTTAGATTGTTATGCTAACACAGTTATGTTTCCTAACCGTACGAAATATGTTGTAAAATTTGGTGGAAAGAAATTAAAGTAATATTTATGACTTATGATTTATAAAGTACTATGCTGACTGAGGAATGAGTATATTGAAGGTTTTATAGCATACGTGGTTGATACGGATAAGGTACATCCAGAGTTGGCAGACATTCTTGTGGTTAATGAATTCCCAGATGTCTTTCCGGATGAATTGCTAGGGTTGCCACCAGACATAGAGATGGAATTCTGTATAGATTTGGTGCCTGGTACTGAACCTATATCAAAACCATTGTATCTCATGGCCTTAGTTGAGCTAGAGGAGCTCAAGAGATAGTTACAACAGTTGTTGGACAGGGGTTTCATTAGGCCGAGTGTTTCGCCTTGGGGAGCACCAGTTTTATTCGTGAGGAAGAAGGATGGAAGCCTCCGATTGTGTATAGATTATAGTTTTTGAATAAGGCAACCATTAAGAATAGATATCCCCTTCCACATATTGATGATTTGTTGGATCAGCTCCAATAGCGTAGGTCTTTTCTAAGATTGATCTGAGGTCTGGGTATCATCAATTGAGAGTTCAGAGTGGAGATGTACGCAAGACAACATTTAGGACTTGATATGGCCATTATGAGTTCTTGGTTATGCCATTTGGATTGACGAATGCTCTCGCAGGTTTCATGGCATTGATGAACGATGTGTTCAAGCCATATTTGGATCAATTTGTTATCGTCTTCATCAATGACATTTTGGTATACTCTAAATCTGAGGAAGAGCATGAGAAACACCTCAGGATATTATTGCAGACTTTACGAGAGCAGAAGCTATATACTAAACTCAACAAGTGTGATTTTTGGTTGTCACAGATCTCATTTTTGGGACATGTTGTGTAAAAGGATGGTGTATCGGTAGATCCATCCAAGATTGAGGCTGTAGTTTAGTGGGAACAGCCTAGGACAGTTACCCAGATCAGGAGTTTCTTGGGTTTAGCAAGATATTATCGAAGATTTGTAGAAGGATTTTTGAAGTTAGCTACTCCGTTGACACGTCTCACTAGGAAGGGTATGGCATTTGTGTGGAATGAGGATTGTGAGAAGAGTTTTTCGGAGTTAAAGAGTCGATTGACCATCGATCCAATTCTCACTATCCCTACTAGCTCAGGAGGATTTTTAATATATACCGATGCTTCGCATCGGGATTGGGCTGTATATTGATGCAGGATGGGGGGTAGTTGCTTATGGATCCACACAGCTGAAGGATCATGAGAAGAACTATCCGACCCATGATTTAGAGTTAGCAGTAGTAGTGTTTGCATTGAAGGCATGGCACCACTACTTGTATGGAGAGAAATTTTAGATTTTTACCGACCACAAGAGCCTCAAGTACCTGCTCAGAGAAGGAACTGAACATGAGACAGAGGAGATGGCTAGAGCTTCCAAAGGACTATGATTGTGAGATACTTTATCATCTGGGTAAGGCTAACGTTGTGGCTGATGCTTTGAGTAAAAAGAGCCTTGGGATGGTATCGTATATGATGGTCAGGGAACATGAGCTGCTGGAGCAGTTTGCTAGCCTCAGTTTTGGAGTTGTACCTTCTGATATGAATACAGACTATGTGATTGCTAGTCTACGATTGGAGCCGGATTTGTTAGAAAGGATCAGAGTGGCTCAGCAGACTGATCCGTATTGCATTGACATGAGAGGTTAGATATAGAAGGGCACAGTGACTGACTTTGAGATAAGTTCATGTCACGACCCAATTCCATTCTCTTTAACCGAAAATCACTGAAAATTTTTCGCGTTTTACTGTTATCTTACCCTGTCGTGAACTAAACTCACCACACACTGTTGGGCTGTGAGCCAATAATAAACACCACGTCTCCTTCATTCTCAATAAATTAAAACGATGTCATACATGTGCATTTAATCGTGTACTTATACGAATACATGTTTTACTGACATCTACATCCCCCATAAGTACAACTCAAAAGAATACTGTGCTTTTACATTGTTTAGATACAAAAAGAATCACTATGTATATACCTCTTAGCGATGGAGATGCAGCGGAGTCCAAAATAATACGCCTCAGTCCTCACTGGGCTACTATGCACGCTCTGTAGGGGGAAAAATAGAGTGGGATGAGTAACCACACGCTCAGTAAGGCAATAATGCAAGCATGGTAGATAACTACTCTATCTACATGCTGATAGTGTTATGCATAAATCGTTTATAGTAGGAGCATGAGGAATAAAACTATGCCATGTGGATATACATATATATCATGCATCAAATCATGTGCATTGGCATATAAAACATGGTAGAGACATCATGCATAAAACATCTCACGATCAATCTCATTTAAATTCATGAAAGGGCAATTCCTTTAGAAACCTCCTTTTTGAACCAACAACATAACACCACCAAATCAACTCACAACCTCAACCATTTCACAATTCACGAATGTGTATAAGTCTAGGCCACTATATCAAAAGTGCCTATGTGAACTATTACATCATAATTCATCCCAGACCACACGCATCCCAGTGTGCGGGGTATCATGCTGGCACGAAGATGGATTATCCCTCGCCAGACTTTCTCATCACATAACCATCATGCGGTACAGCGTACTCCATGTGATATACACGGTACAGCGTACTCCGCAACTCATATCGTGATCGGGGGTGCCATTCCTAGGTCTTATCTACCCCATACCGAGAGTTTTCCATATTCCGTGAAGGATAGCCTCCCTGCCGAACAGAGCCTCCCCGCCTAACAGAGCCTCCCTGCCTCCTCGGGCTTAAGGATGTTAGCTTAAGGATGTAGGGCTTAAGGGTCCTTTCCGTAAGAGAGCCTCCCCACCGAACAGAGCCTCCCCGCCTAACAGAGCCCCCCTGCCTCTTCGGGCTTAAGGATGTCAGCTTAAGGATGTAGGGCTTAAGGATCTTACCTTTACCATACCCATGTAGGAGAGCCTCCCTGCCTAACAGAGCCTCCCCGCCTCTTTGGGCTTAAGGATGTCGGCTTAAGGATCCCACCGTAAGAGAGCCTCCCCACCAAACAGAGCCTCCCCGCCTAACAGAGCCTCCCTGCCTCTTCGGGCTTAAGGATGTTAGCTTAAGGATGTAAGGCTTAAGGATCCCACCGTAAGAGAGCCTCCCCACCAAACAGAGCCTCCCCGCCTAACAGAGCCTCCCTGCCTCTTTGGGCTTAAGGATGTTAGCTTAAGGATGTAAGGCTTAAGGATCTTACCCACTTTCACAACCTTATACGTATCCCCTCTTGCAAACTTGTGCGAGCCAAGCTCTAGCACGACTCATGCATCATGCATCTTCTCATAAAGAGGAGCGTACGAGCATAACTCTAGTACGGTTATACTCATAAGACAACCATTCACAATCCACGTACGAGCAGAAGCTCCAGTACGGTTTATAAATATCACTATAGTTTCCAAATCAAGGTGCGAGCTAGGCTCCAGCACGTTTCATACAAATGAAAACATAGAAATCCAGCGCGAGCGAGGCTCTAGCGCGATTTACGTCATACAAGTGTGATAGGCGGCTCATATACAATTCATCAATCCCAGCAATTCGGGTTTAGCACTCACAAATGCTTTTCCACAACAACCATACATTACTAGCCGTCCTATCTACGAGCTTGCTTAAAGCCAAGCAATTCATTTTGGAAAAACATCAAAACATTAGATTTATGCAATTATTAGCCTTACTATCCCATTTCATAAAATCCACTTCAAATCCAAAACCATGCATATACTCGTCATCATTCACGAATACCATCCATCATTTATTTGAGCAATTCATGCATTTCATACAACACCCAATATTCACCCAGTTCAAAATACGAGCAGCTATCTCTATATACTCACAAAATTCCCTTACCTGGAATCGCGATGCATGATTCCACTTCCTTAAGCTGCTTACTCGTACGATTCGGTTCGCCTTCAACGAACTCTCCGGGACTGCACAAAATCGTATCCCGCATTATATTCGACCCATATATTACAACCCTTGTGCTTGCTATGGTCAATTTAATCTATAGCCTCTATTAAAGCTTACTTGGCCTCGTTTCATTACTTTATCCATAACTCGAGTCTATGGATTTTCTTAGGCCTATTAACTTATTCAAAATCGATATCAAATCGATGTAAAGCTCATAGCGTTCATATTCCATGAATCCCCTCACTATGGCATTTATTTCATCACATACATATCCATTTTCACATTTCTTCCAACCCACCATGTAATTCCATCTAACCATTAAAAATCATAACATTATCCCAATGACAACTTTAGTATGCCATAAACCATAAGTTCATTCAATCCCACATATCCTCACATTATACCCATTTTAGATTTCTAGGTCACACCAATTTCACAACATTCCTAAGTAGTTTATCCATCAATACTTCTATTAATCAACTCCAAAATCAATTAAATAGCTAATGCATTTGGATTGAAGTGTTAGAATCTTACCAATATGATTTCTCTTCTTGCTCCAATTGGTAATGCCCTTAACTCCTTCAATTCCAAAAATGGGAAAATGCCCTCTCACTATGTTGTTCTCCTCTTTGATAGGAACAACTTTGCCTCTAATGATCTCTCTCCAAATCTCACTGAAAATGGCTGATTTTAGAGAGGGAAAGTTGGGTTTTTAGGGTTGAAATTGGGAGGTTCTGAGATTTCCAGATTTTTCAGCTCTCCTTATATAGAAATGACTTGAGGAGATCGATCTGGTCCAAGAGGAGATCGATCTGGTCCTTTAAAATTGCTCTTTTTCACGGTATTTTTAAGCCTAAGATCGATCTGTCGAAGCAATGAGATCGATCTGTTGAGGCATGAGATCGATCTGTCGAAGCATGAGATCGATCTGGTCCCAAACAGAGAGCTAAGGAGATCGATCTGGCTGCTTGAGGATCGATCTTTTCACTTACAGAATGCTTGGCAGATCGATCTGGCTCCATTGGAGATTGATCTGCTCTATTCGTTCACCCAAATAAGAGCATTCTGGCTCTTCCAGATCGATCTCTCATCCTAGGAGATCGATCTGGACCTCATGTTTTCCAGATTTCCTGCAGTTTCATTGCTGCAACTCATACCAACACACCCTCAATCTATTGCCATGGCCATTTCCTCATCCATTCACCTCTATAGCTTGAAAATGGCATCCATTCATACCTTATGCACATTGAAACTTGTGTGCATTCATTGTATTTTCAAAGGTATGCAACATAAAACCAAATGGAAGCATAACTCCATTCCATTTTACCACACTACTCATTTTGAGTCTCAATCACATCCATCACTTGCTAGAACACATTTCTCCGTATTCATACTCAATGAAACTTGTATGTATGTTACAACTTGTATTACACATACATACATTGAATCCATGGACTTACATCAATCATATTTTACATCACAAGTCCATTCATATTATTTGATCTAAGTACACACATTACCCTTATACATATACGGGGTCTTACAGTTCAGATGGACTCCTGACGTTCAGAGGCAGATTTTGTGTTCCCAAGGACCCAAAGCTCAGGAGATTGATATTGATTGGAGCTCATTCATCGATGTACATGCTACATCCAGGGAGTAATAAGATGTATCAGAATCTTCGAAAGGTATACTGGTGGTCGAGGATGAAGAGGGACGTCACAGAGTTTGTTGCAAAATATCTTGTATGTCAGCAGGTGAAGATAGAGCATCAGAAACCTATAGGGTTATTACAGCCTCTACCTATACCAACATGGAAATGATAGCACATCACCATGGATTTTGTGATGGGTTTACCGAGGACCTGGAGGAATGACGATGCTATATGGGTGATAGTTGATAGACTGATGAAGTCAGCCCACTTTTTAGTTATGAGAGCTACCGATACTCTGAGTGCATTGGCAGAACTGTATGCACGCAAGGTAGTGAGATTACATGGTATTATAGTGAGTATTGTGTCAGACAGGGATTCCCGCTTCACTTCCCACTTTTGGGAACATTTTCAGGAAGCCATGGGAACCCTGTTGAGTTTGAGCACCGCTTATCATCCTCAGACAGATGGTCAGTCAGAGAGGACCATATAGACTCTAGAGGATATGTTGAGAACGTGTGTGCTGGATTTTAGAGGCTCCTGGGATGATCACTTGCCACTAGCCGAGTTCAACTACAACAACAGTTATCATGCGAGTATCGAAATGGCACCGTATGAGGCTTTGTATGGCCGTAGATGTCGTTCCCCTATCGGATGGGAAGAAGTGGGTGACATAAAGATTTTTGCTCCTGATTTGGTTACATAGGCATTTGAGGATGTTCAATTGATTGTTGAGAGATTGAGGACATCTCAGAGTAGATAAAAGAGCTATGATGACAGGAGACGAAGACCACTTGAATACATAATTGGTGATTCAGTATTTCTGAAGGTTTCTCCTTTGAAGGGTATATCGAGATTTGGAAAGAGAGGTAAATTGAGTCCTCGCTACATTAGACCCTTTGAGATACTAGACAGAGCGGGAGATAAGGCATATAGATTGGTTTTGCCACTAAATTTATCGGGAGTGCATAATGTCTTCCACATTTTGATGTTGAGGAAGTATCATCCAAATCCAAATCATGTGATTCGGTATGAGCCATTGGAGCTCAAAGATGGGTTGACTTATGTAGTGAAACTGATCCAAATATTGGATAGGAAGGAGAGAGTCTTGAGAAATAAGACTATTGGGTTAGTGAAGATTCTCTGGCAGCATCATACTTCAGAGGAAGCTACCTGGGAGCTAGAGAGTTTGATGTGAGAGAAAAACCCCTATTTGTAGAGTAACTTGGTTCTAATTTGGAGGACCTGATTCCTTTAAGGAGGGGAGGATTGTAAGATCCACAATTTTGTAACATGTAACTTTATGGCTTTATGATGTATAGACAAATCATAAATGATGTAAATTATCAAAAATGGATATTTGAAGTTTGTAAATGTGTATGGAATGAATACATATAAGTTTATAAGTATAGAACAAGTGTAAGAGGGATATTTCCATGAGTGGAAAGTGTCTATATTGAGTTTTGAGAGGTTAAGTTAGATGAATTGAGTTTTATACCTTTAATAGGGTTATATTGTATACCTTTGGTTATACAATGAATACACACAAGTTTTAATGTGTATAAGGTGTGAATGGATGTCATTTTTAAGCCTTGAAGGAGGTTGGATGGGAAAATGACCATAGCAGCAGAATTAAGAGTGTTTGAGATAAGTTACTCCAGAAAATTGCAGTAAAATCTGGAAAATATGAATGGGAGATCGATCTCATAGGATAAGAGATCGATCTAAAAGAGCCAAAAATGATCTTAATTGTGTGATGGAACAGGTCAGATCGATCTGCTGAACATTCTATGTTGAAGGAATCGATCTCTAAAGGGTTAGATCGATTTCCTTAAACTACTGACTAGCAACAGATCGATCTCATGCAAGAGCAGATTAATCTCCTTAAGGTTCTGTGTTGCAACAGATCGATCTCATGAAATAGCAGATCGATCTCATGTGGTCTGGAAGGTCGGTTTCAAGAGGAAAAATTAGAGTAGTTCAATCTCCCAGGGTGGCAGATCGATCTCATCAAGATAATTCTATAAATACTGGGCTTCTGCACTTCATTTTCTCGAGAGTTACTATTCTATTCGAGAACTAAACCTAAACCTAGCCAAGAAACACTAGAAAACTTCAGTTTGTGATCAGTTTTGAGTGAGATATAAGTGAGCAAAGTTGTTCTTAGCAAAGAGGAGAACAACATACTTGGAAAAAAGAGATTGGGATCAAGAGTTCAAGGAGCAAGGAGGATTTTACCATTTCTGGTGAAAAAGGAAGGAAATTTCAACTAGGTAAGATTTAATGCACTAAGTTGATATATGTTAAACTAGGTGTATTTATGAGTTGATTGATGTATATATGAATTGTTGGAAATGAATGGAGAATGAAAAATCACCATGACCTAGATATTGGTGAGAAAATGAGGACATGATGAAGAAATGGTATTAACACTGATTTAATGATGAAATATGCATGTATGGAAGATTATGAGTTTATCTTATGAAATGCATAAATTAGAAATAAGGAGAAATGTGATTTTACCCCATATTGGGAGAAATTTATGAAATTTATGTGGAGTGTAGAGATTTGGAAAATGAAATGAGTATATAGAGATATACTAAAGCCAATAATTGTAACAGCTTCGGAAATCATTGTGGAAGCTGATCGAACTGCAAAAGGGAGCAAAATTGAGGAAGAGAGGTCACTCGACGTGAACATAGGTAAGGAAATTTCGTGATTAGCTAGAGATGGCTACACATATTTTAAATAGAGTTTCGCTATTATATTCTCTATGAATTCCCTAAAAGAGACATGTTGTTCTGATAGAGATAAATGAGAATAAGTGTATTTTATCCAAAAATAGGGTGAAAATACCTAAGAAGCATGTTGTGACCCAAAATTTATGAGTTGCTTGATAGAATGGCTAATGTTTTCATGTACATGTGAAAACAGCACATTTGAGTGCTTATTCGATCCAATTGTGTAAAATGTGATTTGAATAAGCCTTCTATCTGGTTTTGTGTGAAAACCATAAGTGCTAGAGGATACTCGCATTATATTTTGAGATATGCATCATATAGTACTGGAGGATATACTCGTACTATATTTGAATGCTATTTTATGCATGTTAGAGTAGTGGGAGCATTACTTGTACTCAATTTATGATTGATGCATATAGCGTATTGGGAGTAATGCTCATACTTAGTTTTACATGATATCGTGCTAGAACGATAGCTCGTACTTGATTTGAAAAGAGAATTATGCCTTTACCTAGTGCTAGAGGTTACTCGCACTGGTGTTTGATATTTTGAGATGCATACATAGTGTTTAAGAGGCGGAGTGTTGATTGTGAGTCACACTCAAGACGCGCACTGTAGTTTTTACGTGATATATAATACATGTTATAGCAAAACCATGACGATTTCCTCTGTGTAGACTGAGTGTCACACTGTTGAGATGTTCGCACGTGGATTTAGAGACGTGGCATTGATTTCCATAGTGTGAGGGCTAAGACTTATGACAAGCACCCCGACTATGATGTATTTCCATGGTGTGAGGACTCAGACCTATGGCGAGCATCTTGACCATGAGGAGAGGGTCCACGGGTGTACGTTGTACCGTGCGAGTGGCTTAGAGTACACTATACCATTTGTTGTGTGGAGCTGTGGAGTTGAGAAGTATATGGCTGGCGGTTGTGATGGACTGACCCCCCTCCCGTTACAGTAGTGATTACCTACACACTGAGATCTGTGTTGACTGGGATTTCACATTATAGGATATGGCCATAGTCCTGGAGAGTATTGCATTTAGCCACTGAGTCTAGCATGATATATCACTTGTTTTCATGGTACGGTTAGACCTGAGAGAGATGGGTCAGAAACCAATGATTGTGTGTATTGTGAACTGCCATATTTAATGTGATTTAAGTGTAAATGGCATGATTGATATAAAGGCATTTCAGATTTCTAAAGATGCGTTGTTTTGTATGAATGCCTACTTTTTATAATCAAGCATGATTTTAAGTACATGAAAGTGATTCTGTATTACTATTATATCATTTTGATACATGCTTTGAGATGAGAGAAGGAATGGCAAAGCCTTATTTTCAGTAGTGCGGTTGTCTACTTACTTGCCTGATTTTCTTACTGAGCGCGTTATTTGCTCATCCCTTTTATTTTTCACTCTCTACAGATCATCCGCAGTAGATTGAGTCCGGCTGAGGTATAGCATTCATTCTATCCGCTGCCTATCCATCTCACGAGAGGTATACACACTTGAACATTTTGTACTGAACAATGTATAAGCACATTTATGTAACTAATTATACGGTTGGGATGTATATGTACAAATACTGTATAATAGTTTATGTTATCAAAAAAAAATACTAAATTCTATATATATATTGCGAATGAATGTGAGTGGGTGACTAATATCGAATCACAGCCCAACTGTCGAGGAGAGAAAAGTAAGTAAAGTAAAAGGCGAAAAAATTGTAGTAGTTTTTAGTAAGTCACAGATTGAGGTCGTGACAAAATGGATGCCAACCATTTTGATTGAAGATAAGAAATTAAAACATCAAAATAAGAGTAGTTCAAGAAGGGAAGTTGGTTTGATTTTGTCCCGAATACATTGCAGCAATGAAAATGCCAAAAAAGAGGCCCAAACGAGCTCAAAATCAATTGTTTAAGCTGTTTTTTGAAATTTCACCACCCGGATACAACCAAAATGCAGAGATGGGAGTTTTCACCATGAGAAACCACACTTTTGGAATTTTGAACAAAAGTCAAATGTGGTCAATGGTCAAGGAAAGCAAAGTCAGCTCTAAAAATGTTGACTTTGACCATAAGAGTTAACCGTGGTTAAAATTGAACCCAACCAGGGTTAAAGTGTAGGAAGAATTATTTTTGACTAAAATACTCAATTTTTAGTTTCCTGAGCATGGAAAATTTAATTGAATTAAATTTGGATTAAATTAAATGGGCTGAAATTGATGAGCCAACTAATTGAATTCTTAAAGCCCATTAAGCTTAATTAAGCATGGGCCGAAATTGTACAAGCAATTGGGACAAATTGTTGGACCATTTGATAGGCCTAAAATAAAGAAAATTGAAGGTCCAAAGCATGATGAAAATCCAGCCCAATAACACCAAGGAAAAAGCCCAAACTTTAGCCAAGATGTAGGCCCAATTTTATGTAAAGCTTAAAGCCTATTTCATGAAAACTAAACCCAAAACCCATGGTTCAAGTCCAAAACCTTTAAGCCCATTTCATAGGCTTAAATTTTAAGACTAATTAAGCATAAATTAAACCTTAACAACTAAGGAATTTAGCATCCTTCATCTTCTTCCTAAAACCGAAGCCAAAACACCATTTTTGCTTAAGTTTAACAAACTTTCTCACTTCAGAAATCACTAACCTAAAGACATATTTGGAATAAGTGATCTTCATGGAAGTTGTTCAAAATTAAAAAAGGAGTAACATATCTTGAAACAAGCACCTAAAGATCTGATTTGAGCAACCCGAAATTCCCTTGAAGTTTCGGCCAAGAAGAGAACACCAAGCTAGGTGAGTTTTCAAGCTTCCAACTTCAAGTATGTTTACCTAGGGATTATTCTAAGTTGATTGGTGTATGAATTGAGGATCAAAACAACCAAAATCATGATGAACACATGTTGGCTAAAAACGGGTTTTTCATTTTCCATACACATGCACATGATTTTAATGCATGAATGGATAGATTAGCATGTGTACATGATGATGGCATGCTTAAATTAAACTAGTTTGTTGAATTGGATGATGTATTCATGTTAGCAGGAAAGGTGTTTGATGAAATACCTTAATGAACCATGGAAATAGCTTAAGACATGTCAACCAAGTGTTTGATAAAATGCTTAAGTGAAATTGGCTAGAGAATGGCAAGGTTGGCGTGGTGGTGGATAGCTCTCGGCCATGGGTGGCGTGGTAGGCATTCGGCCACCATGCCATGGCCGAGAGGTATAATAGGCCAAGCATTGATGGTCTCGGCCTAATAAGGTTAATAGGCCTAGAATAAGGCCTAATAGGTTATAATGGGCTTGATGGGCCCAATGGGCCTTGATGAAATAAATAGTGAAGTGAAAAATTTATTATGGTTTTAGGAAAAAAATCAGGTCATGACAGACGTGGTATTAGAGCTGAGTTGGTCTGATATGAATCGGTGTTAGTAGTTAGGAAGTTTACATTCCCATGTTATTGTGCTTTGTTCAGATACAATTATGTATTCTGAGATCGGATTAGACTAAGAAACGGTTGTGAATACAGGAATTTAGTCACTATGATTGATAGTCACCGAGGTAGAGGGCAGTACACTGGCTAGAGGTCGTAGAGGTATGCCTGAGAGCCGAGACGAGTCGTCATTTAACCACACTCCACATGGTCCCACTGATAGACTCGAGTACTGAGGCACGTTTCGTAAGGTTGGAGTAGAGTTTTGAGACTATTATGGAGCTATTTGCTCAGGCTATGCAAGGTAGGTAAGGCTTGGATGTACAGACTACTACTAGACATGTAGCTGCTCCTGATACGCCTGCATAGCTTGCACAAATGCCTCAGACTATAAAGACTCCTACATCCCCATCGGTTCAGGATAAGCCTTCTCTAGTGGCCCCACAACAGCATGGTAGTGATTTGGGGTATGATTGTAAGCTAGATAGGTTAAGACAATTCTAAAAATTTAAACCACCATCATTTAGCGGGGTAAAGAATCTAGTGGTTGCAGAGGACTGGGTGAATGACATAGAAACGTTATATGGGTTCCTTCATTATATAACGACTGAGAAGGTTGCCTTTGTCGTATTTATGTTTAAGGGAGAGGCAAAACCTTGGTTAAAGTCCACCAGACCCATATTGAGAGCCCGACAAGCTGAGATCACATGGGAGATCTTCTTGGATGCATTTCAGAGACAGTATGTTCCAGACACTACCCAAAGGAAATTACAGAATGAGTTTATGGATTTGATCCAAGGTAACTGATCTATCGACGAGTATTAGTCGAGGTTTATATCCTTGGGAAGATATGAGCAATGAGACGAGGAAGGCTAGTAAGTTCATAGATAGGTTGTAGCCAACTATTAGATCTTGACTGGTCCCTTTTGACATCCCTACTTTTTAAGAGGCAGTGCACCGAGCATAGCTATGTGAGCAGGATTTTGATCCCGCCTCTGAGTTTGATAAGGTATACAGAGGTAGAGATAGAGGTCGAAAGAGATCAGGAGATGATCGAGGTTTCAGAGGAGGAAAAATTTTCTTTAATAAGAGGCCCCGGATTAAAGAGATACAGGAGAAGACAGTTAAGTCTCCTGTGTATCTGACCATCGCTCCAGCGAAGGGCATAGTCATTGGAGGACCTAGGCCGACCACTGAATAGTGTAAGAGGTGTGGTAGATACCATGGTAACAGGCCTTCTTATGTGACTACGAAAGCATGTTATCATTGTGGTAAGACATGGCATTTTATGAAGAATTGCCCAGAGTTGATTGAGACTGCCCCACAGAAGGGAAAAGAGCCAGAGAAAGCTCCTGTTGATACTTATGCTCCGAGAAGGAGAGCCACAACCGAAGAGAATGGGAAATAGGCTGTTGGTAGAAGGTGAGTGTATGCATTGGATCAGGACACCGTAGATGCTTCATTAGGTGTGGAGAAGGGTATCATTCCGATTTTTGATCTTGTAGCATTTGTATTAATTGATCCGGGTGCTACGCATTCAATTATATCGCCTTCATTTGCATATAAGTTATCAAAATATGTGAAGCCTACACCATTAGGCAAAAAGTTGATAGTTAGCACACCTATTAATGATAGTCAGCTAACCAAACATATGTATAGAGATTGTAAGCTGAAATTGGGGGAAATGAATATGTCAGCCAATCTCATTCAGTTAAATATAAGTGATTTTGATGTAATATTAGAAGTGGATTGGTTGGCGGTGAACCATGCTATTTTAGATTGTTATACTAAAATGGTGATGTTTTCTACCCTTGAAAAGTGTATTATGAAATTAACAAAAAGTAATAAAAGAACGGTGTAATAGTGAAAGAAAGAATAGGATATATTTATTGTAATTGAAAGAATGAATTATGGTTTCAATGGTATGGATAATGTTTTAAAGGTTTTACTGTATACTTGGTTGATATGGACAAGGCACGTCCGAAATTAACAGACATTTCAGTGGTCAAAGAGTTTCCTGATGTCTTTTGGATGATCTACCAAGGTTACCCCCAGACCGGGAGATGAAATTCTGTATAGATTTAGTGCCTGCTATCGAGCCGATATCAAAACCACCATACTGAATGGCCTCGGTTCAACTCAAAGAGCTAACGAAACAATTACAGGAATTATTGGATAAGAGGTTTATTAGACCGAGCGTTTGACCTTGGGGAGCTCCGATCTTGTTCGTTAAGAAGAAAGATGAAAGCCTCCAGCTGTGTGTTGACTATCGATTGTTGAATAATACTACCATTAAGAATAAGTACCCCCTTCCACGCATTGATGATTTATTGGATTAGCTTCGGGGACCAAAGATATTTTCTAAGATAGATATGATGTCTGGGTACCATCAGTTGAAGATTCAAGGTGATGATGTACCCAAGACAACTTTTCAGACCTGTTATGGCCACTACGAGTTCTTGGTTATGCCTTTCGGATTAACGAATGCTCTTGCAGCTTTTATGGCTTTGATGAATGGAGTTTTCAAGCCATACCTGGATCGATTTGTTATAGTATTTATTGATGATATGTTGGTATATTCTAAGTCCAGGGAAGAACATGATCAGCATCTGAATATTGTTTTACAGACCCTCTGGGAGAAGGAGTTGTATGCTAAACTCAGTAAGTGTGAGTTCTAGTTAGATCAGATATCATTTTTGGGCCATGTATCAAAGGACGGGTGTCAGTGGATCCATCCAAGATAGAAGCTGTAGTTCAGTGGGAGAGGCCCAAGACTATTACAGAGATACGTAGCTTTCTAGGTTTAGCTGGATACTACAGTCGATTTGTGGAGGGATTTTCTAAGTTGGCTGCTCCTCTGACTCGTCTCACACTGAAAAGTGTTGTATTTGAGTGGGACGATGCATGTGAGAAGAGTTTTCTAGAACTTAAGCATCGATTGACCACCGTACCTATTTTTACTATACCGTATAGCTTAGGAGGTTTTTTACGTACAACGATGCATCTGGACAGGGACTAGGCTGTGTATTGATGCAGGATGGGAAGGTAGTTACTTATGGATCCCGACAGCTTATGGACCATGAGAGGAACTATCCGACCCATGATTTAGAGTGGCAGGTATAGTGTTTGCGTTAAAGATATGGCGTCACTACTTATATGGTGAGAAATTTCATATTTTTACAGATCATAAAAATCCTTCACAGAAAGAGTTGAACATGAGGCAACAGAGATGGATAGAGCTTCTGAAGGACTAGATTGTGAGAAACTCTATCATCCAGGTAAGGCTAATGTGGTTGCTGATGCTTTGAGCAGGAAGAGCCTTTGGATGGCATCGTATATGATGGTTAGGGACCACGAGTTGTTGGAATAGTTTGCTAGCCTCAATTTGGATGAAGTCCCTTCTAATATTGATACTGACTATGTGATAGCTAGCCTGAGGTTGGAACCATATTTAATAGATAGAATCAGGCAGACACAACATAGTGATTAATACTATATTGATATGGTGTGTCAGATTTAGATTGGCACAGTGAGTGATGATGGCCTACTAAGATTCAGAGGAAGAATTTATGTTCCCAACGATCTACAGTTAAGTTGATTGATTGTGATAGAAACTCACTCATCGAGGTACATGTTACATCTGGGGAGTAATAAGATGTATCAGAATCTCTGAAACGTGTACTGGTGGTCAGGTATGAAAAATGATGTGGCAGAGTTTGTGGCAAAGTTTCTCGTATGTAAGCAAATTAAGGTAGAACATCAGAAGCCTATAGGATTGTTGTAGCCTCTACCTATATCGACATGGAAATGAGAGCACATCACCATGGATTTCATGATGGGTTTACCGAGAACCCGTAGGAATCATGATGCAATTTAGGTGATCGTGGATAGATTGACTAAGTCTGCCCACTTCCTGGCTATGAAGGCCGCTAATACTCTAAGTGCATTTGGCGGATATATATGTGCGTGAGACAATGAGGTTACATGGTGTTCCAGTGAGCATTATTTCTGATAGGGATTCTGGCTTCCCTTCCCAATTCTGGGAACATTTTCAAGAAGCATTGGGAACGTAGCTGAGTTTTAGACAGCTTTCCATCCTTAGATAGAGGATATGTTGAGAGTGTGTGTACTAGATTTTAAAGGCTCTTGGGATGATCATTTGCCACTAGCCGAATTCACCTATAATAACAGTTATCACTCGAGCTATATTGTCATAAATGTCGTTCCCCTATTGGATGGGAAGAAGTGGGTGATTAAACGATATTTTCTCTTGATTTGTCACGCAAGCCTCTGAGGATGTTTAATTGTTATTTGAGAGATTGAGAATAGCTCAGAGCAGACAGAAGAGTTATGCTGACAAGAGACGGAGGCCACTAGAATTCATAGTTGGTGAATTAGTGTTTTTGAAGGTTTCTCCTTCCAAAAGTATAAGGAGATTCGAGAAGAGAGGTAAACTGAGTCGTCGCTATAGAGGACTCTTTGAGATCTTGGATCGAGCGGGAGATAAGGCCTATAGGCTAGCATTGCCACCAGAGCTAGTAGGCATTCACAATGTCTTCCACTTTTCGATGCTTCAGAAGTATCATCCTGATCAAACACATGTGATTTAGTATAAGCCATTGGAGTTCATGGAGGATATGTCATATGAAGAAAAGTCGATTCGGATACTGGATAGAAAAGAGAAGGTATTGCGGTATAAGAAGCTCGTTTTAGTTAAGGTTCTCTAGCAGCACCACACTTCGAAGGAAGCTATGTGGGAATTAGAGAGCCTGATGCGATAGAAGCATCCCTAGTTATTTGAGGATTGATTTGATTCTAATTTGGAGGACTAAATTTCTTAAGGTGGGGAGGACTGTAAGACCCGTAACCTTGTATTGTATTCCTTATGATTCCCATGCTGTAAACACTGAATTATGTTAATTGATTCGTAAGAAGAGTGTACGACCCAAAAGTTGTATAGTATTCCTTATGATTCACCTACTATAAACTTTTTAATATGTTGTTTGAATCATAAGAAGAGTATTTATTAACATGGAATTGCAAATTAAGTAAAGAATGCTTATGAATGTAAGTAAAGGACAAATAAGGGCCAAAAAGGTCACAAGCTAAATCGAAGGGATTCAAATCATTATGACTGAAGATAAGAACTTAAAACATCAAAATATAGAGGGTTCATGAAGGGAAGCCGGTTTGGTTTGGTCCCAAATACGTTAAAGTATAGGAAAAGTCAAAAAGGGGCTAAACGAGCTCGAAATGGACCGTTCGAGGTGTTTTTAGCTATTTCACTTCCCAGAATGACCAAAACGAAGAGATGAGAGTGTTAACCATGAGATTTGACACATTTGGATTTTTAAGTAAAAGTCAAACGTGGTCAATGGTCATGAAAAGTCAAAGTTAGTTGAAAATGTTAAAGCTAAGACCAAAAAGAACTAACCATGGTAAAATTTAACCTAACCAAGGCTAAAAAGTGCGGAAGAATTATTTTTAGCTAAAAGACTCGATCTTCAACTACTTGAGCATGGGAAATTAATTTAATCGAAATTCAGACTAAATTAAATGGATAGAAATTGATGGGCTAACTAATGGAAATTTTAAAGCCCATTAAGGTGAATTAAGCATGGGCTGAATTGTGTAAGCCCAATGGGCTAAATTATTGGGCCATTTGATGGGAGCAATATTAAGCAAATTGAAGGCTCAAATTGTGGTGAAAATTTCAGCCCAATATGGAAAGCCCAAAACTAAGCCCATTAGTTAAATGGTTAAATCCCAAATCTATGGTTCAAGCCCAAAACCTTAAGCCCACTTCATGGGCTGAAAATTAAGACCAATTAAACATCAAAATTTTACTGAAGAGCTAAGGAAAATTCAACAATCATCTTCTTCACCAAACAACCACCATTTTTGCTAAGTAACCAAAACTAGTCAAGCTTTCTCTCTCTAGATTTCACCCTTTTACAAACCAAATTGGAAAAAGTTGTCTGCATGGAAGTTGTTACCCATGATGAGGAGAATAACATAGTCAAAAACCAGCACCTAAAGAGCTGATTTCAACTACCCAAAAATTCCCAAAAAGTTTTTGCCAAGTGGAGAACAATAAGCTAGGTGAGTTTTCAAGCTTCCCAGTTCCAGTATGTTTATCTAGGGATTATTCTAAAGTTGATTGGTATATGTTTTAAGGATCAAAACACACAAAATCACCACGAACAAGTGATTGCCGAAAATAGGTATTTGTGTTTTGATGTGTAAGCATGTGATTTTAAGGCATGGATAGGTTGGTAAGCATGTATACATAATCATGGCATGATTAGTTTCATTCAATTTGATGAATTGATTGGTGAATTAAGGTTGGTACCAAAGGTATTTGAGAAAACGCCTTAATGAATAAAAAAAATAAAGGCTTAAGGCATGCATAATATGTGTTTGATAAAATGACTAAGTGAATGGCTAGCAAAATGGTATGATTGTGGGCTGGTTGGCGTAACTCTCGGCCATGGTGGCGTGCTTGGCTCTCGGCCACCATGCCATGGCCGAGAGGTATAATGGGCCAAGCCAAGTGGTTTCAGCCCAATAAAGTTAATGGGCCTCAGACAAAGCCAATACGTGTTAGTGGGCCTGATAAGCCCAATAGGCCTAGATGAAATGAATAGTAAAGTGAAAATGGGCTTAAGACTGAGTAAAGCCTATTAAGATGTAATTGGGCCCAATAGGAGTACATGGGCCCAAAGCTTTAAATTAAGCCTAGTTAAAGTGAAATACAGTTGAATGTACTGTAATTAACCTGATAAATTGTTATATGCAGCTCTAAAGATTATATTGGGAGCAAATCAGACAATGTGATTTTATAGCATTGGAAAAGGAAGAGCATTTCCACGCGATTTGAGGTAAGGGAATTTTACGAGTAGTTAGAGGTAGCTACGCATATTTTCAAAATCGTTTATATTCACTAAAAAGTTTGAGGGTCAAAGAAAGAGAATAAAATTTGTAAAGACCTGATATGGGTAAATTACGATTTTACCACTATTAAGGGAAAATTTTCAAAAGTCCAGAAAAGTCATCAAAAACATGAAAAACATGTTTTTGATGGATTTTAATGCTGTTTAACAAGTGCATGGATAGATTGGCTAGTGCTTTCATGATTTACACAAAATAGCACAATTATGGTACAGATTTTGATTATTTAAAATAATCCCTTTGAAATGAGCAATCTATCGAGTTGTGTGAAAACTAATTGTGCTGGAGCACTACTCGCACTGGATTTTATATGATTTCTACATAAATTAGTGCTAGAGTATTACTCGCACTAGATTGCACGTGATATGCATGACATAGTACTGGAGCGTTGCTCATACTCGATTTTTCATATTACTTAGGCATGGCATAGTGCTAGAGTGTTCCTCGCAACAGATTTTATATGAAATATGCATATAACTGTGTTTGAACGGGGTGTCGACTGAGCGTCGCACTCAAGGCTCATACTATATTTTGATATGATATACATAAAATCGGGTTAGAGTTGTACTCACATGAGATTTGACATAACATGCTTAAGGCCGTGCTGGACGCCTCGTGTAGATTCTGTGTCACACAGATGAGTTGCTCGCACGCGTATTCGGAGACATGGCATTGACTATCAACATGAGATAGGGTCCATGGAGTACGTTGTACCATGTATGGGACACGTAGTACGTTGTACCATGAGTATTTAGTGCTGAGGGGATATTCGGAGTTGAGGAGAAGTGGGCTGACGAGTAAGATTTGACCAACCTCCCGTTGCAGCAATAATGCCCCACACACTAGGATCTGTGTAGCTTGGGGTCACAGTATGAGATATGGCCATAGTGCTCGATATTATCGCAGTAGCCCCCCAGTCTTATGTGATTATGTCACATAGCTTTACACGAACTAGGGTAGATTCGAGGGATGAGTCGAGCCACGGTAAATGATTTTATGGTTTTACATAAACGTGAATGTTTGTGGATTAGGGTAAACCCGAGGGATGGGTTGAGACCTAATAGATGTGTTTTTACATGATGAAATGCCATATTTTATATGATTGAAATGAAATGGCATGATATTTTTTATAGGCATTATATGAACATAGATAAAATGCAATGTTTTACATGAAATGCCTGTATTTATGAACACAACGTGATTTCCTTATATATGAGTAAATATATATACATTGCATAAGTTTTACACCAACATTCATGCTTCAAATGTGAAATGAAAAAGAGCACTTTAAGCCATCGCATTATGAATATGTAGATAGTGTAGTTATCTACTTGCTCGCCTAATTGCCTTACTGAGTTAGTGAGCTCACCCTTCCATTTTCCCTTCTACAAAGCATTTATTTTAGCTAGTGAGCGGCTGAGGACTCCTATTTCGATATCCGCTGCATTCCCATCGATCGAAAGGTATACACATTCGTATAGTTTTGTATCTGAACATTTAACAGCATAGTAATGTATACGGATGTAATATCGGGGATGTAAATGTATGTAAACGTATGTGAGCTCACTTATGAGATGAAAATATTTACAGTCAATTGATAGTTCATATTGACATGTATGTATGACATAGAAATGGATGATAAGGTAAGTAAGGAGGATGTGACTAATACCGAATCATAGCCCAACAGTTAGTGGTAAAATTGTCATGGAGGGAAAAATGTAAAGAAAAAGTGAAAAGTTTACAGTGCTTTAAGAGGAAATGAGGTCATGACAGAGGTGGTATCAGAGTCGAGTTGGTCTGATATGAGTCGGTGTTAGTTGTTAGGAAAGTTTACATCCTCATATTACTATGCTTTGTTTAGTTACAAATGTGTTTTTCGAGATAGGATTTGACTAAGAAGTAGTTGTTAATGTAGGAATCGAGTCATTGTGGCTAATGGAAGCTGTGGTAAAGGGGCGAGAGCTCGGGCTAGAGGCCATGAGGTAGGCTTGAGAGCCAAAACGAGTCTTTGTCTGACCATACTTCACCAAGTCCCACTAAAGGACCAGGGAGTACTGAGGCACACTTTACGAGGCTAAAACATAGTCTAGAGACCATAATAGAGCTATTTACTTAGGCTATGCAAGGTAGGCAGGGTTCGGATGTATAGACTGCTACTGGACAGGTAGCTACTTCTGATACGCCTACACAGATGCCCTAATACACAAATAGTGTTCCATCCCCACTAGTTTAGGATAAGCCTTCTCTTGTTGCCCCAAAATAGTGCAGTAGTGGATTGGGGTATGGTTATGAGTTAGGTAGGTTCGGCAATTTCAGAAGTTCAAACCACCGCCATTTAGTGGGGTAAAAGACCTCGTAGTTGCAGAGGACTGGGTAAACGAGATAGAGAAGTTATACGGGTTCTTTCAGTGTACAATAGTTGAGATTGTTGCTTTTGTCGCATTCATGTTAAAGGGAGAGGCAGAACATTAGTAGAAGTCCACCAGACCGATACTAAGAGCCTGACATTCTAAGATCGATTGGGAGATCTTTTTAGATGTCTTCTAGAGCCAGTATGTTACAAACACAGCCAACGAAAGCTACATATGAAATTCTGGCGTTAATCTAGGGGAACAGATTAATTGATGAGCATGAGACGAAGCCCATGTCCTTGGGGAGGTATAACCTTGATACGATGAGTAGTGAGACCAAGAAGGTCAGGAGGTTTGTAAATGGACTAAGACCGGCAATATGGTAGATGGGCTGGTTCTGTTAGACATCCCTTCGTTTGAGGAGGCAGTCGCATGGCGCAACTATATGAGTAGGACTATAAGTGGAATGCCTCTGAGTTTGGGCAGGTTAGCAGGAGTAGGGATAGAGATAGAAAGAAGTAGTGAATGATAGAGGGTTCAGTTTCAGAGGAGGAAATAGAGTCTTTTGTAAGAGACCTCGGATTGAAGAGATACGAGAGAGGACTGTTAAACCTCCTGTGTATCTGGCCATAGCTCTAGCGATAGGCATAGTGATTAGAGGACAGTGGCCTACTACCGAGCAGTGTAGTAGATGTGGCAGGTATTATGGCAACCGTCCTTGTCTGGTGGCTATTGGAGTCTTTTTTCGATGTTGTAAGTCAGGGCATTTTATGAGAAATTGCTCGGAGATGATTGAGACTTCCCCACAGAAAGGCAAAGAGCCGGAGAGAGTTTCTGCTGATACCTCTACTTCGAGAAAGAGAGCCACAATTAAGGAGAAAGGAAGCAGGTGGCTGGTTGAGGGCAGTACATGCTTTGGACCAGGGCACAGCTAATGCTTCATTGGATGTGATCAAAATCTTGAAACATTTATTTTATTTGATCCTGGTGCCACTCATTCATTTGTATAGCCTTCATTTGCTGGTAAGTTATCGAAACATGTGAAGCGTACATCGTTAAGTAGAATGATGTTGATTAGTACACCTATGAATAACAGTTAACTAATCGAGTATATGTATAGAGACTGCAAGCTAAGAGTAGAGGAAAAGGACATGTCAGTCAATCTCATTTTGTTGAATATTAACAACTTTGATGTAATCCTAGGAATTGATTAGTTAGCTGAAAACCATGCTGTTTTAGATTGTTATTCTAATACAGTAATGTTTCCTACCACTAAAAAGTATATTGTAAAGTTCACTGAAACGAAATGAAAGAAGTAATTGTAGTAATTAAAAAAGGTAAATTATTATGTTGACTAAATAATCAATATGTTGAAGGTTTCATTGTGTACGTGGTTGATGTGGATAAGGCACATCCAGAGTTGGCAGATATGTCTGTGGTTAGGGAGTTCCTAGATGTCTTTTCGGATGAGCTGCCAGTGTTACCACCAGACAGGGAGATGGAGTTTTGTATAGATTTGGTGCCTGGTACCGAGCTGATATCCAAACCACCATACCGAATGGCTCTGGTTGAGTTAGAGGAGCTAAAGAAGCAGTTGCAGGAACTGTTGGATAAGGGGTTCATTAGACCGAGCGCTTTACCCTGGGCAGCTTCGGTCTTGTTTGTGAAGAAGGATGGAAGCCTCCGATTGTGTATTGATTACAGATTGTTGAATAACGCTACCATCAAGAATAAGTATCCCTTTTCGCGTATAGAATATTTATTGGATCAGCCTCGGGGAGCACAAATCTTTTCTAAGATTGATTTGAGGTTGGGGTAGCATCAGTTGAGAGTTCGGAGTGGAGATGTACCCAAGACAGCCTTTCGTACCCGGTATGGTCATTTTGAGTTTATGGTTATGTAATTCAGGTTGACTAATGCTCCTACAACTTTTATGGCTTTGATGAATGATGTGTTCAAGCCATACTTGGATTGATTTGTAATCGTTTTTATCGATAACATTTTGGTGTATTCAAAATCCAAGGAAAAACATGAGCAATATCTAAGGATTATATTATGGACCCTCTTAGAGAATGAGCTATATGCTAAACTCAGTAAGTGTGTCTTCTAGCTAGAGCAGATTTCGTTTCTAGGCCATGTTGTATCGAGGGATGGAGTGTTAGTATATCCATCCAAGATTGAGGCTGTAGTTCAGTGGGAACAGCCCAGGACAGTCACAGAGATCAAGAGTTTTCTGAGTTTAGCTGGATATTATAAAAGGTTTATGGAGGGATTTTTGAAGTTAGCTGCTCCGTTGACTCGTCTCACTCGGAAGAATGTTGCATTTGTGTGGAACGATGATTGTTAGAGTAGTTTTGGAGTATTGAAGCAACAATTAACCACCGCTCCGATTCTCACGGACCATGAGAAGAATTATCTGACCCACGATTTAGAGTTCACAAACATAGTGTTTGCACTGAAGATATGGTGCCACTATTTATACGGTGAAAAGTTTCATATTTTTTCTGATCACAAGAGCCTCAAGTATCTGTTCTCGTAGAAGGAGTTGAATATGAGATAGAGAAGATGGCTAGAGCTTATGAAGGATTGCAATTGTGAGATACTTTATCATTTAGGTAAGACTAATGTTGTAGCGATGCCTGGACCAGGAAGAGCCTTGGGATAGTATCATATATGATGGTTAGGGAACATGAGTTGCTAGAGCGATTTTCTAGCCTTAGTTTGGATATTGTGCCTTCTGATACATATACGAATTGTGTGACAACTAGACTGAGGTTGGAACCCAATCTGATAGACGGGATCAGAGAGGCTCAGGAGAGTGATTCGTATTGCGTTGATACGATTAGTCAGATTCAGATAGGTACGGTGACTGAGTATGAGTTGAGTTTTGATTGACTACTGAGGTTTATTGGTAGATTGTGTGTTCCCAATGACCTAGAACTCAAGAGATTGATTTTGTCAGAAGCTCATTCGTTGAGGTATGCGTTACATCCGAGGAGTAAAAGCATGTTTCAAAATCTCCAGAAAGTGTATTGGTGGTCAGGGATGAAGAATGATGTACCAGAATACGTTGCTTGACGTCTCATTTGTCATCAGGTGAAGGTAGAGCATCAGAAGCCTGCTGGGTTATTGCAGCCTCCGACTATATCGACATGGAAATGAGAGCATGCTACCATGGACTTCATGATGGGTTTACCAAGAACCCGCAAGAATCACGACGTTATTTAGATGATTGTTGATAGATTGACTAAGTCAGCCCAATTCCTAGCTATGAAGGCTACAGATATTCTGAGTACATTGATAGATTTATATGTGTGTGAGATAGTGAGGCTACATGGTGTTCCAGTGAGCATTGTTTCAGACAAAGATTCCCGCTTCACTTCCTATTTTTAGGAACATTTTCAAGAAGTCATGGGAACCCAATTTAGTTTTAGCACAACTTTTCATCCTCAGACAAATGGTCAGTTATAGAGGACTATATGGACTTTGGAGGATATGTTGAGAGCGTGTGTACTAGATTTTGGAGGTTCCTGGGATGATCATTTGCCACTAGCCAAATTCGCCTATAATAAGAGTTATCACTTGAGTATCGGGATGGCACCATATGATGCATTATATGGCTGTATATGTCGTTCCCCTATTAGATTGGAAGAGGTGGGTGACCGATAGATATTTGATCCCGAGTTGATAAAACAAGCCTCTGAGGATGTTCAGTTGATTTGTGAGAGATTGAGAGCAACTCAGAGCAGACATAAGAGTTATGTTGAGAAGAGATGAAGACCATTAGAGTTCACCGTGGGTGAATCAATGTTTTTGAATGTGTCTCCTTCTAAGGGTATAATGAGATTCGGGAAGAAAGGTAAGTTGAGTCCTTGTCATATCAGACCTTTTGAGATTCTAGACAAAGTGGGAGATAAGGCCTACAGGCTAGCATTGCCACCTGCGCTAACTGGCATCCATAACGTCTTCCACATTTCTATGCTTCAGAAATACCGTCCAGATCCGGTACATGTGATTAGATATGGGCCATTGGAGCTCAATGAGAGCATGTCATATGAAGAGAAGTCAATTCAGGTATTAGACAGGAAGGCGAAAGTACTGAGGTCGAAGATGATTCCTCTAGTTACAGTCCTTTGGCAGTACCACCCTCCGAAAGAAGCTACATGAGAGTTGGAGAGTATGATATGTGAGAAGTACTCGGAGTTGTTCACGGATTGACTTGGTTCTAATTTAGAGGACCAAATTCCTTAAGTGGGGGAGATTAAGTAAGACCTAAAACTTGTAGAGTATTCCTTCTAATTCACATGCTATAAACTTTGTAATATGTTTTTTGAATCATAGGAAGAGTATTTATTAACATGGAAGTGTAAATTAAGTAAAGAATGATTATGAATGCATGTAAAGGACAAATAAGGGCTAAAAAGGTGATAGGCTAAATCGAAGGGATTCAAATCATTCAGAGTGAGGATAAGAACTTAAAACATGAAAATATAGAGGGTTCATGAATGGAAGTCGGTTTGGTTTGGTCCCGAATACGTTGAATAGAGGAAAAGTCAAAAAGAGATTAAACGAGCTCGAAATGGACTGTTCGAGGTGTTTTTAGCTATTTCACTTCTTCGAAATGACCAAAACGCAGAGATGAGAGTGTTAACTATGAGAATTGACACTTTTGGATGTTTTAGAAAAAGTCAAACGTGGACAATGATTAAGAAAAGTCAAAGTTAGTTGGAAATGTTAACTTTGACAAAAAAAACTAACCATGGTTAAAATTTAACCCAACCAAGGTTAAAAAGTGGAGAAGAATTATTTTTACCTAAAACACTTGATCGTCAATTACTTAAGCATGAGAAATTAATTTAATGGAAAATAAACACTAAATTAAATGGGAAGAAATCGATGGGCCAACTAATGGAAATTTGAAAGCCCATTAAGGTGAATTAAGCATGGGCCAAATTATGTAAGCCCAATGGACCAAATTGTTAGGCTATTGGACAGGCCCAATACCTTTTGGGCATATCACCAGTATCCGGATTGATCTCTCTACATTTGACAGATCATCCTTGAGCTCTAATGGCTCATACTAAATTACATGAGTCGGATCTGGATGGTACTTTCGAAGCATCGATACGTGGAAGACATTATGAATGCTTGCTAGCTCTGGTGGCAACGCTAGCCTATAGAGCTTATCTCTCACTTGCTCCAATATCTCAAATGACCCGATATACTAAGGGCTCAACTTACCCTTCTTACCGAACCTCATAATCCTTTTTAAGGAGAAACTCTCAAAAACACTAGTCACTTACCGTGAACTCTAATGGCTCTGTCTCATGTCAGTATAACTTTTCTGTCTACTTTGAGCTGTTCTTAATCTCTCACATATTAACTGAACAACCTCAGAGGCTTGTCACACTAAATCTGGACCAAAACTTTTCTTATCACCCACTTCTTCCCAACTAACAAGGGAACTATAGCTTCTACTATACAACGCCTCATACGGTGCCATCCCGATACTCGAGTGATAACTGTTGTTGTAAGCAAATTTAGATAATGGTAGGTGATCATCCTAGGAGCCTTTAAAATCATAACACTCGCTCTAAACATATCCTCTAATGTTTGGATGGTCCTTTCTAACTGACTATCTGTTTGATGATGAAAAATAGTACTGAAACTTAACTGGGTTCCCATAGCTTCCTGAAAGTGTTCCCAAAAGTGAGAAGTGATACAAGTATCCCTATCTGATATGATGGTCACTGAAACACCATGTAGCCTCACAATCTCCCATACATACAACTCTGCCAAAGTACTCAGTGTATCTGTGGATTTCATGGCTAGAAAGTGGGCGGATTTCATCAATCTGTCTACCACTACACAGATAACATCATGGTTCCTCTTACTCCTCGGCAATCCCATGATGAAATCTATGGTGACATGCTTCCATTTCCAAGTTGGTATAGGTAGAGGCTGCAGTAATCCTGCAGGCTTCTGATGCTCTACCTTCACTTGCTGATAAACAAGACACTTTGCCACAAACTCTGCAATATCTTTCTTCATCCCTGACCACCAATACACTATCCGGAGATTCTGATACATCTTGTTATTCCCCGGATACAAAATATATCTCGATGAATGAGCTTCTGTGTCACGCCCCGGAAGTACGAAAAATAGGGCTAATTTAAAACTTTTTATTCATTCATTCACAATAAAGAGTGCATTCCTGTGCAGTGTCATACATCATCACCTATATTATACCTCAGGATCTCGTCATTGAATAGTATATATTATATCATATACATTACTTGATCTCAAGTTAATTAATCCTAATACTTCCCATACAATGTTATACATCAAGTGTCTGCAATTACAGTAATTGTCTGGGTACATGAAAAGATAAAAGATACCTCAAAATACAATATATGGCCTGGAGCTCAAGTCCTCCACTAGCCACTACTCCTTACGTCGCAGGACAACCCTTTTCACTTGAAGAAATCTGGGGGGAAAGAAAACAGGGTGAGCTTCTAAATCGCTCAGTAAAGGGGGTAAGGGACTCATTTCATAAACCAAAATGCACATCACAAAATATTTATTTTTATGTGAAACTCATTAATCTCATTTGAAAACCATAGCATTAAAGTACTCAAAACGACATTCTCATGTCTCAAATCATGTGAAAACATGAAGTAAAAAGGCTCAGTCTAGGGCAATAACAAAGCATGTGAAAATAATACGATAAACGCTTTCTCAATTAACGTGATAAAATCACTGTAATAATAATGCACGTGGCACAACCACTAAACACTCGTGGCATAGCCACTGATTTAAATTCACACGTGGCATAGCCACTGAGTTAAATTTACACGTGGCAACGGCTACCAATTAGGGTTCTCACATGGCAACGGCCACCAAATAGGGTTCTCGCGTGGCAACGGCCACCAAATAGGGTTCTCACATGGCAACGGCCACTAAATAGGGTTCTAACGTGGCAACGGCCACCAAATGGGGTTTCTCACGTGGCAACGGCCACTAAATGGGGTTCTCACGTGGCAACGGCCACCAAATAGGGCTTCTTACGTGGCAACGGCCACCAAAGGGGGTTTCTCACGTGGCAACGGCCACCAAAGGGGGTCTCTCACGTGGCAACGGCCACCAAGTATACGTGGCATAGCCACAGAATAGGTTATTCTCACGTTACCAGAATGGAGAAGAATCGGGCTTACATGCTACCAGAGCAATGCCCGGTGTGTACTCAGAATTACACACCTAACTCTTAATCACATAAGACTAGTTTGCCTTCACGTAGAACTCATAGTGGTTTTTCTCTCACAAAACTCATTCGAAAACCATTTTGTACTCAACACAAAACATAATAAAACTGAGTTCCAACCGGCAAAGCACGCACACATTTCACAAATCTCGATATTGCCTTAACGTAGAGCCCAATTAATTACTCACACAAAATTCAACGGTTTATAAAGCAATTTCACACTCAGCTTATAAACTCATAAAATAATGCGCTCCAACCGGCTATAAAAATCGTGTGCAATTATATCTCAACATAACACTCAACATGCTTGTTTTATAAACCACAAATCATACTATAATAGTTTACAAATCACATACACAAATGGTTTAGTTTCCCTTACCTCTTTGCACCTCGTATAGTGCAATCGTTTCCCTCGTATCACGGACTAGCCTCGCATTCCACTCTGGAACTCCCGACCTGTCCAAACGATGTTAAAACATCAATATTCAACTATCACATCAACCTCAATTCTCAAAATCGAGCATAATTGCTCATAACTCCTCAAATCTCTCGATTCTCGTAACTCTACCCCAAACTACACTCTCATTCACAACATCTCAACGTTCTACATTTCTCATGCCAATTATTTATGCTAATTCACCACATTGTCTAAATTTCTATTTATAGCTCAAATTCCCAAAATTGCTAAATATCATTATCACTCCAACCACATTGCAATTTCATCAATCCCTAATCATTTCTCAGCTATTTCAACACAATGACAACCACCATTATCATCAAAATCATCTCAAATATCAAGATCGAGGTTTAGAAATTACCCAAAGCTTGTGAGACGCACAACCCATGCCTCGATTCGATTCGTCCTTCGATTTCCAAGTATGTTGTTCTCCCTTTAATGAGGAACAACTTTCCTTCTTGCCACAACTTCTGATTTGGACGGAAATCGGTGCTTTGGATAAGTGAGAAAGCTAGGTTTCGGTGAAAATGAGGGTTGGAAGAGAGAGAAAGTGAGATTGCAGGAGAAAAATAGGAGTTTCTTATATAGGCTGAGGGTAGGAGATCGATCTGGCTCTTGATGAGATCGATCTGTATTTGAATTTTTGGGACGATTTGGGGTAATTTATGCCTAGGAGATCGATCTGTCGAGGGGTGAGATTGATCTCTTTATGGCTTTATGAGATCGATCTGCTCCTTGAGGAGATCGATCTTCTCCCAAACAGAATCATTTAGAGATCGATCTCTTCCTCATGAGATCGATCTTCTCTCAAACAGAATCATAAGGAGATCGATCCTCTTCCATTGGAGATCGATCTGCTCCTCAAATTCCTCATTCCTTGTCATTTTTAACTCACCAGATCGATCTCTCCTTCTCCCAGATCGATCTGTCCTCATAACTTCACACTTATTTTAACACTTAACATATAAATCTCCAATTATCATTCCCCAATTCACTTAGCTCAATAAATTACACTTCAAGTTCATATTACATCATTCAAATATATCTAAAATTCTCAGATCTCACATCCTCCCCACCTTAAATAGAATTTGGTCCTCCAAATTCAACTCAACTATTCGAATAGATGGGGGTATTTCTCCTTCATGAGACTCTCTAGTTCCCATGTTGCCTCTTCCATTGAGTGATGTTTCCACAAAACTTTCACTAATGGGATGCTCTTAGTTCTGAGTACCTTCTCTCTTCTATCGAGAATCTGGACGGGTTCTCAGTGTAGCTCATATCCTCTTGAATGTCCATCTCGTCATACTCTATGACATGAGAAGGGTCCGGGTGGTACTTCCTCAACATAGACACATGAAAAACATTGTGTATTTCGGACATCTGTGGGGGTAATGCTAATCTGTAAGCTACCTCTCCCACTCTCTCAATAATCTCGAATGGTCCTATGTATCGAGGACTCAATTTCCCTTTCTTCCCAAATCGCATGATACCCTTACTCGGTGATATTTTCAGAAATACTGCATCACCAACCACAAACTCGAGTGGCCGTCCACGCACATCCGCGTAGCTGTTCTGTCTACTTTACGCAGCCCGTAACCTCTCACATATGAGTTCCACACTCTGTACGGCTTGCTCAACAAGCTCGGGAGCATTTATCTTTCTGTCACCAACTTCTTCCCAAGCTACAGGGGATCTACACCTCCTACCATATAGAGCCTCAAAAGGTGCCATTCCATGATCCCTTAAAATCCATTGTACACGCCCTCAACATATCCTCCAGGGTCTGAATAGTCCTCTCTGACTGACTATCTGTCTGAGGATGATAGACGGTACTGAAACTCAATCGAGATCCCATGGACTCCTGAAATTGGGTTCAAAATCTGGAAGTAAATCGGGAATCTCTATCAGAAGTAATACTCTCTGGAGCCCCATGTAATCTAGCTATCTCGCTGACATACGGCTCAGCTAAGGCATCCACAGTATCTGTGCTCTTGATGGCAAGGAAGTGGGCACTCTTGGTCAGTCTATCCACTATAACCCATATAGAGTCACGACCTTTTCGGGTCCTCGGTAAACCCATAATAAAGTCCATAGTGATATGCTCCCATTTCCATGTAGGTACAGGTAAGGGCTGTAGTAGTCCTCCGGGCTTCCGATGCTCAGCTTTCACTTGCTGGCATACTAAACACCTGGCCACATACTCTGCCATGTCTCGCTTCATACCACTCCACCAATACACCTTTCTCAAGTCTCGGTACATCTTAGTACGCCCTGGGTGCATGGTGTATTGCGAGCAGTAGGATTCTCTCAGTATCTGTCTCTTCAGGGTATCATCGTCCGGTACACAAATCCATCCTCTAAATCTCAACAATCCATCCTCACTGACTATGAGATCTGACTGCGAACTCTGTTCAGCATGGCTAATCATATCTATCAATCTCCGATCACTGCTCTGCCCAGTTCTAATCTGATCTATGATCCTGGGCTCTATTCGCAAGCTAGCCACAAATCCAGTCTCTATCTCTTTAACTCTAATCCGAAGTGCGGCAAACTGCTCTAGCAAATCCCATTCCCTGATCATCATAGCAGATATCATACTCTTCCTGCTCAGGGCATCAGCAACTACATTCACCTTACCCGGATGATATAGAATCTCGCAGTCATAATCCTTAAGGAATTCTATCCATCCCCATTGTCTCATGTTTAACTCTTTCTGATCAAAGAGATATCTCAAACTCTTATGATCAGTGAAGATCTGGAATCTTTCCCCATATAAGTAGTGTCGCCAGATCTTCAAAGCAAACACCACAGCGGCTAACTCCAAATCATGCGTGGGGTAATTCCGCTCATGGTCTTTCAACTGTCGTGATCCATATGCGACCACTCTTCCGTGCTGCATAAGCACACACCCCAATCCTTGATGAGATGCATCACTATACACCGAGAATCCTCCTGATCCCTCAGGAATAGTTAACACAGGTGCCGCTGTCAACCTCCTCTTTAATTCCTGAAAACTGAGCTCACATTGATCAGTCCATATAAATGGAGTCTCTTTGCGCTTGAGCTTAGTCAAAGGGGTGACAATCCGGGAAAATCCTTCCACAAATCTTCTGTAATACCCTGCCAAACCAAGGAAGCTTCGTACCTCAGTAACTGTCCTCGGTCTCTCCCAATTAAGCACTGCCTCCACCTTGCTTGAGTCCACTGATACTCCTTCCTCTGAGACATATGACCAAGGAAAGCTATCCGATCCAGCCAAAACTCACACTAAGCTTCCCATATAATTGCTTATCTCGGAGTATCTGAAGTACTAACCACAAATGCTGTGCATGCTCCTCATACAACCGAGAGTATACCAGGATATCATCAATAAAGACTATCCCAAATTTATCCAGATAGTCTCTGAACACCTCGTTCATCAATCTCATAAATCCTGCAGGGGCGTTCGTCAATCCAAAGGACATCACCAAAAATTCATAATGGCCATACCTCGTCCTGAAGGCCGTCTTCGGAATATCTTCTTCCTTGATCCTCAATTGGTGATAGCCCGATCTCAAATCAATCTTAGAAAAGACGGATGCCCCTCTTAGATGATCAAGTAGATCATCAATCCTGTGCAATGGGTATTTATTCTTCACCGTGGCTTTATTCAACAACCGATAGTCTACGCATAATCTGAGACTACCATCCTTCTTCTTGACAAATAAAACCGGTGCTCCCCACGGTGAAACGATGGGCCTAATGAACCCTTGATCCAATAACTCCTGTAGTTTTTTCTTCAATTCCTCAAGTTCCACTAATGCCATCCTGTAGGGGGATTTAGAGATCGGTTGAGTATCTGGTACCAAATCAATGGTAAACTCTAGCTCTCTCTCTGGTGGTAAACCTGGTAACTCATCTGGGAAAACATCCGAAAATTCACACACCACAGGTATATCCTTAATCCTTGGATGTTCCCGCTCTTCGTCTGAGATGAGTGTCTCATAACCTTCACATGAATAATCATATTTAATATTCTCCAAAATAATATTAAAATTCTCAAATTACTTACTAGAATTCCACATATTCATTTCCTCAATATCTCAATCGTACACTGTAAGGTTCAGGTAGGGAGAAAGTTACAACCTTAGTGTAGCAATCTAAGCTCACTCGATTGGCTGCCAACCAATCCATTCCCAGAATTACATCAAATCCATGTATATTCAACATGATTAGATCTGCTAACATCCCTCTATCTCCCACCTTTATCTCACATCCTCTACAGATTAACTCAGTTCTCCGGGATTCACGCATAGGCGTATTTACATGTAGTATATATTCTAGAGGTTCAAACTTCAAGTTTAATCTACATACAAAATGCTCAGAAATAAACGAATGCGTGGATCCTGAATCAATCAACACATGAGCCTTATGATTACAGACAGAGAGTGTACCTCTTATAGTTTCTGCAGAAGTGTCAGCGGTCTCCTTATCTAGGGCAAACACACGTCCCTGTGTAACAGGTCTCTTTCCTTTCTCTGCAGCACTGGCCCGTCTCGGGGGATTCACTCTCTGAGGCTGTTGTCTAGTGGGCTCCAAGACATGTGGTTTCTGAGGTTGAGGGCAATCCTTCACCATGTGACCCATGTCTCCACATCTAAAACATCCATGGATCGACCCAGTACAACTTCCTTCATGCATTCGGCCACAATTTCTGCAAAACCTTGTCTCTGGCCTGACATCTCGAGGGGTCTCTCTAATGTTAGGGTAACCTCTGGGTCTCTCTAATCTGCCCTTCTGTACCTCAATCCTTCCTCTTCTGAAGAAACCTCTTTGAGCCTCTGTTTGGAAAATCGCTGGCCTCTTGCCCTTATCTCTATTCACCGCTCTGAGCTCATTCTGAGATTGTACCATTTCAATTCCTCTTTCAATCTCTTGTGCTCGTCTCAGAGCATCTCCAAACTCCGTAATACATAGCCCTATCAATCTATCTCTGATGTTGGGCTTCAATCCATACACAAATTTCTCTGTGCGGAGCTCTTCATTCTTAAAGGTCTCTGGGTCATATCTCAATAGCGCGGTGAATTGGCTCTCATAGTCATCCACAGACATGTCACCCTGTACCAAACTCAAAAACTCGACCTGTTTCTTTCTTTGTGCGGCTCGTGGTACATATTGGGTCCTAAACGCTGTTTGGAACTCTTCCCAACCAATCACATCCTGGCGGGACATCAGAATACCCTGGGTAGTACCCCACCAATCTCGAGCTCTCCCTTTCAACATATAGATACTCATACTGACCCTCTCAGCATCGGTGCACCCCAGATAATCAAATATAATTCTCAACTCCGTCAGCCACTCCTCAGCCTCTGTAGGATCCTTCTTTCCCCTAAACATGGGTGGATTCATCTTCAGAAAATCCTTCAGTCGGACCATACTTCTATCATCAGGCTGAGTGACGGGAGGTATTGGGGGTATGGGAGGTCCTTGTGGTGGTGTAGGAGTAGTACCCGAGGCATTAACTCCAAAGTGTTGCGCGAATAACGCTGCCATCTGCTCAAAACCTTACCTCACATCGGTCTCAATCCGATTAAATCGAGAGTTAGGACTCTCTGGTTGTGGGACAGGTGGCGGAGGGGACTCTGCCTGCCTCCTCGAACGACCTCGTCGTCCACTCATTCTCTATCTTAACTCGTCTCCTTCGCGTACATATCAAAATCGATTGAAATCTCAATCCTCAATTTCAGTTCATGACCAGACTATTACAGACACTTGGGATGTATTCTATTTCACTTAACCGACACTGATAGTACTAGACACCCTAAGCTCTGATACCAAGAAAACTCTGTCACGCCCCGAAAGTGCGGAAAATAGGGCTAATTTAAAACTTTTTATTCATTCATTCACAATTAAGAGTGCATTCCTGTGCAGTGTCATACATCATCACCTATATTATACCTCAGGATCTCGTCATTGAATAGTATATATTATATCATATACATTACTTGATCTCAAGTTAATTAATCCTAATACATCCCATACAATGTTATACATCAAGTGTCTGCAATTACAGTAATTGTCTGGGTACATGAAAAGATAAAAGATACCTTAAAATACAATATATGGCCTGGAACTCAAGTCCTCCACTAGCCACTACTCCGTACGTCGCAGGATAACCCTTTTCACTTGAAGAAATCTGGGGGGAAAGAAAACAGGGTGAGCTTCTAAATCGCTCAGTAAAGGGGGTAAGGGACTCATTTCATAAACCAAAATGCACATTACAAAATATTTATTTGTATGTGAAACTCATTAATCTCATTTGAAAATCATAGCATGAAAGTACTCAAAACGACATTCTCATGTCTCAAATCATGTGAAAACATGAAGTAAAAAGGCTCAGTCTAGAGCAATAACAAAGCATGTGAAAATAATGCGATAAACGCTTTCTCAATTAACGTGATAAAATCACTGTAATAATAATGCACGTGGCACAGCCACTAAACACACGTGGCATAGCCACTGATTTAAATTCACACGTGGCATAGCCACTGAGTTAAATTTACACGTGGCAACGGCCACCAATTAGGGTTCTCACGTGGCAACGGCCACCAAATAGGGTTCTCACGTGGCAACAGCCACCAAATAGGGTTCTCACGTGGCAACGGCCACCAAATAGGTTTCTCACGTGGCAACGGCCACCAAATGGGGTTCTCACGTGGCAACGGCCACCAAATAGGGCTTCTCACGTGGTAACGGCAACCAAAGGGGGTTTCTCACGTGGCAACGGCCACCAAAGGGGGCTTCTCACGTGGCAACGGCCACTAAGTATACGTGGCATAGCCACATAATGGGTTATTCTCACGTTACCAGAACGGAGAAGAATCGGGCTTACATGCTACCAGAGCAATGCCCGGTGTGTACTCAGAATTACACACCTAAGTCTTAATCACATAAGACTAGTTTGCCTTCACGCAGAACTCATAGTGGTTTTTCTCTCATAAAACTCATTTGAAAACCGTTTTGTACTCAACACAAAACATAATAAAACCGAGTTCCAATCGGCAAAGCACGCACACATTTCACAAATCTCGATATTGCCTTAACGTATAGCCCAATTCATTACTCACACAAAATTCAACGGTTTATAAAGCAATTTCACACTCAGCTTATAAACTCATGCTTGTTTTATAAACCACAAATCATGCTATAATAGTTTACAAATCACATACACAAATGGTTTAGTTTCCCTTACCTCTTTGCACCTCGTATAGTGCAATCGTTTCCCCCGTATCATGGACTAGCCTCACATTCCACTCTGGAACTCCTAACCTGTCCAAACGATGTTAAAACATCAATATTCAACTATCACATCAACCTCAATTCTCAAAATCGAGCATAATTGCTCATAAGTCCTTAAATCTCTCGATTCTAGTAACTCTACCCCAAACTACACTCTTATTCACAACATCTCAACGTTCTACATTTCTCATGCCAATTATCTATGCTAATTCACCACATTGTCTAAATTTCTATTTATAGCTCAAATTCCTAAAATTGCTAAATATCATTATCACTCCAACCACATTACAATTTCATCAATCCCTAATCATTTCTCAGCTATTTCAACACAATGACAACCACCATTATCATCAAAATCATCTCAAATATCAAGATCGAGGTTTAGAAATTACCCAAAGCTTGTGAGATGCACAGCCCACGCCTCGATTCGATTTGTCCTTCGATTTCCAAGTATGTTGTTCTCCCTTTGATGAGGAACAACTTTCCTTCTTGCCACAACTTCTGATTTGGACGAAAATGGGTGCTTTGGATGAGTGAGAAAGCTAGGTTTCGGTGAAAATGAGGGTTGGAAGAGAGAGAAAGTGAGATTGCAGGAGAAAAACAGGAGTTTCTTATATAGGCTGAGGGTAGGAGATCGATCTGGCTCTTGATGAGATCGATCTGCATTTGAATTTTTGGGACGATTTGGGGTAATTTATGCCTAGGAGATCGATCTGTCGAGGGGTGAGATCGATCTCTTTATGGCTTTATGAGATCGATCTGCTCCTTGAGGAGATCGATCTTCTCCCAAACAGAATCATTTGGAGATCGATCTCTTCCTTATGAGATCGATCTTCTCTCAAATAGAATCATAAGGAGATCGATCCTCTTCCTTTGGAGATCGATCTGCTCCTCAAATTCCTCATTCCTTGTCATTTTTAACTCACCAGATCGATCTCTCCTTCTCCCAGATCGATCTGTCCTCATAACTTCACACTTGTTTTAACACTTAACATATAAATCTCCAATTATCATTCCCCAATTCACTTAGCTCAATAAATTACACTTCAAGTTCATATTACATCATTCAAATATATCTAAAATTCTCAGATCTCACATCCTCCCCACCTTAAATAGAATTTGGTCCTCCAAATTCAACTCAACTATTCGAATAGATAGGGGTATTTCTCTTTCATGAGACTCTCTAGTTCCCACGTTGCCTCTTTCATTGAGTGATGTTTCCACAAAACTTTCACTGGTGGGATGCTCTTAGTTCTCAGTACCTTCTCTCTTCTATCGAGAATCTGGACGGGTTCCTCAGTGTAGCTCATATCCTCTTGAATGTCCATCTCGTCATACTCTATGACATGAGAAGGGTCCGGGTGGTACTTCCTCAACATAGACACATGAAAAACATTGTGTATTCCGGACATCTGTGGGGGTAATGCTAATCTGTAAGCTACCTCTCCCACTCTTTCAAGAATCTCGAATGGTCCTATGTATCGAGGACTCAATTTCTCTTTCTTCCCAAATCGCATGATACCCTTACTCAGTGATATTTTCAAAAATACTGCATCACTAACTTCAAACTCGAGTGGTCGTCTACGCACATCCGCGTAGCTTTTCTGTCTACTTTGCGCAGCCCGTAACCTCTCACATATGAGTTTCACACTTTGTACGGCTTGCTCAACAAGCTCGGGAGCATTTATCTTTCTGTCACCGACTTCTTCCCAAGCTACAGGGGATCTACACCTCCTACCATATAGAGCCTCAAAAGGTGCCATTCCAATACTCGCATGATAGCGGTTATTGTATGCAAACTCTGCTAGGGGCAGGTGATCATCCCATGATCCCTTAAAATCCATCGTACACGCCCTCAACATATCCTCCAGGGTCTGAATAGTCCTCTCTGGCTGACCATCTGTCTGAGGATGATAGGCGGTACTGAAACTCAATCGAGATCCCATGGACTCCTGAAACTAGGTTCAAAATCTGGAAGTAAATCGAGAATCTCTATCAGAAGTAATACTCACTGGAGCCCCATGTAATCTAGCTATCTAGCTGACATACGGCTCAGCTAAGGCATCCACAGTATCTGTGCTCTTGATGGCAAGGAAGTGGGAACTCTTGGTCAGTCTATCCACTATAACCCATATAGCGTCACGACCTCTTCGGGTCCTCGGTAAACCCATAATAAAGTCCATTGTGACATGCTCCCATTTCCATGTAGGTACAGGTAAGGGCTGTAGTAGTCCTCCGGGCTTCCGATGCTCAGCTTTCACTTGCTGGCATACTAAATACCTGGCCACATACTCTGCCACGTCTCGCTTCATACCACTCCACCAATACACCTTTCTCAAGTCTCGGTACATCTTAGTACTCCCTGGGTGCATGGTGTATCATGAGCAGTGGGATTCTCTCAGTATCTGTCTCTTCAGGGTATCATCGTCCGTACACAAATCCGTCCTCTGAATCTCAACAATCCATCCTTACTGACTGTGAGATCCGACTGCGAACTCTGTCCAGCTTGGCTAATCATATCTATCAATCTTTGATCACTGCGCTGCCCAGTTCTAATTTGATCCATGATCCTGGGCTCTATTCGCAAGCTAGCCACAAATCCAGTCTCTATCTCTTTAACTCTGATCCAAAGTTCAGCAAACTGCTCTAGCAAATCTCATTCCCTGATCATCATAGCAGGTATCATACTCTTCTTGCTCAGGGCATCAGCAACTACATTCGCCTTACCCGGATGATATAGAATCTCGCAGTCATAATCCTTAAGGAGTTCTATCCATATCCTTTGTCTCATGTTTAACTCTTTCTGATCAAAGAGATATCTCAAACTCTTGTGATCAGTGAAGATCTGGAATCTTTCCCCATATAAGTAGTGTCGCCAGATCTTCAAAGCAAACACCACAGCGGCTAACTCCAAATCATGCGTGAGGTAATTCCGCTCATGGTCTTTCAGCTGTCGCGATCCATATGCGACCACTCTTCTGTGCTGCATATGTACACACCCCAATCCTTGATGAGATGCATCACTATACATAGAGAATCCTCCTGATCCCTCAGGAATAGTTAACACAGGTGCCGCTGTCAACTTCCTCTTTAATTCCTGAAAACTGAGCTCACATTGATCAGTCTATATAAATGGAGTCTCTTTGCGCGTGAGCTTAGTCAAAGGGGCAAAAATCCGGGAAAATCCTTCCACAAATCTTCTGTAATACCCAGCCAAACCAAGGAAGCTTCGTACCTCAATAACTGTCCTCGGTCTCTCCCAATTAAGCACAGCCTCCACCTTGGACGGATCCACTGATACCCTATCTCTCGGGACTACATGACCCAAAAATGATATCTCACTTAGATAAAAATCACACTTACCAAGTTTAGCATACAACACCTAATCTCAGAGGGTCTGTAACACTGTTCTCAAGTGCAGCTCATGCTCTTTCCTGGACTTCGAGTACACCAATATGTCGTTTATCAAGACAATCACGAAGCTGTCCAGGTATGGCTTAAACACAACATTCATCAATGCCATAAACGTTGTAGGAGCATTCGTCACCCAAATGGTATAACCAGAAACTCATAATGGCCATAACGGGTACGAAATGCTGTTTTGGGCACATTTCCACTTCGAATCCTCAACTGATGATACCTAGACCTTAGATCAATCTTCGAAAAGATTTGTACTCCCTGTAACGGATCTAATAGATCATCAATCCGTGGAAGGAGATACTTATTCTTGATGGTAGCCTTGTTCAACAACTTATAGTCTATACAAAGTCAGAGACTTGCATCCTTCTTCACAAATAGAACTGGTGCTCCCTAAGGTCACACACTCAGTCTGATAAACCCCTTGTCCAACAACTCTTGCAACTGTCTCTTTAGTTCCTTCAATTCCACTGGAGCCATTCTATATGGTGGTTTGGATATTGGTTCAGTACCAGGTACCAAATCAATACAGAACTCTATCTCTCAATCCGGTGGCAACCCTGGTAATTCTTCTGAAAAGACATTAGGGAATTCTCTAACCACTAGGATGTCCGCTAATTCCAGGTGTGTCGTATCCAAATGAATCACACATGCGATAAGACCTTAAACATATTATGATTACATTTGTTAGTAAGATCATCCATCCTTGGAAATAATTTACTACTTCTTTCATTACTTTTCAAACCTTGCAACATACTTGTCTGAGGTGAAAAACATTACTGTCTTAGCATAACAATCTAAAACAGTATGGTTTGCAGCCAACCAATCCATTCAGAGTATTATTTCAAAATCCTTCATGTGTAACAGAAGAAGATTGGCCAACATATCATTTTCCCTTACTTTTAACTTACAATTCGTACATACATACTCAGTCATTACATTATCTGTTACTGGAGTGCTTATAAGCAATACCCTACCTAAAGGTACAGGTTCCACATGTTTATATAATTTACATGCAAATGAAAGTGATATAAATGAATGTGTGGCACCAGGATCTATTAATTCTAATGCTTCAAAATCAAAGACTAGGATGGTACCTTTAATCACATCCGTAGAAGCTTTTACAGATGTCTGGTCCAATGCAAACACTTGCCCTCAACCAACAGCTTGCTTCCCCTTCTTTTCAGCTGTGGCCTTCCTCTTAAGAGTAGGTGTTTCAACTGTAGCCTTCTCTGGCTCTTTGCCCTTCCCTGGGCTGTAGCAACAAACTCTGGGCATTCACGAGCTATAAGCCCTGGTTTACCACATCTATAACATGACCTCATTAACAAATGGCATGGCCTACTCCCATGTTATCTACCACACATTTTGCACTGCTCGGTGGTAGGTCGGGGTCCGCCAATAACTAGACCCTTCGATGCTGGAGGTAAACCTGGATACACTGGAAGCTTTGTAGGCCTCTCTTATACCTCCTCAATCTTTGGCCCTTTACCAAATAACGTTTGGCCCTTTTTAAATCCCTTATTATCAACTGACCTTTTCTGGTCTCTATCTCTACCCTTACCACTCTTAGTTAACTCCGAGGCATGTAACTCATAATCCTGCTCACATAACTGAGCTCTGCGTACTGTCTCATCATAGGTGGTAATGTCAAATAGGGTTAATCGAGCTCTGATCAAAGGTCTTAACCCCTCAATAAATTTTTGAACCTTCTGGTCCTGACAGCCAATGGTAACTATGTCATACCTACCCAGAGATGTGAATTTGGACTCATACTCATCAACTGAACGGTTCCCCTAAGTTAAGGTCATAAACTCTATCTGCATCTTCCTCTGAGCAATGGCTAGAATGTACTGCCTCCTAAAGGAGTCTAGAAATATGTCCCAAGTCACAATCGGGTGTCGTGCACTCAGAATCGGATGTGTAGCTATCCACCAATACTCGACCTCACCCTCTAATACAAAAGCCCCAAAGGTGACCTTCTCTATGGCAGAGCAATGGAAAAATCTATAGAGTTTCTCCATACTACGAATCCAATGCTCCGTTAGCATTGGGTTCTTCACCCCACTACATGAAGGAGGTCCAAACTTCCTGAACTCTCTTAGTTTGACTAGATCACAATCATAAACTCCTTTACCACCAACCTATTGTGGAACTACAAGATCCTGAACTGGTGAGGGAATATCTTGAACTGGAGGAGGTGCAAGAATCTTTGCCTCTACAACCTAAGGTCTCGGTGCAAGCTGTACAGGCTCATGTCTCTCAAGTGCAGTAGCTTGACCAGTAGGGTTCTCTTGTCTACCCTCAAATTTGGCCATTGCCTGTGTAAACAACTTCATGACAGTGTCCACACTGAGCTGGAATTATGCTATACGTGCCTCAATAGCATCACTAAGACCAGGTGAATCTCTACTAGAACTGGACCCACTATGCCTCTCGGGCTCATTTCTATGACACTGAGAGCGTGAACTCTCTCCTCTATGACTGCGTCGTCTATCCGACATCCTACATACTTAATAATAAGTGTCTCAGTTACATTTCTAGCTTGGTATACACAATTGCATCCGAATAATGCACAGTACTTTAGGGATGTATAATTTACTAACTATAGATACTGACTCACATCAGACCAACGTCGCTCTGATACCACCTCTATCACGACCCTCATCTCGTGACTTACCTTACTATTAACAGTTGGGCTGTGAGTTAACATCCATATCCACATCTCATCCATTTATAATTTAAGTTCATTTAATGAAATATAAACTGTACTTTTATATATATATATGCAGAAACGTTTACATCAGTTTCTACTATATACGTCCATTTTGTACAAAAGATAGCTTTATTGTGAACCATTTTACAGGACACAAAATTTTCTAATAAGTTTATACCTCTGTACTACTGGAGAATAGGAGAACACGGTTACAGGAACAACCGTAATAAACTCACAACTGCGCAGAATCTGTGGAGAAGGAAATAAGGGGGTGAGCTAACACTCTCAGTAAAGAAAATATGAAAGCAGGTAGATAACTACACTATCTACATGCTTAAAATATGTACATTCATTTTCCTTATAAAACACATGCATTCTTTTAAAATAACTTCCATCAATGCGAAACCATTAATTCGCTAAATGTGTACAAGCATATTCATTTCAAATCACACAACGTTTTTTTTATTCACACAGTACACACTTAAAAATTACTTTGCACTTAGCAAATCAATTTATATGAGACATAGGATGGAGTATCATATCACCCAGTATCACATAGCAAGGGATAAATGTCACATCAAACAATAGTGACAAAATGTCATATCATACAGAAATAAGGACTTATGGCCGTAGTCTAGATTCCAGGAAATCACTGATTTGGCTTGCGAGAATCCCATGTTTGAGGAGGCAAATCAACCATCCCCTCAGCTCACTAAGAATCACTAAGATATCACGACACATCGTACTCCGTGGCTAACGCTCACGGTACAGCGTGCTCCTGTGGATCCTTTATCACCCATTTTTATTGTCTCAAAATCACGTGCGAGTAGGTCTGTGCAAGATCACTCAATAATACACGATGGCTCTAACACGGTTTTACTCGTCACACAGTAAAAATCACAAAACCTCATGCGAGCAACTCAGCATAAGATCACATAGCAATACTTAAGGCCTCTAACACGATTTTTCGTCATCTAACAATAAAGATCATAAAACCTCATGTGAGCAACTCAGCGCAAGATCAGATAGCAATACCTGAGGCCTCTAGCATGGTTTCACTTAAAATCACTTTAAAAGAAGGAAGTTACATCCGAGCATAGTCAGAGTAAGTTCACTTAGCAGTACTCAATGGCTCTAGCATGATTTCCAAAATATAGTGTGAGCTCTCTAGTGTATCACACAACACTCAGCTCTAGCACCATTTGCTTTCTAAGAATCCTTTTAAAATGATGTGCGAGCAAGGTTGTAAATCTACTGCTACCACATTCGCTCTAGCACAAGTTCACACAAAAATCTGATAGACGACTCTAATAAGGTGAAAACAGTATCCCTGATCGAAGTCACTTTGATAAATCACGAGGTATGAGTGAGAGGGTAATTTCCCTTAAATCACTCACTAGATACTTTTCACTAGTAAAAACATGCATTTTATGGTAGTAGTTATACCGGGAGCCAGTCTATTATTACTCTTTCTCAAACACTTATAAAACATTCACAAGCATCTACTCATGATAAAGACATTAAGACATGAAATTTATGCATATAAGCTTCTTCTTATAGCTTAGCTTTCACGTAGATATTCCAATATCTACATACTTTATCGTATTTATTTACCCATAGAAGGAAAGAAACATATGTATAGCTATCTTTAATATCTCACATAAATCCCTTACCTCGAATCATGCTCGAATCACTTTCCTTGATTTCCACTTCTCGTGATCCATCTAATCAGCTCTAGTTATATCTCTAGGAGCTGCAAGTATTTACTTTTCATGTCAGTATATCATAATATACTTAATTCTCACTTGCATGAAGTTTAATTCAATGCATTAGGCCCATTTACATCCATTGGGCCTCGTTACATCTTATTGGACCTTATTTTCTCTTATGTCTATTTCGATTATACTATTCATTTCTCAAGAATCTATTAGACTCATCAAGTCTTCTTATTCATATTAATCCGACATTAACCTCACAATGCCTTAAGTTTGACAATCTCTTTCACTATGGCATTTCCTCAAACACCTCATATGCTTGTTTTTAATCATTATTTATCCCAACATATGGGTTTCACATAAACATCTTAGAATTATGTATACATGCTCAATAATATCATTTTATTGCTTAAATCATCATTAACTCCATGCCAAATCAACTTTCTCTCACTTTCTCACACAAAGCCCATTTTAGGTCATGAAGGGTTAAGCATGTTCAAAGATGATTCAGTCAACAATGCATGTACCAATCAACTCATCAAAATGGCTAGATTAACAAACTTAAAGTTAGTGTATTTGAAATCGTACCTAGCTTGACTTTTCTCTTTTTTGCCAAATTTGGGGAAAACCTCTTTGCTCTTTCAATCCAAAGTTTCAGCTTCCAATCTTTGACTATGTTGTTCTCTTCCTCACTAGGAACAACTTTACTCAAAGAAATCTCTCTCAAATCTAATTGAAAGGTGATGATTTTGGAGTGAGAAAACTAGGTTACTTTGTTACAATGGAGGAAATTGAATTATTTAATGGAAAGAGAAGCTGTTGGGTTTTTATAAAATTTGGCCTCATGAGATCGATCTTCAAGGGTGAGAGATTAATCTGCCCTTGCTTGAACTCCTTCAGGATTCTATATGCAGGTTGTGAGACTGATATGCTCATGGGATATAATCGATCTGCTCATGGAGGGGATCGATCTTGGCCAGGCAGGAGACTTTAGAGTTCGATCTGGCTTTGAGAAGAGATTGATATTTACTAAACAGAATCAACTAGGGATCGATATGGCCTTGAGAAGAGATCGATCCTATTCAGGCAGAAGTAACTTTAAGATCGATCTGCTCTAATTGATGGATCGATATCCCTTTTGTAGAATGCTTGGCATTGCATTTTGAGGCAATGAGATCAATCTCCCCTTGCAATGAGATCAATCTCCCCTTGCTCTGCAGCATTCCAGCTACAATTTGTTTTCCAGATTTTAAAAGGAAGCTTAGCATTCACTTGCTTCATTACTCATTTTCCATTTCATTCACACTTAGAACTTAAAAATATCCATTTCTTATGATGCATATATAATGTAACTTGTCTGTACATCACAAAATTATAAAGAATATACAGAAATTTATGGACCTTACAGATTGTTGCATGAATTGAGGATCAAAACTACCAAAATCTTGATGAACACATGTTGGCCGAAAGTGGGTTTTCATTTTCCATACACATGCACATGATTTTAATGCATGAATGGATAGATTAGCATGTGTACATGATGATGGCATGCTTAAATGAAACTAGTTTGTTTAATTGGATGATGTATTCATGTTAATAGGGAAGGTGTTTGATGAAATGCCTTAGTGAACCATGGATATAGCTTAAGACATGCCAACCAAGTGTTTGATAAAATGCTTAAGTGAAATTGGCTAGAGAATGACAAGGTTGGCATAGGGGTAGATAGCTCTCAGCCATGGGTGGCTGAGGTATAATGGGCCAAGCATTGATGGCCTCAGCCCAATAAGGTTAATGGGCCTCGAATAAGGCTCAATAAATGTTAATGGGCTTGATGGGCCTAATAGGTCTCGATAAAATAAATAGTGAAGTTAAAAAATTATAGTGGTTTTAGGAAAAAAATCGGGTCACGATAGAGAAAGAGAGACTTTTTCAGTCATAATCTCAAAAAAAAATCTCTGCTTTAGAAGAAGAAAAGTTGATTTGAGTTGTTAGAGAGTATAAGGAAGCCATTGGTTGGACTATTGCAGACATCAAGGGATTGAGCCTTTCTACATGCATACATAGGATATTATTGGAGGAAGGATGCAAGCTTTCTAGACAAACACAACGTAGACTGAACCCATCTATGATAGAAGTGGTAAAGAAAGAAATCTTGAAACTTCTTGATGCAGGTATGATCTATCCAATTTCAGATAGTAAATGGGTATGTCCTGTTCAAGTTGTTTCAAAGAAAACATGTATAATAGTGATAGAAAATCTTAATGGTGAGTTAGTAGCGAATCATGCTCAAAACAGGTGGCGTGTATGTATAGATTATAGGAAGTTAAATGCATCAACTAGGAAATATCATTTCCCACTTCCTTTTATTGATCAAATGCTTTAATGATTAGCAGGTAGAACTCATTAATGTTGTCTTGATGGTTATTCAGGTTTTCATCAAATTCCAGTCGCACCTAAAGACCAAGAGAAAACTACCTTCACATGTCCATTTGGTACTTTTGCATATCGACGTATGCCATTTGGACTTTGCAATACTCTTGCTACATTTTATAGGTGTATGGTTAGTGTATTCACATATTATGTAGAGAACATCATAGAGGTATTTATGGATGATTTTACAATTTATGGTGATTCATTTGATGCATGTCTAACTAAACTTACAAAAGTTCTTAAAAGATGCATAGAAAAGAACCATTTTTTAAACTATGAAAAGTGTTATTTTATGGTTGATCAAGGTATTATTCTAGGTCATGTTGTATCATTTAAAGGAATTGAAGTTGATAAAGCTAAAATAGATGTTATTAATTTTTTGCCTTACCCTATAAATGTCCGGGAAGGTCGTTCTTTTCTTGGACATGCAAGATTCTATCGGTGCTTTATTAAGGATTTTTCCAAGAGAACCATTGTGTAGGTTACTACAAAAAGATGTGGTGTTTGAGTTTAATGAGGAATGCAAAGGTGCATTTCATAAATTGAAGGATATGTTGACTTTCGTACCAATTATCCAACCACCAAATTGGGACTTTCCATTCGAAATCATGTGCGATGCAAGTACCTATAAAGTTGGTGTCGTTCTTGGACAAAGAGTTGGAAGAGCTCCTCATGTCATTTATCATGCCTCTAGGACACTTGACAGTGCACAAAGCAACTATTCGACAACGGAAAAAGAATTTCTAGCTATTGTGTTTGCCCTGGAAAAATTTCGTTCATATTTACTTGGTGTTAAAGTGATTATTTATTCTGATCATGCAGCTCTCAAGTATTTGCTCTCAAAGACGGAGGCGAAACCAAGGCTCATTCGGTGGATACTCTTGTTATAAGAGTTTGATTTGGAGATACGTGATAAGAAAGGTATAGAAAACTTGGTTGCAGATCATCTTATTAGATTAATTACAAGTGAATAGCCATTATCATTACAAGATGACTTCCCAGATGAGTATCTCTTTTATGTCCAAAAGACAAGGCCCTGGTATGTTGATATTACTAATTACTAAGTTACTGGAATATTATCAGGTGATTTGTTTAGAACTCAAAAAGATAAAACTAAAAGAAAGGCTAAATATTATGTTTAGGATGACCTTTACTTGTGGAAGTATTGTTCTAATCAAGTTATTAAAAGATGTGTACCTGAGCATGAAATTCCTTCTATACTTTAATTTTGTCATTCTTATGCATGTGGAGGACACTTCAGTCCTAAGAGAACAGCCCGTAAAGTGCTAAAATGTGGATTATTTTGGCCTAATTTGTTCCATGATTCATACATGTTTTGTAAAACTTGTGAAAAATGTCAAAAAAATTGGAAATTTAGGACATAGAGATCAAATGCCACTTACCCATATTCTTGTTTGTGAAATATTTTATGTTTGGGGTATTGATTTTATGGGCCCTTTTCCTATTTCTTGCCATAATGTTTACATTTTTCTTGTTGTTGATTACATGTTAAAATCGGTAGAAGCTAAGGCTACATGGACTGATGATGCTAAGGTTGTTGTAGAATCTATCAAATCTCATATTTTTGTTAGGTTCGGTGCACTAAAAGCTATCATAAGTGATCGTGGAACTCACTTTTCTAATAGAGTTGTGGAAGCCTTATTGAAGAAATATAATGTTACCCACCAAGTTCTACTGCTTACCATCTGCAGACGAGTAGGCAAACAGAGGTATCTAACAGAGAAATCAAGTCTATAGTTGAGAAAATTGTCAACCCAAATGGAAGGATTGGAGTATGCGACTTGACAATTCACTTTGAGCCTACCAGACAGCTTACGAAACTCTTATAGGTATGTATCCTTACCGTTTGGTATTTGGCAAACCTTGTCATCTTCCAGTAGAGTTAGAACAGAGAGCATATTATGCTATAAAACAATGCAACACGAGAATGGATGAAGCGGATGAATTGAGGAAATTACAATTGCAAGAGCTAGAAGAAATTGACAATGATGCCTATGAGAGCTCTAGGATTTACAAGCAAAAGATAAAGGCCTTTCATGATCGTATGGTTTCCAAAAAAATTTTCTATGCTGGTCAGAAAGTTATACTTTATCATTCTAAACTAAAATTGTTTCCTGGTAAATTGTGTTCTAGATGGTTAGGACCTTTTATTGTTACTAATATGTTTCCTCATGCTGTAGTTGAAAATTAAAGTTACAGATAAAATTTTTAAAGTCAATGGTCATCGCTTAAAGCCTTTTTATGAAGGTTTTCAAGTGCATGAAATTGAACGGATTGATTTGGAATATCAAAGCTACAACTGAGCATGGCTATGTCTAGCCAAAGACATTAAATAAAAGACGCTTTATGGGAGGCAAACAAAAATTTTACTTTTTTTAGAAAATATTTTTCTTATTTTAGATAAGATTTGTTTTTGTAGACAGGAGATGATTTCTAATAAGGCGTGGCCACGCCTTATGAAGAAATTTGGGTACTTAATTTTCAGGGGAAGTTTTTGCATAAGGCCTTGACCACGTCTTAGCAAAAATGCTCTACGGACCTAAGGAGTGGATTTTTTTCAAATTTTTTTTTCTTTAGGTTTAGTTATTATCTCTTCTTCCCCCTCACCAAAGTTTCCGTCAACACCTTCTTCACAATAGAATCTTTCACTCAAATAAAAACAAACTCAAGGTGGACAATACCAAGATCGCTTGACAACTTGGTTTCAGAGCTATCTAAGGCACCAACGCAAGTCACATTGTTCACCAGTTTAACAGTTTAGCTTCGCCTTGAGCTCAAAGATATAGTAGTTACTTGTGATCTAGCAACCAAAGCTTCAAGGTTACAGTAGTTTTTAAGCTAACAGTAGCTTGAACACTTGGCTTCAATGGTTATGGGTTGGGTTCCTACAAAACTGAGATCTCCACTCTTTATTTTTCTTTTTACCCAAGAAAATACTTGAAGAAACCTTCCCTGCAATTGTCGGTTACCTGGCGATTATCATGTATTGGTCCGACGATCTGGTGAGTCGACCCATAGTGCGGCCTGTACAAGTATCAGAGATGACATTACTACCAAATATCCATATTATAGCTAATACAATATATGCATGCTTTCGTTAAACTCTTTAAGTGATTTCCTGTAGGATTTCATTCCAAATTTGTGCTGAAAAAAAAAAGAGTAACGCAGGAAGGTGGTGGTGGTCGTTCCACAGAGCCGAAGAGTTTCATTCCAACTAGTCCACAACATAGTTACACCATACCCAATACTAAATTGCCATTATTTTGTCTGACTTGGTGTAGTTATTTTCGGTTCGCCTGTGCTTAATAATAGCAAAGTGTGGGGGATTTATCTATGGCTAGTGGTGGTAATCAAAGAGCTTCTTCTTCTCATAAACATACACGGATTGGAAAGGGAAAAAATATACTTCAACCTTCGGAGTTAGATTTAAATGGAAATCTCACTTTCAACAAGAAGAAACATCAAAATATGTATAAGGATATCTTATATAGAGCTATCATACCTTGTAAGTATATTGACTACCCTACTATGGAGGTTTTGAATATTAAAAACATTGTGCTTCAAATGATTGAAAACATAGGGTGGGAGACATACTTTTCAATTCAATATCCTTCCTATATTGAGCTTGTTAGAGAGTTATATACTAATTTTGAGTTTGCACCAACTAGCTCATAATTTAGACTTAGTAGTCTAAAAGTAGTACCGTTTCGATTTTGAGGAAAATAATTCAAACTTTCCATTACTAAATTCAATATTGCACTAGGGTTCATTACTAAAGAATATTCTAGAACGGAAGAATACCTAAACAGTGCATCTGATTTTAGTGAGGAATTTGAACCGTATAGCCTTTATAAACAACTTTCTAATTACCCTTATGGCTATGACCCTAGCAAGTCTAAAGATTCTTACCTTCATGATCTTTTCTCGAAATATATAATAGGCTTTTAGCTTTCACTGTTTCTGGTAGGAAGGACTCTGCTGCAGTTTTGTCAAAAGCTGAATTTTTCTTCCTGTGGTGCATGATTAACAAGGTTAAGGTTAATATAAGATATTGGTTAGCCTCTCACTTTGATATGGTTGTTACTCATAAACTACCATTGATTTTAGGCTCTTTGATTACTTATTTGGTAGTTCAAGAAATTACTTGATATTGAGCATAATAATCTTCATATTGCTTGTCCTATCTTTCCATTAGACTTACTTGCTTTGAACAAAATGAGCCTAATAGAAGAAAAAAAGGAGTTTTATGTTTTTGTTCTCCAGGACCTATCCAAGCTCCCGTACAACCCTAACATCATGCTATAAATGAAGAAGAAAACTTTGTGCAGTCTGAGCCAATCACCACAGCTGGAATTTCACTTGATGAGAGACTTGAAGGGCTTGAGCTCTGATTATGAAGAATGGAATTGAACCAAATGGCATTCTACAGACATATAGGGCTCACTCCACCCTCCCCCCTGTAGTCAAAGCAATGCTTCAAGATGTTCTATATTTTTTAAGGGAGTTTCCTATTTCTCTTGGTCCTTTACGATTTATGAGCATTTATTTTGATACATTGGGGACAATGTATAGTCTAGGTGTGGATGCGGGTTTTTAATTGTGGATTTGCCATGTATTTCATTTTTCTTTCATTTTTATTAATTTTTCATGAAAATTTTTGCAAATCTAAGAAATTTTGTTCCAAAAGGTACGTTAGTTATTGTTTATGATCTCTTTGAGTTCTAGGTTTTTCCAATGTTTGTCCCATGAAAAATAAAAAATAATAATAAATTATATATTTATGTGCGAAATGGTTTTGAATTCTCATTAAAACACTGTGATTAGTTACTTTTGATAAGTTGGATGAAAAGTGTATAGGACCTAGCACATATAACCCTTTTTGGTGAGATTTGAGCCTATGGGCATTCATTACATCAAGCTCCATTTCCTTGTTTGTGTGATTGTCATGCAAAGTCAACTATTCTAGAACTTGCTCAAATTGTACCAAAGTGGTAAGACTTGGGAACTTAAGGGTCCCAAGTTCAAACCACGATGGGGACATGAATTGTGGAGAGGTAAACCCCAGGCTAACTTGACCCTAGCTCACCCACGATAAAGCCATGCGGGTCAGTAGAATCAAAACGGATAGTACGGATAAGTAACAATGTCACAATAGTCGATGTTGTGGGCCCAAAATGGGTGTCCATGGTCGGTTGGGCTGGGTCGTTACAATAAGACCGCACTGGAACAAATGGTACCATGAGTGTAGAATCTATGGACTTAAGGGCCCGGGATTTGAAACTCCATGGGGATGTGAATTGTGGAGAGGTAAACCCCAGGCTAACTTGACCCTAGCTCGCCCATGATAAAATTGTGCGGGTTAGTGGACCTAAAGAGGATAGTAAGGATAAGTAAGTCACAGCAGTTGATGTTGTGGGCCCAAAATGGGTGGCCATGGCCGGATGGGTTGGTCCATTAACAGAACAGCCTAGCTGGCCATGGCCACCAATTTTGGGCCTATAACATCAACTGCTGTGACTTATTCATCCCGTACCATAAGCTTTAGGCCCACTGACCCGCATGGTTTTATCATGGGTGAGCCACCTGGGGTTTGCCTCTCCACAATTCCCATCCCCATGGAGTTTCGAATCCAGGACCTTTAATTCCGTAGATTCTACACTCATGGTACCATTCTAAGGACTTAAGGGTCCTAGGTTGGAAACTCCATGGGGACGTGAATTGTGGAGAGGCAAACCCCAGGCTAACTTGACCTTGGCTCACCCACGATAAAACTGTGCGAGTTAGTGGACCCAATGCGGGCAGTACAGATGAGTAACGATGTCACAACAGTTGATGTTGTTGTCCCAAAATGGGTGGCCATGGTCGGCTGGGCTATTCCGTTACACTTGCTCTGCCATACATATCTCAATAAACCCTTTTGATGAGTAGGAAGTAATAAATCAAATAAGGGCATTTAGGTTAAACCCTTTTCTTATCATCATACCCTTCTTTCCAAGCCTACCGTTGTTATTATTAACCCCAGTGAACCGACTTTGAGCCTGGCCTTTTCTTTGGATTAAACCACATTACAAGAAGTGATAAACCTTCTTTTTTGGTTGATTTTCCCCTCTTTTTGAACCTCAAATTGAAGAATTATATACACTTATCAAAGATTGCAACATGTTGGAAATTTAGTGCTCCAAGTTATTACTTTCATTGAGTTCTTCTCTTCTAAAAAAATGAAATAAATAGAGTTCCAAGAGAAGTGCAATTTTCATTGCTTAGGAGTTAGTTCTGAAGATTGTGATGAAATTGAAATCATGTTAAGACTTGTTCATTGATCGTACTTTATTTGTTGTCCAATCAAGGGTACTCATTGTATATTTGGATGAATGTGATGTGATTGAAACAGTCTTTTGAAATCATTGAGTTTAGTTTTGTGTGATAAGTTTTGTATGACTCTTTCAATTTCTTTAACCTAAAAATCCCTTTGTCATACCTTACCTAATGATAATTCTATTAAAATAGAATCATTTGTGCTTAATTTCTTAATTAGTTATTTTAATCACCATATTATTTTATTAATTATCCCCTAAATTTAATTAAAATTCTCTTGTGTGCAGAAAAATTAAATCTGGATGAACTTCAGTCATTTCGGTAGAAAATGGACTAAAAATAGGCTTAAAAGGAGACATTGGCCACTGCATGCCACATCGTACAGCCATGTAAGACCCCGTATATGTATAATGGTAATGTGTGTAATTGGATCAAATAATATGAATGGACTTGTAATGTAAAGTATGATTGATGTAAGTCCATGGATTCAATGTATGTATGTGTAATATGAATTGTAACGTACATATAAGTTTCATTGAGTACGAATATGAAGAAATGAGTTCTTATAAGTGATGGATGTGATTGAAACTCAAAATGAGTAGTGTGGTAAAATGGAATGAAGTTATGCTTCCATTTGGTTTTATATAGCATACCTTTGGACATACAATGAATGTACACAAATTTCAATGTGCATAAGGTATGAATGGATGCCATTTTCAAGTTATAAAGGTGGATGGATGAGAAAATGGTCATGGCAACAGATTAAGGATGTGTTGGTATGAGTTGCAGCAAGGAAACTGCAGGAAATCTGGAAAACATGAAGGCCAGATCGATCTCATAGGATGAGAGATCGATCTGGAAGAGCCAGAATGCTCTTATTTGGGCAAAAGAAAAGAGCAGATCGATCTCCAATGGAGCTAGATCGATCTCCCAAGCATTCTGTAGTGGAAAGATCGATCCCCAAGCACCCAGATCGATCTCCTTAGCTCTCTGTTTGGGAGCAGATCGATCTCATGCCTAGGCAGATCGATCTCATGCTTCGACAGATCGATCTCAGGCTTAAAAATATCGTGAAAAAGAGGGATTTTAAGGGACCAAATCGATCTCCTCTTGGACCAGATCGATCTCCTCAAGCTATTTCTATATAAGGAGGGCTGAAAATCAAAAAATCTCGGGAAAAACACTAACCTTCCACTTTCAACCCAAAAACCTAACTTTCCCTCTAAAAAATCAGCCACTTTCAGTGAGATTTGAAGAGAGACCATTAGAGGCAAAGTTTTTCCTATCAAAGAGAAGAACGACATAGTGGGTAGGCATTTTCCCATTGTTGGTATTGAAGGAGAAAAGGGCATTGACATTGGGAGCAAGAAGAAAAATCATATTTGGTAAGATTCTAACACTCCAATCCAAGTGCATTGCCTATTTAATTGATTTTGGAGTTGTTTGGCATGAGTATTGATGGATAAATTATCTAGGGATGTGGTGGAATTGGTGTGACCTAGAAAACCTAGAATGGGTATAATGTGAGAATATATGGGTGAATGAGTTTATGATTTATGGGCATGCTAAAGTTGTTATTGAGGTAATGTTTATGATTTTAGATGGTTAAATGAAAGTACATTGTGAGTTTTGAGGAATTATGAAAATGGGTACGTATATGCTTGATAAATGCCATAGTGAGGGAATTCATGAAATATGAACACTATGAGCTTAATGTCGATTTAATATCGATTTTGAATAAGTTAATAGGCCTAAGAAGATCCATAGACTCGACATATGGGTAAAGTAATGATACGAGGCCATATAAGTGTTAATAGAAAACTATAGGTCGAATTGACTACACGATGTCATATTATATGGATCGAGTATAATGCGGGAGACAATTTTGTGCAGTCTCGAAGAGTTCGTTGAAGATGAATCGAACCGTACGAGTAAGCAGCTTAAGGAAGTGGAATCATGCATCGCGATTCCAAGTAAGGGAATTTTGTGAGTATATAGAGGTAGCTGCTCGTACTTTGTACTTGTGGGTGAATATTGGGTGTTTTATGAAATGCATGGTTGCTCAAGTAAATGATTGATGGTATTCGTGAATGATGATGAGTATATGCGTGATTTTGGTTTTGAAGAGAATTTTATGAAATGGGATAGTAAGGCTAATAATTGCATAAATCTAATGTTTTGAAGTTTTTCAAAACGAAATTGCTTGGTTTTAAGCAAGCTTGTAGATGGGCCGGCTAGTGTTTTTGTTGATGTTGTGGAAAAGCATTTGTGAAGTGCTAAGCCCGATTGCCGGGTTTGTTTGACTGTGTATGAGCCGCCTATCATATTTGTATGACATAAATCGCGCTAGAGCTTCGCTCGCGCTGGATTTCTATGTTTTCACTTGTGTGAAACTTGCTGGAGCTTAGCTCACACCTTGATTTGGAAACTATGATGATGTTTATAAACTGTACTGGAGCTTCTGTTCGTACGTGGATTTTGAGGGGTTGTCTTATGAGTAAAACCGTACTAGAGCTATGCTCGTACGCGTCTCTGTATGAGAGGATGCCTGAGTCGTGCTAGAGCTTTGCTCGCACAAGTTTGCACATTGTGACACGTATAAGGTTGTGGAAGTTGGTAAGATCCTTAAGCCTTACATCCTTAAGCCAACATCCTTAAGCCCAAAGAGGCGGGGAGGCTCTGTTAGGCGGGGAGGCTCTGTCGGTGGAGAGGCTCTCTTACGGTGGGATCCTTAAGCCAACATCCTTAAGCCCTGGAGGGGTGGGGAGGCTCTGTTAGGCAGGGAGGCTCTCCTACATGGGTACGGTAAGATCCTTAAACCCTACATCCTTAAGCCAACATCCTTAAGCCCAAAGAGGCGGGAGGCTCCGTTAGGCGGGGAGGCTCTGTTCGGTGGGGAGGCTCTCTTCCGGAAGGATCCTTAAGCCCTACATCCTTAAGCTAACATCCTTAAGCTCGAGGAGGCAGGGAGGCTCTGTTAGGGGGGAGGCTCTGTTCGGCAGGGAGGCTCTCCTTCACGGATATGGAAAACTCTTGGTATGGGGTAGGTAAGACCTAGGAATGGCACCCCCAATCACGATATGAGTCTGCGGAGTACGCTGTACCGTGTATATCACATGGAGTACGATGTACCGCATGATGGTTATGTGTTGAGAAAGTCTGGTGAGGGATAATCCATCTTCATGCCAGCGTGATACCCCGCACACCTGGATGCGTGTGGTCTGGGATGATTTATGATGTAATGGTCCACATAGGCACTTTTGATATAGTGACCTAGTTTTTATACACATGCGTGAATTGTGAAATGAAAATGTGGTTGTGATTGTGAGTTGATTTGGTGGTAATTATGTGTTGAGAAAGAGGTTTATGATGTTGGTTTAAAAAAAAAAGGAGGTTTCTTAATGAATTGCCCTTTTTATGAATTTAAGATTGAGCATGAGATGATTTATACATGATGTTTCTACCATGTTTTATATGCCAATGCACATGATTTTGATACATGATATATATGTATATTCACATGGCATAGTTTTATTCCTCATGCTCCTACCATAAATGATTTATGCATAACACTATCAGCATGTAGATAGAGTAGTTATCTACCATGCTTGCATTATTACCTTACTGAGCGTGTGGTTGCTCATCCCACTCTATTTTCCCCCTACAGAGCGTGCGTAGTAGCCCAGTAAGGACTGAGGCGTGGTATTTTGGACTCCGCTGCATCTCCATTGCTAAGAGGTATATACACAGTGATTCTTTTTGTATCTAAACAATGTAAAAGCACAGTATTCCTTTGAGTTGTAATTATGGGGGATGTAGATGTCAGTAAAACATGTATTCGTATAAGTACACGATTAAATGCAAATGTATGACATCGTTTTAATTAATTGAGAATGAATGAGGTTTGGTGTTTATTATCGACTCACAGCCCAACAGTGTGTGGTGAGTTTAGTTCACGACCGGGTAAGGTAACAGTAAAACGCGAAAAATTTTCAGTGATTTTCGGTTAAAGAGAATGGAATTGGGTCGTGACAGAGATTGGTATCAGAGCCGTGTTGGCCTGATGTGAGTCATTAATAAAACGTAGGAAAGTACATCCCCATAGTACTGTGCTTTTGTTTAGATATAACTGTGTATACCGTGATGGATTGAGCTTAATGAATTATTATAATACAGGAAGTTAGGCACTATGCCAGTTACACGCAAAGGTAGAGGGGCGAGAGCACGTGCTAAAGGCCGTAGAGGTAGGCCTGAGAGCCGTGCGGAGCCACAGACTGAGCAGGCTCCACAAAACCCTACTGAGAGAGTAGAGGATACTGAGGCTCGCTTCACTAGGTTAGAGCGGAGTATTGAGAATTTGGTGGAGATAGTCACGCAGGCCTTGGGCGCCGGCGATAGACGAGGTCCCGCAGCACAGCCTACTACTGAACAGGCAGCTGCAGAGGCGGAGAGACCTCATGCTGCTGAGACAGCTACAGTTACACCACGTACAGCCCAGGATACAGATTCTCCTATCACTCCACAGCAGAGCGGTAGTGATTTACGTTATGACTGCGACTTGAGCAGGTTACAAGAGTTTCAAGCGCTGAAACCCCCAGTGTTTAGAGGGGTGAAGGACCCAGTGGTTACGGAGGATTGGGTGTATGAGATGGTGAAACTGTATAGGTTTTTCGATGCACTTCAGCTGAAAAGGTAGCCTTTGCCGTGTTTATGTTGAAAGGCGAGGCCGAGCATTGGTGGAGGTCCACCGAGATTATTTTGAGGGCTAGACACTCTGAGATCTCGTGGGAGATATTTTTAGAGGCCTTCAGGAGACAGTATATTCCAGCTACTGCACAGAGAAAATTACGGATGGAATTTATGAATTTGGTTCAGGGGAACCGGACTGTGGACCAGTATGAGTCCAAGTTTATGTCCTTGGGGAGATATGACCCGGACATGATGGGTAGTGAGACCCGAAAGATTCAAAAGTTCACGGATGGATTGAGATTGGCCATCCGAACTAAGCTAGCTCCCTTTGACATCTTGACCTATGAGGGGGCTGTACATAAGGCTCAGTTATGTGAGCAAGACTTTGAGCGAAATGCCTCAGAGCTTGGGAGGATTAGTGTCAGGAAGGACAGAGACCGGAAGAGATCCGGGTTTGGAAGAGTGGCCAAAAGGGGTGGCCAAAGATTTTTTGAGAAGAGGCCTAAGATTGAGGAGGTGCAGGAGAGAGCTGCTAGACCTCCCAAATACCCAGCCTTGATTGCACCGAGGGGTATGACTATTGGAGGACCACGACCTACCACGGATCAGTGTAGGAGATGTGGGAGATATAATGGGAATAGGCCCTGTTTGATGACCCCTATGGTGTGTTTTAGATGCGAGAGACCAGGACATATGGCTAAGTATTGTCCTGAGAAGATAGAGAATGCCCCACAGAAGGGCAAGGAGCCTGAGGGAGCTCCAGTTAAGACAGCAGCCCCGAGGAGGAGGGCTACAGCTGAGGAAAAATGGAAACAGGCTGCGGGTGTGAGCAGAGGAAGAGTACATGCACTGGACCAGGACACTGCAGACGCATCGACGGATGTGATTAAAGGTACCATCCGAATCTTTGATTTAGAAGCATTGGTATTATTTGATCCTGGTGCCACGCATTCTTTCATATCACCTTCCTTCGCACATAAATTATTGAAGCATGTGAAACCAACATTGTTGGATAAAATGTTGATGATTTTCACACCCATGAATAATAGCCAATTGACTAAGCATGTATGTAGAGATTTTATGTTAAAGATAGAGTGGAAGGAAATGATAGCCAATCTGATTTTATTGAATATGAATGATTTTGATGTAATTTTGGGAATGGATTGGTTGGCTACCAATCATGTTGTGATGGATTGTCATGCCAAAACATTGATGTTTTCAGGATTAGACAATCTTATTGTAAACTTTGATGAAAAGAAATGATATGAAAATAGCATGGTTGTTGTAAATAAAGGAGGATGATTTCAAATGCATATTGCTTGAGAGATAAATTATTGTTTTTGATAAATGTTGAATGTGGAGTGATGGTTCATATTACTAACGATGGCGAGGATAATGTGAAGGGTTCATTGCATATGTGGTCGATATAGATGAGGCACACCCGGAATTGAGGGACATAGCCATAATTGCAGATTACCCTGATGTCTTTCCGGATGAATTACCAGGACTACCACCTGAAAGGGAAATCGAATTTTGCATTGAGTTAGTGCCTGGTACAGAGCCAATATTGAAACCACCTTATAGAATGGCTCCGATAGAATTGGAAGAGCTGAAGAAACAGCTGCAAGAGTTGCTGGAGAAGGGGTTTATTAGATCGAGTGTCTCACCTTGGGGAGCACCGGTTCTATTTGTAAGGAAGAAGGATGGAAGCCTTCGACTGTGTATAGATTACCGGTTGTTGAATAAGGCCACCATTAAGAACAAGTACCCTCTCCCAAGAATCAATGATTTGTTGGATCAGCTCCAGGGAGCCGAAGTATTTTCTAAGATAGATCTGCGGTCAGGGTACCATCAGTTGAGGATCAGGAGTGGAGATGTACCCAAGACAGCATTTCGTACCCGTTATGGCCACTACAAGTTTTTGGTGATGCCATTCGGATTGCCGAATGCTCCCGCAGCATTTATGGCATTGATGAATGATATATTCAAGCCATACTTGGATAAGTTTGTAATAGTGTTTATTGATGACATTTTGGTGTACTCTAAGTCCAGTGAGGATCATGAGGAGCACTTGAGGATAGTTCTGCATACCCTCCGAGAGAGAGAATTGTATGCCAAACTCAGCAGTGTAACTTTTGGTTGGAACAGATCTCATTTCTGGGGCATGTTGTGTCAAAGGATGGGGTATCGATGGATCCATCCAAGATAGAGGCAGTTGTACAGTGGGAACAGCCCAAGACAGTAACTGAGATCAGAAGTTTTCTGGGATTGGCAGGATATTATCGGAGATTTGTAGAGGGTTTCTCCAGACTAGCTGCTCCATTGACATGCCTCACGCGAAAAGATGTTAAGTTTGTATGGGATGAGGCATGTGAGAGGAGTTTTGAGGAGCTTAAGCGTCGATTGACAACTGCTCCAGTTCTCACCATTCCTACCAGCTCAGGAGGATTCTCGGTGTATACGGATGCATCACACCAGGGACTGGGCTGTGTGCTTATGCAGGATGGGAAGGTAGTTGCCTATGGATCTAGACAATTGAAAGATCACGAGAGGAACTACCCGACACATGATTTGGAGTTGGCGGCTGTAGTATTTGCTTTGAAAATATGGCGCCACTATCTCTATGGTGAGAAGTTTCAGGTGTTCACAGATCATAAGAGCCTTAAGTACCTGTTCTCGCAGAAAGAGTTGAATATGAGACAGAGGAGATGGCTCGAACTCCTGAAAGACTATGATTGTGAAATCATGTACCACCCAGGTAAGGCAAATGTAGTTGCCGATGCTTTGAGTAGAAAGAACCTTGGGTTGGTGTCTTATATGATGATACGGGAACATGAATTGTTAGAACACTTTGCGAACCTCAGGTTAGATGTAACCCCACCTGGATCTGAGAGACTTGAGATCATGGCTAGTTTGAGACTAGAGCCAGAGTTGATTGGCCGTATTCGGCAAGCCCAACAGAGCGATCGACGGTGTATCGATTTGGCTGAGGCAGATACAGATAGGTGTGGGTATTGATTTTGAGTAGAGTGCTGTTGGTTTATTGAGGTTCAGAGGCAGAGTATGCGTTCCCAGGGATCCTGAGATCAGGAGAACGATTTTATCAGAGGCTCACTCATCGAAGTATACGATACATCCGGGAAGTACCAAGATGTATCAAAACCTACGGAAGGTTTATTGGTGGTCTGGAATGAAGAGAGACATTGCTGAATATGTCGCTAAGTGTCTCATTTTTCAGCAAGTGAAGGTAGAGCATCAGAAGCCTGCAGGATTATTACAGCCTCTACCGATACCGACATGGAAGTGGGAGCATGTCACCATGGATTTTGTGATGGGGTTGCCGAGGACCCGTTGAGGTCATGATGCCATATGGGTTATTGTGGATCGGTTGACTAAGTCCACCCATTTCTTGGCTATGAGAGCTACCGATACACTGAGTCAGTTGGCGAACCTGTATATTCGAGAGATAGTACAGCTACATGGTATACCAGTGAGCGTTGTTTCTGATAGAGATGCCCACTACACTTCCCATTTTTGAGAACATTTTCAGGAAGCGCTGGGGACCCGACTGAGTTTTAGCACCGCTTTTCATCCTCAGACAGATGGGCAGTCAGAGAGGACTATACAGACCCTCGAGGATATGTTGAGAGCGTGTGTGCTGGATTTTAGAGGCTCCTGGGATGACCACCTACAGTTAGCCGAGTTCGCTTATAATAATAGCTATCATGCTAGTATCGGGATGGCACCCTACGAGGCATTATACGGGCGTAGATGCCGTTCCCCTATTGGATGGGAAGAGGTTGGTGACAGACAGATTTTTGCTCCTGACTTAGTGCAGCATGCATCTGAGGACGTCCAGTTGATATGTGAGAGATTACGGACAGCTCAGAGCCAGCAAAAGAGTCATGCTGACATGAGACGAAGACCACTGGAGTTTGATGAGGGTGAGTCGGTGTTTCTGAGGGTATCACCATCGAAGGGTATTATGAGATTTGGTAAGAAGGGCAAGCTGAGCCCTAGATATATCGGACCCTTCGAGATTTTAGAGAGAGTGGGAGATAAGGCGTATAGATTGGCATTGCCACCGGACTTGGCAAATGTCCACAACGTCTTCCACGTGTCGATGCTTCAAAAGTATCACCCGGACCCGGCACACGTGATAAGATATGAGCCGTTGGAGCTCCATGAGAGTATGACGTATGTTGAGAAGTCGGTTCGGATATTGGACAGAAAAGAGAAAGTGTTACGGAATAAGACAATTCCCTTGGTGAAAGTTCTTTGGCAACACCACACGGCGAAAGAGGCCACATGGGAATTGAAGAACTTGATACGGGAGAAGTACCCCTTACTTTTTGAAGAGTGACTTGGTTCTAATTTGGAGGACCAAATACCTTGAAGGAGGGGAGAATGTAAGACCCCGTATATGTATAATGGTAATGTGTGTAATTGGATCAAATAATATGAATGGACTTGTAATGTAAAGTATGATTGATGTAAGTCCATGGATTCAATGTATGTATGTGTAATATGAATTGTAACGTACATACAAGTTTCATTGAGTACGAATATGAAGAAATGAGTTCTTATAAGTGATGGATGTGATTGAAACTCAAAATGAGTAGTGTGGTAAAATGGAATGAAGTTATGCTTCCATTTAGTTTTATATAGCGTACCTTTGGACATACAATGAATGCACACAAATTTCAATGTGCATAAGGTATGAATGGATGCCATTTTCAAGTTATAGAGGTGGATGGATGAGAAAATGGTCATGGCAACAGATTAAGGATGTGTTGGTATGAGTTGCAGCAAGGAAACTGCAGGAAATCTGGAGTTGGCGGCTGTAGTATTTGTTTTGAAAATATGGCGCCACTATCTCTATGGTGAGAAGTTTCAGGTGTTCACAGATCATAAGAGCCTTAAGTACCTGTTCTCGCAGAAAGAGTTGAATATGAGACAGAGGAGATGGCTCGAACTCCTGAAAGACTATGATTGTGAAATCATGTACCACCCAGGTAAGGCAAATGTAGTTGCCGATGCTTTGAGTAGAAAGAACCTTGGGTTGGTGTCTTATATGATGATACGGGAACATGAATTGTTAGAAAACTTTGCGAACCTCAGTTTAGATGTAACCCCACATGGATCTGAGAGACTTGAGATCATGGCTAGTTTGAGACTAGAGCCAGAGTTGATTGGTCGTATTCGGCAAGCCCAGCAGAGCGATCGACGGTGTATCGATTTGGCTGAGGCAGACACAGATAGGTGTGGGTATTGATTTTGAGCAGAGTGTTAATGGTTTATTGAGGTTCAGAGGCAGAGTATATGTTCCCAGGGATCCTGAGATCAGGAGAACGATTTTATCAGAGGCTCACTCATCGAAGTATACGATACATCCGGGAAGTACCAAGATGTATCAAAACCTTCAAAAGGTTTATTGGTGGTCTGGAATGAAGAGAGACATTGCTGAATATGTCGCTAAGTGTCTCGTTTGTCAGCAAGTGAAGGTAGAGCATCAGAAGCCTGCAGCATTATTGCAACCTCTACCGATACCAACATGGAAGTGGGAGCATGTCACCATGGATTTTGTGATGGGGATACCGAGGACCCGTAGAGGTCATGATGCCATATGGGTTATTGTGGACCGGTTGACTAAGTCCGCCCATTTCTTGGCTATGAGAGCTACCGATACACTGAGTCAGTTGGCGAACCTGTATATTCGAGAGATAGTACGGCTACATGGTGTACCAGTGAGCGTTGTTTCTGATAGAGATGCCCGCTTCACTTCCCATTTTTGGGAACATTTTCAGGAAGCGCTGGGGACCCGACGGAGTTTTAGCACCGCTTTTCATCCTCAGACAGATGGGCAGTCAGAGAGGACTATACAGACACTCGAGGATATTTTGAGAGCGTGTGTGCTGGATTTTAGAGGCTCTTGAGATGACCACCTGCAGTTAGCCGAGTTCGCTTATAATAATAGCTATCATGCTAGTATCGGGATGGCACCCTACGAGGCATTATATGGGCGTAGATGTCGTTCCCCTATTGGATGGGAAGAGGTTGGTGACAGACAGATTTTTGCTCCAGACTTAGTGCAGCAGGAATTTGAGGACGTCCAGTTGATATGTGAGAGATTACGGACAGCTCAGAGCCGGCAAAAGAGTTATGTTGACAAGAGACGAAGACTACTGGAGTTTGATGAGGGTGAGTCGGTGTTTCTGAGGGTATCACCATCGAAGGGTATTATGAGATTTGGTAAGAAGGGCAAGCTGAGCCCTAGATATATCAGACCCTTCGAGATTTTGGAGAGAGTGGGAGATAAGGCGTATAGATTGGCATTGCCACCGGACTTGGCAAATGTCCACAACGCCTTCCACGTCTCGATGCTTCGAAAGTATCACCCGGGCCCGGCACACGTGATAAGATATGAGCTGTTGGAGCTCCATGAGAGTATGATGTATGTTGAGAAGCCGGTTCGGATATTGGACAGAAAAGAGAAAGTGTTGCGGAATAAGATAATTCCCTTGGTGAAAGTTCTTTGGCAACACCACACGGCGGAAGAGGCCACATGGGAATTAGAGAACTTGATACGGGAGAAGTACCCCCAACTTTTTGAAGAGTGACTTGGTTCTAATTTGAAGGACCAAATTCCTTGAAGGAGGGGAGAATGCAAGACCCCGTATATGTATAATGGTAATGTGTGTAATTGGATCAAATAATATGAATGGACTTGTAATGTAAAGTATGATTGATGTAAGTCTATGGATTCAATGTATGTATGTGTAATATGAATTGTAACGTACATACAAGTTTCATTGAGTACGAATATGAAGAAATGAGTTCTTATAAGTGATGGATGTGATTGAAACTCAAAATGAGTAGTGTGGTAAAATGGAATGAAGTTATGCTTCCATTTGGTTTTATATAGCATACCTTTGGACATACAATGAATGCACACAAGTTTCAATGTGCATAAGGTATGAATGGATGCCATTTTCAAGTTATAAAGGTGGATGGATGAGAAAATGGTCATGGCAACAGATTAAGGATGTGTTGGTATGAGTTGCAGCAGGGAAACTGCAGGAAATCTGGAAAACATGAAGGCCAGAACGATCTCATAGGATGAGAGATCGATCTGGAAGAGCCAGAATGCTCTTATTTAGGCAAAAGAACAGAGCAGATCGATCTCCAATGGAGCCAGATCGATCTCCTAAGCATTCTGTAGTGGAAAGATCGATCCCCAAGCACCCAGATCGATCTCCTTAGCTCTCTGTTTGGGAGCAGATCGATCTCATGCCTGGGCAGATCGATCTCATGCTTCGACAGATCGATCTCAGGCTTAAAAATGCCGTGAAAAAGAGGGATTTTAAGGGACCAAATCGATCTCCTCTTGGACCAGATCGATCTCCTCAAGCTATTTCTATATAAGGAGGGCTGAAAATCAGGAAATCTCGGGAAAAACACTAACCTTCCACTTTCAACCCAAAAACCTAACTTTCCCTCTAAAAAATCAGCCACTTTCAGTGAGATTTGAAGAGAGACCATTAGAGGCAAAGTTGTTCCTATCAAAGAGAAGAACGACATAGTGGGTAGGCATTTTCCCATTGTTGGTATTGAAGGAGAAAAGGGCATTGACATTGGGAGCAAGAAGAAAAATCATATTTGGTAAGATTCTAACACTCCAATCCAAGTGCATTGCCTATTTAATTGATTTTGGAGTTGTTTGGCATGAGTATTGATGGATAAATTATCTAGGGATATGGTGGAATTGGTGTGACCTAGAAAACCTAGAATGGGTATAATGTGAGAATATATGGGTGAATGAGTTTATGATTTATGGGCATGCTAAAGTTGTTATTGAGGTAATGTTTATGATTTTAGATGGTTAAATGAAAGTACATTGTGAGTTTTGAGGAATTGTGAAAATGGGTACGTATATGCTTGATAAATGCCATAGTGAGGGAATTCATGAAATATGAACACTATGAGCTTAATGTCGATTTAATATCGATTTTGAATAAGTTAATAGGCCTAAGAAGATCCATAGACTCGAGTTATGGGTAAAGTAATGATACGAGGCCATATAAACGTTAATAGAAAACTATAGGTCGAATTGACTACACAATGTCATATTATATGGATCGAGTATAATGCGGAAGACAATTTTGTGCAGTCCCGAAGAGTTCGTTGAAGACGAATCGAACCGTACGAGTAAGCAGCTTAAGGAAGTGGAATCATGCATCGCGATTCCAGGTAAGGGAATTTTATGAGTATATAGAGGTAGCTGCTCGTACTTTGTACTTGTGGGTGAATATTGGGTGTTTTATGAAATGCATGGTTGCTCAAGTAAATGATTGATGGTATTCGTGAATGATGATGAGTATATGAGTGATTTTGGTTTTGAAGTGAATTTTATGAAATGGGATAGTAAGGCTAATAATTGCATAAATCTAATGTTTTGATGTTTTTCAAAACGAAATTGCTTGGTTTTAAGCAAGCTTGTAGATGGGCCGGCTAGTGTTTTTGTTGATGTTGTGGAAAAGCATTTGTGAAGTGCTAAGCCCGATTGTCGGGATTGTTTGACTGTGTATGAGCCGCCTATCGTATTTGTATGACATAAATCGCGCTAGAGCTTCGCTCGCGCTGGATTTCTATGTTTTCACTTGTGTGAAACTTGCTGGAGCTTAGCTCGCACCTTGATTTGGAAACTATGATGATGTTTATAAACTGTACTGGAGCTTCTGTTCGTACGTGGATTTTGAGTGGTTGTCTTATGAGTATAACCGTACTAGAGCTATGCTCGTACGCGTCTCTGTATGAGAGGATGCCTGAGTCGTGCTAGAGCTTTGCTCGCACAAGTTTGCACATTGTGACACGTATAAGGTTGTGGAAGTTGGTAAGATCCTTAAGCCTTACATCCTTAAGCCAACATCCTTAAGCCCAAAGAGGCGGGGAGGCTCTGTTCGGTGGAGAGGCTCTCTTACGGTGGGATCCTTAAGCCAAAATCCTTAAGCCCTGGAGGGGCGGGGAGGCTCTGTTAGGCAGGGAGGCTCTCCTACATGGGTACGGTAAGATCCTTAAACCCTACATCCTTAAGCCAACATCCTTAAGCCCAAAGAGGCGGGAGGCTCCGTTAGGCGGGGAGGCTCTGTTCGGTGGGGAGGCTCTCTTCCGGAAGGATCCTTAAGCCATACATCCTTAAGCTAACATCCTTAAGCTCGAGGAGGCAGGGAGGCTCTGTTAGGCGGGGAGGCTCTGTTCGGTAGGGAGGCTCTCCTTCACGGATATGGAAAACTCTTGGTATGGGGTAGGTAAGACCTAGGAATGGCACCCCCAATCACGATATGAGTCTGCAGAGTACGCTGTACCGTGTATATCACATGGAGTACGATGTACCGCATGATGGTTATGTTTTGAGAAAGTCTGGTGAGGGATAATCCATCTTCATGCCAGCGTGATACCCCGCACACCTGGATGCGTGTGGTCTGGGATGATTTATGATGTAATGGTCCACATAGGCACTTTTGATATAGTGACCTAGTTCTTATACACATGCGTGAATTGTGAAATGAAAATGTGGTTGTGATTGTGAGTTGATTTGGTGGTAATTATGTGTTGAGAAAGAGGTTTATGATGTTGGTTTAAAAAAAAAGGAGGTTTCTTAATGAATTGCCCTTTTTATGAATTTAAATGAGATTGATCATGAGATGATTTATACATGATGTTTCTACCATGTTTTATATGCCAATGCACATGATTTTGATACATGATATATATGTATATTCACATGGCATAGTTTTATTCCTCATGCTCCTACCGTAAATGATTTATGCATAACACTATCAGCATGTAGATAGAGTAGTTATCTACCATGCTTGCATTATTACCTTACTGAGCGTGTGGTTGCTCATCCCACTCTATTTTCCCCCTATAGAGTGTGCATAGTAGCCCAGTAAGGACTGAGGCGTGGTATTTTGGACTCCGCTGCATCTCCATTGCTAAGAGGTATATACACAGTGATTCTTTTTGTATCTAAACAATGTAAAAGCACAGTATTCCTTTGAGTTGTAATTATGGGGGATGTAGATGTCAGTAAAACATGTATTCGTATAAGTACACGATTAAATGCAAATGTATGACATCGTTTTAATTAATTGAGAATGAATGAGGTTTGGTGTTTATTATCGACTCACAGCCCAACAGTGTGTGGTGAGTTTAGTTCACGACCGGGTAAGGTAACAGTAAAACGCAAAAAAATTTCAGTGATTTTTGGTTAAAGAGAATAGAATTGGGTCGTGACACAGCCAAGTGGACAAGAAGACAGATGATGTGGAAATATCTTTTCTAAAGCAAATGGAGTGAAGACAAGTGGCCAAACAATGCCAACTCATCTAGGATTGGATATCACTTTTGTACCCCAAATTTTGTGTATAAATAGAATATGATGAGGCAATTGAAAAACCAAGTAGAGTAGGAGGTAGAATAGAAGTAGGTATGGTAGAAAGTAGTTTTAGGGTAGGAAGTAGTCTAGGTAGAAGTAATTTTAGGGTAGTCTAAGAATAGTTTTTTAGGTTAAAGTTTCTATGACATTTTTATTTTCAAGTTTTTTACGTTGTGAAGATTAGCACCATTTTTAATTTTCTTCTTCTCGGTTTTACAAGTTTTCAGTTTTATTATTGTTTGACATTGCAGTAGTAAGAACAATTTCATTTTTTTATTCAATAGCTTCATATCCCCCTCGATTATCATTATTATTCACTGTTCCTTAAAGGCAGAAGCCTTGCCGACCTCTTAACAATTTCACTTCTGCCAATATCATTCACTGTTCATTCGAACACTTGCCTTGCTGATTTGCCAGAATATGTTGCTTTCGTTCTTGCCTTGTTCTGGTGCAGTGGAACAATGGTAGGCTGAGCAGAAAATGAAGCAACGCATGACATAAGGAACTACCCATTTCTCTGTTTCGCGGTTATTTTTGTTTTTGTTTAATCTTTAGCAACATATTTCATTCATGTCATTCGTGCTTTAAGTCATATTAGTACCCTGTAGTTGATTTCTTATTCTTCACTTTCATTTACTGGATTATATTCATTTCTCTCTTATTGCATTTAGAGTATTAGCTTCCAGTTTTTGCATCTTGTTGTATTTCACTTGCTCTGCATTTTATTTCATCTCGGCATTTTCTTCTTGTTCCCACTTTGCTCGTTGGCTGGTATATGTTTGGCAGGATTACTGTCGTGCGGTGTAGAGCAGCAGCAGGAGTCCACGGTTACAGTGGGCAGCGTCCACAATCCACATCTGTTACACTCTGTTTCAAGTTCATGTTACTGTTCAAAGTTTTCACTGATTCTTTAGTTCTTGGTTTTAAGCAGCAACTACCTTCAAGCTTCCTTTAGTTCATCTACACCAGCTTATTTTACTTTTACAGCTTGTTTCTGTTGGATTATTTTTTTTCCTCTTTCAGGATAGTGGCTCAGCTGCCACTGTGCAGGGGAGAAAGGCTCGGCTGGTGACAGACCATTTATTCCTGCTTCACAAGCTGTCCCTACTGGGTCAGTTCCTTAGCTGTATTGGTGTTTTCCTAAACGGGCTGTTGCTATGTGGATCTGCTGAGAATGGTGACAGTGGCTGGGTTTGGTTGAAGTTTTGCAGAAGAAAACAGTGCAGAACAGAGCTAGTGTCACGACCCATTTTATCCTTTTTAACCGAAAATCACTGTAAATTTTTTGCATTTTTCCTTTCCTTACCCGGTCGTGTACAACTCACCACTACACAGCTGGGCTGTGAGTCAATAATAACTATCACTCAACATTCATTCTCAATATATCAAAACAAGTGTCATTCTTTTAAAGTTAAGTTATACATGACACGTTTCTAACTTTTAAATCCCTCATATTACAATACAAAGTGACTACTATGCTTTTACATTGTTTAGATACAAAAAGAATCTCTGTGTATACCTTTTTGGTGATGGACGCAGGAAATGTCCAAAATAAAACGCCCCAGTCCTCACTGGGCAGTTATGTACGCTCTGTAGAGGGGGAAAGTAGAGAGGGATGAGCAACCACACTCTCAGTAAGGTAATAATGCAAGCATGGTAGATAACTACCCTATCTACATGCTGATAATGTGATGCATAAATCATTTATAATTCAAGCATGAGGAAATAAATCTATGTCGTATGAATATACATATATCATGTACAGAAAGTATGGAAAACTGGCATGTAAAACATGGAATTATCATCATGTATAAATTATCTCATGCTTATCGTTGTCAAATCTCATAATAAAAGAGAAATTCAAATTAAAACATCCTTTTTGATTTATCTCATTCTTAATACATCAAAATCCAATTAAAATCATTTCACAATCACAAACACCATTATCATTTCTCAATCAAAATGCCACAAGGCTCAATCTCTCCCTCGGGTCTACCCTGGATAGTCACAATCACACTTATATATCAAAACATGTGGAACTATGTAAATCGAGTGAGACAGGTCACTATATCACAAAGACTATGTTGTCCAATTACATCATAAATCATCCAAGACCACACGCATCCAGGTGTGTGAGGCATCATGTTGCACGAAGGTGGGTTAGTTCTCCACCAAACATTCTCATCAGTATATCAACTACGCGGTACATCGTACTCCATGTGATATACATGACTTAACATACTCTGCGGACCCATAACATGAATGGGGGTGCCTGTCGTAGGTCTTATCTACCTCATACCCAACGTAACCTCTATAGTCTCAAGTGTACATGGGAGTATTGTCTTTCGATGTTAGGTCATAGCCCATCATGGCCTTCTCGCCCCTTTTAGGTTCTCTGGACACCGTGTCAAGTCCTAGTCCCTCATGGCCTTACTCGTCCCTTTTGGGTTCCCTTATTGGATTAGTGCTAGGTCCTAGCCCCTCACCCTCACCCCACTTAAGAGGTCTGTTACGCCTGTTGGGTTCCATGAACACCAATCCGTAATACCCTCACCACGACATCATACTCATTCATACCACAGTGTGAAAACCTGCGCGTGCTACGCTCTAGCATGAATTCATGCTTCATAATTGAATCACTTCGTACGAGCAATGCTCTAGTACGGTATTTATGCATAAAACATGAAGAAAACCACGTACGAGCACAACTCTAGTACGGTTATATGCATAAGAAAGCCACTTGAAATCCATGTACGAGCAAAAGCTCCAGTACGGTTTATAAAACATTGTCATGGATCAAACCAAGGTGTGAGCTAAGCTCCAGCACGTTTCATACAAGTAAAAGTATCAAAATCCAGTGCAAGCTAGGCTCCAGCATGATTGAATTCATATAGCTCGATAGACGGCTCACATACATCTAAAACAAATCTCAAAACATGTTTAGCACCTCACATGTGCTATTCCACCACATCAATAAATCACTAGCCAGCTTATCCTTTTATTTATCCAAAATAAAGTATTGAGTTTTGTGAAAACATTCAAAACATGTGATTTATGCAATTATTAGCCTTACTATCCCATTTCTTTATAACGCCATTTCAAACCACCAAATCTCATACAAATACTCATAGTTGTTTCCATACAGCGTCAAACACATTTCTAAATACCATGCATTTTTACAGCACCCTATATATACCCATAAAATACGAGTAGCTACCTCTATATACTTATAGAATTCCCTTACCTGGAATCACGTCGCTTGATTCCACTTCCTTAAAGCTGCTTACTTATGCAGTTCGATTCGTCTCCAACGAACTCTCTGAAACTGCACAAAATCGTATATCACATCGATTTAGTCCATATAACTCAACATGGTATTTGTTATAGTCGATTCAACCTATAGCCTCCATTAATACATATAAGATCTCATTTCGATTCTCTGTTTATATATCGAGTTTATGGTTCCCTTTAGGCCCATAGGTTCATACTAAACCGATATCAAATCAATATTAAGCTCATAGTGTTCATGTTTCATAAATTTCTTCACTATGGCATATAATCAAACACTACATGTGCTCATTTCTCATAACTTCCCTCAACCCACAATGTAGCTTCATTTACCCTTTTGTAATCGTCCACATTACTCAATGACAACTTAGCAAGTCCCATAAATCACCAACTTATCCAAATTACACTTTCTCATACTAGACTCATTCCATTTTCTAGGTCACATTAATTCCAATGTTTTCTAGGTGATTTCAATCATCAATGCACATACAAATAAACTCCGAAATCAATAAATAGACCAATGTATTTGGGTTGGAGTATTAGAAACTTACCAATCTAGTTTCTCTTCTTCCTCCAAATGAGAATCTCCCTTGCTCCTTCAATCCAACCACCTTTAAGACTTGAAAATGGCATCCATTCATACCTTATACATATTAAAACTTGTGTGCATTCTTTATATGATCCAAGGTATACAATTCATAGCCAAATGGAAGTACAATTACTTATGTAAATTTCATGCAACTTCATTCCATTTGCTGCACTACTCATTTTGAGCTCGAATCACATTCATCACTTATAAAAGCTCATTTCTTCATATACGTATAAAATGAAACTTGTGTGTACATTACAAACTCATATTACAAGTATGTACATTGAATACATTGACTTACATCACTTATGCTTACATTGCAAATACATCACCATACTCATGATTTCATAAAGTTTACATCTAAAAATACAGGTGTTACATTCCTCCCCTCCTTCAAGGAATTTGGTCCTCCAAATTAGAACCAAGTCACTCTTTAAAAAGTTGGGGGTACTTCTCCCGTATCAGATTCTCCAATTCCCATGTGGCCTCTTCCACCGTGTGATGTTGCCAAAGAACTTTCACCAAGGGAATTGTTTTTGTCCTCAACAGCTTTTCCTTTTTATCCAATATCCGAACTGGCCTTTCCACATATCTTATACTCTCATTGAGCTCCAACGGCTCATAACTTATCACATGTGTTGGGTCCAGGTGATACTTCTAAAGCACAGAGACGTGGAAGACGTTGTGAACATTTACCAAGTTCGGTGGCAATGCCAACCTATACGCCTTATCTCTCACTCTCTCCAAAATCTCGAAGGGTCAAATATATCTAGGGCTCAGCTTGCCCTTCTAATCGAATCTCATAATACCCTTCGAAGGTGAAACTCTCAGAAATACAGACTCACTCACGTCAAACTCTAGTTGACTCCATCTCTTGTCAACATAACTCTTTTGCCAGCTCTGAGTTGTCCGTAATCTCTCACATATCAATTAAACGTCCTCAGATGCCTGCTGCACTAAGTTCGGAGCAAAGATCTATCTGTCACCAACCTCTTCCCATCCAATGGGGGATCGACATCTGCGTCTATACAGTTCCTCATAGGGTGTCATCCCAATACTAGCATGAAAACTGTTATTATAGGCGAACTCGGCTAATTGCAGGTGGTCATCCTAAGAGCCTCCAAAATCCAGTACACACGCTCTCAACATATCCTCCAAGGTCTGTATAGTCCTCTTTGACTACCCATCTGTCTGAGGATGAAAAAGCAATGCTAAAACTCAGGTGGGTCCCCATCGCTTCTTGAAAATGTTCCCAAAAAAGGTAAGTGAAGCGGGCTTCCCTATCAAAAAAATGCTCACTGGTACACCATGTACTCGTACTATCTCTCGAACATACAGGTTCACAAACTGACTCAGAGTATCGGTAGCACTTATAGCTGAGAAATGGGCTGACTTAATCAACCGATCCATAATAACCCATATGGCATCATGACCTCTGCGGGTCCTCGACAATCCCATCACAAAATCCATGGTGACATGCTATCACTTCCAAGTCGGTATCGGTAGAGGTTGCAATAATCCTGTAGGCTTTTGATGCTCTACCTTCACCTGCTGACAAACGAGACACTTAGCAACATATTCAACAACCTCTCTTTTCATTCCAAACCACCAATAAACCTTTCGAAGGTTTTGATACATCTTGGTACTCCCTAGATGTATCGTGTATTTTGATGAGTGAGCCTCTGATAAAATCAGTCTCCTGATCTCAAGATCTTTGGGAACACATACTCTTCCTCTGAACCTCGTTAAGCCATATGTACTCAGCTCAAAATCGATACCCACACCTGCCTGTATCTGACTCAACCAATCGATATACCGTCGATCGCTCTGCTGAGCCTGCCGAATATGGCCAATCAATTCTAGCTCTAGTCTCATACTAGCCACAACATCCAATCTCTCTGATCTATGTGGGGTTACATCCAAACTGATGTTCACCAATTATTCCAGCAACTCATGTTCCCATACCATCATATAAGACACCAACCCTAGGCTCTTCATACTAAAAGCATCAACAACTACATTTGCCTTACCCGGGTGGTACATGATCTCATAATCATAATCTTTTAAAAGTTTGAGTCATCTCCTCTGTCTCATATTTAACTCTTTCTATGAGAACAGGTACTCTCCTCTGTCTTATATTCAACTCTTTCTGTGAGAACAGGTACTTAAGGCTCTTATGAGCTGTGAAAACCTAAAATTTCTCACCATATAGATAATGGCGCCATATTTTCAAAGAAACCACCACGGCCGCCAACTCAAAATCATGTGTCGGGTAGTTCCTCTCATGATCTGTCAACTGTCTACATCCATAAGCAACTACCTTCCCATCTTGCATAAGTACACAACCCAGTCCTTGGTGTGACGCATCCGTATACACCGAGAATCCTCCTAGGCTAGTAGGAATGGTGAGAATCGAAGCAGTGGTCAATCGACGCTGAAGCTCCTCAAAACTCTTCTCACATGCCTCATCCCACACAAACTTAACATCTTTCCGCGTGAGGCATGTCAATGGAGCAGCTAGTCTGGAGAAACCCTCTACAAATCTCCGATAATAACCTGCCAATACCAAAAAACTTCTGATCTTAGAAACTGTCTTGGGCTGTTCCCACTGTATAATTGCCTCAATCTTGGATGGATCCATTGATACCCCATCCTTCGACACAACATACCCCAGAAATAAGATCTTTTCTAACCAAAAGTGACACTTGCTGAGTTTGGCATATAACGCTTTCTCTCGAAGGTTCTGCAGAACTATCCTTAAGTGCTCCTCATGATCTTCCCTGGACTTAGAATAAACCAAAATGTCATCTATGAACACAATCACAAACTTGTCCAAGTATGGCTTAAACATATCATTCGTCAGTGCCATAAATGCTGCGGGGGCATTCGTCAATCCGAATGGCATCACCAAGAACTCATAGTGGCCATAACCAGTACGAAATGTTGTCTTGGGTATATCTCCACTTCGTATCCTTAACTGGTCATACCCTGACAGCATATCTATCTTAGAAAACACTTGGGCTCCTCGGAGTTGATCTAGCAGATCATCTGTACGTGGAAGGGGGTACTTGTTCTTAATGGTGGCCTTATTCAACAACTGGTAATCTATACACAGTCGAAGGCTTCCATCTTTCTTCCTTACAAACAAAATCGGTGCTCCCTAAAGTGAGACACTCAATCTAACAAACCCCTTCTCTAGTAATTCTTGCAGCTGTTTCTTTAGCTCTTCCAACTCAATCGGTGCCATTCTATAGGGTGGTTTTGATATCGGCTCTGTACCAGGCACTAACTCTATGTAAAATTCCATTTCCCTTTCAGGTGGTAGTCCTGGTAATTCATTCGAAAAGACATCAGGGTAATCCGCAATTACGGGTATGTCCCTCAATTTCGGGTGTGCCTTATCTATGTCAACCACGTAGGCAATGAACCTTTGACATCATTCTTTCTACCGTTAGTATTCCAAATCATCACATTAATATTCAACATAAACAATTAAATTCATCTCTTAAGTAGATTAAATAAAATCATATTCTTTTCATTTATCATAGTTATGTTCTTTCAATTCATTTCACAAATCTTACAACGTGATTTTCTATCTCTGGAAACATCAAAGTTTTAGCATGATAAACCATAACAACACGATTGGCAGCCAACCAATCCATTCCAAATATTACATCGAAATCTTTCATATTCAATAAAATCAAATTGGCCATTATTTCTTTTCCCCTATCTTCAACTTACAATCTCTACATACATGCTCAGTCAATTGACTATCATTCATGGGTGTGGAAATCATTAGCATTTTATCTAACAATGTAGGTTTCACATGCTTCAACAATTTATGTGCAAAGGAAGGCGATATGAAAGAATGTGTGGCACCAAGATCAAATAATACCAATGCTTCTAAATCAAAGACTAGGATGGTACCTTTAATCACATCCGTCGAAGCATCTGTGGTATCCTAATCCAATGCATGTACTCTTCCTCAGCTCAGACCCGTAGTCTGTTTCCCTTTTTCCTCGGCTGTAGCCCTCCTTCTCGGGGCAGCTGCCTCAACTGGAGCTCTCTATGACTCCTTGCCCTTATGTGGGGCAGTCTCAACCATCTCAGTATAGTACCTCGAAATATATCTGGGCTTCCCATACCCAAAACACGACACAAGGGCATCTAACATGGTCTAGTCCTATGGTATATGCCATATCTCCCACACTGATTGGTAGTAGGTCGTCGTCCTCCAATAACCATACCCCTCGGTGCAGTCAAACCCGGCTACACTGGAGGTCTAACAGCTCTCTCCTACACCTCCTCAATCTTGGGTCTCATCTTGAAAAACCTTTGGCCTCCTCTCTTGGCCACTTTGTACATCTCAGATCTCTTTCGGTCTCTGTCTCTTCTGACACTAATCTTCCTAAGCTCGAAGGCATTTCGCTCAAAGTCTTGGTCGCATAACTGAGCCTTATGTACCGCCTCCTCATAAGTCTGAATGTCAAAGGGAGCTAACTTAGTTCGAATGGGCAACCTCAATCCATCAAAAAACTTCTGAATCTTTCGGGTCTCACTACCCATAGTATCCAGGTAATATCTCTCCGAAGACATGAATTCAGCTCATATTCGTCCACAGTACGGTTCCCCTGAACCAAATTCATGAATTCCATCTGTAATTTCCTCTGTGCGGTGGCCAGGATGTACTACCTCCTGAAGGCCTCTAAAAATACCTCCCAAGTGATCTCAGAGTGTCTGGCCCTCAACATAGCTTCGGTGGATCTCCACCAATGCTCTGCCTCACCTTTCAGCATAAACACGGGAAAGGCTACCTTCTCAGCTGATGTACATCTGAAAAATCTGTACAACTTCTCCATCCCGTACACCCAATCCTCCATAATAACCGGGTCCTTCACCCATCTAAACACCAGAGGTTTCTACCCTTAGAACTCTTGCAATTTGCTCAACTCGCAATCGTAACCCAAATCACTACCGCTTTTTTGTGAAGCGATAAGAGAAGTTGTATCCTGGATTGGAGGTGGTGTAAGAGTAGCAGTCTCTACAGTTTGAGGTCTCTCCGCCTCTGCAGCTACTTGTCAAGTAGTAGGCTATGCCGCGGGACCTTGTCTATCGTCGGCACCTAAAGCCTACGTGACAATCTCAACTAGGCTCTCGATACTCTGATTTATCCTAGCGAAGCGAGCCACTGTATCCCCTAATCTCTCAGTAGGGTCATGTGGAGCCTGATCAATCTGTGGCTCCGTATGGCTCTCAGGCCTACCTCTACGGCCTCTAGCACATGCTCCTACCCCTCTACCTCTACGCGTAACTGGCATAATGCTTAACTTCCTGTATTAAAATCATTTATTAAACTCAATCCATCACGGTATACACAGCTATATCTAAACAAAAGCACAATAATATGGGGATGTACTTTTATTATGTTTTATTACTGACTCACATCAAGCCAACACAGCTCTGATACCAATCTCTGTCATCACCCATTTTATCCTTTTTAAACGAAAATCACTGTAAATTTTTCACATTTTTCCTTTCCTTACCCAGTCATGAACAACTCACCACTACACAGTTGTCAATAATAACCATCACTCAACATTCATTCTCAATATATCAAAACAAGTGTCATTCTTTTAAAGTTAAGTTATACATAACACATTTCTAACTTTTACATCTCCCACATTACAATATAAAGTGACTACTGTGCTTTTACATTATTTAGATATAAAAACAATCTCTGTGTGTATACCTTTTTATCGATGGAATCAGCGGATGTCCAAAATAAAACGCCTCAGTCCTCATTGGGCTGCTATGTACGCTCTGTAGAGGGGGAAAGCAGAGAGGGATGAGCAACCACACACTCAGTAAGGTAATAATGCAAGCATGGTAGATAACTACTCTATCTACATGCTGATAATGTGATGCGTAAATCATTTATAATCGAGCATGAGGAAATAAATCTATGTCATATGAATATACATATATCATCTACAGAAAGTATGGAAAACAGGCATGTAAAACATGAAATTATCATCATGTATAAATCATCTCATGCTCGTCGTTGTCAAATCTCATAATAAAAGGGAAATTTAGATTGAAACATCCTTTTTGATTTATCTCATTCTCAATACATCAAAATCCCATCAAAATCATTTCACAATCACAAACATCATTATCATTTCTCAATCAAAATCCCACAAGGCTCATCCCATCCCTCGGGTCTACCCTGGATAGTCACAATCACACTTATATATCAAAACATGTGGTACTATGTAAATCGAGTGAGATACGTCACTATATCACAAAGACTATGTTGGCCAATGACATCATAAATCATCCCAAACCAAACGCATCCAGGTGTGCGGCGCATCATGCTGCACGAAGGTGGGTTAGTTCTCCGCCAGACTTTCCATCAGTATCTCAACCACGCGGTACAGCGTACTCTATGTGATATACATGGTTTAACGTACTCCGTGGACCCATAACATGGTTAGGAGTACCTTCTGTAGGTATTATCTACCCCATACCCAATGTAACTTATGTTGAAAAAATCGATTCGGGTATTAGACGGAAGGAGAAAGTGTTGAGGTTTAAAATGATCTCCCTAGTTAAGTATGTTGGTAGTATTACACTCCGAAAAAAGTTACATGAGAATTAAAGAGTATGATGTGATAGACATACCCAAAGTTGTTTATGGACCCATTTGACTTGGTTCTAATTTGGAGGACTAAATTTCTTAAGTGGGGGAGATTGTAGGACCTGATTTTATTTAAAACACGAAATGAGAAAATATCAAATTAAGGATTGAAATGGTAGTCCCGAACACGTGCAAGGGTGAAACGGTTAAAATAGCAAAATTCGTTATTAATCGGGATAAGAAAATTTAATTAAAAATAATGGATTTGAGAATCTTGATCAATAATGACGAAATAATTAAATTTCAGGTTAAATTGATCAAGATATGAATTTATTGGAATAAACAGAAATTTTCACATCGAAAAATAATCCCGAAAGTATTCAAAAAATTATCCCGATAGATGAAATAATACCGATAAATTCATTTATTGATTAAATGAATTAAATACAAAATTTTTTAGATATTTTGGCAAAAATAATAATATTTAATTGATTAAAATAATAATAAAAATAAATAATAAATAAGAATAAATTAATTAAAAAAACTGAAAACTGAAAAATTCGCGAAAACACGAAATAGGAAAAACAGAACCGATGCTCCCTTCTGCAGCACCGACGAAGGCAGCCGGCGGCAGCCCAGGTGAAGAAATCCCAGTCGAGCCACCATCGGTACCAACAAGCCGACGAATGGAGGTGAACGGCGAGAGAAAGGGGGAAGAGAGAATCGAGAGGGATAAAAGGAATTTCCCGATGACCGACGCCGATTCGGCCATGGCCACCACCAGCTGAGCATTCCCCAGGCGCAGGCGACGCGATTAGTGGTAGTACCGACCTGTAGAACGGCAGCTAGCGTCGGCAACAGAGGAAGAAAGAAATGGTACCGATGGCAAAAGAGAGAAGAGCCACTTTCGGGCGACCTCAGACCTCACCGACCCCAGATCCGTGCATCGGACGACCCCGCGGAGCTACTGGCTGTGGAAGCCGATGGAGAACCAGCTGGCAAAGCCCTGAACTAGTCTAACCGGACTGAACCGGCTAGACCGAACCGATCTGAACCGAGTTGATCCGGACCGATTCGGTTTAGCCAAGGAGGAAAGAGAAAAAAGAGAAAAATGGGAAAATGAAAAAGAGAAAAAATTGGGAAAAAATCCCAATGATGCAATCGAGCTACGGGTAAGTCAGTAAGCGGTCAAAATTGATCGATTTAAATTTTGGAATATTTAATTTGATTAATACTCGACTGAAAGTTTAACCGAAAAAATATTTAATTGTGTAGGTCTACAATTGACGTCAAATGAGAGCTCAAAACAGCCTCGATTTGCATACTATCATGGAATCTTGGGTAAGTAACCCTTATTTATGACAATATTGCATTGTTATGCGTGTTAGAAATTTAGCACATAAATTATGGATTTAATTTCCACATAGAAGGAATTATATTTGGAATTAGAGATAAATTGTCGTAAATAATTAATTAAGCTATCCGAAAATTTAGAATAAGGCTCAATAAATACTGGTGGACCCAGTGAGCTCAATAGGCCTCGATAATGTGAATAGTAAGTGAAAAATGGGCTTAAGGCCGATTAAGGCCCATTATTATACAATCGAGCCCAATATGGCTAAACGAGCCCAATGATTTAAATTAAACCTATAAAATATGAAATACAATTAATTGTATTGTATTTGACCTAATGTATATTTATACGCAGTTTCGAAGATTTGCTTGAGAGTAAATCAGACTGCATGACAAAATATCAGTGAAAGGTCAAACTGTACAGAAAAATGAGGTAAGGGAATTGTGTGAGTAGTTAGAGGTAGCTACACGTATTTTAATAGCGCTTGTATACACTGGATATGTATGTATACACTGAATATGTATAAAGATTCTAGAAATAGATTAAAGATTTTAAGGACCCAAAATAGGTAAAGACTATTTTACCCCTATTAAGGGAATTCACCTAAGGATGGTGAAAGCATAACATGCATGAAATGCATGATTTAAGGAATTTTCTGAATTAAGGAATTTTCTTGGTTTTTAAGCAAAGCAAATCGATAGATTGGCCAATAATTGAATAAGTTTCACAAGATAACACTACGCAGGTGTTATTTATATTTAAATGAAATTTCTTTGGAAAATAGGCCAACTATTAGGTTTATATGGAAACAGATAGTGCTGGTGCATAGCTCGCACTATATCTGAGTTTTTGAGTTTGTGAGTGTGTATAAAATGTGCTTGAGTGGTTGCTCGCACTGATTTTTATTATTGTGAAATGCATGAGAGGTGTTGGAGCCTAGCACTACGGCTTTAAAATGAGTTATAAAACCATATAAAACCATATAAAATCAAAACTTCGTACGAGCAACGCTCCAGTACGGCTTATGCATAAATACATCAAATCTTGTGCGAGTTACACTCCAGCACAGCTTTTATGCAATATCATTTCAAAACAGGATGCGAGCTAAGCTCCAACACCTCTCATGCATGCCAAATCATTAAAACTAGTGTGAGCGATCGCTCCAGCACCTTTTTATGCATATTCAATCAAAACAGTCAAAACAGGGTGCGAGCTAGGCTCTAGCACCTCTCATGCATTTCACAATAATAAAAATCAGTGCGAGCAATCGCTCTAGCACATTTCATGCACACTCACAAATGCAAATATAGTGCGAGCTATGTGACGGCACTATCTGTTTCCATATAAACTTGATAGTTGGCCTGTTTTCTAAAGAATTTTTCATTTAAATCTTAATAACACTTACATAGTGTTATATTGTGAAATTTATGCAATCACTGGCCAATCTATCGATTTGCTTTGCTTAAAAAGAAAGAAAACTCCTTAAATCAGAAATTACTTAAATCATGCATTTCATGCATGTCATGCTTTCACCATCCTTAGGTGAATTCCCTAAATAGGGGTAAAATAGTCTTTTCCTATTTTGAGTCCTTAAAATCTTTAAATCATTTTTTTATTTAATTATTTATAATTTATTTTTAATATTATTTTAATCAATATTATATTATTATTTTGCCAAAAGATTTAAAAAAATTATTATTTTATTCATTTATTCAATAAATGAATTTATCGGTATTATTTCGGCTTTCCGATATAATTTTCGATTATTTTCGAGATTATTTTTCGAAGTGAAAATTTCGATTTATTCCAATAAATTCATATCTTGATCAATTTAACCCGAAATTTAATTATTTCTTTGTTACTGATCAAGATTTCTCAATCCCATATTCTTAATTAAACTTTCTTGTCCCGATAAATATCGAATTTTGATCTTTTGACCGTTTTACCCTTCACGTGTTCGGGAATCCCATTTCAATCCTTTGCATTTTTCATTTCGTGTTTTAAATAAAATCGGGTCTTACAATCTCCCCCACTTAAGAAATTTCATCCTCCAAATTAGAACCAAGTCAAATGGGTCCATAAACAACTCCGGGTATGTCTATCGCATCATAAACTGTCATTCTCAAGTGACTTTTTCCGGAGTGTAATACTACCAACATACTTGACTAGGGAGATCGTCTTAAACCTCAACACTTTCTCCTTCCGTCTAATACCTAAATCGATTTTCCAATCATACGTTATACTTTCATTGAGCTAAGCTGTTGGAGCTCATATCCAATCACATATGCTAGGTTTGGATAGTATTTTTGATACATCATAAGATGGGACACATTGTGGATGCCTGCTTATTCAAATGGTAATGCCAACCTATAGGCCTTATCTCCCACTTTGTCCAATCTCTCAGAGGATTCACTCTAACGAAACTCAATCCTGATTCACCCTTGGTGAATTCCAATGGTTTCCTGTCTCTTGTCGGCATAGTTTTTCTATCTGCTCTGAGGTGTTCTTAATCTCTCACAATCCGCTGAACATTCTCAAAGGTTTGTCTTACCGATTCGCGAACAATTCTCTATTGGTCACCCACTTCTTCTTATCTAAGTCGAGAAACAATTCCCTCCTGGCCATGCTATGCCTCATAAAATGTTATCCCAATACTCAAGTGACAACTGTCATCATTGGCGAATTCGATTAGTAACAATTGATCATCCCAGGAGCTTATAAAATCAATGGCACACGCTCTCATCATATCCTCCAGAACCTGTATAGTCCTCTCTGACTGACCATCTGTCTGAGGACGAAAAGCTGTGCTAACACTTAATCAGGTTCCCTTAGCTTCCTGAAAAATATTCCCCAAAATGGGAAGTGAAGCGAGAATCCCTATCTGATACCATGCTCGCTAGAACGCTACATAATGTTCCACAATATTCCTTACACAATTTCGCCTACACAATCAGAGTATCTGGGGATTTCATAACCAGAAGGTGGGTAGACTTAATCAATCTATCGACTATCACTCAGATAGCCTCGTGAGTCCTCTGGGTCCTCTATAACGCATCACAATATTCATGGTAACTTCTTCCCATTTTCGTGTCATTATAAGTAGAGGCTGTAATAACCCTGCAGACTTATTATACTCTACCTTAATCTGTTGACATACGAGACACTTTGCTACAATTCTACAATATTTCTTTTCAAACCTGACCACCAATACCTTTTTCAAAGATTTTCGATATATTTATTACTTCCCGGATGAACTGTATATCCCGAATAAGCTTCTGACAATTACATTATCTCATCAACTGTGGTCCTAGGGAGTACTTATACTGTTTCTAAACCTCTGTAAGTCATCATCACTCACTCACTGTGAACTCTCTCACTATACCCTTCTGAATCTGACCCACACTATATAGAACATGCCGATCATCACGCTAAGCCTGACAAATCCGGTCACTCAAATCTGGTTCTAACCTGAAGCTAGCTGTCACAAAATCACTATCATCATCAGAAGGGATCACATCACTACTGAGGCTCACAACGGCTCTAGTAACTCACACTCCCTGACTATCATATGTGATACCATCTCGAGGCTCTTTCTATTCAAGGCATCAGCCTTTGCATTAGCCTTTCCTAGGTGGTACAATGTTCACAATCATAATCCTTAGAAGCTCTAACCCTCTTGGTTATCTCATATTCTACTCTTTCTGTGAAAACAGATACTCCGGGCTTTTACGATCAATGCATACCCAAAATTTCTTACCATTTAAGTGGTGGTGCCATACCTTCAGTGTAAACGCTACGGCTGCCAACTCTAAATCATGGGTCAGATAGTTTCTCTCATGATCCTTGAACTATTTGGATCCATAAACGACTATCTTCCCATTACATCAATGCACAGCCCAATCCTTATTTTGAGGTATCCATACACACTGAAAAACCTCTTGAGCTATTGGGTATGGTGAGAATAATTACAGTGGTTAGTTTATTCCTTCAATATACCAAAACTCACCGAAGCCATTTTCATACTTATCATCCCACTCGTTTGCAATCTTTTTCCAAATGAGATGTGTCAACTTAGCAGCCAATTACGAGAAACTCTCAACAACGTTTGTAAGACAGTTTCCTGTTGCTACTCATGCTCTTCCCTGGACTTCGAATACACCAAAATATCATCACTAAAGATGACAACCAATTGGTCGAGCTAAGGTTTAAATACCTCATCGTATTTAAATTCCACTAAATATTTCAATCACCCATATCCTTGACCTATGTACGCATAAACATACAATGTCATTTCGAAATTGCTTCCGTTCAAGATACTAACCCGCGTCATTTCCTGTTATTTTTATATTAACAGCTTTTATAAATTTTTTATTTTTAAACCTTCATGATTACACGAATTCTATATTTCTTTATCGTACCAGTAAAGGTACACAAACTTTAAATGTATATATTACGACTATCGATTTCAATTTATAGGTTATGTGTACGCTTCTAGACGCTGTCAAGTCTTCAGGCGGGGAAGTATTTTGAAATACCTTTATTAACCCTCAGACTTGACCACATAGACTGGTTATGAATATATTCACCTCTTATCCTTGGTCGCAATTCATATTCACTACATATCACTTATGTCATGACCCAAATTACCAAGAAATCAGAGTAAATTTTTCGCTTTTTCATTTATTATTTAATTCTTACCTTTTTCTCATCATGACCAACCTACAAATAGTTGGGCTATGATTCGGTGTTAGTCACCTCTCACCTATTTACCATTTCATTTTCATAATCACATTCATATATCAGAGTTTACTATCTTTTGACTTTAATTAAATACATACACATTGGTATTTATAACTCTACATCCCCGACATCATATCCGTTTACAGTACTGTGCATTACATATTTAGATATAAAACCATACAAATGTGTATACCTGTCTCTCGATGGGAAGCAGCGAATACCAAGATTGCAAGTCCTCAGCCTCTCAATAACTATTGCGAGTGTTCTGAAAAGATGGGAAAATAAGGGGGTGAGCAAACCACACGCTCAGTAAGGTAATTATGCAAGTAAGTAGATAGCTCCACTATCTACATGCTCATAATGCAATGCCCTTAAAATCCATTTCTTTTCATTAAAATCTCAAGCACAAAACCATGCATACATCAATGACATAGTTTATCCAAAACGATTTGTGCATATAGAAATCATGTAATTCATGCATCAATAGCATTTTATGTGACATCCTTAAATCATAATTAGCATGACATAAAACAAGATCATGCATTCTTTCATGTCATCTAAGACAAATCATGAATTTGAAATGAAAGCATGGAAAACACCATCATGCTACTGCATTCAAATCATTTCATTAAAACTGCAGTATAAACTAACCCTTTCGGGTCAATCATCTCATAAAACAATTCATTATAAAACTTTGGTTATAAAACCACCCCTCTTTCAGGGTCACAAATCATAAAATCATAAAATCGAGGGCCTGACCCCTCCCTCGGGTCTACCCTGGTCTATCGACCAATAATTATATCATGTGAGACATGTAGGTGACTATCAATAACAACATAGGACTATGGCCATAACCTCGTGATCCCTGGCAACACGGTACCTAGTGTGCAGGGTATCACACCTGAAACGGGAGGTGGGTCGTCCTACCCGCCAAAACAGCAGAACACCAGGATTGCGAGGGCAAGGCTTGCTGCCTCGTGTCTAATACCACTCCACTCCAACAATCCCCATGGTACAACGTACTCCGCGTGACATACACGGTACAACGTACTCCGTGAACCCAAGCTCAATCAGGGGTGCCTGCAATAGGTCTTATCCACCCATATCATCCTGTCTCAGTATGCACGTGTGAGCATATCATCTCACTGTGACACACAATATACAAGAGGCTCCAACACAGCTATATGCATGTCATATAAATCCCTGTGTGAGCGAAGCTCAAGCATGGCTCCATACATATTCATGGTATCAGAAAATCTCGTGCGAGTGAAACTCTAGCACGGTGTCATAAAAATCCGTAAAATCTATGTACGAGTAACACTCCAGTACGACTTAAAAATGAATGAGTTAAAAATCCATATAAAACTTCGGATGAGCAAGCTCTAGCACGAATGAATGCTCAAGTAAATCAAATCTCGTGCGAGTTACACTCCAGCATGAATAAATGCTTAAGTAATTCAAAACTTCGTACGAGCAACGCTCTAGTACGGCTTTATGCATAATTAAATCAAATCACGTGCGAGTTATACTCCAGCACGAATTTTATGCAATTATCATATCAAAATAGGATGTGAGCTAAGCTCCAGCACCCCTCATGCATGTCAAATCATTTAAAACTAGTGCGAGCAATTGCTCCAGCACCATTTTATGCATATCACGTCAAAACAGTCAAAACCTGTCAAAACATAGTGCGAGCTAGGCTCCAGCACCTCTCATGCATTTCACAATAATAAAATCAGTACGAGCAATCGCTCTAGCACAGTTCATGCATATGATGTCACACGAGTTAGTGTGAGCAACCGCTCAAGCACATTTATGCACACTCACAAACGCAGATATAGTGCGAGCTATGTGCCAGCACCATCTTTTCCATATATACTTGATAGTTGGCCATTTTTCAAAGAAGTTTCATTTAAATATAAATAACACTTACGCAGTGTTATTTTGTGAAATTTAAGCAATTACTGGCTAATCTATCGATTTGCTTTAATTAAAACTAATAAAATTCCTTAAATCATGCATTTCGTGCATGTCATGCTTTCACCATCCTTAGGTGAACTTCCTTCAATAGGGGTAAAATACTCTTTACCTATTTTGAGTCCTTAAAATCATTTAAACCACTTTTAGGAGCTTTATACAATATTAGTGTATACATACATATTCAGTGTATACAAAAACTATATAAAGTACGCGTAGCTACCTCTATCTACTCACACAATTTCCTTACCTCATTTTTTCTGTACAGTCTAACCTTTCCACTGATGTCTTGTCATGCAGTCCGATTTGCTCCCAATCCAAATCAAATATCCGGCACTGCGGATAAATATTCATCAGGTCAAATAAAATATATATAATTGTATTTCATATTTTCTAGGCTAAATTTTTAAATCATTGGGCCCGTTTACCCATATTAGGCCTGATTGCACCATAATGGGTCTTAATCGGCCTTAAGCCCGTTTTTCACTTATTATTCACATTATCGAGGCCTATTAGGCTCACTGGGCCCATCAGTATTTATTGAGTCTCTTTCTAAACTCTCGAATAGCTTGATTTAGTATTTACAACAATTTATCCAAATTTCCAGAATTTAATTCATTATATGCGGAATTTAAATCCGTAATTGATGCGATAATTTTTAACACGCATAACGATGTAAAATTATCATAAATAAGGCTTACTTACCTGAGATTCCATGATAGTATGCAAATCGAGGCTGACTCGAGTCCTCGTTTAACGTCAATCGTCGAGCTACACAATTAAATATTTTTTCGAGTAAATTTTTAGTCGGATATTAATTAAATTAAATATTCTGAAATTTAAATCGGTCAATTCGACTGCTTACTGACCTACCCGTAGCTCTACTGCATCACTGGAATTTTTTCCAATTTTTTCTCTTTTCTTTTTCCCCTTTTTCTCTTTTTTTGCTTTTCTTTTTGGCTGAACCGGTTTGGTCCGATTCAACCCGGTTCGGTCCAGCGATTCAGTCCGGTTCGACGGGTTCTTAGGCCATTTCCGGTGCTGTTCGGCTCGACTGCGACTGGGCTTCCATAATCGGGCCTTGGCTAGAGTCAAAACGGCGCCATCGCCGGCGAATCAAGGCTTCTCTCCGTGGCCCTCACTCCGTCGATCTGGCATTTTTCGAAGACTTCGGGGCCCGTTGGTGTGCGGGTCGGCACCCTTGGGTGCCGATCGACCTTCGCTGTCCGCCTCTTTACGTCGTCCACCGGTGGTTGCGTCGGAGCCGATGGATTTGGTTCCCTCAGTTTTTGACTACTTTGTTTCTCTTCAGAAAATCGCATTTCGCGATTTTCTGTGTTTTTTTTTTACATTTAGTTTATTTTATCATTTATAATTAAATTTTATTATTATTTTATTCTTTAAAATATATTAAAAATCCACAAATATATAAAAAAATTATATTTAATTTATTTAATCCGTAAATGAATTTATCAGTTCTATTTTGCCTTTCCGATATATTTTTAAGTATTTTCGAGATCGTTTTACGAGGCAAAAATTCTAAAATATTAAATAAATTCATATCTTGATCAATTTAGCCCGAAATTTAATTATTTCTTCGTTATTGATCAATATTTCTCAATTCCATATTTTTTATGAAATTTTCTTGTCCCGATAATACTGAATTTTAGTCTTTTGACCATTTTACCCTTCACCTATTCGGGAATACCATTTCACTCCTTTTGCATTTTTAAATGCACTCGAAAATTTCTATTCCTTCCATTTGCTCTTACGATAAAAAAATCTAGTCTTACAGCTTAATCCAAATTATTTTACATATCAAAGATAATCTTACCTTGCATACGCTTCTTATTCTAATATATCTCGTATTCAGGATTTATTACATCTCGAAGCTTATCTCCTTTCATATATCACTTATAACAAACTCTTTCATTACTTGTTAAAACTTACAATACACTTTTCAGTGATGTTTTCACCACTATTTTCAACTTACATTCCCTATAACCATATTCAGTTAGTGATAATCATCTAACCATCATCATCTTTTCTAAGGGTACAGTCTTCACATCTTTCATTAGCTTATAAGCAACTGAAGGCGGTATGAATAAATGCGTGGCACCAGGGCCAATTAAAATAATTACTTCATTATTCACAACCAGTGTGGTATCTTCCACCACATCAAATGAAACATTTGTAGTGTCCTGGTCCAAGGCATACACTCGCCCTTATCTAACATCTTATTTCGTGGTAACTACCACACATCCTACACTGTTCATATTGTTTACACTGCTACACTGTTACACTGCTTACACTGCTCTCACTGCTCTCACTGATACGAAGCAGGTCGGGGTCCTCTAATAATAATACCCCACAAACGTACTGAAATTGGATTCACTGGGGCTTTACAAATCATTTTACCCCATTACTCATTAGCTCTAATCTTTTACCAAACTACTTTTTTTCCGTTCTGACATCTCTGTCATTCTCTATTCTCTTTCTGTCTCTATTTTGACATTTCGGCCCTTACTACCTTTTCCTAAACTCAGAGGCGTGCAACTCATGATCTTGTTCACACAACTGTAGTCTGCGCACAACCTCGACATAGGCAGTGACATCTAACAGGCTAATCAGACTCTAATTGACAATTTGAGCCCTTCCATGAACTTTCAGACATTTCAGCTCTTACTGTTCATAGTTCTGGGGTCATATCTTCCCAGGAATATAAACTGAGATTCATACTTATTAATTAACTAGTTCCTCTGGGTCAGAGTAAAGAATTTTATTTGTAATTTCCTTTAAGTAGTGTTTGGGATATTCTGTCACCGGAATACATAGAGGATTATGTTCTCATGACCATTCGGATGTCTAACTCTTAAGATGGGTTGAGCGGACTTCCACCAATGCTCCAACTCACCCTCAAATCTCATAATATTCAGAGCAATTAGCTCTCAAAATATTCTCCATACTTCGTTTTAACCTCGTGAAGCGTGTATCAATATTGTCCGATCTCTCTGTTGGACTCTGTGGGGCATGCTCAATACCAGCCTCCACTTCAATCTCATCTATAGTCTCAAGAGGCAACTCAGTACGACACTCAGGCCTACCTCTACGGCCTCGAGCTCGTGCACTTGCCCTTCTACCATAGCGCATATCAATTAATGATTCTATTCTTGCATTCAAAACCAAATTCTTAGCTGCACTTCCATCCCGATATACACAATTATATCTAAACAATGCACAGTACATGGGGATGTAAACTTCCTTAACCACTAATACCGACTCATATCAGGTCAACTTAGCTCTGATACCATTAAACTGTCATGACCCAAATTACCTAAAAATCAAAGTAAATTTTTTTCTTTTTCATTTATTATTTAATTATTACCTTTCTCTCATCGTGACCATCTTATAAACAGTTAGGCTATGATTCGGTGTTAGTCACCTCTCACCTATTTACCATTCCATTTCCACAATTACATTCACATATCAAAGTTTACTATCTTTTCATTTTGACTAAATACATACATATTGGTATTTATATAACCTTACATCCCCGACATCATATCCATTTACAGTAGTGCGCATTACATATTTAGATACAAAACTATACAAATATGTATACCTGTCTCTCGATGGGAAGCAGCGGATACCAAGATGCAAGTCCTCCGCCGCTTACTAATTACTATGAGTGTTCTGAAAAGATGGGAAAATAAGGGGGTGAGCAAACCACACGCTCAGTAAGGCAATTATGCAAGTAAGTAGATAGCTCCACTATCTACATGCTCATAATGCCGCGCCCTTAAAATCCATTTCTTTTCAATAAAATCTCAAGCACAAAATCATGTATTTCATCAATGACTTAGTTTATAAAACTGTTCGTGCATATATAAATCATACTACTTATGCGTCAATAGCATCTTATGTGACATCATTAAATCATACTTAGCATGAATGAAATCAAAATCATGCATTATTTCATGCGATATAAAACAAATCATGAGATACAATCAGTTCATGAATTTATCGTTAAAGCATGGAAAACTCATCATGCTACTGCATTTAAATCATTTCATTTAAAACACAGTATAAAATAACCCAAAGGTGTTCAGCATCTCATAAATCAATTCGTTATAAAATTCTATTAAAAAGAACATCTCAGTAAAAATCACAAAATCGGGGGCCTGACCCCTCTCTCGGGTCTACCTTGGTCTATCGACTAATAGTTATATCATGTGAGACATGTAGGTGACTATCAGTAACATTGAGGACTATAGCCATATCCTACTGATCCCTGGCAACACGGTACCTAGTGTGCGGGGCATCACACCTGAAACGGGAGGTAGGTTGGTCCTACCCGCCAGAACAGCATAACATCAGGATTACGAGGGCAAGGCTTGCTGCCTCATGTCTAATGCCACTCCACTCAAACAATCTCCATGGTACAACGTACTCCATGAACCCAAGATCAGTCAGGGGTGCTTGCAATAGGTCTTATCCACACATATCATCTCAATCTCAATATGCACGTGTGGGCATATCATCTCACTGTGACATACATTCTACAGAAGGCTCCAACACGGCTATATTCATGTCATATAAATCCTGGTGCGAGCGAAGCTCAAGCATGGCTCCATATATATTCATGATATCAGAAAATCTCGTGCGAGCGAAACTCTAGCACGATTTCATAGAAATCAATGAAATCTGCGTACGAGCAGCACTCCAGTACGACTTAAAATAATCATAAATTCAAGTAAAATTCATATACGAGCAATGCTCTAGTACGGATATGTATAAAAACTCAGTGAAAACCTCGTACAAGAAAAACTTCAGTACAACTTTAAAATGAGTTATAAAACCATATAAAATCATGTGCGAACAATGCTCCAGCACGAATGAATGCTCAAGTAAATCAAAACTTCGTATGAGTAACACTCCAGTACGGCTTATGCATAAATACATCAAATCTCTGCGAGTTACGCTCCAGCACGGCTTTTATGTAATATCATTACAAAACAAGATGCGAGCTAAGCTCCAGCACCTCTCATGCATGCCAAATCATTAAAACTAGTGCGAGCAATCGCTCCAGCACCTTTTTATGCATATTCAGTCAAAACAGTCAAAATAGGGTGCGAGCTAGGCTCCAACACCTCTCACTCATTTCACAATTATAAAAATCAGTGCGAGCAACCGCTCTAGCACATTTCATGCATATGATGTCACACAAGTCGGTGTGAGCAACCGCTCAAGCACATTTATGCACACTCACAAACACAGATATAGTGCGAGCTACGTGTCGGCACTATCTGTTTCCATATAAACTTGATAGTTGGCATATTTTCCAAAGAATTTTTCATTTAAATCTTAATAACACTTACGTATTGTTATATTGTGAAATTTATGCAATTACTGGCCAATCTATCGATTTGCTTTGCTTAAAAATCAAGAAAATTCCTTAAATCAGAAAATACTTAAATCATGCATTTCATGCATGTCATGCTTTCACCATCCTTAGGTGAATTCCCTCAATACGGGTAAAATAGTCTTTTCCTATTTCGAGTCCTTAAAATCGTTAAATCATTTTTTATTTAATTATTTATAATTTATTTTTAATATTATTTTGATCAATATTATATTATTATTCTGCCAAAATATCTAAAAAAATTATTATTTTATTCATTTATTTAATAAATGAATTTATCGGTATTATTTCGGCTTTTCGGTATAATTTTTGATTATTTTTGGGATTATTTTTCGAAGTGAAAATTTCGATTTATTCCAATAAATTCATATATTGATCAATTTAACCCGAAATTTAATTATTTCTTCGTTATTGATTAAGATTTCTCAATCCCTTATTTTTAATTAAATTTTCTTATCCCGATAAATATCGAATTTTGGTCTTTTGATCGTTTTACCCTTCATGTATTCGGGAATCCCATTTCAATCCTTTGCATTTTTCATTTCGTGTTTTAAATAAAATCGGGTCTTACAAATTCATTCATTGGTTGAAGAGATGTGATAAATTTGCAAGCCTAAATCTTCTATGCGGTGACTTCAGAGTTCATTGATATATATACCCTAAACACTTAGGGCGTGATAAGTGAAATACAATTGCAAGGTTGTTGGATCCTATGTATTTTTGAACTTTATAGAATCATTAGGGTGTTTTTCATGTGTGTTATGAGAATTCACTTTAAGAACTTGTGTTATAATTCAAGCAAAAAAATGTTTTGGATGAGCATAGGAAGAAGATGAAAGAATAATGAGAAGAGATTATGAATTTAAACTGTTGAATGCTTGAGGACAAGTAATGTTTAAGTGTGGGGGAATTTGATAGCGTGTATATTAAACATATTAATTGTCATATTTTTCCCATGAATTAGATTCTTTTATATGCTTAATTTTTGGATTTGACTTATACTTTGTATTTTGTATTATTATATGAAGGGATAAGAGCAAAATGGACTAAAGTTGCAAATTTTGTTTGGTGCAAATCAAGTCTCAGAACCGGAGGATGTCGTGGTGTTAGGCATAGGCACATCTAAGGCAGTGACGAGAAATACAACTCAAATATATGAATTAAATTATTGATGAAGTGACATGGCATGGCTTTCTTAGGCAAAAAGCAATTAATAGTCAAAGAAGGAAAGAAGTTGACTTGTACTAACTCAATCAACTTTCTTTTAGAAACAAATATAGGGTTATGCTATTTAGAATATATATATATATACATAAGGCTAAGAGAGGGGGACGACTACATACATTCAACTATTTTATTTTTCTTTAGGCAATTGACTATTTCTTCTTCCTCTTTGGTGTTTTTCTCTTAATTCCATGGCTTGCTAAATCATTTAGTCCAGCCAAAGGATAACAAAAGATTTCGGTTCTTCAAGAATTGTGAGATCTAATTAATTTTTTTTGTTCTTTTATATCTTTGCTATTTATATATCTTCTATACTTGTTGAAATTATTGTTTTGATTAATTGTACAAAAAGGGTCTTTTGTTCAATTGTCAAGATAATATATCACCAATTAGAAACTTGAATCCGTAATTGTTTGGGTATTCTAATATTAGTGGTAAATAACATGATTGATTACAAAGATGGTTTTTAATTCTATGTTATAGGGATACATAATCTAGCTTTAAATAAACCTACATGTGTGTTTGGACGTCTCAACATATTGATTTTTCTTTTCAACATTTCAACATATTGATTTTTCTTTTCATTCTTTTCATTTGCATAGAAATAAATCTATCAACATATATTTCTCTTTTCATTTTTTTTTCAACTGCAGATAAATGAATCTAACCAATCTCCAAGGGAACGACCTTGCTCATCTATATTGTAGTTTTAATTTATTTTTGAGTAGAAATTTAATTTGTTGGTCTCGACAACCACCATAAAGAAAATTGACTAATTCTATTAGACTTATTATTAAAAGGTTGACTGCCCCATAATATTAGGAATAGATAAGAACAATTATAATATTAAGCAAAAAATCTACGAACAGAAGAAAATTTAGAAAAAAAAATTGACTTTATTTTTCCTAAGACACATTAAACCCTTCTCCCCCACACTTAAATCTTACTTTATCCTTATATAAGTCTAACATGTAAAGAAGCAGAAAAAATAAAAAAGAAAAGTTAGAAATACTCCTTTAATTTTCAAACCTTGGGTTGCCTCTTAAGCAATGCTTTTGTTTAATATCATTTGCTCAACTCTCACACCTCTTTACCCAATTTAAAACTTCATTTTTTTCTTTCCTTTTTCTTTTTGGCCTTTTCTTTCTTTTTCTTCTTGTCTTCTTTTTTATTCTTTTCCTTTGCCATCTTTATCCTTTTTGCTTTCTTTCTTTTTCTCCTGTCAAGTTTCTTGAAGAACATAATAGTTTGCTCAACATAATTGATGACATCAATAGTAAAAAAAGGTTATCCTCACTTATAAAACTTTGAATCCTCAGGCATTTTAAATTTTGCAATTTCTCCATCAAATTCCATAGTGATTAATTCTTTATTCACATCTAATTTTGTTCTTGATGCTTTCAAGAAAGGTTTTTTCGAATAACAATGGTATAGGATTAGGATAATTTTCATCCTCCTTATTCAACACATAAAAATCTGTAGATAAGACAAGCACTTTAAATTTGACTAGTACATTCTCCATTACTCCATCAGGATAGAAGTTAGATCTATCAGCTAATTGTAGTATTACACTAATTTCTTTTAATGTTTCAAGATTCAAGAATTTATAAGGGGAAAGTGGCATAACAATAATGAAAGCTCCTAAATCTATCATGGCTTTTTCAATATTAGTGTTACCTATCTTACAAGGGATTGTTTTTCAAGATCTCTACATTTAGGGAGAAGGTTTTTTTTTTTTTGGAGAACACCAAAGACATTTTGCTGCACACTTACTGTCACGACCCAAATTACCTAAAAATCAGAGTAAATTTTTTCGTTTTTCGTTTATTATTTAATTCTTTCCTTTCTCTCATCGTGACCATCTTACCAAACAGTTGGGCTATGATTCGATGTTAGTCACCTCTCACCTATTTACCATTCCATTTCTATAATCACACTCACATATCAGAGTTTACTATCTTTTGACTTTAACTAAATACATACACAAAGGTATTTACATAACCTTACATCCCCGATATCATATCCATTTACAGTACTGTGCATTACATATTTAGATACAAAACTATGCAAATGTGTATACCTGTCTCTCGATGGGAAGCAGCGGACACCAAGAATGCAAATCCTCAGCCGCTCATTAACTATTGCGAGTGCTCTGAAAAGATGGGAAAATAAGGGGGTGAGCAAACCACACGCTCATTAAGGCAATTATGCAAGTAAGTAGATAGCTCCACTATCTACATGCTCATAATGCCATGCCCTTAAAATCCATTTCTTTTCATTAAAATCTCAAGCACAAAATCATGTATTTCATCAATGACTTAGTTTATAAAACTGTTCGTGTATATATAAATCATACTACTTATGCATCGATGGCATTTTATGTGACATCATTAAATCATAATTAGCATGAATTAAATCAAAATCATGCATTATTTCATGTGATATAAAACAAATCATGAGATACAATCATTTCATGAATTTATCATTAAAGGATGAAAAACTTATCATGCTACTGCATTTAAATCGCTTCATTAAAGCTGCAGTTTAAAATAACCCGAAGGGGTTAAGCATCTCATAAAGATTCATTAAAACAATTCATTCTGTTAAAAATCAAATCTCAGTATAAATCACAAAATCGAGGGTCAGACCCTTCCTTTGGGTCTACCTTGGTCTATCGAGACCACAAGTTATATCATGTGAGACAAGTATGTGACTATCAGTAATAACAAGGACTATGGCCATAACCTAGTGATCCCTGGCAACACGGTACCTAGTGTGTGGGGTATCACACCTGAAACGGGAGGTAGGTCAGTCCTACCTGCCAAAGCAGCAAAACATCAAAATTGCGAGGGCAAGGCTTGCTGCCTCGTGGCTAATGCCACTCCACTCCAACAATCCCCACGGTACAACGTACTCTATGTGACATACACCGTACAACGTACTCCGTGAACCCAAGCTGAGTTAGGGGTGCCTGCAATAAGTCTTATCCACCAATACCGTCTCTGTCCCAATATGCACGTGTGGGCATATCATCTCACAGTGACACACAATCTACAGGAGGCTCCAACACGGCTATATGTATGTCATATAAATCCCTGTGCGAGCGAAGCTCTAGTACGGCTCCATGCATATTCATGATATCTAAAAATCTCGTGCGAACGAAGCTCTAGCACGATTTCATGAAAATCAGTAAAATCTGCTTACGAGTAGTACTCTAGTACGTCTTTAAAATGAGTTATAAATCCATATAAAATCATGTGCAAGCAATGCTCCAGCACGGTGTTATGCATAAATAAATCAAATCTCATGCGAGTTACACTCCAGCACGGCTTTTATGCAATTATCATATCAAAACAGGATGCGAGCTAAGCTCCAGCACCTCTCATGCATGTCAGATCATTAAAATTAGTGCGAGCAATCACTCCAGCACCTTTTTATGCATATTAAGTCAAAACAAGTCAAAACATGTCAAAACAGAGTACGAGTTAAGCTCTAGCACCTCTCATGCATTTCACAACAATAAAAATCAGTGTGAGCAACCGCTCTAGCACATTTCATGCATATGATGTCACACAAGTCGGTGCGAGCAACCACTCAAGCACATTTTATGCAGACTCACAAACGTAGATATAGTGCGAGCTATGTGCCAGCACTATCTGTTTCCATATAAACTTGATAGTTGGCCAGTTTTCCAAAGAAATTCCATTTAAATATAAATAACATTTACGTAGTGTTATCTTGTGAAATTTATGCAATTACTGGCCAATCTATAGATTTGCTTTGCTTAAAAACCAAAAAAATTCCTTAAATCATGCATTTCATACATGTCATGCTTTCACCATCCTTAGGTGAACTTCCCTCAATAGAAGTAAAATAGCCTTTTCCTATTTCGAGTCCTTAAAATCATTAATTTATTTCTAGGACCTTTATACATATTCAGTTAGTGTATACAAAAACTATTAAAATATGCGTAGCTACCTCTAGCTACTCACACAATTCCCTTACCTCATTTTTTCTGTACAGTCTGACCTTTCCTTTGACCACTCGTCATGCAGTCCGATTTGCTCACAATCAAATCTCTGGAACTGCGTATAAATATACATCAAGTCAAATACAGTATAATTAATTGTATTTCATATTTTCTGGGCTTAATTTAAATCATTGGGCCCGTTTACCCATATTGGGCCTGATTGCACCATAATGGGCCTTAATCAACCTTAAGCTCGTTTTCTACTTATTATTCATATCATCGAGGCCTATTGGGCTCATTGGGCCCATCAGTATTTATCGAGCATCATTCTAAATTTTGGGATAGCTTATTTAATTATTTACGACAATTTATCTCAATTTCTAGAATATAATTCATCTAATGCGAAATTAACTCCATAATTTATGCAGTAAATTTCTAACATGCATAACGATGCAAATTGTCGTAAATAAGAGTTACCTACCCGAGATTTCATGATAATACGTAAATGGAAGCTGTCTCGAGCTCTCGTTTGATGTCAATTGTCGAGCTACACAATTACATAAGTTTTTGGGTAAACTTTTAGTCGGATATTAATCAAATTAAATATTTCAAAATTTAAATCGATCAATTTCGACCGCTTACCGATTTACCCGTAGCTTGATTGTATCACTAAAATTTTTTCCAATTTTTCCTCTTTTTCTTTCCTTTTTTTTCCTTTTTCCTTTTCTTTTTGGCTGAACCATTCCAGTCCGGTTCAGTATGCTCTCACTACGCTAAACCGACCGTACTGGTTTAGGCATGATTTCGTCATTTCGACCTCGTCCAGCCAGTTCTCGGCATGATTCTTGTGCCAATCGGCTCGACTGCGCCTGGGCATCCTTCGTCGGCCCTCGGGGTTGAGCGAATCGGCGCGATCGCCGGCGAATCCAGGCTTCTCTCCTCCAGAACTCCCTTCATCGATCTTGCATTCTCCGACGTTTCCACGACGCGTCACAGCCGCTGATGGTTCGCCCGAGGTCGGGCCGCCTTCGCTGACCCTCGTCGGCCCCTCAGTCCTTCCAGTGGTCGTCAAATCTGAAGGATTTGGTTCCCTCGGTTCGCCACCCACGTTTTCGCCATTTTCCTTTTCTGTTTCTTTTTTTTTTTTTTGCAAATCGCGATTTCAATTCAGTTTTTTCTTTTTTTTTTCATTTTATTTATAATAGTTTTTTATTATTATTTTATTCATTAAAATAATAATAAAATCCTAAAAATATCCAAAAAATTCAGATTAAAATCATTTAATCCGTAAATAAATTTATCAGTTCGATTTTACCTTATTAGTATTTTTTTTGATTATTTTCAAGATAATTTCCCTAAGTAAAAATTTCAGTTTATTCTGATAAATTCATACATTGATCAATTTTATCTGAAATTTAATTATTTCTTCGTTGTTGATCAAGATTTCTCAATCCCATATTTTTAATACCATTTTCTTGTCACGATAAATATCGAATTTCGATCTTTTGACCGTTTGACCCTTGCACGTGTTCGAGAATACCATTTCAATCCTTTTGCATTTTTCATTTCGTGCTTTAAATAAAATCGGGTCTTACAATCTCCCTCACTTAAGAAATTTGGTCCTCCAAATTAGAACCAAGTCAAATTGGTCCATAAACAACTCCGGGTACGTCTATGGCATCATACTCTTTAATTCTCATGTAATTTTTTTTCCGAGTGTAATACTACCAAAAGACTTAACTAGGGAGATCATATTAAACCTCAACACTTTCTCCTTCCGTCTAATACCCGAATCGATTTTTTCAACATATGTTATACTTTAATTGAGCTAAGCTGTTGGAGCTCATATTCGATCACATATGCTGGGTCCGGATAGTATTTTTGAAGCATCATAAGATAGGACACAGTGTGGATGCCTGCTAATTCAAGTGGTAACGCCAACTTACAGGCCTTATCTTCCACTTTGTCTAATGTCTCAAAGGATTCACTCTAACAAAACTCAATTTGCCTTCCTTTCGAATCTTGTTATGTCCTTATGCACTTAGGACAAGTAACTTCTGACAATACTGTTTCACCCTCGGTGAATTCAAAGGGTTTCTATCTCTTGTCAGCATAACTTTTCTGTCGGCTCTGAGGTGTTCTTAATCTTTCACAATTTAACTAAACATCCTCAGAGGTTTGTCTTATCAATTCGGGAACAATTCTCTATCGGTCACCCACTTCTTCTTATCTAAGTCGGGGAACAATCCCTACGACCATACAATGCCTCATATAAAATGTTATCCCGATACTCAAGTGATAGCAGTCATTATTGGCAAATGTGATTAGTAACAGCTGATCATCCCGGGAGCTTATAAAATCAATGGCATACGCTCTCATCATATCCTCCAGAACCTATACAGTCCTCTCTAACTAACCATCTGTCTGAGGACAAAAAGCTGTGCTTACACGCAGTCGGGTTCCCATAGCTTCCTAAAAAAAAACGTTCCCCGAAGCAGAAAGTGAAGCGAGAATCCCTCTCTGATACCATACTCACTGGAGCGCTACAAAACGTTTCACAATTTTTCGTACACATAAATTCGCCTACACACTCAAAGTATCTGGGGATTTCATAACCAGAAGGTGGGTAGACTTAGTCAACCTATCGACTATCAACCAAATAGTCTCGTGATTTATCCGAGTCCTCTGTAAGCCATCACGAAATTCATGGTAACTTGTTCCCATTTTCGTGTCAATAGAGGTAGAGGCTGCAATAATTCTGCAGACTTCTAGTAATTTACCTTAATCTGCTGACATACGAGACACTTTGCTACAACTCTACAATATCCCTTTTCATATCTGACCACCAATACCCTTTTCAGAGATTTTGATATATTTATTACTTCTCGGATGCATTGTATATCCCAAAGAGTGAGCTTTTGACAATAACACTATCTTATCAAGTATGGTCCTAGGAGCACTTATACTGTCTCTAAACCTCTGTAAGTCATCATCACTCATTGTGAACTCTGTCACTATACCCTTTTGAATCTGACCTACACTATCGACACCATACCGATCATCACGCAAAGCCTAGCAAATCTGGTCACTCAAATCCGGTTCTAACCTCAGGCTAGCTATCACAAAATCACTGTTATCATCAGAAAGGATCACATCACTACTGAGGCTCACAACTGCTCTAGTAGCTCACGCTCCCTGACCATCATATGTGATACCATCCCGAGGCTCTTTCTACTCAAGGAATCAACCATTACATTAGCCTTTCTTGAGTGGTACAATGTTCACAATCATAATCCTTAGAAGCCCTAACCCTCTTGGTTATCTCATAATCTACTCGTTCTGTGAAAACAGATACTCAGGGCTCTTACGATCAGTGCATACCTAAAATTTCTTACCATTTAAGTGGTGGTGCCATACTTTTAGTGTAAACGCTACGGCTGCCAACTCTAAATCATGGATCGGATAGTTTCTCTCATGGTCCTTGAACTATCTAGATCCATAAACGACTATCTTCTGATTTTACATCGATACACAGCCCAATCCTTATTTTGAGGTATCCATACACACTAAGAAACCTCTTGAGCCATTGGGTATGGTGAGAATAATTACGGTGGTCAGTTTCTTCCTTCAATATACCAAAACTCATTGAAGCTACTTTCATACTTATCATCCTACTGATAGATAATCTTTTCCGAACAAGATGTGTCAACTGAGCAGCCCATTTCGAGAAACTTACAACAACTAGTCTGTAAGATAGTTTCCTGTTACTACTCATGCTCTTCCCTGGACTTCAAATACATCGAAATATCATCGCTAAAGATGACAACCAATCGGTCCAGGTAAGCTTTAAATACCTCATCGTAGTTGAGTTCTACTAAATATTTCAATCACCCATATCCTTGACCTATGTACGTATAAACGTATAATGTCATTTTGAAATCGCTTCCGTTCAAGATACTAACCCACGTCATTTCCTTTTTCTTATATTAATGGCTTTTATAAAATTTTATTTTTTAAACCTTTATGATTAATCGAATTCTAGATTTCTTTATCGTACCAGTAAAGGTACCAAAATTTAAAATGTATATATATTACGAACGTTGATTTCAATTTATAGGTTATGTGTGTGCTTCTAGACACTGTCAAGTCTTCAAGCGGGGAGATATTTTGAAATACCTTTATTAACCCTCAGACTTGACCACATGGATTGGTTGTGGATATATCCTCCCCTTATCCTTGGTCGCAATTCATATTCACTACATATCGCTTAATCCAATTTACTTTACATATCGCTACTTCTCTTTCATTACGTGTCAAACTTATAGTATACTTTTTCGGGGTGAAATCATCACTATCACAGGATAGCAATCTAAATAGCATAGTTTGCAGCTGACCAATTTATTCTCAAATATTACTTCAAAATTATTCATATTCCATTGACTAAAATCGGCTGACATATTCTTTTTCCCCCGTTTTCAACTAATAATCCCTATACCCATATTTAGTTAGTGAAAATCAACTAACTATCATCATCTTGCCTAGGGGTATAGGCTTCACATCTTTCACTAGCTTATAAGCAAATGAAGGCGGTATGAATAAATGCGTGGCACCAGGATCAATTAAAATAATTACTTCATTATTCACAACCAGTGTGGTATCTTCTACCACATCTGATGAAATGTCAATAGTGTCCTGATCCAAGGCATACACTCACCCTCGTCCAACATCTTATTTTCGTGGTATCTACCACATATCCTACACTGTTTACACTTCTACTCTGTTACACTGCTCCGTAGCAGGTCGGGGTTCTCAAATCACAATACCCCTCAAAAGTATTGAAATTAAATACACTAGGGCTTTACCAATCATCTTACCCCATGACTCATTCGCTCTAAGCTTTTACCCAAATACCCTTTTTCCCATTTTGACATCTCTGTCATTCTCTATTCTCTTTTTGTCTCTATTTCAGCTCTTACTACCTTTCCCAATCTCAGAGTCATGCAGCTTATGATCTTATTCATACAATTGTAGTCTGCGCACTGCCTCGACTTAGGTAGTGATATCTAATGACCCAATTAGACTCGAATTGACAATCTGAGCCCTTCCATGAACATTCAGACATTTCGACTCTCACTGTTCATAGTGTCGGGTCATATCTGGGCAGGTATATAAATTGAGATTCATACTCGTCAATCAACATGTTCCTCTGGGTCAAAGTAAAGAATTTTATTTGTAATTTCCTTTAAGCAGTGTCCGAGAGATTCTGTCACCGGAATACATCTAGAAAATTATTCTCATGTCCAATATGGATGTCTAACTCTTAAGATGGGTCGAGCGGACTTCCATCAATGCTCTGCCTTGCCCTCAATTCCTATGCATATTCTGAGTAAATAGCTCTCAAAATATTCTCCACACTCCACTCTAACCTCGCGAAGTCTGTCTCAATACTGTCCGATCTCTCTGTTGGACTCTGTTCGATCTTTCTGTCGGACTCGCCTTTCTACCATAGCGGCTATCAGTTAATGAGTATTCTTGCATTAAAAACCACATTTTTAGCTGCAATTTCATCTCGATATACACAATTGTATCTAAACAATGTATAGTACATAGGGATGTAAACTTCCTTAACCACTAACACTGACTCATATCAGCCAACTTAACCTCTGATACCATTAAACTGTCACTCAAATCACCTAAAAATCAGAGTAAATTTTTTCGTTTTTCATTTATTATTTAATTCTTACCTTTCTCTCATCCTGACAATCTTACCAAACAGTTGGGCTATGATTCGGTGTTATTCACCTCTCACCTATTTACCATTCCATTTCCATAATCACATTCACATATAAGAGTTTACTATCTTTTGACTTTAACTAAATACATACACAAACGTATTTACATAACCTTACATCTCCGACATCATATCCATTTATAGTACTGTGCATTACATATTTAGATACAAAACTATGCAAATGTGTATACCTGTCTCTCGATGGGAAGCAGCGGATACCAAGAATGCAAGTCTTCAGCCGCTCACTAAGTATTGCGAGTACTCTGAAAAGATGGGAAAATAAAGGGGTGAGCAAACCACACGCTCAGTAAGGTAATTATGCAAGTAAGTAGATATCTCCATATCCACATGCTCATAATGCCATACCCTTAAAATCTCAAGCATAAAATCATGTATTTCATCAATGACTTAGTTTATAAAACAGTTCGTGCATATATAAATCGTACTACTTATGCATCAATGGCATTTTATATGACATCTTTAAATCATACTGAGCATGAATTAAATCAAAATCATGCATTATTTCATGCGATATAAAACAAATCATGAGATACAATCATTCCATGAATTTATCATTAAAGCATGGAAAACTCATCATGCTACTGCATTTAAATCGCTTCATTAAAGCTGCAGTTTAAAATAAGCTGAAGGGGTTAAGCATCTCATAAAGATTCATTAAAACAATTCGTTATAAAATTTTGTTAAAAATCACATCTCAGTATAAATCACAAAATCGAGGGTCTGACCCCTCCCTCGGGTCTACCCTGGTCTATCAAGACCACAAGTTATATCATGTGAGACAAGTAGGTGACTATCAGTAACAACAAGGACTATGGCCATAACCTAGATCCCTGGCAACACGGTACCTAGTGTACGGGGTATCACACATGAAACGAGAGGTGGGTCGGTCCTACCCGCCAAAACAGCATAACATCAGGATTGCGTGGGCAAGGTTTGCTGCCTCGTGGCTAATGCCACTCCACTCCAACAATCCCACGTCACAACGTACTCCGCATGACATACACGGTACAATGTACTCCATGAATCCAAGCACAGTCGGGGTGCCTGCAATAGGTCTTATCCACCCATACCATCTCTGTCTCAGTATGCATGTGTGGGCATATCATCTCACTGTGACACACAGTCTACATGAAGCTCCAACATGGCTATATGCATGTCATATAAATCTCTATGCGAGTGAAGCTCTAACACAGCTCCATGCATATTCATGATATCTAAAAATCTCATGTGAGCGAAGCTCTAGCACGATTTTATAAAAATCAATAAAATCTACGTACGAGTAGTACTCCAGTACATCTTTAAAATGAGTTATAAATCCATATAAAATCATGTGCGAGCAATGCTCCAGCACGGTGTTATGCATCAATAAATCAAATCTCGTGCAAGTTACACTCCAGCACGACTTTATGCATAAATAAATCAAATCTCGTACGAGTTACACTCCAGCACGACTTTTATGCAATTATCATATCAAAACAGGATGCGAGCTAAGCTCCAACACCTCTCATGCATGTCAAATCATTAAAATTAGTGCGAGCAATCACTCCAGCACCTTTTTATACATATCAAGTCAAAACAAGTCAAAACTTGTCAAAACAGAGTACGAGCTAAGCTCTAGCACCTCTCATGCATTTCACAATAATAAAAATCAGTGCGAGCAACCGCTCTAGCACATTTCATGCATATGATGTCACACAAGTTGGTGCGACCAACCGCTCAAGCACATTTTATGCACACTCACAAACGTAGATAAAGTGTGAGCTATGTGCCAGCACTATCTGTTTCCATATAAACTTGATAGTTGGCCATTTTTCCAAAGAAATTTCATTTAAATATAAATAACACTTACGTAGTGTTATCTTGTGAAATTTATGCAATTACTGGCAAATCTACCGATTTGCTTTGATTAAAAACTAAGAAAATTTCTTAATTTAGAAAATTCCTTAAATCATGCATGTCATGCTTTCACCATCCTTAGGTGAACTTCCCTTAATAGGGGTAAAATAGCCTTTTCCTATTTCGAGTCCTTAAAATCGTTAATTTATTTCTAGGACCTTTATACATATTCAGTGTATACATACATATTCAGTATATATAAAAACTATTAAAACATGCGTAGCTACCTACCTCTAGCTACTCGCACAATTCCCTTACCTCATTTTTTCTGTACAATCTAACCTTTCCTTTGACGACTCGTCAAGCAGTCCGATTTGATCACAATGAAATCTCCAGAACTGCGTATAAATATACATCAGGTCAAATACAATACAATTAATTGTATTTCATATTTTTTGGGCTTAATTTAAATCATTGGGCCCGTTTACCCATTTGAGCCCGATTGCACCATAATGGGCCTTAATCGACCTTAACCCTGTTTTCCACTTATTATCCACATCATTGAGGCCAATTGGGCTCATTAGGCCTATCAATATTTATTGAGCCTCATTCTAAATTTTGGGATAGCTTATTTAATTATTTACGACAATTTATCTCAATTTCCAGAATATAATTCATTTAATGTGGAATTAACTCCGTAATTTATGCGGTAAATTTCTAACACATATAACGATGCAAATTATTGTAAATAAGGGTTACTTACCCGAGATTCCGTGATAGTACGTATATGGAAGCTGTCTCGTGCTCTCGTTTGACGTCAATTGTTGAGCTACGCAATTACATAATTTTTCGGGTAAACTTTCAGTCGGATATTAATCAAATTAAATATTTCAAAATTTAAATCGGTCAATTTTGACCGCTTACTAACTTACCTATAGCTCGATTGTATCACTGAAATTTTTCCCAATTTTTCATCTTTTTCTTTCCCTTTTTTTTCTTTTTCCTTTTCTTTTTGGCTGAACCGGTCTGGTCCGGTTCAGTATACTCTCACTGCGCTGAACAGGCCGTACTCGTTCATGCATCATTTCGTTGTTCCGACGCCGTCTGGTCGATTCCCGATGTGATTCTGGTGCCAATCGACTCGACTGTGCCTGGGCATTCTTCGTCGGCCCTCAGGGTAGAGCGAATCGGCGCGATCGCCAGCGAATCCAGGCTTCTCTCCCGCGGCACTCCCTCCGTCGATCTGGCATTCTTCGGCCATTCCACGGTGCGTCACGACCGCTAATGGTTAGCCCGAGGTCGGGCCGCCTTCGCTGACCCTCGTCGGCCCCTCTGTCCCATCGGTGGTTATCAGATCGGAGGGATTTGGTTCCTTCGGTTCGCCACCCACGTTTTCGTCATTTTCCTTTTCTGTTTCCTTTTTTTTTTTAAATCGCGATTTCAGTTTAGTTTTTTTCTTTTTTTTTCATTTTATTTATAATAGATTTTTATTATTATTTTATTCATTAAAATAATAATAAAATCCTAAAAATATCCTAAAAATTCAGATTAAATTCATTTAATCTGTAAATAAATTTGTTAGTTCGATTTTACCTTTTCGGTATATCTTTTGATTATTTTCAGGATATTTTCCCGAAGTGAAAATTTCTGTTTATTCTAATAAATTCATATCTTAATCAATTTAATTCGAAATTTAATTATTTCTTCATTATTGATCAAGATTTCTCAATCCTATAATTTTAATAACATTTTCTTGTCACGATAAATACCAAATTTTGGTCTTTTGATCGTTTTACTCTTGCACGTGTTCGGGTATACCATTTCAATCCTTTCACATTTTTCATTTCGTACATTAAATAAAATCGGGTCTTGTACTTACTGTTTCAATACCCTTCAACTTTCTCTTATTTGTGCATAACTCCTTTAAGAATTTAGCATAGTGGCACTTGCTTGATAGCATCTAACAGTGGAATGTTAACTTCAACTTTGCAAAAAGTCTCCAAAATTTCTTTGTCCTTCTCTTCTTTGGATGGTCATTCAACATAAAAGGAAAAACTGGAGGATGAGTACTAGTATTAATTTGAGCTTTACTTACCAAGGGTTGAAACATAGGTGGAAGTCTAAGTTGTATGATTTCCAGCACTTCCTCATGCTTGTCGACTTTCTCTTATGGAGGTGGCCTTGTTTCTACTTCTTTCCAAATTCTTAGAACTATGGCACTCACATTCTCCCTTGGGTTAACCACAACTTAGGATGGTAATTTTCTGCTATTTTGAGCTTCCATATTGATCATCCTTATGGACAATTGTCCCAATTGAGTTTTCAAGTTCTTAATGCTAGCTCTTATCGCTTGTATATTTAGCCTAGTTTCCTATTGAAATTTAATAGAACTTTCAGTAAGAGATTTAATCATATCCTTAACAAACATACCTTGAGGTTGGGCTCGGGGCCTCTCTTAGAATTAGATCCGTGGTTGTTAAAGATTGTTGTTGGCCTTTGCTGAGATGGAATATATCATATAGGCCTATTCCAATATTGCATGTTAGGTTCATCCCTCAATCCTTGATTAGATGTATTAGCATAGGGATCATAATTCTTTTGTGGCTATCCAAGAAAACCACCAATAGCATTAGCATGCTCAGTTTTTTTTCAATAGAAGTAGCACTTACCTCGTGTATAGATATAGATAATGGCTCCTACCTAGTGTAGAATTATTGTGAATTGGTAGCCATATTGGATATCAAGTTCCTTGCATCTTGCGGAGTATTATCCACCAAAGCTCTTCCACTAGCAGCGTCAATCATCCCTTTATCGCATGGCTATAATCCTTTTTAAAAATATTAGATAAGGAGTTGCTTTTGTATTTGATGGTGGGAGTAACTAGAATAAAGTCTCTTGAACCTCTCCTAATACTCATAAAGGGACTCATCATCGTATTGCATTATTCCACAAATTTCCTTTCTAATAATGGCAGCTCATGAGACAGTGAACTACCTCTCTAAAAACAACCACCTTATTTTATCCCATGTTGTAATTGATCCACTTGGCAAAAACTATAACCAATCCTTGGTAGAACTAGCTGAGGAGAATGGAAAAGCTCTCAATTTAATTTGGTCCTTCGTGACCTCTGTATGTTTCTTGCTAGAACAAGCTATATGGAACTCCTTGAGATGTTTGTGTGGATTTCACCTATAAGACCATGGTAAGGAGGTAAGGATGAATTAGTCTAGATTTAAGCTCAAAAGAAACATCAATATTAGGGAAAGCAATAATGGCTGTTGGTTTAAAGTTAGAGCCGCCAACCCCTTTAGTGTCTTTTGGGGTGTTTCTTGAGCCATCACTTCTTCTTTCTCAAAATCACTTGAGAAGACAAGATTAGGAGTAAGAGTGATAGGCAGCAAAGAAGTAGAATCACTATCTTGAGTTGCTTAAACGAATTCCCTTATCTTCCTAAGTCGATTAACAAGGGATCCATTAGATATGTAACTCCTACAAAAGAAACATTAAAAGTGCAAATTAGAACTAAAATAAGACAAGTAATCCAATTAAACAAGCAGTCCACGGCAATGGCGCCAAAATTTGGCATGTCGTTAGGCTACTAAAACTAAATTACTCTTTAACCACTAACTAGTAGCTAGGAAGTATAGTTCGATCCTACAAGGACCATAGTAATTGAATCAAGCAAATGAAGTTCTAAGACAGGCAAGACACGACACAAAAATTAGGATTTTAGACTATAAACTAGTGCAATTATTGACAGAAAACCAAGAATGTAACGTAACTATGTAAGATCAAACTGTGTTAAAACATCTTCCCTTAGGTCATAGTTAATTATAAGAAGTTCTATAATTAGTTCTAACTACTTAAACTATCTAGTAGAAAACTCCCTAGACATATTTATGTAGCAGCATTAGAATCTATAAAAGATATGAGTTGACATTAGGCAATAAACACATAAGCTCAGTTTATTTAGCCTAAGCTTAGATTTTCCTCTATCTCTAAGTGATTTCAAACATTAAGCAGTCATGGACTTATTGTCACGACCCAATACTACCAAAATCAATACAATTTATTTTTTGCTTTTGAAAAATCTTTCTTACCTCCTCGTGACAAATCCCTCTGAATAGGTTGGGCTATGAATCAATATCGATATACCATTTTTAACCATTAAATTATCACACGTACATATATATATATATATATATATATATATACTGATATCATTCATATTCTAATAGAGTGGTCGATATGTTTTATACATCACATGATTCTATATTTACATCCCCAAATATTCCCTTCATATACAATATTGTGCTGTAAGCATACTAATACAAAATTCTATACGTGGTGTATACCTGACAGTCAATGGGAATCACAGAAAATTAGCTATGCCGTCTACTCTCTACACCCGCTATATTTATGGTGGAAACACAGAAAGTGGGTGGAAAATGAAAGGGTGAGCTCCACATGCTCAGTAAGGCAATAATACAAACGGGTAGATAGCTATACTATCTACATGGTGATAAGAAATCAGGATATATGTGAGCATGAGGTAAAAACAATGATATGCCATATATATAATATCATCTGTTCTAAAACAGGAAATTGGCATATAAAACATGGAATAATTCTCATGTGAAAACATCTCATGCTCAAATGGATCGATACATTTTAAAACATCCCATCTGGGTTAAAATATGATACACTCAATGAATAAAAATCCATTCCAGCAAAATTCTTTATTTTCAAATTTTCGTTATAAAATCACATTTCTCACAGGGTTACAAATCAATGAAAGTTTCATAAAATCCCTCCATGGGAACAATCCAAACTCAATTGAAATCATAAGAAAATCGGGGCCTGACCCCTCCCTCAGGTCTACCCCGATCTACCAAGACCAAAAGTTATATCATGTGAGACATATAGGTGACTATATCGTTAATATCCAGGACTATGGCCATAACCTCGTGATCCCTGGCACACATATCCTAGTGTGCGGGTGTCACACCTGACACGAGAGGTGGGTCGATCCTACCGGCCAGAACAGCAAAATATCAGGATTGCGAGGGCAAGACTTGCTGTCTCGTGGCTAATGCCACTCCACTCCAACAATCCCCACGGCATAGCGTACCCCGCATGACATACACGGTACAACGTACTCCGTGAACCCAAGCTCAATCAGGGGTGCCTGTAATAGGTCTTATCCACCCATGTCAAGTATGTCTCAGTATGCACGTGTGAGCATATCATCTCACTGTGACACATAGTCTAAAGGAGGCTCCAACACGGCTATATGCATGTCATAAAAATTCCTGTGAGAGCGAAGCTCTAGCACGGCTCCATGCATATTCATGATATCTAAAAACCTCGTGCGAGCGAAGCTCTAAGACGGTTTCGTAGAAATCAATGAAATCTGCGTACGAGCAGCGCTCTAGTAGGACTTAAACTGATTATAAATTCAATTCAAATCCACGTACGAGCATTGCTCTAGTACAGATATGTATAAAAACTCAATGAAAACCTCGTACGAGAAAAACTCCAGTACGGTAGTCATATGAAATAAATCTGTAAAATAGTACGAGCAAGGCTCCAGCACTCTGTGTAATTTGTGTATGAGTTAAAATATAAAATCTGGTGCGAGCAGTTGTCACGACCCAATTCCATTCTCTTTAATCGAAAATCACTAAAAAATTTTCACGTTTTACTGTTACCTTACCCGGTCGTGAACTAACTCACCACACACTGTTGGGCTGTGAGTCAATAATAAACACCACATCTCATTCATTCTCAGTTAAATAAAATGATGTCATACATTTGCATTTAATATTGTACTTATACAAAAGCATGTTTCACTGACATCTACATCCCCCATAATTACAACTCAAAGAATACTATGCTTTTACATTGTTTAGATACAAAAAGAATCACTGTGTGTATACCTCTAAGCGATGAAGATGCAGCGGAGTCCAAAATACCACACCTCAGTCCTCACTAGGCTACTATGCACGCTCTGCAGGGGGGAAAATAGAGAGGGATGAGCAACCACACGCTCAGTAAGGCAATAATGCAAGCATGGTAGATAACTACTCTATCTACATGATGATAGTGTTATGCATAAATCATTTATGGTAGGAGCATGAGGAATAAAACTATGCCATATGAGTATACATATATATCATGTGTCAAAATCATGTACATTGGCATATCAAACACGGTAAAAAGAACATCATGTATAAATCATCTCATGCTCAATCTCATTTAAATTCATAAAAAGGGTCATTCATTAAGAAACCTCCTTTTTAAACCAACATCATAAACCTCTTTCTCAACACATAAATACCACCAAATCAATTCACAATCACAACCACATTTTCATTTCACAATTCACACATGTATATAAAAACTAGGTCACTATATCAAAAGTGCCTATGTGGACCAACTACATCATAAATCATCCCAGACCACACTTGTCCAGGTGTACGGGGTATCATACTGGCACGAAGATGGATTATCCCTCGCCAGACTTTCTTATCACTTAACCATCACGCGGCACATCGTACTCCATGTGATATACACGGTACAGCGTACTCCGCAGACTCATATCGTGATTGGGGGTGCCATTCCTAGGTCTTACCTACCCCATACCAAGAGTTTTTCATATCCGTGAAGGAGAGCCTCCCTGCCGAACAGAGCCTCCCCGCCTAACAGAGCCTCCCTGCCTCCTCGGGCTTAAGGATGTTAACTTAAGGATGTAGGGCTTAAGGGTCCTTCCGTAAGAGAGCCTCCCCACCGAACAGAGCCTCCCCGCCTAACAGAGCCTCCCTGCCTCCTCGGGCTTAAGGATGTTGGCTTAAGGATGTAGGGCTTAAGGATCTTACCGTACCCATGTAGGAGAGCCTCCCTGCCTAACAGAGCCTCCCCGCCCCTCCAGGGCTTAAGGATGTTGGATTAAGGATCCCACCGTAAGAGAGCCTCCCCACCGAACAGAGCCTCCCCGCCTAACAGAGCCTCCCCGCCTCTTTGGGCTTAAGGATGTTAGCTTAAGGATGTAGGGCTTAAGGATCTTACCAACTTTCACAACCTTATACGTATCACAATGTGCAAACTTGTGCGAGCAAAGCTCTAGCACGACTCATGCATCCTCTCATAAAGAGACACGTACGAGCATAGCTCTAGTACGGTTATACTCATAAGACAAACCACTCAAAAGCCACGTACGAGCAGAAGCTCCAGTACGGTTTATAAACATCATCATAGTTTCCAAATCAAGGTGCGAGCTAAGCTCAAGCGCGTATCACACAAGTGAAAACATAGAAATCCAGCGCAAGCGAGGCTTTAGCGTGATTTATGTCATGCAAATACGATAGGCGGCTCATACACAATCAAACAATCCCGACAACCGGGTTTAGGACTTCACAAATTCTTTTCCACAACATCAATAAAACACTAGCCGGCCCATGTACAAGCTTGCTTAAAACCAAACAATTTCGTTTTGAAAAACATCAAAACATTAGATTTATGCAATTATTAGCCTTACTATCCCATTTCTTTATAATACCATTTCAACCACCAAATCTCATACAATTATTCACAGCTATTTTCGCATACCAAACAACCAATTTCCCAAACGTTCATGCATTTCATAAACACCCTATAATCCCATAAATTACGAGCAGCTACCTCTATGTACTTACAGAATTCCCTTACCTGGAATCGCGATGCGTGATTCCACTTCCTTAAGCTGCTTACTCGTATGGTTCGATTCGTCTTCAACGAACTCTTCGGGACGGCACAAAATTGTATCCCGCATTATATTCGATCCATATAATATGACGTCGTGCGTTCACTATAGTCAATTCGACCTATAGTTTTCTATTAATGCTTATGAGGCCTCGTTTCATTACTTTATCCAAAACTCGAATCTATGGATTCTTTTAGGCCTATTAACTCATTCCAAATCGATATCAAGCTCATAGTGTTCATATTTCATTGATTTCCTCACTATGACATTTGTCAAGCATTTACATGCTCATTTTCATAATTTCACTTAAACCCATATTATAACTCCACATAACCATTCCAAATCACCCACATCACTCATCTAACAACTTATCATAACTTATAAACCACCAACTCCCCAAATCATACTTTCTCACACTAGAGGCATTCCATTTTCTAGGTTACATTAGTTTCTAACACAACCTAGGTGTTTCCATCCATACATACTCATGCCGAACAACTCCAAAATCAATTAAATAGACAATGTACTTGGATTGGAGTGTTAGAATCTTACCAAATATGATTTTTCTTCTTGTTCCAAATGTCAATACCCTTATCTCCTTCAATACCCACAATGGGATTTTGGGTTCCAACTATGTTGTTCTCTTCCTCAAGATGAACAACTTAATGTCTAATGGTCTCCCCTCAATCCTTGTTGAAAATGGCTGATTTTAGAGAGAGAAAGTTAGGTTTTTGGGTTAGAAATGGAATATTAGTGTTTTTCCCGAAATTTTTAGATTTTCAGCCCTCCTTATATAGAAATAGCTTGAGGAGATCGATCTGGTCCAAGAGGAGATCGATCTGGTCCCCTTAAATCTCTCATTTTCACGAAATTTTAAGCATGAGATCGATCTGGTCCCAAACAGAGAGCTAAGGAGATCGATCTGGGTGCTTGAGGATCGATCTTTTCATTACAGAATGCTTAGGAGATCGATCTGGCCCCATTGGAGATTGATCTGCTCTATTCCATTGCCCAAATAAGAGCATTCTGGCTCTTCCAGATCGATCTCCCATCCTATGAGATCGATCTGGCCTTCATGTTTTCCAGATTTCCTGTAGTTTCCTTGCTGCAACTCATACTAAGACATCCTTGATTATTGCCATGGCCATTTTCTCATCCATCCACCTTTATAACTTGAAAATGGCATCCATTCATACCTTATGCACATTGAAACTTGTGTGCATTCATTGTATGTCCAAAGGTATGCTACATAAAACCAAATGGAAGCATTTATATTCATGCAACTTCCTTCCATTTACCACACCACCCATTTTGAGTTTCAATCACATCCATCACTTATAAAGACTCATTTCTTCATATTCAAACTCAATGGAACTTGTATGTACGTTACAAATCATATTACACATACATACATTGAATCCATGGACTTACATCGATCATACTTTACATTACAAGTCCATTCACATTCATTACACATTACAACTTTACATATACGGGGTCTCACATTCCCCCCTCCTTCAAGGAATTTGGTCCTCCAAATTAGAGCCAAGTCACTCTTCAAAAAGTTGGGGGTACTTCTCCCGTATCAAGTTCTCCAATTCCCATGTGGCATCTTCCGCCGTGTGATGTTGCCAAAGAACTTTCACCAAGGGAATTGTCTTATCCCGCAACACTTTCTCTTTTCTGTCCAATACCCGAACTGACTTCTCAACATACGTCATACCCTCATGGAGCTCCAACAGCTCATATCTTATCACGTGTGCTGGGTCCGGGTGATACTTCCGAAGCATCGAGACGTGGAAGACGTTGTGGACATTTGCCAAGTCCGGTGGCAATGCCAACCTATACGCCTTATCTCCCACTCTCTCCAAAATATCGAAGGGTCCGATATATCTAGGGCTCAGCTTGCCCTTCTTACCAAATCTCATAATACCCTTCGATGGTGATACCCTCAGAAACACCGACTCACCCTCATCAAACTCCAGTGGTCTTCGTCTCTTGTTAGCATAACTCTTTTGCCGGCTCTGAGCTGTCCGTAATCTCTCACATATCAACTGGACGTCCTCATATGCCTGCTGCACTAAGTCCAGAGCAAAAATCTGTCTGTCACCAACCTCTTCCCATCCAATAGGGGAACGACATCTATACCCGTATAATGCCTCATAGGGTGCCATCCCGATACTAGCATGATAGCTATTATTATAAGCGAACTCGGTTAACTGCAGGTGGTCATCCCAGGAGCCTCTAAAATCCAGCACACACGCTCTTAACATATCCTCGAGGGTTTGTATAGTCCTCTCTGACTGCCCATCTGTCTGAGGATGAAAAGCGGTGCTAAAACTCAGTCGGGTCCCCAGCGCTTCCTGAAAATGTTCCCAGAAATGGGAAGTGAAGCGGGCATCCCTATCAGAAACAACGCTCACTGGTACACCATGTAGCCGTACTATCTCTTGAATATACAGGTTCACCAACTGACTCAGTGTATCAGTAGCTCTCATAGCCAAGAAATGGGCGGACTTAGTCAACCGATCCACAATAATCCATATGGCATCATGACCTCTGTGGGTCCTCGACAACCCCATCACAAAATCCATGGTGACATGGTCCCACTACCAAGTCGGTATCGGTAGAGGCTGCAATAATCCTGCAGGCTTCTGATGCTCTACCTTCACTTGCTGACAAACGAGACACTTAGCAACATATTCAGCAATATCTCTCTTCATTCCAGACCACCAATAAACCTTCCGAAGGTTTTGATACATCTTGGTACTTCCCGGATGTATCGTATACTTCGATGAGTGAGCCTCTGATAAAATCGTTCTCCTGATCTCAAGATCCCTGGGAATGCACACTCTGCCTCTGAACCTCAATAAGCCATCAGCACTCTGCTCAAAATCAATATCCACAAATGTCTGTATCTGCCTCAGCCAATCGATGCACCGTCGATCGCTCTGCTGGGCTTGTTGAATACGGCCAATCAACTCTGGCTCTAGTCTCAAACTAGCCATGATCTCAAGTCTCTCGGATCTAGGTGGGGTTATATCCAAACTGAGGTTCGCAAAGTGTTCTAACAATTCATGTTCCCGTACCATCATATAAGACACCAACCCAAGGTTCTTTCTACTCAAAGCATCGATAACCACATTTGCGTTACCCGAGTGGTACATGATTTCACAATCATAGTCCTTCAGGAGTTCGAGCCATCTCCTCTGTCTCATATTCAGCTCTTTCTGTGAGAACATGTACTTAAGGCTCTTATGATCTGTGAACACTTGAAATTTCTCACCATCGAGATAGTGGCGCCATATTTTCAAAGCAAATACTACAGCCGCCAACTCCAAATCATGTGTCGGGTAGTTCCTCTCATGATCTTTCAACTGTCTAGATCCATAGGCAACTACCTTCCCATCCTGCATAAGCACACAGCCCAGTCCCTGGTGTGATGCATCCGTATACACTGAGAATCCTCCAGAGCTGGTAGGAATGGTGAGAACTGGAGCAGTCGTCAGTCGACGCTTAAGCTCCTCAAAACTCCTCTCACATGCCTCATCCCATACAAACTTAACATCTTTTCGCGTGAGGCGTGTCAATGGAGCAGCTAGTCTAGAGAAACCCTTTACAAATCTCCGATAATATCCTACCAATCCAAGAAAACTCCTGATCTCAGTTACTGTCTTAGGCTGATCCCACTGTACAACTGCCTCTATTTAGGATGGATCCACCGATACCCCATCCCTTGACACAACATGCCCCAGAAATGAGATCTGTTCCAACCAAAAGTTACACTTGCTGAGTTTGGCATACAATTCTCTCTCTCGGAGGGTCTGTAGAACTATCCTCAAGTGCTCCTCATGATCTTCCCTGGACTTGGAATACACCAAAATGTCATCAATGAACACTGTTACAAACTTGTCCAGGTATGGCTTAAATATATCATTCATCAATGCCATAAATGCTGCGGGAGCATTCGTTAATCCGAATGGCATCACCAAAAACTCGTAGTGGCCATAACGGGTACGAAATGCTGTCTTGGGTACATCTCCACTCCTGATCCTCAACTGATGATACCCTGACCGCAGATCTATCTTAGAAAATACTTCGGCTCCCTGGAGCTGATCCAACAAATCATCGATTCTTGGAAGGGGGTACTTGTTCTTAATGGTGGCCTTATTCAACAACCGGTAATCTATTCACAGTCGGAGGCTTCCATCCTTCTTCCTTACAAATAGAACCGGTACTCTCCAAGGTGAGACACTCGGTCTAATAAACCCCTTCTCCAGCAACTCTTGCAGCTGTTTCTTCAGCTCTTCTAATACTATCGGAGCCATTCTATAGGGTGGTTTCGATATAAGCTCTGTACCAAGCACTAACTCAATGCAAAATTCCATTTCCCTTTTAGGTGGTAGTCCTAGTAATTCATCCGGAAAGACATCAGGGTAATCCGTAATTATGGTTATGTCCCTCAATTTCGGGTGTGCCTCATCTATATCAACCACGTATGCAATGAACCCTTCACATTATCCTCTCCATCGTTAGTAACATAAACCATCACTCCACATTCAACATTTATCATAAACAATAATTTATCTCTTAAGCAATATGCATTTAAAATCATACTCCTTTATTTACAACAAACATACTATTTTCATATCATTTCTTTTCATCAAAGTTTACAATAAGATTGTCTAATCCTAAAAACATCAATGTTTTGGTATGACAATCCATCACAACATGATTGGTAGCCAACCAATCCATTCCCAATATTACATCAAAATCATTCATATTTAATAAAATCAGATTGGCTATCATTTCCTTCCCCTCTGTCATTAACTTACAATCTCTACATACATGCTCAATCAATTGACTATCATTCATGAGTGTGGAAATCATTAACATTTTATCCAACAATGTTGGTTTCACATACTTCAATAATTTATGTGCAAAGGAAGGTGATATGAAAGAATGCGTGGCACCAGGATCAAATAATACCAATGCTTCTAAATCAAAGATTCGGATGGTACCTTTAATCACATCCGTCGATGTGTCTGCAGTGTCCTGGTCCAGCGCGTGCACCCTTCCTCTACTCACACCCACAGCCTGTTTCCCTTTTTCTTCAGCTGTAGCCCTCCTCCTCGGACCTGCTATCTCAACTGGAGCTCCCTCAGGCTCCTTGCCCTTTTGTGGGGCCATCTCCATCTTCTCAGGACAATGCTTAGCCATATGTCCTGGTCTCTTGCATCTAAAACACACCAGAGGGGTCATCAGACAGGGCCTATTCCAATGAAATCTCCCACATCTCCTACACTGATCAGTAGTAGGACGTGGTCCTCCAATAGTCATACCCCTCGGCGCAGTCAAGGCTGGGTATATGGGAGGTCTAGCAGCTCTTTCCTGCACCTCCTCAATCTTAGGCCTCTTCTCGAAAAATCTTTGGCCACCTCTCTTGGCCACTCTTCCAAACCTGGATCTCTTTCGGTCTCTGTCCTTCCTGACACTAATCCTCCCAAGCTCGGAGGCGTTTCGCTCAAAGTCTTGCTCTTACAACTGAGCCTTATGTACAGCCTCCTCGTAAGTCAAAATGTCGAAGGGAGCTAGCTTAGTCCGAATGGCCAATCTCAATCCATCCATGAACTTCTGTATCTTTCGGGTCTCACTACCCATCGTGTCAGGGTCATATCTCCCCAATGACATAAACTTGGACTCATAATCGTCCACAGTATGGTTCCCCTGAACCAAATTCATAAATTCCATCCGCAATTTCCTCTGTGCGGTGGCTGGGATATACTGTCTCCTGAAGGCCTCTAGAAATATCTTCCACGAGATCTTTGAGTGTCTGGCCCTCAAAATAATCTCGATGGACCTCCACCAATGCTCGGCCTCGCCTTTCAACATAAACACGGCAAAGGCTACCTTTTCAGCTGAAGTGCATTGGAAAAACCTATACAGTTTCTCCATCTCATACACCCAATCCTCCGTAACCACTGGGTCCTTCACCCCTCTAAACACTGGGGGTTTCAGCGCTTGAAACTCTCGCAACCTGCTTAAGTCGCAGTCATACCCCAAATCACTACCGCTCTATTGTGGGGCGATAGGAGAATCTATATCTTGGGTTGGAGGTGGTGTAGCAGTAGCAGTCTCTGTTGTCTGAGGTCTCTTCGCCTCTGTAGCAGCCTGTTCAGTAGTAGGCTGTGCCGCAGGACCTCGTCTATCACCAGCGCCCAAAGCCTTCCTGACTATCTCCACCAAATTCTCAATACTCTGCTCTAACCTAGCGAAGCGAGCCTCAGTATCCTCTGCTCTCTCAGCAGGGTTCTGTGGAGCCTGCTCAGTCTGTGGCTCTGCACCACTCTCAGGCCTACCTCTACGGCCTCTAGCACGGGCTCTCACCCCTCTACCTTTGCGTGTAACTGGCATAGTGCCTAACTTCCTGTATTATAATAATTTATTAAGCTCAATCCATCACGGTATACACAGTTATATCTAAACAAAAGCACAGTGCTATGGGGATGTACTTTCCTAGGTTTTATTAATGACTCACATCAGGCCAACACAGCTCTGATACATATCTCTGTCACGACCCAATTCCATTCTCTTTAACCGAAAATCACTAAAATTTTTTCACTTTTTACTGTTACCTTAACCGGTCGTGAACTAACTCACCACACACTGTTGGGCTGTGAGTCAAGAATAAACACCACATCTCATTGAGGTTAAATAAAACGATGTCATACATTTGCATTTAATCTTGTACTTATACAAAAGCATGTTTTATTGACATCTACATCCCCATAATTACAACTCAAAGAATACTGTGCTTTTACATTGTTTAGATATAAAAAGAATCACTGTGTGTATACCTCTAAGCGATGGAGATGCAGCGGAGTCCAAAATACCACGCCTCAGTCCTCACTGGGCTACTATGCACGCTCTGTAGGGGGAAAATAGAGAAGGATGAGCAACCACACGCCCAGTAAGGCAATAATTCAAGCATGGTAGATAACAACTCTATCTACATGCTGATAGTGTTATGCATAAATCATTTTATGGTAGGAGCATGAGGAATAAAACTATGCCATATGAGTATACATATATATCATGTGTCAAAATCATATACATTGGCATATCAAACATGGTAAAAAGAACATCATGTATAAATCATCTCATGCTCAATCTCATTTAAATTCATAAAAAGGGCAATTCATTAAGAAACCTCCTTTTTAAACCAACATCATAAACATCTTTCTCAACACATAAATAACACCAAATGAATTCACAATCACAACCACATTTTCATTTCACAATTCACACATGTATATAAAAACTAGGTCACTATATCAAAAGTGCCTATGTGGACCAACTACATCATAAATCATCCCAAACCACATGCGTCCAGGTGTGCGGGGTATCATACTGGCACGAAGATGGATTATCCCTCGCCAGACTTTCTCATCACTTAACAATCACGCGGTACATCGTACTCCATGTGATATACACGGTACAACGTACTCCGCAAACTCATATCGTGATTAGGGGTGCCATTCTTAGGTCTTACCTACCCCATACCAAGAGTTTTCCATATCTGTGAAGGAGAGCCTCCCTGCCGAACAGAGCCTCCCCGCCTAACAGAGCCTCCCTGCCTCCTCGGGCTTAAGGATGTTAGCTTAAGGATGTAGGGCTTAAGGATCCTTCCGTAAGAGAGCCTCCCCACCGAACAGAGCCTCCCCGCCTAACAGAACCTCCCGCCTCCTCGGGCTTAAGGATGTTGGCTTAAGGATGTAGGGCTTAAGGATCTTACCGTACCCATGTAGGAGAGCCTCCCTGCCCCTCCAGGGCTTAAGGATGTTGGCTTAAGGATCCCATCGTAAGAGAGCCTCCCCACCGAATAGAGCCTCCCCGCCTAACAGAGCCTCCCCGCCTCTTTGGGCTTAAGGATGTTAGCTTAAGGATGTAGGGCTTAAGGATCTTACCAACTTTCACAACCTTATACGTATCGCAATGTGCAAACTTGTGCGAGCAAAGCTCTAGCACGACCCATGCATCCTCTTATAAAGAGACGCGTACGAGCATAGCTCTAGTACGGTTATACTCATAAGACAAACCACTCAAAAGCCACGTACGAGCAGAAGCTCCAGTATGGTTTATAAACATCATCATAGTTTCCAAATCAAGGTGCGAGCTAAGCTCAAGCACGTATCACACAAGTGAAAACATAGAAATCCAGCGCGAACGAGGCTCTAGCGCGATTTATGTCATGCAAATACGATAGGCGGCTCATACACAATCAAACAATCCAGGCAACCGGGTTTAGCACTTCACAAATGCTTTTCCACAACATCAATAAAACACTAGCCGGCCCATCTACAAGCTTGCTTAAAACCAAGCAATTCCATTTTGAAAAACATCAAAACATTAGATTTATGCAATTATTAGCCTTACTATCCCATTTCTTAACAATACCATTTCAACCACCAAATCTCATACAATTATTCACAGCTATTTTTGCATACCAAACAACCAATTTCTCAAATGTTCATGCATTTCATAAACACCCTATAATCCCGCAAATTATGAGCAGCTACCTCTATGTACTTACAGAATTCCCTTACCTGGAATCGCGATGCGTGATTCCACTTCCTTAAGCTGCTTATTCGTACGGTTCGATTCGTCTTCAACGAACTCTTCGAGACTGCACAAAATCATATCCCGCATTATATTCGATCCATATAATATGACGTCGTGCGTTCACTATAGTCAATTCGACCTATAGTTTTCTAGTAATGCTTATGAGGCCTTGTTTCATTACTTTATCCAAAACTTGAATCTATGGATTCTTTTAGGCCTATTAACTCATTCCAAATCGATATTAAATCGATATTAAGCTCATAGTGTTCATATTTCATTGATTTCCTCACTATGGCATTTGTCAAGCATTTACATGCTCATTTTCATAATTTCACTTAAACCCACATTATAACTCCACATAACCATTCCAAATCACCCACATTGCTCATCTAACAACTTATCATAACCTATAAACCACCAACTCCCTAAATCATACTTTCTCACACTAGAGGCATTCCATTTTCTAGGTTACATTAATTTCTAACACAACCTAGGTGTTTCCATCCATACATACTAATGCCGAACAACTCCAAAATCAATTAAATAGACAATGTACTTAGATTGGAGTGTTAGAATCTTACCAAATATGATTTTTCTTCTTGCTCCAAATGTTAATGCCCTTATCTCCTTCAATACCCACAATGGGATTTTGGGTTCCAACTATGTTGTTCTCTTCCTCAAGATGAACAACTTAATGTCTAATGGTCTCCCCTCAATCCTTGTTGAAAATGGCTGATTTTAGAGAGAGAAAGTTAGGTTTTTGGGGTAAAAATGGAAGATTGGTGTTTTTCCCGAAATTTTTAGATTTTCAGCCCTCTTTATATAGAAATAGCTTGAGGAGATCGATCTGGTCCAAGAGGAGATCGATCTGGTCCCCTTAAATCTCTCATTTTCACGAAATTTTAAGCATGAGATCGATCTGTCGAAGCATGAGATCGATCTGGTCCCAAACAGAGAGCTAAGGAGATCGATCTGGGTGCTTGAGGATAGATCTTTTCATTACAGAATGCTTAGGAGATCGATCTGGCCCCATTGGAGATTGATCTGCTTTATTCCATTGCCCAAATAAGAGCATTCTGGCCCTTCCAGATCGATCTCTCATCCTATGAGATCGATCTGGCCTTCATGTTTTCCAGATTTCCTGCAGTTTCCTTGTTGCAACTCATACTAACACATCCTTGATCTATTGCCATGGCCATTTTCTCATCCATCCACCTTTATAACTTGAAAATGGCATCCATTCATACCTTATGCACTTTGAAACTTATGTGCATTCATTGTATGTCTAAAGGTATGCTACATAAAACCAAATGGAAGCATTTATATTCATGCAACTTCCTTCCATTTACCACACCACCCATTTTGAGTTTCAATCACATCCACCACTTATAAGGACTCATTTTTTCACATTCAAACTCAATGGAACTTGTATGTACGTTACAAATCATATTACACATACATACATTGAATCCATGGACTTACATCGATCATACTTTACATTACAAGTCCATTCACATTCATTACACATTACAACTTTACATATACGGGGTCTCACAGCAGTGCTCAAGCACGGTTTCAACTCATATAACACTGGTAGGTGGCTCAATTTTATCAAAATATGTTAAATAAATATCAATTAGCACCTAAAACATGAAAATAGTAGCCAACCTATCCATAAATTGCTTGAATTAAAGCAATATCATCATGAAAACATTAAAATCGTGAATTTCATGCAATTTCATAGCCTTACTACCCTTTTTGAAATTTTCCTAACGGGGGGTAAAATAGTCATTTGTCATTATTTCCATATTTTTTCGTAAAAATTATGATTCTGTTTTTGGGTACCTAATGAATTTAACATAGTGTAAATCCCCGCGAAACTACGTATAGCTACCTCTAAGTGCTCATAAAATTCCCTTACCTGGAATCACGCGCGAGCTTATCCCGACTCGGTTGTACCAGGTCTCTTAGTCCAATTCACTCATCTATGGAGCTGTATATAACCACATATGGGTTCAGCTTAAATATACTGATCAATATTTCACTCTTACTAATCGAATCTAAAGCTTTCGGCCCGTTTTACTGTATTGGGCCTGATTACACTTTAATGGGCCTCGACCCCTTTTTCAGCCCGTTTTCACTTTTTAAATCCCTTCTTCGGGTTTACTGGGCTCATTTGGCTTATCAATAATCATCGGGCTTCGTTCCAAACTCATTGGATAGCCCGGATACTATTTACAATAATTACTTTAAAATTTCGAATAAAATTCCTTTTTATGCAGAATTAATCCGTATATTCCGTAAAATAATCTTAACTCTGCATTTAAGGGCTCATATTATCGTAATTAAAATATACTTACCTAACATGATATGGGATACGAAAATCGAAGCTAAATCGGCTCTCGTTCGGGCTTTGTCGTAACACTGCACAATTATGTAAATCCGGGTCATTTTCCATCAATAAAATATTAAATTGAATTCCCGGGATTTATCTACAGGTCAATCCCGACCCTCGGTCACTTACCCGAATTTCGAGTCGTCTCCGGGTACACTTTCTTTCCTTTTTCCCTTTTCTTTCTTTTCTTTTTCCTTTTCTTTTTCTTTTCTTTTTTCTTTTCCTTTTTCTCCTCCCTTCTCGGCTACGGTGCCGTTTTGGCCTATTTGCCATCGCTGGCGATCCCGGCCATCTCGTCGGCCGCCAATGGGCTCAAAAGAACCGCCTTGGCCAAGGGAGTGCTCAGCTGGGTCGAATCGGAGCCGGGACACCGCCGTTCGAAGGGACCGACACATTTTCTCCTCGGATCTTCCGTCCGTCGATTCGCCGAATATAAGGGCAGTCAGCGCGTGTTACCGGTACCGTTAGGTTCGCCGGACTGTGCTCTATCATCTCTGACCTTTAGTTGGGTCCGTCGGCCATCGGTGGCTCATCGGGGATGTCGGGTTGCAAATCGGGTTCGATGGGTTTTTTACGGGTTTTTATCTCTCCCCGATTCTGATTTTCGTTTTTTCGATTTCTTTTTTATTTATTATTATTTTAATACATTAAAATTTATTAAAATAATCAAAATGTCCCTAAAAATATCTTAAAAATTGTTAATTTATCCATTTAATCAATAAATGGATTTCTAAGTCTATTTTCGTCTTTTTCGATCTATTTTTCGATTATTTTTTGGATAATTTTTTGAATTAAAAATCTCGATTAATTTCGAATTAATTTCGATTAATTCCCATAAATTTCAATAAATTTATATCTAGATCAATTGAACTTGAAATTAACTATTTTCGTCGTTATTGATCTAGATTTCGCATATTCCATATTTTAAATGAAAATTACTTGTCGAATTTATACCGAATTTTGGTCTTTTGACCATTTTACCCTTGCACGTGTTCGGGACTAAATTGAATCGTCATTTCATTTCATCCATTAACATATAATAATGTCATACAATATGAAAATCATAAGGAATATCATACAAAGATGCGGATCTCACAATCTCCCCCACTAAAATAATTTGGTCCTCCAAATTAGAACCAAATCAATCGGTAAACAACTTCGGGTACTTCTCCTGTATCATGCTCTCTAGCTCCCAGGTAGCTTCCTCCGGAGTGTGATACTGCCACTGAACTTTCACCATGGAGATCGTCTTGGATTGCAATACCTTCTCCTTTCTATCTAAAATCTGAACCGATCTCTCAACATATGTCATATTGTCACTAAGCTCCAATGGCTCGTAGTGAATCACATGTGACGGATCCGGATGGTACTTCCGAAGCATAGAAACGTGGAAGACACTGTGTACACCTGCCAACTTTGGTGCCAATGCCAATCTATAGGCCTTATCTCCCATTCGCTCCAGAATCTCAAAGGGTCCAATAAAACGAGGGCTCAGTTTACCTTTCTTACCGAACCTCATGATACCCTTGGAAGGAGAAACTCTAAAAAACACCAACTCACCCTCTACAAACTCTAGTGGTATGCGTCTTCTGTCAGCGTAACTCTTCTGTCGGCTCTGAGCTGTCCGCAATCTATCGCATATCAATCTAACATCCTCAGAGGCCTGCAACACCAAGTCAGGAGCAAATAACTGTCTATCACCAATCTCTTCCCATCCAATAGGGGAACGACATCTGCGACCATACAATACCTCATATGGTGCCATCTCGATACTCGAGTGATAACTGTTATTGTAGGCAAACTCAGCTAATGGCAAATGATCATCCCAAGAGCCTCCAAAATCCAGCACACATGCTCTCAACGTATCCTCCAGAGTCTGTATAGTCCTCTCTAACTGACCATCTGTTTGAGAATGGAAAGCGGTGCTAAATCTCAAGTGGGTCCCCAACACTTCCTAAAAGTGTTTCAAAAAATGGGAAGTGAAGTGGGCATCACTATAAAAAACAATGCTCACTGGAACGCCATGTAGCTTGACAATCTCTCGAACATATAAGTTCACCAATGTACTCAGAGCATCTGTAGGTCTCATAGCTAAGAAATGGGCAGACTTCGTCAGTCTATCCATAATCACCTAGATGGCATCGTGACCTCTGTGGGTCCTAGGTAATCCTATCACAAAATCCATGGTCACATGTTACCACTTCCATGTCTGTATCGGTAGAGGCTGTAATAATCTTACAGGTTTCTGATGCTCTACCTTTACCTGCTGACAAATGATACATCTTGCGACATACTCTCCTATGTCTCTCTTCATCCTAGACCACCAATAAACTCTCTGGAGATTCTGATACATCTTCGTACTCCCCGAATGTACTGTATACCTCGTTGAGTGAGCTTTTGATAAAATCATCCTCCTGATCTCAGGATCCTCGGAACATATATCCTACCGTGCAACCTCAGTAATCCATCAGTACTCAATGCAAAATCGATATCTGCACCTGCCTGTACCTGACTCATCAACTGAATACATCCCTGATCACTCTGCTGGGCCTGTTGGATACGATCAAGCAACTCCGGCTCCAACCTCAAGCTCGCAATGATCTCAACTTTGTCAACTCAGGAGGTGCTATGTCTAAACTGAGGCTCGCGAACTGCTCTAACAGGTCATATTCCTGAACTATCATAAATGATACCAACCCTAGGCTCTTCCTGCTCAAAGCATCAGCAACTACATTAGCCTTACCCGAGTGGTATTAAATCTCGCAATCCTAATCCTTCAAGAGTTCGAGCCATCTCCTTTGTCTCATATTCAACTCCTTCTATGAGAATAAATACTTCAGACTCTTATGGTCTATAAAAATTTGAAACTACTCACCATATAGGCAATGGCACCAGATCTTCAGTGTAAACACTATGGCCGCCAATTCCAAATCATGGATCAGATAGTTCCTCTCGTGATCTTTCAGCTGTCTAGATCCATAGGCAACTACCTTCCCATCCTGCATCAATACGCAGCCCAGTCCCTGATGCTATGCATCTGTATATACCAAGAAACCTCTTGAGCTGGTAGGTATAGTAAGAATTGGAGCAGTGGTCAACCGACGCTTCAGCTCCTGAAAACTCCTCTCACAGCACAAACGCAGATATAGTGCGAACTACGTGTCGGCACTATCTGTTTCCATATAAACTTGATAGTTGGCCATTTTCCAAAGAAATTTCCATTTAAATATTAATAACACTTACGTAGTGTTATCATGTGAAATTCATGCAATTACTGGCCAATCTATCGCTTTGCTTTGATTAAAACCAATAAAATTCCTTAATCATAAAATTCCTTAAATCATGCATTTCATGCATGTCATGCTTTCACCATCCTTAGGTGAACTTCCCTCAATAGGGGTAAAATAGACATTTCACCTATTTCAATCCTTAAAAATCATTTAAACCACATTTAGGATCATTATACAATAATCACGTATACATACATAATCATGTATACAAAATCTATTAAAATATGCGTAGCTACCTCTAGCTACTCACACAATTCCTTACCTTATTTTTCTGTACAGTCTGACCTTTCACTGATGTCTCGTCACGCAGTCCGATTTCCTCAGAATCCAATCTTCGAAACTGCGGATACACATTCATCAGGTCAATTACAATACAATTAATTGTATTCATATTTTCTGGGCTTAATTTAAATCATTGGGCCCGTTTACCCATATTGGGCCCGATTGCACCTTAATAGGCTTTAATCGGCCTTAGGCCCATTCACCACAATTTATCGAGGCCTATTGGGCTCATTGGGTCCATCAGTATTTATTTAGCCTCGTTCTAAATTCTCGGATATCTCAATTTACTATTTACGACAATTTATCCAATTTTTCAGAATTTAATTAATTTATGCGGAAATTAAATCCATAATTTATGCGTTAAATATCAATCACGTATAACGATGCAAAATTGTCGTAAATAAGGGTTACTTACCCGAGATTCCATGATAGTAAGTGAATCAAGGCTGTCTCGAGCTCTCGGTGGATGCCAATTGTCGAGCAACACAATTAAATATTTTTCCGGGTAAATTTTCAGTCGAAAAATAATCAAATTAATTATTCCAAAAATTAAATCAGTCAATTCGACCGCTTATCGACTTACCTGAAGCTCGATTGCATCACTGGAATTTTCCTCAATTTTTTCTCTTTTTCTTTTTCCCTTTTTCTTCCTTTTTTTCCCTCTCTTTTTGGCTGAACCAGTCCGGTCTGGTTCAACCCGGTTCGGACCGCTGGTTCAGCTCGGTTCGGTTCGGCCGGTTCAGTCCGGTTCGGCCGGTTTAGGCAACATTTGGTCATGCCGGGGCCGTTCGGCCGGTTCCCGGCGTAATTCCACCGTCGCTCGGTGCGCCATCGCATGGGCTCCCTAAATCGGGCCTCGGTTTGTCTCGAATCGGCGCCGATGGCCGCCGATCGACGTTTCTTCCCCGCGGCCTCTCTTTCATTTTTCGGCGTTTTTCGGCCACCTCGTCGCGCGTCGCTGCCGGCGGTGGGTTGCGCGGGTTTCGGGCCTCCTTCGCCTGGGGTCCCTGGCCGCCGGTAGCTCGCTGGTGATTCCTCCTCAGTCTCGCTTGTTTTCTGCTTCATTTCGCGTTTCTGTTTCTTTTCTCTTTTGTTTCAGACTTCGTTTCTTTTTTTTTTTTACATTTTATTTATTTATTTATAATTTATTTTTATTATTATTTTAATCAATTAAATATTATTATTTTACCAAAATATCTGAAAAATCATTATTTTATTCATTTATTTCATAAATGAATTTATCAGTCCGATTTTACCTTTTCGGTATATTTTTCAATTATTTTCGGGATTATTTTCCGATGAGAAAATTTCGATTTATTCCAATAAATTCATATCTTGATCAATTTAACCCGAAATTTAATTATTTCTTCATCATTGATCAAGATTTCTCATTCTCATTTTTTTAATTAAATTTTTTTATCCCGATTAATACCGAATTTTGGTCTTTTGACAATTTTACCCTTGCACATGTTCGAGAATACCATTTAAGTCCTTTTCAATTTTTAAATGCACTCGAAAATATCGGGTCTTACAATCTCCCCCACTTAAGAAATTTGGTCCTCCAAATTAGAACCAAGTCATATGGGTCCATAAATAACTCCGGTTACATCTATTGTGTCATATACTGTCATTGTCAAGTGACTTTCTCCGGAGTGTAATACTATCATCACGCTTAACTAGGGAGATCATCTTAAACCTCAACACTTTCTCCTTTCGTCTAATACCCGAATCGATTTTCCAACATACGTTATACTTTCATTGAGCTAAACTGTTGGAGCTCATATCTGATCACATATACTGGGTCCGGATATTATTTCTGAAACATCATAAGATGGGACATATTGTGGATGCCTGCTAATTCAAGTGGTAACGCCAACCTACAGGTCTTATCTCCCACTTGTCCAATATCTCTATCCGAATCTCGTCATGTCCTTAAGACAAGTAACTGCCAACACTACTGATTCACCCTCGGTGAATTCTAATGATTTCCTGTCTCTTGTCAGCATAGCTTTTCTATCTGCTCTGAAGTGTTCTTAATCTCTCATAATCAACTGAACATTTTCAGAGGTTAATCTTACCAATTCGGGAACAATTCTTTATCTGTCACCCACTTTTCTTATCCAAGTCAGGGAAACAACTCCCTACGACCATACAATGCCTCATATAATCTCATCCCGATACTCGAGTGACAACTGTCATCACTGGCGAATTTGATTAGTAGCAACTGATCATCCCAGGAGCTCATAAAATCAATGGCACACGCTCTCATCACATCCTCCAGAACCCGTACAGTCCTCTCTGACTGACCATCTGTCTGAGGACGGAGCTGTGCTAACACACAATCAGGGTCCCATAGCTTCCAAAAACATATTCCCAGAAGTGGGAAGTGAAGCGGGAATCCCTATCCGATACCATGCTCACTGGAACGCTACATATTATTCCATAATTTTCCATTCACATCAATCCGCCTACACACTCAGAGTATCTGGGGATTTCATAACCAGAAGGTGGGTACACTTAATCAATCTATCGACTATCACCCAGATAGCCTCGTGATTTATTCGGGTCCTCTGTAACCCATCACGCAATTCATGGTAACTTGTTCCCATTTTCGTGTCACTATAGGTAGAGGCTGCAATAACCCTACAACTTCTTTTACTCTACCTTAATCTGCTGACATACGAGACACTTATCCACAATCTCTACAATATCACTTTTCATACTTGACCACCAATACCTTTTTCAAAGATTCAAATAAATTTATTATTTCTTGGATGCACTGTATATCCTGAAGAGTGAGCTTCTGACAATAGCACTTTCTTATCAACTATGGTCCTGGGGAGCACTTATACTGTCTCTGAACCTCTACAAGTTATCATCACTCACTGTGAACTCTGTCACTGTACCCTTCTGAATCTGATCCACACCATCGACACCATGCTGATCATCACGCTAAGCCTGGCAAATCCGGTCACACAAATTCGATTCTAACCTCAGGCTAGCTGTCACTAAATCACCGTCATCATCAGAAGGAATCACATCACTACTGAGGTTTACACTGCTCTAGCAGCTCACGCTCCCTGACCATCATATGTGATACCATCCCGAGGCTCTTTCTGCTCAAGGCATCAGCCATTACAATAGCCTTTCCTGGGTGGTACAATGTTCACAATCATAATCCTTAGAAGCTCTAACCCTCTTGGTTATAACATAATCTACTCTTTCTGTGAAAATAGATACTCGAGACTTTTACGATCAGTGCATACCCGAAATTTCTTACCATATAAGTGGTGGCGCCATACTTTAAGTGTAAACGCTACGGCTGCCAACTCTAAATCATGGGCCAGATAGTTTCTCTTATGATCTTTAAACTATCTGGATCCATAAACAGCTATCTTCCCATTTTACATCAATACACAGCTCAATCCTTATTTAGGTATCCATACACACTGAAACCTCTCGAGCTGTTAGTTATAGTGAGAATACTTACGGTGGTTAGTTCATTGCTTCAATATACCAAAACTCACTGAAGCTATTTTCATACTTATCATCCTACTCGTATGAAATCTTTTTCCAAATGAGACATCTCAACTGAGTAGCCAATTTTGAGAAACTCTTAACACCTTGTCTGTAAGACAGTTTCCTGTTGCTACTCATGCTCTTCCCTGGACTTTGAATACATCATAATATCATCACTAAAGATGACAACCAATCAGTCCAGGTAAGGTTCAAATACCTTAATGTAGTTGAGTTCCACTCAATATTTCAATTTCCCATATACTTGACCTATGTACGCATAAACGTACAATGTCATTTCGAAATACCTTCTGGTCAAGCTACTAACCCGCGCCATTTCCTTTTTCTTATATTGACGGCTTTTATAAAATTTTAAATTTTAAAACTTTCATGATTAATGAATTTTTATATCTCTTTGTCATACCAATAAAGGTACCCAAATTTTAAATGTATATATATTACCACTGTCGATTTCAATTTATAGTTTATGCATGCGCTTCTAGACGCTGTCAAGTCTTTAGGCAGGGAATAATTTAAAATACCTTTATTTACCCTCAGACTTGACTACATACCGCTTAATCCAAATTACTTTGCATATCGAAGATATCCTTACCTTGCATATGCCTTTTATTCAAATATATCTTGTATGCAGGATCTATCACATCTCCAAGCTCATCTCCTTTCATATATCACTTAATCTAATTTACTTTATGTATCGCTACTCCTCTTTCATTACTTGTCAAACTTACAGTACACTTTTCAGGGATATTTTCACCCTTATTTTCAACTTACAATCCTTATACCCATATTCAGTTAGTGAAAATCAGCTAACCATCATCCTCATGCCTAAGGGTACAGGCTTCATATTTTTCACTAACTTATAAGCAACTGAAGGCGGTATGAATAAATGCGTGGCACCAGGATCAATTTAAATAATTATTTCATTATTCTTAACCAGTGTGGTATCTTCCACCACATCATATGAATCATCAATGGTGTCCTGGTCCAAGGTATACACTCACCTTCGTCCCACATCTTATTTCCGTGGTAACTACCACACATCTTATACTGTTCACACTGCTACTCTGTTATACTGTTACGTAGCAGGTCGGGGTCCTCAAATCACAATACCCCTTAAAAGTATTGTATTTGGATACATTGGGGCCTTTTATCAATCAACTTACCCCGTGACTCATCAGCTCTAAGCTTTTACCAATTACCTTTTCTCGTTTTGACATCCTTGTCATTCTTTATTCTCTTTTTGTGTCAATTTCGGCCCTCACTACCTTTCTCAATTTCAGAGGCGTGCAACTCATGATCTTATTAACACAACTATAGTCTGCGCACTGCCTCGGCATAGGTAGTGATATCTAACATAGCCAATCGGACTCTAATTGACAATCTGAGTCCTTCCATGAACTTTCAAACATCTCGACTCTCATTGTTCATCGTGTCCGAGTCACATCTGCCCAGGAATATAAACTGAGTATCATACTCGTCAATCAACTAGTTCTTTTGGGTCAGAGTAACGAATATCATCTGTTATTTCCTTAAAACAATATTCGAGATATTCTGTCACTGGAATACATCAAGAATTACTTTTTCATGTCCATTATGGATGTCTAATTCTTCAAATGGGTCGAGCGAACTTCCACCAATGTTCTGACTCACCCTCAAAGACCATACATACCCTGAGCAATTAGCTCACAAAATATTCTCCACACTCCGCTCCAACCTCGCGAAGCGCATCTTAATACTGTCTGGTCTCTTTGTCAGACTATGTCCGATCTCTCTGTCGGACTCTGTGGGGCATGCTCAACATCAGCCTCCACGTCAATCTCATCTCGAGTCTCATGTGGTGACTCAGTAGAACTCTCGGGCGTACCTCTACGGCCTCAAACTCGTGTACTCGCCTCTCAACCATAGCGGCTATCAGTTAATGAGTCTATTCTTGCATTTAAAACCAAATTCTTAGCTACACTTCCATCTCGATATACACAATTGTATCTAAATAATGCACAGTACATGGGGATGTAAACTTCTTTAATCACTAACACCGACTCATATCAGGCCAACTCAAGCTCTGATACCATTTAACCTATCACGACCCAAATTACCTAAAAATCAGAGTAAATTTTTCACTTTTTCATTTATTATTTAATTCTCACCTTTCTCTCATCGTGACCATCCTACAAACAGTTGGGCTATGATTCGGTGTTAGTCACCTCACACTATTACCAATTCCATTTCCATAATCAAGTTTATACATCAGAGTTTACTATCCTTTGACTTTAATTAAATACATACCCATTGGTATTTATAACTCTACATCCCCGACATCAATGTCTGTTTACAGTACTGTGCATTACATATTTAGATACAAGACCATACAAATGTGTATACCTGTCTCTCGATGGGAAGCACCAAGCATGCAAGTCCTCAGCTGCTCAATAAATATTTCAAGTGCTCTGAAAAGATGGGAAAATAAGGGGGTGAGCAAACCACACGCTTAGTAAGGCAATTATGCAAGTAAATAGATAGCTCCACTATCTACATGCTCATAATGTCATGCCCTTAAATCCATTTCTTTTCATTTAAAATTTCACGCACAAAGTCATGCATATTCAATGCCATAGTTTATCCAAAACTATTTGTGCATATATAAATCATGTAATTCATGCATTCAAAGCATTTTATGTGACATCCTTAAATCATCATTAGCATGAAGTAAAACAATATCATGCATCCTTTTGTGTCATGTAAGACAAATCATGGATTTCAAATGAAAGCATGGAAAATAGCATCATGCTACTGCATTTAAATCAATACATTAAAACTGCAGTAAAACTAACCCTTCTGGGTTAATTATCTCATAAAACAATTCATTTAAAATTCATTATAAAACTTCGGTTATAAAACCACCCTTCTTTCAGGGTCACAAATCATAAATCATGAAATCATAAAATCGTCCAATCGGGGGCCTGACCCCTCCTTCGGGTCTACCCTGGTCTAACAGACCACAAGTTATATCATGTGAGACAATCAGGTAATTATCAGTAACATCGAGGACTATGGCCATATCCTAGTGATCCCTGGCAACACGGTACCTAGTGTGCGGGGTATCACACCTGAAACGGGAGGTGGGTCGTCCTACTCGCCAGAACAGCATAACACCAGGATTGCGAGGGCAAGGCTTGCTGCCTTGTGGCTAATACCAGTCCACTCCAACAATCCCCACGGTACAGCGTACTCCGCGTGACATACGCGGTACAACGTACTCCGTGGACCCAAGCTCAATCAGGGGTGCCTGCAATAGGTCTTATCCACCCAAGTCATCTCTGTTTCAGAATGCACGTGTGAGCATATCATCTCACTGTGACACACAGTCTACAGGAGGCACCAACACGGCTATAAGCATGTAATATAAATCCCTGTGCGAGCAAAGCTCTAGCACGGCTCCATGCATATTCATGATATCAGAAAACCTCGTGCGAGCTAAGCTCTAGCACGGTTTCATAGAAATCAATGAAATCTGCATACGAGCAGCGCTCCAGTACGACTTAAACTGATTATAATTTTAAGTAAATTCTACGTACGAGCAATGCTCTAGTATGGATATTCATAAAAACTCAATGAAAACCTCGTACGAGAAAAAACTCCAGTACGACATTCAAATGAATTATGAAAACCACGTAAAACTTTGTGCGAGCAACGCTCCAGCACAAATGAATGCTCAAGTAAATCAAATCTCGTGCGAGTTACACTCCAGCACGACTTTATGCATAATTAAATCAAATCTCGTGCGAGTTACACTCCAGCACGGCTTCATGCATAATTAAATCAAAACAGGATGCGAGCTAAGCTCCAGCATCTCTCATGCATATTAAATTAGTAAAACTAGTGCGAGCAATCGCTCTAGCACCATTTTATGCAGACCACGTCAAAACAAATCAAAACATGTCAAAACATGTCAAAACATGTCAAAACAGAGTGCGAGCTAAGCTCCAGCAGCTCTCATTTCACAATAATAAAAATCAGTGCGAGCAACCGCTCTAGCACATGTCATGCATATGATGTCACAAGTCAGTGCGAGCAACTGCTCAAGCACATTTATGCACATTCACAAATGCAGATATAGTGCAAACTACGTGTCGGCACTATCTGTTTCCATATAAACTTGATAGTTGGCCATTTTCCAAAGAAATTTCCATTTAAATATTAATAACACTTACGTAGTGTTATCATGTGAAATTCATGCAATTACTGGCCAATCTATCGCTTTGCTTTGATTAAAACTAGTAAAATTCCTTAATCATAAAATTCCTTAAATCATGCATTTCATGCATGTCATGCTTTCACCATCCTTAGGTGAACTTCCCTCAATAGGGGTAAAATAGACATTTCACCTATTTCGATCCTTAAAAATCATTTAAACCACATTTAGGATCATTATACAATAATCGCGTATACATACATAATTAGTGTATACAAAATCTATTAAAATATGCGTAGCTACCTCTAGCTACTCACACAATTCCCTTACCTTATTTTTCTGTATAGTCTGACCTTTCACTGATGTCTCGTCACGCAGTCCGATTTCCTCAGAATCCAATCTCCGGAACTGCAGATACACATTCATCAGGTCAATTACAATACAATTAATTGTATTCATATTTTTTGGGCTTAATTTAAATCATTGGGCCCGTTTACCCATATTGGGCCCGATTGCACCTTAATGGGCCTTAATGGGCCTTAAGCCCGTTTACCACAATTTATCGAGAACTATTGGGCTCATTGGGCCCATCAGTATTTATTTAGCCTCGTTCTAAATTCTCGAATATCGCAATTTAATATTTACGACAATTTATCCAATTTTCAGAATTTAATTCATTTATGCGGAAATTAAATCCATAATTTATGCGTTAAATATCAATCACGTATAACGATGCAAAATTATCGTAAATAAGGGTTACTTACCCAAGATTTCATGATAGTAAGTGAATCAAGGCTGTCTCGAGCTCTCGGTGGATGCCAATTGTCGAGCTACACAATTAAATATTTTTTCGGGTAAATTTTCAGTCGAAAAATAATCAAATTAATTATTCCAAAAATTAAATCGATCAATTCGACCGCTTACCGACTTACCCGAAACTCGATTGCATCACTGGAATTTTCCTCAATTTTTTCTCTTTTTCTTTTTCCCTTTTTCTTCCTTTTTTTCCTCTCTTTTTTGCTGAACCAGTCCGGTCCGGTTCAACCCGGTTCGGACCGCCGGTTCAGCTCGGTCCGGTTCGATCGGTTCAGTCCGATTCGGTCGGTTCAGGCAACATTTGGTCATGCCGGTGCCGTCCGACTGGTTCCCGACACGATTCCACCGCCGTTCGGTGCGCCATCGCATGGGCTCCCTAAATCGGGCCTTGGTTTGTCTTGAATCGACGCCGATGGCCGCCGATCGAAGTTTCTTCCCTGCGACCTCTCCTTCATTTTTTGGCATTTTTCGGCCACCTCGTCGAGCGTCGTTGCCGCCGGTGGGTTGCGCGGGTTTCGGGCCTCCTTCGTCGGCCTTCGCCTGGGGTCCCTGGCCGCCGGTAGCTCGCCGGTGATTCCTCCTCAGTCACGGCTTGTTTTCTGCTTCATTTTGGCGTTTCTGTTTCTTTTCTCTTTTGTTTCAGACTTCGTTTCTTTTTTTTTACAATTTATTTATTTATTTATAATTTATTTTTATTATTATTTTAATCAATTAAATATTATTATTTTACCAAAATATCTGAAAAATCATTATTTTATTCATTTATTTCATAAATGAATTTATCAGTCCGATTTTACCTTTTCAGTATATTTTTCGATTATTTTCGGGATTATTTTTTCGATGCGAAAATTTCGATTTATTCCAATAAATTCATATCTTGATCAATTTAACCCGAAATTTAATTATTTCTTCATCATTGATCAAGATTTCTCATTCTCATTTTTTTAATTAAATTTTTTTATCGCGATTAATACCGAATTTTGGTCTTTTGACCATTTTGCCCTTGCACGTGTTCCGGAATACCATTTAAGTCCTTTTACATTTTTAAATGCACTCGAAAATATCGGGTCTTACATAAGTGAAACAGACAGCGAAGGTGAGAGGGACTGGAGGTTCGGCATTGGGCTGAACCGAAACCAGACGAAGAAGGAGCAAGGAATCTGAAGCGCGAAACCGAGAGGAGAAAACGCGAGGCTTGAGCATAAACGAAGCAGAACAAAAAAAAAAAAGAAAAGAATAGAGAGGAAGCTGGAACTAAAGACCTGAAAACAGAGCAACATTGGAGCAGAAGGCGTGAACCTCGGTGAAGCAGGAAACAATGATTGGATGAGGATGATGAGGATGACGATGGAAGCCAAAGCAGAGGAAGGTTTGGTAGGGATGGAATGATGTAACAGTAACCGGTGAAGATGAAGAAGAATAATGAACAGTAACCGAGGGAAGAAAAGAAAAGAAAAAAGGAAACAAAAGAGAAAGGAGGAAGAAAAGTTAAAGCTAGAAAGTGATAAAGAAAGAAGGTAATATATATATATATATTTGTATTTATATGTATGTATGTGTAAGTTACTATATGTGTTTGAAAAAAAAGAAAAGAAGAAATGAGAAGTAGACAAAATAATAATAATAATAATAATAATAATAATAATAAAATATACTTATATATATATATATATATATATATATAATAAATGTGTGTGTTAGTATAAGTGCATATGAACAAAATATAAATATACATGTTTAAGCCTAGGTATGTACAATTGTATACATACACAAAGTAGTAGCAAGTAGGAAATATATGATAATTCTATATTTTTAAAATTATTTGTGCTTAATTTCCTAATTAATTATTTAAATCCCCAATTTATTTTGTTAATTATCCCCTTTATTTAATTAAAATTCTCATGTTTGCAGATAAATTAAATCCGGATGTATTTTGATTATTTCGGTAGAAAATGGGTCGAAATTGGGCTAAAATCGAGATTGGACCATGCGGACAACACGAGCCTAGCACATCCAATTGGACAAAAAAGATAGATGACATGGAAATATTATTTTTCAAGGAGCCAATGGTGTGAAGACAAGTGGCCAAACAGTGTCAACTCATCTAGGATGGAAATATTACAATTGTACCCCTAAGTGTGTGTATAAATAGAAAAAGATGTCAATTGAAAAAAAGGGTAGCCTAGGTTAGAATAGAGGAAAATTAGGGTAGAATAGTTTTTTAGGTTAATTTTAAATAGCTTTTTTTGGCAATTTTCAAATAGTTTTTGCTTTTAATCAAACAATTTTACTGTTCATGTATTTCCATTTTCTTTATGAAAAGTTTGCATTTTCCCTTCCATTGTTCTCGGTTAACAAATGAACTTGTCTATTTTTTTTTCTCTTCACCGATTATTGGACAGTAAAGAGGGGAAGGAGATGCCGGTGACAGTGGCCATTTCTTCAACTATTTAATTGTGCAACTTTATTAAGATTTCGGTTCTGTCATTAGCTTTCTATGTTACTGCAGTTTGTTATTTTTATTCTCAAGTTTCTTCTAGTTCTGATTTAAAATCAAAGTTTTGGTCTGCACATTTCGCAGTTTCTCGGTATAAGTAATTTGCTGTGTTGCTTCATGTTTCTGTTTCAAGCTATTTTATTACTGCAGGACTTTACAAGGGGAAGACAGGAACGACGATAACATTCTCTGTTCTGCCTTGTTATGTTGATATGGCACTGTTCATGAGCTTCATTTATTCAGGAGCGGTGCGGGATGTATTGTTCTTGCTGCGTCCAGCTCCTTGTTTATAGATGCATTTCCAGTGCTTGTATTTTGCCCCTAGGAAGTCTTAGTTTATTTAGTACAATAGAGTTTTTTTTATATTGTTTTAGTATTTCCTGCTTTGATCTATTGTTAGTTTTAATCTGTTTTGTTTTTTTTTTTACTGTGTTGATTAGCCAGCTAGTTCATGTTCACTGCAGGAAAGGTGATACAATGCACGGTCGGGAGAGTGGCGTAGGGAAGGTAAAGAACATGTAAAATCCTGTTAGGCAAAGGAAGGGTAAAGAACATGTAAAATCCATCACCCTTAGGACGAACCACAAGTTAAGTCCCAACCTGAACACCACATAGTTGAAGAATCCTTAAGTTCTAATGAAGCAGCTCAGAAAGAGCAGGAACATCAGGATCAAGCTACAAAGGAATCTAAGTCAGGTACTTCTTCATCTTTACCTTCTTCTTCTTCACAACCTTCCTCTTCATCTGATGTTACACTTGCTACCACTACACTTCCTCTAGTTAGACCCCCATTACCATTTCCTCAGAGGTTAAAAAACCAGAAGTTTGATCAGCAATTTGCTAAATTTTTCGAGGTTTTTAAGAAGCTATTAACATTCCTTTCGCGAATGCTTTAGAGCAAATGCCTAGTTATGTGAAGTTTATGAAGGATATCCTCTTGAGGAAGAGAAGATTAGAGGATTATGAGATAGTGGCTTTGACTGAGGAGTGTAGTGCCATTATTTAGAGGAAATTACCCCCAAGCTCAAAGATCTAGGTAGTTTTACCATACCTTGCACCATAGGAGATCAGTTCTTTGGTAGAGCCCTTTGTGATCTAGGAGCTAGTATAAACCTTATGCCTTGGTCCATATACCAGAAGCTAGGAATAGGAGATGCAAAACCCACCACAGTGACCCTTCAATTAGCTGATAGATCCATTAAATATCCGAAGGGGATCATTGAGGACGTGCTAGTTAAGGTGGACAAGTTTATTTTCCCTATAGATTTTATCATGTTAGACATGGAGGAAGACAGGGAAGTCCCCATTATACTAGGTAGACCTTTCCTAGCGACTGGTAGAACCTTAATTGATGTACAGAAGGGGGAGTTAACTATGAGAGTCCTAGATCAGGAAGTGAAATCTAATGTTTTCAAACCTTTGAAGCTCTCTGATGACTCTCAAGAGTGCTTTAAGATTGAAATTGAAGATATAAGGCTTGAGCACAAGAAATCTTAAAGAATGAGGGAAGTAGCTAGAGCTAATGAGGAGTTAACTATCGACATTTTATCACCACTCTTGCTAATCCTCCTACTCTTCGCCCTGTTGCTAAGTGTTGTTTTCTTCAACTGCATTTGAAGTGGTTGTGTTTTTCTTTTCACCTTATATATAGTTCTTTTTCTTTTTCTTTTCTTTTGTTTCTTTCTTTATTTATTTTGCAGGTTTATTTTCTAGTTTTACTCTTTCAATAAAAGCTTCAGTTTTTCATCATCCTCAGAAAGGAGAGTACTTTGTTCCTGAACTTCAATTCTTATATTATCTGCATACTGAGGACACTGTGCACTTTAAGTTTGGGGGAGGGGATATTACTTGAGCATTTTTCAAAAATTTGGGCAAAATTAAAACTTTTTTTATTTTTTATTTTTTGAAAATCTGAGCTTAAACTGTTTGATTTTGGGATGATTTAGTACTCAGCATGTAGTTTTCCCATATTTCGATGATATGACCCTATGATTATGCCTGATTTTGATTGACTAAGAAGCATGATTATATGAAAAGCATGAAGTTGAATTCTTGAATTTGTCTTAATTTTGATTGTGATTTCCTCATCTTACGCACATGTCATGTCATAAATCTGTATAGTTATTTAGAGAAAGCTTATGTGGACCTAGGATTGCAATTGTTCAGTTGATTTTGTGCATCATATTCTAGAATTTGTTTGATCTGATCTCAAGGTGAAATATTAGATCACACTTAATTAGGGAGATGATTTAGGCCATCTTTGGATCGTTTGAGCCTTTCTAGCCATCCTTGTACATATTTTATCCCTAGTCACCCATATGGGCTAAATAAGCTTTTCCCTGTAAATACACCTGCATAAATTTTCCTTAGCTTAAATACTTTTTTCCTATCCCTTACCCCAAAAGCATGAAAAGTCATTGGGATATATTTTGAGCTTTATACATATGGGTATCTGGTGATAGTGAATGTTAAAAAAAATGAAAAAATGAAAAAATGAAAAGAAAATGAAAGAAAAGAAGAAAGAAGAAAGAAGAAAAATACAAAAAGAAGAAAAAAATGTTTAGTGAAATAAATAAGTTTGGGGGAATAAATTTGAGCTCTTACATTAAGATCCTAGAAGTAATGCATGTTAAGGGGTAATTAAACCTAAATCGACTTCATCATACCTTAGCCCCAGCCTTACATTACAAGCTTAATGAAGTCCTATTGATCTTTAGTTAAGTGTGACTACATTAGTGGAGGGAGAAGTGAAAAGCAAACTTATGGGAATGATCACATGTCATTGACTTTGCATTCACTGTGTTTGCATAATCTGATCTGGATAATGTACTATGAAGTGACTTTGACATTTTCACACACACACGAGGGATCCAATTTGGGTGAGGACTTATGATTGAATAATTTTAAATGTTGGACTTGTAATTGTGAATCTTTAATATCATAGTCTGTACTTTTTTTGAGGATAATATTGGAAAAATTATTGTGTTTAGTACTTGTCATTCTTACAATTATTTTGTTTTGCTTGAGGACAAGCAAAAGCTCAAGTTTGGGGGTGTGATAATTCTATATTTTTTGAATTATTTGTGCTTAATTACCTAATTAATTATTTAAATCCCTAATTTATTTAGTTAATTATCCCCTTTATTTAATTAAAATTCTCATGTTTGCAGATAAATTAAATCCGGATGTATTTTGATTATTTTGGTAGAAAATGGACCAAAATTGGGCTAAAATCGAGATTGGACCATGCGGACAACACAAGCCTAGCACATCCAATTGGACAAAAAGATAGATGACATGGAAATATTATTTTTCAAGGAGCCAATGGTGTGAAGACAAGTGGCCAAACAGTGTCAACTCATCTGGATGGAAATATTACAATTGTACCCCTAAGTGCGTGTATAAATAGAAAAAAATGTCAATTGAAAAAAAGGGTAGCCTAGGTTAGAATAGAAGAAAATTATGGTAGAATAGTTTTTTAAGTTAATTTTAAATAGCTTTTTTGGTAATTTCCGTATAGTTCTTGCTTTTAATCAAACAATTTAGTGTTCATGTATTTCCATTTTCTTTATGAAAAGCTTGCATTTTCCCTTCAATTGTTCTCGGTTTACAAATGAACTTGTCTATTTTTTTTCTCTTCACCGATTGTTGGACAGTAAAGAGGGGAAGGAGATGCCGGTGAAAGTGGCCATTTCTTCAACTATTTAACTGTGCAACTTCATTAAGATTTCGGTTCTGTCATTAGCTTACTATGTTACTGCGGTTTGTTATTTTTATTCTCTAGTTTCTTCTAGTTTCAATTTAAAATCAAAGTTCTGGTCTGCATATTTCTCAGTTTCTCGATATAAGTAATTTGCCGTGTTGCTTCGTGTTTCTGTTTCAAGCTATTTTATTATTGCAGGACTTTACACGGGGGAAGATAGGAAAGACGATAACATTCTCTGTTCTGCCCTGTTATGTTGATATGGCACTGTTCATGACCTTCATTTATTTAGGAGCGGTGCGGGATGTATTGTTCTTGCTGCGTCCAGCTCCTGGTTTATAGATGCATTTTCAGTGCTTGTATTTTGCCCCTGGGAAGTCTTAGTTTATTTAGTAGAGTAGAGTTTTTTTTATATTGTTTTAGCATTTCCTGCTTTGATCTGTTGTTAGTTTTAATCTGTTTTGTTTTTTTTACTGTGTTAATTAGCCAGCTAGTTCATGTTCACTGCAGGAAAGGTGATACAATGCACGGTCGGGAGAGTGGCGTAGCTAATGGATTAGCATTGCTTCCATTTGCTGAACCATACCTGGTGTGCTCCATTCTGTTGCAGGAACACCAGTATTTGGTTGCTGCATGAAGGAGAAAGTTGGGTGGCTTGTCGCTGTACGTGAGGTAAGGAATGGATGTGGTACCGCAGAAGTTAGCAGGGAAGGAACAACCGACTAGGCAGCAGTACAGGACAGAGCACACCGAGAGCACCTGGACAGACCGAGAATGCAGGACCATTTCGTGGAGAACAACATTTCCTGCTAGCTGGGCAGGTCGAGCACAATAGCCCCGTGCAGCAGAATCGAGCACCAGTGGACAGACTGGATGCAGCAAACAGCAGGCTTGGACGTGCATTTTAGCAAGCAGACCGAGAGCATGTATGAAGGACCTGAGCAGAGAACATAACCAAGCACTGCCTGGAAATGAAACAAAGAAGAGAGTAAACAGTGTTTGGAGGGATATTTAAATGATTTAAATTGTCTAAGGCCACGTTTGGTTATGGTTTCATTGGAATTTTATTGCATTTTTGATTATTTTCATTAGTATTAGTTAGAATAGTGGTAATTGACAGATAAATTTAATATTTTAAGTTGTTAATTTAATCTTTAGTTTTAAGTCTTAGTTAATAGTTGCTTTTAGTTTATACATGTTAGGATTTAATTTTTATTTTAGTATTTTATGAGTTATATTTAGAATTAATTTAGATTAAATTTATTTGCATGCATTAGTTAAATTTTGTTTTATTAGCATTTAGTTAGAGTTAAGTTTAAGAATTTCTTTAGGTAAGTAGATGTTTATCTTATTAGACTTTAAGCTAGTTTAAATTGCATTTTCTTAATTAGTTTAATTACATTCACATTTTACCTTAGGTTTGTTTAATTTTAGCTTAATTAATTTTGTTCTTTATTTTAGCATTTTATTTTGAGTGCGTAATTAATTGTCTTAATTTTCTTTTCTAGGTTGATTGCTTGGAGCATTATAAGTATTTTTAGCTCAGTTTTATTTTATTTAGTTGCTTTCCAGTAATTTTAATTTTTAGCCTTAATTGATCACCCACTTTTAATCTCATAATTTGCTAGGATATACCATAGGATAAGATTAACCGGTAATTAATTAGGCTAACCAACTTCTCTGAGGGACGATAATTTCGGGACTCAAATCCCATTATTACTTGAACGACCCATGCACTTGCGGACAGTACCCTTAAGGCGTGTCAATATATAAGATGATAAGAGAAAAGGATGATTTAATTGGGAATGTAGCTATAGACTTTGTAGTAGGAATTAGACTTCCATATGTATGATAAAACAGGAAGAAAAGAGGAAATTTAGTGAACTCAATGAGGTTAAATAAGTATATTTGGATGCAGTATTAAGAAGTTAGAATTAAAGTTCAAATGTATTTTCCCTAGGTAAGCAAGGTTACGATTCTGACGCATTGTAGGAAATTCGAATAAATTGGATACTAAGAATATAAATTTCGATGTATGAGAATCGTAGAAGGATTTAAGGGAGATACCTGGAGGTGTCACTACTCGAACTTGGAATTTTTGATAAATCAAAGTAAGGGGTATAATTTAATTTAGTTCTGATAATTAACACTCATGGCATTGATAAAAATATTTTTATGAAGCAATGTTATGTATTAAAATGATTTATGATTGTTTTCATACTTATGGAACGATTTACGAAACATGATTTTGTTTTATGAAATGTTCACTAAGCACATCTATGTTTATGAAATGAATTTCCTGAAGTACGAAAATGCATGGGAGTTTTATAATGGTTTGTAATTCTATATTTATACTTCGGAAGAAACTTTTGACATTTTCAAAAGTATTTAAGAAAAGGGAAAAGAATTTTATTTGAGACTATAGGCTTCGTGCATGGCTACTTCTTATGGTGCTCCAGCTCCACCACTTGAGTGCCGGTACGTAGGGCTATTGTAGCACTTGACTCTACCTGCGTGGAAGATGCCTCGCTACTTGTGGTTAGTGATGATGATGTTTTGGTAGTATCTCGTGCCCGCACAGCACGCATGAATGTTTCCCTCCCGGAGAGTGCCTTTGGTGCCTGTGCCGTGCTAGGTGCTAGAGAAAGTAAGAAAGATAGATACTACCCATGTTTTATGAAAGTGTTGTACGACCCTGATCCAGTCTACAACCCCCACCATGGCCATAGGTATGATGATGACCCTTTACAGAGGATGACACGTATCACATGACTTAGTTATAGCCTAATCTCCACGATTATGATTATGATTATGATTATGATGTTGATGAATAACTATGTTTTTATGATATTATGACAAATGTTTACGAACAATTATGATTTATGACAAGAAGGTTAAGAATGATTATGTTTTATAAAATGTTTATGAATGATGATGATTTTATGAAATCATCCATGAATGATGAGAATTTTATGAAACGGTTAAGCATGCTATTTGATTTAAAGAAACTCATGCTTCGTATTTTCTTATGATGACTATGCACGTATCAAAAGTTTTACACATCCTTTAAATGTTTGGTTTCTAAAAGGAACGTACAATAAATTTTTTTGAAGCAAAGTTTGGTTTTTGGATGAATTTCCATGCTTTTACCTATCAGAACTACTTTAAACATATTTTCTTACTGGGGTTCTTCCCAAAAACTCACCCATCTACCCTTCAGACTATTTGCAGTGATCTATAGGCGCTACCTGCCACGTACACGATGTAGGTTGGTGGGAAAGAGCTACCCTAGGCTACTTTTTGTATGCGTAAAAAGGTATACTATTACATTCCTTTATCAGACACATTTTGTATGCACAGACATATATTGGAAATATTTTGTTGGGATGTAATTTGTAAGAAACAAAATGTAAAGAATATTCCTTTTGGGAATTTATCTTGAAATAATTGGTCTTAATTTGAAATGTCTGTCTTAGTTTGATGATGTGGAATTGGACAACATGTTTTGTAGTTGTGGATATCTAGGATTGTTAAAAACATATGGTTTGCAGGTTGGTAGGCTTATATATAAGCCGTTATGCTGCCGAAATTTCTATCAGTCATATAAATCTAAATGTGAAACTTAAATATAATTACTGATAAAGAAGTAAGAAAATGAATTGACACTGAAATGTAGGACCCGTATTTTGGATGAAAACCTTATGAAATCATGAGTGTGGCGATGTAATTGCAATGTAAGCATAGTGATGTAAGTCCATGGATTCAATGTACATACTTGTAATATGAGTTTGTAATGTACACACAAGTTTCATTATGTATGAATATGAAGAAATGAAATTTTATAAGTGATGAATGTGATTGGAACTCAAAATGAGTAGTGTGGTAAAATGGAATGAAGTTGTACTTCCATTTGGTTTGGTATGGTATACCTTGGGCTATGCAAAGAATGCACGTAAGATTTAATGTGTATAAAGTATGAATAGATGCCATTTTCAAGTCTTAAAGGTAGTTTGATGACAAAATGAATATGATAGCAAATTGAGGATGTTTTGTGTGAAGTTACTGCAGAAAACTACAACAAAATCTGGAAAATATGAATGCTAGATCAATATCATAGGATGAGAGATCAATCTGGAAGAGCAAAAAATACTCTTGTTTGAGCAATGGAACAAGACAGATTGATCTCCAATAGAGCCACATCGATTTGCTAAACATTCTGTAATGAGAAGATCGATTTTGGTACAAATAGATTGATTTCCTTAGCTCTTGGGTTGGAGTAGATCGATCTCTCCTGGATACAGATCAATCTCCTTAAGCTACTACCATAGACAGATCAATCTCAAGCACTCGACGGATCGATCTCATGCATTCAAATTGGCTTGAAAATGAGAGATTTAAGAGGACCAGATCGATCTCATGCCTCGACAGATCGATCTTATTGAGCAATTTCTATAAAAGGAGCAATGAAATCTGTATTTTTTCGAGATAGAACCATTCTTTCGATTTCAACCTTCAAAACCTAGTTTTATCTCTCTAAAATAAGCCCATTTGCAGTGAGAATTGAGGGGAAGCTATTAGATACAAAGTTGTTCATCTTAAAGAAAAGAACAACATAGTTTGAAATCAAAGCTTCATTTGGGGTATTAAAGGAGTAAGGTGTATTTTCACTTGGAGCAAGAGGAGAAACTAGATTTGGTAAGTTTTAATACTTTAACCTAAGTACATTGTTCTATTTGTTAATTTTGGAGTTGAGTTGGATGTGTATTGATGGATAAGACTACTTTGGATGAGGTGGAAGCACAGTAACCTAGAAAATGCAATGAATCTAGTGTGAGAAAATATGATTTGAATGGATTGGGGGTTTGGGGGTATGCTAGAGTGTTTATTAGATAATGTGGATGATTTGAGATAGTTACATTGTGGGTTTTAGAGAATGTATGAAAACGAGTATAAAAGATGTTGATAAAATGCCATAGTGAAGAAATTGATGAAATATAAACACTATGAGCTTAATGTCGACTAATATCGATTTGGTATAAATCTATATGCCTAAAGGAAATCAATAGACTCAAAATATGAATAGAACAATAAATCGAGGCCTTATGAGCGTTAATAAAGACTATAGGTGTCACGACCCAAAACTACCCAAAATCGGAGTAAATTTTTCATTTTATTCTATTTGCAAATTTAATTCAGTCAAAGCTATTGTTATGATTCAATAAATATGTGGAAGTGTACATCACATGAATCATAAGGAATGCATCAACAAAAAATAAACAGTGGGTCTGACATAATCTCCCCCACTAAAAGAATTTGGTCCTCTAAATTGGAACCAAATCAGTCTCTGAACAACTCCGGGTAATTCTCTTTCATCAAACTCTCTAACTCCCAAGTCGCTTCCTCTGGAGTGTGATGCTGCCACAGTACTTTCACTAAGGGAATCGTCTTCGACCTCAATACCTTCTCCTTCCTATCCACAGTTTGGATCGGTCTCTCAACATAGGACATACTCTCTCTGAGCTCCAGTGGCTCGTATCTGATCTCATGCAACAGATCCGGCTGATACTTCCGGAGCATGGAGTTGTGGAAGACATTATGGACATTTGCTAGCTTTGGTGGAAACGCTAACCTGTAAGCTCGATCTCCCACTCTCTTGAGTATCTCGAAAGGTCCTATAAAATGAGGGTTCAACTTCCCTCTCTTTCTGAATCTCGTAATACCGTTGGAAGGAGAAACTTTCAAGAATACTGACTCCCCTGCTGTAAACTCCAACGGTCTACATCTCCTATCAGCATAACTCTTCTATCGACTCTGAGCTGTCCTCAACCTCTCACAAATCAACTGGACATCCTTAGAGGCCTGATGTATCAAATCAAGAGCGAATATCTGCCTGTCAGCAACCTCCTCCCATCCTGTAGGAGAACAACATCTACGGCCATAGAAGGCCTCATATGGTGCCATCCCGATACTCGAATGATAACAGTTATTGTAGGCGAACTTCGCGAGTGGTAGGTGATCATCCCAAGAGCCTCTAAAATCAAGTACACAGGCTCTCAACATATCCTCAAGGGTTTGTATCGTCCTCTTTGATTGCCCATCTGTCTGAGGATGGAAAGCTGTACTGAATCTCAACTGGTTCCCCATAGCTTCCTGAAAGTGTTCCCAAAAATGGGAAGTGAAGTGGGAATCGCTGTCCGACACAATACTCACTGGGACACCATGCAGTTTCACAATCTCGCACACATATATCTCTGCCAATCTACTCAAAGTATCGGTGACTCTCATAGCTAGGAAATGTGCCGACTTTGTCAATCTGTCAACTATCACTCATATGGCATCATTCCCTCTACGAGTCCTTGGTAAACCCATCATAAAGTCCATGGTGACATGCTCCCACTTCCAAGTCGGTAGAGGTAGAGGCTGCAGTAACCCTGCAGGCTTCTAATGCTCTACCTTCACTTGCTGACAGACAAGATATCTCAAAACAAACTATGCTATGTCTCTCTTCATTCCCAACCACCAGTATACCTTTCGGAGATTCTGATAAATCTTTGTACTACCCGGATGTAAGGTATACCTCGACGAATAAGCCTTTGTCAAGATCAACATCCTGATCTCAGGATCCTCGGGAACACATCCTGATCTCAGGAACCTCAGTCTCAATACCCCTCTGCATCTGCCTGACTATCTCAATACACTGCTGATCATCCTGCTCCGAACTTAACTCAAACTCAGTCTCAATACCCCTTTGCATCTGCCTGACTATCTCAATACACTGCTGATCATCACGCTGAGCCTGTCGGATCCGATCCATCAAATTTGTCTCTAATCGCAGGCTAGCAATCATATAACCACTATCAGCATCAGACGGGGTCACATCCAAACTGAGGCTCGCAAACTCCTCTAACAACTCCTGTTCCCGTACCATCATATACGAAACCAACCCGAGATGCTTCCTGCTCAATGCATCAGCCACTACATTCACCTTCCCCGAGTGGTATAGAATCTCACAATCGTAATCTTTCAGAAGCTCAAGCCACCTTCTCTGTCTCATGTTCAATTCCTAATGCGAGAACAGATACTTGAGGCTTTTGTGATTGGTAAATATTTGAAATTCTCACCATATAGATAGTGGCACCATATCTTCAATGCAAACACTACGATTGCCAGCTCTAAGTCATGGGTCGGGTAGTTCCTCTCATGATCCTTGAGCTACCTGGATCCATAAGTGACTACCTTCCCGTCCTACATCAATACACATCCCAATCCTTGGTAAGAAGCATCTGTGTAAACAGAAAAACCTCCTGAGCTGGTAGGAATGGTGAGAATCAGAGCAGTGATCAATCGACGCTTCAGCTTCTGAAAAGTATCCTCACATCTGTCGTCCCACTCAAATGCTACACTCTTCTGAGTGAGACGTGTAAACGGAGCAGCCAACCTCGAAAACCCCTCTACAAACCGTCTATAATATCCAGCTATACCCAGAAAGCTCCTGATCTCTGTAACTGTTTGAGGCCTCTGCCACTGAACTACTGCCTCAATCTTGGATGGGTCCACTGACACACCATCCCTCGACACAATATGTCCCAAAAAGGAGATCTGCTCAAGCCAAAAGTCACACTTACTGAGTTTAGTATACAACTACTTCTCACGGAGGGTCTGTAATGCAATCCTCAAGTGCTGCTCATGCTCCTCTCTGGACCTCGAATAAACCAAGATGTGATCAATGAACACTATCACAAATCGATCCAAATAAGGCCGAAACACCTCATTCATCAATGACATACAAGTTTTGGAAGCGTTCGTCAACCCGAATGGCATAACCATAAACTCAAAGTGACTATAACGGGTGCGAAAAGCTATCTTGGGTACGTCTCCATCCCGAAATCTCAACTGATGGTACCCAGATCTCAGATCAATCTTAGAAAAGACCTGTGCTCCCCGTAGCTGATCTAGTAAATCATCAATCCTCGGAAGGGGATACATATTCTTGATGGTAGCCTTGTTCAACAATCGGTAGTCAATACACAATCGAAGGCTCCCATCCTTCTTCCTCACAAACAGAACCGGTGCTCCCCACGACGATACACTCGGTCTGATGAACCCCTTCTCTAATAATTCCTCTAACTGCTTCCTCAGCTCCTCCAACTCAACCGGAGCCATCCTGTACGGTGGTCTAGATATCGACTCTGTACCAAGTGTTAAATCAATACTGAACTCTGTCTCCCGCACTGGCTGTAACCCTGGTAACTCATCCGAAAAGACGTCTAAAAATTCTCTAACTACTAGAATGTCTGTCAATTTTGAACGTTCCTTAGCCGTATCTACCGTGTATGCAATATAACCTTCAAAACATTATTCACCAAATTAGTACATCATTCATTCATTCATACTCTTACAAAATTCTCATTCTCATTAACTTCAAGGAAATTGCACAATACATTTTTCTGAAGTAGAAAATATGATTGTCTTGGCAAAGCAATCTAGCACAGCTTGATTAGCAGCCAACCAATTCATTCCTAAGATTACATCAAAATCTCTCATGTGCATTAAGATTAGATCGACTGTCATCACTTTGCCACCTAATTTCAGCTCACAATTTCTCAATACATACTCCACTAATTGACTAGTGTTCATGAGTGTAATTATCGAAAGCTTACTACTTAGAAGGGTAGGTTTTACATAATTACACAATTTACATGCAAACAAAAGTGATATAAATGAATGCATAGAATCAGGATCATTAACACATATGCTTATAAATCATAGATCAGAATAGTACCTTTCACCACATCTGACCACTGATCTACTGTATCCTGGTCTAGAGCATGCACTCGCACTGTAACAATCACCTGCTTCCCCTTCTCTGCCGTTGTCGCTTTCCTCCGCGGCGTAGATGTATCACCAGGAGCTCTCTCTGAACCCTTGCCCTCCTGAGGGGCACTCTCAACTATCTCTAAACATTTTATAATCACATGTCCGGGCTTCTCGCATCTGAAGCATACCACTGTGGTACCAAAACAGGGTCATCACCCTGATATCTACCACACCTACTGCATCTCTCAATCGTAGGTCGTGGCCCCCTATCACAATACCCTTCTGTGGAGCAGAAGTAATGGTCGGATAAACTGGAGGTCTAGCTGGCCTCTCTCGAATCTCCTCTATCCTCGGCCTCTTCCTAGTCAATCATCTACCCCCTCTATAACCAGACCCTCTATCTCCTACTGGTCTCTTCCTCTCTCTAACTCTGCCAGCCTTCCTAAACTCTAAGGCAATCATCTCAAAATCCTGCTCTATTAACTGCGCCTTGCTCACTGCCTCCTCATAAGTCGGGATAACCAAAAGGACCAATCTAGTTCTGATTACTGGCCTCAATCCATCAATAAATCTCCGGACCTTCTTAACCTCACTACTCATAGTGTTCGGATCATATCGGCACAGGCAGATGAACCTCGTCTCATACTCATCTACTGATCTACTTCCCTGGGTCAAACTCAAAAACTCAATCTGTCGCTTCGCTGTATTCGAGACATACTGCCTTTGAAAGGCATTCAGAAATACCTCCCAACTAATCACTGTATGTGTGGCTCTAAGAATCTGTCTGGTGGACTTCCACCAATGTTCCGTCGATCCCCTAAACATAATTGTAGCAAACGCTACCATCTCAGTAGGGGTACACTCAAAGAACCTGTATAGCTTCTCCATCTCACTTAACCAATCCTCAGCTACCACTGGGTCCTTCGCCCCGCTAAATGCCGATGATCTGAACTTCTGAAACTATCGCAGTCTATCCATGTCACAACTATAACCCCAATCTCTAGTACTCTGCTGTGGGGCAACAGGAGAATTCGTGTCCTAGACTGGTGGGGGTGTAAGAGTATCTGTATCCTGAATTGGCTGAGCAGGTGCATCAGGAGCAGCTGCCTGTCCAACATCACCCTGTCCACCTCTAACTCCCTGCACTCACTGCGTAAATAACTCTATAATCATCTCGAGGCTCTACTCTATCCTAACAAAACACTCATCGGTCATCTCAGTAGGTCTCTCTATAGTATCCCTCTCTACAGGACCTTGTAGGGTATGCTTAACCCCGGTCTCTACCTTAGCCTCCTCTTGAGTCTCGTGAGGTAACTCGGCACGTCCAGCAAGTGCAGGCCTACCTCTACGGCCTCTACCTCTTGCCCGACCTCCTTTACCGCTATGGGTAACAGGCATCATGCCTATATTCCTACATTCCCAACCATTTCATAGTTAAAACCCATCTCAAATACACGATTGTATCTAACCAAGCATAGTAACACGTGGATGTAATTTCCTAATTATTGACACTGACACACATCAGACCAATTTCGCTTTGATACCACCATTTGTCATGACCTAAAACAACCCAAAATCAAAGTAAATTTTTTTATTTTATTCTATTTGTAAATTTAATTCAGTCAAAGCTCTTCTTATGATTTAGTCAATATGCGAAAGTGTACATCACATGAATCATAAGGAATGCATCAACAAAAAATAAAAAGTGGGTCTTACAATAGGTTAAATCAACTATAGCATAAACAAGAGTTATGTTTTATGAACTAAATTGGTGCGATATACGATTGTGAATAGTTTCAGAGAGATCATTGGAGACAAATCGAACCGCACGAATATGCAGCTTTAAGGAAGTGGAATCCTGCGACGTGATTTCCAGGTAAGGGAATTCTATAAGTATGTAGAGGTAGTTTCTCGTATTTTATAGGTATATAGGGTGTTGTGATAAGGCATGTGTATTTAGAGATGTGTTTGACGATGTATGGAAAAAACTTTGAGTATTTGTATGAGAATTGGTGGTTTGAAATGGTGTTATATTGAAATGGGATAGTAAGGCTAATAATTGCATAAATCACATGTTTTGAATGTTTTCACAAAACTTAATACTTTGTTTTGGTAAACAAAAGGATAGGTTGGCTAGTGTTTTCTTGATGTGGTGGAATAACACATGTGAGGTGGTAAACATGTTTTGAGATTTGTTTTGGATGTATATGAGCCGCCTATCGAGCTATGTTAATTAAATCATGCTGGAGCTTAGCTCACACCTTGATTTGAAACTATGAGATGTTTTATAAATCGTACTGGAGCTTCTGCTCGTACGTGGATTTCATCATGTTTTTATGCATAAACACCGTACTAGAATGCTGCTCGTATGAGGTGATTTAATGATAATACATGAATCCTGCTAGAGCTTAGCTCACATAGGTTTTCACACTGTGGTATGTATAAGTATGATGCCATGGTGAGGGTAATACGGATTGGTGTTCAAGGAACCCAACAGGCCTAACAGACATCTTGAGTGGGGTGAGGGTGAGCGGTTAGGACCTGGCACTAATCCATTTAGGGAACCCATAAGGGGCGAGCAAGGCTATGAAGGGCTAAGACCTGATACGGTGTTCAGGGAACCCAAAAGGGGTGAGCAAGGCCATGTAGGGCTAGGACCTAGCATCTAAAGATAATACTCACACGTGCACTTGAGACAATAGAGGTTACACTCGGTATGAGATAGACAAGACCTACGACTGGCACCGCCAACCATGTTATGGGTCCGCGGAGTACGTTGTACCATGTATATCACATGGAGTACGTTGTACCGCGTGGTTGAGATACTGATGAGAAAGTCTGGTGGAGAACTAACCCACCTTCGTTCCAACATGATACCCCGCACATCGGGATCTATGTAGTCTGGGATGATTTTTGACATAGTTAGCTAACATAGTCTTTGAGATGTAGTGACCTGTCTTAGTCGATTTACGTAGTACCACATGTTTTTGATATATAAATGTGATTGTGACTGTCTAGGGTAGACCCGAACTGTTTTGATGAAAATAATTTGCTTGTAAATTAGTAGTGATAAATGTGATTGAGTGCGTGCTGATTGTGTGTCACACGGTCCGACTCGTACTGATTTTGAGACAAAGGCGATGGTTAAATCATGCTACACTACAGTCTGCTGTATTGTTTCTATTTTTGTAATCCACAGAGTACGATGTACCATGCGACACACACGTAAGTGTGTGTACAATGTTTTCTAGTCTTTGGACATTCTGTTCTCTAAGCAATTAGGGTAGATGACCACTTCCATGATGATTGACATCCTAGCACACCTGATCAGTGATGCCCGGAGTCACCAGCATTGGCCAATTCTCATTCTGATTTTTGATATAGCATGTTCTGCCTTGTCTCGTCTATTTGATTTACTGGTTTGACCGTATGAACTGTGTTATTATATGGGAAATCATTATTTTACTGTATAAAATTTTAGAACCTATATTTATTGCAGTACAATGTTTATACTTATGGATTTTCTAATTTTGATTATAATTGAATTTACCAAATTATCTTTATATTTTCATGAAAATTCCTATTTTGGCATATATATATGTTGTTGCCTAAAACAACAATGATGAATTGCTGACGTCCTTCGGGCCACGTGCTGCCAAAATCTCTGCAAGAAAAAGAAAGATCAGAGGGACGCAGGGCTTTTCCCTGCGTTTGCACTCCGATGCTTAAGTCAGACCCAGAATTTGGCAGAGTTTCTGTAAGGGAAATAGAGACTTAGGTTAATGAGTCGTACCTGACTCCTATTTATAGGGAGTTTCTTTGTTCCTTAATTACGCTTTTGTCCTTTTACTTTAATATTCTGTTCTTGGATAAAAATGTCTTAATACATTTAATGTACCTCTTATCTGTTTAATTATCTCGTGCATAAGCTTATGCGTAAATATGCCACGTGGCACATTATGATTGGTCGAAATAGCATCGAAATTATTATCTATAACAATTGGTCCCCACTCTTTCGCTAGGTATAACCTTGTGGAAGAGTACATATGTTCTTACTGTAGCCTCAGGTCAAGTCCTTACATTAGATTCTGAAATCAAATTCTCTGGCCATCTAATTCTTAAGCTCTTATTGGAGTGCGTGGCTTACCTTGCTTATTTTTCGCTTCAAGCCTTTTGTTGTGGGTGTTTAGCTTACCTCGCGCACTTTATCGCTTCAAGCTCTTTATTTGGGTGCGTGGCTTACCTCGCGCATTTGTCGCTTCAAGCCCTTGCACATTTTCTTCATGGCTTACATCGCGCACTTTGGGCTTCAAGCCTTTTATTTATTGAGTGCGTGGCTTACCTCGCGCATTTTTCGCTTCAAGCCCTTTATTTGGGTGCGTGGCTTACCTCACGCATTTTTCGCTTCAAGCCCTTGCACATTTTCTCCATGGCTTACATCGCGCACTTTTGGCTTCAAGCCTTTTATTTATTGAGTGCGTGGCTTACCTCGCACATTTTTCGCTTCAAGCCCTTTATTTAGGTGCGTGGCTTACCTCGCGCATTTTTGGCTTCAAGCCCTTGCACATTTTCTTCATGGCTTACATCGCGCACTTTTCGATTCAAGCCTTTTATTTATTGAGTGCGTGGCTTACCTCGCGCATTTTTCGCTTCAAGCCCTTTATTTGGGTGCGTGGCTTACCTCGCGCATTTTTCACTTCAAGCCCTTGCACATTTTCTCCATGGCTTACATCGCGCACTTTTCACTTCAAGCATTTTATTTATTGAGTGCGTGGCTTACCTCGCGCATTTTTCGCTTCAAGCCCTTGCACTTTGTCTTCTTGCGAGTAACAAATCATAAAGAAAATTAATAACGTAACAAATAAAAGACTGTTATTGTAAAAAAGGTTTCAAGTGGTTAGTGTTTCATGTCTTTGACATCTCCTTGCCCTGTAAACTCTGTATGGCCCTTCCTAGTTTGCTCTGAACTTGTCGTTCTCTCTCTTTCATGGAAAAGTCTGTCATTTACACATGAGTTGTAATAACTAGCAATCATTTGTTGGTAAGCGACAAGTCATATGGCTACTAAATCCCGCTGTTCATCGAGTAGGTCCAAATTTACCCTAGACCTTGAGAGTTTTTTTTTTTTTTATGTTCATAAGGAACCATCCTTGGAGAAGCAGCCCCAATCTCTACTAGAATTAGGGCCACCGTCCCATATACCAAGCTGAATGGCGTCTCCCCCATCGGTACTCGACTAGTAGTCCCGTTCGCCCATAAGATGCTGGGAAGTTCATCCACCCAAGCTCCCTTTGCCTTGTCAGAGCGAGTCTTAAGGCCATAAATTATGGTTCTTTTGTTGACCTCAACTTGACCATTGGCTTGTGAATATGACATTGATGATATCTTAAGCTGAATACCAAGTCCTTGATAGAAATTTTGAAAAGCATCACAGTCGAACTGCTTTCCATGATCAGATTTCAAAATCCTTGAAACTCCAAAGCGACAGTAACAAGTACTTCCTCTGCCCTATGACCGTTAGGGAAGGTCCCAATATATTCAGTCCCCATCGAGCGAATGGTGTTAGTTGAAAGATAATTTGGAGTGCTATTACTGGTGCAGCTGCCAAGGGAGCGAACCGTTGACATCTGTCGCACTTTTGTACTTTGTCAGCCACATTTTACTTTAGCGTTGGCCAGTAAAACCCCACTCCAAGTATTTTTTTCTACCAGGGCTCTGGCCCCCAAGTGGTCTTTGCACATCCCTTCATGAACCTTAGCTAAGGCATAATTCACTTGCTCTGGACTTAGGCATTTCAATAATGGCATGGTGAACCCCTTCTTATAAAGCTCGACATTCACTAAAGTAAACCTTGCACTCTGGATTCTGATCTTTCGAGCAACTTCTTTGTCATCTGGAAGAGTCTCCTCCACCAGATATCATCTGATCGAGGTCCTCTAATCTTCGTCAACTTCAATCTCCAACACATCATCTTCCTCCATACTAGGCCTCTTTTGCTTCTTTGGAAGACGCTAACTTAGACAGAGCATCAGCTTGATTATTTTCTGACTGATTAATTTGGGTAAGTTGAAGTTTATCAAATGATTGGACTAAAGTCTAAACCCTCTGCAGGTATGGAACAAGGGAGGATTCCCGGGTTTCAAATTGTCCTTTAAACTGATTGACCACCAACTGAGAATCACTATGAGTTAACAAGTTTTTAACCTGGAGCTCATTCGCCAACTTCATACCCCCGATCAGAGCTTCATATTCGGCCACATTATTAGAACAGGGAAAATTGAAGCGTAGGGAATACACAATACCAGCTCCACTTCCTTGATGGTTGGATGCTTCATCTACAAATAGCTTCCACCATTCTATTTCATGTTCTTTTGGATCTTCCTGACAAGTACACTTGACTATGAAATCTGTCAATGCTTGTGTTTTGATAGCTTGACGAGGCTGAAAGTTGATGTCATACTCACTGAGCTCGACAACCCATTTCACCAATCGCCCTAAATGTTTAGGCTTTTATAGTGTTTGTTTCAGAGGTTGATCTGTCAATACCACTATTGAATGTGCTTGGATAAAGCTTTCTTGCAGCCATGACCAGTGCTAAAGTTACTTTCTCAACTTGCAGGTATCGTGTTTCTGCATTTAAGAGTACTTTGCTCACGTAATAGATTAGTCTATGTCTGTCGGTAGTCTTCCTCAACAGCACTGCACTCACTGCCTTGTCTCCTACAAACAAGTGCTCTCCGGTCAAAGGTCTCGATAGCAACAGGAGTTCCCTTAAATACTCCTTCAATTCCTCCATGGGCTTAGGCTTGGACGATTTAGTAATGGTAAGGGTTTCCTTTCTTTGCATCCCCTTACATGTGGTGGATGCAACATTGCATGTTCTCGCCCTCCTTTGATCTCCCCTTATTTGTCATATTCCTTCAGGAGTGGGAAACTTCATCAACCATCTCTTGCCGAGATTGTCCTCATCACTTCTTCTTGAGCCATGTATTTGTTTGCTCTGGAGAACAAGTCTGATACCGTTGTTGGTTGATCTAGAGATAATGACTCCTGCAGCCTCTCGGACCTCATCCCCTGCAGCATGGCTATCACAGCTACCTCAACTTTTAAATCCCGAATCTCCAGTGTGGCATTACGAAATCGATCTATGTAACTCTTGGGTGATTCTCTATTTCCTTGTTTCAAGGTAAGCAGATAGGTAGCATATTTCCTCTTTTGACTGTTCGTAGGAATTCACTCCTTGGTTGATCAAAAGATGAAATAGACCCTTCTGGCAAACTATTGAACCATTTTAGTGTATTACCAATTAAATTCAGGGAGAATGCTCTACACATGATCTCATCCTCCCATCCGTGTAACAACATCAGTGACTCATAGTTCTGAATGTGATCATAAGGGTCGGTTCTTCCTGTATACATTGTTTTCTGAGGCATCTTGAACTTCGGGGGCAATGGTTTTCCCATAATTGCTGCACTGAATGGGATCCTCCTTCTCTGATTTTCTTCAACTAGAACCCATCTTTTTTCTTCTAGAATGCGTCCCACCATTCTTTTCATGTCTGTGGTAACTTGTGCCTTGGATGCAGGTCTGTTTTGTACTTTCTTAGCATCATATGAATCTGCTTGGTCGCAGTCCGTAGCTTCTCTCCCGTTACCCTGAGTTTGGTTTTGACGAGTTTGAGATGCCAATCCAGTTTCAAGGTTTCATGTTGGATCTATTTCTGAGTCTCTCCCAACATGAGACCTTGTCATTCCCACACTTTTAATTTCATTATTTGGCTGGCCATTTGTCTTCTGGGGCCAAGGATCTTCTGTGCCCAAATATCCAGAACCTACTGGAGCCAGACCCTCAAGGTTTCTAGTACTTTGGCGTCTTCGGCCACCAACAATCCCTTGTGTTGAATTCCTTGTACCATGACGCCGTAATTTTTTGACACCCTGATGTCTCCAGTTCATTGGAGTCTCGCGCATGGGGTCTTTTGTAACTTGGCATCATAGGCCTTTCGAGGCCTTACACACAGGGTCTCCCATACCTTAACGCCTTATGTCTTCCTCGGTCTCACACATAGGGTCCCGTGTGGCCATGCAACGAGGATCTCGCTCACCCCTACCGTGTGGGTTTCGCGTAGAAGAGTCTCGCATGAGCTGGCATCTCCGCGCTATGAGTGCACCACGTGGCACATGAAGAATGTGCCACGTGGCGCATGAAGCAAACGGGAGGTCTTGAGTGGCCATGCCGTGAGAGTTTCGTGCACCCCTACCATGAGAGTCTCGTGCGCCCCTACTATGAGGGTCTCACTGCTACCTTTGCGGCTCGTGGCATCATTCACTCTAGAGATACTTCCACCCTCGCAGCATTTGCGGTATCACTTCACCTTCGTGGCGCTCATAGCAAGACTGCATTCTCGCGGCATCTTCCACTTTCCACTCTCGCGACATTCGCGGCATCCTTCGTAGCAAGCAGCCTTCATGGCAAGCAGTACACTTTTGTGGCAAGTCGCGCCACTCTCGCGGCATGCGCGGCATCCTTCTTGGCAACCAGCCTTTATGGCAAGTAGTACACATTCGCGGCATCCTTCGCGACAAGCAGGCATCCATCGCGGCAACCAGCCTTCATGGCAAGTAGTACACATTCGCGGCAAGTCGCGCCACTCTCGCGGCATTCGCGGCATCCTTCACGGTAAGGCATTATCCTTCGCGACAAAGTGTTCTCTCTCGCGGTGAGACATTCACCTTGGAGTCAAGCTATACTTGCGGCAAGGCGTTCTCTTCGTGGCGAGCCTTGAACATTCGGGGGAAAGTGTTCTCTTTTGTGGCAAGACATTCACGTTGGCGACAAGCTATACTCGTGACAAAGCATTCTCCTTCGCGGCAAGCTGTATACTTTCGTAGCAAGACATTCATCTTCGCGGCAAGCCTCGAATCTTCGGAGCTTCGCAGCAAGGCATTCACCTTGGCGGCAAGCTAATACTCGCGACAAGGTATTCACATTCGCGGTAAGCCTCGAACCTTCGAACCTTCGCGGCAAGGCATTCACATTGGCGGCAAGATAATACTCGTGGCAAGACATTCACCTTGGCGTCAAGCTATATTCTCGGCAAGGCATTCTCCTTCGCGAAAATCTATATTCGCGGTAAAGCTTTCTCCTTTGCGACAAGGCATTCACCTTCATGGCAAGCCTCGAACCTTCACGGCAAGCCTCGAACCTTCGAACCTTCGCGGCACTGCTGATTTTGTCCACCCCATTCTTGTAAAGCAGAAAGCTTTTCTTTCGATTCCCAAAGACGGCGCTAATTGTTGTTGCCTGAAACAACAATGATGAATTGCTGACGTCCTTCAGGCCACGTGCTGCCGAAATCTCTGCAAGAAAAAGAAAGATTAGAGGGACGCAGGGCTTTTCCCTGCATTTGCACTCCAATGCTTAAGCCAGACCCAGAATTTGGCAAAGTTTCTGTAAGGGAAATAGAGACTTAGGTTAATGAGTCGTACCTGACCCCTATTTATAGGGAGTTTCTTTGTTCCTTATTTACGCTTTTATCCTTTTACTTTAATATTCTGTTCTTGGATAAAAATGTCTCAATACATTTAATGTACCTCTTATCTGTTTAATTATCTCGTGCATAAGCTTATGCGTAAATATGCCACGTGGCACATTATGATTGGCCGAAATAGCATCGAAATTATTATCTATAACAATATATATAGGTAGTGTATTTATCTATCTATCTCGTGTTTTTCTTACTGAGCACGTTGAGCTCACCCCTTATTTTCCTCCACAGAGGCTCATCAGTAGCGGGACCAGTTTTTTAAGTAGGGTTCTGTTACGCAGCCATACTTTCGCAAAGTAATCTTATGCGTTAAAGGTATACCTAGATTTAAATATTCTTTTGTATCTAAATTTTTGTAAGTACAGTAATGTATAGGAAAATGTGTATGGGGAATGTGAACATGAATATTTTTTAAAAGAACAATTATGAGGACTAATTTGAAATTCCCTCTACTGGATGTTGTTTTCCTTAATTTACTACCAAGAAAACTAATTGAACTCTCATATTTCATTGTTTAGATCCAACATCGACTCGTAGCCCAACCATATACTACCGTAAAATTTGGGTGGTTACAGAAGTTACTATTAGAGCCCAGTTGGTCTGATATGAGCCGATGATTGGAGTAAGAGAAAAATTGGAAAGTTCACGTCCCTAACATTACTGTACATTGTTTAGATACAAATGAGTAAACCTGACCGTGTTTTACTGAGAAATTATGATAATGGCTATTATAGAGACTTAAGCGTGTCATGTTGAATACACATCGGGCTTTGCTCTTATAGCATGTAAGGCCGGGCCGTGCTCTAGTAGCACGTAAGACCGAAACCTCCGTTCTAGTAACGCGATATGACCCCGCTCCGCGGTAGGGATGGGTGGCATTGCTTTGATAACATGTAAGGCCGAGTCGTGCTTTGACAGCATGTAAGATCGACGGCTGTACGACTCTGATCAAGTCTACAGCAAACCATGGCCATGGGTGTATTATTGTTAATGAAATCCCTCGATTGGGGATGTTCGCCTAGGGGACGAGTTCAATCATTTTGATGTGCCAGGATAAATTTTTATATGATTTTTATTTGCCTAGTCTCATTTTACACATGAGAATTGTGTTTGGTGGCTGCGCCACGTGCATTACTATTGCGGTGATTTTCATCACGTTTTATGAGAAAAACCATTATCGCATCCTGTTTTCTTCATGCTTGTAACTGTGGTTTTTATATTAAACTAATTATTCTCATGTTTCTGCATGAGCTTTGAGAAATGAGTTGAGATGGTGTTTTGATTATTCATACTACACTTTTCTACTGAGTTTATGGGTTTCCACCCACAAAACAAAATGATTGTGCTGTGCCTTACTGAGTTCAATGAGTCCCTTACCCCCTTACTAAGTGATTTAGAAGCTCGCCCTGTTTTTATATTTCACCCCAGATTTCTTCAAGTGAGGAGAATTTCCTGCGACATACGGAGTAATGGCAATGGAGGACTTGAGCTCCAGGCCATATATTGTACTTTGAGGTATAATTTATCATTTCATGTACCCGGACTAATATTGTATTTATAGACACTTGATGAACAGTGATCTATGGGATGGATTAGGATTAATTAAATTAGAATTGAAGAACGAATATGATGTAATATATAGATGTTAGATGATGAGATCCTGAGGTGTAAGCTTATCATTTATATATGATGATGCATGACACTGCACATGAATACACCTAGAACTGTGAAATGATGTAAATAAGTTTTAAATTTTCCCTGTTTTTCGTGCTTCCAGGGCCTCACACAAAAATACCCTTATTTGAGCAATGGAACACGACAGATTGATCTCCAATGGGGCTATATCGATCTGCTAAGCATTTTATGTAGAAACAATCGATCCCCTGAAGGGCCAGATCGATCTTAAAATGCCACTGACTTGGAGAGATCGATCTCACCCTTGGAGCAGATCGATCTCCTTAAGGTTCTGAGTTGTTCAGATCAATCTCATGTTTAGGGGAAGATCAATCTCATTAGGTCTGAAAGGTCGATTTCGAGAGGAAAAATACAGGGCAGATCGATCTCAATTGTAGAGCAGATCGATCTCATAGAGACAATTCTATAAATAATGGGTTCTGCATTTCAGTTTTTCATGAGAGAAATTATTCCATTCAAGAGAAAAAGTGTAACCTAACTCATCTACACCGGAGAACTTCAGCTTGCAATCCGTTCTGAGTGAGATTCTATTGAGTAAAGTTGTTCTTGGAAAACAGGAGAATAACAATCATGGAAACAAGAGATTGAAATCAAGGATTTCAAGAGCAAGGAGGATTTGTACCAATTTTGTGAAAAAGGAAGGAAATCTTAGCTAGGTAAGATTTAATGCACCAACCTGATATTTGTTAAACTAGGTGTATTGATGAGTTTATTGGTATATGTATGAATTGTTGGAAATGAAAGAATCATGAAAAATGAGCATGACTTAGTTATTTGTGTGAAAATGGGAAAACGATGAGGAAATGGTGTTAACAAGAATTTGATGATGGAATATGCATGTAGGGAAGATTATAAATTAATCTTTTGAAATACATATATTTGAAATAAGGAGAAATAAATATAGCTATATGGAAAATGTGGTATAATACCGTATTGGAAGAAAATAATGAGATTGATGCATGGAATTGAGATTTGGCAAATGAAATGAGTATATTACGATATACTAATGCAGATAACTATAACAGCTTCGAAAATCACATTGGGAGCTAATCGGACTGCGAGAGTAAGCAGCACCGAGGAAGAGAGGTCACTTGACGTGATCCAAGGTAAGAGAATTTCGTGAGTATCTAGAGATGGCTCCACGTATTTTGAATAGCATTTCGATATTATATGCTATATGAAATCCCTTGAATAGGAATATTATGATGATTGAGAATAATGAGGAAAAGTGTGTTTTATCCAAAACTAGGGTGAAAATACATTAGAAGCATGTTATGACTAAAATGCATGGTTCCATGATAGAATGACAATTGTTTTCATGAATATACGAAAACAACACATGTTAGTGCAGATTTGATTTACTTGGGTGAATTCTGATTTGAATATGCCATTTATCTGGTTTTGTGTGAAAACCACAAGTGCTAGAGAATACTCGCACTATATTTTGAGATATACATCACATAGTTGATAATTCTATATTTTTATAATTATTTGTGCTTAATTTCCTAAATAATTATTTAAATCCCCAATTTATTTTGTTAATTATCCCCTTTATTTAATTAAAATTCTCATTTTTGCAGATAAATCAAATCCGGATGAGTTTTGAATATTTCGGTAGAAAATGGACCGGAATTGGGCTAAAATCGAGATTGAGCCACGCGGACAACACGAGTCATGCCACCTAACACATCCAATTGGACAAGAAAACCGATGACATGGAAATATCTTTTCAAGGAGCCAATGGTGTGAAGACAAGTGGCCAAAAAAAATGCCAACTCATCAAGGATGTGAAAATTACCATTTTACCCCTAGTGTGTTTATAAATAGGAAAAGATGACAATTGAAAAGAATGTAATTTTTAGGAGTAGGAGTAGTGTAATGTAGTTAGGAGTAGTGTTAGAATTTTGAATTTTTTTCTTTAGAAGCTTTTCCCGAAAAATCAATTTCCATTTAACTGTTATTGTTCACCTTCATGTATTTTCATTTATGCAAAGCTTTCCATGTTGAATTGCAGCCTCATTTACTCATCCTTGTTCTCGGTTTGGTTATAATCCAGTCTTTATTTTTCAAGCTTTAATGCACAGCATCATTTCCATAAGTTCTCGGTTTTTCCTTCATTTTTCAAGTTTGTTTTTGTTTTGTTTTTGATTCTCGGTTTGCTTCCATTTAGTTTTATTCTTGTCTTTCTTTTCGTTAGTTGTCATCAAGGTTGTGGTGAGCTTAATTTCTTAACTCTTCACACATTGTTCATGCATCATCGAAAGAGCAAGGGCAGCAAGCATCCGAGAGGACAGAGCACACCGAGACCACAGCAGTAGACCGGGAGCATGTGTTGCCTCTGTTCTGCTCTGTTTTAAGATCTCTCTTGGTGATGGCAGAAGCTGAATAGCAAGAAACGGGTCTTTTATGCTCTCGATTCCTCTCGGCTGTAAGCAGTTGATAGACACGTTTGGGCAGCAATGCAGGTAAAGACATGCAACCTACGCAGTAGCTGAGCAGAGTTGCCGAGAACCGGTGCAGCAGAGAGTCGGGCTGGAGCAGGAGCATTTTCCCTGGTCTTGTGTTGATGGTAGCAACACAGGCACAACAGAAACCGAAGCAGAAATGGTGCAGCAGGAACCCGTGACCTGCATACCGAGAGCAGACCTGGACAGCAGGAAATGAAGAAAGGGGCAGCACGAAACCGAAGCAGTGCAGCAGAAGCCTGGAAATGGAACCCGTGAGCATGAAGCTTGGAGCAGGTATGGCCAGGCAGGAACGTGGGGCTGGCGTAAGGTGTTGGATTTGTTGCAGAAATGGAGCTGAACACGCCTGGCAGCTGGATGAAACCGAGGCAGAGTTGGTAGCAAACAGGCATGGACAGCAGCTACCAACCCGTGACAACCCGAGCTACCTGGAAAACCAAAGAAGAAAATCATGCATGAACAGTATTTTGGTGGGAAATTTACTGTTAGTTTAAAATATAAGGCTTTGTTTGGCTGATTGATTAAGGCATAACTCATTTTTCTATATAGTTTAGTGTTAGATTAGTTTTTAAGATTAGTTAGATGATTTAGTTAGTTTAGTTAATAGTTTTAATTATGCATTTAGATGTAGTTAATCATGTTTAGTTAGTTAATTTAGATTTAATTAGTTTCTAAGTAATTTTAATCTAGCATTAGGAATAGTTTAATTTGCAATTAGTCTAATTACATGCATTTTTTAGGTTAGTTAGATTTTAGTTTAATTAATCATGTTTTTTCATTTATTTTGAATTTTATTTTAATTTGGTTAATTAGTTTTAATTGTTTTAATTTCTTTTGCAGGTTTTCGATTTTAAGTGCTTGGAGTTTTGTAAGTACTCTGAGCTCGGTTTTAGTTACTTATTTTATAGTTTTATTATTTTATTGCTTTTGGTATTTTCAATTCTAGATTAGTTGATCACCCTTGAAAATTCATAAATTTGCTAGGATATACTTAGGATAATAGTAACCGGTACTTAATTAGGCTAACAACTTCTCTGTGGGACGATAATTCCGGGACTCAAATCCCATTATTACTTGTACGACCCGTGCACTTGCGGATATATACCTTTAGGGCCCATCAAGTTTTTGGCGCCGTTGCCGGGGAAGTTTTAATTAGTCATTAATTAATATCGGTGAAATTATGCTTAGGTGTAATTCTAGCTTGTAAATATTTAGGTTGTAAATATTTAGAGCCTTAGCTTAGGTTAGTTAAATTTTCTCTTAATTAAAATCAAAAAAAAAAATTCAAAAATTTAAAAAATTTAAAAAATTTTTTTAAGGACTTTTAGATGATTGCAAGCGTAGAGCCAGAAGTTTTGATTGTTTTCCTCTAGATCCTAAAATCAAACACACTCTTAGAAAAATTTAATAGGACTCGAGGAAATTATTAGCTCCGCTGCAATTCACCATGGCAGAAAATAGGAAAACTAGAACTGTTGGAGATTATGCGATGCCGACAATTGGAGAATATTATTCCGACATTAGGCCACCAGCTGTCCATGCAAATAATTTTGAAATTAAGCCCGCAATCATCCAGATAATCCAAACATCTTTGCAGTTCAGTGGGCTTCCACATGATGACCCACATGCTCATCTCGGGCAATTCTTGGACTTATGCAACACCTTCAAGCACAATGGATTATCAGACGATGCACTTAGGCTTAGACTATTCCCTTTCTCACTTAGGGATAGGGCGAGACATTGGTTGACCTCTCTGCCTCCAGGATCCATTTCTACATGGGATGAGTTAGCCTACCAATTTTTAGCCAAATTCTTTCCTCCCTCTAAATTAGCCCAACTCCGTAGCAATATATCTTCCTTTGCCCAGTACGACTTTGAATCTCTTTATGAAGCATGGGAACGATATAAGGAGCTTCTTAGGAAGTGCCCTCACCATGGCCTACCGTTGTGGTTGCAAGTTCAGACCTTCTACCACGGACTTACAAGCCCAAATAGGACCATTGTTGACACTGCTGCGGGTGGAGCATTGATGTGCAAAACAGAGGAGGAGGCTTATGAGTTGCTAGAAAGGATGGCGACTAACAACTATCAATGGTCCTCGGAAAGGCAGATGCCAAGGAAATCGGCGGGTATGTACGAGCTTGACACACTGTCCACCTTGACCTCTCAGATTGCCAATCTTACAAAGAAGGTGGAGTCGCTCAGTACCCAACATAATCCTCCTGCCAGTCCTAACCCTATGTATTCTGTCCAAAGTCCTTTTCCTTCCTGCGAGCTGTGTAGTGGTACCCACTCTGTAGATAGGTGTCCGTTCAACCTAGAATCGGTTCAGTATGTTGCCTATTCTCAAACGCAACAGAACAACCATTTTTCAAACACCTATAATTCAGGGTGGAGGAACCATCCTAACCTCTCCTGGAGCCAAAACCAAGGGCAAACTTCTAATTCCATATCTGTAGGACCCCCTAGTTTTGAAGCTCCACAGGTTCAGGTACCACCACAGCCGCAATTTCCTTACCACCATCCACATCATCCATCTCCACCTCAATTTCAGTATCATCCATCACCACCACCACCACCACCACCACTTATGCAGCCTCAATTCTACCATGCACCAGCAGCTGAGAAGAAGCCTACATTAGAGGAGATGTTCACGACTATCCTGCAAGATCAAGCTGCTTCACTTAAGAACTTAGAAGTTCAGGTTGGACAAATAGCTAGTGCTCTTAGCCAACATCCTCAAGGGACCCTTCCTAGTAATACTGAAGTTAATCCTGATGAGCAAGAGGAGGGTAAGGAACAAGTTAGATCTATCACCCTTAGGAGTGGCAGAGAGCTAGAGGAGCCACAAGTTAAGTCCCAACCTGAACAGCACATAGTTGAAGAACACATAGGTTCTAACGAAGTAGCTCAGAAAGAGCAGGAACCTAAAGATCGGGCTGCCAAGGAAACAAAGCTAAGCGCTTCTTCATCTATACCTTCTTCGTATTCATTGCCTTCCTTGCCCTCTGATGCTACGAAGTTGACGATGAGAGTCCAAGATCAGGAAGTAAAGTTTAATATTTTCAAACCCTTGAAGATCCCTGATGACTCTCGAGAATGTTTTAAGATAGAGATTGAGGAGAACATAAAGCTTGACCATATAAAATCTGAAAGAAGGAAGGAAATAGATAGGGCTCAGGAGGAGTTAACTGTTAGTACCCTGTCACCACTTTGGATGACCCTCATACTCTTCGCCTTGCTGCTGAGTGTTGTCTTCTTCAGCTGCATTTGAAGGGGCTGTGTTTTTACTTTCACTTTGTATATAGTTCGTTTTTCTTTTTCTTTTCTATTGTGTCTTTCTTTGTTTGTGTTGCAGGTTTCTTTTCTCGTTTTATGCTTTCAATCAAAGCTTTGATTGTTCATCAACATCAGAAAAGGGGAGTACTCTATTCTTGAACTTTAAATTCGTATATTATCTGCACACTGAGGACACTGTGCACGTTAAGTTTGGGGGAGGGGATATCACTTGAGAAATTTTTTGAAAAATTGGAAAAAATTTTAAAATTTTTTCGAAAATCTGAGAAGGAATTTTCAAAATTTTTTCGATAAAATGAGCTTAAATTGCTTGATTTTGGATGATTGAGTGCTTAGCATGTAGTTTTCCCATATTCCGGTGATATGACCCCATGATTTAGTATGACTTTGATTGACTTAGAAGCATGATTATAGGAAAAGCATGAAGTTGAATTCTTGAATTTGTCTTGATTCTGATTGCGATTGCCTCATCTTATGCACATGTCATGTCATGAATCAGTATATTTATTTAGAGAAAGCTTATGTGTACATAGGATTGCAATTGTTCAGTTGATTTTGTGTATCATATTCTAGAATTTGTTTGATCTAATCTCGAGGCGAAATATTAGATCACACTTAATTAGGGAGATGATTTAGGCCATCTTTGGATCGTTTGAGCCTTTCTAGCCTTCCTTGTACATATTCTACCCCTAGTCACCCATCTAGGCCAAATAAGCTTTTCTCTGTAAATACACCTGCTTATTTTTATTTTCCTTAGCTTAAATACTTTTTCCTATCCCTTACCCCGAAAGCATGAAAAGTCATTGGATATATTGTGAGCTGTATGGGTATTAAGTGATTGTGAAGGAGTGTGTAAAAAAAAAAATAAAAATAAAAATAAAAAAAAAGAAAGAAAGAATGACAAAAAAAAAAGAGAAAAGAACAAGAAAAGAAAAAAAATGTTTAGTGAAATAAAATAAGTTTGGGGGAATAAATTAGAGCTCTTACATTAAAGATCCTAGAAGGTAATGCATGTTAAGGGGTAACTGAACCTAAATCGACTTTATCATACCTTAACCCCAGCCTGACATTACAAGCTTAATGAAGTCCTATTGATCCTTGATTGAGTGTGACTACATTAGTGGAGAGATTAGTGAAAAGCAAACTTATGAGAATGATCACTTGTCATTGAATTTGCATTCACTGTGTTGCATAATCTGATCTGGATAATGATCTGAGAAGTGACTTAGACATTTTTCACACACTCACGAGGAGTCCAATTTGGGTTAGGACTTATGATTGAATAATTCTAAGTGCTGGACTTGTAATTGTAATTCTTTGATTTCATAGTCTGTACTTTTTCTTTGAGGATAATATTGGGAAAATTATTGTGTTTAGTACTTGTCATTCTCACTATCATTTTGTTTTGCTTGAGGACAAGCAAAAGCTCAAGTTTGGGGGTGTGATAATTCTATATTTTTAGAATTATTTGTGCTTAATTTCCTAAATAATTATTTAAATCCCCAATTTATTTTGTTAATTATCCCCTTTATTTAATTAAAATTCTCATTTTTGCAGATAAATCAAATCCGGATGAGTTTTGAATATTTCGGTAGAAAATGGACCGGAATTGGGCTAAAATCGAGATTGAGCCACGCGGACAACACGAGTCATGCCACCTAACACATCCAATTGGACAAGAAAATCGATGACATGGAAATATCTTTTCAAGGAGCCAATGGTGTGAAGACAAGTGGTCAAAAAAAATGCCAACTCATCAAGGATGTGAAAATTACCATTTTACCCCTAGTGTGTTTATAAATAGGAAAAGATGACAATTGAAAAGAATGTAATTTTTAGGAGTAGGAGTAGTGTAATGTAGTTACGAGTAGTGTTAGAATTTTGAATTTTTTTCTTTAGAAGCTTTTCTCGAAAAATCAATTTCCATTTAACTGTTATTGTTCATCTTCATGTATTTTCATTTATGCAAAGCTTTCCATGTTGAATTGCAGCCTCATTTACTCATCCTTGTTCTCGGTTTGGTTATAATCCAGTCTTTATTTTTCAAGCTTTAATGCACAGCATCATTTCCATAAGTTCTCTGTTTTTCCTTCATTTTTCAAGTTTGTTTTTGTTTTGTTTTTGATTCTCGGTTTGCTTCCATTTAGTTTTATTCTTGTCTTTCTTTTCGTTAGTTGTCATCAAGGTTGTGGTGAGCTTAATTTCTTAACTCTTCACACATTGTTCATGCATCATCGAAAGAGCAAGGGCAGCAAGCATCCGAGAGGACAGAGCACACCGAGACCACAACAGTAGACCGGGAGCATGTGTTGCCTCTGTTCTGCTCTGTTTTAAGAGCTCTCTCTCGGTGATGGCAGAAGCTGAATAGCAAGAAACGGGTCTTTTATGCTCTCGGTTCCTCTCTGCTGCAAGCAGTTGATAGACACGTCTGGGCAGCAATGCAGGTAAAGACATGCAACCTACGCAGTAGCTGAGCAGAGTTGCCGAGAACCGGTGCAGCAGAGAGTCGGGCTGGAGCAGAAGCATTTTCCCTGGTCTTGTGTTGATGGTAGCAACACAGGCACAACAGAAACCGAAGCAGAAATGGTGCAGCAGCAACCCGTGACCTGCATACCGAGAGCAGACCTGGACAGCAGGAAATGAAGAAAGGGGCAGCACGAAACCGAAGCAGTGCAGCAGAAGCCTGGAAATGGAACCCGTGAGCATGAAGCTTGGAGCAGGTATGGCCAGGCAGGAACGTGGGGCTGGCGTGAGGTGTTGGATTTGTTGCAGAAATGGAGCTGAACACGCCTGGCAGCTGGATGAAACCGAGGCAGAGTTGGTAGCAAACAGGCATGGACAGCAGCTACCAACCCGTGACAACCCGAGCTACCTGGAAAACCAAAGAAGAAAATCATGCATGAACAGTATTTTGGTGGGAAATTTACTGTTAGTTTAAAATATAAGGCTTTGTTTGGCTGATTGATTAAGGCATAACTCATTTTTCTATATAGTTTAGTGTTAGATTAGTTTTTAAGATTAGTTAGATGATTTAGTTAGTTTAGTTAATAGTTTTAATTATGCATTTAGATGTAGTTAATCATGTTTAGTTAGTTAATTTAGATTTAATTAATTTCTAAGTAATTTTAATCTAGCATTAGGAATAGTTTAATTTGCAATTAGTCTAATTACATGCATTTTTTAGGTTAGTTAGATTTTAGTTTAATTAATCATGTTTTTTCATTTATTTTGCATTTTATTTTAATTTGGTTAATTAGTTTTAATTGTTTTAATTTCTTTTGCAGGTTTTCGATTTTAAGTGCTTGGAGTTTTGTAAGTACTCTGAGCTCGGTTTTAGTTACTTATTTTATAGTTTTATTATTTTATTGCTTTTGGTATTTTCAATTCTAGATTAGTTGATCACCCTTGAAAATTCATAAATTTGCTAGGATATACTTAGGATAATAGTAACCGGTACTTAATTAGGCTAACAACTTCTCTGTGGGACGATAATTCCGAGACTCAAATCCCATTATTACTTGTACGACCCGTGCACTTGCGGATATATACCTTTAGGGCCCATCAATAGTGCTTGAGTGTTTAGTCGCATTAGAAATTTATGCGATTTATGCATATTAGAGTACTGGGAGTATTGTTCGTACTCAAATTGTGATTGATGCATTATAGAGTATTGGGAGCTATGCTTATACTCAGTTTTACATGATAGAGTACTGGAAGCTTAGCTCGTACTCAGTTTTCATATATTATACATCATAGAGTATTGGGAGCTTTGCTCATACTTGAGTTTTATATGACATAGTGCTGGGAGCATTACTTGCACTAGAGTTGCATTATTTTATATGGTTTTGTTGGGAGCTTGACTCACACGTACCGAATTTGAAAAGAGCATGAAACAGCCGTGTTGAAATCCTGTACTGACTGTGTGTCGCACTGATATATATATGCTCACACGTGCAATATTTTGTGATATGGCCGAGGGCTATCGAAATAACCCATGGTATGAGGACTAAGACTCATGGCGAGCATCCCGAGTATGAGGTATATCCAAGGTATGAGGACTAAGACTCATGACGAGCATCCTACCTTGAGATAGGGTTCATGGAGTATTATGTACCGTGTATGTCACATGGGGTATGTTGTACTGTGAGTACTTGATGTACTTGGATAGGACTGGTTAGTAGAGGGAGCGGGATCCAGTGGGATCTGGTGTGCTCCGGGATCAGGTCCTCAGTTGAGTAGAGAACTGACGGTAGAGATTTAACCTAATTCTCATTATAGCAATTGTGAGTCCCCGCACACTGAGTACTGTGTAGCCTAGGATCATGTAAAATGATTTATCACCATACACTCGGAACATGTAGTCGCCTATCTCTATTATCTTTTCATGCAATGTGAATCAATATTTCTTGATTGAATTATCACATGGTTTTATAATATGAACATGTGAATTTGTGAGTTGTGAAAGGGTAACACAAGGGATAGGTGAGGCCCAAATTTCCATGTTTTGAAACATGATGAATGCCATATGAGTTTGATTTAAATGAATGACATGATAAATGTGATTTGTGTGAAATTACATGAGAAATGCAATGTTATGCATAAAATGCTAAGATTGTTAAACCAGCATATTTCCAGTTTTATAACTAATGTTTTGTATCTATATATATATATAGATATATATATTGCATAAAGCTTTGAGAGAGATGCATGCTTTAGATATAATTAGGTAAGGAAATGAAAGGCATGAGCATGGTATTTTGTAGATAGTGCGGTTATCTACTTGCTTGTCTGATTTTCTTACTGAGCTGTGAGCTCACCCCATTTTTATTTCCCTCTTTCCAGAGCATCCATAGTAGGTGGACACAGCTGAGGCCTAATATTTCCCTGATCCACTGCATAACTATCTTGCTAGAGGTATACACACTCGAACATTTTGTACTGAATAATGTATAAGCATAGCTATGAAAATGATTGTATAGTCGGGGGATATATATCTATAAATAATTGTGTTAATGCATAAGAGTTTACATTTTAGAAAAGAATATTCAATTCTATGTGTATTGTGAATGAATGTGAATGGGTGACTAATATCGAATCACAGCCCAACTAAATTGTGAGGAGTGATGACAAAAGGAGAGGTAAGTGAAGTGCGAAAATTTTGTGGTGATTTTGGTAGGTCGCGTGTGGGAGAAGGGCGTGACAGAATGGTATCAAAGCAGTGTTGCTCTGATGTGAATCGATATTAGTAATTAGGAAAATATACATCCCCACAGTACTGTGCTTTGTTCAGTTACAATTGTGTATACTAGATGGAAATTAAACTAATTAATGGTTATAAATGCAGGGATTTATCCATTATGGTTAATACTCACCGTGGTAGAGGGGCTAGAGATAGGGCTTGAGGCCGTTGAGGTAGGCTAGAGACCTGAAATGAGACTATTGGTCCCATTGAGGTACCAGAGAGTACCGAGGCACATTTCGAGAGATTAGAGCGTCGCCTAGAGACCATAGTGGTGATACTGGCACAGACGATGCCAAAAGGATAGGGACAGGATGCAGAGACTACACTGGGAGAGGCAGCTGCACCTGATACACCTACACCCTTGCCAGTTTAAGATATGCCGTCGCATGTTTCTTAACGACAAGGCGATAATGTTTTGGGGTATGGTTGTGATTTGGATAGACTCCAACAATTACAGAAACTTAGACCTCCAACTTTTCGAGGGATTAAGGACCCAGCTTTGGCGGAGGAATAGATAGGAGAAATGGAGAAGTTGTATAGATTCTTTGAGTGTACGACTTTAGAGATGGTCGCATTTGCTACGTGCCTACTGAAGGGGACTGCAGAGCATTGGTAGAAGTCCACCCGACCCATATTGAGAGCCCGACATATAGAGATCAATTGGGAGAAATTTTTGGATGCCTTCAGGAGGTAGTTGGTTCCAGATACGGCTTAACGGAGGCTGCAGGTCGAATGTTTAGGGTTAAGCCAGGGTAGTCATTCCGTAGATGAGTATGATACCAGATTTTTATCCCTGGGAAGGTATGACCCTGACACCATGAGTAGCGAGACCAGGAAGGTTCGTCGATTCATAGATGGACTGAGTCCAGTATTACGGTCTAAACTAGTTCCATTTGATATTTCTACCTATGATGAGGTAGTGCGCAGGGCACAACTCTATGACCAAGATTATAAGAAGAATGTCTCAGAGTTCATAACAGTTGGAAAAGGTAGAGATAGAGATAGAAAGAGGCCGGTGAGTGACAGTGCTCGAGGTTTCAGATATTGAGGAGGGAGAAGACTCTTCGGTAAGAGACCAAGGATTGAGGAAGTACAGGAGAGGACTATTAGATCTCCTACATACCCGGCTATAGCTCCAACTAGAGGAGTAGTTATTGGAGGATAGAGGCCTACCACTGAGCAGTGCAGTCGATGTGGTAGATTCCATGGAGGTAGACCTTATCCTGTGTCAGGACCCCATTCTCAATCCATGACTTTATCCAAAAATCACTATAAATGTTTCGCATTTTTAACATACCTTTCCTCTCTTCAATGGTTGGGCTGTGATTCGATGTCAGAGTCTTCACTTACCACATCATCCATTCTCATACATACATGTCAATATATTAATTCTGATTGTAGCTGCTTGTATTATACATGTAAGACTATATAAAATCTCATATAAATACATTCCCCATGATATATAACGTATACATCACTGTGCTGTTTCTATGTTTAGATAAACAACTGTACATAATATGTATACCTGGCGATCGATAGGAATTAGCAGTGGACTCTGGGACACTATCCCTCGATAGCTCTCGCTCTACTGACGCTCTGTAGAGAGATGTAAAGAAAGGGGGGTGAGCATAACGCGCTCAGTAAGGAAATCAGGCAAGCAAGTAGATATCAACACTATCTACTCAAAATAATGCTATGCCTTGAAAACATTATTTCCTTTACTCACTTTAAAAAGCATGTCTTGAGATATAAAATATATACTTGTACAGAATAAATCCCATGTATAGAAAATCATGCTTTTTTTCTGAAATGTAGCATGTAGTGCAAAACAATGCATCGTATATAAATCATGCCTTTATGTAAATCATGCCATGTATATTTAAATCACAATAAATATGGCATCAAATGATTCACAACACAAAATCAGAGTCCGACCCATCCCTCAGGTCTGTCCGCAGTTTAAATCAGTCAATCAATGTGATATATCATGTAAGACTCAGTGGTTAATGCAAATAGTATCCTGGATTATGATCATATCCGAAAAAAAATGATCCCAAGCAACACAGATCTCGGTGTGCAGGGTATCACTGCTGCAACGGGAGGATGGTCAGTCCACTACAGTCGTCAGCTATGCGTAACACACGGTACAACGTACACCTCGTGCCCCAGGCACGGTATAAAGTACACCCGTGGACCCTCACAGCCAGGGTGCCTCCCATAGGACTTAGCCCTCGAAACTATGGAAATATTTATACCACGTCTATATCAACCTCATGCGGATATCCTCTCTAGCTATGACACACAGTCACACAAGGACTCAGGCATGGGTTTTAACATGTATTACATATCACATACAGTGTGCGTCTTGAGTGCGACTCACAGTCGTCACTCCGCTCAAACACTGTTTCATGTCACAAACTCAACTCTAGTGCAAGCAACCTCCAGCAACTAGGTCTATGCATAGTTTATGTATTAAATCAAGTACGACCAATAGCTCCCAGTACTATATCATGTATAAACCATGAAGAATCAAGTACGAGCAACGCTCTAGCACTCTGTCATGCATATATCATTCAAAGCTGAGTACGAGTGAGAACTCCAGTAATCTATCATGCATGTCATGAAAATCTAGTGCGTATCAAAATCCAGCACTAATATTATGTGGAAAACATATGAATCCCAGTGCGAGCTATGCTCTAGCACAATTCATTCTCACAAAATATGATAGATGGCTATTTAAAAGGGATTGTTTATAAAATAGTAAAATCAGCACTTAAAAGTGTGCTTAAGTCATATCAACTTTAAAATCATTAGCCCATCTATTTATTTTCATGCTAATAGTAATTAAACACTCACAATAGTATTTCCCATGCTTTTTGCAACTTCTCACAAAAGTTGACTTTTTGACTAACTAGGGGTAAAATCGTAATTTATCACTATCGGGTCGCAATAATTATTATTCACTTTCTCTGACCCTCAGAGTTTTTAAGTGAATGCAGAAGCAGTTGAAAATAGGTGCAGGTATCTCTAACTACTCGCAAAAGTCCCTTACCTTAGATCACGTCACGTGACCTCACTTCCTCGGTGCTGCTAAATCCCGCAGTCCGATCAGCTCTCAATGTAAACTCCGGAGCTGTAAATAACCATTCCTCAGGTTAATTATAATTTTCCTACTGTATTACTCATTAATACAGTTTATTTTCCCTTAATGGGCCTAACTAGGCCTTAAGTCCATTTTCATTTTACTATTCACTTTTGTTGGGCCTATTGGGCTTATGGGGCCCACCAACTCTTATTGGGCTTGTCCTAGGCCCATTACACCTTATTGGGCCTAAAATAATTGGGCTTGGCCCATTGGGCCTCTCAGTCACATGCCATGGCCGAGAACTAGCCATGTCTCGGTTTCACCATGGCACGTTATCCATGCCTATTTTCTAGCCATTTTCACTTAGGCATTTCCACAAACACTTGGTAGGCAACATTACCAATCATCATATGGTTCATTTAGGCATTTTATCAAACACCTTGATTGCCAACAATTTACATGTATAAATTAATCAATTTGATTAATTCTAATTATACCATTGACATTAATACATGTATACTAATCCATTTATGTCTTAAAATCAAATTGACATATTTCAATACCCCATTGATCACTCTCGGCCTAACCCATTTCATGGTGATTTAATATGTTTCAATACTTAAAACATACATCAACATACTTGAAATCATTCATACATTAACATATATGAAATTGGAAATTAGAAAATATACCAATTGTTGTGTTCACCCTTTGGCCGAAACTTTGGAGGCTCTCGATTTGCACTCTATGGCTCCTTGTTAGCCAATTCCAACATATGTTAATCTCCTTTCAATTTGGAACAACTTCCATGAAGAATGCAAGTTCCAAATATGCCTAATTCCTAGTGATTTCTAGTGAGAGAAAGCTTGGATGTTTATGTTTCAATGGTTTCTTCTTCTAGCCGGAATTGGTGTGATGAAGATGACAATGGTGTGGCTGCATTTATAAGCCACTTACTTAGCCATAAGCCTTACTTTTCAGCCATTATGCTTGACTTTCCAAATCTGAACCATGAGTCACCTTATGAGTCACCTTATGAGTCATAGTTAACTTTAACTATGGTTAGATATTTATCTCATGGGCTTTTCCAATTGGGCTTCTCGGTTTGGGCTTTCTTAATGGGCTTCCGGGCTGAAATTTTCACTATACCTCGAGCCTTTTATTGTCTCAAAATTTGGCCGATCAATTGGTCCAACAATTCGGTCTAAAGGACCTAAGAATTTCGATATACATTTAGTATACCTTAATGGGCTTTAAAATTTTCACCTTAGGCCCATTACGTTTTTAACCATTAAATTTATTCCGGAATCCTTCCGAATAAATTTTCCTTACTTTCGGGAATGATTATCTTGTATTCTGGCCAAGAATATTTTTCCCCAAATTTTTCTCCACACTTAGGTTAATCTTTAATCATGATTAGTCAACTATGGTAAAAGTCCACTTTCTTAACTATAGTTGACTTTTTTTTTTCTTAACCATTGACTATGTTGACTTTTTCTCCAAATTTTGAAAGTGTCATATCTTATGTCTTACACTCTCGTCTTTATATTCCAACCGCTCCTGGTGGATAATTTCACCCGAAACTCCTTTTCTCGCCAAAAAGGTCCATTTTACCCTTTTTAGCTTTTACACTTATTTTATATGTTCGGGTCTAAATCAAGCTGACTTCTCTTCATGAGCTCTCTACGCTCTCTTATTTTAAGTTCTTATTTTCAGTCAGAATGATTTAGAATAACTCGGTTAGCCTGTGATACCTATCGCTCACATTAGGCATTTTATGTAGCTTTTGCGTGTTAAATCATTTCAATAACACTGTATGTCAAATAAATACTCTTCTTATAATTCAACTATAATAACATAGTGTTCATACACATAAGAATCATAAGGAAATAAGCTACAAATATCCGGGTCTGACAATCCTCCCCCACTCAGAAAATTTGGTCCTCCAAATTAGAACCAAGTCAGTCCTCAAATAGGTGAGGGTACTTCTCTCGCATCAGACTCTCTAGCTCCCAAGTGGCTTCCTCTGAAGTATGATGCTGCCAGAAAATCTTCACTAATCCAATGGTCTTCGATCTCAATACCTTCTCCTTCCTATCCAATATCCGAATCGATCTCTCAACATATGACAAGTCCTCTCGGAGCTCCAAAGGCTCGTAACAAATCACATGTGACGGATCCGGGTGATACTTCTGAAGCATCGATATGAGGAAGACATTGTGGACACCTGATAAGTCCGGTGGCAATGCCAACCTATACGCCTTATCTCCCACTCGATCAAGTATCTCAAAGGGTCCAATATAGCGAGGATTTAGTTTCCCTCTCTTCCCAAATCTCGCTATGCCCTTAGAAGGAGAAACTCTCAGAAACACGGATTCACCAACTGCAAACTCTAGTGGCCTACGTCTTCTGTCAGCGTAACTCTTCTGTCTGCTCTGAGCTGTCCTCAGTCTCTCTACTATCAAGCGGACGTCCTCAGATGCTTGCGTAACCATGTCAGGAGCAAAAATCTTAGGGTCACCCACTTCTTCCCATCCAATAGGGGAACGACATCTACGTCCATACAAAGCCTCATACGGTTCATCCCGATACTCGAATGATGACTGTTGTTGTAGGCGAACTCGGCTAGTGGCAGGTGGTCATCCCAGGAGCCTCGATAATATAGCACACATGCTCTCAACATATCCTCTAGAGTCTGTATAGTCCTCTCTGACTGACCATCAGTCTGAGGATGGAAAGCGGTGCTCAAACTCAACTGGGTTCCCATGGCTTCCTGAAAATGTCCCCAAAAGTGGGATGTGAAGCGGGAATCCCTATTAGAGACTATGCTCACTGGTACACCGTGTAACCTCACTACCTCGCGTATGTACAGTTCTGCTAATGAACTCAGAGTATCGGTTGCTCTCATAGCTAGGAAGTGGGCTAACTTCGTCAGTCTATCAACGATCACCCATATAGCATCGTGATTCCTGCGGGTTCTCGGTAAACCCATCACGAAATCCATGGTGATATGCTCCCATTTCCATGTCGGTATAGGTAGAGGCTACAACAATCCTGCAGGTTTCTGATGCTCTACCTTCACCTGCTGACATACGAGACACTTTCCCACGAAGTCTGCTACATCTCTCTTCATACCCGACCACCAGTATACCTTCCGGAGGTTCTGATAGATCTTGTTACTTCCCGGATGTAACGTATACCTCGATGAATGAGCTTCCACCAATATCAATCTCCTGAGGCCTGGATCCTCGGGAACACATAATCTGCCTCTGAACCTCAGTAGTCCATCAGAACTCAACTCAAAGTCAGTCACGGTGCCCTTTTGCATCTGACTACTCACATCCATACAAAATGGATCAGTCTGCTGAACCACTCTGATCCTGTTCAACAGATCTGGCTCCAAGCGTAGACTAGCGATCACATAGCCTGTATCCATGTCAGAAGGCATGACTCCCAAACTGAGGCTAGCAAACTGCTCTAGCAAATCATGTTCCCTAACCATTATGTACGATACCATCCCCAGGTTCTTCCTGCTCAAGGCATCAGCTACAACGTTAGCCTTACCTCGATGATAAAGTATCTCACAATCGTAGTCCTTCAGAAGCTCTAGCCATCTCCTCTGTCTCATGTTCAGCTCCTTCTGTGAGAACAGGTACTTGAGGCTCTTGTGGTCGGTAAATATCTGGAACTTCTTGCCATATAAGTAGTGGCGCCATACCTTCAACGCAAACACTACTGCAGCTAGCTCCAAATCATGGGTCAGATAGTTCTTCTCATGATCCTTCAGCTGTCTAGATCCATAAGCAACTACCTTCCCGTCCTGCATCAATACGCAGCCCAGTCCCTGATGCAAAGCATCAGTATACACTGTAAATCCTCCTAAGCTGGTAGGGATAGTGAGAATCGGAGCGGTGGTCAATCGACGCTTCAACTCCTCAAAGCTCTTCTCACAATCCTCATTCCATACGAACGGTGCACTCTTTCGAGTAAGACGTGTCAACGGAGCAGCCAACTTCGAAAATCCCTCAACGAATCTTCGATAGTATCTAGCTAAACCCAGAAAACTCCTGATCTCGGTGACTGTCCTCGGCTGTTCCCACTGAACTACCGCCTCTATCTTAGATGGATCAACTGATACACCATCTCTCGATACAACATGTCCCAAAAATGATATTTGTGACAACCAAAAGTCACACTTGCTGAGCTTAGCATATAACTCATGCTCCCGTAACGTCTGCAACACGATCCTGAGGTTCTCCTCATGTTCCTTCTTGGATCTCGAATAAACCAATATGTCATCGATGAAGACGATAACAAACTGGTTCAATTATGGCTTAAACACATCGTTCATCAAAGCCATGAAAGCAGTTGGAGCATTCGTCAATCCGAATGGCATGACCAAGAACTCATAATGGCCATACCGGGTACGAAATGCTGTTTTGGGTACATCTCCACTCCGAACCTTCAGCTGATGATACCCAGATCTCAGGTCAATCTTGGAAAATACCTGTGCTCCCTGAAGCTGATCTAACAAGTCGTCAATGCGTGGAAGGGGGTATCTATTCTTGATGTGGCCTTATTCAACAATCGGTAGTCTATACACAATTGGAGGCTCCCATCCTTCTTCCTCACAAATAAAATCGGTGCTCCCCAAGGTGAAACACTCGGTCGAACAAAACCCCTATCAACAGCTCCTGTAACTGTCTCTTGAGCTCCTCCAGCTCAACTAAGGCCATGCGATATGGTGGTCTCGAAATAGGCTCCGTACCAGGTACCAGATCTATACAAAACTCCATCTCTCTGTCTAGTGGTAACCCTGGCAATTCATCCGGGAAAACATCTGGGTACTCACTGACCACAGTGATATCTGACAACTCCGGATGTGCCTTATCCATATCTACCACGTACGCAATGAAACCTTGATATGTCGAAGGTTTTCTAAATATGTAATCATATAATAATCATAACTACTCCTCTGTCGTCGTTCTACCTCTCTGAGCAGACGTACCAGCTGGGGTTCTATCAAACTCCCTGCCCCTCTGTGGTGCAGTCACAAATGGCGCTGGGCACTCTCTAGCCATGTGCCCTGGCTTCCCACATCGAAAACATACCATAGCACCCTGTGAACACGGTCTATCTCCATGTGATCTACCGCATCTTCTGCACGAATTTGCAGTAGGTCTCGGTCCTCCCATGACAATGCCCTTCACTGGGGTTGCAGTCGGATAAGCAGGAGGTCTAGCATATCTATCCCGTACCTCCTCTACCCGTGATTTCTTACCGAAGGATCTCTTCCCTCCTCGATAAATGAAATCTCTAGCGGGTCTCTTCTTCTGTATATCATGGCCACGGCTAAACTTCCCAAACTTGAAAGCATTCCTCTCGTAGTCCTGCTCATATAGTTGCGCCCTGTGCGCCGCCTCCTCATAGGTCACTATGTCCAGCGGAACCAACTTGGACCGTAGCACTGGTCTCAACCCGTCGATAAACCTGTGGACCTTCCTGGTCTAACTGTACATGGTATTCGGGTCATATCTTCCTAGGGATAGGAATCGAGTCTCATACTCGTCCACAGATAGACTCCCTTGGTGTAGTCCTAAAAATTCTGCCTTTAGCCTCCGCTGTGCGGAGTCGAGAATAAACTGCCTCCTGAAGGCCTTCCGAAATATATCCCAACTAATATCTATGTGGCGGGATCTCAATATAGGTCAGGTGGACTTCCACCAATGCTCTGCAGCTCCCTTCAGTAGGAACGCAGTAAACGCGACCATCTCCGAGGTCGTACACTCGAAGAATCCATAAAGCTTCTCCAGCTCTGCTAACCACTCCTCAGCAGCCACTGGATCCTTGACCCCACTAAAGGATGGAGGTCTAAACTTCTGGAATTCTCGCAACCGATGCAGATCACATCCATATCCTAATCCACTACGACCCGAAACCGGTGGGGGTGTAGGAGTATCTACAGTCCTCTGTGCATCAGCTGTCTGCGTAGGTGTATCAGGGGCAACTGCCTCTCTTGTCGCAGCTCCTGCCTCCTGTCTCTGCCTACCTGGCATCCTCTGTGCCAGTATCTCTATAATAGTCTCGAGACCACGCTCTAATCTCGTGAAGCGCATCTCGGCACAATCGGGTGCCTCAGTAGCACCTGGAGTCTCATACGTAGGTAATGGTCTGGCAGCTTATGAGCCCAAAGGGTATCTACCGCAAGTGCACGGGTCGTCCAAGTAATAATGGGATTTTGAGTCCCGAGATATCGTCCCACAGGGAAGTTGTTAGCCTAATTAACTACCGGTTACTATTATCCTAAGTATATCCTAGCAAATTTATGAATTTTCAAAGGTGATCAACTAATCTAGAATTGAAAATACCAAAAGCAAGAAAATAATAAAACTATAAAATAAGTAACTAAAACCGAGCTCAGAGTACTTACAAAACTCCAAGCACTTAAAATCGAAAACCTGCAAAAGAAATTAAAACAATTAAAACTAATTAACCAAATTAAAATAAAATGCAAAATAAATGAAAAGACATGATTAATTAAACTAAAATCTAACTAACCTAAAAAATGCATGTAATTAAACTAATTGCAAATTAAACTATTCCTAATGCTAGATTAAAATTACTTAGAAACTAATTAAATCTAAATTAACTAACTAAACATGATTGACTACATCTAAATACATAATTAAAACTATTAACTAAACTAATTACATCATCTAACTAATCTTAAAAACTAATCTAACACTAACTATATGAAAAATGCATTAATCCCTAAATAAGCAACCAAACATGGCTTAAAGATTTTAAACAAATAGTAACTTTCCCACCAAAACACTGTTCAAGCATCATTTGCAATTTGGTTTTCCAGGTAAGCTCGGGTTGGTGAGATCTGCCCAGCTGATTGCTCACGGGTTTCGGTTCTGCCAGGCTACCAACTCTACCTCGGTTTCATGCACCTCCTTCTTCTCTGCCCATGCTTCTGCTGCCAGGCATGATCTACCCGTTTCCATTCGCTGCCCAGGTGCTACGCGTGACGCAGCTTCTCTCAGTCTGCTCTGCTGCACGGTCCTGCATTCTTCCACATTTCCAGCTGCTGTCCAGGTCTCGGTTCCAGCTTTGCTCGGTCCTGTCCAAGCCTGCTGCCCACTACCAGCTCCATACATAATCGTGCACGTTTCCTTCTCCAGGCGTTGTCTTGCCCACTGCTGCACGTCCTGGTCGGCTCTGTTTTGGTTGCAGGTCACGGGATCCCCTCGGTTCCAGGCTACTCCCAGCTGCTACTGCCGTGCAACTGCTCCTTCTTGCTGTTTTTGCCTCTGTCCAGATTTTCTTGGGTTCCAGGCACTGCACCATTCCTACAAACTTCCACCTGCTGCCATTAACGGACCACACAGCAGCTGAACACTACAACAGAGCAGAACAGAGGATGAATTGGTCCCTGTTTACTGCTTCGGTGCTGTCTCTGCCTGCTTATGCTGCTGCCGTCTCTGTTCAGTCATGCATTGCTGCATCCATCCTCATCTACCGGTCAGACAACACTGCTCTCTTGACAGGAAACAAGCTTAAACCCGACTACCATCAGCTTAACAACAAGAGCAGTGCACTCAATCGTGAGACAGAATTACACCGAGGACAACACCGAGAAGAATAGCATGCAGTAGAAGAAACGGAAGCTAGGATTAACATGCATTAAAGATTACCATTTATGTTGAGCAAACAATGAAACATGAACAAACATTGTAATGAAACACCAACAGAATATTAGAAGAAGATTTTTCAAAGGTTGCATGGCAAAATAATGTGAAACCGAGAGCTACCAAAGAAACTAGAAATCGAGCCCCTTAAATGGTGAAAGATTGCTAAACACAACAATGAAGAAACACAAAGCAAGAAAACAGTGAAGAAACCAAAAGCTTGGATTGAAATTGCTTACATTAAAATGAGATTCAACAATGATAAAAGAAGACACTAGCATAAACAGTAAAAATTCTTTAAGGAAAATAGCTTAATCGGGAAAAGAAAAGAACAAGGAAAAATAAGCTATTCTACCCTAATCTACATTATCTTACACTACTCCTACTCCTAAATTACATTAACTTCTACTCCTAAAATTACCTTCCTTTCAATTGTCATCTTCCTATTTATAAGCACACTAGGGGCAAAATGGTAATTTTCACATCCTTGATGAGTTGGCATTTTTTTTTTGGCCACTTGTCTTCACACCATTGGCTCCTTGAAAAGATATTTCCATGTTATCTGTCTTCTTGTCCAATTGGATGTGTTAGGTGGCATGACTCGTGTTGTCCGCGTGGCTCGATCTCGATTTTAGCCCAATTCCGGTCCATTTTCTACCGAAATATTCAAAACTCATCCGGATTTGATTTATCTGCAAAAATGAGAATTTTAATTAAATAAAGGGGATAATTAACAAAATAAATTGGGGATTTAAATAATTATTTAGGAAATTAAGCACAAATAATTCTAAAAATATAGAATTATCAGCAGCGGCTTGTCCCTCGGGTCTATCTCCCCGGCCTCGAGCCCTACCTCTCATACCTCTACCACTACGCGTATTTGCCATATAGGCAAAGTCCCTGCATTCATAATAATGAACTAGTCCATCTCCTATCTGGTATACACAGTTATATCAAACACAACACAGTACTATGGGGATGTACACTTTCCTATTTTCTAACACCGACTCACATCAGACCAGCCTCTGCTCCGATACCATTCTGTCAGGACCCCATTCTCAATCCATGACTTTATCCAAAAATCACTATAAAATTTTCGCATTTTTAACTTACCTTTGCTCTCTTCAATGGTTGGGCTGTGATTCGATGTCAGAGTCTTCACTTACCACATCATCCATTCTCATACATACATGTCAATATATTAATTCTGATTGTAGCTGCTTGTATTATACATGTAAGACTATATAAAATCTCATATAAATACATTCCCCATGATATATAACGTATACAGCACTGTGATATTTCTATGTTTACATAAACAACGGTACATAATATGTATACCTGGCGATCGATAGGAATTAGCAGTGGACTCTGGGACACTATCCCTCGATAGCTCTCGCTCTACTGACGCTTTGCAGAGAGATGTAAAGAAAGGGGGGTGAGCATAACGCGCTCAGTAAGGAAATCAGGCAAGCAAGTAGATATCAACACTATCTACTCAAAATAATGCTATGCCTTGAAAACATTATTTCCTTTACGTACTTTAAAAAGCATGTCTTGAAATATAATATATATACTTGTACAGAATAAATCCCATTAACAGAAAATCATGCTTTCTTTCTCAAATGTAGGCATGTAGTGCAAAACAGTGCATCATATATAAATCATGCCTTTATGTAAATCATGCCATGTATATTTAAATCACAATAAATATGGCGTCAAATGATTCACAACACAAAATCGGAGTCCGACCCATCCCTCAGGTCTGTCCGCAGTTTAAATCAGTCAATCAATGTGATATATCATGTAAGACTTAGTGGTTAATGTAAATAGTATCCTGGATTATGATCATATCCGAAAAAAAGTGATCCCAAGCAACATAGATCTCGGTGCGCGGGGCATCACTGCTGCAACGGGAGGATGGTCAGTCCACTACAGCCGTCAGCTATGCGTAACACACGGTACAACGTACACCTCGTGCCCCAGGCACGGTACAAAGTACACCCGTGTACCCTCACAGCCAGGGTGCCTCCCATAGGACTTAGCCCTCGAAACTATGGAAATATTTATACCACGTCTATATCAACCTCATGCGGATATAATCTCTAGCTATGACACACAGTCACACAAGGACTCAGGCATGGGTTTTAACATGTATTACATATCACATACAGTGTGCGTCTTGAGTGGGACTCACAGTCGTCACTCCGCTCAAACACTGTTTCATGTCACAAACTCAACTCTAGTGCGAGCAACCTCCAACAACTAGGTCTATGCATAGTTTATGTATTAAATCAAGTACGAGCAATATCTCCCAGTACTCTGCTATGCCCAATATCAAAATCAAATACGAGCAATAGCTCCCAGTACTATATCATGTATAAACCATGAAGAATCGAGTACGAGCAACGCTCTAGCACTCTGTCATGCATATATCATTCAAAGCTGAGTACGAGTGAGAACTCCAGTACTCTATCATGCATGTCATGAAAATCTAGAGCGTATCAAAATCCAGCACTAATATTATGTGGAAAACATATGAATCCCAGTGCGAGCTATGCTCTAGCACGATTCATTCTCACAAAATATGATAGATGGATATTTAAAAGGGATTGTTTATAAAATAGTAAAATCAGCACTTAAAAGTGTGCTTAAGTCATATCAACTTTAAAATCATTAGCCCATCTATTTATTTTCATGCTAATAGCAATTAAACACTCACAATAGTATTTTACATGCTTTTTGCAACTTCTCATAAAAGTTGACTTTTTGACTAACTAGGGGTAAAATCATAATTTACCACTATCGGGTCGCAATAATTATTATTCACTTTCTCTGACCCTCAGAGTTTTTAAGTGAATGGAGAAGCAATTGAAAATACGTGCAGGTATCTCTAACTACTCGCAAAAGTCCCTTACCTCGGATCACGTCACGTGACCTCACTTCCTCGGTGCTGCTAAATCCCGCAGTCCGATCAGCTCTCAATGTAAACTCCGGAGCTGTAAATAACCATTCCTCAGGTTAATTATAATTTTCCTACTGTATTACTCATTAATACATTTTATTTTCCCTTAATGGGCCTTAAAATCCTTAATGGGCCTAACTAGGCCTTAAGTCCATTTTCATTTTACTATTCACTTTTGTTAGGCCTTTGGGCTTGTGGGGTCCACCAACTCTTATTGGGCTTGTCCTAGGCCCATTACACCTTATTGGCCCTAAAATAATTGGGCTTGGCCCATTGGGCCTCTCGGTCACATGCCATGGCCGAGAACTAGCCATGTCTCGGTTTCACCATGGCATGTTATCCATGCCTATTTTTTAGCCATTTTCACTTAGGCATTTCCACAAACACTTGGTTGGCAACATTACCAATCATCATATGGTTAATTTAGGCATTTTATCAAACACCTTGATTGCCAACAATTTACATGTATAAATTAATCAATTTGATTAATTCTAATTATACCATTGACATTAATACATGTATACTAATCCATTTATGTCTTAAAATCAAATTGACATATTTCAATACCCCATTGATCACTCTCGGCCTAACCCATTTCATGGTGATTTAATATGTTTCAATACTTAAAACATACATCAACATACTTGAAATCATTCATACATTAACATATATGAAATTGGAAATTAGAAAATATACCAATTGTTGTGTTCACCCTTTGGCCAAAACTTTGGAGGCTCTCGGTTTGCACTCTATGGCTCCTTGATTGCCAATTCCAACATATGTTAATCTCCTTTCAATTTGGAACAACTTCCATGAAGAATGCAAGTTCCAAATATGCCTAATTCCTAGTGATTTCTAGTGAGAGAAAGCTTGGATGTTTATGTGTCATTGGTTTCTTCTTCTAGCCGGAATTGGTGTGATGAAGATGACAATGGTGTGGCTGCATTTATAAGCCACTTACTTAGACATTAAGCCTTACTTTTCAGCCATTATGCTTGACTTTCCAAATCTGAACCATGAGTCACCTTATGAGTCACCTTATGAGTCATAGTTAACTTTAACTATGGTTAGATATTTATCTCATGGGCTTTTCCAATTGGGCTTCTCGGTTTGGGCTTTCCTAATGGGCTTTCGGGCTGAAATTTTCACTATACCTCGGGCCTTTTATTGTCTCAAAATTTGGCCGATCAATTGGTCCAACAATTCGGTCTAAAGGACCTAAGAATTTCGATATACATTTAGTATACCTTAATGGGCTTTAAAATTTTCACCTTAGGCCCATTACGTTTTTAACCATTAAATTTATTCTGGAATCCTTCCGAATAAATTTTCCTTACTTTCGGGAATGATTATCTTGTATTCTGGCCAAGAATATTTTTCCCCAAATTTTTCTCCACACTTAGGTTAATCTTTAACCATGATTAGTCAACTATGGTAAAAGTCCACTTTCTTAACTATAGTTGACTTTATTTTTCTTAACCATTGACTATGTTGACTTTTTCTCCAAATTACGAAAGTGTCATATCTTATGTCTTACACTCTCGTCTTTATATTCCAACCGCTCCCGGTGGATAATTTCACCCGAAACTCCTTTTCTCGCCAAAAAGGTCCATTTTACCATTTTTAGCTTTTACACTTATTTTTTTATGTTCGGGTCTAAATCAAGCTGACTTCTCTTCATGAACTCTCTATGCTCTCTTATTTTAAGTTCTTATTTTCAGTCAGAATGATTTAGAATAACTCGGTTTAGCCTGTGATACCTATCGCTCACATTAGGCATTTTATGTAGCTTTTGCGTGTTAAATCATTTCAATAACACTGTATGTCAAATAAATACTCTTCTTATGATTCAACTATAATAGCATAGTGTTCATACACATAAGAATCATAAGGAAATAAGCTACAAATATCCGGGTCTGACATCCTGTTTCTAGTGGATTGTGCTACAAATGTGGGAAGCAAAGACACATGGCCAGAGTTTGCCAAGAGGTTATAAAGATGGCCCCACAGAAGGTTAAGGAGCCTAAGAGTGCTCCAACTGATATGTCTGCTCCGAGGAGGAGAACGACAGTAGAGGAGAAGGGGAAGCAAGTCATTGGACGAGGGCGAGTGCATGCCTTAGACCAAGGGACAGCTGATGCTCCGTCGGATGTGATTAGAGGTAACATCCTGATATATGATTTAGAAGCACATGTTTTAATTGATCCTGGTACCACGCATTCATTTGTATCGCCTTCATTTACATGTAAAATAGAAAAGCATATAGAGCATACTCCTTTGAGTAGGATGATGTTGATTAGTACGCTTATGGACAATAGTCAGCTAGTAGAATATGTGTTAAATGATTGTAAGCTAAGAGTAGGGGAAAAAGACATGACAACTAATCTGATATTGTTAAGCATGAGTGATTTTGATGTAATCTTAGGGATGGATTGGTTATCATCAAACCATGTTGTTTTAGATTGTTATGCTAAGACAGTTATGTTTCCTAACCCTGAAAAGTGTGTTATAAAGTTTGATGAAAAGAAATAAAAGTAGTAGTTATGATTGTGATTGATAATGTAATATGTTGACTGGGAAATGAATATATTAAAGGTTTTATTGCATACGTGGTTGATACGGATAAGGTACATCCGGAGTTGGCAGATATTCATGTGGTTAAGGAATTCCCATATGTCTTTTCGAATAAATTGCCAAGGTTACCACCAGATAGAGAGATGGAGTTCTGTATAGACTTGGTGCCTAGTACTGAACCTATATCAAAACCACCGTATCGCATGGAGTTAGTTGAGCTGGAGGAGCTCAAAATATAAGAGCTGTTAGATAGGGGTCTTATCAGACCGAGTGTTTCACCGTGGGGAGCACCGATTTTGTTTGTAAGGAAGAAGGATGGAAGCCTTCAATTATGTATAAATTGCAGATTGTTGAATAAAGCAACCATCAAGAATAGATATCCCCTTCCACATATTGATAATTTGTTGGATTAGCTCAGGGAAGCGCAGGTCTTTTCTAAGATTGATCTGAGGTCTGGGTATCATCAGTTAAGAGTTCGGAGTGGGGATGTACCCAAGACAGCATTTAGGACCTGATATGGCCATTATGAGTTTTTGGTTTTGCCATTCGGATTGACGAATGCTCCCTCAGCTTTCAGGGCTTTGATGAATGATGTGTTCAAGCCATATTTAGATCAATTTGTTATCGTCTTCATAAATGATATCTTGGTATACACGAAATTCGAGGAAGAGCATGAGAAGCACCTCAGGATTGTATTGCAGACTCTACGAGAGCAGAAGTTGAATGCTAAACTCAATAAGTGTGATTTTTGGTTATCACAGATCTCATTTTTGGGGCATGTTGTGTCGAAGGATGGTGTATCAATGGATCCATCCAAGATTGAGGCTGTAGTTTAGTTGGAACAACCGAGAACAGTCATCGAGATCAGGAGTTTCTTGGGTTTAGCAGGGTATTATTGGAGATTAGTTGAAAGATTTTCGAAGTTAGCGGCTTCGTTGACATGTCTCACTCGGAAGAGTGTAGATTTTGTATGGGATGAAGATTTTGAGAAAAATTTTCAGGAGTTGAAGAGTCGATTGACTACTGCTCCGATTCTTACTATCCCTACCAGCTCAGGAGGATTTTCAGTGTATACCAATGCTTAGCATCAGGGACTGGGATGTGTATTGATGCAGGATGGGAAGGTAGTTATTTATGGATCCAGACAACTGAAGGATCATGAGAAGAACTATCCAACCCATGATTCGGAGTTAGCAATAGTAGTGTTTGCGTTGAAGGTATGGCATCACTACTTGTATGGCGAGAAGTTTTAGATATTTACTGACCACAAGATCCTTAAGTATCTGTTCTCACAGAAAGAATTGAATATGAGACAAAGAAGATGGCTAGAGCTTCTGAAGGACTATGATTGTGAGATACTTTATCATCCGGGTAAGGCTAATGTTGTAACTGATGCTTTGAGCAGAAATAGCCTAGGGATGGTATCGTATATGATAGTCAGGGAACATGAGTTGCTAGAGCAGTTTGCTAGCCTCAGTTTGGGAGTTGAGCCTTCTAATATGGATACAGACTGTATGATTGCTAGTCAACGCTTAGAGCCAGGTCTGTAGGAGAGGATCAGACAGGCTCGGCAGACTGATCCATATTGCATTGACATAAGTAGTCAGATATAGAAGGGCACATTAATAGATTTTGAGTTAAGTTCTGATGGATTTCTGAGGTTTAGAGACAGATTGTCTGTTCCCGAGGACCCAGAGCTCAAGAGACTGATATTGACGGAAGCTCATTCATCGAGGTACACGCTACATCCAATGAGTAATAAGATGTATCAGAATCTCCGAAAGGTGAACTGGTGGTCAGGTATGAAGAAAGATGTAGCAAAATTCATGGCAAGATGTCTCGTATGTCAGCAAGTGAAGGTAGAGCATCAGAAACCTACAGGGTTATTGAAACCTCTACCTATACCGACATGGAAATGGGAGCATAACACCATGGATTTCGTGATGGGTTTACCGAGGACCCAGAGGAATCACGATGCTATATGGTTGATAGTTGATAAACTGACGAAGTCAGCCCACTTTTTAGCTATGAGAGCTGCTGATGCTTTGAGTGCATTGGCAAAGTTGTATGTACATGAGGTAGTGAGGTTACATGGTATTCCAGTGAGCATTGTTTCAGATAGGGATTCCCGCTTCACTTCCCACTTTTGGGAACATTTTTTGGAAGCCATGGACACCCAGTTGAGTTTGAGCACCGCTTATCATCCTTAGACAGATGGTCAGTCAGATAGGACTATACAAAGTCTGGAGGATATGTTGAGAGCGTGTGTGTTGGATTTTAGAGGCTCCTGGGATGATCATTTTCCACTATAAAATTCGCCTACAACAACAGTTATCATACGAGTATCGGGATGGCATTATATGAGGCTTTCTATGGCCGTAGATGTCGTTCCCCTATCAGTTAGGAAGAAATGGGTGACTGAAAGATTTTTACACCTGACTTGGTTACACAAGCCTCTGAGGATATCCGGATGATAGTTGAGAGATTGAGGATAGCTTAAAGTAGACAAAAGAGCTATGCTAGAGACGAAGACCACTAGAATTCGCAGTAGGTGATTTAGCATTTCTGAAGGTTTCTCTTTCTAAGGGTATAACAAGATTTGGGAATAGAGGTAAGTTGAGTCCTTGCTACATTGGACCCTTTGAGATACTAGACAAAGTGGGAGATAAGGCATACAGAGTAGCTTTGCCACCGAATTTATCGGGAGTGCACAATGTCTTCCACATTTCGATTTTGAGGAAATATCATCCAGATCCAAGTCATGTGATTCGATATGAGCCATTGGAGCTCAAAGATGATTTGACATATGTAGAGAAATCGATCCAGATACTAGATAGATAGGAGAAAGTCTTGAGGAATAAGACTATTGGGTTAGTGAAGATTCTCTGGTAGCATCACATTTTAGAGGAAGCTACTTGGGAGCTAGAGAGTCTGATGCGAGAGAGATATCCCCAATTGTTTGTAGAGTAACTTGGTTATAATTTGGAGGATCAAATTTCTTAAGGTGGGGAGGATTGTAAGACCCTTAAATTCATATGTAATACCCTTAATTTTTGTAAACTCCGATTTAATTATGTAAGGTGTATATTGTATTGTGAAATGAATACATGCAAATTTTAAAGTGTATAGTGAGTGTAAGAAAGATATTTCCATGAGTGGAATGTGAATATATTGAGTTTTGAGTGGTGTGGTAAAATGGAATGAAGTTGCATGAGTTGCATAAATCTTTGTACTTCCATTTGGCTTTGTATTGTATACCTTTGGTTATACAATGAATGCACACAAGCTTTAATGTTTATAAAGTATGAATGGATGTCATTTTTAAGCCTTAAAGGTGGTTGGATGAGAAAATGACTATGGCAGTAAAATTAAGGATGTTTTATGTGAGTAACTATAGAGAATTGCAGCAAAATCTGGAAAATATGAATGCCAGATCGATCTCATTGAAGGAAAGATCAATTTGGGAGAGCAAAAAATGCTCTTGTTTAAGCAATGGAATAGGGCAGATCGATCTCCAATGGGGCTACATCGATCTGCTAAGCATTATGTGTAGAAGGAATCAATCCCCTGAAGGGCCAGATCGATCTGCAAATGCTACTGACTTGGAGAGATCTATCTCACCCTTGGAGCATATCGATCTCCTTAATGTTCTGAGTTGTTTAGATCGATCTCATGCTTAGGGGAACATCGATCTCATTAGGTCTGAAAGGTCGGTTTCGAGAGGAAAAATGCAGGGCAGATCAATCTCATTTGAAAAACAGATCAATCTCATAAAGACAATTCTGCAAATACTGGGTTCTGCATTTCAGTTTTTCACGAGAGAAACTATTCCATTCAAGAGAAAAAGTGTAACCCAACTCTTCTACACCAGAGAACTTCAGTTTGTAATCAATTTTGATTGAGATTTTGTTCAGTAAAGTTGTTCTTGGAAAATAAGAGAACAACATACTTGGAAACAAGAGATTGAAATCAAGGATTTTAAGAGCAACGAGGATTTGTACCAACTCGGTGAACAAAGGAAGGAAATCTCAGCTGGGTAAGATTTAATATACCAAGTTGATATATTTTAAACTAGATGTATTGATGAGTTTATTGGTATATGTATGAATGGTTTGAAATGAAAGAATCATGAAAAAAGAGCATGACGTAGCTATTGGTGTGAAAATGGGAAAATGATGAGGAAATGGTGTTCACATGAATTTGATGATGGAATATGCATGTGGGGAAGATTATAAGTTAATCTGATGAAATACATATATTAGAAATAAGGAGAAATAAATAGAGCTATATGGAAAATGTGGTATAATACCATATTGGAAGAAAATAATGAGATTGATGAATGGAATTGAGATTTGGCAAATGAAATGAGTATATTACGATATACTAACGCAGATAACTATAACAGCTTCAGAAATCACATTGGGAGCTAATCGGACTACAAGAGTAAGCAGCACCGAGGAAGAGATGTCACTTGACATGATCCGAGCTAAGGGAATTTCGTGAGTAGCTAGAGATGGCTCCACGTATTTTGAATAGCATTTCGATATTATATGCTATATGAAATCCCTTGAATAAACATATTATGATGATTGAGAATAATGACTATAAATGTGATTTATCAAAAACTAGGGTGAAAATACCTTAGAAGTGTGTTGTGACTAAAATGCATGGTTGCATGATAGAATGGCAATTGCTTTCATGAATATGCGAAAACATCACATGTTAGTGCGAATTTGATTTACTTGGGTGAATTGTGATTTGAATATGCCATCTATCTGGTTTTGTGTGAAAACCATAACTGCTACAGAATACTCCCACTATATTTTGAGATATGCATCACATAGTACTTGTGTGTTTACTCGTATTAGATTTTTATGTGATTTATGCATATTACAGTACTGAGAGCATTGCTCGTACTCAAATTGTGATTGATACATTATAGAGTATTGGGAGATATGCTCATACTAAGTTTTACATGATAGAGTATTGGGAGTTTAGCTCGTACTCAGTTTTCATATATTATACATCATAGAGTATTGGGAGCTTTGCTCATACCCGAGTTTTATATGACATAGTGCTAGGATCATTGCTTGCACTGGAGTTACCTTATTTAATATGGTCATGTTGGGAGTTTTACTCACGCGTACCAGATTTGAAAAGAGCATAAAACAACTGTGTTGGGAGCCTATGATGACTGTGTGTCGCAATGATATATATGCTCACACATGCAATATTTTGAGATATGGATGAGGGCTATTGAAATAACCTATGGTATGAGGACTAAGACTCATGGCGAGCATCCCGACTATGAGGTATATCCAAGGTATGAGGACTAAGACTCATGGCGAGCATCCTACCTTGAGATAGGGTTCATGGAGTATTGTGTACCATGTATGTCACATGGGGTACGTTGTACCGTGAGTACTTGATGTACTTGGATAGGACTGGTTAACAGAGGGAGCGGGATCCAGTGGGATCTAGTGTGCTCCGAGATCAGCTCCTCAGTTAAGTAGAGAACTTATGGTAGAGATTTGACCCACCTCTCGTTACAGTAATTGTGAGTCCCCGCACACCGAGTACTGTGTAGCCTAGGATCACAAAAAATGAGTTATGATCATACAGTCGAAACATGTAGTCACCTATCTCTATTATCTTTTCATGCAATGTGAATCAATATTTCTTGATTCTCATGGTTTTATAATATGAACATGTGAATTTGTGAGTTGTGAAAGGGAAACCCGAGGGATGGGTGAGGCTCAGATTTCCATGTTTTGAAACATGATGAATGCCATATGATTTTGATTTAAATGAATGGCATGATAAATGTGATTTGTGTGAAATTACATGTGAAATGCAGTGATATGCATAAAAAGTTGAGATTGTTAAACCAGCATATTTCCAGTTTTATAATTGATGTTTTGTATATATATATAAATATATATATATATATAGCATAAAGCTTTGAGAGAGATACATGCTTTAGATACAATTGGGTAAGGAAAAGATTTCAAGGCATGAGCATGGTATTTTATAGATAGCTCGGTTATCTACTTTCTTGCTTGATTTCCTTACTAAGCTGTGAGCTCACCCCCTTATTATTTCCCTCTTTTCAGAGCATCCATAGTAGGTGGACACGATTGAGGACTGATATTTCCTTGATCCGCTGCATATCTATCTTGCTAGAGGTATACACACTTGAACATTTTATACTGAAAATGTATAAGAACAACTATGAAAACGATTGTATAGTCAGGGATGTATATGTATAAATAATTATGTTAATGTATAAGAGTTTACATTTTAGAAAAGAATATTAAATTCTATGTGTATTGTGAATGAATGTGAATGGGTGATTAATATCGAATCACAGCCCATCTAAATTGTGTGGAGTCATGACAGAATAAGAGGTAAGTGAACTACGAAAATTTTATGGTAATTTTGGTAGGTCGCATGTGGGAGAAAGGCGTGATAGTCAATGGTCAAGAAAAGTCAAGTCAGCTTAGAAAATGTTTGCTTTGACCATAAGAGCTAACAATGGTTAAAACGTAACCCAACCATATTTAAAGTGTGTGAACATTCATTTTTGGTTAAAACACTTAATTTTTAGCTTCTTTTATGTGGAAAATAAATTAAATTAAATTTGGATTAATTTAATTGGGCTGAAATTGATGAAAGATTTTGGGCCAAGTAGTTAAATGGCTTAAGCCCTTTTAACATTAAAACTAATAGACCAAATGTGCAAGCTTAAATGGGCCGAACTTTAGTCCATCAACTGGGCTGAAATTTAACATATAAAGTAGGCCCAATTACCTATGAAAATCCAGCCCAATAACATTGAAGAAAAGCCCAAACTGAAAGCCCAAAATGCAAGCCCAAAACCAAAACCCATTAGCAAATGTTAAAGCCCAAAACCTAAACCCAAAACTAACCAAGCCTAAGACCAATTTGTGAGATCTTAGAATTTCAGACATATTTAATGATGTAATAATAAATTGAAGTGTAATTTATTGAGCTAAGTGAATTGTAGGAATTATAATCGGAGATTTATATGTTAAGTGTGTAAAATGAGCATAAAGCATGAGGACAGATCGATCTGGGAGAAGGAGAGATCGATCTGGTGAGTTAAAAATGACGAGGAAGGGGAAATTTGAAGAGCAGATCGATCTCCAATGGAAGAGATCGATCTCCTTATGAATCTGTTTGAGAAGGGATCGATCTCATGAGGAAGAGATCGATCTCCAAATGAATCTGTTTGAGAGAAGATCGATCTCATGAGGAGGAGATCGATCTCCAAATGCTTCTGTTTGGGGAGAAGATCGATCTCCTTAGGAGCAGATCGATCTCATAAAGCCATAAAGAGATCGATCTCACCCCTCGACAGATCGATCTCCTATGTATAAAATTGCCCAGATCATCCCCAAATTTCAAACACAGATCGATCTCATCAGGAGGCAGATCGATCTCCTACCTCCAGTCTATATAAGGAACCCGTGTTTTCTCTGCAATTTCACTCTCTCTCTCTTCCAAACCTCCATTTTTTCGAAAACCTAGTTTCTCACTCCTCCAAATCCCCCATTTTCGGCCGAATCAGCTATTGTGGTAAGAAGGAAAGTTGTTCCTCATCAAAGGGAGAACAACATACTTGGAAATCGAAGGACGAATCGGATCTAGGCGAGAGTTGTGCGTCTCACAAGCTTTGGGTAATTTCTAAACCTCGATCTTGATATTTGAGCTGATTTTTGATGTTATTGGTGGTTGTAATTGTGTTGAAATAGTAGAGAAATGATTAGGGATTGATGAGATTGTAATGTAGTTGGATTAATGTCGATATTTGGAAATTGTGATAATTTTGAGAATCGAGCTATAAATGGAAATATAGACAATGTGGAGAATTAGCTTAGATAATTGGTATTAGAGATATCGAACGTTGAGATATTGAGAATGAGGTTGTAGTTTAGGGTTGAGTTACGAGAATCAAGGGATTTGAGGTGTTATGAGCAATTATGCTCGATTTTGAGAATTGAGGTTTATGTGATGTTGAGTATTGATGTTTTTAACATCGTTTGGATAGCTCGGGAGTTCCAGAGTGGAATGCGAGGCTAGTCCGTGATACGGGGGAACGATTGCTCTATATGAGGTGCAAAGAGGTAAGGGAAATCTAAACCATTTGTGTATGTGATTTGTAAACTGTTATAGCATGATTTATGATTTATAAATAAGCATGTTGAGTGTTTTGTGTTGAGATTAAATTGCACACGATTTTATAGCCGGTTGGAGCCCAATGTTTTATGAGTTTATAACTGGGCTCTACGTTAAGGCAACATTGAGATTTGAGAAATGTGTGCGTGTGCTTTGCCGGTTAGAACTCAGTTTTTATTACGTTTTGTGTTGAGTACAAAACGGTTTTCAAATGAGTTTTATGAGAGAGAAACCATTACGAGTTCTACGTGAAGGCAAACCCGTCTTATGTGATAAGACCTAGGTGTGTAGTTGTGAGTACACACCGGGCATTGCTCTGGTAGCATGTAAGCCCGATTCCTTCTCCGTTCTGGTAACGTGAGAACGACCTATTCTGTGGCTGTGCCACGTTGAGAAACCCCATTGGTGGCAGTGCCACGTTGAGAAACCCATTGGTGGCTGTGCCACGTATACCGCCTTGGTGGCTGTGCCACGTATACCCCATTGGTGGCTGTGCCACGTTGAGAAACCCCATTGGTGGCGGTGCCACGTTGAGAAACCCATTGGTGGCTGTGCCACGTATACCCCATTGGTGGCTGTGCCACGTTAAGAAAACCCCATTGGTGGCTGTGCCACGTTGAGAAACCCATTGGTGGCTATGCCACGTTGAGAAACCCCATTGGTGGCAGTGCCATGTTGAGAAACCCTATTCTGTGGCTATGCCACGTGAGAAAATAATCAGTGGCTTTGCCACGTGTGTTTTGTGGCTATGCCACGTGAGAAAATAATCATTGGCTTTGCCACGTGTGTTTTATGGCTATGCCACGTGAGAAAATAATCAGTGGCTTTGCCACGTGTGTTTTGTGGCTATGCCACGTGAGAAAATAATCAGTGGCTTTGCCACGTGTGTTTTGTGGCTATGCCACGTGAGAAAATAATTTAGTGGCTTTGCCACGTGTGTTTTGTGGCGATGCCACGAGTGATATTAAATCAGTGGCTTTGCCACGTGTGTTTTGTGGCGATGCCACGAGTGATTTTAAATCAGTGGCTATGCCATGTTATTTGAGAATGCGTCATTTTCACATGCTTTGTTTTGCTCTAGAGTGAGCCTTTTTACTTCATGTTTTCACATGACTAGACACATGAGAGTGTCGTTTTGAGTATTTTCATGCTATGGTTTTCAAATGAGTTTCACATACAAATAAACCTTTTGTGATGTGCATTTTGGTTTATGAAATGAATCCCTACCCCCCTTACTGAGCGATTTAGAAGCTCACCCTGTTTTTCTTTCCCCCCCAGAGTTCTTCAAGTGAATAAGGACTTCCCTGCGACGTACAGAGTAGTGGCTAGTGGAGGATCCAAGCTCCAGGCTATATATTTTGTACTTTGAGGTATATTTATCTTTTCATGTACCCAGACTATTATTGTAATTACAGACACTCGATGTATGACATTATATGGGATGTATTAGGATTAATTAATTTGTAATCGAGTAATGGGTATAAGACAATATTTGTTATATCATGATGAGATCCTGAGGCATGATAATTATGATGATGTATGACACTGCACAGGAATGCACTCTTTATTTGTGAATTAACGAGTAAAAAGTTTTAAATTTGCCCTATTTTCTGCATTTTCGGGGCGTGACAGAGTTTTCTTGGTATCAGAGCTTAGGGTGTCTAGTACTGTCAGTGTCGGTTAAGTGAAATAGAATACATCCCAAGTGTCTGTAGTAGTCTGGTCATGAACTGAAATTGAGGATTGAGATTTCAATCGATTGTGATATGTACACGCAGGAGACGAGTTGAGATTGAGAATGAGTAAACGACGAGGTCGTTCGAGGAGGCAGGCAGAGTCCCCTCCACCACCTGTCCCACAACCAGAGAGTCCTAACTCTCGATTTAATCGGATTGAGACCGATGTGAGGCAAGGTTTTGAGCAGATGGCGACGCTATTCGCGCAACACTTTGGAGTTAATGCCTCGGATACTACCCCTACACCACCACCAGGACCTCCCATACCCCCAGTGCCTCCCGTCACTCAGCCTGAGGACAGAAGTAAGGTCCGACTAAAGGAATTTCTGAAGATGAATCCACCCGCATTTAGGGGAAAGAAGGATCCTACAGAGGCTGAGGAGTGGTTGACGGAGTTGAGAGTTATATTTGATTTACTGGGGTGCACCGATGCTGAGAGAGTCAGTATGAGTGCCTATATGCTGAAGGGGAGAGCTCGAGATTGGTGGAGTACTACCCAGGGTATCTTGATGTCCCGCCAGGATGTGATTGGTTGGGAAGAGTTCCAGACAGCTTTTAGAACCCAATATGTACCACGAGCCGCCCAGAGAAGGAAACAGGCCGAGTTTTTGAGTTTGGTATAAGGTGACATGTCGGTGGATGACTATGAGAGCCAGTTCACCGCACTACTGAGATATGACCCAGAGACCTTCAAGAGTGAAGAGCTCCGCACAGAGAAGTTTGTGTATGGGTTGAAGCCCGTCATTAGAGATAGATTGATGGGGCTATGTATTACTGAGTTTGGAGATGCTCTGAGACGAGCACAAGAGGTTGAAAGAGGAATCGAAATGGTACAATCCCAGCATGAGCTCAGAGCAGTGCATAAAGATAAGGGCAAGAGGCCAGCGATTTTCCAAACAGAGGCTCGGAGAGGTTCCTTCAGGAGAGGAAGGATTGAGGTACAGAAGGACAGATTGGAGAGACCCAGAGCCTATCCTATTATCAAGGAGACCCCTCGATATGTCAGGCCTGAGACAAGGTTTTGTAGAGACTGTGGCCGATCGCATGAGGGAAGTTGTACTGGGTCGATCCATGGATATTTTAGATGTGGTGACATGGGTCACAGAGTGAAAGACTATCCCCAACCTCAGATACCACATGCTCCGGAGCCCACTAGACAACAGCCTCAGAGAGTGGATCCCCGGAGACGGGCCATTGCGGCAGAGAAAGGGAAGAAACCTGTGGCACAGGGACGAGTGTTTGCCCTGGATAAGGAGACCGCAGACGCTTCGGCAGAAACTATAAGAGGTACACTCTCTGTCTGTAATTAGGAGGCTCATGTGTTGATTGATTCAGGATCCACACATTCGTTTATTTCTGAGCATTTTGCATGTAGATTAAACTTGAAGTTTGAACCTCTAGAATATATACTACATGTAAGTACCCCTATGCGTGAATCCGAGAGAACTGAGTTAATCTGTAGAGGGTGTGAAATTAAGGTGGGAGATAGAGTGATGTTAGCAGATCTAATCATGTTGAGTATACATGGGTTTGATGTAATTCTGGGAATGGATTGGTTGGCGACCAATCGAGTGAGTTTAGCTGCTACACTAAGATTGTAACTTTCTCCCTACCTGAACCCTACAGTGTACGATTGAGATATTGAGGGAATGATTATGTGGATTTCTAGTAGTAATTTGAGAATTTTAACATTATTTTGGAGAATATTAAATATGATTATTCCTGTGAAGGTTATGAGACACTCATCTCAAACGATGAGCGGGAACATCCGAGGATTGAGGATATACCTATGGTTTGTGAATTTCTGGATGTTTTCCCAGATGAATTGCCAGGTTTACCACCAGAGAGAGAGCTGGAGTTTACCATTGATTTGGTACCGGATACTCAGCCGATCTCTAAACCTCCCTACAGGATGGCATTAGTGGAACTTGAGGAATTGAAGAAACAACTACAGGAGTTATTGGATCAAGGGTTTATTAGACCCAGTGTTTCGCCGTGGGGAGCGCTAGTACTGTTTGTTAAGAAAAAGGATGGTAGTCTCAGATTATGTGTGGACTACCGGCTATTGAATAAAGCCACGGTAAAGAATAAATACCCACTGCCCAGGATTGACGATCTACTTGATCAGCTAAGAGGGGTATCAGTCTTTTCTAAGATTGATTTGAGATCGGGCTATCACCAATTGAGGATCAAGGAGGAAGATATTCCAAAGACGGCCTTCAGGACAAGGTATGGCCATTACGAATTTCTGGTGATGTCCTTTGGATTGACGAACGCCCCTGCAGCATTTATGAGATTGATGAACGAGGTGTTCAGAGACTATCTGGATAAGTTTGTGATAGTCTTTATCGATGATATCCTGGTGTACTCTCGGTCGTATGAGGAGCATGCATAGCATTTGTGGTTAGTACTTCAGATACTCCGAGATAAGCAATTGTACGGAAAGCTTAGTAAGTGTGAGTTTTGGCTGAACCGGATAGCTTTCCTTGGGCATGTAGTCTCAGAGGAAGGAGTATCAGTGGATCCGAGTGAAATAGCAGCTGTGCTTAATTGGGAAAGATCGAGGACAGTGACTGAGATACGAAGCTTCCTTGGTTTGGCAGGGTATTACAGGAGATTTGTGGAAGGATTCTCGAGGATTGCCGCTCTTTTGACTAAGCTCACGCGTAAGGAGACTCCGTTCATATGGACTGATCAATGTGAGCTCAGTTTTCAAGAGTTAAAGAGGAGATTGACGGCGGCACCTGTGTTAACTATCCCTGAGGGATCAGGAGGATTCTCGGTGTATAGTGATGCATCTCATCAAGGATTGGGGTGTGTGCTTATGCAGCACGGGAGAGTGGTCTCATATGGATCGCGTCAGCTGAAAGACCATGAGCGGAATTAACCCACGCATGATTTGGAGTTAGCCGCTGTGGTATTTGCTTTGAAGATCTGGCGACACTACTTATATGGGGAAAGATTCCAGATCTTCACTGATCACAAGAGTTTGAGATATCTCTTTGATCAGAATGAGTTAAACATGAGACAAAGGAGATGGATGGAACTCCTTAAGGATTATGACTGCGAGATTCTATATCATCCGGGTAAGGCGAATGTAGTTGCTGATGCCCTGAGCAGGAAGAGTATGATATCTGCCATGATGATCAGGGAATGGGATTTGTTAGAGCAGTTCGCCGAACTTCGGATCAAAGTTAAAGAGGTAGAGACTGGATTTTTGGCTAGCTTACGGATGGAGCCCAGGATCATGGATCAGATTAGAACTGGGCAGCGCAGTGATCAGAGATTGATAGATATGGTTAGCCAAGCTGAGCAGAGTTCGCAGTCGGATCTCACCATCAGTGAGGATGGATTGTTGAGATTCAGAGGACGAATTTGTGTACCGGACGATGATACCCTAAAGAGACAGATACTGAGAGAATCCCACTGCTCGCGATACACCATGCACCCAGGGAGTACTAAGATGTACCGAGACTTGAGAAAGGTGTATTGGTGGAGTGGTATGAAGCGAGACGTGGCAGAGTATGTGGCCAGGTGTTTAGTATGTCAGCAAGTGAAAGCTGAGCATCGGAAGCCCGGAGGACTACTACAGCCCTTACCTGTACCTACATGGAAATGGGAGCATGTCACTATGGACTTTATTATGGGTTTACCGAGGACCCGAAGAGGTCGTGACGCGATATGGGTCATTGTGGATAGATTGACCAAGAGTGCCCACTTCCTTGCCATCAGGAGCACAGATACTGTGGATGCCTTAGTTGAGCTATATGTCAGCGAGATAGCTAGATTACATGGGGCTCCAGTGAGTATTACTTCTGATAGAGATTCCCGATTTACTTCCAGATTCTGGACCCAGTTTTAGGAGTCCATGGGATCTCGATTGAGTTTTAGTACCGCCTATCATCCTCAGACAGATGGTCAGTCAGAGAGGACTATTCAGACCCTGGAGGATATGTTGAGGGCGTGTACGATGGATTTTAAGGGATCATGGGATGATCACCTGCCCCTAGCAGAGTTTGCGTACAATAACAGCTATCATGCGAGTATTGGAATGGCACCTTTTGAGGCTCTATATGGTAGGAGGTGTAGATCCCCTGTAGCTTGGGAAGAAGTCGGTGACAGAAAGATAAATGCTCCTGAGCTTGTTGAGCAAGCCGTACAGAGTGTGAAACTCATATGTGAGAGGTTACGGGCTACACAAAGTAGACAGAAAAGCTACGCGGATGTGCGTAGACGACCACTTGAGTTTGATGTTGGTGATGCAGTATTTCTAAGAGTATCACCGAGCAAGGGTATCATGCGATTTGGGAAGAAAGGGAAATTGAGTCCTCGATACTGGGACCATTCGAGATTCTTGAGAGAGTGGGAGAGGTAGCCTACAGATTGGCATTACCCCCACAGATGTCCAGAATACACAATGTTTTTCATGTGTCTATGTTGAGGAAGTACCACCCGGACCCTTCTCATGTCATAGAGTATGACGAGATGGACATTCAAGAGGACATGAGCTACACTGAGGAACCCGTCCGGATTCTCGATAGAAAGGAGAAGGTACTGAGAACCAAGAGCATCCCATTAGTGAAAGTTTTGTGGAAACATCACTCAATGGAAGAGGCGACGTGGGAACTAGAGAGTCTCATGAAAGAGAGATACCCCCATCTATTTTGACTAGTTGAGTTGAATTTGGAGGACCAAATTCTTTTTAAGGTGGGGAGGATGTGAGATCTGAGAATTTCAGACATATTTAATGATGTAATAATAAATTGAAGTGTAATTTATTGAGCTAAGTGAATTGTAGGAATTATAATCGGAGATTTATATGTTAAGTGTGTAAAATGAGCATGAAGCATGAGGACAGATCGATCTGGGAGAAGGAGAGATCGATCTGGTGAGTTAAAAATGACGAGGAAGGGGAAATTTGAAGAGCAGATCGATCTCCAATGGAAGAGATCGATCTCCTTATGAATCTGTTTGAGAAGGGATCGATCTCATGAGGAAGAGATCGATCTCCAAATGAATCTGTTTGAGAGAAGATCGATCTCATGAGGAGGAGATCGATCTCCAAATGCTTCTGTTTGGGGAGAAGATCGATCTCCTTAGGAGCAGATCGATCTCATAAAGCCATAAAGAGATCGATCTCACCCCTCGACAGATCGATCTCCTATGCATAAAATTGCCCAGATCGTCCCCAAATTTCAAACACAGATCGATCTCATCAGGAGGCAGATCGATCTCCTACCTCCAGTCTATATAAGGAACCCGTGTTTTCTCTGCAATTTCACTCTCTCTCTCTTCCAAACCTCCATTTTTCCGAAAACCTAGTTTCTCACTCCTCCAAATCCCCCATTTTCGGCCGAATCAGCTATTGTGGTAAGAAGGAAAGTTGTTCCTCATCAAAGGGAGAACAACATACTTGGAAATCGAAGGACGAATCGAGTCGAGGCGAGAGTTATGCGTCTCACAAGCTTTGGGTAATTTCTAAACCTCGATCTTGATATTTGAGCTGATTTTTTATGTTATTGGTGGTTGTAATTGTGTTGAAATAGTAGAGAAATGATTAGGGATTGATGAGATTGTAATGTAGTTGGATTAATGTCGATATTTGGAAATTGTGACAATTTTGAGAATCGAGCTATAAATGGAAATATAGACAATGTGGAGAATTAGCTTAGATAATTGGTATTAGAGATATCGAACGTTGAGATATTGAGAATGAGGTTGTAGTTTAGGGTTGAGTTACGAGAATCAAGGGATTTGAGGTGTTATGAGCAATTATGCTCGATTTTGAGAATTGAGGTTTATGTGATGTTGAGTATTGATGTTTTTAACATCGTTTGGACAGCTCGGGAGTTCCAGAGTGGAATGCGAGGCTAGTCCGTGATACGGGGGAACGATTGCACTATACGAGGTGCAAAGCGGTAAGGGAAATCTAAACCATTTGTGTATGTGATTTGTAAACTGTTATAGCATGATTTATGATTTATAAATAAGCATGTTGAGTGTTTTGTGTTGAGATTAAATTGCACACGATTTTATAGCCGGTTGGAGCCCAATGTTTTATGAGTTTATAACTGGGCTCTACGTTAAGGCAACATTGAGATTTGAGAAATGTGTGCGTGTGCTTTGCCGGTTAGAACTCGGTTTTTATTACGTTTTGTGTTGAGTACAAAACGGTTTTCAAATGAGTTTTATGAGAGAGAAACCATTACGAGTTCTACGTTAAGGCAAACCCGTCTTATGTGATAAGACTTAGGTGTGTAGCTGTGAGTACACACCGGGCATTGCTCTGGTAGCATGTAAGCCCGATTCCTTCTCCGTTCTGGTAACGTGAGAACGGCCTATTCTGTGGCTGTGCCACGTTGAGAAACCCCATTGGTGGCAGTGCCACGTTGAGAAACCCATTAGTGGCTGTGCCACGTATACCCCCTTGGTGGCTGTGCCACGTATACCCCATTGGTGGCTGTGCCACGTTCAGAAACCCCATTGGTGGCAGTGCCACGTTGAGAAACCCATTGGTGGCTGTGCCACGTATACCCCATTGGTGGCTGTGCCACGTATACCCCATTGGTGGCTGTGCCACGTATACCCCATTGGTGGCTGTGCCACGTTGAGAAAACCCTATTGGTGGTTGTGCCACGTTGAGAAACCCATTGGTGGCTGTGCCACGTTGAGAAACCCCATTGGTGGCAGTGCCACGTTGAGAAACCCTATTCTGTGGCTATGCCACGTGAGAAAATAATCAGTGGCTTTGCCACGTGTGTTTTGTGGCTATGCCACGTGAGAAAATAATCATTGGCTTTGCCACGTGTGTTTTGTGGCTATGCCACGTGAGAAAATAATCAGTGGCTTTGCCACGTGTGTTTTGTGGCTATGCCACGTGAGAAAATAATTTAGTGGCTTTGCCACGTGTGTTTTGTGGCGATGCCACGAGTGATATTAAATCAGTGGCTTTGCCACGTGTGTTTTGTGGCGATGCCACGAGTGATTTTAAATCAGTGGCTATGCCACGTTATTTGAGAACGCGTCATTTTCACATGCTTTGTTTTGCTCTAGAGTGAGCCTTTTTACTTCATGTTTTCACATGACTTGACACATGAGAGTGTCGTTTTGAGTATTTTCATGCTATGGTTTTCAAATGAGTTTCACATACAAATAAACCTTTTGTGATGTGCATTTTGGTTTATGAAATGAATCCCTACCCCCCTTACTGAGCGATTTAGAAGCTCACCCTGTTTTTCTTTCCCCCCCAGAGTTCTTCAAGTGAATAAGGACTTCCCTGCGACGTACGGAGTAGTGGCTAGTGGAGGATCCGAGCTCCAGGCTATATATTTTGTACTTTGAGGTATATTTATCTTTTCATGTACCCAGACTATTATTGTAATTACAGACACTCGATGTATGACATTATATGGGATGTATTAGGATTAATTAATTTGTAATCGAGTAATGGGTATAAGACAATATTTGTTATATCATGATGAGATCCTGAGGCATGATAATTATGATGATGTATGACACTGCACAGGAATGCACTCTTTATTTGTGAATTAACGAGTAAAAAGTTTTAAATTTGCCCTATTTTCCGCATTTTCGGGGAGTGACACAATTGCAAGCCCAAATTATGGGCAGAAAAATAATAGTTGATGGCTGAAATTTTGGTGAGGAAAAATCAGATTTTTTTAGACTTCTTCTCCCTTGTATTTTCGACCAAGATAAGAATACCATGGAAACATAACTTTCAAGCTTTCTCACTCTAGAAATCACCTACCTAAAGGCATTTTTAGAGCAAGTTGTCTTCATGAAAGTTGTTACCCATGATGAGGATAATAACATAGTCTAAAACCAGTACCTAAGGAGTCGATTGAAGCCACCCAAAAATTCCCACAAGTTTCGGCCAAGAACAGAAGTATAAGCTAGGTGAGTTTTCAATCTTCCAACTTCATATAGGTTAATCTAGGGATTATATGGGGTTGATTTGTATAAGAATAATGGATCAAAGCTACCTAGATCATGGTAATCTAAGCATGGTCAAAAATGGGTTTTTATGTTTCTATGAATATGCATATGATTTTAATGCATGTATGGATAGGTTAGATTATGTACATGATGATGGCATGATTAAAAGAAACCAATTTGCCGAATTGGATAGATTTATGAACTTGGCATGTAAGGTGTTTCATAAAATGCCTTAATAAACTAAGTTAAAGGCTTAAGACTTGCCAACCACATGTTTGGTGAAATGCCTAAGTGAAGTAGGCTAGAATTGGCAAGATGATGGCTAGCATTCGATCATGGTGGTGTGATGCGTGTTTGGCCACCATGCCATGACCGAATGGGTTTATGGGCCAAGCATAAGGCATTCGCCCAATAGTGGTTAATAGGCCTTGAGGTAGGCTCAATAAGAGTTAATGGGCCTAAGGAGCCTAATGGGCCGTGATAGAATAAAATAGTAAAGTCGAAATGAGTTAAAATAGAGTTGGGCCCATTAAGAGGCAACGAGACCTAATAAGAGAAATTTGGCCCATTTGATGAAATAGACAGTATAGAAAAGGATAAATGAGTTATCGAACTTAATTGATGTGATTGATAACTATTTACAGCTCTAGAAGATATAATTGTAGCCGAATAGAACGAATTGCAAAAAGTGGAAAAATGTGAAAAAGAGCATTCGACGAGATTTCAGGTAATTGATCATCCGATCTCTTAGAGATAGCTATACGTATATTTTTTACTTTTTTTAAGTATTTAAATTCTGTATAGAGTACAAATATGGAACTATCCAAATGACGCCCAATTATAGGAAAATTACAAAAATACCCCTAGAATTGGAAAAAAATGAAAATACATAAAGTGCATGATTTCAATGTTTTCTATGTGAAAAAAAGGATTTAGTAAAGCTAAATATGATAGAATGTCTCACGATTTGACTGTATGCATTAAATTGTACATTTTCTAAAGTTTGATTTGATTGATGAGTGATTTGATGGGAAGTTACCCTCTCACTCTATGTTGCACCGTGTTGCATACTACACTCGATTCTGCTCGCACTAGACTGATGTGATGTGCGAATGAAACCGTGCTTGAGCGAGGTGTTGACTGAGTGTAACACTCAAGGCTCGCACTAGATTTTTTAGACATGATATAATTGATGATTCTAAGTTATGGTGATAAGTCCCGGATTCGAGCACCCCACGACCTTTTGATTGAGTCTTATAGTTATGGAGTACATTATATCATACCACTAGTCTTCTGACTTTTAATTGCATGTGATAACCGAAGGGTAGACTGATCCTCTCCTTAAGGATTTTGGACACCCTGCACACCTGATCCGTGATTGTTTGGGGTCCGTGACTTTTGCCAAATTTCATTTAATTATGCATATCCCTGCCTAGTCTTATTTGTTATCGATTTCTATGATAGAGCTATTTGTGATATGAACCATGATTTAAATGTGGATTTCTGCACAAAACTATGAGTGATTTTACTTCGAATGAGTTTTTGTGTTCGAATGTGTAACAAAGATTTACTATTTGTTTTATGATGAGAAGTTGTGAATAAGATGGGTTTTCGGCATAATACATCGCACTATAGGCATATAGATAGTATGGTTGTCTACTGCTTACATATTTTCCTTACTGAACATGTTAGCTCACCCCTTTCTCTCCTCTCTTGTGACGCCCCAGAAGCATGGAAAACAGGACAAGTTAAAAACTTTTTCACATCCATCACATCCATTCACAATTAAGGGTGCATTCTTGTGCAGTGTCATACATCATGATACATATCATACCTTAGGATCTCATCATGCCATAATCATACATCATACCATATGCATTACTCAATTCAAGGTTAATTAATCCTAATACATCGCATACATCATTGTACTTCATGTGTCTGTAAATACAATATTAGTCTGGGTACATGAAACGATAAATTATACCTCAAAGTACAATTATGGCCTAGAACTCAAGTCCTCCAATAGCCACTACTCCATATGTCGCTGGAAATTCTCCCACTTAAAGTAATCTGGGGGGATAGAAAAACAGGGCGAGCTTCTAAATCGCTCAGTAAAGGGGTAAGGGATTCATTATTAAGAAAAGGATTTGCATAACACAATCATTTTGTTTTACATGTTAAACTCAATAAACTCAGTGCAAAATGTAGCATGAATAATTAAAACAACATCTCAACTCATTTCTCAAAGCTCATGTAGAAACATAGCTTAAACCATGATTAGAAGTAGTTACAAGCATGTTGGAAATCAGGATGCGAGAATGGCTTTTCTCATAAAACGTGATAAAAATCACCGCATTAGTAATGCAGGTGGCGCAACCACCAAACACAAACTCATGTGTAAAACGAGCCTAGGTAAATAAAACTCATATAAAAACTCGTCATGGCACATCAAAACGATTGAACTCGTCCCCTACGCAGACATCTCCAATCGAGGGATTTCGTCGACAATAATACACCCATGGCCATGGTTTGCTGTAGACTTGATCAGAGTCATACAACCGTCGGTCTTACATGCTATCAAAGCATGACCCGATCTTACATGCTATCAGAGCAATGCTATCCAATGCTACCGCGGAGCGGGGTCATCTCACGTTGCCAGAATAGAGGAGTCGGTCTTACGTGTTGCTAGAGCACGACCCAGTCTTATATGCTACGAGAGCAAAGCCCGATGTGTATTCAACATGACACGCCTAAGTCTCAGTAATAGTCATTATCAAATAAAACTGTTTTGCCTTCACGTAGCGCTCTTAATGGTTTTCTCATAAAACTCATCTCAAAACTGTTTTGTACTCAACACAAAACATGTTAAAACCGAGCTCAAACTGGCAAAACCATGCACACATTTCTCAAATCTCAGTACGCCTTAATGTAGAGCCCAAATCACTTTTCACTTTTTAAACCCAAAACGGTTGTAAAACAATTTCACATTTAGTTTACAACTCAAAAAAATATGGCCCCAACCGGCTATAAAATCGTGTGCAATAACTCATTCACAACTCATAAAAACATGTTTGTTTTCTCAAATCACATTTCATGGTACAATATCATCACAAAATCACATACACAAATGAGTTTAAGTTTTTCCTTACCTCGTTGCACCTCGTATAGTGCAATCGTTCCCTCAAACGACAGACTCGCCATGCATTCCTCTCTGTAACTCTCGAGCTATCCAAATGATGTTAAAACATCAATAATTCATCTCAATCACATCATCGAGTACATATTTGCTCATATTCCTGTTAAATACTACAAACCTCATTTTTCTCATATTCCTATCCTAATCCACATTCTCATCCACTACATTTCAAATCATACATTTTTCATGCATAATGTCCATGCCAAAATCACCCCATTGCCTCAATTCTAATTTCTAGCCAAAATCCCAAAATTTACCATAAATTGAATAATATCATCATCACTCCAACAAAATCGTAATTTCATCAACTCTAATCATTTCCTAGCTATTTTATCACAACACCCATAGTCTCAATCACCAAAATCACCTCAATATCAAAGATATAGAGAGATGGAGTTTTGTATAGACTTGGTGCCTGGAACGGAGCCTATTTCGAGACCACCAGATCGTATGGCCTTAGTTGAACTGGAGGAGCTCAAGAGACAGTTGTAGGAGCTGTTGGATAGGGGTTTTGTTAGACTAAGCGTTTTACCTTGGCAAGCATCGGTTTAATTCATAAGGAAGAAAGATTGGAGCCTCTGATTGTGTATCGATTACCGATTGTTGAATAAGGCCACCATCAAGAATAGGTATCCCCTTCCATGCATTGATGACTTGTTGGACCAACTTCGAGGAGCATAGGTCTTTTCCAAGATTGATCTGAGGTCTGGGTATCATCAGCTAAGAGTTCGGAGTGGAGATGTACCCAAAATAGCGGTACATACTCGATATGGCCATTATGAGTTCTTGGTTATGCCATTCGGATTGACGACTGCTCCAACGGCTTTCATGGCTTTGATGAACAATGTGTTCAAGCTATATTTGGATCAGTTTGTTATCATTTTTATCGATGACATATTGGTATATTCGAGATCTAAGGAGGAGCATGAGGAGCACCTCTGGATTGTATTGCAGACTCTACGAGAGTAGAAGTTATATGCTAAGCTCAGTAAGTGTGAATTTTGGTTGCCACAGATCTCATTTTTGGGACATGTTGTATCGAGGGATGGTGTATCAGTCGATCCATCCAAGATAGCCGAGGACAGTCACTGAGATCAAGAGTTTTCTATGTTTAGCTGGATACTATCGACGATTCGTTGAGGGATTTTTGAAGTTGGCTGCTTCGTTGACATGTCTCACTGGGAAGAGTGTACTTTTCGTTTGGAACAAGGATTGTGAGAAGAGTTTTCAAGAGTTAAAGCATCGATTGACCACTGCTCTGATTCTCACTATCCCTAACAGCTCAGAAGGATTTGCCGTATATACCAATGCTTCACATCAGGGACTGTGCTGTGTATTGATGCAAGATGGGAGGGTAGTTGCTTATGGATTAAGACAGCTGAAGGATCATGAGAAGAACTATCTGACCCATGATTTGGAGTTAGCAGCAGTAGTGTTTGCGTTGAATGTGTGGCGCCACTACTTGTATGGTGAGAAGTTCCAGATATTTATCGACCACAAGAGCCTCAAGTATCTGTTCTCGCTAAAAGATTTGAACATGAGACAAAGAAGATGGCTAGAGCTTCTGAAGGACTACGATTGCGAGATAATTTATCATCCGGGTAAGGCTAACATTGTAGCAGATGTTTTGAGTAGGAAGAGCCTAGGGATGGTATCGTATATGATGGTTAGGGAACATGAGTTGCTAAAGCAGTTTACTAACCTCAGTTTAGGAGTTGTGCCTTCTGACATGGATACAGGCTATGTGATAGCTATTCTACGCTTCGAGCTGGATCTGTTGGACAGGATCAGAGTGGCTTAGCAGACTAATCCGTTTTGTATTAATGTGAGTGGTCGGATGTAGAGGGGCACAGTGACTGATTTTTAGTTGAGTTCAGATGGACTACTCAGGTTCAGAGGCAGATTGTGTGTTCCCAAGGATCCAGGACTCAGGAGATTGATATTGGCGGAAGCTCCTTCGTCGAAGTACGTGTTACATCTGGGAGTAACAAAATGTATCACAACCTCCGGAAGGTATACTAGTAGCCAGGTATGAATAGAGATGTAGCAGATTTTGTGGCAAAATATCTCGTATGTCAGCAAGTGAAGATAGAGCATCAGAAACTTGCAGGGTTATTGCAGCCTCTACCTATATCGACATGGAAATTGGAGCATATCACCATAGATTTCGTGATGGGTTTACCTAGGACCCATAGGAATCACGATGCTATATGGGTGATCATCAACAGACTGATGAAGTCAGCCCACTCCCTAGCTATGAGAGCTATTGATACTCTGAGCATATTGGTAGAGTTGTATGTACGTGAGGTAGTGAGGTTACATGGTGTAACAGTGAGCATAGTCTCTAATAGGGATTCCTGCTTCACTTCCCACTTTTGGGAACATTTTCAGGAAGACATGGGAACCCAGTTGAGTTTGAGCACAATGTTCCATCTTCAGACAGATGGTCAGTCAGAGAGGACTATACAGACTCTGGAGGACATGTTGAGAGCATGTGTGCTAGATTTTAGAGGCTCCTGAGATGACCACTTGCTACTAGCCGAGTTCCCCTACAACAACAGTTATCATTCGAGTATCGGGATGGCACCATATGAGGCTTTATATGGCCGTAGATGTCGTTCCCCTATTGGATGGAAAGAAGTGGGTAACCGTAAGATCTTCGCTCCTGACTTGGTTACACAAGCATCTGAGGACGTCTGTTTGATTGTAGAGAGATTGAGGACAGCTTAAAGTAGACAAAAGAGTTACGCTGACAAGATACGAAGGCCACTAGAGTTTGCAGTTGGTGAATCTGTGTTCTTGAAAGTTTCTCCTTCCAAGGGCATAGTGAGATTTGGGAAGAGATGAAAGCTGAGTCCTCGCTATGTTGGACCCTTTGAGATACTTGATCGAGTGGGAGATAAGGCCTATAGGTTGGCATTGCCAACGGACTTATCAGGTGTCCATAACGTCTTCCACATATCGATGCTTCGGAAGTATCACCCGGATCTGGCACATGTGATTAGTTATGAGCCTTTGGAGCTCCGAGAGGACATGTCATATGTTGAGAGGCTGATTCGGATACTAGATAGGAAGGAGAAGGTATTGAGATCGAAGACTATCAGATTAGTGAAGGTTCGCTGGCAGCATCATACTTCAGAGGAGGCTACTTGGGAGCTGGAGAGTCTGATGCGAGAGAAACACCCCATTTGTTTGATGACTGACTTGGTTCTAATTTGGAGGACTAAATTTTCTTAGTTGGAGAGGATTGTTAGACCCGTACTTTAATGTAGCTTGTTCCGTATGATTTATATATGTACAGACATGTATTAAGTTATTTAAATCGTAAGAAGAGTATTTACTAGATTTAAGTGTTAATGAAATGCTTTAACACTTAAAAGCTACATAAAAGCCTAATGTGAGCTATAAGTGCCACAGGTTAAACCAAGTGGATCTGAATCATTCTGACTGAAGAGAAGAACTTAAAATGAGAAAATATAGAGAACTCATGAAGGAAAGTTAGTTTGATTTAGTCCCAAACACAGAAAACAAGAGTAAAAGCTAAAAAGGGTAAAATAGACCTTTTTAGCGAGATAAGGTATTTAAGGTATTTCGGGTATATTTACCTATCGAGAATGGTTAAAACGTAAAGACAAGAGTGTAAAACATAAGATATGATACTTTCGAATTTTTGAGAAAAAGTCAATGTGGTGAACGATTAAGGAAAAAGTCAACTATAGTTAAGAAAAGTGGACTTTTACCATTGTTGACTAACCACTGTTAAAAATTAACGCAAGTACGAAGAAAAATTTGGGAGAAATAATTTTTGGTTAGAATACAAGATAATCATCTTCAAAAATAAGGAAAATTTATTCGGAAGGATTCCAGATTAAATTTAATGGATAAAAATGTAAAGGGCCGAAATGAAGATTTTAAAGCCCATTAAGGTATACTAAATGTAGATCGAATTTCTTGGGTCCCTTAGACCGAATTGTTGGACCAATTGATAGGCCAAATATTTAGACAATTAAAGGCTTGAGGTATAGTAAAAATTTCAGCCCGAAAGCCCGTTAAGAAAGCCAAAACCGAGAGGCCCAATTGTAAGGCCCATTAGGATTAAATATCTAACCTTTGTTAAAGCTAACTATGACTCATTAGATGACTCATTAGGTGACTCATAACTAAACCTTAGGAAGTCAATTATAATGGTGGGAAAGTAAGGTTTAATGGCTAAGTTAATGGCTTATAAAATCAGCCACACTATTGTCATCTTCACCAAACCATTCTCGACTAGAAGAAGAAACCATTGAAATACATTTATCCAAGCTTTCTCTCACTAGAAATCAGTAGGATTTATGCATATTTGGAACTTTCAACCTTCATGAAAGTTGTTCCAAATTGAGAGGAGAGTGACATATGTTGGAATTGGCTATCAAGAAGCCATAGTGTGCAAACCGTGAGGCTCCAAAGTTTCTGCCAAGTGTGAACACAAATACTAGGTACATTTTTAATCTTTTAAATTCATATATGTTAATGTATGAATGATTTTAAACATATTGGTATATGTGTTAAGCATTGAAACATATGAAATCACTATGATCATGGTTAGGCCGAGAGTGAGTAGTGAAATATTGATGAATGCAATATGATTTTAAGGCACAAATGAGATGATATACATGTGTTAATGATTTGGTATAGTTAGAATTAATCAATATGATTAATTGATACATGTATTTAGCAGGCAATCAAGGTGTTTAATAAAATGCCTAAATAAACTAAATGAGGCTTAAGAACATTGCCAACAAAATGTTTGTGAAAATGCCTAAGTGAAATTGGCTAAACAAATGGACATGGACGATATGCCATGGTGTAACCGATGGTATGGGATGCTCTCGGCCATGCCATGTGATCGAGAGGTCCAATGGGCCAAGCCCAATTATTTTAGGCCCAATATGATGTAATGGGTCTCGAATAAGCCCAATAAGAGTTGGTGGGTCCCATAAGCCCAATAGGCCCAACGAAAATGAATAGTAAAATAGAAATAGGCTTATGGCATAGTTAGACCCATTAAGGTTTATTAAAGCCCATTAAGTGAAATAGATTGTATTTAATGTGAAATACAGTAGGAAAAGTGTAATTAACCTGATAAATGGTTATATGTAGCTCCAGAGATTGTTGGAGGAGCGAATCGGACTGTTGGATCGAGTAGAGTTGAGAAAGTAAAATTTTTCGAGTGATTACAGGTAAGGGACTTTTGTGAGTAGTTAGAGATAACTGTAAATATTTTCATTTGCTTTTACATTCACTTAAAAACTTTGAGGGTCAGAGAAAGTGAATAATAAGTATTGTGACCCGATAGTGAAAAATTACAATTTTACCCTTGGTTACGAAAAAAGTCAACTTTTGGGAAAAGTTGTAAAAAGCATGAAAACCACCATTTTGATTGTTTTACTGTTGTTTAGTAGAAGAACAAACAGATAGGCTAATGATTTTAAGGTTGATGTGAATTAAGCAAACTTTATAATGTTGATTTTGATGTTTTGAAAAACATCCCTTTTTTAAAGAGCCATCTATCGAATTATGTGAGAATAAATTGTGCTAGAGCACAGCTCGCACTTGATTTCTTATACTTTCCACATATATTAGTGCTGATGTATGATTCGCACTGGATTTCCATGACATGCATGATAGAGTGCTAGAGTTATTACTCGTACTCAGTTATATATGATTTATGCATGAGAGAGTGCTGAGCGATTAGGTCGTACTCGAATTTTACATGAGATACATGACAGAGTGCTAGAGCATTGCTCGTACTCTATTCTTCATGATTTATACATGATATAGAACTAAAGCTATTGCTCATACTTGATTTGATGAGTTTTGTGCATAGCATGGTACTGGAGCTGTTGCTCGTACTTGATTTTGAAACATGCACTATGCATTGACCTAGTTGTTGGAGGTTTACTCGCACTAGAGTTTGAGTTTGTGATGTGAAATAGTGTTTGAGCAGAGTGTCGACTATGAGTCGCACTCAAAGGTGCACATTATATTTTATGTGACATATAAGACATGTTAAAAAATTGCGCTTGATTTCCTTGTGTAGACTAAGTGTCACACTATGAGATGTTCGCATGTGGATTTAGAGACGTGGTATGTATATTCCATGGTTTGAGGGTTAAGACCTATGGCAGGCACCCCCACTGTGATGTAGGGTCCACGGAGTACGTTGTACCGTGCAAGTGGCATGGAGTACACTGTACTGTGTGGTGTTGTGGAGTTGAGGAGTTGATAGCTGGCAGTTGTGATCGACTAACCGCCCTCTCATTGCAGCAGTGATACCCCGCATAGTAGGATTTCGTGTAGCCTAGCTTCACCATTATAGGATATGGTCATAGTCCAGGATATTATTGCATTTCACCATAGAGTCTCACATGATATATCACTTGACTGATTTATTTATGATACAGATAGACCCGAGGGATGGGTCAAAATTCAATTTTGTGTTGTGAATGATTTAAATGCCATATTTACTGTGATTTAAATATACATGGCATGATTTATCTAAAGGCATTGTGATATTATACAGATGCATTATTTTGCACTACATGCCTAGATTTGAGAACAAAAGCATGATTTCTATACATGGGATTTAATCTGTACAAGTATATATATATATATATATATATATATTTAAAGACATGCTTTTAAAGTGAGTTAAGAAAATGATGTTTTCAAGGCATAGCATTATTTTGAGTAGATAGTGTAGATATCTAGTTACTTGTCTGATTTCCTTACTGAGCGCGTTGTATGCTCATCCCCCTTTATTTTCCCTCTCTACAGAGCATCAGCAGTAGAGCGAGTGTGCTTGTGGGATAGTATTCCTGTTGTCCGCTGCTAATTCCTATCGATCGACAAGTATACATATTTTGTACGGTTATGTATCTAAACATAGAAACAACATAGTGATGTATACAATATATATTATGGGGAATGTATTTGTATTAGATTTTATATGATCTTACATGTATTATAAAAGAAGTTTATAGTTAGAAATAATATATTGACATGTATGTATGGAAATGAATGATATGGTACGTGAGGAAGCTAACATCAAATCACAGCCCAACCATTGATGAAAGGAAAGGTAAGTTAAAATGCGAAAAATTTGTAGTGGTTTCGGTTAAGTCAAGGAAGGGAATTGACTGATCTGCTCCTTAATGAGATCGTTCTGCTGTTTACAAAATGCCTTATGAGATCGATATGCTTGCCTATAAGATCGATTTACCTATCAGTTCTTGCATATTTTTCTGCATTCTGAAGCCATGAGATCGATCTCTCATCCTTGGATATCGATCTAGCCTTCACAGATTGTACTGCTGCTCCATCAATTTGAAGAAAACTCAATGTAAGACTTCTCAAAATCTACCCCATAGTCCATATTTTAATCCATACACATTCAAAACTTAAAAATATCTTCTTCTTATACTTCATCATATTTAAAACTTGTGTGTACATATACATATTATAATTACATACACAAAATTACAATTCTCATAAATGGGGTATACAAAATTCACAGTTCTCACATCCTCCCCACCTTTACGGAATTTAGTCCTCCAAATTCAACTCAACTCGTCAAATAGATGGGGGTACTTTTCCTTCACGAGGTTTTCCAATTCCCAAGTTACCTCTTCCATTGAGTGATGTTTCCACAAAACTTTCACTAATGGGATGCTTTTAGTTCTAAGTACCTTTTCTTTCCTATCAAGGATCCAGACGGGTTACTCAGTGTAGCTCATGTCCTCTTGTATGTCCATCTCTTCATACTCTATGATATGAGAAGGGTCCGGGTGGTACTTCCTCAACATAGATACATGAAAGATGTTGTGTATTCCGAACATTTGTGGGGGTAATGCCAACTTGTAGGCTACCTCTCCCACTCTCTCAAGAATCTCGAATGGTCTGATGTATCGAGGACTCAATTTCCCTTTCTTTCCAAATCTCATGATACCTTTACACGATGATATCTTCAGAAATACTACATCACCAACATCAAACTCGAGTGGCCATCTACACACATCCACGTAGCTTTTTCTATCTACTATGTGCAGCCTGTAATCTCACACATATGAGTTTCACACTTTGTACAGCCTGTTCAACAAGTTCGATAGCATTTATCTTTCTGTCACCCACGTCTTCCCATGCTACAGGGGATCTACACTTCCTACCATAAAGAGCCTCAAAAGGTGCCATTCCAATACTCGCATGATAGCTATTATTGTACGCAAACTCTACTAGGGGCAAGTGATCATCCCATGATCCCTTAAAATCCATTGTACACATCCTCAACATATCCTCTAGGGTCTGAATAGTCCTCTCTAACTGACCATCTGTCTGAGGATGATAGGCGGTACTAAAACTCAATCGAGATCCCACAGACTCCTAAAACTAGGTCTAAAATTTGGAGGTAAATCAAGAATCTCTGTCAAAAGTAATACTCACTGAAGCCCCATGTAATCTAGCTATCTCGCTGACATACAACTCAACTAAGGCATCCACAGTATCGGTGCTCTTGATGGCAAGAAAATGGGCACTTTTCATCAGTCTATCCACTATGACCCATATCGTATCATGACCCCTTCGGGTCCTCAGTAAACCCATAATAAAGTCCATGGTGACATGCTCCCATTTCCATGTAGGCACAGGTAAAGGCTACAATAATCCTTCGGGCTTTCGATGCTCAGCTTTCACTTGCTGGCACACTAAACATTTAGCTACAAAGTCTACGACGTCTCGCTTCATACCACTCCACCAATATAGCTTTCTCAAATCTCGGTACATTTTAGTACTCCCTGGGTGCATGGTGTATCGCGAGCAGTGCGATTCTCTCAATATCTGTCTCTTCAGGGTATCATCGTCTTGTACATAAATTCATCCTCAGAATCTCAACTGTCACGACCCAATTCCATTCTCTTTAACGAGAATCACTGAAAATTTTTCGCGTTTTACCGTTACCTTACCCGATCGTGAACTAACTTACCACCACACTGTTGGGCTGTGAGTCAATAATAAACACCACATCTCATTCATTCTCAGTTAACTAAAATGATGTCATACATTTGCATTTAATCATGTACTTATACAAAAGCATGTTTTACTGACATCTACATCCCCCATAATTACAACTCAAAAGAATACTGTGCTTTTACATTGTTTAGATACAAAAAGAATCACTGTGTATATACCTCTAAGCGATGGAGATGCAGCGGAGTCCAAAATACTACGTCTCAATCCTCACTGGGCTACTATACACGCTCTGTAGGGGGAAAATAGAGAGGGATGAGCAACCACACGCTCAGTAAGGTAATAATGCAAGCATGGTAGATAACTACTCTATCTACATGCTGATAGCGTTATGCATAAATCGTTTATGGTAGGAGCATGAGGAAGTAAAACTATGCCATGTGAGTATACATATATATCATGTATCAAAATCATGTACATTGGCATATAAACATGGTAAAAACATCATGTATAAATCATCTCATGCTCAATCTCATTTAAATTCATAAAAAAGGGCAATTCATTAAGAAACCTCCTTTTTAAACCCAAGTCATAAAACTCTTTCTCAAACACATACAATCTCATCATATCAATTCACAATCACAACCTCATTTTCATTTCACAAATCAATTCCATGAGGCTCGATCCCTCCCTCGGGTCTACCTTAAACAATCACAAATCACACTTAGAGATTTAAAATCATGTGGTAGTAAGTAAATCAAGCAAGGAGACAGGTTAATATATCTCAAGTGACTACGTTGGCCAATCGTCACATATCATCCCAGACCATACGGATCTCGCTGTGCGGGGTATCATGCTGGTATGAAGGTGGGTTAGTTCTCCGCCAGAATTTCTCAAATCAAGTAACCACCACGCGGTACATCGTACTCCATGTGATATACACGGTACATCGTACTCCGCGGACCCATAACATGGTTGGGGGTGCCTGTCATAGGTCTTATCTACCCCATGCCAAGTGTAACCTTTATAGTCTCAAGAGCGCGTGGGAGTAACCTCAATACCAGGTCCTAGCCCCTCATGGCCTTGCTCGCCCCTGTTGGGTTCCCTGATTCAGGTCCTAGCCCCTCACCCTCACCCCACTCAAGAGGTCTGTTAGGCCTGTTGGGTTCCCTGAATGGATTATGTCAGATCCTAGCCCCTCACCCTCACCCCCTCAAGAGGTCTGTCAGGCCTGTTGGGTTCCCTGAGTTAATCCGTATCTCTCACCACGGCCTCATACATACCACAGTGTGAAAACCAGCGTGAGCTATGCTCTAGCGCGAATTCACGCATCAAAACCAATCACTTCATACGAGTAACGCTCTAGTACGGTATTTATGCATAAAATATGAAGAAACCACGTACGAGCATAGCTCCAGTACGGTTATATGCATAAGAAAACCACTCAAATCCAAGTACGAGCATAAGCTCCAGTACGGTTTATAAAACATCATCACAATTCAAATCAAAGTGCGAGCTAAGCTCAAGCACGTATCACATAGGTGAAAACATAGAAATCCAGCGCGAGCTACACTCTAGCGCGATTTATGTCATACAAATACGATAGGCGGCTCATACACAATCACACAATCCCGGCAATCAGGTTTAGCACTTCACAAATGCTTTTCCACAACAACAATAAAACACTAGCCGGCCCATCTACAAGCTTGCTTAAAACCAAGCAAATTTCATTTTGAAAAACATCAAAACATTAGATTTATGCAATTATTAGCCTTACTATCCCATTTCTTTACAATACCATTTCAACAACCAAATCTCATACAATTATTCATAGTCACATCCATACATCGTCAAAACACATTTCTATAAATCCATGCTCATTTCCAAAGCCTTATATTCCCACGAGTTCAAAATGCGAGCAGCTACCTCTATATACTTACAAAATTCCCTTACCTGGAATCGCGATGCCTGATTCCACTTCCTTAAGTTGCTTACTCGTATGGTTCGATTCATCTTCAACGAACTCTTCGGGACTGCACAAAATCGAATCCCGCATTATATTCGACCCATATAATATGACATCGTGCGTTCACTATAGTCAATTCGACCTATAGTTTTCTATTAACACTTATGAGGCCTCGTTTCATTACTTTATCCAAAACTCGAATCTATGGATTCTTTTAGGCCTATTAACTCATTCCAAATCGATATTAAATCGATATCAAGCTCATAGTGTTCATATTTCATTGATTTCCTCACTATGGCATTTGTCAAGCATTTAGATGCTCTTTTTCATAATTTCACATAAACTCACATTATAACTCCACATAACCATTCCAAATCATCCACATTACTCATTTAACTACTTTAGCATGCCTATAAACCACCAACTCCCCAAATCACACTCTCACACTAGAGGCATTCCATTTTCTAGTTCACATTAGTTTCTAACACAACCTAGGTGTTTCCATCCATACATACTCATGCCAAACAACTCCAAAATCAATTAAATAGACAATGTACTTGGATTGGAATGTTAGAATCTTACCAAATATGATTTTTCTTCTTGCTCCAAATGTCAATGCCCTTATCTCCTTCAATACCCACAATGGGATTTTGGGTTCCAACTATGTTGTTCTCTTCCTCAAGATGAACAACTTAATGTCTAATGGTCTCCCCTCAATCCTTGTTGAAAATGGCTGATTTTAGAGAGAGAAAGTTAGGTTTTTGGGTTAGAAATGGAAGATTGGTGTTTTTCCCTAAATTTTCAGATTTTCAGCCCTCCTTATATAGAAATAGCTTGAGGAGATCGATCTGGTCCATGAGGAGATCGATCTGGTCCCTTTAAATCTCTCATTTTCACAAAATTTTAAGCACGAGATCGATCTGTCGAAACATGAGATCGATCTGCTCCCAAACAGAGAGCTAAGGAGATCGATCTGGGTGCTTGAGGATCGATCTTTTCATCACAGAATGCTTGGGAGATCGATCTGGCCCCATTAGAGATCGATCTGCTCTATTCCATTGCCCAAATAAGAGCATTCTGGCTCTTCCAGATCGATCTCTCATCCTATGAGATCGATCTGGCCTTCATGTTTTCCAGATTTCCTGCAGTTTCCTTGCTGCAACTCATACCAACACATCCTTAATCTGTTGCCATGGCCATTTTCTCATCCCTTCACCTTTATAACTTGAAAATGGCATCCATTCATACCTTATGCACATTGAAACTTGTGTGCATTCATTGTATGTCCAAAGGTATGCTACATAAAACCAAATGGAAACATAATTTCATTCCATTTTACCACACTACTCAGTTTGAGTTTCAATCACATCCATCACTTATAAGGACTCATTTCTTCATATTCAAACTCAATGGAACTTGTATGTACGTTACAAATCATATTACACATACATACATTGAATCCGTGGACTTACATCAATCATACTTTACATTACAAGTCTATTCACATTCATTACACATCACAACTTTACATATACGGGGTCTCACATTCTCCCCTCCTTCAAGGAATTTGGTCCTCCAAATTAGAACCAAGTCACTCTTTAAAAAGTTAGGGGTACTTCTCCCGTATCAAGTTCTCCAATTCCCATGTGGCCTCTTCCACCGTGTGATGTTGCCAAAGGACTTTCACCAAGGGAATTGTCTTATTCCGCAACACTTTCTCTTTTCTATCCAATATCCGAACCGGCTTCTCAACATACGTCATACTCTCATGGAGCTCCAACAGCTCATATCTTATCACGTGTGCCGGGTCCGGGTGATACTTCCGAAGCATCGAGACGTGGAAGACGTTTTGGACATTTGCCAAATCCGGTGGCAATGCCAACCTATACGCCTTATCTCCCACTCTCTCCAAAATCTTGAAGGGTCCGATATATCTAGGGCTCAGCTTGCCCTTCTTACCGAATCTCATAATACCCTTTGATGGTGATACCCTCAGAAACACCGACTCACCCTCATCAAACTCCAACGGTCTTCGTCTCTTGTCAACATAACTCTTTTGTCGGCTCTGAGTTGTTCGTAATCTCTCACATATCAACTGGACGTCCTCAGATGCCTGCTGCACTAAGTCTGGAGCAAAAATCTGTCTGTCACCAACCTCTTCCCATCCAATAGGGGAACGGCATCTACGTCCATACAATGCCTCATAGGGTGCCATCTCGATACTCGCATGATAGCTATTATTATAAGCGAACTCGGCTCACTGCAGGTGGTCATCCCAGGAGCCTCTAAAATTCAGCACACACGCTCTCAACATATCCTCGAGGGTCTGTATAGTCCTCTCTGACTGCCCATCTGTCTGAGGATGACAAGCGGTGCTAAAACTCAGTCGGGTCCCTAGCGCTTCCTGAAAATGTTCCCAAAAATGAGAAGTGAAGCGGGCATCCCTATCAGAAACAACGCTCACGGGTACACCATGTAGCCGTACTATCTCTCGAATATACAGGTTCGCCAACTGACTCAGTGTATCGGTAGATCTCATAGCCAAGAAATGGGCGGACTTAGTCAACCGGTCCACAATAACCCATATGGCATCATGACCTCTACGGGTCCTCAGCAACCCCATCACAAAATCCATGGTGACATGCTCCTACTTCCAAGTCGGTATCGGTAGAGGCTGCAATAATCCTGCAGGCTTCTGATGCTCTACCTTCACTTGCTGACAAACGAGACACTTAGCGACATATTCAGCAATGTCTCTCTTCATTCCAGACCACCAATAAACCTTTCGAAGGTTTTGATACATCTTGGTACTTCCCGGATGTATCGTATACTTTGATGAGTGAGCCTCTGATAAAATCGTTCTCTTGATCTCAGGATCCCTAGGAACGCATACTCTGCCTCTGAACCTCAATAACCCATCAGCACTCTGCTCAAAATCAATACCCACACCTGTCTGTATCTGCCTCAGCCAATCTATGCATCGTCGATCGCTCTACTGGGCTCGCCGAATACGGCCAATCAACTCTGGCTCTAGTCTCAAACTAGCCATGATCTCAAGTCTCTCAGATCCATGTGGGGTTACATCCAAACTGAGGTTCGCAAAGTGTTCTAACAATTCATGTTCCCGTACCATCATATATGACACCAACCCAAGGTTCTTTCTACTCAAAGCATCGGCAACTACATTTGCCTTACCCGGGTGGTACATGATTTCACAATCATAGTCCTTCAGGAGTTCGAGCCATCTCCTCTGTCTCATATTCAGCTCTTTCTGCGAGAACAGGTATTTAAGGCTCTTACGATCTGTGAACACCTGAAATTTCTCACCATAGAGATAGTGGCGCTATATTTTTAAAGCAAATACTACAGCCGCCAACTCCAAATCATGTGTCGAGTAGTTCCTCTCATGATCTTTCAACTGTCTAGATCCATAGGCAACTACCTTCCCATCCTGCATAAGCACACAACCCAGTCCGTGGTGTGATGCATCCGTATACACTGAGAATCCTTCTGAGCTGGTAGGAATGGTGAGAACTAGAGCAGTCGTCAATCGACACTTAAGCTCCTCAAAACTCCTCTCACATGCCTCATCCCACACAAACTTAACATCTTTTCACGTGAGGCGTGTCAATGAAGCAGCTAGTCTGGAGAAACCCTCTACAAATCTTCGATAATATCCTGCTAATCCGAGGAAACTTCTGATCTCAGTAACTGTCTTGGGCTGTTCCCACTGTATAACTGTCTCTATCTTGGATGGATCCACTGATACCCCATCCTTTGACACAACATGCCCCAGAAATAAGATCTATTCCAACCAAAAGTTACACTTGCTGAGTTTGGCGTACAATTCTTTCTCTCGGAGGGTTTGTAGAACTATCCTCAAATGCTCCTCATGATCTTCCCTAGACTTGGAATACACCAATATGTCATCGATAAACACTATCACAAACTTGTCCAGGTATGGCTTGAATATATCATTCATCAATGCCATAAATGCTGTGGGAGCATTCGTCAATCCGAATGGCATCACCAAAAACTCGTAGTGGCCATAACGGGTACGAAATGCTGTCCTGGGTACATCTCCACTCCTGATCCTCAACTGATGGTACCCTGACCGCAGATCTATCTTAGAAAATACTTCGGCTTCCTGGAGCTGATCCAACAAATCATCGATTCTTGGAAGGGGGTACTTGTTCTTAATGGTGGCCTTATTCAACAACCGGTAATCTATACACAGTCGGAGGCTTCCATCCTTCTTCCTTACAAATAGAACCGGTGCTCCCCAAGGTGAGACACTCAGTCTAATAAACCCCTTCTCCAACAACTCTTGCAGCTGTTTCTTCAGCTCTTCCAATTCTATCGGAGCCATTCTATAGGGTGGTTTCGATATCGGCTCTGTACCAGGCACTAGCTCAATGCAAAATTCCATTTTCCTTTCAGGTGGTAGTCCTGGTAATTCATCCGAAAAGACATCAGGATAATCCGTAATTACGGCTATTTCCCTCAATTCCGGGTGTGCCTCATCTATATCAACCACATATGCAATGAACCCTTCACATTATCCTCTCCATCATTAGTAACATAACCATCACTCCACATTCAACATTTATCAAAAACAATAATTTATCTCTCAAGCAATATGCATTTAAAATCATACTCCTTTATTTACAACAAACATGCTATTTTCATATCATTTCTTTTCATCAAAATTTACAATAAGATTGTCTAATCATGAAAACATCAATGTTTTGGCATGACAATCCATCACAACACGATTGGTAGCCAACCAATCCATTTCCAAAATTATATCAAAATCATTCATATTCAATAAAATCAGATTAGCTATCATTTCCTTCCCCTCTATCTTTAACTTACAATCTCTACATACATGCTCAGTCAATTGACTATCATTCATGGGTGTGGAAATCATTAACATTTTATCCAACAATGTTGGTTTCACATGCTTCAATAATTCATGTGCAAAGGAAGGTGATATGAAAGAATGTGTGGCACCAGGATCAAATAATACCAATGCTTCTAAATCAAAGATTCGGATGGTACCTTTAATCACATCCGTCGATGCGTCTGCAGTGTCCTGGTCCAGTGCGTGCACCCTTCCTCTGCTCACACCCACAGCCTGTTTCCCTTTTTCCTAAGCTGTAGCCCTCCTCCTCGGGGCCGCTGTCTCAACTAGAGCTCCCTCAGGCTCCTTGCCCTTCTGTGGGGCAACCTCAATCATCTCAGTGCAGAACCTCGATATATGTCCTGGCCTCCCACACCTAAAACATGAAACAGGGGGCACCTGACATGGCCTAGTCCCGTGGTATCTCCCACATCTCCTACACTGATCCGTGGTAGGTCGTGGTCCTCCAATAGTTATACCCTTCGGTGCAGTCAAGGATGGGTATACGGGAGGTCTAGCAGCTCTCTCCTGCACGTCCTCGATCTTAGGTCTCTTCTCAAAATACCTTGGGCCTTCTTTCCTGGCCACTCTATCCCTTCCGGATCTCTTCCGGTCTCTATCCTTTCTAGCACTGATTCTCCCAAGCTCGGAGGCATTTCGCTCAAAGTCTTGCTCACACAACTGAGCCTTATGTACAGCCTCCTCATAAGACAAAATGTTGAAGGGAGCTAGCTTAGTCCGGATGGCCAATCTCAATCCATCCATGAACTTCTGTATCTTTTGGGTCTCACTACCCATCGTGTCCGGGTCATATCTCCCCAAAGACATAAACTTGGACTCATACTCGTCCACAGTTTGGTTCCCTTGAACCAGGTTCATAAATTCCATCCGCAGTTTCCTCTGTGTGGTGGCTGGAATGTACTGTCTCCTGAAGGCCTCTAGAAATATCTCCCATGAGATCTTAGAGTGTCTGGCCCTCAAAATAGCCTCGGTCGACCTCCACCAGTGCTCTGCCTCGCCTTTCAACATGAACACGGCAAAGGCTACCTTCTCAACCGAAGTGCATCAAAAAAACCTATATAGTTTCTCCATCTCATACACCCAATCCTCCGTAACCACTGGGTCCTTCACCCCTCTAAACACTGGGGGATTTAGCGCTTGAAACTCTCACAACCTGCTCAAGTCGCAGTCATAACCCACATCAATACCGCTCTGCTGTGGAACGATAGGAGAATCTATATCCTGTACTGGAGGTGGTGTAACAGTAGCTGTCTCAGCACTCTGAGGTCTCTCTGCCTCTACAGCTGCCTGTTCAGTAGTAGGCTGTGCCACGGGACCTCGTCTGTCACCAGCACCCAAGGCCTGCGTAACTATCTCCACCAAATTCTCAATACTCTGCTTTAACCTAGCGAAGTGAGCCTCAGTATCCTCTGCTCTCTCTGCAGGATTCTGTGGAGCCTACTCAGTCTGTGGCTCTGCACGGCTCTCAGGCCTACCTCTACGGCCTCTAGCACGTGCTCTCGCCCCTCTACCTTTGCGTGTAACTGGCATAGTGCCTAACTTCTTGTATTATAATAATTCATTAAGCTTAATCCATCACGATATACACAGTTATATCTAATCAAAAGCACAGTACTATAGGGATGTACTTTCTTACGTTTTATTAATGACTCACATCAGGCCAACACAGCTCTGATACCAATCTCTGTCACGACCCAATTCCATTCTCTTTAATCGAGAATCACTGAAAATTTTTCACGTTTTACCGTTACCTTACCCGATCGTGAACTAACTTACCACCACACTGTTGGGCTGTGAGTTAATAATAAACACCACATCTCATTCATTCTCAGTTAACTAAAACGATGTCATACATTTGCATTTAATCATGTACTTATACAAAAGCATGTTTTACTGACATCTACATCCCCCATAATTACAACTCAAAAGAATACTGTGCTTCTACATTATTTAGATACACAAAGAATCGCTGTGTATATACCTCTAAGCGATGGAGATGCAGCAGAGTCCAAAATACTACGTCTCAATCCTCACTGGGCTACTATGCACGCTCTGTAGGGGGGAAAATAGAGAGGGATGAGCAACCACAAGCTCAGTAAGGCAATAATGCAAGCATGGTAGATAACTACTCTATCTACATGCTGATAGTGCTATGCATAAATCATTTATGGTAGGAGCATGAGGAAGTAAAACTATGCCATGTGAGTATACATATATATCATGTATCAAAATCATGTACATTGGCATATAAACATGGTAAAAACATCATGTATAAATCATCTCATGCTCAATCTTATTTAAATTCATAAAAGAGGCAATTCATTAAGAAACCTCCTTTTTAAACCCAAGTCATAAAACTCTTTCTCAAACACATACAATCTCATCATATCAATTCACAATCACAACCTCATTTTCATTGCACAAATAAATTCCATGAGGCTCGACCCCTCCCTTGGGTCTACCTTAAACAATCACAAATCACACTTAAAGATTTAAAATCATGTGGTAGTAAGTAAATCAAGCAAGGAGACAGGTTACTATATCTCAAGTGACTACGTTGGCAAATCGTCACATATCATCCCAGACCACACGGATCCCGGTGTACTGGGTATCATGCTGGTACGAAGGTGGGTTAGTTCTCCGCCAGACTTTCTCAAATCAAGTAACCATCACGCGGTACATCGTACTTCATGTGATATACACGGTACATCATACTCCGCGGACCCATAACATGGTTGGGGGTGCCTGCCATAGGTCTTATCTACCCCATGCCAAGTGTGACCTTTATAGTCTCAAGAGCGCGTGGGAGTAACCTCAATACCAGGTCCTAGCCCCTCATGGCCTTGCTCGCCCCTGTTGGGTTCCCTGATTCAGGTCCTAGCCCCTCACCCTCACTCCACTCAAGAGGTCTGTTAGGCCTGTTGGGTTCCCTGAATTGATTATGTCAAGTCCTAGCCCCTCACCCTCACCCCACTCAAGAGGTCTGTCAGGCCTGTTGGGTTCCCTGAGTTAATCCGTATCTCTCACCACGGCCTCATACATACCATAGTGTGAAAACCAACGCGAGCTTCGCTCTAGCACGAATTCATGCATCAAAACTAGTCACTTCGTACGAGCAACGCTCTAGTACGGCATTTATGCTTAAAATATGAAGAAACCACGTATAAGCATAGCTCCAGTACGGTTATATGCATAAGAAAAACCACTCAAATCCAAGTACGAGCGTAAGCTCCAGTACGATTTATAAAACATCATCACAATTCAAATTAAAGTGCGAGCTAAGCTCAAGCACGTATCACACAAGTGAAAACATAGAAATCCAGCGCGAGCTACACTCTAGCGCGATTTATGTCATACAAATACGATAGGCGGCTCATACACAATCACACAATCTCGGCAATCGGGTTTAGCACTTCACAAATGCTTTTCCACAACAACAATAAAACACTAGCCGACCCATCTACAAGCTTGCTTAAAACCAAGCAAATTTCGTTTTGAAAAACATCAAAACATTAGATTTATGCAATTATTAGCCTTACTATCCCATTTCTTTACAATACCATTTCAACAACCAAATCTCATACAATTAGTCATAGTCACATCCATACATCGTCAAAACACATTTCTATAAATCCATGCTCATTTCCAAAGCCCTATATTCCCACGAGTTCAAAATACGAGCAGCTACCTCTATATACTTACAAAATTCCCTTACTTGGAATCGCGATGCGTGATTCCACTTCCTTAAGCTGCTTACTCATACGGCTCGATTCGTCTTCAACGAACTCTTTGAGACTGCACAAAATTGCATCCCGCATTATATTCGACCCATATAATATGACATCATGAGTTCACTATAGTCAATTCGACCTATAGTTTTCTATTAACGCTTATGAGGCCTACTTTCATTACTTTATCCAAAACTCGAATCTATGGATTCTTTTAGGCCTATTAACTCATTCCAAATCGATATTAAATCGATATCAAGCTCATAGTGTTCATATTTCATTGATTTCCTCACTATGGCATTTGTCAAGCATTTACATGCTCTTTTTCATAATTTCACATAAACTCACATTATAACTCCACATAACCATTCCAAATCATCCACATTACTCATTTAACTACTTTAGCATGCCTATAAACCACCAACTCCCCAAATCACACTCTCACACTAGAGGCATTCCATTTTCTAGGTCACATTAGTTTCTAACACAACCTAGGTGTTTCCATCCATACGTATTCATGCCAAACAACTCCAAAATCAATTAAATAGACAATGCACTTAGATTGGAGTGTTAGAATCTTACCAAATATGATTTTTCTTCTTGCTCCAAATGTCAAAGACCTTATCTCCTTCAATACCCACAATGGGATTTTGGGTTTCAACTATGTTGTTCTCTTCCTCAAGATGAATAACTTAATGTCTAATGGTCTCCCCTCAATCCTTGTTGAAAATGGCTGATTTTAGAGAGAGAAAGTTAGGTTTTTGGGTTAGAAATGGAATATTGGTGTTTTTCTCGAAATTTTCAGATTTTCAGCCCTCCTTATATAGAAATAGCTTGAGGAGATCGATCTGGCCCCTTAAATCTCTCATTTTCATGAAATTTTAAGCACGAGATCGATCTGTCGAAGCATGAGATCGATCTGCTCCCAAACAGAGAGCTAAGGAGATCGATTTTGGGTGCTTGAGGATCGATCTTTTCATCACAGAATGCTTAGAAGATCGATCTGGCCCCATTGGAGATCGATCTACTCTATTCCATTGCCCAAATAAGAGCATTCTGGCTCTTCCAGATAGATCTCTCATCCTATGAGATCGATCTGGCCTTCATGTTTTCCAGATTTCCTGCAGTTTCCTTGCTGCAACTCATACCAACACATCCTTAATCTGTTGCCATGGCCATTTTCTCATCCATCCACCTTTATAACTTAAAAATGGTATCCATTCATACCTTATGCACATTAAAACTTATGTGCATTCATTGTATGTCCAAAGGTATGCTACATAAAACCAAATGGAAACATAATTTCATTCCATTTTACCAGACTACTCATTTTGAGTTTCAATCACATCCATCACTTATAAGGACTCATTTCTTCATATTCAAACTCAATGGAACTTGTATGTACGTTACAAATCATATTACACATACATACATTGAATCGATGGACTTACATCAATCATACTTTACATTACAAGTCCATTCACATTCATTACACATCACAACTTTACATATACGGGGTCTCACATCAACAATCCATCCTCATTGACTATGAGATCCGACTGCGAAGTCTGCTCGACTAGGCTAACCATATCGATCAACCTCTAATCATCACACTATCTAGTTCTAATCCAATCTATGATCTTGGGCTCTATTCTCAGGCTAGCCAGAATTCCAGTCTCTTCCTCTTTAACTTTGATCCGAAGTTCGTTGAACTACTCCAATAAATCCCATTCCTTGATCATCATAGCAGATATCATACTCTTCCTGCTCAGGGCATCAGCAACTACATTCGCCTTTCCCATATGGTACAGAATCTCGCAGTCATAATCCTTAAGGAGTTCTATCCATCTCTTTTGTCTCATGTTTAACTCTTTCTGATCAATAGATACCTCAAACTCTTATGGTTAGTGAAGATCTTGAAACTTTCCCCATATAAGTAATGTCGCCAGATCTTCAAGGCAAACACCACAGCAGCTAACTCCAAATCATGTGTGGGGTAATTTCGCTCAGGATCTTTCAGTTGTCACGATCCATAGGTGACCACTCTTCCATGCTGCATGAGCACACACCTCAATCCTTGATGAGATACATCACTATACACTGAAAATCCTCCTGATCCCTCAGGGATAGTCAACACAGGTGCCATTGTTAATCTCCTCTTTAATTCCTAAAAATTGAGCTCACATTAATCAGTCTATATGAACGGAGTCTCCTTACGTGTGAGCTTGGTCAAAGGAGCGGCAATCCTAGAAAATTCCTCCACAAATCTTCTGTAATATATTGCCAATCTAAGGAAACTTTGTACCTTAGTAACTATCTTCGGTCTTTCCCAATTAAGCATAACCTCCACTTTAATTGGATTAACTGATACTCCCTCCGCTGAAGCTATATGACCAAGGAAAGCTATCTGATCCAGCCAAAACTCACACTTACTGAGCTTTCCATAGAATTGCTTATCTCGGAGTATCTGAAGTACTAACCATGATTGTTGTGCATGCTCCTCATAAGATTGAGAGTACACCAAGATATCATCAATAAAGACTATCAAAAACTTATCTAGATTGTCTCTGAACACTTCATTCATTAACCTCATAAAGGCTGCAAGGGCGTTCGTTAATCCAAAGGGCATCACTAGAAATTCATAATGGCTATACCTTGTCCTGAAGGCCGTCTTCGAAATGTCTTCTTCTTTAATCCTCAATTGGTGATAGCCTGATCTCAAATCAATCTTAGAGAAGATTGAAGCCCCTCTCAACTGATCAAGTAGGTCATCAATCCTGGGTAATGGGTATCTATTCTTCACCGTGGCTTTATTCAACAGTCAGTAGTCTATGCATAATTTGAGACTACCATCCTTCTTCCTCATGAATAACACTGGTGCTCCCCACGGTGAGATAATGGGTCTAATAAATCCTTGATCAAATAACTCCTGTAGTTGCTTCTCCAATTCCTTAAGTTCCACTAATGCCATCCTATACGGAGGTCTGGAGATAGGCTGAGTATCTGCTACCAAATCAATGGTAAACTCTAGCTCTGTCTCTGGTTGTAAACCTGGCAACTCATCTGGGAAGACATCGGGAAATTCACACACCACACGTATATCTTAAATCCTCGGATGTTTCCGCTTATCTTCTGAGATGAGTATCTTTACATGAACAATTATATTTAGTACACTCAAAAGCAACATCAAAATTTCAATTTGCTTACAAAAATTCCACACATTTATTTCCTCAATATTTCAAACGTACACTGTAAGGTTCAGGTAGGGAGAAAGTTACAATGTTAGTGTAGCAGTCTAAACTCACTCGATTGGTTGCCAGCAAATCCATTCCCAAAATTACATCAAATCCATGTATATTTTGCATCATTAGATCTGCTAACATCACTCTATCTCTCACCTTAATTTCACACCCTCTGCAGATTAAATCAGTTCTCTAGGACTCACGCATAAGGGTATTTACATGTAGTACATACTCTAGAGGTTCAAATTTGAAATTTAATCTACATGCAAAATGCTCAGAAATAAACGAATGTGTGGACCCTGAATCAATCAACACATGAGCCTTATGATTACAGACATAAAGTGTACCCCTTACAGTTTTTGCTGATGTGTCTGTTGTTTTCTTGTGCAGAGCAAACACACGTCCCACTATAATGAGCTTCTTTCCTTTCTCTACAGCAGTGGCCCGTCTCAGGGGATTCACTCTCTGAGGCTGCTATCTAGTAGGCTCTGGAGCTTGTGCTCTTTGAGGTTGAGTGCAGTCTTTTACTCTGTGACCCATGTCTCCACATCTAAAGCATCCATGGATCAACCTAGTACAACTTCCCTCATGCGATCGGCCATAATTTTTGCAAACCCTTATCTCAGGCCTAATATCTCGAGGGGTCTCCCTAATGATAGGATAAGCTCTGGGTCTCTCCAATCTACCCTTCTATACCTCAATCCTTCCTCTTCTGAAGGAACCTCTCCAAACTTCTGCCTGTGAAATTATTGGCCTCTTGTCCTTATCCCGAGTCATTGCACTGAACTCATTCTGGGATTGTACAATTTTGATTCCCCTCTCAATCTCTTGTGCTCATCTCAGAGCATCTCTAAACTCAATAATACACAGCCCTATCAATCGATCTCTGATGATGGGCTTCAATCCATACAGAAATCTCTCTGCGTGGAGCACTTCATTTTTGAAGGTCTTTGGATCATATCTTAGTAGGGTGGTAAACCGGCTCTCATAATCATCCACAGACATATCGCCCTATACCAGATTCAAAACCTTTGTCTGCTTCCTTCTCTGAGCAGCTCGTGGTATATATTGGGCTCTAAATGCCGTCTGAAATTCTTCCCAGCTAATCACATCCTGGCTGGACATCAGAATAGCCTGGGTAGTACCCCACAAATCTCGAGCTCTCCCTTTCAACATATAAGCGCCCCCTGACCCTCTCAGCATCTGTGCATCCCAAATAGTCAAATATGACTCTCAACTCAGTCAGCCACTCTTCAGCCTCTGTGGGATCCTTTTTCCCTTTAAATGCAGGTGGATTCATTTTCAAAAAGTCCTTCAGTCGAACCATACTTTTGTCATTAGGCTGAGTGACGGGAGGCACTAGGTCCATCTTTATTAAGCTTTGTTAAATTTCATTTTCAATGAAGAATCACTTTTATTTTCATGTTTTTGGTTTGATAAGCTTAGCTCTTTGATATTTTTTTTAGCAATTAAGTTCTCAAATCTCTTTTAATCCTCGGGTTAGCCTTCATGATTAGATTTCATATTTTATTTTCACACTCTCCATTCATTCGGGTTTGTGATGTGCTGAAGCTTGCTCACTGCCGAGCATTGTGTAACAGCAGTAGAGGAGGGAGAAGCCGGTGACAGTGGCCATCTTCCTCAGCTATTTAACTGTTGTGGTGTAGATGTGGAGAAGCATAAGCTACCATGCTGCAGCAGCTAGCATCCCAAAAGCAGCAACAAGCTATCCGAGAACTCTCTCTGTTTTCCTCTGTATTGTGAAGTAATTACTGTTCATCTTTGTGTTTTTTGTAACCTTCATTGCTCATCATTTCCTGTTGGAGGAGTGAGGCTCAGGTTACTGTCAAGCTGCTGAGTGCTGGACTGACGTAAGAGGAGGCTTCGAGTTCGCTGAAGTAGCTGCTGCATTGTCCCATTTGGTTGTAACAGTTCATAAATCATGTTGCAGGATTTGTACTATGGATATTGCATGCTGTCAGGGCTGTGTTGCAAAGCATGGAGCACAACTCGTGAACCTGGAATGGCAGCTGAATACCTGAAGCAAAGAATACAACCCGTGACCATAGCCTGGAACCGAGACACACTAGGCAGAACAGCAGAGGACACAACCTGAGGACACTGCAGAGATGAGAAGCAGAATGAGAGTAGCTGGCAACCAGAAACCAAGGCAGAGAACAGCAACCTAGCATGCTTGGAGTAGAAACCAGAGGACAAACACCAAACGCCTGGACCAGAGGACAAACAGCAACGCTTGGACCAGAGGACAAGCCGAGCCATAGCTGAAAATATGCAAAGATGACACGTGAACAGTAAAAGGAGGGATTTTGTTGGTTTAAAATGCTTAAGGCTTTGTTTGGCTAGTTCATTTTAGTGATTAATCCATTTTCATGCATTGTTAGTTTAGTTTAATTTCAATTTAATTTGTTAAGCTTAGTTTAGAGTTTTTAATTAAATTGCATTTTAGTATTCTTGCATAGTAGTATAAAACTTAGTTTTAATTAGGATGATAGTTAGTTATGTGTTCATTTAGAATTAGATTAGGGGTAAATTTATTTCATTAAATCTTATGTTAGTTTAAATTGCATTTTGATTATGTAGTTTAATTGCATTTTAGGTTTGTTAAATTTAGTTTAATTTATCTTGCTTTGTTATTTTCATAATTGCATTTTATTTTAATTGCGTTAATTACTTTAACTGTTTTAATTTCTTTTTTAGGTTTTTGATTTTAATTGTGCTGAGCACTATAAGTAATTTTGCTCGATTTTATTTTCTTTATTTTATAGTTTTATTATTTTATTGCTTTCGGTAATTTCAATTCTAGATTAGTAGATCACCCACCTTAATCTCATAATTTGCTAGAATATACTTAGGGTAAGATTAACCAGTACTTAATTAGGCTAGTCAACTTCTTTGTGAGACGATAATTTCGGGACTCAAATCCCATTATTACTTGTACGACCCGTGCACTTACAGACAATTACCTTTAGGGCGTGTCAACAGTCGATCTTATCATGTTAAGTATGCTTGATTTTGATGTAACATTAGGAATGGATTGGTTAGCTACAAATCATGCTATCATAGATTTCCATTCTAAGAAGATAATGTTCTCTCTACGTGAGAAATATATTGTAAAGTTTTTCAAAGAATGTATAAAAGAAGTAATTATGGCAATCAAAAGAATATATAACTGTGATGGGAAGGATGCAATATTAGATTGATTGCATGATATTATTTTAAAGGTTTTATTGCATACGTAGTTGACATGGATAAGGCACAATCGAATTTGATAGATATTCTTGTGATCAGAGAGTTTTCAGATGTCTTTCCAGATGACTTACCAAGATTGCCACCAGATAGAGAGATGGAATTTTGTATTGATTTAGTGCTTGGTACTGAGTCGATATCCAAACCACCGTACTGAATGGCTCTAGTTGAGTTGCTGGAACTAAAGAAGCAATTATAAGAGCTTTTGGATAAGGGGTTTATAAGACAGAGCGTCTCGCCTTGGGGAGCTCCGATCTTGTTTGTTAAGAAGAATGATGGAAGCTTTCGACTGTGCATAGATTACCGATAGTTGAATAAGGCTACCATCAAGAACAAGTACCCCTTTCCACGTATTGATGATCTATTAGATCAGCTCTAGGGAACACCGATCTTTTCGAAGATCGATATGAGGTCTGGGTAAATCGAAGTTCGAGCGGGCTCACGTACACGATTTATCGTAGAACTGTATAATTTTGTATTTAATTTCGGGTTAATTTTCGATCAAACATAATTTAAATAAATTTCTTTGAAATTAAATCGATCAATTTTGACCTCTTACCGACTTACCCGAAGTCCGGTGTATCCTAAAAAATTCTTCCCCTTTTTCCTTTTTCTCTTTTTCTTCCTTTTTCTCCCTTTTTCCTCTCTTTCTTGGCTGAACTGGTTCGGTCCTGTTCAACCCGGTTCAGACCGATCGGTTCAGTCTGATTCATCTTTCTTCTTCGTCGTTCAGAGCTCTCTCGGTCGGTTCTTCACCGGCTTCCACCTCCAACAGCTCCGCGGGGTAGTTCGATTCACAAATCTGGCCTCGGTTTCACCATGGCTAGCCGAAAAGTGGCTGGTCCGGCTTGTTCTCTCTTCGTCGGTGGTGCCTCTTTCTTCCCGCGCTGTTCGGCGCCGTTCCTCATCGATTTGTACTTGGATTGGCACCGCTGTCACCCCCTCTGGCAAGTGGCGAGTCGCTCCTTCTTCCTCTGACCGCCGATCGTCTCGATTTTCTCTCTTTCCCTCACTTTCTCTCTCTTTCCTCTTTCTCTCTCCAATCGACCGCACCTCTCCTCCCTCTGCCACGGTGGCGAGGCTCAGCCGCCTCTCTTTTTTGGCTTCCTCGATGGCTTCCGTCGGTGGCTCGAGCTAAGGGGCTCTCGGCTTCTGCTTGTTTCCTTTGTTTTCTTCAGAATCGCGAAATTGCGATTCTGAGTTTTTTTTATTATATTATTATTTTATTATTATTATATTCATTAAAATAATATAAAATTACAAAATATCCAGCAAAAATTATATTATATTTATTTTAATTAATTTATTTAATTAATTTATTATATCTTAACCAGTTTTTCGGTATATTTTCTTCGTATTTTTTGGGATATTGTCCTGAGTGAATTTTTTATAAATCTTTATAATTTCGAATCTTGATCAATTGGACTCAAAATTTGATAATTTCCTCATTATTGATGAAGATATCCTAAATCCTTGTTTTTAATTAAAATTTTCTTATCGAATTTATACCGGGTTTTGATCTTTTGACTGTTTTACCCTTCTACACGTTCAGGACCAATTTAGGCCGACTTTCCTTCTTGGACCCACTATAATTTCTCATTTAAAATTTGTATCTCTAGCCAGACAATTCAAATCTCGTAAATTTAATTTGAAATTCCTTAACTCTCTATTTTCAGATTTTACGTACGTTCAACTATTCCATTCATATTTATATGATCAAAATCATCTGTCTTATAATTCTATTAACATATATAATAAAAATTGGGTCTTACACAGATTGATCTTTTGAACTTCTGTAAAATGCAGATTGATCTTCCCAAGACCAGATCAATCTCCTTAACCTTCTATTTGAAGCAGATCGATCTCAAGCCTCGACAAATCGATCTCCTGCCTTCAAATGTCGTGAAAAAGAGGGATTTTAAGAGGACCAGATCAATCTCCACCCAAGGCAGATCGATCTCATTAAGCTGAATCTATAAATATGGAGCATTTGGATCTGTATTTCTGAGACAAAAACCAATCTTTCCTATTTCCAACCTAAAAACCTAGATTTCACTCTTTAAATCAAGCCATTTTCAAGAAGATTTGAGGGAAGGCTATTAGACGTAAAGTTGTTCGTATCGAAGAGAAGATCAACTAAGCTTGGAGGCATTTTCCTAATTTGTGGATTTAAGGAAACAAGGTCCATTTTCATTTGGAGCAAAGAGGAAAACAAGCAAGGTGAGTTTCTAATGCAAATATTCAAGTACATTGTTTGGATATTGATGTGGGAAATGATTTGGTTTGCATAGAAATGGTAAAACTACCTAGAGTAAAATGAATCCACTATAACCTATAAATGGTCTAGTGTAAGAAAGTGAAATATATTGAGATTAATGATGAATGGGGTATCTTGAAGTGATAATAGTGTTATAAGTATGATTTTAAGATGTTGTCAGTGAATAAATAATGAGATTTACCAAAAAGGGGTAAAATATGGATTAAGGCATTGGTAAATGCATAGATGAATTATATTGAATAGTGAGGTCAAAATGTAAGTTAACAGCTTTAACTCATGTAGTTTGGATGAATGAATCACAGCTTTCGAGGATACATCGGAGTAAGGTGAGCCAAGAGCGCAAGCAACAAAGAGGAAAAGAGAGTCGCACTCAAATAATTGAGTTAAGGGAATTGTGTGGACTCTTAGAGATATCTATTCATAATTTGGGCGCTTAAATGTTTATCTAGAATGCATGTGATACTAAGAAATGATATTGGGTGATTGAAGGGCAAAAGTTAGGTGTTTGAGAAATGTGCATGAAAACAAAAGCATAATGCTTTGAAAATCATGTTATATTACTTTTTAGAATGTGATTGGTAGGTTGGCTAACATTTGAAATGAATTGGAAAAGAAATGAGTTGTTTTGGTTTGCTAACCATACTCTATAAAGAATTGAGCCACCTCTATTGTTTTCATGAGAATGAAAGCGTGTTAGCGTATGACTCACACGAGATTTGATGTGTTTTATACGCATGAGTGTTGGAGCTTAGTTCGCACTAGTTTTCCCATGCATTTCATAATGGTTTTGGCATGGTGCTTAGAGCTTAGCTCGCACTAGATGCCCACCTTATTTGTTGTCGTACTGGGAGCTTCAGGTAGACTTGGTGTCACACCAATTAAATAGGCTCACATGTGCATTTGTGATATTTTGACATGTTGATAGCCGTGTGAGGAGTTTTGGGCAGACAAGAGGTTGTATCGATTAAATAGGCTCACACGTGCGTTTTTTAGATGTGGCGTGATATGATGTGTTGATGTAGGTCCACGGAGTACGTTGTACCATGCAGGTAGCATGGAGTACGTTATACCATGTTGAGATTGTGATATGCCATCTTTGGGCGAGATCTGTTATGGATCGACGGGTTAGATTTGACCCACCTTTCGTGCGAAAGCAGGTAGTGGTGATATCCTACACACCTGATCTGTGTAGTCGGTATCACAGGATATGGCCATAGTCCTAGAGGTTATTTCCCTTATTGAATTGCCTATCTCATATGTCTATTACTTTGTGAATACATCCATGTTTGAAATGATTTGTGGGTCAGGATAGTCCGAGGAAGGGGTTGAGTCCTGACAAGTGTGGAACTGTTTTATGATAACGGTTGTTAATGGTTTTAAAGTGCACATATGCATGATGTTTAATGTCATGCTATACTTATGAAATATGCATGATGATTAATGCCATGCCTTACTTAGAAATATGCATGATGGTTAATGCCATGCTTTGAATTGAATTGTGCACTGGATTTTAATAGCATGAATGCTTTACATACCATTAACACTAACATGAACTCATATTTTGAGAAAATGATGAAATATATGCTTTGAGCATGGCATCACAATCACGTAGATAGTGCAGTATCTACCTGTTTGCATGATTACCTTACTGAGCGTGTGGTTTGCTCACCCCCCTTATTTTCCCCCTCTCTACAGAGCTTTGAGAATAGATTGTGGGCGACCAGAGGCTTATCCCTTTTGGTATCCATTGCATCCCATCGCTAAAGGTATACACACTTGAATTATTTTGTATCTAAACTAGACATAACACAGTAGCATTTTGTATCTAAACATTGAGGATATAAAGCAATGTAAACACTTGTAAATAGTAACTCTAATGTATTTATAAAAGTGTTTACTTTTGGAATTAAATTGTTCTGGATGGATGAGGTAGACATTAACACACAGTCCAACTGTTGAGTGTGTAGCTGATCACGATCAAGGTAAGGATAATTAATAAACAACGTATGAAAATGCAAAAAATTTGTACGTATTTTGGTAAGTTGAGGGTTGTGACAAAATCGAAGAGATGCCAACCATTCTGACTGAAGATAAGAACTTAAAACATCCAAATAAGGATAATTCAAGAAGGAAAGTTGGTTTGGTTTGGTCCCGATAAGGTAAAAGTAGTGAAAATGCTAAGAAATGGCCCGAACGAGCTCAAAATCATGCTTTTAAGCTGTTTTTAGCATTTTTGCCTCTCAGAAGTGACTAAAACGCCGAGATGTGAGGCTTAGCCATGAGACCTCACTTTTGAGAATTGTGGACGAAAGTCAAATGTGGTCAATGGTCAAGAAAAGTCAAGTCAGCTTAGAAAATGTTAACTTTGACCATAAAAGCTAACCATGGTTAAACTGTAGGAAAAATTATTTTTGGTTAGAACACTCAATTTTCAACCTCTCGATATGAAAAATAAATTAAATTAAATTTGTATTAATTTAATTGGGTTGAAATTGAAGAAAGATTTTGGGCCAAGTAGTTAAATGGCTTAAGCCCATTCAACCTTAAAACTAATGGGCCAAGTGAGCAAGCTTAAATGGGCCAAAGTTTGGGCCATCAATTGGGCGAAAATTTAAGACATAAAGTAGGCCCAATTACCTATGAAAATCCAGCCCAATAACATTGAAGAAAATCCCAAATCGAAAGCCCAAAATGTAAGCCTAAAACCAAAACCTATTAGTAAATGTTAAAGCCAAAAACCTAAGCCCAAAACTAACCAAGACCAAGACCAATTGCAAGCCCAAATTATGGGCTGAAAAATAAGATTTAATGGCTGAAATTTTGGTAAGGAAAAATCTGATTTTCCTAGTCTTCTTCTCCCTTGTATTTTCGGCCAAAATAAGAACACCATGGAAACATAACTTTCAAGCTTTCTCACTCTAGAAATCTCTTACCTAAAGGCATATTTGGAACAAGTTGTCTGTAAGAAAGTTATTACCCATGATAAGGAGAGTAACATAGTCTACAACCAACACGAAAGGAACGGATTTAAGCTACTCAAAAATTCCTACAAGTTTGGGCCAAGCAGAGAAGTATAAGCTAAGTGAGTTTTCAATCTTCCAACTTCATATATGTTAATCTAGGGATTATATGGTGTTGATTGGTGTAAGAATAATGCATCAAAACTACCTAGATCTTGGTAATCTAAGCATGGTTGAAAATTAGTTCTTATGTTTCTATGAATATGCATGTGATTTTAATGCATTTATGGATAGGTTAGATTATGTACATGATGATGGCATGATTAAAAGAAACCAATTTGTTGAATTGGATAGATTTATTAAGTTGGCATGTAAGTTGTTTGATAAAATGCCTTAATGAACTAAGTTAAAAGCTTAAGACTTGCTAACCACATGTTTGGTGAAATGCCTAAGTCAAGTTGGCTAGAATTGGTAAGATGATGGCTACCATTCGACCATGGTGGCATGACGGGTGTTCGGCCACCATGTTGTGGCAGAATGAGTTTACGGGACAAGAATAAAGCATTCAGTGTAATAGTGGTTAATGGGCCTAAGGCGCCCAATGGGATGTGATAGAATAAATAGTAAAGTCGAAATGGGCCCAAAATAGAGTTGGGCCGATTAAAAGGCAATGACGCTCAATAAGAGCAGTTGAGCTCATTTGATGAAATAGACTACATAAAAAATAATAAATGAGTCATCAAACTTAATTGATATGATTGATAACTATCTGCAGCTCCAAAAGATATAATTGGAGCCAGATAAATCGAATTGCGAAAAGTGAAAAAAGGTGAAAAAAAAGCATTCGACGAGATTTTAGGGAAGGGATCTATGGGAGCTTTTTGAGATAGATATACGTATATTTTTCACCTTTTTCAAGTATTTAAATTCTGTATAGAGTACAGATATGGAGCTATCTAAATGGCCCTTAATTATAGGAAAATTATGAAAATACCCCTAAAATTAAAAAATATGAAAATGCATAAAGAGCATGATTTCAATGTTTATATGTGAAAAAAAAGGATTTAGTAAAGCAAAAATGATGGACTGGCTATTGATTTGACTGTATGCATTAAATTGCACATTTTCTAAAGTTTGATTTGATTGATAAGTGATTTGATGAAAATTGCCCCTCACTCTATGTTGCACCGTGTTGCATACTGCACTCGGTTTTGAGTATCATTCTCGTGGGAAATCGAGCCAGTTGTCTATTGTGTGTGTGTGAAATCATGTTGGAGCTATGATGATGTTTTTGAGTTACACAGATTTGCTCGCACTTGATTTTGATATGATATATGAACAGACCCTACTGGAGCGATGACGATATCTGTGAGTTGTATAAATGTGCTCGCACTGGATTCTGATGTGATGTGTAAATGAAACTGTGCTTGAGCGGGTGTTGACTAAGTGTCACACTCAAGGTTCACACTAGATTTTTGAGATAAGCTATGGTTGATTATTCCAGGTTAGGGTGATAAGTCCCAGATTCGGGCACCCCACAACCTTTTGATTGTGTTTTGTGGTTATGGAGTACGCTGTACGGTGTAGACTACATTGAGTACGTTGTACCATACCACTAATCTTCGAACTTTTGATTGCATGTGATAGTCGAAGGGTAAACTGATCCTCTCCCCCAGGCTTTTGGACACCTTACAAACCTAATCCATGATTGTTTAAGGTCCCTGACTTTGGTCGAATGTCATTTGATTATGTATATCCCTACCTAGTCATATTTGTTATCGATTTTTGTGATAGAGCTATTTATGATATGAACCATGATTTAAATGTGAATTTCTACACAGAACTATGAATGATTTTACTCCAAATGAGTTTTTGTGTTCGAATGTGTAACAAAGATTTGCTATTTGTTTTATGATGATAACTTATGAATAAGATGGGTTTTCGGCATAATGCATCGCATTATAAGCATGTAGATATTATGGTTGTCTACTGCTTACATATTTGCCTTATTGAGCGTGTTAGCTCACCCCTTTCTCTCCTTTTTTCACATATTCGGTTTATTAGTTTGGAGAACCCTATGGTATATACTGCATTTCCATTTGCACACAACTGCCATCACTTTCACGAAGGTATACATTTTGTTAGTGTTTTGTATCTAATCAGTACAATGCACAGTGATGTATATATTCTAGTTACGGGGATATAAACCAATGTAAATGATTGTAAATTAATATAAGTACAATTCCTTATTATGGATATTACACATGTGGAAAGTGATCAACTAACATCCACTCATAGCCCAACCAATCAGTGTGTGAAGTCGTGATGTGTGATAATTAATCTTAAGAATGTAAGAAAACGGGTCACAGCAAATAGAGCTAAAATGACACTTTTGCACTTTTTGTATTTTCTGATCAGGATGCATATTTTGGCAATTTTGCCTTTGTTCAATTTTTTTTGGAAAAAAATGACTTCCTTCAATGTTGTAGAGGATCTCAAGCTTTTCAAAATGTCAAGATCATCCAAATCAGAGTTCCTTTGATGGGTCAAAAGTCCTTTCAAAGTCTATACTAAATTAAGAAAGTCAAAGTCCTTGTCAAAGTGGGACCCTTGTAAGCATAATTGAAGAAATTAATTAATTCCTTTTTGGAAGATATTTGTTGAATAGATTAAAAGGTCATGATGAATTTATAAGAAGAGTACTAATGAAGATAAATATGAAGAGTTATTATTAGATAAAATATTGTAATTTAATATCCTAATCATATTGTAATTAGATCTTTTACTCTTTTTAAGACTAGGATTGTTCCCTCACTCTATAAACGGACCTTAGGGTGGACATTAAGTGGCCTTAGTTTTATTTTAACCTTTTGTTTTAATATTACTTTTATCAAAAGATTTCTTTAAGGGTTTTTTTTTTTTTTTTTACAAGTTGGTCGATTGATTTATATTAATTTATATTGTGTTTTGTTTGCTTTCTTCTTCTTTTTTCTTAACTGGTTTATTCTTATAATCTTTATATAGTTGTCGACTTTAGCTTCCTTGAATATTGAATTGCCAATTTCTTCATACTATTGTAAGACTTGCGTTATCTAGGATTAAAAGCATCTAGTTTCAATTTCTTGGTACTTGTTTTGCATGCTTTGATTCTTTTGCATTCTTTTACAGTAGTTTAGCATAGTTTAAGTTAATATTACATTCTTGCATCTAGTTAATAAATCATGTGTGATCGACTGCATGTTTTAGTTTTATAAAGTAGTCTTTAGTTGTTCCTTACGTGATTTTCTTTCTTGATTTGTGTTCTTGCATGATATTTATGTTCCTAAGCAACTAGACTTAGTTTCTTGCATGTTTTATCAATTGTTAACATGGTTCATACATAAATATAGAATCTTGCATGCTTTCTTGATATTTTTACTTTCTTGATTTTTGCATCATAGATAATAGACTTTGTTTCTTTTCGGCCTGTTCTTGCATAACACAAAAGCATATCGTTTCTTACATGTTCTATCACAACCGCCCGTGACTTACCAAAAACCTTTACAAATTTTTCGCATTTTACTTACCTTTCCTTTTGTCATAATTCAACCACCAAATCATTTGGTTATGATTTGATATTAGTCACCTCAATCACATTCATTCCATAGCATGCATACATGTCAACACAATTATATATTGACTATAAATACTCCTTTCTTAAAAGTAAACTCATATACATTAATACAAATACTTGTCCATATAAATCCCCAACCGTACGTTCATTGATATAATTGTGCATTTACATTGTTCAGTACAAAACGTTCCAACTGTGTATACCTTTCGTAAGATGGGTATGCAGCAGATAAAGGAATACCAATCCTCAGCCGTGCTCGACTACTGTGAACGCTCTGCAGAGAGGAGGAAATAAAAAAAGGGTGAGCTCACAGCTCAGTAAGAAAATAAAGCAAGCAAGTAGATAACCACACTATCTACAAAATATAATGTTCATGCCATTAAATCATTTCCTTTTCGATTCACATCTAAAGCATGTATCTTCTTGAAACATTAATGCAATATATATAGATACAAATCATCAATATGAACTGAAAACATACTGGTTTAATAACCTCAGCAATTTATGCAAAACATTGCATTTCTCATGTAATTAATTTAAATCACATTTTATCATGCCATTTCAATTAAATCAACACAATATGGCACTTCATCATGTAAAAACATGGAAATTCGGGCCTCACCCATCCCTCGTGTTACCCATATCACACACAAGGTCACATGTCGAGGCTCAACCCATCCCTCGGGTCTACCGAATTATAAAAACATCTGTGACAATTCAAATAAGAAATATTCGTAAGGTGAGATAGGTGACTACTTGTTCCATGATTATGATCATATCTCATTTTTCATGATCCCAGGCTACACAGTACTCAGTGTACGTGGCCTCACATTTACTATAACGGGAGGTGGGTCAAATCCTCAACCGTCAGCCAATAATTCTATATCATCGTGTACTTATGGTACATCGTACACCATGTGACATACTTGGTACAAAGTACTCCATGGACCCAATCCTCATAGTCGGGGTGCCTACCATAGTTCTTAGCCCTCATACCATAGATAATAGTTTCGATAGCCCTTGGCCATATCACAAAAATTGGCACGTGCGAGCATATAATCGGTGCGACACATAGTCTGTACAAGCTCTCAACACGGCTGTTTCATGCTATCTCTTTCAAAATCGGCACGTGCGAGTAGACTCCAACATGACCTCATGCACAAGTCATGTAAATCTAGTGCGAGCAATGCTCTGAGCATTATGCCATGTAAAATTGAGTTTGAGAGAATGTAAGGCCCGTAAATTCATATGTATTCTTATGATTTCGCGATGTACAAACAAGTTACATTTGATATGAATCATAAAAAATGAATGTTTTTAAGTTCCAAATGTCAATGAAATGCAAATTGAGTAGTTAAGCAAATGGATATGAAGTTAACCTTGATTTTCTAGGAAAATTGCAGCAAGAATGCTGCAGATGAAGGGTAGATCGATCTCATTAGCAAGAGGAGATCGATCTCATGGCTTGAAATACAATGCCAAAGCATTCTGCAAGAGGGAGATCGATCTGTCATTCAAAGCAGATCGATCTTGGATAAGTTCTGGTTGAGGCAGATCAATCTCTAAAGGGTTTTGGATAGCACTGATCGATTCCTTCTCAAGGGCTAGATCGATCTCTAAGTGATTCTGTTTGAGCCAGATCGATCTCATACTAAAGACCAAATCGATCTTACCTTCTCAAAGTTAAATTCTGAAGAGATAAACACATGGCAGATTGATCTCTCATGGTTAAGAGATCGATCTCCTAAGGTAGTTCTATATATACTCGACTGCTGCACCTTCCTTCTCCGAGAAACAACTAAATCCTCTATTGAAACAAAATGAAACCAAACATTCTTACTCTAAGAATCTTCTCCTTTCAACTAGTTTTGAGAGAGATTTGTTTCAACAAAGTTGTTCCTAGTGAAAAGGAGAACAGCATAGTTGGAAACTAAAAGTTCAAATCAAGGATTTTAGGAGCAAAATGGATTTTCCCCCAATTTGGCAAAAAAGGAAAAATCAAGCTAGGTAAGATTCAATACACCAACTTCAAATATGTTAATATAGGTATCTTGGTGAGTTGATTGGTGTATGTTTTGTTGGCGGAAAACACCTTGAACATGTTAAATCTCCATGACCTAGAATTTGGCTTGGATTTGAGAAAATGAGAGAAATTTGAGTAGGCATGGATTTGATGATGATTTAAGCATGTAGTGATGTTATTAAGTATGTATATATGATTTTAAGATAGTTTTGTGAAATACATGTGTTGGAATGGACTTAAGAAAGTAAGGTCCAATGAGATGTAATAAGGCCAAATCGGTGAAAAAAGGGCTAAAGGCATTGATTTGAGATTCATGCGAGTGAAAATTTAGTATATTAAGGTATACTAATGTGAATGGTTATCTAGAGCTTCGAAGATTATATTGGAAGCTGATCGGACTGTGAGGTTATGTAGTGATGTTATTAAGTATGTATATATGATTGTAAGATAGTTTTGTGAAATACATGTGTTGGAATGGACTTAAGAAAGTAAGGTCCAATGAGATGTAATAAGGCCAAATCGGTGAAAAAGGGGCTAAATGCATTGATTTGAGATTCATGCGAGTGAAAATTTAGTATATTAAGGTATACTAATGTGAATGGTTATCTAGAGCTTTGAAGATTATATTGGAAGCTGATCGGACTGTGAGGTTTAGTAGCACCAAGGAAGTGAGGTCACGTGACGTGATAAGAGCTAAGAGAATTTTGTGAGTAGCTAGAGGTAGCTACATGCATTTCGAATAGAATTTTGAGTATTTATATTGCATATGGATTTTCAAGTATAGAAAAGTTTAGGTAGGAACTGATAAGGTAAAATGGTGATTTTACCCAAATTATGGGTAAAAATCTTAGGAAGCATGTTTGTGACTTGTTTTAAAGTTGTTTGATAGTTGCATAAATAGATTAGCTAATGTTTTCTTGTTATATGCGAAAACAGCACGTTATAATGCCGATTTGATTTTATTGAGTGAATTTCAATTGAAATAAGCCATCTATCAGTTTGTGTGAAAAACCATTATTGCTAAAGTGATACTCGTACTAGATTTTACAAGATCTGCATCACCTAGTACTTGAGTAACTGTTGTACTTGATTTTAATACGATTTGTGCATGATAGAGTACTAGAGCGTTGCTCGTACTCAGTTTTATTGACTGATGCATGATAGAGCGTTGGAGAATTGCTCATACTCAGTTTTACATGACATAGTGCTGGGAGCATTTCTCACACTAGATTTATATGACTTGTGCATGAGGTCGGGTTGAAGTTTACTCGCCTATACCGTGTATGTCACATGTAGCACGACTATGAGGATTTGGTCCATAAAGTACTTTGTACCGTGTATCTCACCTATACCAAATCCTCATAGTCAGATAATCCATTATGTTTGAAGGTGTTGAACAAGTCCAAGAATTGCCCAAGGTGAGCATGTGGGACATCGTGTGGAATTCCACTGAACTGTAAAGAAGTCTGAATCATCTGGAGGATTGCGGGCTTAATTTCAAAGTTATTTGTAGGGACAGCTGGTGGCCTAATGCCGGAATAATATCCTCCAATTGTCGACATTGCATAATCTCCAACGGTTCTAATTTCCCTATTTTCTGTCATTGTGTTTTGCAGCAGAGCTATAAATTTCCTAGAGTTCTTTCGAATTTTTCTAAGAGTACATTCAATTTCTGGATCTAGAGGAAAGCAATCAAAACTCTTGGCTCCACGCATGCAAACCATCAGAAAGTCCTTAGAATTTTTTTTTGAATTTTTATATTTTTGAATTTTTTTTTTTCAATTAACTAATCTAGATTAAATATTTACAACCTAAATATTTACAAGCTAGAATTACACCTAAGCATAATTTCACCAATATTAATTAACGACTAATTAAAACTTCCCCGACAACAACGCCAAAAACTTGACACGCCCTGAAGGTATTTTTCGCAAGTGCACGGGTCATACAAGTAATAATGGGATTTGAGTCCCAGAATTATCGTTCCACAGAGAAGTTGACAGCCTAATTAAGTACCAATTAATCTTACCATAAGTATATTCTAGCAAATTATGAAATTAAAGTGATGATCTACTAAGGCTAATTAAACATACTGAAAACAATAAACATTAAAAATAAAGAAAATAAAACCGAGCTAAAAATTACTTACAATACTCCACGCAACCAACTACCTACAAAAGAAAATTAAAACAATTAATTACGCAATCAAAATAAAATGCTAAAATAAAGAACAAAATTAATTAAGCTAAAATTAAACAAACCTAAGGTAAAATGTGAATGTAATTAAACTAATTAAGAAAATGCAATTTAAACTAACTTAAAGTCTAATAAGATAAACATCTACTTACCTAAAGAAATTCTTAAACTTAACTCTAACTAAATGCTAATAAAACAAAATTTAACTAATGCATGCAAATAAATTTAATCTAAATTAATTCTAAATATAACTCATAAAATACTAAACTAAAAATTAAATCCTAACATGTATAAACTAAAATTAACTATTAACTAAGACTTAAAACTAAAGATTAATAAAAACAACAAAAAATACAATAGACATCAATTTGCAAAGAAGCAGTAGCCAAACGTGGCCTTAGGCAATTTAAATCATTCAAAGGTCCCTCCAAACACTGTTTACGTTCTTCACCAAAACAATTCCATGCATTGCTTTATCCTGCTCTCGGTTCCAAAATGATCTTCTTTCTCCAATTTTTGTTCTTCTTCCAGGTGTTCACAGATTACCCAGCTAACTACTCATGTCCGCGTACTACTGTTTCAGGCGTCACTGTTGCTCCTTGCTCTGTTTGTTTCTACTTCCCGATTCACCATACATGCTCTCGGTTCTGCCAGTGATGCACTGCTCTCTGCTGCAGGTGTATGCTGCTCTCAGCTCTCAGTTTTGCATGTATCTTGTTGCTCCAGGCACAATTAAATGCTGCTTCATATGTGGTCTTCAACACCAATCTTCCATGACATGCGTTGGCCAGGTGCTGCTCCCGCTGGCATCTTCTGCAACCTACAACGACATTATTGTCCTGTTCCTCTTGTCATCCTGCTATATCATGTATCTATTGATGGCACCATAACCGATCTTCCTTGGTCTTCAACCTACATCCAATCAACCTCAACCCGTGACAAGGAAAATGAAAATTGAAACTGAACAGTAAAAAAAAGTTATAACAGGGGAGAACAGAGGAGAAACGTTATTGCTACTGTCATTGCCCGATCTAGACCAGTGTACCACCATCCAGCATACATTCTTCAATCACCCGTGCATCATGGCATGAAGCAATGAACCAACAAACAACCAAATATAGAAAATCATAGGTTAACAGCAAGTAGAAAATGAAAACAGAGCACAATAGAGGCTGAATTTGGGGCTCTCGGTTATGGCTTCTTTGTTGCTCTCGGATTAGCCGTTGAACATCCTCTCTCGATTTTGAATGTAAACATCTCCAAACAAGTCGAAACTAAGAAGAAGATACTGAAATTTTCATTAAGACACAATATAACCGAGAGCTATAAAAAAATACAAGTTTGTCAAAAATAAAAATAAAACATAATCACATATATCAAACCAAAAGCTACCACTAGGAATTAAGAAATATGAATAAGCAGTAGAAAATCAAGAAAGAAAATCGAAATAGGAAGCAAACTGAGAGAAATTGAAACAGAAAAAGGGAGGATCAAAACAGTACCGAATTCGAGAACCATAACTAAACTATTGAATCATTAACTAATGAAAAATACAGCAAAGTGGATGAAGAAGGACCCGCCTATCACTCGGTATCTTCCACTCTGCTCAAACCCGATCCACAGTGAAGAATGTAAAAAATAATAAAAGAAACCGAAACTAGGAAGGAAACCGAGAGAAACAAAATAAAAATAATAACTTTAAATTAAACTTAAACCGTAAAATAACAATGAGTGGAAACTGAATAAATCCTAGAAGAAAATGGACAATGGTGGCTGTTATCACCAGCCGAAAAAACATAAAAGAAAGCCTAAGGAAAATAAAACCTAAAATAAATGTTTAACCTAAAAAAAAATAAAAGCTACCCCTTTTTCAATTGCCATCTTTTTCTATTTATACACACACTTAGGGGTATAATTGTAATTTTTCCATCCTAGATGAGTTGGCATTGTTTGGCCACTTGTCTTCACACCATTGGCTCCTTGAAAAATAATATTTCCATGTCATCTGTCTTTTTGTCCAATTGGATGTGCTAGGTTTGTGTTGTCCGCGTGGTCCAATCTCGATTTTAGCCCAATTTCGGTTTATTTTCTACCGAAATATTCAAAATTTATCCGAATTTAATTTATCTACAAACATGAGAATTTTAATTAAATAAAGGGGATAATTAACAAAATAAATTGGGGATTTAAATAATTAATTAGGAAATTAAGCACAAATAATTCTAAAAATATAGAATTATCACACCCCCAAACTTGAGCTTTTGCTTGTCCTCAAGTAAAACAAAATAATTGTAGGAATGACAAGTACTAAACACAATAATTTCCCCAATATTATCCTCAAAGAAAAAATACAGACTATGAAATCAAAGAATCACAATTATAAGTCCAACACTCAGAATCATTCAATCATAAGTCCTAACCTAAATTGGATCCCTCGTGTATGTGTGAAAATGTCAAAGTCACTTCAAAGTACATTACATGGATAAAATTATGAAAACATAGTGAATGCAAAGTCAAAGACATGTGATCATTCCCATAAGTTTGCTTTTCACTTCTCTCTCCACTAATGTAGTCACACTTAACTAAAGATCAATAGGACTTCATTAAGCTTGTAATGTAAGGCTGGGGCTAAGGTATGATAAAGTCGATTTAGGTTTAATTACCCCTTAACATGCATTACTTCTAGGATCTTAATGTAAGAGCTCAAATCATTTCCCCTAAACTTATTTATTTTGCTAGACATTTTATTCTATTTTTGTATTTTTCATCTTTCTTCTTTTCTTTTTCTTTTTCTTTTTCTTTTTCTTTTTTTTCTTTTTTTTCGAATAAATACTCCTTCACTATCACTTAATACCCAGATGTACAAAGCTCACAATATATCCCAATAAATTTTCATGCTTTCGAGGTAAGGGATAGGAAAAGAGTATTTAAGCTAAGGAAAATAACGCAGTTGTATTTACAAAGAAAAGCTTATTTGGTTCAGATGGGTGACTAGGGGTAAAATATGTACAGGGATGGCTAGAAAGGCTCAAACGATCCAAAGATGGCCTACATCATCTCCCTAATTAAGTGTGATCTAATATTTCACCTCGAGATCAGATCAAGCAAATTCTAGAATATGATGTACAAAATCAACTAAACAAATGCAATCCTAAGTCCACACAAGCTTTCTCTAAATAAATATACAGATTCATGACATGACAAGTGCGTAAGATGAAGAAATCACAATCAGAATCAAGGCAAACTCAAGAATTCAACTTCATGTTTTTCCTATAATCATGCTTCTTAGTCAATCAAAATCAGACTTAATCATGGGGTCATATCATCAGAATATGGGAAAACTACATGCTAAGTACTAAATCATCCAAAAATCAAACAGTTTAAGCTTAGATTTTCGAAAAAATTTTGAAACAATTTTCAATTTTGCCCAAATTTTATAAAAATGCTCAAGTGATATCCCCTTCCTCAGACTTGAAGTGTGCAGTGTCCTCAGTGTGCAGATAATATAAGAATTTAAGCTCAAGAACATAGTACTCCTGTGAGATCTAAGAATTTCGGACATATTTTAAATATGTAATAAGAATTTGAAGTGTAATTTATTGAGCTAAGTGAATTGTGGGAATGATAATTGGAGATTTATATGTTAAGTGTTTAAAATAAGTGTGAAGCTATGAGGACAGATCGATCTGGGAGAAGGAGAGATCGATCTGGTGAGTTAAAAATGACAAGGAATGAGGAATTTAAGGAGCAGATCGATCTCCAATGGAAGAGGATCGATCTCCTTATGATTCTGTTTGAGAGAAGATCGATCTCATGAGGAAGAGATCGATCTCCAAATGATTCTGTTTGGGAGAAGATCGATCTCCTCAAGGAGCAGATCGATCTCATAAAGCCATAAAGAGATCGATCTCACCCCTTGACAGATCGATCTCCTAGGCATAAAATTGCCCAAATCGTCCCCAAAATTCAAATGCAGATCGATCTCATCAAGAGCCAGATCGATCTCCTACCCTCAGCCTATATAAGGAACTCCTGTTTTCTCTTGTAATCTCACTTTCTCTCTCTTCCAACCCCCATTTTCACCGAAACCTAGCTTTATCACTCATCCAAATCACCCATTTCTGTCCAAATCAGAAGTTGTGGCAAGAAGGAAAGTTGTTCCTCGTCAAAGGGAGAACAACATACTAAGAAATTGAAGGACGAATCGAATCGAGGCGTGGGTTGTGCACCTCACAAGCTTTGGGTAATTTCTAAACCTCGATCTTGATATTTGAGATGATTTTGGTGATAATAGTTGTTGGCATTGTGCTGAAATAGCTGGAAAACGATTAGGGATTGATGAAATTACAATGTGGTTGGAGTAATAATGATATTTAGCAATTTAGGAATTTTGAGCTATAAATGGAGATTTAGACAATGTGGTACATTAGCATAGATATTGTGGCGTAGGAAATATAGAATGTTGAGGTGTTGTGAGCGAGATTGTGGTTTGTGGTGGAGTTATGAGAATTGAGAAATTTGAGGAGTTATGAGCAATTATGCTCGATTTTGAGAATTGAGGTTGATGTGATAGTTCGGGAGTTCCAGAGTGGAATGCGAGACTAGTCCGTGTCAAGGGGGAAACGATTGCACTATACGAGGTGCAAAGAGGTAAAGGAAACTAAACCATTTGTGTATATGATTTGTGAACTATTATAGCATGATTTGTGATTTATAAAATAAGCATGTTGAGTGTTGTGTTGTGATACAATTGCACACGATTTTTATAGCCGGTTGGAGCCCAATGTTTTTATGAGTTTATAACTGGGCTCTACGTTAAGGCAATATCAAAATTTGAGAAATGTGTGCGTGTTTTGCCGGTTGGGACTCGGTTTCAATATGTATTGTGTTGAGTACAAAATGATTTTAAATGAGTTTTATGAGAGAAAAACCACTATGAGTTCTACGTGAAGGCAAACTAGTCTTATGTGATTAAGACTTAGGTGTGTAATTCTGAGTACACATCGGGCATTGCTCTGGTAGCATGTAAGCCCGATTCTTCTCCGTTCTGGTAACGTGAGAAACCCCATTCAGTGGCTATGCCATGTATAATTGGTGGCCGTTGCCACGTGAGAACCCCATTTGGTGGCCGTTGCCACGTGAGAACCCTAATTGGTGGCCGTTGCCACGTGAGAACCCTATTTGGTAGCCGTTGCCATGTGAGAACCCTATTTGGTGGTCGTTGCCACGTGAGAACCCTAATTGGTGGCCGTTGCCACGTGAAACCCTATCCTGTGGCTGTGCCACGTGTAAATTTAACTCAGTGGCTATGCCACGTGTGTCTAGTGGCTGTGCCACGTGTGAATTTAAATCAGTGGCTATGCCACGTGTGTTTAGTGGCTGCGCCACGTGCATTACTATTTCAGTGATTTTATCACGTTTATTGAGAAAGCAATTATCGCATTATTTTCACATGCTTTGTTATTGCTCTATACTGAGCATTTTACTTCATGTTTTCACATGATTTGAGATATGAGAATGTCGTTTTGAGTACTTTCATGCTATGGTTTTCAAATGAGATTAATGAGTTTCACATACAAATAAATATTTTGTGATTTGCATTTTGGTTTATGAAATGAGTCCCTTACCCCCTTTACTGAGCGATTTAGAAGCTCACCCTGTTTTCTTTCCCCCCAGATCTCTTCAAGTGAAAAGGGTTTTCCTATGACGTACAGAGTAGTGGCTAGTAGAGGACTTGAGCTCCAGGCCATATATTGTATTTTGAGGTATCTTTTATCTTTTCATGTACCCAGACAATTATCATAATTACAGACACTTGATGTATAACATTGTATGGGATGTATTAGGAATAATTAACTTGCGATCAAGTAATGTATATGATATAATATATACTATTCAATGACGAGATCCTGAGGTATAATATAGGTGATGATGTATGACACTGCACAGGAATGCACTCTTAATTGTGAATTAATGAAAAAAAAGTTTTAAATTAGCCCTATTGGGGCGTGACAACTCCCCTATCTGATGTTGATGAACAGCTGAAGCTTTTATTGAAAGCGTAAAACTTAGAAAATAAACCTGCAAAATAAACAAAGAAAGAAACAACAGAAAAGAAAAAAGGAAAAGAACTATATACATGGTGAAAAGAAAAACACAGCTACTTCAAATGCAGCTAAAGAACATAACACTCAGCAGCAGTGCAAAGAGTAGGAGGATCATCCAAAATGGTGACAAGATATCAATAGTTAAATACTCCTTAACTCTATCTACTTCTCTCCTTCTTTCATATTTCTTATGCTCAAGCCTTATATCCTCCTCAATCTCCATTTTAAAACAATCTTGAGCGTCATCGGGAACTTCAAAGGTTTGAAAACATTAAATGTCACATCCTGATCTAAGACTCTCATGGTTAATTCCCCTTTTTGTACGTCAATTAATGTCCTACCAGTAGTTAGGAAAGGTCTGCCTAGAATAATGGAGACTTCCCTGTCTTCCTCCATATCTAACACGATAAAATCTGTAGGGAAAATAAACATGTCCACCTTAACTAGCACGTCCTCAATGATCCCCTTCGGATATTTAATAGATCTATCAGCTAATTGAAGGGTCATTGTGGTGGGCTTTGCATCTCCTATTCCTATACTATCTCCTAGATCACAAAGGGCTCTATCAAAGAACTGATCTCCTATAGTGCAAGGTATGGTAAAACTACCTAGATCTTTGAGCTTGGGGGGTAATTTCCTCTGAATAATGGCACTACACTCCTCAGTCAAGGCCACTGTCTCATAATCCTCTAATCTTCCCTTCCTCAAGAAGATATCCTTCATAAACATCACATAACTAGGCATTTGCTTTAAAGCATTCGCGAAATGAATGTTAATGTGAAGCTTCTTAAAAACCTTAAGAAATTTAGCAAACTGCTGATTAAGCTTCTAGTTTTTGAACCTCTGAGGAAATGATAATGGGGGTCTAACTAGAGGAAGTCTAGTGGTAACAAGTGTAACATCAGATGAAGAGGAAGGTTGTGAAGAAGAAAAAGGTAAAGATGAAGAAGCGCCTGACTTAGATTCCTTTGCAGCTTAATCTTGATGTTCCTGCTCTTTCTGAGCTGCTTCTTTGGGACTTATGAGTTCTTTAACTATGGGCTCAACAGGATTGGACTTAACTTGTGGCTCCTCTAGCTCTTTGCCGCTCCTAAGTGTGATGGATTTAACATGTTCCTTACCCTCCCTTTGCCTAATAGGATTAGCTTCAGTGTTACTGGGGAGGGTCCCTTGAGGACATTAACTAAGAGCGTTTGCTATTTGTCCTACATTAACCTCTAAGTTCTTAATTGAAGTAGCTTGATTTTGCAGGATAGTCGTGAACATTTCCTCAAGCGAAGGCTTCTTCTCAGCTGCTCGTGCTGGTGCTGGTGAAAGTATATGCTGTGGCTTTATAGGTAGTGGTGGTGGTGATAGATGATATGGGTATGGGTGATGAGAAGACTGATGAAATAGAAATTACGGCTGTGGTGGTACCTGAACCGGTGAAGCTTGAAAACTAGGGAGTCCTACAGGTCTAGAGCTAGAAGTTTACCCATGGTTTTGGCTCCAAGAGAAGTTAGGATGGTTCCTCCACCTTGGATTATAGGTGTTTGAAAAAGGGTTATTCTGTTGCGTTTGAGAATGGGCAACATACTGAACTGATTCTAAGTTGAGCAGACACCGATCTACAGAGTGGGTACCACTACATAGCTCGCATGAGAGAAAAAGGACTTTGGACAGAATAAACAGGATTAGGATTGGAGGAAGGATTATGCTGGGTACTGAGCGACTCTACCTTCTCCATAAGATTAGCAATTTGAGAGGTCAAGGTAGATAGTGTGTCGAGCTCATAAATACTCGTCGACTTCTTTGGCAATTGCCTCTCTGAGGACCATAAATAGTTGTTAGCCGCCATCTTATCTAAAAGCTCATAGGCTTCCTCCTCTGTTTTGCACATCAAGGCTCCACTCGCAGCAGCGTCAACAATGGTCCTATTCTAGCTTGTAAGTCCGTTGTAGAAGGTCTGGACTTGCAGCCACAAAGGTAGGCCATGGTGAGGACACTTCCTAAGAAGCTCCTTATATCGTTCCCATGCTTCGTAAAGAGTTTTCGAATCAAATTGGGTAAAGGAAGATATGTTACTACGGAGTTGGGCCATTTTAGAGGGAGGGAAAAACTTAGAAATTGATGGGCTAACTCATCCCATGTAGAAATGGATCCTGGAGGTAGGGAGGTTAACCAATGTCTCGCCCTATCCCTAAGTGAGAAGAGGAATAATCTAAGCCTAAGAGCATCATCAGTTAATCCATTAGGTTTGAATGTGTTGCACAAGTCCAAGAATTGGCCAAGGTGAGCATGTGGGTCATCGTGTGGAAGCCCACTGAACTGTAAAGAAGTTTGGATCATCTGGAGGATTGCGGGCTTAATTTTGAAGTTATTTATAGGGACAGCTGGTGGCCTAATGCCGGAATAATATCCTCCAATCGTTAGCATTGCATAATCTCCAACGGTTCTAATTTCTCTATTTTCTGTCATTGTGTTTTGCAGCGGAGTTATAAATTTCCTAGAGTCCTTTCGAATTTTTCTAAGAGTACGTTCAATTTCAGGATCTAGAGGAAAGTAGTCAAAACTCTTGGCTCTACGCATGCAAACATCAGAAAGTCCTTAAAATTTTTTTTGAATTTTTAAATTTTTTAATTTTTTTTTCAGTTAAGTAATCTAGATTAAATATTTACAACCTAAATATTTACAAGCTAGAATTACACCTAAGCATAATTTCACCGATATTAATTAACGACTAATTAAAACTTCCCCGGAAACGGTGCCAAAAACTTGACACGTCCTGAAGTATTGTCCACAAGTGCACGGGTCGTACAAGTAATAATGGGATCTGAGTCTCGGAATTATCGTCCCACAGAGAAGTTGATCAGCCTAATTAAGTAACGATTAATCTTACCCTAAGTATATTCTAGCAAATTATGAAATTAAAGTGGTGATCTACTAAGGCTAATTAAACATACTGAAAACAATAAACATTAAAAATAAAGAAAATAAAACTGAACTAAAAATTACTTACAATACTCCACGCAAGCAACTACCTACGAAAGGAAATTAAAACAATTAATTACGTAATCAAAATAAAATGCTAAAATGAAGAACAAAATTAATTAAGCTAAAATTAAACAAACCTAAGGTAAAATGTGAATGTAATTAAACTAATTAAGAAAATGCAATTTAAAGTAACTTAAAGTCTAATAAGATAAACATCTACTTAACTAAAGAAATTCTTAAACTGAACTCTAACTAAATGCTAATAAAACAAAATTTAACTAATGCATCCAAATAAATTTAATCTAAATTAATTCTAAATATAACTCATAAAATACTAAACTAAAAATTAAATCCTAACATGTATAAACTAAAATTAACTATTAACTAAGACTTAAAACTAAAGATTAAATTGGCAACTTAAAATATTAAATTTACCTATCAATTACCACTATCCTAACTAATATTAATAAAAACAACCAAAAATGCACTACACATTAATTTGCAAAGAAGCAGTAGCCAAACGTGGCCTTAGGCAATTTAAATCATTCAAAGGTCCCTCCAAACACTGTTTACGTTCATCACCAAAACAATTCCATGCATTGCTTTGTCCTGCTCTTGGTTCCAGAATTATCTTCTTTCTCCAATTTTTGTTCTTCTTCTAGGGGTTCACGGATTGCCCACCTAACTACTCCTGTCCGCGTACTGCTGTTTCAGGCGTCACTGTCGCTCCTTGCTCTATCCGTTTCTACTTCCCGATTCACCATACATGCTCTCGGTTCTCCCAGTGATGCACTGTTCTCTGCTGCAAGTGTATTCTGCTCTCAGCTCTCAGTTTTGCATGTATCTTGTTGCTCCAGGCGCAATTAAATGGTGCTTCAGATGTGGTCTTTAACACCAATCTTCCATGACATGCGTTGGCCAGGTGCTGCTCCCGCTAGTATCTTCTTCAACCTACAATGACATTACTGTCCTGTTCCGCTTGTCATCCTACTGTATCATGTATCTATTAATGGCAACATAATCGATCTTCCTTGGTCTTCAACCTACATCCAATCAACCTCAACCCGTGACAAGGAAAATGAAAATTGAAATTGAACAGTAAAACAAAAGTTATAACAGGGGAGAATAGAGGAGAAACGTTATTGCTACTGTCATTGCTCGATCTAGACTAGTGTACCACCATCTAGCATACATCCTTCAATCACCCGAGCATCACAGCATGGAGCAATGAACCAACAAACAACCAAATACGGAAAATCATAGGTGAACAGTAAGTAGAAAATGAAAACAGAGCACAACAGAGGCTGAATTTGTGGCTCTCGGTTATGGCTTCTTTGTTGCTCTCAGATTAGCCATTGAACATCCTCTCTTGTTTCTGAATGTAAACATCTCCAAACAAGTCGAAACTAAGAAGAAGATGCTAAAATTTTCACTAAGACACAATATAACCGAGAGCTATAAAGAAAATACAAGTTTGTCAAAAATAAAAATAAAACATAATCACATAGATCAAACCAAGAACTACCACTAGGAATTAAGAAATATGAATAAGCAGTAGAAAATTAAGAAAGAAAATCGAAATAGGAAGCAAACTGAGAGAAATTGAAACAGAAAAAGGGAGGATCAAAACAGTACCGAATTGGAGAACCATAACTAAACTATTGAATCATTAACTACAGAAAAATACAGCCAAGTGGATGAAGGTATCAGAACCTCCGGATGGTGTACTGGTGGTCGGGTATAAAGAGAAATATGGGGGATTTCATGGCAAGATGTCTCGTATGTCAACAGGTGAAGGTAAAGCATCAGAAACCTACAAAGTTATTGCAGTCTCTACCTATACCGATATGGAAATGGGAGCATATCACTATGGATTTCGTGATTAGTTTTCTGAGTACCCGTAGGAATCACGATGCAATATGGGTGATCATTGATAGACTGACGAAGTCAGCCTACTTTTTAGCAATGAGAGCTACCGATACTTTGAGTTCATTGGCAGAATTGTATGTATGTGAGGTAGTGAGGTTTCATGGTGTTCCAATAAGCATTGTCTCAAATAGGTATTCCCGCTCCACTTCCCATTTTTTTGAACATTTTCAATAAGCCATTGGAACCCAGTTGAGTTTGATCAGCGCTTTCCATCATTAGACAGATGGTCAGTCAAAGAGGACTATACAGACTCTGGAGGATATGTTGAGAGCGTGTGTGCTAGATTTTAGAGGCTCCTGGGATGATCATTTGCCACTATTCGAATTCACCTACAATAACATTTATCATTTGAGTATCAAAATGGCAATGTATGAGGCTTTGTATGGCTATAGATGTCGTTCCTCTATCGATTGGGAAGAAGTAAGTGACTGAAAGATTTTTGTTCCTGATTTGGTTACACAAGCCTCTAAGGATGTCTGATTGATTGTTGAGAGATTGAGGATAGCTCAGAGTAGACAAAAGAGTTATGCTGACAAGAGACAGAGACCACTTGAATTCACAGTTGGTGAATCAGTGTTTCTTAAGGTTTCTCCTTCCAAGGGTATAACAAGATTCGGGAAGAGAGGTAAGCTGAGTCCTCGCTACATTGGACCCTTTGAGATACTTGATCATGTGGGAGATAAGGCCTATAGGTTGGTATTGCCGCCGGACTTATTGAGAGTGTATAGTGTCTTCCATATTTCGATGCTTCAGAAGTATCATCCAGATCTAACCCATGTGATTCGGTATAAGCCATTGAAGCTTAAAGATGATTTAACATATGTAGAGAAATCGATTCGGGTATTGGATAGGAAGGAAAAAGTCTTGAGATCAAAAACTATCGGGTTAGTTAAGGTTCTCTGGCAGCATCACACTTCAGAGGAGGCTACTTGGGAGCTAGAGAGACTGATGTGAGAGAGACACCCCCAGTTGTTTGAAGATTATCTTACTTCTAATTTGGAGGACCAAATTTCTTAAAGGAGGGGAGGAATGTAAGGCCCATAAATTCATATGTATTCTTATGATTTCATGATGTACAGACAAGTTACATTTGATATGAATAATAAGAAATGAATACTTTTAAGTTCCAAATGTGAATGAAATGCAAATTGAGTAGTTAAGCAAATGGATATGAAGTTAACCTTAGTTTTCTAGGAAAATTGCAGTAGGAATGCTATAGATTAAGGGCAGATCATTCTCATTAGCAAGGGGAGATCAATCTCATGGCTTGAAATACAATGCCAAAGCATTTCCCAAGAGGGAGATCGATCCCACATTCAAAGCAGATCGATCTTAGTAAATTCTGGTTGAGGCAGATTGATCTCTAAAGGGTTCTGGATTGCACAGATCGATCTCTTCTCAAGGGTCAGATCAATATGTAAGTGATTTTGTTTGAGCCAGATCGATCTCATGCTAAAGAGCGTTTCGATCCTACCTTCTCAAAGTCAAATTTTAAAGAGATAAACATAGGGCAGATCGATCTCTCATGGTTTAGAGATCGATCTCCTAAGGCAATTCTATATATACTCGACTGTTGCACCTTCCTTCTCCGAGAAACAACTAAATCCTCTATTGAAAGAAAGTGAAACCTAACTTTCTTAGTCCAAAAATCTTCACCTTTCAATCAGTTTTGAGAGAGATTTGTTTCAGCAAAGTTGTTCCTAGTGAAAAGGAGAATAACATAGTTGAAAACTAAAAGTTGAAATTAAGGATTTAAGGAGCAAAAAGGACTTTCCCCTAATTTGGCAAAAAAAGGAAAAATCAAGCTAGGTAAGATTCAATACACTAACTTCAAATATGTTAATATAGGTATCTTGGTGAGTTGATTGGTGTATGTTTTGTTAGCTGAAAACACCTTGAACATGTTAAATCTCCATGACCTAGAATTTGGCTTGGATTTGAAAAAATAAGAGAAAGTTGAGTAGGCATGAATTTGATGATTATTTAAGCATGCAGTGATGTTATTAAGCATGTATATATGATTGTAAGATAGTTTTGTGGAATATATGTGTTGGAATGGACTTAAGAAAGAGTAAGGTCCAATGAGATGTTATAAGGCCAAATGGGTGAAAAAAGGGCTAAATGCATTGATTTGAGATTCATACGAGCGAAAATTTAGTATATTAAGGTGTACTGATGTGAATGGTTATCTACATCTTTAGAGATTATATTGGAACCTGATCGGACAGTGAGGTTTAGCAGCACCAAAGAAGTATGGTCACGTGACGTGATAAGAGGTAAGGGAATTTTGTGAGTAGCTAGAGGTAGCTACACGCATTTCGAATAAAATTTTGAGTATTTATATTGCATATGGATTTTTGAGTATAGAAAAGTTTCAGTAGGAACCGATAACGTAAAATTGTGATTTTACCTAATTTCAGGGTAAAAAGCTTAGGAAGCATGTTTGTGAGTAGTTTTAAAGTTGTTTGACAGTTGCATGAATAGATTGGCTAATGTTTTCATGTTATATGCAAAAATAGCATGTTATAGTGTCGATTTGATTTAATTGAGTGAATTTCAATTGAAATAAACGATCTATCGGTTTGTGTGAAAAACCATTAGTGCTAGAGTGATACTCGCACTAGATTTTACAAGATATGCATTACCTAGTACTTGAATAATTCTCGTACTTGATTTTAATACGATTTGTGCATGATAGAGTACTAGAGCATTACTCGTACTTAGTTTTAATGATTGATGGATGATAGAGTATTGCAGCATTGCTCATACTCAGGTTTACATGGCATAGTGCTAGGAGCATTGCTCGCACTAGATTTATATGACTTGTTCATGAGGTCATGTTGGAGTTTACTCGCACGTATCGATTTTGAAAGAGATAGCATGAAACAGTCGTACTGGGAGCCTGTGCAGACTGTGTGTCACACCGATTATATGCTTGCACATGCCAATTTTTGAGACATGATCGAGGGCTATCGAAACTATTATCCATGGTATAAGGGCTAAGACCTATGGCAGGCACCTCGACTATGAGGATTGGGTCCATGGAGTACTTTGCATCGTGTATGTCACATGGAGTATGATGTACCGTGAGTATAATATGATATAGGATTATTGGCTGATGATTGAGGATTTGACCCACCTCCCGTTACAGTAAATGTAAGGCCCCGCACACCAAGTACTCTGTAGCCTGGATCACGAAAAATTATATATGATCATAATCTCAGAATAAGTAGTCGCCTATCTTACCTAAAGGATATTTCTTATTTGAATTGTCACATGAGTTTTATAATTGGGTAGACTCGAGGGATGGGTTGAGCCTCGACATGTGACCTTATGTGTGATATGGGTAACCCGAGGGATGGGTGAGGCCCGAATTTCCATGTTTTTACATGATGAAATGCCATATTGTTTTGATTTAATTGAAATTGCATGATAAAATGTGATTTATATTAATTACATGAGAAATGCAATGTTTTGCAAAAATTGATGAGGTTATTAAACCAGCATGTTTTCAATTCATATTGACGATTTGTATCTATATATATTGCATAAAAGTTTCAAGAAGATACATACTTTAGATGTGAATCGAAAAGGAAATGATTTAATGGCATGAACATTTTATTTTGTAGATAGTGTGGTTATCTACTTGCTTGCCTTATTTCCTTACTGAGATGTGAGCTCACCCCCTTTTTATTTCCTCCTCTCTACAGAGCGTTCATAGTAGCCAAGCACGGCTGAGGATTGGTATTCCTTGATCCGCTGCATACCCATCTTACGAAAGGTATACACATTTAAAACGTTTTGTACTGAACAATGTAAAAGCACAGTTATATCAATGAATGTATGGTTAGGGATGTATATGTACAAGTATTTGTATTAATGTATATGAGTTTTGTAAGACCCATATTTTCATATGTAATCCTTATGATTCACTAAGTATACACTTGTTCATGTAATATAAATCATAAGAGATGTAAGGTCCGTAAACTTGATGTACACACTTGTTATGTGATGTACATACAAGTTTCGTTATGTATGAATTATAAGAAATGAACCTTTTTAATTGTTAAATGTGGAATGAATGCAAAATTTGTAGTGAAGTAAATTGGTATGAAGTTAGCCTTCAAAATCTGGGATGAAATTCAGCTAAGTATGCTGCAGAACAAGGACAGATAGATCTCTCTTTCAAGCCAGATCGATCTCGGTAAGCTTCTGCCAAGTAAGGATCGATCTCATCCTCAAGCAAACCGATCTCATTATATGTCAGCAAGAAGCAAATCGATCTTATTCCCCTGGCAGATCGATCTTTGAAGCTCTCTGCCTATCTAAGATCGATCTTACCCTTCAGAACAGATCGATCCGTCAAGCTTGAAAACTAAATGTCGAGAGGCTTAAAGTAGGAGAAGATCGATCCCTCACTTATGGAGATTGATCTCATCAAGTCATTTCTATAAAAATTGGGTAGCTGAATCGCATTTCCCGAGAAGCAACTCAAAAACCTTCTATTTGGAAACTAAGTGACCTAGTTTCCCTCTCTAAACTCTCAACACTTTCTTTAAAGATTTGAAAGAAGCTTATTTCAGCAAAGTTGTTCCTAAAGAGGAGGAGAACAACATAGTTGAAAACGGGAGGTCAAATCGTTGGATTGAAAGAGGAAAAGAACTTCCCCCAATTTCGGTGAAAAAAGAGAAAAGTTGATATTATTACAACTCCATATGATATAATTGGAGTCGATCAGACGAATCACGAGAAGTGGGAATCGAAGGAAAGTGATTCGAGCGTGATTCGAGCATGATTCGAGGTAAGGGACTTATGCAAGCTATTAGAGATAGCTATACGTATGTTTTCTTACCTGCTGTGTGCGAATGTTTGCGATGAGTTTATAGATATTTGTATATCTAGGTAGAAAACTACGTATGAGAATAAGCCTATAAGTATGTGTTGCATGACTTCTATGTTATTATTGTGTGAAAAGAGGTTTTGCAAACGTTTTGAGAAAGAATAATAATAGACAGACTCTCGTTTTAGTAAACTGCATAAAAAGCTTTTAACAAGTGATTGAAGGGAGATTGCCCTCTCACTCATACTCAATGAATGGAGTCATCTATCTTGTGTCGGTGTGAAATTGTGCTAGAGCCTAAGTGGCAAGGGTAGATTGACCAGCCCTGCTCGCACATTATTTTTTAAAAGATTTTTGAGGAAAAAAAAGAGTGCTCGATGCCTTTGGTGATGCTGTGTGTTCCACTCGAGATGCTCGCACTAGATTTTTGGAATCATGCTGCAGCTTTCGATTATTGCTGTGTATCTTGCTCTGACTATGCTTGCATGTAATTTCCTATTAATGACGTGCTCGATGACTTAGGTATGTTATGTGTCTTACGTTGAGTTGTTCGCACGAGGTTTTTATGATTATGCTGCGTGTTGAGTAAAACCGTGCTAGAGCCATCATGTATTGCTATGTGTCTTGCATTAACTCACTCGCACGTGGTTTATGGATGTGATGTAATGAGTACAAAACTGTGCTAGAGCCATCATGTATTGCTGAGTGTCTTGAACAGACCTGCTCACACAAGATTTTAAGACAATAGAAATGGATGATAAGGATCCATGGGAGCACGATGTACCGTGAGCGTTAGCCATGTAGTACGATGTGCTGTGACTTGAGTATGAGCTGAAGCGATGTTTGATTCGCCTCCCCAAGCGTAGGGTTCCCGCACACCCGATCAGTGTTGCCTGGAATCCGACTATAGCCATAAGTTTTCTTATATCTGTGTGATACGACATTGTCACTACTGTGTGAGGTGACATATGTTCCCCCTGCTGGGTGTCTGGGGATATGATAACCCATGATTTATGTCTCATGTATATTGATTTGCTAAATGTAAAGCATTTTCTGAGTAAGAATTACGTGAATCAGAATATGTTATGTAAAGCTGTGTGATTCTGTGTGAATATGCATATACCCATCTAGCGAATTAATGGTTTCGCACTGATGGAAGTTGTTTTAAAAAGAATGCATATGGTTTATAAAGAAAATGAATGTACATGTATTTTAAGCATGTAGATAGTATAGTTATCTATCTGCTTTCATATTTTCCTTACTAAGCGTGTTAGCTCACCCCCTTATTTCTCCTCTACAGATTCTGTGCAGTAGTGAGTATATTGCAGTTGTCCCTGCTATCGTATTGCTACGGTCATCCAGCAGTATAGAGAGGTATACACTTGAGATGAAAAAATTTTGTATCCTGGAAATTAATGCACAATAAAGTTTATATTTGGGGATGTATATAATTGAAACTAATGTAATCGCTTTCGCACTCATATATATATAAGTTCAGTTTCTATTCTACTTTATTTAAATGAATTTATTTAATTATAATGGATGAGATATGATTTGGATGTTAACTCACAGCCCAACTGTTTGAAAGTAAGGTAAAGGTCACAGACAGAGAGAGAGAGAGGATTGTAACAAGCTTACTTTTAAGAAAAGAGTATTTACAGTCAATAGATAATTGTATTGACATGTATGCATGCTATGGAATGAATGTGGTTTAGGTGACTAATATCGAATCATAGCCCAATGGTTTGGTGGTTGAATTATGACAAAAGGAAAGGTAAGTGAAATACGAAAAATTTGTAGAGGTTTTTAGTAAGACACAGACGGTCGTGACATGTTCATATAAGTTGCGTTAACTCATATATATTGTTTATTTGTTTCTTTCATTCTTTACACGATATTTGTCTTAGATTCAAGCATGTCTAGTAGTGAGTAGTTGTTTAATTCACTTTGTATGCAATCTTGATTAATCTTGGATGATTATTTGTTGTGAGAATATGAACTGATCATATATTATTGGTTGAGTATCCAAGGTTTTCCATACCAAGTTTGAATGATTATTAGTTTAATTATTTAGGTTGCAAACTAAATAATTAATTATAATGGTTTATTGCTAGAATTAATTTTTTAAGTTCTTAATGTTTAATTCGCGAGAACCAGAGAAAAGTCTTAGTTTAATTTGGTAATATAAGTTCTTGTTTTTATCGGTTAATTTCAATCAATATCTTTCACATATTTTCATGCTGCTATTTGAATATGTCTTGGGAGTTTTTTTGCTAGATGATTTAAGTAGGTGGGGATTAGTTGTAGAGTTTTCTTGTAATGAACTAGGTTGTAGGGAAAGATGGTGTTTACACGGTTTCTTGCAACACTACGATTGAATATTTAACTTAATGGAATCTTTTTGAATTCAATGATCAATAGTATGAAATCCAAGGTTGTCAAGATGCATGCTAGCTAAAATCTTTTTCTTGTAGTTTTAAAAACAATATTCTTTATGTTTCTTAACTTTTTCAATATCTATTAACTTTCTATTTTTAGTAAGATAAAAATATATAATATATACACCTTTTAGAAAACCCCTTTTCGTTTTATTTTCTCACTTTCTTGAACTGTGATTAACTTGATTACTTTTGCTTTAGAATATGTGGGATTGACCTCTATTTCCACTAACTAGTTGTTAGTGATTTAGAGAAATTATTTTGGTTGCCTGACGACATATCAAATTTTGGCATCGTTGCCAAGGACTGTAAGTAAATTTGAATTCTTTACTTAATTAGAGTTTTAGTAGTGCTCCTTTAGTGTTCATTTTGTAGGAAGTTACATGTTTGACGTGTCTCCTATGACTCGACTTTGAAAAATAAAGGATTTTGTTCAAGCAACCTTGTAGGGTGAATTTACACCATTGCCACCCGACATCACGCGAACTCCAAATCTTTTTTATTCAAGTGATTTTAAGGATAAGGAAGAAGTCAGGGAACAAGAAGCACCACCACCCCAAAAAACATTAAAGGAGTTGACTGCACCAACTTTAAATCTTTTTTATTGCAACCCCAAATATTGGCGTTTCCCTTAAATTAAAATTTGGCCTAATTCTTCTTTTGCCAACTTTCGTTGTCTTGCAGGTGAGAACCGACACAAGCATTTAAAGCAGTTTTATGTAGTGTGTTTTACAATGAAGGCTACTGGAGTTACTGAAAAGCAAATCAAACCTAGAGCCTTTCCTTTTTCTTTATTTAATTCAGCCAAAGAATGTCTCTATTATTTGCCAAGTGGGACCATAAACATATGGGAAGAGATGAAGAGACAATCTTGGAAAGGTACTTTCCTATTTCATGAGCTACCAATACAAGGAAGGAGATATGTGGGATTTATCAATATAATGATGAATTCTTGTATGAGTATTGGGAAACATCTAAAAGGCTCTGTGCCAGTTGCCTATATCACAAAATCCATGAACAACTCCTCATCCAATACTTCTATGAAGGATTGCTACCCCATGACAGAGGAATGATTGATACGATTAGTGGAGGAGCTTTGGTAGATAAGACTCCTCAAGATACAAGGAATTTGATAACTAATATGGCTACCAATTCCCAACAATTTTACTCTAAGTGTGAAGCTCCTTCAAAGCCTATACATAAGGCAATTGTTGATTCCTTTAAACAACAACTTAAATATTTGACTTCTTTAGTTCGTAACATGTTGTAGGGTCAAAGCAACAAGCAAAGGCACATGGAATTCGTTCGAACAAGGGACATTTTACTGATATGTGTCTAATTTTGCCTAATAATGGTTATGAGCACACCAATACTGTAGGTGGCTTTCTTAGATAGCCACAAGCTCAATACAAGTATGATCCCTATAGTAACACTTACAATCAGGGATGAAGGGTCATCTTAACTTGTAATGTGGAAATAGGTCTGTCTCATATGTTCCACCATAGAATAGGCCCAACTTCAATCCTTAACAACCAAGGCCTCAAGCTCAAATCCAAAAGAGGCCTCAAGCCCAACCCCAAGGTATGTCTGTTGAGGATATAATTAAATCTCTCATTGATAGTTCTCTTAAATTTCAATAGGATGCAATGATGAACATGCAAGAGACACAAGGTAGCATCAAAAGTCTTTAAAATCAAATGAGACAATTGGCCACATGCATAAGCAATATTGAAGCTCAAAATTCTAGTAAGTTACCTTCTCAAGTTATGTCAACCTAAGGGAGAATGTGAGTGCTATTGTTCTACAAAAATGGGAAGGAAGTTGAAGGAAGGGAGACTCCCATAGCTCTCTTCAACAAGAAAGTCATTAAAGAAGAAAAAGTACAAAGTAATCTTCCATCTTTATGGAGACCATTGGTAAATAAGCTTCCAATAAATGTTAGTACTAAACCTCCTCCTTTTCCTTCTAGGTTACAAAGATCATCAAAGGAAGAGACGGATAAATAGGCCTTAGAAACCTTTCGCAAAGTTGAAATCAACATTCCTCTTCTATATGCTATTAAGTAAGTGCTCGATATGCAAAGTGTGAGACCCCATGTATGTATGACACTATTATATGTTAATGGACTTATAAGACAAATGATTTTAGATCATGCAAATGTTAATGAAATTGCAAATGAGAATGAATGAGTATTATGGATGCATGTAAAGATTAAATAAGGGCTAAAGTGGACACAAACTAAACGAATAGAACTTAAAGCATCTGGACTGGAGATAAAGATTTAAAACACGAAATGATAAAGCATGGATTGCAAATTTGTGTATCCATTCTGATTTCTAAGCAATACACACAAGTTTCATAACACGAAAAGTATAGAAAATGAGTCTTTCCATGCTCTAATTGGGATTAAATTGAAAAATGAGTATTGAAGCAAAGAAAGAGGAGATTATCCTTCAAAAATCTTGAAAAATGTAGTAAAAGGGTTGTAGATGAAGGCCAAATTGATCTCCCATTCAAGGTAGATCGATCGCTTGTGCAAAACATATCAATTCTAAGTGAATCTACGAAGGCAGATCGATCTCCCAATCAAGCAGATCAATCTGCATTTTCCGCTGCCAAGCCCAAATCGATCCCCCCTTAAGTGCAGATCGATCTCCATTGTATTATGTAAAGAGTAGATCGATCTCTTCTGATGAGCAGATCGATCTCCTTAAGCTTCTGCCAAGCCAAGATCGATCTCTCCTCAATGAGCAGATCGATCTCCCTCTTCTAAAACCTTAGAATTCGATGGCAAAAACCAAAGGAAGATCGATCTCTTCACCCTAGCAGATCGATCTGATCACTCTCAATCTATAAATACCCCACGACAAAACCCTCTTCTTCAACAAACCAACACACCTCTTCCATTTTTACCCAAAACACCAAGCTTTCTCTCTCTAAAATACACTATCTTTTAAAAAGAATTGGGAAAAAGCTATTAGAGCCAAAGTTGTTCATTTTAAGGAGGAGAGCAACATAGCTTGGAGCTAACACTCAACTCATTGGATTGAAGGAGTAAAGGAATCTTCAAAACTTGGAAAAGAAGAAAGTCAAGCTAGGTGAGTTTCCAATACACCAACTCTAAGTATATTTATCTAGTTTTTGTTATGAGTAGATTGGTGTATGTATTGATGATTGAAACTACCTAGAATGTAATGAAACAAGTATAACCTAGAATGGGTTAGTGTGGGAAAATAGAATGTGGTTGATTAGATGATAAAAAAGATTATATAAAGTTGTCAACGAGGTAATGCACATGATTGTAAGATGATTGAATGAAGCCACATTGTGAGATTTGTCAAGTAATAAAAATGTGCATAAATGGTGTTGTAGAGAATGTATAAATGATAGAAGATTATGGATAAATATTTATGCCAAGTGTTTGATAAGTAACTAAGTGTGTTGCTAGTTAAATTGACAAGAAATGGCACAAGGATGGCCAAAGGTGATAATGGGTCAAATTTGATAAAATAGGCTCGATGACCTATATCGATTAGTTGAGCTAAATTGCGAAAAGCGGGAAAAGAAGGAAAAGTTGCTTCCAAGAGAATCGAGGTAAGGAAGTTGTGCTAACCCTAAGGATATCTGTATGCCTTTCAGGCGCATGGGCGATTTTTAACGTATCTAAGTGTCATGGGATGAAATGTTGTTGAAGGGTAAATATTGGGTTTTTGAGAAATGTGCATGAAAAGCAAGAGCATGATACTTTGAAACTTTTTATGGCTTTTTAGCGTGTGATTGGTAGGTTGGCTATCATTTGAAATGATTTACACAAAAATAGCTTGATTTTGTTTTATAACCATGCTATCCAAAGAATGAGCCACCTACATGAGTTTGTGGAAATTAAACGTGCTAGAGCGTTGCTCGCACGAGATTTGACATGTTTATACATGTATTAGTGTTGGAGCGATGCTCGTACTAGAGTTTTACATGGATTTTACGATATAGTGCTGAAGCATAGCTCGCACTAGAGTTTTATACATGCATGAGTGCTAGAGCTTGGCTCGTATGTTAGCACTGAATTATATATATGTTTAGGACCCTTTTTACTTAGTTATTTGATTTATTCTTTGCAATATTATGTATGTTTTATTTGTTTTGTGCACTTATGCAGGAAAAAGAACAATTTGGAGAAGTCATGGCTCTTGGTGCTGGTTCTGATGATTTCGTGAAGAATTGAAGTTACAGGGTCCTGATCGTGAATTATACTGCAGAAATAGAAGAAACTGGACAGTGCATAGCAGATTTGAGTAATTAATACCATTGACGTAGCATAGTAGTCTGATTAGTGCAACACTGTTTTACCACGTGGCCTTTCGTGTTTTAGTATTTGGAAACCTTATAAATAGTATTTTTATTAGAATTTCGAAGAGGCTGCTACTCAAGACTTCAAGATTAATTTAGCCCTATTGAAACTCCATTTTTTTAACCTTTTTCACCATATTTGTTCTTGGGATGTTAAATTTGATTTCTTGGATGTTTATTATGATGTCTATGAACTAAACTCCTTTTTCCTAGAATCGATGTAACCAACTTTGGGCATATTGCAATTACTTTGTGATGTTGTTTGGATGATTTCAATTGTGTTTATTTAATCTACTTGTTCTTAATGCTCTAGTTGATTGGCCACTAATTAGATGAATTAGTATAAGAATCTGGTACTCGAGAGAGGGGATTGTTTATATGTATAAGGGTAGATTAACATAGGACATTGTTAGATCGAGAGGTTGACAATTTTTATGAGCCATAGGGAAACAGATTACTATTGCTTAGTGAACCCTATTATTTGATTCTAAATCGATAGGTTAAGATTAGGTAAATTAGGTATGACTGTTTAAAACTCGAGAGAGATAAACAAAAAATAGTTTCAGCTATAAACAATTTGAAATCAAAAGAACAATTGATCAAAGGAGTTGCATGAACCCTTGTTAGGTGAAATCGGTTTCTACGAATATTTTGCTATTGATATTTTCATTCGTGATTATTGTGATTTGCTTTAATTAATTTGTTTCGTAGTTAGCAATTAGAATAGTTAAATAGGATTTTAACCAACATTCATTGATTTTCTAGATAAAGGTCAAGGTTGTTGATTACAGTGATTAGCGATAGACACAGTTCTTTGTGGAACGATACTCATATTTACTCTATACTTGAAAACTGACTTGTGCACTTGCAGTAGTGTTCCATTTAGGACAACAAGTTTTCTGGCGTCGTTACCGGGGAACTGTTGTCTAGTTTCTCGTTGACACTGTTCCCCAATAGCCTTTACTTTAATTTAGATTTTTATTTTTATTTTTGTTTTAATTTATTATCTACGATTTTTTTTAGTTGAATGGTAAAAACTCGCAGTAGTGGAAGTGTAGATATAAAAGAGTTAGATCTAGGGATTGAGAGAACCATCAGACAAATTTGCCAGAACAGATTTGAAGAGAAAGATCAAAATTTAATCATGACAGATGATAATCAACAGTAGCTAGCTATACACGATTATTTCACCCCAGTTGTGAATCAAAATTTCGCTGCTATAAGAGAGATTCTTATGAACTGCAACAACTTTGAAATTGAAGTCGGCATTGATCAACATGGTTATGAAAAACCAATTTGGAGGTTCGGTTATGGAGGATCCTAATACACATTTGATAAGTTTTCTACAGATTTGTAGAACCATTAAGATTAATGGAGCCTCTGATGATGCTATTTGGCTAAGGTTATTTCCTTTCTCTCTTCGGGATAAAGCCTTGAGTTGGTATCAAAATCTACCAGTAGGAAGCATTCTGACATGGGCATGATGGCACAAAAATCCTTGGCAAAGTATTTTCCACCAAGAAAGACTATGCAGTGAGATTAGAGATTGCCCAGTTCACACAGTTAGACCAAGAGCCATTACATGAGGCATGGGAGCGATTTAAAGAGCTATTGCGTAGATGCCCTCAACATGGATATGATGAAGGAAACCATATACAAGTTTTCTATAAAGGCATGACTCTGCAGACAAGAGCTACTGTGGATGCCTCAGCAGGAGGTTCATTATGGTCTAAGACACCTGATTAGGCTATGCAGTTACTTGAGGAGATGGCTATAAACAGTAGCCAATGACCAGGTGAGAGAGCTAATGTTAGAAGAATAACAGGTATGCATGAGTTAGATACGCAGACAGCCATTCTAGCAATACTTGTGCAGATTTTGACACAAATGGCTTCAATGGGTATACAAGGGTCGCAAGATATGATTCATCCTGACGACACAAATCCTAACTTGATGGGGACGGATTTGGAGCAGGTGAATTATGTTAATAATCGTAACTTTGGTTTTCAGGGAAATCGGGTTCCAAACTATTACCAGCCAGGATTCAGAAACCATGAGAATCTATCTTATGGTAATTCTAAGAATATTCTAAACCCACCAGCAGCAAGTAACAACAATACAAGATCCAATAACCAAGAGAATCCCCAAGGTTATGGTGGAGTTAGAAGGAATGAATTTTAGGAGTTCATGGTTGAAACTAGAACCCGATATAGCAAAACTGATGCGCGGGTAGACACTATGGAAGCTAAAGTGTCTGAGATGAGTACTAGTCTTGGTACGCAGATGAAGTCTGTTGAGACTACTTTGGGATAGTTAGCTGCAACTGTCAGTTCTTTGAACGAAAGAGGTAAGTTCCCTAGTGATACAGTGCTAAATCTGAAAGAACACGACAATGCTATATCTTTGAGAAGTGAGAAAACCTATGAGCCGCCAAAGGTAGCAAAAAAAGAGGAAACTGCACCAATCACTAAGGTGCAGAAGAAGCATGCATAACCTGTTGTGTCAAAGGATACCGAATCAGAAATGATTAAACAGGGAGTTGATTCTAAACCTTTTAGTAAACTTTTTCCTGATAATACTCCTTTGTTGAAACCATATATTCCTTATCCTCAAGCTTTGTATAAAAAGAAGATTGAATCTGAGTTTAAAAAATTTCTAGATATATTTAAGAAATTACATATTAACATTCTGTTTGTTGATGCTTTGCAGCAGATGTCGCATTATGCAAAATTCATGAAAGAGGTGCTGTCAAACAAACAGAGACTTGAGGATTATGAAACAGTCAACTTGACAGAGGAATACAGTGCGATTTTGCAGCAGAAGTTACCGCAAAAATTGAAAGACCTTGGAAGCTTTACTATTCCATGAGAGATTGGAGGATCGAAAGTGGGTAAGGCATTGTGTGATTTAGGTGCTAGCATAAATTTCATGCCTTTATCTATTTCCAGGAGCCTAAGTCTTGGAGATGTGAAGCCAACCACCATAACATTGCAACTAGCAGATAGATCGATTACTTATCCTAGGGGTATAGTAGAAGATGTACTTGTTAAAGTTTATAAGCTAATTTTTCCTATCGATTTTGTAGTTTTAGATTATGAAGAGGATAGAGGAATTTTGCTTATACTTGGGAAACCATTTCGTGCCACTGGGAGAGCACTAATCGATGTTCAGAGAGGGCAATTAACCTTAAGGATGAATGATGAATCGGTTATGTTCAACATCTATAAGGCGATTAAATTCGCTAATGAGCCAGAGACTTGTAAGTTGATTGAAGTGATGCAGAGTTATGTACGGGAAGTTGGAACAAAAGAAGCACCAACCGATCCTATGGCTCAGTGTCTGGTAAATTCAGTTTCTAATTTAGATAATGAATTATTAACTGATGAAATTAAAAGTTGTGTTGCTACTTTGGAAGCTAACCCATTAGAAAGTGCGACTACAGCAACTAAGGAAAAGATTGAAAAGTCACAGGTAAGTGAGAAAAAAGAAGGCAAAATTGAATTGAAAGAATTACCAAACCATTTGAGGTATGCTTTCTTAGGTGATGATAGTACTTTTCCTATGATTATTTCATCATCTTTATATGATGCAGAGGAAGACAAGTTGCTTCGAATCTTAAGAGAGCACAAATCGGCAATTGGATGGTCCATTATTGACATTAAAGGAATTAGTCCCTCCGTTGTGATTTACAAAATTCGCTTGGAGGAAAATCATAAACCCTCTATTGAACCACATAGAAGATTGAATCCAGCAATGAAAGCAGTTGCTAGAGCTGAGATTTTAAAATTATTAAATGCTATTATAATATATGCGATATCTGATAATTCTTGGGTGAGTCCTGTGCAGATTGTGCCTAGAAAGGGTGGAATGACAGTAGTTCGTGACACTAACGATGAAATCATATCCACCAGAACGGTAACAGGTTGGAGAGTCTGAATCGATTATAGGAAGCTAAACAAAGCTACTAGAAAAGACCACTTCCAGCTTTCGTTCATTGACCAAATGTTATATAGACTAGTCGGGCACAATTATTATTGCTTTTTAGACGACTACTCGGGCTATAACCAAATTTTGATAGCCCCAAAAGATCAAGAGGAAACAACCTTCACTTTCACATATGGAACTTTCGCATATAGGAGGATGCCTTTTGGTTTGTGTAATGCCCCAACAACCTTCCAGAGATGCATGATGTCGATCTTCTCTGACATGGTTGAAAAAGATAATGGAAGTCTTCATGCATGACTTCTCGGTATTTGGTAAGACTTTTAACCAATGTTTATCTAATTTGGCACTTGTTTTGCAGAGATGTAAAGAGACGAATCTCTTCGTAAATTGGGAGAAGTGCCATATTATGGTGCAAGAAGGAATCGTCCTTGGACATAAAATTTTAGCTCACAACATTGAGGTGGATAGAGCTAAAGTCGCTGCTATTGAAAAGCTTCCCCCTCTAAAAATCATTCAAAGCCGATGAGCTTTTGAGGACAAGAAGGCTTCTATCACAAATTTATCAGGGACTTTTCAAAGATCTCAAAACCTTTATGTAATTTATTAGAAAAAGATGCTGATTTTATCTTTGATGATCTTTGCTTGTAGGCATTTGAAAAGATCAAGAAGGAGCTTCTTTTTGCACAGATTATGATCGCACCTGATTGGATAGAACCGTTTGAATTGATGTGCGACACGAGTGATTTTGCAGTTTGAGCAATCCTTGGGCAGAAAAGAGATAAGATTTTTCGAGCTATCTATTACTCAAGCAGGACCTTAGATGAAGCTCAAAAAAATTACACAACAACGGAGAAGGAGATGCTTGCAGTTGTACATGCATTTGATAAGTTTAGACCCTAAGTATTGGGGGTAAGGTCATTGTCTATACAGACCATGCTGCTATTCGGTATCTATTTGCGAAGAAGGATGCCAAACCCAGACTTATTATATGGATCTTTCTTTTGCAAGAAATTGATTTTGAGATCAGGGACAAAAAGGGATCCAAAAATGTTGTAGCTGATCATTTATCTAGGTTAGAGCAATCTGAAATTCAGCAAGAATAGCCTATTCAAGACGAGTTTCCAGATGAAACAATAATGAAGATTGATGTAAATCTGCCCTGGTTCGCAGACATAGTGAATTACTTAGCATGAGGATTAATGCCAAGTGGTTTAACTTATCAACAGAGGAAGAAATTCTTCCATGATGTCAACTTGTATTTTTAGGATGACCCTCTGCTGTTTAAGAAGTGTCTAGACCAGATTATAAAAAGGTGCGTGCCAAAAGATGAAGTTCAGGAAATTTTATGCCATTGTCATACTGCAGCATATGGAGGCCATTTTGGTGTAGAACGTACAGTAGCAAAGGTGCTGCAATAAGGTTTTTATTGGCCTAGTGTGTTTAAAGATACCTACAAGTTTGTAAAAACATGTGACAGATGTCAAAGGGTTGGAAACATTTTTAAGAAGGCATGAATTACCTTTGACAAATATTCTAGAAATGGAAATCTTTTATGTATGGGGTATCGATTTTATAGGGTCATTTCCTCCATCTTTTGGGAAGCTATACATTCTCCTTGTTGTTGATTATGTCTCTAAGTGGGTGGAGGCAATAGCAACACCAACAAATGAAGCAAAAGTGGTGATTCAGTTTCTACATAAGAATATTTTGACAAGGTTCGGTATTCCAAGGGCCATCTTGAGTGATGAAGGTACTCATTTCTGTATCAAAGTCTCCAGTGGTTTGATGTCAAAGTATGGAATTCGACATCAAGTAGCTTTCAGTTATCATCCGCAGACAAATGGTCAAGCTGAAATTTCAAAATGAGAAGTGAAGTTGATCTTAGAGAAAACTGTAAATCTAAATAGAAAAGATTGGGCTAACAAGTTAGATGTTGCGCTTTGGGCATATAGAACAACCTATAAGACTCCAATTAGGATGTCTCCCTATAGGTTGGTATTTGGTAAGGCATGTCATCTACCTGTAGAGCTTGAGCATCGAGTTTACTGGGCCATTAAGAAGCTCAATTTTGACTATGACAAGGCTGGAGCAAATCGGTTACTCCAATTGAATGAACTTGATGAGCTGAGGAATGAGTCCTATGACAATGCAAGGATTTATAAGGATAGGACCAAGAGATGGGATGACAAGATGATAATGAGACGAGAATTCAATCCTGGACAGCAAGTTCTTTTGTATAATTCACGACTCAAATTATTTCCTGGCAAGTTGAAGTCAAGGTGGCCAGGACCGTTTGTGATACACCAAGTTTTCCCATATAGAGCAATTAAGCTGAAGAATAAGGATGGGGGCTTGTTCAAGGTCAATGGGCAGTCTTTGAAGTATTATTATGGAGAGAGGGTGCATAAATTAGAAAGCATTCCCCTTGTTGAACCGAATTTAGGAGATTGGAAGAAGTCTGGCTGAAGACTTAAAATTAAGCGCTTTTGGGAGGCAACCTAATTTTTGCTTTTAGGATTTTTAGTTTTTAAATTCTTTTTATTTTTATTTGATTTTAGTAGTGTATTTTTATTTATTTATTTTATTTAATTAGGTTGTGTTTTATTTTGCAGGCATATGCATAAGAAGAGCACTGTTTGGAAGTTTAATTGTCATGGTTTTTCAAGAAAGAATGCATGGGTGCGTGAATGATGAGACTTTTAAAGGACAAAGGTTGAATTTCTATTTAGTAGGGTCGGCTATCTTAAATGAAGAAAAGTAAAATTTTGCAAAGGCTTTAGTAGCTTCTCCAACGAATAGCAAAGTCAAAAAGCCGAGAATAAGAAAAAGGAAGAGAAGAAATTCGGTCAAAGAAAGAAAAAGGTGTTTACAAGATTCAAAGGATGGGGTGAGTGGAATACTCTCTCTTTTTCTTGTTCTTTCATCTTTCTTTCTCTGCTATCTTAAATGTACAAAGATAAACCCCACAACCATTTTTTTTTCTCTTCCAATATTGTCGTTTTGTGCTGATTTGCTAGCTTCTTCAATGAATTTTGCTGGTTAAATCTCTTGGTAGACCCGAAAGCTTTGGGGGAAGGAAGAAAGTGTTTTATTGTCGTGTTGTTTAGGTGATAAAGACATGAAGTGGTCCTAATTAAATCCTACGTGGCTTCAATTTCGGGTATTTTTCTTCTTTCTATAGTAGTTTTCAATCCTCTAGAGGCTATTTTATGGGCTCTTACCATTTGGATTTTTAAGCCCTTTTCGATTTGTTTGATCTTTGTTAGAGTGATTTGGTTTGTGAAGAGATTTTTGGGTTTGTTGTTTGTGTTAGTCCAATTTGGTCTTGTTGAAAATTGTACTTGTTGATTTGTTAGCTAATTTGTGGATAATGGCACCTAAGACCCGAGCTAAACGAACCATGGAGAGTTCTAGTCAGGCCACTGATAGTTTGACCCCATCTCCACAAAGGGAAATGCCCGTAGTAACTAATTATAATCCCTCTCGGTTTGTGAATAGTCAGGCAGTAAAAAATTTTAAGAAAATCATGGATAAAAACATGATTATTGAGAGGAGCTTTAGGCCTGACATTGGTGGCTAGACTATGTATTCTGAATATCTGATGGATTTCAGTTTGTTGAAATTACCAGGTCAACCAGAAGATGCTATCCTTAATGTAGTTCATGAATTTTATGCAAATGCCATAGAGAGCACTCATTCTACTTCAGAAGTTAGGGGTGTTCTTGTTGCCTACAATGTGAATGCCATTAATTTGTAGTTGGACCTTCCGTAAGGGCTGTAAGATGAGTACGCCAGTTATGTAGCAACACTACACATTGATTATGATGAGCTAGTCCATGTCATTAATGAATTGACAATCCCGTACACCCATTGGCAAAAGAGGTCGGAAGCTGAATCCATGTCGTTCTCGTCCAACCGACTTCAATGCGGTCTTCATGAATGGTATGATTTTATCTCTTCTAGAATCATGCCTACCACCCATAAAAGTAGTGTCGATGTGGACAGAGTAGCTCTACTTTATTGTATTCTGATAGGAAAGATTGTTAATTTTGGAGCTATTATTTTTCGATCTATGCAAGAGTTCATACGTAAAGAGAATATAAGGGGTTTACCTCACCCTTCCTTGGTTTGTGGACTCTGTAAGAAGTATGGAGTGTATTGGACTGAACTTGAATCGAGATTGGCAAGGAAATCTCCTATCACTTTCAAAAATTCGAGAGTACCTTTGATTCAGCGAGAAGCTGCTACTCCTGCTGCACCACCACCACCTTCTGTTGACACTTCTGCTGGCCCATCAGCTGAACCTTCCACCACACCAGGTTCATTGAGACTTTGCTTCATGAGATTAAAGAGTTGCAGATGAAGGTGAGAAATAATGACCGAGATTACCAAAATTTCATTAAGTATGCTGCCACTTACAATCAGTCATTGGTACAATACCTTAATTTGAGGGGTCGTCAGGAGAGGTGGAATTTCCCTTACCACCAGAATGGTGTATGCCACAGCAAGGAGATGCACCTAGTAATGAGATGGAAGAAGATGCACCCGAGGACACTGATCCTGAGGTCAGCTCCGAGGAGGATGATAACAGCTTGACTACTCCCAGGGAAGTCCTCTTTGACACTTTTTCCTATCTTTTCATTGAGGACAATGAAGGTATTAAGTTTGGGGGAGTTATGTTTGTGCTTTATGTGCTGTGCTTTGTATGCTTGCTTAAATATTTTTAGTAGTTGTTATTTGTTTTGTATTTGTATGTTTGCGTGACAATTATACTTAGTTTTAAAGGTTAGTTTTCAAGATTGTGGCCGAAGATGGATATTGCAAGAAAGTATCAACTTTTGATTAAATGGATGATTTTATTGTTTGAGTATTGGCATGTGGATAGAAATCTTCATTTGAATCTTTTCACTTAAATTTATGCACCAATCATATTCAGTCTATGAACTTATTGTGTTGATTTGTGAAACCAAAAAGACTCTAGAACATGATTATTTATTACTTGAGGCGAAATTGATAGACCATGCATAATTAGGAAAATAATCTAGGCAATTTTTTTTTTTTTTTGAGATTGAGCCTTTCAAGCCTACCCAATTATATTAATCCTTTGGAAAACCCTTTGAGCCTATTTTTTTTTTCATTTTATTGTTATCTACCTATATTACAAGCCATAGCCTAATTTTTTGATTATCCTTTTCTTTTGGTCCCTTACTTGAAGTGCTATTAATCAATTTTTTTTTATTGGAGGATGAGCTCAAAAGAAAATAGGGGTGGTTTGTTAAAAAAAAAAATGTCGGTTCTCGAGTTTTGATGTAAATTGAGTGTTATATTCAAGTTAGAAGTAGTGAAAAAATCTTAAGTTTAGGGGTATGACACTGTTAAAAAAAGAAAAAAAAAGAAATCAAAATCGAGAATGAATGAAGTTGGGTAGTGATTCATGAGCTCAAAACAAATTAAGTCCAAGGGTGATTATAGTGCTTTAGGTGGATTGAACTTCATGTTATATCCTTTATCCCACCTAAACCCGAGCCTTACATTACAACCCTTGAAAAGTCCTTTTGATTCTTGGTTATGCATGAGTCTTTATTAGTGGAGAATAGTAGTTAATTCAAGCATATGAAGTCTTATGTTTAATTCTTATTTAAGTTTTGCATTGACACTTGAGTGCATGAATTTGAGTAAATGATTGTACACACACACATACAAGTGAAAAGTGAAGAGTGAAGGGGGATTGGTTTGTTTTGGTTGGCTTGAACAATATAAATCTGAAATTTGTCTTAAGTTGAGAACCTTGTGACTTCTTGAGGAAAATCCCAATTTAGTATAACAAGCATGTGAGCTGAGTATGGTTGAGAGTATTTATTTGTTTTGTGTCTAGTATGTCTTTGCTTGAGGACAAGCAAATTTCTAAGTTTGGGGGTATTTGTTAGCACTGAATTTTATCTATGTTTAGGACCCTTTTTACTTAGTTATTTGATTTATTCTTTGCAATATTAGGTATGTTTTATGTGTTTTGTGCATTTGTGCAGGAAAAAGAACAATTTGGAGATGTCAAGGCTTTTGGAGCTGGTTCTGATGATTTCGTGAAGAATTGAAGTTACAGGGTGCTGATTGTGACTTATGCTGCAGCAATAGAAGAAACTGGACAGCGCAGAGCAGATTTGAGGAATTAATACCATTACCGCAGCATAGCAGTCTGATTAGGGAAATATTGTTTTGCCACGTGGCCTTTCGCGTTTTAGTATTTGGAAACCTTATAAATAGTCTTTTTATCAGAATTTCGAAGAGGCTGCTACTCAAGACTTCAAGATTAATTTAGCCTTATTGAAACACCATCTTTTTGACCTTTTTCACCATATTTGTTCTTGGGATGTTAAATTTGATTTCTTGGATGTTTATTATGATGTGTAGGAACTAAACTCCTTTTTCCTAGAATCGATGTAACCAACTTTAGGCATATTACAATTACTTTGTGATGTTGTTTGGATGAGTTCAATTGTGTTTATTTAATCTACTTATTCTTAATGCTTTATTGGCCACCAATTAGATGAATTAGTATAAGAATCCGACACTCGAGAGAGGGGATTGTTTATATGCATAAGGGTAGATTAACATAGGACATTGTTAGATCAAGAGGTTGACAATTCTTATGAGCCATAGAGAAACGAATTACTATTGCTTAATGAACCCTATTATTTGATACTGAATCGAGAGGTTAGGATTAGGTAAATTAGGTATGACTGTTTAAAACTCGAGAGAGATAAAAGGAAAGAGTTTCAGCCATAAACAATTTGAAATCAAAAGAACAATTGATCAAAGGAGTTGCATGAACCCTAGTTAGGTGAAATCAGTTTCTAGGAATATTTTGCTATTGATATTTTGATTCATGATTATTGTGATTTGCTTTAATTAATTTGTTTCGTAGTTAACAGTTAGAATAGTTAAATAGGATTTTAACCAACATTCATTGATTTTCTAGATAAAGCTCAAGGTTGTTGATTACATGATTAGTGGTAGGCACAGTTCTCTGTGGGACGATATTCATATTTACTCTATACTCGAAAACTGACCTGTGTACTTGCAGTAGTGTTCCATTTAGGACAACATCGTAGTAGTTTTCACATGAATTTTATGACATTGTGCTGGAGCCTAGCTCGTACAGATTTTCATACAGCTTTTGACATGGTGCTGGAGCATAGCTCGCACTAGATGTCCACCGTTGTTACCGTGCTTGAGACTACTCGCACGTGGTTTTATGACATGTTGGGCGTCGTGTTAGGAGCATCGAGTAAGCTGTGTGCCATACCGATTAAATAGGCTCGCACATGCATATTAAGATGTGGTAGTGTATGATGTGATGATATAGGTCCACTAAGTACGTTGTACCGTACAAGTAGCATGGAGTACGCTGTACCGTGTGTGCTATTTATATGTCATTTTCGAACGGTGGATTCTGCTATGGACCGACGGGTTGGAGGTGACCCACCTCCTATGCGGAAGCAGATAAAGGTGATACCCCGCACATTAGGATCCGTGTAGCTTGGGATCACAGAGGATATGGTCATAGTCCTAGTTATTACCTTATTGATATTGTTTGCCTATCTCACATGTCTATTATTGAATGAGAAATCCATGTGTTAAAATGTGGTTTGTGGGTCAGGATAGTCCATGGGAGGGGTTGAGTCCTAACGAGAGATGATTTTATATTGGCTTCTGTTGAGAATTGGATTTTAATCAACATTCATTGATTTTCTAGATAAAGCTCAAGGTTGTTGATTACATGATTAGCGGTAGACACAGTTCTCTGTAGGATGATACTCATATTTACTCTATACTCAAAAACTGACCTGTGCACTTGTAGTAGTGTTCCATTTAGGGCAACATCGTAGTAGTTTTCACATGAATTTTATGACATTGTGCTGGAGCCTAGCTCGCACAGATTTTCATACAGGTTTTGACATGGTGCTGGCGCATAGCTCGCACTAGATGTCCACCGTACTTGTTACCGTGCTTGAGACTACTCGTACGTGGTTTTATGACATGTTGGGAGTCGTACTGGAGCATCGGGTAAGCTGTGTGCCACACTGATTAAATAGGCTTACACATGCGTATTAAGATGTGGTAGTGTATGATGTGATGATATAGGTCCACTAAGTACGTTGTACCGTACAAGTAGCATGGAGTACGCTGTACCGTGTGTGTTATTTATATGTCATTTTCGAATGATGGATTTGCTATGGATCGACGGGTTGGACGTGACCCACCTCCTGTGCGGAAGCAGATAAAGGTGTTACCCCGCACATTAGGATCCGTGTAGCTTGGGATCACAGAGGATATGGTCATAGTCCTAGTTATTACCTTATTGATATTATTTACCTATCTCACATGTCTATTATTGAATAAGAAATCCATGTGTTAAAATGTGGTTTGTGGGTCAGGATAGTCCATGGGAGGGGTTGAGTCCTGACGAGTGATGATTTTATATTGGCTTGTGTTGAGAATTGGATTTTAACCAACATTCATTGATTTTCTAGATAAAGCTCAAGGTTGTTGATTACATGATTAGCGGTAGACACAGTTCTCTGTGGAACGATACTCATATTTACTCAATACTCGAAAACTGACTTGTGCACTTGCAGTAGTGTTCCATTTAGGACAACATCGTAGTAGTTTTCACATGAATTTTATGACATTGTGCTGGAGCCTAGCTCGCACAGATTTTCATATAGGTTTTGACATGGTGTTGGAGCATAGCTCGCACTAGATGTCCACCATACTTGTTACCGTGCTTGAGACTACTCGCACATGGTTTTATGACATGTTGGGAGTCATGTTGGGAGCATCGGGTTAGCTGTGTGCCACACCGATTAAATAGGCTCGCACATGCATATTAAGATGTGGTAGTGTATGATGTGATGATATAGGTCCACTAAGTACGTTGTACCGTACAAGTAGCATGGAGTACGCTGTACCGTGTGTGTTATTTATATGTCATTTTCGAACGATGAATTTTGCTATGGACCGACGGGTTGGACGTGACCCACCTCCTGTGCGAAAGCAGATAAAGGTGATACCCCGCACATTAGGATCCGTGTAGCTTGGGATCACAGAGGATATGGTCATAGTCCTAGTTATTACCTTATTGATATTATTTGCCTATCTCACATGTCTATTATTGAATGAGAAATCCATGTGTTAAAATGTGGTTTGTGGATCAGGATAGTCCATGGGAGGGGTTGAGTCATGACGAGTGATGATTTTATATTGGCTTGTGTTGTGAATTGGAAATGCTTTTAAGTGCACCTTGCATGATGATTTTCCATTCTTTGATTTTTATTACACGTGATGATTTTTCCGTGCTATGTTTTAAGAACTGTGCACTAATTTATATAGCATGATTTGCTTTACATGGCATAAACACAAGTATGAATTGATGTTTTGGAGTATGACAAATAAATGTGTGATTTAAGCATGGCATCACGATCACGTAGGTAGTACAATTATCTACTGCTCGCATGATTGCCTTACTAAGCGCGTGGTTTTGCTCACCCCCCTTATTTTCCCCCTCTACAGAGCACTTACAGTAGATAATGGGCGACTGAGGATTGGATTTTGGTGTCCGCTACTTTCCATCGCACAAAGTATACAGATTTGTAGAATTTTTTTGTATCTAGGCATGTCAAAGCACATTAATGCCTTCAAATGTAATTTTTGGGATGTATAAGATAATAAACACATGTAAAGAGTAACTCTGATTTAGAAATACAAGTGTTTACATTTAAATGAATTGAAATTCGAAATGATATGATTAGATAAGGTTGACACCGATACACAGCCCAACTGTTAGTGGTGCAGCTATTCACGATCAGGTAAGGTCAAGGCAAAGAAACAAATAAGAATTTTCATTAAATAAGAAATGAAAAATGAAAAAATTTGTAGTGGATTTTCGATGGATTGAGGGTCATGATAGAGGTGGTATTAGAGCTCAGTTCGTCTGATGTGTTTCAGTGTCAAAATTTTATGAAAATTACATCCCCATGTTACTGTGCTTGTCTAGATACAATTGTGTATATCGAGATGGGTTTGACTAAGAAATGATTATGAATGTAAGAATCTTGGCATAATGCCTAAAACTAGTCGAGGTAGAGGGCGAGAGCACGTACTAGAGGCCAGAGGGGTAGGCCTAAGGGCCGTGCTAAGCTAATACCATAAGAGGCTCACGAGGAGGTTGAGGTGGAGGCTGATGTTGAGCATGCTCCACAGGGTCTGACAGAGAGACCAGAGAGTACTGAGGCATGCTTCGCGAGGATAGAGTGGAGCTTATAGGCAATTATGGAGTTAATTGTTAAGTCATTGCCTGAAGTTGGGGATGGGCAAGAGCCAGCTGCACAGGATGATGATGATGAAACGGCTATTACTCCTAAGATGCCTGCAGAGCCAGCCCAAGAACCTCAAACTACAGATACTCTCACACCCCCTCCAGTACAGGAAACACCTTCAACTGTTGCTCCACCACAGAGAAGTAGAGATTGGTGTTATGGATGTGACCTGGATAGGTTGTGGTAGTTTCAAAAATTTAAGCCGCCATTGAGTTAAGGACCCAATAGCTGTAGATGACTGGGTAAATGAGATTGAAAAACTCTATGGGTTCTTTGAGTGCACGCATTCATGCTGAAAGGATCAGCAGAGCATCGGTGGAAGTCCACTCGACCCATTTTGAGGGCCCGACGTGCAAAGATTAGCTCGGATGTATTTTTGGAGGCCTTTTTGAGGAAATATGTTTCGGATACTGCGCAACGGAGACTACAAATAGAGTTCTTAGATTTGGCCCAGGGAACAGATCAGTGGATGAGTATGAGACTAAGTTTATCTCCCTAGGTAAGTCTGATCCTGACACGATGGAGAGAGCGGTAAAAAAGGTTTAAAAATTTATGGACGGACTGAGACCATCCATCAAGTCTCTATTAGTCCCTTTTGATATACCAACCTATGGGGAGGCAGTGCACAGAGCACAGTTATGTGAATAAGACATTGAGAGGGCTGCCTCAGAGTTTGGAAAGGTTAGTAGGATAAGGGATAGAGATAGGAAGAGACAGATAGTGGATAGATGCTTCAGTTATAGAGGAAGTAAGAGATTTTCTGGAAGAGGACAAGGATTGAAGAGATCTGGGAGAGGACAGTTAAGCCTCTCGTGTATTCGACCATAGCTCCAACAAAGGGTATAAGAATTGGAGGGCCATGACCTATGATAGTACAGTGCAATAAGTACAGTAGGTACCATGGGACTCGATTATGTTACGGATCTCCTGCAGTATGTTTCTGACGTGGGATACTAGGGCATGTGATTAGAAATTACCCAGAGAGGACTGAGAATGCCCCATAGAAAGGGAAGGCATCGGAGAGAGCTCCTGCTGATACTCCTACTTCGAGATGTAGGGCGATAGCTGAAGAGAAAGGAAAGTAGGTGGTTGGCAGAGGGCGAGTTCATGCATTGGACAAGGATACTACAGATCAGTCGTCAGATGTGGTGAATTGTACCATCTTAATCTTTGATCTTGAAGCTTATGTTTTAATAGATCCTGGTGCCACAAATTCATTTGTATCACCTGCATTTGCATGTAATTTGTTTAAGTATGTGAAGCTTGCCCCGTTGAGTAGGAGGATGCTGATAAACACTCCCATGAATAATAGTCAGCTAGTGGAGTATGTATTTAGAGATTGTAAGTTTAAAGTAGAGGAAAAGGAAATGACAGTCGACCTCATTTTAATGTATATGAGAGACTTTGATGTAATCCTAGGAATGGATTGGTTAGCTATAAACTGTGCTGTAGTGGATTTTTTTCTAAGACGGTAACATTTACAGGGGTAGATAGTGTTACCGTAAGTTTCCCCGAGAAATGTAATGTAAAATCCCCTTAAAAAGTAATGAAAGCAGTTGTGGTTGTGAGTAAAATATATGAATCTTTTGTATTGATTTAATGATTGATATTTTGAAAGGTTATATTATGTACGTGGTTGAGGCGGATAAGGCATGCCCGAAATTGGGAGACATCTGAGTGGTCAGGTAATTTCCAGAAGTCTTTTCGGATGATTTACCAGGGTTACCGCCAGATAGAGAGATGGAATTTTGTATAAATTTTGCACCTGGAATAGAGTCGATATCCAAGCCACCGTACAGAATGGCTCCAATTGAGTTGGAGGAACTGAAGAAGCAATTACAGGAGTTTTTGGATAAGGGGTTTATCAGACCGACTGTATCGCCTTAGGGAACACTGATTTTGTTTGTAAAGAAGAATGATGGAAGCCTCCAACTGTGTATAGACTACAGGTTGTTGAATAAGGCGACCATCAAGAATATGTACCCCTTCCACACATCGATGACTTGTTGGATCAGCTTCAGGGAGCGCGGGTGTTTTCTAAGATAGATCTGAGATCTTGATACCATCAGTTGAAAATTCGAGATGGATATGTACGCAAGATAGCTTTTCACAACCGGTATGGTCATTTTGAGTTTATGGTTATGCCATTCGGGTTGATGAATGCTCCTGCAACTTTTATGTTGTTAATGAATGAGGTATTTCACCAGTATTTGGATAGATTCATTATCGTGTTCATCGATGATATCCTGGTGTATTCAAGATCTAGAGAGTAGCATGAACAGCACCTAAGGATGGTGCTACAGACCCTCCGAGAGAAAATGTTGTACGCTAAACTCAATAAGTGTGATTTTTGGCTAGAGCAGATCTCGTTTTTGGATCATATTATATCGAAGGATGGTGTGTCTATGGGCCCATCCAATATTGAAGCAGTGGTTTAATGGCAAAGACCCTAGACAACCCCACATAGTCATAGAGATCAGGAGTTTCTTAGGTTTAGCGGGATATTATGAATAATTTTTACAGGCATTCTAGAGGTTAGCTGCTCCATTGACACGTCTCACGAGAAAGAATATTGACTTTGTGTGGGACGATAGATGTGAGAAAAGTTTTCAAAAGTTGAAGAAGAGATTGATACAGTTCCAATTCTCACAATTCGTACCAACTCAAGAGGTTTTTCTGTATATACAAATGATTCGTACCAAGGACTAGGCTGTGTACTAATGCAGGATGGGAAGGTAGTAGACTACGGATCGAGACAGTTGAAGGATCACGACAGGAACTACCCGACCCATGATTTAGAGTTGGCGGCCATAGTGTTTGCTTTGATAATATGGTGCCATTATCTTTACGGTGAGAAATTTCAAGTATTTACTGACCATAAGAGCCTTAAGTACCTATTCTCATAAAAGGAATTAAACATGAGACAAAGGAGATGGCATGAGCTTCTAAAGGACTATGACTGCGAGATCTTGTACCACCTATGCATTGAGTAGGAAGCACCTCGGGTTGGTATCATACATGATGATTTGGGAACACGAGTTGTTGGAACAGTTTACGAGCCTTAGTTTGGATGTGACCCTGTCTGATGTTGATAGTGGTTGTATGGTAGCTAAACTGCAGTTGAAATCGGATCAGGTAGATTGTATCCGACAGGCTCAACAGATTGATCAGCAGTGTAGTGATATTATCGGGTAGATACAAAGGGGTACAAAGACTGATTTTAAGTTAAGTTCAAATGGTTTGCTGAGGTTCTGGGGTAGGATGTGTTCCCGATGATCTAGAGATCAGGAGGTTGATTTTGACAGAAGCTCATTCAATGAAGTATACACTACATCCGGGAAGTAAAAAGATGTATCAGAACCTCCAAAGTGTGTATTAGTGGTCAGGAATGAAGAAAGATGTAGTTGAATATGTGGCTAAGTGTCTCATCTTTCAGCAGGTGAATGTAGAGCATCAGAAGCCTGCAAGGCTATTACAACCTCTACCTATATCGACTTGGAAATGGGAGCATGTCACTATGGACTTCGTGAAGGGTTTACCCAGGACCCATATGAATCACGATGCGATTTGGGTGATAGTAGACAGATTGTCAAAGTTAGCACACTTTCTAGCTATGAGAGCCACCAATACTCTGAGTAGACTGGCGGAACTATATGTGAGTAAGATAGTGAGATTACATGGTGTTCTAGTGAGTGTTGTTTCTGATAGGGATGCCTGCTTCACTTCCAAATTTTGGAAACATTTTCAAGAAGCGATGGGGACCCAACTGAGTTTTAGCACAACGTTTCATCCTCAGACAGATGGTCAGTCAGAGAGGACTATATAGACCCTGGAGGATATGTTGAGAGAGTATCCATTTAATTTTGGAGGCTCCTAGGATCACCATTTTCCACTCGTAAAGTTTGTCTATAATAACAGTTGTCATTCAAGTCTCGGGCTGGCACCGCATGAGGCTTTGTATGGCCATAGATACCATTCCCTAATTGGATGGGAAGAGGTTGGTGACCGACTAATATTTTCTCCCAACTTAGTGAGACAAGCCTCTGAGGATGTCTAGTTGATTGTTGAGAGGTTACAGACAACTCGGAGTAGACAAAAGAGTTATGCTGACAAGAGACGAAGACTATTGGACTTCACAGTGGGTGAATCAGTATTTTTACGAGTTTCTCCTTCCAAGTTCGTAACGAGGTTCGGAAAGAAAAGTCGTTACATTGGACCCTTTGAGATATTGGATAGAGTGGGAGATAAGGCCTACAGGCTAGCATTGCCACCTGAGCTAGCAGGTGTCCATAATGTCTTCTGCATCTCTATGTTAGGAAAGTACCACCCAGATCCGGCACATGTGATAAGATATGAGCCATTGGAGCTCAACGAGAACATGACATATGTTGAGAAGCCGATTCGAATATTTGATAGGAAGGAGAAGGTGTTGAGATCTAAGACGATTCCCCTAGTGAAAGTTCTTTTGCAGCACCACACTGCGGAAGAAGCTACATGGGAGTTAAAGAGTTTGATGCGGGAAAAGTATCTCGAGTTGTTCACAGACTGATATTGGTTCCAATTTGGAAGACCAAATTTTTTAAGTAGGGGAGATTGTGAGACCCCATGTATGTATGACACTATTATATGTTAATAGAATTATAAGACAGATGATTTTAGATCATGCAAATGTTAATTAATTGCAAATGAGAATGAATGAGTATCATGGATGCATGTAAAGATTAAATAAGGGCTAAAGTGACCACAAACTAAACGAATAGAACTTAAAGCATCCGGACTTGAGATAAGAACTTAAAACACGAAATGATAAAGCATGGATTGCGAATTTATGTATCCATTCTGATTTCCAAGCAATACACATAAGTTTCATAACATGAAAATTATAGGAAATGAGTCTTTCCGTGCTCTAATTGGGATTAAACTGAAAAATGAGTATTGGGGAAAAGAAAGAGGAGATTATCCTTGAAAAATCTAGAAAAATGAAGGAAAAGGGTTGCAGATGAAGGCCAGATCGATCTCCCATTCAAGGTAGATCGATCCCTTGTGCAAAACATAGCAATTCCAAGTGAATCTGCGAAGGCAGATCGATCTCCCCATCAAGCAGATCGATCTCCCCAATGAGCAGATCATCTACATTTGCCTCTGCCAGGCCCAGATCGATCCCCCTTTAAGTGCAAATCGATCTCTATTATATTCTGTAAAGAGTAGATCGATCTCCTTAAGCTTCTGCCAAGCTAAGATTTATCTCTCCCCAATGAGCAGATTGATCTCCCCCTTTTAAAACTTGAGAATTTGATTGCAAAAACCAAAGAAAGATCAATCTCTTCGCCCTAACAGATCGATCTCATCACTCTCAATCTATAAATACCCTTCGACAAAACCCTCTTCTTCAACAAACTGACACCTCTTCCATTTTTACCCAAAACACCAAGCCTTCTTTCTCTAGAATACACCTTCTTCCAAAAAGAATTGGAAAAAAGCTATTAGAGCCAAAGTTTTTCATTTTGAGGAGGAGAGCAACATAACTTAGACCCAACATTCAACTCATTGGATTCAAGGAGCAAGGGAATCTTCAAAATTTGGAAAAGAAGAAAGTCAAGCGAGGTGAGTTTCCAATACACCAAATCTTCAAATGTTGTTGATGGGTAAAGGATTGAATTAATAAGAAATGTGTATGAAAAGCAAGAGCATGATGCTTTGAAAATGTTTTATGGCTTTTTAGCATGTGATTGGTAGGTTGGCTAGCATTTGAAATGATTTGCAAAAAAAATAGCTTGATTTGGTTTTATAATCGTGATCTGCAAAGAATGAGCCACCTACATGAGTTTTTGGAAATGAAACGTGAGATCTGATAATTTTGTACATATCTGATTATGTAAAGTGGACATGAAGTGTAATTGATTTTGCTGAATGTAATGTACTCATATATTGAGGTGATACGGAATGAAATGTTTGGGTGATGAATAAGTTATGAATGAGAAATAATCGATAGAGTAAACTATGGTAATTATATGTAGAGATTTTATGTTAAGTGTTTAATCAAGATGTGAAACTATGAGGCTAGATCGATCTTGGAGAAGATAGGATCGATCTGGTAGGCCAAAGTAATAATGAATGAGGGATTTAAGTGAGCAGATCGATCTCCAATGGAAGAGGATTGATCTTCTTATGATTCTGCAATGAAGAGATCGATCTTATGGTGAAGAACATCGATCTCAAAATGTTTCTATAAAGAGAAGATAGATCTCCTCATGGAGCAGATCGATCTCATGAAGATTCTGTAAACTGAAGATCGATCTCACAATTAGAGCAGATCGATCTCCTGAAGCAATTAAGAGATCGATCTCACCCCATGACAGATCGATCTCCTAAGCATAAAATTGCCCCAAAGCGTTCCCAAATCCGAACGCAGATCGATCTCATCAAGGACTAGATCGATCTCCTACCCCCCATCTATAAAAGGACCCCTATTAATTCACAATTAAGGGTGCATTCCTGTGCAGTGTCATACATCATCATAATCATCATTCCTCAGGATCTCATCAATAGAATTTATATATCATATCAAATACATTAATCCATCTCAAGTTAATTAATCCTAATCCATCCCATATAATGTTATACATCAAGTGTCTGCAATTACAGTAATTGTCTGGGTACATGAAAAGATAAAATATACCTCAAATACAATATATATGGCCTGGAGCTCGAGTCCTCCACTAGCCACTACTCCGTACGTCGCAGGGAGATCCTTTTTCACTTGAAGAACTCTGGGGGGAAAAGAAAACAGGGTGAGCTTCTAAATCGCTCAGTAAAGGGGTAAGGAACTCATTTCATAAACCAAAATGCACATCACAAAATGTTTATTTGTATATGAAACTCATTTGAAAACCATAGCACGAAAGTACTCAAAACGACATTCTCATGTCTCAAGTCATGTGAAAACATGAAGTAAAAAGGCTCACTCTAGAGCAATAACAAAGCATGTGAAAATAATGCGATAAACGCTTTCTCAATGCACGTGAATAAAATCACTGAAATAGTAATGCACGTGGCACAGCCACTAAACACACGTGGCATAGCCACTGATTTAAATTCTCACGTGGCATAGCCACTAAACACACGTGGCATGGCCACTGATTTAAAATCACACGTGGCATAGCCACAAAACACACGTGGCATGGCCACTAATTTAAATTCACTCGTGGCATAGCCACTATCTCACGTGGCAAAGCCACTGATTTGAATTCACACGTGGCACAGCCACAGAATAGGGTTTCACGTGGCAATGGCCACCAAATTGGGTTTCTCACGTGGCGACGGCCACCGAATGGGGTATCACGTGGCAACGGCCACCAATAGGGTATCACGTGGCAACGGCCACCAATGGGGTTTCTCACGTGGCAACGGCCACCAATGGGGTATCACGTGGCAACGGCCACTAAGTATACGTGGCATAGCCACAGAATAGATTATTCTCACGTTACCAGAACGGAGAAGAAATTGGGCTTACATGCTACCAGAGCAATGCCCGGTGTGTACTCACCACTACACACCTAAGTCTTATCACATAAGACTGGTTAGCCTTCACGTAGAACTCATAGGGGTTTTTCACTCATAAAACTCAATTGAAAACCGTTTTGTACTCAACACAAAACGTAATAAAACCGAGTTCCAACCGGTAAAACACGCACACATTTCTCAAATCTCGATATTGCCTTAACGTAGAGCCCAATTCATTACTCACACAAAATTCAACGGTTTATAAAGCAAATTTCACACTCAGCTTATAAACTCATAAAATTATGGGCTCCAACCGGCTATAAAAAAAAACCGTGTGCAATTAAATCTTAACACAACACTCAACATGCTTATTTTCTAAACTACAATTCATGCTATAATAGTTTACAAATCACATACACAAATGGTTTAGATTTCCCTTACCTCTTTGCACTTCGTATAGTGCAATCGTTTCCCCCGTATCACGGACTAGCCTCGCATTCCACTCTAGAACTCCCGAGCTGTCCAAACGATGTTAAAACATCAATACTCAATTATCTCATCAACCTCAATTCTCAAAATCGAGCATAATTGCTCATAACTCCTCAAATCCCTTGATTCTCGTAACTCTACCCCAAACTACACTCTCATTCACAACACCTCAACGTTTTACATTTCTCATGCCAATTATCCATGCTAATTCACCACATTGTCTAAATTTCCATTTATAGCTCAAAATTCTTAAAATTACCAAAATTGCTAAATATCATTATCACTCCAACCACATTGCAATTTCATCAATCCCTAATCATTTCTTAGCTATTACAACACAATGACAACCACCAATATCATCAAAATCATCTCAAATATCAAGATCGAGGTCTAAAAATTACCCAAAGCTTGTGAGACGCACAACCTACACCTGGATCCGATTCGTCCTTCGATTTTCAAGTATGTTGTTCTCCCTTTGATGAGGAACAACTTTCCTTCTTACCACAACTCTTGATTTGGCCGGAAATGGGTGTTTTGGATGAGTGAGAAAGTTAGGTTTTCGGTGGAAATGGGGTTGGAAGAGAGAGAAAGTGAGTTTGCAGGAGAAAAATAGGGGTTCCTTATATAGGCTGAGGGTAGGAGATCGATTTGTCGAGGGGTGAGATCGATCTGCGTTTGAATTTTGGGGATGATCTGGGCAATTTTATGCCTAGGAGATTGATCTGTCAAGGGGTGAGATCGATCTCTTTATGGCTTTATGAGATCGATCTGCTCCTAAGGAGATCAATCTTCTCGCAAACAGAATCATTTGGAGATCGATCTCTTCCTCATGAGATCGATCTTCTCTCAAACAGAATCATAAGGAGATCGATCCTCTTCCATTGGAGATCGATCTGCTCCTCAAATTCCTCCTTCCTCGTCATTTTTAACTCACCAGATCGATCTCTCCTTCTCCCAGATCGATCTGTCCTCATACTTCATACTTATTTTACACACTAAACATATAAATCTGCAATTATAATTCCCACAATTCACTTAGCTCAATAAATTACACTTCAAATTCTTATTACATCATTAAAATATGTCTGAAATTCTCAGATCTCACATCCTCCCCACCTTAAATAGAATTTGGTCCTCCAAATTCAACTCAACTAGTTAAAGAGATGGGGGTATTTCTCCTTCATGAGGCTCTCTAGTTCCCATGTTGCCTCTTCCCTTGAGTGATGTTTCCACAAAACTTTCACTAATGGGATGCTCTTGGTTCTCAGTACCTTCTCCTTTCTATCGAGAATCTGGAGGGTTCCTCAGTGTAGCTCATGTCCTCCTGTATGTCCATCTCATCATACTCTATAACATGAGAAGGGTCCGGGTGGTACTTCCTCAACATAGACACATGAAAAACGTTGTGTATTCCGGACATCTGTGGGGGTAATGCTAATCTGTAAGCTACCTCTCCCACTCTCTCAAGAATCTCGAATGGTCCTATGTATCGAGGACTCAATTTCCCTTTCTTCCCAAATCGTATGATACCCTTACTCGGTGATATTTTCAGAAATACTGCATCACCAACCTCAAACTCGAGTGGCCATCTACGCACATCCGCGTAGCTTTTCTGTCTACTTTGTGCAGCCCGTAACCTCTCACATATGAGTTTCATACTCTGTACGGCTTGCTCAACAAGCTCGGGAGCATTTATCTTTCTGTCACCGACTTCTTCCCAAGCTACAGGGGATCTACACCTCCTACCATATAGAGCCTCAAAAGGTGCCATTCCAATACTCGCATGATCGCTGTTATTGTATGCAAACTCTGCTAGGGGCAGGTGATCATCCCATGATCCCTTAAAATCCATCGTACACGCCCTCAACATATCCTCCAGGGTCTGAATAGTCCTCTCTGACTGACCATCTGTCTGAGGATGATAGGCGGTACTAAAACTCAATCGAGATCCCATGGACTCCTGAAACTGGGTCCAAAATCTAGAAGTAAATCGGGAATCTCTATCAGAAGTAATACTCACTGGAGCCCCATGTAATCTAGCTCTCTCGCTGACATACAGCTCAGCTAAGGCATCCACAGTATCTGTGCTCTTGATAGCAAGGAAGTGGGCACTCTTGGTCAGTCTATCCACTATAACCCATATAGCGTCACGACCTCTTCGGGTCCTCGGTAAACCCATAATAAAGTCCATAGTGACATGCTCCCATTTCCATGTAGGTATAGGTAAGGGCTGTAGTAGTCCTCCGGGCTTTCGATGCTCAGCTTTCACTTGCTGGCACACTAAACACCTGGCCACATACTCTGCCACGTCTCGCTTCATACCACTCCACCAATACACCTTTCTCAAGTCTCGGTACATCTTAGTACTCCCTGGGTGCATGGTGTATCGCGAGCAGTGGGATTCTCTCAGTATCTGTCTCTTTAGGGTATCATCGTCTGGTACACAAATCCATCCTCTGAACCTCAATAATCCATCCTCACTGATAGTGAGATCCGACTGCGAACTCTGCTCAGCTTGGCTAACCATATCTATCAATCTCTGATCACTGCGCTGCCCAGTTCTAATCTGATCCATGATCCTGGGCTCTATCCGCAGGCTAGCCAAAAATCCAATCTCTACCTCTTTAACTCTGATCCGAAGTTTGGCGAACTGCTCTAACAAATCCCATTCCCTGATCATCATAGCAGATATCATACTCTTCCTGCTCAGGGCATCAGCAACTACATTCGCCTTACCCAGATGATATAGAATCTCGCAGTCATAATCCTTAAGGAGTTCCATCCATCTCCTTTGTCTCATGTTTAACTCTTTCTGATCAAAGAGATATCTCAAACTCTTGTGATCAGTGAAGATCTGGAATCTTTCCCCATATAAGTAGTGTCGCCAGATCTTCAAAGCAAATAACACAGCGGCTAACTCCAAATCATGCGTGGGGTAATTCCGCTCATGGTCTTTCAGCTGTCGCTATCCATATGCGACCACTCTTCCATGCTGCATAAGCACACACCCCAATCCTTGATGAGATGCATCACTATACACCGAAAATCCTCCTGATCCCTCAGGAATAGTTAACACAGGTGCCGCTGTCAACCTCCTCTTTAATTCCTGAAAACTGAGCTCACATTGATCAGTCCATATAAATGGAGTCTCTTCGCGCGTGAGCTTAGTCAAAGGGACAGCAATCCTTGAAAATCCTTTCACAAATCTTCTGTAATACCCTGCCAAACCAAGGAAGCTTCGCACCTCAGTGACTGTCCTCGGTCTCTCCCAATTAAGCACAGCCTCCACCTTGCTTGGGTCCACTGATACTCCTTCCTCTGAGACTATATGACCAAGGAAAGCTATCCGGTTCAACTAAAACTCACACTTACTCAGCTTTCCGTATAATTGCTTATCTCGGAGTATCTGAAGTACTAACCACAAATGCTGTGCATGCTTCTCATACGATCGAGAGTATACCAGGATATAATCAATAAAGACTATCATAAATTTATCTAGATAGTCTCTAAACACTTCATTCATCAACCTCATAAATGCTGCAGGGGCGTTCGTCAATCCAAAGGACATCACCAGGAATTCGTAATGGCCATACCTCGTCCTGAAGGCCGTCTTTGGAATATCTTCTTCCTTGATCCTCAATTGGTGATAGCCCGATCTCAAATCAATCTTAGAAAAGACTGATGCCCCTCTTAGCTGATCAAGTAGATCATCAATCCTGGGTAGTGGGTATTTATTCTTCACCGTGGCTTTTTTCAACAACCGGTAGTCTACACATAATCTGAGACTACCATCCTTCTTCTTAACAAATAGTACTGGCGCTCCCCACGGCGAAACACTGGGTCTAATAAACCTTTGATCCAATAACTCCTGTAGTTGTCTCTTCAATTCCTCAAGTTCCACTAATGCCATCCTATAGGGAGGTTTAGAGATCGGCTGAGTATCTGGTACCAAATCAATGGTAAACTCCAGCTCTCTCTCTCGTGGTAAACCTGGCAATTCATCTGGGAAAACATCCAGAAATTCACATACCACAGGTATATCCTCAATCCTTGGATGTTCCCGCTCATCGTTTGAGATGAGTGTCTCATAACCGTCACATGAACAATCATATTTAATATTCTCCAAAATAATATTAAAATTCTCAATTACTTACTAGAATTTCACATATTCATTTCCTCAATATCTCAATCGTACACTGTAAGGTTCAGGTAGGGAGAAAGTTACAATCTTAGTGTAGCAGTCTAAACTCACTCGATTGGTTGCCAACCAATCCATCCCCAGAATTACATCAAACCTATGTATATTCAACATGATTAGATCTGCTAACATCACTCTATCTCCCACCTTTATTTCACATCCTCTACAGATTAACTCAGTTCTCTGGGATTCATGCATAGGGGTATTTACATGTAGTATATATTCTAGAGGTTCAAACTTCAAATTTAATCTACATGCAAAATGCTCAGAAATAAAGGAATGCGTGGATCCTGAGTCAATCAACACATGAGCCTTATGATTACAGACAGAGAGTGTACCTCTTATAGTTTCTGCCGAAGTGTCTGCGGTCTCCTTATCCAGGGCAAACACACGTCCCTGTGCCACAGGTTTCTTCCCTTTCTCTGCCGCAGTGGCCCGTCTCCGGGGATCCACTCTCTGAGGCTGTTGTCTAGTAGGCTCCAATCCGTGTGGTTTCTGAGGTTGAGGGCAATCCTTCACCATGTGACCCATGTCTCCACATCTAAAACATCCATGGATCGACCCGGTACAACTTCCCTCATGCATTCGGCCACAATTCCTGCAAAGCCTTGTCTCTGGCCTGACATCTCGAGGGGTCTCTCTAATGTTAGGGTACCCTCTGGGTCTCTCTAATCTGCCCTTCTGCACCTCAATCCTTCCTCTTCTGAAGGAACCTCTCCGAGCCTCCGTTTGGAAAAGTGTTGGCCTCTTGCCCTTATCTCTATTCACCGCTCTGAGCTCATTCTGGGATTGTACCATTTCAATTCCTCTTTCAATTTCTTGTGCTCGTCTCAGAGCATCTCCAAACTCCGTAATACATAGCCCTATCAATCTATCTCTGATGACAGGCTTCAACCCATACACAAACTTCTCTGTGCGGAGCTCTTCACTCTTGAAGGTCTCTGGGTCATATCTCAATAGCGCTGTGAATTGGCTCTCATAGTCATCCACAGACATGTCACCCTGTACCAAACTCAAAAACTCAACTTGTTTCTTTCTCTGGGCGGCTCGTGGTACATATTGGGTCCTAAAGGCTGTCTGGAACTCTTGCCAACCAATCATATCCTGGCGGGACATCAGAATACCCTGGGTAGTACCCCACCAATCTCGATACTGACCCTCTCAGCATCGGTACACCCCAAAAAATCAAATATAACTCTCAATTCCGTCAACCACTCCTCAGCCTCTGTAGGATCCTTCTTTCCCTTAAATGCGGGTGGATTCATCTTCAAAAAATCCTTTAGTCGGACCATACTTCTGTCCTCAGGCTGAGTGACGGGAGGCACTGGGGGTATGGGAGGTCCTTGTGGTGGTGTAGGGGTAGTATCCGGGGCATTAACTCCAAAGTGTTGCGCGAATAACGCTGCCATCTGCTCAAAACCTTGCCTCACATCGATCTCAATCCGATTAAATCGAGAGTTCGGACTCTCTGGTTGTGGGACAGTTGGCGGAGGGAACTCTGCCTGCCTCCTCGAACGACCTCGTCGTTTACTCATTCTCTATCTCAACTCGTCTCCTGCGCGTACATATCAAAATTGATTGAAATCTCAATCCTCAATTTCAGTTCATGACCAGACTATTACAGACACTTGGGATGATTCTATTTCACTTAACCGACACTGACAGTACTAGACACCCTAAGCTCTGATACCAAGAAAACTACTGTCACGCCCCGAAAGTGCGAAAAATAGGGCAAATTTAAAACTTTTTCCTCATTAATTCACAATTAAGGGTGCATTCCTGTGCAGTGTCATACATCATCATAATCATCATTCCTCAGGATCTCATCAATAGAATTTATATATCATATCAAATACATTAATCCATCTCAAGTTAATTAATCCTAATACATCCCATATAATGTTATACATCAAGTGTCTGCAATTACAGTAATTGTCTGGGTACATGAAAAGATAAAATATACCTCAAATACAATATATATGGCCTGGAGCTCGAGTCCTCCACTAGCCACTACTCCGTACGTCGCAGGGAGATCCTTCTTCACTTGAAGAACTCTGGGGGGAAAAGAAAATAGGGTGAGCTTCTAAATCGCTCAGTAAAGGGGGTAAGGAACTCATTTCATAAACCAAAATGCACATCACAAAATGTTTATTTGTATATGAAACTCATTTGAAAACCATAGCATGAAAGTACTCAAAAGGACATTCTCATGTCTCAAGTCATGTGAAAACATGAAGTAAAAAGGCTCACTCTAGAGCAATAACAAAGCATGTGAAAATAATGCGATAAACGCTTTCTCAATGCACGTGAATAAAATCACTGAAATAGTAATGCACGTGGCACAGCCACTAAACACACGTGGCATAGCCACTGATTTAAATTCTCACGTGGCATAGCCACTAAACACAAGTGGCATGGCCACTGATTTAAAATCACACGTGGCATAGCCACAAAACACACGTGGCATGGCCACTGATTTAAATTCACTCGTGGCATAGCCACTATCTCACGTGGCAAAGCCACTGATTTGAATTCACACGTGGCACAGCCACAGAATAGGGTTTCACGTGGCAACGGCCACCAAATTGGGTTTCTCACGTGGCGACGGCCACCGAATGGGGTATCACGTGGCAACGGCCACCAATAGGGTATCACGTGGCAACGGCCACCAATGGGGTTTCTCACGTGGCAACGGCCACCAATGGGGTATCACGTGGCAACGGCCACCAAGTATACGTGGCATAGCCACAAAATAGGTTATTCTCACGTTACCAGAACAGAGAAGAAATCGGGCTTACATGCTACCATAGCAATGCCCGGTGTGTACTCACCACTACACACCTAAGTCTTATCACATAACACTGGTTAGCCTTCACGTAGAACTCATAGGGGTTTTTCACTCATAAAACGCAATTGAAAACCGTTTTGTATTCAACACAAAACGTAATAAAACCGAGTTCCAACCGGTAAAACATGCACACATTTCTCAAATCTCGATATTGCCTTAACGTAGAGCCCAATTCATTACTCACACAAAATTCAACGGTTTATAAATCAAATTTCACACTCAGCTTATAAACTCATAAAATTATGGGCTCCAACCGGCTATAAAAAAAATCGTGTGCAATTAAATCTCAACACAACACTCAACATGCTTGTTTTATAAACCACAATTCATGCTATAATAGTTTACATATCACACACACAAATGGTTTAGATTTCCCTTACCTCTTTGCACTTTGTATAGTGCAATCGTTTCCCCCGTATCACGGACTAGCCTTGCATTCCACTCTGGAACACCCGAGCTGTCCAAACGATGTTAAAACATCAATACTCAATTATCTCATCAACCTCAATTCTCAAAATCGAGCATAATTGCTCATAACTCCTCAAATCCCTTGATTCTCGTAACTTTACCCCAAACTACACTCTCATTCACAACACCTCAACGTTCTACATTTCTCCTGCCAATTATCTATGCTAATTCACCACATTGTCTAAATTTCCATTTATAGCTCAAAATTCTTAAAATTACCAAAATTGCTAAATATCATTATCACTCCAACCACATTGCAATTTCATCAATCCCTAATCATTTCTCAGCTATTACAACACAATGACAACCACCAATATCATCAAAATCATCTCAAATATCAAGATCGAGGTCTAGAAATTACCCAAAGCTTATGAGACGCACAACCCATGCCTCGATCCGATTCGTCCTTTGATTTCCAAGTATGTTGTTCTCCCTTTGATGAGGAACAACTTTGCTTCTTACCACAACTCTTGATTTGGCCGAAAATGGGTGTTTTGGATGAGTGAGAAAGTTAGGTTTTCGGTGGAAATGGGGTTGGAAGAGAGAGAAAGTGAGTTTGCAGGAGAAAAACAGGGGTTCCTTATATAGGCTGAGGGTAGGAGATCGATCTGTCGAGGGGTGAGATCGATCTGCGTTTGAATTTTGGGGACGATCTGGGCAATTTTATGCCTAGGAGATCGATCTGTCGAGGGGTGAGATCGATCTCTTTATGGCTTTATAAGATCGATCTGCTCCTAAGGAGATCGATCTTCTCCCAAACAGAATCATTTGGAGATCGATCTCTTCCTCATGAGATCGATCTTCTCTCAAACAGAATCATAAGGAGATCGATCCTCTTCCATTGGAGATCGATCTGCTCCTCAAATTCCTCCTTCCTCATCATTTTTAACTCACCAGATCGATCTCTCCTTCTCCCAGATCGATCTGTCCTCATACTTCATGCTTATTTTATACACTAAACATATAAATCTCCAATTATAATTCCCACAATTCACTTAGCTCAATAAATTACACTTCAAATTCTTATTACATCATTAAAATATGTCTGAAATTCTCAGATCTCACATCATGCATACGATGTCACACAAGTCGGTGCGAGCAAACGCTCAAGCACATTTTATGCACATTCACAAACGCAGATATATTGCGAGCTATGTGCCGGCACTATCTGTTTCCATATAAACTTGATAGTTGGCCTATTTTCCAAAGAAATTTCCATTTAAATATAAATAACACTTACGTAGTGTTATCATGTGACATTCATGCAATTACTGGCCAATTTATCGATTTGCTTTGATTAAAACCAATAAAATTCCTTAAATCATGCATTTCATGCATGTCATGCTTTCACCATCCTTAGGTGAACTTCCCTCAATAGGGGTAAAATAGTCTTTTCGTATTACGAGTCCTTAAAATCTTTAAACCATTTCAGGACCTTTATACATAATCAGGGTATACATACATATTCAGTGTACAGAAAAGCTATTAAAATACGCGTAGCTACCTCTAGCTATTCACACAATTCCCTTACCTCATTTTCTGTACAGACTGACCTTTCCACTGATGACTCGTCACGCAGTCCGATTTGCTCAGAATCTAATCTTCGAAACTGCGGATACATATTCATCAGGTCAAATACAATACAATGAATTGTATTTCATATTTTTCTGGGCTTAATTTAAATCATTGGGTCTGTTTACCCATATTGGGCCCGATTATACCATAATGGGCCTTAATCAGCCTTAAGCCAGTTTACCACACTTTATCGAGGCCTATTGGGCTCATTGGGCCCATCAGTATTTATTTAGCCTCATTCTAAACTCTCGAATAGCTTAATTTAGTATTTACGAAACTTTATCCAATTTTCTAGAATTTAATTCATTAAATGCGGAATTTAAATTCGTAATTTATGCGGTAATTTTTAACACGCATATCGATGCAATATTGTCGTAAGTAAGGGTTACTTACCCGAGATTCCATGATAGTATGTAAATCGAAGCTGTCTCGAGCTCTCGTTAGATGCCAATTGTCGAGCTACACAATTTACATAATTTTTTGGGTAAATTTCTAGTCGGATATTAATCAAATTAAATATTTTGAAATTTAAATCGGTCAATTCGACTGCTTACCGACTTACCCGTAGCTCAATTGCATCACTGAAATTTTCCCCAAATTTTTCCTCTTTTTCTTTTTCCCTTTTTTTTCCTTTATCCTTTTCTTTTTAGCTGAACCGGTCCGGTCCGGTTCAACCCGGTTCAGACCGTCGGTTCATTCTGGTTCGGTTCAATCGATTCAATCCTGTTCGACCAGTTTAGGCAACATTTGGTCGTTCCGATGCCGTCCGGTCGGTTCCCGACGTGATTCCAGCACCAATCGACGCGTCACGGCCTGGGCTTCCAAAATCGGGCCTCGATTGGAGTCAAAACGGCACCATCACTGACGAATCAAGGCTTCTCTCCCACGGCATTTCCTCTTCTGATCTGTTGATTCCGACGACTCCACGTCGCGTCGCCGTCTTTGGTGGGTCTCCCGGTGGTCGGGCTCCTCTCCGGTCATTACCCGCACCTCTGCCTCGCCGGTGGCTTGTCGGACGGAGGGAACCGACTCCCTCGGTTCCTCACCCATGTTTTCGCCATTTCTTCACTGTTTCACGATTTTCCAATTCGGATTTCTCTTTCGTTTTTTTTTTCATTTTTTTACCTATTTTATTTATAATTTATTTTTAATAATTTTTTATTCATTAAAATATTATTAAAAATCAAAAATATCCCAAAACAATTCTAAAAAAATTCTATTTTATTCATTTATTCAATAAACGAATTTCTCAGTCCGATTTTGCCATTTCGGTATATTTTTTCACTATTTTCGGGATCGTTTTTCAATGTGAAATTTTCGATTAATTCCAATAAATTCATATCTTGATCAATTTAATCCGAAATTTAATTATTTCTTCATTATTTGATCAAGATTTCTCATTCTCATATTTTTAATTAAATTTTCTTATCCCAATTAATATCGAATTTTGGTCTTTTGACCTTTTTACCCTTCACGTGTTCGGGAATTTCATTTCAATCCTTTTGCTTTTTTAATGCACTCGAAAATTTCCATTCATTCTCTTTTTGCTCTTACGATAAAAATCGGGTCTTACAATCTCCCCCACTTAAGAAATTTGGTCCTTCAAATTAGAACCAATGCAAATGAGTCCATAAATAACTACGGGTACGTCTATCGCATCATATACTGTCATCCTCAAGTGCCTTTCTCGGAGTGTAATACTACCAGCATACTTAGCTAGGGAGATCATCTTAAACCTCAACACTTTCTCCTTCCTGTAATACCTGAATCGATTTTTTCAATCATATGTTATACTTTCATTGAGCTAAACTGTTGGAGCTCATATCCGTTCACATATGCTGGGTCCGAATAATATTTTCGAAGCATTATAAGATAGGACACATAGTGGATGCCTGTTAATTCAAGTGGTAACGCCAACCTACAGGTCTTATCTCCCACTTGTCCAATCTCTTTCCTGTCTCTTGTCAGCATAGCTTTCTGTCTGCTCTGAGGTGTTCTTAATCTCTCACAAATCAACTGAACATCCTCAGAGGTTTGTCTTACCAAGGCAAGAGCAATTCTCTATCTGTCACCCACTTCTTATCCAAGTCATGGAGCAACTCCCAATGGCCATACAATGCCTCATATAATCTCATCCCGATACTCAAGTGACAACTGTCATTATTGGCGAATTCGATTAGTAACAACTGATCATCCCAAGAGCTCATAAAATCAATGGCACAAACTCTCATCACATCCTCCAGAACCTGTACAGTCCTCTCTGACTAACCATCTGTCTGAGGATGGAAGCTGTGCTAACACACAATCGGGTTCCCATAGCTTTCAAAAATAATATTCCCAGAAGTGGAAAGTGAAGCGGGAATCCCTATCTAATACCATGCTCACTGGAACGCTACATAATGTTTCACAAAGTTTCCATACACATAAATCTGCCTACACTCTCAGAGTATCTGGGGATTTCCATATTCAGAAGGTGGGTAGACTTAATCAATCTATCGACTATCACTCAGATAGCCTCGTGATCCATCCGGGTCCTCTGTAACCCATCACAAAATTTATGGTAACTTACTCCCATTTTCATGTCAATTTAGGTAGAGGCTGCAATAGCCCTGCAACTTCTTTTGCTCTACCTTACTCTGCTGACATACGAGACATTTTCCCACAACTCTACAATGTCTCTTTTCATATCTGACCACCATTACCCTTTTTAGAGATTCCAATATATTTATTACTTCTCGGATGCACTGTATATCCCGAAGAGTGAGCTTCTGACAATAGCACTATCTCATCAACTGTGGTCCTAGGGAGCACTTATACTTTCTCTGAACCTCTGTAAGTTATCATCACTCACTGTGAACTCTATCACTATACCCTTCTGAATCTGACCCACACTATCGACACCATGCCGATCATCACGCTAAGCCTGGCAAATCCAGTCACTCAAATCCGATTCTAATCTCAGACTAGCTGTCACACACTCACTGTCATCATCAGAGGGGATCACATCACTATTGAGGCTCACAACTGCTCTAGCAGCTCACACTCCCTGACCATCATATGTAATACCATCCCGATGCTCTTTCTATTCAAGGCATCAGCCATTACATTAGCCTTTCCTGGCTGGTAAAATGTTCACAATCGTAATCCTTAGAAGCTCTAACACTCTTGGTTATCTCATATTCGACTCTTATTGTGAAAATAGATACTCGGGGCTTTTACGATCAGTGCATATCTAAAATTTCTCACCGTATAAGTGGTGGCATATACTCAGTACAAACACTATCGCTGCCAACTCTAAATCCTGGGTCGGATAGTTTCTCTCATGGTCCTTGAATTATCTGGATCCATAAACGACTATCTTCCCATTTTACATCAATACACAGCCCAATCCTTATTATGAGGTATCCATACACACTGAAACCTCTTGAGCTGTTAGTTATGGTGAGAATAATTACAGTAGTCAGTTTATTACTTCAATATACCAAAACTCACCGAAGCTACTTTCATACTTATCATCCTACTGACATACAATCTTTTTCGAAGAAGATGTGTCAACTGAGCAGCCTATTTCGAGAAACTCTCGACAACTGGTCTGTAAGACAGTTCCCTGTTGCTACTCATGCTCTTCCCTGGAGTTCGAATACATCAAAATATCATCACTAAAGATGACAACCAATCGGTCCAAGTAAGGTTTAAATACCTCATCGTAGTTGAGTTCCACTCAATATTTCAATCACCCATATCCTTGACCTATGTACGCATAAACGTATAATGTCATTTCGAAATCGTTTCCGTTCAAGATAATAACCCACGTCATTTCCTTTTTTCTTATATTAACGTCTTTTATGAAATTTTAATGTTTAAATCTTCATGATTAATCAAATTCTATATTTCTTTATCGTATTAGTAAAGGTACCCAAATTTTAAATGTATATATTACGACTGTCGATTTCAATTTATAGGTTATGTGTGCTCTTCTAGACACTGTCAAATCTTCAGGCGGAGAGCCTTATCCTTGATCGCAATTCATATTCACTCATATCGCTCAATCCAAATTACTTTACATATCAAAGATATTCTTATCTTGCATACGCCCCTTATTCCAATATATCTCGTATTTAGAACCTATCACATCTCAAAGCTTATCTCCTTTCATATATCACTTATAACAAACTCTTTCATTACTTGTCAAACTTACAATATATTATTCAGTGATCTTTTCACCCCTATTTTCAACTTACAATCTCTATACCCATATTCAGTTAGTGATAATCAGCTAACTATCATAATCTTGCCTAAGGGTACAGGCTTCACATCTTTCACTAGCTTATAAGTAACTAAAAGCGGTATGAATAAGTGCATGGAACCAGGAGCAATTAAAATAATTACTTCATTATTCATAACCAGTGTGGTATCTTCCACCACATCCGATAAAACATCTGTAGTGTCCTAGTCCAAGGCATACACTCGCCTTCATCCAACATCTTATTTCCGTGGTAAAAACCACACATCTTATACTGTTACACTTGCTACACTGCTACACTGCTACACTGCTACACTGTTACACTGCTCTCACAGCTACGGAGCAGGTCGGGGTCCTCAAATCACAATACCCCTCAAAAGTATTGAAATTTAATACACTGGGGCCTTATCAATATCTTACATCGTAACTCATCAACTCTTATCTTTTACCAAACTACCTCTTTTTCGTTCTGACATCTTTGTCATCCTCTATTCTCTTTTGTCTCAAGTTCGACCCTTACTACCTTTCCCAATCTCTGAGGCGTGTAACTCATGATCTTATTCACACAACTGTAGTGTGTGTATTGCCTCGGCATAGGTAGTGATATCTAACGGGCTAATCGAACTCTAATCAACAATCTGAGCCCTTCCATGAACTTTCAAACATCTCAACTCTCACCGTTCATCGAGTCCGAGTCATATCTGCCCAGGAATATAAACTGAGTTTCATACTTGCCAATCAACCAGTTCCTTTGGGTCAGAGTAAATAATGTTATCTGTAATTTTCTTTAAACAATATCTGGGATATTCTGTCACCGAAATATATCTAGAATTACTTTTCATGTCCATTCTGGATGTCTAACCCTTAAGATGGGTCAAGCGAACTTCCACTAATGCTCCAACTCGCCCTCAAATCTCATGCATACTCTGAGTAATTAGCTCCCAAAATATTCTCCACACTCCTCTTCAACCTCGCAAAGCGTGTCTCAATACTGTTCGATCTCTCTGTCGGACTCTGTGGGGCATGCTCAACATCAGCCTCCACTACAATCTCTTCTGAAGTCTCATGTGGCGACTCAATACGACTCTCAGGCCTACCTCTACGGCCTTGAGCTCGTGTACTCGCCCTTCTACAATAGCGGCTATCAGTTAATGAGTCTATTCTTGCATTCAAAACCAAATTCTTAGCTACAACTTCCATCTCGATATACACAATTGTATCTAAACAATGCATAGAACATGGGGATGTAAACTTCCTTAACCACTAACGCCGACTCATATCAGGCCAACTCAAGCTCTGATACCATAACTATCACGACCTAAATTACCTAAAAATCAGAGTAAATTTTTCACTTTTTCATTAATTATTTAATTCTTACCTTTCAATTATCGTGACCATCCTACAAATAGTTGGGTTATGATTCAGTGTTAGTCACCTATCACATATTTACCATTCCATTTCCATAATCACATTCACATATCAGAGTTTACTATCTTTTGACTTTACTAAATTCATATACAATGGTATTTACATAACTTTACATCCTCGACATCATATAAGTTTACAGTATTGTGCATTACATATTTAGATACAAAACTATACAAATGTGTATACCTGTCTCTCGATGGGAATCAACGAATACCAAAAATGCAAGTCCTCAGTCGCTCAATAACTATTGCAAGTGCTCTGAAAAGATGGGAAAATAAAGGGGGTGAGCAAGCCACATGCTCAGTAAGGCAATTATGCAAGTAAGTAGATAGCTCCACTATCTACATGCTCATAATGCCATGCCCTTAAATCCATTTCTTTTCACTAAAATCATAAAGCACAAAATCATTAATACATCCATGACATAGTTTATCAAAACTATTTGTGCATATAAAAATCATGTAATTCATGCATCAAAGGCATTTTATGTGACATCAGTAAATCATACTTAGCATGAATTTGATCAAAATCATACATTCTTTCATGTCATGTAAGACAAATCATGAATTTGAAATGAAAGCATAGAAAACATCGTCATGCTACCGCATTCAAATCATTTCATTTAAAATGCAGTATAAAATAACCCAAAGGGGTTACGCATCTCATAATTCAAATCTCAACTCGTAGAACAATTCATTGTAAAACTTCGGTTATAAAACTACCCTTCTTTCAGGGTCACAAATCATAAAATCATAAAATCGGGGCCTGACCCCTCCCTCGGGTCTACCCTGGTCTAACGACCAATAGTTATATCATGTGAGACAAGCAGGTGATTATATCAGTAACATCATAGGACTATGGCCATAACTTTATGATCCTTGGCAACACGGTACCTATTGTGCGGGGTATCACACCTGAAATGGGAGGTGGGTCGTCCTACCCTCCAGAACAGCATAACACCAGGATTGTAAGGGCAAGGCTTACTGCCTCGTGGCTAATGCCACTCCACTCAAACAATCCCCACGGTACAGCGTACTCCGCGTGACATACACGGTACAACGTACTCTGTGAATCCAACATCAATCAGGGGTGCCTGTAATAGGTCTTATCCACCCATATCATCTTTGTCTCAGTATGCACGTGTGAGCATATCATCTCACTGTGACACATAGTCTACAGGAGGCTCCAACACAGCTATATGCATGTCATATAAATCCTTGTACGAGCAAAGCTCAAGCACGGCTCCATGCATATTCATGATATCAGAAAATCTCGTGCGAGCGAATCTCTAGCACAGTTTCATAGAAATCAATGAAATCTGCATACGAGCAGCGCTCCAGTGCGACTTAAAATAATTATAAATTCAACTAAAATCCACGTACGAGCAATGCTCTAGTACGGATATGTATAAAAACTCAGTGAAAACTTCGTACGAGAAAAACTCCAGTACGACTTTAAAATGAATTATAAAACCATATAAAACTTCGTGCGATTAACGCTCCAGCACGAATAAAAGCTCAAGTAAATCAAATCGCGTGTGAGTTATACTCCAGCATGGCTTTATGCATAATTAAATCAAATCTCGTGTGAGTTATACTCCAGCACGACTTTATGTAAATTTCATATCAAAACAGGATGCGAGCTAAGCTCCAGCATCTCTCATTCATGCCAAATCATAAAAACTAGCGCGAGCAATCACTCCAGTACCTTTTTATGCATACTCAGTCAAAATAGTCAAAATCGTCAAAACAATCATAACAATCAAAACACGGTGCGAGCTAGGCTCCAGCACCTCTCATGCATTTCTCAATAATAAAAACCAGCGTGAGCAACCGCTCTAGCACATTTCATGCATACAATGTAACACAAGTCGGTGTGAGCAACCACTCAAGAACATTTTATGCACATTAACAAACGCAGATATAGTGCGAGCTATGTGCTGGCACTATCTGTTTTCATATAAACTTGATAGTTGGCATATTTTCCAAAGCAATTTCATTTAAATATAAATAACACTTACGTAGTGTTATCATGTGAAATTCATGTAATTACTGGCCAATTTATCGATTTGCTTTGATTAAAACCAATAAAATTCCTTAATCATAAAAGTCCTTAAATCATGCATTTCATGCATGTTATGCTTTCACCATCCTTAGGTTAACTTCCCTCAATAAGGGTAAAATAGTCTTTTCCTATTACGAGTCCTTAAAATCTTTAAACCATTTTAGGATATTTATACATAATCAGGGTATACATACGTATTCAGTGTACAGAAAAGCTATTAAAATATGCATAGCTACCTCTAGCTACTCACACAATTCCCTTACCTCATTTTTCTGTACAGTCTGACCTTTCCACTGATGACTTGTCACGCAGTCCGATTTGCTCCGAATCTAATCTCTGAAACTGCGGATACATATTCATCAGGTCAAATACAATACAATTAATTGAATTTCATATTTTTCTGGGCTTAATTTAAATCATTGGGCATGTTTACTTATATTGGGCCCGATTGTACCATAATGGGCCTTCATCGGCCTTAAGCCAGTTTACCACACTTTATCGAGGCCTATTGGGCTCATTGGGCCCATCAGTATTTATTTAGCCTCGTTCTAAACTCTCGAATAGCTTAATTTAGTATTTATAACAATTTATCCAATTTTCCAAAATTTAATTCATTAAATGCGAAATTTAAATCTGTAATTTATGCGGTAAATTTTAACACGCATATCGATGCAATATTGTCATAAATAAGGGTTACTTACCCGAGAATGCATGATAGTATGTAAATTGAAGCTGTCTCGAGCTCTCGTTGGATGCCAATTGTCGAGCTACACAATTTACATAATTTTTCGGGTAAATTTTCAGTCGGATATTAATCAAATTAAATATTCTAAAATTTAAATCGGTCAATTCGACCGGTTACCGACTTACCCGTAGCTCAATTGCATCACTAAAATTTTCCCCAAAATTTTCCTCTTCTTCTTTTCCCTTTTTTCTTCCTTTTTCCTTTTCTTTTTGGCTGAACCGATCCGGTTTGGTTCAACCCGATTCAGACCACCGATTCAGTCTGGTTTGGTTCGACCGGTTTGGTCGGTTCAAGCAACATTTGGTTGTTTCGACGCCGTTCGGCCAGTTCCCGATGTGATTCCAGCACCAATCGACGCGCCACAGCCTGGGCTTCCAAAACCGGGCCTCGGTTGGAGTCAAAATGGCGCCATCGCCAGCGAATCAAGGCTTCTGTCCAGCGGCATTTCCTCTTCCGATCTGTCAATTTCGGTGACTCCACGACACGTCGCCATGTCTGGTGGGTCTACTGGTGGTCGGGGTCCTCTCCCGGTCATTACCCGCACCTCTGCCTCGTTGGTGGCTTACCGAACGGAGGGAACCGACTCCCTCGGTTCCTCACCCACATTTTTGCCATTTCTTCTCTGTTTTACGATTTTCCAATTCAGATTTCTCTTTCATTTTTTTTACTTATTTTATTTATAATTTATTTTTAATAATATTTTATTCATTAAAATATTATTAAAAATCCAAAATATCCCAAAAAAATTGTAAAAAAGTATATTTTATTCATTTATTCAATAAATGAATTTCTCAGTCCGATTTTGCATTTTCGGTATATTTTTCCACTATTTTTGGGATCATTTTTCGATGTGAAATTTTGTATTAATTCCAATAAATTTATATCTTGATCAATTTAATCTGAAATTTAATTATTTCTTCATTATTGATCAAGATTTCACATTCCCATATTTTTAATTAAATTTTCTTGTCCCAATAATATCAAATTTTGATCTTTTGACCGTTTTACCCTTCACGTGTTTGGGAATTCCATTTCAATCCTTTTGCATTTTTAATGCACTCGAAAATTTCCATTCATTCTCTTTTTGCTCTTACGATAAAAATCGGGTCTTACAATTATGGTTGTTGGCATTGTGATGAAATAGCTAGGAAATGATTAAGGATTAATGAAATTATGATTTTTGTTGGAGTAAAGATAACATTATACAATTTGTGGTGATCTGGGATTTTTGACTATAAATTTGGAATTGAGGTAATGAGGTAAATTTAGCATGGAATATGGTATGGGAAATGTCGGATTTGAAATAATGCGGATGAGAATGTGAATTGGGATGGAATTGTGAGAATTGAGTTGTTTGAGTATTTAATGAGAATATGTGCAAATATGTGCTCAATGATGCGATTGAGATAGCTTATTGATGGTTTAACATCGTTTGGACAGCCCAAGAGTCCCAAAGAGGAATGCGAGGCTAGTCCGTGATACGAGGGAAATGATTGCACTATACGAGGTGCAACGAGGTAAGGGAAAACTTAAACTCGTTTGTGCCTGTGATTTGAGACAATATTGTAGCATGAATTGTGATTTGAGAAAACAAGCATGTTTTATGAGTTGTGAATAAGTATTGCACACGATTTTACAGCCGGTTGGAGCCCAACTTTTATGAATTGTAAACTAAGCGTGAAAATGTTTTACAACTGTTTTGCGTTTAAAACGTGAAAAGAGATTTGGGCTCTACGTTAAGACGTACTGAGATTGAGAAATGTGTGTGTGGTTTTACCGGTTGGAACTTGATTTTAACATGTTTTGTGTTGAGTACATAATTGTTTTAAATGAGATTTATGAGAGAAAACCATTATGAGTTCTACGTGAAGGCAAAACGTTTTATATGATAATGGCTAATGATTGAGACTTAGGCATGTCATGTTGAATACACATCAGGCATCACTTTAGTAGCATGTAAGGTTGATATTATTCCTCGTTTTGGTAGCGCTAGGAGGCATTGCTTTGTTAGCATATAAGACCGATATTATTCCCCGCTTTGGTAGCGCTGGGAGGCATTGCTTTGGTAGCATGTAAGACCGATACTTTCCCTACTTTAGTAGCGTTGGGAGGCCTTGCTTTGGTAGCATGTAAGACCAATAGTGTACATGTGGAGAGGCATTGCTTTGGTAGCATGTAAGGTTGGGCCTTGTTTTGGTAACACGTAAGTTCGATATACCATGTACACGACCATATTGTCGACATTCCCTTTTTTTAGGATGCCTGGGATGCGCACCCAAAGGAGATTTATTATGATGTGCCATGACGAATATTTATATGAGTTTTATTTGCCTAGTCTTATTTTACAAATGAGTTTGTGTCTTGTGGCTGCGCCACTTGCATTACTATTAAGGTGATTTTTATCACGTTTTAAGAGAAAAGCCATTATCGCATACTGATTTCCACATGCTTGTAATTATACATTGTACTGAGTTATGTACTCTCATGTTTTACATGATTTTAGAGAATGAGACGAGAATGATGTTTTATTGAGTCATGCTACGCTTTTATCGAGTTTTCACCTACAAAACAAAAGATTGTGCTATGCAAATCATTATTTGTAATGAGTCCCTTACCTCTTTACTGAGCGATTTAGAAGCTCACCCTGTTTTATCTTCCCTCAGATTTCTTCAAGTGAAGAGAGTTCCCTACGACGTATAGATTAGTTGCTAGTGGAGGATTTGAGCTCCAGGCTACATATTGTACTTGGGGTACATTTTAATATTTCATGTATCCAGACTAGAGTTGTATTTACAAACACTTGATGTACTATGAAGTATGGGATGTATTAGGATAATTAATTCAAAATTGAGGAATGTAAATGGTATAATATTTATTCATGAGATGATGAGATCCTGAGGTGTGGATTTATGATTTATATATATAATGCTGCATGACACTGTACAAGAATGCACCTAGATTTGTGAATTGATGTGGAAAATTTTTTAAATTTGCCCTATTTTTCGCATTTCTCGGGCGTAACAAGTTTACATTTTTTGTTTTTAGTTTCTACTTTAAGTTTACAAATTTACAAGTTCTGCTTGTGTTCCATTATTAATCCTGTAAAATCCAGCATTTTTATTTTTCTCTGCCTTTGTTGTTGTGTGTAGGAGTGGTGACTAAGTTAACCTATGCGGGTACGAATTTTTACAGTAAGAGTTGTGGTGCATGTAGCAGTGCTGAGCTACGCAGAAACCAGAAGCAAAAATGGTGAAGCAGAGCAGCAAAACGTGGTGATTGATGCTGTTCGGACGTGTGTGTTGGTACAAACAACAGTAGTACTGGAGCAGGAACCGAGAGCAGGAACCGAGGTAGGAGCTGGAAATTACCTGGGACATTACCTGGATGCAGAAGCAAAACAAAGAACGATACCATTGCACAGGAGGGACCACATGGTTGGTGACGTGCTGCAGATTCTGGTAGCAGATGCACAACAGGCTGGTGCCGAAAGCAACACCTGGAGCAGTACTGGAGCATGGTTGGTATAGGACAACGTATGGAGCACCTGCCTGGAGCAGAATGTGAACAGTACATACACGGGACCGCAAGCTAGTTTGGAGTTTTGGTTAAGGCCATGTTTGGCCATTCCACTTTGGTTCATAATCCATTTTCATGCATTTTAGATATCTTAATTTCAATCTCATTTGTTAGATTAGAGTATTAAATTAATTTGCATGATTAGTTATAGTTCCTTTGCTTGATTAGTTCAAAACTTAGATTTAATTCTATCATTAGTTAATTTTTATTTTATTGTTAGGTGTTACATTTAAAATTAAATTAGAGTAAAATCATTTTATACATTTTTTTTTTACGTTTTCATTTTAAAATGAAAAAAATCCAAAAATATTAGTTCTCATGCATTATTTAGATTTTATTTTATTGTTAGTAATTAGTTAGAGTTAGATTTAATTTAGGATCATTTTATAGGTAGTTAATTTCTTAGTTAGATTTAAGAATTTCTTTAAGATAATAAGATTTTATTTCATTAGACTTTAGGTTAGTTTAATTTGCATTTTTATTAATTAGTTTAATTACATGCATATTTTATTTTTAGGATTGTTTAATTTTAGTTTAATTAATTTTGTTTCTTATTTTCATATTTGCATTTTTAATTGCGTTAATTAATTTTAAATGTTTTAATTATTTTTTGTAAGTTAATGCTTTTAATTACTTGGAGCTCTGTAAGTAATTTTTGCTCTGTTTTATTTTCAATAGTTTATAATTTTTATTGTTTTCAATACTTGTTAATCCTAGCCTTGTAGATCACCCATTAAAAATTCATAATTTTGCTAGGATATACTTAGGTAAGATTAACCGGTACTTAATTAGGCAATTTAACTTCTCTATGGGACGATAATCCGGGACTCAAATCCCATTATTACTTATACGACCCGTGCACTTGCGGATAACACGTGTAGGTCAGTTAGAGTGGGCGTAGTCGACATCAAGTTTTTGGTGTCGTTGCTGGGGAAGATAATTAGCCATTAATTAATATCGGTGAAATTATGCTTAGGTGTAAGTCTAGCTTGTAAATATTTCGGTTTTAAATATTTAGAGCCTTACTTAGGTTAGTTAAATTTTCTCTATCTAATTAAAAAACAAAATTGAAAAATTAAAAATTAAAAGAAAAAAATTATGAGGACTTTGTGATGTTTGCATGCGTAGAGCCAGGAGTTATGATTGCTTTCCTTTAGATCCTGAAATTGAATGAACTCTTAGAAAAATTCGAAAGGATTCTAGGAAATTAACAGCTCCGCTGCAAAACACCATGGCAGAAAATAGAGAAATTAGGACCGTTGGAGATTATGCGGTACCGACCATTGGAAGGTATTATACCGGCATTAGACCACCAGCTGTCCCTGCAAACAATTTCAAAATCAAGCCTTCAATCCTTCAGATGATCCAAAACTCTTTACAGTTCAGTGGGCTCCCTCATGACAACCCACATGCTCACCTAGGGCAGTTTTTGGACCTATGCAACACATTAAAGCACAATGGATTATCTGATGATACGCTTAGGCTTAGATTATTCCCATTCTCGCTTAGGGATAGGGCGCGACACTGGTTAACCTCCTTACCTCTAGGATCCATTTCTACATGTGATGAGTTAGCCCATCAATTTTTAGCTCAGTTTTTCCCTCCCTCTAAAATTACCAAACTCTGTACCGACATATCTTCCTTTACCCAGTTCGATTCTGAATCTCTTTATGAAGCTTGGGAAAGATATAAGGAGCTTCTTAGGAAGTGCCCTCATCATGGCCTACCTTTGTGGCTGCAAGTTCAGACCTTCTACAACGGACTTACGAGCCAAAATAGGATCATCGTTGATGCTGCTGCGGGTGGAGCCCTGATGTGTAAAACAAAGGAGGAAGCTTACGAGTTGTTAGACAAGATGGCTGCTAACAATTACCAATGGTCTTCGGAGAGGCAGCTACCTAATAAGTCGATGGGTATTCATGAGTTAGACACACTGTCTACCTTGATTTCTCAAATAGCTAACCTTACGAGAAAGGTAGAGTCCCTCAGTAACCAGCATAATCCTTCCACTAGTCCAAACCCTATGTATTCTGTACAAAGTCCTTTTCTTTCCTGCAATCTGTGTGGTGGTACACACTTTGTAGATAGGTGTCCGCTTAATTTATAATCGGTTCAGTATGTTGCCCCTTCTCAGATGCAACAAGACAACCCCTTTTCAAACACCTACAATCCAGGGTGGAGGAACCATCCTAATTTTTCCTGAAGCCAAAATCAAGGGCAACCTTCTAATTCCAGACCTCTAGGACCTTATGGTTTTCAAGCTCCACCAGTTCATGTACCACCACATTAGTATTTCCATATCATCCTCCTCATCAACCATCCCCACCTCAATTTCAGCATCATCCACCTCACTTCCATCAACCACGACCACCACCACAACCTCAGCACTTACCAGTAGCTGAGAAGAAGCCCTCGCTTAAGGAAATGTTCACAATGATCCTGCAAAATCAAGCTGCCTCAATCAAGAATTTAGAAGTTCAAGTTGGACAAATAGCCAATGCTCTTAGTCAACGTCCATAAGGGACCCTTCCTAGTAACACTGAAGCTAATCATGTTAGGCAAAAAGAGGGTAAAGAACATTTGAAATCTATCACCCTTAGGAGCGGCAGAGAGCTAGATGAACCACAAGTTAAGTCCAGACCTGAATAGCCCATAGTTGAAGAATCCTTAGGTTCTAAAGAGGCAGCTCAGAAGGAGCAGGAACATCATGATCGGCTGCAAAGGAATCCAAGTTAGGTGTTTCTTTATCTATCCCTTCTTCTACTTCACAGCCTTCCTCATCCTCTGATGCTACATAGGTTTCCACTACATCCTCTCCAGTTTGACCACCAGTACCCTTTCATTAGAGGTTCCAAAATAAAAAACTGGATCAACAATTTGCCAAAATTTCTTGAGGTTTTTAAGAAACTTCACATCAACATTCTTTCACAGATGCTTTAGAGCAAATACCAAGTTATGTGAAGTTCTTGAAGGATATCCTTTCGAGGAAAAGAAGATTGGAAGATTATGAGACAGTGTCCTTAACTGAGGAATGTAGTGCAATTATTCAGAGGAAATTATCCCCCAAGCTCAAAGATCCTTGGAGTTTTACCATACCCTACACGATTGAAAATCTGTTCTTTGGTAGAGCCTTGTGTGATTTAGGAGCTAGTATCAATCTGATGCCCTGGTGTATTTACCAAAACTTGGGAATAGGGGATGCTAAACCTACGAAAGTGACCCTTCAGCTAGCCGATAGATCCATTAAATATCTGAAGGGGGTCATTGAGGACGTGCTGGTAAAGGTGGACAAATTTATTTTCCTTACGGATTTTATCGTGTTGGACATGGAAGATGTCAGACCCGAGTTTTCGATTTACGTATGTAGCTTGTACCTTATGATTCCTATGTGTACGAACATTTTATTTCATAGTTGAATCATAAGAAGAGTATTTACTATCATGTAATCGACAATTTAAGAAATTAAAAATGCATGTCAGCTACATAAAAGCAAGATAAGGGTTAAAGTAATTTTCAATCAAGTACAAGGGTAAAACGGTCAAATGACCAAAATTCGGTATAAATTCGATGAGGAAATTTCATTAAAAATATGAAATAGAGAAATTTTGATCAATAATGGGGCAAATATTGAATTTCGAGTCCAACTGATCGAGATATGAATTTACTTGATATTTTTAAAATTTTTGTCTCGAAAAATGAGCCCAAAAATATTAGAAAAATATACCGAAAAAGTAAATTGATAAATTCATTTACGGACTAAATGAATTTAATAGAAATTTTTGGGATATTTTTGGGATATTTTAGGATTTTTTATATTATTTTAAGGATTAAAATAATATTAAAAATATATTATAAAAAAATAAGAGAAAATCTGAAATTTTGAAACACGGGGAGAGAGAGCGACAAATCGAGGCAAACCGACGGAGAAGAAGATTCACCGGACTAACCACCACCGACGACCCCAGCGGCCAGCGAACAGTCTAAAAAGGAAGAGCGTAACCCCGTGACCTCCCAGCCACCAGTAACGCGCCTCACCGACGCCGAAAAAGGGAGATCGATGGAGTTGAAGGCCACGAAGAAGAGAAGGGAATCTGACGGCCACCAGCGGTGCTAGGCTCCGATCGAGCCCAGCCAAACGATCCCCAGGCTTTGGCTCGCCAAATGACGGTGGTTAGACGACGGGAACCGACCGGACGACGCAGGCACGACTAAAACATCCCTGAACCAGTCGGCGATTCAGGGCAGAACCTTCTAAACTGAACCGGACCGGACGGGTTCAGCCAAGGAGGAGAGACAAAAAGAGGGAAAAAAGAAAGAAAAAGGAAAAGAAAAATTTTTGGGAGATAGTACGACTACATGGTGTACCAGTGAGCGTTGTTTCTGATAGGGATGCTCGCTTCACTTCCTATTTCTAGGAACATTTTCAGGAAGCGTTGGGGACTCGCTTGAGTTTTAGCACCACTTTTCATCCTCAAATAGATGGGCAGTCAGAGAGGACTATACAGACCCTGGAGGATATGTTGAGAGCATGTGTGTTGGATTTTAGAGGCTCCTTGGATGATCACCTACGGTTAGCCGAGTTTGCCTATAATAACAGCTATCATGCGAGTATCGGGATGGCACCCTATAAGGTACTATATGGATATAGATGTCGATCTCCCATTGGATGGGAAGAGGTTTGTGACAGACATATTTTTACTCCAAACCTAGTGCAGTATGCATTTGAGGATGTCCGATTGATATGTGAGAGATTACGGACAGCTCAGAGCCGACAAAAGAGTTATGCTAACAAGAGACGGAGACCACTAGAGTTTGATGTGGGTGAGTCGGTATTTCTAAGAGTTTCACCTTCGAAGGGTATTATGAGATTTGGTAAGAAGGGCAAGCTGAGCCCTAGATATATCGAACCCTTCGAGGTTTTGGATAGAGTGGGGGATAAGGCGTATAGGTTGGTGCTGCCACCAGACTTGGCAAATGTTCATAACATCTTCCACGTCTTTATGCTTCAGAAATATCACCCGAACCTGACACATGTGATAAGATATGAGCCACTGGAGCTCAATGAGAGTATGACATATGTTGAGAAGTCGGTTCAAATTTTGGATAGAAAGGAAAAGGTGTTGAGGACAAAGATAATTCCCTTAGTGAAAGTTCTTTGGCAACATCACACAGTGGAAGAGGCCACATGGGAATTAGAGAACTTGATACGGGAGAAGTACCCCAAACTTTTTAAAGAGTAACTTGGTTCTAATTTGGATGACTAAATTCCTTAAAGGAGGGGAGGAATGTAAGACCCAAATTTTCAGATGTAAACCTTATGAATTCATAAGTATGTGAGGTATTTACAATGTAAAACATAAGTGATGTAAGTGCATGGATTCAATATACATACTTGTAATATGAGTTTGTAATGTACATACAAGTTTCATTTTATGTGAATATGAATAAATAAGCTTTTATAAGTGATGAATGCGATTAGAGCTCAAAATGAGTAGTGCAGCAAATGGGATGAAGTTGTAGGAATTGCATAAGTATTTGTACTTCCATTTTGCCACGTATGGTATACCTTTGGTTATACAATGAATGCACACAAGTTTGAATGTGCATAAAGAATGAATGGATGTTATTTTTAGGTTCTAAATGAGGTTGGATGAGAAAATGACCATGGCAGCAAATTAAGGATGTTTGGTATAAGTTACTGCAGAAAATTGTAGCAAAAATCTAGAAATAAGAATGCCATATCGACCTCATAGGATGAGAGATCGATCTGGAAGAACCAAAATGCTCTTATTCGAGAAAAAAGAACAGGCCAGATCGATCTCCAATGGAGCCAGATCGATCTGCTACACATCCTGTAATGAGAAGATCGATTTCCTTAGCTCTCGGGTTGGAGTAGATCGATCTCCCCTAGATGCAAATCGATCTCCCCTGGATGCATTCATTTGTATGAAACATGCTGGAGTTTAGGTCGCACCTTGATTTGAAAATTATGATGATGTTTTACAAACCGTACTAGAGCTTCTGCTCGTACGTGGATTTTGAGTGGTTTTCTTATTCATATAACTGTACTGGAGCTGTGCTCGTACATGGTTTCTTCATGATTTGATGCATAAATGTCATACTAGAGCGTTGCTCCTACGAGGTGGTTTAGTTATGATGCATGAATCGTTCTAAAGCTTTGCTCGTACAAGTTTTCACATTGTGGTACATATGATGCCCTGGAAATTGGTAAGATCCTTAAGCCCTACATCCTTAAGCCAGAGGGGGCAAGGAGGCTCTCTTACGGTAAGACCCTCAAACACAACATCTTCAAGCCAGAGGAGGCAGGGAGGCTCTGTTCTGCATGGAGGCTCTCTTACATGGGTATGGAAAGCTCCACGTGCACTTGAGACAATGGAGGTTACACTTTGTATAGGGTAGATAATACCTACGGTTGGCACCCCTTACCCAGATATGGGTCCACGGAGTACGATGTACCGTGTGGTGGTGATGTGATGAGAAAGTCTGGCGAAGAACTAACCCACCTTCACACCAGCATGATACCCCGCACACTTGGATGCGTATGGTCTGGGATGAATTATGACATAGTTGGCCAACATAATCTTTGAGATATAGTGACCTGTCTCATTTAATAATAGATAATACCACATGATTTTTATACTTAAGTGTGATTGTGATTTGTCCAGGGTAGACCCGAAGGAGGGGTCAAGCCTTGTGGGATTTGGATTGAGAAACTATAACGATGTTAGCGATTTAGAAATGATTATGATGGGATTTTAACATGTTTTGAGAAAGAGACGAACTTTAAAGGATGTCTCTAAATGAATTTCCCTTCTTATTACGAGATTCGATAAAGATGAGCGTGAGAGGTCTCACATGATGATAATTCTATGTTTTATATGCTTGTTTTCCTTGTTTTCTGTACATGATATATGTATATTCATACGACATAGATTTATTTCCTCATGCTTTGATTTTAAATGATTTATGCATAACACTATCAACATGTAGATAGAGTAATTATCTACCATGCTTGCATTATTACCTTACTGAGCATGTGGTTGCTCATGCCTCTCTAGTTTCCCTTCTCTACAGAGCGTACATAGCAGCCCAGTGAGGACTGAGGCATTTTAGTTTGGGTATCCGCTACTTTCATCTCCAAAAAGGTATACACACAGGGATTCTTTTTGTCTCTAAACATGTAAAAGCACATTATCTATTTTGAATTGTAATGTGGGGGATGTAAAAGTTAGAAACGTGTCATGTATAACTACACTTTCAATGAATGACACTTCTTTGGATTTAATTGAGAATGAATGTGGAGTGATGTTTATTATTGACTCACAACCCAACTGTGTAGTGGTGAGTGTGTTCACGACCAGGTAAGGAAAGGAAAAATGAGAAAAATTTATAGTGATTTTCGGTTAAAAAGGATAAAATGGGTCGTGACAGGGAATCTGTGTGGTATGGGATGATTTATAAAATAGTTGGCCAACATAGTCTTTGAGATACAATGACCTGTCTCATTTGTTTTTACATAATACCACAGGGTTTTGATATATAAGTGTGATTATGATTGTCCAAGGTAAACCCGAGGGAGAGGTCGAGCCTTGTGGGATTTGTCATTTAAAGAAATGATAATTTGATTTGTGACGAGATGTGATGTGATTTAAAAAGGATGTTTCTTAAATGAATTTCCCTTTTGTGATGAGATTTAATGAGAATGAGCATGAGACGATTTTACATGTCGAATCTTCCATGTTATATATGCCTAATTCCATGATTTTCAATACATGATATATGTATACTCATATGGCATAGTTTCATTTCCTCATGCTCCTATTATAAATGATTTATGCAGATTTCCATGACATGCATGATAGAGGGTGTTGGAGTTATTACACATACTCAGTTTTATGTGATTTGTGCATGATAAAGTGCTAGAGCGATTAGCTCGTACTCGAGTTTTACATGAGATGCATGACAGAGTACTGGAGCGTTGCTCGTACTCGATTCTTCATGATTTATACATGACATAGTACTGGAGCTATTGCCCGTATTTGATTTGATGAGTTTTCTGCATAGCATGGTACTGGAGCTATTGCTCGTACTTGATTTGAAACATGAACTATGCATTGACCTAGTTGGTGGAGGTTTACTCGCACTAGAGTTGAGTTTGTGATGTGAACAGTGTTTGAGCGGAGTGTCGACTGTGAGTCACGCTCAAAGGCGCACACTGTATTTTATGTGATATATGATACATGTTGAAAACCATGCTTAATTTCCTCGTGTAGACTGAGTGTCACAGTATGAGAGGGTCGCATGAGGATTTATAGACGTGGTATGATATTCCATGGTTTTGAGGGCTAAGACCTATGGCAGGCACCCCGACTGTGATGTAGGGTCCGCGGAGTACGTTGTACCGTGCATGTGGCATGGAGTACCCTGTACCGTGTGGTGTTGTGGAGTTGAGGACGATATAGCTGGCGGTTGTGATGGACTGACCCCCCTCCCGTTGCAGGAGTGATGCCCCGCACACCGAGTACTATGTTGCCTGGGATCACCATTGTCGGATATGATCATAGTCTAGGATATATCACCTGATTGACTGATTTAATTACGGATAGACCTGAGGGATGGGTCGGACTCCAATTTTGTGTTGTGAATGATTTAAATGCCATATTTACTGTGATTTAAATATAAATGGCATGATTTATCTAAAGGCATTGTGATATTATAAAGATGCATTATTTTGCACTACATGCCTACATTCGAGAAAGAAAGCATGATTTCTGTACATGGGATTTAATCTATACAAGTATATATATATATATATATATATATATATATTTAAAGACATGTTTTGAAAATGAGTTAAGGAAATAACGTTTTGAGGCATAGCGTTATTTTGAGTAGATAGTGTAGATATGTACTTGCTTGCCTGATTTCCTTACTAAGAGCATTGTATGCTCACCCCCTTTTCTTTACATCTCTCTATAGAGCATCAGCAGTAGAGTGAGAGCTTTTGAGGGATAGCATTCCTGTTGTCCGTTGCTATTTCCTATCGATCGACAGGTATACATATTTTGTACGGTTATGTATCTAAACATAGAAACAGCACACTTATGTATACGATATATATTATGGGGAATGTATTGGTATTAGCTTTTATATGATCTCACAAGTATTAGAAAAGAAATTACAGTCAATAGATAATGTATTGACTTGTATGTATGAAAGTGGATGATGGATATGGTAAGCGAGGATTCTAACATCGAATCACAGCCCAACCATTGAAGACGGTTGACGGTCTTTGGTTAAGTCACGGATGACGGTCGTGACAGAAAGTCGGTTTGATTTGGTCCCGAACACATCGAAGTAGAGGAAAGACCAAAAAGGGGCTAAACGAGTTTGAAATGGTCCGTTTGAGGTGTTTTTGACATATTCGCCTCCCGAAAATGGCCAAAACATAAAGATGAGAGTGTAAACCATGGAACATGACACTTTCGGATTTTTGAGAAAAAGTTAAATGTGGTCAATGGCAAAGAAACGTCAATGGTAGTTAAGAAAAGTTGACTTTGATCATAGTTGACTAACCATGGTTAAAATTTAATCTAAGTATGGTTAAAAACTGGGGAAGAAATATTTTTGGTTAAAACACTTGATATTGATCCCCTCAAGCTTGGACAATTAATTTAATCGAAATCCAGATTAAATTAAACGGGTAAAACTCGATGGGCTAAGGATGAAATTTTAAAGCTCATTAAGGTGTAACAAGTGTAGGCCGAATTTCTTAGACCCATTGGGTCAAAATTGTTGGGCCATTTGGTGGGCCTAATATTAAGTCAATTTAAGGACCAGTTGATAGAAAAATATTCAGCCCAAAAGCCTAAAATAAAAGCCCAAAACGCAAGCCCATTAGTAAATGAAATTAAGCCCAAATGGTAAACTAAAGCCCAAACCAATTGCTAGCCGAAATTAATGCATGAAATTTAGACTTAATGGCTTACTCTACTAAGTTGAAAATCAGCCAACTCATGGTCTTCTTCATCCTTTCATTCTCGGCAACAAGGAAGAAACCATTAACAACATAGTTTCAAGCTTTATCTCACTAGAAATCACTAACCTAGAGACATATTTGGAACTTGTAATCTTCATGGGAGTTGTTCCAAATTGAGAGAGGATTAACATACCTTGGAATTGGCTATCAAGGAGCCATATTGAGAGAGAGGAATTTCTTCAAAGTCTCGGCCCAAATCGGAACACCAAGCTAGGTATAATTTCAAGCTTCCAATTTCATATATGTTAATCTATGGATTATTCTAAATTGATTTGTGTATCTTTTATGGATCGAAACACATGAAAAACAATAAATCAATAATGGCTAAAATTGGGTATTTAGATTTTCATGAAGAAGCATGTGATTTTAATGCATGGTTAGGTTGGTAAACATGTATACATGATTATGACATGCTTAATTTCAATTGATTTTATCAATTGGTTAATGAATTGAAGATGGCACATAAGGTGTTTGATGAAATGCTTAAGTGAGCATAAACTAAGGCTTAAGGCATGCACATGTGGTGTTTGATGAAATGCCTAAGAGAATGGCTAGCCAAATGGCAATGGTTGGCGTGCTGCTCGGCCATGGGGCGGCAAGATGGCTGCTGGCCACATGCCATGGTCGAGAGGCCAAATGGGCCTAGCCAATGTGGTCTCGGCCCAATAAGCATTCGTGGACCTCGAACCAAGCCCAATAAGAGTTGGTGACTGTCACACCCCGAAAATGCGGAAAATAGGGCTAATTTAAAACTTTTTACTCGTTAATTCACAAATAAAGAGTGCATTCCTGTGCAGTGTCATACATCATCATAATTATCATGCCTCAGGATCTCATCATGATATAATAAATATTGTATTATACCCATTACTCGATTACAAGTCAATTAATCCTAATACATCCCATATAATGTCATACATCAAGTGTCTGCAAATACATTAATAGTCTGGGTACATGAAAAGATAAATATACCTCAAAGTACAAAATATATAGCCTGGAGCTCGGATCCTCCACTAGCCACTACTCCGTACGTCGCAGGGAAGTCCTTATTCACTTGAAGAACTCTGGGGGGAAAAGAAAAAACAGGGTGAGCTTCTAAATCGCTCAGTAAGGGGGGGTAGGGATTCATTTTGTAAACCAAAATGCACATCACAAAAGGTTTATTTGTATGTGAAACTCATTTGAAAACCATAGCATGAAAATACTCAAAACGACACTCTCATGTGTCAAGTCATGTGGAAACATGAAGTAAAAAGGCTCACTCTAGAGCAAAACAAAGCATGTGAAAATACGCGTTAAACGCTTTCTCAAATAACGTGGCATAGCCACTGATTTAAAATCACACGTGGCATAGCCACAATACACACGTGGCAAAGCCAACGAATTATTTTCTCACGTGGCATAGCCACAAAACAAACGTGGCAAAGCCACTGAATTATTTTCTCACGTGGCATAGCCACAAAACACACGTGACAAAGCCACTGAATTATTTTCTCACGTGGCATAGCCACAAAACACACGTGGCAAAGCCACTGAGTTATTTTCTCACGTGGCATAGCCACAGAATAGGGTTTCTCAACGTGGCACTGCCACCAATGGGGTTTCTCAACGTGGCACAGCCACCAATGGGTTTCTCAACGTGGCACAGCCATCGATGGGGTTTCTCAACGTGGCACAGCCACCAATGGGGTTTTCTCAAAGTGGCACAGCCACCAATGGGGTATAACGTGGCACAGCCACCAATGGGGTATACGTGGCACAGCCACCGATGGGGTATAACGTGGCACAGCCACCAATGGGGTATACGTGGCACAGCCACCGATGGGGTATAACGTGGCACAGCCACCAATGGGGTATACGTGGCACAGCCACCAATGGGTTTTCACAACGTTACCAGAACGGAGAAGAATTCGGGCTTACATGCTACTAGAGCAATGCCCGGTGTGTACTCACAACTACACACCCAAGTCTTATCACATAAGACAGGTTTGCCTTCACGTAGAACTCGTAATGGTTTTCTCTCATAAAACTCATTTGAAATCGTTTTGTACTCAACACAAAACGTAGTAAAACCGAGTTCCAACCGGCAAAGCACACGCACACATTTCTCAAATCACAATATTTCCTTAACGTAGAGCCCAGTTATAAACTCATAAAACATTGGGCTCCAACCGGCTATAAAATCGTGTGCAGTTCAAATCTCAACATGCTTGTTTATAAATCATAAATCATGCTATAACAATTTACAAATCACATACACAAATGGTTTAGATTTCCCTTACCTCTTTGCACCTCGTATAGTGCAATCGTTCCCCCGTATCACGGACTAGCCTCGCATTCCACTCTGGAACTCCCGAGCTGTCCAAACGATGTTAAAAACATCAATACTCAACATCACATAAATCTCAATTCTCAAAATCGAGCATAATTGCTCATAACACCTCAAATCCCTTGATTCTCGTAACTCAACCCTAAACTACAACCTCATTTTCAATATCTCGAAGTTCTACATCTCTAATACCAATTATCTACGCTAATTTACCACCTTGTCTATATTTCCGTTTATAGCACAATCCTCAAAATTGTCACAATTTCCAAATATCAACATTAATCCAACTACATTACAATCTCATCAATCCCTAATCATTCCTCAACTATTTCAACACAATTACAACCACCAATAACATCAAAATCAGCTCAAATATCAAGATCGAGGTTTAGAAATTACCCAAAGCTTGTGAGACGCACAACTCACGCCTCGATCCGATTCGTCCTTCGATTTCCAAGTATGTTGTTCTCCCTTTGATGAGGAACAACTTTCCTTCTTACCACAATAGCTGATTCGGCCGAAAATGGGGGATTTGGAGGAGTGAGAAACTAGGTTTTCGGAAAAATGGAGGTTTGGAAGAGAGAGAAAGTGAAATTTCAAGAGAAAACACAGGTTCCTTATATAGACTGGAGGTAGGAGATCGATCTGCCTCTTGATGAGATCGATCTGTGTTTGAAATTTGGGGACGATCTGGGCAATTTTATGCCTAGGAGATCGATCTGTCGAAGGGTGAGATCGATCTCTTTATGGCTTTATGAGATTGATCTGCTCCTAAGGAGATCGATCTTCTCCCCAAACAGAAGCATTTGGAGATCGATCTCCTCCTTATGAGATCGATCTTCTCTCAAACAGATTCATTTGGAGATCGATCTCTTCCTCATGAGATCGATCCCTTCTCAAACAGATTCATAAGGAGATCGATCTCTTCCATTGGAGATCGATCTGCTCCTCAAATTTCCCCTTCCTCGTCATTTTTAACTCACCAGATCGATCTCTCCTTCTCCCAGATCGATCTGTCCTCATGGATCATGCTTATTTTACATACTTAACACATAAATCTCCAATTATAATTCCCACAATTCACTTAGCTCAATAAATTATACTCAAATTATTATTACATCAATAAAATATGTCTGAAATTCTCAGATCTCACATCCTCCCCACCTTAAAAAGAATTTGGTCCTCCAAATTCAACTCAACTAGTCAAAATAGATGGGGGTATTTCTCCTTCATGAGGCTCTCTAGTTCCCACGTTGCCTCTTCCATTGAGTGATGTTTCCACAGAACTTTCACTAATGGGATGCTCTTGGTTCTCAGTACCTTCTCTTTTCTATCGAGAATCCGGACGGGTTCCTCAATGTAGCTCATGTTCTCCTGTATGTCCATCTCATTATACTCTATGACATGAGAAGGGTCCGGGTGGTATTTCCTCAACATAGATACATGAAAAACGTTGTGTATTCCGGACATCTGTGGGGGTAATGCTAATCTGTAAGCTACCTCACCCACTTTCTCAAGAATCTCAAATGGTCCTATGTATCGAGGACTCAATTTCCCTTTCTTCCCAAATCGCATGATACCCTTGCTCGGTGATACTCTGAGAAATACTGCATCACCAACATCAAACTCGAGTGGCCGTCTACGCACATCCGCGTAGCTTTTCTGTCTACTCTGTGCAGCCCGTAACCTCTCACATATGAGTTTCACACTCTGTACGGCTTGCTCAACAAGCTCGGGAGCATTTATCTTTCTGTCACCGACTTCTTCCCAAGCTACTGGGGATCTACACCTCCTACCATATAGAGCCTCAAAAGGTGCCATTCCAATACTCGCATGATAGCTGTTATTGTACGTAAACTCTGCTAGGGGCAGGTGATCATCCCATGATCCCTTAAAATCCATCGTACACGCCCTCAACATATCCTCCAGGGTCTGAATAGTCCTCTCTGACTGACCATCTGTCTGAGGATGATAGGCGGTACTAAAACTCAATCGAGATCCCATGGACTCCTGAAACTGGGTCCAAAATCTAGAAGTAAACCGGGAATCTCTATCAGAAGTAATACTCACTGGAGCCCCATGTAATCTAGCTATCTCGCTGACATATAGCTCAGCTAAGGCATCCACAGTATCTGTGCTCTTGATGGCAAGGAAGTGGGCACTCTTGGTCAATCTATCCACAATGACCCATATCGCGTCACGACCTCTCCGGGTCCTCGGTAAACCCATAATAAAGTCCATAGTGACATGCTCCCATTTCCATGTAGGTACAGGTAAGGGCTGTAGTAGTCCTCCGGGCTTCCGATGCTCAGCTTTCACTTGCTGGCATACTAAACACCTGGCCACATACTCTGCCACGTCTCGCTTCATACCACTCCACCAATACACCTTTCTCAAGTCTCGGTACATCTTAGTACTTCCTGGGTGCATGGTGTATCGCGAGCAGTGGGATTCTCTCAGTATCTGTCTCTTCAGGGTATCATCGTCCGGTACACAAATCCGTCCTCTGAATCTCAGCAATCCATCCTCACTGATGGTGAGATCCGACTGTGAACTCTGCTCAGCTTGGCTAACCATATCTATCAATCTCTGATCACTGCGCTGCCCAGTTCTAATCTGATCCATGATCCTGGGCTCTATCCGCAGGCTAGCCAAAAATCCAGTCTCTACCTCTTTAACTTTGATCCGAAGTTCGGCGAACTGCTCTAACAAATCCCATTCCCTGATCATCATAGCAGATATCATACTCTTCCTGCTCAGGGCATCAGCAACTACATTCGCCTTACCCGGATGGTATAGAATCTCGCAGTCATAATCCTTAAGGAGTTCCATCCATCTCCTTTGTCTCATGTTTAACTCTTTCTGATCAAAGAGATATCTCAAACTCTTGTGATCAGTGAAGATCTGGAATCTTTCCCTATATAAGTAGTGTCGCCAGATCTTCAAAGCAAATACGACAGCGGCTAACTCCAAATCATGCGTGGGGTAATTTCGCTCATGGTCTTTCAGCTGACGCGATCCATATGCGACCACTCTCCCGTGCTGCATAAGCACACACCCCAATCCTTGATGAGATGCATGACTATACACCGAGAATCCTCCTGATCCCTCAGGGATAGTTAACACAGGTGCCGCTGTCAACCTCCTCTTTAACTCTTGAAAACTGAGCTCACATTGATCAGTCCATATGAATGGAGTCTCCTTACGCGTAAGCTTAGTCAAAGGAGCGGCAATCCTCGAGAATCCTTCCACAAATCTCCTGTAATACCCCGCCAAACCAAGGAAGCTTCGTATCTCAGTCACTGTCCTCGGTCTTTCCCAATTAAGCACAGCTGCTATTTTACTCGGATCCACTGATACTCCTTCCTCTGAGACTACATGCCCAAGGAAAGCTATCCGGTTCAGCCAAAACTCACACTTACTAAGCTTTCCGTACAATTTCTTATCCCGGAGTATCTGAAGTACTAACCATAAATGCTGTGCATGCTCCTCATACGACCGAGAGTACACCAGGATATCATCGATAAAGACTATCACAAACTTATCCAGATAGTCTCTGAACACCTCGTTCATCAATCTCATAAATGCTGCAGGGGCGTTCGTCAATCCAAAGGACATCACCATAAATTCGTAATGGCCATACCTTGTCCTAAAGGCCGTCTTTGGAATATCTTCTTCCTTGATCCTCAATTGGTGATAGTCCGATCTCAAATCAATCTTAGAAAAGACTGATGCCCCTCTTAGCTGATCAAGTAGATCGTCAATCCTGGGCAGCGGATATTTATTCTTCACCGTGGCTTTATTCAATAGCCGGTAGTCCACACATAATCTGAGACTACCATCCTTCTTCTTAACAAACAGTACTGGCGCTCCCCACGGCGAAACACTGGGTCTAATAAACCCTTGATCCAATAACTCCTGCAGTTGCTTCTTCAATTCCTCAAGTTCCACTAATGCCATCCTGTAGGGAGGTTTAGAGATCGGCTGAGTATCCGGTACCAAATCAATGGTAAACTCCAGCTCTCTCTCTGGTGGTAAACCTGGCAATTCATCTGGGAAAACATCCAGAAATTCGCAAACCACAGGTATATCCTCAATCCTCGGGTGTTCCCGCTCATCATCTGAGATGAGTGTCTCATAACCTTCACATGAATAATCACATTTAATATTCTCCAAAATAATGTTAAGATTCTCAAATTACTCACTAGAAATCCACATAATCATTTCCTCAATATCTCAGTAGTGCGGTGAACTGGCTCTCATAGTCATCCACCGACATGTCACCCTGTACCAAACTCAAAAACTAGGCCTGTTTCCTTCTCTGGGCGGCTCGTGGCACATAGTGGGTTCTAAAAGCTGTCTGGAACTCTTCCCAACCAATCACATCCTGGTGGGACATCAAGATACCCTGGGTAGTACTCCACCAATCTCGAGCTCTCCCCTTCAGCATATAGGCACTCATACTGACTCTCTCAGCATCGGTGCACCCCAGTAAATCAAATATAACTCTCAACTCCGTCAACCACTCCTCAGCCTCTGTAGGATCCTTCTTTCCCTTAAATGCGGGTGGATTTATCTTCAGAAATTCCTTTAGTCGGACCTTACTTCTGTCCTCAGGCTGAGTGACGGGAGGCACTGGGGTATGGGAGGTCCTGGTGGTGGTGTAGGGGTAGTATCCGAGGCATTAACTCCAAAGTGTTGCGCGAATAGCACCGCCATCTGCTCAAAACCTTGCCTCACATCGGTCTCAATCCGATTAAATCGAGAGTTAGGACTCTCTGGTTGTGGGACAGGTGGTGGAGGGGACTCTGCCTGCCTCCTCGAACGACCTCGTCGTTTACTCATTCTCAATCTCAACTCGTCTCCTGCGCGTACATATCACAATCGATTGAAATCTCAATCCTCAATTTCATTTCATGACCAGACTATTACAGACACTTGGGATGTATTCTATTTCACTTAACCGACACTGACAGTACTAGACACCCTAAGCTCTGATACCAAGAAAACTCTGTCACACCCCGAAAATGCGGAAAATAGGGCTAATTTAAAACTTTTTACTCGTTAATTCACAAATAAAGAGTGCATTCCTGTGCAGTGTCATACATCATCATAATTATCATGCCTCAGGATCTCATCATGATATAATAAATATTGTATTATACCCATTACTCGATTACAAGTCAATTAATCCTAATACATCCCATATAATGTCATACATCAAGTGTCTGCAAATACATTAATAGTCTGGGTACATGAAAAGATAAATATACCTCAAAGTACAAAATATATAGCCTGGAGCTCGGATCCTCCACTAGCCACTACTCCGTACGTCGCAGGGAAGTCCTTATTCACTTGAAGAACTCTGGGGGGAAAAGAAAAACAGGGTGAGCTTCTAAATCACTCAGTAAGGGGGGGTAGGGATTCATTTCGTAAACCAAAATGCACATCACAAAAGGTTTATTTGTATGTGAAACTCATTTGAAAACCATAGCATGAAAATACTCAAAACGACACTCTCATGTGTCAAGTCATGTGGAAACATGAAGTAAAAAGGCTCACTCTAGAGCAAAACAAAGCATGTGAAAATACGCGTTAAAAGCTTTCTCAAATAACGTGGCATAGCCACTAATTTAAAATCACACGTGGCATAGCCACAATACACACGTGGCAAAGCCACCGAATTATTTTCTCACGTGGCATAGCCACAAAACACACGTGGCAAAGCCACTGAATTATTTTCTCACGTGGCATAGCCACAAAACACACGTGGCAAAGCCACTGAGTTATTTTCTCATGTGGCATAGCCACAGAATAGGGTTTCTCAACGTGGCACTGCCACCAATGGGGTTTCTCAACGTGGCACAGCCTCCAATGGGTTTCTCAACGTGGCACAGCCACCAATGGGGTTTCTCAACGTGGCACAGCCACCAATGGGGTTTTCTCAACGTGGCACAGCCACCGATGGGGTATAACGTGGCACAACCACCGATGGGGTATACGTGGCACAGCCACCAATGGGTTTTCTCAACGTTACCAGAACGGAGAAGAATTCGGGCTTACATGCTACTAGAGCAATGCCCGGTGTGTACTCACAACTACACACCCAAGTCTTATCACATAAGACAGGTTTGCCTTCACGTAGAACTCGTTATGGTTTTCTCTCATAAAACTCATTTGAAATCGTTTTGTACTCAACACAAAACGTAGTAAAACCGAGTTCCAACCGGCAAAGCACACGCACACATTTCTCAAATCACAATATTGCCTTAACGTAGAGCCCAGTTATAAACTCATAAAACATTGGGCTCCAACCGGCTATAAAATCTTGTGCAGTTCAAATCTCAACATGCTTGTTTATAAATCATAAATCATGCTATAACAGTTTACAAATCACATACACAAATGGTTTAGATTTCCCTTACCTCTTTACACCTCGTATAGTGCAATCGTTCCCCCGTATCACGGACTAGCCTCGCATTCCACTCTGGAACTCCCGAGCTGTCCAAACGATGTTAAAAACGTCAATACTCAACATCACATAAATCTCAATTCTCAAAATCGAGCATAATTGCTCATAACACCTCAAATCCCTTGATTCTCGTAACTCAACCCTAAACTACAACCTCATTTTCAATATCTCGAAGTTCTACATCTCTAATACCAATTATCTACGCTAATTTACCACCTTGTCTATATTTCCGTTTATAGCACAATCCTCAAAATTGCCACAATTTCCAAATATCAACATTAATCCAACTACATTACAATCTCATCAATCCCTAATCATTCCTCAACTATTTCAACACAATTACAACCACCAATAACATCAAAATCAGCTCAAATATCAAGATCGAGGTTTAGAAATTACCCAAAGCTTGTGAGACTCACAACTCACGCCTCGATCCGATTCATCCTTCGATTTCCAAGTATGTTGTTCTCCCTTTGATGAGGAACAACTTTCCTTCTTACCACAATAGCTGATTCAGCCGGAAATGGGGGATTTGGAGGAGTGAGAAACTAGGTTTTCAGAAAAATAGAGGTTTGGAAGAGAGAGAAAGTGAAATTTTAGGAGAAAACACAGGTTCCTTATATAGACTGGAGGTAGGAGATCGATCTGCCTCTTGATGAGATCGATCTGTGTTTGAAATTTGGGGACGATCTGGGCAATTTTATGCCTAGGAGATCGATCTGTCGAAGGGTGAGATCGATCTCTTTATGGCTTTATGAAATCGATCTGCTCCTAAGGAGATCGATCTTCTCCCCAAACAGAAGCATTTGGAGATCGATCTCCTCCTCATGAGATCGATCTTCTCTCAAACAGATTCATTTGGAGATCGATCTCTTCCTCATGAGATCGATCCCTTCTCAAACAGATTTATAAAGAGATCGATCTCTTCCATTGGAGATCGATCTGCTCCTCAAATTTCCCCTTCCTCGTCATTTTTAACTCACCAGATCGATCTCTCCTTCTCCCAGATCGATCTGTCCTCATGGATCATGCTTATTTTATATACTTAACACATAAATCTCCAATTATAATTCCCACAATTCACTTAGCTCAATAAATTATACTCAAATTATTATTACATCAATAAAATATGTCTGAAATTCTCAGATCTCACAGTGACCCCCACAAGCCCAATAGGCCTAGATGAAATGAATAGTAAAGTGAAATGGGCTTAAGACAATGTTGGGCTCATTAAGATGCAATTAGGCCCAATAAGAGTAAACAGGCCCATTACGTGAAATGGACTGTATTAAAACTGAAATACAATTGAAAAAATATAATTAACCTATAAATGGTTATATACAGCTTCAAAGTTTATATAGGGAGCTAATTAGACTGCGTGATTAAGTAGTGACGGGAAAGTGGAAATCCTCGACGTGATTTCAGGTAAGGGGATTTTGCAAGTAGTTAGAGATATCTGCGTGTAGTTTCGTATGCTTTTACATTCACTTAAAAAGTCTGAAGGTTAAAGAAAGTGAATAATATTTATTGAGACTTTATATGGGTAAATTACGATTTTACCCCTAGTAAGGGCAAAAAGTCAGTTTAGGAAAAGTCCTAAAAAGCATAGAAATCATGTTTTTGAATGTTTTTAATGTTGTTTAGTAGAATAGTAGATAGATTTGGCCAATGTTTTTGTGAAATACACAAAATAGCCCAATTATACTGATTTTACGGATTTAAAATATCCCTGTTTAAAGGAGCCATCTATCGAGTTGTGTGAAAACAAAACGTGTTGGAGCATTGTTTGCACTTGATTTTATATATTTTCTACATGAAAAGTGTTGGAGTTATTACTCACACTTGATTTCCCATGACATACATGGCATAGTACTGGAGCGATTGCTTTTACTTGATTTGAATTGTGAATTATGCATGACTTAGTGCTAGAGTGTTACTTACACTAGTGTTTGAGTTTGTGATATGTGTGAAATAGTGATTGAGCGGGGTGTCGACTGTGAGTCGCACTCAAGACTCGCACTGTAACTTTGATGTGATATACATGACATGTTAAAACCGTGCTGAGTTCCTCGTGTCGACTGAGTGTCACACAAATGAGATGTTTGCATGTTGATTTAGAGATGTGGCATTGATCATCTATTGAGATAAGGTCCACAGGTGTACGTTGTACCATGTAGGAGTACGCTGTACCGTGTGTTGTTTAGGAGTGATATGTGGAGTTGAGGAGTTGGTATTGAGACCCCATGTAGGTATGACTTATTTATATGTAAATCAAGGTATAAGGCAAATGATTTTAAGATCATGTGAATATGAATGTATTACAATGGGATAAGTAAGTGTCATGATATAAGTAAAGGATAAATGAGGGCTGAAATTGTCACAAACTAAATGAACAAAACTTTAAGCATTCGAATTGAAGATAAGGATTTAAACACGAAATGATAAGGCATGGATTGTGAATTCTATGTATCCTTTATGAATTCAAGCAATGCACATACGACATATTGTATGCTAATCATAAGAAATGAGCCTTTCCATGCTCTAAGTGGGATTAAAATGCAAAATGAGTATTGGAGTAATGAAATAGGAGTTTACCTTTGAAAAATCTAGGAAAAATGGAGCAAGAATGCCCCAGATGAAGGCCAGATCGATCTGCCATTCAAGGTAGATCGATCCCTTGTTCAAGCAGAATAATTCCAAGTGAATCTGCCAAGGCCAGATCAATCTCCCCATTGAGCAGATTGATCTCCTCATTGAGCAGATCGATCTCCCCATTGAGCAGATCGATCTAAATTTACCTCTGCTACCCTAGAAGATCAATCTCCTCACCCCTGCTCTATAAAAACCCCACGACAAAACCTCTTTCTTTAGCAAATCAACACACCCCTTCCATTTTTACCTAAAATACTAAGCTTTCTTTCTCTAGAATACACCACTTTCGAAAAAGAATTGGAAAAAAGCTATTAGAACAAAGTTGTTCATTGTGAGGAGAAGAACAACATAGCTTAGAGCCAACATTTCATTTGTTGGATTTAAGGAGCAAAGGAGTCTTCTTATTTGGAGTAATAGAAAAGTCAAGCTAGGTGAGTTTCCAATACACCAAATCTAAGTATGTTTATCTAGATGTTGTTGTGAGTAGATTGGTGTATGAATTGTTAATAGAAACTACCTAGAATGTAATGAATCAAACATAACCTAGAATAGGTGTTGTGTGACAAAATATGATATGGTTGAGTTGGAGATAAATGGATTATACTAAGGTATTAGTGAGGTGATATGCATTATTTTGAGATTGTATTGTGAAAGCAAATTATGGGATTGGACAAGTGATGAAATGTGCATATATGGTAATTTTGAATTGCATGAATGAATGGAGGAACTAAGGTTTAAGCATGCAAATCTAGTGCTTGATTTGATAATTAAGTGGGTTACAAGCTAAACTGATTAGGAACAGCACAATGTTGGCCAAATGTGAAAGCAGACCAAACTTAATACTATAAGGTCCGATAAGATATATCGATTGTGATGAAGTGATTGATGAATGTTTGCATGTCTTGAGACCGAATTAGGAGCAAATTTGATTGGACGAGCTTCCAACGATGGAACTTATACTATGCTTGACGTGATTCAAGGTAAGGGGGTTTTGTAAGTGTCTAGAGGCAGCTATAAAATATTTTGAGGGGAATTATAGGGCGCGAATTTCTCTAGCTATCTAGTAATGCATTAAGATTTTTTGTGAAAGGTTGCAAAAATAAGAAAGGAAAATATGAGTTTACCTTGGTAGGCATTTTATAAATTGGGTAGTAAGGATAAAAAACAAAATACATGTATTTTCATGACTTTGATGTTTTCATGATAAAATGTTTGGATATGAATGAAATAAGGATATGTTGGCTATCACTTTGTGTGTTTGCATGTGAAGCACAGATCATGTTCTAAGTTTCATCCTTGAAAATACTTGATATTTTAACTTGAGTCAGCTATCATTTTTGTGTGAGGGCTAACAGTGCTGGAGCGTAGCTCGTACTAGATTTTGAAGCTTTGATTCATACTGATAGTGCTAGAGACCTACTCGCACTAGATTTTTTACTAATTTACCGTGCATTAAAGCGTACTAGAGCATTGCTCGTACGAAGATTTGACATGTTTTATAGAAAACCGTGCTGATGCCTCCTGTAGATTGTGTGTCACGGTGAGATGATGCATCGGACGCATGTTCTGAGACATGAGATGGTTATCGACATGGTATAGGGTGGCTAAGACCTATGGCAGGCACCCCCGAACCATGATATGGGCTAAGTCCTATGGCAGGCACCCTAAAAACAGTCATGTGGGCTAAGTCCTATGGTAGGCACCCCTGACAATGATGTTGGCTAAGAATTATAGCAGGCAACCTCAGACCGTGTGGGTCCACGGAGTGTGTTGTACCGGCCATGTACTGCTGCCTCTGCTATCCACACAACGCTTCACCTTACATCAAACTGCGGCTAACCATGTAGTCCAACACATGTCCTTTGCTCTTGTTATGCATAGACCAGCACCGGCAACAGCAGCACTGCAGCACGTCTCTCCAATGTCTTTCTGTAATTAGCCTTGCCTGACCACGCAAGTGATAACACTAGTGATAATAACCACGTCAGATGCTTCAAGCAAATTTCACAGCTGCACACACACAAAGAAATTCCCAGTAGAATCGACAGTAAATAAGAAGCAAAATGCAAAATAAAAACTAAAAGAACTAAGTAGAACTAATGCAATGAACCTATAAAAGAAACTATAGACTATGGACAGACAAAACTTAAGATAAATCTAAAATTAATGAAAGAAGAAAATCGAAACTGAGTCTGTAAATGCATAACTTGAAGACAAGGCAGAAAAGGAAATAGGGGATAGACCCGAGCTTTATCACACAGCTCAGCTCTTACTCTTCACACTCACGCCTTTGCCTCAGCTCGTGCCACACACCTGCAGCAATAAACCAAGACTAGTGCAGAATAAAAGCAAACACAAAGAGGAATAGTGAAATAAACTAGGAATAGAGCAAAACAGAGGATGGAATTCGACCTTTGTCCATTGCAACAGTACACTCCAGCTTTGATTCAAATGCTAGAAACATTCACTATAACGCCATGAGCTAGCCATGTTCCTGCTTCCTGCCAGCTTCTGTAGCCACGCACTGCCTATAGATCACGCAACTGGAAAGAATAAAGCAACCTGAGATAGCACCAGTAACCACGACCTCTCCGCACACTCAACAGCAGGCAACCTGAAATGCAACTCAGCGGAGCCATGTCCTGCTGTGCTCAAACTGAACCAACATGACAAAAACCATATCGGGAATACAGGAAAGTGAAATAGGGTAAAAGGAATGCTTGTGGGAAAAACGAGCTTGTGCGTCTTCACCCCCTTCAAACATAAGCTAGAAGCTGCCAAAAACTAAACATTCTTTGCACTCCTGAGCTAGAAATAACCGTGAATGGAAGCTTAAATGCATATTGATAAATAGTAAATGAAGAATAAGAGGAGTAGAGGAAAAAGTAAAGAAAACTAAACTTCATTAATCAACGAAAATGCGGTAAAGGATTGGATGGAAAACGGCTGCTGTCACCAGCCATTCAATACTACCCGAAATGAACAGTAAATGAAAATAATGAAAACAGAATAGTAAATGGAAATAGTAAAATGAGAATATAACTTTTCATTCGTAAAACTTAAATGTGTTGAATTCAAAGGGAAATAAAAATTGTAATCCTAGAATAATGGTGGCTGCCACCAACCAACGTGATAATCAAGAAAAACTAGAGATAAATAAACCCAAAACCGAGGAACGTAAAAAAAAAAAAAAACTCTAAAAACTACTTTAAAAACTACTTAGTAAAAAAAATGTCTTATCATGTTCTATTTCTACACCAAAGTTGGGGGTACAAAGGTAATTTCCAATCCTAGATGAGTTGGCATTGTTTGGCCACTTGTCTTCAGTCCATTCACTTCAGAGAAGATATTTCCATGTCATTTGTCTTCTTGTCCACCTGGATGTGCGCTGTGGCATGGCTTGCGTCTTCCATGAGGTGGTTACGGTGTTCGTTGATCTTATCCTTCAGAGGCGAATAAAATATGGACATTCGACGTCACATGTGTCCAGAAGAATGATGACTCATGCTACAAAATGGTAGTGGTCTAGTCTCCTTTTAGTCCATTTTCAGTCTATTTTCTATTGAAATAACTGAAATTCATTTGGATTTAATTTATCTACAAACATGAACATTTTAATTAAATTGAGGGGATAATTAATAAAATAATATGAGGATTAAAATAATTAATTCAGAAATTAAATACAAATAATTCTATTTTAATAGAATTATCACATGTCACTATGGACTTCGTGATGGGTTAACCCAAGACACGCAAGAATCACGATGCGATTTAGGTGATAGTGGATAGATTGATGAAGTCAGCACACTTCCTAGCTGTGAGAGCCATCGATACTCTGAGTACACTGGCGAAACTATATGTGTATGAGATAGTGAGGTTGTATAGTGTTCCAGTGAGCATTGTTTCTGATTGGGATGCCCGCTTCACTTCCCACTTTTGGGAACACTTTCAAGAAGCGATGGGGACCCAACTTAGTTTTAGTACAGCGTTCCATCCTCAGACAGATGGCTAGTCATAGAGGACTATACAGACCCTGGAGGATATGTTGAAGGCGTGTGCATTGGAGTTTGGAGGCTCTTGGGATGACCACTTACCACTCGCAGAATTTGCCTAGAACAATAGCTATCATTAGAGTATCGGGATGGCACCGTATGAGGCTTTGTATGGCCGTAGATGTCGTTCCCCTATTGGATGGAAAGAGGTTACTGACAGACTGATATTTGCTCCTGACTTAGTTAGACAAGCCTCTAGGGACGTCCAATTCATTTGTGAGAGGTTACAGACAACTCAGAGCAGACAAAAGAGTTATGTTGATAAGAGACGAATACCATTAGAGTTTGCAGTGGCTGAATCGGTATTTCTATGGTCTCTCCTTCCAAGGGTATAACAAGGTTCGAAAAGAAAGGAAAGCTAAGTCCTTGTTACATTGGACCCATTGAGGTGCTCGATAGAGTGGGAGACAAGGCCTACAGGCTAGCATTGCCACCTGAACTAGCAGGTGTTCACAATGTCTTCCACATCTCTATGTTACGAAAGTACCACCCGATCTGGCACATGTAATTAGAGATGAGCCATTGGAGCTCAACGAGAACATGATATATGTTGAGAAGCTGGTTCGGATACTGGATAGGAAGGAGAAGGTGCTAAGATGGGAGATGATTCCCTTAGTGAAAGTCCTTTGGTAGCACCACACTACCGAATAAGCTACATGGGAGTTAGAGAATTTGATGCGGGAGAAGTATCCCGAGTTGTTCACAGACTGATTTGGTTCCAATTTGGAGGACTAAATTTTCTTAGTGGGGGACATTATGAGACCCCATGTATGTATGACTTATTTATATGTAAATGAATGTATAAGGCAAATGATTTTCGGATCATGTGAATGTGAATGTATTACAATGGGATAAATGAGTGTCATGATATAAGTAAAGAATAAATGAGGACTGAAGTGGCCACAAACTAAATGAATAGAACTTTAAGCATTCGAATTGAAGATAAGGATTTAAACACAAAATGGTAAGGCATGAATTGTGAATTTTGTGTATCCTTTATGAATTCATGCAGTACACACATGACATATTGTATGTGAATCATAAGAAATAAGACTTTCCATGCTCTAAGTGGGATTAAAATACAAAATGAGTATTGGAGTAATGAAATAGGAGTTTACCTTTGAAAAATCTAGGAAAAATGCAGCAGGAATGGTATTTCTGCGAGTCTCTCCTTCCAAGGGTATAACAAGGTTCAGAAAGAAAGGAAAGTTAAGTCCTTGTTACATTGGACCCTTTGAGGTACTTGATAGAGTGGGAGATAAGGCCTACAGGCTAGAGTTGCCACCTGAACTAGTGGGTGTTCACAACGTCTTCCACATCTCTATGTTGTGGAGATACCACCCGGATCCGACACATGTAATTAGATATGAGCCGTTATAGCTCAATAGGAGCATGACATATGTTGAGAAGCCGGTTCAGATATTGAATAGGAAGGAGAAGGTGCTAAGATCGAAGACGATTCCTTTAGTGAAAGTCCTTTGGCAGCACCACACTGCAGAAGAAGCTGCATGAGTGTTAGAGAATTTGATGCGGGAGAAGTATCTCGAGTTATTCACGGACTGATTTGGTTCCAATTTGGAGGAGAAATTTTCTTAGTAAAGGGAGATTGTGAGTGACACGCCCAAAGGGTATATGTCCGCAAGTGCACGGGTCGTACAAGTAATAATGCGATTTGAGTCTCGAGATTATCGTCCCACAGAGAAGTTGACTAGCCTAATTAACTACCGGTTAATCTTATCCTAAGTATATCCTAGCAAATTATTAAGTTGCAATGGACGGTATACATGGCTAAAATTAAAGTACTGAAAATAATAAAAGCTAAAAACTAAATAAAATAAAACCGAGCTAAAATTACTTACAAAGCTCCGAGTAATTAAAGGCAAGTACCTACAAAAGAAAATTAAAACAGTTAAAAATCCATTAACGCAATTAAAATAAAAAGTAAATATGAAAATAAAGCAATAAAACTAATTAAACTAAAATTAAACAAGCTTAAAATAAAATGTGGATGTAATTAAACTAGCTAAGAAAATGCAATTTAAACTAACTTAAAGTCTAATGAAAATAAAGACTAAATTAAAAATGCATGAAAAACATTTAATCTAAATTAATTGTAATTGGGAAACCTATAAAAAAAATTAAAAATTAACTAATGATATAATTAAATCTAAATTCTAGAATAACCAATCAATTAAACTATAGCTAATCATGCAAATAAAATTAAAATCATAACTTCTTATGCTAACAAATTAAATTGGATTTAACTAATCTAAAAAATGCATGTAAATAGATTAAAGCTACAATGGAATATGCCAAACATGGCCTTAACAAGTTGCAAACCAAAGTGGTCCCGATATGGGACACTGTTCACTGTCTTCTTCACTTTGCAGTTCTGTCTCCAGGTGATGTCCGCTGCTCTTTCGGTTTTGGCCAGTCCTCTGTACCAGCATCCTGCTTCAGTCCAGTAGCAAACTGTTTGTAAACATCATCTGCCTCACCACGTCGTTGCAACAGCAGTACAAGGACACAGACCGGCTACGCACCTGTCCTGCACACAAACAAAAAAATCGCCAGTCGCTGCGACAACCATTGAACCTTCCAGCTCTGTTTGCTTCAGTAATTCCGAGCTGCTCGCCTCCAAGCACTAGCAACTGCTCAGCACATCGAAACAGACAAGAAGCCTCCTGTCATGCACCTGCAGCAACTAAAAAATAATGAAATGCAGTAATTAACATTAACAGAAACAAGAAACAGGGTAAAACAGAGGATACGATTCTTGCTACTGTCACTGCCAGCTCTCAACCCATATACCACCATTCAGCACCTTCATCCAGTTCACTGCTAAGCTACTGTTTGTAGCAACTTAAATGCGGTAACATAGAGTCCGGAGCAGCCAGAATCATGTAACAAAAATCAGCAGAAGCAACATAAGCAATTGGAAACCAGGATTGTCGGAAACAGTAAATAATGAGCTCAGAAAAATATAACCTCTAATGCTGAAAGTAAGTCCTAACTAGAGTATAAAGAGCTGACAGAAAATTGCATTGGTGATAAGAGGAGATAAATCTGGAGAATGCTCAAAGGAAGCTCGGTTACGCAAGAAAATGACTGTGACTTGAGTCTCGGGTTAACACTATTATGGCACATTCACCTCACCCCGTGGATGAGGACCATCAACAGTGCACAAACAACAGCCACATAACTTAGCTCCACTGTCTTCATGCACAATGGGTGAAGAAATGGTAAATAGTTGTATCCATGCTAATCAATCTTATATAAACAGTAAGAAAAAAAATTAAAACCGAGAGCCAACAAGTATAAAAAAGGAACGAAACATACATAAAAAGAAAAAACAAGTATGATAAAAGACTATGCTAACTATTAGTATGGGATTTTCATAAAAAAAAAAAAATATGAAAGCTTGTAGAATTTCATCAATGGTGGCCAAAGAAAAATAAACTAACGGAAATTGCTATTAAAAACTACTCAACCCTAGATTACACTAAAAACTACTCCTAAATTAATCTATACTACTCCTACCCTAAAACTGCACTACTCCTACTTGATTTTTCAATTGCCATCATGTTCTATTTATACACAAACATAGGGGTACAATGGTAAATTTTCATCCTAGATGAGTTGGCATTGTTTGACCACTTGTCTTCATTTGATTTGCTGCAGAGTAGATATTTCCACGTCATCAGTCTTTTTGTCCAATTAGCTTTGCGATGTGGCCCGGCGTGTGTCTTCCAGAGGATTGGCACGGTATCCTTCGATCTTATCGTTTCAGAGCAAATAAAATATGGACACCTGGCATCACGCGTGTCCAGACGACTGATGACTCGGTCTGCAAATTGGAAGCGGTCTAGTCTCCTTTAGCTAGTTTTCAGCCTAAATTTGTCTGAAACGACTGAGTTTCATCCGGATTTAATTTATCTGCACATTAAAGAATTTTAATTAAATAAAGGGGATTATTAATAAAATAATATGGAGATTAAATAAATAATTAGGAATTTCTGCGAGTCTCTCCTTCCAAAGGTATAATGAGGTTCGAAAAGAAAGGAAAGATTAGTCCTCGTTACATTGGACCCTTTGAGGTACTTGATAAAGTGGGAGATAAGGCCTACAGGCTAGCGTTGTCACCTCAACTAGCGGGTGTTCACAACATCTTCCACATTTCTATGTTATGGAAGTACCACCCAGATCTGACACATGTAATTATATATTAGCCGTTGGAGCTCAATGAGAACATGACATATGTTAATAATCCAATTCACATATTGGATAGGAAGGAGAAGGTGCTAAGATTGAAGACGATTCCCTTAGCGAAAGTCCTTTGGCAACACCAGACTGCAGAAGAAGCTACATGGGAGTTAGAGAATTTGATGCGGGAGAAGTACCCCGAGTTGTTTATGGACTGATTTGGTTCGAATTTGGAGGACCATATTTTCTTAGTGGGAGAGATTGTGAGACCCCATGTTTGTATGACTTATTTATATGTAAATGAAGGTATAAGGTAGATGATTTTTGGATCATGTGAATGTGAATGTATTGCAATGGGATAAATGAGTGCCATGATATAAGTAAAGGATAAATGAGGGCCGAAGTGGCCATAAACTAAATGAGCAGAACTTTAAGCATTCAAATTGAAGATAAGGATATAAATAAAAAATGATAAGGCATGGATTGTGAATTCTGTGTATCCTTTATGAATTCAAGCAATACACATAAGACATACTGTATGTGAATCATAAGAAATGATCCTTTCCATGCTCTAAGTGGGATTACAATGCAAAATGAGTATTAGAGTAATCAAATAGGAGTTTACCTTTGAAAAATCTGAGAAAAATGCAGTAGGAATGCCCCAGATAAAGGCCAGATTGATCTCCTATTCAAGGTAGATTGATCCTTTGTTCAAGCAAAACAATTTCAAGTGAATTCGCCAAGGTCAGATCGATCTCCCCATTGAGCATATCGATCACCCCAATGAGCAGATCGATCTGCATTTGCCTCTATCTAGTAGAGATCGATCCTCTCCTAAGTGAATATCGATCTCCATTTGATTCTGTCAAGATCGATCTCTCCTCATGAGCAGATCGATCTCCTCAAGCTTCAGCCAAGAAAGGATCGCTCTCTCCCCCAAAGAGCAGATTGATCCCACTCTTTCATGCTGAACATTTCGATAGCTCAAAACTAAGGGAAGATCAATCTCCTACCCTAGGAGATTGATATCCTCACCCCTACTCTATAAAAACCCCACGATAAAACCTCTTTCTTCAGCAAATCAACACACCCCTTCTATTTTTACCCAAAATACCAAGTTTTCTCTCTCTAGAATACACCCCTTTCCAGAAATAATTGGAAAAAAGCTACAAGAACAACATTGTTCATTATGAGGAGAAGAACAACATAGCTTAGAGCCAACATTTCATTTGTTGGATTTAAGGAGCAAATGAGTCTTCTTATTTAGTGCAAGTGGAAAGTCAAGCTAGGTGAGTTTTCAATATACTAACTCTAAGTATGTTTATCTAGATGTTGTTGTAAGTAGATTGCTGTATGAATTGTTGGTAGAAACTACCTAGAATGTAATGGATCAAACATAACCCAGAATAGGTCTAGTGTGAGAAAATATGATATGGTTGAGTTGTAGATAAATGGATTATACTAAAGTGTTAGTGAGGTGATATGCATGATTTTGAGATTCTATTCTGAAAGTTGAGGAGTATTGTAAATCAACACACCCCTTCCATTTTAAGATTGTATTTGATGACTGACTTGGTTCTAAATTGGAGGACCAAATTTCTTAAGTTGTGGAGGATTGTAAGACTTGAATTTTTGTGTAGCTTATTCCTTATGATTCCTATATGTACAAACATTTTATTATGTTTGTTTCATAAGAAGAGTATTTACTAGAATGAAATTGTAAGTAAAGTGGTTAAACGCACATAAGCTACGTAAAGGCTGAATAAGGGCTATAAGAACCGAATGGATATAAATCATCTTGACTAAAGATACAAACTTAAAATGGGAAAATATAAAGGGCTCATAAAGGAAAGTCTGTTTGATTTGGTCCCAAACACATCGAAGTAGAGGAAAGACCAAAAAAGGGCTAAACGAGTTCGAAATGGTCCGTTTGAGGTGTTTTTGACACAGTCGCCTCCTGGAAATGGCCAAAACATAATATGAGAGTGTAAACCATGGAATATGACACTTTCAAATTTTTGAGAAAAAGTCAAACATGGTCAATGGTCAAGAAAAGTCAATGGTAGTTAAGAAAAGTTAACTTTGACCATATTTGACTAACCATGGTTAAAATTTAACCTAAGTAAGGTTAAAGAGTGGGGAAGAAATATTTTTGGTTAAAACACTTGATATTTATCCCCTTAAGTGTGGAAAATTAATTTAATCGAAATCCGGATTAAATTAAACAGGTAAAACTCGATGGGCCAATGATGAAAATTTTAAAGCACATTAAGGTGTAATAAGTATGGGCCGAATTTTTGAGCCCCATTAGGCCGAATTGTTGGGCCATTTGGTGGGCCCAATATTAAGTCAATTTAACGCCCAATTGATAGAAACATTTTCAACCCAAAAGACCAAAATAAAAGCAAAACCGAGAAGCCTAAAACTCAAGCCCATTAATTAAACTTCAAGCCCATTAGTAAATGAAATTAAGCCCAAATGGTAAACTAAAGCCCAAACCAATTGCTAGCCCAAATTAATGGCTGAAATTTAGACTTAATGGCTAAGTCTACTGAGTTAAAAATCAACCAGCTCATTGTCTGCATCCTTTCATTCTTGGCAACAAGTAAGAAACCATTAACAACATAGTTTAAAGCTTTATCTCACTAGAAATCATTAACCTAGAGACATATTCGAAACTTCCAATCTTCATGGAAGTTGTTCCAAATTGAGGGAAGATTAACATACCTTGGAATTGGCTATCAAGGAGCCATATTGAGAGAGAGGGATTTCTTTAAAGTCTTAGTCAAAGTGAGAACACCAAGCTAGGTATAATTTCAAGTTTCCAACTTCATATATGTTAATCTATGGATTATTCTAAGTTGATTGGTGTATGTTTTATGGATCAAAACACATGAAAACACCATAAGTCAATGATGGTCGAAATTGGTTATTTAGGTTTTCATGAAGAAGTATGTGATTTTAATGCATGGTTAGGTTGGTAAACATGTATACATGATTATGGCATGCTTACTTTCAATTGATTTGATCAATTGGTTAATGAATTGAAGATGGCACATAAGGTGTTTGATAAAATGCTTAAGTGAGCATAAATTAAGGCTTAAGGCATGCACATGTGGTGTTTGATGAAATGCCTAAGACAATGGCTAGCCTGTCACGACCCAAATTACCTAAAATCACTACAAATTTTTCGCTTTTTCTATACTTCTCACCTCCTCGTGACAATTCCATTTTCAACGAGTTGGGCTATGAGTCAGTAATAATCCCAACTCTTATCCCAATTGATCATATCATTCTTACCATGATATTCATGTTAGAATTCCAAACAATATAATAATAAGTACATATAATATATAACTGTATGTACATATGTTTCCATATATCTTCATCCCCAAAATTATATACGTTACAACACTGTGCTATTAATTGTTTAGATACGAAACTGTACACTGTGTATACCTGATTCGCAATGAGAGCAGCGGACAACCAGGGATGCAGTATCTACCCGCCCTCGTCTACTGTAGGTGCTCTGTGGAGGGTGGAAAATGAAAGGGTGAGCATAAACAGCTCAGTAAGGCAATAATATAAGCAGGTAGATAACTATACTATCTACGTGCTGATAATAGCATGATATAAAATCGTTTATATTTGGAGCATGAGATATGACTAAAAACGATGCCATATGAATGTATATCGTATAGAAGAAATCATGAAGTTACATATAAAATTAACATGAAAATCCTCATGTATGACATCTCATGCTTGTCACATCAAAATCTATTAGTCTCATTGTAAATCCTTCACCTTAAAACTTATTTGCTTGAATCAAAACTCATCACATCAAGGCTAAACCCATCACTCGGGAATACCTTGATTCATTAAATCAAATCTCTTTTTAAAAGCATAAATCGGGACTACCCCTCCATCGGGTTTGTCCTGGTCTATCTACACCGTATGATATCACGTGAGGCATGTAGGTTACTGTATGAAAATCGAGGACTATGGCCATATTTTTGTCCCTGTGATCCCAGGCACACGGATCCCGGTGTGCGGGGTATCACAACTGCAACGGGAGGTGGGGTCAAGTCCTACCCGCCAGAATATCAAGTAACATAATAGTCATCATGACTGCACGGTACAGCGTACTCCGTGTGATATACACGGTACATCGTACTCCGTGAACCCATATCATAGTCTGGGGGTGCCTGCCGTAGGTCTTAGCCAGCCCAATACTATGTCGATAACCAACCCATGTCTCAAAGTATATGTGCAAGCATCTCAACTCTCTGTGACACATAGTCTACAGGAGGCTTCCGCACGACTATATGCATGTCAACTCGCGTCTAGTGCATTTATGTGAGCATCCTGCTGCCCGCCCCACACCAGGTCACAGGCTTACGGATCTCATCACATCACCACGCTATGCATATCATGATATCTAAAATCTCGTGCGAGCGAAGCTTCAGCACGGTTTTGTGCACACACAAATTTCTCGTACGAGCAATGCTCCAGTACGGCTTTTCATGAGAATCAAATCAGTAAACTTGAGTGCGAGAAAGACTCCAGCACTCTTTTTACTTGTATAAATACGATAGGTGGCTAGATTTTGATAAAACATCTTTAAAAATGATAACCGGTACAAACCGGTACCCTTTCGTATAGTTCACGAAATCAATAGCCAACCTAGATTCGTATATGCTTAAATCAGAACAATATAATCATATACAATATTAAAATCATGAAATTCATGCAATTTCATAGCCTTACTACCCTTTTTTGAAATTTTCCTAACTAGGGCAAAATGGTCATTTTTCACTATTTCCAAATTTTTATCGTAAAAATTATTATTCTGTTTTTGGGTAGCCTAATGAATTTAACGTACTGTAAATCCCCTTAAAATTACGTATAGCTACCTCTAAGTGCTCATAAAATTCCCTTACCTGGAATCGCGCGTAGACTTAGCTTGTTTCGATAATACCGAACCTCTCGATCCAAGTGCGTTCCAATCAAAGATACGTCACTGCATATAACCACGTAATCGAGGTTAATTCACTTATCTTGATCAGTATATCGCATTTACTGACCAACTTTAAGCTATTGGGCCTTATCTACCTTATTGGGTCTCGGCTCATTTCAGCCCTTTTTATATTTATTAATTCCCTTCTTCGGGTATACCGGGCTTATGCAGTTTACTAATAATTATTAGGCTTCAATCCAAGTTCATTGGATAGCCCGTATACCATTTACGGTAATTTATCACAACTACGGATTAATATTCCTTCCTATGTGAAATTAATCCGAAATTTCGTAAAATAATTAAAAATCGATATTTAAAGAACTCTTAATGCCGAAATTAAGTCGTACTTACCCGATACGATGCAGGGTACGAAGATCAGAGCTCGATCGGCTCTCGTTCGGTCTCCGTCGTGAAACTGCATAATTAGGTAAATCCAGATTATTTTCCATTAAAATAATATTAAATTAAATTTCCGGAATTCACCCGTAGGTCAATATCGACCCTCGGTCAACTTACCCGAACCTCGAGTCGTCCCCCGATAATTTCTTTCCCTTTTTCCCTTCTTTTCCTTTCTTTTCTTTCCTTTTCTTTCTTTTTCCTTCCCCTTTTCCTTCCTTTTCCTTCCCTTTCCTTCCCTTTCCTTCCAGCCAAACGGCACCGTTTCAATCCTCCTCACTGCCTCTTGCCGTCGCCGGCGTCTCCGGCGATCTTACCGGCCAAGACCGGTACCAAAATGACCGGCTTCCTCCCCTGAACGCGTCGGTAGCCTCCTTTTCAACCCAGACGCGACGGTTCGTCGGGAATCAACCTGTTTTTCCGGCTGTCTTCCTCGACTCCGATCGGGCTGCTCCGGCCACCTGACGGCGTGAAACCGGTACCCACGTGCTCGTCGGACTCTCCTCTTGCTCCTGGAAGCTTCGTCGGACGTGAACGGTCGCCGATGGGTGGGATTCGACGGTGGGTCTCTCGGGTGGAAAACGGGTTCCGTTTCTCTTTGGTTTTCGGGTTTTCGATTTTTCAGTTCTTTTTTTTTTTCATTACTATTATTTAACTATTTACTTTATTATTAAACTAATCATTAAAATAGTCAAAAAAATCTGAAAATATCTACCAAAAATATTATTTTATTCCACCAATTTAATTTAACTAAATTAAATTAAATTTATTTAGTTTTTAAATTATTTTTCCGGTATAATTTCTTTCGTATTTTCGGGATATCGTCCCGGGTGACTTTTCGATATCTCTAAAAATTTCGGATCTTGATCAATTTGACTCGAAATTATATAATTCCTCATTATTGATCAAGATATCCTAATTCCTTATTTTTAATTAAATTTTTCTTATCGTATTTATCCCGAATTTTGGTCTTTTGACCGTTTTACCCCTACACTTGTTTCGGAACTAAATTAATCTAAATTTCCTTCATACCTCCACCATATTTCCTTATTTAATTTTCTATATTTTCGATTAATTTCATTCTGATCATTTTCGTTTGATCAATGGTCATTTCGACTCGTATTTAATTATTTTCGACGTCTACCGATATTCCATTTTATTTTGCTTCACAACTTTAAATTAGTCAACACTCTTCTTATGATTCATTGATTATATGAAAATGTACATCACATGAATCATAAGGAAAATACACCAACAAATAATAAAAGTGGGTCTTACATAATCTCCCCCACTAAAAGAATTTGGTCCTCCAAATTGGAACCAAATCAGTCGCTGAATAACTCCGGATACTTCTCTTTCATCAAACTCTCCAACTCCCAAGTCGCTTCCTCCGGAGTGTGATGCTGCCACAGTACTTTCACCAGGGGAATCGTCTTCGATCTCAATACCTTCTCCTTCCTATCCACAATCTGGATCGGTCTCTCGACATAGGACATACTCTCACTGAGCTCCAGTGGCTCGTATCTAATCACATGCGACGGATCCGGCTGATACTTCCGAAGCATAGAGATGTGGAAGACGTTATGGACATTTGCTAGCTCTGGTGGCAACGCTAGCCTATAAGCTCGATCTCCCACTCTCTCGAGTATCTCAAAAGGTCCTATGAAGCGAGGGCTAAACTTTCCTTTCTTTCCAAATCTAGTAATACCCTTGGAAGGAGAAACCTTCAAAAATACTGACTCCCCTGCTGTAAACTCCAATGGTCTACGTCTCCGTCAGCATAACTCTTCTGTCGACTCTGAGCTGTCCTCAACCTCTCACAAATCAACTGTACATCCTCAGAGGCCTGACGTATCAAATCGGGAGCGAATATCTGCCTGTCACCAACCTCCTCCCATCCTACAGGAGAACGACATCTACGGCCATACAAGGCCTCATATGGTGCCATCCCGATACTCGAATGGTAACTGTTATTGTAGGCGAACTCTGCGAGTGGTAGGTGATCATCCCAGGAGCCTCTAAAATCAAGTACACAAGCTCTCAACATATCCTCGAGGGTCTGTATAGTCCTCTCTGACTGCCCATCTGTCTGAGGATGGAAAGCTGTACTGAATCTCAACTGGGTTCCCATAGCTTCCTGAAAATGTTCCCAGAAACGGGAAGTGAAGCGGGAATCCCTATCCGATACAATACTCACTGGGACACCATGCAGTCTCACAATCTCGCGTACATATAGCTCCGCCAATCTACTCAGAGTATCGGTGACCCTCATAGCTAGGAAATGTGCCGACTTCGTCAATCTGTCTACTATCACCCAAATGGCATCATTTCCTCTGCGAGTCCTCGGTAAGCCCATCACAAGTCCATGGTGACATGCTCCCATTTCCAAGTCGGTATAGGTAGAGGCTGCAACAACCCTGTAGGCTTCTGATGCTCTACCTTCACCTGCTGACAGACGAGACATCTCGCAACAAACTCTGCTATATCTCTCTTCATCCCCGACCACCAGTATACCTTTCGTAGATTCTGATACATCTTTGTACTACTCGGATGCAAGGTATACCTCGATTAATGAGCCTCTGTCAAGATCAACCTCCTGATCTCTGAATCCTTAGGAACACATATCCTGTCTCGAAACCTCAGTAATCCATCTGAACTCAACTCAAACTCAGTATCAATACCTCTCTGCATCTGCCTGACTATCTCAATGCACTGCTGATCCTCACGCTGAGCCTGTCGGATCCGATCCATCAAATTCGGCTCTAACAGCAGGTTAGCAACCATATAACCACTCTCAATATCAGGCGGAGTCACATCCAAACTGAGGCTCGCAAACTGCTCCAATAACTCGTGCTCCCGTACCATCATATAAGAGACCAACTCGAGGTTCTTCCTGCTCAACGCATCAGCCACTACATTCGCCTTACCCGGGTGGTATAGGATCTCACAATCGTAATCTTTCAGAAGCTCAAGCCACCTTCTCTGTCTCATGTTCAATTCCTTCTGCGAGAACAGATACTTAAGGCTTTTGTGGTCTGTAAATACCTGAAATTTCTCACCATACAGATAGTGGTGCCATATCTTCAATGCAAACACTACAGCCGACAACTCTAAGTCGTGGGTCGGGTAGTTCCTCTCATGATCCTTCAGCTGCCTGGATCCATAAGCGACTACCTTCCCGTCCTGCATCAACACACAGCCCAGTCCTTGGTAAGAAGCATCTGTGTAAACAGAAAAACCTCCTGAGCTGGTAGGAATGGTGAGAATCGGAGCAGTAGTCAATCGACGCTTCAGCTCCTGAAAACTCTCCTCACATCTGTCGTCCCACTCAAATGCAGCACTCTTCCGAGTGAGACGTGTCAACGGAGCAGCCAATCTCGAAAACCCCTCCACAAATCGTCTATAATATCCAGCTAAACCCAGAAAACTCCTGATCTCCGTCACTGTCTGAGGCCTCTGCCACTGTACTACTGCCTCAATCTTGGATGGATCTACTGACACACCATCCCACGACACAATATGTCCCAAGAAGGAGATCTGCTCAAGCCAAAAGTCGCACTTACTGAGTTTAGCATACAACTGCTTCTCACGGAGGGTCTGCAATACAATCCTCAGATGCTGCTCATGCTCCTCTCTGGATCTCGAATAAACCAGGATGTCATCGATGAAGACAATCACAAACCGATCTAAATAAGGTCGAAACACCTCATTCATCAATGACATAAAAGCTGCGGGAGCGTTCGTCAGCCCGAATGGCATGACCATAAACTCATAGTGACCATAACGGGTGCGAAAAGCTGTCTTGGGTACATCGCCATCCCGAACTCTCAACTGATGGTACCCAGACCTCAGATCAATCTTGAAAAAGACCTGTGCTCCCCGTAGCTGATCCAGTAAATCATCAATCCTCGGAAGGGGGTACTTATTCTTGATGGTAGCCTTGTTCAACAATCGATAGTCGATACACAATCGGAGGCTCCCATCCTTCTTCCTCACAAACAGAACCGGTGCTCCCCATGGCGACACACTCGGTCTGATAAACCCCTTCTCTAATAACTCCTGCAACTGTTTTCTCAGCTCCTCTAACTCAACTGGAGCCATCCTGTATGGTGGTCTAGATATCGACTCTATACCAGGTGTCAAATCAATAATGAACTCTGTCTCCCGCACTGGCGGTAACCCTGGTAACTCATCCGAAAATACATCTGGAAATTCATTCACAACTGGAATGTCTCTCAATTCTGGACGCGCCTGATCCATGTCAACCACATATGCAATGAACCCTTCAAGATACCATTTTCCACCATTAGTAACATAATTCATCATATAAGTATCCATTATTAAATAATAATTTACCTCACAATTATGATGAATTACAACTATACTTTTCCAAATGCAGTAATTATATGCTTTTTATTTCTTTCCATCAAAACTTACAGTAAGACTATCTGTCCCTGAAAACATTACTGTCTTAGCGTAGCAATCTAAAATAGCTTGGTTTGCAGTCAGCCAATCCATTCCTAAAATTACATCAAAATCCCTCATGTTCAATAAGACAAGATCGACTAACATGTCCTTTCCCCCTATTCTCAGCCTACAATCTCTATATACATACTCAGTCAACTGACTGTCATTCATAGGTGTAGAGATTAACAACATTCTATCTAACAATGTAGGCTGTACATACTTCAACAATTTATGAGCAAATGCAGGCGATATGAAGGAATGTGTAGCTCCAGAATCAAATAACGCAAATGCTTCTAAATCAAAAATTAGGATAGTACCTTTAATCACATCAACTGAAGCATCTGCGGTGTCCTGATCCAATGCATGCACTCGCCCTCTGCCCATAACTTGCTTTCCCTTTTCCTCAGCAGTGGCTCTTCTCCTAGGAACAGGAGTCTCAGCAGGAGCTCTCTCTGGCTCTTTTCCCTTCTGTGGGGTCGTCACAATCATCTCGGGACAGTTTCTTATGACATGCCTCGGCTTCCCACAATGATAACATACCCCAGTAGTCACCGGACAAGGCCTGATACCATGAAATCTGCCACATCTCCTACATTGCTCGATCGTCGACCGTGTCCCTCTAATAACTATACCTCTCGATGACGGTAAAGCCGGATATAAAGGAGGCTTACCCGTCCTCTCATGTATCTCCTCAATCTGAGGTCTCTTATCAGCATACCTCTGACCTCCTCTCCTGATCATCCTATCACCTCCGGATCTCTTCCGGTCTCTATCTTTAGTCCTGCTGACTTTTCCAAACTCTGATGCACTCCGCTCAAAATCTTGCTCACACAACTGAGCCCTGTGCACTGCCTCCTCATAAGTAGAGACATCAAACGGAGCTAACTTGGATCTGATGGCTGGTCTCAGTCCGTCTATGAACTTCTGCACCTTTCGACTCTCACTGCTCAATGTATCTGGATCATACCTCCCCAAGGATATGAACCTCGACTCATACTCATCAACGGAGCGGTTCCCCTGAACCAAACTCATAAACTCCATCCGTAATCTCCGCTGTGCAGTGGCCGAAATATACTGTCTTCTAAAAGCCTCTAGAAATATCTCCCAAGTAATCAACAAGTGTCGGGCTCTCAAGATAGACACAGTAGACCTCCACCAGTGCTCTGCCTCGCCCTTCAGCATAAATACGGCAAAGGCAACCTTCTCAGTCGACGTACATCTGAAGAACCCATATAATTTCTGCATCTCATAAATCCAATCTTCTGCAATAACCGGGTCCTTCACTCCTCTGAAAACTAGAGGTCTAAATTCCTGAAAGTGTCGTCGCCTCTCTAGCTCACAGTCATAGCCCAGATCACTACCGCTCGGCTGAGGAGTGACAGGAGAAGCTGTATCCTGTACCGGTGGTGGCGTAACAGTATCTGTAGTCTGTCCTGTAGCAGTAGGCTGTCCAACTGGGCCTCGTCTATCACCAGCCCCTAGAGTCTGTGTAACTATCTCAACAAGACTCTCTATACTCCGCTCAATCCTAGCGAAGCGTGCCTCAGTATCCCCTGATCTCTCAACGGGGTCCTCTGGAGGCTGACTAGTCTCTGGCTCTGCACGGCTCTCGGGCCTACCTCTACGGCCCCTAGCACGTGAACCTGCCCCTCTACCACGGCGAGTAACAGGCATAATGCCTAAGTCCCTACATCCACGATTAATTATTAGTCTAGTTCCATATTGGTATACACAGTTATATCTAAACAAAGCACAGTATTATGGGGATTTAATTTCTTAACTATTATTACTGATTCATATCCGACCAACTATAGCTCTGATACCACCTTTTTGTCACGACCCAAATTACCTAAAATCACTACAAATTTTTCGTTTTTTCTATACTTCTCACCTCCTCGTGACAATTCCATTTTCAACGAGTTGGGCTATGAGTCAGTAATAATCCCAACTCTTATCCCAATTGATCATATCATTCTTACCATGATATTCATGTTAGAATTCCAAACAATATAATAATAAGTACATATAATATATAACTGTATGTACATATGTTTCCATATATCTTCATCCCCAAAATTATATACGTTACAACACTGTGCTATTAATTGTTTAGATACGAAACTGTACACTGTGTATACCTGATTCGCAATGAGAGCAGCGGACAACCAGGGATGCAGTATCTACCCGCCCTCGTCTACTGTAGGTGCTCTGTGGAGGGTGGAAAATGAAAGGGTGAGCATAAACAGCTCAGTAAGGCAATAATATAAGCAGGTAGATAACTATACTATCTACGTGCTGATAATAGCATGATATAAAATCGTTTATATTTGGAGCATGAGATATGACTAAAAACGATGCCATATGAATGTATATCGTATAGAAGAAATCATGAAGTTACATATAAAATTAACATGAAAATCCTCATGTATGACATCTCATGCTCGTCACATCAAAATCTATTAGTCTCATTGTAAATCCTTCACCTTAAAACTTATTTGCTTAAATCAAAACTCATCACATCAAGGCTAAACCCATCACTCGGGAATACCTTGATTCATTAAATCAAATCTCTTTTTAAAAGCATAAATCGGGACTACCCCTCCATCGGGTTTGTCCTGGTCTATCTAGACCGTATGATATCACGTGAGGCATGTAGGTTACTGTATGAAAATCGAGGACTATGGCCATATTTTTGTCCCTGTGATCCCAGGCACACAGATCCCGGTGTGCGGGGTATCACAACTGCAACGGGAGGTGGGGTCAAGTCCTACCCGCCAGAATATCAAGTAACATAATAGTCATCATGACTGCACGGTACAGCGTACTCCGTGTGACATACACGGTACATCGTACTCCGTGAACCCATATCATAGTCTGGGGGTGCCTGCCGTAGGTCTTAGCCAGCCCAATACTATGTCGATAACCAACCCATGTCTCAAAGTATATGTGCGAGCATCTCAACTCTCTGTGACACATAGTCTACAGGAGGCTTCCGCACGACTATATGCATGTCAACTCGCGTCTAGTGCATTTATGTGAGCATCCTGCTGCCCGCCCCACACCAGGTCACAGGCTTACGGATCTCATCACATCACCACGCTATGCATATCATGATATCTAAAATCTCGTGCGAGCGAAGCTTCAGCACGGTTTTGTGCACACACAAATTTCTCGTACGAGCAATGCTCCAGTATGGCTTTTCATGAGAATCAAATCAGTAAACTTGAGTGCGAGAAAGACTCCAGCACTCTTTTTACTTGTATAAATACGATAGGTGGCTAGATTTTGATAAAACATCTTTAAAAATGATAACCGGTACAAACCGGTACCCTTTCGTATAGTTCACGAAATCAATAGCCAACCTATATTCGTATATGCTTAAATCAGAACAATATAATCATATACAACATTAAAATCATGAAATTCATGCAATTTCATAGCCTTACTACCCTTTTTTGAAATTTTCCTAATTGGGGCAAAATGGTCATTTTTCACTATTTCCAAATTTTTATCGTAAAAATTATTATTCTGTTTTTGGGTAGCCTAATGAATTTAACGTACTGTAAATCCCCTTAAAATTACGTATAGCTACCTCTAAGTGCTCATAAAATTCCCTTACCTGGAATCGCGCGTAGACTTAGCTTGTTTCGATAATACCGAACCTCTCGGTCCAAGTGCGTTCCAATCAAAGATACGTCACTGCATATAACCACGTAATCGAGGTTAATTCACTTATCTTGATCAGTATATCGCATTTACTGACCAACTTTAAGCTATTGGGCCTTATCTACCTTATTGGGTCTCGGCTCATTTCAGCCCTTTTTATATTTATTAATTCCCTTCTTCGGGTATACCGGGCTTATGCAGTTTACTAATAATTATTGGGCTTCAATCCAAGTTCATTGGATAGCCCGTATACCATTTACGGTAATTTATCACAACTACAGATTAATATTCCTTCCTATGTGAAATTAATCCGAAATTCCGTAAAATAATTAAAAATCGATATTTAAAGAACTCTTAATGCCGAAATTAAGTCGTACTTACCCGATACGATGCAGGGTACGAAGATCAGAGCTCGATCGGCTCTCGTTCGGTCTCCGTCGTGAAACTGCATAATTAGGTAAATCCGGATTATTTTCCATTAAAATAATATTAAATTAAATTTCCGGAATTCACCCGTAGGTCAATATCGACCCTCGGTCAACTGACCCAAACCTCGAGTCGTCCTCCGGTAATTTCTTTCCCTTTTTCCCTTCTTTTCCTTTCTTTTCTTTCCTTTTCTTTCCTTTTCCTTCCCCTTTTCCTTCCTTTTCCTTCCCTTTCCTTCCCTTTCCTTCCAGCCAAACGGCACCGTTTCAATCCTCCTCACTGCCTCTTGCCGTCGCCGGCGTCTCCGGCGATCTTACCGGCCAAGACCGGTACCAAAATGACCGGCTTCCTCCCCTGAACGCGTCGGTAGCCTCCTTTTCAACCCAGACGCGATGGTTCGTCGGGAATCAGCCTGTTTTTCCGGCTGTCTTCCTCGGCTCCGATCGGGCTGCTCCGGCCACCTGACGGCGTAAAACCGGTACCCACGTGCTCGCGGGACTCTCCTCTTGCTCCTGGAAGCTTCGTCGGACGTGAACGGTTGCCGGTGGGTGGGATTCGACGGTGGGTCTCTCGGGTGGAAAACGGGTTCCGTTTCTCTCTGGTTTTCGGGTTTTCGATTTTTCAGTTCTTTTTTTTTTTTTTTCATTACTATTATTTAACTATTTACTTTATTATTAAACTAATCATTAAAATAGTCAAAAAAATCTGAAAATATCTACAAAAAATATTATTTTATTCCACCAATTTAATTTAACTAAATTAAATTAAATTTATTTAGTTTTTAAATTATTTTTCCGGTATAATTTCTTCCGTATTTTCGGGATATCGTCCCGGGTGACTTTTCGGTATCTCTAAAAATTCTGGATCTTGATCAATTTGACTCGAAATTATATAATTCCTCATTATTGATCAAGATATCCTAATTCCTTATTTTTAATTAAATTTTTCTTATCGTATTTATCCCGAATTTTGGTCTTTTGACCGTTTTACCCCTACACTTGTTTCGGAACTAAATTAATCTAAATTTCCTTCATACCTCCACCATATTTCCTTATTTAATTTTCTATATTTTCGATTAATTTCATTCTGATCATTTTCGTTTGATCAATGGTCATTTCGACTCGTATTTAATTATTTTCGACGTCTACCGATATTCCATTTTATTTTGCTTCACAACTTTAAATTAGTCAACGCTCTTCTTATGATTCATTGATTATATGAAAATGTACATCACATGAATCATAAGGAAAATACACCAACAAATAATAAAAGTGGGTCTTACATAGCCTAATGGCCATGGTTGGCGTGGTGCTTAGCTATGGGGCGGCATGATGGCTCTTGGCCACATGCCATGGCCAAGAGGCCAAATGGGCCCTGCCGATGTGGTCTTATCCCAATAAGCATTCATGGGCCTCAAACCAAACCCAATAAGAGTTGGTGAGCCCCACAAGCCCAATAGGCCTAGATGAAATGAATAGTAAAGTGAAATGGGCTTAAGACAGTGTTAGGCCCATTAAGATGCAATTAGGCTTAATAAGAGTAAACAGGCTCATTAGGTGAAATAGACTGTATTAAACATGAAATAAAGTTGGAAAAATATAATTAACTTGATAAATGGTTATATGCAGCTGTAGAGTTTATATTGGGAGCTAATCAAACTACGTGATTAAGTAATGATAGGAAAGTGGAAATCCTCGACGTGATTTCAGGTAAAGGGATTTTGCAAGTAGTTAGAGATATATGAGCATAGTTTTTTATGATTTTACATTCACTTAAAAAGTCTGAGGGTCAGAGAAAGTGAATAATATTTATTGAGACCATATATAGGTAAATTACAATTTTACCCTTAGTAAGGGCAAAAAGTCAAAGTTCAGGAAAAATTCTAAAAAGCATGGAAATCATGTTTTTGAATGTTTTTACTACTGTTTAGCAGAAGAATAGATAAATTGGCCAGTGTTTTTGTGAAATACATAAAATAGCCCAATTACGGTGTTGATTTTACGGATTTAAAATATCCCTGTTTAAAGGAGCCATCTATCGAGTTGCGTGAAAACAAGTCATGTTAGAGCACTGCTCGCACTTGATTTTATATGTTTTCTACATGAAAAGTGTTGGAGTGATTACTTACATTTGATTTCCCATGACATACATGGCATACTACTGGAACGTTGCTCGTACTTGATTTTATGAGTTTTGTGCACGGCATAGTACTGGAGCGATTACTCGTACTTGATTTGAAATGTGAATTATGCTTAACCTAGTGCTAGAGTGTTACTCACACTAGTGTTCAAGTTTGTGATATGTGTGAAATAATGATTGAGCGGGGTGTCGACTGTGAGTCGTACTCAAGGTTCGCACTATAACTTTAATGTGATATACATGACATGTTAAAACCATGCGGATTTCCTCGTGTAGACAGAGTGTCACACAAATGAGATGTTCGCATGTGGATTTAGAGTTGTGGCATTGATTATCTATTGAATTAGGGTCCACGGGTGTACATTGTACCGTGTATGTGTCACGGAGTACGCTATATCATGTGTTGTTTGGGAGTGATATGTGGAGTTGATAGCTGGCGATTAAGGATTTAACCCACATTTCACTGCAGCTATTATGCCCCTCACACTAGGTATCTTGTAGCTTGGGATCACAGTATAGGATATGGCCATAATCCGGGATATTATTGCATGATTATATCACATGATTATATCACATGATTTTATGATTTCGGGTACACCTGAGGGATGAGTCGAAACCTGATTGATATGTTTTAATTGCTGAAATGTCATATTTAACATGTTTGAAATGGAATGGCATGATTTACTTTAAAGGCATTATGAGTTTATAAAGATGTAGTGTTTTGCATGAAATGCCTATATTTACGAACTTAGCATGATTTCAGTACATGTAATTAAATATGTACACACTATATTAGTTTTTTAATTCATGCTTTAAATGTGAAACTAAGGAAAGAGTATTTTAAGGCATGGCATTATTTTTAGTAAATAGTGTTGTTATCTACTTGCTTGCCTGATTTCTTTACTGAGCTAGTGAGCTCACCCTTTTCATTTTCCACCTCTCTACAAAGCATCCGCAGTAGATAGAGTATGGCTGGGGACTTGCATTTCTTTTGTCCGCTGCATTCCCATCGAGCAGAAGGTATACACATCACGTACGATTTTGTATCTGAACATATAATAGCACAGTGATGTAAACAATGTAATAATAGGGGATATATTTGTATTTAAATATATGTGAGTTCGCTGATGGTACAAAAGTAATTACAATCAATAGATAGTTTATATTGACATGTATGCGTCGTATTGTATGGATGATATGGTAAGTAAAGGTGATGATACTAATACCGAATCAGAGCCCAACTGTTGGTGGTTGAATTATGAAAGAAAAAAAGGAAAGAAAAAGCAAAAAAAAAAATTTGTAGTTATTTTTGGTAAAAGTCGATCGTGACACATCCTTCCTTGTTTGATTAGGCCTAGGAAAATTTTGAGGACCGAATTCCTTAAGGTTGGGATGATGTAAAACCCACCAATTTCGTAGCATTTGTATAAGTAATATATGTATATGATTAAGTGAGACTTTATTAAGACAAGTTAGTGCAAGGATGAATGAAAACAAATTTATGGCAATTAAGTGTGCGTCTTGGCTTGTGTTGTTTATTATGAGTAATATAGACTAAAAATGATGGAATAAATGGAAAATTATGGGAATGGATGAAGGATGATGAGAAATTAACCTAAAACAAGTGTATATTGATGTGTTTGATGTGTTGGAAAAGTTGGAAGTCTTAGAAAATGATGTTGTATGATTTTGGTATGAGTTGGCAAGGTTTCAAGAGGGTAAAAATCTACAGAAAGTGCAGTTCTGGTATAAGGGATCGATCTCATCCCTTAAAGGATCAATCGCTTTGACAAAAAACTCTAGATTTCAATATTTTATTGTCAGACCCGGATTTTATGTAGCTTGTTCCTTATGATTCCTATGTGCATGAACACTCTATTATTATAGTTGAATCATAAGAAGAGTATTTACTAGATTTAAAGTGTTAGTAAAATCATTTAACACGCAAAAGCTACATAAAAAAGCCTAATGTGAGCTATAAGAGTCACAGGCTAAACCAAGTGGATCTGAATTATTCTGACTGAAAATAAGAACTTAAAATGAGAAAGTATAGAGAGCTCATGAAGGAAAGTCAGCTTGATTTAGTTCCGAACACAGAAAACGAGAGTAAAAGCTAAAAAGGGTAAATTAGACCTGTTTGGCGAGTTAATGTGTTTCGGGTGTAATTATCCATCGGGAACGATTGAAACATAAAGACGAGAGTGTATGACATAAGATATGACACTTTCGAAATTTTTAGAAAAAGTCAACTTGGTCAATGGTTAAGGAAAAAAGTCAACTATAGTTAAGAAAAGTGGACTTTTACCATAGTTGACTAATCATGGTTAAAAATTAACCCAAGTATGGAGAAAAATTTGGGGAAAAATATTCTTGGTCAGAATAGAAGCTAATCATCCCCGAAAGTAAGAAAAATTTATTCGGAAGGATTCCGGATTAAATTTAATGGTTAAAAACATAATGAGCCTAAGGTGAAAATTTTACAGCCCATTAAGGTATACTAAATGTAGATCGAAATTCTTAGGTCCCTTAGACCGAATTGTTGGACCAATTGATTAGCCAAATATTTAGACAATTAAAGGCCCGAGGTATAGTAAATATTTCAGCCCGAAAGCCCATTAAGAAAGCCCAAACCGAGATGCCCAAATGCAAAGCCCATGCTATAAATATCTAACCATAGTTAAAGCTAAACATGACTCATAAGGTGACTCATTAGGTGACTCATGACTCAGGCCTAGGAAGTCAAGTTTAATGGCTGGAGAGTAAGGCTTAATGGCTAAGTAAGTGGCTTATAAAATCAACCACACCATTGTCATCTTCATCACACTATTTTCGGCTAGAAGAAGAAACTATTGAAACAAATTATCCAAGCTTTCTCTCACTAAAAATCACTAGGAATTAGGCATATTTGGAACATGCATTCTTCATGAAAGTTGTTCTAATGAAAGTTGTTCCAAATTGAAAGGAGAGTGACATATGTTGGAATTGGCTATCAAGGAGCCATAGAGTGCAAACCGTGAGCCTCCAAAGTATTCGGCCAACTGTGAACATAACTATTGGTATATTTTCAAGTTTTCAATTTCATATATGTTAATATATGAATGATTTTAAGTATATTGGTATATGTTTTAAGCATTGAAACATATGAAATCACTATGATCTTGGTTAAGCCGAGAGTGAATAGTGAAATAATGATGAATGCCCATATGATGTTAAGGCATAAATAGGTTAATATACATGTGTTAATGATTATGGTGTAACTGGAATTAATCAATTTGATTAATTAATACATGTAATAAGTTGGCAATCAAGGTGCTTGATAAAATGCCTAAATGAACTTTGTGATGTTTAAGAATGTTCTTAACCAAGTGTTTGTGAAAATGCCTAAGTGAATTGACTAAGGAAAGGGACATGGCCGGCATGCCATGGTGTGACCGACGGCATGGATAGCTCTCGACCATGGCATGTGGCCGAGAGGCCCAATGGGCCAAGCCTAAATATTTTAGGCCCAATATGATGTAATGGGTCTAGGACAAGCCTAATAAGAGTTGGTGGGCCCCAAAAGCCCAATAGGCCCAACAAAAATGAATAGTAAAATGAGAATGGGCTTGAGGCATATTTAGGCCCATTAAGGTTTATTAAAGCTCATTAAGGGAAATAGACTGTATTTAATATGAAATACAGTAGGAAAAGTGAAATTAACCTCATAAATGGTTATATGCAGCTCCAGAGATTATTGGAGGAGCAAATCGGACTGTTGGATCGAACAACGTTGAGAAAGTGAAATTTCTCGAGTGATTGCAAGTAAGGGACTTTTGTGAGTAGTTAGAGATACCTACGCGTATTTTCATCTACTTTTACATTCACTTAAAAACTTTGAGGGTCAGAGAAAGTGAATAATAATTATTGTGACCCGATAGTGGCAAATTATGATTTTGCCCCTAGTTAGTCAAAAAGTCAACTTTTGTGAAAAGTTGTAAAAAGCATAGAAACCATCATTTTGAGTGTTTTACTGCTGTTTAGCAGAAGAATAAATAGATGGGCTAATGATTTTAAGGTTAATGTGAATTAAGCACACTTTATAGTGCTGATTTTGATATTTTGTAAATCATTCCTTTTTAAAGAGCCATTTATCATATTATGTGAGAATGAATCGTGCTGGAGCACAGCTCGCACTGAATTTCATATATTTTCCACATACATTAGTGTTGGATTATGATTTGCACTAGATTTTCATGACATGCATGATAGAGTACTGGAGTTCTTACTAGTACTCAGTTTTATATGATATATGCATGACAGAGTGCTGGAGCGTTGCTCGTACTCGATTCTTCATGATTTATACATGACATAGTACTGGAGCTATTGCTCGTACTTGATTTGATGATATTGTGCATAGCATTGTACTGGAGCTATTGCTCGTACTTGATTTAATACATGAACTATGCATTGACCTAGTTGCTGGAGGTTTACTTGCACTAGAGTTGAGTTTGTGATGTGAAACAGTGTTTGAGCGGAGTGTCGACTGTGAGTCGCGCTCAAAGGCGCGCACTGTATGTGATATATAATACATGTTGAAAAACCATGCTTGATTTCCTTATATATACTGAGTGTGTCACTGTGAGAGGCTTCGCATGAGGATTTAGAGACGTGGTATGATATTCCATGGTTTTGAGGGCTAAGACCTATGGCAAGCACCCCGGCTATGATTTAGGGTCCACGAGTGTACTTTGTACCGTGCATGTGACATGGAGTACACTGAACCGTGTGTTGTTATGGAGTTGAGGAGGATATAGTTGACGGTTGTTATGGACTGACCCCCCTCCCGTTGCAGCAGTGATGCCCCGCACACCAAGTACTGTGTTGCTTGGGATCACATGTCGGATATGATCATAGTCCAGGATACTATTTACATTTTCACCACAGAGTCTCACATGATATATCACCTGATTGACTGATTTAATTGCGGACAGACCTGAGGGATGGGTCGGACTCCGATTTTATGTTATAAATTATTTAAATGCCATATTTACTGTGATTTAAACATACATGACATGATTTATCTAAAGGCACTGTGATATTATAAAGATGCATCGTTTTGCACTACATGCCTACATTTGAGAAAGAAAGCATGATTTCTGTAAATGGGATTTAATCTGTACAAGTATATATATATATATATATTTAAAGACATTTTTTTAAAGTGAGTAAAGGAAATGATGTTTTCAGGGCATAGCATTATTTTGAGTAGATAGTGTAGTTATCTACTTGCTTGCCTGATTTCCTTACTGAGCGCATTGTATGCCACCCCCCTTTCTTTACATCTCTCTACAGAGCATCAACAGTAGAGTGAGAGCTATTGAGGGATTGTATTTCTGAGTCCACCGCTATTTCCTATCGATCGACAAGTATACATATTTTGTACGGTCATGTATCTAAACATAGAAACAGCACAGTGATGTATACGATATAAATTATGGGGAATATAATTGTAGTAGACTTTATATAATCTCACATGTATTATGAAAGAAGCTACAGTCAGTAACAGTATGTTGACATGTATGTATGATAATGGATGATATGGTATGCGAGAAAGCTAACATCGAATCACAACCCAACCATTGATGAGAGGAAAGGTAAGTTAAAAATGCAAAAAATTTGTAGTGATTTTGGTTAAACTCATAAAGTGAGATGAGGTCCTGACAGAATGGTATCAGAGCCGAGGTTGGTCTGATGTGAGTCAGTGTTAGAAAATAGGAAAGTGTATATCCCCATAGTACTGTGTTGTGTTTAGATATAACTATGTATACCAGATAGGAGATGGACTAATTCATGATTATGAATGCAGGAACTTTGCCTATATGGCAAATACGCGTAGTGGTAGAGGTACGAGACGTAGGGCTCGAGGCCGTGGAGATAGGCCCGAGGGACGAGCTGCTGCTGAACCATTACCTACGCATGAGACTCCTAGTGCTACTGAGGCACCCGAGTGTGTAGAGATACGCTTTACGAGATTAGAGCGTAGTCTAGAGACAATTGTAGAGATATTAGCACAGACAATGCCAGGTAGGCAGGGACAGGAGGCAGGAGCTGTGACAGGAGAGGCAGTTACCCCTGATACACCTACGCAGACAGCTCATGCACCGAGGAATGTAGATACTCCTACACCCCCATTAGTTTCGGGTGGTAGTGGATTAGGGTATGGATGTGATCTGCATCGGTTGCCAGAATTCCAGAAGTTTAGACCTCTATCTTTTAGTGGGGTCAAGGACCCTGTAGCTGCTGAGGAGTGGGTGGCGGAGATGGAGAAGATTTATGGATTCTTCAAGTGTACGACATCGGAGATGGTCGTATTTGCTGCGTTCCTACTGAAGGGAGCTGCAGAGCACTGGTGGAAGTCCACCCGACCCATATTGAGAGCCCAACACACAGATATTAGTTGGGAGATATTTCGGGAGTCCTTTAGGAGGCAGTTTGTTCCCGACACCGCACAACGAAAACTACAGGCATAGTTTTTAGGACTGAACCATGGGAGTTTGTCAGTGGATGAGTATGAGACCCGATTCCTATCTCTAGGGAGATATGACCCAAATACCATGTATAGTGAGACCAGGAATCTCCACAGGTTTATCGATGGATTGAGACTGGTTCTGCGGTCTAGGTTGGTCCCACTAGAAATAACCACCTATGAGGAAGCAGTACGCATGGCGGAACTGTGCGAGCAAGATTATGAAAGAAATGCTTCCGAGTTTAGGAAGTTTAGCCTGAGCTGAGATATACAGAAGAAGAGGCTGGCTAAAGATTTTAGTTATCGAGAAGGGAGGAAACTCTTCAGTAAGAGATCACGGGTTGAGGAGGCACGAGAGAGATTTGCTAGACCTCCTGCTTATCCGACCGTAGCTCCAGCAAAGAGTATTGCCATAGGAGGATAGAGACCTGCTGCCGATCAGTGCAGAAGATGCGGTAAAAAACATGGAGGTAGACCGTGTCCGCTGACTCCTATAGTGTGTTTTCGATGTGGGAGACAATGGCATATTGCTAGAGTTTGCTCAGAGATGGATAGTACTATGCCACTGAAGGGCAAGGAGCCAGATAGAGCTCCAGCTGGTACGTCTGCTCAGAGAGGTAGAGCGACGGCAGAAGAAAATGGGAAACAAGTGATGGGTCGAGGGCGCGTACATGCTTTGGACCAGGGGACAGCTAATGCTTTATCGGATGTGATACGAGGTAACATCCTGATTTATGATATTGAAGCATATGTTTTAATAGATCCTGGTGCCACGTATTCTTTTGTATTGCCTTTATTCGCATGCAAATTAGCAAGACATGTGCAGCGTACACCATCATGTATGATGATGTTGATTAGTACGCCTATAAATAGTAGTCAAGTGGTAGAATATGTATTTAATGGTTGCAAGTTGAGAGTATGGAACAAGGAGATGACAGCCAATCTAATATTACTAAGTATGAGGGACGTTGATATAATCTTAGGAATGGATTGGTTATCTATAAACCATGTTGTTTTTGATTGTTATGCTAAGACAGTTATGTTTCCTAACCCTACTAGATATGTTGTAAGATTTAATAAAAATAAATAAAAGGAGTAGTTATGATTATTATATGATTACTGACTTAGAAAACGTTCAAACATATCCAGGTTTCATTGCGTACGTGGTAGATATGAATAAGGCACATCTGGAGTTGTTAGCTATTACTGTGGTCAGTGAGTACCCAGATGTTTTTCTGGATGAGTTGCCAAGATTACCACCAGACATAGAGATAGAGTTCTGTATAGATGTGGTGCCTGGTACAAAGCCTATTTCGAGACCACCATATCGCATGGCTTTGGTTGAGCTGGAGGAGCTCAAAAGACAGTTGCAGGAGCTGTTGGATAGGGGTTTTGTCTGACCGAGTGTTTCACCTAAGGGAGCACCGATTTTGTTTGTGAGGAAGAAGGATGGGAGCCTCCGATTGTGTATAGATTATCGATTGTTGAATAAGGCCACCATCAAGAATAGGTAGCCCCTTACACGTATTGACGACTTGTTAGATCAACTTCAGGGAGCATAGGTCTTTTCTAAGATTGACCTGAGGTCTGGGTATAATTAGCTGAAAGTTCGGAGCAGAGATGTACCCAAGACAGCATTTCATACCCGATATGGCCATTATGAGTTCATGGTCATGCCATTCGGATTGATGAATGTTCCAGATGCTTTCATGGCTTTGATGAATGATGTATTCAAGCCATATTTAAACCAGTTTATTATCGTCTTTATCGATGACATATTGGTGTATTCAAGATCCAAGGAGGAGCACCTCAGGATCGTATTGCAGACTCTACGAGAGCAGGAGTTATTTGCTAAGCTCAGCAAGTGTGACTTTTGGTTGTCACATATCTCATTTTTGGGACATGTTGTATCGAGAGATGGTGTATCAATTGATCCATCTAAGATAGAGGCTATAGTTCAGTGGGAATAGCCGAGGACAGTCACCGAGATCAGGAGTTTTTTGGGTTTAGCGGGATACTGTTAGAGATTCGTTGAGGGATTTTTGAAGTTGGCTACTCCGTTGACACGTCTTACTCGAAAGAGTGTACCGTTCGTATGGAACGAGGATTGTGAGAAGAGTTTTTAGGAGTTGAAGCGTCGATTAACCACTGCTCCGATTCTCACTATCCCTACCAGCTCAGGAGGATTTGCAGTGTATACCGATGCTTCGCATCAGGGACTGGGCAGTGTATTGATGCAGGATGGAAGGGTAGTTGCTTATGGATCCAGACAGCTGAAGGATTATGAGAAGAACTATCCGACCCATGATTTGGAGGTAGCTGCAGTAGTGTTTGCGTTGAAGGTATGGCGCCACTACTTATATGGCGAGAAGTTCCAGATATTTACCGACCACAAGAGCCTCAAGTATCTGTTCTCACAGAAAGAGTTGAACATGAGACAGCGAAGATGACTAGAGCTTTTGAAAGACTACGATTGTGAGATATTTTATCATCCGGGTAAGGCTAATGTTGTAGCTGATGCCTTGAGTAGGAAGAACCTAGGGATGGTATCGTATATGATGGTTAGGGAACATGATTTGCTAAAGCAGTTTGCTAGCCTCAGTTTGGGAGTCGTGCCTTTTGACATGGATACAGGCTATGTGATAGCTAGTCTACGCTTGGAGCCGGATCTGTTGGACAGGATCAGAGTGGCTCAGCAGACTAACCCATTTTGTGTGGATGTGAGTAGTCAGATGCAGAAGGGCACAGTGACTAACTTTGAGTTGAGTCTTGATGGACTACAGAGGTACAAAGGCAGATTATGTGTTCCTAAGGATCCAAGACTCAGGAGATTGATATTGGCGGAAGCTCATTCGTCGAGGTATACGTTACATCCGAAGAGTAACAAAATGTATCAGAACCTCCATAAGGTATACTGGTGGTCGGGTATAAAGAAAGATGTAGCAGACTTTGTGGTGAAGTGTCTCATATGTCAGCAGGTGAAGGTAGAGCATCAGAAACCTGCAGGGTTATTGCAACCTTTACCTATACCAACATGGAAATGGGAGCATATCACCATGGATTTCGTGATGGGTTTACCGAGAACCCGCAGGAATCACAATACCATATGGGTGATCGTCGACAGACTGACGAAGTCAGCCCACTTCCTAGTTATGAGAGCAACCGATACTCTGAGTTCATTAGCAGAACTGTATGTACGCGAGGTAGTGAGGTTACACGGTGTACCAGTGAGCATAGTCTCTGATAGGGATTCCCGCTTCACTTCCCACTTTTGGAGATATTTTCAGGAAGCCATGGGAACCCAGTTGAGTTTGAGCACCGATTTCCATTCTCAGACAGATGGTTAGTCAGAAAGGACTATACAGACTCTGGAGGATATGTTGAGAGCATGTGTGCTAGATTTTAGAGGCTCCTGGGATGATCACTTGCCACTAGCCGAGTTCGCCTACAACAACAGTTATCATTCGAGTAATGGGATGGAACCGTATGAGGCCTTGTATGGCCGTAGATGTCGTTCCCCTATTGGATGGGAAGAAGTGGGTCACCCTAAGATTTTTGCTCCTGACATGGTTACACAAGCATCTGAGGATGTCCACTTGATAGTAGAGAGACTGAGGACAGCCCAGAGTAGACAGAAGAGTTACGCTGACAGGAGACGTAGGCCACTAGAGTTTGCAGTTGGTGAATTCGTGTTTTTGAAAGTTTCTCCTTCGAAGGGCATAGCGAGATTTAGGAAGAAAGGGAAACTAAATCCTTGCTATATTGGACCCTTTGAGATACTTGATCGAGTGGGAGATAAGGCTTATAAGTTGGTATTGCCACCGGACTTATCAGGTATCCATAATGTCTTCCACATATCGATGCTTTGGAAGTATCACTCTGATCTGGCACATGTGATTAGTTACGAGACTTTAGAGCTCCGAGAGGACATGTCATATGTTGAGCGACCGATTCAGATATTGGATAGGAAGGAGAAGGTATTGAGATCGAAGACCATCGGGTTAGTGAAGATTCTCTGGCAGCATTATACTTCAGAGGAGGCTACTTGGGAGCTAGAGAGTCTGATGTGAGAGAAGTACCCTCACCTATTTGAAAACTGACTTGGTTCTAATTTGGAGGACCAAATTTTTTGAGTAGGGGAAGACTGTCAGACCCGAATTTTATGTAGCTTGTTCCTTATGATTCCTATGTGTATGAACACTCTATTATTATACTTGAATCATAAGAAGAGTATTTACTAGATTTAAAGTGTTAGTAAAATGATTTAACACGCAAAAGCTACATAAAAAAACCTAATGTGAGCTATAAGAGTCATAGGCTAAACAGAGTGGATCTGAATCATTCTGACTAAAAATAAGAACTTAAAATGAGAAAGTATGAGAGCTCATGAAGGAAAGTCAGCTTGATTTAGTTCCGAACACAGAAAACGAAAGTAAAAGCTAAAAAGAGTAAATTGGACCTTTTTGGCGAGTTAAGGTGTTTCAGGTGTAATTATCCACTAGGAACGGTTGAAACATAAAGACGAGAGTGTAAAACATAAGATATGACACTTTCGGAATTTTGAAAAAAAGTCAACTTGGTTAATGGTTAAGGAAAAAAGTCAACTATAGTTAAGAAAAGTGGACTTTTACCATAGTTGACTAATCATGGTTAAGAATTAACCTAAGTATGGAGAAAAAATTTGGGGAAAAATATTCTTAGTCAGAATACAAGATAATTATCCCCGAAAGTAAGGAAAATTTGTTTGGAAGGATTCTGAATTAAATTTAATGGTTAAAAACGTAATGGGCCTAAGGTGAAAATTTTAAAGCCCATTAAGGTATACTAAACGTAGATCGAAATTCATAGGTCCCTTAGACCGAATTGTTGGACCAATTGATCAGCCAAATATTTAGACAATTAAAGGCCCGAGGTATAGTAAAAAGTTCAGCCCGAAAGCCCTTTAAGAAAGCCCAAACCGAGAAGCCCAAATGGAAAGCCCATGAGATAAATATCTAACCATAGTTAAAGCTAAACATGACTCATAAGGTGACTCATTAGGTGACTCATGACTAAGGCTTAGGAAGACAAGTTTAATGGCTGGAAAGTAAGGCTTAATGGCTAAGTATGTGGCTTATAAAATCAGCCACACCATTGTCATCTTCATCTCACCATTTTCGGCTTGAAGAAGAAACCATTGAAACAAATTATCCAAGCTTTCTCTCACTAGAAATCACTAGGAATTAGGCATATCTGGAACTTATATTCATCATGAAAGTTGTTCCAAATTGAAAGGAGAGTTACATATGTTGGAATTGGCTATCAAGGAGCCATAGAGTACAAACCGTGAGCCTCCAAAGTATTCGGCCAAGTGTGAACACAACTATTGGTATATTTTCAAGTTTCAATTTCATATATGTTAATGTATGAATGATTTTAAGTATATTGGTATATGTTTTAAGCATTGAAACATAAGAAATCACTATGATCTTGGTTAGGCTGAGAGTGAGTAGTGAAATAATGATGAATGCCCATATGATTTTAAGGCATAAATAGGTTAATATGCATGTGTTAATGATTATGGCGTAATTAGAATTAATCAATTTGATTAATTAATACATGTAATAAGTTGGCAATCAAGGTGTTTGATAAAATGCCTAAATGAACTATGTGATGTTTAGGAATGTTGCCAACCAAGTGTTTGTGAAAATACCTAAGTGAATTGACTAAGGAAAGGGACATGGCTGGCATGCCATGGTGTGACCGACGACAAGGATAGATCTCGGCCATGGCATGTGGCCGAGAGGCCCAATGGGCCAAGCCCAAATATTTTACGCCCAATATGATGTAATGGGTCAAAGACAAGCCCAATAAGAGTTGGTGGGCCCCACAAGTCCAATAGGCTTAACGAAAATGAATAGTAAAATGAAAATGAGCTTAAGGCATAGTTAGGCCCATTAAGGTTTATTAAAGCCCATTAAGGGAAATAGACTGTATTTAATATGAAATACAGTAGGAAAAGTGAAATTAACCTGATAAATGGTTATATGCAGCTCCAGAGATTATTTGGAGGAGCAAATCGGACTGTTGGATTGAGCAGCGTTGAGAAAGTGAAATTTCTCGAGTGATTGCAGGTAAGGGACTTTTATGAGTAGTTAGAGATACCTGCACATATTTTTGTCTGCTTTTACATTCAATTAAAAACTATTAGGGTCAGAGAAAGTGAATAATAATTATTATGACCCGATAGTGGCTACGATTTTACCCCTAGTTATTCAAAAAGTCAACTTTTGTGAAAAGTTTAAAAAGTATGGAAACCATCATTTTGAGTGTTTTACTGCTGTTTAGCAGAAGAATAAATAGATGGGCTAATGATTTTAAGGTTGATGTGAATTAAGCACACTTTATAGTGCTGATTTTGATATTTTGTAAATCATCCCTTTTTAAATAGCCATCTATCATATTATGTGAGAACGAATCGTGCTGGAGCATAGCTCGCACTGGATTTCATATATTTTTCACATACATTAGTGCTGGATTATGATTCGCACTAGATTTCCATGACATGCATGATAGAGTACTGGAGTTCTTACTCGTACTCAGTTGTATACGATATATGCATGACAGAGTGCTGGAGCATTGCTCGTACTCGATTCTTCATGATTTATACATGACATAGTATTGGAGCTATTGCTCGTACTTGATTTGATGATATTGTGCATAGCATGGTACTAGAGCTATTGCTCGTACTTGATTTAATACATGAACTATGCATTGACCTAGTTGCTGGAGGTTTACTCGCACTAGAGTTGAGTTTGTGATGTGAAATAGTGTTTAAGCGGAGTGTCGACTGTGAGTCGCGCTCAAAGGCGCGCACTGTATGTGATATATCATACATGTTGAAAAATCATGCTTGATTTCCTTGTGTAGACTGAGTGTTACACTGTGAGAGGATTCATATGTGGATTTAGAGACGTGGTATGATATTCCATGGTTTTGAGGGCTAAGACCTATGGCGGGCACCCCGATTGTGATGTAGGGTCCACGGGTGTACTTTGTACCATGCATGTGGCATGGAGTACACTGTACCATGTGTTGTTGTGGAGTTGAGGAGGATATAGTTGGCAGTTGTGATAGACTGACCCCCTCCCATTGCAGCAGTGATGCCCCGCACACCGAGTACTGTGTTGCTTGGGATCACATGTCGGATATGATCATAGTCCAGGATACTAATTACATTTTCACCACAGAGTCTCACATGATATATCACCTGATTGACTGATTTAAATGCGAACAGACCTGAGGGATGGGTCGGACTCTGATTTTATGTTATAAATGATTTAAATGCCATACTTACTATGATTTAAACATACATGGCATGATTTATCTAAAGGCATTGTGATATTATAAAGATTCATCGTTTTGCACTACATGCCTACATTTGAGAAAGAAAGCATGATTTCTGTACATGTGATTTAATCTGTACAAGTATATATATATTTAAAGACATTTTTTTAAAGTGAGTAAAGGAAATGATGTTTTCAGGGCATAGCATTATTTTGAGTAGATAGTGTAGATATCTACTTGTTTGCCTGATTTCCTTACTGAGCGCGTTGTATGCTCACCCCCTTTCTTTACATCTCTCTATAGAGCATCAGCAGTAGAGTGAGAGCTATTGAGGGATAGTAATCCTGAGTCCACCGCTATTTCCTATCGATCGACAGGTATACATATTTGGTACGGTCATGTCTCTAAACATAGAAACAGCACAGTGATGTATACGATATATATTATGGGGAATGTAATTGTAGTAGACTTTATATAATCTCACATGTATTATGAAAGAAGCTATAGTCAGTAACAGTATATTGACATGTATGTATGATAATGGATGATATGGTATGCGAGGAAGCTAACATCGAATCACAGCCCAACCATTGATGAGAGGAAAGGTAAGTTAAAAATGCAAAAATTTTGTAGTGATTTTGGTTAAAGTCATAAATTGAGATGAGGTCCTAACATTTAGAAGAAAGGGATTGATCACCTAAGCGAAGGAATCGATCCCCTTGCTCAAACCCTCAAAACTAAGGTGATTTTATGAAGGAGAGATTGATCCCCTTTCTCGACGGATCGATATTCATTAAAATCCCTAACTTCGTCTCTCTCCCTTATTCTATCATTTTTAACTAGAAACAAAGTAAAAGAAGAAAAAAAGAGCAAATAATGGATAGAGAAATAGGAGAAAAGGAAGAAAGAAGAAGAAAGGAACCCTAAAACGCTAACCTAACCCTCATCTCAGCCACATCACCATTATATCTAAATTTGGGGCTTAGAAGAAGCTATTTTGGTGGTGAAATCTTCGAGAGAAGATTTGAATTATTGGGTTAAGTTAAAGATATAAGTTTGATCTTTTAAGACTTTAGATTTTTGGTCATTCTTATGGTGCTTAAGGTTACTTTGGTATTGATTGTAGTTGAAGAGCTTTAATACGGATAATTTAGGGTTTTAACACCCACAAGAGGATTAAGGTAATTTTTAGAAAATTTTTGGAATAACATATGTTAATAATTATACTTTGATCTATATTTTACCTAAAGGAAATTGTTAAGTAAAAATGTGAAAGGAGTATGTTAGGGTTTGGCCATTGATTAGTCCTTATTGAATGTGCATGACTTATGATATTGAGTTAAGCGATTAATGGATTTTAAATGTGGGAATGCAACCAAGGTGTTTTTGTAATGACCGCCCGTGACTTACCAAAAACCACCATAAATTTTTCACATTTTACATACCTTTCCTTCTGTCATAACTCAACACCAAACCGTTGGGCTGTGATTCGGTATTAGTCACCTCAACCACATTCATTCCATAACATGCATACAAGTCAATACAATTATCCATTGACTGTAAGTACTCTTTTGTTAAAAGAAATTACATATATTAAATACAATACATGTACATATACATCCCTGAGGGTACATTCGTTTACGTAACTGTGCTTTTACATTGTTCAGTACAAAACGTTTGAATGTGCATACCTTTCGTCAGATGGGTATGCAGCGAATAAAAGAATACCAGTCCTCAGTCGTGCTCAACTATTACGGACGCTCTGTAGAGAGGGGAAATAAAAAGGGGATGAGCTCACAGCTCAGTAAGGAAATAAGGCAAGCAAGTAGATAACTACACTATCTACAAAATACAATGCTCATGCCTTGAAATCATTTCCTTTTTGTTTCGCATCTAAAGCATGTGTCTTTATTGAAACATTTATGCAATATATGTATATAGATACAAATCACAAGTTATGAATTGTGTTGAGTTAATATATTTTAAAATGACAAAACAAGTAAATTCAATTATATACAAATGATTTAAAACATGTTTAGAGGTTATCAGTACCAGAAACTAAGTATTTAAGGATGAGAGATCGATCTGGTGAGATGAGAGATCGATCTCCTGGGTTTTCAAGTATGAGAGATCGATCTCATGAGAATATAAGATCGATCTACTAAAAGATTGAAATCTCAAAGAAACTGTATAAGATGTTGAGGAAGAAGAGACCGATCTGTAAGGGTTATAAGATCGATCTATTTATTACAGAATGTCTATGAGATCGATCTGGTCTAGGAAAAGATCAATCTCCTCTAAAATAAAGGGTAAAAGTAGTAGATCGATCTGTAGATCAATCTATGCTCAAACAGAGAGTTTATGAGATCGATCTCCTGAGGATAGAGATCGATCTGCACAAAGTCAGAGAGTTAAAGAGATCGATCTAGGGTGTTTAGAGATCGATCTCCTCTCTACGAGAATACTTGCTAGATCGATCTGGAGATCGATCTTACCTCAAACAGAGAGATTGGAAGATTGATCTGCTGGTTCGACAGATCGATCTTCACTAACATTTTCAAATTGTAAGATCGATCTCTACAATTATGAGATCGATCTCCATGCTTCAAGTTGCTTTGTAATCGAGGAAATTAAACTGAGAGATCGATCTGGTCATAATGGGAGATCCATCTGGCTCTCTACTGGAGGTTCCCAACGGCTCTTTCTGCAAAATCTTCAACGGGAAAAACAACATTAAATGCTCCAACTATCAATCCTACTGTATAAAATCAAGCATTGAAGACACTGAAAAAACAAGACACTATTGCTGTAAACTCTGTATATTTGATAATTCTATATTTTTAGAATTATTTGTGCTTAATTTCCTAATTAATTATTTAAATCCCCAATTTATTTTGTTAATTATCCCCTTTATTTAATTAAAATTCTCATGTTTGCAGATAAATTATATCCGGATGAATTTTAAATATTTCGGTAGAAAATAGACCGGAATTGGGCTAAAATTGAAATTGGACCACGCGGACAACACGTGCCTAGCACATCCAATTGGACAAAAAGACAGATGACATGGAAATATTATTTTTCAAGGAGCCAATGGTGTGAAGACAAGTGGCCAAACAATGTCAACTCATCTATGATGGAAATATTACAGTTATACCCCTAAGTGTGTGTATAAATAGAAAATGATGGCAATTGTAAAGGGGGTAGCTTTTAGTTTTTTTTTAGGTTAAACATTTATTTTAGGTTTTATTTTCCTTAGACTTTCTTTTATGTTTTTCGGCTGGTGACAGCAGCCACCATTGTCCATTTTCTTCTAGGATTTATTCAGTTTCCATTCATTGTTATTTTACTGTTTGAGTTTTAATTAAAAGTTATTATTTTTATCTAGTTGCTCTCGGTTTGCTCCTTTAACTGTTAAAGTTTTTTTTCTGCCTTCTTTATGTCTAATGTTGTGAGGAGGAGTAGCTGGTGACAGCAGCTATTCTCCTTCATCATATTTTTTTTTCTGCAAACTGTGTTATTTGTTTTTATTTGATGTTTGTGTTTCATTGGCTTTTGCTTAAATTTCAGTTTGGCTTTAAGTTTATAATCAAGTTTGTTAAAATTTAATTTTCTTTCAATAAACATTTCATTTTTCGTTGTTTCCTGGTGAAGCCGAGACGGGAGGAGTCGGGCTAAAGCAAGGTGCAAAGCCAGCACTTGTCGCTCACATTCGGGAATAGCGGGACTGTTACTGTGGACAGGGGCTATATTTATCCTCTGTTCTACCCTGTTTTTTATTGTTTTCTACTATTCATCTTCATTTACTATTGTAGTTGCTGGTTTTTAATATTTTATCATTTCATTCATTGTCTTTTCTTCACCATTTAATGATTTTTGCATGTTTAAATCTCTTTATTTGATGATAGGCGCTGATAAAGAATGTTAGATTGTTGCCACTCTAGTCCCGACTATTTTGGATATGGTTAGCAAGACATCGACGAACAGCAGCTGAAGCAGAGGTTGCAGGCCATCCAGAGCAGCAGCAAGACAGCAGCGAGCTGGGCAAAACCGAGAGCAGTTGCAGCAGCTAGTTGTGGCAGTCCAATGCAGGAGATAAGAATCCATTACAAAAACAAAATGTTGCGGTGCAGGTTGCTGGCAGTAATTGTTGCAGATTATCGGTATGAGTTGGCTGCATGAGGATGAAACTACTGATAACCTACAGCAGCACGTGGGCAGGACAGCAGCTAGGAACATGATCAACAGAAAATGCAGGGGCAGAAGTCGTGACCTAAAACCAAGAGCAGTACAGCAGACAGTACAAGCTTAGAACAGAGAATACCAACGGGAAAGGGCATAGCCGAGAGCAGAACTTGATGTAGTAGCAGCTGGAGCACCTGGACAGCAGCTAGGAAAGAAGACAAAATGCAGAGGACTGGACAAACCGAGGCCATCACCTGGAGAAGCATTGATGCAGAACAAGAGGACAAACCGAAACCGTGAAGCACCTGGAAAAGAAAATGCAAGATGAAAACATGAACAGTGAATGGAGGGACATGAGATTGATTTAAATTGGTTAAGGCCTTGTTTGGCCACCTCTATTTTATTTAGTTTAATTTCTATGGCATTTTTATTATGCTGATTGTTTCATTAGTTGTTAGTTTAGTATAGTTGTTAGTTAATAATTGTAGATTAATTTTAATGTTTTAAGTTGTTAATTTAATCTTAGTTTTAAGTCTTAGTTAATAGTTAATTTTAGCTTATACATGTTAGGATTTAATTTCTAGTTTAGTATTTTATGAGTAATATTTAGAATTAATTTAGATTAAATTTATTTGCATACATTAGTTAGATTTTGTTTTATTAGCATTTAGTTAGAGTTATGTTTAAGAATTTATTTAGGTAAGTAGATTTTTATATTATTAGACTTTATATTAGTTTAAATTGCATTTTTTTTAGTTAGTTTAATTACATTCACATTTTACTTTAGGTTGTTTAATTTTAGTTTAATTATTCTTCTTTGCTATTTTCATATTTGCATGTTATTTGCGTTAATCAGTTTTAACTGTTTTAATTTCTTTTGTAGGCTTTTGATTTTAATTGTGTGGAGCATTGTAAGTAATTTTGCTCGGTTTTCTTTAGTTTATCGTATAGTTTTATTATTTTTAGTACTTTTAATTAGCCTTAGTAGATCACCCCCTTCAATTTCATAATTCGCTAGAATTTACTTAGGGTAAGATTAACCGGTAGTTAATTAGGCTAGTCAACTTCTCTGTGGGACGATAACTCGGGACTCAAATCTCATTATTACTTGTACGACCCGTGCACTTGTAGACATATACCCTTAGGGCGTGTCAAGTTTTTGGCGCCGTTGCCGGGGAAGTCTTAATTAGTCATTAGTTAATATCAGTGAAATTATGTTTAGGTGTAATTCTAGCTTGTAAATATTTAGGTTGTAAATATTTAATCTAGATTAGTTAATTGAAAATTTAAAATCAAAAAAATTGAAATATATATATATATATATAAAATTCTAAGGACTTTTCGATGATTGCATGCATAGAGCCAGAAGTTTTGATTGCTTTCCTCTAGATCCTGAAATTCAGTGTACTCTTAGAAAAATTTGAAAGGACTCTAGGAAATTTATAGCTCCGCTGCAAAACACAATGACAGAAAATAGGGAAATTAGAACCGTTAGAGATTATGCAATGCCGTCGATTGGAGGATATTATTCTGGCATTAGGCCACCAGCTATCCCTACAAATAACTTTGAAATTAAGCCCACAATCCTCTAGATGATTCAGACTTCTTTACAGCTCAGTTGGCTTCCACACGATAACCCACATGCTCACCTTGGGCAATTCCTGGACTTGTACAACACGTTCAAACATAATGGATTATCTGATGATACACTTAGGCTTAAATTATTCCCCTTCTCAGTTAGGGATAGGGCGAGACACTGGTTGACCTCCCTGCCTCCAGGATCCATTTCTACATGGGATGAGTTAGCCCATCAATTTCTATCTAAGTTTTTTCCTCCCTCTAAAATGGCCCAACTCCGTAGTAATATATCTTTCTTTGCCCAGTATGACTCTGAATCTCTTTATGAAGCATGGTAATGATATAAGGAGCTTCTTAGGAAATGCCCTCACCATGACCTACCTTTGTGGTTGCAAGTCCAGACCTTCTACAGCGGACTTACAAGCCAAAATAGGACCATTGTTGACGCTGCTGCGGGTGGAGCCCTGATGTGCAAAACCGAGGAGGAAGCTTACGAGCTTTTAGACAAGATGGCGGCTAACAACTATTTATGGTCTTCGGAGAGGCAATTGCCAAAGAAGTCGGCGAGTATTTATGAGCTAGACACACTGTCTACCTTGACCTCTCAAATCGCTAATCTTACGAACAAGGTAGAGTCGCTCAGTACCCAGCATAATCCTTTCACCAATCCTAATCATGTTTATTCTGTCCAAAGTCTTTTTCTCTTCTGCGAGTTGTGCAGTGGTACCCACTCTGTAAATATGTGTCCGCTCAACTTAGAATCGGTTCAGTATGTTGCCCCTTCTTAAACGCAACAGAACAACTCTTTTTTCAAACACCTATAATCCAGGGTGGAGGAACCATCCTAACTTCTCCTGAAGCCAAAACTATGGGCAAACTTCTAGCTCTAGACCTGTAGGACTCCCTGGTTTTCAAGCCCCACCGGTTCAGGTACCACCACAGCCGCAATTTCCATACCATCCACCACATCATCCATCCCCACCTCAATTTCAATATCATCCATCACCACTACCACCACCACCACCACAACCCCTGCAGCCGCAACATTACCATGCACCAGCAGCTGAGAAGAAGCCCTCGCTTGAGGAAACGTTCACGACTATCCTACAAAATCAAGCGGCTTCAATTAAGAACTTAGAAGTTCAGGTTGGTCAAATAGCTAGTGCTCTTAGCCAACGTCTTCAAGGGACCCTTCCTAGTAACACTGAAGTTAATCCTATTAAGCAAAGGGAGGGTAAGGAACATGTTAGATCTATCACCCTTAGGAGTGGCTGAGAGCTAGATGAGCCACAAGTTAAGTCTGCACCTGAACAGCCCATAGTTTATAAACCCTTAAGTTCTAAAGAGGCAACTCAGAAGGAGCAGGAACATCAAGATCGGGCTGCAAAGGAAACAAAGCTAGGCGCTTCTTCATCTATACCTTCTTCTTCTTCATTGCTTCCTCGTCCTCTGATTCTACACAAGTTCCCACTACATTACCTCTAGTTAAACCACCAGTACCTTTTCCTCAGAGGTTCCAAAATAAAAAATTGGAACAACAATTTGCTAAATTTCTTGAGGTTTTTAAAAAGCTTCACTTCAACATTCCTTTTGCAGATGCCTTAGAGCAAATGCCAAGTTATGTGAAGTTTTTAAAGGATATCCTCTCGAGGAAGAGAAGATTGTAAGATTATGAGACGGTGGCCTTAATTAGGGAATGTAATGCAATTATCCAGAGGAAATTACCCCCCAAGCTCAAGGATCCTGGGAGTTTTACCATACCCTGCACTATTGGAAATCTATTCTTTGGTAGAGCCCTATGTGATTTAGGAGCTAGTATCAATCTAATGCCTTTTTCTATCTTTCAGAAGTTAGGAATAGGGGATGTCCAGCCCACTACAGTGACCCTTCAGCTAGCAGATCGATCCATTAAATATCCAAAGGGGGTCATTGTGGATGTCTTAGTAAAGGTGGACAAGTTTATTTTTCCTATAGATTTTATTATACTAGATATGGAGGAAGACAGGGAAGTCCCCATTATTTTAGGCAGACCTTTCCTAGCTACTGGTAGGACATTAATTGACGTACAAAAAGGGGAATTAACCATTAGAGTCTTAGATCAGGTGGTGACATTTAATGTTTTCAAACCTTTGAAGTTCCCTGATGACTCTCAAGATTGTTTTAAAATGGAGACTGAGGAGGATATAAGGCTTGAACATAAGAAATATGAAAGAAGGAGGGAAGTAGATAGAGTTAAGGAGTATTTAACTATTGATATTTTGTCACCATTCTGGATGATCCTCCTACTCTTTGCACTGCTGCTGAGTGTTGTGTTCTTTAGCTGCATTTGATGTGGCTGTGTTTTTCTTCTCACCTTGTATATAGTTCTTTTTCTTTTTTCTTTTCTGTTGTTTCTTTCTTTGTTTATTTTGCAAGTTTATTTTTTAAGTTTTACATTTTTAATAAAAGCTCAGTTGTTCATCAACATCAGATAGGCGAGTACTATGTTCTTGAGCTTAAATTCTTATATTATCTGCACACTGAGGACACTGTGCAATTTAAGTTTGGGGGGGGATATTACTTGAGCATTTTTTGAGAATTAGTCAAAATTGAAAATTTTTTCAAAATTTTTTCGAAAATCTGAGCTTTAACTATTTGATTTGGGGATGATTTAGTACTTAGCATGTAGTTTTTCCATATTCCAATGATATGACCCCATGATTAAGTCTGATTTTGATTGACTAAGAAGCATGATTATAGGAATAGCATGAAGTTGAGTTCTTGAATTTGTCTTAATTATGATTGTGATTTCCTCATCGTATGCACATGTCATGTCATGAATCTGTATATTTATTTAGAGAAAGCTTATGTGGACTTAGGATTGCATTTGTTTAGTTGATTTGTGTATTATATTCTAGAATTTGTTTGATCTAATCTCGAGGCGAAATATTAGATCACACTTAATAAGGGAAATGATTTAGGCCATCTTTGGATCGTTTGAGCCTTTCGAGCCATCCCTGTACATACTTTATTCCTAGTCACCCATCTGGGCCAAATAAGACTTTCTCTGTAAATACACCTGCTTATAATTTTCCATAACTTAAATATTCTTTTCCTATCCCTTACCTCGAAAGCATGGAAAGTCATTGGATATATTGTGAGCTTTATACATATGGGTATCTGGTGATAGTGAAAATTCAAAAAAAAAAAAGAAGAAAGATGAAAAAAAATGTTTAGTGAAATAAATAAGTTTGGGGGAATTTGAGCTCTTACATTAAAGATCCTAGAAGTAATGCATGTTAAGGGGTAATTAAACATAAATCGACTTTATCATACCTTAGCCCCAACCTTACATTACAAGCTTAATGAAATCCTATTGATCTTTAGTTAAGTGTGACTACATTAGTGGAGAGAGAAGTGAAAAGCAAACTTATGGGAATGATCACATGTCATTGACTTTGCATTCACTGTGTTTGCATAATCTAATCCGGATAATGTACTGTGAAGTGACTTTGACATTTTTCACACACTCACGAGGAGTCCAATTTGGGTTAGGACTTATGATTGAATGATTCTGAGTGTTGGACTTATAATTATGACTTTTTGATTTCATAGTCTGTACTTTTTCTTTGAGGATAATATTAGAGAAATTATTGTGTTTAGTACTTGTCATTCTTACAATTATTTTGTTTTGCTTGAGGACAAGCAAAAGCTCAAGTTTGGGAGTGTGATAATTCTATATTTTTAGAATTATTTGTGCTTAATTTCCTAATTAATTATTTAAATCTCCAATTTATTTTGTTAATTATCCCCTTTATTTAATTAAAATTCTCATGTTTGCAGATAAATTAAATCCGGATTAACTTTGAATATTTCGGTAGAAAATGGATCGGAATTGGGCTAAAATCGAAATTGGACCACGCGGACAAAACGTGCTTAGCACATCCAATTGGACAAAAAGACAGATGACATGAAAATATTATTTTTCAAGGAGCCAATGGTGTGAAGACAAGTGGGCAAACAATGTCAACTCATCTAGGATGGAAATATTACAATTATACCCCTAAGTGTGTGTATAAATAGAAAATGATAGCAATTGTAAAGGGGGCAGCTTTTAGTTTTTTTTTTTAGGTTAAGCATTTATTTTAGGTTTTATTTTTCTTAGACTTTCTTTTATGTTTTTCGGCTGGTGACAGCAGCCAGCATTGTCCATTTTCTTCTAAGATTTATTCAGTTTCCATTCATTGTTATTTTACTGTTTGAGTTTTAATTAAAAGTTATTATTTTTATCTAGTTGCTCTCGGTTTGCTCCTTTAATTGTTAAAGTTTTTTTTTTCTCGCTTCTTTATGTCTAACATTGTGAGGAGGAGTAGCTACTGACAGCAGCTATTCTCCTTCATCATATTTTTTTCTGCAAACTGTGTTATTTGTTTTTATTTTATGTTTGTGTTTCATTGGCTTTTGCTTAAATTTCAGTTTGGCTTTAAGTTTATAATCAAGTTGGTTAAAATTTAATTTTCTTTCAATAAACATTTCATTTTTCGTTGTTTCCTAGTAAAGCCGAGATGGGAGGAGTCGGGCTAAAGCAAGGTGCAAAGCCAACACTTGCCGCTCAGATTCGGGAATAGCGGGACTGTTACTGTGGACAGGGGCTATATTTATCCTCTGTTCTACCCTGTTTTTAATTGTTTTCTACTATTCATCTTCATTTACTATTGTAGTTGCTGGTTTTTAATACTTTATCATTTCATTCATTGTCTTTGCTTCACCATTTAATTATTTTTGCATGTTTAAATCTCTTTATTTGATGATAGGCGCTGATGAAGAATGCTGGATTGTTGCCACTCTAGTCCCAACTGTTTTGGATATGATTAGCAAGACATCGAGGAACAGCAGCTAAAGCAGAGGTTGCAGGCTGTCCGGAGCAGCAGCAAGACAGCAGTGAGCTAGGCAAAACTGAGAGCAGTTGCAGCAGCTAGTTGTGGCAGTCCAGTGCAGGAGATAAGGGTCCATTACAGAAAAAAAATGTTGCGGTGCAGGTTGCTGGCAGTAATTGTTGCAGATTATCGATATGAGTTGGCGGCATGAGGATGAAACTACTGATGACCTACAGCAGCACGTGGGTAGGACAGCAGCTAGGAACATGATCAACAGAAAATGCAGGGGCAGAAGTCGTGACCTGAAACCGAGAGCAGTACAGCAGACAGTACAAGCTGAGAATGGGGAATACCAGCGGGAAAGGGTATAGTCCAGAGTAGAACTTGATGTAGTAGCAGCTGGAGCACCTGGACAGCAGCTAGGAAAGAAGACAAAATGCAGAGGACTAGACAAACCGAGGCCATCACCTAGAGAAGCATTGACGCAGAACCAGAGGACAAACCAAAATCGTGAAGCGCCTGGAAAAGAAAATGCAAAATGAAAACATGAACAGTGAATGAAGGGACATGGGATTGATTTAAATTGGTTAAGGCCTTGTTTGGCCACCTCTATTTTATTTAGTTTAATTTCTATGGCATTTTTATTATGCTGATTGTTTCATTAGTTGTTAGTTTAGTATAGCTGTTAGTTGATAATTGTAGATTAATTTTAACGTTTTAAGTTGTTAATTTAATATTAGTTTTAAGTCTTAGTTAATAGTTAATTTTCACTTATACATGTTAGGATTTAATTTCTAGTTTAGTATTTTATGAGTAATATTTAGAATTAATTTAGATTAAATTTATTTGCATACATTAGTTAGATTTTGTTTTATTAGCATTTAGTTAGAGTTACGTTTAAGAATTTCTTTAGATAAGTAGATTTTTATCTTATTAGACTTTATGTTAGTTTAAATTGCATTTTTTTTAGTTAGTTTAATTACATTCACATTTTACTTTAGGTTGTTTAATTTTAGTTTAATTAATCTTGTTTGGCTATTTTCATATTTGCATGTTATTTGCATTAATCAGTTTTAACTGTTTTAATTTCTTTTGTAGGCTTTTGATTTTAATTGCGTGGAGCACTGTAAGTAATTTTGCTCGGTTTTATGTAGTTTATCTTATAGTTTTATTATTTTCAGTACTTTTAATTAGCCTTAGTAGATCGCCCCCTTCAATTTCATAATTCGCTAGAATATACTTAGGGTAAGATTAACCGGTAGTTAATTAGGCTAGTCAACTTTTCTGTGGGACGATAACTCAGGACTCAAATTCCATTATTACTTGTATGACCCGTGCACTTGCGGACATATACCCTTAGGGCGTGGCAATATTCTCAAGAATTCTTTCCCAATATTCTCTTTGTCTTCAAGCATCATTTATTGATATTACTGTAAAAATCTTTGTGTAAAAAGCTATTCTATCCTACCCTCAAAAGAAAGCTTTACCTTGTATTCATCCTTTATTCAAGAGAGAAGAGGAGAGTTCCTCCATGAGATAATTTTGTAAAGGGTGAATATTTGTTTGTGTAAAAAAGGTAGAGAGGTTATTCCTTAACCTGTAAAAGGGAGTTAGTAACATCCATTGATAGAGTGAAAGAAAGCTCTTGACAAGGAGGTCAAGAAGAGAGGACGTAGGCAAGAGATTGACTGAACCTCTATAAACTACTGAGTTTGCTATTTCCTTCCCTTATCTTCTTTCAATTTATTGCATTCCATTGTATTAATTATTCTTTACTTGCATTAGATTTAATTAAATTTAAATTTCCCATTAACTTTAGAAAATCGATTCACCCCCCTCTCGGTAGAGCCAACAATTGGTATCAGAGCTAGGACTCTTTGATCATAAAGGAATAACTTCTTAAGAGTTAAAAACGATCTAATGGCTCACAATAATATAGCAACCAATCTAGTAGGAGAGGGGCATTCTACAGTTAGGCCTCCTATGTTCAATGGTGAACATTATGCTTATTGGAAAACTAGGATGATGCTTTTCATTCAAGCAAATAATTATGAGGTATAGAGGATTATAACTAAAGGACCTCAAATCCCAACTAAAAGAATAGAGGAAAGAGATATCCCTAAAGAAGAAGATGAGTGGGATTCAAATGATGTAAAATGTGCTCAGCTAAATGCAAAGGCCATGCACACCCTATTTTGTGCTTTAGGGCCAAATGAGTATAATAGAGTCTCCGGTTGTGACAATGCCAAACAAATTTGGGACAAATTGGCAATAACTCATGAAGGCACAACTCAAGTAAAAGAGACTAAAGTAGGAATGCTCACACATGATTATGAGCTATTTAGGATAAAAGAAGGAGAGTCAATTAGTGACATGTTCACTAGATTCACTGATGTAATAAATGGGCTAAAATCCTTAGGAAAAAATTATTCAAATATAGAAATGGTCAAGAAAATATTGAATAGTCTACCAAAATCATGGGAAGCTAAAGTAATTGCAATGAGGAATCCAAAGACCCCCACACACTATCACTAGATGAATTAATAGAGTCACTACTCACATATGAAATGAAGCTAAGGAGAAATGAAGAGCCACCCAAGAAAGTGGGAGTAGCTCTGAAATCTACTACTCAAGAGGAGAATAAAAATGAGAGTGGTAGTGAAGAAGATCTTGAAATGTCAATGTTTGCCAAAAGATTTAACAAATTTATGAGAATGAGAGCAAGTGGTAGTGGTAGGAGAAACCACAAGAAAGATCAAGAAGAGTTAGGTAAAAAAGATATTATTGTATGTTATGAATGTAAAAGACCAGGACATATTAAATTTAACTGCCCTCTTCTTAAAAGATAAAATGATAGGTTCCACAAAAAAAAGGCAATGATGGCAACATGGAGCGACAGTGACAGCTCCGATGATGATTCAAATGAAGATATTGCCAATCTATGCTTCATGGCTATTGAACATGAAAAGGTAACTTCAGATCTCAATGAATATTCTTTTGATGAATTGCAAGATGCTTTTGATGATCTTGCATTAGAATATGAATGCATGAGTATGAAGTACAAAAAATTAATATCTAAACTAAAGAAAGAAAATGAGTTATTACTAAAGGATAAGATAGAATGTGAAAAGAAATTAGAAAATACAAATCTTCAAATTTATGACCTAAAAGAAAAAAATAGTAACTTACATAATTCTTTTACTAGATTTTACATGGGTCAACAAAAGTTAGATAACATGCTAGAAACTCGAAGGGCCTTCATTGATAAGAATGGATTAAGATATGATGGAAAAAGTAGAGAGACTCACCTTAAAAGTTTCATAGCTAGAAAAAACATGCATAAACCCTCAACTATTTGTTCACATTGTAATAAAAAGGGGCATGCATCATATGGTTGTAATGTGAAGATGACCACATTTAGAGGAAAAATAGTGAAAACAATTTGGGTTCCAAAAGATGTAGTTAATTCAAAAACTATTAATACTATAGTAAAATGGATCCGAAAGGGATCAAGAATTGTATTCACTAACCCCAAACGACCCAAGAAAATTTGGGTGCCTAAGACATGAGTTTGAATTTTGATTATAGGTGATTAAGCATTGCCATAAAGCAAAAACAAAGGAAGCTTGGTACTTGGACAGTGGATGCTCAAGACACATGACCGGTGATAGAAGCCACTTTAACTCATTTAAATCAAAAGTTAGTGGAGAAGTCACATTTGGGGACAACTCCAAAGGCCAAGTTGAAGGAAGTGGTTCAATAGGTAATGACTACTTTTCATTAGAAAATGTGTTGCTTGTTAGGGGTCTAAAACATAATTTACTAAGTATTAGTCAACTTTGTGACAAAGGTTACAAAGTAATTTTTCATTGCTTAAAATGTCATGTTATAGATCCTAAATCTAATAAAGTTCTTTTTCTAGGTCATAGGCAAGGTAACATATACATCGTTTATCTAAATGAACTTAAAAATGAAAATATATGCCTTATGGTAGACAAAGAAAAAGAACCTTGGTTGTGGCATAGAAGACTAGGTCATCCTAGCATGCATGTGTTATCTAAGATAGCTAGAAAATACCTTGTTATAGGATTACCTAAGTTGTCCTTTGATTATGACAAAATATGTGAAGCTTGTGTTAAAGGAAAACATAAAAGGACAACATTTAAACCTAAACATAGTGTATCAACCACTAAGCCTCTCCAATTACATCATCTAGATCTATTTGGACCAACTAGAACAACAAGCCTAGGTAGGAAACATTATGGGCTTGTGATTATAGATGATTACACTAGGTTCACTTGGGTGTTCTTCTTAAGAGTAATAAATGAAGCTGTCACGACCCAATTTCATTCTCTTTAATCGAAAATCATTGAAAAGTTTTCACGTTTTACCTTTACCTTACTCGGTCGTGAACTAACTTACCACCACATGGTTGGGCTGTGAGTCAATAATAAACATCACATCTCATTCATTCTCAGTTAAATAAAGCGATGTCATACATTATAAGTTAATCATTAACTTACACAAGTTATGTTCATTGACATCTACATCCCCCATAATTATAACTCAAAAGACTACTGTGCTTTTTACATTGTTTAGATACAAAAAGAATCCTGTGTATATACCTTTCGACGATGGAAGCAGCGGATGTCCAAAACCACAATGCCTTAGTCCTCACTGGGCTACTATGCACGCTCTGTAGGAGGGGGAAAGTAGAGAGGGATGAGCAACCACACGCTCAATAAGGCAATAATGCAAGCATGGTAGATAACTACTCTATCTACATACTGATAATGTTATGCATAAATCGTTTATGGTAGGAGCATGATGAAGTAAAACTATGCCATATGAGAATATATATATATATATCATGTATCAAAACCATGTACGTTGGCATATAAAACATGGTAAAAACATCATGTATAAATCATCTCATGCTCAATCTCATTTAAATTCATAAAAAGGGCAATTCATTAAGAAACCTCCTTTTTAAACCCACGTCATAAAACTCTTTCTCCAACACATATAATCTTATCACATCAATTCACAATCACAACCTCATTTTCATTTCACAAATCAATTCCACGAGGCTTGACCCATCCTTCGGGTCTACCTTAAACAATCACAAATCACACTTAGAGATTTAAAATCATGTGGTAGTAAGTAAATCAAGCAAGGAGACAGGTTACTATATCTCAAGTGACTACGTTGGCCAATCGTCACATATCATCCCAGACCACACGGATCTCGGTGTGCGGGGTATCATGCTGGTACGAAGGTGGGTTAGTTCTCCGCCAGACTTTCTCAATTCAAGTAACCACCATGCGGTACATCGTACTCCATATGATATACACGGTACATCGTACTCCGCGGACCCATAACAAGGTCGGGGGTGCCTGCCGTAGGTCATATCTACCCCATACCAAGTGTAACCTTTATAGTCTCAAGAGCGCATGGGAGTAACCTCAATACCAAGTCCTAGCCCCTCATGGCCTTGCTCGCCCCTGTTGGGTTCCCTGATTCAGGTCCTAACCCCTCACCCTCACCCCACTCAAGAGGTCTGTTAGGCCTGTTGGGTTCCCTGAATGGATGATGTCAAGTCCTAGCCCCTCACCCTCACCCCACTCAAGAGGTCTGTTAGGCCTGTTGGGTTCCCTGAACACCAATCCGTATCTCTCACCACGGCCTCATACATACCATAGTGTGAAAACAAGCGCGAGCTACGCTCTAGCGCGAATTCATGCATCAAAACCAATCACTTCGTACAAGCAACGCTCTAGTAAGACATTTATGCATAAAAATATAAAGAAACCATGTACGAGCATAGCTCCAGTACAATTATATGCATAAGAAAAATCACTCAAATCCACGTATGAGCGTAAGCTCTAGTACGGTTTATAAAACATCTTCACAATTCAAATCAAAGTGTGAGCTAAGCTCAAGCACGTTTCACACAAGTGAAAACGTAGAAATCCAGCGCGAGCGAGGCTCTAGCGCGATTTATGTCATACAAATACGATAGGCGGCTCATACATAATCATACAATCCTGGCAACCGGGTTTAGCACTTCACAAATGCTTTTTCCACAACATCAATAAACGCTAGCCGACCCATCTACAAGCTTGCTTAAAACAAAGCAAATTCTGTTTTGAAAAACATCAAAACATTAGATGTATGCAATTATTAGCCTTACTATCCCATTTCTTTACAATACCATTTCAACCACTAAATCTCATACAATTATTCATAGTCACATCCATACATCGTCAAAACACATTTCTATAAATCCATGCACATTTCCAAAGCCCTATATACCCACGAGTTCAAAATACGAGCAGCTACCTCTATATACTTACAAAATTCCCTTACCTAGAATCGCGATGCGTGATTCCACTTCCTTAAACTGCTTACTCGTACGGATCGATTCGTCTCCATCGGACTCTTTGAAACTGCGTATAATCATATTCCACATTATATTCGATCCATATAACAGGAAACCGTGTGTTCACTATAGTCGAATTCGACCTATAGTTTCTATTAACGCTCATAAGGCCTTGTTTCATTCTATTACCCATAACTCAAGTCTATGGATCTTCTTAGGCCTATTAACTTATTCTAAATCGATATTAAATCGACATTAAGCTCATAGTGTTCATATTTCATGAATTCCCTCACTATGGCATTTTATCAAGCATAAACATACTCATTTTCACAATTTCACTTAAACCCACATTATAACTCCTCATAACCATTCCAAATCTCCCACATTACTCATTTAACAACTTATCATAACCCATAAACCACCAACTCCCCAAATCATACATTCTCACACTAGAGGCATTCCATTTTCTAGGTTACATTTGTTTCTAACACAACCTAGGTGTTTCCATCCATCCATACTCATGCCAAACAACTCCAAAATCAATTAAATAGACAATGTATTTGGATTGGAGTGTTAGAATCTTACCAAATCTGATTTTTCTTCTTGCTCCAAGTGTCAATGCCCTTAACTCTTTCAATACCCATAATGGGATTTTGGGTTCCAACTATGTTGTTCTCTTCCTCAAGATGAACAACTTAGCGTCTAATGATCTCCCCTTAATTCTTGCTGGAAATGGCTGATTTTAGAGAGAGAAAGTTAGGTTTTTGGGTTAGAAATGGAAGATTGGTATTTTTCCCGAAATTTTCAGATTTCCAACACTCCTTATATAGAAATAGCTTGAGGAGATCGATCTGGTCCCCTTAAATCTCTCATTTTTACGACATTTTAAGCATGAGATCGATTTGTCGAAGCATGAGATCGATCTGCTCCTAAACAGGGAGCTAAGGAGATCGATTTGGGTGCTTGAGGATCGATCTTTTCATTACAGAATGCTTAGGAGATCGATCTGGCCCCATTGGAGATCGATCTGCTCTATTCCATTGCCCAAATAAGAGCATTCTGGCTCTTCCAGATTGATCTCTCATCCTATGAGATCGATCTGGCCTTTCATACTTTCCAGATTTTCTACAGTTTTCTTGCTGCAACTCATACCTAATTGTCCTTAATCTACTGCCATGGTCATTTCTCATCCATCCACCTTTATGACTTGAAAATGGCATCCATTCATACCTTATGCACATTGAAACTTGTGTGCATTCATTGTATGTCCAAAGGTATGTTATATAAAACCTAATGGAAGCATTTATATTCATGCAACTTCCTTCCATTTACCACACTATTCATTTTGAGTTCCAATCACATCCATCACTTGTAAGAACTCATTTCTTCATATTCATACAAAATGGAACTTGTGTGTACATTACAAAATCATACTATCATTATGTACATTGAATCCATGGACCTAAATCAATCATACTTTCCATTACAAGTCCATTCACATTCATTACACATTACAACTATACATATACGGGGTCTCACAGAAGCCTTAGAAAAATTAATTGTCTATACAAAAGTAGCCCAAAATGAAAAAGGTTACACTATAAATAGTATTAGAAGTGATCATGGTAAGGAGTTTGAAAATATTGGATCTGATGAATATTGCAATGATCAAGGAATTAGTCATAATTTTTCAGCCCCTAGGACACCACAACAAAATAGGGTAGTTGAGAGAAGAAATAGAACATTGGAAGAAATGGCTAGAACCATGTTGTGTGAAAATAACTTACCTAAATATTTTTAGGCTGAAGCTATAAATACATCTTGCTATATCATTAATAGAGCTATGATTAGACCAATTTTAAAGAAAACCCCTTATGAGCTTTACAATGGAAAGAAGCCTAATATTAACTATTTTCACCCCTTTGGTTGTAAATGCTTTGTCTTAAATAATGGAAAAGATAATTTAATAAAATTTGATGCCAAAAGTGATGAAGGAATCTTTTTAGGTTATTCCTTGAATTCAAAGGCATATAGAGTATATAAGAAAAGAACATTGATGGTTAAAGAATCAAATCATGTAATATTTGATGAGTCAAATGATTTATCTAAAAGTTTAACCAATGATGAGGATATTGAAATATTTGATGAAAACTTGAAAGAAACCTCAAACATAGAGAATGATCTATTAGAAAAACTTGACATTAATAAAGATGATGAAGATGAACTAGAAATTTTAGAAAGAGAGTCTAGAGTACCAAGAGAATTAGGATATGTCAAAGATTGTGAAATAGTAGGAGATCCAACTCTTGGAGTTCAAACTAGATCATCTCTAAGGAATGTGTGTCAATATATAGCCTTTGTGTCCCAAATTGAACCTAGAAATGTCAATGAAGCTTTAGATGATAATAATTGGTTTTTAGCTATGCAAGAAAAACTAAATCAATTTGAGAGAAGCAAAGTATGGAAACTTGTTCCTAGACCTAGTAATCACTCTATAATTGGAACTAAATGGATCTTCAAGAACAAGATGGATGAAAATAGTGTGATCATAAGAAACAAAGCTAGGCTAGTTGCACAAGGCTATAGGCAAGAAGAAGGAATAGACTATGATGAAACTTATGCACCGGTAGCTAGATTAGAAGCAATAAGAATGCTACTTGCCTTTGCATGCTATAAAAACTTCAAATTATATCAAATTGATGTAAAGAGTGCATTTTTAAATGGTTTCATTAATGAAGAAGTTTATGTTGAGCAACCTCCCGGTTTTGAAAGTCATGAATTTCCTGAACATGTCTTCAAACTATCTAAGACACTTTATGGTTTGAAACAAGCTCCTTGTAAGACCTGAAATTAAATCGTTAATTTTTATGAGGGATGAAAATGATAAAAAATTTAACTGAATGGGATTCGGATTGGAAATAAGGAATTAAAATACGAAATGAATGAGTGTTCGTGAAGAAAAGTTTGACTGAATTAATCCCGAACACGTATAAGGGCAAAACGGTCAAAAGACCGAAAGTCGAAATAAATTCGATAAGAAAATTTAATTTAAAAATAATGGATTTGAGAATCTTGATCAATAATGAAGAAATAATTAAATTTCGGGTTAAATTGATCAAGATATGAATTACTGGAATTAATTGAAATTTTCGCTCGGGATAATATCCCAAAAATACGGAGAAATTATACCCGAAAAAGGGTTAAAAATATAATAAATAAATTAAATTTATTTATTTAGAATAAATAATAATATTGTAGATATTTTCAGATTTTTTAGACTATTTTAATGAATATTTTAATAATAAAATAAATTGTTAAATAATAATGATAATTCAAAAAAAAAAGGGGACTGAAAATCGGGAAAACCCGAAAACAAGGAGAAACGAAACCCGACTGCTACCGTGAGAACCGACCACCGATTCCTGCACACCGACGACCGACCACTTCCGACGAAGCTACCAGGAGGAAGAGGGGAGACCGGCGAGCACGTGGGCACCGGAATCACGCCGTCAGGTGGCCGGAGCAAGTCGATCGGAGCAAAGGAAAATCGAGGGAGAAACGGGTTGTTTGCCGACGAACCACCGCGACTGGGCCGAAACGGAGGCTACCGACGCACTCAGGGGAAGAAGTCGGTTCTTTTGAGACCGGTCTTGGCCGGTGAGACCATCGGAAACGGCGGCGACGGCAAGTGGCAGTAAAACGGTAGCGTTTGGCCGAAAGGAAAGGGAAGGAAAAGGAGGGAAAAGGAAGGAAAGAGGAAAGAAAAGAAAGGAAAAGGAAGGAAAAGGAAAGAAAAGAAAGGAAAAAGGGGAAAAAGGAAAGAAATTCACCGGGGACGACTTGAGGTTCAGGTAAGTTGACCGAGGGTCGAAATTGACCTACGGGTAAATTTCTGAAATTTAATTTAATATTATTTTAATGGAAAATAATCCAGATTTACCTAATTGTGCAGCTTTACGACAGAAACCAAACGAGAGCCGATTGAGCTCTGATTTTCTACCCCGCATCGTATCGGGTAAGTACAATTTAATTTCGGCAATCTGAGTTCGTTAAATACCGAGCTTTAATTATTTTACGAAATTATGGATTAATTTCGCATAGAAGGAATAGTAATTTGGAGTTGTAATAAATTGTCGTAAATAGTATACGGGCTATCCAATGAATTTGGATCGAAGCTCGACAATTATTAGTAAGCTGCATAAGCCCGGTATACCCGAATAAGGGAATTAATAAATATAAAAAGGGCTGAATTGGGCCGAGACCCAATAAAGTAGATAGGGCCCAATACCTTAAAGTTGGTCAGTAAAGGCGATATACTGATCAAGATAAGTGAATTAACCTCGACTATGTGGTTATCTGCAGTTATGTACCTTTGGTTGGCGCGCACTTGGGCCGAGAGGTTCGGTATCATCGAGACAGGTTAAGTCTGCGCGCGATTCCTGGTAAGGAAATTTTGTAGGTGCATAGAGATAATTATACGTATTTATTGAGGGGATTTACAGGGTTTAGAATTCCTTAAAATATCTAGTAACGAAATAATAATTTTACGAAAAATCGGGGCATAGATGAATAAAGGAAAAATGACGATTTTACCCCTAAGAGTAAAATTTACAAAAAGGGTAGTAAGGCAGATAAATTGCATGATTTCATGTTTTTAATGCTTTATATAATGATATTGCTTTGATTTAAGCAAATATGCACATAGGTTGGCTATTGATTTCGTGAAGTATACGAAAGGGTACCGGGTTGTACCGATTACTATTTTAAAAGATGTTTTATTAAAATTGAGCCACCTATCATATTTACACGAGTAAAAAGAGTGCTAGAGTCTTTCTCGCACTCAAGTTTACTGATTTATTCTCATGAAAAGCCGTACTGGAGCATTGCTCGTACGAGAAATTTGTGTGTGCACAAAACCGTGCTGGAGCTTCGCTCGCACGAGATTTTAGATATCATGATATGCATAGCGTGGTACTGGAGCTTCGCTCGCACTAGACGCGAGTTGACATGCATATAGTCGTGCGGAAGCCTCCTGTAGACTGTGTGTCACAGAGAGTTGAGATACTCGCACATATACTTTGAGACATGGGTTGGTTATCGACATAGTATTGGGGTGGATAAGACCTACGGTAGGCACCCCTAGACTATGATATGGGTCCACAGAGTACGATGTACCGTGTATGTCACACGGAGTATGCTGTACCGTGCAGTCATGATGACTCTATGATGTTATTTGATATTCTGGCGGGTAGGACTTTACCCCACCTCCCGTTGCAGTTGTGATACCCTGCACACCGGGATCCGTGTAGCCTGGGATCACAGGGACATAGTATGGCCATAGTCCTCGATTTTTCATACAGTAACCTACATGCCTCACATGATATCATATGGTCTGGAGACCAGGACAAACCCGATGGAGAGGTAGTCCCGATTTGTGTTTTTAAAAGAGATGTGATTTGATGAATCAAGGTATTCCCGAGAGATGGGTTTGACCTTGATGAAGTTGTTTTATAATGAAACAAATGAGTTTTAAATGTGATGAATTTATGATGAAACAAATAATTTTCAAAGTGATGAGTTTTGTGATTAAACAAATGAGTTTTAAAGTGAAGAGTTTATGATGAAATAAATGAGTTTTAATGGGACAAGCATGAGATGTCATACATGATGATTTTCCATGTGTGCTTGATATGTCGATTTCATGATTTCTTGTATATGATATATACATACATGTGGCATTGTTTTAATCTTACCTCATGCTCCGAAAGTAAACGATTTTTACATCATGACATTATCAGCACGTAGATAGTATAGTTATCTACCTGCTTACATTATTGCCTTACTGAGCACGTTTCGCTCACCCTTTCATTTTTCACCCCACAGGGTATATTCAGTAGAAGAGAATGACAGTAGTCATTTCCGCTGCTTCTTATTAAGATCAGGTATACACATTTATATAATTTTTGTATCTGAACATATAGATGCACAGTACTGTATATGGATTTAATATTGGGGATGTATTTTGTTTAAATAAATTGATATGTGAATGTGAATATGAAAATGGAATGGTAAATAGGTGAGAGGTTACTAACACCGAATCATAGCCTAACTGTTTAGTAGTGTAACTGTTCACGACGGGTGAAGAAATGAAAAAAAAGCGAAAAGTTTGTAGGGATTTTTAGGTAATTTGGGTCGTGACAAATTTAATGGTATCAGAGCAGAGTTGGCCTGATATGAGTCGGTGTTAGTGGTTAAGTAAAAAAAAAATTTACATCCCCATGTACTGTGCATTGTTTAGATACAATTGTGTATATCAAGATGGAACAGCAGCTAAGAATTTTGTTTCGAATGCAAGAATATAGTTTTTATAACTGATAACCGCTATGGTAGAGTGGCGAGCACACATGCTCGAGACCGTAGAGATCGGTCCGAGAATTAAATGAGTCATGATATGAGACTCAAGATGAGATAGTGCACGAGGCAGAGGTTGTAGAGGTAGACCTGAGTCTGCTAAGTCGTGCTGAGTTGACCCATAAGAATCGGGATGAGATTGAAATAGAGGTTAATGTTGAGCATACTTCTCAGAGTCCGACAGAGTGATCAGACAGTATTGAGACACGCTCCAAGTGGATGGAGTGGAGTGTAGAAAATATTTCAGACTTGTTTACTCAGTCTATTGCAAGTAGTTGAGGATAGGCAGGGTGAAGCCTAAACAGATGCCTCAGACTATAGAGATTTTCACATCCCTCCTATAAATAGCGAAGTAAAGAAACTTATAGTTGTTGAGGACTGGGTGTATGAGATAGCGAAGTGCTATGGATTTTTCGGTGTATGTCGACCGAGAAAGTAACTTTTAAATACGTTTATGTTAAAGAGTCAAGGCGAAATATTGGTGAAAGTCCGCTGGACCTATCTGAATAGTTAGACGTCCAGAGTCGACGTGAAGAATAATTATGGATGTATTCCGGTGACAGAATATCCCGGACACTATTTAAGAAAAATTACAAGTAAAATTTTTTTACACTGACCCAGAGGTATTGGTTGATTGATGAGTATGAATCTCAGATTATATCACTGGGCAAGTATGAACTCGATATTATGGGCAGTGAGAGTCGAAAAAGCTCAAAAGTTCATGGAAATGACTCAAATTGTCGATTAGAGTTCGATTGGCTCACTACTTATGTCGAGGCAGTGCGCAGAATACAGTTGCGTGAATAATATCATGTGTTGCACGCCTCTGAGATTGAGAAAGGTAGTAAGGTCCGAAATAGAGACGGAAGAGAATAGAGAATGACAGAGATGTCAGAGCGGGAAAAAGATCAGTTGGTAAGAGATTAGAGTTGATGAGTCACGGGGTAAGATAATTGGTAAGGCCCCAAAATATCCAATTTAGCACTTATAAGGGGTATTGTGATTTGAGAACCCCGACCTGCTACGAAGCAATGTAGCAGTGTGAGCACTGTAAGCAGTGTGGGATGTGTGGTGGATACCACGGAAGGAGGGTCTATACCTACACTGTATTGATGAAAATGGCCGTTAAGTGTGGTAAAACGGACCATTGATTTTGATTGCATAGAGTTGGACGAGATCGCCCCACAGAAAAGTAAAGAGACAGAGAAAAAGCTTCGTTAGTATAGCTGCAACGAGAAGGGAGACCATAGCCGAAAGGAAAAAGGAAAGTAGGCTGTTGGACGAAGGCGAGAGGATGTCTTGGACCAGGACACTATTGATGTTTCATGGATGTGGTGTAAGATACCACACTGTTATGAATAATGAGGTACATATGTTCATTGATCTTGGTGCCACACATTTATTCATACCGCCTTCATTCACATATAAGTGAGTAAAAGGCATGAATGCCTACATCATTGGGCACATACTGATAAATGAGTACCCCAATAGAGGAGGATTAATCAACGGAATATGGATATAGAGATTTTAAGTTGAAAACAGGGGTGAAAACATCACTAAAAGGTATATTGTAAGTGTTGATAAGTGATAAAAAGGGGTGCAACAGTTGAAATTAAAGGAGCAAATGATGGTACTCACGAAATGAATAATGAAAGAATTTTGTCATAATTGATATACGAAAGAGATAATCTTTGAGATATGCTTGATTTTAAATACAAGATGTATTGGAGTAAGAGGCGTATGCTAGGTAAGAACATCTTTACGATATGAAGTAATTAGGATTGAAGCAATTAGTAGCGAATATAAATTGTGACCACATGGACTGACATATAAAGTAACTGTGGTTAAGTCTGAAGGTTAATAAAGGTATTTCAAAATACCTCCTCGCCTGAAGACTTGACAGCGTCTAAAAGTATATATATAACCTATAACGTGAAATCGATCGTCGTAATAAATACCTTTAGCATTAGGATACCTTTACTAAGACATAAGAACATTAAAATTCGACAAATCATAAAGGTTAACATAGTAAAATTTAATAAGAGCAGTTAAGATAAGAAAAGGAAATGACACAGGTTAGTACCTGAAAACGTAAGCGATTTTGAAGGATCTTATACGCTTACGCATAGATAAGCCAAGGATTGGACCGATTTGTAATCATCATTATCGATGATATGTTGGGTGTAGTTAAAGTCCAGGGCAACTTATAAACAACAATTGGAAAATTGCCCTTACAGATGGTTGCTGCGAGTTCTAAAAAGTGTATACTTTGTTGGCACGTTTAACTAAGAAAACGTGGTCTTTGAATGAGATGATAAATAAGATGATAGATGTGACGGGAATTTGGTGTAATGAAGTATGAACTGACCACCGTGATTATTTTCACCATACCCAACAGCTCAAGAGGTTCTCAGTGAGTATGGATACCTCAAAATTATGAAGGAGCTGTGTATTGATGTATAATGGGAAGATAGTCAATTTTGGAGTCAGACAACTCCTTGATCACAAAATAAACTATCTGACTCATGATTTTAAGTTGGCAACAGTATTTGTACCGATGATATGGTAGTATTATGTACACGATGAAGAATTTTGGATATGCACTGGTCATAAAGTCCCGAGTATCTGTTTTCACAGAAAGAGGCGAATATGAGAATACCTAGTGGGTTAGAGCTTCTAAGGGATTTTGATTTGTGAAAATTGTACCACCCAGGAAAGGCTAATGTGATGGCTAATGCCTTGAGTATAAAGAGCCTCGGGATGGTACCACATATGATGGTCAGGGAGAGTGAGCTGCTAAAGCAGTTGTGAGCCTTAGTATTGATGTGATCCCTTCTGATGATGACAGTGATTGTGTGACAGCTAGCTTGAGACTAGAACCAGATGAGAGTGCCCGGATTTGACAGGCTTAGAGTGATGATCGGCATGGTGTCGATAGTTGGGTCAGATTCAGAAGGGTACAGTGACAGAGTTCACAGCGAGTGTTGATGATTTACAGAGAGGTTCAGAGACAATATGAGTGCTCCCCAGGACCACAGTTGATGGGATAGTAATATTGTCAGAAGCTCACTCTTCGGGATATACAGTGCATACGGAAGTAAAGAATATATTGAAATCTCAAAAAGGGTATTGGTGGTCAGATGTGAAAAGAGATATGGTAGAGATTGTGGAAAAGTGCCTAGTATGTCAGCAGAATATGGTAGAGTATTAAAAGTCTGCAGAGTTATTGCAGCACCTACCTATATCGACAAGGCTTGGAAAATGAGAGCAAGGCACTAAGAAAGTCGTGATGGGTTACAGAGAATCCAGGTGAAGTACGAGGTTATTTGGATGATAGTCGATGGAGTGACTAAGTCTACCCACCTTCTGGTTATGAAATCCCTAAATACTCAGAGTGTATATGAGGATTTATGTGTAAGGAAGATTATGGAACATTAAGTAGCGTTCCAGTGAGCATGGTATCATATAGGGATTCCCGCTTCACTTCTTACTTCAGGAAATATTTTTCAGGAAGCTATGGGAACCCGACTGAGTATTAGCACAGCTTTCCGTCCTCAGACAGATAGTCAGTCAGAGAGGACTGTACAAGTTCTGGAGGATCCGATGAAAGCATGTGCCCTTGATTTTTATGCTCATGGGATGATCAATTATTACAAATTGAATTCGTCAATAGTGATAGTTGCCATTTGAGTATCGGGATAACAAGATATGAGGTAGTGTATGGCTGTAGGGGTTGTTCCCCAAATTGGATAAGAAAAAGTGGGTGACAGATAGAATTATTTTCGACTTTGGATAATAAGTCTCTGAGGATGTTTAGTTAAGGATGAGAGATTAAGAACACCTCAGAGCAGATAGAAAAGTATTGGAATTCACCCTTGGTGAATTAGTATGGTTGAAAGTTAATTGTCCTAAGAGAATAAGGACATAGCGAACTTTTGGAAGAAGGTAAATTGAGTTTCGTTGGATTGAATCTTTTGAGAGATTGGACAAGTGGAAAGATAAGACCTGTAGGTGGCATTTCCACTTGAATAAGCAGGCACCCACAATGTGTCCCAGCTTTTAATGCTTCGAAAATACTATCCGGATCCAGCATAGGTGATCGAATATGAATTCCAAAAGTTCAGTTTAATGAAAATATAAGTATATTGATAAGTTGATTTGGGCATTAAATAGGAAAAAGGAAGTATTGAGGTTTAAGAGGATCTCCCTAATTAAAGCCCTTTGGTAGTAATACACTCCGAAGAAGTCACTTGAGGATGACAGTGTATGTACCCGGAGTTGTATATGGACTCATATGACTTGGTTCTAATTTGGAGGACCAAATTTCTTAAGTGGGGGAGATTTGTAAGACCTGAAATTAAATCGTAAATTTTTATGAGGGATGAAAATGATAAAAAATTTAACTGAATGGGATTCGGATTGGAAATAAGGAATTAAAATACGAAATGAATGAGTGTTCGTGAAGAAAAGTTTGACTGAATTAATCCCGAACACGTACAAGGGTAAAACGGTCAAAAGACCGAAAGCCGGAATAAATTCAATAAGAAAATTTAATTTAAAAATAATGGATTTGAGAATCTTAATCAATAATGAAGAAATAATTAAATTTCGGGTTAAATTGAACAAGATATGAATTACTGGAATTAATTGAAATTTTCGCTAGGGATAATATCCCGAAAATACGGAGAAATTATACCCGAAAAAGGGTTAAAAATATAATAAATAAATTAAATTTATTTATTTGGAATAAATAATAATATTGTAGATATTTTCAGATGTTTTAGACTATTTTAATGAATATTTTAATAATAAAATAAATTGTTAAATAATAATGATAATTCAAAAAAAAAAGGGACTGAAAATCGGGAAAACCCGAAAACAAGGAGAAACGGAACCCGACTGCTACCGTGAGAACCGACCACCGATTCCTGCACACCGGCGACCGACCACTTTCGACGAAGTTACCAGGAGGAAGAGGGGAGACCGGAGAGCGCGTGGGCACCAGAATCACGCCGTCAGGTGGCCGGAGCAAGCCGATCGGAGCAAAGGAAAATCGACGGAGAAACGGGTTGTTTGCCTACGAACCAACGCGACTGGGCCGGAACGGAGGCTACTGACGCACTCAGGGGAAGAATCCGGTTCTTTTGAGACCGGTCTTGGCCGGTGAGACCGTCGAAAACGCCGGCGACGGCAAGTGGCAGTAAAACGGTAGCGTTTGGCCGAAAGGAAAGGGAAGGAAAAGGAGGGAAAAGGAAGGAAAGAGGAATGAAAAGAAAGGAAAAGGAAGGAAAAGGAAAGAAAAGAAAGGAAAAAGGGGAAAAAAGAAAGAAATTCACCGGGGACAACTCGAGGTTCGGGTAAGTTGACCGAGGGTCGAAATTGACCTACGGGTAAATTTCGAAAATTTAATTTAATATTATTTTTATGGAAAATAATCCGGATTTTCCTAATTGTGCAGCTTTACGACAGAAACCGAACGAGAGCCGATTGAGCTCTGATTTTCTACCCCGCATCGTATCGGGTAAGTACAATTTAATTTCGACAATCTGAGTTCGTTAAATACCGAGCTTTAATTATTTTACGAAATTATGGATTAATTTCGCATAGAAGGAATAGTAATTCGGAGTTGTAATAAATTACCGTAAATAGTATACGGGCTATCCAATGTTTTTGGATCAAAGCTCGATAATTATTAGTAAGCTGCATAAGCCCGGTATACCCGAAGAAGAGAATTAATAAATATAAAAAGGGCTGAATTGGGCCGAGACCCAATAAAGTAGATAGGGCCCAATACCTTAAAGTTGGTCAGTAAAGGCGATATACTGATCAAGATAAGTGAATTAACCTCGACTATGTGGTTATCTGCAGTTATGTACCTTTGGTTGGCGCGCACTTGGGCCGAGAGGTTCGGTATCATCGAGACAGGTTAAGTCTGCGCGCGATTCCTGGTAAGGAAATTTTGTAGGTGCATAGAGATAATTATACGTATTTATTGAGGGGATTTACAGGGTTTAGAATTCCTTAAAATATCTAGTAACGAAATAATAATTTTACGAAAAATCGGGGCATAGATGAATAAAGGAAAAATGACGATTTTACCCCTAAGAGTAAAATTTACAAAAAGGGTAGTAAGGCAGATAAATTGCATGATTTCATGTTTTTAATGCTTTATATAATGATATTGCTTTGATTTAAGCAAATATGCACATAGGTTGGCTATTGATTTCGTGAAGTATACGAAAGGGTACCGGGTTGTACCGATTACTATTTTAAAAGATGTTTTATTAAAATTGAGCCACCTATCATATTTACACGAGTAAAAAGAGTGCTAGAGTCTTTCTCGCACTCAAGTTTACTGATTTATTCTCATGAAAAGCCGTACTGGAGCATTGCTCGTACGAGAAATTTGTGTGTGCACAAAACCGTGCTGGAGCTTCGCTCGCACGAGATTTTAGATATCATGATATGCATAGCGTGGTACTGGAGCTTCGCTCGCACTAGACGCGAGTTGACATGCATATAGTCGTGCGGAAGCCTCCTGTAGACTGTGTGTCACAGAGAGTTGAGATACTCGCACATATACTTTGAGACATGGGTTGGTTATCGACATAGTATTGGGGTGGATAAGACCTACGGTAGGCACCCCTAGACTATGATATGGGTCCACAGAGTACGATGTACCGTGTATGTCACACGGAGTATGCTGTACCGTGCAGTCATGATGACTCTATGATGTTATTTGATATTCTGGCGGGTAGGACTTTACCCCACCTCCCGTTGCAGTTGTGATACCCTGCACACCGGGATCCGTGTAGCCTGGGATCACAGGGACATAGTATGGCCATAGTCCTCGATTTTTCATACAGTAACCTACATGCCTCACATGATATCATATGGTCTGGAGACCAGGACAAACCCGATGGAGAGGTAGTCCCGATTTGTGTTTTTAAAAGAGATGTGATTTGATGAATCAAGGTATTCCCGAGAGATGGGTTTGACCTTGATGAAGTTGTTTTATAATGAAACAAATGAGTTTTAAATGTGATGAATTTATGATGAAACAAATAATTTTCAAAGTGATGAGTTTTGTGATTAAACAAATGAGTTTTAAAGTGAAGAGTTTATGATGAAATAAATGAGTTTTAATGGGACAAGCATGAGATGTCATACATGATGATTTTCCATGTGTGCTTGATATGTCGATTTCATGATTTCTTGTATATGATATATACATACATGTGGCATTGTTTTAATCTTACCTCATGCTCCGAAAGTAAACGATTTTTACATCATGACATTATCAGCACGTAGATAGTATAGTTATCTACCTGCTTACATTATTGCCTTACTGAGCACGTTTCGCTCACCCTTTCATTTTTCACCCCACAGGGTATATTCAGTAGAAGAGAATGACAGTAGTCATTTGCTTCTTATTAAGATCAGGTATACACATTTATATAATTTTTGTATCTGAACATATAGATGCACAGTACTGTATATGGATTTAATATTGGGGATGTATTTTGTTTAAATAAATTGATATGTGAATGTGAATATGAAAATGGAATGGTAAATAGGTGAGAGGTTACTAACACCGAATCATAGCCTAACTGTTTAGTAGTGTAACTGTTCACGACGGGTGAAGAAATGAAAAAAAAGCGAAAAGTTTGTAGGGATTTTTAGGTAATTTGGGTCGTGACAAATTTAATGGTATCAGAGCAGAGTTGGCCTGATATGAGTCGGTGTTAGTGGTTAAGTAAAAAAAAAATTTACATCCCCATGTACTGTGCATTGTTTAGATACAATTGTGTATATCAAGATGGAACAGCAGCTAAGAATTTTGTTTCGAATGCAAGAATATAGTTTTTATAACTGATAACCGCTATGGTAGAGTGGCGAGCACACATGCTCGAGACCGTAGAGATCGGTCCGAGAATTAAATGAGTCATGATATGAGACTCAAGATGAGATAGTGCACGAGGCAGAGGTCGTAGAGGTAGACCTGAGTCTGCTAAGTCGTGCTGAGTTGACCCATAAGAATCGGGATGAGATTGAAATAGAGGTTAATGTTGAGCATACTTCTCAGAGTCCGACAGAGTGATCAGACAGTATTGAGACACGCTCCAAGTGGATGGAGTGGAGTGTAGAAAATATTTCAGACTTGTTTACTCAGTCTATTGCAAGTAGTTGAGGATAGGCAGGGTGAAGCCTAAACAGATGCCTCAGACTATAGAGATTTTCACATCCCTCCTATAAATAGCGAAGTAAAGAAACTTATAGTTGTTGAGGACTGGGTGTATGAGATAGCGAAGTGCTATGGATTTTTCGGTGTATGTCGACCGAGAAAGTAACTTTTAAATACGTTTATGTTAAAGAGTCAAGGCGAAATATTGGTGAAAGTCCGCTGGACCTATCTGAATAGTTAGACGTCCAGAGTCGACGTGAAGAATAATTATGGATGTATTCCGGTGACAGAATATCCCGGACACTATTTAAGAAAAATTACAAGTAAAATTTTTTTACACTGACCCAGAGGTATTGGTTGATTGATGAGTATGAATCTCAGATTATATCACTGGGCAAGTATGAACTCGATATTATGGGCAGTGAGAGTCGAAAAAGCTCAAAAGTTCATGGAAATGACTCAAATTGTCGATTAGAGTTCGATTGGCTCACTACTTATGTCGAGGCAGTGCGCAGAATACAGTTGCGTGAATAATATCATGTGTTGCACGCCTCTGAGATTGAGAAAGGTAGTAAGGTCCGAAATAGAGACGGAAGAGAATAGAGAATGACAGAGATGTCAGAGCGGGAAAAAGATCAGTTGGTAAGAGATTAGAGTTGATGAGTCACGGGGTAAGATAATTGGTAAGGCCCCAAAATATCCAATTTAGCACTTATAAGGGGTATTGTGATTTGAGAACCCCGACCTGCTACGAAGCAATGTAGCAGTGTGAGCACTGTAAGCAGTGTGGGATGTGTGGTGGATACCACGGAAGGAGGGTCTATACCTACACTGTATTGATGAAAATGGCCGTTAAGTGTGGTAAAACGGACCATTGATTTTGATTGCATAGAGTTGGACGAGATCGCCCCACAGAAAAGTAAAGAGACAGAGAAAAAGCTTCGTTAGTATAGCTGCAACGAGAAGGGAGACCATAGCCGAAAGGAAAAAGGAAAGTAGGCTGTTGGACGAAGGCGAGAGGATGTCTTGGACCAGGACACTATTGATGTTTCATGGATGTGGTGTAAGATACCACACTGTTATGAATAATGAGGTACATATGTTCATTGATCTTGGTGCCACACATTTATTCATACCGCCTTCATTCACATATAAGTGAGTAAAAGGCATGAATGCCTACATCATTGGGCACATACTGATAAATGAGTACCCCAATAGAGGAGGATTAATCAACGGAATATGGATATAGAGATTTTAAGTTGAAAACAGGGGTGAAAACATCACTAAAAGGTATATTGTAAGTGTTGATAAGTGATAAAAAGGGGTGCAACAGTTGAAATTAAAGGAGCAAATGATGGTACTCACGAAATGAATAATGAAAGAATTTTGTCATAATTGATATACGAAAGAGATAATCTTTGAGATATGCTTGATTTTAAATACAAGATGTATTGGAGTAAGAGGCGTATGCTAGGTAAGAACATCTTTACGATATGAAGTAATTAGGATTGAAGCAATTAGTAGCGAATATAAATTGTGACCACATGGACTGACATATAAAGTAACTGTGGTTAAGTCTGAAGGTTAATAAAGGTATTTCAAAATACCTCCTCGCCTGAAGACTTGACAGCGTCTAAAAGTATATATATAACCTATAACGTGAAATCGATCGTCGTAATAAATACCTTTAGCATTAGGATACCTTTACTAAGACATAAGAACATTAAAATTCGACAAATCATAAAGGTTAACATAGTAAAATTTAATAAGAGCAGTTAAGATAAGAAAAGGAAATGACGCAGGTTAGTACCTGAAAACGTAAGCGATTTTGAAGGATCTTATACGCTTACGCATAGATAAGCCAAGGATTGGACCGATTTGTAATCATCATTATCGATGATATGTTGGGTGTAGTTAAAGTCCAGGGCAACTTATAAACAACAATTGGAAAATTGCCCTTACAGATGGTTGCTGCGAGTTCTAAAAAGTGTATACTTTGTTGGCACGTTTAACTAAGAAAACGTGGTCTTTGAATGAGATGATAAATAAGATGATAGATGTGACGGGAATTTGGTGTAATGAAGTATGAACTGACCACCGTGATTATTTTCACCATACCCAACAGCTCAAGAGGTTCTCAGTGAGTATGGATACCTCAAAATTATGAAGGAGCTGTGTATTGATGTATAATGGGAAGATAGTCAATTTTGGAGTCAGACAACTCCTTGATCACAAAATAAACTATCTGACTCATGATTTTAAGTTGGCAACAGTATTTGTACCGATGATATGGTAGTATTATGTACACGATGAAGAATTTTGGATATGCACTGGTCATAAAGTCCCGAGTATCTGTTTTCACAGAAAGAGGCGAATATGAGAATACCTAGTGGGTTAGAGCTTCTAAGGGATTTTGATTTGTGAAAATTGTACCACCCAGGAAAGGCTAATGTGATGGCTAATGCCTTGAGTATAAAGAGCCTCGGGATGGTACCACATATGATGGTCAGGGAGAGTGAGCTGCTAAAGCAGTTGTGAGCCTTAGTATTGATGTGATCCCTTCTGATGATGACAGTGATTGTGTGACAGCTAGCTTGAGACTAGAACCAGATGAGAGTGCCCGGATTTGACAGGCTTAGAGTGATGATCGGCATGGTGTCGATAGTTGGGTCAGATTCAGAAGGGTACAGTGACAGAGTTCACAGCGAGTGTTGATGATTTACAGAGAGGTTCAGAGACAATATGAGTGCTCCCCAGGACCACAGTTGATGGGATAGTAATATTGTCAGAAGCTCACTCTTCGGGATATACAGTGCATACGGAAGTAAAGAATATATTGAAATCTCAAAAAGGGTATTGGTGGTCAGATGTGAAAAGAGATATGGTAGAGATTGTGGAAAAGTGCCTAGTATGTCAGCAGAATATGGTAGAGTATTAAAAGTCTGCAGAGTTATTGCAGCACCTACCTATATCGACAAGGCTTGGAAAATGAGAGCAAGGCACTAAGAAAGTCGTGATGGGTTACAGAGAATCCAGGTGAAGTACGAGGTTATTTGGATGATAGTCGATGGAGTGACTAAGTCTACCCACCTTCTGGTTATGAAATCCCTAAATACTCAGAGTGTATATGAGGATTTATGTGTAAGGAAGATTATGGAACATTAAGTAGCGTTCCAGTGAGCATGGTATCATATAGGGATTCCCGCTTCACTTCTTACTTCAGGAAATATTTTTCAGGAAGCTATGGGAACCCGACTGAGTATTAGCACAGCTTTCCGTCCTCAGACAGATAGTCAGTCAGAGAGGACTGTACAAGTTCTGGAGGATCCGATGAAAGCATGTGCCCTTGATTTTTATGCTCATGGGATGATCAATTATTACAAATTGAATTCGTCAATAGTGATAGTTGCCATTTGAGTATCGGGATAACAAGATATGAGGTAGTGTATGGCTGTAGGGGTTGTTCCCCAAATTGGATAAGAAAAAGTGGGTGACAGATAGAATTATTTTCGACTTTGGATAATAAGTCACTGAGGATGTTTAGTTAAGGATGAGAGATTAAGAACACCTCAGAGCAGATAGAAAAGTATTGGAATTCACCCTTGGTGAATTAGTATGGTTGAAAGTTAATTGTCCTAAGAGAATAAGGACATAGCGAACTTTTGGAAGAAGGTAAATTGAGTTTCGTTGGATTGAATCTTTTGAGAGATTGGACAAGTGGAAAGATAAGACCTGTAGGTGGCATTTCCACTTGAATAAGCAGGCACCCACAATGTGTCCCAGCTTTTAATGCTTCGAAAATACTATCCGGATCCAGCATAGGTGATCGAATATGAATTCCAAAAGTTCAGTTTAATGAAAATATAAGTATATTGATAAGTTGATTTGGGCATTAAATAGGAAAAAGGAAGTATTGAGGTTTAAGAGGATCTCCCTAATTAAAGCCCTTTGGTAGTAATACACTCCGAAGAAGTCACTTGAGGATGACAGTGTATGTACCCGGAGTTGTATATGGACTCATATGACTTGGTTCTAATTTGGAGGACCAAATTTCTTAAGTGGGGGAGATTTGTAAGACCTGAAATTAAATCGTAAATTTTTATGAGGGATGAAAATGATAAAAAATTTAACTGAATGGGATTCGGATTGGAAATAAGGAATTAAAATACGAAATGAATGAGTGTTCGTGAAGAAAAGTTTGACTGAATTAATCCCGAACACGTACAAGGGTAAAACGGTCAAAAGACCGAAAGCCGGAATAAATTCAATAAGAAAATTTAATTTAAAAATAATGGATTTGAGAATCTTAATCAATAATGAAGAAATAATTAAATTTCGGGTTAAATTGAACAAGATATGAATTACTGGAATTAATTGAAATTTTCGCTAGGGATAATATCCCGAAAATACGGAGAAATTATACCCGAAAAAGGGTTAAAAATATAATAAATAAATTAAATTTATTTATTTGGAATAAATAATAATATTGTAGATATTTTCAGATGTTTTAGACTATTTTAATGAATATTTTAATAATAAAATAAATTGTTAAATAATAATGATAATTCAAAAAAAAAAAGGGACTGAAAATCGGGAAAACCCGAAAACAAGGAGAAACGGAACCCGACTGCTACCGTGAGAACCGACCACCGATTCCTGCACACCGGCGACCGACCACTTTCGACGAAGTTACCAGGAGGAAGAGGGGAGACCGGAGAGCGCGTGGGCACCGGAATCACGCCGTCAGGTGGCCGGAGCAAGCCGATCGGAGCAAAGGAAAATCGACGGAGAAACGGGTTGTTTGCCTACGAACCAACGCGACTGGGCCGGAACGGAGGCTACTGACGCACTCAGGGGAAGAATCCGGTTCTTTTGAGACCGGTCTTGGCCGGTGAGACCGTCGAAAACGCCGGCGACGGCAAGTGGCAGTAAAACGGTAGCGTTTGGCCGAAAGGAAAGGGAAGGAAAAGGAGGGAAAAGGAAGGAAAGAGGAATGAAAAGAAAGGAAAAGGAAGGAAAAGGAAAGAAAAGAAAGGAAAAAGGGGAAAAAAGAAAGAAATTCACCGGGGACAACTCGAGGTTCGGGTAAGTTGACCGAGGGTCGAAATTGACCTACGGGTAAATTTCGAAAATTTAATTTAATATTATTTTAATGGAAAATAATCCGGATTTTCCTAATTGTGCAGCTTTACGACAGAAACCGAACGAGAGCCGATTGAGCTCTGATTTTCTACCCCGCATCGTATCGGGTAAGTACAATTTAATTTCGACAATCTGAGTTCGTTAAATACCGAGCTTTAATTATTTTACGAAATTATGGATTAATTTCGCATAGAAGGAATAGTAATTCGGAGTTGTAATAAATTACCGTAAATAGTATACGGGCTATCCAATGTTTTTGGATCAAAGCTCGATAATTATTAGTAAGCTGCATAAGCCCGGTATACCCGAAGAAGGGAATTAATAAATATAAAAAGGGCTGAATTGGGCCGAGACCCAATAAAGTAGATAGGGCCCAATACCTTAAAGTTGGTCAGTAAATGCGATATACCGATCAAGATAAGTGAATTAACCTCGACTATGTGGTTATATGCAGTTATGTACCTTTGGTTGGCGCGCACTTGGGCCGAGAGGTTCGGTATCATCGAGACAGGTTAAGTCTGCGCGCGATTCCAGGTAAGGGAATTTTGTAGGTGCATAGAGATAATTATACGTATTTATTGAGGGGATTTATAGGGTTTAGAATTTCTTAAAATATCTAGTAACAAAATAATAATTTTGCGAAAAATCGGGGCATAGATGAATAAAGGAAAAATGACGATTTTGCCCCTAAGAGTAAAATTTACAAAAAGGGTAGTAAGGCAGATAAATTGCATGATTTCATGTTTTTAATGCTTTAAACAATGATATTGCTTTGATTTAAGCAAATATGCACATAGGTTGGCTATTGATTTCGTGAAGTATACGAAAGGGTACCGGGTTGTACTGGTTACTATTTTAAAAGATGTTTTATTAAAATTGAGCCACCTATCATATTTAGACGAGTAAAAAGAGTGCTAGAGTCTTTCTCGCACTCAAGTTTACTGATTTATTCTCATGAAAAGCCGTACTGGAGCATTGCTCGTACGAGAAATTTGTGTGTGCACAAAATCGTGCTGGAGCTTCGCTCGCATGAGATTTTAGATATCATGATATGCATAGCGTGGTGCTGGAGCTTCGCTCGCACTAGACGCGAGTTGACATGCATATAGTCGTGCGGAAGCCTCCTGTAGACTGTGTGTCACAGAGAGTTGAGATACTCGCACATATACTTGAGACATGGGTTGGTTATCGACATAGTATTGGGGTGGATAAGACCTACGGCAGGCACCCCCAGACTATGATATGGGTCCACGGAGTACGATGTACCGTGTATGTCACACGGAGTACGCTGTACCGTGCAGTCATGATGACTCTATGATGTTACTTGATATTCTGGCGGGTAGGACTTGACCCCACCTCCCGTTGCAGTTGTGATACCCCGCACACCGGGATCCGTGTAGCCTGGGATCACAGGGACATAGTATGGCCATAGTCCTCGATTTTTCATACAGTAACCTACATGCCTCACATGATATCATACGGTCTGGATAGACCAGGACAAACCCGATGGAGGGGTAGTCCTGATTTGTGTTTTTAAAAGAGATGTGATTTGATGAATCAAGGTATTCCCGAGAGATGGGTTTGACCTTGATGAAGTTGTTTTATAATGAAACAAATGAGTTTTAAATGTGATGAATTTATGATGAAACAAATAAGTTTCAAAGTGATGAGTTTTGTGATTAGACAAATGAGTTTTAAAGTGAAGAGTTTATGATGAAATAAATGAGTTTTAATGTGACGAGCATGAGATGTCATACATGATGATTTTCCATGTGTGCTTGATATGTCAATTTCATGATTTCTTGTATATGATATATACATACATGTGGCATTGTTTTAATCTTATCTCATGCTCCGAAAGTAAACGATTTTTACATCATGACATTATCAGCACGTAGATAGTATAGTTATCTACCTGCTTACATTATTGCCTTACTGAGCACGTTTCGCTCACCCTTTCATTTTCCACCCCACAGGGTATATTCAGTAGAAGAGAACGACAGTAGTCATTTCCGCTGCTTCTTATTAAGATCAGGTATACACATTTATATAATTTTTGTATCTGAACATATAGATGCACAGTACTGTATATGGATTTAATATTGGGGATGTATTTTGTTTAAATAAATTGATATGTGAATGTGAATATGAAAATGGAATGGTAAATAGGTGAGAGGTTACTAACACCGAATCATAGCCCAACTGTTTAGTAGTGTAACTGTTCACGACGGGTGAGGAAATGAAAAAAAAAAGCGAAAATTTGTAGGGATTTTTAGGTAATTTGGGTCGTGACACTCCTAGAGCATGGTATGAAAGACTGTCAAAATTCTTAATAGAAAAAGGATTTTCAAGAGGAAAAGTAGATACTACTTTGTTTATCAAAAATAAAAATAAAGATTTACTAGTTATTCAAGTGTATGTAGATGACATTATTTTTGGATCAACTAATGAATCTCTATGCCAAGAGTTTGCTAAGATCATGCAAGGTGAATTTGAAATAAGCATGATGGGAGAGCTCACCTACTTCTTGGGACTTCAAGTGAAGTAAACTAAAGATGGAACCTTCATCAATCAAGCAAAATATACTAAGGATTTGCTCAAACGATTTGGAATGGATAACTGCAAACCTCAAGCAACTCCAATGGGCACCAACATCAAGCTTGATAAAGATGAAAGTGGTAAGTGTGTAGACACTAAACTATATAGGTCTATGATTGGTTGATTGCTCTATCTTACTGCAAGTAGACCAGATATTTTGTTTAATGTATGCTTATGTGCTAGATTTCAATCCTCTCCTAGGGAGTCACACTTTTTAGCCACTAAAGGGATCTTTAGATATCTTAAAGACACTCCCTCTCTAGGACTTTGGTACCCTAAGAACTCCACATTTGCTCTTCATGCTTATTTTGATACAGATTTTGGGGGCTGTAAAATAGATAGAAAGAGCACTTCAGGAACATGCCAATTCTTAGGGAATAGATTAATCTTATGGTTCTCTAAGAAACAAAATAGTGTAGCACAATCCACAACAGAGGCTGAATATATAGCAGCTGGTAGTTGTAGTGCTCAAGTGTTGTGGATTAAACAACAAATGAAAGACTATGGTATTGATATGAAGCAAGTCTCAATCAAATGTCATAATACCAGTGCCATTAATCTCTCTAAGACTCCAATTCAACACTCTAGAACTAAGCATATTGAGATTAGGCATCATTTTCTTAGAGACCATGTACAAAAAGGAGATATAATTCTAGAGTATATTGATACTTTACATCAAATAGCTGATATCTTCACCAAACCTCTTAATAGAGATAGGTTTTGTGTTCTTAGAGGTGAATTAGGACTCATGAATGTTCCTTGAGATTTATCCAATTCAAAACCTTGATTTCAAAGTGATTTTTAACTGATCTTTCAATGTTTTTTCGGGACAAAAAGTATGAGAGATCGATCTTCATTCACTATAGATCGATCTTTATGCTCCAAATGGGCTTAAACCAGAGAGGTTCAGCTAAGCAGATCGATCTTCTTCACCATAAGATCGATCTCCTTAAACCTCTATAAAATAGCAGATCGATCTATGCATTTGGCAGATCGATCTCCTTAAGCCTCTGTAAAATAGCAGATCGATCTATGCATTTGGTAGATCGATCTCCTTAAGCCTCTGTAGCATAGCAGATCGATCTATGCATTTGGCAGATCGATCTCCTTGAGCTTCTATATTTTAAAGATCGATCCTTAGAAACAGTAAATCGATCTCTTCAAGTTTCTGGAAATATAAGATCGATCTGGTACCTCAACAGATCGATCTCCTTAGCCCTGGACTATAAAAACTGCTTCAAAATCCCCAAATTTCAAAAATACAAATTGTCAAATCCCTAACCCTCTGTCACGCCTCAACCTTCGGTTCTCCCTCCCAGATTGATCTCGATAAGGTTTTTGCCAAATCTTTTCATCATTCAGTGTTCTAGTAACCTATATTGTTGAATTTTCTTCAAAAATTTCTTTGTTTTTTACTGAAATCTTCATTAGGGCAATTCTAGCACTGTTTCATTGGCTAGGTTTTAGAGAACTCTTCAAACTAGCGCTTAGGTGTGTTTAGAACAATCCTTGTGTGTGTCTACTGAGAATTCTATATTTTTAGAATTATTTATGCTTAATTTCCTAATTAATTATTTAAATCCCCAATTTATTTTGAATATTTCGGTAGAAAATAGACCAAAATTGAGCTAAAATAGAGATTGAGCCACGCGAACAACACGAGTAATGCCACCTAGCACATCCAATTGGACAAGACGACCGATGACATGGAAATATCTTTTCAAGGAGCCAATGGTATAAAGACAAGTAGCCAAAAAAATGCCAACTCATTAAGGATGTAGAAATTACAATTTTACCTCTAGTGTGTTTATAAATAGGAAAGGATAACAATTGAAAAAGTATGTAATTTTAGGAGTAGAAGTAAATGTAATTTACAAGTTAGGAGTAGTGTTAGAATAGTTTTAATTTTTTCCTTGTTTTCAAGCTTCTCTTTCCCATCTAGCTACCATTTACTGGTCAAACAATTTCCATTGTTATTTTTACAAGCTTTTCAATGTAGTTTTTCATTCTCTTGGCAGCCACCATGGTTCATTGAGCTCTCGGTTTTGTTACTTCATTTCCTTTACTTTTCAGTTTTATTTCCATAGCTTATTTTCCCAAGTGTATGTCTCGGTTACTTCATTTCCTTTATTTTAGTTGAAAAAAAACTAGCATCTTTAGTTGCACTCGGGTTGTTTCCTTTGTGCATTCGGTTTCTAATTTTTCCTTCATCTATGCTATTTGGTTTTGGTGCTTTAATGTGGGCAAATGCTAGGCATTGTTCCACATTTCAGCAATGTGGAACCATGGCTTTAAGAGTTGGAATTAAAGCAAGCCGACGATGCTGATCTTTCACGTCAACTTCTCTATGGGACGATAACTCGGGGCTCAAATCCCATTATTACTTGTATGACCTGTGCACTTGCGGACATATACCTTTTGGGCGTGTCAAGTTTTTGGCGCCGTTTTCGGGAAAATCTTAATTGGCCATTAGTTAATATCGGTGAAATTATGCTTAGGTGTAATTCTAGCTTGTAAATATTTAGAAGTTCAATCTAGATTAGTTAATTGAAAAATTAAAATAAAAAAAAATTGAAAATTTTAAAAATTAAAAAAAAATTTCTAAGGACTTTTCGATGATTGCATGCATAGAGCCAGAAGTTTTGACTGCTTTCCACTAGATCCTAAAATCGAACGCACTCTTAGAAAAATTCAAAAGGATTCTAGAAAATTTATAGCTCCGTTGCAAAGCATCATGACAAAAAATAGGGAAATTAAGACCATTGGAGATTATGCAATGCCGACTATTGGAGGTTATTATACCGGCATTAGGCCACCAGCTGTCCATGCAAACAATTTTGAAATTAAGCCTTCCATACTCCAGATGATCCAGACTTCATTACAGTTCAGTGGGCTTCCACACGATGACCCACATGCTCACGTTGGGCAATTCCTGGAGTTATGCAACACCTTCAAACATAATGGATTATCTGATGATGCGCTTAGGCTTAGATTATTCCCCTTCTCACTTAGGGATAGGGCGAGACACTGGTTAACCTCCCTGCCTCCAGGATCCATTTCTACATGGGACGAGTTAGCCCATCAATTTCTATCTAAGTTTTTCCCTCCCTCTAAAATGGCCCAACTCCGTAGTAATATATCTTCCTTTGCCCAGTATGACTCTGAATCTCTTTACGAAGCATGGGATAAGGAACTTCTTAGGAAGTGCCCTCATCATGGTCTACCTTCGTGGCTGTAAGTCCAGACCTTCTACAACGGACTTACAAGCCAAAATAGGACCATTGTTGACGCTGCTACGAGTGGAGCCCTTATGTGCTAAACAGAGGAGGAAGCTTACGAGCTTTTAGACAAGATGGTGGCTAACAACTATTTATGGTCCTCGGAGAGGCAAATGCCAAAGAAGTCGGTGGGTATGTATGAGCTTGACACACTGTCTACCTTGACCTCTCAAATCGCTAATCTTACAAAGAAGGTAGAGTCACTCAGTACCCAACATAATCCTCCCACTAGTCCTAACCCTGTGTATTCTGTCCAAAGTCCTTTCCTTTCTTGTGAGCTGTGTAGTGGTACCCACTCTGTAGATAGGTGTCCACTTAACCTAGAATCGGCTCAGTACGTTACCCCTCCTAAGCAACAAAATAATCCCTTGTCAAACACCTACAACCCAGGGTGGAGGAACCATCCTAACTTCTCCTGGAGCCAAAACTAAGGGCAAACTTCCAGCTCTAGACTTGTGGGACCCCCTAGTTTTCAAGCTTCACCGGTTCATGTACCACCACAGTTACAATATCCATTTCCATACCATCAACCATCCTCACCTCGTTTTCAGCATCCTCCACCTCATTACCATCAACCACCATCACCACCACAACCTCAGCACTTACCAGCAGCTGAAAAGAAGCCCTGGCTTGAGGAAATGTTTACAACGAACTTGCAAAATCAAGTAGCTTCAATTAAGAACTTAGAGGTTCAGGTAGAACAACTAGCGAATGCTCTTAGTCAGCGTCCTTAAGGGACCCTTCCTAGTAACACCGAAGCCAATCCTGTTAGGCAAAGGGAGGGTAAGGAACATGTGCAAGCCATTACCCTTAGGAGCGGCAGAGAGCTAGACGATGATTCACAAGTTAAGTCCTAACCTGAACAGTACATAGTTGAAGAATGCTTAAGTTCTAATGAAGCAACTTCGAAAAAATAAAAACATCAGGATCAAGCTGCAAAAGAATCAAAGCTAGGTGCTTCTTCATCTATACCTTCTTCTATTTTACAGTCTTCCTCTCCCTTTGATGTTATGCATGTTTCCACTACATCCTCTCCGATTAGACTACCAGTACCTTTTCCTCAGAGGTTCCAAAATAAAAAACTGGATCAACAATTCACCAAATTTCTTGAGGTTTTTAAGAAACTCCAAATCAACATTCCTTTCGCAGATGTTTTAGAGCAAATGCCAATTTATGTGAAGTTTTTGAAGGATATCCTCTCTAGGAAAAGGAGATTGCAAGATTATGAGATGGTGGCCTTAACTGAGGAATGTAGTGCCATTATCCAGAGAAGATCACCCCCCAAGCTCAAGGATCCCGGGAGTTTTTCCATACCATGCACTATTAGAAATTTATTCTTTGGTAGAGCCCTGTGCGATTTAGGAGCTAGTATAAATTTGATGCCATCATCTTCTATCATAAGTTAGGAATAGGGGATGCCAAGCCCACCACAGTGACTCTCCAGTTAGCTGATCGATCAATTAAATATCTGAAGGGGGTCATTGAGGATGTCTTAGTAAAGGTGGACACGTTTATTTTCCCTACAGATTTTATTGTTTTGGATATGGAGGAAGACAGGAAAGTCCCCATTATACTAGGTAGACCTTTCCTAGCTACTGGTAGAATAGTAATTGATATACAAAAGGAGGAGTTAACGATGAGAGTCCAAGATCAGGAAGTAAAGTTTAATGTTTTCAAACCTTTGTAGCTCCCTGATGACTCTCAAGAGTGTTTTATGATGGAGATTGAGGAGAATATAAAGCTTAAGCATATAATATCTGAGAGAAAGAAGGAAGTAGATAGAGCTAAGGAGGAATTAACTGTCAATATTCTGTCACCATTCTGGATGACCCTCCTACTCTTCGCCCTGCTGCTGAGTGTTATCTTCTTCAGCTGCATTTGAAGTGGCTGTGTTTTTCTTTTAACTTTGTATATAGTTCATTTTTCTTTTTCTTTTCTGTTGTTTCTTTCTTTGTAAATTTTGTAGGTTTCTTTTCTCGTTTTATGTTTTCAATCAAGCTTCGATTGTTCATCTTCATCAGAAAGGAGAGTACTCTGTTCTTCAGCTTAAATTCTTATATTATCTGCACATTGAGGACACTGTGAACTTTAAGTTTAGGGGATGGGATATCACTTGAGCTATTTTAGAAAAATTGAAAAAATTTTCAAAATTTTTTCAAAAATCTGGGAAAGAATTTTCAAAATTCTTTCGATAATATGAGCATAAATTGTTTGATTTTGGGATGATTTAATGCTTAGCATGTAGTTTTCTCATATTTCGATGATATGACCCCATGATTTAGTCTGACTTTGATTGAATGAGAAGCATGATTATAGGAAAAGCATGAAGTTGAATTCTTGAATCTGTCTTAATTCTGATTGTGATTGTCTCATCTTATGCACATATCATGTCATGAATCGGTATATTTATTTAGAGAAAGCTTATGTGAACATAGGATTGCATTTGTTCAGTTGATTTGTGCATCATATTCTAGAATTTGTTTGATCTAATCTCAAGGTGAAATATTAGATTACACTTAATTAGGGAGATGATTTAGGTCATCTTTTGATCGTTTGAGCCTTTCTAGCTATCCTTGTACATATTCTACCCTAGTCACCCATCTGGGCCAAATAAGTTTTTCTCTATAAATACACCGACTTATTTTTGTTTCCTTAGCTTAAATACTTTTTTCCTATCCCTTAGCCCGAAAGCATGAAAAGTCATTGGGATATATTGTGAGCTATATGGGTATTAAGTGATAGTGAAAGAGTATGTATAAAAAAAATGATGAAAAAGAAAGAAAAAAAATGTTTAGCAAAATAAATAAGTTTGGGGGAAATGAATTGAGCTTTTACATAAAAGATCCTAGAAGTAATGCATGTTAAAGGGTAATTAAACTTAAATTGACTTTATCATACCTTAGCCCCAGCCTTACATTACAAGCTTAATGAAGTCCTATTGATCTTGAGTTAAGTGTGACTACATTAGTGGAGAGAGATGTGAAAAACAAACTTATGGGAATGATCACATGTCATTGACTTTGCATTCACTGCGTTTGCATAATCTGATCCGGATAATGTACTGAGAAGTGACTTAGACATTTTTCACACACTCACGAGGAGTTAAATTTGGCTTAGGACTTATGATTGAATAATTCTAAGTACTGGACTTGTAATTGTGAGTCTTTGATTTCATAATCTGTACTTTTTCTTTGAGGATGATATTGGGAAAATTATTGTGTTTTGTACTTGTCATTCCTACAATCATTTTGTTTTGCTTGAGGACAAGCAAAAGCTCAAGTTTGGGGGTGTGATAATTCTATATTTTTAGAATTATTTATGCTTAATTTCCTAATTAATTATTTAAATCCCCAATTTATTTTGTTAATTATCCCCTTTATTTAATTAAAATTCTCATATTTGCAGATAAATTAAATCCGGATGAATTTTGAATATTTCAGTAGAAAATGGACCGGAATTAGGCTAAAATCGAGATTGAGCCACGCGGACAACACGAGTAATGCCACCTAGCACATCTAATTGGACAAGAAGACCGATGACATGGAAATATCTTTTCAATGAGCCAATGGCGTGAATACAAGTGACCAAAAAAATGCCAACTCATCAAAGATGTAGAAATTACAATTTTACCCCTAGTGTGTTTATAAAAGGAAAGGATGACAATTGAAAAAGTATGTAATTTTAGGAGTAGAAGTAAATGCAATTTACAAGTTAGGAGTAGTGTTAGAATAGTTTTAATTTTTTCCTTGTTTTCAAGCTTCTCTTTCCCGTTTAGCTACCATTTACTGTTCAAACAATTTTCATTGTTATTTTTACAAACTTTTCAATGTAGTTTTTCATTCTCTTGGCAACCACCATGGTTTATTGAGCTCTGGATTTTGTTACTTCATTTCCTTTACTTTTCAGGTTTATTTCCATAGCTTATTTTCCCAAGTGTATGTCTCGGTTACTTCATTTCCTTTATTTTAGTTGAAAAAAAACTAGCATCTTTAGTTGCTCTCGGGTTGTTTCCTTTATGCATTCGGTTTCTTATTTTTCCTTCATCTATGCTCTTTGGTTTTGGTGCTTTAATGTGGGCAAATGCTAGGCATTGTTCCACATTTCAGCAATGTGGAACCATGGCTTTAAGAGTTGGAATTAAAGCAAGCTGATGATATTGATCTTTCACGTTGATGAAGCTACGGGATTGAGATTGTGACTTCAATTGTTATTTTGTTTGTTTTATAAATTACCTCTAGGTTGTAATCTCCTGTTTTACTATGCTGTTCTTTTGCTCTCTCTTTTCTGTATTTCTTTCTTAGTTGCATGATTTTCAGGTCTCAATTCTTGATAATATAGCTTCCATTTTTATTGCATTTTCATTATGTTTTTTTATTCCATTTCGTTTACAACATTTCATTTCAACATTATAGTTGTTTGTTTATTTTCTGCTTGTTAATGGTTAGTGAAAAAGATGGGGTAAGTTTTTCGGTGTAGAATCTCAAGAAGTAGTCCGTGGAGCATAGTTCACCCTTAGCTTCATGTTTTTACTCTCTGTTACACTCTGTTTTAGAAGTTTTACACTGTTCATTCCTTTTGCATGCTTTCATTTTGTATTAATCTAGTAATTGGTAGTTGCAAGTTCATAGATATGTGCAGGCATCATTACGGAACTGTTGTGAATGCTGTAGGCTGCAGATAACAATTTGTGTTCAAGCTCGGTTACAAGAGGCAGTGCAGGACAACAGAGGAAGAAGAAGTTAGACAGGGGTGGACGTGCAACGCTGGCAGGACTGGCCAGAAAATGAAGCTTGAAGCAGACTTGGATGAGCAATACAGGAGCAGGACAGAACCGAGAATGGGGTCTGGACACAGCAGTTTTCAGCTGAAGCAGGAGCAAAACCAGTACACCTGATACAGACCTGGACATTACAAGAAAAGCAGGACCGTGCTGGAGAGAAAGAACACTGCCTGGAGCCGAAGCAGAACGTGGTGCCTAGATGCAGAAGCAACACAGGGCAGAACTGAGAGCAAGTCTGGACAGGAGCTAGAGTTGGTAGAAGCAGGAACAGAAGCCGAGGATGTGTAGAGGAGATCTGAGTAGGCAGCGGCGTGGCCAGAAATTGCAGCATGAAACAGCAGTCGATTGCAGGACTGGATGCAGCAAATTGAGAGTAGCTGGAACCGAGAATGCCTGGAACAAGTTGCAGTGTGCATCTGACTCATTAGTGCATGACAGATCGAGAATGGAAGCTAAACAGCAGGCAAAAGCCTGGACCAGAGGACAAACCGAGCAAAGCCTGGAAATAAGCATGGAATTAGAAAGACACGTGAATAGTATTTGGAGGGACAATTTGATGGTTTAAAATGGGTTAAGGCTTGTTTGGCTAGTGCATAATAGTTAATTAATTCATTTTCATGCATTGTTAGTTTAGTTTAATTCCAATTTAATTTGTTAGCTTAGTTTAGAGTCTTTAATTAAACTGCATGATTAGTATTCTTGCTTAATGGTTCAGAATTTAGTTTTAAATAGATTGATAGTTAATTAAGTGTCCATTTAGAATTAGATTAGGGGTAAATTTATTTCATTAAATCTTCACTTAGTTTAAATTGCATTTTGATTAAGTAGTTTAATTGCATTTTAGGTTAGTTTAATTTTAGTTTAATTAATCTCGCTTTGTTATTTTCATAATTGCATTTTATTTTAATTGCGTTAATTAGTTTTAACTATTTTAATTATTTTTGTAGGTTTTTTATTTTAATTGCGTGGAGCACTGTAAGTAATTTTGCTCGGTTTTATTTAGTTTTTATTAATTTATTGCTTTCCAATAATTTTAATTTCAAACTTAGTAGACCACCGATAATCAAAAATTCATAATTTGCTAGGATATACTTAGGGTAAGATTAACCAGTAGTTAATTAGGCTAGTCAACTTCTCTGTGGGACGATAACTCGAGACTCAAATCTCATTATTACTTGTATGACCCGTGCACTTGAGGACATATACCTTTTAGGCGTGTCATCTAGATCATCTCTTAGTATACAATTATGCATCGTCTTAAAAGAGTGGCCAACAGAGAGCCTAGACCATCTTCCTCACAACCGCCCTCTGCCTCTTCTGTCACTACCGTTAACAGGTGTTTTCAAACACCTGCAAAAAGAAAACGATATGAAGAGTTTTTCTCCACTATGCCAATTAACCATTGGCGAACAATTGACTTCTCTTTTTTAAACCGTATTGACTTTCCTTATCAATCAAAAATGGAAGAATTTGGTTGGCTTCCATTTCTTAAAATTAATACCCCGGTACCTCCAAACTTCATCAGGGCCTTCTTTTCTAATGCTGAACTCATCTACGACCCTGATGATACCTGCAAAATACTAGGGTTTAAAATGTTTGTCCTGTCTAAAACAATTTCTATAGACACATCCAACTAGCCCGAGTGTTTGACATAAAAGATGAGGGGCTGACCGATGAAGAGGAGGAGGTACCTCTAGAATTTAACCTCCCCGGGGATAAGGCGAGTGATCTACCAATGCACCCGAGGTTGCTCCACCTTATCATCTCGTGGAATATTAGTCCCTTTGGTACCCGTCACTCCACGGTTAAGAGATAGATCAATTTTGGCTCCACCACCTTCACTCTTCCAAAAATCAAAAACCCAATTTGGTCCACTTCATTTATGAACACTGGCTGAAGATCGTACGCTGCCAAGCCTCCACGATAGTCTTTCCACAACCGCTGGCGTACTTGCTTCAACGACTTGGGGTCGATTGTTCCTGTGAGACCGATGAAGTGCCTTCCCCAAAGAGCGTATTAAACATTAGCACACTTCACCACATGGGGTACTATAAGGACTTTCAAGGGAAATGGAGGAAGAAGCGAGAAAAGCAGTCTGAGGCAGCCATGGAAGAAGACCCATCAGCAGAGCCTACTGCCCCACCAGTTGAACCTACTGAGGTTCTGTCTTCGTCGACTGCTTAGCCCACTGCACCTACATCATCCGACAGGCTGGAATCGATTGTGAGGATGATTATGGAGCTTAACTGAAAGATGGATGAAGGATTTGCAAACCTTCATGCCACACAGCAAGCTATGTTCGATGAGCTGCAGGTTACTCGTACTCGAGTCGAGGAACTCATGGAGCACTGTCCTCCTCAGCCTTAGTTAGGAATGTTTTAGATACTTATTCATGTTTACTGTTTGTTGTTTGAAACATCATTTGCTTGAATGCTTATTTTGTAAGATGACATGATGGTTCATTTTGAAATGTGTTATAATGAGTTATCATCTTGGAATGACATATCTTTTAGAAGTTAACTGCCTTTATGCCTTTATTGCCATTGATATGACAAAAAGGGGGAGAAGAATATGCTACGAAAACATGTTTAATGTTTTAAAGGAAAGCTTAATTTAAGGGGGAGTTAAGGGGCTTAATTTAAGGGGGAGTTAATGGGAGCTTACATTAAGGGGGAGTTTGTAAAAGCAAAACATATTTTGTGCATAATGCAAATGGGGTAACTAAACATGTTTATTGAATAAGTTTTATCATATCAAAAAGGGGGAGATTGTTGAGTTAATATATTTTGAAATGACAAAACAAGTAAATTCAATAATATAGAAATGATTTAAAACATGTCTAGAGGTTATCAGTACCATAAACTAAGTATTTAAGGATGAGAGATCAATCTAGTGAGTGAGAGATCGATCTCCTGGGTTTTCTAGTATGAGAGATCGATCTCATGAGAATATGAGATCGATCTCATGAGAATATGAGATCGATCTACTAAAAGATTGAAATCTCAAAGAAACTGTATAAGATGTTGAGGAAGCAGAGATCGATCTGTAAGGGTTATAAGATCGATCTGTTTATTACATAATGTCTGTGAGATCGATCTGGTCTAGGAAGAGATCGATCTCCTCTAAAACAAAGGAAAGTAGTAGATCGATCTGTAGATCGATCTATGCTCAAACAGAGAGTTTATGAGATCGATCTCCTGAGGATAGAGATCTATCTCCACAAAGTCAAAGAGTTAAAGAGATTGATCTAGGGTGTTTAGAGATCGATCTCCTCTCTTCGAGAATACTTGCTAGATCGATTTGGATATCGATCTTGCCTCAAACAGAGAGATTGGAAGATCGATCTGCTCGTTCGATAGATCGATCTTCACTAACATTTTCAAATTCTAAGATCGATCTCTACAAATATGAGATCGATCTCCATGCTTCAAGTTGCTTTGTAATCGCAGGAAATTAAACTAAGAGATCGATTTGGCCATAATGGGAGATCGATCAGGCACTCTACTAGAGGTTCCCAACGGCTCTTTCTGCAAAATCTTCAACAGGAAAAATAGCATTAAATGCTCCAACTACCAATCCTGCTGTGTAAAATCAAGCATTGAAGACACTGGAAAAACAAGACACTATTGCTGTAAACTCTGTATATTCTCAAGAATTCTTTTCTAATATTCTCTTTGTCTTCAAGCATCATTTATTGATATTACTGTAAAAATCTTTGTGTATGAAAGCTATTCTATCCTACCCTCAAAAGAAAGCTTTACCTTGTATTCATCCTTAATTTAAGAGAGAAGAGGAGAGTTCCTCTGTGAGATAATTTTGTAAAGGGTGAATACTTGTTTGTGCAAAAAGGGTAGAGAGGTTATTCCTTAACCTGTAGAAGGGAGTTTGTAACATCCATTGATAGAGTGAAAGAAAGCTCTTGACAAGGAGGTCAAGAAGAGAGGACGTAGGCAAGAGATTGGCCGAACCTCTATAAACTACTGAGTTTGCTATTTCCTTCCCTTATCTTCTTTCAATTTATTGTATTACATTATACTAATTATTCTTTACTTACAATTAGATTTAATTAAATTTAAATTTCCCATTAACTTTAGAAAACTAATTCACCCCCCTCTCGGTAGAGCCAACAAATTGAAAACATGTTGGTTTAATAATCTCCGCAGTTTATGTAAAACATTGCATTTCTCATGTAGTTAATATAAATCACATTTTATCATGCAACTTCAATTAAATCAAAACAATATGACATATCATCATGTAAAAACATAGAAAATGGCCTCACCCATCCCTCGGGTTACCCTTTTACAATTCACAAAATCATATGTCCAAATTATAAAATCATGTGATAATTCAATCAAGAAATCTCAATTTACTGAAACGAGATAGGGGACTACATGTTTCAAGATTATGATCATAACTCATTTTTCGTGATCCCAGGCTACACAGTACTCGGTGTGCGGGGTCTCACATTTGCTGTAACGAGAGGTGGGTCAAATCCTCAACCATTAGCTCACAACTCTATATCATTGTGTATTCACGGTACATCGTACTCCATGTGACATACACGGTACAAAATACTCCATAGACCCAATCCTCATAGTTGGGGTGCCTGCCATAGGTCTTAGCTCTCATACCATGGATAATATTTTCCATAACCCTCGGTCATATCTCAAAATGTTGCACGTGCGAGCATATAATCGGTGCAACACACAGTCTGTACAGGCTCCCAACACGGCTGTTTCATGCTATCTCTTTCAAAATTGGTACGTGCGAGTAAACTCCAACACAAACTCATGCATATGGTCATATAAATCTAGTGCAAGTAATGCTCCCAGCACTATGTCATGAAAAACTGAGTATGAGCAATGCTCCAATACTCTCTCATGTATCAATCAATAAAACTGAGTACAAGCAATGCTTTAGTACTCTATCATGCTCAAATCGCATAAAATCAAGTACGAGATATACTCAAGTACTATGTGATTCATATCTTATAAAATATAGTGCGAGTATCACTCTATCACCAATAGTTTTCACACAAACCTATAGATGGTTTAGTTCATTTGAAATTCACTCAATTAAATCAAATCGGCACTAAAATGTGCTGTTTTCACATATACATGAAAACATTAGCCATTCTATCAACGCAATTGTCAAAACTACTAACAAATATGCTTCCTAAGCTTTTTACCCTTCATTTGGGAATTCAAAATTCTACCATGTCGGTTCCTACCGAAATTTCCCATATTTGAAAATCTATATACGATTTAAATACTCAAAATCTATTCAAATTACATATAGCTACCTCTAGCTACTCAAGAAATTTCTTTACTTCTAATCACGTCGAGTGACCTTACTTCTTCGACGTTGCTAATCTTCGCAGTCTGATCAGTTTCCAATATAAACTCTAAAGCTATAGATAACCATTCACATCAGTATACCTTAATATACTAAATTTTCACTTGCATGAACCTTAAATCAATGTTTTTAGCCCTTTTTACACTCATTTGGCCTTATTACATCTCATTGGACCTTACTCTTTCTTAAGTCCATTCCAACACATGTATTTCATAAGACTATCCTACAATCATATATACATGCTTAATAACCTCAATACATGCTTCAATTAACTTTGAATCCATGCCTACTCAACTTTCTCATCATTTTCTCGATTCCAAGCCAAAATCTAGGTCATGGAGATTTTACATATTCAAGGTGTTTTCAGCAACTCAACATACACCAATCAACTCACCAAGATACCTATATTAACATATTTGAAGTTGGTGTATTGAATCTTACCTAGCTTAAATTTTTCCTCTTTTTGCCAATTTTGGGAAAAATCCACTTTGCTCCTTCAATACTTGATTCCAACTTCTAGTTTCCAACTATGTTGTTCTCCTCTTCACTAGGAATAACTTTGCTGAACAAAACTCTCTCAAAATTGATTGAAAAGTGATGATTTTTTGGAGTAGGAAAGGTTAGGTTTTACTTTGGTTCAATGAAGATTTGGTTGTTTCTCGAGGAAATGAAGGTGCAGAGGTCCAGTATATATAAAATTGCCCTTGGAGATAGATCTGCTAACCAGAGAGATCGATCTGCTCTGTAATTATCTCTTCAAAATTTTGATATGCTCCTTAGTATGAGATCAATCTAGCCTCTGAGAAGAGATCGATATGTGCTTTCCAGAACCCTTTGGAGATCGATCTGCCTCTTCCAGAATGCTTGGCATTGCATTTTCAAGCCATTAGATCGATCTTCCTTGCTAATGAGATCTGTCTGCCCCTCATCTGCAGCAATTCTACTACAATTTTCCCAGGAAATCACTGTTACATTCATATCTAATTTGCTTCACTACCCGTTTTGCATTTCATACACATTTGAAACTTAAAAACATTTATTCCTTATGATTTAAATCAAATGTGACTTGTTCGTACATCACAAAATCATGAAGAATATATGTGAATTTACGGACCTTATAATCCTCCCCTCCTTAAAGCAATTTGGTCCTCCAAATTAGAACAAAGTTAATCATCAAATAACTGGGGGTGTCTCTCTCACATCAGACTCTCTAGCTCCCATGTAGCCTTCTCCAAAGTGTGATGCTTCTAGAGAACCTTAACTAACCCGATGGTCTTGTTTCGTAACACTTTTTCCTTCCTATCCAGTATCTGTATCAATGTCTCTTCATATGTTAAATCATCCTTGAGTTCTAATGGCTCACAACGAATCACATGTGTCGGATCTGGATGATACTTCTGAAGCATCGAAATGTGGAAGAGATTATGCACTCCTGATATGTCCGATGGCAAGGCCAACCTATATGCCTTATATCCCACTTGATCAAGTATTTCAAAGGGTTTAATGTAGCGAGGACTTAGCTTACCTCTCTTCCCGAATCTCGCTATACCTTTAGAAGGAGAAACTTTCAGAAACATTGAATCACTAACTGCGAATTCAAGTGGTCTTCGTCTCCTGTCAGCATAGCTCTTCTGTCTACTCTAAGCTATCCTCAATCTCTCAATAATCAATCGAACATCCTCAAAGGCCTATGTAACTAAATTAGGAGCAAAAATCTACTTCCTAACCGATAGGGAAAGACACCTACGGCCATACAAATCCTCATATGGTGCCATTCTGATACTCGAATGATAACTATTGTTGTAGGCAAATTCAGCTAGTGGTAAATGATCATCATAGGAGCCTCTAAAATCTAGCACACATGCTCTCAACATATCCTCCAGAGTTTGTATAGTCCTCTCTAACTGAGCATCTGTCTAAGGATGAAAAGCGGTGCTCAAACTCAACTGGGTTCCCATAGCTTCCTGAAAATGTTCCCAAAAGTGAAAAGTGAAGCGAAAATCCCTATCTACGACAATGCTCAGTGGAACACCATGTAACCTCACTACCTCGCGTACATACAATTCTGCCAATGAACTCAGAGTATCGGTAGCTCTCATAAGTAAGAAGTAGGCTGACTTTGTCATTCTATCAACTATCACCCCTATCGCATCGTGATTCCTGTGGGTACCCATCACGAAATCCATGGTGATATGCTCCTATTTCCATGTAGGTATAAGTAGAGGCTGTAATAACCCTACAAGTTTCTGATGCTCTACCTTCACCTACTGACATACGAGATATCTTGCCATAAACTCTGCCACATCTCTCTTTATACCTGACCACCTGTACACCTTCTGGAGGTTCTGATACATCTTGTTACTTCTCGGATACAATGTGTCTTCGAAGAATGAGCTTCCAAAAAAATCAATTTTCGGAGCTCTGGGTCCTCGGGAACACACAATCTACTTCTGAACCTCAGTAGTCCATCAGAACTCATCTCAAATTCAGTTACTATGCCCTTCTGTATCTAACTAGTCATATCAATGCAATGTGAATCAGTCTGCTGAGCCTGTCTAATCCTGTCCAACAGATCCGACTCCAAGCATAGACTAGTAATCATACAGTTCATATCCATGTCAGAAGGCATAACTCCTAAATTGAGGCTAGCAAACTGCTATAGCAGCTCATGTTCCCTAACCATTATATACGATACCATCCCAAGGCTTTTCCTACTCAAAGCATCAACTACAACATTAGCCTTACCCAGATAATAAAGTATCTCACAATCATAGTCCTTCAGAAGCTCTAACCACCTACTATGTCTCATGTTTAGTTCCTTTTGTAAGAACACATACTTGAGGTTTTTGCGGTCGATAAAAATATTAAACTTCTCACCATACAAGTAGTGGCGCCAAACCTTCAATGCAAACAATACTATTACTACTAACTCCAAATCATGGGTCAGATAGTCCTTCTCATGATCCTTCAATTGTCTAGATCTATAAGCAACTACCCTCCCATCTTGCATCAATACACAGCCCAGTCCCTGATGTGAAGCATCAGTATACACTGAAAATCCTCCTGAGCTTGTAGGGATAGTGAGAATCGCAATGGTGGTCAATTGATGCTTCAGCTCCAAAAAACTCCTCTCATAATCATCGTCCCACAAGAATGCTACACCCTTCCGAGTGAGACGTGTAAAAGGAGTAGCTAATTTCAAAAATCCCACAACAAATCTCTGATAATATCCTGCTAAACCCAGGAAACTCCTGATCTCGATGATTGTCCTTGGCTGTTCCCACTGAACTACAGCCTCAATCTTGGATGGATCTACTGATACTCCATCCCTCGACACAACGTGTCCTAAAAATGAGATATGTGCCAACAAAAGTCACACTTACTGAGTTTAGTATATAGCTTCTGCTCTGTAGGGTCTGCAATACAATCTTGAGGTGTTTCTCATGCTCTTCCTCGAATCTCAAGTATACCAATATGTCATCGATGAAGACGATAACAAACTGATCCAAATATGGCTTGAACACATAGTTCATCAAAGCCATAAAAGTCGCAAGAGCATTTATCAATTCGAATGGCATAACCAAAAACTCATAGTGGCCATATCGGGTCCTAAATGTTGTCTTGGGTACATCTCCTCTCCGAACTCTCAACTGATGATACCCAAACCTCAAGTCAATCTTAGAAAAAACCTGCCCTCCTCGGAGTTGATTAAATAAATCCTTAATACGTGGAAAGGGATACCTATTCTTGATGGTAGCCTTATTCAATAATCCATAATCTATACACAATCAGAGGCTTCCATCCTTCTTCTTTACAAACAAAACCGATGCTCCCCAAGGTGAAACACTCGGTTTGATGAACCCCTTATCTAACAACTCGTGTAATTGTCTCTTGAGTTCCTCCAACTCAACTAAGGCCATGCGATACGGTGGTTTCGATATAGGTTCAAAACCAGGCACCAAATCTATATAGAACTCCATCTCTCTGTCTGGTGGCAATCCTAGAAATTCATCCGAAAAGACATCAGGGAATTCACTAACCACAGGAATATCTACCAACTCCCAATATGCCTTCTCCCTATCAACCACGTAAGCAATAAAACCTTCAATATTTTCATTTCTCAGTCATCATAGTACATTATTTATTGTAACCATAACTACTACTTTCATTTCTTTTCATTAAACTTTACAACATAATTCGTAAGGGTAGGAAACATAACTGTCTTAGCATAACAATCTAACAGAGCATGATATGCAGATAACCAATCCATTCCTAAAATTACATCAAAATCACTCATACTTAACAATTAGATTGGTTGTCATATCCTTTTCCCCTACTCTTAGCTTGCAGTCATTTAACACATATTCAACTAGCTGACTGTTATCTGATAATTCTATATTTTTAGAATTATTTGTGCTTAATTTCCTAATTAATTATTTAAATCCCCGATTTATTTTATTAATTATCCCCTTTTATTTAATTAAAATTCTCATGTTTGCAGATAAATTAAATCAAGATGAATTTTGAATATTTCGGTAGAAAATGAACCGAAATTGAGCTAAAATCGAGATTGGACCACGCGGACAACATGAGCCTAGCACATCCTATTAGTCAAAAAGACAGATGACATGGAAATATTATTTTTCAAGGAGCCAATGGTATGAAGACAAGTGGCCAAACAATGCCAACTCATCTAGAATGGAAAAATTACAATTGTACCCCTAAATGTGTATATAAATAGAAAATGATGACAATTGTAAAGGGTGGAAAAAATAGGTTAGAATAGTTTTATTTTTAGGTTAAATTAAAAAGTTTTTTTTCTTTGTTTTTTTTATTCGGTGGCACAGTATTTATTTTCAGTCTTCCAGTTTCTTTTCTGGGGAGCTACTATTGTTATTCAACTTATTTTTATGAAAAGTTTCTCTTTAGTTCATCAGTATCATTGCTTACAAATAGTTATTTGTCATTTCAGTTTGTTTCAATTGTCATCATCTTGTTTTTGCTATATGTTTTAATTCCCTTCGGTTATAGTCTAAAGTATTTGCAAATCTTGATTCATCAATGCCGATTATGAGTTTTGATTCATTATTGCTGATCTAAAATGTTGGGATGATTCTGTGCATCGATTGGTGATAATATTGGAAGGGTGGAACAAAAATGGTTTGGTGGAGGAATGAATGAACCCGTGACTATTGAAAGAAACCGTGGCTACTAGAAGAAACCAGTTGATGTTTGATTAATCTTCTTCACCGTGATCCAATGTTTGTGAATGAAGAAATACCTCAACATCTACTCTTCATGATCCATTGTTTGATTAATAAAAAAAATTCATACTCTTTTTCATCAATTCTTACAGTTAACGTCTTTTTCTTTTTTAGTTCTTCAGTTCGGATCAATTGTTCACTTAGTTTAATTCTTTTAGTTTCTTCACTTATTAGTAACCTTGCTTTCAAGTTATGTTACCATTAGTTTAGTTTTACTTCATGTTAGTATTGGCATCTCTTACCGTGATTACTGTAGTGAAAGGTGGTGTGTTTCCTCTCTGTTCTCCTCTGTTTTATGTGTGATTTACTGTTATTTTCCTTTTCCAATTCTAGCTGTTCAATTAAATCATATTAAGGATGCCATAGTTTATTCACTGCCTTGAACTTGCATATTATAATTTAATGTTTGTGTTTTATCTATTTACAGAATTGCATTGCTGAGAATTACAGAATTATTGATGCCGAATGTTGTGATATACAACACTCACGGTACCGAGAGTGTGTAGGGTGCATCTGAAGACAGCAGTAAAGAGGAATAGATCAGCAACACTGGTAGCAATACAGAACAAGACCGGTAGCTGGGTTAGCAACAGCAGAAGCAGGACCCGGCATGAACAACAGAGTGAAACCGAGAGCAGTTGCAGTAGCCGAAGCAGAGCATGGAGCATGTACAGCAGCACCAGCACTAGCTGAACACGACAGGGCCAGCAACAGCAATAAGCAGACAGGAGCAGTTAGCTGGGTAGTCCGTGAACTCCTGGAGGAAGAACACAACTTGGAAAAGGAAGACACGCCTGAACCGAGAGCATGCCTGGCAATGCATGGAAATGTTTTGGTGAAAAATGTGAATAGTGTTTAGAGGGACCTTTAAATGATTTAAATTGTCTAAGGCCACGTTTGGTTATGGTTTCATTGGAATTTTATTGCATTTTTGATTATTTTCATTAGTATTAGTTAAAAAGTGGTAATTGATAGGTAAATTTAATATTTTAAGTTGTTAATTTAATCTTTAGTTTTAAGTCTTAGTTAATAGTTACTTTTAGCTTATACATGTTAGGATTTACTTTTTATTTTAGTATTTTATGAGTTTATTTAGAATTAATTTAGATTAAATTTATTTGCATGCATTAGTTAAATTTTGTTTTATTAGCATTTAGTTAGAGTTAAGTTTAAGAATTTCTTTAGGTAAGTACATGTTTATCTTATTAGACTTTAAGTTAGTTTAAATTGCATTTTCTTAATTAGTTTAATTACGTTCACATTTTACCTTAGGTTTGTTTAATTTTAGCTTAATTAATTTTGTTTTTTATTTTAGCATTTTATTTTGAGTGCATAATTAATTGTCTTAATTTTCTTTTGTAGGTTGATTGCTTGGAGCATTGTAAGTATTTTTAGCTCGATTTTATTTTATTTAGTTGCTTTCCAGTAATTTTAATTTTTAGCCTTAATTGATCACCCACTTTTAATATCAGAATTTGCTAGGATATACCATAGGGTAAGATTAATCAGTAATTAATTAGGCTAACCAACTTCTCTGAGGGACGATAATCTCGGGACTCAAATCTCATTATTACTTGAACGACCCGTGCACTTGCGGACAGTACCCTTCGGGCGTGTAAAGTTTTGGCGCCGTTGCCGAGGAAGTCTTAATTAGTCGTTAATTAATATCGGTGAAATTATGCTTAGGTGTAATTCTAGCTTGTAAATACTTAGGTTGTAAATATTTAATCTAGATTAGTTAATTGAAAAATTAAAATAAAAAAAATTGAAAAATTGAAAAACTTAAAAAAATTTTTAAACACTTTCTGATGTTTGCATGCGTAGAGCCAGGAGTTTGATTGCTTTCCTCTAGATCCTGAAATTGAACGAACTCTTAGGAAAATTTGAAAGGACTCTAGGAAATTTATAGCTCCGCAGCAAAACACGATGGCAAAAAATAGGGAAAGTAGGACCGTTGGAGATTATGCGATGCCAACAATTGAAGGATATTATACTGGCATTAGGCCACCAGCTGTCCCTGCTAATAATTTTGAAATTAAGCCTTTCATCCTTCAGATGATCCAAACTTCTTTACAGTTCAGTGGGCTTCCACATGATTACCCACATGCTCACCTTGGGCAATTCTTGGACTTGTGCAATATGTTCAAACATAATGGATTATCTGATGATGCGCTTAGACTCAGACTTTCCCCTTTTCACTTAGGGATAGGGTGAGACACTGGTTGACCTCCCTGCCTCCAGGATCAATTTCTACATGGGACGAGTTAGCCCACCAATTTCTAGCCAAATTTTTTCCTCCCTCTAAAATGGCCAGACTTCGTAGCAATATATCCTCCTTTACCCAGTACGACTCTGAATCCCTTTACGAGGCATGGGATCGATATAAGGAGCTTCTTAGGAAGTGCCCTCACCATGGCCTACCTCTATGGCTGCAAGTCTAGACCTTCTATAATGGACTTACAAGCCAAAATAGGACCATAATGGACACTGCTTCAGGAGGAGCCTAGATATGCAAAACAGAGGAAGAGGCTTATAAGCTACTAGATAAGATGGCGGCTAACAACTATCAATGGTCCTCGGAAAGACAATTGACAAAGAAATCGAAGGGTATATATGAGCTCGACACTCTTTCCACCTTGACCTCTCAAATCGCCAATCATACAAAGAAAGTGGAGTCGCTCAGTACCCAATCTAATGCTTCCAACAATCCTAACCCTGTGTTTTCTGTTCAAAGTCCATTTCTCTCTTGTTATCTGTGTAGTGGTACCCATGCTGTAGATAGGTGCCCACTTAACTTAGAATCGGTTCAGTACGTTGCCCCTAAGCAACAGAACAACCCTTTTTCAAACACTTATAATCCAGGGTGGAGGAACCATCCTAACTTTTCTTGGAGCTAAAACCAAGGGCAAGCTTCTAATTCTAGACCAGTAGGACCCCTAGGTTTTCAAGCTCTACCGGTTCAGGTACCACCGCAGCATCAATATCCTCACCACCCACCACCACAGTATCCACATCATCCACCTAATCATTCCCATCCATCCCACTTCCATCAACCACCACCACCACCACACCCCCAACACTTACCAGCAGCTGATAAGAAACCCTCGCTTGAGGAAATGTTCACAACAATCTTGTAAAATCAAGCAGCGTCAATTAAGAACCTAGAGGTTCAGGTAGGACAAATAGCAAACGCACTTAGTCGACGTCCTCAGGGTACACTTCCTAGTAACACTGAAGCCAATCTTGTTAGGCAAAGGGAAGGGAAGGAACATGTGAAAGCCATCACCCTTAGGAGTGGTAGAGAGCTAGTAACTCCCCCTGTTAAGTCCAGACCTGACTAGCCCATAGTTGAAAAACCCATAGGTTCTAGTGAAGCAGCTCAGAAGGAGCAAGAATCAAAAGATCAAGCTGCAAAGGAAACAAAGCCAGGCAATTCTTCACCTTTACCTGTTTATTTGTCACAACCTTCTTTATCTTCTGATGCTACAAAAGTTTCCACTACATCTCCTCCTCTTAGACCACCAGTCCCTTTTCCTTAGAGATTTCAAAATAAAAAACTGGACCAATAATTTGCAAAATTCCTTGAGGTTTTTAGGAAACTTCACATCAACATTCCATTCGTAGATGCCTTAGAGCAAATGCCAAGCTATGTGAAGTTTAAGAAGGACATTCTCTCTAGGAAAAGAAGATTGAAAGATTACGAGATGGTGGCCTTAACTAAGGAATGTATTGCTATTATCCAGAGGAGATTACCCCTCAAGCTCAAGGATCCAGGGAGCTTTACCAACCATGCACTATTAGAAATTTATTCTTTGGTAGAACCCTGTACGATTTAGGAGCTAGTATAAATTTGATGCCATTGTCTATCTATCAGAAGTTAGGAATAGGGGATGTCAAGCCCACCACAGTGACTCTCCAGTTGGCTGATCGATAAATTAAATATCTGAAGGGGGTCATTGAGGATGTCTTAGTCAATGTGGACAAGTTTATTTTTCCTACGGATTTTATTGTGTTAGACATGGAGGAAGACAGAGAAGTCCCAATTATACTAGGCAGGCCATTCCTAGCAACTGGTAGAACTTTAATAGATGTACAAAAGGGAGAGTTAATAATGAGAGTTCAAGATCAGGAAGTCAAATTTAATGTGTTCAAATCTCTAAGGTTCCCTGATGTAAAACCCAAAATTTTTCCCACTTATTTCTTAATTTAAAAATTAAGAAGTAATTGAGAACTCGAAATAATATTGTGCAGGCTGGAAAACCACCGAAGCACTCGGGTTAGTGACGTGGGGCCCGTTGGCATGAAAATCGAGGTAAGACTTTAAACCCGAGAATCTCTGTAGAATTTTATATATGGTCATGAATTGATAGTTAGAAATGAAAACTAAGGTATTGGAAATGGAAAAGTGGGTAAGGTTCGGGTATTTCACTAAACCGAGCAAATGAGCTCGGAATTAGAAATAAATTCGGAATAAATTTTAGAAATTTTTTAAAATTATTCTGAGATCGTAGAAAATTAATATAAGGTGAAATTTATTTGAGGTATCAAAAATCAAGTGGAAATATAGAGGTTTCGGGGATCGAATTAAATTTTAAGGTAAACTGCAAACTTTAAGCCATTTTGCTCGGTATTGACCAAATTGTGCAAAATGGGCTCAATCGAGAAATGTTTCTCAAACAAGTGACCCCCAAATTTTTATGAAATATACTATGGATATATTATAATACTTGAGAAGTGAGAATTTAGAGAAAATTGAATTAGAAATAATTTTTGGAGATTTTACAAAAACAGAACAGCAAGCTGTCCTGTTCCAGCCACCTGACCACCTGATATAGACTCATGTATAAGTTGACCATACAGAATCAGATTAATGAACCGTTTTTTCTGCTAGAAAATAGACTTTTAATTATTTCTGAAACTTCCAAGAAGATCCAGATAGCCCTTCTCACGCACGCGCACCTCCCTCTGTAAGTCGCCCTACACGTTACTGGACACTTCCCCTTCCTTGAATTTTTCGACCCCCTTCCGTCCATCTTTAGACTCCGGCCAAGAAGGATGAAATATTCTCCGTTAGGTCCTATATAACATATAAAAAAATAAGCTCAAAATAAGTCCATTTACTAGGTTAAATCTGAGAAAGAAAATCAGGAGACAGAACTGTCCTGTTTCGGGTAAGTGAAGAAATCAAATTTTGAAAGTTTTTGGTTGATTTTTCTTGTAGTTTTTGATGATTCTAAGTTCTATATATGTTAATTTTCAGTTGAGTATCAGTTTGGAGGAAGAAAAATGTGGTCAAACTTGGTCAAACCCGAGGTAAAGTTGATGGATGATGATGAAGTTCACATATGTTGTTATTTGGTGTTTTTAGAAGGTTTTTAGTTAAGTGGAATTGGATGATTTAATTTTTATGGATGATTGAGTTCTGGACAGCAAGGTTATGATGTGTTTGAGGTGAAAAATTTGATGGATCTAAAGTTGTTAACAGTTAAATTTATACCGAGAAAGCTCGATTTATAGCTTAACTCAGTGAAAAATCGAAAAGTGAAAGAATTGAAAATTTGACAAAGTGACTAGTTGATTTATGAACTTGAATGAGTCATAAGGTTAATGAAATAATGAATTGAGAAATCAGAATAATGAAATTTGCCAAAAACTGCATTAAATCGATAAAACCGAGAAAACCAAAAAAGTTGACCGAAAAGTCAAAATTGATCAAACTTCAAGAAGATAAATCAAATTTTAATATGTTAAGATGAACTTGATCAATATATGATGAATTTGTATTGTGTTGGGCAGCTCGAGAATTTGACACGCAAATCGAGGTAATCCCAAGAACTGGTAATTTTGAGCTGCCCCAAGATCTACGAGGTAAGGGAATTGTGTGAGTAGCTAGAGGTAGCTACACGTATTTTCTGGTAGAGTTTTGAATAATTAAATTGTATATGAAAATTATGGGTAGAAAACCCGACAAAGCAAAAATTACCGTTTTGCCCCTACTAAGGGAAATTTTGAAAAAGTTAGGATTGGATTGAAATATGCATAAATATCATGCTTTGAGTATTTTCACAATGAAATATTACTTTTAGCACATGATTTAATATTTATTTTGACCCAAGAGGATAAATGACGATTTTGCCCCTGTGAAGGGTAAATATTTTTACTTTTAGAAAAAGTCATGAAAAGCAAGAACTGAGTGTTCTTGATGTATTTTAATGCTTTTCAATAAGAAATTGGGTAGGCTGGCTGAAGTTTTATCGATTTCATGAAATAGCACGTGGCAGGTGCTGATTTTTGGTTTTGAAAACCATTCTTTGAAAACTGAGCCACCTACATGATTTATGTGGAAACAAAACGTGCTGAGGGCATTACTCACACGAGATTGACATGATTTTACACATGACATAGTGCTGGGAGCTTTGCTCGCACTAGATTTTTTATACGACATGCATAAGGCTATGCTGGAAACTTCGGGTAGGCTGTGTGCCACACCGATTAAATAGGCTCGCACGTGCATTTTGAGACATGGTGTTGGATATTGAGATGACATGGGCATGGGGTGTACGTTGTACCGTGCTTGCAGCATGGAGTACGTTGTACCGTGCCGTGATATATGATGAGTAGTCTTCGGACTAGGGATCTGATGGCTGGCGGGATGGTTTGGTACCCACCTCCTGGGGCAGCCTCAGATATGATGTGATACCCCGCACACCTGATCAGTGTAGCCTGGGATCACCGGATATGGCCATACTCCTCGAGTTATTACCCTTATTCTTGCCTAGTCTCACATGTCACTTACTTTTTGAAATTGCATGTCACTTATTTGTGAAATAGCATATGAATTGCTTTACGAAATCACATATTACTCATTTCTTGATTTTGTGATTTCATGATTTTATATTGTGGGACTGAGTCCTGATGATTTTGGGGTGGATGTGGATTTGAAATAAATGGCATGTTTTGATATAATGTGCATTATTTAAATAGCATGAAGTATAATTCCATGCTTTACCTGCCAATTCACGAAATAAATTGTTTTATACGAATTATTTTACCTGACTTAAAAGTATCATGAAATTCGTATTTAAGTATGATTTTGAAAGAAAATGATTTAATGCATGGCATCATGATCATGTAGATAGTGTGGTTATCTACTTGCTTGCATGATTGCCTTACTGAGCGTGTGGTTGCTCACCCTTTTATTTTCACCATTTTTCAGAGCATTCGCCCTAGTTAGTGAGCAGTTGAGAACTTGCATTCCTGGTATCCGCTGTATTCCATCATCGAAAGGTATACATACTGGTATCATTTTGTATCTAAACATGTAATAGCACAGTAATGATTTTAGAATGTAATATGGGGGATGTGAATATTGAAAAACATGTATGAAGTTATAATATTATGGTTGTGAAATGTAAGTGTTTAATTTTGAATAAAATAAAGAATGAATGACATGGTAAACGGTAAGGTATGGCTAATACCGAATCACAGCCCAACTGTTGGTGGTGAGACTGTTTACGACAGAGAAAGATAAAAAAATAAAAAAATTTGTAGTGATTTTTAAAAAAAATGGGTCGTGACACCTGATGACTCTCATGATTGTTTTAGGATGGATTTAGTGGATAAGGACATCATTGAGGAGTTTTCTAAGACACACCCTTTAAACCCTTTAGAAGCCTCCTTAGTGAAATCTATTGATCTTAGAGAGTATAGTGAAGATGATGATGAGGTCTATGAGACTTTACAGTTATTATAGGTCACACCTTTTGAGGAAATTGCCCAATTTGAGACATTAGACTCTTCATCTATTCCAGTTTCAAATATCTTTCCATCCACCAGTGATCCTCTAGCATTAGAACTCAAAGCTTTACCCTTACACCTTAGGTATGCTTACTTAGTGAATCCTCCACACGACCGATAATAGTATCTGCTGCTCTCTCCAGTGATCAGGAAGTAAAATTACTACAAGTGTTAAGAGAGCATAAGAAGGCTATAGACTGGTCTATCTGTGACCTTAAGGGTATTAGTCCCTCTATCTGTATGCATAAGATACTATTAGAGGAGGGGTATAGGTCATCCATAGAGCACCAGCGTCGATTGAACCTTGTAATGAAAGAAGTTGTCAAGAAGGAGATCATTAAGTGGTTAGATGTAGGGATTATCTATCCCATTTCTGACAGTGCCTAGGTGAGCCCAGTACAATGTGTCCCTAAAAAGGGAGGGATGACAGTGATCGAGAATGAAAATAATGAGCTCATCCCCACTAGGACTGTCACTGGTTGGCGAGTATGTATGGATTATAGGATACTCAACAAGGCCACCAGGAAAGACCACTTCCCTTTACCCTTCATTGACCAAATGTTAGATCGATTAGTTTGTCACGAATTCTATTGTTTACTGGACGGATACTCGGGGTACAATCAAATAGCTATAGCCCCAGAAGACCAAGAAAAGACTACCTTCACTATCCTTATGGGACCTTTGCTTTTAGAAGAATGCCTTTTGGCCTATGCAATGCACCTGCTACATTCCAGCGTTGCATGATGGCCATATTCCATGAAATGGTGGAGGATTTTCTTGAGGTTTTCATGGACGATTTCTCAGTATTTGGGGATAGCTTTGATTTATGTTTGCAGAATTTAGCACTAGTGCTGAGGAGGTGTGAAGAAACAAACTTAGTGCTTAATTGGGAGAAATGCCACTTTATGGTGAAAGAAGGCATAGTGCTAGGGCACAAAATCTCTGTTAGGGGGATAGATGTGGATAAGGGTAAGGTAGAAATTATTGAGAAGTTACCTCCCCCTACCACTGTAAAAGGAATTTGAAGTTTCCTGGGCCATGCGGGATTTTACAGAAGGTTCATTAAGGATTTTTCTCAGATAACTAAACCTTTATGTAATCTGCTTGAGAAAGACACTGTGTTTTGCTTTAATGAGAAATGCTTAGAAGCATTTAAGACTTTGAAGGAAAAATTAGTTACAGCCCCTGTAATCATAGCTCCAGATTGGAGTTTACCTTTTGAGCATATGTGTGATGCAAGTGATTATGCTGTCAGGGCTGTACTAGGACAAAGAAAAGGAAGAGTCTTTTATGCTATTTACTACGCAAGCAAAACACTTAATGAGGCCCAGATGAACTATGCTACTACCGAGAAGGACCTGTTAACTGTGGTATTTGCTTTTGATAAGTTTCACTCCTATCTCATAGGTACTAAGGTAGTAGTATATATTGATCCTGCTGCCATTAAGTACTTAGTCTCCGAGAAGGATGCAAAGCCGAGGCTGATTCGATGGATCCTCCTACTACAGGAGTTTGACTTGGAGATTAAGGATAAGAAAGGTACAGAGAATCAGGTTGCTGACCATCTATCTAGATTAGAGAGTGGACTTGAAGAAGATGGTACAACTATTAATGAGTCCTTTCCTGATGAGCAGCTATTTACTTTTGGGCACTCAAGATTACCTTGGTATGCTGATTTTGTAAATTATCTGGTGAACAATGTAATGCAACCTGATTTAACTGCCCAGCAAAAGAAAACGTTTTTGAGTGATGTCAAGTATTATGTTTGGGATGAACCCTTCCTGTACAAGCAATGTAAAGATCAGATTTTAAGAAGGTGTGTTCCCATGGAAGAAATAGAGGATATACTTAGACATTGCTATTCTTCTGATTATGGAGGGCATTTTAGAGGAGAGAGGACAGCAACTAAGGTTTTGCAATCTGGATATTACTGACCCACGATATTTAAGGATGCCCACTACTTTGTGATGAAATGCGATAGATGTCAGAGGGTAGGTAATATTTCCAAAAGAAATGAGATGCCTCTGACTAATATTTTAGAAGTAGAACTCTTTGATGTCTGGGGCATTGATTTCATGGGACCATTCGTTCCTTCATATGGCAATCTCTATATTCTAGTGGCTGTGTACTATGTATCGAAATAGGTTGAAGCGATGGCTTTACCGACTAATGATACCAAGGTGGTATTAAGGTTTTTAAAGAAGAACATTTTCACCAGATTTGGCACACCTAAGGCTATCATTAGCGATGGAGGATCCCACTTTTGCAATCGAAGTTTTGATGGGCTGTTAAAGAAATATGGGGTCAAACATAAGGTAGCCACTGCTTATCACCCACAGACGAGTGGCCAAGTAGAGTTGTCCAATAGGGAAATTAAGGGAATATTAGAGAAAACAGTGAACCCAAGTAGGAAGGATTGGTCCATTAGGTTAGAGGATGCACTTTGGGCCTATAGGACAGCCTTCAAAACACCTTTAGGAATGTCCCCTTATCAGCTTGTTTATGGTAACGCCTGTCATCTACCAGTAAAGCTAGAACATAAGGCCTATTGGGCTCTTAAGAACCTGAATTTCAATTTAGAGGCAGCAGGGGAGAAGAGGCTGCTACAGCTTAATCAGTTAGATGAGTTCAGGTTGCAGGCATATGATTATGCCAAGCTTTACAAGGAAAAGACTAAGCGATGGCATGATAAGAAAATTAAGGAGAGAAACTTCGAGCCAGGCCAGCAGGTTCTGTTGTTTAATTCACGCTTGAAGCTGTTTCCAGAAAAACTTAAGTCTAGGTGGTCAGGTCTATTTACCATTACACAAGTATTCCCTCATGGAGCCATTGAAATTATGGATGAGACCCTGAATCAACCCTTTAAAGTTAATGGGGGCAGACTGAAACACTATTTTGGGGGAGGGTTTGATCGTCAGCATTCTGTGACCACTTTAGCTGACCCTCCTACTTCTGATCCTACTACTTAGCTTCATTTTTTCATTTTTTATATATAGTTCTTTTTCTTTTTCTTTTCTATTGTTTCCTTCTTCGTTTATTTTGCAGATTTATTTTCTAAGTTTTACGCTTTCAATAAAAGCTTCAGTTGTTCATCAACATCAGATAGGGGAGTACTCTGTTCTTGAGCTTAATTGTTTATATTATCTGCACACTGAGGACACTGTGCACTTTAAGTTTAGGGGTGAAAGGGGATATCACTTGAGCAGCATTTTTCAAAAATTTGATTTGGGCAAAATTGAAAAAAATTTCAAATTTTTTTCGAAAATCTAAGCTTAAACTGTTTAATTTTAGGATGATTTAGTACTTAGCATGTAGTTTTCCCATATTCTGATGATATGACCCCATGATTAAGCATGATTACAGGAAAAGCATGAAGTTGAATTTCGAAATTTATCTTAATTCTGATTGTGATTGCCTCATCTTACGCACTTGTCATGTCTTGAATCTGTACATTTATTTAGAGAAAGCTTATGTGGACTCAGGATTGCATTTGTTTAGTTGATTTTGTGCATCATATTCTAGAATTTTCTTGATCTGATCTCGAGGTGAAATATTAGATCACACTTAATTAGGGAGATGATTTAGGCCATCTTTGGGTCGTTTGAGCCTTTCTAGCCATCCTTGTACATATTTTACCCCTAGTCACCCATCTGGGCCAAATAAACTTTTCTCTGTAAATACACCTGTGTTACTTTCCTTAGCTTAAATACTCTTTTCCTATCCCTTAACCCGAAAGCATGAAAAATTTATTGGGATATATTGTGAGCTTTGTACATATGGTTATTAAGTGATAGTGAAGGAGTATTTATTCGAAAAAAAAAACGAAAGAAAAAGAAAAGAAGAAAGAAGAAAAATACAAAAAAAAAAAAAGTTTAGTGAAATAAATAAGTTTGGGGGAATAAATTTGAGCTCTTACATTAAGATCCTAGAAGTAATGCATGTTAAGGGGTAATTAAACCTAAATCAACTTTATCATTCCTTAGCCCTAGCCTTACATTACAAGCTTAATGAAATCCTATTGATCTTTAGTTAAGTGAGACTACATTAGTGGAGAGAAAAGTGAAAAGCAAACTTATGGGAATGATCACATGTCATTGACTTTGCATTCATTGTGCTTGCATAATCTAATCCGAATAATGTACTTTGAAGTGGCTTTGACATTTTTCATACACACACGAGGGATCCAATTTAGGTACGGACTTATGATTGAATGATTCTGAGTGTTTGACTTGTAATTGTGAGTCTTTGATTTCATAGTATGTACTTTTTCTTTGAGGATAACGTTGGGAAAATTATTATGTTTTGTACTTATCATTCCTACAATTATTATGTTTTGCTTAAGGACAAGCAAAAGCTCAAGTTTGGGGGTGTGATAATTCTATATTTTTAGAATTATTTGTACTTAATTTCCTAATTAATTATTTAAATCCCCGATTTATTTTGTTAATTATCCCATTTTATTAAATTAAAATTCTCATGTTTATGTTTACAGATAAATTAAATCCGGATGAATTTTGAATATTTCGATAGAAAATGAACCGAAATTGAGCTAAAATCGAGATTGGACCACGCGAACAACAGAGCCTAGCACATCCTATTGGACAAAAAGACAGATGACATGGAAATATTATTTTTCAAGGAGCCAATGGTATGAAGACAAGTGGCCAAACAATGCCATCTCATCTAGGATGGAAAAATTACAATTATACCCCTAAATGTGTATATAAATAGAAAATGACGACAATTGTAAAGGGTGGAAAAAAATTGGTTAGAATAGTTTTATTTTTAGGTTAACTTAAAAAGTTTTTTTTCCTTGTTTTTTTTATTCGGCGGCACAGTATTTATTTTCAATCTTCCAGTTTCTTTTCTGGGGAGCTACTATTGTTATTCAACTTATTTTTATGAAAAGTTTTCTCTTTAGTTCATCAGTATCATTGCTTACAAATAGTTATTTGTCATTTCAGTTTGTTTCAATTGTCATCATCTTGTTTTTGCTATATGTTTTAATTACCTTCGGTTATAGTCTAAAGTATTTGCAAATCTTGATTCATCAATGCCAATTATGAGTTTAAATTCATTATTGCTGATCTAAAATGTTGGGATGATTCTGTGCATCGATTGGTGATAATATTGGAAGGGTGGAACAAAAATGGTTTGGTGGAGGAATGAATGAACCCGTGACTATTGAAAGAAACCGTGGCTACTGGAAGAAACCAGTTGATGTTTGATTAATCTTGTTCACCATGATCCAATGTTTGTGAATGAAGAAATACCTCAACATCTACTCTTCATGATCCACTGTTTGATTAATAAAAAAATTCATACTCTTTTTCATCAATTCTTACGGTTAACGTCTTTTTCTTTTTTAGTTCTTCAGTTCGGATCAATTGTTCATTTAGTTTAATTCTTTTAGTTTCTTCACTTATTAGTAACCTTGCTTTCTAGTTATGTTACCATTAGTTTAGTTTTGCTTCATGTTAGTATTGGCATCTCTTACCGTGATTACTGTAGTGAAAGGTGGTGTGTTTCCTCTCTGTTCTCCTCTGTTTTATGTGTGACTTACTGTTATTTTCCTTTTCCTATTCTAGCTGTTCAATTCAGTCATATTAAGGATGCTATAGTTTATTCACTGCCTTAAACTTACATATTATAATTCAATGTTTGTGGTTTATCTATTTACAGAATTGCATTGCTGAGAATTACAGAATTGTTGATGTCGAATGTTGTGATATACAACACTCACGGTACCGATAGTGAGTAGGGTGCATCTGAAGACAGTAGTAAAGAGGAATAGATCAGCAACACTGGTAGCAATAAAGAACAAGACCGAGAGCTGGGTTAGCAACAGCAGAAGTAGGACCCGGTAGGAACAGCAGAGTGAAACCGAGAGCAGTTGCAATAGCCGAAGCAGAGCATGGAGCATGTACAGTAGCACCACCACTAGCTGAACACGACAGAGCCAGCAACAGCAGCACGCAGACAGGAGCAGTTAGCTGGGTAGTCCGTGAACTCCTGGAGGAAGAACACAACTTGGAAAAGGAAGACACGCCTGGACAGAGAGCATGCTTGGCAATGCATGGAAATGTTTTGGTGAAGAATGTGAATAGTGTTTGGAGGGACCTTTAAATGATTTAAATTGTCTAAGGCCACGTTTGGTTATGGTTTCATTGGAATTTTATTACATTTTTGATTATTTTCATTAGTATTAGTTAGAATAGTGGTAATTGATAGGTAAATTTAATATTTTAAGTTGTTAATTTAATCTTTAGTTTTAAGTCTTAGTTAATAGTTACTTTTAGCTTATACATGTTAGGATTTACTTTTTATTTTAGTATTTTATGAGTTATATTTAGAATCAATTTAGATTAAATTTATTTGCATGCATTAGTTAAATTTTGTTTTATTAGCATTTAGTTAGAGTTAAGTTTAAGAATTTCTTTAGGTAAGTAGATGTTTATCTTATTAGACTTTAAGTTAGTTTAAATTGCATTTTCTTAATTAGTTTAATTACGTTCACATTTTACCTTAGGTTTGTTTAATTTTAGCTTAATTAATTTTGTTCTTTATTTTAGCATTTTATTTTGAGTGCGTAATTAATTGTCTTAATTTTCTTTTGTAGGTTGATTGCTTGGAGCATTGTAAGTATTTTTAGCTCGGTTTTATTTTATTTAGTTGCTTTCCAGTAATTTTAATTTTTAGCCTTAATTGATCACCCACTTTTAATATCATAATTTGCTAGGATATACCATAGGGTAAGATTAAACGGTAATTAATTAGGCTAACCAACTTCTCTGAGGGACTATAATTTCGGGACCAAATCCCGTTATTACTTGAACGACCCGTGCACTTGCGGACAGTACCCTTAGGGCGTGTCATTATCCATAGGCATACTGATCAACATGTGAGACCCCGTATATGTATAATAGTATATATGTACATAGAAATGTAAATTAAGTGAAGTATATGTGATGTAAGTCCATAAGTTAATGAACGCACTTGTAATAAGAGTTGTGATTGTACATACAAGTTACATTATGTATGAATGTAAAGAAATGGACTTAAACATGTGGAGAATGTGAGTAGAATGGATTTTGAGTAGTGTGGTAAAATGGAAGTAGAATTGCATAAGTTATGCACTTCCATTTGGTTTAAATCGTATACTTTTGGTTATACAAGGATTCCACATAAGGTTCAATAGGAATAAGGTATGTATGGATGTCATTGTCAAGCCTCAAAGATGAATGAATGAGAAAATGATCATGGTTGCAAATTAAGGATGTTTGAGTATGAGTTGCTGCAGAAGAACTGCAGAAAATCTGGAAACTATGAAGGGCAGATTGATCTCATGGGATGAGAGATCGATCTGAAAGAGCCAGAATGCTCTTATTTGAGCAATGGAATAGAGCAGATCGATCTCTAATGGAGCCAGATCGATCTCCTAAGCATTCTGTAAAGAAAAGATAGATCCTCAAGCACCCAGATCGATCTCCTTAGCTCTCTGTTTGGGAGCAGATCGATCTCATGCTTCGACAAATCGATCTCATGCTTAAAACGCCGTGAAAAAGAGGGATTTAAGGGGACCAGATCGATCTCCTCTTGGAGCAGATCCATCTCCTCAAGCTATTTCTATATAAGGAGTGATGAAAATCTGAAAATTTCGATTAAAACACTAACCTTCCACTTTTAACCCAAAAACCTAAATTTCTCTCTCTAAAATCAGCCATTTTCAGTAAGATTTGAAGAGAGACCATTAGAGACAAAGTTGTTCCTATCAAAGAGAAGAACAACATAGTTGGAAGGCATTTTCCCATTATTGGCATTGAAGGAGCTAAGGGCATTGTCATTTGGAGCAAGAAGAGAAATCAAATTGGGTAAGATTCTAACACTCCAACTATAGTACATTATCTATATGATTGATTTTGGAGTTGGTTGGCATGAGTATGGATGGTTAGAAACTATCTAAAATGCATTAGAATGATTATGACCTAGAAATGGTCTAGAGTGAGAAAGTGGAATGTATGGAGATTAATGATGAATGAGATATGTAGAAGTTATTAATAGTGTTATGGTATGATTTTAAGATGTGGTTAGTGGATAAATTGTGAGATTTACCTAAAAGAGGTAAAATGTGGATTAAGGCATTTGTAAAATGCATAAGTGAATAATATTGACTAGTGAGGTCAATTTTGGGTTAAAACATTAACTCAATTGATTGAATGAATGAATCGCAGCTTTCGAGGATACGCCGAGGCGAGTTGAGCCAAGAGCGTGAGAAGCTAAAAGGAAAGGAGTCACACCAAGTAAATCGAGGTAAGGGAATTGTGTGGACTCTTAGAGATATCTGTGCTCAACTTGGGCGCATTAAATGCTTTCCTAGAATGCATGAGACATTAGGAAATGATGTTGGGTGATTGAAGGGTAAAAGTTGGGTGTTTGACGAAATGTGCATGAAAACAAAAGCATATTGCCTTGAAAATCATGTTTTATTGCTTTTTAGCAAATGATTGGTAGGTTGACTGACATTGAAATGATTTGCAAAAGAAATGAATGTGTTTTGGTTTTGTTAACCATACTTTGCAAAGTTTTGAGCCACCTACATGATTTCGTGAGTATGAAAGCGTGCTAGAGTATGACTCACACGAGATTTGACGTGTTTATACACATGAGTGCTAGAGGCACTGGTTTTCACATGGATTTCATAATTTTTTGGCATTGTGCTTGGAGTTTGTCTCGCACTGGATACCCACCTTGCTTGTTGCTATGTTTGGAGCTTCGAGTAGACTTGATGTCACATCGATTAAATAGGCTCACACGTGCATTATTTTGACATGATTAATTAGCCTTGTTAGGAGCTTCGGGTAGACAAGAGGTCGTACCGATTAAATAGGCTCACAGGTGTGTTTTGAGATGTGGTGTGATATGATGTGTTGATTGGGTCCACGGAGTATGTTGTACCGTGCATGTAGCATAGAGTACGTTGTACCGTGTTGAGTTGTGATATGCCATCTTCGGACGAGATCTGCTATGGACCGACGGGTGCAATTTGACCCACCTCCCGTGTGGAAGTAGATAGTGGTGATATCCCACACACCTGATCCGTGTAGCAGGTACCACAGGTTATGTACATAGGCCTTGAGGTTATTACCTGTTGTTGAAATGCCTATCTCACATGTCTATTGCTTTGAGAATAAATCCATGTTTGAAATGATTTGTGGGTCAGGAAAGTCCCAGGGTGGGCTTAGACATGACCAGTGTTGGATTAAGTTGTTAATGCTTTTTAAAGTGCACAGATGCATGATGTTGAATGCCATGCTTTATTGTGAAAATGCATGATGTTTAATGCCATGCTTTATTGTGAAAATGCATGATGGTTAATGCCATGCTATTTGAGAAAATGCATGATAGGTATGCCATGCTTTTATTGTGAATTATGCATGATGATTTAGACCATGCTTTGAGTTGAAATGTGCACTGGATTTTAATAGCATGAATGCTTTACATACCATTAACACAATCATACACTCATGTTTTGAGATAAATGATGAATTAAATGCTTTTGAGCATGGCATCACGATCACGTAGATAGTGCAGTATCTACATGTTCGCATGATTGCCTTACTGAGCGTGTGGTTTGCTCACCCCCTTTATTTTCCCCCTCTCTACAAAGTGTTGAGAATAGATTGAGCATGACTGGAGGCGTTTCCCTTTTGGTAATCCACAGCATCCCATCGCTAAAGGTATACACACTTGGATTATTTTGTATCTAAACTAGACATAGCACAGTAGCATTTTGTATGTAACTATTGGGGATGTAAAACAATGTAAACACATGTAACGACTCTGATATATATATATATACATTTATACAAGTGTTTACTCATAAATAATGTTCAAATTGAATGGGTATGGTGGAATGAATTAGACGTCGACACACAGCCCAACTGTTAAGAGTGTGGTTGTTCACGATCGAGGAAGGATGATTAACAATTGATGCATGAAAATGCAAAACATTTGTACGTATTTTGGTAAGTTGAGGGTCGTGACCGAAGTTGGTATCAGAGCTTGAGTTGGTCTGACGTGTGTCGTGTCTAAAATACTTAATAAGTTGGAAAATTACATTCCCATGTTACTGTGCTTCTTTAGATACAATTATGTGTGTGTGTCGATGGGTTGACTAAGTAATTGGTTGTGAATGTAGGGAATTGAGTAAATATGCCTAATACCAGTCAAGGTAGAGGGATGAGAGCACAGGCTCGAGGCCATAGAGGTAGGCCTGGGGGTCGTGTTGAGCCAGAAACACACGAGGCTCAGGATGATGTTGAGGTGGAGGCTGATGTTGAGCACGCTCCACAGGGTCTAGAGGAGAGGCCCGAGAGTACCGAGGCTCACTTCGCGAGGATTGACCGAAGCATTGAGATGATTGTGGAGTTGGTCACCCAATCTTTATCTAGAGTTGGCGGTAGACAGAGTCCCGCTACACAGGGTGATGCCGAGCAAGCGGCAGCTCCTGAGGCACGGGCAAGGCCAGCCCAAAGACCTCAGACGACACATACCCCACCCACATAGGATGTGCCTACACCGGTTGCTACACCAGGTAGTAGAGGTTGGGGATATGGATGTGATTTGGATAGACTGCGGCAGTTCCAGAAGTTTGGACCGCCGTCTTTCAGTGGAGTAAAGGATCCAGTAGTGGCTGAGGATTGGATCAATGAGATCGAGAAATTATATGAGTTCTTTGAGTGTACTACTACCGAGATGGTAGCATTTGCCGCTTTTATGCTGAAGGGGTCAGCAGAACATTGGTGGAAGTCCACCAGGCCTATTTTAAGAGCTCGACATACTGAGATCATCTGGGATGTATTTTTAGAGGCCTTCCAGAGACAGTATGTCCCGGATACCGCACAGCGAAAGCTAAAGATGGCATTTTTGGGACTAACCCAAGGGAGCAGGACTGTGGATGAGTATGAGACTACTTTTATATCCCTGGGCAGATATGATCCCAACACGAGGGTAATGAGGTCGAGAAGATCCAAAAATTTATGGATGGATTGAGACTGACCATCAGGTCCAGATTGGTTCCCTTGGATATATCGACCTATAAGGAGGCAGTGCGCTGGGCGCAACTATGTGACAAGATGTTGATAGAATCGCCTTAGAGTTTGGAAAGGTTGGTAAGATAAGGGACAGAGATAAGAAAAGACCAATGATGGATAGAGGCTTCAGTTATAAAGGAAGCAAGAGATTCTCTTGAAAGAGGCTGAGAATTGATGAGATCCGGGAGAGGACAGTTAATACTCCCATGTATCTGGCCATTGCTCTAGCTAAAGGAATTGTGATTGGAGGACCACGGCTTACTACGAAACAGTGTGGCAAATGTGGCAGGTACCATGGTACTCGACCATGCTATGGATCTCCTGTAGTATGCTTCAGATGTGGGAAGCCAGGGCACATAATCAGAGATTGCCCAGAGATGATAGAGAGAGCCCCACAGAAGGGCAAGGAGCTAGAGAGAGCTCCAGTTGGTACAGCTGCTCCGAGAAGGAGGGCTACAGCTGAGGAAAAGGGGAAGCAAGCAGTGGGTGTAAGCAGAGGACGAGTGCACGCACTAGACCAGGACACTGCAGATCAGTCATCGGCTGTGGTAAAAGGTACCATCCAAATCTTTGATTTAGAAGCTTATGTACTGTTTGATCCTGGTGCCACACATTCTTTTGTATCACCATCCTTTGCATGTAAATTGTTGAAGCATGTAAAACCCACACTGCTTGATAAGACGTTGTTGATATCTACCCCTACGAATGATAGTCAGTTGACTGAGCATGTATATAGAGATTGTAAGATGAGGATAGGAAGTAAAGAAATGGCAGCCGATTTAATTTATTAAATATGAATGATTTTGATGTGATCCTAGGAATGGATTGGTTGGCTGCCAATCATGTTGTTATGGATTGTCATGAAAAAACTTTGATGTTTCCAAAGATAGACAATCTTGTAGTAACTTTTGTGAAATGAAGTTAAAGAACATGATTATTATAAGTGTGATGAGTACAATCTTGGTACATGATGTATGAAAGATAAATTTGTTTATCAATTTTATGTGTAAATATGATGATTTATGATTACTAATGGTGGAAAGAATAATGTGAAGGGTTTATCACTTATATGATTGAGACGGATAAGGCACGTTCGAAATTGGGAGACATACCAGTGGTTATGGAATTTCAAGATGTCTTTTCGGATGAGTTACCAGGGTTACCTCCAGATAGGGAGATGGAGTTTGGTATAGACTTGGCACCTGGTACATAGCTGATATCCAAGCCACTATACAGACTGGCTCAAGTTGAGTTGGAGGAGTTAAGGAAACATTACAAGAGTTGCTGGAGAAGGGGTTCATCAGACCAAGCATCTCACCTCGGGGAGCATCGGTTTTGTTTGTAAGGAAGAAGGATGGAAGCCTCCGACTGTGTATAGATTATCGGTTGTTGAATAAGGCCACCATCAAGAATAAGTATCCCCTTCCACGCATCGATGACTTGTTGGATCAGCTTAAGGGAGCGAAGGTCTTTTCCAATATAGATTTGAGATCAGGGTACCATCAGTTGAAGATACGAGGTGAAGATGTACCCAAGATAGCTTTTCGCACCCGACATGGACATTATGAGTTTCTGGTTATGCCATTCGGGTTGACGAATGCTCCCGCAGCTTTTATGTCTTTGATGAATGAGGTATTCCACCAGTACTTGGATCGATTTGTTATTTTATTTATTGATGATATACTGGTGTACTCAAGGTTTAGAGAGGAGCATGAGAGGCATCTAAGGATAGTGCTACAGACCCTTCGAGAGAAGAAGTTGTATTCTAAACTCAGTAAGTGTGACTTTTGGTTGGAACAGATCTCTTTTCTGGGTCACATAGTATCGAAGGATGGAGTATCAGTGGATCCATCTACGATTGAGGCCATAGTTCAGTGGCAGAGACCCCAGACAGTGACAGAGATCAGAAGTTTTCTGGGTTTAGCTGGGTATTACCGAAGGTTTGTAGAGGGATTTTTGAGATTAGCTGCTCCTTTGACACGTCTCACGAGAAAGAATGTGGAGTTTGTGTAGGACGATAAGTGTGAGGAAAGCTTTGAGAAGTTAAAAAGGAGATTAACCACAGCTCCGATCCTCACCATTGCTACCAGCTCAGGAGGTTTCTTGGTGTATGCGGATGCTTCATATCTGGGATTGGGCTGTGTATTGATGCAGGATAGGAAGGTAGTAGCTTATGGATCAAGACAGTTAAAGGATCATGAGAGGAACTACCCGACCCATGACTTGGAGTTGGCAGCGGTGGTGTTTGCGCTGAAGATATGGCGCCACTACCATTATGGTGAGAGATTTCAGGTTTATACAGATCATAAGAGCCTTAAGTACCTGTTCTCGCAGAAAGAGTTGAACATGAGACAGAGGAGATGGCTCAAGCTGTTAAAGGATTATGATTGTGAAATCCTATACCACCCGGGTAAAGCAATTATGGTTGCTGATGCATTGAGTAGGAAGCATCTCGGGATGGTATCATTCATGATGGTCAGGGAACACGAGCTGTTGGAATAGTTCATGAACCTCAGTTTGGATATGACCCCGCCTGACGCAGATAGTGGATTTATGATAGCTAGCCTGCAGTTGGAACCAGATCTGGTACATCGAATCCGATAGGCTCAGCGAGTTGATCAGCAGTGCAGTGATATTGTCGGGCAGATACATAGGGGTACAGACACGGACTTTGGATTGAGTTCGGATGGATTGTTGAGATTCAGAGGTAGGATATATGTCTCTGATGATGCAGAGATCAGAAGCTTGATCTTAACAGAGGCTCACTCATCGAAGTATACGATACATCCAAGGGGTACAAAGATGTATCAAAACCTTCGAAAGGTTTATTGGGGGTCTGGAATGAAAAAACACATTGCTGAATATGTTGCTAAGTGTCTCATTTGTCAGCAGGTGAAGGTAGAGCATCAGAAGCCTACAGGGTTATTGCTACCTCTACCGATACCGACATGGAAGTGGGAGCATGTCACCATGGATTTTGTGATGGGATTACCGAAGACCCGGAGAGGTCATGATGCTATATGGGTGATTGTGGATTGGTTGACAAAATTAGCCCATTTTCTAGCTATGAGAGCTACCGATACTCTGAGCCAGTTAGCGAACCTATATGTGCGTGAGATAGTGAGGCTACATGGAATTCCAGTGAGCATTGTTTCTGATAGGGATGCCCGCTTCACTTCCCACTTCTGGGAACGTTTTCAGGAAGCGATGGGGACCCAGTTGAGTTTTAGCACCGCGTTTCATCCTCAGACAGATGGTCAGTCAGAGAGGACTATACAGACCCTGGAGGATATGTTGAGAGCGTGTGCATTAGATTTTGGAGGCTCCTGGGATGACCATTTGCCACTCGTAGAGTTCGCGTATAATAACAGTTTTCATGCGAGTATCGGGATGGCACCATATGAGGCATTTTATGGGCGTAGATGTCGTTCCCCTATTGGATAGGAAGAGGTTGGTGACAGACAGATCTTTGCTCTCTACTTGGTTAGACAAGCCTCTGAGGACGTCCAATTGATATGTGAGAGGTTACAGACAGCTTAGAGCAGGCTAAAGAGTTATGCTGACAAGAGACGGAGACCACTAGAGTTTGATGTGGGTGAGTCAGTGTTTTTGAAAGTTTCCCCTTCGAAGGGAATTATGAGATTCAGGAAGAAGGGAAAGTTGAGCCCTCGATATATAGGGCCATTTGAGATACTTGATAAGGTGATAGATAAGGCTTATAGATTGGCATTGCCACCAGAGTTGGCAAGTGTGCATAACGTCTTCCACATTTCCATGTTGAGGAAGTATCACTCGGACCCGACACATGTGATACGATATGAGCCTTTGGAGCTCAATGAAGGTATGACATACATTGAAAAGCCAGTTCAGGTATTGGACAGAAAAGAGAAAGTGTTGAGGATAAAGACAATTCCCTTGGTGAAAATACTTTGGCAACATCACACTGTGGAAGAAGCCACATGGGAATTGGAGAGTTTGATGCGGGAGAAGTATCCCGAGTTGTTCACAGAATAATTGGTTCTAATTTGGAAGACTAAATTTTCTATGTGGGGGAGAATGTGAGACCCGGTATATGTATAATAGTATATATGTACATAGAAATGTAAATTAAGTGAAGTATATGTGATGTAAGTCCATAAGTTAATGAACGCACTTGTAATAAGAGTTGTGATTGTACATACAAGTTATATTATGTATGTATGTAAAGAAATGGACTTAAGCATATGGAGAATGTGAGTAGAATGGATTTTGAGTAGTGTGGTAAAATGGAAGTAGAATTGCATAAGTTGTGCACTTCCATTTGGTTTAAATCGTATACTTTTGGTTATACAAGGATTCCACACAAGTTTCAATAAGAATAAGGTATGTATGGATGTCATTGTCAAGCCTCAAAGATGAATGAATGAGAAAATGATCATGGTTGCAAATTAAGGATGTTTGAGTATGAGTTGCTGCAGAAGAACTGCAGAAAATCTGAAAACTATAAAGGGCAGATCGATCTCATGGGATGAGAGATCGATCTGGAAGAGCCAGAATGCTCTTATTTGAGCAATGGAATAGAGTAGATCGATCTCCAATGGAGCCAGATTGATCTCCTAAGCATTCTGTAATGAAAGGATCGATCCTCAAGCACCCGATCGATCTCCTTAGCTCTCTGTTTGGGAGCAGATCGATCTCATGCTTCGACAGATCGATCTCATACTTAAAATGCCATGAAAAAGAGGGATTTAAGGGGACCAGATCTCAATCTATTTCTATATAAGGAGTGTTGAAAATCTGAAAATTTCGAGAAAAACACTAACCTTCCACTTTCAACCCAAAAACCTAACTTTCTCTCTCTAAAATTAGCCATTTTCAGTAAGATTTGAAGAGAGACCATTAGAGGCAAAGTTGTTCCTATCAAAAAGAAGAACAACATAGTTGGAAGGCTTTTTCCCATTATTGGTATTGAAGGAGCTAAGGGCATTGTCATTTGGAGCAAGAAGAGAAATCAAATTGGGTAAGATTCTAACACTCCAACTATAGTACATTATCTATATGATTGATTTTGGAGTTGGTTGGCATGAGTATGGATGGTTAGAAACTATCTAAAATGCATTGGAATGATTATGACCTAGAAATGGTCTAGAGTGAGAAAGTGGAATGTATGGAGATTAATGATGAATGAGATATGTAGAAGTTATTAATAGTGTTGTGGTATGATTTTAAGATGTGGTTAGTGGATAAATTGTGAGATTTACCCAAAAGAGGTAAAATATGGATTAAGGCATTTGTAAAATGCATAAGTGAATAATATTGACTAGTGAGGTCAATTTTGGGTTAAAAACATTAACTCAATTGATTATATGAATGAATCGCAGCTTTCGAGGATACGCCGAGGCGAGTTGAGCCAAGAGCGTGAGAAGCTAAAAGGAAAGGAGTCACAGCAAGTAAATCGAGGTAAGGGAATTGTGTGGACTCTTAGAGATATCTGTGCGCAACTTGGGCGCATTAAATGCTTTGCTAGAATGCATGAGACATTAGGAAATGATGTTGGGTGATTGAAGGGCAAAAGTTGGGTGTTTGACGAAATGTGCATGAAAACAGAAGCATATTGCTTTGAAAATCATGTTTTATTGCTTTTTAGCAAATGATTGGTAGGTTGGCTGACATTGAAATGATTTGCAAAAGAAATGAATGTGTTTTAGTTTTGTTAACCATACTTTGCAAAGTTTTGAGCCACCTACATGATTTTGTGAGTATGAAAGCGTGCTAGAGTATGACTCGCACGAGATTTGACGTATTTTATACACATGAGTGCTAAAGGCACTAGTTTTCACATGGATTTCATAATTGTTTTGGCATTGTGCTTGGAGTTTGTCTCGCACTGGATACCCACCTTACTTGTTGCTATGTTTGGAGCTTCGAGTAGGCTGGGTGTCACATCGATTAAATAGGCTCATACGTGCATTGTTTTGACATGATTAACTAGCCGTATTAGCAGCTTCGGGTAGACAAGAGGTCATACCGATTAAATAGGCTCACAAGTGCGTTTTAGATGTGGCGTGATATGATGTGTTGATTGGGTCCACGGAGCACGTTGTACCGTGCATGTAGCATGGAGTACGTTGTATCGTGTTGAGTTGTGATGTGCTGTCTTCGAACGAGATCTGCTATGGACCGGCAGGTAGGATTTGACCCACCTCCCGTGTGGAGGAAGATAGTGGTGATATCCCGCACACCTGATTCGTGTAGCCGGTATCACAGGTTATGTACATAGGCCTTGAGGTTATTACCTGTTGTTGAACTGCCTATCTCACATGTCTATTACTTTGAGAATAAATCCATGTTTGAAATGATTTGTGGGTCAGGAAAGTCCCAGGGTGGGCTGAGACTTGACCAGTGTTGGATTAAGGTGTTAATGGTTTTTAAAGTGCACGGATGCATGATGTTTAATGCCATGCTTTATTGTGAAAATGCATGATGTTTAATGCCATGCTTTATTGTGAAAATGCATGATGGTTAATGCCATGCTATTTGAGAAAATGCATGATGGGTAATGCCATGCTTTTATTGTGAATTATGCATGTTGATTTATAACATGCTTTAAGTTGAAATGTGCACTGGATTTTAATAGCATGAATGCTTTACATACCATTAACACAATCATACACTCATGTTTTGAGATAAATGATGAATTAAATACTTTTGAGCATGGCATCACGATCACGTATATAGTGTAGTATCTACCTGTTCGCATGATTGCCTTACTGAACGTGTGGTTTGCTCACCCCCCTTATTTCCCCCCTCTCTACAGAGTGTTGAGAATAGATTGAGCGTGACTGGAGGCGTTTCCCTTTTGGTAATCCGCTGCATCCCATCACTAAAGGTATACACACTTGGATTATTTTGTATCTAAACAAGACATAGCACAGTAGCATTTTGTGTGTAACTATTGGGGATGTAAAACAATGTAAAAACATGTAACGACTCTGATATATATATATATATACATTTATACAAGTGTTTACTCATAAATAATGTTCAAATTGAATGGGTATAGTGGAATGAATTAGACGTCGACAGACAGCCCAACTATTAAGAGTGTGGTTGTTCACAATCGAGGAAGAATGATTAACAATTGATGCATGAAAATGCAAAAAATTTGTACGTATTTTGGTATGTTGAGGGTCATGACACAACATCATTCTACTTAAAGGTGTATGCTCTACATCTTTTGCCAACTTACATATAATTGAAGGTGATACAAATGAATGCGTGGCAGCAGGATCAATTAGAACATATGCTTCTAAATCATACATCAGGATATTACCTCTAATCATATCCGATGAAGCATCATCCATGACCTAATCCAAGGCATGCACTCGCCCTCGTCCAATGACCTGCTTCCCCTTATCCTCTGCCGTCACTCTCCTCATTGGAACAAACATATTAGCTGGAGCTCTTTTTGGCTTCGTGCCCTTCCGTGGAATGATATCGATATTCTCTGGGTAAACTCTCGCCATATACCATGGCTTCCCACATCTGAAGCACAATCCACTAGAAATAGTATAAGGTCTACCTCCATGGAATTTACCACATCTACTACACTGCTCAGTGGTAGGCCTCGGTCCTCTAATAAAAACACCTCTAGCTAGAGCTATAGCCAGATATGCAGGAGATCTAATAGTCTTCTCCTGTACTTCCTTGATCTGTGGTCTCTTACCGGAGAGTCTCCTCCCTCTTTGATATCCAAAACCTCTAACACTATCACTCACTAGCCTCTTCCTGTCACGGTCTTTACCCTTGATAACTGTATTGAACTCAGAGACATTCCTCTCATAGTCCTGCTCATAAAGTTATGCCCTGCATACTGCCTCGTCATAGGTAGAGATGTTAAATAGAACCAGTCTAGACTGTAGTACTGGTCTCAATCCATCGATAAATCTGCAGACCTTCTTGGTCTCACTACTCATAGTATCAGGGTCATACCTACCCAAGGATATAAATTGTGTCTCATACTCATCCACTGATTGAGTCCCCTGGCTCAACCCCAAGAATTCCATCTGCAGCTTCTGCTTCATTGTGTCTGGACATAGTACCTCTTGAAGTCATCCAAAAAGATATCCCAAGTGATCTTTGAGTGTCGTGCTCTCAATATAACCCTAGTGGACTTCCACCAATGCTCTGTTGATCCCTTCAATAGGAACGTAACAAATGCGACCATCTTGATCGTCTTATACTCAAAAAATCCATATAACTACTCCATCTCTCCCAACCAGTCCTCTGCAACCATTGGGTCCTTCACCCCACTAAATGACGGTGGTCCAAGCTTCTGGAATTGTCGCAATCTATCAAGCTCACAACCATACCCCAAAGCACTACCGCCCTATCATGGAGTAACATAAGAAGGCGTAGCCTGAGCTCGTGGGGGTGTAGGAGTATCTGTAGGCTGAGGCATCTGAGCTGGTCGTACAGGCGTACTAGGTGCAGCTGCCTATCCAAACGCAGTCCCTGCATCTTATCCCTATCCTCCGACAAGGTTTATGCCAGTAACTCCACTATGGTCTCAATATGATGCTCTAATCTCGTAAAGCATACCTCGGTACTCTCTGGTACCTAAATGGGACCGTCGTCTCATCTTGAGTCTCAGGCCTATCTGTACAGCCTCGAGCCCTACCTCTAGCCCCTTTACCATGGCTGGTATTAGCCATAATGTCCCAATTCCAGCATTCATAACCATTAGTTAGTCTGATTCCCATCTCATATACACAATTGTAACTGAACAAAGCATTACTATGGGGATGTACACTTTCCTAATTACTAATACCGACTCACATCAGACCAACTCTGCACTGATACCATTCTGTCATGACCGCCCGTGACTTACCAAAAACCACCACAAATATTTTGCATTTTACTTACCTTTCCTTCTATCATAACTCAACACAAATTGTTAGGCTGTGATTCGGTATTAGTCACCTCAACCACATTCGTTCCATAACATGCATACAAGTCAATACAATTATCCATTGACTGTAAGTACTCTTTTTTTAAAGGAAATTACATATATTAAATACAATACATGTAGATATACATCCCCGACGGTACATTCATTTACATAACTGTGCTTTTACATTGTTCAGTACAAAACGTTCGAATGTGCATACCTTTCATCAGCCGTGCTCAACTACTGCGGACGCTCTATAGAGAAGGGAAATAAAAAGGGGGTGAGCTCACAGCTCAGTAAGGAAATAAGGCAAGCAAGTAGATAACTACACTATCTACAAAAAACAATGCTCATGCCTTGAAATCATTTGTTTTTTGATTCGCCTCTAAAGCATGTGTCTTTATTGAAACATTTATGCAATATATGTATATAGATACAAATCACTAGTTATGAACTAAAAACATGTTAGTTTAATAATCTTAGCAGTTTATGCAAAACATTGCATTTCTCATGTAATTAATATAAATCACATTCTATCATGCCACTTCAATTAAATCAAAACAATATGGCATATCATCATGTAAAAACATGGAAAATTCGGGCCTCACCCATCCCTCGGGTTACTCCTTTACAATTCACAAAGTCACATGTCCAAATTATAGAATTATGTGACAATTCAATCAAGAAATCTCAATTGACTAAAATGAGATAGGAGATTACATGTTTCGAGATTACGATCATAACTCATTTTTCGTGATCACAGGCTACAAAGTACTCGGTGTACGGGGTCTCATATTTGATGTAATGGGAGGTGGGTCAAATCCTCAATAGTCAGCTCACAACTCTATATCATCGTGTACTCACGATACATCGTACTCAATGTGACATACACGGTACAAAGTACTCTATAGGCCCAATCCTCATAGTCGGGGTACCTGTCATAGGTCTTAACCCTCATACCATGGATAATATTTTCCATAGTCCTTGCCCATATCTCAAAATGTTGCACGTACGAGCATATAATTAGTGCGACACATAGTCTGTACAGTCTCCCAACACAATTGTTTCATGCTATCTCTTTCAAAATCGGTACGTGCAAGTAAACTCCAACACGAACTCATGCATATGGTCATATAAATCTAGTGCGAGAAATGCTCCCAACACTATGTCATGTAAAACTAAGTACGAGCAATGCTCCAGTACTCTATCATGCTCAAATCGCATAAAATAAAGTACGAGATATATTAAAGTACTATGTGATGCATATCTTATAAAATATAGTGCGAGTATCACTCTAGCACCAATAGTTTTCACACAAACTGATAGATAGCTTAGTTCAATTGAAATTCACTCAATTAAATCAAATCGGCATTAAAATGTGTTGTTTTAGCATATACATGAAAACATTAGCCATTTTATCAATGCAACTATCAAAACTAGTCACAAACATTCTTCCTAAGCTTTTTACCCTTCATTTGGGAATTTCAGAATTCTACCATGTCGGTTCCTATCGAAATTTCCCATATTCAGAAATCTATATACGATTTAAATACTCAAAATCTATTCAAATTACGTATAGCTACCTCTAACTACTCACGAAATTCTCTTACTTCTGATATGGTCACGTGACCTTACTTCCTCGGCGCTGCTAATCCTCGCAGTCCGATTAGTTTCCAACATAAACTCCGAAGTTGTAGATAACCATTCACATTAGAATACCTTAATATACTAAATTTTCAATTTGCATGAACCTTAAATCAATACTTTTAACCCTTTTTACAGTCATTTGGCCTTATTACATCTCATTTGACCTTACTCTTTCTTAAATCCATTTCAAAACATGTATTTCACAAGACTATCTTACAATCATATATACATGCTTAATAACCTCACTACAAGCTTCAATCATCTTTGAATCCAAGCCTACTCAACTTTCTTATCATTTTCTCGATTCCAAGCCAAAATCTAGGTCATGGAGATTTTACATATTCAAGGTCTTTTCAGCAACTCAACATACACCAATCAACTCACCAAGATACCTATATTAACATATTTGAAGTTGGTGTATTGAATCTTACCTAGCTTGAATTTTTTCTCTTTTTGCCAATTTTAGGGAAAATCCATTTTGCTCCTTCAATCATTGATTCCAACTTTTAGTTTCCGATTATGTTGCTCTCCTCTTCACTAGGAACAACTTTGCTAAATAAAACTCTCTCAAAACTGATTGAAAAGTGATGATTTTTAGAGTACAAAAGGTTAGGTTTTACTTCAGTTCAATAAGGGTTTGGTTGTTTCTCGGGGAAATGAAGGTGCAAAGGTCTAATATATATAGAATTTCCCTTGGAGATCGATCTGCTAACCATGAGAGATCGATCTGCTCTGTGTTTATCTCTTCAAAATTTTGATTCTAAGAAAATGAGATCGATTTGCTCCTTAGTATGAGATCGATCTGGCCCTTGAGAAGAGATCGATCTATGCTATCCAGAACCCTTTAGAGATCGATCTGCCTCAGCCAGAGATCGACCTATGCTATCCAGAACCCTTTGCATTTCATACACATTTGGAACTTAAAAACATTCATTCCTTATGATTTATATCAAATGTGACTTGTCCGTACATCACAAAATCATAAAGAATAAATGTGAATTTATGGACCTTACAGTTTTGAGTAGTGAATTGAGTCAAGGAATGATGCTAAGATTTTAATTATGTTAAGAGGTGCATTTAATAAATAAGAGATGTGTTTATTGGTATGTGATAGAGGTCAGATTCTGCAAGTCCACATAGGCAAACATCGGCCAATAAAGGACAACCACGCGTCAGGTCGTAGGCCACATGGCAATCAATGAAAAGTCATAATCCACGTGGCATGTATGCTGGCGACAGAGGAAATATCTCGTGACAGAGTAAGCCTGTGACAGATGTCTTGCGATAGAATATGTCCCGCGATAGACCTCTACGCCCTTAGTCTAGCAGCAGAGTGAGCACGCGGTAGACCTCTGCGATAGAGTGTAGCTGCGACAGACTCTGCGTCCTAAGTGTAGCGACAAAGTGAGCCGTGGTAGACCTCTGCGCCCAAGTCTGCGGCATAGGTCTTAGAACCTCTGTCGCCAGTATGTACTCATCCGCACAGCGACAGACTTCTGAGTCCTATGACAGAGTATCTATGAACTCTGTTGCCTACACAGACGCTCTTCTGGGCCTCAGATCCGTACGGCCCAAAACCATACAGTTTTGGGCCTAAATATTCATAAGCCTTCAAAAAATGTAAATCTCGACCAAAAAAATCTATAAATACCCTAGGTTTGATCAAAAACCCTAAGCTCTATTTGGCTTACTGAGACTCTGTTTAAGCATCTTTCTAACTTAAGCATCGGAATGCGCACGCAGAGACAAATCCCTGTACCTCTCTGACCTTTACTGTTTTTACTGAATCTTCAGTACACGTGGAGTAGATGACAAGAGAGATTACGTCAGCATCATTCAATCTTGTTGTTCAGTACAACAACAATTGGCGTCATCTATGGGAAAAGGAAAAAAAGTCAGATTCTTCGTTAAAATGGTGAGAACATGTTCGACAGTAGGAGAAAATATGGGAGAAGAGAATTCTGTGAGTCCTCTTGACAGACCTGGGAGAAGACAAGAGCAAAATGGAGAAGGAGATAGGGGGCTACAGTTTTCCTCAAAGAATTCGAGGCTTTGAAGCTCCAAAATGAGCAAACGACTACGGCATTGAAGGCGATGATTGATTTCTTCAAAGATGCACTGTCGCAGTTTAGTTTACCTCCAGAAGTGCAACAGATGGTAGGAGAGAATGTTTCGATGCAAACTTACGAAAGGGGCCAACCCTCTGTGGTAGTGAATGCGGAATAAGGAGAAAGGGTACAGAATACTGCTGCAAGACTGATGCAAGACCCTGCTGCAGTTCTCAGGGTGAACCCTGTAGCAGATCTGGTAAACTTTGTCGTAGGTCTAATGGAAAACCCTATCACAAGTCTAGAGGACAACCCAGCCGCAGCTCTGAGAAGGCGCCCTACCGGGGGTTACGAGGGATGAACCCTGCCGTAGGTCTGGTGAACTCTGTTGCAGGTCTAATAGAGAACCTTGTCACAAGTCTGGATGAGAACCCAGCTGCAGCTCTTAGGAGGCACCCTATCGCGGGGTTGCGAGAGGTGAACCCTGCCGTAGGTCTGAGGCGGATGAACACTGCTGCAAGGGTCAGGACTCAAGACCCTGCCGCAGGTCTGAGAGCGTTAAACCCTGCCGCACTACAAAAGTCTGCCACAGAGTACATGAGGCAAACCTCTATCGTAGAGTTCAGGACTCAGACTGCTACAGCAGAATTTGAGCAACATGACTTCAAAGTTCATGGATCGGGGGAGCGACAGAGACATGATAGTCATGAATCCCGAGAATATTTTGAAGAGCCAAGACCGAATCACGGAATGGGAGGTGCAGGAAGAAGGGATACAGTACGGACTCCTAGAGGGAGAGAAATCATGGATGATGAGGAGATCCCTAGCCGGGGAGCAGACCATGTGCAGATTCCCAAAAACAGAGGGAGAAGGGATTCTTATTACTCAGACTCTTCTAGTGTCGAAGAAAGAGGAGTACACTCGACCCGAGGGTTGAAAATGTTGAGAACGTTATGGACAGGATTCTGGAAATGAAGAAGTTAGTGTCCCCTGAAGACAGTCATAGAAGGAGAGTTCCTTTCAGTCCCGAGATTATGGACAAACCATTGTCAAAAAAGTTTAAGATGCCTTCTATGGCTATTTATCCCGGTAAAACTGACCCATATGACCATATACAATGTTATGAGTCTCTTATGTTGCTCCATGGATGGGAAAATGAAATCATGTGCAGAGCCTTCTCACTCACACTATTGGGGCACGGGTTAAAATGGTTTAATGGGTTAAGCGAGGGTTCTATCTTATCTTTCGACCAATTACGAATTGAATTTCTGAGAGCCTTCATGATCAATAGCCAGCGGAAGAAGGATGCCACTTATTTATTGACCCTTAAACAGGGGAACAAAGAATCGTTGAAAAACTATGTGGATCGTTTCCGAGATGCGACCTTAAAGGTTAAAGATCTACCAGTGGGAGTAGCCATGGCAACAATGTTGCAGGGGATGAAATCTGAGAAGTTACAAGAATCCCTATCTCTTGATCAGCCAACGACTCTTTCCGATCTATTTGCCAGAGCAAATAAGTATGCAACTCAAGAGGAAGTAATGAGGATGATACAGTCCCGAGAAGCAAAGGAAGGAAGAAAGAGAGAGAGATGTTCTTGAAAGAAGTTCTTCAAGACCTGACAGATTGGAAAAGACTCCTAGACTCAGGTATGAAAATTATACCAGGCTAAATGAGCCTCGTGCCACCACACTAGCCGCTATTGAAGGAACTGGACTGTTGGAGTTTCCTAAAAAGAAGATTGGAGATATAGGCCGAAATCTTGATGCTTATTGTGAATTTCATGTCGCTTATGGTCATCCTACTCAAAGATGCAGAGATCTAATGGATCAGTTAGAGAGGCTGGCTAGAGACGGGAAAATTAACCTCTTCTTCTGGAGAAGTGAAAGGCCCCGTTACCTTACGCGAGATCGAAGGAATGATCGTCCACAGAATAGACGAAATAATGATAACGGGAGAAATAGCCCAAGAAATGAAGAAGTAGCTAAGCTGACCCCCAAGAAAACCAGCTGGATAATGAACCAACCGGCCCGACTATAAATGTTATTACAGGGGGAGAATCGATGGCAGGAAGTTTCTTTGCTTCTCGTAAAAGTTACGTGAGACAAGTGTATCAGATTCATACTGTGATGGAGGAAAAGGCGGGTGAAGAAACCATTGTGTTCACTCCAATAGACAGGGGTGATATCGTGATGCCTCATGATGATCCCATGGTGATATCAGTGGTGGTGGCAAAACATCCAGTAAGCAGAATCCTGGTAGATAACGGAAGTTCAATGAACTTAATTTATTAGAATTGCTTTGTGAAAATGAATGTATCTGGAGATAGATTAAAAACCCTTATGACACCACTATATGGATTTACGGGCGAGAAAGTGAAGGTCGCCAGGTCCATAGAGTTGCCTGTGACTCTAGGGGAAAGCCCGAAGGTCGTGACTCGACAGGTATTGTTCATGGTTGTGAGATCAACCTCAACTACTTACAACATGATCTTGGGAAGGCTTGTGTTAAATGATATGAGGGCGGTGATATCTTCTAACTACATGTTAATGAAGTTCCCTACTCCTAACGGAGTTGAGCAAGTACGAGGAGATCAAAAGAGTGCTCACACATGTTATATTGCCTCTACCGTCGATAAAGGAGTATAAAGAAAGGAGACATTGCCACAAGATACTATTATAATGTCTTCTATCTAAACTTTTATATTCTCGCATTATTATCTGTTCATTTTAATGCATTTATATGGTTATTTTGCAAGTTACTTCTCTACTTTTCTATTATATCTTCAACATTTATAGATATGAATCTAGTGATAGAAAACAGATAAGCCGTAAAAGCCTAAAGTGTAATAGCGTCACTGTGGCCAGGCGTGAAAAATTGATTAGTCGTAAGAGCCTGAGGCACAATAGCGTCACTGTGGCCAGGTGTAAAAGACAGATGAGCCGTAAGAGCTTAAGGCACAATAGCGTCATTGTGGTTAGGCATAAAAGATAGACGAGCCATAAGAGCCTAAGGCGTAATAACGTCACTGTAGCCAAGCGTAAAAATCAGACAAGTCGTAAATGCCTGAGGCGCAATAGCGTCACTGTGGCTAGGCATAAAAGATAGACGAGAGCCGTAAGAGCTTGAGGCGTAATAGCGTCACTCTGGCCAGGCGTAAAAGACAGACGAACCGTAAGAGCTTGAGGCATAATAGCGTCACTATGGCCAGGCGTAAAAGACAAACGAGCCGTAAGAGCCTAAGGCACAATAGGGTCACTGTGCCCAGGCGTAAAAGACAGCCGAAGAAGCCATAAGAGCTTGAGGCGCAATAGCATCACTGTGGCCAGGCGTCGAAGATGAAAAAGCTGTAAGAGCCTGAGGCGCAATAGCATCACTATGGCTAGGCGATGGAAATGTATTAGCCGTAAGAACCAGAGGCGTAGTCGCGTCATGGTGGTCAGGCTTCAGAAAAAAGGTATGTTTACATATGTAATTCTTTCTAAAAGTATTGTCTTTCTATCAAGAATTTGGAAAGCATATGTAGATAAATAAACATACGGGTAAAACAAGTATATAGATAAACGATAATAGCGAAAGTTAAATAAACAACATTCATAAACAATATGGAGTAGGAATAGACAAACTTTATTCATAAATTCAAAAGTCTTTACAACAATGAAATATTCAAAAAAGAAAAAAGAAATCAAGCTACATTCGTATGTTCTCGAGGCAGGGGATCGACCAAGGACGGGTCCTCTCCATCCAGGTCATCAAGGGCACCGATGGACTCAGGGACATTATCTGGACTCGTGGGCTGCCAATGACCGATCAAATTCTCGAGATCATCTCGTACAGTCTTCTTAAAAAGCTCATCAGGGGGCTCAGCCTTAGGTTCATATTTTGTCCAATCAGGAGCTTCAAATAACATTGCTTCATGCGTATATCAAAGCTCAGGAAACTCTTCGTCTTCCTTATGCTTCTCCAACTAAGATCTAGCGAGGTAAAAACCATATTTCACATATGGCACCGAAAAATATTGTTTTTGCCTTAAGGAATCTTTACAAAGTTTGTACTCCTTCATAGCTTCTGTCCTGATACTATCAATCTCAACTTGATTAAGAGAAGGAGTGGCTCGACTCTCTAGTTCAGCGACGTGTTGTTCCAGCTCCTAATTGCAATCTATTATGGATTCATACTTAGATTGCATACTATCTAGCTCTGTTTGTGTCTGTTGAAGGTCTTTGTTAAGCTTGCTAGACCTATCCGTCTCGACAAAAAGATCCCCTTTGACATAATTCAAATCCTGAAGAGCTTTTGAGAGCTGATCCTCTAAATTTCATACCACACTAGGTAGCCCAGATAATGGTTGATAGCGTTTGTCAATTCCATAACTTTATCCCTTAATGCCTGAAGTTCTTTATCAGTTTACTCCTGATAGGCTCAGTGTTGGGCATTGTTGGCTACGGTCCTCTAAGAAAGCTAAAAAAAAACATAAAAATTCAAACTCAAAGTAAAGCAAAAAGAAATAAAACAAAAGAGGATCTGAAAATTACCATCAGCACTTCCACGTCAACCAAGTCTTCCTCTTCCAAAAAATTTTTGAATAATCGGTGTTCGTCCCTTGGAAGAATAGTGGCCCAACTCAACAGAGAAGCCACCCCGGAGTATCAAGGTATCATTGTCACGTACTCTCGGGTACACCCAGAACTTTGACCCCCTCATTATGAAGTCGCCATCTACAGGATAGGACCTCTCATCGACGGGACCCATCTTAAGAAGAATTGGCCTCTTCCCCATTGTCGGTTCAATGTACAAACGCCTTCGATTCTTTTGCTGAGACAAGAATATATTACACTCAGCACACTCTTCAGACCGAGACCATCCCGAGGAACCGAAAGCTCTCCTTGAAGAGGAAGGAGTCTTCTGTCTATCCCGAGAAGGATCCCTAGATCCAGTAGGAGGGGGCATCTCTTGTCTAGAAGGAGGCAAAGTCTGAGCTCGGGGCAATGGAGGTGGAACTAGTGCCTGACTGGGAACAACATCTGTCAAGCGAGGTCTGTTTCTAGTAGGATCACTAGACGAACCTTCCTCCACCCTCTGACGTGCCAAAGAACGTCTAATGTGGCTCATTTCTACAAAAATAAAAAAACCAAGGAAGTTGTCAGAAACGTAGTCAGAACTAACAATGATAAATTGAATAGCATGAAAGGTTACCATCAGGAGAATCAAGATGCTCCTGAATGGACTCTATGTTTAACATGTCATCGTCTGGGAGGACCATAAAAGTAGAACCAAATGTTTCCCAGTCGCTCACATCGGCTAAAGGATCACTCTCAGAGCTATACTCTCTATTTGTACTCCCTACATCCCCTTGTAACCTTAAAAATTTAGGGTTCAACTCGGAAGGAATAGATGATGGAAGATTTGAGGGAGGAACAGAGGGGCTTACAACAAAATGAAACCCACACCTCAATCGGCGGACACCAAATTTTCATTTGATAAAAGAATATTGAGATTAATAGGGTTGACAATGAATAGTTTATTAATATTTGAAGACTGGAGAAAGGCAGATAGCTTTTTCTAAACTGACCCTCCCCACTTTCTATACATCTCATTCATCATTAATCTCCATACATTCCACTTTCTCACTCTAGACCATTTCTAGGTCATAATCATTCGAATGTATTTAGATAGTTTCTAACCATCCATTCTCATGCCAAATAACTCCAAAATCAATTATATAAACAATGTACCATAGTTGGAGTGTTAGAATCTTACCCAATTTGATTTCTCTTCTTGCTCCAAATGACAATGCCTTTTTCTCCTTTAATACCAACAATGGGAAAATGCCTTCCAACTATGTTTTCTCCTCTTTGATAGGAACAACTTTGCCTCTAATGGTCTCTCTTCAAATCTTACTGAAAATGGCTGATTTTAGGGAGAGAAAGTTAGGTTTTTGGGTTGAAAGTGGAAGGTTAGTGGTTTTCCCAAAATTTTTTGATTTTCAGCCCTCCTTTTATAGAAATAGCTTGAGGAGATCGATCTGGTCCAAGAGGAGATCGATCTGGTCCCCTTAAATCCCTCTTTTTCACGGCATTTTAAGCATGAGATCGATCTGTCGAAGCATAAGATCGATCTGCTCCCAAACAGTGAGCTAAGGAGATCGATCTGGGTGCTTAAGGATCGATCTTTTCATTATAGAATGCTTAGAAGATCGATCTGGCTCCATTGAGATCGATCTGCTCTATGCCATTGCCCAAATAAGAGCATTCTGGCTCTTCCAGATCGATCTCTCATCCCATGAGATCGATCTGCCCCTCACAATTTCCAGATTTTCTGCAGTTCTTCTGCAGCAACTCATACTCAAACATCCTTAATTTGCTACCATGATCATTTTCTCATTCATTCATCTTTGAGGCTTGACAATGGCCTCTATTCATACCTTATACCCATTTGAGACTTGTGTGGAATCTTTGTATAACCAAAGATACTTAATATTAACCAAATGGGAGTGCATACTCATGAAATTCTACTTCCATTTTACCACACTATTCATAATCCATTCTATTCACATTCTCCACATGTTTAAGTTCATTTCTTTACATTCATACATAATGTAACTTGTATGTACAATTACCACTCTCATTACAAGTGTGTACATTAACTTATGGACTTACATCACATATACTTCACTTATGAATTCATAGTACAACTCTATTTACATTTCTATGTACATATATACCCTTATACATATACGGGGTCTCACAGCAGCGGATATCAGGAATGCAATACTCAGTCGCCTCAATATCTACTTGAGGAAATCTGTGTAGGAAAATGAAAGGGGTGAGCACATCAAGCTCAGTAAGGCAATCCTACGAACAAGTAGGTAACCATACTACCTACATGAACGTGGTGCCATGGATAAACCACCCTTTCTCCACACATTTCAAAACAGATAGTAAAATTTGTGATGTCTTTATGTCATGCAAAACAAATTCACATATTGATTTCAAAAGCATGGAAAACTCGACATGCAAATCCATTTAAAACATTTCATTCTCGTTAAAATTTCACAACACAGTTAGGACTCAACCCCTCTCTTAGGTGTTCCTGACTCACACAAAACCATGAAATCAAATGCTTTTCAAAGCAAAAGTACCATGTGATATAATGAATATCATGTAAAACCAGTTTACATCATTCATGGGTTTAAATACCATGGAAATAACATCATGCAACTTTCCGTTTAAAACCCAGTTTCATTCCCATCAAAATCATATCTCAGTCAGGATCCAACCCCTCCCTCGGGTGATCCAGACTCACACAAAAATCCACTAAACGTGTTTCTCAAAAACATCAACATGCGAGACTAGGCAATAGATATATATATATATATATCGGGCAAATAACTAGGACGATGGCCATATGTCCTCGTGATCCCACTGCTACACGGATCTTAGTGTCCAGGGTCTCACCACTATCGGGAACCACCCCAGGAGGTGGGTCAGTCCATCCCGTCGGTCTTGCCCAATCACTCACATCCGAAGATGCTACTCACATCCGAAGATGCCACATATCAATCCCAGCACGGTAGAACGTACTCCGTGGACCCATATCTCATATCCATACTCATGCCTTGTTTCAAAACGCACGTACGAGCCTATTTAATCGGCGTGACACACAGTCTACCCGACGCTCCAAGCACGGCTCATCACATGTTCTCATAAAACCAGTGCGAGCGATGCTCCAACACTCTCATAAAATCAAGGAAAATCTCGTGTGAGCTAAGCTCCAGCACGTGTTTCATAAAATCTCATAAGAATAGTGCGAGCTAAGCTCCAGCACTCTGTCAAAATCATGTAAAACTAGTACGAGCTAGGCTCCAGCACTTTGTCATAACAATCAAGTGAAAATCTGGAGCGAGTTAGACTCTAGCACCTTGCATGAAAATCATATAAAAATCTGGTGCGAGTTAGACTCCAGCACCGTGTCATAAAATCATATAAAAATCTGGTGCGAGTTAGACTCCAGCACCAATGCATGTAAAACTCTAGTGCGAGCTACCACTCCAGCACTAATGCATGCATCACACAAATTAAGACTCGTGCGAGCTGAGCTCTAGCACGTCACATTTTCATAAAATCACGTTGGCGGCTATATTTCTCAAATCAATTTCAGAGAAAATTGACATTGTTGAAAATATGCAATGTTGTGCATTTTTATTTAAAAGTTAGCCAGCCTACTCATGCACCTGTCAAAACACCTCAAGAATGAGCAGGAACCTCTTGTTCTTGCTCCTCCCAATTTTTCCTAAATTTGGAAATTTTACCCTTAATAAGGGTAATTTGGTAATTTGCCCATTCGAGGCACTAAAATTTTTTATCTGAAATCTAGACCCTTCAGACAATTTAAGAGACTGCAACTAAAGTTGAAATTGCATAAAGTTACCTCTAGCAGTCCATAAAATTCCCTTACCTGGAATCACGCGCAAGTTTATCTTGTCTCGACGATTCCAGGTCTCTCAATCCAAATTCGCTCTAACCAAGTCTACGGAGCTGCATATAACTACGTATTTAGGTCAGTTCTATTATATTTATCAGTATGTCACACTTACTGATCAAATCTAAAGTGTTGGGTCCGTTTTATTTATTGGGCTCGATTGCACTTTAATGGGCCTCGACCCCTTTTTCAGCCCGTTTCCACTTTTTAAATCCCTTCTTCGGGCCTATTGGGCTCTTAAAACTCATTAAGCTTCGTTCTCAACTCTTTGGATAGCCCGTATATCATTTACGACAATTAATTCAAAAATCCCAATATAATTCACTAAATGCGGAATTACATTCGAAATTCGTAAAATAATTCTTTAATACGAGAATAATTACATAAATTGTTGTAAATGAGATTTACTTACCTGAGATTATGCGATGGTGCACAAATTGAAGTTCGATCAGGCTCACGTATACGATTTATTGTCGAACTGCACAATTTATATTTAATTCTGGGTTATTTTTCGATCAAATATAATTTAAATAATTTCTCGAAAATCAAATCAGTCACTTTTGACCACTTAACGACTTACCCGAAGTTCGATCTATCCCCGAAAATCTTCCCATTTTTTCTTTTTTCCCTTTTTCTTCCTTTTTCTCCCTTTTTCCTCTCTTTCTTGGCTGAACCGGTTCGGTCCGATTCAACCCGGTTTAGACCAGTCTGATTCAACCTATTCAGACCGACCCGATTCAACCTATTCAGTCTGGTTCGATCGGTTTAGGGTTTCACCGATCGGTTCTTCATCGACGTCCACCCCTGGCAGGTCTGTCTGGCTGGCATCCACGCTTTGATTGGCGGCAATGAGGCCGGTTTGGCCTTTCTCCTCTTCGGCGTCGGTGGTGCTTCTCCTTTCCACCGTTTTTGACACCGTCCGTTCTTTTCTTCGGCTGTTTTTGGCACCCATCGATGCCTCATCGAATGGGAGAGCTTCGGTTAGCGGTGGCTAGTGCCGAATCGGCGCCGGTGGCTGTCGATTTTACTTCTCCTCTCTACGGCTTGTCTCCCTCGATCCGTCGAATTTCGACATCGGTGGGTCGCGTCGTCGGTACCAGGAAGGTCGTGTCGACGTCCTCTTACTTTTCCGACCCTTCACCTGGCCGCTGGGTCGCCGATGGTCGTCCGGTGCTCGTGTATTCCTCGGTCACCCTTCGGTTTCGTTTTCTGTTTTCATTTCCCAGAATCGCGAATTCTGCGATTCTCTTTTTTTTTTAAATATTATTTTATTTTATTTTATTTTTATAATTTATTATATTATTATTATATTCATTAAAATAATATAAAATTACAAAATATCCACCAAAAAATTATATTTTATTTAAATTAATTTATTTAATTAATTTATTATATTTTAACCCTTTTTCGGTATATTTTCTCCGTATTTTCGGGATATTGTCCCGGGTGAATTTTTGATTAATTCCAATAAATTCATATCTTGATCAATTTAACTCGAAATTTTATTATTTTTCATTATTGATCAAGATTTCTCAATTTTGTATTTTTAATTAAATTTTCTTATCAAATTTATACCGGCTTTCGATCTTTTAACCGTTTTACCCTTGTACGTGTTCGGGATCCATCTAATCCAGCTTCCCTTCACGGACACTCACTCATTTCGTGTTTTAAATCCTTATCTCCAGTATGAATCTCATTCATTTAAATTTGTGACCATCTTCAATCATTTATAAGAAATTACGATATAATTTCGGGGCTTACACTACCTCCATGGAATCTACCATATCGACTACGTTGCTCAGTGGTAGGCCTTGATCCTCCAATCACTACTCCTCTAGTTGGAGCTATAGCTAGGTATGCAGGAGATCTAACAGTTTTCTCTTGTACTTCCTCGATCTTTGGTCTCTTACCGAAGAGTCTCCTCCCTCCTCGATATCTGAAACCTCGAGCACTATCGCTCACTGGCCTCTTCCTATCTCTGTCCCTATCCTTTTCAACTGTTCTGAACTCTGAAACATTCCTCTCATAATCTTGTTCATAGAGTTACGCCCTGTGCACTGCCTCATCATAGGTAGAGATGTCGAATGGACCCAATTTAGACCGTAATACTCGTCTCAATCCATTGATAAACTTGCAGACCTTCTTGGTCTCGCTACTCATGGTGTCAGGGTTATACCTTCCCAGGGATAAAAATCTGGTCTCATACTCGTCCACCAAATGAGTCCCCTAGCTTAACCCTAAAAATTTGACCTGCAGCCTTCGCTGAGCCGTATCCGAAACAAACTGCCTCCTAATGGCATCCAAAAATATCTCCCAACTGAATTCTATATGTCAGGTTCTTAATATGGGTTGGGTGGACTTCCACAAATGCTCTATTGTCCCCTTCAGTAGGAATGCAGCAAATACGACCATCTTTGAGGTCGTACACTCAAAGAATAAGTACAACTTCTCCATCTCTCCTATCCATTCCTCCGTTAAAACTGGGTCATTAATCCCATGAAAAGTTGGAGGTCTAAGTTTCTGGAATTGTTGGAGTCTATCCAACTCACAACGATACCCCAAAACATTATCTGCCTGTCGTAGAGCAACATGAGACGGTGTATCCTGAACTGGTAGGAGTGTAGGTGTATCAGGTGCAGCTGCCTCTCTCGATGCAGTCTCTACATCCTGTTCCTATCCTCCTAGCATAGTCTGTGCCAGAATCTCCACTATGGTCTCCAAGCGACGCTTTAGTCTCTCAAAACATGCCTCGGTACTCTTAGGTACCTCAGTAAGACCTGTAGTCTCATCATCTCGGGTCTCTGGCCTACCTCTACAGCCTCGAGCCCTATCTCTAGCCCCTCTACCACGACGAGTATTAATCATACGGCTAAATCCCTACATTTAGAATCATTAATTAGTTTGATTTCCATCTCGTATACACAATTGTAACTGAAGAATGCACAGTACTATGGGGATGTATATTTTCCTAATTACTAATACCGATTCACATCAGACCAACACTGCTCTGATACTATTCTGTCACGCACTTCTCTCACATGTGACCTACCAATATTACCATAAAATTTTCACATTTTACTTACCTTTCCTTCTGTCATCGCTCACATCAAATGTTGGGTTATGATTCGATATTAGTAACGAATTCACACTCATTCACAACATATATAGAATTTAATATTCATTTCTATAATAATAACTCTCGTACATAAATACAATTATATATACAAATCCATCATGACCGTACATTAGTTTCCATAATTGTGCTTATACATTGTTCAGTATAAATTATCAAATGTGTATACCTTTCACAAGTCTACAAATCTCCAGCCATGTCCACCTACTGTGGATGCTCTGAAAAGAAGGAAATAATAAGGGGGTGAGCTCACAGCTCAGTAAGGAAATCAGGTAAGCAAGTAGATAACCACACTATCTACAAAATACCATGCTTATGCAACGAAATTGTTTCCTTACCCTATCTGTAACTAAAGCATGCATCTCTTTCAAAGCTTTATGCAATATATATGTATAGATACAAAACATCAGTTATAAAACTGGAAATATGCTGGTTTAACAATCTCAGCATTTTTATGCATAAAACTGCATTTCTCATTTCATTTCATAAATCTCATGTAATTTCACACAAATCACATTTTCTCATGCCTTTAATTAAATCAAAATAATATGGCATTCATCAAGTTTAAAAACATGTAAATCAGGGCCTCACCCATCCCTCGGGTTACCCTTTTTACAACTCACAAATTCACATGTTCATATCATAAAACCATGTGATAATTCAATCAAGAAATATTGATTCACATTGCATGAAAAGAAAGCCGAGATAGGCGACTACATATTCCGACTGTATGACCATAATTCATTTTTCGTGATCCTAGGCTATAAAGTACTCGATGTGCAGGGTCTCATAATTGCTGTAACGGGAGGTGGGTTAAATCTCTACCGTCAGCTCTCAATCTGAGGACCTAATCCTAAAGCATACCAGATCTCACTGGATCCCGCTCCTACTGCTAAGAGTCCTATTATAGTACATCAACTACTCCATGTGAAATACACTGTACACAGTACTCCATGAACCCTATCTCAAGGTGGGATATCCGCCATGAGTCTTAGTCCTCATACCTTATATATACCTCATAGTCGGGATGCTCGCCATAAGTCTTAGTCCTTATACCATGGGTTATTTCGATAACCTTCGGCCTTATCGCAAAATAATGCACGTGTGAACATATATATATCGGTGCGACACACAGTCAGCACAGGCTCCCAACACGGCTGTTTCATGCTCTTTTCAAAATCTGGTACGTTTGAGTAAACTCCTAACACGACCACACACAATATCACAATCTCTAGTGCGAGCAAGGCTCCCTGCACTACGTTATATAAAAACACGAGTATGAGCAAACTCCCAATACTCTATAATGTATATTATATGAAATCTGAGTACGAACTAAGCTCTTAGCACTCTATCATGTAAAACTGAGTATGAGCATAGCTCCTAATACTCTATGATGCATCAATCACAAAACTGAGTAAAAGAAATGCTTCCAGTACTCTAACATGCATAAATTGCATTAAAATGTAGTACGAGTATATACTCCAGTACTATGTGATGCATATCTCAAAATATAGTGTGAGTATTCTCTAGCACTTATGGTTTTCACTCAAAACCTGATAAATGGCTTTTAAAGTCATAATTCACCCAATTCAAATCAAATTCACACTAACTCCTGTGATTTTCGTATATACATGAAAACATTAGTCATTCTATCATGCAACTCATGAATTTTAGTCACAACATGCTTCTAAGGTATTTTTAACCTATTTGTGGATAAAACACATTTATCCTCTTTGATTTCTATCACAACATCATGCCTATTCATGGGAATTCATATAGCATATAATATCAAAATGATATTCAAAATACGTATAGCTACCTCTAGCTACTCACGAAATTCCCTAACCTCAGACCACGTCAAACTCGAATCACGTCAAGTGACATCTCTTCCTCAGTGCTGCTTACTCTCGCAGTCCGATTATCTTCCAAATGTGATTCCTAAAGTTGTTATAATTATCTGCGTTAGTATATCGTAATATACTCGTTTCATTTGCCAAATCTCAATTTAATACACAATCTCATCACTTTCTTCCATTTTAGTGTCATACCATATTTTTTCAAATAGCTATATTCATTCTTCCATATTTCCAATTTATACAGTTCATAAGATTAACTTAAAATCTTCCATATATGCATAATCCATCATTAAATTTATGCCAACACCATTTTCTCATCATTTTCTCACTTCCATGCCCATGACTAGGTCATGCTTATTTTTCATGATCCTTTCATTTCCAACCATTTATACATATACCAATAAGCTCACCAATACACATAGTTTAACATATATCAACTTAGTGCATTAAATCTTATGTAGCTGAGATTTCCTCCTTTTCCACCAAAATTGACAAAATCCTTCTTGCTCTTCAACCCTTTGATTTTAATCTCTTGTTTCCAAGTATGTTGCTCTACTCTTTACCAAGAACACTTTGCTCAACTCTATCTCCTGTCAGACCCGAGTTTTCAATTTTATATGTAGCTTATACCTTATGATTCCTATGTGTACGAACACTTTATTTCATAGTTGAATCATAAGAAGAGTATTTACTATCATGCAATCGACTATTTAAGAAATTAAAAATGCATGTAAGCTACATAACAACGAGATAAGGGTTAAAGTGATTCCCGAACAAGTATGGGGGTAAAACGGTCAAATGATCGAAATTCGGTATAAATCCGATGAGAAAATTTTATTAAAAATATGAAATTGAGGACTCTTGATCAAAATCGAGGAAAATATTAAATTTCGAGTCCAATTGATCAAGATATGAATTTATTTAATATTTTTGAAATTTTTACCTTGGAAAACGAGCCCAAAAATAGGAGAAAAATATACCAAAAAGGTAAAATCGGACTGATAAATTTATTTACGGATTAAATGAATTTAATATGATTTTTTTAGATATTTTAAGAATTTTTAATATTACTTTAATAATTAAAATAATATTAAAATCATTTATAAATATTAAAAGAGAAACAAATTGAAATGGGGAGAGAGAAAAAATAAAGGGGAAATCGACTGTTGGCTCTACCGAGAGGGGGGTGAATCGATTTTCTAAAGTTAATGGTAAATTTAAACTTAATTGAATCTAATTGCAAGTAAAGAATAATCAATATAATGTAGTGCAATAAGTTGAAAGAATATAAGGGAAGGAAACAGCGAACTCAATAGCTTATAGAGGTTCGGCCAATCTCTTACCTATGTCCTCTCTTCTTGACCTCCTTGTCAAGAGCTTTCTTTCACTCTATCAATGGTTGTTACAAACTCCCTTTTACAGGTTAAGGAATAACCTCTCTACCCTTGTTACACAGACAAATATTCACCCTTTAAAAAATTATCTCACAGAGGAACTCTCCTCTTCTCTCTTGAATTAAGGATGAATAAAAGGTAAAGCTTTCTTTGAGGGTAGGATAGAATAGCTTCTACACAAAGATTTTTACTACAATATCAATAAATGATGTTTGAAGTCAAAGAGAATGTTGGAAAAGAATTCTTGAGGATATACAGAGTTTACAACAATAGTCTCTTGTTTTCCAGTGTCTTCAATGCTTGATTTTATACAGCAGGATTGGTAGTTGGAGCATTTAATGTTGTTTTTCCCATTGAAGATTTTGCAGTAAGAGCCGTTGGGAACCTTCAATAGAGTGCCAGATCAATCTCTCATTATGACCAGATCGATCTTTTAGTTTAATTTCCTGCAATTACAAAGCAACTTAAAGCATGGAGATCGATCTCATATTTGTAGAGATCGATCTTACAATTTGAAAATGTTAGTGAAGATCGATTTGTCAAACCAGCAAATTGATCTTCCAATCTCTCTGTTTGAGGCAAGATCGATCTACAGATCGATCTAGCAAGTATTCTTGTAGAGAGGAGATCGATCTCTAATCACCTTAGATTGATCTCCTTAGCTCTCTGATTTTGAGGAGATCGATCTCTATCCACAGGAGATCGATCTCATAAACTCTCTGTTTGAGCATAAATCGATCTCTTCCTAGACCAGATGGATCTCTCAGACATTCTGTAATTTATAGATCAATCTCATAACCCCTACAGATCGATCTCTGCTTCCTTAACATCTTATACAGTTTCTTTGAGTTTTCAATCTTTTAGCAGATCGATCTCATATTCTCATGAGATCGATCTCTCATACTAGAAAACCTAAGAGATCGATCTTTCATCTCACCAGATCGATCTCTGAACCTTAAATACTTAGTTTCTGGTACTGATAACCTCTAAACATGTTTAAATCATTTCTATATTATTGAATTTACTTGTTTTGTCATTTCAAAATATATTAACTCAACAATCTCCCCCTTTTTGAAATGACAACTTATTCAATAAACATGTTTAGTTACCCCATTTGCATTATGCACAAAATTTGTTTTGCTTTCAAACACTGCCCCTTAAATTAAGCTTCCTTTAAAACATTAAACATGTTTTCTTAGCGTTTTCTTCTCCTCTTTTTTGTCATATCAATGGCAATAAAGGCTTAAAGTCAGTTAACTTCCAAAAGATATGTCATTTCAAAATGATAACTAAGCATAACACATTTCAAAATGAACCATCATGTCATCTCACAAAATAAGCATTCAAGCAAATGATGTTTCAAACAATAAAAAGTAAACATGAATAATTGTCTAAAACATTCCTAGCAAACATGTCCTAAGGCTGAGGAGGAAATCGCTCCAGACGTTCCTCGACTCGAGTGCAAGTAACCTGCAGCTCATCAAACATAGCCTGCTGTGTGGCATGAAGGTTTGCAAATCCTTCATCCATCTTTCGGTTAAGCTCCATAATCATCGCCATAATCAATTCCAGCCCGTCGGATGATGATGCAGGTGCAGTAGACTGAGCAGTCGACGAAGAAGGAACCTCAGTAGGTTCAGCTGGTGGGTTTTCTACCATGGCTGCCTCAGACTGGTGTTCTCGCTTGTTCCTCCATTGCCCTTGAAAGTCCTTGTTGTACCCCATGTGGTGAAGTGTGCCAATGTTTAATACGCTCTTTGGAGAAGGCACTTCACCGGTCTCACAAGAACAATCGACCCCGAGTCGTTGAAGCAAGTACGTAAATGGTTGTGGAAAGACTATCGTGGAGGCTTGGCCGCGTACGATCCTTAGCCAGTCTTCGTAAATAAAGTGGACTGATTAGGTTTTTGATTTTGTGAAGAGTGAAGGTGGTGGAGCCAAAAATGATCTAGTCTCCTGACCGTGGAGTGGTGGGTACCGAAGGGTCTAAGATTCCACAAGATGATAAGGTGGAGTAACCTCAGGTGCATCGGCAGATCACTCGCCTTATCCCCAGGGAGGTTAAATTCTAGAGGTACTTCCTCCTCTTCATCGGTCAACCCCTCATCTTTTATGTCAAACACTCGGGCTAGTATGGATGTGTCTATAGAGATTGATTTAGCCATGACAAATGTCTTGAACCCTAAAATCTTGTAGGTATCATCAGGGTTGTAGATGAGTTCAGCGTTAGAAAAGAAGGCCCTGATGATGTTTGGAGGTGCCGGGGTGTTAATTTTAAGAAATGAAAGCCAACCAAATTCTTCCATTTTTGACAGATAAGGAAAATCAATATGATCTAGGAATGAGAAGTCAATTGTTCGCCAATGTTTAATTGGCATAGTTGAAAAATACTCTTCAAATCGTCTCCTTTTAGCAAGTGTTTGAAAACACCTGTTAAAGGTAATGACAGAAGAGGCAGTGGGTGGTTGTGAGGAAGAGGGTCTAGACTCTCTATTGGCCACTCTCTTAAGACGAGGCATAATTGTATACTAAGAAATTACCTAGACACACTCACGGATTATTCTAAACACACCTAAGCGCTAGTTTGAAGAGTTCTTTAAAAACCTAGGCAATGAAACAGTGCTAGAATTGCCCTAATGAAGATTTCAGCAAAAACAGAGAAAGTTTTGAAGAAAAGTCAACAATGTAGGTTACAAGAACACTGATTGATGATAAGATTTGGCAAGAATCTTATCGAGATCGATCTGGGAGTGAGAATCGAAGAATGAGGCGCGACAAAGGGTTAGGGATTTGAAGATTTGGGTTTTTAGAAATTTTGGGACTTTGAAGCAGTATTTATAGTCTAGGGCTAAGGAGATCGATCTGTCGAGGTACCAGATCGATCTGATATTTCCAGAAACTTGAAGAGATCGATCTGATATTTCCAAAAACTTGAAGAGATCGATCTGATGTTTCAAAGGATCGATCTTCAAAATACAGAAGCTCAAGGAGATCAATCTGCCAAATACAGAGATCGATCTACTACTTTACAGAGGCTTAATGAGATCGATCTGCCAGATGCAAAGACCGATCTGTAACTATACAGAGGTTTAAGGAGATCAATCTGCCAAATGTACAGATCGATCTGTGAAATACAGAAGCTTAAGGAGATTGATCTTATGGGATAGAAGATAGATTTGCTTAGCTGAACCTTACTGCTTTAGGCCAATTTTGGAGCATGAAGATCGATCTATAGTGATAGGAGATCGATCTCTCATACTTTTTGCCCAGAAAATGAATTGAAAAATCAGTTGAAAATCACTTTGAAATCAAGGTTTTGAAGGGGATAAATCTCAAGGAACATTCATAAGTCCTAATTCACCTCTAAGAACACAAAACCTATCTCTATCAAGTGGTTTGGTGAAGATATCAGATATTTGATGTAGAGCATCAATATATTCTAGAATTATATCTCTTTTTGTACATGATCTCTAAGAAAATGATGCGTAATCTCAATATGCTTAGTTCTAGAGTGTTGAATTGGATTTTTAGAGAGATTAATGGCACTGGTATTGTCACATTTGATTGAGACTTATTTCATGTCAATACCAGAGTCTTTCATTTGTTGTTTAATCCACAACACATGAGCACTACAATTACCTACTGCTATATATTTTGCTTCTGTTGTGGATTGTGCTACACTATTTTGTTTCTTAGAGAACCATGAGATTAATCTATTTCCTAAGAATTGGCATGCGCCTGAAGTGCTTTTTTTAATCTATTTTACAACCTCCAAAGTCTGCATCAGAAATAGCATGAAGAGCAAATGTGGAGTCCTTAGGGTACCAAAGTCCTAGTGAAGGAGTGTCTTTAAGATACCTAAAGATCCTTTTAGTGGCTAGTAAATGTGACTCCCCATGAGAAGATTAAAATCTAGCATATAGGCATACACTAAACAAAGTATCTGGTCTACTTGTAGTAAGATAAATCAATGAACCAATCATAGACCTATATAGTTTAGTGTCTACACACTTACCACTTTCATCTTTATTAAGCTAGATGTTGGTGCCCATTGGAGTTGCTTAAGGTTTGCAGTTATCCATTCCAAATCATTTGAGCATATCCTTAGTATATTTTGCTTGATTGATGAAGGTTCCATCTTTAGCTTGCTTCACTTAAAGTCCCAAGAAGTATGTGAGCTCTCCCATCATGCTCATTTCAAATTCACCTTACATGATCTTAGCAAACTCTTGACAAAGAGATTCATTAGTTGATCTAAAAATAATGTCATCTACATACATTTGAACAAATAGTAAATCTTTGTTTTTATTTTTGATAAATAAAGTAGTATCTACTTTTCCCCTTGAAAATCTTTTTTCTATTAAGAATTTTGACAGTCTTTCATACCATGCTTTAGGAGCTTGATTCAAACCATAGAGTGCCTTAGATAGTTTGAATACATGCTCAGGAAATTCATGACTTTCAAAACCGGGAGGTTGCTCAACATAAACTTCTTCATTTATGAAGCCATTCAAAAATGCACTCTTTACATCCATTTGATATAATTTGAAGTTTTTATAGCATGCAAAGGCAAGTAGCATTCGTATTGCTTCTAATCTAGCTACCGGTGCATAAGTTTCATCATAGTCTATTCCTTCTTCTTGCCAATAGCCTTATGCAACTATCCTACCTTTTTTTCTTATGATCACACTATTTTCATCCATCTTATTCTTGAAGATCCATTTAGTTCCAATTATAGAGTGATCACTAGGTCTAGGAACTAGTTTCCATGCTTTGCTTCTTTCAAATTAATTTAGTTCTTCTTGTATAGCTAAAAACCAATTATTGTCATCTAAAGCTTCATTGACATTCCTAGGTTCAATTTGAGATACAAAGGCTATATATTGACACACATTTCTTAGAGAGGATCTTGTTCTAACTCCAAGAGTTGGATCAACTACTTTTTCATAATCTTTGACATATCCTAATTCTCTTGGTGCTCTAGACTCTCTTTCTAACATTTCTAGTTCTTCTTCATCCTCTTTATTAATGTCAAGTTTCTCTAATAGATCATTCTCTATGTTTGAGGTTTCTTTCAAGTTCTCATCAAATATTTCAATATCCTCATCATTGGTCGTACTTTTAGATATATCATTTGACTCATCAAATATTACATGTATTAATTCTTCAGCCATCAAGGTTCTTTTGTTATATACTCTATATGCCTTTGAATTCAAAGAATACCCTAAAAAGATTCTCTCATCACTCTTGGCATCAAATTTTCCTAAATTGTCTTTTCCATTATTTAAGACAAAGCATTTACAACCAAAGGGGTGAAAATAGCTAATATTAGGCTTCTTTCCCTTGTAAAGCTCATAAGGGGTTTTCTTTAGAATTGGTCTAATCATAGCTCTATTAATGATATAGTAAGATGTATTTATAACTTCAGCCCAAAAATATTTAGGTAAGTTATTTTCACACAACATGGTTCTAGCCATTTCTTCTAATGTTCTTTTCCTTCTCTTAACTAGCCCATTTTGTTGTGGTGTCCTAGGGGCTGAAAAATTATGACTAATTCCTTGATCATTGCAATATTCATCAAATCTAATATTTTCAAACTCCTTGCCATGATCACTTCTAATACTAGTTATAGTGTAACCTTTTTCATTTTGGGCCACTCTTGTATAGACAATGAATTTTTCTAAGGCTTCGTTTTTTACTCTCAAGAAGAACACCCAAGTCAATATAGTGTAATCATCTACAATCACAAACCCATAATGTTTCCCACCTAGGCTTGTTGCTCTAGTTGGTCCAAATAGATCTAGGTGAAGTAATTGGAGAGGCCTAGTGGTTGATACACTATGTTTAGGTTTAAATGTTGTCCTTTTATGTTTTCCTTTAACACAAGCTTCACATATTTTGTCATAGTCAAAGGACAACTTAGGTAATCCTATAACAAGGTCTTTTCTAGCTAGCTTAGATAACACATGCATGCTAGCATGACCTAGTCTTCTATGCCACAACCAAGGTTCTTTTTCTTTATCTACCATAAGGCATACATTTTCATTTTTAAGTTCATTTAGATAAACAATGTATATGTTACCTTGCCTATGACCTAGAAAAAGAACTTTATTATATTTAGGATCTATAACATGACATTTCAAGCAGTCAAAAATCACTTTGTAACCTTTATCACAAAGTTGACTAATACTTAGTAAATTATGTTTTAGACCCCTAACAAGCAACACTTTTTCTAATGAGAAGTAGTCATTACCTATTGAACCACTTCCTTCAACTTGGCCTTTGGAGTTGTCCCCAAATGTGACTTCTCCACCAACTTTTGATTTAAAGGAGTCGAAGTGGCTTCTATCACCGGTCATGTGTCTTGAGCATCCACTGTCCAAGTACCAAGCTTCCTTTGTTTTTGTTTTGTGGTAATGCTCAATCACCTATAATCAACATTCAAACTTTTGTCTTAGGTACCTAAATTTCCTTGGGTCCTTTGGAGTTAGTGAATATAATTCTTGATCCCTTAGGGATCCATTTTACTATTGCATTAATGACTTTTGAATTAACTACCTCTTTTGGAACCTAAAGTCTTTTCACTATTTTTCATCTAAATGTGGTCATCTTCACATTATAACTATATGATGCATGCCCCTTTTTATTACAATGTGAACAAGTAATTGAGGGTTTATGCATATTCCTTCTAGCTATGAAACTTTTGAGGTGAGTCTCCCCACTTTTTCCTTCATATCCTAATCTATTCTTATCAAAGAAAGCCCTTTGAGTTTCTAGCATGTTATCTAATTTTTGTTGACCCATGTAAAATCTAGTAAAAGAATTATGTAAGTTACTATTTTTTTCTTTTAGGTCATGAATTTCAAGATTTGTATTCTCTAATCTCTTTTCACATTCTATCTTATCCTTTAGTATTAACTCATTTTCTTTCTTTAGTTTAGATATTAATTTTTTGTACTTCATACTCATGCATTCATATTCTCATGCAAGATCATCAAATGCATCTTACAATTCATCAAAAGAATATTCATTGAGATCTGAAGTTACCTTTTCATCTTCAATAGCCATGAAGCATAGATTGGCAATATCCTCATTTGAATCATCATCGGAGCTATCGCTCCATGTTGCCATCATTACCTTCTTTTTGTGATACCTATCATTTGATCTTTTAAGAAGAGGGTAATTAAATTTAATATGTCCAGGTTTTTTACATTTATAACATACAATAGTATCTTTTCTACCTAATTCTTCTTGATCTTTCTTGTGGTTTCTCCTACCACTACCACTTTCTCTCATTCTCATAAATTTGTTAAATCTCTTGGCAAACATTGCCATTTCAAGATCTTCTTCACTACCACTCTCATTTTTATTCTTTTTCGAATCTTCTTGAATAGTGGATTTCAGAGCTACTCCCACCTTCTTAGGTGGCTCTTCATCTCTCCTTAACTTCATTTCATATGTGAGTAGAAACCCTATTAATTTATCTAGTGATAGTGTGTAGGGGTCTTTGGATTCCTCAATTGCAGTTACTTTAGCTTCCTATGATTTTGGTAGACTATTCAATATTTTCTTGACCATTTCTATATTCGAATAGATTTTCCCTAAGGATTTTAGCCTATTTATTACCTCAGTAAATCTAGTGAACATGTCACTAATTGACTCTCCGTCTTTCATCCTAAATAGCTCATAATCATGTGTGAGCATTCCTACCTTAGTCTCCTTTACTTGAGTTGTGCCTTCATGAGTAATTACCAATTTGTCCCAAATTTGTTTGGCATTGTCACAACCGGAGACTCTATTATATTCATTTGGCCCTAAAGCACAAAATAGGGTGTGCATAGCCTTTGCATTTAGCTGAGCACATTTTACATCTTTGAATCCCACTCATCTTCTTCTTTAGGGATATCTCTTCCCTCTATTCTTTTAGTTGGGATTTGGGGACCTTTAGTTATAATCCTCTATACTTCATAATCATTTGCTTGAATGAAACACATTATCCTAGTTTTCCAATAAGCATAATGTTCACCATTGAACATAGGAGGCCTAACTGTAGAATGACCCTCTCCTACTAGATTGGTTGCTACATTATTGTGAGCCATTAGATCGTTCTTAACTCTTAGGAAGTTATTCCTTTATGATCAAAGAGTCCTAGCTCTGATACCAATTGTTGGCTCTACCGAGAGGGGGGTGAATCGATTTTCTAAAGTTAATGGTAAATTTAAACTTAATTGAATCTAATTGCAAGTAAAGAATAATCAATACAATGTAGTGCAATAAATTGAAAGAAGATAAGGGAAGAAAACAACAAACTCAGTAGTTTATAGAGGTTCGACCAATCTCTTGCCTACGTCCTCTCTTCTTGACCTCTTTGTCAAGAGCTTTCTTTCACTCTATCAAAGGCTGTTACAAACTCCCTTTTACAGGTTAAGGAAGAACCTCTCTACTCTTTTTACACAGATAAACATTCACCCTTTACAAAATTATCTCACAGAGGAACTCTCCTCTTCTCTCTTGAATTAAGGATGAATACAAGGTAAAGCTTTCTTTTGAGGGTAGGATAGAATAGCTTCTACACAAAGATTTTTACTATAATATCAATAAATGATGTTTGAAGACAAAGAGAATGTTGGAAAAGAATTCTTGAGGATATACAGAGTTTACAACAATAGTCTCTTGTTTTCTAGTGTCTTCAATGCTTGATTTTATATAGCAGGAATGGTAGTTGGAGCATTTAATGCTATTTTTCCCGTTGAAGATTTTACAAAAAGAGCCGTTAGGAACCTCCAGTAAAGTGCCAGATCGATCTCCCATTATGACCAGATCGATCTCTTAGTTTAATTTCCTACGATTACAAAGTAACTTGAAGCATGGAGATCGATCTCATATTTGTAGAGATCGATCTTACAATTTGAAAATGTTAGTAAAGATCGATCTGTCGAACCAGCAGATCAATCTTCTAATCTCTCTGTTTGAGGCAAGATCGATCTACAGATTGATCTAGCAAGTATTCTTATAGAGAGGAGATCGATCTCTAATCACCCTAGATCGATCTCCTTAGCTCTCTGACTTTGAGGAGATCGATCTCTATCCACAGGAGATCGATCTCATAAACTCTTTGTTTGAGCATAGATCGATCTACAGATCGATTTACTACCTTTAGCCTTTGTCTTAGAGGAGATCGATCTCTTCCTAGACCAGATTGATCTCTCAGACATTCTGTAATTTACAGATCGATCTCATAACCCCTACAGATCGATCTTTGCTTCCTCAACATCTTATACAGTTTCTTTGAGTTTTCAATCTTTTAGCAGATCGATCTCATATTCTCATGAGATGGATCTCTCATACTAGAAAACGAGGAGATCGATCTCTCATCTCACCAGATCGATCTCTCAACCTTAAATACTCAGTTTCTGGTACTGATAACCTCTAAACATGTTTAAATCATTTCTATATTATTGAATTTACTTGTTTTGTCATTTCAAAATATATTAACTCAACACCGACACAGACCCGAGGAGAAGAAGGAGAGATCGGACGGCCACCACCGATGACCCTACTTCCAGGCACGCGACCGAAAAAGGAAGAGGGGAACCCCGCAACCTCCCAGCCACCGGTAACGCTCTCCACCGGCGTCGAAAAAGGGAGATCGACGAGGTTGAAGCCGGAGAGGAAGAGAGAGGAATCCGACAGCCACCGGCGGTGTTTGGCTCTGATCAAGGCCAGCTAAGAGGTGCCCAAGCTAAGGCACGCTGAACAGTGGCAGCAGCACTCCGAGAACCGACTGAACCAGTCGCCGATTCAGTGAAGAAGCTTCTGCGCTGAACCGGACCGGACTGGTTCAACCAAGGAGAAAAAGGAAAAAAGAAGAAAAAGAAAGTAAAAGGAAAAGGAAAATTTTTTAGATTTCACCGGACTTCGGGTAAGTAGATACGAGGTCAAAAGTGATCGATTTGATTTTGGATAAATTTATTTAAATTATATTTAATTGGAAATTGACCCGGAGTTAAATATACAAAATTATGCAGTTCGATGATAAATTCTGAACGGAAGCCCGATCTGTAAGACCCGATTTTAATTAAAACACGAAATGAGTATGTTCATGGAAGAAAGGATTGAAATGAAATTTTCGAACATGTTGAAGGGCAAAACGGTCAAAAGACCGAAAGCCGGTATAAATTCGATAAGAAAATTTAATTAAAAATAATAGATTTGAGAATCTTGATCAATAACGAAGAAATAACTAAATTTTGGATTAAATTGATCAAGATATAAATTTATTCGAATTAATCAGAATTTTCACGCAGGACAATATCTTGAAAATACGGAGAAAATATACCGGGAAAGTGGAAAAATACATTAAATAAATTAAATTAATTAACTAGAATAAAATATAAATTTTTTTAGATATTTTTTTTGGAATTTTAGAATAAATAATGAATAAAATAATAATATAATAAATTATAAAAGTAAATAAAATTAAATTAAAAAAAGAATCAGAAAATTGAAATCGAGGGGAGAGAAACTAAAGAGAAACCGAGAAGCTAGCCGAAAAAGAGGAGATAATCGGACAACCACCGGTGAACAATCAGCCAGGCAAGTGACCGAAAAAGGAAGCCTGGCATCGTGCGACCTCCCTGGTATGGCGACGCACCCCACCGACGTCGGAGAACGCGGATCAAGGGAGAGAAGCCGCGAAGAGGGGAAGCAAAATCGACGGCCACCGACGTTGATTCGACCCTGACCACCGCCTGTCGAGGGACCCCCACGAGATACCAAGCAGATTGGTGGTGGCCACGACCAGCAAAACTGACGGACGGCATCAAAAACGACGAGAATGGAAAATGGGTATGTAAGACCCGAATTTAATTAAAATACGAAATGAATGAGTATTCGTGAAGGGAAGTCGGGTTAAATTAATCCCGAACACGTGTAAGGGCAAAATGGTCAAAAGATCAAAAGTCGGTATAATTTCGATAAGAAAATTTAATTAAAAAATAATGGATTGAGAAATCTTGGTTAATAAAGGTGAAATAAATTTATTCCGGGTTAAATTGATCAAGATATCAATTTATGGAAATTAATCGAGATTTTTAGTTGGGAAAATAATTCCGAAAAATAATCAAAAATTATACCGGGAAGCCAAAATAATATCGAGAAATTAATTTATAGACTAAATGAATAAAATATAATTTTTTAAAGACATTTTGAATATTTTAGACTAATTTAATCAACTAAATAATATTAAAATAAATAAAACAAAAAAAAAAAGAAGAAGAGAAGAATTGAAAAAAAAAGGGTCAGAAAACGAAAATCGGGGAGAGAGAAAACGAAAACGGAAGTCGAAAACGGGGAGGGAGGCCGGACGACCACCAGTGACCGTTGAGCCCAGGCGAAGGTCAGAAAACGTAGAGCGACGCCCGGCGAGCAAGATGGTACCGACGGTGCAGCCTACCGACGCCGGAATTCGGCGGATCGGGGGAGAGAGGCCGCTGGAGAAAGAGCTCCGATCGACGGCGAACGGCGCCGATTTGGCCGACCCCACCCCCAGCCGAGGACTCCCCAGGCCCAGAAGATGCGATCGGTGGTGGCCACGGCTGGCGAAACCGACGGACGGCGCCGAAATCGACGAAAAAAGGGGGAACCACCGACGGCGAAGAGGAGAACGACCGGGCCGACGACTTTCCGGCGGTCATGGGCGAAACCGAGGGCCGATCTGAGATGCGAACGACCTTGCAGAGATGCTGGCGGTGGAAGCCGGTAGAGAACCGGCCGACAAGGTGGTGAACCGGCGGTGAACCGACCGAACCGGAGAGAATCGGCGGTCCGAACCGGTTCAACCAAAAAGAGGGGAAAAAAGGAGAAAAAAGGGAAAAAGAAAAAGAGAAAAAAATTGTGAAAAATTCTGGTGATGCAATCGAGCTTCGGGTAAGTCAGTAGTGGTCGAAATTGACCCGATTTAAATTTTAGAGTATTTAATTTAATTAATTTTGGGCTGGAAACTTACCCGAAAAAAATTATGAAATTATGTAGCTCGACAATTGGCATGCAACGAGAGCTCGAGATAGCCTCGATTTGCGAATTAGCATGGAATCTTGGGTAACTAACCCTTATTTACGATAATTATCTCGTTATGCGTGATATTGATTTGATTTCCGCATAAATTGAATTAAATTATGAAAATTTAGATAAATTGTCGTAAATAATCGATTTAGTTATTCAAGAATTAGAACGAGGCCCAATAAATTATTAGTGGGCCCAATGAGCCCAATAGGCCTCGATAAAGTGAAAATTAAGTGGAAAACGGGCTTAAGGCCGATTAAGGCCCATTAAGGTGCAATCGGGCCCAATAGGGGTAAACGGGCCCAATAATTTAAATTAAGCCCAGAAAATATTAAATACAATTAAATTGTATGTTATCTGACCTAAGGAATAATTATACGCAGTTCCGGACATTTGATTGGGAGCATATCGGACTGCGCGACGAGACAACAGTAGAAAAGAAAAGGTCAGACTCGACAGGAAATTAAGGTAAGGGAATTCTGCGAACTGCTAGAGGTAACTTTACGCAATTTTAAGTTCATTTGCAGTCTTTAAAAATTACCTGAAGGGTCTAGAGGTCAATTAATAATTTTAGGGCCCCGGATGGGCAAATTACCAAAATACCCTTGTTAAGGGTAAAATTTACAAAGTTAGAAAAAATTGGGAGGAGCAAGAACAAGAGGTTCTTGCTCATTCTGGAGGTGTTTTGATGCATGCATTAGTAGGCTGGCTAACCTTGAAAGAAAATGGACAGCATTGCATACTTTCAACGTGAAATTGTTTTGAACACTGTTTTGAGGAAACAGAGTCACCTACGTGTTTTATTGACATGTGACGTGCTAGAGCTCAGCTCGCACGATATTTTCGATTTGTGTGATGCACGCATTAGTGCTGGAGCGAGAGCTCGCACTAGAGTTTTACATGCATAGGTGCTGGAGTCCAACTCGCACCAGATTTGTATACATATATATATGATTTTCGTGACAGGGTGCTAGAGTCTAACTCGCACCATATTTTTATGTGATTTTTGAGACAGGGTGTTGGAGCTTCGCTCGCACCAGCTTTTCAAATGGTTTGCATACAGAGTGCTAGAGCTTAGCTCGCACTACTTTTCAGAGATCATACAATAAGCCGTGCTTGGAGCATCGGGTAGACTGTGTGTCACCGATTAAATAGGCCCGCACGTGCGTTTTGAGACATGGCATGTTAAAATAACCTGATGAGCCCGAACGAGGGATAAGGGTTAGAGAAACAACCTGATGAGCCCGAACGAGGGATAAGGGTTGGAGATCCACCTGATGAGCCCGAACGAGGGTAAGGGTTGGAGGACCAGCTGATGAGCCCGAACGAGGGATAAGGCTGGGGGTCCACGGAGTACGATGTACCGTGCAAGTAGCACGGAGTACGATGTACCGTGTGGTATCTGTGTGATACATTGGTATCTTTGTGATACGTTAGCATCTTCGGATGCATGGGATCGGATAAGACTGACGGGATGGATTGACCCACCACCCGGGCGTTTCCCGATCATGGGAGAACCCTTACACTAGGATCCATGTAGCTGAGGAAACTCCCGAGGACACATATGGCCATAGTCCTGGTTATTTGCCGATATACAGACGTTGCCTAGTCTCGCATGTTGATCTTGACGATGATTGAAACTGGGTTTTAAATTAAATGTGCATGATGGTTAATTCCATGTTTTTTAAACCCATATGTGATGTAAACGAATTTTCATGATTTTTTGTGAGTCAGGATCACCCGAAGGAGGGGTCGAGTCCTGACTTTACTGTGAAATTTTAAACGAGAAAGATATGATTTTGAATATAATTGCATGTTGAATTTTCTGTGCAAATGTGTTTTGCATAACATCATAACTCATATCATTTGTTTTAAAATGTGTGGAGAAAGGGTGGTTTATACATGGCACTACGTTCATGTAGGTAGGATGGTTACCTACTTGTTCGTAGGATTGCCTTACTGAGCTTGATGTGCTCACCCCTTTCATTTTCTCCCACAGATAATCTCTAGTTGAAGTTGAGGCGACTCAGTACTGCATTCTGGATATCCGCTGCTTCCCATCAACATAAGGTATATACACTTGTACATATTGTATCTACAAAAGCATAGCACAGTAATATGTTTGTAAGTAACTTTAGGGGATGTATAAATAATGTAAACAATATTAAATGATTAGAGAAGAAATAAGTTAGATGGTAAATGTATGGTGGGACTGGCATTGACGCACAGCCCAATTTGTTAGTGGAGTGTGGTCACGATCAGAGGACAGGTAAGCAATCAAAGAAAGTAATAAAACGCAAAAAATTAACTCTGATTTTTGGGTCGTTTGGGTCGTGACATATAAAGGTGGTATCAGAGTAACAATTGGTCTGATGTGTGTCAGTGTCAGTAATCAGGAAATTACATCCCCGTGTTACTGTCCTTGGTTAGATACAATAGTGTATATCGAGATGGGTTTTGACTAAGAAATGGTCGAGAATGCAGGAATGCCTAATATGAGTCGCGTTAGATCAGAAAGTGCACGAGGCAGAGGTCGTAGAGGTAGACCTGAGTCTGCTAAGTCGTGCTGAGTTTGACTATGAGAATCAGTATGAAATTGAAATGGAGGCTATTGTTAAGCATGTCCCACTGAGTCCGATAGAGAGATCGGATAGTATGGAGACACGCTTCGCGAGATTGGAGCGGAGTGTGGAGATTATAGTGAAGAGCTAATTGCTCTGATTATGTATGAGATATGAGGGCGCAGCGGAGCATTGGTGGAAACCCGCTCGACCCATCTTAAGTGTTAAACATCCAGAGCTAAGATGAGAAATGTTTATGGATGTATTCCGGTGACAGGATATCCCAGACATGATTTAAAAGAAAAATTTCTTACACTGCCAGGAATACTAAATTGATTATGAGTATGAAACTCAGTTATATTCTTTGGTAGATATTACCTCGACACTATGAACAAGTGATAGTCGAGATGTCTAAAAGTTCATGAAATGGCTCAACTTTTTAATTTGAGTCTGATTGGCCCGTGAGATACTACCTATACCGAGGCAGTGCACAGATTTACAGTTGGGTAAATAAGAACATGAATTGCGTGCCTCTGAGATTGGGAAAAGTAGTAAGAGCTGAAATAGAGACAGAAAAGAGAATCGAGAAATGACAGAGATGTTAAAAATGGGAAAATGGTAATTGGTGAAAGATTTAATTTGATGAGTCATGGAGTAAGATAAATGGTAAGACCCTAGTGTATCCAATTTTGGCACTCTTGAGGGGCATTGTGATTGGAGGACCCTGACCTGCTACGAAGCAGAGTAGCAGTGTGATCACTGTAGGATGTGTGGTGGATACCACGGAAGGAGGATCTATACTTACACTGTATTGATGAAAAATGGCCGTTAAATGTGGTAAGACGGACTATTGATTTTAATTGCACAGAGTTGGGCGAGATCGCCCCACAGAAAAGTAAAGAGACAGAAAAACTTCGTTGGTATAACTGCAACATGAAGGGAGGTAATAGCCGAAAAGAAAAGAAAAAGGAAAGTAGGCTATTGGACGAAGGCGAGAGGATGTCTTGGACCAGGACACTATTGATGTTTCATGGATGTGGTGAAAGATACCACACTTGTTATGAATAATGAAGTACATATGTTCATTGATCCTGGTGCCACACATTTATTCATATCGCCTTCATTCGCATATAAGTGAGTAAAAAAGCATGAATGCCTATATCATTGGGGACAATTCTGATAAATGAGTACCCCAATAGAGGAGGATTAATTAACAGAATATGGATATAGAGATTTTAAGTGACAAAAAGGGGTGTAACAGTTGAAATTAAAGGAGTAAAGGATTGTACTCACGAAATGAATAATGACAGAGTTTCATTAAAATTGATACACTAAGGAGATAATCTTCGAGATATGCTTGATTCTGAATACAAAATGTATTAGAGTAAGAGGCATATGCTAGGTAAGAACATGCTTACGATATGAAGTCATTAGGATTAAAGCAATTAGTAGCGAATATAAATTGTAACCACATGGACTGGTATATAAAGTAATTGTGGTTAAGTCTGAAGGTTAATAAAGGTATTTCAAAATACCTTCCCGCTTGAAGATTTGACAGTGTCAAAAAGTATGTATATATAACCTATAACGTGAAATCGATCATCGTAATAAATACCTTTAGCATTAGGATACCTTTACTAAGACGATAAGAATATTAAAATTCGACAAATCATAAAGACTAACATAGTAAAATTTAATAAGAGCCGTTAAGATAAGAAAAGGAAATGACGCAGGTTAGTACCTGAAAACGTAAGCGATTTTGAAGTGATATTATACGCTTATGCGTAAATAAGTCAAGGATTGGACCGATTTGTAATCATCATTATTGATGATATGATGGGTGTAGTTAAAGTCCAGGGCAAATTATAAGCAATAATTGGAAAATTGCTTTTACAAATGGGTTGTTGCGAGTTCTCAATATGGTCTACTTGGTTGACACGTTTAACTAAGAAAACGTGATCTTTGAATGAGATGATAAATAAGATGATGATGTGACAGGAATTTCGGTGTAGTAAAATATGAACTGACCACCGTGATTAATTTCACCATACCTAACAGCTCAAGAGGTTCTCAGTGAGTATGGACACCTCGAAATAATGAAGGAGCTGTGTATTGATGTATAATGGGAAGATAGTCAATTTTGGAGTCAGACAACTCCTTGATTCACGAAATAAACTATCTGACTCATGATTTTAAATTGGCAATGGTAGTGTTTGTACCGATGATATGGTATTATTATGTACATGGTGAGGAATTTTGGGTATGCACTGATTATAAAGCCCCAAGTATCTGTTTTCACAGAAAGAGGCGAATATGAGAATACATAGTGGGTCAGAGCTTCTGAGAGTTTTTGATTGTGAAAATTGTACCAACCAGGAAAAGCTAATGTAATGACTTATACCTCGAGCAGAAAGAGCCTCGGGATGGTACTACATATGATGGTCAGGGAGCGTGAGCTGCTAGAGCAGTTATGAGCCTCAGTATTGATGTGATCCCTTCTGATGATGACAGTGATTATGTGACAGCTAGCCTGAGACTAGAACCGGATGAGAGTGCCCGGATTTGACAGGCTTAGCGTGATGATCGGCATGATGTCGATAGTTTAGGTCAGATTCAGAAGGGTACAGTGATGGAGTTCACAGAGCGTGATGATGGTTTACAGAGAGGTTCAGAGACAGTATAAGTGCTCCCCAAGACCACAGTTGATGAGATAGTAATTTTGTCAGAACCTCACTCTTCAGGATATACAGTGCATACGGAATGTAATAAGAATATATTAAAATCTCGAAAAGGGTATTGGTGGTCAGATGTTAAAAGAGACATGATAGAGATTGTGAAAAAGTGCCTAGTATGTCAACAGAATAAGGTAGAGTGTTAAAAGTCTGCAGAGTTATTGCAGCACCTACCTATATCGACACGGCACGGAAAATGAGAGCAAGTCTCCATGAATGTCGTATGGGTTACAGAGAACCCAGGTGAATTACGAGGTTATTTAGATGATAGTCGCTAAATTGATTAAGTCTACCCACCTTTTGGTTATGAAATCCCCAGATACTCAGAGTGTGTATGAGGATTTATGTATAAGGAAGATTGGGAACATGATGTAGCGTTCCAGTGAGCATGATATCATATAAGGATTCCCGCTTCACCTCTTACTTCAGGGAATATTTTTCAGGAAGCTCTGGGAACCCGATTGAGTATTAGCACAGCTTTTCATCCTCAGACAGATGGTCAGTCAGAGAGGACTGTACAGATTCTGGAGGATATGATGAAAGCGTGAACCGTTAATTTTATAAGCTCCTGGAATGATCAGTTATTACAAATCGAATTCGTCAATAGTGACAGTTGTCACTTGAGTATCGGGATAACAAGATACGAGGCAGTGTATGGCTGTAGGGGTTGTTCCCCAAATTGGATAAGAAAAAGTGGGTGACAGATAGAATCATTTTCGACCTTGGATAATAAGTCTCTGAGGATGTTTAGTTAAGGATGAGAGATTAAGAACACCTCAGAGCAGATAGACAAGTATTGGAATTCACCCTTGGTGAATTGGTATGGTTGAAAGTTACTTGTCCTAAGAGAATAAGGACATAGCGAGCTTCTGGAAGAAGGTAAATTGAGTTTTGCTGGATTGAATCTTTTGAGAGATTGGACAAGTGGAAGATAAGACCTGTAGGTGGCGTTATCACTTGAATTATCAGGCACCCACAATGTGTCCCAGCTTTTGATGCTTCGAAAATACTATCCAGATCCAGCATAGGTGATTGAATATGAATTCCAAAAGTTCAGTTTAATGAAAATATAAGTATATTGAAAAAGTTGATTCGGGCATTAAACAGGAAAGAGAAAATATTGAGGTTTAAAATGATCTCCCTAATTAAAGTCTTTTGGTAGTGTTACACTCCGAAAAAGGTCACATAAGAATTAAAGAAGTATGATACGATTGATGTACCCGGAGTAGTTTATGGACTCATATGAATTCGTTCTAATTTGGAGGACCAAATTCTTTAAGTGGGGGAGAGTTGTAAGACCCGAATTTAATTAAAATACGAAATGAATGAGTATTCGTGAAGGGAAGTCAGGTTAAATTAATCCCGAACACGTGTAAGGGCAAAATGGTTAAAAGATCGAAAGTCGGTATAATTTCGATAAGGAAATTTAATTAAAAAATAATGGATTGAGAAATCTTGGTCAATAAAGGTGAAATAAATTTATTCCAGGTTAAATTGATCAAGATATCAATTTATGGAAATTAATCGGGATTTTTAGTTCGGAAAAATAATTCTGAAAAATAATCAAAAATTATACCGGAAAGCCGAAATAATACCGAGAAATTAATTTATAAACTAAATGAATAAAATATAATTTTTTAAAGACATTTTGAATATTTTAGACTAATTTAATCAACTAAATAATATTAAAATAAATAAAAGAAAAAAAAAAAAGAAGAAGAGAAGAATTGAAAAAAAAAGGGTCAAAAAACGAAAATCGGGGAGAGAGAAAACGAACACGAAAGCCGAAAACAGGGAGGGAGGCCGGACGACCACCGATGACCGTTGAGCCCAGGCGAAGGTCAGAAAACGTAGAGCGACGCCCGGCGAGCAAGATGGTACCGGCGGTGCAGCCTACCGACGCCGAAATCAGGCGGATCGGGGGAGAGAAGCCGCGGGAGAAAGAGCTCCGATCGGCGGCGAACAACGCCGATTTGGCCGACCCCACCCCTAGCCGAGGACTCCCCAGGCCCAGACGATGCGATCGGTGGTGGCCACGGCTGGCGAAACCGACGGACGACGTCGAAATCGACGAAAAAAGGGGGAACCACCGACGGCGAAGAGGAGAACGGCCGGACCGGCGACTTTTCGACGGTCATCGACGAAACCGAGGGAGGATCTGAGATGCGGACGACCTTGCGGAGATGCTGAAGGTGGAAGCCGACAGAGAACCGGTCGGTAAGGTGGTGAACCGGCGGTGAACCGACCGAACCGGAGAGAACCGGCGGTCTGAACCGGTCCGAACCGGACTGAACCGGTTTAGCCAAAAAGAGGGGAAAAAGGAGAAAAAAGGGAAAAAGAAAAAGAGAAAAAAATTTTGAAAAATTCTGGTGATGCAATCGAGCTTCGGGTAAGTCAGTAGTGGTCGAAATTGACCCGATTTAAATTTCAGAGTATTTAATTTAATTAATTTTGGGCTGAAAACTTACCTGGAAAAAATTATGAAATTATGTAGCTCGACAATTGGCATCCAACGAGAGCTCGAGATAGCCTCGATTTGCGAACTAGCATGGAATCTCGGGTAAGTAACCCTTATTTATGATAATTACCGCGTTATGCGTGATATTGATTTGATTTCCGCATAAATTGAATTAAATTATGAAAATTTAGATAAATTGTCGTAAATAATCGATTTAGTTTTTCAAGAATTAGAACGAGGCCCAATAAATTATTAGTGGGCCCAATGAGCCCAATAGGCCTCGATAAAGTGAAAATTAAGTGGAAAACGGGCTTAAGGCTGATTAAGGCCCATTAAGGTGCAATCGGGCCCAATAGGGGTAAACGGGCCCAATGATTTAAATTAAGCCCAGAAAATATTAAATACAATTAAATTGTATGTTATCTGACCTGAGGAATAATTATACGCAGTTTCGGACATTTGATTGGGAGCATATCGGACTGCGCGACGAGACAACAGTAGAAAAGAAAAGGTCAGACTCGACAAGAAAATACGGTAAGGGAATTCTGTGGACTGTTAGAGGTAACTTTACGCAATTTTAAGTTCATTTGCAGTCTTTAAAAATTACCTGAAGGGTCTAGAGGTCAATTAATAATTTTAGGGCCCCGGATGGGCAAATTACCAAAATACCCTTGTTAAGGGTAAAATTTACAAAGTTCGGAAAAATTGGGAGGAGCAAGAACAAGAGGTTCTTGCTCATTCTGGAGGTGTTTTGATGCATGCATTAGTAGGCTGGCTAACCTTGAAAGAAAATGCACAGCATTGCATACTTTCAACGTGAAATTGTTTTGAACACTGTTTTGAGGAAACAGAGCCACCTACGTGTTTTATTGACATGTGACGTGCTAGAGCTCAGCTCGCACGATATTTTCGATTTGTGTGATGCACGCATTAGTGCTGGAGCGAGAGTTCGCACTAGAGTTTTACATGCATAGGTGCTGGAATCCAACTCGCACCAGATTTGTATACATATATATATGATTTTCGTGACAGGGTGCTAGAGTCTAACTCGCACCATATTTTTATGTGATTTTTGAGACAGGGTGTTGGAGCTTCGCTCGCACCAGCTTTTCATATGGTTTGCATACAGAGTGCTAGAGCTTAGCTCGCACTAGTTTTATTTGATTTACTAACAGTGTTAAAGCACCGCTCGCACTACTTTTCAGAGATCATACGATAAGCCGTGCTTGGAGCATCGGGTAGACTGTGTGTCACCGATTAAATAGGCCCGCACGTGCGTTTTGAGACATGGCATGTTAAAATAACCTGATGAGCCCGAACGAGGGATAAGGGTTAGAGAAACAACCTGATGAGCCCGAACGAGGGATAAGGGTTGAAGATCCACCTAATGAGCCCGAACGAGGGATAAGGGTTGGAGGACCAGCTGATGAGCCCGAACGAGGGATAAGGCTGGGGGTCCACGGAGTACGATGTACCATGCAAGTAGCATGGAGTACGATGTACCGTGTGGTATCTGTGTGATACGTTGGTATCTTTGTGATACGTTAGCATCTTCGGATGCATGGGATCGGATAAGATTGACGGGATGGATTGACCCACCACCCGGGCGGTTCCCGATCATGGGAGAACCCATACACTAGGATCCGTGTAGCTGAGGAAACTCCCGAGGACACATATGGCCATAGTCCTGGTTATTTTTTCGATATACAGACATTGCCTAGTCTCGCATGTTGATCTTGACGATGATTGAAACTGGGTTTTAAATTAAATGTGCATGATGGTTAATTCCATGCTTTTTAAACCCATATGTGATGTAAACGAATTTTCATGATTTTGTGTGAGTCAGGTTCACCCGAAGGAGGGGTCGAGTCCTGACTTTACTGTGAAATTTTAAACGAGAAAGATATGATTTTGAATATAATTGCATGTTGAATTTTCTGTGCAAATGTGTTTTACATAACATCATAACTCATATCATTTGTTTTAAAATGTGTGGTGAAAGGGTGGTTTATACATGGAACTACGTTCATGTAGGTAGTATGGTTACCTACTTGTTCGTAGGATTGCCTTACTGAGCTTGATGTGCTCACCCCTTTCATTTTCTCCCACAGATAATCTCCAGTTGAAGTTGAGGCGACTCAGTACTGCATTCTGGATATCCGCTGCTGCCCATCAACATAAGGTATATACACTTGTACATATTGTATCTACATAAGCATAGCACAGTAATATGTTTGTAAGTAACTTTAGGGGATGTATAAATAATGTAAACAATATTAAATGATTAGAGAAGAAATAAGTTAGATGGTAAATGTATGGTGGGACTGGCATTGACGCACAGCCCAATTTGTTAGTGGAGTGTGGTCACGATCAGAGGACAGGTAAGCAATGAAAGAAAATAATAAAACGCGAAAAATTAACTCTGATTTTTGGGTAGTTTGGGTCGTGACAGGGTACCGACAGCGAGGAGAGAACAGGCAGGACCGGCCACTTTCCGGCCACCCTTGGTGAAATCGAGGCCAGATTCATGAATCAGACTACCCCGCGGAGCTGCTGGAGGCGAAAGCCGGCGAAGAACTGATCGACAGAGCTGCGAACGGCGAAGAAGAAAACTGAACCAGATTGAATCGACTGAACCGGACCGGTCTGAACCGGTTCAGCCAAGAAATAGAAGAAAAAAGGAGAAAAAGGGAAAAAAGAAAAAAGGGAAGAATTTTTGGGGATACACCGGACTTCGGGTTTGTCGATATGAGGTCAAAAGAGACCAATTCGATTTTCGAGAAATTTATTTAAATTATATTTGATCAAAAATTAACCTGGAAGTAAATATAAAATTGTGCAGTTTTACGACAGAGCCCAAACGAGAGCCGATTGAGCTCCAAATTTTGTACCCCGCATCATATTGGGTAAGTATTTTAATTACGATAATATGAGTCCTTTAATATAGAGTTTCGATTATTTTACAGAATTTACGGATTAATTCTGTATAAAAAGGAATATTATTCAAAATTGTAACATAATTATCGTAATTAGTATAGGGCTATCAATGAGTTTGGAATGAAGCCCGATGATTATTGGTAAGCTGAATGAGCCCACTAAACTCGAAGAAGGGATCTAATAAGTATAAACGAGCTGGAAATGGGTCGAGACCCATTAAGGTGCGATCGGGCCCAATGAGAGTAAATTGACCCAATTAGTTAAATCGATTGTAGTAAACGCGAGACTGATATTTATTGGGTTAAATTGACATGGTAAATAATTATCTGCAGCTCCGGAGTACATATTGGGAGCTAAACGGATCGGGTAATCGGTAGAATTAGAAAAGTCAGACTGTACAAAGAATCGAGGTAAGGGAATTTTGTTGGTGCATAGAGATTTTTATATGTATTTTTGAGGGGATTTACAGGGCTTAGAATTTCTTAAAGTATCTAGAAACGAAATAATAATTTTTACGAAAACTCGGGGCATGGGTGAATAAAGAAAAAGACGATATTGCCCCTAGGAGTAAAATTTACAAAAAGGGTAATAAGGTAAATAAATTGCATGATTATCATGTTTTAATGTTTTATATGAATGTATTGCTTTGATTTAAGCAAATATGCACATAGGTTGGCTGTTGATTTCATGAATTATACGAAAGGGTACCGGTTTGTACCAGTTACGATTTTAAAGAGGTTTTATCAAGATTGAGCCACCTATCATATTTACATGAGTAAAAAGAGTGCTAGAGTCTTACTTACACTAAATTTTACTGATTTATTATTCATAACAAGTCGTACTAGAGCATTGCTCGTATGAGAAATTTGTATGTGTACAAAAAACGTGCTGGAGCTTCGCTGGCACGAGATTTTAGATATCATGATATGCATAGCGTCATGCTGGAGCTTCGCTCGCACTAGATGTGAGTTGACATGCATACAGTCATGCGGAAGCGTCTTATAGACTATGTGTCACAGAGAGTTGATATGCTCGCACGTATACTTTGAGACATGGGTTGGTTATCGACATAGTATTTGGGTGGCTAAGACCTACGACAGGCAGCCTCAGACTATGATATGGGTCCACGGAGTACGTTGTACCGTGAAGTCATGATGACTCGATGATGTTACTTGATATTCTGGCGGGTAAGATTTTACCCTACCTCCCGTTACAGTTGTGATGCCCCGCACACTGGGATTTGTGTAGCCTGGGATCACAGGGACATAATATGGCCATAGTCCTCGATTTTTCATACAGTAACCTACATGCCTCACAAGATATCATATGGTCTGAATAGACCAAGACAAACTCGAAGGATGGGTAATGTCCTGATTATGTTTTTAAATGAGATGCGATTTGATGAATCAAGGTATTCCCGAGAGATGGGTTTAGCCTTGATGTGGTTGTCTTATGATGAAACAAATAAGTTTTTAATATGATGAGTTTATGATGAAACAAATAAGTTTTAACGTGATGAGCATGAGATGTCATACATGATGATTTTTCCATGGTTTTATATGTCGATTTCATGATTTCTCTTATATGATATATATATACATGTGGCATCGTTTTAATCTTACCTCATGCTCCAAATGTAAATGATTTTGTATCATGACATTATCAGCACGTAGATAGTATAGTTATCTACCTGCTTACATTATTGCCTTACTGAGCAAGTTTCACTCACCCTTTCATTTTTCCACCCCACAGGGTACATTCAGTGGAAGAGAGCAACAATAGTCTTGCAATTCGGTTATCTGCTGCTTCCTATCAAGACCAGGTATCCGCATTCGTATAATTTTTGTATCTGAACATATAGAGGCACAGTACTGTACACGGATTGTAATATTGGGGATGCATTTAGTTAAAATAAATTGATATGTAAATGAAATATGGAAAATAGATGTTAAGGTAAGTAACATGACATGAGGGACTCACATAACGACGGGTAAGGAAATGAAAAAGCGAAAAATTTGTAGGGGTTTTCAGGAAAAATGGGTCGTGACACGATCGAACTTCGATATGCATACCATTGCATAATCTTGGGTAAGTAAAGCTCATTTACGACAATTTATGTGATTATTGCGTATTTAAGATTTATTTTACGCATTTCGGATTAAATTTCGCATTTAGTAAATTATATTCAAAATTTTGAATTAACTGTCATAAATGATATATGGGCTATCCAAAGAGCTTGGAATAAAGCCCAATGGGTATTGATAGACCCAATGAGTTGATAAACCCTGATGAAGGGAAATAATACTTGAAAAAACGGGCTTAATACAGATTAAGGCCCAATTAAAGTATTTAGGCCCATTTAGAGTAAACGCGCACAATTGAGTGAAATGAACTATATTAAATGTGTAATACAGTAGGAAACGTGAAATTAATCCAGTGAATGGTTAAATGCAGCTCCAGAGTCATATTGAGAGTTGACCGGACTGCGAGATTTGAGTAGCACAGAGGAAGAGAGGTCACACTACGTGATCCGAGGTAAGGGACTTTTGTGAGTAGTTAGAGATACCTACACGTATTTTCATCTGCTTTTATATTCACTTAAAAATTCTGAGGGTTAGAGAAAGTGAATAATAATTATTGTGACTCGATAGTGGCAAATTACGATTTTGCCCTTAGTTAGGAAAAAAGTCAACTTTTGTGAAAAGTTGTAAAAAGCATGGAAACCACCATTTTGAATGTTTTACTGCTGTTTAGCAGAAGAATAAATAGATGGGCTAATGATTTTAAGGTTGATGTGAATTAAGCACACTTTAAGTGCTGATTTTGATATTTTGTAAACCATCCATTTTTTAAAGAGCCATCTATCATATTATGTGAGAATAAATCGTGCTGGAGCACAGCTCGCACTGGATTTCATATATTTTCCACATATATTAGTGTGGGATTATGATTCACACTAGATTTCCATGACATGCATGATTGAGTGCTGGAGTTATTACTCGTACTCAGTTTTATGTGATTTATGCATGAGAGAGTGCTGGAGCGATTAGCTCGTACTCGAATTTTACATGAGATACATGACATAGCACTTGAGCTATTGCTCGTACTTGATTTGATGAATTTTGTGCATAACATGGTACTGGAGCTATTGCTCGTACTTGATTTGAAACATGAACTATGCATTGACCTAGTTGCTGGAGGTTTACTCGCACTAGAGTTGAGTTTGTGATGTGAATAGTGTTTGAGAGAAGTGTCGATGGTGAGTCACGCTCAAAGGCACGTACTGTATGTGATATATAATACATGCTGAAAACTATGCTTAATTTTCTCGTGTAGACTGAATGTCACACTATGAGAGGGTCTCATGAGGATTTAGAGACGTGGTATGATATTCCATGGTTTTGAGGGCTAAGACCTATGGCAGGCACCCCGACTGTGATGTAGGGTCCACAGAGTATATTGTACCGTGCATGTGTCGTGGAGTACACTGTACCGTGTGGTGTTGTGGAGTTAAGGAGGATATAGCTAGCGGTTGTGATGGACTGACCCCCTCCCGTTGCAGTAGTGATGCCCCGTACACCGAGTATTGTGTTGCCTGGGATCACCATTGTCGGATATGATCATAGTCCAGGATACTATTTACATTTTCACCACAGAGTCTCATATGATATATCACCTGATTGACTGATTTAATTGCGGATAGACCTGAGGGATGAGTCGGACTCCGATTTTGTGTTGTGAATGATTTAAATGCCATATTTACTGTGATTTAAATATAAATGGCATGATTTATCTAAAGGCGTTTTGATATTATAAAGATGCATTGTTTTGCACTACATGCTTACATTTGAGAAAGAAAGCATGATTTCTGTACATGGGATTTAATCTGTACAAGTATATATATATATATATATATTTACAAACATGCTTTGAAAATGAGTTAAAGAAATAACGTTTTGAGGCATAGCATTATTTTGAGTAGATAGTGTAGATGTCTACTTGCTTGCCTGATTTCCTTACTGAGCGCATTGTATGCTCACCCCCCTTTTTCTTTACATCTCTCTACAGAGCATCAGCAGTAGAGTGAGTGCATTTGAGGGATAGTATTCCTGTTGTCCGCTACTATTTCCTATCAATCGACAGGTATACATATTTTGTACGGTTATGTATCTAAACATAGAAAGAGCACAGCGATGTATGCAATATATATTATGGGGAATGTATTTGTATTAGATTTTATATAATCTTACATGTATTATAAAAGAAGTTAAAGTCAGAGTATATTGACATGTATGTATGAAAATGGATGATATGGTATGCGAGGAAGCTAACATCAAATCACAGCCCAACCATTGAAGAGAGGAAAGGTAAGTAAAAAATACGAAAAATTTGTGGTGGTTTTGGTTAAGTCACGGATGACGGTCGTGACACTCACTCAAAACTGGTTGCAAACTGAAGTTTCCTAGTGTTGAAATGTTAGGTTTAGCTTTTGTTCTTGAATGAAATAGTAAATCTCGAGAAACAGAAGTTGCAGTGGTCCAGTATTTTTATAGAATTGTCTCTATGAGATTGATCTACTAATCATAGGATATCGATCTTCCCTGCATTGTTCTCCTTGAAACCGACCTTTTAGACCTAATGAGATCAATCTGCCCCTAAGCACGAGATCAATCTTCACAACTCAGAACCTTAAGGAGATCGATCTGGCCTTGAAATGAGATCGATTTGTTGCAACCCAAGACTTAAGGAAATCGATCTGTATTGCCAAGGAGATCAATCTACTCCCTTCCTGAAGCAGTTCTGCTGCACTTTTCCATCCAAATTCACTATTACATTGGTATTTGATTTCAACCATTCAATTTTCATTCCATCCACATTTACAACTTCAAAACATTCATTCCTCATAATTTACATCATTTGTGACTTGTCTATACATTCCAAAATCATAAAGGTTACATGTTAAGTTACGGGCCTTACGAATCATTCAATAATACATCATAATTTAGTTGTCCATTTGTTTTTCCATTTCTTTGTTTTTCGTGAATTTAACCACTTTAGGTCACCTAGCCTAACTTTTCTATAAATTTATTCTCTTGGTCGAAACCTCCACTATGCATTCCATTCATAATACCTCATTGCCAATATCATAAATCATCTCATTTAATTTGTTTTATTTCCAAATTAATAATAATTCCTTCAATACAACAAATTTCCCTTAGGTTCTTCACTTAGGCCAAATATGTCATATTTAATACTAGCATTTCACTTTAAATTTAAATACTACATTTAAACCTAACATAATCCTATAATCCTTATTATACCATATTGGCCTTAACTTAGACCATTAACCCCAAAAGAATAGTGTTGGTCGAATTCATTAAATAAATATCCCAAAAGATTCCTTTCATGCTAACCCCTAAAATCGTCATCATTTCCATGCGTAAACATTGCCAATTTACTAACTTTTAAACCCCAAACCAAGTATACTATAAACCCTAAAATAAAAACCTAACTGAAACCCTAAAACACATTACCAAGTTGCTTCCAAGCTATCCATCACAACTAATCAACAATTAAAGCTACTAGTTCATCAATTCATACAAAAATTGCATAATTAAAAGCTTCTTACCCTTGCTTCCTCTTGGAAACCAAAACCACAAGAAAACCCCCCAAGGTCTAGGCTATATTATAACATCAAAATCAACCATAATGCACCTCAATTAATCATGCATAATAATCCTAAAACATCAAAAACCAAACTTAGGCTTACCTAACTTTAGGAAAAATTTTGTCTGCTTTCTTTCTTGCCCGATTTCACCCTTTAAAAAACATCAAAAAATTCTCAAAAAAATTATATGTTGTAACTCTTTCACAGGTAAAGAAATGATTTTAATGGACATAGGCTAACTCTCACATTTTCCTAGCCAAACAAAAATTCTTTTTCCCTCTTCCCCTATTTACATCAACAGTTGGAGCCTCTCTTTTTCATTTTCTATTTTGGTCCATGAAAATGAGGTAGAAGGTATCTGAAATGTGGACTTTGTAATTTTATAAACCATCTTTAATATATGTTAAAGTCCATAGTGGTGTTTGGTAAGAGATTAGATCATTTAATCATTAAATTATTATACTAGTAATCTAGTTTATCTTAGTGGGGTTAAGTAATGTTATTGGCTTATTATTCCATTAATTTCCATCCCTCTTTAGCCAGCTATGCACCTTAATTTCATCACCATTTAATCACCTATTTAATTATTAATAATTTTCACATAATTATTCAAGATGTCATGCCTTAATTCAACTTAAACTCATTACATTCCTTAGCTAACTCTACTTGATGCTCTTAGTTTTGAGCCATTTTTACTAATAAGAATTGGCTATAAATTCCAACAACTTATGCAACCCTTTAGTCCTCAATTGAACTTTTAAAAATCATGCTCAGACTTTAGGTTCATCATATTAAAATTTCAAATCAATTAGGGCTTAGTTTGGTTAGCATTTAGTCCTCACATGCTCAGTTAAATACCAATTTTTGTTAGTTCTCTTAGAAGCTTGTGCTTAGCCCTTAAACATATCAAATTCTTAAGTTTCTTCGTTTCAACTACTCCTTAAACCTTCCATGAATCATGTAAAATAAGCTTACAATTTATTGAATCGCATTAAGGTTTCATTTTGCCTGCTCTTACACAATCCTTCCTTTAGCCTCTCAAATTTATATCGCGCTAACTAATATAACCTTAATTCCTATTGTTTCATAGCTAATCCTTAACCCTTGATCTTTGATCTAATTCATCCATAACTCATTCTTATTTCATGTATTTATTTATGTCATATTCCTTAGTTACAATACTTATACAAAATCAATCACATTACTTAAACCTCACTTAATGCATTAACATGGTAAATTCGAGGGAATAGGTTCATACCTCTTATCTTGGATCACCAAATAAGTTCTTACTTCTCGTACACTAGGTACTCATCATACAAATAGGTTCAGCCCTACAAGTCATCAAAATGTAATACCTTATTAGAAATCTTACTAATTCATAAAATAACTTAAGGAAAAAAATCAGCAATCGAGTTCTCACATAGTATGATGTTTTCTATACTATGATTTTGTTTTTGCTTTTGTTTTAAGGAGGATGAGATTTTATAACTTTATTTTGAAATTAAAATATGCATATGTATTTTTGTTTTCTTAAGGCTTTCGTACACATGCAGTACCATTATGCCACATTTAGTTAGTTTTGTTTCATAAATGATACATGTCGTTTTAACTATTTGTTTTAAGTTACACACTGTCAAACTCTTATAATCAAACTTGATTTTTAAAAAACTTTCTTATTTATTTCCTATCAGCCTTACTATGGTACTAATCTTACATACTCATATTAGTTATATACTGGGTGTTAGCTCAGAAATCCATTTTTAAATGGTTTAGATTGAGCGGTCTATAAGGAAGCATCCATCTCACATAGTCTATCAGCCACACTCAAAGGTGAATTTAAAAAATTTGTTTTAAAAAGGTTGTATTAATTTTTAATAGACTCTGATAAGATACAAGACGTGTCATATTGGGTTATAATTTAAAGTTTAAATGCTTATGTTTAAGAAATTGATGATGTAGACTTATGTATTAAATGGATTTATTTATTTTGAATTTACTGCCTATTTAACCTGTGGTAAACATGTTAAGCATAATTAAATAAGATAAGTCTCTTCCACACATGCGTGTATATATTGGTGTTGGGTCGTCACATATAAAGTTGGTATCAGAGCTTGACAGTTTATCCCATAAGGTTGAGTGTTAGATATGTCAATGTCAATCTTATATCCCAGTTTACTAATATAGTACATAAATTATCTTGAACTATGTGAGCTCTTTATAAACTTTATTTTGATATATTAAGCAGATTTATGTTTACTGCCTATCTAACCGCAACAAACATGATAAGTATGATTAAATAAGATAAGTCTTCTGTATAAGTGCATGTTTATGAATTTAAGTTGTCACATAATGACTCATTATCATATGGGGATTTTTTAAATAGATTTAAGATTAATGCCTAATGTCACACCTCGTGACCTAACCTTAAACATAAATGCGCAATATTAAGTGGAATCGTGCTATAAGATAACGTAAATGTCTTTACGGATCGTTTTACTTGTTGTTTTGTGTCTAATGTAGGAATTCATGCCACTGCTTTTAAAATTTTCATAAATGTTCTATATCTAATCGTTACTTATGATATATGTGAGAACAAGTTTCTTTCATAAATCCGACAGCATAACGGCATAATCGAACTAAGTCCTTCCTACAATTTACATCGTATTCATCACATGTACTTAACTAAATAAATATTTAATCTGTATTAACAAAATTCTTTGGAGCATCACATAACCATAAACCCGACTAGTTGGTTAAACACCATACAACATATTAGCCATTCATTTACTTTAAACCGAAAAGAAGAAACCTAAGAGTATTCCATAGTGATAATACTTTAAACAACTTCCAACTAAATACATCCTACAAAATACAACCGTGCGTACATGATCTGAAAGAAGACATGCATATATATGTCATCTGTCACATATACCTCAAAAATCCAAAAACTGCTCGCTAGGCTGATGGAGTCAGTAAGAAAATGAAGCTCGCCCTGCGAATCTAATCTGAAAAGTGTTTGGAAAAGAGGGGTGAGCAACCACACACTCAGTAAGAAATTTACATAACCGAAGCTAGAAAAATATCATGCAACACACTATGCAGTGGAAAATTGTGATAATTATGTAAAGTCGTCATGCACATTTCATTAAAGAACATATTGCTTATGCTTCAATTGAGACATGCTTACATAACTAAAATTTATGCATCGTTGAACAAATTCAAGTTCCAATAGAAATACTTAGAAATTCCCAGAATTCAACACACTTGTCAAAATATGCAATTCTCTCAAAATAGGTACATTGGCAAAGCGTAACTAGCTCAATACAACTGGATGAGAATGTGGCAATTTCCACAACTAGACATGGAACTAAGTGTGAGACCTATGAATTCTATGTACTTTAGCTATGATGTTACAATGTGAGATTTATAATTTAGTGAATGCGGTTATGATATTTCGATGTCCACGTAAGTTCTAAATCTAATAAAGTATAACAAGATAAAGTTTTTAAGTCTTAAATGTGTATGGATTGAAATATGGTCTATAGAGTAGATTGTGGTAAGTTTTGCCTTGAGTTTCCTACAAATTTATGCAACAACAATGAAATCTATGCAGGCCAGATCAATCTCCAAAGATGAGAGATCGATCTACCAAGCCTAGAAGTATAAGTAAAGGGTTTCTGAGGAGCTGGATCGATATCAAGTGAAGAAGGATAGATCTCATAGGGATGGAAGATCAATCCCATGACTCCAAAATGCAATGAGTATATAATAGCAGACAGGCAGATCGATCTCACAAGGAAACAGATCGATCTCCTACTGCCTCTGCCTAGCAAGAATCAATCCAGTCACAAAGACAGATCGATCTCCATTTGTCTCAACCTGTAAGAGATCGATCCTTTCTTAGGAAACAGATCGATCTCCATTTGGGTCTCCAAAGAACAGATCGATCCCTACCCTCTACCAGATCGATCTTGTAATTGGTAATTGAGTTGTTGGAGTAGTTGAAACCAAGCAGAGATCAATCTCCACCAATGCAAGATCGATCTCACACACTCTGTCTATATAAGGATCACGAGATTTTTGCCTGAAGCCAAGTCTCTCTCACCTGCAAACACCAACACCCACCATTTTCACCCAACCCAAGCTTTCTCTCTCTAAGATTCACCACGTTTTGGACAGAGTTAGAAAAAGAGATAAGAGATAAAGTTGTTCCTCTTGGTAAAGAGAATAATATACTAGCGAATCAAGGGTTGGTCTGAACAAAAGGAAAGGGACAAGCATTCTACAAGTTGCTTAAGAGAGGAGAAGCTAGGTGATCTAGCAAAACTCTTGTTTTTAAGTATTATAATTATATATATATATATACACACATTGGTGAATAAATATATATATTTAGTTGGATATGTTTAAGTCATGAAGGAACCAACAAATGGGTTTTGTTAGAAGAAGGAATGTGGATGTTTTGTGATAGTCATGAGCCAGCTTGGATGTAGTTTAGAGTGTATAGGTGTAAATAGGATAAAAAGGGAAATGTTGAGTTAGAATGAGTAGGAGAAAGAAATCGACAATGAGAATGATGTATATTGACGATTTGATGATGTTTAGACAGCTCAAGAATCTGACACGAGAGGGGAGGCTAGTCCGAGACCCGGAGGACATTGCACCACTTAGGGTTCAAGAGGTAAGGGAAATAAAATGTTTGTGCATGTGAGTTTCTAAATGATGAAAATACCTTTTTAGTGTAAAAAAGGTTTGATGAAGGAGCATGTTTATGAGAAATGAGTTGATATGATGCTTTGATGAATGTGTGAGTGTTTTATCGGTTTAAGCTCGGTTTTGATGAATTTTGTGTAATTGTGAACACAATGTCTTATAACAGAAGTGAGTTTTTCGAGATAACCACTATGAGCTCTACATGAAGGCAAAATAGTTTTAATACAAAAATGGCATATTTTACTGAGACTAAGGCTTGTCATGAGATGCACATCGATACTCTGCTTTGATAGCATTGAGTGGCCTTGCTCTGGTAGCATGTAAGATCAGGCCTTGCTCTGGTAGCATGTAAGACAGATGCCTCCGTTCTGGTAACGTGAGATGACCCCACTCTGGTAGCGATGGGTGGCCTTGCTTTGGTAGCATGTAAGACCGAGGTTGTACGACTCTGATCAAGTCTACAGCGATATCATGGCCATAGATAGATGTCAACGTTTTCACTCTTCTGAGGATGTCCTCCTTGAGGATGATTTGATGTGACGTGATGTGCTTATGACATTGTTTTTATCTGAGTTTTATTAAATGCCTAGTCTCGACTAATTTGATGAATGACGTATTTTATGACTGTGATTTCTATCACATATTAAGATTTGATGTTATAAGGAATTGTGATTTTTATCACGTAAATTATGCTGATGCAAACTGATGCCATTGTTATTATCTCAATTACCATAACATTTTACATGCTTGAATACTTCTATCATGTTTTTACATGCTCAAATGATGAGTTGTGATATGATGATGATTTTATAAAATCTCCTTTATCCTCATTACTGAGAGATTTGAGAGCTCACCCCCCCCCCCCCAGATTACTTGCAATGATCGAGCTAGTACCTACCACGTACGCGATATAGGCTGGTGGATAAGATTTCACCAGGCTATCGCTTGTACACGCACAAGGTATAAATTCAATTCATTTTGTATCCAGACAATGATTTAATATAGACATTTGTGTTAAGTATTATTGGGATGTAATTAGGACTATATGAAGAGAATGAAATGAGTTTTGTGGGTTGATTCTCTTTGGATATTATGTATTTGATTTTATGAAGTAGAAATTATGTAATCCTGGGGATAATGATTTGTTATAAACACAAGTGATTAAATGACACTATACAGGAATGCACCTTGAGTAAGAAGTTTAATGCAAGAAAGAGTTTAAATTTGCCCTATCAGATCAACCCAAATTCTCAATTCCAAAGTTTTGGGGAAAACAACCCATCGATATAAAAACATGTACCAACATTTCAAAAATCAACATGTATACAATTTTCGTAACTTTATACTTTCTCCAAAACATAGTCAAGGAGCCCATGCAAACAAGTTTACATTCGTCAACAAAACTGAATGAGGTGATAAAATTGACAGTAAAATGCTTGCGCACGCATATGATTTATAATACCTCAAAATATATTTTACAAAACATTTAACTTTCATGGTATAATAAGGATTTAGTCCATAGAGATGCAACTGAACAATAATTGCAGAAAATCGGTAAAGTGAGGAAAGGTAGATTTTAAATCTAAAAACGGCCTAGCTAACTAACTAAACTAACAGCTTACGTTACCGTGTAAAAATCTTAACTAATCCTAGGGTATTCTACTAGCCGCAGCCACATAAATCCCTTACCATACAAAAGCGCCACTCACAACTTTACCCTCATCGCCTTAGGTGCACATATATGCGCCTAAACTTCCTTGGCGCCGATGAGGTAGTCACTGTAAATTAACATATAAAAACAAAGTGTCATTTAACGTTCATGCATGACCAAATGTAATTTCGGCAACATTTAATGCTCATATTATCAAATTCCAATATTATAACTTATCCTCCTCTCTCATGCCCATAGTTGCCCAATGGATTTTCACCTCTTGAAATCATCATTATCATCCTTTGAACATATCTCGTAACATATTTTAAAGTTTGTTTCTGAAATTTTGAATTAAACTAAGAGGTTTAGTTTATGCCCTCTACTTATCTCTTTCCGTTTATAATAAGCTCGTTAAGTCAATTCACCTTGTATCTCTTTAAAATAACTTTATCAATTTCAGACTAACTAACACTAACGTAGTCCACTGGTTTTAAACCTTAATTTATTCACACTTGGAAAATCCCCAATAATTGGTCATGGTCGAGACTTATCTATAGTACTTCTACTTGCTTAGCATAAGCTTGGTTCTTCCAATAATAGAATAACATCATTTGCATCATGCTTTTATGGTCTAGTTCTTACAATCCAACCAGCTAATTGTTCCTAATCATTTCAAAATTGTTGAATGCCTTAAGTCATATTCCAAACTTTACAATAAAGCCATGCAACCCCATAAATACATAATTTTCACATCTAAGTTCTATTTTTAACTTCTGAAATTTCCAACAACTAATATTTCTAACTTTACTTAGTGACCGAAACTACCATAAACCATCCCTATTCATTGGCTAAATTTCTGGTTTTACAATTACAGAACTTTGTTATTTATACTTCAATTTGTTGACTCAGTCTTTAAATTTCCACCAAGTAAATTGTTTCTGCACATCTTAATTTGACCAAATTTACTCTTCTATATTCATTTAACATTCCAACAATTTATTAACTTTGCTATGTCAACTAGTGAATTCTTTACTAAAATTCTTATAATTTCAGCGAAGGATAGTTTAAATTCTGAATTTCATTCTCATTCACTACATGCAAAACAATGTTTTTATCCTTATTCACCGCATGCCTAACTATGTGTGAACTGATTTCTTGTTAATTGTATAATCTAACTCTCGAAACTCAATTTAGCTTAAAATCCCCAAATTTCTCCCTTGGTCGAGCACTCCATCTTCACCATTCATGAACAATTTCTTGCACTTGTTTATAATTACTCATTGAAACAGTCAATTCATCACCTAGCATTATAACTTACCAAGTTATCAAATCTTGCCCTCAATTCAAGTTTCCCCCCAAATTACATGAATCCTAAGCCTTCCAACATTTAAATTCTGCATTTTTAATTAAACTATCACATTATATATTTCTAGAATTTTAAATTGCATAAAAATTTACATGTATATAAAAATCAGTTTACCCTTGTACATGTTCTAGCTGAGACTATGCCCCATCATTCATATATTCATGGCTAAATTTAAATCGTGCAAAACTACCATGTGCTTTAAACACATTACAGATTTAATAGTTGTACCTTAAATTTTCAATACAACAAGTTTTTCCTAACTTTCCTAAATGGTTGAATACCCTATTCCTCATGCTCATTAAAATTTTCCTCAATTTGTTAAAATTTATCAATTCATACATTAAATTTTCACATGCAGGTCTTTATTTTAGTTAGTCATAGTAATCTCTAATTCCCAATTTCATAATTCCCAATTCATCCTAACTAAGAACCTTAATTCTTAATGCATGCACCCAATTCTGCAATTAAATCAAAATTTCACTTATACTATACTAATATAACAGTGATCAAATATGAAATTTCAGAAATTAACCTTCACTTACCTTAATTTCCAACAGCCGACTACCCTAGCTAAAAATCCCCAATTTTTCTTCTTGAATTTCCAAAAAATTTCGTCGGAGGTAGGGATTTTGGGTGTGATAAGTGATAATTTCTACTCTAAAGCTACTCTAAAACTACAAAATCCTAACATGCATGCTAGATGTGCAAGTTTGTTTGTTGTTCTAGAATTCAAATTGTTAAGAGAAGGGGAAAAACATGAAATTGGCAAGGTGAACAAGGGGTTTTGTTTTTTATTTTGAAGGGGGAACGTGTATGCAGATTTGAAGGAGGGTTATTCTTGTTATTGGATGCGTGAACAAGGGGAATGCTTTCTGGATTTTCAATTCTGGTGTGAGGGTGGCGTGAGAGGAAGAAAGGAAAAGAAAAATTCTTGTCTTTTAGGGAGGAAAACGTGAATGGGGAGAAGAAGAGTGAAAAAGAAAATGTTTAGGAAATTTTCTATTTTATGCACTTTAGTTTTATAATGCATAAATATTTGTAAATAATTTCAGATTTATAATTATAATATGTATGTATTCAGATTTATATCTATAATATATATGTACATGTTTCCAAAAACTATTAGACATAAGGTTTTACATATATAAATTTCCCAATTTGCAATATATACATAGGCTTAATTTTTCTCAAACATTGTTACTAACTATCAAATTTGTTGTTTTATTATGTCACCCTATTAAATTTATTTGCTAATTAATTAACTTAGTTAGATTACTCAAATGTTAAATTATCTCTACTTAATGGTCCATATAAATTTTATTTAACTGAATTTAGCTTAGGCTCCTATTAAATTTCGGTACACTATCTAAGTTTACTTGCATGAATTTGATTAAATTCTACATTCATGTATGTTTAACTCAATAACTAATGGTAGATTACCTTAGTCTATCCTAATCTGGTCACATGAATTGATTACTACTTAATAAATTGAGTTCATGAACACATTCATGCACATACATTATGCATTTAAAATATATTCACACTATGTTAATTGAATTTAACTCTTCACCTAAATTTTTTATGTTCCTTTGTTCTATTATTTTAAGTATCTTAATATTATATTAGTTAGTTCTAATTTTATTAATTGGACCCTATTAATAATGCTATTCTAAAATTTGGCTAGCTTGGGTTAACGTTATTAATTCGAACTCCCAATCCGACTTAATCATAAAAGCTAAAATCTAGCGTATTCTCACTTCGTACATTCCTAAAAAAAGAAAGAATCTCCGCAAATTAAATTCCGATATAACGTAAGCAAACAACCATTCGGTATAAGAAAATTGCGGTCTTTCATTTCTCCCCTCCTTATAGAATTCGATCCTCCAAATTTTGAGCCAGGTCAAAAAGATACGGGTATCTCTCTTGCATCAAGCTCTCCAACTCCCACGTCAGTTCCTCAATAGAGTGGTGTTGCCAGAGAACTTTGACGAGAGGAATGGTTTTGGATCTCAAAAATTTGTCCTTCCTGTCAAGAATTTGGATCGATTTCTCCTCGTAACTCAAATCCCTTCTAAACTCCAATGGCTCTTAGGCTAAGATGTGAGATGGACCGGGCTGATACTTGAGAAGCATAGACACATGAAATACGTTATGTACCTCAGCTAGCTGAGGAGGTAAGGCTAGTCGGTATGCTACCTCACCTCCACGCTCCAATATCTCGAATGGTCCTATGTATCGAGGACTCAACTTGCCCCTTTTTCCAAACCTCATAACGCCTTTGGTCAAAGAAACCTTCAAGAACACATGATCTCCCACTACAAACTCCAATTCCTTCTCCGATGGTCTACATAACTTTTCTGTCAGTTTTGTGCTGCTTTGAGTCTATACAAATCATGTGAACCTTCTCTGATGCTTGTTCGACCAAATCCAGTACATAGATCTTCTTGTCACTAACCTCTTCCCAACTGATTGGTCATCTGCATCTCCAACTACAAAGGGCTTCGTACGGGGCCATCCCTATACTGGCATGTTAGGCTGTGATTCAATATTAGTCACCCATTCATATTCACTTATAACATGCCTACAATTTAATATTCTTTTCTATAATGTAAATTCTTATACATTAATACACATATTTGTTCATCTACATCCCCGCTCGTACAATTATTTACATAACTATGCTGTTACAATGTTCAATACAAAATATCAAGTGTGTATACCTCTCGTGAGATGGATGTGCAGCGAATCAAAGTCTACCAGTTCTCAGTCATGTCCACCTACTGTGGATACTCTGTAAAGAGGAGAAATAAAAAGGGGGTGAGCTCATAGCTCAGTAAGGAAATCAAGCAAGCAAGTAGATAACTACACTATCTACGAATGCCTTAAAATCATTTCCTTATCGACTCATATCTAAAGCATACATTTAGCTCAAAGCTTTTATGCAATATATATATAGATACAAATCATCAGCTATAAAACTGGAAATATGCTGGTTTAACAACCTCAGCAGCTTATGCAAAACATTGCATTTCTTATGTAATTTCACACAAATCACATTTATCATGCCATTCATTTAAATCAAAATAACATGGCATTCAGCATGTTCAAAAACATGGAAATCTAGGCCTCACCCATCCCTCGGGTTACCCTATCACAACTCACAAATTCACATGTTCATGTTATAAAACCATGTGATAATTCATTCAAGAAATATCAATTTACATTGCATGAAAAGAAAACCAAGATAGGCGACTACATGTTCTGAAATTATAATCATAACTCTTTTTTCGTGATCCCAGGATACACAGTACTTGGTGTACAGGGTCTCACAATTGCTGTAACGAGAGGTGGCTCAAATCTCTACCGTCAGCTCTCAACTGAGGACTTGATCTCGGAGCACACCAGATCCCACTGGATCCAGCTCCCACTGCTAACCAGTCATGTCCAAGTACATTCAAGTACTCACGGTACAACGCATTCCATGTGACATACACGATACACAGTACTCAATGAACCCTGTCTCAAGGTGGGATGCTCGCCATGAGTCTTAGTCCTCTTACCTTGGATATACCTCATAGTCGAGATGCTTGCCATAAGTCTTAGTCTGCATGCTGTAGGTTGTTTCGATAGCCCTCGATCATATCTCAAAATATTACACATGTGAACACACATATATATATATATTATATCGGTGCGACACACAGTCAGCACAGGTTCCAAACACGGCTGTTTCATGCTCTTTTCAAAATTCGGTACGTGCGAGTAAACTCCCAACATGACCATATCACAATGACATAACTCTAGTGCGAGCAACGCTACCAGCACTATGTCATGTAAAAACACGAGTATGAGCAAAGCTCCCAATACTCTATAATGTATAATAAATGAAAATTGAGTATAAGCTATGCTCCATGTACTCTATCAAATAAAACTGAGTATGAGCAAAGCTCCCAATACTCTATAATGCATCAATCAATAAATCTAAGTATGAGCTAAACTGCCAATATTCTAGCATGCATAAATCGAATTTAAAATTTAGTATGAGGATACACTCAAGTACTAAGTGATGTATATCTCCAAATCAAGTGCGAGTATTCCCTAACACTTATGGTTTTCACACAAAACCCGATAGATGTCTTATTCAAATGATAATTCACCCAAGTAAATCAAATAGGCACTCAAATGTGCTGTTTTCGCGTATGCATGAAAACATTAGCCATTCTATCATGCAACTATGAATTTTAGTCACAATATGCTTGTAAGGCTTTTTCACCCTATTATTTAATAAAATCACACTTATCCTCATTAATACCTATCACCATAATATGCCTATTCACAGGAATTCATATAGAGTATAATATCGAAATTCTATTCGAAATACATGTAGCTATCTCTAGCTACTAACGAAATTCCATTACTTCAGATCACGTCACATGACCTCTCTTCCTCGGTGCTGCTCACTTTCGCAGTCCGGTCAGCTTCCACTATGATTTTCGAAGCTATTATAATTATTTACATTAGTATATCGTATTATACTTATTTCATTTGAAAAATCTCAATTTAATACATCAATCTCATCACTTTCTTCCATTACGGTATTATACCATATTTTTCACATATCTAGCTTCATTTCTCCTTATTTCCAATTTATACAATTCATAAAACTACCTTATAATCTTCCATACATGCATATTCCATACAACTTTCTCATCATTTTCTCACTTTCATGCTAATATCTAGGTCATGCTCATTTTTCATGATACTTTTGTTTCCAACCATTTATACATATACCAAGTAACTCACTGATACACCTAGATTGACATATATCAAAGTGGTGCATTGAATCTTACCTAGTTGAAAATTTCTCTTTTTCACCAAATTTGGCAAAATCCTTCTTGCTCTTTCAATCTTTGATACCATCTTCTTGTTTCCAAGTATGTTGTTCTTCTTTTTATCAAGAACAACTTTGCTTAACTATATCGTACTCAAAGCTGATTGCAAACTGAAGTTTTCTAGTGTTGAAAGGTTAGGTTTAGCTTTAGGTTTTGAATGGAATAGTATTTCTCAGGAAAAACTGAAATGCAGAGCCCCGTATTTATAGAATTGTCTCATAGAGATCGATCTGCTAACTACATGAGATCGATCTTCCCTTCACTTTTCTCCTCAGAAACCAACCTTTCAAGCTTATGAGATCGATCTACCCCTAAGCATGAGATCGATCTGCTTCACACAGAATGTTAAGGAGATCGATCTGGCCTTGTAATGAGATCGATCTTTTGCAACTCGAGCCTTATGAAAATCGATAAGCTTCGGTCAGAACTTGCTTAAGATCGATCTGCATCATTGAGGTATCGATCTGCTCTTATTAAGGGATCGATCTGCCTCGTGTAGATGTTGTAATATTGCATATTCAACCTATGAGATAGATATGTATTGCCAATGAGATCGATCTAATCCCCTTCTGAAGCAGTTTTGCTGAAATTTCCATCCCAAATTCACTGTTACATTGGTATTTGATTTACTTAACCATTCATTTTACCTTTCATACACATTTCCAACTTCAAAAAATTTATTCCTCATGATTTATATAAATTGTGAGTTGTCCATACATGACAAAATCGTAAAGATTACATGTTAAATTACGGGTCTTACAAACCTCCCCACCTTAAGAAATGTGGTCCTCCAAATTAGAACCAAGTTACTCTACAAACAATTGGGGATATTTCTCTCGCATCATGCTCTCTATCTCCCAAGTAGCTTCCTCTAAAGTGTGATGCTGCCAGAGAATCTTCAATAACCCGATGGTCTTGTTTCTTAAGACTTTATCCTTTCTATCCAGTATCCAGATCGATTTCTCTACATATGTCAAATCATCTTTGAGCTCCAACAACTCATATCGAATCACATGATTTAGATCTAGATGATACTTCCTCGGCATCGAAATGTGGAAGACATTACGCACTGCCGATAAATCCGATGGCAAAGCCAATCTGTATGCTTTATCTCCCACTCGATCTAGCATCTCAAAGGGTCCAATCTAGCGAGGACTCAACTTACCTCTCTTCCCAAATCTCGCTATACCCTTGGAAGGAGAAACCTTCAGAAACACTAAATCACTAACTGTGAACTCAAGCAGTCCCCGTCTCTTATCAGCATAGCTTTTTTTTCTACTCAGAGCCGTCCTCAATCTCTCAACTATCAACTAGACATCCTTAGAGGCTTATGTAACCAAGTCAGGAGAAATAATCTTTCTATCACCCACTTCTTCCCAATCGATAGGGGAATGACATCTAAGACCATACAAAGCCTCATACGGTGTCATCTCGATACTCACATGATAACTGTTGTTATAGGCAAATTCAGCTAGTGGCAAATGATCATCCCAGGAGCCTCTAAAATCCAGCACACACGCTCTCAATATATCTCCCAGAGTCTGTATAGTCCTCTCTGATTGATAATCTTTCTGAGGATGAAAAGAGGTGCTCAAACTCAACTGGGTTCCCATGGCTTCCTGAAAATGTTCCCAAAAGTGGGAAGTGAAGCGGGAATCCCTATCTGAAACAATGCTCACTGGAATACCATGTAACCTCACTACCTCGTGTACATACAGCTCTGCCAATATACTCAGAGTATCGGTATCTCTCATAGCTAGAAAGTGGGCTGACTTCATCAGTCTATCAATAATCGCCCATATCGCATAGTGATTCCTCCGGATCCTCGGTAAACCCATCACGAAATCTATGGTGATATGCTCCCATTTCCATGTCGGTATAGGTAGAGGCTACAATAACCCTGCAAGTTTCAAATGCTCTACCTTCACCTGCTGACATACAAGACACCTCGCCACAAAATTTGCCACATCTTTCTTCATACCTGACCACTAGTACACCTTTTGGAGATTATGATACATCTTATTACTCCTCGGATGTAGCGTGTACCTCGACGAATGAGCTTTCGTCAATATCAATCTCCTAAGCTCTGTGTCCTTGAGAACACACAATCTTCATTTGAACCATAAAAGTCTATCAAAACTTATCTCAAAATCAATCTCTGTGCCCTTTTGTATCTGACCAATCATGTCAATGCAATATGGATCAGTCTGCTGAGCCTATCTGATCCTACACAACAAATTTGGCTCTAAGCATAGACTAGCAATCATACAGTCTGTATCCATGTCAGAAGGTATGACTCCCAAGCTGAGGCTAGGAAACTGCTCTAACAACTCATGTTCCCTGACTATCATATACAATACCATCCAAAGGCTTTTCCTGCTCAAAGCATTAGCTACAACATTAGCCTTACTCGAATGATAAAGTATCTCACAATCATAGTCCTTTAGAAGCTCTAGCCATCTTCTCTGTCCCATATTCAATTCTTTCTGTGAGAACAGATACTTGAGACTCTTGTGATCGGTAAAAATCTAAAATTTCTCCCCACACAAGTAGTGGCTCCATACCTTCAACGCAAACACTACTGCTGCTAACTCCAAATCATGGGTCGGATAGTTCTTATCATGTTCCTTCAACTGTCTAGATCCATAAGCAACTACCATCCCATCCTGCATCAATACGCAGCTCAATCCCTGATGCGAAGCATTTGTATATATTGAAATTCCTCCTGAGCTGGTAGGGATTTTGATAATCGGAGTAGTAGTCAATCGACTCTTTAACTCCTGAAAACTCTTCTCACAATCCTCATTCCACACGAGTGCTACACCCTTTCGAGTTAGACGTGTCAACGGAGCAGCTAACTTCGAAAATCCTTTAATGAATCTTCGATAGTATCCTGCTAAACCCAAAAAACCCTTGATCTCGGTAACTGTCCTCGGCTGTTCCCACTGAACTACAGCCTCAATCTTGGATGGATCTACTAATACACCATCCTTCGACACAACGTATCCCAAAAACGAGATCTGTAATAACCAGAAATCACACTTATTGAGTTTAGCATACAGTTTCTGCTCTCGTAAAGTCTGCAGTATAATCCTGAGGTGCTTCTTATGCTCGTCCTCAAATTTCAAGTATACCAATATGTCATCGATGAAGACGATAACAAACTGATCCAAATATGGCTTGAACACATCGTTCATCAAAGCCATGAAATCTGTGAGAGCATTCATCAATCCAAATGGCATAACCAAGAACTCATAAAGGCCATATCAGGTCCTAAATATTGTCTAGGTCACATCTCATCTCCTTACACTCAACTAATGATACCCAGACCTCAGATTAATCTTAGAAAAGACTTGTGCTCCCCGGAGCTGATCCAACAAGTCATCTATGTGTGGAAGGGGATATCTATTCTTGATGGTTGCCTTATTCAAAAATCTATAATCTATACACAATCGGAGGCTTTCATCCTTCTTCTTCATAAACAAAATCGGTGCTCCCCAAGGTGAAACACTCACTCCGATGAAACCCCTATCCAATAGCTCCTATAACTGTCTTTTGAGCTCCTCCAGCTCAACTAAAGCCATGCGATACGGTGGTTTCAATATAGGTTCAGTACCAGGTACCAAATCTGTACAGAACTCCATCTCTCTGTCTGGTGGTAACCCTGGCAATTCATCCAGAAAGACATCTGGGAATTCACTAACCATAGGAATATCTGCCAACTTCGGATGTACCTTATCCGTATCAACCACGTACGCAATAAAACCTTTAATATATTCATTCCTCAGTCAGCATAGTACATTGTCAATTACAATCATAACTACTACTTTTATTTCTTTTCATCAAACTTTACACTTTTCAGGGTTAGGAAAGATAACTGTCTTAGCATAACAATCTAAAACAGCATGGTTTGACGATAACCAATATATTCCTAAAATAACATCAAAATCGCTCATACTTAACAGTGTTAGATTAGTTGTCATGTCTTTTTCCCCTACTCTTAACATACGATCATTTAATACATACTCTACTAGCTGACTATTATACATAGGCGTACTAATCAACATCATCCTATTCAAAGTTTACGCTCTACATGCTTTGCTAACTTACATGCAAATGAAGGCGATACAAATGAATGCGTGGCACCAGGATCAATTAAAAGATGTGCTTCTAAATCATATATCAGGATGTTACCTCTAATCACATCCGACGAAGCATCGGATGTCCCCTGGTCCAAGGCATGTACTCGCCTTCGTCCAATAACTTGTTTCCCCTTCTCTTATGTCGTCGCTCTTCTCCTTGACGCAGATTTATCAGGTGGAGCTCCGCAGGCTCTTTACCCTTCTGTGGGGCAATGTCAATAACTTCTTAGCAAACTCTAGTCATGTGTCCTAGCTTCCTACATCTGAAGCATAAGTCGCTAGAAACAGGACAAGGTCTACCTCCATGGAATCTACCACATCTACTACACTGCTCTGTGGTATGCCTTGATCCTCCAATCACTACTCCTCTAGGTTGAGCTATAGTTGGGTATGCACGAGATCTACCAGTCTTCTTTTGTACTTTCTCGATCCTTGGTCTTTTACAAAAGAGTCTCCTCCCTCCTCTATATCGGAAACCTCAGGCACTATCATTCATCGGCCTCTTCATATCTCTGTCTCTACCATTTTCAACTGTCCTGAACTCTGAGACATTCCTCTCATAATCTTGCTCACAAACTTATGCCTTGCACACTGCCTCGTCATAGGTAGAGATGTCAAATGGAACCAGTTTGGACTATAATACTGGTCTCAGTCCATCTATGAATCTACGAACCTTTCTGGTCTCGCTACTCATGGTGTCAGGGTCATACCTTCCTAGCGATAAAAATCTGGTCTCAGACTCATCTATTGAATGACTCTCTTGGCTTAACCCCAAAAATTTAGCCTACAGCCTCTACTGGGCCGTTTCTGGGATAAACTACCTGTTGAAGGTATCTAGATATCTCCCAACTGATCTCTGTATGTCGGGCTCTCAATATGGGTCGAGTGGACTTCTACCAATGCTCTGTTGTCCCCTTTAATAGGAACGCAGTAAATGTGACCATCTCTGAAGTGGTACACTTAAAGAATCCGTACAACTTCTCCATCTCTCCTATCCACTCCTCCGCCAACACTAGGTCCTTAATCCCACGAAAAGTTGGAGGTCCAAGCTTTTGGAATAGTTAGAGTCTGTCAAGATCATAACCATACACCAAAACATTTTCACCCTGTCGTGGAGCAACATAAGACGGCGTATCTTAAACTGGTGGAGGTGTAGGTGAATCCATAGGCTGTGGCACATGAGCTGCCTGTGCAGGTGTACCAGGTGTAGCTGCCTCTCCAGGTATAGTCTCTGCATCCTGTCCCTATCCTCCTGGCAAATTCTGTGCCAGTATCTCCACTATGGTCTCAAGGCGACTCTCTAGTCTCTCGAAACATGCCTCGGTACGCTCAGGCACCTCAATGGGACCTGTTGTCTCATCTCGGGACTCTTGCCTACCTCCACGGCCTCGAGCCCTACCTCTAGCCCCTCTACCACGGTGAGTATTAACCATATAGATAAATTCTTGCATTTATAATCATTGATTAGTCTGATTTCCATCTTGTATACGCAATTGTAACTGAACAAAGCACATTACTTTGGGGATGTACACTTTCCTAATTACTAATATCGATTCATATCAGACCAACTCTCCTCTGATACCATTCTGTCACGATCATCAAGCATTGGGCTGTGATTTGATATTAGTCACCCATTAATATTGACTTATAACATGCATACAATTTAATATTCTTATCTACAATGTAAATTCTTATACATTAATACACCTATTTGTACATATAAATCCTCGATCGTACAATTGTTTACATAACTATGTTGTTACAATGTTCAGTACAAAATATTAAGTGTGTATACCTCTCGTGAGATGGGTGTGCAACGGATCAAAGTCTACCAGTTCTCAGTCATGTCCACCTATTGTGGATACTCTGTAAAGAGGGGAAAAAAAAAGGGGGTGAGCTCACAGCTTAGTAAGAAAATCAGGCAAGCAAGTTGTCACGACCCAACTATTCAAAAATCAGAGTGAATTTTTCGCGTTTTTGTTTATTTTCTTACTTAATTCTTACCTGTCCTCGGATCGTGACCAACACTCCACTACTAATTGGGCTGTGCGTCAATGCCAGTCCCACCATACATCTACCCCAGTACTTATTTCTTCTCCAGTCATTTATAATTGTTATATTATTTATACATCCCCTAAAGTTACTTACAAACATGTTACTGTGCTATGCTTATGTAGATACAATAAGTACAAGTGTATATACCTTATGTTGATGGGCAGCAGCGGATATCCGGAATGCAGTACTGAGTCACCTCAACTTCAACTGGAGATCATCTGTGGGAGAAAATGAAAGGGGTGAGCACATCAAGCTCAGTAAGGCAATCCTACGAACAAGTAGGTAACCATACTACCTACATGAACGTGGTGCCATGCATAAACCACCCTTTCTCCACACATTTTAAAACATATGATATGATGTTGTGATGTTATGTAAATCAAGTTGCACGGAAAACTCAACATGCAATTATTTTAAATCATTTCTTTCTCTTTAAAAATTTCACAATGAAGTCAGGACTCGACCCCTCCTTCGGGTGATCCTGACTCACACAAAACCATGGAAATAGAATTTCTCAAAAGCATCGGTATCGAAAACATACGTATATATATACAAGATACGAGACTAGGCAATACTGTATATCGGTAATAACCAGGACTGGCCAATATGTCCTCGTGAGTCCTCTAGCTTCACGGATCCCAGTGTGCGAGGTCTCACCCTGATCGGGAACTGCCCGGGAGGTGGGTCAATCCAACCCGTCAGTCTTATCCGATCTCACGCATCCGTCGATGCCGTATCCGAAGATACCCCGTATCACGAAGATACCGTATCACAAAGATACCCCGTATCACAAAGATACCGTATCCGAAGATACCCTGTATCACAAAGATACCGTATCCGAAGATACCCCACGGTACATCGTACTCCATGCTACTTGCACGGTACATCGTACTCCATGGACCCATATCACTCTAGGTACTCCAGCCCAATTGGCCTGCTTCCCACAGAGGTTTTCATAACTCAATACTCGTTGCCATGTCTCAAAACGCACGTGCGAGCCTATTAAATCGGTGACACACAGTCTACCCGATGCTCCAAGCACGGCTCATCGTATGTTCTCTTAAAAATCAGTGCGAGCGATGCTCAGCACTCTCATCAAATCAAGTAAACTTGGCAGAGCCCGCTTTACATCTCCACAAGGCCGCCAACCTCATCCCTCACTCTCACCCTACTTAAGAGGTCTATTGAGCCTGTTGGGCCTTTTGGCTGACTCCAAGGGCAGACAGCGCTACTCCACAAATCCAGTAAAACTAGTGCGAGCTAGGCTCAGCACTCTGTATACAAATCGTATGAAAATCTTATAAAATCTGGTGCGAGTTAAACTCCCGCACCCTGTCATGAAAATCATGTAAAATCTGGTGCGAGTTAGACTCTAGCACCATGTCATGCAAAAGCATGTGAAATCTGGTGCGAGTTATACTCTAGCACCTATACATGTAAAACTCTAGTGCGAGCTCTCGCTCCAGCACTAATGCATGCATCACACAAGTCAAACATCGTGCGAGCTGAGCTCTAGCACGTCACATGTAAATAAAAACATTTAGGCGGCTCGGTTATTTCCAAATAGTTTTCATAGAAATCACATCAGTTAAGATATGCAATGCTATGCATTTTCTTTCAAGGTGAGCCAGCCTACTCATGCATGCGTTGAAATACCTCCAGAACGAGCAGGAACCTCTTATTCTTGCTCCTCCCAATTTTTCCTAAATTTTTAGAATTTTACCCTTAGCAAGGGTATTTTAGTAATTTTGCCCATACGGGGCACTAAAATTGTTCTTCGACCTCTAGACCCTCCAGATAATTTTTAAATGACTGCCAATGAATTTAAAATTGCGTACTGTTACCTCTAGCAGTCCGCAGAATTCCCTTACCTCGATTCTCGTCGAGTCTGACCTTTTTCTTTTCCATTGTCGTCTCGTCGCGCAGTCCGATATGCTCCCAATCAAATGCCCGGAACTGCGTATTAACATTCCTCAGGTCAGATAACATATAATTTAATTGTACTTAATCTTTTCTGGGCTTAATTTAAATCGCTGGGCCCATTTACCCCTATTGGGCCCGATTGCACCTTAATGGGCCTTAATCGGCCTTAAGCCCGTTTTCCACTTAATTCTCACTTTATCGAGGCCTATCGGGCTCATTGGGCCCACCAATAATTTATTGGGCCTCGTTCTAATTCTCGAATAGCTAAATTTAATATTTACGACAATTTAACTAATTTTCCATAATTTAATTCAATTTATGCGGAAATTAAATCAATATCACGCATAACGAGGTAATTGTCGTAAATAGGGGTCACTTACCCGAGATTCCATGCTAGTCCGTAAATCGAGGCTGTCTCGAGCCCTCGGTGGATGCCATTCGTCGAGCTACACAATTAAATATATTTTTCGGGTAAACTTTCAGTCGATAATTAATTAAATAAAATATTCCAAATTTAAATCGGGTCAATTTGACCGCTTATCGACTTACCCGAAGCTCGATTGCACCACCGAAATTTTCTCCAATTTTTTCTCTTTTTCTTTTTCCCTTTTTTCTCCTTCCTTTTCCTTTCTCTTTTCCTTTCTCTTTTCCTTCCCTTTCCTTCCCTTTCCTTTCCTTTCCTTCCAGCAAACGGCACCGTTTTGATCCTCTCACTGCCTCTTGCCGTCGCCGGCGGTTCCGGCGGTCTTACCGGCCAAGACCGGTGCCAAAAGGACCAGCTTCTTCTCCTGAACACGTCGGTAGCTTCCTTTTCGGCCCAGACGCAGCGGTTCGCCGGCGATCGCCTCTTCTCTCCCTCGGATTTTCGGAGCTCGGATCGGACTGCTCCGGCCACCTGACGGCGTGAAACCGGTACCCACGTGCTCGCCGGACTCTCCTCTTGCTCCTGGAAGCTTCGTCGGACTCGAACGGTCGCCGGTGGGTGAGATTCGACGGTGAACGGGAGGCGGGTTACTGTTTTCGGGTTTCTCGGTTTTCTCGGGTCTTCTCTCTTTTTTTTTTTTGTTTCAATTCTTTTTTTTTGTTTTATTAATTTTATTAATTTTATTTTTATTTATTTTAATTATTTTACTATTCCTTAAAATACTCCAAAAGAAATCCCAAATATCTACAAAATTATTATTTTTATTTTAATTCAATTTATTTAATTTAATTTAATTTATTAATTATATTTTTCTCTAAATTTTCGATATTATTTCTTCACGCTTTTCGAGATACCGTTCCGATAAATTTTCGGTATTTTTAAAATTTCCGAATCTTGATCAATTTAATCCAGAATAATTATATTTCATCTTTATTGACCAAGATTTCTTAAATTCATATTTTTAATTAAATTTCCTTATCGAAATTATACCGACCTTTGGTCTTTTGACCATTTTGCCCTTACACGTGTTCGGGATTTATTTAACCCGACTTCCTTCATACTTCCCCCATCTTTTCTTATTTAATTTCCATGTTTTTAATTAAATTCGGGTCTTACAACTCTCCCCCACTTAAGGAATTTGGTCCTCCAAATTAGAACCAATTCATATGAGTCCATATACAACTCCGGGTACATTAATTGTATCATACTCTTAAATTCTTATGTGACCTTTTTCCGGAGTGTATTTCTACCAAAGGACTTTAATTAGGGAGATTATCTTAAACCCCAATACTGTCTCTTTCCTGTTTAATGCCCGAATCAACTTCTTCAATATACTTGTATTTTCCTCAAACTGACTTTTGAATCTCATATCCTATCACCTACGCTGGATCTGGATAGTATTGCCGAAGCATCAAAAGCTGAGACATTGTGGGTGCCTGTTAATTCAGGTGATAACACCAACCTACAGGTCTTATCTCCCACTTGTCTAATCTCTCAAAATATTCCATCCAGCACAATTCAATTTACTTTCTTCCAAAAGTTCCGCTATGTCCTTATTCTCTTAGGACGTGTAACTTTCAACCATAATAATTCACCAAGGGTGAATTCCAATATTTTTCTATCTGTTCTGAGGTGTTCTTAATCTCTCATCCTTAACTAAACATCCTCAGAGACTTATTATCCCCAAAATCAGAATGATTCTATCTGTCACCCACTTTTTTTTTTATCCAACTCGGGGAATAACCCCTACAGCCGTACACTGTCTCATATATTGTTATCCCGATACTCAACTGCCAACTGTCGTTATTGGCAACTTTAATTAGAAATCAACTGATCATTCCAGGAGCTTATAAAATCAGTGGCACACGCTTTCATCGGATCCTCCAGAACTTGTACAGTTCTCTCTGACTGACCATCTGTCTGAGGATGAAAAGCTGTGCTAATACTTAGTCGGGTTCCCATAGCTTCCTAAAAATATTCCAGAGGTAGGAAGTGGAGCGGGAATCCCTATATGATACCATGCTCACTGGAACGTTACATAATGTTCCACAAACTGCCTTACACATAAATCCTCATACACATTCTGAGTATCTGGGGAGTTCATAACTAGAAGGTGGGTAGACTTAATCAATTTGGCGACTATCATCCAAATAGTCTCCTGATTTATCCGGGTCCTCTATAACCCATCACGACATTCATGGAGACTTACTCTCGTTTTTCGTGCCGTGTCGATATAGGTAGAAGCTGCAATAACTCTGCAGACTTTTAATACTCTACCTTATCCTGCTGACATACCAGACACTTTTTCACAATCTCCACCATATCCCTTTTCACATCTGACCACCAATACCCTTTTTAAGATTTCAATATATAATCATTACTTTTTCATATGCACTGTTTATCCCGAAGAGTGAGCTTCTGACAACATTACTATCTCATCCACTGTGGTCCTGGGGAGCACTCATACTGTCTCTGAATCCTCAGTAACTCATCATCACCCACTGTGAACTCTATCACTGTACCCTTCTGAATCAGATCCAAACTATCGACATCCGGTCGATCATCACGCTAAGCCTGGCAAATCCGGGCACTCTCATCCGGTACTAGTCATCAGGCTAGCCGTCACATAGTCATACCAATCACTGTCATCATCAGAAGGGATCACATCTATACTGAGGCTCACAACTGCATCTAGCAGCTCACGCTCCCTGACCATCATATGTAATACCATCCCAAGGCTCTTTATGCTCAAGGCATCAGTCATCACATTAGCCTTTCTTGGGTGGTACAATTTTCACAAATCAAAACCTCTCAGAAGCTCTAACCCACTATGTAATCTCATATTTGCCTCTTTCTGTAAAAAAACAGATACTCGGGCTTTATGATCAGTGCATATCCACAATTTCTCACCCTGTACATAATAGTACCATATCCTCGGTACAAATACTGTTGCCAGTTTTAAATCATGGGTATCTTCCCATTATACATCAATACACAGCTCATTCATTATTTCGAGGTATTCATACTCACTGAGAACCTCTTGAGCTGTTGGGTATGGTGAAATTAATCACGGTGGTCAGTTCATACTTCATCACGCCAAATTCACGTCACATCAATCATCTTATTTATCATCTTATTCAATGACCACGTTTTCATAATTAAACGTGTCAACAAAGTATATCCTTTTTGAACTCGCAGCAACCCATTGTAAAAGTCATTTGCCAATTGTTGCTTATAATTCGCCCTAGGCTTTAACTACACCCAGCATATCACCGTTACTGCTGATTACAATTCGGTCCAATCCTTGACTTATTTACGCATAAGCGTATAAGATCCTTCTCAACCGCTTACATTTTCAGGTACTAACCTGCGTCATTTCCTTTTCTTATCTTAACGGCTCTTATTAAATTTTTCTATGTTAACCTTTATGATTTGTCGAGTTTTTATATTCTTATCATCTTAGTAATGGTATCCTAATGCTAAAGGTATCTATTACGCTGATCGATTTCACGTTATAGGTTATATATATATATATATACTTTTAGACGCTGTCAAGTCTTCAAGCGGGGAGGTATTTTGAAATACCTTTATTAGCCTTCAGACTTAACCACAACTACTGGTTATGGTTATACCCATCTTGTCCTTGGTTATAATTTGTATTCGCTACTAATTGCATTAATCCTAATGACTTCGTATATTAAGGGTATTCCTTATCTAGCATACGCTTCTTACTCCAATACGTCTTGTATTTAGAATCTACCTTATCTTAACTCAAAGATTATCTCCTTCGTATATCATTTATGATGAAACTCTTGTCTTTATTCATTCCGTGAGTACAATCCTTTACTCCTGTAAATTCAACCGTTGCATCCCTTTTTATCACCTGTCAACACTTACAATATACTTTTCAGGGATGTTTTCACCCCTGTTTTCAACTTAAAATCTCCATAGCCATATTTCGTTAATTAATCCTCCTCTATTGGGGTACTCATTTATCTGTATTTGCCCAATGATGTAGGCATTCGTGCCTTTTACTCACTTATATGTGAATGAAGGCGGTATGAATAAATGTGTGGCACCAGGATCAATGAACATATGTACTTCGTTATTCATAACAAGTGTGGTATCTTACACCACATCCATGAAACATCAATAGTGTCCTGGTCCAAGACATCCTCTCGCCTTCGTCCAACAGCCTACTTTCCTTTTTCTTTTCGGCTATGTCCTCCCTCTTCATTACAGCTATATCAACGAAATTTTTCTCCCTGTCTCTTTACTTTTCTGTGGGAAAATCTCGCTCAACTCTGAGCAATCAAAATTAATGGTCTGTCTTACCACACTTGACGACCATTTTCACCAATACCGTGTAGGTATAGACCCTTTTTCTGTGGTATCCACCACATATCCCACACTGCTTACAGTACTTACACTGCTACTCTGTTTCGTAGCAGGTCGGGGTCCTCAAAATCACAATGCCCCTCCAGAGTGCCAAAATTAGATACACTGGGGTCTTACCAATTATCTTACTCGATAACTCGTCAAATCTAATCTCTTACCAATTTCCATTTTTCTCATTCAACATCTTTGTCATTTCTCGATTCTCTTTTATGTCTCTATTTCAGCCCTCATTACCTTTCCCAATCTCAGAGGCGTGCAATTTATATTCTCACTTACCCAACTGTAAATCTGTGCACTGCCTCGGTATAGGTAATATCTCACGGGCCAATCAGACTCTAATTGAAAAGTCGAGCCCTTTCATGAACTTTTAGAAATCTCGACTGTCACTTGTTCATTTGTCGAGGTAATATCTGCCCAGAATACAATCGAGTTTCATACCCATAATTAAATCAAATCCCCTGGGTCAGAGTATTAACTTTTATCCAAAATTTTCCTTTAAATCATGTCCGGGATATCCTGTCACCGGAATATATCTATAATTATTTCTCATCTTAACTCTTAAGATGGGTCGAGCGGGTTTCCACCAATGCTCCGCTGCGCCCTCTGATCTCATACATAATCTGAGCAATTAGCTCCTCAAAATAATACACATGCTCCGCTTCAATCTCGCGAAGCGTCTCTCAATACTGTCCGCTCACTCTATCGGACTCTGTGAGGCATTCTCAACATTAGCCTCTATTTCAATTTCATCATGATTCTCATAGTCAAATTCAGCATGACTTAGCAGACTCAGGTCTACCTCCACGACCTCTGCCTCGTGCACTATCTCATCTGACGCGACTCATATTAGGCATTCCTGCATTCTCAACCATTTCTTAGTCAAGCCCATCTCGATATACACTATTGTATCTAACTAAGCACAGTAACACGGAGATGTAATTTCTTAACTTCTGACACTGACACACATCAGACCAATTATGCTCTGATACCAAAATAATTGTCACGACCCAACTATCCAAAAATCAGAGTGAATTTTTCGCGTTTTTGTTTATTTTCTTACTTAATTCTTACCTGTCCTCGAATCGTGACCAACACTCCACTACTAATTGGGCTGTGCGTCAATGCCAGTCCCACCATACATCTACCCCAGTACTTATTTCTTCTCCAGTCATTTATAATTGTTATATTATTTATACATCCCCTAAAGTTACTTACAAACATGTTACTGTGCTATGCTTATGTAGATACAATAAGTACAAGTGTATATACCTTATGTTGATGGGCAGCAGCGGATATCCGGAATGCAGTACTGAGTCGCCTCAACTTCAACTGGAGATCATCTGTGGGAGAAAATGAAAGGGGTGAGCACATCAAGCTCAGTAAGGCAATCCTACGAACAAGTAGGTAACCATACTACCTACATGAACGTGGTGCCATGCATAAACCACCCTTTCTCCACACATTTTAAAACATATGATATGATGTTGTGATGTTATGTAAATCAAGTTGCACGGAAAACTCAACATGCAATTATTTTAAATCATTTCTTTCTCTTTAAAAATTTCACAATGAAGTCAGGACTCGACCCCTCCTTCGGGTGATCCTGACTCACACAAAACCATGGAAATAGAATTTCTCAAAAGCATCGGTATCAAAAACATACGTATATATATACAAGATACGAGACTAGGCAATACTGTATATCGGTAATAACCAGGACTGGCCAATATGTCCTCGTGAGTCCTCTAGCTTCACGGATCCCAGTGTGCGAGGTCTCACCCTGATCGGGAACTGCCCGGGAGGTGGGTCAATCCAACCCGTCAGTCTTATCCGATCTCACGCATCCGTCGATGCCGTATCCGAAGATACCCCGTATCACGAAGATACCGTATCACAAAGATACCCCGTATCACAAAGATACCGTATCCGAAGATACCCTGTATCACAAAGATACCGTATCCGAAGATACCCTACGGTACATCGTACTCCATGCTACTTGCACGGTACATCGTACTCCATGGACCCATATCACTCTAGGTACTCCAGCCCAATTGGCCTGCTTCCCACAGAGGTTTTCATAACTCAATACTCGTTGCCATGTCTCAAAACGCACGTGCGAGCCTATTAAATCGGTGACACACAGTCTACCCGATGCTCCAAGCACGGCTCATCGTATGTTCTCTTAAAAATCAGTGCGAGCGATGCTCAGCACTCTCATCAAATCAAGTAAACTTGGCAGAGCCCGCTTTACATCTCCACAAGGCCGCCAACCTCATCCCTCACTCTCACCCTACTTAAGAGGTCTATTGAGCCTGTTGGGCCTTTTGGCTGACTCCAAGGGCAGACAGCGCTACTCCACAAATCCAGTAAAACTAGTGCGAGCTAGGCTCAGCACTCTGTATACAAATCGTATGAAAATCTTATAAAATCTGGTGCGAGTTAAACTCCCGCACCCTGTCATGAAAATCATGTAAAATCTGGTGCGAGTTAGACTCTAGCACCATGTCATGCAAAAGCATGTGAAATCTGGTGCGAGTTATACTCTAGCACCTATGCATGTAAAACTCTAGTGCGAGCTCTCGCTCCAGCACTAATGCATGCATCACACAAGTCAAACATCGTGCGAGCTGAGCTCTAGCACGTCACATGTAAATAAAAACATGTAGGCGGCTCGGTTATTTCCAAATAGTTTTCACAGAAATCACATCAGTTAAGATATGCAATGCTATGCATTTTCTTTCAAGGTGAGCCAGCCTACTCATGCATGCGTTGAAATACCTCCAGAACGAGCAGGAACCTCTTATTCTTGCTCCTCCCAATTTTTCCTAAATTTTTAGAATTTTACCCTTAGCAAGGGTATTTTAGTAATTTTGCCCATACGGGGCACTAAAATTGTTCTTCGACCTCTAGACCCTCCAGATAATTTTTAAATGACTGCCAATGAATTTAAAATTGCGTACTGTTACCTCTAGCAGTCCGCAGAATTCCCTTACCTCGATTCTCGTCGAGTCTGACCTTTTTCTTTTCCATTGTCGTCTCGTCGCGCAGTCCGATATGCTCCCAATCAAATGCCCGGAACTGCGTATTAACATTCCTCAGGTCAGATAACATATAATTTAATTGTACTTAATCTTTTCTGGGCTTAATTTAAATCGCTGGGCCCATTTACCCCTATTGGGCCCGATTGCACCTTAATGGGCCTTAATCGGCCTTAAGCCCGTTTTCCACTTAATTCTCACTTTATCGAGGCCTATCGGGCTCATTGGGCCCACCAATAATTTATTGGGCCTCGTTCTAATTCTCGAATAGCTAAATTTAATATTTACGACAATTTAACTAATTTTCCATAATTTAATTCAATTTATGCGGAAATTAAATCAATATCACGCATAACGAGGTAATTGTCGTAAATAGGGGTCACTTACCCGAGATTCCATGCTAGTCCGTAAATCGAGGCTGTCTCGAGCCCTCGGTGGATGCCATTCGTCGAGCTACACAATTAAATATATTTTTCGGGTAAACTTTCAGTCGATAATTAATTAAATAAAATATTCCAAATTTAAATCGGGTTAATTTGACCGCTTATCGACTTACCCGAAGCTCGATTGCACCACCGAAATTTTCCCCAATTTTTTCTCTTTTTCTTTTTCCCTTTTTTCTCCTTCCTTTTCCTTTCTCTTTTCCTTTCTCTTTTCCTTCCCTTTCCTTCCCTTTCCTTTCCTTTCCTTCCAGCAAACGGCACCGTTTTGATCCTCTCACTGCCTCTTGCCGTCGCCGGCGGTTCCGGCGGTCTTACCGGCCAAGACCGGTGCCAAAAGGACCAGCTTCTTCTCCTGAACACGTCGGTAGCTTCCTTTTCGGCCCAGACGCAGCGGTTCGCCGGCGATCGCCTCTTCTCTCCCTCGGATTTTCGGAGCTCGGATCGGACTGCTCCGGCCACCTGACGGCGTGAAACCGGTACCCACGTGCTCACCGGACTCTCCTCTTGCTCCTGGAAGCTTCGTCGGACTCGAACGGTCGCCGGTGGGTGAGATTCGACGGTGAACGGGAGGCGGGTTACTGTTTTCGGGTTTCTCGGTTTTCTCGGGTCTTCTCTCTTTTTTTTTTGTTTCAATTCTTTTTTTTTGTTTTATTAATTTTATTAATTTTATTTTTATTTATTTTAATTATTTTACTATTCCTTAAAATACTCCAAAAGAAATCCCAAATATCTACAAAATTATTATTTTTATTTTAATTCAATTTATTTAATTTAATTTAATTTATTAATTATATTTTTCTCTAAATTTTCGATATTATTTCTTCACGCTTTTCGAGATACCGTTCCGATAAATTTTCGGTATTTTTAAAATTTCCGAATCTTGATCAATTTAATCCAGAATAATTATATTTCATCTTTATTGACCAAGATTTCTTAAATTCATATTTTTAATTAAATTTCCTTATCGAAATTATACCGACCTTTGGTCTTTTGACCATTTTGCCCTTACACGTGTTCGGGATTTATTTAACCCGACTTCCTTCATACTTCCCCCATCTTTTCTTATTTAATTTCCATGTTTTTAATTAAATTCGGGTCTTACAACTCTCCCCCACTTAAGGAATTTGGTCCTCCAAATTAGAACCAATTCATATGAGTCCATATACAACTCCGGGTACATTAATTGTATCATACTCTTAAATTCTTATGTGACCTTTTTCCGGAGTGTATTTCTACCAAAGGACTTTAATTAGGGAGATTATCTTAAACCCCAATACTGTCTCTTTCCTGTTTAATGCCCGAATCAACTTCTTCAATATACTTGTATTTTCCTCAAACTGACTTTTGAATCTCATATCCTATCACCTACGCTGGATCTGGATAGTATTGCCGAAGCATCAAAAGCTGAGACATTGTGGGTGCCTGTTAATTCAGGTGATAACACCAACCTACAGGTCTTATCTCCCACTTGTCTAATCTCTCAAAATATTCCATCCAGCACAATTCAATTTACTTTCTTCCAAAAGTTCCGCTATGTCCTTATTCTCTTAGGACGTGTAACTTTCAACCATAATAATTCACCAAGGGTGAATTCCAATATTTTTCTATCTGTTCTGAGGTGTTCTTAATCTCTCATCCTTAACTAAACATCCTCAGAGACTTATTATCCCCAAAATCAGAATGATTCTATCTGTCACCCACTTTTTTTTTTATCCAACTCGGGGAATAACCCCTACAGCCGTACACTGTCTCATATATTGTTATCCCGATACTCAACTGCCAACTGTCGTTATTGGCAACTTTAATTAGAAATCAACTGATCATTCCAGGAGCTTATAAAATCAGTGGCACACGCTTTCATCGGATCCTCCAGAACTTGTACAGTTCTCTCTGACTGACCATCTGTCTGAGGATGAAAAGCTGTGCTAATACTTAGTCGGGTTCCCATAGCTTCCTAAAAATATTCCAGAGGTAGGAAGTGGAGCGGGAATCCCTATATGATACCATGCTCACTGGAACGTTACATAATGTTCCACAAACTGCCTTACACATAAATCCTCATACACATTCTGAGTATCTGGGGAGTTCATAACTAGAAGGTGGGTAGACTTAATCAATTTGGCGACTATCATCCAAATAGTCTCCTGATTTATCCGGGTCCTCTATAACCCATCACGACATTCATGGAGACTTACTCTCGTTTTTCGTGCCGTGTCGATATAGGTAGAAGCTGCAATAACTCTGCAGACTTTTAATACTCTACCTTATCCTGCTGACATACCAGACACTTTTTCACAATCTCCACCATATCCCTTTTCACATCTGACCACCAATACCCTTTTTAAGATTTCAATATATAATCATTACTTTTTCATATGCACTGTTTATCCCGAAGAGTGAGCTTCTGACAACATTACTATCTCATCCACTGTGGTCCTGGGGAGCACTCATACTGTCTCTGAATCCTCAGTAACTCATCATCACCCACTGTGAACTCTATCACTGTACCCTTCTGAATCAGATCCAAACTATCGACATCCGGTCGATCATCACGCTAAGCCTGGCAAATCCGGGCACTCTCATCCGGTACTAGTCATCAGGCTAGCCGTCACATAGTCATACCAATCACTGTCATCATCAGAAGGGATCACATCTATACTGAGGCTCACAACTGCATCTAGCAGCTCACGCTCCCTGACCATCATATGTAATACCATCCCAAGGCTCTTTATGCTCAAGGCATCAGTCATCACATTAGCCTTTCTTGGGTGGTACAATTTTCACAAATCAAAACCTCTCAGAAGCTCTAACCCACTATGTAATCTCATATTTGCCTCTTTCTGTAAAAAAACAGATACTCGGGCTTTATGATCAGTGCATATCCACAATTTCTCACCCTGTACATAATAGTACCATATCCTCGGTACAAATACTGTTGCCAGTTTTAAATCATGGGTATCTTCCTATTATACATCAATACACAGCTCATTCATTATTTCGAGGTATTCATACTCACTGAGAACCTCTTGAGCTGTTGGGTATGGTGAAATTAATCACGGTGGTCAGTTCATACTTCATCACGCCAAATTCACGTCACATCAATCATCTTATTTATCATCTTATTCAATGACCACGTTTTCATAATTAAACGTGTCAACAAAGTATATCCTTTTTGAACTCGCAGCAACCCATTGTAAAAGTCATTTGCCAATTGTTGCTTATAATTCGCCCTAGGCTTTAACTACACCCAGCATATCACCGTTACTGCTGATTACAATTCGGTCCAATCCTTGACTTATTTACGCATAAGCGTATAAGATCCTTCTCAACCGCTTACATTTTCAGGTACTAACCGGCGTCATTTCCTTTTCTTATCTTAACGGCTCTTATTAAATTTTTCTATGTTAACCTTTATGATTTGTCGAGTTTTTATATTCTTATCATCTTAGTAATGGTATCCTAATGCTAAAGGTATCTATTACGCCGATAGATTTCACGTTATAGGTTATATATATATATATATATACTTTTAGACGCTGTCAAGTCTTCAAGCGGGGAGGTATTTTGAAATACCTTTATTAGCCTTCAGACTTAACCACAACTACTGGTTATGGTTATACCCATCTTGTCCTTGGTTATAATTTGTATTCGCTACTAATTGCATTAATCCTAATGACTTCGTATATTAAGGGTATTCCTTATCTAGCATACGCTTCTTACTCCAATACGTCTTGTATTTAGAATCTACCTTATCTTAACTCAAAGATTATCTCCTTCGTATATCATTTATGATGAAACTCTTGTCTTTATTCATTCCGTGAGTACAATCCTTTACTCCTATAAATTCAACCGTTGCATCCCTTTTTATCACCTGTCAACACTTACAATATACTTTTCAGGGATGTTTTCACCCCTGTTTTCAACTTAAAATCTCCATAGCCATATTTCGTTAATTAATCCTCCTCTATTGGGGTACTCATTTATCTGTATTTGCCCAATGATGTAGGCATTCGTGCCTTTTACTCACTTATATGTGAATGAAGGCGGTATGAATAAATGTGTGGCACCAGGATCAATGAACATATGTACTTCGTTATTCATAACAAGTGTGGTATCTTACACCACATCCATGAAACATCAATAGTGTCCTGGTCCAAGACATCCTCTCGCCTTCGTCCAACAGCCTACTTTCCTTTTTCTTTTCGGCTATGTCCTCCCTCTTCGTTACAGCTATATCAACGAAATTTTTCTCCCTGTCTCTTTACTTTTCTGTGGGAAAATCTCGCTCAACTCTGAGCAATCAAAATTAATGGTCTGTCTTACCACACTTGACGACCATTTTCACCAATACCGTGTAGGTATAGACCCTTTTTCTGTGGTATCCACCACATATCCCACACTGCTTACAGTACTTACACTGCTACTCTGTTTCGTAGCAGGTCGGGGTCCTCAAAATCACAATGCCCCTCCAGAGTGCCAAAATTAGATACACTGGGGTCTTACCAATTATCTTACTCGATAACTCGTCAAATCTAATCTCTTACCAATTTCCATTTTTCTCATTCAACATCTTTGTCATTTCTCGATTCTCTTTTATGTCTCTATTTCAGCCCTCATTACCTTTCCCAATCTCAGAGGCGTGCAATTTATATTCTCACTTACCCAACTGTAAATCTGTGCACTGCCTCGGTATAGGTAATATCTCACGGGCCAATCAGACTCTAATTGAAAAGTCGAGCCCTTTCATGAACTTTTAGAAATCTCGACTGTCACTTGTTCATTTGTCGAGGTAATATCTGCCCAGAATACAATCGAGTTTCATACCCATAATTAAATCAAATCCCCTGGGTCAGAGTATTAACTTTTATCCAAAATTTTCCTTTAAATCATGTCCGGGATATCCTGTCACCGGAATATATCTATAATTATTTCTCATCTTAACTCTTAAGATGGGTCGAGCGGGTTTCCACCAATGCTCCGCTGCGCCCTCTGATCTCATACATAATCTGAGCAATTAGCTCCTCAAAATAATACACATGCTCCGCTTCAATCTCGCGAAGCGTCTCTCAATACTGTCCGCTCACTCTATCGGACTCTGTGAGGCATTCTCAACATTAGCCTCTATTTCAATTTCATCATGATTCTCATAGTCAAATTCAGCACGACTTAGCAGACTCAGGTCTACCTCCACGACCTCTGCCTCGTGCACTATCTCATCTGACGCGACTCATATTAGGCATTCCTGCATTCTCAACCATTTCTTAGTCAAGCCCATCTCGATATACACTATTGTATCTAACTAAGCACAGTAACACGGAGATGTAATTTCTTAACTTCTGACACTGACACACATCAGACCAATTATGCTCTGATACCAAAATAATTGTCACGACCCAACTATCCAAAAATCAGAGTGAATTTTTCGCGTTTTTGTTTATTTTCTTACTTAATTCTTACCTGTCCTCGAATCGTGACCAACACTCCACTACTAATTGGGCTGTGCGTCAATGCCAGTCCCACCATACATCTACCCCAGTACTTATTTCTTCTCCAGTCATTTATAATTGTTATATTATTTATACATCCCCTAAAGTTACTTACAAACATGTTACTGTGCTATGCTTATGTAGATACAATAAGTACAAGTGTATATACCTTATGTTGATGGGCAGCAGCGGATATCCGGAATGCAGTACTGAGTCGCCTCAACTTCAACTGGAGATCATCTGTGGGAGAAAATGAAAGGGGTGAGCACATCAAGCTCAGTAAGGCAATCCTACGAACAAGTAGGTAACCATACTACCTACATGAACGTGGTGCCATGCATAAACCACCCTTTCTCCACACATTTTAAAACATATGATATGATGTTGTGATGTTATGTAAATCAAGTTGCACGGAAAACTCAACATGCAATTATTTTAAATCATTTCTTTCTCTTTAAAAATTTCACAATGAAGTCAGGACTCGACCCCTCCTTCGGGTGATCCTGACTCACACAAAACCATGGAAATAGAATTTCTCAAAAGCATCGGTATCGAAAACATACGTATATATATACAAGATACGAGACTAGGCAATACTGTATATCGGTAATAACCAGGACTGGCCAATATGTCCTCGTGAGTCCTCTAGCTTCACGGATCCCAGTGTGCGAGGTCTCACCCTGATCGGGAACTGCCCGGGAGGTGGGTCAATCCAACCCGTCAGTCTTATCCGATCTCACGCATCCGTCGATGCCGTATCCGAAGATACCCCGTATCACGAAGATACCGTATCACAAAGATACCCCGTATCACAAAGATACCGTATCCGAAGATACCCTGTATCACAAAGATACCGTATCCGAAGATACCCCACGGTACATCGTACTCCATGCTACTTGCACGGTACATCGTACTCCATGGACCCATATCACTCTAGGTACTCCAGCCCAATTGGCCTGCTTCCCACAGAGGTTTTCATAACTCAATACTCGTTGCCATGTCTCAAAACGCACGTGCGAGCCTATTAAATCGGTGACACACAGTCTACCCGATGCTCCAAGCACGGCTCATCGTATGTTCTCTTAAAAATCAGTGCGAGCGATGCTCAGCACTCTCATCAAATCAAGTAAACTTGGCAGAGCCCGCTTTACATCTCCACAAGGCCGCCAACCTCATCCCTCACTCTCACCCTACTTAAGAGGTCTATTGAGCCTGTTGGGCCTTTTGGCTGACTCCAAGGGCAGACAGCGCTACTCCACAAATCCAGTAAAACTAGTGCGAGCTAGGCTCAGCACTCTGTATACAAATCGTATGAAAATCTTATAAAATCTGGTGCGAGTTAAACTCCCGCACCCTGTCATGAAAATCATGTAAAATCTGGTGCGAGTTAGACTCTAGCACCATGTCATGCAAAAGCATGTGAAATCTGGTGCGAGTTATACTCTAGCACCTATGCATGTAAAACTCTAGTGCGAGCTCTCGCTCCAGCACTAATGCATGCATCACACAAGTCAAACATCGTGCGAGCTGAGCTCTAGCACGTCACATGTAAATAAAAACATGTAGGCGGCTCGGTTATTTCCAAATAGTTTTCACAGAAATCACATCAGTTAAGATATGCAATGCTATGCATTTTCTTTCAAGGTGAGCCAGCCTACTCATGCATGCGTTGAAATACCTCCAGAACGAGCAGGAACCTCTTATTCTTGCTCCTCCCAATTTTTCCTAAATTTTTAGAATTTTACCCTTAGCAAGGGTATTTTAGTAATTTTGCCCATACGGGGCACTAAAATTGTTCTTCGACCTCTAGACCCTCCAGATAATTTTTAAATGACTGCCAATGAATTTAAAATTGCGTACTGTTACCTCTAGCAGTCCGCAGAATTCCCTTACCTCGATTCTCGTCGAGTCTGACCTTTTTCTTTTCCATTGTCGTCTCGTCGCGCAGTCCGATATGCTCCCAATCAAATGCCCGGAACTGCGTATTAACATTCCTCAGGTCAGATAACATATAATTTAATTGTACTTAATCTTTTCTGGGCTTAATTTAAATCGCTGGGCCCATTTACCCCTATTGGGCCCGATTGCACCTTAATGGGCCTTAATCGGCCTTAAGCCCGTTTTTCACTTAATTCTCACTTTATCGAGGCCTATCGGGCTCATTGGGCCCACCAATAATTTATTGGGCCTCGTTCTAATTCTCGAATAGCTAAATTTAATATTTACGACAATTTAACTAATTTTCCATAATTTAATTCAATTTATGCGGAAATTAAATCAATATCACGCATAACGAGGTAATTGTCGTAAATAGGGGTCACTTACCCGAGATTCCATGCTAGTCCGTAAATCGAGGCTATCTCGAGCCCTCGGTGGATGCCATTCGTCGAGCTACACAATTAAATATATTTTTCGGGTAAACTTTCAGTCGATAATTAATTAAATAAAATATTCCAAATTTAAATCGGGTCAATTTGACCGCTTATCGACTTACCCGAAGCTCGATTGCACCACCGAAATTTTCCCCAATTTTTTCTCTTTTTCTTTTTCCCTTTTTTCTCCTTCCTTTTCCTTTCTCTTTTCCTTTCTCTTTTCCTTCCCTTTCCTTCCCTTTCCTTTCCTTTCCTTCCAGCAAACGGCACCGTTTTGATCCTCTCACTGCCTCTTGCCGTCGCCGACGGTTCCGACGGTCTTACCGGCCAAGACCGGTGCCAAAAGGACCAGCTTCTTCTCCTGAACACGTCGGTAGCTTCCTTTTCAGCCCAGACGCAGCGGTTCACCGGCGATCGCCTCTTCTCTCCCTCGGATTTTCGGAGCTCGGATCGGACTGCTCCGGCCACCTGACGGCGTGAAACCGGTACCCACGTGCTCGCCGGACTCTCCTCTTGCTCCTGGAAGCTTCGTCGGACTCGAACGGTCGCCGGTGGGTGAGATTCGACGGTGAACGGGAGGCGGGTTACTGTTTTCGGGTTTCTCGGTTTTCTCGGGTCTTCTCTCTTTTTTTTTTTTGTTTCAATTCTTTTTTTTTTGTTTTATTAATTTTATTAATTTTATTTTTATTTATTTTAATTATTTTACTATTCCTTAAAATACTCCAAAAGAAATCCCAAATATCTACAAAATTATTATTTTTATTTTAATTCAATTTATTTAATTTAATTTAATTTATTAATTATATTTTTCTCTAAATTTTCGATATTATTTCTTCACGCTTTTCGAGATACCGTTCCGGTAAATTTTCGGTATTTTTAAAATTTCCGAATCTTGATCAATTTAATCCAGAATAATTATATTTCATCTTTATTGACTAAGATTTCTTAAATTCATATTTTTAATTAAATTTCCTTATCGAAATTATACCGGCCTTTGGTCTTTTGACCATTTTGCCCTTACACGTGTTCGGGATTTATTTAACCCGACTTCCTTCATACTTCCCCCATCTTTTCTTATTTAATTTCCATGTTTTTAATTAAATTCGGGTCTTACACAAGTAGATAACCACACAATCTGAAAAATACTATGCTCATACCTTGAAATCATTTTCTTATCGACTCATATCTAAAGCATGCATCTCGCTTAAAGCTTTTATGCAATATATATAGATACAAATCATCAGTAATAAAACTTGAAATATACTGGTTTAACAACCTCAACTGCTTATGCAAAACACTGCATTTCTCGTGTAATTTCACACAAATCACATTTATCATGCCTTTCATTTAAATCAAAATAACATGGCATTCAACATGTTTAAAAACATGGAAATCTGGGCCTCACCCATCCCCCGAGTTACCCTTTCACAACTCACAAATTCACATGTTCAGGTTATAAAACCATGTGATAATTCTTTCAAGAAATATCAAATTACATTGCCTGAAAAGAAAACTGAGATATGCGACTACATGTTCCGAGATTATAATCATAACTCTTTTTTCGTGATCCCAAGCTACACAGTACTCGGTATGCGGGGTCTCACAATTGTTGTAATGAGAGGTGGGTCAAATCTCTACCGTTAGCTCTCAACTAAGGACCTGATCCCGGAGCACACCAGATCCCATTAGATCCTACTCCCACTGCTAACCAGTCTTGTCCAAGTACATTCAAGTACTCACGGTACAACGTTCTCCATGTGACATACATGGTACGCAGTACTTCATGAACCCCATCTCAAGGTTGGATGCTCGCCATGAGTCTTAGTCCTCTTACCTTGGATATACCTCATAGTCGGGATGCTTGCCATAAGTCTTATTCCGCATACTATGGGTTGTTTCGATAGCCCTTGGCCATATCTCAAAATATTGCATGTGTGAGCATATATATATATCGGTGTAACACACAATCGGCACAGGCTCCCAACACGGCTGTTTCATGCTCTTTTTAAAATTTGGTACATGCAAGTAAACTCCCAACGTGACCATATCACAATGACATAACTCTAGTGAGAGCAAAGCTCCCAGCACTATGTCATGTAAAAACATGAGTATGAGCAAAGCTCCTAATACTCTATAATGTATAATAAATGAAAACTGAGTACGAGCTATGCTCCCAGTACTCTTCCATATAAAATTGAGTATGAGCAAAGCTCCCAATACTCTATAATGCATTAACCGATAAATCTAAGCATGAGCTAAACTCTCAGTACTCTAGCATGCATAAATCGCATTTAAAATTTAGTACGAAGATACACTCAAGTACTAAGTGGTGCATATCTCAAAATTAAATGCGAGTTTTCTCTAACACTTATAGTTTTCACACAAAACCTTGTAGATGGCTTATTCAAATCATAATTCACCCAAGTAAATCAAATAGGCACTCAAATGTGTTGTTTTTGAATATACATGAAAGCATTAGCCATTCTATCATGCAACTATGAATTTTAGTCACAACATGCTTCTAAGGCTTTTCCACCCTATTTTTGGATAAAATCACACTTATCCTCATTAATACCTATCACCATAATATGCCTATTCACAGGAATTCATATAGAATATAATATCAAAATTCTATTCAAAATACATGTAGCTATCTCTAGCTACTCACGAAATTCCCTTACATCGGATCACGTCACGTAACCTCTCTTCCTCGGTGCTGCTCACTTTCGTAGTCTGATCAGCTTCCACTATGATTTTTGAAGCTATTATAATTATCTACATTAGTATACCGTATTATACTTGTTTCATTTGAAAAATCTTAATTCAATACATCAATCTCTTCACTTTCTTCCTTTATGGTATTATACCATATTTTTCACATATCTATCTTTATTCCCCCTTATTTCCAATTTATACAATTCATAAAACTACCTTATAATCTTCCATACATGCATATTCCATCATTTAATTCATGCCAACACAATTTTCTCATCATTTTCTCACTTTCATGACAATAGCTAGGTCATGCTCATTTTTCATGATCCTTTTGTTTCCAACCATTTATACGTATACCAAGTAACTCACCAATACACCTAGATTAACATATATCAAAGTGGTGTGTTGAATCTTACCTATCTGAAAATTTCCCTTTTTCACAAAATTTGGTAAAATCATTTTTGCTCTTTCAATCTTTGATCCCAACTTCTTGTTTCCAAGTATGTTGTTCTCCTCTTTACCAAGAACAACTTTACTTAACTATATCTCACTCAAAGCTGATTGCAAACTGAAGTTTTCTAGCGTTGAAAGGTTAAGTTTAGCTTTAGGTTTTGAATGAAATAGTATTTATCGGGAAAAACTGAAGTGCAGAGCCTTGTATTTATAGAATTGGCTCATAGAGATCGATCTGCTAACTACATGAGATTGATCTTCCCTGCACTTTTCTCCTCAGAAACCGACCTTTCAAGCTGATGAGATCAATCTGGCCCTAAGTATGAGATTGATCTGCTTCCACAGAACCTTAAGGAGATCGATCTGGCCTTGCAATGAGATTGATCTGTTACAAATCGAGCCTTATGGAAATTGATCTGTTTTAACCAGAACTTGCTCAAGATCAATATGCATCATTGAAGGATCGATCTGCTCTTGTTGCGGGATCGATCTGTCTCGTGCAAATGCTGTAATATTGCATATTCAACCTATGAGATCGATATGTATTGCTAATGAGATCGATCTGCTCCCTTCTGAAGCAGTTCTGCTAAAATTTCCATCCCAAATTCACTGTTACATTGGTAGTTGATCTACTTAACCATCCATTTTACCTTTCATACACATTTACAACATCAAAACATCCATTCCTCATGATTTATATAAATTGTGAACTGTCCACACATCACAAAATCATAAAGATTACATGTTAAATTATTTAAATTATGACTTGTCCATACATCACAAAATCATAAAGATTACATGTTAAATTACGGGTCTTACAACATAAGCACACACCCCAATCCTTTTAGTGAAGCATCATTATACGTTGTGAATCCTCCGGGTCCATATGGAATGGTAAAGATCAGTCCAGAAGTTAATCAATGCTTGAGCTCTTGAAAACTACGCTCACAGATATCACTCCACTCAAACTTGACATCCTTACGGGTGAGACGTGTCAAAGGAGCAGCAATTTTTAAGAATCCTTTTACAAACCTTCTGTAGTGCCCAGCTAATCCAAGAAAGCTTCGTATCTCCATCACTGTCTTTCATCTCTCCCAGTTCACTATAGCTTCGACCTTTGACGGGTCAACAGACATTCCACCTTTGTTCACTACATTACCAAGAAAGCCAATCTGCTTCATCTAGAACTCACATTTGTCCAGCTTAGCATACAACCTCCTTTCTCTAAGGGTCTGAATGGGAATACACTAAAATGTCGTCTATTAAGACAATCACAAACTTATCTGGGTAGTCCTTGAAGTCTTCATTCATCAGGTTCATGAATACAGTAGGGGCATTCATCAAGCCAAATGGCATGACCATGAATTTATAATGCCTATAGCGAGTTTGGAAGGTGATCTTGGGGATATCCTCACCTCTAACTTTCAGCTGGTGATATCCCGACCTTAGGTCTATCTTCGAGAACACTTTGGCACCCTTTAACTAATCGAACAAGTCATCGATCCTTGGCAATAGGTAACAGTTCTTGACAGTAGCCTTATTGAGCATCTGGTAATCAATGCACAACCTGAAGCTACCATCCTTCATCTTTACAAAGACCACGAGTGCGCCCCAAAGTGACACACTCGGGCGAATGAATCCCTTATCTAATAGCTCTTGCAGTTATTTCTTCAATTCTTCCAACTCTATAGGTGCCAACCTATACGGAGGTTTAGACAGAAGTTTGGTTCCAGGCACCAAGTCGATGGAAAACTCCAACTCTCTATCAGGGGGTATCTAGGTAACTCTTCAGGAAATACATCGAGGAAATCCTTCACTACTAGGATATCCTGAAGGCTGGGCTTTAGCTTCTCATTACATTCCAAAAAATCTATAAAACCTTCATCATTTGAAATCAACTTATCAAGCCCACATTTAACAAACAAAAGGTTTACTATTCATTCATTTATCTCCAAAAGTTACTACACACTTTTCAGGTACGTACAAGATCATAATCTTCCTAAAACAATCCAAATTAACTCTATGTGTATCTAGCCAATCCATTCCTAATATCACATCGAAGTCCAACATATCTAGTAATGTCAAGTTAGCTGGTACGACCTTGTCACCTATCCTTACTTCACAGTTCCTATACACTACCTCAGTAATTTACGATTCTTTCATGAGTGTTTTTACACGAAGTATATAACCTAGAGGCTCAGGTTCTATTAGTAACTTCCTAGCAAAAGTAGGTGACACAAAAGAGTGTGTTGATCCAAAATCTATTAATATAAAAGGTTTAACTGTAAGACCCCGTATATGTATAAGGGTAATATGTGTACTTGGATCAAATAATATGAATGGACTTGTGATGTAAAGTATGATTGATGTAAGCCCATGGATTCAATGTATGTATGTGTAATATAAATTGTAACGTACATACAAGTTTCATTGAGCATGAACACGAAGAAATGAGTTCTAGCAAGTGATGGATGTGATTGAGACTCAAGATGAGTAGTGTGGTAAAATGGAATGGAGTTATGCTTCCATTTGGTTTTATGTAGCATGCCTTTGAACATATAATGAATGCACACAAGTTTTAATGTGCATAAGGTATGAATGGATGCCATTTTCAAGTTATAAAGGTGGATGGATGAGAAAATGGCCATGGCAATAGATTAAGGATGTGTTGGTATGAGTTGCAGCAAAGAAACTGCAGGAAATCTGGAAAACATGAGGTCCAGATCGATCTCATAGGATGAGAGATCGATCTGGAAGAGCCATAATGCTCTTATTTGGGCGAAAGAATAGAGCAGATCGATCTCCAATGGAGCCAGATCGATCTGCCAAGCATTCTGTAGTGGAAAGATCGATCTCCAAGCACCCAGATCGATCTCCTTAGCTCTCTGTTTGGGAGAAGATCGATCTCATGCTTCGACAGATCGATCTCATGCCTAGACAGATCGATCTCATTGCTTCGACAGATCGATCTCAGGCTTAAAAATGCCGTGAAAAAAGAGGGATTTTAAGGGACCAGATCGATCTCCTCTTGGACCAGATCGATCTCCTCAAGCCATTTCTATATAAGAAGAGCTGAAAATCTGGAAATCTCGAAAAAACATATTAACCTCCCATTTTCAACCCAAAAACCTAACTTTCCCTCTCTAGAATCAGCCATTTTCAGTGAGATTTGGAGAGAGATCATTAGAAGCAAAGTTGTTCCTATCAAGGAGAAGAACAACATAGTGAGAGGGCATTTTCCCATTCTTAGAATTGAAGGAGTTAAGGGCATTACCAATTGGAGCAAGAAGAGAAATCATATTGGTAAGATTCTAACACTCCAATCCAAATGCATTAGCTATTTAATTGATTTTGGAGTTGATTGATATGAGTATTGATGTATAAACTACCTAGGAATGTAGTCGAATTGGTGTGACCTAGAAATCTAAAATGGGTATAATGTGAGGATATGTGGGATTGAATGAGCGTATGGTTTATGGCATGCTAAAGTTGTTATTGGGGTAATGTTATGATTTTAGAGGGTTAGATGGAATTACTTGGTGAGTAGGAGGAATTGTGAAAATGGGTATGTATATGATTGATAAATGCCATAGTGAGGGAATTCATGGAATATGAACACTATGAGCTTAATGTCGATTTAACATCGACTTTGAATAAGTTAATAGGCCTAAGAAGATCCATAGACTCGAGTTATGGGTAAAGTAATGAAACGAGGCCATATAAGCGTTAATAGAGGCTATAGGTTAAATTGACTATAGCAAGCGCAAGGGTTGCATTGTATGGATCGAATATAATGCGGGATACGATTTTGTGCAGTCCCCGAAGAGTTCGTTGAAGGTGAACCGAACCGTACGAGTAAGCAGCTTAAGGAAGTGGAATCACGCATCGCGATTCCAGGTAAGGGAATTTTGTGAGTTGATATGGTGGTGTTATGGTGTTGGTTTAAAAAGGAAGTTTCTTAAAGAATTGCCCTTTTATGAATTTAAATGAGATTGAGCATGAGATGATTTATACATAATGTCTCTACCATGTTTTATATGCCAATGCACATGATTTTGATACAGGATATATATGTATATTCACATGGCATAGTTTTATTCCTCATGCTCCTACTATAAACGATTTATGCATAACACTATCAGCATGTAGATAGAGTAGTTATCTACCATGCTTGCATTATTGCCTTACTGAGCATGTGGTTGCTCATCCCACTCTATTTTCCCCCCTACAGAGCATGCATAGTAGCCCAGTGAGGACTGAGGCGTATTATTTTGGACTCCGTTGCATCTCCACCGCTAAGAGGTATATACACAGTGATTCTTTTTGTATCTAAACAATGTAAAAGCACAGTATTCTTTTGAGTTGTACTTATGGGGGATGTAGATGTCAGTAAAACATGTATTCGTATAAGTACCCGATTAAATGCACATGTATGACATCGTTTTAATTAATTGAGAATGAATGAGATGTGGTGTTTATTATTGGCTCACAGCCCAACAGTGTGTGGTGACACGACCGGGTAAGGTAACAGTAAAACGCGAAAAATTTTCAGTGATTTTCGGTTAAAGAGAATGGAATGGGGTCGTGACATTAACATATGAGATGAGAAGATTACCCTTCACCACTGATGTCGAGGCATTTGCAGCTTTTTCGTCCAATGTAAAAACTTGCCCTTGACTGATAACTTTCTTGCCTTTGTCCACTGGAGCTGGTTGTGGTAGACGAATAGCTCTTACAGGTTGGGCTGACGGGGTAGTCAACTTTGGACAATTTCTTTTCATGTGTCCCACATCTCCACACTGAAAACAAGTCCCATAGATTCGACGGCAGGGCTGGTTTGCATGGTGTCTCCTCCCATATTGGCTACACGTGGGAATCTAATAGGGTATAGGAGCATTCTGTGTAGGGAAAGGCCTCGACCTTTTCACCATGGAGCAAGAGGCTCCAACCTTCTGCTTCTTGTTTTGCCACAAATTCTGGAAAGATCTCCTGTTATCATACCTCTTGCCATGACTCCTCAGTCGTGACTGAAACTCAGCCTGGGATAAATCCATGTCATGTTCTAAAAATTGTGCCCTCTAGATGGCCTCTACATAAGTCTGTATGTTCAGAGGTACTAACTTGCCTCGAATTGCCAGCTTCAGCCCATGGATGAACCTAACCATCTTCTTTAATTCATTTCTATCTATATCAGGCTCGTACCGAAGCAGTGCAATGAACTTCAATTCATACTGGTCCACCGTCATGTTGCCTTGGACCAAGCTTAAAAATTTTGGTTCTTTCTTCCTCCGTGCACACTCTGGGATGTACTGATCATTAAATTCCTCGAGGAAAGTCTCCCAAGTGATCTCCGTGTGCTTCACCAACAAAATGGTCTCGACAGACGTCCACCATCATTCTGCCTCTCCCTCTAACATATAAGTAGCCAATACCACCTTCTCCGTGCTACTGTAGTTCATGATCTTAAATATCTTCTCCAACTTTAGAACCCACTAATCAGCTGCATTGGGGTCCTTATCTCCCTTAAACACTGGCGGGTTCATCTTCTGAAACTGTCTTACTCGCTCCATGTACCTTTCCACCAAGTCTTGAACTGGTGGCTGCACTACCAGTGGCTATAGTGGAGGTACGAGCTCTTGTGAAACTGGCCGTGCTGGTTCTTGTGGTGGTTGAGGCTCTGGAGGTGGGGGAGCTTACGGCGCATTCGCGGCATTAGCAAAGTTCACCATGAACTAAGCGAATATGGCAGACATCTCTGACATCGACAGCTTGAGTCTCTCCATCCTAGAGTTCGGACTCTCTAGCTGTGAGGGAGGTATAGGAAGCGGCTGAGCTTGCCTACCTTTGACCCTTGTTCGTCTCCCACTCATACTGACTCGTAATTCCTATACCAAAGACCCAAACAAAGTCAATAACAATCAAAAGTATATGCAAGCATATATATATATATACATTTCAGACATGCACGGTTGTGAGATGTACCTCTAGACTAGCTAACCTACACTGACATGGCCTAACAACAAGCCGCTCGATACCAAAACAAGTTGTCACACCCCGTGAGCTAACCTCAAACGTAAATGCACAATATTAAGCAGAATCGTGCTATAAGATAACGTAAATGTCTTTATGAATCGTTTTACTTGTTGTTTTATGTCCAATGTAAGAATTCATACCACAGCTTTTAAAATTTTCGTAAATGATCTATATCTAATCATGACTTATGATATATGTGAGAACAGGTTACTTTCGTAAATCCGACAGCATAATGGCATAATCGAACTAAGTCCTTCCTACAATTTACATCGTATTTATCACATGTACTCAACTAAATAAATATTTAATCTGTTTTAACAAAATTCTTCAGAGCATCACATAACCACAAACCCGACTAGTTTGTTAAACACCATACAACATATTAGCCATTCATTTACTTTAAACCAAAAAGAAGAATCCTAAGAGTATTCCGTAGTGATAATACTTTAAACAACTTCTAACTAAATACATCCTACAAAATACAACCTTACGTACATGATATGAAAGAAGACATGCATATATATATATGTCGTTGGTCGTATATACCTCAAAAATCCAAAAACTGCTCACTAGGCTGATGGAGTCAAGAAGAACGCGAAGCTCGCCCCACGAATCTAATCTGAAAAGTGTTTGGAAAAGAGGGCTAAGCAACCACACACTCAGTAAGAAATTTACATAACCAAAGCTAGTAAAATACCATGCAACACACCATGCAGTGGAAAATTATGATAATTATGTAAAGTCATCATGCACATTTCCTTAAAAAAAATATTGCTTATGCTTCAATTGAGACATGCTTGCATAACTAAAATTTATGCATCGTTGAACAAATTCAAATTCAAAGAGAAAAACTTAGAAATTCCCAAAATCCAACACACTTGTCAGAATATGCAATTCTGTCAAAATGGTGTATAGGCAAAGCTTAAATAATTCAAGACAACTGAATGAGAATGTGGCAATTTTCGCAACTAGTCATAGAACTAAGTACTCAAACAATATCCCCAATATCAATTAAAAACCACCTATGGCCATAGTGACTACCGCCCTGTCCTAACTGATTCTGGACTAGGGTACTGAAGACGGGATCAGGGTCTAATAGTATTAGGTAGCAATAACATCTCAATGCCATAAAAAGGCATCCCTGTGAAGCATTTGGCACCATAGGGCAATCACACAGAACCTCCTACCGGGTGCTAGAGATGGCTCTCACAGGACATGACTGCCACACAGGCATAAACAGGGTCACCAACAATCTCAAAATCTCCATGATGGGTTCACAATATAATTTATCAAATCAACCCAAATTCACAATTCCAGAGTTTTGGGGAAAACAACCCATCGATATAAAAACATGTACTGACATTTCAAAAATCAACATGTATACAATTCTGGCAACTTTATGCTTTCTCCAAGACACAGTCAAAGAACCCATGCAAAAAAGTTTACATTTGTCAACAAAACTGAATGAGGTGATAAAATTGATAGTAAAATGCTTGCACGCATATGATTTATAATACCTCAAAATATATTTTACAAAACATTTAACTTTCATGGTATAATAAGGCTTTAGTCCATAGTGATGCAACTGAACAATAATTGCAAAAAACCGGTAAAGTGAGGAAAGGTAGATTTTAAATCTAAAAACGGCCTAGCTAACTAACTAAACTAACAGCACACGTTACCGTGAAAAAATCTTAACTAATCCTAGAGTATTCTACTAACCGCAGCCACATAAATCCCTTACCATACAAAAGCGTCGCACACAACTTTACCCTTATCGCCTTAGGCGTGCATATATGCGCCTAAACTTCCTTGCCGCCTGATGAGGTAGTCGCTGTAAATTAACATATAAAAACAAAGTGTCATTTAACATTCATGCATGACCAAATATAATTTCAGCAACATTTAATGCTCATATTATCAAATTCCAATATTATAGCTTATCCTCCTCACTCATGCCCATAGTTGGCCAATCGATTTTCACCTCTTGAAATCATCATTATCATCCTTTGAACATCTCGTAACATATTTTAAATTTTGTTTCTGAAATTTTGAATTAAACTAAGAGGTTCAGTTTATACCCTCTACATATCTATTTCTGTTTATAATGAGTTTATTAAGTCAGTTCACCTTGTATCTCTTTAAAACAACTTTATCAATTTGAGACTAACTAACACTAATGTAGTCCACTGGTTTTAAAACTTAATTTATTCACACAGAAAATCCCCAATATTTGGTCATGCCCGAGACTTATCTCTAGTAATTCTACTTGCTTAGCATAAGCTTGGTTCTTCCAATCATAGAATAAGATCATTCGCATCATGCTTTTATGGTCTAGTTCTTACAATCTAGCAAGCCAATTATTCCTAATCATTTCAAAATTGTCGAATGCCTTAAGTCATATTCCAAACTTTATAATAAAGCCATGTAACCCTATAAATACATATTTTTCACATCTAAGTTCTATTTTTAACTTCTGAAATTTCCAGCAACTAATATTTCTAACTTTACTTAGTGACCGAAAATCCCATAAACCATCCCTATTCGTTGGCTAAATTTTTGGTTTTACAATTATGGAACTTTGTTATTTATACTTCAATTTGTTAACTCAATCTTTAAATTTCCAGCAAGCAAATTGTTTCTACACATCTCAATTTGACCAAATTTACTCTTCTATATTCATTTAACATTCCAACAATTTATTAACTTTGCTATGTCAACTAGTGAATTCTTTACTAGAATTCTTATAATTTCAGCTAAAGAGAGTTTAAATTCTGAATTTCATTCTCATTCACTACATGCAAAACAATGCTTTTATCCTTATTCACCACATGCCTAACTATGTGTGTACTAATTTCTTGTTAATTGTATAATCTAACTCTCGAAACTCAATTTAACTTAAGATCCCCAAATTTCCTCCCTTGGTCGAGCACTCCATCTTCACCATTCATGAACAATTTTTAGCACTCGTTTATAATTACTCATTGAAACAGTCAATTCATCACCTAGCATTATAATTTACCTAAGCTATCAAATCTTGCCCTCAATCCAGGTTTCCGCCAAATTACATGAATCCTAAACCTTCTAACATTTAAATCCTGCATTTTTTAATTAAACTGTCACATTATGTATTTCCAAAATTTTAAATTGCATATAAATTTACATGTGTATAAAAATCAGTTTACCCTTGTGCTTGTTGTAGCCGAGACTATGCCCCATCATTAATATCTTCATGGATAAATTTAAATCGTGCAAAACTACCATGTGCTTTAAACACATTACATATTTAATAGTTATACCTTAAATTTTCAATAGAACAAGTTTTTCCTAAGTTTCCTAAATAGTCAAATACTATATTCCTCATGCTTATTAAAATTTTCCTTAATTTGCTAAAATTTATCAATTCATACATTAAATTTTCACATGCAAGTCTTTATTTTAGTTTGTCATACTAATATCTAATTCCCAATTTCAGAATTCCTGATTCATCCTAACTAAGAACCTCAATTCTTCATGCATGCACCCAATTCTGCAATTAAATCAAAATATCACTTATACTATACTAATGTAACAATAATCAAACATGAAATTACAGAAATTAAGCTTCACTTACCTTAATTTCCAATAGTCGACTACCCTAGCTAAAAATCCCCAATTTTTCTTCTTGAATTTCCAAAATATTTCGTGGGAGGTAGGGTTTTTGGGTGTGATAAGGGATAATTTCTATTCTAAAGCTACTCTAAAACTACAAAATCTTAACATACATGCTGGATGTGTAGGTTTGTTGTAACGACCCGTGACCTATGAAAATTCGGGGGAAATTTTTTTTTAAAAACTTCGACTTGCAACTTGACCTTTGATTCATTTAGGCTGTATTCTTGTTCAGTGTTAATTCTTAAAAATATTTCATTTCATTTATCCTTTTACAGATTTCATCCCGACACATTACTTTCAATAGATGTCTGTGCATACAAATGGTCTGGTCAAGAGATAAAAATGCATACCACACTCATGTACAAAAAGTAATCTGTGGAAGCTCGTATCCGTCAGCCTACGTCGTCTACACAACTATTATCAACGGTAGTTCACTGCAACAATCTGAGTGGTAAAGGGGTGAGCTTTCGAGAAAAAGCCCAGTAAGAAGAATGCATTTAAAACTGTTTTAGTGATTCAAATATGTAGAAAAACATAATAATACGTATAATGACTACTCTCTTAAACTAATTTGAAGGACTTTCAAAAATAAGAAAGTGGGAAACACCATGATTCAAAACGTAATTCTTTACGTACTTTTATTTAACAGATATCACATAACCTTTTCGTATATTCAGAATTCCAAAAGCATGAATACATGTAAAGTCACATGTCATAAAATCAAGTCCGTAAACAAAGTTTAATTCAGATAGAGACTACATTGGCCCATATAATTATCATGCGGTAATAACAAAATCATCATGAGGCAATAACAAAATCAACCTCCGTAGATGGAATTTAGAACCTATGGCTATGGTAAGGCTGTAGACGGGATCAAGGTCATACAGCGTTCGGACACCCGAAGGTGGAATTCAGACGCCACAAGGGCGAAGTTCAGACGCCACACAGGCGAAGTTCAGACGCCACACAGGCGAAGTTTAGATGCCACACAGGCGAAGTTCGGCCGCCACGAAGGCGAAGTTCAGATGCCACGAAGGCGAAGTTGACATGCGTTAGCATACAACATAAATGGCCCTTAGTCTCAAAACATACTATATTTTTCATATATAAAAATATCGAAATAAACTCATCTTATTCAAAAGACAATTTCGAAGAGTATGCTCATGTTCAGAAATCAAATTCAGAAATATGCAAATATTCAAAATACAACCCAGAAAACACGTTCTTACTCAGAAAACGCAAGCAGAAAACATACTCGAAAATCATAGTTCAAATCTTTGTAAATTTTCTTTAATCATGGTTCAGAAAGTAAACTATTACCGTTTTAAATTATGCCCCCTTACCTCGATTTAACGAAAATTCCAGTTCGAGTAGTGACGCCTCAAAGTATCTCCCTTAAATCCTTCTACGATTATCCTTCTACCATTGCTAAATTAATTTCAGAACTTTACCTTTCAATTTAGTGGTAACTCTGATAGATCCTCCGAATACATGTCGAAAAATCCTATGTCTACAGGGGTGTCTCTTTACTCCGAAGACACCCTATCTTTATCGGTCAGATAAACAGTGTGACCTTCACTTATACTTTTTGTTTTGTAATTCATCTTTTCAGTTACAGTGATTTTATTTTATCATCCTCACTGCTTCCTTAGTACATCACTTTTCTATCACTCTCTTTACCTTTTTAATTTCTTAGTAACCTCGAAATATATTTTTCATATCATCACAGTTGTGTCTTGCGCACTGCTTCCTCAAAACAACATCCAATGGAGCTCATTTAGCTCGATTGAGGATCTCAGTACCCCCTTACCTCGATTTAACGAAAATTCTAGTTCGAGTAGTGACGCCTCTAAGTATCTCCCTTAAATCCTTCTACGATTCTCCTCGGTGTCTGGTCTTATTCCTTGATTGTTTCGACTTTGCGAGTCGACGAGCTCGGCCCTCTCGACTTTCACCGAAAATTTTGAATAAATACTTTCGATCACATTTCCCTCGGGTTTTCTCGATTTCCTAGATGCCTCTTATTCTATTTTCCATGTGGTTCTATTTATATATATATATAAATCTTTATATATATATATATATAAATCTTTATATATATATATATATATATATATCCAAAATAACCTCCTTGTCTTCTTCTTTCTTCTTTTTTCTTTTTTACTATTCATTTTTTAAATATTCCTTCTTTCCCGCCATCTCCATTTTCTTCTTCATCTTCTTTCTTTCATTCCTTCTCCATGGCTTCACTGTTCATCATTTTTTTCCAGGAGCTCGACGTTGCTCATCTTCTCCATCTTTCTGGTACCACCATCGGTAGCCTTGGGTCTCGGCCATCATCACCATCGCCATCACCCTTCTTCCTCTCGGTCCCCTACTTGTTTCCTTCCTCTGTTCGCCCTCCCCTGTTTCTAGCTTCAGCCCTCCATTCCTTCCTTCCTGCTTCTGTTTTCAACTTGCCAACTCCGGCTTCTTCTCTCCCTCCCTCGCGCTTCTCATACTGCCACAGTTCCAGCTCCTAAGTCTAGCCTCTATCATTAGCTCCGCTCTCTCTCAGTTTCCCTACTTCAGCCCCCCTTCAGTCCACATTCCCTGCTAGCATCCATGATTACCAAAACATTTGCTAGCTCAGTCCACATGCACACCCGCTGCAGTGCATGTCTAACAGCAGTTACGCATCAACTTTGAACACCCTTCTCATACTTATACAACGCAACAGCTAGCAGTCTGCTAGGAAACGAGCAAACCTGCCACCTTTCTTGCCCAATTTTCAACTGTTGTTCACGCGCACCACCTCAACAGCGCTACCTTCACCACCTTTACACTTGCTCGAGCACATGTAGGACCAACAAACTGCAGTACCTTCAGCTAAGAGAGCTCAACACAGTTGAGCTGCAGCTGCCAAGTTTGAGGTAACAAAAACAGAGTACCAGCTGGTCTCCCTTAAATCCTTCTACGATTATCCTCGGTTTCTGTTCGTAATCCTTAATTGTTTCGACTTTGCGAGTCGGTGAGCTCGGCCCTCTTGACTTTCACCGAAAATTTTGAATAAATACTTCTGATCACATTTCCCTCGGGTTTTCTCGATTTCGTCGATGCCTCTTATTCTATTTTCCATGTGGTTCTATTTATATTTATATATATATATATAAATCTTTATATATATATATATATAAATCATTATATATATATATATAAATATATAAAAATCTTTATATATATATAAATCCAAAATAACCTTCTTTTCTTCTTCTTTCTTCTTTTTTTTACTATTCATTTTTTGAATATTCCGTCTTTCCCGCCATTTCTATTTTTCTTCTTTATCTTCTTTCTTTCATTCCTTCTCCATGGCTTCACTGTTCATCATTTTTTTTTCAGGAGCTCGGCGTTGCTCATCTTCTCCATCTTTTCGGTACCACCATCGGTAGCCTTGGGTCTCGACCAGCATCACCATCGCCATCACCCCTTTTCCTCTCGATCCCCTACTGGTTTCCTTCCTCTATTCGGCCTCCCTTGTTTCTAGCTTCAGCCCTCCGTTCCTTCCTTCCTGCTTCTGTTTTCAACTTGCCAACTCCAACTTCTTCTCTCCCTCCCTCGCGCTTCTCATGCTGCCACAATTCTAGCTCCTAAGTCTAGCCTCCATCATTAACTCTGCTCTCTCTCAGTTTCCTTGTTTCAGCCCCTCCTTCAGTCCACATTCCCTGCTAGCATCCATGATTAGCAAAACATTTTCTAGCTCAGTCTACACGCACACCCGCTCTAGTGCATGTCTAATAGTAGTTACGCATCAACTTTCAACACCCCTCTCGTACTTGTACAACGTAACAGCTAGCAGTCTGCTAGGAAACGAGCAAACCTGCCACCTTTCTTGCCCAATTTTCAATTGCTGTTCATGCACACCACCACAACAACGCTACCTTCAACTCCTGTACACTTGCCAGAGCACATGTAGGACAAACAAACTGCAGCACCGTCAGCTAAGAGAGCTCAACACAGTTGAGTTGCAGCTGCCAAGCTTGCACTAACAAAAACAGAGTACTAACTGGTCTTCCATGTAACAAACAATTTCTACCTTCAAAATCTCTCAAGTCGACCTTGATTCATTCAGGATAGGTTTAGAGGTGTTCTATTTCCAATCACTCTCAACAGCCCATATGTTCGGCCACCACAAAGCTCCCTTGCCTCTCACGAGTCGTTCCTTGGCTGCCTATCACTCGGTTTCCAGTTGCTATGGATTTTTCCCTTTCCTTCTCTCGTTTCTCCACCTTTTCCATTACTTATCTCTTTTCTTCTTTTAATTCTAACACTCTCACTCACTCTCTCAGTTTTCCAGCTTGCAAGTCTCGCTCCAGCGTTTTTAATATCTAATTCAATTCATCATTTTTTATCTATACTGGTTACACACAAGTTCAGTTTGTCAGCCATACTACCATGCTTCCTTGCCATCTCGGGTCCTTACCTGCACCGTCAGTTTATCTATAGGGATACACCTCGTCTTGGGTCCTCTCCCTCCTCCAGTTGTATTCTTCTCCCACATGGATTTATATATATATATTATATAGAATCAAACAGATGGGATACTAACCTCGTCACCGAACACTTTCAGTCTTCATGCTTCTCTTCTTTATTCTATTATTTTTTCTCTGTCATTCGTCCCTCACTACCATCCTTTCAACTGCAGTTTTACTGCAGCATTGTTCTTGCTTTCCTCCTTTCCTCCTCCTACTGTAGTCTAACAAAATAGCAGCAGACGTGAGTTACCTCGGGTTGGCTTCCCTGTTCGCCAAGCTTCAGACTTTTACTTCCCTTTCCACCTACCTAACCGATCCTATATATATTTCACATGCCTCTTACCGATGGGCAATGCCTCTCAACACATCCTTGTGACATTCGGTTGTTTATGCATTTCATTTTCTCCTTCTTGTCTTGCAAACCGTCCCTATGTTTCTTTGGTCACACTATGTTCCTACCATGGCAGTCATTAGTGGGAGCCTCGGATGTAGGTTTGCACATTTCCTCTGTTTTACTAATTTTCCCCTACCGAAACTACTCCTCACTAACTTAAACTTCACCTTTCGGTTCTTCCTCTTTTCCAGTACTCTTTCCAATCAATTTATGTACATATGCTCATACATACCTATTATATATATGTGTGTGTTTCCCTTTACAATGCTTGGTTGTACTGCCATCGATCATGTTAATGCTTATGTATATATGTACATATGTAAATACGTTGGTACATATATATACATATATTCATGCATATACCCATATACTAGATTTAAGTAATGTATATGATATTACTCACCTACATGTATATTTATGTATCTCTATACTCTTGCACTTGGCAAATTTCTTTAATGAATTTATAGATTAATTATCATTTCATATAGATATTTCCTTAACTCATACGTATACAAACTTTATTTCCATCTCTATCGATATTCATCCTTGAAACTAATCTAATTAATTAAATTAATTCTTCTGAGCCGCTCCCTTACCATGATTATAGTTCTGATTAATTCACCTCAAATAGTACACATCCTCAACTCCATTTATCTAATTACTATACACAATCAAGCTCGAGTACAAAAATTCATGGGGGTTTACATTCTCCCCACCTTAAGAAATTTGGTCCCCAAATTTAAAGGAATATCCGTCCTCAGCTAATTGTGGGTACTTTTCTCATATTAACCTTTCTGATTCCCACATGGCCTCTTCTGAAGTGTGGTATTGCCACAAAACTTTGATCAGAGAAATTATCTCAAACTGTGACCTTTCCTCTTTTCGGTTCAATATCCGAATTGGTTTCTCCACATACGTCATATCTTCCATCAATTCCCATGGTTCATACTTTATCACTTGTATGAGATTCGGATGGCACTTACATAGCATTGAATTGTGGAAAACGTTGTGGGTACTCAATAATTCTAGCGGTAACGCCAATCTCTTATCTCATCTCCCACTCAGTTTAAGACCTTGAAAGGTCCAAAGTATCGAGGACTCAGTTTTCCTTTCTTTCCAAATCTTGTTGTACCCTATCTTTAAGCTGCTGACATCTGAGGCATTTAATCCAAATTTCAGCTATATCTCTTATCATACTTGCTTACCAATATACTTTCAGGAGATTTGATAAGTCTTTACCATTCTCTGGATTGGAGTATATCTCTATAATCTGCCTTTGTCGACATCAATTCCTTTAACTATAGATCATTGGGTACACAATTCTGTCTTTAAATCTCAATAAATTATCAGTACCAATACTCAAGCTAGTTGTAACACCCATCTAGGCCTGATTAGCTACATCCATACGGTACATATTAATATGCTGAGCCTGCTCGATTCGATCAATCAAGTCCAGTTTTCAACTCTCAGGCTTGCTACCAAATCAAAAATAGTTTTCCCCCTTTTTCTTACTTCGTCCATCCAATTGGTGAATGACATCATGGCCATATTACACTTCATACAGCGTCATTCCAATGCTTGAGTGGTAATTATCACCATATGCAAACTCTGCTAACGAAAAATGGTCCTTCTAGGATCCTTTAAAATCCTGGGCGTATGTTCTCAATTCCATATTGGCATGGTCAAGGGTGGTAATAACCCCATAAGCTTCTGTACTCTACCTTAACCTACTGACTTATGAGACTCTTGTCACACTTCCAGTAAATAATGGTGTAATATTTTCTGAAATTGTCTCAATCTTGCTCTCATTTCGTACATCAGTTATAACGAAATCATTTCCTTTATTCCAACTAAGTCTCGCATTCAACACATAAGCATAAGAAATTTACAATCCTTAGACTCGACACGTAATCCATATCCTAAAGTATCCTTATACCTCAAACTTCGAATCATCTTAATAGTCTTGGGTCTTTTCCCACTGATTTATAATTACTGTTTTGGGAGAATCCAATTAACTCTTGTTCTTAGCATATCTGACCCAAAAGACTCCGGATCTACTTAACAATTAATACCAGTACACATCATAGTGAATCACCTGGTCCGATAATCTCCTTTTCATGTAATCCTTATAATTGCTTCTTCAACAATTCTAATTTAATCAGAGCTATTCAGTACAGTGGACTAAATAATTTAATTCGATACCATTGCTAAATTAATTTCAGAACTTTACCTTTCAATTTAGTGGTAACTCTGATAGATCCTCCGAATACATGTCGAAAAATCCTATGTCTACAGGGGTGTCTCTTTACTCCAAAGACACCCTATCTTTATCGGTCAGATAAACAGTGTGACCTTCACTTATACTTTTTGTTTTGTAATTCATCTTTTCAGTTACAGTGATTTTATTTTATCATCCTCACTGCTTCCTTAGTACATCACTTTTCTATCACTCTCTTTACCTTTTTAATTTCTTAGTAACCTCGAAATACATTTTTCATATCATCACAGTTGTGTCTTGCGCACTGCTTCCTCAAAATAACATCCAATGGAGCTCATTTAGCTCGATTGAGGATCTCAGTACCTCCTACGAGTTTCTTGAATTTCCTCTGTTTCACATTTCTACTTATCCAGATTATTCTTCTTCCCAAGCTATAAATTTAATTTCATAATCATCTATGGACTTGTTACTTTATGTCTGATTGCAATCATTTCATCCATAATTGCCACTTTATTTCATTTGGAATGTGGTGTCGCCTAAGGGCCTTCAGAATATATCCTATGAAATTTTCTAATGTCGACTCCCAGATTAAATCGGGGAACTTCCCTTCAAGCTTGACTTTCCATCTCGATATTAATACTATAATGGCTACTTTCTTTATAGTAGCACACTCTAAAAATTCGTGTAGCTTCTCCAATCCTTTAACACAAAAGTTGCAAAAGAAACTTTCTCGGTAGAGTTACTTCTAAAATCATCAAGTTTTTCTATCTCATTCATCCAACACTATGAATCACTGAATTCTTAACCTTGTTGAAAAATGGAGGCTTAAACTCTTGAAACTACCCCAGTCTATTAAACTCACATTCGTACTCTAAGAATCTGTGCAAGTTTTCCAATTTAATTTTCCAATTTTCCATTACAATTGGATTCTTAAATCTAGTATGTAATAGCATACTATCCTCTGAAATCAACTCAGTCTCCATCTGTTAGTGAACTTACAGACATTTCTTAACTTCATTGCTTATAACGTTGGGTCATACTTTTCCAGGGATATAAATCATAATTCATACTCATTGACAGATTGATTTCCTTGTGCTAGCCCCATAAATTTCAGTCGTAGTTTTCTTAATCTCATTCATTTCTCTATAACTACTGGGTCTTTCATCCCCATTTAACAATGGTGGTCTGAACTTCTGAAACTGCCTCATCTCATGTAGCTCCTACTCCCAACCCAAGTCATCATCATTCTACTGTTGAGCTATAGGAGCAAGCATATTTGTAGTTCAGAAACATCTCTACAGGCTGTGCAGGCGTATCAGAAGTAAGTTGCCTGTCTATTCTTTCATCTACCCCATCACCTAACGTAGCCTGTGTCCCAATTTTTCCATAGTATATTCAATACTCTACTCAATCTTAGCGACGTGTATCTTAATACCTTCTGTCCTTTCCACAGGACTTGATGGAGCACGTTCAACATCAATTTCAATCTTAGTATCATTTATGAGTCTCATATGGCAACTTTGCATGATTCTCAGGCCTACCTCTATGGCCTTTAGCCCCGTGATCTAATTCCTCACATAAACCAAAAAGTAAGTCTTAACTTCATGAGGTATACTTAATCTACAACTAGACAAGCACAGACATTTGGGATGTAATCTTATCCTTTTTATTGACACTGACAGTACTAGATAGCCCTTGCTCTGATACCACCTTAAACTGTAACGACCCGTGACCTATGAAAATTCGGGGGAAATTTTTTTTTAAACTTCGGCTTGCAACTTGACCTTTGATTCATTTAGGCTGTATTCATGTTCAATGTCAGTTCTTAAAAATATTTCATTTCATTTATCCTTATACAGATTTCATCTTGACACATTACTTTCAATAGATGTCTGTGCAAACAAATGGTCTGGTAAAGAGATAAAAATGTATACCTCACTTATGTATAAAAAGTAGTTTGGGGAAGCTCGTATCCGCCAGCCTACGTCGTCTACGCAGCTATTATCAACGGTAGTTCACTGCAACAATATGAGGTGAAGGGGTGAGCTTTCGAGAAAAAGCCCAGTAAGAAGAATGCATTTAAAACGGTTTTAGTGATTCAAATATGTAGAAAAACATAATAATACGTATAATGACTACTCTCTGAAACTAATATTAAGGAAATTCGAAAATAAGAAAGTCAGAAACACCATGATTCAAAACGTAATTCTTTACGTACTAGTATTTAACAGATATCACATAACATTTTCGTATATTTAGAATTCCAAAAGCATGAATACATGTAAAGTCACATGTCATAAAATCAAGTCTGAAAACAAAGTTTAATTCAGATAGAGACTACATTGGCCCATATAATTATCATGCGGCAAGAACAAAATCATCATGCAACAATAACAAAATCATCATCCGTAGAGGGAATTCAGAACCTATGGACATGGTAAGGCTATAGACGGGATCAAGGTCGTACAACGTTCAAACACCCGAAGGTGGAATTCAGACGGCACAAGGGCGAAGTTCAGACGCCACGAAGGCGAAGTTCAGATGCCACACAGACGAAGTTTAGACGCCACACAGACGAAGTTCAGACGCCACACAGGCGAAGTTCAGACGCCACACAGGCGAAGTTCAGACGTCACAAAGGCAAAGTTCAGACGCCACGAAGGCAAAGTTCAGATGCCACGAAGGCAAAGTTCAGACGCCATGAAGGTGAAGTTCAGACGCCACACAGGCAAAGTTCAGACACCACGAAGGCGAAGTTGACATGCTTTAGAATACAACATAAATGGCCCTTAATCTCAAAACATACTATAGTTTTCATATATAAAAATATCGAAATAAACTCATCTTATTCAAAAGACAATTTTGGAGAGTATGCTCTTGTTCAGAAATCAAATTCAGAAATATGTAAATATTCAAAATATAACTCTGAAAACTAGTTCTTACTCAGAAAACGCAAGTAGAAAAGATACTCGAAAATCATAGTTCAAATCTTTGTAAATTTTCTTTAATCATGGTTCAGAAAGTAAACTATTACCATTTTAAATTATGCCCCCTTACCTCGATTTAACGAAAATTCTAGTTCGAGTAGTGACGCCTCTAAGTATCTCCCTTAAATCCTTCTACGATTCTCCTCGGTGTCTGGTCTTATTCCTTGATTCTTTCGACTTTGCGAGTCGACGAGCTCGGCCCTCTCGACTTTCACCGAAAATTTTGAATAAATACTTTCGATCACATTTCCCTCGGGTTTTCTCGATTTCCTAGATGCCTCTTATTCTATTTTCCATGTGGTTCTATTTATATATATATATAAATCTTTATATATATATATATAAATCTTTATATATATATATATATATATCCAAAATAACCTCCTTATCTTCTTCTTTCTTCTTTTTTCTTTTTTACTATTCATTTTTTAAATATTCCTTCTTTCCCGCCATCTCCATTTTCTTCTTCATCTTCTTTCTTTCATTCCTTCTCCATGGCTTCACTGTTCATCATTTTTTTCCAGGAGCTCGACGTTGCTCATCTTCTCCATCTTTCTGGTACCACCATCGGTAGCCTTGGGTCTCGGCCATCATCACCATCGCCATCACCCATCTTCCTCTCGGTCCCCTACTTGTTTCCTTCCTCTGTTCGCCCTCCCCTGTTTCTAGCTTCAGCCCTCCATTCCTTCCTTCCTGCTTCTGTTTTCAACTTGCCAACTCCGGCTTCTTCTCTCCCTCCCTCGCGCTTCTCATACTGCCACAGTTCCAGCTCCTAAGTCTAGCCTCTATCATTAGCTCCGCTCTCTCTCAGTTTCCCTACTTCAGCCCCCCTTCAGTCCACATTCCCTGCTAGCATCCATGATTACCAAAACATTTGCTAGCTCAGTCCACATGCACACCCGCTGCAGTGCATGTCTAACAGCAGTTACGCATCAACTTTCAACACCCTTCTCATACTTATACAACGCAACAGCTAGCAGTCTGCTAGGAAACGAGCAAACCTGCCACCTTTCTTGCCCAATTTTCAACTGTTGTTCACGCGCACCACCTCAACAGCGCTACCTTCACCACCTTTACACTTGCTCGAGCACATGTAGGACCAACAAACTGCAGTACCTTCAGCTAAGAGAGCTCAACACAGTTGAGCTGCAGCTGCCAAGTTTGAGGTAACAAAAACAGAGTACCAGCTGGTCTTCCATGTAACAACCAATCTCCACCTTCAAAATCTCTCAAGTCAGCCTTGATTCATTCAGGACAGTTTTAGAGGTGTTCTATTTCCAATCACTCTCAACAGCCCATATGTTCAGCCACGAAAAAGCTTCCTTGCCTCTCACGAGTCGCACCTTGGCTGCCTATCACTCGGTTTCCAGTTGCTATGGATTTTCTCCTTTCCTTCTCTTGTTTCTCCACCTTTTCCAATACTTATCTCTTTTCTTCTTTTATTTCTAACTCTCCCACTCACTCTCTTGGTTTTCCAGCTTGCAAGTCTTGCTCCAGCATTTTTAATATCTAATTCATTTCATCATGTTTTTATCTACACTGGTTACACACAAGTTTAGTTTGTCAGCCACACTACCATGCTTCCTTTTCGTGTTTTCCTACTGCCATCTCGGGTCCCTACCTACACCGTCAATTCATCTACAGGGATACACCTCGTCGTGGGTCCTCTCCCTCCTCTGGTTGTGTTCTTCTCCCACATATATATATATATATTATATAGAATCAAACAGATGGGATACTAACCTCTTCACCGAATGCTTTCAGTCTTCACGCTTCCCTTATTTATTCTATTATTTTTTCTCTGTCATTCGTCCCTCACTACCATCCTTTCTACTACAGTTTTACTGCAGCATTGTTCTCGATTTCCTCTTTTCCTCCTCTTGCAGCAGTCTAACAAAACAGCAGCAGACGTGAGTTACCTCGGGTTGGCTTCCCTGTTCGTCAAGCTTAAGACTTTTACTTCCCTTTCCACCTACCTAACCGATCCTATATATATTTAAGATGCCTCTTACCGATGCGCAATGCCTCTCAACACATCCTTGTGACCTTCGGTTGTTTATGCATTTCATTTTCTCCTTCCTGTCTTGCAAATCGTCCCTATGTTTCTTTTGTCACCCTATGTTCCTGCTATGGTTGTCATTAGTGGGAGCCTCGGATGTAGGTTTGCACATTTCCTCTGTTTTACTATTTTTCCCCTACCGAAACTACTCCTCACCAACTCAACTTTACCTTTCAGTTCTTCCTCGTTTCCAGCACTCTTTCCAATCAATTTATGTACATATGCTCATACATACTTATTATATATATATATATATGTTTCCCTTTACAATGCTTGGTTGTACTGCCATCGATCATGTTAATGCTTATGTATATATGTACATATGTAAATACGTTGGTACATATATATACATATATTCATGCATATACCCATATACTAGATTTAAGTAATGGATATGATATTACTCACCCACATGTATATTTATGTATCTCTATACTCTTGGACTTGGCAAATTTCTTTAATGAATTTATAGATTAATTATCATTTCATATAGATATTTCCTTAGCTCATACGTATACAAACTTTATTTCCATCTCTATCGATATTCATCCTTGAAACTAATCTAATTAATTAAATTAATTTTTCTGGGCCTCTCCCTTACCACGATTATAATTCTGATTAATTCACCTCAAATAGTACACATCCTCAACTCCATTTATCTAATTACTGTACACAATCAAGCTCGAGTACAAAAATTCATGGGGGTTTACATTTGTTTGCTGTTCTTGAATTCAAATTGTGAAGAGAGGGGGAAAAACGTGAAATTGGCGAGGTGAACAAAGGGTTTTGTTTTATGTTTTGAAGGGGGAACGTGCATGCAGATTTGAAGTGTCACGACCCAAACTACCCAAAAATTAGAGTTAATTTTTCGCGTTTTGTTATTTCTATTTCATACTTACCTTTCCTCTGATCGTGACCACACTCCACTAACAAATTGGGCTGTGCGTCAATGCCAGTCCCACCATACATTTACCATGTAACTTATTTCTTCTCCAGTCATTTATAATTGTTTACATTAATTATACATCCCCTAAAGTTACTTACAAACATGTTACTGTGCTATGCTTATGTAGATACAATATGTACAAGTGTATATACCTTATGTCGATGGGCAGCACGGATATCCAGAATGCAGTACTGAGTCGCCTCAACGTCTACTGGAGATCATCTGTGGGAGAAAATGAAAGGGGTGAGCACATCAAGCTCAGTAAGACAATCCTACGAACAAGTAGGTAACCATACTACCTACATGAACGTGGTGCCATGCATAAACCACCCTTTCTCCACACATTTTAAAACAGATGATATGAGTTATGATGTTATGTAAATCAAGTTTGCACGAAAAATTCAACATGCAATTATTTCAAATCATTTCTTTCTCATTTAAAAATTTCACAATAAGGTCAGGACTGGACCCCTCCTTCGGGTGATCCTGACTCACACAAAACAATGAAAGTCGGTTTACATCACACATGGGTTTAAAAAGCATGGAAATAGCATCATGCACATTTAATTTAAAAACCCAGTTTAAATCATCGAAATCGTCGACATGCGAGACGAGGCAATATCTGTATAACGACAATAACCAGGACTGGCCATATGTGTCATCGTGAGTCCCTCTAGCTTCACGGATCCCAGTGTACGAGGTCTCAGCCTGATCGGGAACCGCCCGGGAGGTGGGTCAATCCAACCCGTCAGTCTTATCCGATCCCACGCATCCGAAGATGCCGTATCCGAAGATACCCCGTATCACAAAGATACCGTATACGAAGATACCCCATATCACAAAGATACCGTATCCGAAGATACCCCACGGTACATCGTACTCCATGCTACTTGCACGGTACATCGTACTCCATGGACCCATATCACTCTAGGTACTCCAGCCCAAATGGCCTGCTTCCCACAGAGAGGTTTTGTTTCTCAATACTCATGCCATGTCTCAAAATGCACGTGCGAGTCTATTAAATCGGTGACACACAGTCTACCCGATGCTTCAAGCACGGCTCATCGCATGTTCTCATAAAATCAGTGCGAGCGATGCTCAGCACTCTCATCAAATCAAGTAAAATCAGCAAAGCCCGCTTTACATCCCCACAAGGCCGCCAACCTCATCCCTCACTCTCACCCTACTTAAGAGGTCTTTTGAGCCTATTGGGCCTTTTGGCTGACTCCAAGGGCAGACAGCGCTACTCCATAAATCCAGTAAATCTAGTGTGAGCTAAGCTCAGCACTCTGTATATAAATCACATGAAAATCTCATAAAATCTGGTGCGAGTTAAACTCCAGCACCCTGTCTCAAAAATCATGTAAAAATATGGTGCGAATTAGACTCTAGCACCCTGTCACGAAAATCATGTAAAATCTGGTGCGAGTTAGACTCTAGCACCCATGCATGTAAAACTCTAGTGCGAGCTCTCGCTCCAGCACTAATGCATGCATAACACAAATCAAACATCGTGCGAGCTGAGCTCTAGCACGTCACATGTAAATAAAAACACGTAGGCGGCTCGGTTATCTCCAAATAGTTTTCACAGAAATTACATCGTTTAAGGTATGCAATGCTATGCATTTTTCTTTAAAAGCGAGCCAGCCTACTCATGCATGTGTTAAAATACCTCCAAAACGAGCAGGAACCTCTTGTCCTTGCTCCTCCCAATTTTTCCTAAATTTGTAAGTTCTACCCTTAACAAGGGTATTTTAGTAATTTGCCCATTCGGGGCACTAAAATTATTAATTGACCTCTAGACCCTTCAGGTAATTTTTAAAGACTGCATATGAACTTGAAATTGCGTAAAGTTTACCTCTAGCAGTCCGTAGAATTCCCTTACCTTATTTTCCTGTCGATTCTGACCTTGTCTTTTCCACTGTTGTCTCATCGCGCAGTCCGATGTGCTCCCAAATCAAATGCCCGAAACTGCGTATCAATATTCCTTAGGTCAGATAACATACAATTTAATTGTATTTCCTATTTTTTGGGCTTAATTTAAATCATTGGGCCTGTTTACCCCTATTGGGCCCGATTGCACCTTAATGGGCCTTAATCGGCCTTAAGCCCGTTTTTCACTTAATTTTCACTTTATCGAGGCCTATTGGGCTCATTGGGCCCACTAATAATTTATTAGGCCTCGTTCTAATTCTTGAATAACTAAATCGATTATTTACGACAATTTATCTAAATTTCCATAATTTAATTCAATTTATGCGGAAATCAAATCAATATCACGCATAACGAGGTAATTGTCATAAATAAGGGTTACTTACCCGAGATTCCATGCTAGTCCGCAAATCGAGGCTATCTCGAGCTCTCGTTGGATGCCAATTGTCGAGCTACATAATTTCACAATTTTTTGGGTAAGTTTCTAGTCGAAAATTAATTAAATTAAATACTCCAAAATTTAAATCGGGTCAATTTCGACCACTACTGACTTACCCGTAGCTCGATTGCATCGTCGGGATTTCTCCCCAATTTTTTCTCTTTTCCTTTTTCCCTTTTTTCCTCTCTTTTTGGCTGAACCGGTTCAGTCCGATTCGGACCGGTTCAGACCGCCAGTTCACTCCAATTTGGCCGGTTCACCACCGGTTCAAGGCCTTACCGGTCGGTTCTCTGCCGGCTTCCACCGCCAGCAGCTCCGTGAGGTTGTCCGCAGCTCGAATCTGGCCTCGGTTTCGTCCAAGGCCGCCGAAAAGTCACCGGTCTGGTCGTTCTCCTCTTCGACGTCAGACCCATTTCTTTCTCTTCGTCGTCGCCGTCGATTCCCGTCGTTTCGTCGGCTGATACCGGTCTCAAAAGAACCGTCGTCGCCTAGGCTTTCAGAATCTGGCCTCGGTTCCGCCCGAATCGCCGCCGTTCGCCGCCGGTGGCCATTTCTTTCCCGCGGCCTTCTCCTCCGTTTTCTGCCGGATTCCAGCGTCCTTGGCGCGCGTCACCGGTGGCAGCAAGATCGCCTAGCGTCGGGCTTCTTTCGTCGGCCCTTGCCTGGGTCCCTGGCCGCCGGTGGCTTGTCGGGCTTCTCGATTTTTCGTCTCCGTTTTTCATTTTCAGTTTCGCGCGATTTCGCATTTCTGTCTCTTTTTTTTTTCAGATTATTATTAGTATTATTATTATTTATTTTAATTATTACACTATTCATTAAAATACTCTATAAAAATCCAAAATATCCCTTAAAATATCCTTAAAATTATTATTTAATTCTAAATTCATTTATTTAATTTTATTTAATTTTATTTAATTTATTTATTATATTTTAACCCTTTTTCGGGTATAATTTCTCCGTATTTTCAGGATATTGTCCCGAATGACTTTTCGGTATATTTTTCGATTATTTTCGGGATTATTTTTCCGAACTAAAAATCTCGATTAATTCCCATAAATTAATATCTTGATCAATTTAATCCGAAATAAATTTATTTAACCTTTATTGACCAAGATTTCTCAATCCATTATTTTTAATTAAATTTCCTTATCGAATTTATTTCGACTTTCGATCTTTTGACCATTCTGCCCTTGCACGTGTTCGGGATTAATTTAACCCGACTTCTCTTCACGAATACTCATTCATTTCGTATTTTAAATAATTTCGGGTCTTACATGAAGGTGGATTATTCTTGTTGTTGGAGGCGTGAACAAGGGGAATGCTTACTGGATTTTCAGTTTTGGTGTGAGGGCGGCATGAGAGGAAGAAAGGAAAAGAAAAATTTTGGGCTTTTGGGGAGGAAAACATGAATGGGGAGAAGAAGAGTGAAAAAGAAAATGTTTAGGAAATTTTCTATTTTATAATTTATCCACTTTAGTTTTACAATGCATAAATATTTGTAAATAATTTCAAATTTATAATTATAATATGTATATATTCAGATTTATATCTATAATATATATGTACATGTTTCCAAAAACTATTAGACATAAGGTTTTACATACATAAATTTCCCAATTTGCAATATATACATAGGCTTAATTTTTTACAAACATTGTTACTAACTATCAAATTTGTTGTTTTATTATGTCACCCTATTAAATTTATTTGCTACTTAATTAACTTAGTTAGATTACTCAAATGTTAAATTATCTCTACTTTATTACCCATATAAATTTTATTTAACTGAATTTAGCTTAGGTTCCTATTAAATTTCGGTACACTACCTTGATTAAGTTCTACATTCATGTACGTTTAACTTAATAACTAATGGTAGATTACCTTAATCTATCCTAATCTGGTCACAAGGATCTATTACTACTTAATAAATTGAGTTCATGCACACATTCATGCACATACATTATGCATTTAAAATATGTTCACACTATGTTAATTGAATTTAACTCTTCACCTAAATTTTTTTATGTTCCTTTGTTCTATTATTTTAAGTATCTTAATATTATATCAATTAGTTCTAATTTTATTAAATGGACCCTATTAATAATGCTATTCTAAAATTTGGCTAGCTTGGGTTAAAGCTTAACGTTATTAATTCGGACTCCCAATCTGACTTAATCATAAAAGGTAAAATCTAGCGTATTCCTACTCCGTACATTCCTTAAAAAAAAAAAAAAAGAATCTCTGCAAATTAAATTTCGATATAACATAAGCAAACGAGACATTCGGTATAAGAAAATTACGGTCTTACACTTAAAAGGCAAAAGAAATGTGGAAAGTAGGCAAATTGTTGGGTTTTTAACAAATTTCGATGATGAAAGATTAAAAGAACTTATTGTAAAATCCATAAATTTTCAATACTCGTTTATTAGTTAACCAAGTAAATTATCAAAGAATTAACTAAGTGTTCATGTAGGACCCAAGTGTAGCCATGAAGCATGTAAGTTGGAGCCAAGTATGGAGCATAAAGATAATGGTAAGAAATTTTATTTAATGTGCATTTCAAGTATTGATGCTCATACAAATGTCTTGCATGCTTAGAAGATAAGTAAGCACTTGTTAGAATGAAATAAGTTAGCCTTTTTCCAAGTTAGTGCAAAACTAAGTAAGTAAATAAATTTAAATAAAATTCCATAGGTTAATAAAACTTAATTCAACACTTAAACAAATTGATATAAGGTATAAGTTGAACTACCATGGTTAAGGCTATGGAATAAATTTTAGAAGAGAAACCAAAAGCTTGGGAAATTTACTACTCGTATGCAAGAATTCAGGGCAAAAATTAAAAAAAAAATATTTGAAGGCCAAGACGACTTCAGAATAACCCCAAATTTTATACAAACCTAATTTAGGGTGTTAATGATTTTTAGGTAAATTTCAAACAAGAAATAAGGTCACTAAGGCCATAAGAAAATGGCACAAATTAGGCTAAACAAAACCTAATGTTCTAAAGAGTCTTCTTGATTGGCTGATTTTATGCATGGGAAATGCATGCAAGTTGGCCATGCAAATTACCTACCTCCAATAAGTTTCTTAGGAGACATAATGTAGCATTAAAATATGTCATATTGGAGTGCTAAGAGTGCCAAAAGTGGGTTGAATTGGAAAGGGAAAATAAGATACAAATTCTAAAATTTCAACCTTTACCTACACCCACAGTACTAAACCAAGCACTAAGTGAATTAAATTATATTTTCCTAAACCAAGTGATGGCCAACTATTATGGAAATAAACTAGATATATTTTATAAAACATTTATGAAGAGGGAAAAATTTGGAAATAGGCTAGAAAATAATTTAATTTGACTTTGGAATTCAGCCAACTAGCAACTACTTGCTTCCACTAGCTACTGGACTTGAAAAATCATCTAATCTAATTAACTTGGAAACATGGTCTAGGGCAGCCCCTTTAACATCAGATAGACAACTCACTAAGGTTTAAATCAAGCTAAAAACCATCCTGAAACTCAAAGCAACCAAAACAATAGCCCCTCCCAAGTTACCGTAAATGGCCTAGTAGCTCCCAAAAGTTTAAACTTTTTTTATCATCTTTTAGGCATACTAGCATTTGCTCAAAAAGAGTCTTTTGTTCCTCACCCTTCCCTCTATAAGATATAAATAATTTAGCTTAAACCAAGATCATTTAGATAGTGAAAAATTAGTTAGAAGTTGCTAGACAAAACAGTCATATAGATAAGGTAAGAACAACTTGGCTTTCTTGGTTCCTTGGTTGATTTTTTAGCTTGTTTTAAGTGTTTTAAGATTATGGATGTATTTACCTACATCCAAAGAGGGTTTAAAGGTGGATTGAAGTTTGGTCAAAATAAGTCAAAGGGAGGTAAAGAGTTTTAGAAAAATTCTTATTAAATCTATGTTGTGTTTGGTGTTGCTTTAATAATTTTGGCTGAAGTAGAATTTTGAAATAAAATGTTCCTGATGCACCTAGGTTTTTGGCCATATGAAGTTGTATGTGGAATGATGAAATGTGATGGATTTAATGGTTGCCTAGATAATGTTTAAGGCTAGAAAGGGTAGTCTATGTAATTGGTTTGAATGAAATCTATGAAGAGTTTGAAATGGGGCATTCGGCCATAGTATGAAACCTTGTATAATTAGGTTAAACCAATGATTTTAGCTATTATTTTAGGTTGATTATAGTTTACTAAGATGTGTATAAACTTAAATGAAATGGATTCATCAAGGCTTCATCAAAGGTACATTAGTAGTACGTTCGGCCAAGTAAGGAACCTTAGATTTAATGGCTTAGTTCAATGTGATTCATGGTTGTCTAATGTGTATAAAAGTATGCTAGAATGAGTTGAATAATAATTGGAAGTGTTTGGATTTTTCATAGCAGCAAGGTGGTGTGACTCAATGAGTTATAGGTGTACTTGGTGGTTGACAAGCTAGCTTACTGCCTTGGCATGCGAGAGGCGAGGGACGTAATTTAAAACCGTAATGGTTTCCCATTACCTTACTTTTATTATATATAAAATTACATGGAGTATGCTTCAATTGCTCAAAATAGATTTTAGTTGATTTGTTAACTATTGATGGTGGTCGTGTCACCAGATCCACGTGTGCAACTATCCGCCTGCCACGTGTCGAACCAAGAACAGGCCATGTGGCAGATTGGCGACAGAACTGCCGCATTGCCCCCGACACAGGTCTACCGCGTACCTGAGGTAGAGGTCTCCCGCACCTCACGCGGTAGAGGACTCCGGCACGGCATGCGGCATAGTCTCCCGCTCAGCCTGCGGCATAGTCTCCCCCACCACACGAGATAGAGGACTCCCGCGCAGACCGCGGTAGAGGTCTCCCGCACGGCATGCGGCATAGTCTCCCGCTCAGCCTGCGGCATAGTCTCTCGCGTCGACCGCTGTAGAAGTCTCCCGCACAGATCGCGGTAGAGGTCCCCCGCTCAGCCTGCGGCATAGTCTCCCGCGCCGATCGCGGTAGAAGTCTCCCGCGCAGATCGCGGTAGAGGTCTCCCGCTTAGACAGTGGTAGAGGTCCCTCGCCCAGCGTAGCGATAGAGGTCTCCCGCACCAATAGCGGTAGAGGTTCCATGCATACTCTGCCGCCAGACTACTTCCCCCCAAGTTGCATGGCCCGAGGCGCGACAGAGTGCTCTATACCTCTGTCGCGGCCCAGACAAGCGCCTGGGTCTCAGCCCGAACCGACTTAGAAGCCTATAAATATGAGGTGAGCCCTCTGAGATCCAGGATCCGATCCAAAAAAAGAAAAAAATAGGGAGAAACACTTAAACCCTTTGATTTAAGCAATACTTTCTCCTTTTCTTACATACACCAACTCCCGATCACTGACTTGATCGTCGGAGTGCGCGTGCAGGGACAAATCCCTGCCCCCTTTGATTCCTGTTGTTTTTGCAGGATATACGAAGAACACATGGAGCAAACTGTGACGATTGACTTAACTGTCAACAGTACAATCCGATCACATGGAAAGCAAAGCACTGTTGCTGTCAGGTAGGCAACATCAATTGGCGCCGTCTGTGGGAATCTCGACAAAAAGTTAGGTTTTCTATCGAAATGGTGAGGACACGCTCAACTGCAGAATTGACAGGAGGGCAGAACTCTGTAAGTCCCCCTGTTAGATCAGAACAGCGAAGAAGACACAGTGAAAGGACTCAAGGAGAACCCTTAGTCTCCTTGGAGGAATTTGATGCCCTGAAGCGCAAAAATGAGGAGACTACAGCTGCATTGAAAGCCATGGTGAGCTTCTTCAGAGATGCTCTCCCCCAATTGAGCTTACCCCATGAAGTGCAGCAGTTAGTGGGGGAAAGCACACCGAGGCAGACCTACGAGAGAGGTCAGCCCTCCACTTTGGTGAGTGCCGGATAAGGTGCAGGAACGCAAGACAATGCTACTGCCTACCCAGCAAGACAGAACTCACCCGCAGCTCAACAACGACAGAGGTCGCCTCTGGCCCCGAGGCGGCAGAGCTCGCCAGCATCCCCGCGACAGAGATCACCCGCGGCTCTACTGCGACATAGCTCACCTCTGCCCGATAGGCGGCGGAGTTCGCCAAACGAGCGGCAGAGCTCTCCCCCGGCTCAAAGGCGACAGAGCTCCCCCGCCGACCACATGCGGCAGAGATATCCCAGGTCAGATAGGCGACAGAACTCTCCCGCCGCCGCTAGGAGGCAGAGTTCACCTTTGCCCGATGCGCGTCAGACTTCACCTCTGTCGGCCAGGCGACAGAGTTCCCCTGCAGCCCCTGTGCGGCAGAGTTTCTCTACACTCCGCAGCTCTTCTCCTTTGGAGTTTGTACAGGAGTTAGGAGAATATAGGACTGGGGAGCAGCGAAGACAAAGAGATTTTAACCCACAAGAAGGTCCCGAGATATCGAGTCCCGTAGTCAGAGGTACTGGAAGAGGTATTTACCAATCAGACTCTTCTAGACCGGAAGGGACAGGACCTTACTCAGCTCGAGGGTCGGAGGACGTGGAGAAGGTCGTCCAAAGGATCCTCGAGAAGAAAAGGCTAGTGTCTCCGGATGACGGACAAAGGAGGAGGATCCCATTCAGTCCGGAGATCATGGACAAACCCTTATCGAAGAAGTTCAAAATGCCTTCTATGGCTACTTATACCGGCAAAGCGGATCCCTACGACCATATTCAGAGTTATGAATCCCTCATGCTGCTTCATGGATGGGAGGACGAAATCATGTGCAGAGCTTTTTCTCTCACATTGTCCGGGCACGCTCTGAAATGGTTTAACGGGCTGAGCAAAGGTTTAATCTCCTCTTTCGACGAGTTGAGAAATGAGTTCCTCAAAGTGTTCATGATTCACAGCCAGAGGAAGAAAGACGCTACCTACCTACTCACGCTTAAACAAGGAAATAGAGAATCCTTGAAAAGCTATGTATATCGCTTCCGAGATGCAACCTTGGAGGTGGAAGATCTACCAGTAGGGGTAGCCTTGGCCGCAATGCTACAAGGAACGAGCTCCGAGAAGCTACAAGAATCCATCTCTCTCGATCAATCGATGACGATTTCCGACCTCTTTGCCAGGGCTAACAAATATGTAGCTCAAGAAGAAGTGATGAGAACGATACAGCCCAGGGAGGCAAAGGAAGGAAAGAAAAGAGAAAGAGACGCATCCGAGAGAAGCTTCCCAAGACCCGTGAGAACTGACAAAGCCCCTAGGCTCAGGTATGAAGGTTATACCAAGTTAAACGAGCCTCGCACTGCAATATTGGCAGCCATCGAAGGGGCAGGATTACTGGAATTCCCCAAGAAGAAAATTGGAGACGTAGGCCGAAACACTGAAGCCTACTGTAAATTCCATTGTGCTCATGGACACCCAACAGAGAGGTGTAAAGACTTAATGGACCAGTTGGAAAGACTGGCCAGAGAGGGGAAGATCAACCACTTCCTGTGGCGAAGCAAGAGACCCCGATATCCTCCGCGTGACCAAAGGAATAATCGTCCTCGGACGGGGGCGAATAATGATATCAGGAGGGATAGGCCTAGAAACGAAGCAGTCAGGCCCATCCCCCATGCTAATCCGCCAAACAACGAACCTACAGCCCTCGCGATAAATGTCATTGCAGGCGGGGACTCAAGTGCAGGAAGCTCCTTTACTTCCCGCAAAAGTTACGCTAGGCAAGCGTATCAGGTTAACGTGGTGATGGAGGAGCAGGCGGATGAAGAACCTATCATGTTCACTCCGGCTGACAAAGGTGATATTGTCATGCCCCATGACGACCCCATGGTGATATCTACGGTAGTGGCCAAACACCCGGTGAGCAGGGTCCTGGTCGATAACGGAAGCTCAGTGAACCTGATCTATTGGAACTGCTTTGAAAAAATGAGCATATCCGAAGATAGGTTAAAGCCCGTTATGGCGCCACTATATGGATTCACGGGGGAGCGAGTGAAAGTTGCCGGGTCCATAGAGTTGCCTGTGACTCTCAGAGAGCACCCGAAGAATATGACCCGGCAAGTATTGTTCATGGTAGTCAGATCGACCTCCGCTACCTACAACATGATCTTGGGCAGGCCGGTGCTGAACGACATGAGGGCGGTGATATCCTCTTGCTACCTATTGATGAAGTTCCCCACTCCCAACGGAGTCGGGCAAGTACGCGGAAACCAAAGGAGTGCCCGTACTTGTTATCTCGCTTCCACTGCCAACAAGGTAGCACAGAGGAAAGAAGCCTTATGCATCGACGATCTGCCTAAACCCCAACCTGTAGAGGAAACAGAAGCCATTGCGCTAACTGAAGGGGATGGCGGAAAAAGGGCATTCATCGGGACTCAGTTGGGCGAGCAACAGAAAAAAGAGATAATCGAGTGTCTAAGGAGAAACTCGGATGTCTTCGCCTGGAGCCCGACGGACATGCCCGGGATCAGTCCCGAAGTCATATGCCATGAACTTAATATCATACCCGGACACAGACCAGTTAAACAGAAGAAGAGGAGTTTCGCCCCGGAACGACAGAAAGCAATCACTGAAGAAGTGAGTAAGCTCCAGGGCGTCGGATTCATTCGGGAGGTCTATTACCCTGAGTGGTTAGCCAATGTAGTGATGGTAAAGAAATCTAGCGGGAAGTGGCGAATGTGTGTTGATTTCACAAACCTGAACAAAGCCTGCCCCAAAGATTCATACCCCCTACCTCGGATAGACAGACTCGTAGATGATACATCTGGCTACGAATTCGTCAGTTTCTTGGATGCATTCTCTGGGTATCACCAAATCGTGCTTCGCCCAGAAGACGAAGAAAAGACTTCCTTTATAACCGATGACGGAACCTATTGCTATCGGGTAATGCCGTTCGGTTTAAAGAACGTGGGTGCCACCTACCAACGAATGGTGAGCAAAGTGTTCAAGGATCTTCTGGGAAATACCATGGAAGCCTACGTGGACGACATGATAATCAAGAGCCGCGTAGGAGAATCTCATACTGATCAAATGTCCAAGGTATTCGAAGTATTGAGGAGATTCAACATGAAGCTAAACCCCGAAAAGTGCTCATTCGGGGTAAAATCAGGAAAATTCCTAGGCTTCATGATCACTAACAGGGGCATCGAGGCAAATCCTGAGAAGATACAGGCTGTCATTGACATGAAACCCCCAACCACCGTAAGAGAGGTCCAAAGATTGACAGGCAGAATAGCGGCTCTGAATCGCTTCTTGTCAAAATCAGCGGAAAGGAGCTTGCCTTTCTTCAAAACTCTACGGGGGGGAGGGGGGAAGAATTTCGAATGGACGAAAGATTGTCAAAAAGCCTTTGAAGATCTCAAGGATTACTTGAAACAGCTGCCTTTGTTAACAAGGCCCCTGGAAGCAGAACAGCTCTATATGTATTTGGGAGTCGGTGATTTCGCCATCAGCGCGGTGCTACTGAAGAAAGATGAAATGGCACACCGTCCCATATACTACGTGAGCAAAGTGTTATTGGATCCAGAGACCCGCTATCCACTGGCCGAGAAGCTAGCATTAGCCCTCTTGATGGCCTCGCGAAAATTGTGTCCTTATTTCCAAGCACATCCCATCACTGTCTTAACAGATCAACCATTAAGACAGATCCTCCAGAAACCTGAACATTCAGGAAGGTTAGTGAAATGGGCGGTGGAGCTTGAGGGATACGACATCACATTCCAACCGAGGCAGGCTATCAAAGGTCAAGCTCTGGCTGACTTCATCGTGGAATGCACTATCCCGAATGACTGCAGTGAAGGGGAGGCTCACCCATGGTTACTGCATGTCGATGGGTCATCAAGTGCCAATGGAAGTGGAGTGGGTATAGTCCTGGTGTCGCCAGAAGGAAAATCCCTGGAATACTCCCTACGATTCGGATTCCCTAGTTCGAACAACATAGCGGAGTATGAAGCTTTGATACCAGGGATGACACTAGCGGAGAAACTGCAGGTTCACCACCTGGTAGCACACAGTGATTCTCAACTGGTGGTGAACCAATTCAGCAGAAAGTATGAGGTACGAGAACCGATGCTGGTTCCTTACTTAAAGAAAGTCCAATTCCTGGCCAAGACTTTCAAAAGCTTTCAGCTGATGCAAATCAACCGGTCCGAAAACACACATGCTGATTCACTGTCTAAGCTAGCCTCCTCCACAGAAACACAAGGAAGGACCATAAGGGTGGAGAGGCTCGAACGACCAAGTATTGAAGGAGTCGAAGTGTGTGACATTCAAGTTGGAGACGATTGGAGATCCCCATTTAAACAGTATCTCACTGAGGGTACACTCCCTCAAGATAAAGACGAGGCTCGTCACTTGAAAATACAAGGGGCGAAGTTCACACTCATCAACGGAGAACTATACAAAAGGGGATACTCATCGCCACTGCTAAAATGTCTGGGACCGGAACAAGCAAGATATGTCCTAGCGGAAGTGCATGAAGGAATCTGCGGCAAACACTTAGGAGCAAGAGCCCTCGCTGCTAAAGTACTGCGATCGGGATTTTACTGGCCAACGCTGAAAAAGGATGCAATGGACCAAACCCGCAGGTGTGACAAATGCCAGAGGTTTGCGCCTATCACCACAGCCCCAGTAACTCCCTCTCAAGGCACAGTACAACCAATTCCTTTTGCACAATGGGGATTGGACATCCTTGGACCTTTCCCATTAGCCACGGGTCAAAGAAAGTTCCTATTAGTGGCTACCGATTACTTTACAAAGTGGATCGAAGCAGAGCCTTTAGCCACAATCACGGAAAAGAAAGTGGAGGCAATGGTGTGGAAAGACATTATTTGTCGATTTGGAATTCCCCGCATCTTGAATGCCGACCATGGAAAGCAATTTGATTGCAACGCCTTCCGTGACTTTTGTAAGGACCTCAACATTCAGCTACGGATCTCTTCAGTGTCATATCCTCAAGCTAATGGACAAGTCGAGGTCAGTAATCGGACCATCCTCCATGGGCTGAAGACCAGGCTCGACAAAGCAAAAGGGGTCTGGGTGGACGAATTGCCTAGTGTTTTATGGGCATATCGTACCACCAGTCGTGTTTCGACTAAAGAAACGCCGTTCAGTCTTGTATACGACGCAGAAGCATTGATCCCCGTGGAACTTGGAGCATTATCGCCAAGAGTGATACCCTTAGTAGAGGAAGAAAACTCACAAGCTCTAAGGGAAGGCTTGGACCTACTCGATGAACATAGAGAAACCGCGGCTATTCGATTGGCATCCTATCATCAGAGGGTGGCCAACTACTATAATAGTCGGGTGAGAGATAGGCCAATGTCTGAGGGAGATCTAGTGCTCAGAAAGTCGCAGATCACGAATGCCCTAAAGGAGGATGGGAAGTTCAGAGCCAACTGGGAAGGTCCCTACAGAATCAGATGCAAGATTGGACCCAACACCTGCACTCTGGAAACTCTACAAGGGAAGAAGATAGGGAAAACGTGGAATTCAAATCACTTAAAGCTGTATTTGATTTAACCACTACATCTTCCTTCCCAAGCACTATTGTTTTACTTACACTGTCACCAGATGTCATTACCTAACCGATATATGAATTATCTTTTTGTTGTAAGTCAAAATCTCGTGACAGGATTCAAAACCGTAAGGGCTGCCCTTGGTTCGGGCCTTGCGAACGCAGGCTACCAACGGGCCAAACCCAAAGCGGACAACCGAGCCGTAAGAGCCTGAGGCGCTATGCGTCACTGTGGCCAGGCGTAGTTCAACCGAGCCGTAAGAGCCTGAGGCTCTATGCGTCACTGTGGCCAGGCGTAGTTCAACCGAGCCGTAAGAGCCTGAGGCGCTATACGTCACTGTGGCCAGGCGTAGTTCAACCGAGCCGTAAGAGCCTGAGGCGCTATGCGTCACTGTGGCCAGGCGTAGTTCAACCGAGCCGTAAGAGCCTGAGGCGCTATGCGTCACTGTGGCCAGGCGTAGTTCCACCGAGCCGTAAGAGCCTGAGGCGCTATGCGTCACTGTGGCCAGGCGTAGTTCAACCGAGCCGTAAGAGCCTGAGGCGCTATGCGTCACTGTGGCCAGGCGTAGTTCAACCGAGCCGTAAGAGCCTGAGGCGCTATGCGTCACTGTGGCCAGGCGTAGTTCAACCGAGCTGTAAGAGCCTGAGGCGCTATGCGTCACTATGGCCAGGCGTAGTTCAACCGAGCGGTAAGAGCCTGAGGCACTATGCGTCACTGTGGCTCGGCATACACGCATCACTGTAAAACAGGTATATATATATACATCCACACAAGAGCCGTAAGAGCCTGAGACGCAACGCGTCACTGTGGCCAGGCGTATACTCAAAAGAGCCGTGAGAGCCGGAGACGCAATGCGTCACTAAGGCCAGGCATAAAACATTCAATTAACCATAAAGGCCTGAGACGCTACGCGTCACCGTGGCCAGGTAATCAAAATACTAAGGCTATAAAACTAAAGACGCTTTCACGTCACAGTACTCAAGCCTTAAACAACTACGCGTTTGCACAAAAAATTCTTCCTGAAAGCATACCTTTCTATCAAGAATTGGGGAGCATACATGAATATAAATGCAAAGCTATATACAAGCAAAGCAAAAGAAATAATCAGAAAAAGAATGATAAATGACAATTAGAGAAGTAGTGCGAGACAAAGCATGAACAAAAATCTCAATTTCATTTCATTCAAGTGTCGGTACAAGCAGATCTTTGACAGATCTTTACAATTACATTTCGACAAAAGTACAAAGTTAAAACAAAAAACAAAGTACTTGAAATGAAATACAAAAAACAAAAAAGCAAAAATCCCTATCTACTCTCCGGGAGGAAGCTGGGGATCAGCTGCAAAACCTTCACTTCCAAGGGACTGCTCGCCTTCCTCACCGTCTAAATCAATGAGGGCTTCTATAGGCTCAGGAGCACCGTCCAGATCCACGGGCTCCCAAGGACCAGTAAGGTTGGCAAGATCGTCCTGAGCAGTCCTCTTGAACAGCTCGTCCGCAGGCTCAGTCTCGGGCTCGTACTTGGTGCAATCAGGGGCCTCAAAGAGCATCGCATCATGGGTGTATTGGAGCTCAGGAAATTCCTCTCCTTCCCTGTGTGCTTCTAGCCAAGATCAGGCCAGGTAGAACCTGTACTTAACATAAGGGTTGGAGAAGTCTTCTTTTCGCCTCAAGCAGTCTTTGGAGAGACGATACTCCTTTACGGCCTCGGCCCGTATGCTGTCAATCTCGGCTTGGGACAGTACAGGAGCAGCTTAGCCTTCCAACTCAGCAACACGCTGCTCGAGCTCTTGATTCCGAGTGAGCATAGACCCGTAGTTGGATTGCATACAGTCTAACTCAGAATGAGCCTCTTGCAGGTCCTCTTGGAGTTTACAAGACCGGGTCGTCTCCACTGTGAGATCCCCCTTGGCAAGACCAAGGTCTTGATGTGCCTTAGCAAGCTGCTCCTCCAGGCTTCGAACTAAACCCGAAAGAGGGGACAAGTTGTTGACCGTGTTCTGTAACTCCATGACTTTGTCCCTCAACTCTCGGATTTCTCTGTCGGCTCGCTCCCGGTAAGCTCGATGTTGGGCATTATTTGCCACGGTTCGTTGAGCCAACTGCGAAAAAATGCAAAAATGTTAGATTCAAAGCACGCTGCAAAAAGCAATCAAAAAGAAAAGAAATCAGAAACTTACCCTTAACGCCTCGATATCGGCTAAGTCTTCCCCCTCAGGGTAGTTCCTGAATATCCTTGCCTCATCTCGAGGAAGGATAGTGGACCAGCTCAACCGGGAAGCCACCCCGGGAGTGTCCAAAACATCGTTATCACGAACCCCGGGGTAGACCCAAAACTCGTGGCCCCTCATAATATTTCCCCATCCACGGAATAGGGCCTCTCATCGGCAGAACCAATCCTCGGCAATATCGGTCTGCTTCCCATCGAACCCTCGATGTACAGGTGCTTTCTATTCTTTCGCTGGGAAGGAATGATATTGCATTCCGCGCGCTCCTCGGAGCGTGATCGCCCGGATGACCCGAAAGTCCCCCGTGAAGATGAGGTAACTCTCCCCCTATCCCGAGAGAGATCTCTCTGCTCTGAAGGAGGGGGAGGCATAGCCTGCCTAGAAACAGGAGGGGTCCGAGCACGAGGTGGATAAGAGGGGACTGGTGCCTCACTTGGGACATCGTCAGCCAAACGATGTCTCTTCCTAGCAGGAGCGTTGGAAGGACCAGCCTCAGAAACCTGGCGACCTAATGATTGCCGAAAATGACTCATATCTGCAAAAAAGAAAAAGAAGACAAATCAGTGGTCAAAAACTGATCAAAAACAGCAAGCCATAAAGAGAATTAAAAGTTACCGTCAGTAGAATCGCGATGCTCCTGAAGGGACTCTATATTTATGGTGTCGTCATCAGGGAGCACCATAAAAGTGGAGCCGAACCCTTCCCAACCAGCGAGATCGGCTAAAGGTTCGCTACCAGAGCTAGATTCCAGATTGGTGCCCCCTATATCCTCTTGTGGCCTAGTAGCTTCAGGATTCAACTCGGGAGAAGCCGAAGGCAGAGGATCTGACGAAGGAACAGAGGGTCCGGCAACAGGGATCGGGCCCACACCCCAGCCTGCTAATATCAAATTTTCATTTGATACAAGGGTGTTGAGGCTAAGGGGATGAGGGACTAGCAGTTTGTCGATGTCAGAAGACAACTGCTCCCTAAGTGTGGCGATCCGGGGACCCTTGGGGATTTCGCGCCTATTCTCCCAACGAGTGGGGATATCCAGGCCCTCGGGCACTTCCACAACCAGCCATTCTGTCTCGAAACCATGAAGCTTGTTAACAGGTTTCTCGAATAATCGGTTCTCAAAACCAGGCTGGTACACCCGCTGAAGCGAGTAAGGCACTAAGCCGGGACTCCCTCGAAGACTAAAGAATACTTCTAAAAGAGGAAGAGATGGAGGGACGCCCCTTAAATGGCAGTGCACAGTAAATGCTACCAATTGCATCCATGCATGAGGATGCAGTTGCCCCGGGGATACCCCGTGCGTCCTGAGGAAGGAAGCCCCAAAGTCGGACAATGGGAAGCGGAGTCCTAACTCCAAAGCTGCCCTAAAAATGACAGCCCCGTTAGACACACGACATATGTCGCTCTCCTGAGGGGTTGGGAGTCTATAAGAGTATCCCTCGGATAAAGGAAATCGGGATTCTAGGTCTTGGACGTCGGCTTCCTTTAAAGTCGACTTAACGCCTAGATCGATTTGCTTTCCTATGCCATGCCTAGCCATCTTAGAAGCTCGTAGATCGAAGAAACAGGACTACGGGCTACGAAAAATTACCTAAGGTAATGGAAACAGAACTCACGGCAGAGTGTGAAAATCCGTGGCAGACTAGCAACACAGTGAGCAATCCCGCGGTAGAGTTGCGACAGTGTGGCGAAGGAGTTACGACAGATTGTCCTGAGAGTCGCGACAGAGTGTCCTTGTGAGAGAATTCAGTAGCGACAAGGACGTCAGGGGCCCAGTATTTATAGCGGCTCACCTGAGTACACACACGCGCAGAGGTCCGACCCGACCCGAGAAACGCCAGACCCAGATCCTCTTTCACGGGAAAAATTCCCGCCAAAGAGTGGGGAGCAATTGATGGTGGTCGTGTCACCAGATCCACGTGTACAACTATCCGCCTGCCACGTGTCGAACCAAGAACAGGCCACGTGGCAGATTGGCGACAGAACTGCCGCATTGCCCCCGACACAGGTCTCCCGCGTACCTGAGGTAGAGGTCTCCCGCACCTCACGCTGTAGAGGACTCCCGCACGGCATGCGGCATAGTCTCCCGCTCAGCCTGCGGCATAGTCTCCCGCACCACACGCGATAGAGGACTCCCGCGCAGACCGCGGCAGAGGTCTCGCGCACGGCATGCGGCATAGTCTCCCGCTCAGCCTGCGGCATAGTCTCCCACGCAGACCGCGGTAGAAGTCTCCCGCACAGATCGCGGTAGAGGTCCCCCGCTCAGCCTGCGGCATAGTCTCTCGCGCCGACCACGGTAGAAGTCTCCCGCGCAGATCACGGTAGAGGTCTCCCGCTTAGACAGTGGTAGAGGTCCCTCGCCCAGCGTAGCGACAGAGGTCTCCCGCACCAATAGCGGTAGAGGTTCCATGCATACTCTGCCGCCAGACTACTTCCCCCCAAGTTGCATGGCCCGAGGCACGACAGAGTGCTCTATACCTCTGTCGCGGCCCAGACACGTGCCTGGGTCTCAGCCCGAACAGACTCAGAAGCCTATAAATATGAGGTGAGCCCTCTGAGATCCGGGATCCGATCCAAAAAAAGAAAAAAATAGGGAGAAACACTTAAAACCTTTGATTTAAGCAATACTTTCTCCTTTTCTTACATACACCAACTCCCAATCACTGACTTGATCGTCGGAGTGCGCGTGCAGGGACAAATCCCTGCCCCCTCTGATTCCTGTTGTTTTTGCAGGATATACGAAGAACACGTGGAGCAAACTGTGACGATTGACTTAACCGTCAACAGTACAATCCGATCACGTGGAAAGCAAAGCACTGTTGCTGTCAGGTAGGCAACATCAACTATAAATTTCAAAAAGGCCAAATTATAAGAGAAAATTGGCTTAATAGCTAAATATACCCTCAAGCTTTTGTATAAAATGGATATAACTCCATAACATTTTATCGCATGGAAATCAGTCCATAAACTTTTATTTTACTGTAAATAAACCCTCAACCTTTCAAAATCATGCAATTAAGTCCAAATCTGTTAAATGACATTAACTTCTGTTAGTATTGCACACATGGCTTGTCGCGTGGCAGCCAACTAAGCTATCCACATCAGCTTTCATATAGGATATCCAAAAGGTAGTTAGTGCTATTTAATAAATCTGGACTTAATTGTATGATTTTGAAAGGTTGAGGATTTATTTACAGTAAAATAAGAGTTTATAAATTGATTTCCATGCAATAAAAAGTTAAGAGCTTATATTCATTTCCTACAAAAGGTTAGGAGTACATTTAACTATTAAGCTAGAGAAAATTTGATTTTATGCTCGTTCGCTAGGTTTTCAATAGCATGCTTTAACTTAGAAACCAAACCTTTAAAACTCCAATAGCCCAAATCTCATTTTGACTATGCTTAATGCTTTTGAAATAAAACTTTGTGATTGGAAATTATATGAATGTTGAACTTGTTTTCTAAATATATTTTAGAAAATCATGATGTTGAGATTTGAATTATTTGAACAACTATGTGAAATGATTGAGACTTAGGCCACCTATAGTGTATGTTAGTAGCATGTCACACACGGCCTTTGTGGCATCTGATTTTTTTTTTTAAGCCATACCCATGCGACATGGTATATGTTATTTGTTCGCAGGGTGAGTGCTACAAGTAACTGTGCCCAACTATATGCTAACTATATATATGATATTTAGACCCATGTCCATGCAACATGGTTATACGTGATTTACTGCATGGTGAGTGCTATTGGTGCCCTTGCTCTAGCTATGTGCTAACTATATACGATATCCAGAACCTAACTATCTGCTAGATATATATGATATTGAGAATGATATATGAGAACTGTCGTATGACTTTTGCCTAGTTTGCAGCCTATCATGGCTATTGACACTATATTCCTTTTGTTGAGGATGATTGATTCTTAGAACTTGCATGATAGCTATAGGGTTTTTTGCCTAGTCTCCATATAAATATATGATCTAAACTTTGTGATTCTAAATTGTGAAATATTTCTGAACTATGTGATCATGTTTGAATTCGATTTTGAAAATTATGTTTTGATTATGAGAAAATATGACTTATGAATTTATGTTTGATTTTCAAAATATAAGCTGTGAATTTCTTAAATGCATGTGATTTCAAAACACCATTATTTTTATCAAATGTTTGGATGTTATTATTGTTTTAAACGCATTTCTTACTAGGCTTCCCCCAAAGCTTACCCCCTCACTCATTCAGATTATTTACAGTGATCATACCGGCAGATCACAAGACACAGGCTGGTGGTGTGAAACCAAAAATTTCCATGCTATTACATAATTGAGAGTTAAGAAATAACTAAGTACTCGGAATAATGTTATGTAGGCTCGAAATGATCGAAGCACTCAGAATCTCGAAACTGGCCCGATGGCACAAAAATAAAGGTAAGGCTCTGAGCTCGAGAATTACTTAAGAATTATGTATATTTTCATGAAATGATGTTTGGAAGTGAAAACTAAAGTATTGAAAGTGAAAAAGTTGGTAAAATTCGAGTTTACGATAAACCGAGAAAAAAAGGCCTAGTAAGAGAAATGAATCCAAAATAAATTCTAGGAAATCACAAAAGTTATTCTAAGGCCATAGGAAACTAGTATGAGATGAAAGTGACTTGGAAAATCAAAATCAAGTGGAAATATAGAGGTTTCGAGGATTGAATTAATTTTTAAAGTAAACCAAAAAGTTTAAGCTATTTTGCACTGTATTGACTAAATTGCATAAAATGAACCACTCGGGGAAACTTTCTTAAAAAAGTGACCCCCAAATTTTTTATGGGAGATACAAGACATATTATAACATCTTAGAAGTGGAATTTAGGAAGAAATTGTACTAGAAATAATTTTTGGGAATTTTACAAAACAGAATAGCAAACTTCCTGTTTCAGTAAAATGACCAGTCAAAAGAAACCCTTAAGTTAGTTGCCCATCCAAACTCCGTTTAACTCCCAATTTTTTTGGCTATACAGAGGGCTCATTAAGCTTTCAGAAGAAGTCAAGAACGTCTCGAAAGCCTTCACCACACGCCCTCACCTCCCTCTGAAAGTTGTCGCAGATGTTACTGTACACTCCCCATCCTTGAACTTTTACAAACCCTTCCAACCATTTTTAGACTCCGGCCAAGGAGGATGAAATCTTCCCTCTTCAGTCCACTACAACATATAAAAAATTCAGCTAAAAAAAGTTCATTTAGTAGGTGAAATCTAAGAAAGAAAAACAGGGTACAGAATTTTCCATTTCACGGGTAAGAGAAAGTTGAAATTTTGGATGAATCAAGTTGTTTTGCTTGTGTTTTTCAGTGAATCTAAGTTGTATACATGATGACTTATAGTTAAGGAGTAATTTGGAGGATCAAATAAGTGTTCAACATTGGTCAAAGGTGAGAGAAACATGATGGATGATGATGATGTTAAGATATGTTTATGTTTAATGGTTTTTAAGGATTTTTAGTTAAATGAAATTGGAAGAATTAATGGATATGGATGAATGTAGGTTCGGAAAGCCTAGGCTTTTTATGATTCTGGTGAAATTTGGTGTGATTCAAGGTTGTTAATTGTTAGAATTATACCAAAAAAGTCTAGTTTATAGCTTAGTTTAACGAAAAATTTAAAAGTACGAAATTTGGCGAAATGGGTTTGATGATAAGTATAAATCGTGAGTGTAAATGAGCACATAGGTTATTAAGATGGTGAATGTGAAATTAGAATAACAAGATTGGCCAAAATAGCCTAAATTGGCACATAAATCGAGAAAATTGAAAAAGTAGAAGAAGTCAATAAAAAGGTCAAAATCGATCAAACATTGAAAAGATAAACATATATTTGGATATCTTGAGATGAAATTGAGCAATATTTGATGAGTTGATATTGTTTTGGGCAGCTCGAGAGACCAACATGTTTATTGAGGCAATATCGGACCCCGACAAATTGACGCTACTTCAACTCGGTAGAGGTAAGGGGTGTAATTTAACGTAGTTCTGACCATCTATGCCTATTTATGATTTGTAAAATGATTTATGAAGTATATTCATGTTCATAAAATGATTTATGAAGTATGGCGAACTTTCAAAAAGAAAATAAATAATGATAAATCGGGTTTTTAGCCATTATACACCAGTTTTAACACATGGATGTTTTGTAGTTATCTATACGACTTTAAATTTATGTTTCAAAGGAATTTTTGATAATTTTGAAAGTGAGCAAGTAAGAAAAAAAAAAAGAGATTTTGAGACTAAAAGGCTATCCAATTAGCATGCCCACTACTTGTGGTGCTCTGGCTTCGCCACTCGTGGTGCCCAATAAGTTGGACCCGGGTAGTAATTGTCTTCACCTGTGTGGTGGTTGCCTTTGCTACTCGTGGTACATGATTTCTCATAGTATCTTGTGCCTACGCAGTACGTATGTATGTCTCTCGCACGGCGAGTGCCTTTGGTGCCCGTGCCTTAACTGTGTGATAGTGTCTGTTAAGTTGTTCAGATACTACCCATGATTATGTTTGCTGTATGACCCTGATCCAATCTACAACCCCCCCCCCCCCACCATGGCCATTGGTATGATATGCCCTCTACGGAGGATGACGTATGATGCATGTTAGCTACTCAGACATAGCCAAGTCTCAATGTTTGATGTTTGATTTATGATGACTTGACGAAAGAAAGCACATTTGATGTTTTCATAAGAAATGATATGTATGGTGATTTTAATGAAGAAAGTATGTTTGATGTTTTCTTATGAAAAGATATGTATGATGATTTTAATGAAGGAAGTATGTATGAAAAGATACATCTATGTATATATGATGTTTCCATGTAAGGATGTTTTACATACGAAATAAAGTATATGCGTATGTTTAAATGTTATGTTTCAAAGTAAACATATGAATCGTTTTTCACAAGTATGAATGTACGAAAGTGTATTTACATGACTTCCCATTTGTTTTATATAGTTAGAACTATTTTAAATACATTTCTTACTGAGCTTTATCAGAAGCTCACCCCCTTTTCTCTCCTTTTTGAAGCACCTGCAGTGAGATCTCTCAACTGTCACAGAGTACACAAGTAGCTAGTGGATTTAGTGCCTCCCAGCCTACTTTTAGTACAAACTCAGGTATATGACAATATGCTTTTTTTTAGACATATATTTTGTACAGATAGTGGATGTATAATTACTTTTGGGATGTAATCAATGGTTTATAGATAGTATATGAATATTTTGGAATATTTGGAACAGGGAAGTGAATTAAGTTAAGAAATCAATCAATTGTCTTGCGAATATATATAAATTGCGTTTACTTGCAAGAGGATAGGGTATAATTTAAGGGGTTATGCTGCCGAAATTTTTGGCAAAATTAAATGGTTAAAAAGGGTAAGGAAAAGAAGAAACAAAGTCCCTACATTGAACAGGAATGAACCTAAATAAGAAATAAGATTAGGGAAAATGTTAGCCCTTATTTCCACATTTTCGGGGCGTGACAGTTAACGTGGTAACAGAGCAAAGGTTGTCTAGTACTGTCAGTGTCGAGTAGTTAAATTATAATTACATCCCAAGTATCTGAACTTATCTTGTTATAAATTGTATATACCTGTGAGGCTATAGCTAAAATTTATTTGTATCGGTGCAGATAATTTATATATGTTATCATGAGTGGTAGAAGAGGTCGCCCACGGAGGCAAAACCAAACACCTTCACCCCCTCTCCTTCAGCCAGAGAGCCTCGATACTCCGATGAGGAGACTGGAGCAGAGTGTGCAGAGCATTATTGAGGGGCTTAATGCCCTTACCACTATGTTTGCCCAACAGTTTGGGGTAAATGTTTCAGATTCCGGTGCTACTACGCCCGCACCTCCTTCTCCACCTCCTCCTCCATAGGCCCCTCAGGCACATCCGATAGTTTAGCCTCAGGTACAGATTTGTGTTAATGGTAGAGATAAGGTCCGAATGAAAGACTTTCTTAAGATGCACCCTCCTGAGTTCAAGAGTGTGAAGAAACCAGTACAGGTTGAGGAATGGTTGGCATATTTGGAACGAATATTTGAGTATTTGGATTGCATAGATGCAGATAAAGTCATAATGGCAACAGATATGTTGACTTGATAGGCCGGTATATGGTGGAGAACCACCAGAACACATCTTAGGTCCCAGCATCCAAAGATTACCTAGGAGATTTTTCTAACTGCTTTCAAGGATTAGTATGTACCACCTATTGCCCAGCAAAGAATGCAAAAAGAGTTTCTGGAGTTAGCACAAGACAGTATAACTGTTGACGAATATGAGAACAGATTCTCTACTCTTATGTTGTATGACCCAGAAACAGTCAAAGAAGAGCAGCGTCACACGCGGAGGTTTTTGTTCATGTTACGACCAGCCATTCGGGATAAACTACTTGGTTTTCGTATTACAGAATTCAGTGATGCACTAGAGCATGCTCAAGATATTGGGAGAGGCCTCAATGTTACTCAGGCTCAATACAAATTCTAAGGGAAATTAAAGGGCAAGTGTAGGAGAATGAAGATCTCTAGAACTAAACCGCGGAGGAGTCATCCAAAGAGACTGAAACTTAGTAAGGCTATAGTGAGAGCTGATAGGCTCGTGACTCCCGCTATTACCCCTACAGCCACTCGAGGGCAATTGACGACCAGAAAGAATTTTTTGGAGTGCAGTAAGATGCATAGTGGTCCTTACCTCTTGAGGTCGGGTGTATGTTTTAGATGTGGCGAGAAAGGACATCTGATGAGAGATTACCAACTATAGCAAACTCTACGACCACGAGATCAGCCTTCCCCACCGCTTGAGAGACAAACACGAGCGGTTCAGAGGTAAATCCCTCAAAGGTAAGAAGCCTGTCACCCGAGGGTGAGTCTTCACAATCGACCAAGAGATAGCAGATGACTCGTCCGATGTTATCGGATGTAATCTTCTTGTTTGTAGTCATATAGCTATTTTTTTTTCTCAGGATACACACACTCATTCATCTCACCTTAGTTTGTAAAGTGCCTACATGTAAAATCTGAACCCCTAGATCATGTACGTCATATTAGTACCCCTATGCATGAGATACAAATAACTGATATAGTGTGTAGGAATTGGGAAATAAATGCGGAGATAGGGTAATGGTAGCAGATCTAATCTTACTAAACATGTACGGCTTCGATGTAATTTTAGGAATGGATTGGTTAGCCGCTAATAAGGTAAGTTTAGACTATTATACTAAGACTATAACCTTCTTCTTACTTGATAAATTCGAGGTATGTTTCACCATTAAGAAATGAAATGAAATATATATCATGTTTTGAAATATGTTGTTGTGTGAACCTTTTAATGTTTTACTAGTGATGAAGGTTATATAGCTTCTGTTTCAGATACGAATCGAGAACATCCAAGTATTCAAGACATATTTGTAGCATGAAAATTTCTAAATGAGTTTTCTGAGGAATTATCGGGGTTACCATTGGAGAAAGAGCTGGAGTTTACCATTGATCTAGTGCCAGATACCCAGCAAATCTCTAAGACTCCCTATAGAATGGCACCAGTGGAATTAGAAGAGTTGAAGAAGCAGTTACAATAATTACTAGACAAGGGATTTATCAAACCTAGTGTGTCACTTTGGGGAGTTTCGATTTTTTTTTGTCAGGAAGAAGGATTGTAGCCTCTAGTTGTGCATAGATTACAGATTGCTGAATAAGGCTATGGTAAAGAACAAGTACCCCTTGCCCAAAATCGATGACTTATTTGATCAGTTGAGAGGGGCGTCAGTGTTTTCAAGGATTGACTTAAGATCTGGCTATAACCAACTGAGGATTAAGAAAGAAGATGTTGCCAAGACAGAGTTCAGGACTAGATATGGTCACTATGATTTTTTGGTGAAGCCTTTTAGCCTGACTAATGCCCTTGCTGCTTTCATGAGTCTAATGAATGAAGTATTCTGGGATTATCTTGATCGATTTGTAATTGTCTTTATTGATGACATATTAGTTTATTCTAAATCCCAAGAGGAACATGAGCAGCATTTGAGGACAGTACTCCAGACTCTCTAGGAGAAACAATTGTGTGGGAAACTGAATAAGTGTGATTTTTGGCTAGAGTAGATAACCATTCTCGGTCATGTTATGTGAGACCTGTGAATTCTATGTACTTTAGCTATGAGGTTACAATGTGATATTTATAATTTGGTGAATGTGATTATGATATTTCGATGTACACGCAAGTTCTAAATCTAAGGAAGTATAAAAAGATAAAGTTTTTAAGTCTTAAATGTGTATGGATTGAAATATGGTCTATGGAGTAGATTGTGGTAAGTTTTGCCTTGAGTTTCCTTCAAATTTATGCAGCAACAGTGAAATCTATGAAAGCCAGATCGATCTCCAAGGATGAGAGATCAATCTAGTAAGCCCAAAAGTATAAGTAAAGGGTTTTGAGCAGATAGATCGATACCAAGTGAAGAAAGATCGATCTCATAAGGATGGAAGATTGATCCCAAGACTCCAGAATGCAATGAGTATACAATAGCAATAGGCAGATTGATCTCTTAAAGGAATAGATCGATCTCCTACTACCTCTGCCTAGTAAGAATCAATCCTGTCATAAGGACAAATCGATCTTCATTTATCTCGGCCTGGAGGAGATCGATCCCCCCTTAGAAAACAGATCGATCTCTATTTGTTTCTGTAAAGAACGGATTGATCCCTACCCTCTACCAGATTGATCCTGTAGTTGGTAATTGAGTTGTTGGAGTAGTTGAAACTAAGCAGAGATCGATCTCCACGTAATGCCAGATCGATCTCATACACTCTGTCTATATAAGGATCACGAGCTTTTTGTCTGAAGCTGAGTCTCTCTCACCTATAAACACCAACACTCACCATTTTCACCCAAACCAAGCTTTCTCTCTCTAAGACCCACCACGTTTTGGACAGAGTTAGAAAAAAAAAGATAAGAGACAAAGTTGTTCCTCTTGGTAAAGAGAACAACATACTAGGAAATCGAGGTTGGTTTGAATAAAGGGAAGAGACATGCATTCTACAAGTTTGGTCAAGAGAGGACAAGCTAGGTGAGCTCACAAGACCCTTGTTTTTAAAGCATCAGCATCTTATTTATTGGTGAATGAATATATATATATATATATATTGATAATTCTATTTAAAATAAAATTATTTGTGCTTAATTTTCTAATTAATTATTTAAATCCCCATATTATTTTATTAATTATCCCCTTAATTTAAGTAAAATTCTTTAATGTGCATGTAAATTAAATCCGGATGAAACTCAGTCATTTCAGTAAAAAATGGGCTGAAAATGGGCTAAAGGAGACTGGACCACTTCTAATTTGCAGACCGAGTCACCAGTCGTCTAGACACGCGTGATGCCAGGTGTCCGTATTTTATTCGCTTCGAAACGATAAGATCGACGGACACTGTGCCAACCTTCTAGAAGACACACGTCGGGCCACATCGCACACCCAAGTGTACTAGAAGATGGGTGACGCGGAAATATCTACTCTGCAGCAAATAAAATGAAAACAAGTGGCCAAATAATGTCAACTCATCTAGGATGGAAAATTACCATTGTACCCCTAAGTGTGTGTGTCAAGACCCTTCCTGACTTAACCAAAACCACTACAAATTTTTTGCGTTTTAACTTACCTTTCCTCTCTTCAATGGTTAGGCTGTGATTCGATGTTAGCTTCCTCACATACCATATCATCCATTATCATACATACATGTCAATATACTGTTACTGACTGTAACTTCTTTTTATAATATATGTGAGATCATATAAAAGCTAATACAACTACATTCCCCATAATATATATATCGTATACATCACTGTGTTGTTTCTATGTTTAGATACATAACCGTACAAAATATGTATACCTTTCGATCGATAGGAAATAGCAGCGGACAACAGGAATACTATCCCTCAAATGCTCACACTCTACTGCTGATGCTCTTTAGAGAGATGTAAGAGAAAAAGGGTGAGCATACAACGCGCTCAGTAAGGAGATCAGGCAAGCAAGTAGACATCTACATTATCTACTCAAAATAATGCTATGCCTTGAAAACATCATTTCTTTAACTTATTTTAAAAGCATGTCTTTAAATATATGTATATATATATATATATACACTTGTACAGATTAAATCACATGTACAGGAATCATTCTTACTTTCTCAAATGTAGGCATGTAGTGCAAAATAATGCATCTTTATAATATCACAATGCCTTTAGATAAATCATGCCATGTATATTTAAATCACAGTAAATATGTGTCAGGACCCGTTCTCAATCCATGACTTAACCAAAAATCACTACAATTTTTTCGCATTTTTAACTTACCTTTCCTCTCATCAATGGTTGGGCTGTGATTCATGTCAGAATCCTCGCTTACCATATCATCCATTATCATACATATATGTCAATATACTGTTATTGACTGTAACTTCTTTTATAATACATGTGAGATTACATAAAGTCTACTACAATTACATTCCCCATAATATATATATCGTATACATCACTGTGTTATTTCTATGTTTAGATACATAATTGTACAAAATATGTATACCTGTCGATCGATAGGAAATAGCGGTGGACTCAGGAATACTATCCCTCAATAGCTCTCACTCTACTGCTGATGCTCTGCAGAGAGATGTAAAGAAAGGGGGTGAGCATACAACGCACTCAGTAAGGAAATCAGGCAAGCAAGTACATATCTACACTATCTACTCAAAATAATGCTATGCCTTGAAAACATTATTTCCTTAACTCACTTTAAAAGCATGTCTTTAAATATATATATACTTGTACAGATTAAATCCCATGTACAGAAATCATGCTTTCTTTCTCAAATGTAGGCATGTAGTGCAAAACAATGCATCTTTATATAAATCATGCCTTTAGATAAATCATGCCATGTATATTTAAATCACAATAAATGTGGCATTTAAACCATTCACAACACAAAATCGGAGTTCGACCCATCCCTCAGGTTTGTCCGCAATTTAAATCAGTCAATCAAGTGATATATCATGTGAGACTCTGTGGTGAAATGTAAATAGTATCCTAGACTATGATCATATCCGACATGTGATCCCAAGCAACACAGCACTCGATGTTCGGGGCATCACTGCTGCAACGGGAGGGGGGTCAGTCCATCACAACCGCTAGCTATATCCTCCTCAACTCCACAACACCACACGGTACAGTGTACCCCATGCCACTCGCACGGTATAACGTACTCCATGGACCCTACATCACAATCGGGGTGCCTCCATATGTCTTAGCCCTCAAACCATGGAATATCATACCACACCTCTAGTACCCTTATGCGGATATCCTCTCACATAATGTGACACTCAGTCACACAAGGAATCAAGCATGGGTTTCAACATGTATTATATATCACATACAGTGCGTGCCTTTGAGCGCGACTCACAGTCGACACTCCGATCAAACACTGTTTCACATCACAAAACCCAACTCTAGTGAGACTAAACCTCCAGCAACTAGGTCAATGCACAGTTCATGTTTTAAATCAAGTATGAGCAATAGCTCCAGTACCATGCTATGCACAATATCATGAAATCAAGTATGAGCAATAGCTCCAGTACTATGTCATGTATAAATCATGAAGAATCGAGTACGAGCAATGCTCCAGCACACTGTCATCTATCTCATCTAAAAATCGAGTACGAGCTAATCGCTCCAGCACTCTCTCATGCATATATCATATAAAACTAAGTACGAGTAAGAACTCCAGTACTCTATCATGTATGTAATGGAAATCTAGTGCGAATCATAATCCGGCACTAATGTATGTGTAAAATATATGGAATCCAGTGCGAGCTGTGCTCCAGCATGATTCATTCTCACATAATATGATAGATGGCTCTTTTAAAAAAGGATGATTTATAAAATATCAAAATCACCACTATAAAGTGTGCTTAATTCACAGAAACCTCAAAATCATTAGCCCATCTATTTATTCTTCTGCTAAACAGCAGTAAAACACTCAAAATGATGGTTTCCATGCTTTTTACAACTTTTCACAAAAGTTAACTTTTTGACTAACTAGGGGCAAAATCATAATTTGCCACTATCGGGTCACAATAATTATTATTCACTTTCTCTGACCCTCAGAGTTTTTAAGTGAATGTAAAAGCAGACGAAAATACGTGCAGGTATCTCTAACTACTCACAAAAGTCCCTTACCTACAATCACTCGAGAAATTTTACTTTCTCTGCGCTCCTCGTTTCAGCAGTCCAATTTGCTCCTCCAATAATCTCTGGAGCTGCATAAAACCATTTATCAGGTTAATTACACTTTTCCTACTGTATTTCACATTAAATACAGTTTATTTCCCTTAATGGGCTTTAATAATCCTTAATGAGCCTAACTATGCCTTAAGCTCATTTTCATTTTACTATTCATTTTCGTTGGGCCTATTGGGCTTGTGGGGCCACCAACTCTTATTAGGCTTGTCCTAGACCCATTACATCATATTGGACCTAACATATTTGGGCTTGGCCCATTGGACCTCTCGGCCACATGCCATGGCCGAGAGCTACCCATGCCATCGATTACACCATGGCATGTCGGCCATGTCTCTTTCTTAGCCAATTCACTTAGGCATTTCCACAAACACTTGGTTGGCAACATTCCTAAACATCATATAGTTCATTTAGGCATTTTATCAAACACCTTGATTGCCAACTAATTACATGTATTAATTAATCAAATTGATTAATTCTAATTACACCATAATTATTAACACATGTACATTAATCCATTTATGCCTTAAAATCATATGGACATAAATCAATATCTCACTACTCACTCTCGGCCTAACTAACATCATAGTGATTTAATATGTTTCAATGCTTAAAACATATACCAATATACTTAAAATCATTCATGCATTAACATATATGAAATTGAGAACTTGAAAATATACCAATTGTTGTGTTCACACTTGGCCGAAACTTTGGAGGCTCACGGTTTGTACTCTATGGCTCCTTGATAGCCAATTCCAACATATGTCACTCTCCTTTCAATTTGGAGCAACTTCTATGAAGGATGCAAGTTTCAAATATGCCTAATTCCTAGTGATTTCTAGTGAGAGAAAGCTTGGATAATTTGTTTCAATGGTTTCTTCTTCTAGTAGAATTTGGTGTGTTGAAGATGACAATGGTGTGACTGATTTTATAAGCCACTTACTTAGCTATTAAGCTTTACTTTCTAGCCATTAAGCTTGACTTTCTAAGCCTTAGCCATGAGTCACCTAATGAGTCACCTTATGAGTCATGGTTAGCTTTAACTATGGTTACATATTTATCTCATGGGCTTTCCATTTGGGTGTGAGACCCCGTACATGTATAGTTGTAATGTGTAATGAATGTGAATGGACTTGTAATGTAAAGTATGATTGATTTAGGTCCATGGATTCAATGTACATAATGATAGTATGATTTTGTAATGTACACACAAGTTCCATTTTGTATGAATATGAAGAAATGAGCTCTTGCAAGTGATGGATGTGATTGGAACTCAAAATGAGTAGTGTGGTAAATGGAAGGAAGTTGCATGAATATAAATGCTTCCATTTGGTTTTATATAGCATACCTTTGGACATACAATGAATGCACACAAGTTTTAATGTGCATTAGGTATGAATGGATGCCATTTGCAAGTTATAAAGGTGGATGGATGAGAAATTGGCCATGACAACAGATTAAGGATGTGTTGGTGTGAGTTGCAGCAAGGAAACTGCAGGAAATCTGGAAAACATGAAGGCCAGATCGATCTCATAGGATGAGAGATCGATCTGGAAGAGCCAGAATGCTCTTATTTGGGCAATGGAATAGAGCAGATCGATCTCCAATGGGGCCAGATCGATCTCCTAAGCATTCTGTAATGAAAAGATCGATCCTCAAGCACCCAGATCGATCTCCTTAGCTCTCTGTTTGGGAGCAGATCGATCTCATGCTTCGACAGATCGATTTCATGCTTAAAATGCCGTGAAAATGAGAGATTTAAGGGGACCAGATCGATCTCCTCTTGGACCAGATCGATCTCCTCAAGTTATTTCTATATAAGGAGTGCTAGAAATCTAAAAATTTTGAGAAAAATACCAATCTTCCATTTCTAACCCAAAAACCTAACTTTCTCTCTCTAAAATTAGCCATTTCCAGCAAGAATTGAGGGGAGATCATTAGACGCTAAGTTGTTAATCTTGAGGAAGAGAACAACATAGTTGGAACCCAAAATCCCATTGTGGGTATTGAAGGAGCTAAGGGCATTAACACTTGGAGCAAGAAGAAAAATCAGATTTGGTAAGATTCTAACACTCCAATCCAAATACATTATCTATTTAATTGATTTTGGAGTCGATTGGCATGAGTATGGATGGATGAAAACACCTAGGTTGTGTTAGAAACAAATGTAACCTAGAAAATGGAATGCCTCTAGTGTGAGAAAGTATGATTTGGGGAGTTGGTGGTTTACGGGTTATGATAAGTCGTTAAATGAGTAATGTGGGTGATTTGGAATGGTTATGTGGAGTTATAATGTGGGTTGAAGTGAAATTGTGAAAATGAGTATGTATATGCTTGATAAAATGCCATAGTGAGGGAATTCAGGAAATATGAACACTATGAGCTTAATGTCAATTTAATATCGATTTAGAATAAGTTAATAGGCCTAAAAAGATCTATAGACTTGAGTTATGGGTAATAGAATGAAACAAGGCCTTATGAGCGTTAATAGAAACTATAGGTCGAATCGACTATAGTGAACACATGGTTTCCTGTTATATGGATCGAATATAATGTGGAATATGATTATACGCAGTTTCGAATAGTCCGGTGGAGACGAATCGAACCGTACGAGTAAGCAGCTTAAGGAAGTGGAATCACGCATCACGATTCCAAGTAAGGGAATTTTGTAAGTATATAGAGGTAGCTGCTCGTATTTTGAACTCGTGGGTATATAGGGCTTTGGAAATGTGCATGGATTTATAGAAATGTGTTTTGACGATGTATGGATGTGACTATGAATAATTGTATGAGATTTGGTGGTTGAAATGGTATTGTAAAGAAATGGGATAGTAAGGCTAATAATTGCATAAATCTAATGTTTTGATGTTTTTCAAAACAGAATTTGCTTCGTTTTAAGCAAGCTTGTAGATGGGTCGGCTAGCGTTTATTGATGTTGTGGAAAAAGCATTTGTGAAGTGCTAAACCCGGTTACCGGGATTGTGTGATTGTGTATGAGCCGCCTATCGTATTTGTATGACATAAATCGCGCTAGAGCTTCGCTCGCGCTGGATTTCTATGTTTTCACTTGTGTGAAAAGTGCTTGAGCTTAGCTCGCACTTTGTTTTGAATTGTGACGATGTTTTATAAATCGTACTAGAGCTTACGCTCGTACATTGATTTGAGTGGTTTTTCTTTTGCATATAACTGTACTGGAGCTATGCTCGTACGTGGTTTCTTCATATTTTTATGCATAAATGCCGTACTAGAGCGTTGCTCGTACGAAGTGATTGGTTTTGATGCAAGAATTCGCGCTAGAGCGTAGCTCGCGCTGGTTTTCACACTGTGGTATGTATGAGGCCGTGGTGAGAGATACGAATTGGTGTTCAGGGAACCCAATAGGCCTAACAGACCTCTTGAGTGGGGTGAAGGTGGGGGGCTATGACTTGACATCATCCATTCAGGGAACCCAACAGGCCTAACAGACCTCTTGAGTGGGGTGAGGGTGAGGGGCTAGGACCTGAATCAGGGAACCCAACAGGGGCGAGCAAGGCCATGAGGGGCTAGGACCTGGTATTGAGGTTACTCCCACGCGCTCTTGAGACTATAAAGGTTACACTTGGTATGGGGTAGATAAGACCTAGGGCAGGCACCCCCAACCTTGTTATGGGTCCGCGAAGTACGATGTACCGTGTATATCACATGGAGTACAATGTACCGCATGGTGGTTACTTGAATTGAGAAAGTCTGGCGGAGAACTAACCCACCTTCGTACCAACATGATACCCCGCACACTGAGATCCGTGTGGTCTGGGATGATATCTGACGATTGGCCAACGTAGTCACTTGAGATATAGTAACATGTCTCCTTGCTTGATTTACTTACTACCACATGATTTTAAATCTCTAAGTGTGATTTGTGATTGTTTAAGGTAGACCCGAAGGAGGGGTCGAGCCTCGTGGAATTGATTTATGAAATGAAAATGAGGTTATGATTGTGAATTGATGTGATGAGATTATTTGTGTTTGAGAAAGAGTTTTATGACGTGGGTTTAAAAAGGAGGTTTCTTAATGAATTGCCCTTTTTATGAATTTAAATGAGATTGAGCATGAGATGATTTATACATGATGTTTTTACCATGTTTTATATGCCAATGTACATGGTTTTGATATATGATATATATGTATACTCATATGGCATAGTTTTATTCCTCATGCTCCTACCATAAATGATTTATGCATAACACTATCAGCATGTAGTTAGAGTAGTTATCTACCATGCTTGCATTATTGCCTTACTGAGCGTGTGGTTGCTCATCCCTCTCTACTTTCCCCCTCCTACAGAGCGTGCATAGTAGCCCAGTGAGGACTGAGGCATTGTGGTTTTGGACATTCGCTGCTTCCATCGTCGAAAGGTATATACACATGATTCTTTTTGTATCTAAACAATGTAAAAAGCACAGTAGTCTTTTGAGTTGTAATTATAGGGGATGTAGATGTTAGTGAACATAACTTGTGTAAGTTAATGATTAACTTATAAATGTATGACATCGCTTTATTTAACTGAGAATGAATGAGATGTGATGTTTATTATTGACTCACAGCCCAACAGTGTGGTGGTAAGTTAGTTCATGACCGGGTAAGGTAACGGTAAAACGTGAAACATTTTTAGTGATTTTCGGTTAAAGAGAATGAAATTGGGTCGTGACAGAGATTGGTATCAGAGCTGTGTTGGCCTGATGTGAGTCATTAATAAAACGTAGGAAAGTATATCCCCATAGTATTATGCTTTTGTTTAGATATAACTGTGTATACCATGATGGATTAAGCTTAATAAATTATTACAATACAGGAAGTTAGGCACTATGCCAGTTACACGCAAAGGTAGAGGGGCGAGAGCACGTGCTAGAGGCCGTAGAGGTAGGCCTGAGAGCCGTGCGGAGCCACAGACTGAGCAAGCTCCACAGAACCCTGCTAAGAGAGCAGAGGATACTGAGGCTCGCTTCGCTAGGTTAGAGCGGAGTATTGAGAATTTGGTGGAGATAGTCACGCAGGCCTTGGGCGCCGGTGACAGACGAGGTCCCGCGGCACAGCCTACTACTGAACAGGCAGCTGCAGAGGCGGAGAGACCTCAGACTACAGAGACTGCTACTGCTACACCACCTCCAGTACAGGATACAGATTCTCCTATCACTCCACAGCAGAGCGGTAGTGAGTTAGGTTATGACTGCGACTTGAGTAGGTTGCAAGAATTTCAAGCGCTGAAACCCCCAGTGTTTAGAGGGGTGAAGGACCCAGTGGTTATGGAGGATTAGGTGTATGAGATGGAGAAACTATATAGGTTTTTTCGATGCACTTCAGCTGAAAAGGTAGCCTTTGCCGTGTTTATGTTGAAAGGTGAGGCCGAGCATTGGTGGAGGTCCACCGAGGTTATTTTGAGGGCCAGACACTCTGAGATCTCGTGGGAGATATTTCTAGAGGCCTTCAAGAGACAGTATATCCCAGCCACCGCACAGAGGAAATTACGGATGGAATTTATGAATTTGGTTCAGGGGAACCATATTGTGGACGAGTATGAGTCCAAGTTTATGTCCTTGGGGAGATATGACCCGGACACGATGGGCAGTGAGACCCGAAAGATACAGAAGTTCATGGATGGATTGAGATTGGCCATTCGAACTAAGCTAGCTCCCTTCGACATTATGACTTATAAGGAGGCTGTACATAAGACTCAGTTGTGTGAGCAAGACTTTGAGCAGAATGCCTCTGAGCTTGGGAGAATCAGTGTTAGAAAGGACAGAGATCGGAAGAGATCCAGGAGGGATAGAGTGGCCAGGAAAGGAGGCCCAAGGTATTTTGAGAAGAGACCTAAGATCGAGGAGGTGCAGGAGAGAGCTGCTAGACCTCCCATATACCCAGCCTTGACTGCACCGAGGGGTATAACTATTGGAGGACCACGACCTACCATGGATCAGTATAGGAGATGTGGGAGATACCATGGGACTAGGCCATGTCAGATGCCCCATGTTTCATGTTTTAGGTGTGGGAGGCCAGCACATATATCGAGGTTCTGCAATGAGATGATTGAGACTGCCCCACAGAAGGGCAAGGAGCCTGAGAGAGCTCCTGTTGAGACAACAGCCCCGAGGAGGAGGGCTACGACTGAGGAGAAAGGGAAACAGGCTGCGGGTGTGAGCAGAGGAAGAGTACACGCACTGGATCAGGACACCGCAGATGCTTCGACGGATGTGATTAAAGGTACCATCCGAATCTTTGATTTAGAAGCATTGGTATTATTTGATCCTGGTGCCACGCATTCTTTCATATCACCTTCCTTTGCATATAAATTGTTGAAGTATGTGAAACCAAAATTATTGGATAAGATGTTAATGATTTCCACAACCATGAATGATAGTCAATTGACTGAGCATGTATGTAGAGATTGTAAGTTAAAGATAGAGGGGAAGGAAATAATAGCCAATCTGATTTTATTGAATATCAATGATTTTGATGTAATCTTAGGAATGGATTGGTTGGCTACCAATCGAGTTGTTATGGATTGTCATGCCAAGACATTGATGTTTTCAGGATTAGACAATCTTATTGTAAATTTTGATGAAAAGAAATGATATGAAACTTGTATAATTGTGGTAAATAAAAGTGTATGATTTTTAAACGCATATTGCTTGAGAGATAAATTATTTGTTTATGATAAATGTTGAATGTGGAGTGATGGTTTATGTTACTAACGATGGAGAGGATAATGTGAAGGGTTCATCGCATACGTGGTTAATATAGATGAGGCACACCCGAAATTGAGGAACATATTCGTAATTGCAGATTACCCTGATGTCTTTCCAGATGAATTACCAGGACTACCACCTGAAGGGGAAATGGAATTCTACATAGAGTTAGTGCCTGGTACAGAGCCGATATCGAAACCACCCTATATAATGGCTCCGATAGAATTGGAAGAGCTGAAGAAACAGTTGCAAGAGTTGCTGGAGAAGGGGTTTATTAGACCGAGTGTCTCACCTTGGGGAGCACCAGTTCTATTTGTAAAGAAGAAGGATGGAAGCCTCCAACTGTGTGTAGATTACAGGTTGTTGAATAAGGCCACCATTAAGAACAAGTACCCCCTTCCAAGGATCGACGATTTGTTGGATCAGCTCCAGGGAGCCGAAGTGTTTTCTAAGATAGACCTACGGTCAGGGTACCATCAGTTGAGGATCAGGAGTGGAGATGTACCCAAGACAGCATTTTGTACCCGTTATGGCCACTACGAGTTTTTGGTGATGCCATTCAGATTGACGAATGCTCCCGCAGCATTTATGGCACTGATGAATGATATATTCAAGCCATACCTGGACAAGTTTGTAATAGTGTTCATTGATGACATTTTGGTGTATTCCAAGTCCAGGGAAGATCATGAGGAGCACTTGAGGACAGTTCTGCAGACCCTCCGAGAGAGAGAATTGTATGCCAAACTCAGCAAGTGTAACTTTTGGTTGGAGCAGATCTCATTTCTGGGCCATGTTGTGTCGAAGGATGGGGTATCAGTAGATCCATCTAAGATAGAGGCATTTGTACAGTGGGAACAGCCCAAGACAGTTACTGAGATCAGAAGTTTTCTCGGATTGACAGGATATTATCGGAGATTTATAGAGGGTTTCTCCAGACTAGTTGCTCCATTGACACGCCTCACGCGAAAAGATGTTAAATTTGTATGGGATGAGGCATGTGAGAGGAGTTTTGAGGAGCTTAAGCGTCGATTGACCACTGCTCCAGTCCTCACCATTCCTACCAGCTCAGGAGGATTCTCGGTGTATACGGATGCATCACACCAGGGACTGGGCTGTGTACTTAATCAGGATGGGAAGGTAGTTGCCTATGGATCTAGACAGTTGAAAGATCATGAGAGGAACTACCCGACACATGATTTGGAGTTGGCGGCCGTGGTATTTTCTTTGAAAATATGGCACCATTATCTCTATGGTGAGAAATTTCAGGTGTTCACAGATCATAAGAGCCTTAAGTACCTGTTCTCGCAGAAAGAGCTGAATATGAGATAGAGGAGATGGCTCGAACTCCTGAAGGACTATGATTGTGAAATCATGTACCACCCGGGTAAGGCAAATGTAGTTGCCGATGCTTTGAGTAGAAAGAACCTTGGGTTGGTGTCATATATGATGGTACGGGAACATGAATTGTTAGAACACTTTGTGAACCTCAGTTTGGATGTAACCCCACCTGGTCTAGAGAGACTTGAGATCGTGGCTAGTTTGAGACTAGAGCCAGAGTTGATTGGCCGTATTAGGCAAGCCCAACAGAGCGATCGACGATGCATCGATTGGCTGAGGCAGATACAGATAGGTGTGGGTATTGATTTTGAACAGAGTGCTGACGGGTTATTGAGGTTCAGAGGTAGAGTATGCATTCCCAAGGATCCTGAGATCAAGAGAATGATTTTATCAGAGGCTCACTCATCGAGGTATATGATACATCTGGGAAGTACCAAGATGTATCAAAACCTTCGGAAGGTTTATTGGTGGTCTGGAATGAAAAGAGACATTGCTGAATATGTCGCTAAGTGTCTCGTTTGTCAGCAAGTGAAGGTAGAGCATTAGAAGCCTGCAGGATTATTGCAACCTCTACCGATACCGACTTGGAAGTTGGAGCATGTCACCATGGATTTTGTGATGGGGTTGCCGAGGACCCGCAGAGGTCATGATGCCATATGGGTTATTGTGGACCGGTTGACTAAGTCCGCCCATTTCTTGGCTATGAGAGCTACCGATACAGTGAGTCAGTTGGCGAACCTGTATATTCGAGAGATAGTACGGCTACATGGTGTACCAATGAGCATTGTTTCTGATAGGGATGCCCGCTTCACTTCCCATTTCTAGGAACACTTTCAGGAAGCGTTGGGGACCCGACTGAGTTTTAGCACCGCTTTTCATCCTCAGACGGATGGACAGTCAGAGAGGACTATACAGACCCTCGAGGATATGTTGAGAGCGTGTGTGCTGGATTTTAGAGGCTCTTGGGATGACCACCTGCAGTTAGCCGAGTTCGCTTATAATAATAGCTATCATGCGAGTATCGGGATGGCACCCTATGAGGCATTGTACGGGCGTAGATGCTATTTCCCTATTGGATGGGAAGAGGTTGGTGACAGACAGATTTTTGCTCCGGACTTAGTGCAGCAGGCATCTGAGGACGTCCAGTTGATATGTGAGAGATTACAGACAGCTCAGAGCCGACAAAAGAGTTATGCTGATAAGAGACGGAGACCACTAGAGTTTGATGAGGGTGAGTCGGTATTTCTTAGAGTTTCACCATCGAAGGGTATTATGAGATTCGGTAAGAAGGGCAAGCTGAGCCCTAGATACATCGGACCCTTCGAGATTTTGGAGAGAGTGTGAGATAAGGCGTATAGGTTGGCATTACCACCGGATTTGGCAAATGTCCACAACGTCTTCCACGTCTCGATGCTTCGGAAGTATCACCCGGACCCGACACACGTGATAAGATATGAGCCGTTGGAGCTCAATGAGAGTATGACGTATGTTGAGAAGTCGGTTCGGATATTGGATAGAAAAGAGAAAGTGTTGCGGAATAAGACAATTCCCTTGGTGAAAGTTCTTTGGCAACATCACACGGCGGAAAAGGCCACATGGGAATTGGAGAACTTGATACAGGAGAAGTACCCCTAACTTTTTGAAGGGCGACTTGGTTCTAATTTGGAGGACCAAATTCCTTGAAGGAGGGGAGAATGTGAGACCTCGTATATGTATAGTTGTAATGTGTAATGAATGTGAATGGACTTGTAATGTAAAGTATGATTGATTTAGGTCCATGGATTCAATATACATAATGATAGTATGATTTTGTAATGTACACACAAGTTCCATTTTGTATGAATATGAAGAAATGAGCTCTTGCAAGTGATGGATGTGATTGGAACTCAAAATGAGTAGTGTGGTAAATGGAAGGAAGTTGCATGAATATAAATGCTTCCATTTGGTTTTATATAGCATACCTTTGGACATACAATGAATGCACACAAGTTTCAATGTGCATTAGGTATGAATGGATGCCATTTTCAAGTTATAAAGGTGGATGGATGAGAAATTGGCCATGACAACAGATTAAGGATGTGTTGGTGTGAGTTGCAGCAAGGAAACTGCAGGAAATCTGGAAAACATGAAGGCCAGATCGATCTCATAGGATGAGAGATCGATCTGGAAGAGTCAGAATGCTCTTATTTGGGCAATGGAATAGAGCAGATCGATCTCCAATGGGGCCAGATCGATCTCTTAAGCATTCTATAATGAAAAGATCAATCCTCAAGCACCCAGATCGATCTCCTTAGCTCACTGTTTGGGAGCAGATCGATCTCATGCTTCGACAGATCGATCTCATGCTTAAAATGCTTTGAAAATGAGAGATTTAAGGGGACCAGATCGATCTCCTCTTGGACCAGATCGATCTCCTCAAGCTATTTCTATATAAGGAGTGCTGAAAATCTGAAAATTTTGGGAAAAATACCAATCTTCCATTTCTAACCCAAAAACCTAACTTTCTCTCTCTAAAATCAGCCATTTCCACAAGAATTGAGGGGAGATCATTAGACGCTAAGTTGTTCCTCTTGAGGAAGAGAACAACATAGTTGGAACCCAAAATCCCATTGTGGGTATTGAAGGAGCTAAGGGCATTGACACTTGGAGTAAGAAGAAAAATCAGATTTGGTAAGATTCTAACACTCCAATCCAAATACATTGTCTATTTAATTGATTTTGGAGTTGTTTGGCATGAGTATGGATGGATGGAAACACCTAGGTTGTGTTAGAAACAAATGTAACCTAGAAAATGGAATGCCTCTAGTGTGAGAAAGTATGATTTGGGGAGTTGGTGGTTTATGGGTTATGATAAGTTGTTAAATGAGTAATGTGGGTGATTTGGAATGGTTATGTGGAGTTATAATGTGGGTTTAAATGAAATTGTGAAAATGAGTATGTATATGCTTGATAAAATGCCATAGTGAGGGAATTCATAAAATATGAACACTATGAGCTTAATGTCGATTTAATATCGATTTGGAATAAGTTAATAGGCCTAAGAAGATCCATAGACTTGAGTTATAGGTAATAAAATGAAACAAGGCCTTATGAGCGTTAATAGAAACTATAGGTCGAATCGACTATAGTGAACACACGGTTTCCTGTTATATGGATCGAATATAATGTGGAATATGATTATACGCAGTTTCGAAGAGTCCGGTGGAGATGAATCGAACCGTAAGAGTAAGCAGCTTAAGGAAGTGGAATCACGCATCACGATTCCAGGTAAGGGAATTTTGTAAGTATATAGAGGTAGCTGCTCGTATTTTGAACTCGTGGGTATATAGGGCTTTGGAAATGTGCATGGATTTATAGAAATGTGTTTTGACGATATATGGATGTGACTATGAATAATTGTATGAGATTTGGTGGTTAAAATGGTATTGTAAAGAAATGGGATAGTAAGGCTAATAATTGCATAAATCTAATGTTTTGATGTTTTTCAAAATAGACTTTGCTTCGTTTTAAGCAAGCTTGTAAATGGGTCGGCTAGCGTTTATTGATGTTGTGGAAAAAGCATTTGTGAAGTGCTAAACCCGGTTGCCGGGATTGTGTGATTGTGTATGAGCCGCCTATCGTATTTGTATGACATAAATCGCGCTAGAGCTTCGCTCGCGCTGGATTTCTATGTTTTCACTTGTGTGAAACGTGCTTGAGCTTAGCTCGCACTTTGATTTGAATTGTGACCATGTTTTATAAACCGTACTGGAGCTTACGCTTGTACGTGGATTTGAGTGGTTTTTCTTATGCATATAACTGTACTGGAGCTATGCTCGTACGTGGTTTCTTCATATTTTTATGCATAAATGTCGTACTAGAGCGTTGCTCGCACGAAGTGATTGGTTTTGATGCATGAATTCGCGCTAGAGCGTAGCTCGCGCTGGTTTTCACATTGTGGTATGTATGAGGCCGTGGTGAGAGATACGGATTGGTGTTCAGGGAACCCAACAGGCCTAACAGACCTCTTGAGTGGGGTGAGGGTGAGGGGCTAGGACCTGACATCATCCATTCAGGGAACCCAACAGGCCTAACAGACCTCTTGAGTGAGGTGAGGGTGAGGCGCTAGGACCTGAATCAGGGAACCCAACAGGGGCGAGCAAGGCCATGAGGGGCTAGGACCTGGTATTGAGGTTACTCCCATGCAGTCTTGAGACTATAAAGGTTACACTTGGTATGGGGTAGATAGGACCTACAGCTAGCACCCCCAACCTTGTTATGGGTCCACGAAGTATGATGTACCGTGTATATCACATGGAGTATGATGTACCGCGTGGTGGTTACTTGAATTGAGAAAGTCTGGCGGAGAACTAACCCACCTTCGTACCAGCATGATACCCCACACACTGAGATCCATGTGGTCTGGGATGATATGTGACGATTGGCCAACGTAGTCACTTGAGATATAGTAACCTGTCTCCTTGCTTGATTTACTTACTACCACATGATTTTAAATCTCTAAGTGTGATTTGTGATTATTTAAGGTAGACCCGAAGGAGGGGTCGAGCCTCGTGGAATTGATTTGTGAAACAAAAATGCGGTTGTGATTGTGAATTGATGTGATGAGATTATGTGTGTTTGAGAAAGAGTTTTATGACGTGGGTTTAAAAAGGAGGTTTCTTAATGAATTGCCCTTTTTATGAATTTAAATGAGATTGAGCATGAGATGATTTCTATATGATGTTTTTACCATGTTTTATATGCCAATATACATGGTTTTGATACATGATATATATGTATACTCATATGGCTTAGTTTTATTCCTCATACTCCTACCATAAATGATTTATGCATAACACTATCAGCATGTAGATAAAGTAGTTATCTACCATGCTTGCATTATTGCCTTACTGAGCGTGTGGTTGCTCATCCCTCTCTACTTTCCCCCTCCTACAGAGCGTGCGTAGTAGCCCAGTGAGGACTGAGGCATTGTGGTTTTGGACATCCGCTGCTTCCATCGTCGAAAGGTATATACACAGGATTCTTTTTGTATCTAAACAATGTAAAAAGCACAATAGTCTTTTGAGTTGTAATTATGGGGGATGTAGATGTCAATGAACATAACTTGTGTAAGTTAATGATTAACTTATAAATGTATGACATCGCTTTATTTAACTGAGAATGAATGAGATGTGATATTTATTATTGACTCACAGCCAAACACTGTGGTGGTAAGTTAGTTCACGACCGGGTAAGGTAACGGTAAAACGTGAAAAATTTTCAGTGATTTTCGGTTAAAGAGAATGAAATTGGGTCATGACATTGGGCTTCTCGGTTTGGGCTTTCTTAATGGGTTTTTGGGTTGAAATTTTTACTATACCTCGGGCCTTTAATTGTCTCAATATTTGGCCAATCAATTGGTCCAACAATTCGGTCTAAAGGACCTAAGAATTTCTATATACGTTTAGTATACCTTAATGGGCTTTAAAATTTTCACCTTAGGCCCATTACGTTTTTAACCATTAAATTTAATCCGGAATCCTTTCGAATAAATTTTCCTTACTTTCGGGGATGATTATCTTGTATTCTGGCCAAGAATATTTTTCCCCAATTTTTTTCTCAACACTTAGGTTAATTTTTTACCATGATTAGTCAACTATGGTAAAAGTCCACTTTCTTAACTATAGTTGACTTTTTCCTTAACCATTGACCAAGTTGACTTTTTCTCAAAATTTCGAAAGTGTCATATCTTATGTCTTACACTCTCGTCTTTATGTTTCAACCGTTCCCGGTGGATAATTTAATCCGAAACACCTTAAATACCTTAACTCGCCAAAAAGGTCCATTTTACCCTTTTTAGCTTTTACTCTCGTTTTCTGTGTTCGGGACTAAATCAAGCTGACTTTCATTCATGAGCTCTCTATGCTTTCTCATTTTAAGTACTTATTTTCAGTCAGAATGATTTAGATTCACTCGGTTTAGCCTATGACACTTATAGCTCACATTAGGCTTTTTATGTAGCTCTTAGTTAAATCATTTCACTAACACTTTAAGTCTAGTAAATACTCTTCTTATGATTCAACTATAATAATAGAGTGTTCATACACATGGAATCTAAGGTACAAGCTACATAAAATCCGGGTTTGACAATCCTCCCCCACTCAGAAAATTTGGTCCTCCAAATTAGAACTAAGTCAGTCATCAAATAGGTGAGGGTACTTCTCTCGCATCACACTCTCTAGCTCCCAAGTAGTTTCCTCTGAAGTATGATGTTGCCAGAGAATTTTCACTAATCCAATGGTCTTCGATCTCAATACCTTCTCCTTCCTATCCAATATCCGAATCGATCTCTCAACATATGACATGTCATCTCGGAGCTCCAAAGGCTTGTAACTAATCACATGTGTCGGATCCGGGTGATACTTCCGAAGCATCGATATGTGGAAGACGTTATGGACACCTGATAAAGCCTTATCTCCCACTCGATTAAGTATCTCAAAGGGTTCAATATAGCGAGGATTTAGCTTTCCTCTCTTCCCAAATCTCGCTATGCCCTTGGAAGGAGAAACTCTCAAAAACATGAATTCACCAATTACAAACTCTAGTGGCCTACGTCTCCTGTCAGCGTAACTCTTCTGTCTACTCTGAGCCGTCCTCAGTCTCTCTACTATCAAATGGACATCCTCAGATGCTTGTGTAACCATGTTAGGAGCAAAAATCTTACGGTCGCCCACTTCTTCCCATCCAATAGGGGAACGACATCTACGGCCATACAAAGCCTCATACGGTGCCATCCCGATACTCAAATGATAACTGTTGTTGTAGGAGAACTCGGCTAGTGGCAGGTGGTCATCCCAGGAGCATATAAAATCTAGCACACATGCTCTCAACATATCCTCCAGAGTCTGTATAGTCCTCTCTGACTGACCATCTGTCTGAGGGTGGAAAGCGATACTCAAAGTCAACTGGGTTCTAATGGCTTCCTGAAAATGTCCCCAAAAGTGGGATGTGAAGCGGGAATCCCGATCAGAGACTATGCTCACTGGTACACCATATAACCTCACTACCTCGCGTACATACAGTTTTACTAATGAACTTAGAGTATCGATCGCTCTCATAGCTAGGAAGTGGGCTGACTTCGTCAGTCTGTCGATGATCACCCATATAGCATCGTGATTCCTGCGGGTTTTCGGTAAACCCATCACGAAATCCATGGTGATATGCTCCCATTTCCATGTCGGTATAGCTAGAGGCTGCAATAACCCTATAGGTTTCTGATGCTCTACCTTCACCTGCTGACATACGAGACACTTTGTCACAAAGTCTATTACATCTCTCTTCATACCTGACCACCAGTATACCTTCCGAAGGTTCTGATAACATTTTGTTACTCCCCGGATGTAACGTATAGCTCGATGAATGAGCTTCTGCCAGTATCGATCTCCTGAGTCCTGGATCCTTAGGAACACATAATCTGCCTCTGTACCTCAGTAGTCCATCAGAACTCAACTAAAAGTCAGTCACTATGCCCTTCTGCATCTGACTACTCACATCCATACAAAATGGATCAGTCTGCTGAGCCACTCTGATATTATCCAACAGATCCGGCTCCAAGCGTAGACTAGCTATCACATAGCCTGTATCCATGTCAGAAGGCACGACTCCCAAACTGAGGCTAGCAAACTGCTCTAGCAAATCATGTTCCCTAACCATCATATATGATACCATCCCTAGGCTCTTCCTACTCAAGGCATCGGCTACAACGTTAGCCTTACCCAGATGATAAAGTATCTCATAATCGTAGTCCTTCAAAAGCTATAGCCATCTTCTCTGTCTCATGTTCAGCTCTTTTTGTGAGAACAGATACTTGAGGCTCTTGTGCTTGGTAAATATCTGGAACTTCTCTCCATACAAGTAGTGGCGCCATACCTTCAACGCAAACACTACTGCTGCTAGCTCCAAATCATGGGTCAGATAGTTCTTCTCATGATCCTTCCGCTGTCTTGATCCATAAGCAACTACTTTTCCATCCTGCATCAATACACAGCCCAGTCCCTAATGAGAAGCATCAGTATACACTGCAAATCCTCCTGAGTTGATAGGGATATTGAGAATCGAAACGGTGGTCAATCGATGCTTCAACTCCTCAAAAATCTTCTCACAATCCTCGTTCCATACGAACGGTACACTCTTTCGAGTAAGACGTGTCAACGGAGCAGCCAACTTTAAAAATCCCTCAACGAATTTTTGATAGTATCCAGCTAAACCCAGAAAGCTCCTGATCTCGGTGACTGTCCTCGACTGTTCCCACTGAACTATAGTCTCTATCTTAGATGGATCACTGATACACCATCTCTCAATACAACATGTCCCAAAAATGAGATCTGTGACAGCCAAAAGTCACACTAACTGAGCTTTGCATATAACTGCTGCTCTCATAGAATCTGCAATACGATCCTGAGGTGCTCCTCATGCTCCTCCTTGGATCTCGAATACACCAATATGTCATCGATAAAGACGATAACAAATTGATCCAAATATGGCTTGAACACATCGTTCATCAAAGCCATGAAAGCAGCTGAAGCATTCGTCAATCCGAATGGCATGGCCAACAACACATAATGGCCATATCGAGTACGAAATGCTATCTTGGGTACATCTCCACTCCAAACCTTCAGCTGATGATACCCAGACCTCAGGTCAATCTTGGAAAAGACCTGTGCTCCCTGAAGCTGATCTCACAAGTCATCAATACGTGGAAGGGGATACCTATTCTTGATGGTGGCCTTATTCAACAATCGGTAATCTATACACAATCGGAGGCTCCCATCCTTCTTCCTCACAAACAAAATCGGTGCTCCCCAAGGTGAAACACTCGGTCGAACAAAACCCCTATCTAACAGCTCCTGTAACTGTCTCTTGAGCTCCTCCAGCTCAACCAAGGCCATACAATATGGTGGTCTCGAAATAGGCTCTGTACCAGGCACCAAATCTATACAGAATTCCATCTCTCTGTCTGGTGGTAACCTTAGCAACTCATCCGAAAAAACATCTGGGTACTCACTGACCACAGTAATATCTGACAACTCCGAATGTGCCTTATCCATATCTACAACGTACGCAATGAAACCTTAATATGTTGAAGGTTTTCTAAATCAGTAATCATGTAATAATCATAACTACTCCTTTCATTTATTCTTATTAAACTTTACATCATATCTAGTAGGGTTAGGAAACATAACTGTCTTAGCATAACAATCTAAAACAACATGGTTTGTAGATAGCCAATCCATTCCTAATATTATATCAAAGTGACTCATACTTAGTAATATTAGATTGGCTGTCATCTCCTTATCCCCTACTCTTAACTTGCAGTCATTAAATACATATTCTACAACTTGATTACTATTCATAGACATACTAATCAACTTCATAATACATAATGGTGTACGCTCTACATGTCTTGCTAATTTACATGCAAATGAAGGCGATACAAAAGAATGCGTGGCACCGGGATCAATTGAAACGTATGCTTCAATATCATAAATCAGGATGTTACCTCGTATCACATCCGATGAAGCATCAGCTATCCCCTGGTCCAAAGCATGCACTCGCCCTCGACCCATCACTTGTTTCCCCTTTTCTTCTGTCGTCGCTCTACCTCTCCGAGCAAACGTACCAACTGGAGCTCTATCAGGCTCCCTGCCCCTCAGTGGTGCAGTACTATCCATCTATGGGCAAGCTCCAGATATATGCCCCTGTTTCCCACAGTGAAAACATACGATAGGAGTCAGCGGACACGGTCTACCTCCATGTTGTCTACCGCATCTTCTGCACTGATCGACAGCAGGTCTCTGTCCTCCTATGACAATGCCCTTTGCTGGGGTTACAGTCGGGTAAGCAGGAGGTCTAGCATATTTCTCCCGTGCCTCCTCAACCCGTGATCTCTTGCCGAAGAGTTTCCTCCCTCCTCGATAACTGAAATCTCTAGCAGGCCTCTTCTTTTGTATATCTCAGCTCTGGCTAAACTTCCCAAACTCGGAAGCATTCCTCTCGTAATCTTGCTCACACAGTTGCGCCCTACGCACTGTTTCCTCTTAGGTAACTATGTCTAATGGAACCAACCTGGACCACAGAACTGGTCTCAACCTATCGATAAACCTGTGGACCTTCCTGGCCGATATCTGGGTCATATCTCCCTAGGGATAGGAATTGAGTCTCATACTCGTCCGCTGACAAACTCCCCTGGTTCAGTCCCAAAAACTCTACCTGTAGTTTTCACTGTGCGGTATCGGGAACAAACTGCCTCCTAAAAGCCTCCCGAAATATCTCCCAACTAATGTTTATGTGTCGGGCTCTCAATATGGGTAGGGTGGACTTCCACCAATGCTCTGCAGCTCCCTTCAGTAGGAAAGCAGCAAATGCGACCATCTCTGAGGTTCGTGCACTCGAAGAATCCATAAAGCTTCTCCATCTCTGCCACCCACTCCTCAGCAGCTATAGGGTCCTTGACCCCACTAAAAGATAGAAGTCTAAACTTCTGGAATTCTCACAACCGATGCAGATCACATCCGTACCCTAATCCACTACCACCCGAAACTGGTGGGGGTGTAGGAGTCTCTACTGTCCTCGATGCATGAGCTATCTGTGTAGGTGTATCAGGGGCAAGTACACCTCTCCTGTCATAGCTCCTGCCTCCTATCCTTGCCTACCTGGCATCGTCTATGCGAACATCTCTATAATCGTCCCAAGACTATGTTCTAATCTCGTAAAGCGCATCTCAGCACACTCAGGTGCCTCAGTAGCACCTGGAGTCTCATGTGTAGGTAATGGTTCGACAGCAGCTCGTCCCTCAGGTCTATCTCCCCGACCTCAAGCCCTACCTCTCGTACCTCTACCACTACGAGTATTTTCCATATAGGCAAAGTTCCTGTATTCTTAAACATGAATTAGTCCGTCTCCTATCTGATATACATAGTTATGTCTAAACACAGCACAATACTATGGGGATATACACTTTCCTATTTTCTAACACCGACTCACATCAGACCAATCTCATCTCTGATACCATTCTGTCAGGACTCGTTCTCAATTCATGACTTAACCAAAAATCACTACAAATTTTTTACATTTTTAACTTACCTTTCCTCTCATCAATGGTTGGGCTGTGATTCGATGTCAGAATCCTCGCTTACCATATCATCCATTATCATACATTTATGTCAATATACTATTACTGACTGTAACTTCTTTTATAATACATGTGAGATTACATAAAGTCCACTACAATTACATTCCCCATAATATCTATATCGTATACATCACTGTGCTGTTTCTATGTTTAGATAAATAATCGTACAAAATATGTATACCTATCGATCGATAGGAAATAGCGGTGGACTCAGGAATACTATCCCTCAATAGCTCTCATTCTACTGCTGATGCTCTGTAAAGAGATGTAAAGAAAGGGGGTGAGCATACAACGCGCTCAGTAAGGAAATCAGGCAAGCAAGTAGATATCTACACTATCTACTCAAAATAATGCTATGCCTTGAAAACATTATTTCCTTAACTCACTTTAAAAGCATGTCTTTAAATATATATAAATATATATATACATGTACAGATTAAATCTCATGTACAGAAATCATGCTTTCTTTCTCAAATGTTGGCATGTAGTGCAAAACAATGCATCTTTATATAAATCATGCCTTTAGATAAATCATGCTATGTATATTTAAATCACAATAAATATGGCATTTAAATCATTCACAACACAAAATCGGAGTCTGACCCATCCCTCAGGTCTGTCCTCAATTTAAATCAGTCAATCAAGTGATATATGAGACTCTGTGGTGAAATGTAAATAGTATCCTGGACTGTGATCATATTCGACATGTGATCCCAAGCAACACAGTACTCGGTGTGCGGGGCATCACTGCTGCAATGGGAAGGGGGTCAGTCCATCACAACCGCCAGCTATATCCTCCTCAACTCCACAACACCACACGGTACAGTGTACCCTATGCCACTCTCACGGTACAACGTACTCCGTGGACCCTACATCACAGTCGGGGTGCCTACCGCAGGTCTTAGCCCTCAAACCATGGAATATCATACCACGTCTCTAGTACCCTCATACAAAATCCTCTCGCATAATGTGACACTCAGTCACACAAGGAATCAAACATGGGTTTCAACATATATTATATATCACATACAGTGCGCGCCTTTAAGCGCGACTCATAGTCGACACTCCGTTCAAACACTGTTCACATCACAAAACTCAACTCTAGTGCGAGTAAACCTCCAGCAACTAGGTAAATGCATAGTTCATGTATTAAATCAAGTACGAGTAATAGCTCCAATACCATGCTATGCACAATATCATCAAATCAAGTACGAGCAATAGCTCAAGTACTAGTCATGTATAAATCATGAAGAATCGAGTACGAGCAATGCTCCAACACTCTGTCATGTATCTCATGTAAAACTTGAGTACGAGCTAATTGCTCCAGCACTCTCTCATGCATATATCATATAAAACTGAGTACGAGTAAAAACTCCAATACTCTATCATGCATGTCAAGGAAATCTAGTGCGAATCATAATCTGGCACTAATGAATGTGGAAAATATATGAAATCCAGTGCGAGCTGTGCTCCAGCATGATTCATTCTCACATAATATGATAGATGGCTCTTTTAAAAAGGGATGATTTATAAAATATCAAAATCAGCACTATAAAGTGTGCTTAATTCACATCAACCTCAAAATCATTAGCCCATCTATTTATTCTTCTGCTAAACAGCAGTAAAACACTCAAAATGATGGTTTCCATGCTTTTTACAACTTTTCATAAAAGTTGACTTTTTGACTAACTAGGGGTAAAAACATAATTTGCCACTATCGGGTCACAATAATTATTATTCACTTTCTCTGACCCTCATAAGTGAATGTAAAAGCAGACGAAAATACGTGCAGGTATCTCTAACTACTCACAAAAGTCCCTTACCTGCAATCACTCGAGAAATTTCACTTTCTCTGCGCTGCTCGTTTCAACAGTCCGATTTGCTCCTCCAATAATCTCTAGAGCTGCATAAAACCATTTATCAGGTTAATTACACTTTTCCTACTGTATTTCACATTAAATACAGTCTATTTCCCTTAATAAGCTTTAATAATCCTTAATGGGCCTAACTATGCCTTAAGCCCATTTTCATTTTACTATTCATTTTCATTTGGCCTATTGGGCTTATGAGGCTCACCAACTCTTATTGGGCTTGTCCTAGACCCATTACATCATATTGGGCCTAAAATATTTGGGCTTGGCCCATTGGGCCTCTCGGCCACATGCCATGGCCGAGAGCTACCCATGTCATCAATTACACCATGGCATGTCGGCCATGTCTCTTTCTTAGCCAATTCACTTAGGCATTTCCACAAACACTTGGTTGGTAACATTCCTAAAAATCATATAGTTCATTTAGGCATTTTATCAAACACCTTGATTGCCAACTAATTACATGTATTAATCAATCAAATTGATTAATTCTAATTACACCATAATTATTAACACATGTACATTAATCCATTTATGCCTTAAAATCATATGGACATAAATATATATCTCACTACTCACTCTCGGCCTAACTAACATCATAGTGATTTAATATGTTTCAATGCTTAAAACATATACCATTATACTTAAAATCATTCATACATTAACATATATGAAATTGAAAACTTGAAAAAATACCAATTGTTGTGTTCACACTTGGCCAAAACTTTGGAGGCTCACGGTTTGTACTCTATTGCTCCTTGATAGCCAATTCCAACATATGTCACTCTCCTTTCAATTTGGAACAACTTCTATGAAGGATGCAAGTTCCAAATATGCCTAATTCCTAGTGATTTCTAGTGAGAGAAAGCTTGGATAATTTGTTTCAATGGTTTCTTCTTCTAGCCGAATTTGGTGTGTTGAAGATGACAATGGTGTGGCTGATTTTATAAGCCACTTACTTAGCCATTAAGCTTTACTTTCCAGCCATTAAGCTTGACTTTCTAAGCCTTAGCCATGAGTCACCTAATGAGTCACCTTATGAGTCATGGTTAGCTTTAATTATGGTTACATATTTATCTCATGGGGTTTCCATTTGGGCTTTCTTAATGGGCTTTCAAGCTGAAATTTTTACTATACCTCGGGCCTTTAATTGTCTCAATATTTGGCCAATCAATTGGTCCAAAAATTTGGTCTAAAGGACCTAAGAATTTCGATATACGTTTAGTACACCTTAATGGGCTTTAAAATTTTCACCTTAGGCCCATTACGTTTTTAACCATTAAATTTAATCCAGAATCCTTCCGAATAAATTTTCCTTACTTACAAGGATGATTATCTTGTATTCTAGCCAAGAATATTTTTTCCCAATTTTTTCTCCACACTTGGGTTAATTTTTAACCATGATTAGTCAACTATGGTAAAAGTCCACTTTTTTAACTATACTTGACTTTTTCCTTAACCATTGACCAAGTTGACTTTTTCTCAAAATTTCGAAAGTGTCATATCTTATATCTTACACTCTCGTCTTTATGTTTCAACCGTTCCCGGTGGATAATTTCACCCGAAACACCTTAAATACCTTAACTCACCAAAAAGGTCCATTTTACTCTTTTTAGCTTTTACTCTCGTTTTCTGTGTTCAGGACTAAATCTAGCTGACTTTCCTTCATGAGCTCTCTATGCTTTCTCATTTTAAGTTCTAATTTTCAGTCAGAATGAGGTAGATTCACTCGGTTTAGCCTGTGACACTTATAGCTTACATTAGGCTTTTTATGTAGCTTTTACGTGTTAAATCATTTCACTAACACTTTAAGTCTAGTAAATACTCTTCTTATGATTCAACTATAATAACAGAGTGTTCATACACATAGGAATTATACGGTACAAGCTACATAAAATTTGGGTCTGACAATATGGCGTTTTAATCATTCACATCACAACAACCGGATTCCGACCCATCCCTCAGGTCTATCCGTAAATAAATCAGTTAATCATGTGATATATCATGTGAGACTCTGTGGTGAAATGCAAAATGCAATAGTATCCTGGACTATGGCCATATCCTAAAATGGTGATCCCAGACAACACAAAATCCTAGTGTGCGGGGCATCACTACTACAATGGGAGGGGGTCAGTCCATCACAACCGCCAGCTATAGCCTCCTCAACTCCACAACACCACACTGTACAATGTACTGCATGCCACTAGCACGGTACAACGTACTCTGTGGACCCTACATCACAGTCGGGGTGCCTGACATAGGTCTTAGCCCTCAAACCATAGAATATCATACCACGTCTCTAAATCCACATGCGAACCTCTCATAATGTGACACTCAGTCTACACGAGGAAATCAAGCATGGTTTTTCAACATGTATCATATATCACATACAGTGCGTGCCTTTGAGCGCGACTCACAGTTAACACTCCACTCAAACACTGTTTCACATCACAAACTCAACTCTAGTGCGAGTAAACCTCCAGCAACTAGGTCATGCATAGTTCATGTTTTCAAATCAAGTACGAGCAATAGCTCCAGTACCATGCTATGCACAAAACTCATCAAATCAAGTACGAGCAATAGCTCGATTACTATGTCATGTATAAATCATGAAGAATCGAGTACGAGTAACGCTCTAGCACTCTGTCATGTATCTCATGAAAAATATGAGTATGAGTTAATCGCTCCAACACTCTCTCATGCATATATCATATAAAACTGAGTACGAGTAATAACTCCAGTACTCTATCATGCATGTCATGGAAATCTAGTGCGAATCACAATCCAGCACTAATATATGTGAAAAATATATGAAATCAAGTCCAAGCTGTGCTCTAGCACAATTTATCCTCACATAATATGATAGATGGCTCTTTAAAAATGGATGATTTTCAAAACATCAAAATCAGCACTATAAAGTGTGCTTAATTCACATCAACCTTAAAATCATTAGCCCATCTATTTATTCTTTTGTTAAACAGTAGTAAAACACTCAAAATGGTGGTTTCCATGTTTTTTACAACTTTTCACAAAAGTTGACTTTTTTCCTAACTAAGGGTAAAATCGTAATTTATCACTATCGGGTCACAATAAATATTATTCACTTTCTCTGACCCTCAGAGTTTTTAAGTAAATGTAAAAGAAGACAAAAATACGTGCAGGTATCTCTAAGTACTCACAAAAGTCTCTTGCAATCACTCGAGAAATTTTACTTTCTCAACGCTGCTCGATCCAGTAGTCTGATTTGCTCCTCCAATAATCTCTGGAGCTGCATATAACCATTTATCAGGTTAATTATATTTTCCTATTGTATTTCACATTAAATACAGTCTATTTCCCTTAATAGGCTTTAATAAACCTTAATGGGCCTAACTATGCCTTAAGCCCATTTCCATTTTACTATTCATTTTTGTTAGGCTTATTGGGATTATGGGGCATACCAACTCTTATTGGGCTTGTCCTTGACCCATTACATCACCTTGGGCCTAAATTACTTAGGCTTGGCCCATTAGACCTCTCGGCCACATGCCATGGCCGAGAGCACTCCATGTCGTCGCTCACACCATGGCATGCCGTCCATCTCCATTTCCTTAGCCAATTCACTTAGGCATTTTCACAAACACTTGCTTGGCAATGTTCTTAAGCATCACATAGTTCATTTAGGCATTTTATCAAACACCTTTATTGCCAACTTAATACATGTATTAATTAAGCAAATTGATTAATTCTAACTATACCATAATCATTAACACATGTACATTAACTCATTTATGCCTTAATATCATATGGACATTCATCAATATTTCACTACTCACTCTCGGCCTAACCATGATCATAATGATTTCATATGTTTGAATGTAAAACATATATCAATATACTTAAAAGCATTCATACATTAACATATATGAATTTAAAAGCTTGAAAATATACCTAGTATTTGTGTTCACACTTGGCCGAAACTTTGGAGCCACACGGTTTGCACACTATGGCTTCTTGATAGCCAATTCCAACATATGTCACTCTCCTCTCAATTTGGAACAACTTTCATGAAGAATGCATGTTCCAAATATGCCTAATTCCTAGTGATTTCTAGTGAGAGAAAGCTTGGATAATGTATTTCTATGGTTTCCTTCTTCTAGCCGAGAATGGTATGGTGAGGATGACAATGGTGTGGCTGATTTTATAAGCTATTTAATTAGCCATTAAGCCTTACTTTTCAGCCATTAAAATTGACTTCCTAAGGCTTAGTTATGAGTCACCTAATAAGTCATCTAATGAGTCGTAGTTAGCTTTAACTATGGTTAGATATTTAATCTTCATGGGCTTTACAATTGGGCCTCTCGGTTTGGGCTTTCTTAATGGGCTTTTCGGCTGAAATGTTTTCTATACCTCGGGTCTTTTATTGTCTTAATATTTGGCCTATTAATCGGTCCAACAATTCTGTCTAAGGGACCTAAGAATTTCGATCTATGTTTAGTATACCTTAATGGGCTTTAAAATCTTCACTTTAGGCCCATTACATTTTTAACCATTAAATTAAATCTGGAATCCTTCCAAATAAATTTTCCTTCCTTTCGGGGATGATTATCTTGTATTCTAACCAAGAATATTTTTCCCCAATTTTTTTCTATACTTGGGTAAATTTTTAACCATGGTTAGTCAACTATGGTAAAAGTCCACTTTTCTTAACTATAGTTGAATTTTTCCTTAATCATTGACCAAGTTGACTTTTCTCAAAATTTCAAAAGTGTCATATCTTATGTATTACACTCTCGTCTTTACGTTTTAGCCATTTTCGATAGGTAAATACACCCAAAACACCTTAAATACCTTAACTCGCTAAAAAGGTCCATTTTACTCTTTTTAGCTTTTACTCTCATTCTCTGTATTCAGAACTAAATCAAACTGACTTTCCTTCATAAGCTCTCTATATTTCCTCATTTTAAGTTCTTATTTTTAGTCAGAATGATTCAGATGCACTCGGTTTAGCCTGTGACTCTTATAGCTCACATTAGGCTTTTATGTAGCTTATACGTGATAAATCATTTCACATATTCTTTAAATCTAGTAAATACTCTTCTTATGATTCAACTATAATAATAGAGTGTTCATACACATAGGAAGCATAAGGAACAGGCTACATAAAATACGGGTCTGACAATCCTCCCCTACTCAGATCACATCCATACCCTAATCCACTACTACTTGAAACTGGTGGGGGTGTAGGAGTATCTACAGTCCTCGGTGCATGTGCTGGCTGTGTAGTAGTATAAGGGGAACCTGCCTCTCTTGTCACAGCACCTGCCTCCTGTCCTTGCCTACCTGGCATCGTCTATGCCAATATCTCTACTATCGTCTCTAGACTAGGCTCTAATCTCATAAAGCACATTTCAGCACACTCTGGTGCCTCAGTAGCACCTGGAGTCTCATGGGTAGGTAATGGTTCGGCAGTAACTCGTCTCTCAGGCCTCTCTCCATGGCCTTGAGCCCTACCTCTCGTCCCTCTACCCCTACGAGTATTTTCCATATAGGCAAAGTTCCTGCATTCACAATCATGAATTTGTCTGTCTCCCATATGGTATACACAGTTCTATCTAAACACAACACAGTACTATGAGGATGCACACTTTCCTATTTTCTAACACTGACTCACATTAGACCAACCTCTGCTCTGATACTATTCTGTCAAGACCCTTCCTGACTTAACCAAAACCACTACACATTTTTCGCATTTTAACTTACCTTTCCTCTCTTCAATGGTTGGGCTGTGATTCAATGTTAGCTTCCTCTCATACCATATCATCCATTATCATACATACATGTCAATATACTGTTACTAACTATAACTTCTTTTTATAATATATGTGAGATCATATAAAAGCTAATACAACTACATTCCCCATAATATATATATATATCGTAAACATCACTGTATTGTTTCTATGTTTAGATACATAACCGTACAAAATATGTATACCTTTCGATCGATAGGAAATAGCAGCGGACAACAGGAATACTATCCCTCAAATGCTCTCACTCTACTGCTGATGCTCTGTAGAGAGATGTAAGAGAAAGGGGGTGAGCATACAACGCGCTCAATAAGGAAATCAGGCAAGCAAGTAGACATCTACACTATCTACGTAAAATACTGCTATGCCTTGAAAACATCATTTCCTTAACTTATTTTAAAAGCATGTCTTTAAATATATATTTATATACTTGTATAGATTAAATCCCTTATACAGGAATCATTCTTACTTTCTCAAATGTAGGCATGTAGTGCAAAATAATTCATCTTTATAATATCACAATGCCTTTAGATAAATCATGTCATGTATATTTAAATCACAGTAAATATGGAATTTAAATCATTCACATCACAAAAACCGAATTTTGACCCATCCCTTAGGTCTATCCGTAAATAAATCAGTCAATCAGGTGATATATCATGTGAGACTCTGTGGTGAAATGCAAAATGACAACCGAATTTCGACCCATCCCTTAGGTCTATCCGTAAATAAATCAGTCAATCAGGTGATATATCATGTGAGACTCTGTGGTGAAATGCAAAATGCAATAGTATCCTGGACTATGGCCATATCCTAAAATGGTGATCCCAGGCAACACGAAATCCTAGTGTGCGAGGCATCACTGCTGCAACGGGAGAAGGGTCAGTCCATCACAACCGCAAGCTACATCCTCCTCAACTCCACAACACCACACAGTACAGTGTACTCCATGCCACTCGCACAATACAACGTACTCCGTGGACCCTACGTCACAGTCGGGGTGCCTGCCATAGGTTTTTCAAAATGTATCATATATCACATACAGTGCGCGCCTTTGACCGTGACTCACAGTCGACACTCTGCTCAAACACTGTTTCACATCACAAACTCAACTCTAGTGCGAGTAAACCTCCAACAACTAGGTCATGCATAGTTCATGTTTCAAATCAAGTACGAGTAATAGCTCCAGTACCATGCTATGCACAAAACTCATCAAATCAAGTATGAGCAATAGCTCCGGTAATATGTCATGTATAAATCATGAAGAATCGAGTACGAGCAACGCTCTAGCACTCTGTCATGTATCTCATGAAAAATATGAGTATGAGTTAATCACTCCGGCACTCTCTTATGCATATATCATATAAAATTGAGTACGAGTAATAACTTCAGTACTCTATCATGCATGCCATGGAAATCTAGTGCGAATCACAATCCAGCACTACTATATGTGGAAAATATATGAAATTAAGTGCGAGCTGTGCTCTAGCACGATTTATCCTCACATAATATGATAGATGGCTCTTTAAAAAGGGATGATTTTCAAAACATCAAAATCAGCACTATAAAGTGTGCTTAATTCACATCAACCTTAAAATCATTAGCCCATCTATTTATTCTTCTGCTAAACAGCAGTAAAACACTCAAGATGGTGGTTTCCATGTTTTTTACAACTTTTCACAAAAGTTGACTTTTTTCCTAACTTAGGGTAAAATCATAATTTGCCACTATCGGGTCACAATAATTATTATTCACTTTCTCTGACCCTCAGAGTTTTTAAGTGAATATAAAAGCAGATGAAAATTCGTGCAGGTATCTCTAACTACTCACAAAAGTCCCTTACTTGCAATCACTCGAGAAATTTTACTTTCTCAATGCTGCTCGATCCAGTAATCTGATTTGCTCCTCCAATAATCTCTAGAGCTGCATATAATCATTTACCAGGTTAATTATATTTTTCCTACTGTATTTCACATTAAATACAGTCTATTTCCCTTAATGGGCATTCATAAATCTTAATGGGCCTAACTATGTCTTAAGTCTATTTCCATTTTACTATTCACTTTCGTTGGGCCTATTGGGCTTGTAGGGCCCACCAACTCTTATTGTGCTTGTCCTAGACCCATTACATCACCTTGGGCCTAAATTACTTGGGCTGGGCCCATTGGACCTCTCAGCCACATGCCATGGCCGAGAGCACTCCATGTCATCGGTCACACCATGGCATGCCATCCATGTCCATTTCCTTAGCCAATTCACTTAGGCATTTTCACAAACACTTGCTTGGCAATGTTCTTAAGCATCACATAGTTCATTTAGGCATTTTAACAAACACCTTTATTGCCAACTTAATACATGTATTAATTAATCAAATTGATTAATTCTAACTATACCATAATCATTAACACATGTACATTAACTCATTTATGCCTTAATATCATGGGCATTCATCAATATTTCACAACTCACTCTCAGCCTAACCATGATCATAGTGATTTCATATGTTTCAATGCTTAAAACATATATCAATAGACTTAAAATCATTCATACATTAACATATATGAATTTAACAGCTTGAAAATATACCTAGTATTTGTGTTCACACTTGGCCGAAACTTTGAAGCCTCACGGTTTGTACACTATGGCTTCTTGATAGCTAATTCCAACATATGTCACTCTCCTCTCAATTTGGAACAACTTTCATGAAGAATGCAAGTTCCAAATATGCCTAATTCCTAGTGATTTCTAGTGAGAGAAAGCTTGGATAATGTATTTCAATGGTTTCCTTCTTCTAGCCGAGAATGGTATGGTGAGGATGACAATGGTGTGGCTAATTTTATAAGCCATTTACTTAGCCATTAAGCCTTACTTTTTAGCCATTAAAATTGACTTCCTAAGGCTTAGTTATGAGTCACCTAATGAGTCATCTAATGAGTCATAGTTAGCTTTAACTATGCTTAGACATTTAATCTTCATGGGCTTTACAATTGGGCCTCTCGGTTTGGGCTTTCTTAATGGGCTTTCGGGCTGAAATTTTTTTTATACCTCGGGTCTTTTATTTTCTCAATATTTGGCCTATTAATCGCTCCAATAATTCGGTTTAAGGGACCTAAGAATTTCGATCTATGTTTAGTATACCTTAATGGGCTTTAAAATCTTCACTTTAGGCTCATTACGTTTTTAACCATTAAATTAAATCTGGAATCCTTCCGAATAAATTTTTCTTACTTTCGAGGATGATTATCTTGTATTCTAATCAAGAATATTTTTCTCCAATTTTTTTTATACTTAGGTAAATTTTTAACCATTGTTAGTCAACTATGGTAAAAGTCCACTTTTCTTAACTATAGTTGATTTTTTCCTTAATCATTGACCAAGTTGACTTTTTCTCAAAATTTTGAAAGTGTCATATCTTATGTGTTACACTCTCGTCTTTACGTTTTAGCCATTTTTGGTTGGTAAATACACCCGAAAAACCTTGAATCCTTAACTCACTAAAAAGGTCAATTTTACCCTTTTTAGCTATTACTCTCGTTCTCTGTGTTCGAAACTAAATCAAACTGACTTTCCTTCATAAGCTCTCTATATTTCCTCATTTTAAGTTCTTATTTTCTATCAAAATGATTCAGATCCACTCGGTTTAGCCCGTGACTCTTATAGCTCACATTAGGCTTTTATGTAGTTATGCTTGATAAATCATTCACATACTCTTTAAATCTAGTAAATACTCTTCTTATGATTCAACTATAATAATGGAGTGTTCATACACATAGGAATCATAAGGAACAGGCTACATAAAATACGGGTCTGACAGTGTGTATAAATAGAACATGATGAGCAATTGAAAAAGAGTAGTTTTTAACGTAGTTTTTAGGGTAGTTTTAGGGTAGGAGTAGTGTAAAGTAATTTAGGAGTAGTTTTTAGAGTAATTTAGAGTCGTTTTAGAATAGATTTGAAATTAAAGTTTTATGAAGTATTTTCTCTAGTATTTTTTTAATTTTCGTTAGTTGTTTTAGCCTCCATTGTTAAGTTACTGTTCATAACCATTTTCATTTTTATGAAAAGCTTCATTTCTTTTTTTTCTTCGCCATTTCCTTTCACTATTTTGCTTTTCATGGTATTTTTGTTGCAATGAGGTGTGAGGGGCTTGTGACAGAAGCCATAATGCTCAACCCATTGTCACTGTTCCATTCACATTTTCTTTAGAAAAAAAATTTTATTTTACACTAAGTTAAGCTTACATTTCAAGCTTCTGGTTTAGCATTTCTGCATTTTTTTTACCCATTATGTTTCTTGCATTTTAAGAGGATCTTCTACATTTTCTATTCGGTTTCTACTTGCTTACTAGCGTGGTAACGTGGTACCGAGGAGCTGAAGGGTGGCAGTGTTAGCTGGTGCTGAAGCTGGCGGGATGGCTTCCATTTAGTGCAATACAGCAGCTGCCTCACGGTTGCAGAGGGGTGCTGGGCAATTAGTTGTTGTTACTTCCATTCGATGCAATACAGGATTTGCCTCACGGTGCAGTATCGGATGAGGATGATGAGTTGCTAGGATCGGCAGTAGCAGTAGCAAAGAAATTGATCTATTCTACTCTGTTTAAAGAGTCACTTACTGTTCATCAGCCTCCTTTTCATTAGCTTTTGTTTTCTGCATACTTTACATTTTTATGTTGGTTTTTACTGCATTAATTCTTCAAGTAACAATTTATGTATTAGTATGGTTTAATATTTATCTGTGTTGATCATTTAGTATGCTGTGGTAATATCTTGTTTTGCCGTCACTGTTGCGTGAAGAAATGATGGCATGAAGAGGTGGTTTTAGAGCAGAAACCCGAATGCTTTAGCACCATGGTAGTGTGCAGTAAAACAGCACAGAAGCGAACAGAACCGAAAGAGTGGAATGTTTTGGTGCTTGTTGGGTCTGCCTGGAAACACAAGTGAGACAAGCAGTACATGGATGCTGCTGTGTTCAGTGTGCAGAGAATGATATTGCCGCTTGTAGGAAATGAAGCTGATGCTGAGCAGCGCCGGACAGTCTAGGAAAGAGCAACAGACACCGCCTGGAGCAAAGCAGGCCGAGGACGGTGCAGCAAACATCAGCACACGGAGCAGACAGTACAGGACAACAGAACCAGAAGCAGACCCAGCTGGAGCACCTGGAGGCAGAACCAAAACGAAAATGGAACAGTGCCAGTTACGGGACCACTCGACAGGCAATATTGTTAAGGCCACGTTTGGCCATTTCATTTTACGGTTATAAGTTGTTGAGCATGTTTTATATCTTTTTATGCCATTTGCATTATTTGTTAAGTTAGGAAAAATAGATTTTCATTGTTTGTTAAATTAGTGATTAGTGTTAATTAGGATAATAGTTAATTTTTTATTACATTAGGGTGGTAATTTTATTTTTCTTAAGAAACTTATGTGTTACATTTAGAGTTAATTTAGAGATAGAATTAGTTCATAATTTAGTTTTTAATTGAAAAATCAAAACAATCCAAAAATATTTCTCATGCATTATTTAGATTTTGTTTTATTAGTAGTGATTAGTTAGAGTTAGATTTAATTTAGGATCATTTTGTAGGTAATTAATTTCTTAGTTAGATTTAAGAATTTCTTTAAGTTGATAGGATTTTATTTCATTAGACTTTAGGTTAGCTTAATTTGCATTAATTAGTTTAATTACATGCATATTTTATTTTAGGCTTGTTTAATTTCAGTCTAATTAATTTTGTGTCTTTATTTTCATATTTGCATTTTTATTTGCGTTAATTAATTTTAACTGTTTTAATTATCTTTTGTAGGTTAATGCTTTTAATTACTTGAAGCACTGTAATTAATTTTAGCTCTATTTGATTTTCTTTATTTTATAGTTTTTATTATTTTCAGCATTGTTAACTTTGTAGATCACCCACTAAGAATTCATAATTTGCTAGGATATACTTAGGGTAAGATTAACCCGTACTTAATTAGACAATTCAACTTCTCTGTGGGACGATAATCCAAGACTCAAATCCTATTATTACTTGTATGACCCGTGCACTTGCAGATACACGTCTAAGTCACTTAGAGTGGACGTAGTCGGGCTTTCATATATATATATATATATATATATAATGCTTAAGTCATGAGGGAACCAACAAATGGGTTTAGTTAGAAGATGGAATGTGGATGTCTTGTGATGGTCATGAGCTAGCTAAGGTGTTGATAAAGATGTAGGAAAAGTTTTAAGACGATGTATGTTTTTAAGATTTGTAGCTTGGATATAGTTTAGGGTGTATAGGTGTTAATAGGATAAAAAGGGGAAATGTTAAGAAAGAAATGGACAATGAGAACGATGTATATTGATGATTTGATGATGTTTAGACAGCTCAAAAATTCAGCACGAGAAATGAGGTTGGTCCGAGACCCGAGGGACATTGCACCATTCAGGGTGTAAGAGATAAGGGAAATAAAATGTTTGTGCATGTGAGTTTCTAAATGATGAAAATACCTTTTTAGCGTGAAAAAGGTTTTATGAACGAGCATGTTTATGAGAAATGAGTTGATTTGATGCTTTGATGAATGTTTGAGTGTTTTGCCTGTTTGAACTCAGTTTTAATGAACTTCGTGTAATTGTGAACACAATGTTTTATAACAGAAATGAGTTTTTCGACATAACCACTATGAGCTCTAAATGAAGGCAAAACAGTTTCAATACAACAATGGCGTATTTCACTGAGACTAAGGCTTGTCATGAGATGCACATCGATACTCCGCTTTGATAGCGTTGAGTAGCCTTGCTCTAGTAGCATGTAAGACCGGACCTTGCTCTAGTAGCATGTAAGACCGATGCCTCTGTTTTGGTAACGTGAGATGACCCCGCTCTGGCAGCAATGGGTGGCCTTGCTTTGGTAGCATGTAAGACCGAGGCTGTACGACTCTGATCAAGTCTACAGCAATATCATGGCTATGGATAGATGTCGATGTTTTCCCTCTTCTAAGGATGTCCTCCTTGAGGATGATTTGATGTGACGTGATGTGATGTGATGTGCTTATGACATTGTTTTTATCTGAGTTTTATTAAATGCCTAGTCTCGACTATTTTGATGAATGACGTATTTTTTATAATTGTGATTTCTATCACATATTGAGATTTGATGTTATGACGAATTGTGATTTTATCACATAAATTATGCTGATGCAAACTGATGCCACTGTTATTATCATTATTACCATAACGTTTTACATGCTCACATACTTCTGTCAGGTTTTAAAATGTCCAGATTATGAGTTATGATGAATTTATAAAATCTCCCTTATCCTCCTTACTCAGCAATTTGAGAGCTCACCCTCCCCCCCCCCTCCAGATTACTTGCAGTGAGCGAGTTAGTGCCTGCCACATACATGATATAGGTTGGTAGACAAGATCTCCCCAGGCTATCACTTATATAAGCACAAGGTATAAATTCAGTTCATTTTGTTTCCAGGCAATGATGTAATACAGACATTTGTGTTAAGTATTATTGGGATGTAATTAGGACGATATGAGGAAATGAATTGAGATTTGTGGGTTGATTCTTTTTTGATATTATGCAATGATTTTTTGAAGTAGAAAATTGTGTGATCTTAGGGATAATGATTCGTTACAAACATAAGTGATTAAATGATACTGTGCAGGAATGCACCTTGAGTATAAAATTTAATACAAGAAAAGTTTAAACTTGCCTTATTTTTCGCGCTTTCAGGTTATCACAGATTTGTTTGGTATCAGAGCAAATGGTGTCTAGTATTGTCAATGTCAATCAATTGGAAATAGATTACATCTCAAGTGTCTGTATTGTCTGGTAATGAATTGAATTTAACGAGTAAATTTATGATCGATGTTTAATGAATACGCGCAGACACATAAGAGATAAGATATGAGGGGGAGACGAGGTCATTCCGGGAGGCAGGCACAGCCACCTCCACCACCTGAACCACAGTCGAAGAGTCCTAACTCTCGAATTAATAGGCTTGAGCAGGACGTACGGCAGGGGTTTGAGCTGATGGCAGTGCTATTTGAGCAACATTTTGGGGCTACTGCCTTAGGTACCGCACCTACCCCGGTTCCTACACCACCACAGGAACTGCCACCACCTCCTATACAGATTGACCCAATACCACCCATCGCTCAACCTTCGACATAAACCAGGCCCGATGATGGAGGTAAGGGCCAGTTGAAGGACTTTCTTAAGATGAATCTGTCGGCATTTAAAGGGATGAAGGGTCCAACAGAGGCGGAGAAGTGGTTAACCGAGATGAGGATAACCTTTGATTTTTTAGGGTGTACTGATGCGGGGAGGATTAGTATGGGTACCTACATGCTTAAGGAACAAGCCCGATGTTGGTGGAATAACACCAGAGTATATTGACTGCTATCCATCCAATGATTAGCTAGGAGACTTTTCAGTCGACCTTCAGGACTCAATATATCCCTTGAGCTGCCCAGAGGAAGTTGCAAGCAGATTTTTTGAATCTAGTACATGACAGCATAACAGTCGATGAGTATGAGAACCGGTTCACTGCCTTGTTGAGTTATGACCTGGAGATTATCAAAGATGAGGAGCGCCAAACAAAGCGGTTTGTTTATGGGCTGAGACCAGCCATTTGAGATAAATTGATGGGGCTCTGCATTACTGAGTTTAATGATGCTCGGAGACGGGCACAGGAAATTAAGAGAGGACTAGAGTTGATAGAGTCCCAGTCTGAGTCTCGAGTGATAACCAGGGATAGGGGTAAGAGACCTGCAGCTTCCCATACTAAATTCAGGAGGGGTTCTTTTAAGAGACATATGGACGAGGGACCCAAAGGTAGAGTTGATAAACCCAGGGTTCCTCACATTACCATAGAGACCCATCGAGGTGCCACACTAAAGGTTAAAGTTTACAGAGATTATGGCCGACCACAGGAGGGAAGTTGTTCCAGAACCATACAAAGATGTTTTAGATGCGGGGACATGGGTCTTAGAGTGAGAAATTACCCGCAGCCACAAAAGCCACATTCTCCAGAGCCTCCTAGACAGCAACCTCAGAAGATGATTCCCCAGAGGTGGGCTACGACTGCTGATAAGGGTAAGAAGTCGATCACAAAAAGACGTTTGTTTGCTTTGGATAAGGAGACCGTAGACACTTCGTCTGAGACCATACAAGGTATGCTTCTTGTCTGTAATCATAAGGCTCATGTGTTGTTTGACTCGGGATCCACGCATTCTTTTATTGATGTACACTTTGCATGTAAACTGAATTTAAAGCATAAATCCCTAGATTATATTTTACATATATATACCCCTATGCGTGAGTCCTAGAGGACTGATATAGTATGTAGAAGGTGTGAGATCAAGGCGGGAGATAGGGTAATGTTAGCAGATCTAGTTTTGTTAAGTATGCTAGATTTTGATGTGATTCTAGGGATGGATTGGTTAGTGACAAATCATGTGAGTCTAGACTACTATACTAAGACTGTAACTTTCTCTTTACCTGAAAAATTTAATGTACGTTTGAATGTTAAGGAATGAAAATGTGCGAAGTGTATTGTGAGAAATCTAAGATATAATAATGATTTCCTAAAAACACTGATTAAATTATTGATGTGAAGGTTACATCTGTCAGACCCAGATTTTTGTAGCTTATTTCCTTATTATTCATATGTGTATGAACACTCTGTAATTATAGTTGAATCATAAGAGTATTTACTAGACTTAAAGTGTTATTGAAATGAATTAACACGCAAAAGCTACATAAAATGCCTAATGTGAGCGATGGGTATCACAGGCTAAATCGAGTTATTCTAAATCATTCTGACTGAAAATAAGAACTTAAAATAAGAGAGCGTAGAGGGCTCATGAAGAAAAGTCAGCTTGATTTAGACCCGAACATATAAAACGAGAGTAAAAGCTAAAAAGGGTAAAATGGACCTTTTTGGCGAAATAAGGTGTTTCGGGTGAAATTATCCACCGGGAGCGGTTGGAATATAAAGACGAGAGTGTAAGACATAAGAAATGACATTTTTAAAATTTTAAGAAAAAGTCAACATGGTCAATGGTTAAGGAAAAAGTCAACTATAGTTAAGAAAGTGGACTTTTACCATAGTTGACTAATCATGGTTAAAAATTAACCTAAGTGTGGAGAAAAAAATTTGAGGAAAACTATTCTTGGCCAGAATACAAGATAATCATCCCCGAAAGTAAGAAAAATTTATTCGGAAGGATTTCGGAATAAATTTAATGGTTAAAAACGGGATAGGCCTAAGGTAAAAGTTTTAAAGCCCATTAAGGTATACTAAACGTATATCGAAATTCTTAGGTCCTTTAGACCGAATTGTTGGACCAATTGATTGCCTAAATTTTGAGACAATTAAAGGCTTGAGGAATAGTAAAAATTTCAGCCCGAAAGCCCATTAGGAAAGCCCAAACCGAGAAGCCCAAATGGAAAAGCCCATGAGATAAATATCTAACCATAGTTAAAGTTAACTATGACTCATAAGGTGACTGATAAGGTGACTCATGGCTAAGGTTTGGAAAGTCAAGCATAATGGCTAAAAAGTAAAGCTTAATGGCTAAGTATATGGCTTATAAATTCAGCCACACCATTGTCATCTTCATCACACCAAATCCGGCTAGAAGAAGAAACCATTGAAATATATTTTCCAAGCTTTCTCTCACTAGAAATCACTAGGAATTAGGCATATTTGGAACTTGCATTCTTCATGGAAGTTGTTCCAAATTGAAAGGAGATTGACATATGTTGGAATTGGCTATCAAGGAGCCATAGAGTGCAAACCGAGAGCCTCCAAAGTTTCGGCCAAAGGGTGAACACAACAATTGGTATATTTTCTAATTTCCAATTTCATATATGTTAATGTATGAATGATTTCAAGTATGTTGATATATGTTTTAAGCATTGAAACATATTTAATCACCATGAAGTGGGTTAGTCCGAGAGTGAGTAATGGCATGTTAAATTATGTCAATATGATTTTAAGACATAAATGGATTAGTGTACATGTATTAATGTTAATGGTGTAATTAGAATTAATCAATTTGATTAATTAATACATGTAATTTGTTGGCAATCAAGGTGTTTGATAAAATACCTAAATGAACTATGTGATGATTGGTAATGTTGCCTACCAAGTGTTTGTGAAAATGCCTAAGTGAAAATGGCTAAATAATAGGCATGGATGGCATGCCATGGTAAAACCGAGACATGAGTAGCTCTCGGCCATGGCATGTGGCCGAGAGACCCAATGGGCCAAGCCCAATTTTTTTAGGCCCAATAGGGTGTAATGGGCCTAGGACAAGCCCAATAAGAGTTGGTGGGCCCCACAAGCCCAATAGGCCCAACAAAAGTGAATAGTAAAATGAAAATGGGCTTAAGGTATAGTTAGGCCCATTAAGAATTATTATGGCCCATTAAGGAAAAATAGACTGTATTAATGTGTAATACAGTAGGAAAATTATAATTAACCTGAGGAATGGTTATTTACAGCTCCGGAGTTTACATTGAGAGCTGATCGGACTGCGGGATTTAGCAGCACCGAAGAAGTGAGGTCACGTGACGTGATCCGAGGTAAGGGACTTTTACGAGTAGTTAGAGATACCTGCACGTATTTTCATCTGCTTTTACATTCACTTAAAAGCTCTGAGGGTCAGAGAAAGTGAATAATAATTATTGAGACCCGATAGTGGCAAATTACGATTTTACCCCTAGTTAGTCAAAAAGTCAACTTTTGTGAAAAGTTACGAAAAGCATGGAAACAATTATTATGAGTGTTTAATTGCTGTTTAGCATGAAAATAAATAGATGGGCTAATGATTTTAAGGTTGATGTGACTTAAACACACTTTATAGTGCTGATTTTGATGTTTTATAAACAATCCCTTTTAAAGAGCCATCTATCATATTATGTGAAAATGAATCGTGCTAGAGCATAGCTCGCACTGGATTTCATATGTTTTCCACATATAGTAGTGCTGGATTTTTATACGCACTAGATTTCCATGACATGCATGATAGAGTACTGGAGTTTTACTCGTACTCAGTTTTATATGATATATGCATGACAGAGTGCTGGAGCGATTAGCTCGTACTCTAGTTTTAGATGAGATACATGACAGAGTATCGGAGCGTTGCTCGTACTCGATTCTTCATGGTTTATACATGACATAGTACTGGAGCTATGGCTCGTACTTGATTTGATGATATTATGCATAGCATAGTACTGGAGCTATTGCTCGTACTTGATTTAATACATGAACTATGCATTAACCTAGTTGCTGGAGATTGCTCGCACTAGAGTTGAGTTTGTGATATGAAACAGTGTTCGAGCGTAGTGTCGACTGTGTGTCACACTCGAGGGCGCACACTGTATGTGATATTATATACATGGTACCTATTCATGCCGCATTCTTGTGTGACTGAGTGTCACATTTTGAGAGGATGGCCAGCATGAGGGTATTTGAGATGTGGTATGATATTTCCACAGGCGCGAGGGCTAAGACCTATAGTAGGCACCCTGACTGTGATGTTGATATTCCACGGGTGCGAGAGCTAAGACCTATGGTAGGCACTCTGGCCGTGAGGACGGGTCCACGGGTGTACTTTGTACCATGCCTGAGTGGCGCAAGGTGTACGCTGTACTGTGTGTTGTTGTGGAGTTGAGGAGGATATAGCTGACGGTTGTGATTGACTGACCCCCCTCCCGTTGCAGCAGTGATGCCCTGCACACCGAGATCTGTGTTGCTTGGGATCACATGTCGAATATGATCATAGTCCAGGATACTATTTGCACTTAACCACAGAGTCTTACATGATATATCACATTGATTGAATGATTTAAACTGCGGACAGACCTGAGGGATGGGTCGGACTCCGATTTTGTGTTGTGAATCATTTGATGCCATATTTATGGTGATTTAAATATACATGGCATGATTTACATAAAGGCATGATTTATATACGATGCATTGTTTTGCACTACATGCCTACATTTTAGAAAGAAAGCATGATTTTCTGTACATGGGATTTATTCTGTACAAGTATATATATTATATTTCAAGACATGCTTTTAAAGCGAGTAAAGGAAATAATGTTTTCAAGTCATAGCATTATTTTGAGTAGATAGTGTAGATATCTACTTGCTTGCCTGATTTCCTTACTGAGCGCGTTGTATGCTCACCCCTCTTTCTTTACATCTCTCTACAGAGCGTCAGTAGAGCGAGAGCTATCGAGGGATAGTGTTCCAGAGTCCACTGCTAGTTCCTATCGATCACCTGGTATACCTTTATGTACAGTTGTGTATCTAAACATAGAAACAACACAGTGATGTATACGTTATATATTATGGGGAATGTATTTGTATTAGATTTTATATAATCTTACATATATAATGAAAGCAAGTACAGTCAATAATAGTATGTTGACATATATGTACGATATTGGAAGATGTGGTAAGTGAGGACTCTGACATTGAATCACAGCCCAACCATTGAAGAGCGGAAAGGTAAGTTAAGAATGCGAAAAATTTGTAGTGTTTTTGGTTAAAGTCATGGATTGAGAATAGGTCCTGACAACATCGCACTCATCTCTAATATGAGTCAGGAACATCCAAGGATAGAGGACATACTAGTAGTATGTGAGTTTCTAGATGTATTTCCAGAGGAATTGCCTAGCTTACCACCAGAGAGAGAGCTGGAGTTCACTATCGATTTAGTGCCGGATACCCAGCCAATCTCTAAACCTTCCTATAGGATGGCATTGGTTGAATTGGAGGAGTTAAAGAAACAGTTGCAAGAACTGCTTGACTAGGGTTTTATTAGACCTAGTGTGTCACCATGGGGAGCTCCGATTTTATTTGTAAAGAAGAAGGATGGTAGCCTTAGATTATGCATAGATTACAAATCGCTAAACAAGGCCACGGTAAAGAACAAATACCCTCTGCTAAGAATAGACGATTTGTTTGATCAATTGAGAGGGGCTTCTGTCTTTTCTACGAGCGACTTAGGATCGGCCTATCACCAGTTAAGGATCGGGAAAGAGGATATTTCAAATACGGCCTTCAAAACTAGATATGGCAACTACGAGTTCTTAGTGATGCCCTTTGGTTTGACGAATGCCCCTACTGCTTTCATGAGCCTAATGAACGAGGTATTCTGGAACTATCTAGATCAATTTGTGATAGTCTTCATTGATGATATCCTTGTGTATTCTCGGTCTCATGAGGAACATGCACAGCATTTTAGGATTGTGCTGCAGGTACTCAGATATAAACAACTTTATGGAAAGATCAGTAAGAGTGAGTTTTGGTTGGATCAAATAGCTTTTCTTGGTCATATTGTATCGAAGGACAGGGTGTCAGTTAATCCATCTAAGATAGAGGTTGTACTTAATTGGGAGAGACCGAGGACAGTTACAGAGATTCAAAGTTTTCTTGGGCTTGCAGGATATTATAGAAGGTTTATTGAAGGATTTTCCACGATTGTTGCTCCTTTGACCAAGCTCACACGTAAGGAGATTCCTTTTATATGGTCTGAGCAGTGTGAGCAGCGATGCCTCTCAACAAGGATTGGGGTGTGTGCTCATGCAGCATGGGAGAGTAGTCGTCTATGGTTCGCGACAGCTGAACGATCATGAGCGGAACTACCCCACACATGATTTGGAGTTAGCCGCAGTGGTGTTTGCATTAAAGATCCAGTGGCATTACCTATATCGGGAAAAGTTTCAGATATTTACTGACCACAAGAGCCTGAGGTATATATTCGACTAAAATTAGTTAAACATATGACAAAGGAGATGGATGGAATACTTAAAGACTATGATTGCAAGATACTCTATCATTTGGGGAAGGTGAACGTAGTTGCTGATGCCCTAAGTAGGAAGAGTATGGTATCTACTACGATGATCAGGGAATGGGACTTGTTCGAATAGTTCACCGGACTCAAGATCAGAGTTAAGGAAACAGAGGTCAGGTTTATAGCTAGCCTACGGATAGAGCCTAGTATTATGGATCAAGATTAGAACCGAGTAGCGAAATGATCAGAGGCTATTAGATATGGTTAGCCAAGTTGATCAGACCTCGTAGTCAGATTTCATGGTTAGTGATGATGGGTTATTGAGGTTTAAAGGTCAAATTTATGTTCCGAATGATGATACCTTGAGGCAACAAATACTGAGAGAGTCTCACTGCTCGCGATACATCATGCACCCGAGAAGTACCAAGATGTATCCGAATTTGAGAAGGGTATACTGGTGGAGTGGTATGAAGCGGGATGTGACAGAATATGTGGCAAATGTTTAGTATGCCAACAAGTGAAAGCTGAGCACCAGAAGCTTAGAGGATTGCTTAAGCCTTTGCCTGTGCCTACATGGAAATGGGAGCATATCACCATGGACTTTATCATGGGATCACCCAGGACCCGAAGAGGTCATGATGCAATATGGGTGATAGTAGATAGATTAACTAAGAGTGCCCACTTCCTTTCCATCAAGAGCACGAATACATTGAGTACCCTAGCCAAGTTATATGTTAGACAGATAGCTAGACTGCATGGGGCTCCAGTGAGTGTTATATCTGATAAAGACTCTCAGTTCACCTCCAGGTTTTGGTCTCATTTTCAAGAGGCCACGGGATCTCGGTTGAGTTTCAGTACCGCTTATCATCCTCACATTGATGGCCAGTCCGAACGGACTATACAGACCTTGAAGGACATGTTGAGGGCGTGTACGATAGACTTTCAAGGATCATGGGATGATCACCTACCCCTTACTGAGTTTACGTACAACAATGGCTATCATGCGAGTATTTTGTATGGCACCTTATGAGGCTCTATATGGTAGGAGGTATAGATCCTCTATAGCTTGGGAAGAAATGGGCGACAGGAAAGTAATTGCTCTCGAACTCGTTGAACAGGCAGTTCTGAATGTGAAGATCATTTATGATATATTACGAGTTACTCAGAGTCAACAGAAAAGTTACGCAGATGTGCATAGACGGCCACTTAAGTTTCAATTTGGAAATTATGTGTTCCTTAAGATATCTCCAAGTAAGGGTATCATGTATTTCGGGAAGAAAGGGAAATTGAGTCCTCGATACACAAGACCGTTTGAAATTTTAGAGAAAGTGGGAGACGTTACCTACCAGTTGGCTTTACCTCAACAGTTTTTTAGGATACACAATGTCTTTCATGTCTCCATGTTTAGGAGATATAATCCAGATCCCTCTCATGTCATCGAGTATGAAGCATTGGATATTCAAGAGGATATGAGTTATGTGGAAGAACCCATCTGGATACTCGACAGTAAGGAAAAGGTTCTTCGGACGAGAAGGATTACATTGGTTAAAGTTCTCTGGAAGCACCACTCAATAAAGGAAGCAACTTGGGAACTAAAGGGCCTATGAAGGAGAAGTACCCTCAACTATTTAATGGATCGACTTGAATTTGGAGGACCAAATTCCCCAAAGGTGAGGAGGATGAAATACCTATGTATTCTATGTACTTTAGCTATGAGGTTACAATGTGAGATTTATAATTTGGTGAATGTGATTATGATATTTTCGATGTACAGGCAAGTTCTAAATCTAATGAAGTATAAGAAGATATAGTTTTTAAGTCTTAAATCTGTATAGATTAAAATATGATCTATGGTGTAGATTGTGGTAAGTTTTTCTTTGAGTTTCCTATAAATTTATGCAACAACAGTGAAATCTATGAAGGCCAGATCGATCTCTAAGGATGAGAGATCGATCTAGTAAGCCCATAAGTTTAAGTAAAGGGTTTTGAGGAGCTAGATCGATACCAAGTGAAGAAGGATCGATCTCATAAGGATGGAAGATCGATCCCATGACTCTAGAATGCAATGAGCATACAATAGCAGACAGACCTATCGATCTCTTAAGGGAACAGATCGATCTCCTACTGCCTCCACCTAGCAAGAATCGATCCTGTCACAAGGATAGATCAATCTTCATTTGTCTTGACCAGGAAGAGATTGATCCACCTTTAGAAAATAGATCGATCTCCATTTGATTCTGTAAAGAACAGATCGATCCCTACCCTCTACCAGATCGATCCTGTAATTGGTAATTGAGTTGTTGGAGTAGTTGAAACCAAGTAGAGATCGATCTCCACATAATCCCATATCGATCTCACACACTTTATCTATATAAGGATCGCGAGATTTTTCTCTAAAACTGAGTCTCTCTCACCTGCAAACACCAACACTCATAATTTTCACCCAAACCAAGCTTTCTCTCTCTAAGATCCACTCGTTCTAGACAGAGTTAGAAAAAAAGGTAAGAGATAAAGTTGTTCCTCTTGGTAAAGAGATCAAGATACTAGGAAATCAAGGTTGGTTTGAACAAAGGAAGAGACAAGCATTCTACAAGTTTGATCAAGAGAGGACAAGCTAGGTGAGCTCACAAGACCCTTATTTTTAAAGTATTAGCATCTTATATATTGGTTAATGAATATATATATATATATATATATATATATTTGGTTGAAAATACTTAAGTCATGAGGGAACTAACAAATAGGTTTAGTTAGAAGATGGAATGTAGATGTCTTGTGATGGTCATGAGCTAGCTAAGGTGTTGATAAAGATGTAGGAAAAGTTTTAAGATGATGTATGTTTTAAGACAAGGTTGGTTCGAGACCTAGGGGACATTGCACCACTCAGGGTGCAAGAGGTAAGGGAAATAAAATGTTTGTGCATGTGAGTTTCTAAATGATGAAAATACCTTTTTAGCGTGAAAAAGGTTTTATGAACAAGCATGTTTTTAAGAAATGAGTTGATTTGATGCTTTGATAAAGGTGTGAGTGTTTTACCGGTTTGATCTCAATTTTGATGAATTTTGTGTAATTGTGAACACAATGTTTTATAACAGAAATGAGTTTTTCGAGATAACCATTATGAGCTCTACTTGAACGCAAAACGGTTTCAATACAACAATGGCATATTTTACTGAGACTAAGGGTTGTCATGAGATGCACATCAATACTCCGCTTTGAAAGCATTTAGTGGCCTTGCTCTAGTAGCATGTAAGACCGAGCCTTGCTCTAGTAGTCTGTAAGATCGATGCCTCTGTTCTGGTAATGTGAGATAACCCCGCTCTGGCAGCTATGGGTGGCCTTGCTGTAATGCTCATAGTTTTACGCGTATTTCTTATGAGGCTATGATGTATATGCACATTGTTACAAGTGTATAGATAATAAAGGATGTAGGGATTAAGAAATTTAATGTACTATCCATGATTTTAAGTTGTGTGCACAAGTTTTACTGCCTATGAATTATATGGAATGGATACTATTATACGTTGGTTATGTACGGAATGTAAAATGAGGTATTAGGCAAATAAGGATGAGTTACACATTTGAAATCTGCAGAAAACTGCAGTAATGAGGATGTAGGGGAAGAACAGATCGATCTCCCATGAAGAAGAGATCGATCCCCTCTCACGAATTGTCATGTATCAGTTCAATTGGAACAGGGTAGATCGATCTCATAACAAGGCAAATTGATCTCCTTAAGCCTTTGTCTGATAGAAATTGATCTCTCACAAGGAACTAATCGATCTTCAAATGTCTTGGGTCGAAACAGATCGATCTCCCCTTTACTAACAGATCGATCTTATAGCAGGTAATCTGAGTGGTTAGAATACTTGAACCACAAGCAGATCGATCTCTACCAAGCACCAGATTGATCTCTAAGCTGTGTCTATATAAGAAACACAGCTTTTGGAATTGGAACATGTTTCCCTCTTTCCTAAACACTCCAACACTCACCATTTTCACCCAAAAACCAAGCTTTCTCACCTTAGAGCACACTATATTCCCAGCATATTTGGATAAAGAGGAAAAATTATTCTTTGAAGTGAGGAGAATAATACATCCAAAAATCTAAAGTGTGGATTGCTCAAGGAGAAGAGTTAAGCATCCCACAAGTTTGGTATAGAGAAAAGGGGCAAGCTTGGTAAGTCTTCAAAACCCTCAACTCCAAACATGATGTTTTAAGTGATTTTAGGAGTTGATGGATGCATATTATGTTAGTAGAATATGGCTAAGATGCGTAGAACTCACTTAATCTAAAATATACCTAGAAAAGAGATAGATTGAGTTTGCTATTGTGCTGATCTTGGAGTACTATGATATTGGTGGTGTTGAGTGAGTGATTTTAGATGAATTTACAAAGAAATATTAAGGTGAAATATGATAAAAGGCTTGAGAAGCATGAGTAGGTAAGTAAATGACAATGCGAATGTTTAGAAGAAAAAAAAAGGAAAATGACTTAATGATTTATACGTGTAGATTGGAATATGTTGAAACACGATTAACCCGAATCATGAATGGAGCAAACGAGACGAAGGAAATACGAGCGCAATTCTAGGTAAGAGATTGCATGTTAACGATAGACATAGTCGTACGTATTTTTGCAGCGACTTTAGTAGTTATAACGCTAGTGATATTATATTTAGCTATTGAGCCATGAAGTGATATGAAAATATGAAATGTATTATGGTATAAATTATGAAAATGGGATGCGGGAAGGAAGACAGCATGACATGCATGTTTTTAATGTTTTTACAACTATATGTTGTCATTGTGACTGAGAGATGATGAAGGATAAGTTGGTTAGTTTTACATGTTTTGCATGGATCAGCATGCTACGTCAATAAACATGATTGAGTTTTCGTTTTGAGAAAATAGTCATCTATCCGATTTGAAATATAAAAAGGTGTTGGAGCCTTAGCTCACACCTGCTCTTTATGATTTTGACTATGCTGGAGATTTTACTCGCATATGGTTTCATGATTTGATAAACTGTGCTGGAGCGTAGCTCGCACGTGGTTTTATAATGATGATAATGTGCTGGAGCCTAGCTCGCATAGTAATTTTTAAGATGATACAGTGCTAGAAGTAGTTGCTCGTACTAAGAGATACCACGCTGGAGCCTTGCAGAGACTGTGAATCAAGCTGATTTTGCTCGCTTGGTATATGAGACATGGGTTAGGATGATGAGTTCGTCGTTGTAGGGTGGATGGACTGGGTCCACGGGCATACGCTGTACCGTGTAGTTGTCCAGGGAATACTATATACTGTATTGTGTGCACGCGGGTATGAGTATCGCGTAGATGATGCATGGAGTACGTTGTACCGTGAGTATATGTGATATGATGAGGAACATGATGATGATGATTGAGATGAGCCGAAGGGTAGGACTGACCCATCCCCCTTCAGGCGAGTGATGCCTTGTGCACACCTGATCAGTGACGCCTAGGATCACTGACTATGGCCTTACGTCATGGATATTTGGTTGCCTAAAGTTCCCTACCTGTCTCAGAGATAAGAGAAAATTAATGAAAAGAAATGGCTTGTGAAAAGGAAAGAAATAATGTGATTTGATAAATATCTTGATTTAATTGCTTGAGTTGTGATAACACTGTTTTATGACATATTTCTAAATGAAAATATCGAGCATTTGTTTTTATGAAAATGCCTATGAGAGAAGAATGTTTTAAATGCATTTTCCATTGATATTTTCATTTATAATGAAAGATGATTTTGTTGATCATGCATGGGCTACGTAGATAGTACACTATCTACTTGTTAGCATCTTTTTCCTTACTGAGCTGTGGTTTGCTCATCCCATTATTTTTCCTCCTTCAGATACTGAGAAGTAGAATAGTGCAGTGGTCTCCAGATTTGTTTTGTGTTGGTCAGCTCCTACCAGTTGTTAAGGTATAAGAATTGTATATACAAAAGCATTTTGTATCTATCGTATTGTACCGCACAATCATACATGGAAAATGAGAAAAATTTTATGGGGGTGTTATGTAAAGATATTTTATGTATACATTAGATTTTGTATATCTACACACATGCCTGGGACTGTATGATTTAAAGTTTCAAATATTTTCACTATAAATGTATGAAATTTGTAATTACATCAGTTCACAGGCCAACTGTAAGTGGTATATGTACGAATGAAGGGCAGTCGAAGTCAGGGTGTGACACTTGCTTGGGTAGCATGTAAGACCAAGGCTGTACGACTGTGATCAAGTCTATAGCGATATCATGGCCATGAAAAGATGTCAACTTTTTCCCTCTTTTGAAGATGTCCTCCTTGAGGACGATTTGATGTGACGTGATGTGCTTACGACGTTGTTTTTATCTAAGTTTTATTAAATGCCTAGTCTCGACTATTTTGATGAATGACTTATTTTTATGACTGTGATTTCTATCACGTATTGAGATTTGATGTTATGATGAATTGTGATTTTTATCACATAAATTATGCTGATGCAAACTGATCCATTGTTATTATCATTATTACCATAACATTTTACATGCTCACATACTTCTGTCATGTTTTAAAATGTCCGGATGAGGAGTTATCATGTTATGATGAATTTATAAAATCTCTCTTATCCTCCTCACTGAGCGATTTGAGAGCTCACCCTCCCTCCCTCCATATTACTTGCAGTGAGCAAGCTAGTGCGTACCACGTACGTGATATAGGCTGTGGACAAGATCTCCCCAGGCTATCGCTTGTACATGCACAAGGTATAAATTCAGTTCATTTTGCATCCAGGCAATTATGTAATACATACATTTGTGTTAAGTATTATTAGGATGTAATTAGGACAATATGAGGAAATAAATTGAGATTTGTGGGTTGATTCTTTTTGGATATTATGTATTGATTTTATGAAGTAGAAAGTTGTGTGATCTTAGGGATAATGATTCGTTACAAACATAAGTGATTAAATGACACTATACAGGAATGCACCTTGAGTAAGAAGTTTAATGCAAGAAAAAGTTTAAATTTACCCTATTTTTCGCGCTTTCAGGCTGTCACATGTCATATCCAAGGACGGGGTTCAATTGATCCGTCCAAGGTTGAAGCAGTACTCCAATGGAAGTGACCGAGGACTATGACTAAGATACGAAATTTTCTTGGACTGGCAGGGTACTATCGGAGATTTGTTGAGGGTTTCTCTAAGCTAGCGGCTCCATTGACTAAGCTCACGCGTAAAGGGATTCCTTTTCTATGGTCTGAAGCTTGTGAGCAGAGTTTTTAGGAGCTCAAACAGAGATTGACTACCATACCTGTCCTAACTATTTCGAGTGGATCGAGGGGATTTACAGTATACTGTGATGCTTCTCACCAGGGTTTGGGATGTGTACTTATGCAGAATGGATGAGTAATAGCTTATGGTTCCAGGCAATTGAAGGACCACGAGCAAAACTATCACAACCATTATATAGAATTAGTCGTTGTGGTATTTGCTTCTCACTAGGGTTTGGGATGTGTACTTATGTAGAATGGACGAGTAATAGCTTATGGTTCCAGGCAATTAAAGGACCACAAGCAAAACTATCCCACCCATTATCTAGAATTAGCTGTTGTGGTATTTGCTTTGAAGATTTGGTGGAATTACCTATATGGTGATGGGAGCTACTGGAACAGTTCACCGGACTCAGAATTAATGTTGAAGAAATAGAGATTAGATTTATGGCTAGCCTACAGATTGAGCCCAGCATCCTAGATGAGAGATTATTAGACATGGTTAGTCAATCAGAACAAGCTTCACCGTCAGATTTTATGGTCAATGATGATGGGTTGTTGAGGTTCGAGGCTAAATTTGTATTTCGAACGATAATACCCTGAAGCAACAGATTTTGAGAGAATCTCACTACTCTTGTTACACCATGCACCTAAGCGACACCAAAATGTACCATGATCTGCGGAAGGTGTATTGATGGGCTAGTATGAAGCGCAATGCTGTAGAAGTTGTGGCCAGGTGCTTGGTATGTCAACAGGTTAAGATAGAACATCAGAAGCCCGCAGGACTTCTTAAGACCTTACCAGTGCCAACATAGAAATGGAAGCACGATGGATTTTATTATGGGATTACCATGGACCCGAAGAGGTCATAACACAATCTAGGTTATCGTAGACAGATTGACAAAGAGTACCCACTTCCTCACCATTAAGAGTACAGATTCTTTGAGTGCCTTAGCAGAACTATATGTTAGCGAGGTAGCTCTTTTACATAGGGCTCCTATGAGCATTACGTCAGATAGAGATCCCAAGTTTACCTCCAGATTTTGGACACACTTTCAAGAAGCCATGGGATCTAAGTTGAACCTTAGCATCGCCTATCATCCTCTGACTGACGATCAATCCGAGCAGACTATTCAAACCTTGGAGGACATGTAGAAGGCATGTGTGTTGGATTTTAAGGGTTCATGCGACGATCATTTGCCCTTTGCAGGGTTTGCTTATAATAACAGCTACGATACTAGTATTAGGATGACACCTTATGAAGCTCTATATGGCAGGAGATGTAGGTCCCTAGTTGCTTGGGAAGAAGTGGGTGACCGAAAGATTATGGCTCCCGATCTGGTTGAACAGGCAACAAACAGTGAGCAGATTATTTGTGATAGACTTCAGGCTGCTCAGAGTCGACAGAAGAGTTACGCCAATGTGCATAGACGGCCACATGAATTTTAGGTTGAGGACTCTGTATTTCTTAAAGTGTCTCCGAGCAAGGGTATCATGCGTTTCAGGAAGAAAGGAAAGTTGAGTCCTCGTTTCATCGGTCCATTCGAGATATTAGAGAGAGTGGGAGATGTTACTTACCGAAATGCTATACCTCCACAGCTTTTCAGGATACATAACGTCTTCCACGTCTCTATGTTGATGAAATATAATCTGGATTCCTCTCATATCATAGAGTACAAAGCCTTGGACATTCAGGGAGATATGAGCTATGTGGAAGAACCTATCTGGATCCTCGACAGGAAGGAAAAGGTACTTCAGACGAAGAGGATTCCATCGGTAAAGGTTCTCTGGCAGCGCCACTCAATAGAAGAAGCAACGTGGGAAGTAGAGAGCCTTATGAGAGAGAAGTACCCTCGACTGTTTGACGAATCGAGCTGAATTCGAAGAACCAAATTCCTAAAAGGTGGGGAGAAATGTGAAACCCAAAATTTTCATGCTATCACGTAATTGAGAGTTAAGAAATAACTAAGTACTCGGAATAATGTTATGCAAGCTCGAAATGATAGAAGCACTAGAAATTAAGGAACGAGGCCTGATGGCATGAAAATCAAGATAAGGCTCTGAGCTTGAGAATTGCTTAATAATTATGCATATGTTCATGAAATGATGCTTGGAAGTGAAAACTAAAGTATTGAAAGTGAAAAAGTTGGTACAACTCGAGTTTACGGTAAATTGAGAAAAAAAGGGCCTAGTAAGAGAAATAAATCTGAAATAAATTCAAGGAATTCACAAAAATTATTCTGAGGCCATAGAAAATTAGGCTGAGGTTAAAGTGACTTGGGAAATTAAACTCAAGTGGAAATATGGAGGTTTCAGGGATTGAATTATTTTTTAAAGTAAACCGAAAAGTTTAAGCTATTTTGCTCGGTATTGTCTAAATCGCATAAAATTAACTCAATTGGGGAAACTTTCTTAAACAAGTGACCCCCAAATGTTTTATGGGATATACTAGAGACATAGTATAACATCTTAGAAGTGGAATTTTGGAAGAAATTGGACTAGAATTAATTTTTGGGAATTTTACAAAACATAACAGCAAACTTCCAGTTTCAGTAAAATGACCAATCAATCGAAACCCTCAAGTTAGTTAACCATCCGAACCGCGTTTGACTCCTAATTTTTTTCGGGTATAAATGTAACTCATTAAGCATTCTAAAAAAGCCCAGAACATCCCGAAAGCCTTCACCACACGCCCTCACCTCCCTTTAAAAGTTGTCGTAGACGTTACTATACACTCACCATTCTTGAATTTTTTTGACCCCCTTCCATCCATTTTTAGATTCAGAAAAAGGCTAAAGTCTTCCCCCTTTACTCCTCTACAACATTTAAAAAATTCAATTAAAAAGAAGTTCATTTACTAGGTGAAATCTAAGAAAGAAAAATATGGTGCCGAACTGTCTTGTTCACGGGTAAGAGAAAGTTGAAAATTTAGATGAATCTAGTTGGTTTTTCTTGTGTTTTAAGTGAATCTAAGATCTATACATGATGATTTACAGTTAAGGAGTAATTTGAAGGATCAAAGAAGTGGTCAACATTGGTCAAAGGTGAGAGAAACTTAATGGATGATGATGATGTTAAGATATGTTTATGTTTAATGGTTTTTAAGGATTTTTAGTTAAATGAAATTGGAAGAATTAATGGCTATGGATGAATGTAGGTTCAGCAAGCCTAGGGTTCTTATGATTGTGGTGAAATTTGGTTTGATTCAAGGTTGTTATTTGTTAGAATTATACTGAAAAAGTTTGGTTTATAGCTTAGTTTAACGAAAAATCGAAAAGTACGAAATTTGGCAAAATGGGTTTGATGATATGTATAAATTGTGAGTGTAAATGAGTAATTACGTTATTAAGATGGTGAATGTGAAATTAGAATAATAATATTGGCCAAAATAGCTTAAATCAACACTTCGGTAAAATCGAAAAAGTAGAAAAAGTCGATAAAAATGTCAAAATCAGTTAAACTTTGAAACGATAAACCTATATTTGGATATGTTGAGATGAAATTGAGCAATATTTGATGAGTTGATATTGTTTTGGGCAGCTCGAGAGATCGACACGTTTAATGAGGCAATATTGAACCCCGACTAATTGACGCTACTTCAACTCGGTAGAGGTAAGGGGTGTAATTTAGCATAGTTTTGATCATCTATGCCTATTTATGATTTGTAAAATGATTTATGAAGTTTATTCATGTTCATAAAATGATATATGAAGTATGAAGAACTTTCAAAAAGAAAATAAATAATGATAAATCGGGCTTTTAGTCATTATACACCAGTTTTAACACATGGATGTTTTGTAGTTATCTATACGACTTTACATTTATGTTTCAAAGGAATTTTTTATGATTTTGTAAGTAAGCTAAAAAAAAAAAAAAGAGATTTTGAGACTAGAAGGCTATCCAATTAGCATGCCCACTGCTTGTGGCGCTCTGGCTCTGCCACTCGTGGTGCCCAATAGATTGGACCCGGGTAGTACTTGTCTTCACCTGTGTGGTGGTTGCCTTTGCTACTCATGGTATATAATTTCTCGTAGTATCTTGTGCCCACGAAGCACGCGTGTATATCTATCACACCCCACTTTCGGGTGCCCTTTATCCATACATACACTACTACGGTTAGGCTGTGAGTCAATGTAATTACTAAATTCCATACATTTATAGCAGAAAATTTTAAGACTTTAATTCACAGTCCTAGGTGTGTGTGTGTGTAGATATACAAAATCAATTGTATAATATAATATCTTTACATAACATCCCCATACAACTATTTACATTTTCGTTTCATGATTGTGCGATACATTATAATAGATACAAAATACTCATGTGTATACAAATCTTTATACCTTTGCAACTGGTGGGAGCTGTCCAATACAAAAAGGGATCTCAAGACCATCGCACTGTCCTACTTCTCAATATTTGGAGGGGGAAAATAGTGGGATGAGCAAACCACAACTCAGTAAGGAAATGGATGCTAACAGTTAGATATTGTACTATCTACATAGCCCGTGCATGCATAAACAAAACCATGTTTCAATATAGATGGAAATATTACTAGAAAATTCATTTAAACATTTATTTCTCATAGGCATTTTCATGTAAAACCATGTGCAATACTTCCAGTTAAAACATGTCATGAAACAGTGCTACCACAGCATAAGAATTTAAATCAAGAGATTTATCAAATCACAATATCTCTTTGCTTTTCTCAAATCATTTATTTTTTGAGTTTCTTAATTTCTCTTATCTCTGAGACAGGCATGGAATTCTCGACAATCTAATATCCACGACATATGGTCATAGTCAGTGATCTCAGGCCTCACTGATTAGGTGTACATAGGTCATCACCTGTCTGAAGGGGGGATGGGTCAGTCCTACCCTTCAGTTCATCTCAATCATCATCATCTTCCTCATTAACTCACGATACAAGGTACGCCATGTGTCATCTACACGACACTCGAACTCACGTACACCCAGCAAGGTACATATTATACCAACGGACAACTACACAGTTTAACGTACGACCGTGGACCCAGTCCATCCACCCTACTCTAATGGACTCATCATCCTGAACCATGTCTCATATACCAGGCGAGCAAATTAGCGTGACACACAGTCATCGCAAGGCTCCAGCGCAGTATCTCTCAATGCGAGCAATAGCTTCTAGCACTGTATCATCTCAACTCAGTAAAAACTAGTGCGAACAATGCTCCAGCACTTTTCTCAAAAATCATCATGCGAGTTAAACTCCAGCACGGCACATCAAAAACATAGAATCATGTGTGAGATAAAACTCCAGCACATTATCATTATAAAACCTCGTGCGAGTCATGCTCCAGTACGGTTTATCAAAACATGTAAATATATGCGAGTAAAACTCCAGCATAGTCAAAATCATTAAAACGGGTGTGAGCTAGAGCTCCAACACCAATTCACATCTCAAATCCGATAGATGGCTAGTTTCTTTTTTAAAAAGCCAAAACATGTTTATTTACATAGCATGTCGTCCCATGCTAAACATGTAAAACTAGCTAACCTATCCATCATCATTTCTCAATCTCGAAATCAATACATGGTTGAGAAGACATCAAAAACATCGTATAGATGTAAAAGTATTAAAAACATGCATGTCATGCTAGTTTCCTTCCCTAATCCCATTTTCCAAATACATATATATCATAGTACATTTCATGATTTCATAGCTAAACATACTAATTCTAGCGTCATATCTACTACAATCGCAATAAAATACGTACGAATATCTCTAACGCTAACATACAGTCCCTCACCTCGAATCGTGCTTGTATTTCCTTCATCTCGTTTGCTCCGTTCGTGATACGGGTCAATCGTATTCCACGTATTTTCGATCTACACGTATAAATCATTAAGTTATTTTCCTTTCCCTCTACTAAACATACACATTGTCTTCTATTTATCTATTCATGCTTCCCCATTCTTAAAATCACATTTCACCTTTCCCATTTGTATTCATTATATCTCACCCTAAGTTTTCCATCACTTTCCCATAGATTTCCCTTCATAATTTCCTCTTAATATTACTCACTCATCACTACAATCATCATTCTTAGCAATATTTCACATACCATTCAACCCATTAAATGCCTAGAAATCCATATTTAAAGCTTGAAGGTTGAAGAGCTTACCCCATTACTTAGCCAAACTTGTGGTAGCCAAAACTCCTTCTCTTGGTCACACCAATGTGTGATTTTTGAGTATGTTGTTCTCCTTTCTTCAAGGAACAACTTTTCCTTCTTGAGCTTCTTCAAATTTTGGCTGGAATGTAGTGAAATTTAGAGTGAGAAAGCTTAGGTCTTTGAGAGAAAATGGCAGGTGCGTTTTGGTGGGAGGGAAATCTGATTTTCAGTCCAAATCCCGTGCCCTTTTTATAGACGCAGAGACATGAGATCGATATGGTCCTTGTGGAGATCGATCTCTACATGGTTTGGTAGTACTTTTTACTAAACGCAACTACTACTAGATCGATCTTCTTCTATGATAAGATCGATCTGTTTGCAAGCAAATCTCTCCTTAAAGATCGATCTTCCTCTTGTAGGAGATCGATCTGCTTTTTATAGAACCTTAATGAGATCGATCTGTTGCTTAGGGGAGATCGATCTCTTCCAGGCCAAGAGTTAAGGAGATCGATTTGTGCCTTGCGAGAGATCGATTCCTTCCAGACAGAGTCTTAAGGAGATCGATCTACCTTCCTATGAGATCGATCTTCCTAGTTCCATTCGACAAATTCTGGGCATTTCATGAGGGGAGATCAATCTCTCATCCCCTGCACCCTCATTTTCTGCAGTTTTTTTGTAGATTTTTCATTGTACACTCACCCTCTTTTGCTTTATACCGCAATTCTCATTTTGTGCATATTTAACACACTATGGCATCCATTCCACATAGTTCATAGTTAATGAAACTTGTGCACACAACTTAAAATCATGGATGTTTCATTAAATCTCATAATTTCTTACATCATTTATTATTTATACACTAGTAACAATGTACATATACATATAAATATATACATCATAGCCTCTTAAGATATCCTTGTAGCATTAAAGGCATTACACTTCTCCCCTCCTTAAAAAATTTGGTCCTCCAAATTGAACCAAGTCTATTCCTCAAAAAGTTAGGGATATTTCTCCTTTATTAGATCCTCTAACTCCCATGTGGCTTCCTCTGATGTATGATGCTATGACAGGACCTTAACTAATGAAATCGACTTGTTTCGCAACACCTTCTCTTTTCTGTCCAATATCTGGATCCGTTTCTCCACGTACGACATATCCTCCTTGAGCTCCAACGACTCATAGCTAATTACATGCGTCAGATTCGGGTAATACTTCTGAAGCATAGAAACATGGAAGACATTATGAATCTCTGCTAGCTCAGGTGGTAAGGCTAGCCTATATGCTCTATCTCCCACTGTCATGACCTTCAACCTACCAAAAATCGTCACAAATTTTTCACTTTTCATACATTATTTATTATTTATTCCTTTTCTTACCTCGATCGTGATCAACTACGCTCCCAAATAGTTAGGTTGTGTGTCAATGTCTACCTCACCCAACCATAACAATTTCATTTGCATTAAAATTTTGAAGTAAACACTTGTATAAATAAATCAAAGTTTGTTGTTACATGTGTTTACATTGCTTTATATCCCCAATAGTTACTTACAAAATGCTACTGTGCTATAGAAAGTTTAGATACAAAATTTCAACAGTGTGTATACCTTAAGCGATGGGATGCAGTGGATACTAAAAAGGAAAGCCTCCAATCGCTCTCAGTCTATACTTAAATCTCTGTAGAGGGGAAAAAAAAAGGGGGTGAGCAAACCACACGCTTAGTAAGGCAATCATGCGAACAGGTAGATACTGTACTATCTACGTGATCGTGATGCCATGCTCAAATCCATTCATTTCATCATTTCATATTAAAACATGGTTTCATGCTTCTGTTAATCGCATGTAAAGCAGTTCATACTATTTGTTAGTGTACAAATCAAATTCAAACAATGGAATTAATCATCATGCATTATTTCATAAGTAAAGCATGGCATTAATCATCATGCATATTTTATAAGTAAGGCATGGCATTAATCATCATGCATTAGTGCACTTTAAAACCATTAACATACTTTCTCATCTCAAACAAATCAACACTTGTTAGAACATCAGCCCCTCCCTCGGACTGTTCTGACCCACAAATCATGTTAAAACATGGATTTCATTCATAAAACAGTAGACATTTTGAGATAGGTAATATAATAAGGGAAATCTCCTCGAGGACTATTGCCATATCCTGTGATCCCAGGCTACACTGATTAGGTGCGCGGGGTATCACCACTATCTGCTTCCACACGGGAGATGGGTCACGTCCAGCCCATCGGTCCATAGCAGATCTCGTCTAAAGATGGCATAACACAATCTCAAAACGGTATAATGTACTCCATGCTACCTGCACAGTACAGCGTACTCCGTGGACCCATATCAACACATCATATCACACCACATCTCAAAAATGCACGTGCGAGCCTATTTAATCGGTATGACTTCTTGTCTACCCGAAGCTCCTAGCACGGCTACCAACATGTCAATTCTCAAAAATGCATGTGCGAGCCTATTTAATCGGTGCAACACCCAGTCTACCCGAAGCTTCTAGCACGGTAACAAGTATGGTGGGCATCTAATGCAAGCTATGCTCCAGCACCATGCCAAAACCAGTGTAAAGTCTGTGCAAGCTCAACTCTAGCACAACATCATAAAAATTCATGTGAAAACTAGTACGAGCTATGCTCTAGCACTCATGCATATGAAAACACATCAAATCTCATGCGAGTCATACTCAGCACGCTTTCATTCTCACGAAATCCATCTAGGCAGCTCAATTCTTTGCAAAACATGGTTATCAACCAAATCAAATCATTTCTTTTACAAATCATTTCAAATGTTAGCCAACCCACCAATCACTTGCTAAAAAGCAACAAACAAGGTTTTTAAAGCATCATGCTTTTGTTTTCATGCACATTTCTCAAAACCCAACTCTTTGCCCTTCAATCACCCAATATCATTTCCTAGTAACACATGCATTCTAGTAAAACATTTAAGCGCCCAAATTGCGCACAGATATCTCTAAGAGTCCACACAATTCTCTTACCTCGATTTACTCGGGGTGCGACTCTCTTCTTTTACGCTTCTCGCGCTTTTCGCTCAACTTTCTCTGGTGTATCCTCAGGAGCTGTAATTCATTCATCAAATGCTCGAGTTAGTGTTGCTAACTCTCATTCAACTATGCATTTTACCCAATGCCTTAAATATTCATTTTACCCTTTTTTGGGTAAGTCTCACAATTCATTCCATAACACCATCTTAAATCCATACCCACAACACCATTATCACCTAAAGCTATCCTATTCATCATTTATTCCACTACATTCCACTTTCTCACACTAACCCATTTCTAGGTTATAATCATTCCATGGCATTCTAGATAGTTCTACCATAAATATGCACACTAAACCAACTTCAATATCCATAACGAAACAAATGTACTTAGTTTTGTACATTAGAAACTCACCTCTTGGGATTTCCTCCTTGCTCCAAATGGAAATGCCCTTTATTTCTTAAATCCAACAAATGGAGAAATGCCTCCAAGCTATGTTGTTCTTCTCCTTGTTGTGAACAACTTTGTGTCTAATAGCCTTCCCTCAAATCTTCTTGAAAGTGGTCGAATTTAGAGAGAGAAAACTAGGTTTTGGGTTGAAAATGGTAGAGTAAGAGTGTTTTCTTGAAATCTGCAGATCCAATGCTCCTATTTATAGATTTAGCTTGATGAGATCGATCTGCCTTGGGTGGAGATTGATCTAGTCCTCTTAAAACCTCTCTTTTCCATGACATTTGAAGGCATGAGATCGATCTGTCTCAACCTTAAGATCGATCTGTCTCAGGCAGTAGCTTAAGGAGATCGATCTGGTCATAAGGGAGATCGATCTGCTCCAACCCGAGAGCTAAGGAAATCGATCTATTTCATTAAGGATTGATCTGCATTTTACAGAATGTTTAGAAGATCGATCTGGCTCCATTGGAGATCGATCTGTCCTATTCCTATTGCTCGAATAAAAGCATTTTGGCTCTTCCAGATCGATCTCTCATCCTATGAGATCGATCTGACCTTCATATTTTTTAGATTTTTTGCAGTTTTTCTGTAGCGACTCACACCCAAACATCCTTAATTTGCTGCCATAGTCATTTTCTTATCCAGTTACCTTTGAGACCTGAAAATGGCATCCATTCATACCTTATACACATTAAAACTTGTGTGCATTCATTGTATAACCAAAGGTATACAATACAAAACCAAATGGAAACATAAAGATTCACACCTCTTATACAACTTCATTCCATTTTACCACACTACTCATATTCCATTCCACCCACATTCATCACATACAAAAGTCTATTTTTTCGTATTCATACATAATGAAACTTATACATACATCACAACTCTTATTAGAAATGTATACATTGAACTTATGAACTCTATATCATTTATGCTTCACATTACAAATGCATCACCATTTACACATACACAAAGTTATACATATATGGGGTCTCACATTCTCCCCCATTTAGAAAATTTGGTCCTCCAAATTGGAACCAAATCATTCTGTGAAAAGCTCGGGATACCTTTCCCGCATCAAACTCTCCAATTCCCATGTGGCCTTTTCCACCGTGCGATATTGCCAAAGAACTTTCACCAAAGGAATTATCTTTGTCCTTAATACTTTCTCTTTTCTGTCCAATATCCGAACCGGCTTCTCAATGTATGTCATGCCTTCATTGAGCTCCAAAGGCTCATACCTTATTACATGCATCGAGTCCGGGTGGTATTTCCTTAACATAGATACGTGGAAGACATTATGTACATTCGCCAACTCGGGTGGCAACGCCAACCTATAAGCCTTATCCCCCACTTTGTCAATTATCTCAATAGCCCTATATATCGAAAGCTCAACTTCCCTTTCTTCTCGAACCTCATTATCCCCTTCGAGGGAGAAAGTTTCAAAAACACTGACTCACCCACATTAAACTCTAGTGGTCTCCGTCTCTTGTCAGCATAACTCTTTTGTCTGCTCCGAGCTGTCTGTAACCTCTCACAAATCAACTGGACATTTTCAGAGGCTTGTCTAACTAATTTCGAAGCAAAGATCTGTTTGTCACCAACCTCTTTCCATCCAATAGGGGAACGGCATCTACGGCCATACAATGCATCATATGGTGTCATCCCGATACTCGCATGAAAACTATTTTTATAGGCGAACTCTGCGAGTGGCAAATGGTCATCCCAGGAGCCTCCAAAATCTAATGCACACGCTCTCAACATATCCTCCAGGGTCTGTATAGTCCTCTCTGACTGACCACCTGTCTAAGGATGAAACGCGGTGTTAAAATTCAACTGGGTCCCCATCACTTCCTGAAAATGTTCTCAAAAATGGGAAGTGAAGCGGACATCCCTATCAGAAACAACGCTCACTGGAATTCCATGTAGCCTCACTATCTCGTACACATATAAGTTCGCTAACTGGCTCAGAGTATCGGTAGCTCTCCTAGCTAAAAAATGGGTTGACTTCATCAACTGATCCACAATTACCCATATGGCACCATGACCTCTGTGGGTCCTCGACAATCCCATTAAAAAATCCATGGTGACATGCTCCCACTTCCATGTCGGTATTGGTAGAGGCTGCAATAACCCTGCAGGCTTCTGACGCTCTACCTTCACCTGCTGACAAACGAGACACTTAGCAACATATTCAGCAATGTCTTTCTTCATCCCAGACCACCAATAAACCTTTTGAAGGTTTTGATACATTTTAGTACTCCCTGGATGTACCGTATACCTCAATGAGTAAGCCTTTATCAAGATTAACACCTTGATCTCTGGATCATCAGGAACACATATCCTACCTCTAAACCTCAACAAGCCATCTGAACTCAATTCAAAGTCTGTCTATGTACCCCTTTGTATCTGCCTGACAATATCACTGCACTGTTGATCAATCCGTTGAGCCTGTCGGATTCGATCTACCAAATCTGGTTCCAACTGCAGGCTAGCTATCATAAATCTACTATCAGCATCAGGTGGGGTCATATCCAAACTAAGGTTCGTGAACTGTTCCAACAGTTCATGTTCCCTGATCATCATGAATGACACCAACCCAAAATGACTTCTACTCAATGCAACAACAACTGCATTTGCCTTTCTCGGGTGGTACAGGATCTCACAATCATAATCCTTTAAAAGCTCGAGCCATCTCCTTTGTCTCATGTTCAACACTTTTTGCGAGAACAGGTACTTAAGGCTCTTATGATCTGTGTAAACCTGAAATCTCTCACCATAAAGATAGTGGCGCCATATTTTCAATGCAAACACTATGGCCGCCAACTTTAAGTCTTGGGTCAGGTAGTTCCTCTCATGATCTTTCAACTGTCTAGACCCATATGTAACTACCCTTCCATCCTTGGGTATACACAGAGAAACCTCCTGAGCTGGTAGGAATGGTAAGAATCAGAGTTGTAGTTAATCTCCTTTTCAACTCTTGAAAACTTTCCTCACACTTATCGTCCCACATAAATTCAACACTTTCTCGTGAGACGTGTCAAAGGAGCAGCTAACCTTGAGAATCCTTCCACAAACCTTCGATAATATCCAGCTAAACCCAGGAAACTTCTGATCTCTATTACTGTTTGGGGTCTCTGCCACTGTATCACTACCTCAATCTTTGATGGATCCATTGACACTCCATCTTTCGATACTATGTGACCTAGAAAAGAGATCTGTTCTAACCAAAAGTCGCACTTACTGAGTTTAGTGTACAGCTTCTTCTCTCGGAGTCTGTAGTACTATCCTTAGATGTTATTCATGCTCCTCTCTAGATCTCGAGTACACCAGTATATCATCAATAAACACAATAACAAATCGATCCAAGTACTGGTGGAATACCTAATTCATCAACGGCTGCAAGAGCATTCGTCAATGCGAATGGCATGACCATAAACTCATAATGTCCATACCGGGTGTGAAAAGCTATCTTAGGTACGTCTCCACTCCGTATCTTCAACTGATGGTACCCAGATCTTAGATCTATCTTGGAGCAGACTTATGCTCCCTTAAGCTGATCTAATAAGTCATCGATGCGTGCAATAGGATACTTATTCTTGATGGCGGCCTTATTTAACAATCGGTAATCTATATACAGTCAGAGGCTTCCATCCTTCTTCCTTACAAATAGAACCGGTGCTCCCTAAGGCGATACACTTGGTCTGATGAACCCCTTCTCCAGTAACTCATGTAACTGCTTCCTTAATTCTTCCAACTCAACTTGAGCTATTCTGTACTGTGGCTTGGATATCGGCTCTATACCAGGTGCCAAATCTATACCAAATTTCATCTCTCTATCTGGAGGTAACCCTGGTAATTCATCCAAAAAGACATCTGGAAATTCCCTGACAACTGGGATGTCTATCAACTCCAGACGTGCATTATCCGTCTCAACCATATAAACAATAGACCCTTCACATCATCCTTTCCACCGTTAGTAACACAATTCATCACATTAACATACATAATTGATACATAGATTCATCTCTCAAGTAATGTGAATTTAAATCATACTTTTCTCATTATAAAGATCATGTCATTTATTTCTTTTCATCAAAGTTTACAATAAGATTGTCTAGTCCTGAAAAAATCAGTGTTCTAGAACGACAATCCATAACCACATAGTTCGCCGCTAGCCAATTCATCCTTAGGATTACACCAAAATCACTCATTTAATAAAATTAAATCGGCTGCCATTTCCTTACCTCCTATCCCCATCTTACAATTCCTATATACATGTTCAATCAACTGACTATCATTCATAGGGGTAGATATCATCAACATCTTATCTAGCAGTGTGAGTTTTACATGCTTCAACAATTTACATGCAAAGGATGGCGATATAAAGAAATGAGTGGCACCAGGATCAAATAATACAAATGCTTCTAAATCAAAGATTTGGATGGTACCTTTAACCACATCCGAAGACTGATCTGTAGTGTCCTAGTCCAATGCGTGCACTCGTCCTCTACTCACACCCACTGCCTGCTTCCCATTTTCCTCAGCTGTAGCCCTCCTCCTCGAAGTAGCTCTGTAGTAGGTCGTGGCCCTCCAATCATAATTCCCTTTGCTAGAGTTATGGTCGGATACATGGGAGGATTAACTGTCCTATCCTGAATCTCCTCGATCCTTGGCCTCTTCCCAACAAACCTCTTGCTTCCCTTATAACTGAAGCCTCTATCCATCACTGGTCTCTTCTTGTCCTTATCCCTCACTTTACCGACTTTCCCAAACTCTGAGGCAATCCTATCAATATCTTGTTCACACAATTGCGCCCTACGTACAGCCTCCTCGTAGGTCGGTATATCCAAAGGAACTAATCTGGACCTGATGGTTGGTCTCAGTTCATCCACAAACTTCTGGATCTTCTCGACCTCATTACTCATCGTGTTGGGAACATATCTGCCCAAGGAGATAAAAGTCATCTCATACTCATCCACCGTCCTGCTCCCTTGGGTCAGTCCCAAAAATGACATCTTCATCTTTCGTTATGCGATATCTTAAACATACTGTCTCCGAAAGCCTCCAAAAACACATCCCATCTAATCTCTGTATGTCGGGCTCTCAAAATAGGCCTGGTGGATTTCCACCAATGTCCTGTTGATCCCTTCAACATAAATGCAGTAAACGCTACCATCTCGGTAGTAGTACACTCAAAGAACCCATATAACTTCTCAATCTCATTTATCCAATCTTTTGCAACTACTGGGTCCATAACTCCACTGAAAGACGGTGGTCCAAACTTCTGAAACTGTCGCAGTCTATCCATATCACAACCGTAACCTCAGCCTCTACTGCCCTGTGGTGTAGTAACAGGCGTAAGCATATCCTGTGCAGGTAAGGGTGTAGGTGTATATATCGTTTGAGGTCTCTGGACTAGTCGTGCCCATAGAGAGGGGAATATCTATCACACCCCACTTTCAGGTGCCCTTTATCCATACATACACTACTACGGTTGGGCTGTGAGTCAATGTAATTACGAAATTCCAACATTTATAGTGAAAAATTTTAAGACTTTAATTCACACTCTCAAGTGTGTGTGTAGATATACAAAATCAAATGTATAATATAATATCTTTACATAACATCCTCATACAACTGTTTACATTTTTGATTCATGACTGTGTGATACATTATAATAGATACAAAATACTCATGTGCATACAAATCTTTATACCTTTGCAACTGGTGGGAGCTGTCCAATACAAAAAAAGATCTCGAGACCAGAGCAGTATCCTACTTCTCAGTATCTAGAGGGGGAAAATAGTGGGATGAGCAAACCATAGCTCAGTAAGGAAATGGATCCTAACAGGTAGATACTATACTATCTACATAGCCCATGCATGCATAAACAAAACCATGTTTCAATATAGATGGAAATATTACTAGAAAATGCATTTAAACATTTATTTCTCATAGGCATTTTCATGTAAAACCATGTACAATACTTCCAGTTAAAACATGTCATGAAACAGTGCTATCACAGCATAAGCATTCAAATCAAGAGATTTATCAAATCACAATATCTCTTTCCTTTTCTCAAATCATTTATTTTCTGAGTTTCTCAATTTCTCTTATCTTTTAGACCGACATGGAATTCTTGGCAATCTAATATCCATAACATATGGCCATAGTCAGTGATCTCAGGCCTCACTGATCAAGTGTGCACAGGGCATCACTTGCCTGAATGGGGATGGGTCATCCTACCCTCCGGCTAATCTCAATCATCATCATCTTCCTCATTAACTGACGGTACAAGGTACGTCATGCGTCATCTACATGATACTCGTACTCACGTGCACCCAGCATGGTACATAGTATACCAACAGACAACTACACAGTTCAACGTACGATCGTGGACCCAGTCCATCCACCCTACTTCGATGGAATCATCATCCTGAACCATGTCTCATATACCAGGCAAGCAAATCAGCATGACACACAGTCATCGCAAGGCTGCAGGGCAGTATCTCTCAGTTCGAGCAATAGCTTCTAGCACTGCATCATCTCAACTCAGTAAAAACTGACGCGAGCAATGCTTCAGTACTTTTCTCAAAAGTCATCGTGCGAGTTAAACTCCAGCATGACACATCAAAAACATAGAAACATGTGCGAGCTAAAACTCTAGCACATTATCATTATAAGACCACGTGCGAGTCACGCTTCAGCACGTTTTATCAAAACATGTAAATATATGCGAGCAAAACTCCAGCATAGTCAAAATCATTAAAATGGGTGTGAGCTAGAGCTCCAACACCAATTCACATCTCAAATTCGATAGGTGGCTATTTTCTCTTTTTAAAAATCCAAAACATGTTTATTTAAGTAGCATGTCGTCCCATGCTAAACATGTAAAACTAGCCAACCTATCCATCATCATTTCTCAATCTCGAAATCAATACATAGTTGAGAAAACATCAAAAACATTGTATAGATGTAAAAGCATTAAAAACATGCATGTCAGACTAGTTTCCCTCCCACATCCCATTTTCACAATACATATATATATATATCATAGTACATTTCATGATTTCATAGCTAAACGTATTAATTCTAGCGTCATGTCTACTAAATTCGCAGTAATATACGTACGAATATCTCTATCGCTAACAAACAGTCCCTTACCTCGAATCGCGCTTGTATTTCCTTCGTCTTGTTTGCTCTGTTTGCAATCCCGATCAATTGTATTCCACGTATTTTCGATCTACACGTATAAATCATTAAGTTATTTTCCTTTCCCTCTACTAAACATACACATGGTCTTCTATTTATCTATTCATACTTCCCAATCCTTAAAATCACATTTCACCTTTCCCATTTGTATTCACTATATCTCACCCTATGTTTTCCATCATTTTCCCATAGATTTCCTTTAATAATTTCCTCTTAATATTACTCACTCATCACTACAATCATCATTCTTAGCAATATTTCACATACCATTCAACCTATTAAATGCCTAGAAATCCATATTTAAAGTTTAAAGGTTGAAGAGCTTACCCCTTTAATTAGCCAAACTTGTGGTAGCCAAAACTCCTTCTCTTGGTCGTACCAATGTGTGATTTTTGGGTATGTTGTTCTCCTTACTTCAAATAACAACTTTTTCTTCTTGAGCTTCTTTAGATTTTGGTTGGAATGTAGTGGTTTTTAGAGTGAGAAACCTTGGGTCTTTGAGAGAAAATGGCAGGTGCGGTTTTGTGGGAGGAAAATTTAATTTTCGATTCAAATCTCATGCCCTTTTTACAGACGCAGAGACATGAGATCGATCTGGTCCTTGTGGAGATCGATCTCTGCATGGTTTGGTAGTCCTTTTTACCAAATGCAACTACTACCAGATTGATCTTCTTCCATGATGAGATCAATCTGTTTGCAAGCAAATCTCTCCTTGAAGATCGATCTTCCTCTTGTAGGAGATTGATCTGCTTTTTACATAACCTTAATGAGATCGATCTGTTGCTTAGGGGAGATCGGTCTCTTCCAGGTCGAGAGTTAAGGAGATCGATCTATGCCTTGCGAGAGATCGATTCCTTCTGGGCAAAGTCTTAAGGAGATCGATCTACCTTCCCATAGATCGATCTTCCTAGTTCTATTCGATAAATTCTGGGCATTTCATGAGGGGAGATCGATCTCTCATCCCCTGCACCTTCATTTTCTACAGTTTTCTGCAGATTTTTCAATGTACACTCACCCTCTTTTGCTTCATACCTCAATTCTCATTCTGTGCACATTTAACACACCATGGCATCCATTCCACATAGTTCATAGTTAATGAAACTTGTGCACACAACTTAAAATCATGGATGTTTCATTAAATCTCATAATTCCTTTCATCCTTTATTATTTATACACTAGTAACAATGTACATATACATAAACATATATACATCATAGCCTCTTAAGATATCCTTGTAGCATTATAGGCATTGCAATATCTCCGGCACGACGAGTGCCTTTGGTGATCGTGCCATAGATGTGTGCTAGTGTATGTTAAGTTGTTTAGATACTACCCATGATTATGTTTATTGTACGATCCTGATCCAGTCTACAGCCCCCACTATGGCCATTAGTATGATATGCCTTCCACGGAGGATGACGTATGATGCATGTTAGCTATTCAGACATAGCCTAGTCTCTATGTTTGATGTTTGATGTATGATGACTTAACGAAAAAAGCATATTTGATGTTTTCATAAGAAAGGATATGTATGGTGATTTTAATGAAGAAAGTATGTTTGATGTTTTCTTATGAAAAGACATGGATGATGATTTTAATGAAGGAAGTATGTTTGATGTTTTCTTATGAAAAGATACATCTATGTATATATGATGTTTCCATGTAAGGATGTTTTATGTACGAAAGAAAGTATATGTGTATGTTTAAATGTTATATTTCAAAGTAAGCATATGAATCATTTTTCACAAGTATGAATGTACGGAAGTGTATTCACATGACTTTCCATTTGTTTTATATAGTTAGAACTATTTTAAATACATTTCTTACTGAGCTTTATCAGAAGGTTACCCCCTTTCTCTCCATTTTAGAGCATCTATAGTAAGATCCTTCAGCTATCATAGAGTACACAAGTAGCTAGTCGATTTAGTGCCTCTCAGCCTACTTTTAGTACAAACTTAGGTATATCACTGGACGTTTATTTCCAAACATGTATTTTGTACAGATAGTGGATGTATAATTACTTTTGGGATGTAATCAACGGTTTATGGATAGCATGTGAATATTATGGAATATTTGGAATGTGAATATTTTTAGAATATTTGGAACTTACTTTTGGGATATAATCAATGATTTATGGATAGTGTGTGAATATTTTGGAATATTTTGAACTGGGGAAGTGAATTAAGATAAGAAAACAATCAACTGTCTTACAAATATATATAAATTGCGTTTACTTGTAGAAGGATAGGGTATAATATAAGGGGTTATGCTGTCGAAATTTCTGACAAAATTAAATGGTTAAAAAGGATAAGGAAAAGAAGAAACAAAATCTCTACACTAAACAGGAATGCAGCCTAAATAAGAAATAAGATTGAGGAAAAAGTTAGCTCATATTTCGACGCTTCTAGGGCGTGACAGGTGGACTGATGCCTCCCCAGGCTACATTTTGTACCGTGTGAGGTATATCTTCTTTTTATATTTATTTCCAAACAGTTGTATGGCACAGATATATGTATTTCTTTTTAATACTTTTAGGATGTAATTTAAGTGTGTTAATTCTGATTACTGATGTTTAATTTAGTTCAATCGGGTATGTTAAGATTTAATCGCAATTTTTAATGGCATTATGATTTAAATAAGTGGATTCCCGAACTAGTTAAGTAATAAAGATTTATAAAGGTTAAGCAAATAAATGATTGGTAACTTACACTGCATAGAAGGAAACATTAAGTAAGATGAAATTAAAAAAAAAAAAAGTAGCCCGAAGCTTCTAGGCGTTACACTTATACCAATAGATTAAGTGATTTAAATGATGATGATACTAATAATATGGAGGATTTTAGGGAGTTTCAAATTCTAAATTTGTGGAGATAATTGTTCTAAGGATTAGTGTGATTAAAAGAAAACGAATTGGCTAGTGTTTCAAAGCATGGAATTCTATGTGTTTGGGTAGGTTGTGGAAAAGAATTGTTAATTAGTAGTTAAAATTTGATGAATGGCACTTAAGGTCTAGAACAATAGATGGTACAACAGTTGCTAGGTAGGCTTTTTTTTTTTTATAAGGCGATAGCTTAGGTATTTCAATTCTATAGAGAGCTTTTGTTTTTGTTAACATTATTAATGTTTGTTGGAGTTGGCTTTGTTATTAAGTTTATGTTCCAAACATATCGCTTTCTATAATTCTCGGTTTATGTGTTATGATTGTTGCTAAATCATTGATAGATATTTGAATAGCATTCCTTTTGTGATGATGTCAATTTTAATGATTCTGTTTTGGCTTTCATTTCTTCATTCTTAATAAGGACTATCGAAGTGGCTTTAACAAGGAAGCTCTTAAGAAGGTAAGTTAGATCTATAGTTATGGTTGTTGTTTTTGGAACATTTGCTTATTATGATCCCTATTGTCATCTAGTTGTTGATTAATGGATCGTGGATCTTTTGGTTTTTCTTTATTTGACTAATTTTATTAGTTTTTGAGTTAAAAAAAGTTAGCAGATTAAAATGTTTTATTGCTAGTGCTTTTCAAGTTTAAAGAACCTAAGATGCTTCTGGGTATGTTTGAGATCTTTAGGTGATATGAAGTTCTAAAGATTTTCATCAGCAAAAGTAAAGGTTATTAAAGAGGAGGCTTTGATTACATGATGCTGAGTTTCTATCCCATTTCTGGATATGTTTTTATTATTTTTTGGTGGTTCAAAATTAGGGTAGGAGTGTGAGTCGACCAAGCGCACGAGCTTCAAATGCTAGTTTGCCGACTTTTCCTTTTTTTTTTCTCTTTCCCTTCTTTTTCTTTATCATCCATTTAAATTCAGTAGGGTTAAAGCCTAAAAAAAAAAAATTCTTACACTCTAGAATGAATCACCTAAGCCTAATAAACCTAAAGCCTATCTTTTTTTTTTCTATTTCTATTTCTTTTTCTTTTCTCTTCTCCCAACATGCGGAGCCCACAACCCCACTTTCTTCCTTCAATTTATTTTGCCGCAACTCTTTCTATTCTTTCTTAATTTTTCCCAAAATGTTTACTCTTTCTTTTCTTTTCCTTTTTCCTTCCTTTCCTTTTTCTCTTTTTTTTTCTTTCTTTTTCTTTCTATTTCTATTTCTTTATTCTTTCTTTCTTTTCTTTTCTTTTTCTTTCCCATCTTTTTACAATGATTGACCAACCCATTAAAGGAAACCTAGATCTGATGGCCGATTGTCAGTCATCCTCATCGGTCGTCGCTTGCCTACAACTATCAAACCCTAAAATGCTCCAGCTTCTTCATTTTGGCCTCATCATTCCATTTTCTAGCTAGTTTCTTCAAAATAAATGCCTTCAAACTCCTAGAACTACAAAGTACCCCATAAATTAAAACCTATATCTACCATCGCGACCAACTCTAATGACCACCAAATTTTTACCGAGCCTTCTTCTTACCCTACCTTAACTTCCTGTCTTTGGGATTTGCCAAATAACACTCAGAACTCCTTTAATCTGAAATCCCATTTTCTGCCTTTCGTTGTGCTTTTTTTTCATTTTTTTGCTTTGATTTTGATTCTCTGAAAAGGGAATATGGATTTTTGTTTTTTTACCTTGGGTGACTTTGGGTCTTAGGCAAGGGTTTACAGTAGTGTCCTAAGTTGGGTTGTGTTTGGTTTTGGGGATGGTTGTTTAGGGGTTTGTATTTTCGGGTGATGAGAGGTTCAAAGTGGTTTTATGGTTAAGAGGGTGATTTTTTAGGTGGACCGAAGGCTTCATGTGGGTGGCTGAATATGGATGGGGTCGATGGCTATTTTTTATAAGGTGGTGGCAGAGGCCTCCATCCCCTTTCTCCTCTCTATGATTTTTTTTTTCGGTTTTATTGAAGAGATTAGTGTGACCACATCCATAATCTAAGGTTGAAAATCCAGCCACATTGGCTGGGATGGGATGGGGACTCTGATAGCTGCAAGTGAAGAGAGGATACGAGATTAACAGCTAATAATAATAATAATAATAATAATAATAATAATAATCGACCAGGACGTATTCAGATGCAATTTTTAGGCTCTTAGAACTTATGGGCTTCAAGCCCAATTTTTTATTAATTTGAAATGATTAAGGTTGGGCCTTTCAACAAGGGTCCAATTTCAGCTCAATGAGTTTAAGTGCTTTTAAGCCCAAACAAGATTATGCGATTTGAATAAAATCGAATTTTATTGATTGGGACTCATGCAACTCGTCCTAATACAATTGGGTTTGTATTTGACTTATTTATTAGACTCGAGTAAAGTTGACCCGAAGAAAGTTGGGCGTTTACACCTAGAACAATATCGAGGCTTTATTGAAAGATAATGTTTGCACCATTAACAATCGATCTTTATGCACTTCGTCATCAAGTTGAAACAAGAATAACTTATTTTTGATGTCCTTGATAAACAACCTTCGAAAGATGCCATACTTAGTTGAGTATCTTCCTCATAATCTCAATATTCACCTCCTTCACGAGAGCTTCAACCAAACCTCTTCTAAACCATCAACCATCTTTCCTGTTTGCAAAAAGAAACAATCAACAAGTAAAACTAGATAACAAAACTATCGACCACTAACAATTTCTCCTAACCCAAACTTTCACAAAATGGATTCTTAAGAAACTTAGAGAGACCATAAAATGAAATTTAAAAGATCTTTTGTTTTATTAGTGTTATGACTGATAATAATAATAAATACAAATGGCAAAAAAGAGTAATTGACGTTGGATTCAAACGTAACCTCATCTACATGGTTGTAATATTATCAAGATAAAAATCAGAATATATATAGATAAAGAAAGAGAGTTTCAATCAGATACAAACTAATGTCTTTAAAAGCACAATCACCACCAACAAGGGGGAAGAGGTATGATTCGTGAAACTAAGTCTCTATTTGCTTTACAAAAATTCTGCCAAATTCTCTGTCTAACTTAAGCATCGGAGTGCTTACGCAGGGAAAAACCCCTGCGTCCCTCTGATCATTCTTTTTCTTACAGAATCTTTAGTGGCACGTGGCATAAAAATTAAGGCGAAGACGTCAGCAATTCGACACCACTGTTTCAGGTAACAACAATTGGCGCCATCTGTGGGAAACGAAAAAAAAAAGTTTTTAGCTCTACAATAATGTCAATAGGCGACTATGAATTTGAACGGCGGCAACAGGCACTTCTTCAACCGACTTGGAGCTCCATCAGTCGCCCAACCGACTCCTCCCAACATCAGAAAGTTTGTTACCATTGGCGGGCCGGTCCACTAAGATTGAGCTCTTGGTTAGTATGGGCATTCCATGCCTTGACAACATTTGGTGTGCCAACAAACAGCCAAAAACCTTCACTGATCATGCAACCCACTTCACCACCAAGATTAATGACACCCATACACTGACTAGAGTTGGTATCCCAAGCCTCACAGTCTCATCTTTACTCCCCGTGTAAAGCTTATCCAGCTGGCAACGTAATTCCACTATAAACTTTTCGGTGACCATGAAGATCCTTGGACTAGACATTTGTGCTGATACAATTATCGAAAATGCAATGAACAGAGGGATCTCAGGCGGTGAAAAGAAAAGGCTAACAACACGGGAAATGATAATTGGTCCTACCAAAGTTCTTTTTATAGATGAAATATCAACTGGCTTAGACAGCTCCACTACCTTTCAAATTGTTACCTGTTTATAGCAATTGACACACATAACAGGAGCTACAATTGTGATATCACTTCTTCAACTAGCTCCAGAGACCTTTGATCTCTTTGATGACATAATATTAATAGCAAAAGGAAAGGTTGTTTACCATGGACCTCGGACTAATGTTCAAGAGTTCTTTGAACACTGTGGTTTAGGTACCCACCGCGAAAAGGAGTTGCTGACTTCCTCCAAGAAGTGCTTTTTGAAAAAGATCATGCACAGTACTGGTATCATAAAGACAGACCTCATAGTTATGTTTCTATTGACATGTACAACGCCGCATTCAAGGAGTTCCATGCAGGACAGAAGCTAAATGCAGAACTCTGCACACCTTTCAACAAATCTGAGACCCACAAATATGCCTTATCATTTAGTATTTATTCATTAGGAAAATTGGAATTACTCAAGGCATTCGCGGCTAGAGAATGGCTTCTCATGAAGTAAAACTCATTTCTTTATGTCTTTAGATCAGCACAGCTTATAGTTCCTGCGTCGATAATAATGACAGTATATATATGCAGTCGGATGAAAATTGACCTGGTCCATGCAAGCTATCACATGGGTTCCTTGTTTTATGCTCTTATAAGACTGTTGTGCAACGAAATTGCTGAGTTGCCATTATCTAGTTCTAGACTTCCCATATTTTACAAGCAAAGAGATTTCTACTTCTATATAGCATGTGCTTATTCAATTCCTTCAACAATTCTGAAGATTCCACTTTCATTGCCGGATGCTGTTCTTTGGACATTTCTCACATATTATGTGATTGGTTATAGTCCTGAACCAGGAAGGTTTTTTCGTCAACTCCTACTGCTTTTCCTTGTTCATCAAGTGTCAACATCACTATTCTGTTTCATTACTTCAGTAATTCGAAACCAATCCGTTGCATCAAACTTTGCTCAATTTACTATATTTGTGCTATTTTTATTTGTGGCTTCATCAAACGAGCCGTAAAAGCCTGAGGCGCAATAGCGTCACTGTGGCCAGGTGTAGAAATCAGACGAGCCGTAAGAGCCTGAGGCGTAATAGCGTCACTGTGGCCAGGCGTAAAAAAATCAGACGAGCGGTAAGAGCCTGAGGTGCAATAGCGTCACTGTGGCCAGGCGTAAAAAAATCAAACGAGCCGTAAGAGCCTGAGGCGCAATAGCGTCACTGTAGCCAGGCGTAAAAATCAGACGAGCCGTAAGAGCCTGAGGCGCAATAGCGTCACTGTGGCCAGGCGTAGAAATCAGACGAGCCGTAAGAGCCTGAGGCGCAATAGCATCACTGTGGCTAGGCATAAAAAATCAGACGACCTGTAAGAGCCTGAGGCCCAATAGCGTCACTGTGGCCAGGCGTAAAAATCAGACGAGCCGTAAGAGCTTGAGGCGCAATAGCGGCACTGTGGCCAGGCGTAGAAATCAGACGAGCCGTAAGAGCCTGAGGCACAATAGCGTCACTGTGGCCAGGCATAAAAAAATTAGACGAGTCGTAAGAGCCTGAGGAGCAATAGCGTCACTGTGGCCAGGCGTAGAAATCAGACGAGCTGTAAGAGCCTGAGGCGCAATAGCGTCACTGTGGCCAGGCGTACCTGAGGGGCAATAGCGTCACTGTGGCCAGGCATAGAAATCAGACGAGCCGTAAAAGCCTGAGGCGCAATAGCGTCTCTGTGGCCAGGTGTAGAAATCAGACGAGCCGTAAGAGCCTGAGGCGCAATAGCGTCACTATGGCCAGGCGTAGAAATCAGACGAGACGTAAGAGCCTGAGGCGCAATAGCGTCACTGTGGCCAGGTGGAGAAATCAGACGAGCCGTAAAAGCCTGAGGCGCAATAGCGTCACTGTGGCCAGACGTAGAAATCAGACGAGCCGTAAGAGCCTGAGGCGCAATAGCGTCACTGTGGCCAGGCATAAAAAATCAGACGAGCCGTAAGAGCCTGAGGCTCAATAGCATCACTGTGGCCAGGAGTAGAAAATCAGACGAGCCGTAAGAGCCTTAGGCGCAATAGCGTCACTGTGGCCAGGCGAAAAAAATCAGACGAGTCGTAAGAGCCTGAGGTGCAATAACGTCACTATGGCCAGGCATAAAAAATCAGATGAGCCGTAAGAGCCTGAGGCGCAATAGCGTCACTATGGCCAGGCGTGAAAAACAGACGAGCCGTAAGAGCCTGAGGCGCAATAGCGTCACTGTGGCCAGGCGTAAAAGGCAGACAAGCTGTAAGTGCCTGAGACGCAATAGCGTCACTGTAGCCAGGCGTGAAAAACAGACGAGCCGTAAGAGCCTGAGGCGCAATAGCGTCACTGTAGCCAGGCATTGGAAACGAACAAGCCATAAGAGTCTGAGGCGCGATAGCATCACGGTGGCCAGGCATTGAAGACAAATAAGCCGTAAGAGCCTGAGGTGCGATAGCGTCACGGTGGCCAGGTATTGAAGACAAATAAGCCCTAAGAGCCTGAGGCGCAATAGCGTCACGACGGTCAGACATCTGAAAAGACTTGCTGTAAGAGCCAGAGGCGCAAAGGCGTCACGGCGGCCAGACATTTGAAAACAAACAGGCCATAGTGCCAGAGGTACAAATGGGTCGCGACGGCCAGACATTAGAAAAAGATGTGTGTTGGTACGAGAGACGCGAATGCGTCACGGCAGCCCGCCATCAGGAAAAGATTTATAAAGGGGTTTGAAACGAAAAATACGCGAGCTAAGCCACGAAGAAAAAGTGCAAAATCTGGAAGCGAAAAATGCGCAAGGTAAGCTAAGCACTCAAATAAGGGCTTGAAGCAAAAAATGCGCGAGGTAAACTAAACACTCCGATGAAAATTCGACATTAGAGTCCAACGTGAGAACTTGACCTGAGGCTACGATATGAATAGATGTACTCTTCCGCAAGATTATACCTAGCGAAAGAGTGGGGAGCAATTTTTATGACTGATAATAATAATAAATAAAAAGTGGCAAAAAAGAGTAATTGACGTTGGATTCATACTCAACCTCATCTACATGGTTGTAATATTATCAAGATAAAAATCAGAATATATATATAGATAAAGAAAGAGAGTTTCAATCAGATACAAACTAATGTCTTTAAAAGCACAATCACCACCAACAAGGGGGAAGAGGTATGATTCGTGAAACTAAGTCTCTATTTGCTTTACAAAAATTCTTTCAAATTCTCTATCTAACTTAAGCATCAGAGTGCTTACGCAGGGAAAAACCCCTGCGTCCCTCTGATCATTCTTTTTCTTACAGAATCTTTAGTGGCACGTGGCATAAAAATTAAGGCGAAGACGTTAGCAATTCGATACCACTGTTTCAGGTAACAACAATTAGTTTTATGGAATTACAAAATCTAAGAAGGAATGGAAATGACAATTCTTTGTTCTCAAGGAATAACCATTACAATCGCTATAATTTACTTAAATATGTACTTTAGATATGAATATAAGGAATTTGGGAATTAAATTGTCGTACACCAACATCAAACATGCACTAATATATTCGAAAGACTCAAGCTCGTGTTCGAACAAAATTGATTAATAAAGAAAGAAGGAATCATTACAAAACATATAAGTGTTTCAGTTCCTTTTCCTCTTCATGTACATAGGATGGTAAGTAATAAATATGTAACTTTTACAATCGAACATATAATCCTGTCTTTATTATATATTCTTTAAAGATAAATTAATTTTACATATATTTATGTAAAGTCACAAGAATTGGGTCGATAAGCGACATACAAAGAATTATTTGATCAAACCTACAAACTTTTTGATGGACATGGTGGTTTTGTGGAAAAAAAAGTCTAAATCCGTCATAAATTTATTTTTTAATTTTTCTTGATTTATTTCTTAATGTTATACAATATTTGTTACCTTTTTATCTTGTAGTAAAAAATAATACTTCATTGTGTTAGAAGTATGGCGAGGTCACCTCCACTTATCTTGAGTTGAATGCACATGCTTGTTGTGATTTTATTGGAGGAGGGAGACCATTAGGACTATTATGCCACGTGTCAGAGATTTATTTAGTCATCATCTGCCTACACCTCTTCATCAAATCTATCCTACACAGCTTGCACGCCATCAACACAAAATACACAAATACAAGCTACACAAATACAAGCTACACAAATGCAAGCTATCAAATTGATAACTTGATGCAAACACAAGAGCAACTTGTGCAAACCAAAATGAAATAAAAGATATTTTGATTAAGATGACCCAAATGTCGGAGGTTAATATGCGTCATCCATCACATCATAAAGCTAGATCGTCTCCGTGAATATGTAAAGCTTAGTATGACTTTAATTTTTATATGTTATTTGAACATGACATTTGTGGATTTTTAAGAATTTTGTAAATGTTTATGGATTTTATTAATTTTATGGATTTTTTTTAATTACGTATTGGTAGATGTAGGGATTTTAGTTAAAATTAATGTGAATGAATTTGATTTGTTTTTAGGTGCATTATGTATATCGGTTTAAATAGGTTGGGGCTAAGTTTTGGGTTGAAAATAAAAAATTTAAAAAAAAAAGGAAAAATTTTGGAAATGATATCTTTAGTGACAAAATTCTATATTATTAGCAACGGAATTCATAGAATTAATGACGAAATTTTGTCGCAGATAGGTATCAACCACAGAATTTCCTTTTTTAAGAAAAAATGGTAAAAGCATAAAAACAAAGTAAAATATTTACGATGGAATTGTCATTGACACCTAATAAAGGAATTTTTAACAAAAAAAATAAGAATCATTTTACGACGGAATTTTATTGCAAATATTATTTAATAAAGAAATTTTGTCCCTTTTTTTAAATAAATAATGATGGAATTTCATTTTTAACGGCAGAAATAAATGGAGAATTCATAATATATTAAAATTGTTAGTTCAATCTGTACGTATAAATAGTCGTATTAGGAAAAAAAATAAAAATTATGGCTTAATTAATTTGGCGTTGTTGATCACCGTCATTGAAGATGGAAAGTAGGTACAAATTCTTCAATAAGTCCTGAGTTCAATGCATCTATGTATCTCTTTTATAGGGTGGATATTTTAGACGTCTAGGGTGGATAAATTATTTAATTTTATAATTTCTTATTGTTTTAATCTAACCTTTAAATTAATTTTATAAAATATATTTATATGAATTAATATATTTTAACTTTTAAATTATTTAAAAGTATTTAATTATTTATTCAATAATAATAAAATTTCAATATTGTATATACACAGAAAAATATATTAATTCTGATTAAAATAATTAAAATTTTAAATATATTTAAAATTTTACATGCATAATAAATCCTCTAAAAAAAATATCATCCAGACACTGAAGGAAAATACATGCAGCCATACCCTTGTAATTTTTCCAAAGTGATCAATGCCAATTCGTCGACTACTATTTCAGCAGTCCTTTGTAATTATCTCTCGAAATTTGTGGAAAAAGAGGCAATACATGATTGATAATTAGGATAATTTTAATGTTAATTTAAATAGATAATATAATTGATTTGGATAAGATTAAAAATAAAAACAAAAATTAAAAATATATATTTTTAATAAAATAATAAATAATTTGATGATAAAGGTATTAATGTAATTTTATGATATAATATTTTTGTTTTACATGATCAAAAGCTACTATATCAAAAGTATGGTAGCTGCCAAACGAGGCCTTATTAGTTACAAATGGAATAATAATAATAATAATAATTGTTGTGACTGATAATAATAATAATAAATAAAAAGTGGCAAAAAAGAGTAATTGACGTTGGATTCAAACTCAACCTCATCTACATGGTTGTAATATTATCAAGATAAAAATCAGAATATATATAGATAAAGAAAGAGAGTTTCAATCAAATACAAACAAATGTCTTTAAAAACAAAATCACCACTAACAAGGGGGAAGGGGTATGATTCGTGAAACTAAGTCTCTATTTGCTTTACAAAAATTCTGTCAAATTCTCTGTCTAACTTAAGCATCGGAGTGCTTACGCAGGGAAAAACCCCTGCGTCCCTCTGATCATTCTTTTTCTTACAGAATCTTTAGTGGCACGTGGCATAAAAATTAAGGCGAAGACGTCAGCAATTCAACACCACTGTTTCACGTAACAACAATTGGCGCCGTCTGTGGGAAACGGAAAAAAAAAAAAAGTTTTTTGCTCTACAATAATGTTAATAGGCGACTATGAATTTGAACGGCGGCAACAAGCACTTCTTCAACCGACTTGGAGCTCCATCAGTCGCCCAACCGACTCCTCCCAACATCAGAAAGTTTGTTACCATTGGCGGACCGGTCCACTAAGATTGAGCTCTTGGTTAGTATGGGCATTCCATGCCATGACAACATTTGGTGTGCCAACAAACAGCCAAAAACCTTCACTGATCATGCAACCCACTTCACCACCTAGATTAATGACACCCATACACTGACTGGAGTTGGTATCCCAAGCCTCACAGTCTCATCTTTACTCCCCGTGTAAAGCTTATCCAGCTGGCAACGTAATTCCACTATCAACTTTTTGGTGACCATGAAGATCCTTGGACTAGACATTTGTGCTGATACAATTATCGAAAATGCAATGAACAGAGGGATCTCAGGCGGTGAAAAGAAAAGGCTAACAACAGGGGAAATGATAATTGGTCCTACCAAAGTTCTTTTTATAGATGAAATATCAATTGGCTTAGACAGCTCCACTACCTTTCAAATTGTTACCTGTTTATAGCAATTGACACACATAACAGGAGCTACAATTGTGATATCACTTCTTCAACTAGCTCCAGAGACCTTTGATCTCTTTTATGACATAATATTAATAGCAGAAGGAAAGGTTGTTTACCATGGACCTCAGACCAATGTTCAAGAGTTCTTTGAACACTGTGGACTTAGGTACCCACCACGAAAAGGAGTTGCTGACTTCCTCCAAGAAGTGCTTTCTGAAAAAGATCAAGCACAGTACTGGTATCATAAAGACAGACCTCATAGTTATGTTTCTATTGACATGTTCAACGCCGCATTCAAGGAGTTCCATGCAGGACAAAATCTAAATGCAGAACTCTGCACACCTTTCAACAAATCTGAGGCCCACAAAGATGCCTTATCATTTAGTATTTATTCATTAGGAAAATTGGAATTACTCAAGGCATTCGTGGCTAGAGAATGGCATCTCATGAAGCAAAACTCATTTCTTTATGTCTTTAGATCAGCACAGGTTATAGTTCTTGCATCGATAACAATGACAGTATATATATGCAGTCGGATGAAAATTGACCTGGTCCATGCAAGCTACTACATAGGTTCCTTGTTTTATGCTCTTATAAGACTGTTGTGCAACGGAATTGCTGAGTTACCATTATCTAGCTCTAGACTTCCCATATTTTACAAGCAAAGAGATTTCTACTTCTATCTAGCATGTGCTTATTCAATTCCTTCAACAATTCTGAAGATTCCACTTTCATTGCTGGATGCTGTTCTTTGGACATTTCTCACATATTATGTGATTGGTTATAGTTCTGAACCAGGAAGGTTTTTTCGTCAACTCCTACTGCTTTTCCTTGTTCATCAAGTGTCAACATCACTATTCTGTTTCATTGCTTCAGTAATTCAAAACCAATCCGTTGCAGCAAACTTAGCTCAATTTACTATATTTGTGCTATTTTTATTTGTGGCTTCATCAGACGAGCCGTAAGAGCCTGACGCGCAATAGTGTCATTGTGGCTAGACGTAGAAATTAGACGAGCCGTAAGAGCCTAAGGTGCAATAGCGTCACTGTGGCCAGGCGTAAGAAAATCAGATGAGCCGTAAGAGCTTGAGGCGCAATAGCGTCACTGTGGCCAGGCGTAGAAATCAGAAGAGCCGTAAGAGCCTGAGGCGCAATAGCGTCACTGTGGCCAGGCGTAGAAATCAGACGAGCCGTAAGAGCCTGAGGCGCAATAGCGTCACTGTGGCCAGGCGTAGAAATCAGACGAGCAGTAAGAGCCTGAGGCGCAATAGCGTCACTGTGGCCAGACGTAGAAATCAGACGAGCCGTAAGAGCCTGAGGCGCAATAGCGTCACGGTGGCCAGGCGTAGAAATAAGACGAGCCGTAAGAGCCTGAGGCGCAATAGCGTCACTGTGGCCAGGTGTAAAAATCAGACGAGCCGTAAGAGCCTGAGGCGCAATAGCGTCACTGTGGCCAGGCGTAGAAATCAGACGAGCCGTAAGAGCCTGAGGCACAATAGCGTCACTATGGCCAGGCGTAAAAAAATCAGACGAGCCGTAAGAGCCTGAGGCGCAATAGCATCACTGTGGCCAGGCGTAGAAATCAGATGAGCCGTAAGAGCTTTAGGCGCAATAGCATCACTGTGTCCAGACGTAGAAATCAGACGAGCCGTAAGAGCCTGAGGCGCAATATCGTCACTGTGGCCAGGCGTAGAAATAAGACGAGCCGTAAGAGCCTGAGGCGCAATATCGTCACTGTGGCCAGGCGTAAAAATCAGACGAGCCATAAAAGCCTGAGGCGCAATAGCGTCACTGTGGCCAGGCGTAGAAATTAGATAAGCCGTAAGAGCCTGAGGCACAATAGCGTCACTATGGCCAGGCGTAAAAAAAATCAGACGAGGCGTAAGAGCCTGAGGCGCAATAGTGTGATTGTGGCCAGGCGTAGAAATCAGACGAGCCGTAAGAGCCTGACGCAATAGCGTCACTGTGGCCAGGCGTAGAAATCAGACGAGCCGTAAGAGCTTGAGGCGCAATAGCGTCACTGTGGCCAGGCGTAGAAATCAGACGAGCCGAAAGAGCCTGAGGCGCAATAGCGTCACTGTGGCCAGGTGTAGAAATCAGAGGAGCCGTAAGAGCTTAAGGCGCAATAGCGTCACTGTGGCCAGGCGTAGAAATCATACGAGCCGTAAGAGCCTGAGGTGCAATAGTGTCACTGTGGCCAGGCGTAAAAAATCAGACGAGCCGTAAGAGCCTGAGGCGCAATAGCGTCAGTATGGCCAGGCGTAAAAAATCAGACGAGCCGTAAAAGCCTGAGGCGCAATAGCGTCACTGTGGCCAGGCGTAAAAATCAGACGAGCCGTAAGAGCCTGAGGCGCAATAGCGTCACTGTGGCCAGACGTAGAAATCAGACGAGCCGTAAGAGCCTGAGGCCCAATAGCGTCACTGTGGCCAGGCGTAAAAAAATCAGACGAGCCGTAAGAGCCTGAGGCGCAATAGCGTCACTGTGGCCAGGCGTAAAAAAATCAAATGAGCCGTAAGAGCCTGAGGCGCAATAGCGTCACTGTGGCCAGACGTAGAAATCAGACGAGCCGTAAGAGCCTGAGACACAATAGCGTCACTGTGGCCAGGCGTAGAAATCGGAGGAGCCGTAAGAGCCTAAGGCGCAATAGTGTCACTGTGGCCAGGCGTAGAAATCAGACGAGCCGTAAGAGCCTGAGGCGCAATAGCGTCACTGTGGCCAGGCGTAGAAATCAGACGAGCCATAAGAGCTTGAGGCGCAATAGTGGTACTGTGGCCAGGCGTAAAAAATCAGACGAGCCGTAAGAGCCTGAGGCGCAATAGCATCACTATGGCCAGGAGTAGAAAATCAGACGAGCCATAAGAGCCTGAGGCGCAATAACGTCACTGTGACCAGGCTTAAAAATTAGACGAGTCGTAAGAGCATGAGGCGCAATAATGTCAATATGACCAGGCGTAAAAAATCAGACGAGCCGTAAGAGCCTGAGGCGCAATAGCGTCACTATGGCCATGCGTGAAAAACAGACGAGCCGTAAGAGCCTGAGGCGCAATAGCGTCACTGTGGCCAGGCGTAAAAGGCAGACAAATCGTATGAGCCTGAGGCCTAATAGCGTCACTGTGGCCAGGCGTGAAAAACAGAAGAGCCGTAAGAGCCTGAGGCGCAATAGCGTCACTGTGGCCAGGCATTGGAAATGAACAAGCCATAAGAGTCTGAGGTGCGATAGCGTCACGGTGGCCAGGCATTAAAGACAAATAAGCCGTAAGAGCCTGAGGCGTGATAGCGTCACGGTGGCCAGGCGTTGAAGACAAATAAGCCGTAAGAGCCTGAGGCGCGATAGCATCACGACGGTCAGACATCTGAAAAGACTTACTGTTAGAGCTAGAGGTGCAAAGGCGTCACGACGGCCAGACATTTGAAAACAAATAGGCCATAGTGCCAGAGGCACGAATGGGTCGCGACGGCCAGACATTAGAAAAAAATGTGTCTTGGTACGAGAGACACGAATGCGTCACGACAGCCTGCCATCAGGAAAAGATTTATATAAAATGGTTTGAAACGAAAAATGCGCGAGCTAAGCCACGAAGAAAAAGTGCAAAAGCTTGAAGCGAAAAATGCGCAAGGTAAGCTAAGCACTCAAATAAGGGTTTGAAGCAAAAAATGTGCGAGGTAAACTAAACACTCCGATGAGAATTCAACTTCAGAGTCCAACATGAGAACTTGACCTGAGGCTACGATATGAATAGATGTACTCTTCCGCAAGATTATACCTAGCGAAAGAGTGGGGAGCAATTGTTGTGACTGATAATAATAATAATAAATAAAAAGTGGCAAAAAAGAGTAATTGACGTTGGATTCAAACTCAACCTCATCTACATGGTTGTAATATTATCAAGATAAAAATCAGAATATATATAGATAAAGAAAGAGAGTTTCAATCAGATACAAACTCATGTCTTTAAAAGCACAATCACCACCAACAAGGGGGAAGGGGTATGATTCGTGAAACTAAGTCTCTATTTGCTTTACAAAAATTCTACCAAATTCTCTGTCTAACTTAAGCATCGGAGTGCTTACGCAGGGAAAAACCCATGCGTCCCTCTGATCATTCTTTTTCTTACAGAATTTTTAGTGGCACGTGGCATAAAATTAAGGCGAAGACGTCAGCAATTCAACACCACTGTTTCAGGTAACAACAATAATAATGATGATAATAATAATAATAATAATAATAATAATAATAATAATAATAATAATAATAATAATAATAATAAATGTCAAATTCAAAATCATTTGTTCAATCTAATTAGTCGTCGGATTCTCGATTAAGCATATACTTTCACCATTTTTTCCATATTCAGAAAGCAAATAAGTATACATAAAGGTTTCTGGGGCTGGGGCTGGGGCTGGTAGTTGTTTTGTTGAAATGGTGAGTTGGGTTGATGTCCTTTGTGTTTCTTTTTTCCCCCAACTTTCCGTACAGACAAAAAACAATTGTATGGATGGCACTGGCAGTAGTGAATTTGCCTGCATACGAGAGAGAATATTAGATATGGCCAAATATTGCTATCTTCTTACTAGTCAAATTGGTTTAGGCAACTGAAAGTTAATCTTGAGTCTGCTAGCTTGCTGAGAATTTCGCAATATCAAACACCTCGACCAAATCCATATTTCCATTCTCTCAAGTTTCAACAAGTATGGTAGTAATTTCCACAATCCATATATGGAAATTATGCATTGATGACAAACACTTTTTCTAAAGGGATAGTAAATTTAGAAAGATTGACCTTGCAATCTAAACGGAATTCAACCATATTATTAGGGAATATGGTACAATCAGGATAATTTTCTTTTTCATTTCTGTTGTGAGGATCATCTCAATGTGCCACGTGGCATCACCATAATACGCCATGTGGCATGTACAAATTAATTACAGATGAAAAGAGATTTCGTGTCGAAATTTATGCGGACAATTTTATCTTAAAATATTTTTGACTAATGTAGGTGGACAAATATGTAATTAAAGATGAAATTAACTCATATAAATAGGAATCAGGTATGATTTATGAAAACAATTAATTCTTTATTTTTTACTTTACTGAAACTCTACCAAAATTTAGTTCTAACTTAAGCATCGGAGTACTTACGTAGGGAACAACCCCTGCGTCCCTCTAATTATTCATGTTCTTGCAGAGCTTTCGGTAACACGTGGCAAAAACAATTGGCGCTGTTTGTGGGAAACGATAGAAAAGCTTTTTGCTCTACAACAATGGTGCGGACATGTTTAACAACAAGGAGAAGTGATGAGAATGAGGATATGGCGAGCTCTCCAGTTGGCGACTTTGGGAATGAAGCTCAATGGGAGAGAGTCAAATATGATGACAATCCCAATAGTAGAATTTGAAACTATAAGGAAATAGATAGAAGAGACTACCCAAGCCTTACGCGCTATGGTTGATTTGTTCAAGAGTGCCTTCCCGCAAGTGAATCTGTCACCGGCTGTTCATGTCACGACCCTCAACTTGAGAAAATACGTACAAATTTTTCGCATTTTCATCCATCATTTATTATTCGTCCTTACCTCAATCGTGAACAGCTACTCTCCTCAACAGTTGGGTTGTGTGTCGACGTCTAACTCACTCCACCATACCAATTCAATTTGTATATTATTTATGAGTAAATACTTGTATAAATGTATATATATCAGAGTGTTACATGTGTTTCCATTGTTTTACATCCCCAATAGTTACATATAAAATGCGACTGTGCTATGTCTAGTTTAGATACAAAATAATTCAAGTGTGTATATCTTTAGCGATGGGATACAGCGGATACCAAAAAGGGATAAGCCTCAATCTATACTCAAAGCTCTATAGAGAGGGGGAAAATAAGGGGGGTGAGCAAACCACACGCTCAATAAGGCAATCATGTGAACAGGTAGATATTGCACTATCTATGTGATCGTGATGCCATGCTCAAAAGCAATTAGTTCATCATTTTCTCTTAAAACATGAGTGTATGATTGTGTTAATGGTATGTAAAGCATTCATGCTATTAAAATTCAGTGCACAATTCAATTCAAAGCATGGTATAAATCATCATGCATAATTCACAATAAAGCATGTCATTACCCGTCATGCGTTTTCTCAAATAAGCATGACATTAACCATCATGCATTTTCTCAAATAAGCATGGCATTAACCATCATGCGTTTTTCACAATAAAGCATGGCATTAACCATTATGCATTTTCTCAAATAAGCATGTCATTAACCATCATGCATTTTTCACAATAAAGCATGGCATTAATCATCATGCTTTGGTGCACTTTAAACCATTAACAATCGATATCTCAAAACAATTCAACACTTGTCAGGTCTCAGACCCTCCCTTAGACTGTCCTGACCCACAAATCATTTCAAACATGGATTTTATTCACAAAGCATTACACATGTAAGATAGGCAATTCAATAAAAGGTAATAACCTCTAGGTCTATGGCCATAACCTGTGATACCAGCTACACGGATCAGGTGTGTGGGATATTACCACTATCTGCTTCCACACGAGAGGTGGGTCAAATCCTGCCCATCGGTCAATAGCAGATCTCGTCCGAAGACGGCATATCACAATCTCAACACGGTACAACGTACTCCATGCTATATACACGGTACAACGTACTCCGTGGACCCAATCAACACATCATATCACGCCACATCTCAAAATGCACATGTGAGCCTATTTAATCGGTATGACCTCTTGTCTACCCGAAGCTCCTAACACGGCTATCAACATGTCAAAATATCACAAATGCACGTGCGAGCCTATTTAATCGGTGTGACACCCAGTCTGCCCGAAGCTCCAAGCACGACAACAAATAAGGTGGGCATCTAGTGCGAGCTAAGCTCCAAGCACCATGCCAAAACTAGTATGAAATCCATGCAAAAACTAGTGCGAGCTAAGCTCCAGCACTCATGCGTATAAAACACATCAAATCTCGTGTGAGTCCTGCTCTAGCACGCTTTCATTCTCAAGAAATCATGTAGGTGGCTCAATTCTTTGCAAAGTATGGTTAACAAACCAAAACAACTCATCTCTTTTGTAAATCATTTCAAATATTAGCCAACCTACCAAATCATTTGCTAAAAAGCAATAAAACATGATTTTCAAAGAAATATGCTTTTGTTTTCATGCGCATTTCTCAAACACCCAACTTTTGCCCTTCAATCACCCAATTTCATTTCCTAACATCTCATGCAATCTAGCAAAGCATTTAAGCGCCCAAATTGCACACAGATATCTCTAAGAGTCCACACAATTCCCTTACCTCGATTTACTTGGTGTGACTCTTTTCCTCTTAGCTTCTCACGCTCTTGTCATCTTAAGATATCCCATTCATCATTTACTCCACCACATTTCACTTCTCACACTAACCCATTTCTAGGTTATATTCATTTCATGGTATTCTAGGTAGTTCTACCCACAATGTGCACACCCAAATAAACTTCATAATCATCAACTAGACAAATGTACTTGGATTTGTGTACTAGAAACTTACCTCTTTGGATTTCCTCTTTGCTCCAATTAGAAATGGCCTTTGTTCCTTCAATCCAACAAATGGGTAAATGCCTCCAAACTATGTTGTTCTTCTCCTTGATGTGAACAACTTTGCCTCTACTAGTCTTCCCTCAAATATCATTGAAAATGGTTGGATTTAGAGAGAGAAAACTAGGTTTTGGGTTGGAAAGGGAAGGAAATGGTTTTGTCTCGAAATCTGCAGATTTTTAATACCCTTTTTATAGAAATAGCTTGAGGAGATCGATCAGCACAAGGAGGAGATCGATCTGGTCCCCTTAAATTCCTCTTTTCCACGGTATTTTAAGCATGAGATCGATCTGTCGAAGCTTGAGATTGATCTGCTCCAAATACAGAGCTAAGGAGATCGATCTGTATGCTTAAGGATTGATCTTTTCATTACAGAATGTTTAGGAGATTGATCTAGCCCCATTGGAGATCGATCTGCCCTATTCCTTTGCTCAAATACAAGCATTTTTGGCTCATCCAGATCGATCTCTCATCCTATGAGATCGATCTGCCTTTCATATTTCCCAGATTTTATGCAGTTTTTCTACAGCAACTCTTACTCAAACATCCTTAATTTGCTGCCATGGTCATTTTCTCATCCAATCATTTTTGAAACTTGAAAATGGCATCCATTAATACTTCATACACATTAAAACTTATGTAGAATCTTTGTATGACCAAAGGTACTTAATATAAACCAAATGGAAGTGCACAACTTATGCAATCCTCATTTCATTTTACCACTCTACTCACTTCTAATTTTACTCACATTCTTCACATATTTAAGTCAATTTCTTCATATTCATACATAATGCAACTTGTACGTACAATTACAACTCTTATTACAAGTGTGTACATTAACTTATGGACTTACATCACATATATTTCACTTATGAATTCATAGTATAACTTCATTTACATTTCTATGTACTTATATACAATTATACATATACGGGGTCTCACATTCTCCCCCACTTAGAAAATTTGATCCTCCAAATTAGAACCAATTATTTTGTGAGCAACTCGGGATACTTCTCCTGCATTAAAGTCTCTAATTCCCATGTGGCTTCTTCTACCGTGTGATGTTGCCAAAGAACCTTCACCAAGGGAATTGTCTTTGTCCTCAACACTTTATCTTTTCTATCCAGTATCCGAACCTGTTTCTCAAAATATGTCATGCTTTCATTGAGCTCCAAAGTCTCATACCTTATTACATGCGCCGGGTCCGGGTGGTACTTCTTTAATATGGATATATGGAAGATGTTGTGAATACTTGCCAACTCCGGTGGCAATGCCAACCTATAAGCCTTGTCTCCCACTCTCTCCAAAATCTCAAAGGGTCAGATGTATCTAGGGCTTAGCTTGCCCTTCTTACCAAATCTCATAATTCCCTTCGAAGGAGAAACTTTTAAGAACACTGACTCACCCACATCAAACTCTAGTAGTCTCCGTCTCTTGTCAGCATAACTCTTTTGCCTGCTCTGAGCTGTCCGTAATCTCTCACATATCAATTGGACGTCCTCAGATGCCTGCTGCACTAAGTTAGGAGCAAAAATCTATCTGTCACCAACCTCTTCCCATCCAATAGGGGAACGGCATCTACGCCCATACAATGCCTCATATGGTGCCATCCCGATACTCGCATGAAAACTATTATTATAGGCGAACTCTGCGAGTGGCAAATGGTTATCCCAGGAGCCCTCAAAATCCAACACACACGCTCTCAACATATCCTCCAAGGTCTGTATAGTCCTCTCTGACTGACCATCTGTTTGAGGATGAAATGCGGTGCTAAAACTCAACTGGGTCCCCATCGCTTCCTGAAAACGTTCCCAGAAGTGGGAAGTGCAGCGGGCATCCCTATCAGAAACAACGCTCACTGGAATTCCATGTAGCCCCGCACTCTCGCACACATATAGGTTCGCTAACTGGCTCAGAGTATCGGTAGCTCTCATAGCAAGAAAATAGGCTGATTTCGTTAACCGATCCATAATCACCCATATGGCATCATGACCTCTGCGGGTCCTCGATAATCCCATCACAAAATCCATGGTGACATGCTCCCACTTCCAAGTCTGTATTGGTAGAGGCTACAATAACCCTGTAGGCTTCTGATGCTCTACCTTCACTTGCTGACAAATGAGACACTTAGCAACATATTCAGCAATGTGCTTTTTCATCCCAAACCACCAATAAACCTTTTGAAGGTTTTGATACATCTTAGTACCCCCTGGATGTATCGTATACTTCGATGAGTGAGCCTCCGTCAAGATCAACCTTCTGATCTCTGCATCATCAGGAACACATATCCTCCCTCTGAACCTCAACAATCCATCTGAACTCAACTCAAAATCAATCTTTGTGCCTTTTTATATCTGCCCGACAATATCACTCCACTGCTGATCAATTCGCTGAGCCCGTCGGATTCGATCTACTAGATTTAGTTCCAATTGCAGGCTAGCTATCATAAATCCACTATCAGCGTCAACCGGGGTCATATCCAAACTGAGGTTCATGAACTGTTCCAACAGCTCGTGTTCCCTGACCATCATGAATGATACCATCTCGAGATGCTTCCTACTCAATGCATCAGTAACCACATTTTCTTTGCTCGGGTGGTACAGGATCTCACAATCATAATCCTTTAACAGCTCGAGCTATCTCCTCTGTCTCATGTTCAACTCTTTCTACGAGAACAGGTACTTAAGGCTCTTATGATCTGTGTAGATCTGAAATCTCTCACCATAAAGATAGTGGCGCCATATTTTCAATGCAAACACTATGGCCGCCAACTCCAAGTCATGGGTCGGGTAGTTCCTCTCATGATCCTTCAACTATCTAGTCCCATAGGCTACTACCTTCCCATCCTGCATCAATACGTAGCCCAGTCCTAGGTGTGAAGCATCTATATTCACCGATAAACCTCCTGAGCTAGTAGGAATGGTGAGGATCGGAGCTACGGTTAATCTCTATTTCAACTCCTCAAAATTTTCCTCACACTTATCGTCCCACACAAACTCCACATTCTTTCTTGTGAGACGTGTCAAAGGAGCAACTAACCTCGAAAATCCCTCTACAAACCTTCGATAATACCTAGCTAAACCCAGGAAACATCTGATCTCTGTCACTGTCTGGGGTCTCTGCCACTGTGTCACTGCCTCAATCTTTGATGGATCCACTGCCACTCCATCTTTCGATAATATGTGACCCAAAAAAGAGATCTGTTCCAACCAAAAGTCGCACTTACTGAGTTTAGCATACAACTTCTTCTCTCGAAGGGTCTGTAGCACTATCCTTAGATGCCTCTCATGCTCCTCTCTAGATCTTGAGTACACCAGTATATCATCAATAAACACAATAACAAACCGATCCAAATACTGGTGGAATACCTCATTCATTAACGACATAAAATCTGTAGGAGCATTCGTCAACCCGAATGGCATAACCATGAACTCATAATGTCCATACCGGGTATGAAAAGCGGTCTTGTGTACATCTCCACCTCGTATCTTCAACTGATGGTACCCTGATCTCAGATCTATCATGAAAAAGACCTGCGCTCCCTTAAGCTGATCCAACAAGTCATCGACGCATGGAAAGGGATGCTTATTCTTGATGGTGGCCTTATTCAACAATCGGTAATCTATAGACAGTCGGAGGCTTCCATCCTTCTTCCTTACAAACAGAACCAGTGCTCCCCAAGGTGAGACGCTCGACCTGATAAATCCTTTCTCCAGCAACTCCTGTAACTGTTTCCTTAATTCTTCTAACTCAACTTGAGCCATTCTGTACGGTGGCTTGGATATCGGCTCTGTCCCAGGTGCCAAGTTTATACCAAACTCCATCTCCCTATTTGGAGGTAACCCTGGTAACTCATCCAAAAAGACATCTAGAAATTCCCTAATCACTGGAATGTCTCCCAATTCCAGACGTGCCTTATCCGTCTCAATCATATAAGCGATGAACCCTTCACATTATTCTTTCCACCATTAGTAATCATAAATAATCATATTCACACATAAGATTGATAAACAGATTTATCTTTCATACATCATGTATCAAGATTGTACTCATCACACTTATAATAATCATGTTCTTTAATTTCATTTCACAAAATTTACTACAAGGTTGTCTATCTTTGGAAACATCAAAGTTTTTGCATGACAATCCATAACAACATGATTTGCAGCCAACCAATTCATCCCTAGGATTACATCAAAATCACCCATATTTAGTAAAATTAAATCGGCTGCCATTTCTTTACCTCCTATCCTCATCTTACAACTTCTATATACATGCTCAGTCAACTGACTATCATTCATAGGGGTAGATATCATCAACATCTTATCAAGCAGTGTGGGTTTTACATGCTTCAACAGTTTATGTGCAAAGGATGGCGATATAAAGGAATGCGTGGCACCAGGATCAAACAATACAAATGCTTCTAAATCAAAGATTTGGATGGTACCTTTAACCACATCCGAAGATTGATCCGCAGTGTTTTGGTCCAGTACGTGCACTCGTCCTCTGCTCACACCCACTGCTTGCTTCCCCTTTTCCTCAGCTGTAGCCCTCCTCCTCGGAGCAGCTGTCCCAACTGAAGCTCTCTCTGGCTCCTTGCCCTTCTGTGGGGCTCTCTCTATCATCTCTTGGTAATCCCTGGTTATATACCCTGGTTTCCCATATCTGAAGCATACTACCTGAGGTCCATAGCATGGTCGAGTTCGATGGTACCTACCACACTTGTTACACTGCTCTGTAGTAGGCCGTGGCCCTCCAATCACAATTATCTTAGTTGGAGCAATGGCCAGATACATGGGAGTATTATTTGTCCTCTCCCGAATCTCCTCGATCCTCAGCCTCTTTCCAGCAACTTCCCTTATAACTGAAGCCTCTATCCATCACTGGTCTTTTCTTATCTCTGTCCCTCATCTTACCAACCTTTCCAAACTCTGAGGTAATCCTATCAACATCTTGTTCACACAATTGCGCCCTGCGCACTGCCTCCTCATAGGTCGGTATATCCAGAGGAACCAATCTGAACCTGATGGTCGGTCTCAATCCATCTACAAATTTTTGGATCTTTTCGATCTCATTACTCATTGTGTTGGGATCATATCTGCCCAGGGAGATAAAGGTCATCTTATACTTATCCACTCCTACTCCTTTGGGTTAGTCCCAAAAATGCCATTTTCATCTTCCGCTATGCGGTATCCGAAACGTACTGTCTCCGGAAGGCCTCCAAAAATATATCCCAACTGATCTCAGTATGTCCGGCTCTCAAAATAGGCCTGGTGGACTTCCACCAATGTTTTGCTAATCCCTTCAGCATAAATGCTACAAATGCTACCATCTCGGTAGTAGTGTACTCAAAGAACCCATACAGCTTCTCAATCTCATTGATCCAATCCTCAGCAGCTACTCGGTCTTTAACTCCATTAAAAGACGACGATCCAAACTTCTGGAACTGCCGCAGTATATCCAAATCGCAATCGTAACCCCAGCCTCTACTGCTTGGTGTAGCAATCGGCGTAGGCACATCCTGTGTGGGTGAGGTATCTGTGGTCTGTGGCCTCTGGGCTTGCCTTGCCCATGCCTTAGGAGCTACCGCCTGCTCAGCATCACCCTGTGTAGCGGGACTCCATCTACCGCCAACTCCAGGTAAAGATTGGGTGACCAACTCCAATATCATCTCAACGCTCCGCTCAATCCTCGCGAAGCAAGCCTCAGTACTCTCGGGCCTCTCCTCTGGTCCCTGTGGAGCGTGCTCAACCTCAACCTCCACCTCAACCTCATCTTGACCCTCGTGTGTTTCTGGCTCAACACGACCCCTAGGACTACCTCTACGGCCTCGAGCCTGCGCTCTCATCCCTATACTGCGACTGGTATTAGGCATATTGTTTCACTTCCCTACATACACATAAACTTTTTAGTCAACCCATCGACGCACACACAATTTGTATCTAAACAAGAACAGTAACATGGGGATGTAATTTTTCAACTTATTAAGTATTTTAGACATTGACACAAGTCAGACCAACTCGAGCTCTGATACCAACTTCTGTCACGACCCTTAACTTATGAAAATACGTACAATTTTTTTACATTTTCATGCATCGTTTATTATTCGTCCGTACCTCAATCGTGAACAGCTACTCTCCTCAATAGTTGGGCTATGTGTCGACGTCTAACTCACTCCACCATACCAATTCAATTTGTATATTATTTATGAGTAAACACTTGTATAAATGTATATATATCAAAGTGCTACCTGTGTTTACATTGTTTTACATCCTCAATAGTTACATATAAAATGCTACTGTGCTATGTCTAGTTTAGATAAAAATAATTCAAGTGTGTATACCTTTAGCGATGGGATGCAGCGGATACCAAAAAGGGATAAGCCTCCAGTCGCCCACAATCTATACTCAAAGCTCTGTAGAGAGGGGGAAATAAGGGAGGTGAGCAAACCACACGCTCAGTAAGGCAATCATGTGAACAGGCAGATACTGCACTATCTACGTGATCGTGATGCCATGCTCAAAAGCAATTAGTTCATCATTTTATCTCAAAACAAGAGTGTATGATTGTGTTAATGGTATGTAAAGCATTCATGCTATTAAAATTCAGTGCACAATTCAATTCAAATCATGGTATAAATCATCATGCATAATTCACAATAGAGCATGGCATTACCCACCATGCGTTTTCTCAAATAAGCATGGCATTAACCATCATGCATTTTCTCAGATAAGCATAGCATTAACCATCATGCATTTTTCACAATAAAGCATGACATTAACCATCATGCATTTTCTCAAATAAGCATGGCATTAACCATCATGCATTTTTCACAATAAAGCATGACATTAATTATCATGCTTCGGTGCACTTTAAACCATTAACAATCGATATCTCAAAACAATTCAACACTTGTCAGGTCTCAGCCCCTCCCTTAGACTGTCCTGACCCATAAATCATTTCAAACATGGATTTTATTCACAAAGCATTACACATGTGAGACAGGAAATTTAATAAAAGGTAATAACCTCTAGGTCTATGGCCATAACCTGTGATACCGGCTACACGGATTAGGTTTGCGAGATATCACCACTATTTGCTTTCACACGGGAGGTGGGTCAAATCCTGCCCGTCGGTCCACAGCAGATCTCGTCCGAAGATGGCATATCACAATCTCAACACGGTACAACGTACTCAATGCTACACGCACGGTACAACTTACTTTGTGGACCCAATCAACACATCATATCACGCCACATCTCAAAACGCACGTGTGAGCTTATTTAATCGGTACAACCTCTTGTCTACCCAAAGCTCCTAACACGGCTATCAACGTGTCAAAATATCACAAATACACGTGCAAGCCTATTTAATCGGTGCGACACCCAGTCTGCCCGAAGCTCCAACCACGGCAACAAATAAGGTGGGCATCTATTGCGAGCTAAGCTCTAAGCACCATGCCAAAACTAGTATGAAATCCATGTGAAAATAAGTGCAAGCTAAGCTCCAGCACTCATGCATATAAAACACATCAAATCTCGTGCGAGTCCTGCTCTAGCATGCTTTCATTCTCACGAAATCATGTAGGTGGCTCAATTCTTTGCAAAGTATGGTTAACAAACCAAAACAACTCACCTCTTTTGCAAATCATTTCAAATATTAACCAACCTACCAAATCATTTGCTAAAAAGCAATAAAACATGATTTTCAAAGCAACATGCTTTTGTTTTCATGCACATTTCTCAAACACCCAACTTTTGTCCTTCAATCACCTAATTTCATTTCCTAACATCTCATGCAATCTAGCAAAGCATTTAAGAGCCCAAATTGCGCACAGATATCTAAGAGTCCACACAATTCCCTTACCTCGATTTACTTGGTGTGACTCTTTTCCTCTAAGCTTCTCACGCTCTTAGCTCAACTCGCTCTGGCATATCCTTGAAAGCTGCAATTTATTCATCATGCGTTCAAGTTAGTATTGCTAACTCTCGTTCAACTATACATTCCACCCAATGCCTTAAACGCTCATTTTACCCTTTTTGGGTAAGCCTCTCTATTCATTCCATATTATTATCTTAAAATTATCTCCTCAACACCATTATCATCTCAAGATATCCCATTCATCATTTATTCCACCACATTTCACTTCTCACACTAACCCATTTCTAGGTAGCTCTACCCACAATGTGCACACCCAAATCAACTTCATAATCATCAACTAGACAAATGTACTTAGATTTGTACACAAGAAACTTACCTCTTTGGATTTCCTCTTTGCTCCAATTAGAAATGCCCTTTGTTCCTTCAATCTAACAAATAGGTAAATGCCTCCAAACTATGTTGTTCTTCTCCTTGATGTGAACAACTTTGCCTCTAATAGTCTTCCCTCAAATTTCCTTGAAAATGGTTGGATTTAGAGAGAGAAAACTAGGTTTTAGGTTGGAAAGGGAAGGAAATGTTTTTGTCTCGAAATCTGCAGATTTTCAACGCCCTTTTTATAGAAATTGCTTGAGGAGATCGATCAGCATAAGGAGGAGATCAATCTGGTCCCCTTAAATTCCTCTTTTCCATGACATTTTAAGCATGAGATCGATCTGTCGAAACTTGAGATCGATCTGCTCCAAACAGAGAGCTAAGGAGATCAATCTGCTCCAAACAGAGAGCTAAGGAGATGATCTATATGCTTGAGGATCGATCTTTTCATTACAGAATGTTTAGGAGATAGATCTGGCCCCATTGAAGATCGATCTGCCCTAGTCCTTTGCTCAAATACAAACATTTTTGGCTCATCCAGATCGATCGCTTATCCAATGAGATCGATCTGCCCTTCATATTTCGCAGATTTTCTTCAGTTTTTTTGCAGCAACTCATACTCAAACATCCTTAATTTGCTGTCATGGTCATTTTCTCATCCAATCATCTTTGAGACTTGAAAATGGCATCCATTAATACTTCATACACATTAAAACTTGTGTAGAATCTTTGTATGACCAAAGGTACTTAATATAAACCAAATGGAAGTGCACAACTTATGCAATCCTCCTTTCATTTTATGTCACGCCCCGAAAATGCGAAAAATAGGGCAAATTTAAAACTTTTTACTCGTTAATTCACAAATAAAGAGTGCATTCCTGTGCAGTGTCATACATCATCATAATTATCATGCCTCAGGATCTCATCATGATATAACAGATATTGTATTATACCCATTACTCGATTACAAGTTAATTAATCCTAATACATCCCATATAATGTCATACATCAAGTGTCTGTAATTACAATAATAGTCTGGGTACATGAAAAGATAAATATACCTCAAAGTACAAAATATATAGCCTGGAGCTCAGATCCTCCACTAGCCACTACTCCGTACGTCGCAGGGAAGTCCTTATTCACTTGAAGAACTCTGGGGGGAAAGAAAAATAGGGTGAGCTTCTAAATCGCTCAGTAAGGGGGGTAGGGATTCATTTCATAAACCAAAATGCACATCACAAAAGGTTTATTTGTATGTGAAACTCATTTGAAAACCATAGCATGAAAATACTCAAAACGACACTCTCATGTGTCAAGTCATGTGAAAACATGAAGTAAAAAGGCTCACTCTAGAGCAAAACAAAGCATGTGAAAATAACGCGTTAAATGCTTTCTCAAATAACGTGGCATAGCCACAAAACACACGTGGCAAAGCCACTGAATTTTTTTCTCACGTGGTATAGCCACAAAACACACGTGGCAAAGCCACTGATTATTTTCTCACGTGGCATAGCCACAAAATAGGGTTTCTCAACGTGGCACAGCCACCAATGGGGTTTTCTCAACGTGGCACAGCCACCGATGGGGTATACGTGGCACAGCCACCAATGGGTTTCTCAACGTGGCACAGCCACAGAATAGGTCATTCTCACGTTACCAGAACGGAGAAGAAATCGGGCTTACATGCTACCAGAGCAATGCCCGGTGTGTACTCACAACTACACACCTAAGTCTTATCACATAAGACGGGTTTGCCTTCACGTAGAACTCGTAATGGTTTCTCTCTCATAAAACTCATTTGAAAACCGTTTTGTACTCGACACAAAACGTAATAAAAACCGAGTTCTAACCGGCAAAGCACACGCACACATTTCTCAAATCTCAATGTTGCCTTAACGTAGAGCCAGTTATAAACTCATAAAACATTGGGCTCCAACCGGCTATAAAATCGTGTGCAATTTAATCTCAACACAAAACACTCAACATGCTTGTTTATAAATCATAAATCATGCTATAACAGTTTACAAATCACATACACAAATGGTTTAGATTTCCCTTACCTCTTTGCACCTCGTATAGTGCAATCGTTCCCCCGTATCACGGACTAGCCTCGCATTTCACTCTGAAACTCCCGAGCTGTCCAAACGATGTTAAAAACATCAATACTCAACATCACATAAACCTCAATTCTCAAAATCGAGCATAATTGATCATAACACCTCAAATCCCTTGATTCTCGTAACTCAACCCTAAACTACAACCTCATTCTCAATATCTCAACGTTCGATATCTCTAATACCAATTATCTAAGCTAATTCTCCACATTGTCTATATTTCCATTTATAGCTCGATTCTCAAAATTGTCACAATTTCCAAATATCGACATTAACCCAACTACATTGCAATTTCATCAATCCCTAATCATTCCTCAACTATTTCAACACAATTACAACCACCAATAACATCAAAATCAGCTCAAATATCAAGATCGAGGTTTAGAAATTACCCAAAGCTTGTGAGACGCACAACTCACGCCTCGATCCGATTCGTCCTTTGATTTCCAAGTATGTTGTTCTCCTTTTGATGAGGAACAACTTTCCTTCTTACCATAATAGCTGATTCGACCGGAAATGGGGGATTTGGAGGAGTGAGAAACTAGGTTTTCGAAAAAATGGAGGTTTGGAAGAGAGAGAAAGTGAGATTTCAGGAGAAAACACGGGTTCCTTATATAGACTGGAGGTAGGAGATCGATCTGCCTCTTGATGAGATCGATCTGTGTTTGAAATTTGGGGACGATCTGGGCAATTTTATGCATAGGAGATCGATCTTTCGAGGGGTGAGATCGATCTCTTTATGGCTTTATGAGATCAATCTGCTCCTAAGGAGATCGATCTTCTCCCCAAACAGAAGCATTTGGAGATCGATCTCCTCCTCATGAGATCGATCTTCTCTCAAACAGATTCATAAGGAGATCGATCTCTTCCATTGGAGATCGATCTGCCTCTTCAAATTTCCCCTTCCTCGTCATTTTTAACTCACCAGATCGATCTTTCCTTCTCCCAGGTCGATCTGTCCTCATACTTCATGCTTATTTTACACACTTAACATATAAATCTCCATTTATAATTCCCACAATTCATCTAGTTCAATAATTTACTCTTTAAATTATTATTACATCAACAAAATATGTCAGAAATTCTCAGATCTCACATTTTACCACTCTACTCACTTTCCATTTTACTCACATTCTTCACATATTTAAGTCCATTTCTTCATATTCATACATAATGCAACTTGTACGTACAACCACAACTCTTATTACAAGTGTGTACATTAACTTATGGACTTACATCACATATATTCCACTTATGAATTCATAGTATAACTCCATTTACATTTCTATTTACATATATACAATTATACATATACGAGGTCTCATAGTTCAAAACCTGGTGGGAGAAAGAACATAGAGAAGGAGTACTTTGGAAGCTGAAGAGCTCGAGCGTGAGACTGGGGAAGGCTTGAGGCGTCAGGGTGCTGGAAACATTGTACGTCTAGTTACGAAAGACCTGTTACGTGAGGCTGCGGAAGACCTCATGCACGAGGCAACGAAAGATCTAAGGCACCAGGGTGAGCGAGACTTCCTGCGTGAGAGTGCGAAGGACCGGATGCGCCATTGTCATCGACACACGACCCTCTTTTTCTAGTTTGTGACCTTAACCTTACCACTTACCACTTACAGTTAGGCTGTGAGTCAATATCCAATCCACATCTTATATAAATTCATTTAATTTAAATAGAATAAAAACTGGACTTTTATAAATATGCAGAAGCATTTACATCAGTTTCTATTAACTATACATCCATTTCGTACAAAATATCACTAGACTGTGCATTAATTTACAGGATACAAAATTTTTCTTTTCACCATAAGTGTATACCTCTCTATATTGCTGGAGAACTGGAGAACACCTTAGCAGGGAAGACTGCAATACTCACTACTGCGTAGTATCTGTGGAGGAGGAAATAAGGGGGTGAGCATAACATGCTCAGTAAGGAAAATGTGCAAGCAGGTAGATAACTACACTATCTACATTCTAAAATACATATATGTTCATTTTCCTTATAAAACAATATGCATGATCATTAAAACAACTTCCATCAATGCGAAATCATTTATTCGCTAGATGGGTATATGCATATTCACACAATAGCACACGGCTTTTCACTCAAGCATAATCTATTCACACAGTTCATATATAGAGATTGCTTTACTTAAAACCACACAGGTTCATTTTGAAATCACTTTGCACACAGCAAGTCAATGTTCATATGAGACACAATTCATGGGTTATCACATTCCCCAGACACACAGCAAGGGAAAGATATTTGTCACCTCACACAATAGTGACAATATCATATAACACAGATATAGAAGACCTATGGCCATAGTCGGATTCCAGGTTACACTAATCAGGTGTGCATGAACCCTACGCTTAGGGAGCCGGATCAACCATCCTGTCAGCTCAACTCAACTTACGGCACATCGTACCCCATGGCTAACGCTCACGGTACGTCGTGCTCCCGTGGATCCTTGTTTACCCGTTTTCGTTGTCTCAAATCCTCATGCGAGCAGGTCAGTGTCAGACACACAGCAGTACATGACGGCTCAAGCATGGTTTACACTCATCACATCACATTCATAACCCTCGTGTGAGCAGGTCATTACAAGACACACAGCAATACATGACGGCTACAACATGGTTTTACTCAACACACAGCACAATCATAAAAACCTCGTGCGAGCAACTTAGTGTAAGACATACATCATACCTGAGGCATCGAGCACGGTATAATAGGACTTCCCATGTGAGCATAGTCAGAGCAAGGCACACAGCAATACTCGAAGGCTCTAGCATGATTCTCAAAATCTAGTGCGAGCATCTCGAGTGGAACCACACATCATCACCCGAGGCATCGAGCACTCTTTCATTTTCTCAAAATCCCCTTCGAAAATAACGTGCGAGCAGGGCTGGTCAAACTACTGTTGCCTCTCATGCTCTAACACGATTTCACATAGAAAACAAATAGAAAGAGCTTTGTGTATAGTCATGAGTGAGAGGGCAAATCTCTCTTCAATAACTCCTTAAGACCAATTCACACAATAGTTAAACCGGGAGCCCATCTATTGTTATTCTTTCTCAAAACATTTACAAAAACCTCTTTTCACAATAATCATAGAAGTCATGCAAATCTCATACTATCAACTTATTTTCATACATAGTTTTCTATCTAGCCATATCAATATCGATGTATTTATCGCATACATATGCATTCAGCAGGCAAGAAAACATACGAATAACTATCTTTATAGCTCACATAAGTCCCTTACCTTGATCTTGCAATGTATCTTTTTGTCTCACACTGCTTCACATGTTACCATTTTCGTCTACACCTCCGTCTATCTCTCCGGACGCTGCAGATACACATCAAACGTATCATTCATCATTTCTATAGTCTCGAATCATCAAAACACCATTTTATTCTCTTATTTCCTCTTTGACCTAACATAGGTCCTTAGTGACTTTACATGTTATAGTCACTTCTTGTTATCATCTCATATATCAATAAGTTCATAGTAGTAGCTAGGTTAACATACTAGAATTTGGTTGCCTGAACCCTTACCTAGTTTGCTTTTCTTGTCACTTAGTCCAAAATCTTGTAATATCGACCAACACCTTCGATTTATCGTATCGAGGTCCCGTTTCCATCTATGTTGCTCTCATTTGGTTAACGAACAACTTCGTAGCAGGAAACGTCTCTTAATTCTGGCTAGAAAGGGTGGTTTGTCTAGGAAAAGTGTTGAACACTTAAGCAAAAATTGAGAGATTTTAGGTCACTATGCCTTTCAGCCTAAAATCTCATTTCTTATATCAAATTTCACTAGGAGATTGATCTGCATGGTGAGAGGATCGATCTCTCCTTCTTTGCCGCCTTACTTTTCAGTGCATTGGATTTCATGAGATCAATCTGCTCTAAGTGATGGGATCGATCTTCTCCAGGCAGAGAGCTAAACAGATCGGTCTGGCACAAGGATGAGATCAATCTGCTCTTGGTCGAGAGATAAGGAAATCGATCTGGCTTGCATTGAGGATCGATCTCCTCATTCCAGAATGTTTAGTAGATCAATCTTGCCCCATTGGAAATCGATCTGCCCTGTTCCATGGCTCAAATAAGAGCATTTTTTGCTCTTCCAGATCGATCTTTCCTTCTATGAAATCAATCTACCATTCATATTTTCTAGATGTTGCTACAGTTTTCTGCAGTAACTCACACAAAACATCCTTAATTTTGCTGCCATTGTCATTTTCTCATCCAACCACCTTTAAGACTTGAAAATGACATCCATTGATACTTATATACATTAAAACTTGTGTGCATTCATTGTATAACCAAAGGTATATAATACAAAACTAAATGGAAGTATAAAGATTTACGCAACTCATGCAACTTCATTCCATTTTACCACACCACTCAAAACTCAATATATTCACATTCATCACTAACAAAAGTCCATTTCTTCATATTCATACATGATGAAACTTGTGTGTACATCACAAACTCATATTACAAGTGTGTACATTGAATTTATGGACTTTACATCACTTATGCTTCACATAGCATGTACATGTATATACTTATGAATTCCTAAGTTTACCACTGAAAATACGGGCCTTACATTGCTCCCCTCCTTAAAAGAATTTGGTCCTCCAAAGTAGAACCAAGTTACTCCTCAAAAAGTCAGGGGTACTTTTCCTGTATCAAGTTCTCTAACTCCCAAGTCGCTTCTTCTGAATTATGGTGCTGCCAGAGAACCATAACAAGCGGAATTGTCTTGTTCCGTAACACTTTCTCTTTCCTATCCAGTATCTGAATCGGTTCCTCTACATATGTCAAATCAACTTTATGCTCCAATTGCTCATACCAAATCACATGACTTAGATTTGGATGGTACTTTCGAAGCATCGAGACGTGGAGGACGTTATGAATGCTTACCAACTCTGGTGGCAACGCAATTCTCTAAGCCTTAACTCCTACTCGCTCTAGTATCTCAAACGGTCCGATATACCGAGGGCTTAACTTACCCTTCTTACCAAACCTCATAATCCCTTTCGAGGGAGAGACTTTCAAGAAAATCGAGTCACCCACAGTTGACTCAGTAGCCTGCGTCTTCTGTCAGCTAACTTTTCTGTCTGTTCTGAGCTGTTCTCAATCTCTCACATATCAACAGAACAACCTCAGAGGCTTGCTATACCAAATCAGGAGCAAACATTTTCCTTTCACCCACTTCTTCCCAACCAATAGGGGATCGACACCTTCTACCGTACAAGGCCTCATATGGTGCCATCCCTATATTTGAGTGATAACTATTATTGTATGCAAATTCGGCTAACGATAGGTGATCATCCTAGGAGCCTTGAAAATCCATAACACTTGCTCTCAACATGTCCTCTAACGTCTGGATGGTTCTCTTTGACTGACCATTAGTTTGAGGGTGAAAAGCAGTACTGAAACTCAATCGGATTCCTATAGCTTCTTAGAATTGTTCCCAAATACGAGAAGTGAAGCGAGAATCCCTATTTGATATGATGCTCACGGGAACACCATGTAGCCTCACTATCTCTCGTACATACAACTCTGCTAAGTGACTCAAGGTATCTGTAGCTTTCATAGCTAGAAAGTGGGAGGATTTCGTTAGTCTGTCAACCACTACCCAGATAGCATCATGGTTCCTCTTAGTCCTCGGTAATCCCATGATGAAATCCATGGTGACATGCTCTCATTTCCAAGTCGGTACTAGTAGAGGCTGCAATAACCCTGCAGGCTTCTTGTCACACCCTGACTCCAGGTGCCCTTTCATCCATGCATACACCACTATGGTTGGGCTGTGAGACGATGCAATTACTAAATTCCATAAAATTTACAGCGAAAATATTTAAAACTTTAATTCACACTCCCAGGTGTGTGTAGATATATATAATCAATTGTTTAATATCTTATCTTTACATAAAATCCCCGTACAACTGTTTACATTTTTAATTCATAACTGTGTGATACATTATAATAGATACAAAATACTCATGTGTATACAAATCTTTATACCTTTGCAACTAGTGGGAGCTGTCCAACACAAAAAGGGACCTAGAGACTACCGCGCTGTCTTACTTCTCAATATATGGAGGGGAAAAAGAGTGGGATGAGCAAACTGACACGCCCTAAAGGTATTGTCCGCAAGTGCACGGGTCGTACAAGTAATAATGGGATTTGAGTCCCGGATTATCGTCCCACAAAGAAGTTGATCAGCCTAATTAACTACCGGTTAATCTTACCCTAAGTATATCCTAGTAAATTATGAAGTTACAGTGGGTGATCTACGTGGCTAACATTAAAATTACTGGAAAGCAATAAAATAATAAAAACTAAATAAAATCGAGTTAAGATTACTTACAGTGCTCTACGCAATTAAAAGTAAGTACCTACAAAAATAATTAAAACAGTTCAAAATTCATTAACGCAAATAAAATAAAATGCAAATATGAAAATAACAAAACAAGATTAATTAAACTACAATTAAAATAACCTAAAATAAGATATGCGTGTAATTAAGCTAATTAATAAAAATGAAAATTAAACAAATCTAAAATTTAATGTAAATAAAATCCTAGGAAATTAAGAAAATAACTATAAAACTACATGTCTAAAATATTAATTCTACATTACTCCTAATTAAATCTAATTACTAACTAAACAATGAAATCTAACTAATGCATGATAAATTAACTAATGCATGATAAAATAGAAATGAACTAAGAACATAATTAAGTCTAATTCATGAACTAATCAAGCTATTAGCTATAACTAATCATGCAACTAACTTTATAATTTAACTCCTTAAGCTAACACATTAAACTGAAATTAGGCTATTCTAAAATGCAAGAAAAATGGATTAATACAAAAGTTGAATGCCAAAAAAAGCCTTAAGAAATTGCAAAACATCAAAGTGGTCCCGATCATGGCACTGTGCATGTCTTCTTCATTGTTTATTTTCATTTCCAGGTATGTCCATCTTGTTCTCGGCTGCATCCAGTTTGTCCATGCCTCTTGGTTTGTCCTCTGCTCCAGGCTAAGTTTGCTTCTGCTCCAGGTGCTGTACGTGCTGCCATCAACACTCCTCGATCTCTGCCCAACTACCGCATACAGATTGCACGTCTCTACCTGCTTTTGGTGCCCAGGCATGTCCAGCTTGCTCTCAGTTCTGTTCTGGTTTGCTATCCTTACCAACTCTGCACTTGGTTCCGTGCACTTCTTCATTTCCTGCACAACTCCAACACCTCACGTTACCAACCATTTCAGCTGCTGTTTCTGGCCAGCCCTCCTCCTGCTTCTTCTTCTTCGTGGTAATGTCCAGCTCCTGCTCTCGGTCTGTCCTCGGCTATCTGCTATAGGTGTTATTGTCATGGTGGTGTACAAATCTACTTTCTGCATCGCTACCGGTCTATCCAGGTTTGTATCAGCTGCTGTTCTTCCTCGGTCGGTTCTGCCCAGCTAGCGTCTTCTCCACATATGTCAGCTACTGCCTGCACTGATGTAAACCAGAAACCGACACTATACCAACGTTCGTTCCTTCATTCTGCTAACGTCTTGCCTCAAGCACTGCTATGAGCCTCCCTTGGAATTGGTCATGCCTTGCCTTAGCTGGTCATTCCCTGCACCAGCAATCTTAGTTCAATCAGCAGCAACAATAGTAAATAAAATGAACAGTGGATAAATCATGAAACAGAGTGTAACAGAGAATGTAAATTTGTCCCGAGCTGTTTCTAAATAATTGTCCAAGCTTGGTTTTGCAACCATGGCAGTCGCCCCACCATCTTCTTCAAAATTGTTGTTGTCCAAATAGTGCTATATCTCCTACGCTACTGCTGCTATGCAATTCTCGGCAGTGAGTAACCTTCAGTATTATCCAGCAACGACTTTAGCTAATTCATGGCAAACCGAGAGCGATGATGAAATACAGGTTTTTCAAATAAATAACATAAGTAATTTTTTCTTTATGGAAACCGAGAGCTACCTAGGAGATATAAGCTATGTATAATAAAACTTGAAAAATAAATGAGCTGATTATAACCAAACCGAGAACATGAAAATGATAATGATTTCCATTGAAGAGAAAATTATCCAAGACTAGAAAAATGAAGAACATGAAAATGGAATGAACATTAAAAGTAAATGGAAGCTAACAGAAAACTAGACTAAAAGAAACAAGAAAAAAATAAATCCTAAGATTAATTCTAACACTATTCTACCCTAACTTACATTACACTAACACTACTTTTACACTAACACTACTTCTACACTAACACTACTCCTAACTTACATTGTTTTTCAATTGTCATCCTTTCCTATTTATACACACAATTGGGGTACAATTGTAATTTTTTCATCCTAGATGAGTTGACATTTTTTTTGCCACTTGTCTTCACACCATTGGCTCGTTGAAAAGATATTTCCATGTCATATGTCTTTTTGTCCAATTGGATGTGCTAGGTGGCATGGCTCGTGTTGTCTGTGTGGTCCAATCTCGATTTTAGCCCAATTCCAGTCCATTTTCAATCGAAATTTTTAAAATTCATCTGGATTTGATTTATCTGCAAATATGAGAATTTTAATTAAATAAAGGGGATAATTAACAAAATAAATTGGGGATTTAAATAATTACTTAGGAAATTAAGCACAAATAATTCTAAAAAATATAGAATTATCACACCCCCAAACTTGAGCTTTTGCTTGTCCTCAAGCAAAACAAAATAATTATAGGAATGACAAGTACTAAATACAATAATTTTCTCAATGTTATCCTCAAAGAAAAAGTACAGACTATGATCTTAAAGACTCACAATTACAAGTCCAACATTCTGAATCATTCAATCATAAGTCCTAACCCAAATTGGACTCCTTGTGAGTGTGTGAAAAATGTCTAAGTCACTTCACAGTACATTATCCAGATCAGATTATGCAAACATAATGAATGTAAAGTCAGTGACATGTGATCATTCCCATAAGTTTGCTTTTCACTTCTCTCTCCACTAATGTAGTCACACTTAATCAAAGATCAATAGGACTTCATTAAACTTGTAATGTAAAGCTGGGGCTAAGGTATGATAAAGTCGATTTAGGTTTAATTACCCCTTAACATACATTACTTCTAGGATCTTAATGTAAGAGTTCAAATTTATTTCCCCCAAACTTATTTCTTTTGCTAAAAAATTTATTCTATTTTTGTATTTTTCATCTTTCTTCTTTTCTTTTTCTTTTTCTTTCTTTTTCATTCAAAATTTTTTTTATACATACTCCTTCACTTTCACTTAATACCCAAATAGCTCACAATATATCCCAAAGACTTTTCATGCTTTTGGGGTAAGTGATAGGAAAAAAGTATTTAAGCTAAGGAAAATTTTGCAGGTGTATTTACAGAGAAAAGCTTATTTGGCCCAGATGGGTGACTAGGGGTAGAATATGTACAAGGAAGGCTAGAAAGGCTCAAACGATCCAAAGATGGCCTAAATCACTTCTCTAATTAAGTGTGATCTAATATTTTACCTCGAGATTAGATCAAACAAATTCTAGAATATGATGCATAAAATCAATTGAACAAATGCAATCCTATGTCCACATAAGCTTTCTCTAAATAAATATATAGATTCATGACATAACATGCGCATAAAATGAGGAAATCACAATCAGAGTCAAGACAAACTCAAGAATTCAACTTCATGCTTTTCCTATAATCATGCTTCTTATTCAATCAAAGTCAGACTTAATCATGGGGTCATATCATCGGAATATGGGAAAACTACATGCTACGCACTAAATCATCCTAAAATCAAACAATTTAAGCTCGTATTATCGAAACAATTTTGAAAATTCTTTCTCAGATTTTTGAAAAACAATTTGAAAATTTTTCCAATTTTTCACAAAATTGCTCAAGTGATATCCCCTCCCCCAAACTTGAAGTGCACAGTGTCCTCAGTGTGCAAATAATATAAGAATTTAAGCTCAAGAACAAAGTACTCCCCTTTCTGATGATGATGAACAACTGAAACTTGATTGAAAGCGTAATACTAGAAAGGAAATCTACAACACAAACAAAGAAAGAAACAACAAAAAAGACAAAGAAAAAGAACTATATACAAAGTGAAAAGAAAAACACAGCCACTTCAAATGCAGCTGAAGAAAACAACACTCAACGGCAGTGCGAAGAGTAGGAGGATCAGCCAGAGTGGTGACAGAATGTTAACAGTTAAATCCTCCTGAGCTCTACCTACTTCCTTCTTTCTCTCAGATTTCTTATGCTTAAGCCTTATATCCTCCTCAACATCCATCTTAAAACACTCTTGAGAGTCATCAGGGAGCTTCAAAGGTTTGAAAACATGAAATATCACCTCCTGATCTAGGACTCTCATAGTTAACTCCCCCTTTTGTACATCAAATAATGTTCTACCAATCGCTAGGAAAGGTCTGCCTAGTATAACGAGGACTTCCCTGTCTTCCTCATATCCAAAACAATAAAATCTGTAGGTAAAATAAACTTGTCCACCTTTACTAAGACATCCTCAATGACCCCCTTCGGATATTTAATGGATCGATCAGCTAGCTGAAGGGTCACTGTGGTGGGCTTGGCATCCCCTATTCCTAACTTATGATAGATAGACAATGGCATTAAATTTATACTAGCTCCTAAATCACACAAGGCTCTACCAAAGAATAAATTTCAAATAGTGCAGGGTATGGTAAAACTCCCAGGATCCTTGAGCTTGGGGGTAATTTCCTATGAATAATTGTACTACATTCCTCAGTTAAGGCCACCGTCTCATAGTCTTCCAACCTTCTTTTCCTAGAGAGGATATCCTTCAAAAACTTCACATAACTTGGCATTTGCTCCAAGGCATCCGCGAAAGGAATGTTGATGTGAAGCTTCTTAAAAACCTCAAGGAATTTAGCAAATTTTCGTTCCAGCTTTTGATCTTGCAGCCTCTGAGGAAAAGGTACTGGTGGTCTAACCGGAGGGGATGTAGTGGAAACATATGTAGCATCAGAGGATGAGGAAGGTTGTGAAGTAGAAGAATGGATAGATGAAGAAGCGCCTAGCTTTGATTCCTTTGCAGTCTGATCTTTAGGTTCCTGCTCTTTCTGAGCTGCTTCTTTGGGACTTATGAGTTCTTCAACTATGGGATCAACAGGATTAGACTTAACTTATGGCTCATCTAGCTCTTTGCCGCTTCTAAGGGTGATGGATTTAACATATTCCTTACCCTCCTTTTGGCTAACAGGATTAGCTTCAGTGTTACTGGGAAGGGTCCCTTGACGACGTTGACTAAGAGCGTTTGCTATTTGTCATACCTGAACCTCTAAGTTCTTAATTGAAGCAGCTTGATTTTGCAGGATCGTTGAGAACATCTCCTTTAATGTAGGCTTCTTCTCAGCTGCTGGTGCATGGTAGGGTTGTGGTGGTAGTGGTGGTTGGTGGAAGTGTGATGGATGATGCTGAAATTGAGGTGGGGATGGTCGATGAGGCGGATGATATGGAAATTACGGCTATGGTGGTACATGAACCGATGAAGCTTGAAAAATAAGGGGTTTCACAGGTCTACAACTAAAAGATTGTCCTTGGTTTTGGCTCCAGGAAAAGTTAGGATGGTTCCTCCACCCTGGGTTGTTCTATTTCTTAGGAGGGGCAACGTACTGAACCGATTCTAAGTTAAGTGGACACCTATCTACAGAGTGGGTACCACTACACAGCTCGCAGGAAAGGAAAGGACTTTTGACAGAATAAACAAGATTAGGACTGGTAGAAGGATTATGTTGGGTACTGAGTGACTCTACCTTCTTCGTAAGATTAACGATTTGAGAGGTCAAGGTAGACAGTGTGTCGAGCTCATAAATACCCGTCGACTTCTTCGGCAATTGCCTCTCTGAGGACCATAGATAGTTGTTAGCAACCATCTTTTCTAAGAGCTCTTAAGCTTCCTCCTCTGTTTTACACATTAGTGCTCCACCCGCAGCAGCATCAACAATAGTCCTATTCTTGCTTGTAAGTCCGTTGTAGAAGGTCTGGACTTGCAGCCACAAAGGTAGGCCATGGTGAGAACACTTCCTAAGAAGCTCCTTATATCGTTTCCATGCTTCGTAAAGAGTTTTCGAATCGAGATGGGCAAAGGAAGATATATCACTACGGAGTCTGGCCATTTTAGAGGGAGGGAAAAACTTAGCTAGAAATTGATGGGCTAACTCATCCCATGTAGAAATGGATCCTGGAGGTAAGGAGGTTAACTAGTGTCGCGCCCTATCTCTAAGTGAGAAGGGGAATAGTCTAAGTATAAGTACATCATCAGATAATATATTGTGCTTGAATGTGTTGCACAAGTCCAGGAATTGCCCAAGGTAAGCATATGGGTCATCGTACGGAAGCCCACTGAACTGTAAAGAGGTCTAGATCATCTGGAGGATGGAAGGCTTAATTTCAAAATTGTTAGCAGGGACAGTCGGTGGCCTAATACCGGTGTAATCTCCTCCAATCATCGGCACCGCATAATCTCCAACAGTCTTGATTTCTCTATTTTCTGCCATGGTCTTTTGCAGCGGAGCTATAAATTTCCTAGAATCCTTTCGAATTTTCCTAAGAGTTTGTTCAATTTCAAGATCTAGAGGAAAGCAATCAAAACTCTTGGCTCTACACATGCAAATATCACAAAGTCCTTAAAAAAATATTTTTTTTATTTTTTTAATTTTAATTTTTCAATTAACTAATCTAGATTAAACTTCTAAATATTTACAACCTAAATATTTACAAGCTAGAATTACACCTAAGCATAATTTCACTGATATTAACGACTAATTAAAACTTCCCCGACAACGGTGCCAAAATCTTGACACGCCCTAAAGGTATTGTCCGCAAGTGCATGGGTCGTACAAGTAATAATGGAATTTGAGTCTCGGATTATCGTCCCACAGAGAAGTTGATCAGCCTAATTAAATACCGGATAATCTTACCCTAAGTATATCCTAGCAACTTATGAAGTTGCAATGGGTGATCTACATGGCTAACATTAAAATTACTGGAAAGCAATAAAATAATAAAAACTAAATAAAACCGAGTTAAGACTACTTACAGTGCTCCATGCAATTAAAAGTAAGTACCTACAAAAATAATTAAAACAGTTAAAAATTCATTAACGCAAATAAAATAAAATGCAACTATGAAAATAACAAAACAAGATTAATTAAACCACAATTAAACTAACCTAAAATAAGATATGCATGTAATTAAGCTAATTAATAAAAATGCAAATTAAACTAAACTAAAATTTAATGCAAGAAAAATGGATTAATGCAAGAGTTGAATGCCAAACAAAGCCTTAACAAATTGCAAAACATCAAAGTGGTCCTGATCACGGCACTGTGCATGTCTTCTTCATTGTTTATTTTCATTTCCAGGTATGTCCATCTTGTTCTCGGCTGCATCCAGTTTGTCCATGCCTCTTGGTTTGTCCTCTGCTCCAGGCTAAGTTTGCTTCTACTCCAGGTGTTGTACGTCCTGCCATCAACACTCCTCGATCTCTGCCCAACTACCGCATATAGATTGTACGTCTTTACCTGCTTTTGCTGCCCAGGCATGTCCAGCTTGCTCTCGGTTCTGTTCTGGTCTGCTATCCTCACCAACTCTGCTCTTGGTTCCGTGCACTTCTTCATTTCCTGCACAACTCCAACACCTCACGTTACAAACCACTTCAGCTACTGTTTCTCGCTAACCCTGCTCCTGCTTCTGGCTAGCCCTGCTCCTGCTTCTTCTTCTCCGTGGCAATGTCCAACTCCTGCTCTCGGTCTGTCCTCTGCTATCTGCTGCAGGTGTTGCTGTCCTAGTGGTGTAAAAATCTACTTTCTGCGTTGCTACCAGTCTGTCCAGGTCTATATCAGCTATTGTTCTTCCTCGGCCAGTTCTGCCCAGCTAACGTCTTCTTCGCATATCTCAGCTACCGCCTGCACTGATGTAAACTAGAAACTGACACTATACCAACGTTTTTTCCTTCATTCTACTAACGTCTTGCCTCAAGCACTGCCATGAGCCTCCCTTGGAATCGGTCATGCCTTGCCTTAGCTGGTCATTCCCTGCACCAGCAATCTTAGTTCAATCAGCAGCAACAATAGTAAATAAAATGAACAGTGGATAAATCATGAAACAGAGTGTAACAGAGAATGTAAATTTATCCCAAGCTGTTTCCAAATAATTGTCCAAGCTTGGTTCTGCAACCATGGCAGTCGCCCCACCATCTTTTTCAAAACTGTTGTTGTCCAAATAGTGTTGTATCTCCTACACTACTGCTGCTATGCAATGCTCGGCAGTGAGCAAGCTTCAGTATTATCCAGCAACGGCTTTAGCTAATTCATGGCAAACCGAGAGCAATGAAGAAAATACAGGTTTTCAAATAAACAATATAAACAATTTTTTCTTTTTGGAAACCGAGAGCTACCTAGGAGATATAAGCTATGTATAATAAAACTTGAAAAATAAAGAAGCTGATTATAACCAAACCGAGAACATGATAATTATTTCCATTGAAAAGAAAATTATCCAAGACTAGAAAAATGAAGAACATGAAAATGGAATGAACATTAAAAGTAAATGGAAGCTAACGGAAAACTGACTAAAAGAAACAAGAAAAAAATAAATCCTAAGATTAATTCTAACACTATTCTACCCTAACTTACATTACACTAACACTACTTTTACACTGACACTACTTCTACACTAACACTACTCCTAACTTACATTGTTTTTCAATTGCCATCCTTTCCTATTTATACACACAGTTAGGGGTATAATTGTAATTTTTTCATCCTAAATGAGTTGGCATTTTTTTTGCCACTTGTCTTCACACCATTGGCTCCTTGAAAAGATATTTCCATGTCATTTGTCTTTTTGTCCAATTGGATGTGCTAGGTGGCATGGCTCGTGTTGTCTGCGTGGTCCAATCTCGATTTTAGCCCAATTCCAGTCCATTTTCTACCAAAATTTTCAAAATTCATCTGGATTTGATTTATCTGCAAACATGAGAATTTTAATTAAATAAAGGGGATAATTAACAAAAGAAATTGGGGATTTAAATAATTAATTAGGAAATTAAGCACAAATAATTCTAAAAAATATAGAATTATCACAAACCACAGCTCAGTAAGGAAAAGGATGCTAACAGGTAGATAATGTACTATCTACATAGCCCATGCATGCATAAACAAATCATGTTTCAATATAAAAGGAAATACTACTAGAAAATGCTTTTAAACATTTATTTCTCATAGGCATTTTCATGTAAAATCATATGCAATACTTCCAATTAAAACATGTCACAAACAGTGCTATCATAGCACAAATATTCAAATCAAGAGATCTATCAAATCACAATATCTCTTTCTTTCTCTCAAATCATTTATTTTCATCAAATCTCTTTCTTTTCTGAGTTTCTCAATTTCTCTTATCTCTGAGATGGGCATGGAATTCTCAGCAATATAATATCCACGACATATGGCCATAGTCAGTGATCTCCGGCCTCACTGATCAGGTGTGCACAGGGCATCACTTTGCCTGAAGGGGGATGGGTCATTCCTACCCTCCGGCCCATCTCAATCAACAACATCTCCTCATATCACAAATACTCACGGTACAATGTACGCCATGTGTCATCTACACGATACTCGTAACGTGCACTAAGCACGGTACATAGTATACCAACAGACAACTACACAATTCAACGTACGACCGTGGACCCAGTCCATCTACCAACTCCAATGGACTCATCTTCCTAAACCATTTCTCATATACCAGGCAAGCAAATTTGTGTGACACACAGTCATTTCAAGGCTCCAGCGTGGTATCTCTTAGTGCTAGTAATTGCTTCTAGCACTGTATCATCTCAAACTCAACAAAACTAGTGCGAGCAATACTCCAGCACTTTTCTCTTGTGCGAGACGAACTCTATCACAGCATATCAAAACATGGAAACATGTGTGAGCTAAAACTCCAACACATTATCATTATAAAACCACGTGTGAGCCACGCTCCAACACTTTTTATCAAAACATGTAGACATATGTGAGTGGAACTCCAACATAGTCAAAATCATTAAAATGGGTACGAGCTAGAGCTCCAACACTAATTCACATCTCAAATCCGATAGGTGGCTATTTTCTCTTTTAAAAACTCAAAACATGTTTGTTTACGTTTCATGTCGTCCCATGCTAAACATGTAAAACTAGCCAACCTATCCATCATCATTTCTCAATCACAAAACAACATATAGTTGTAAAAATATTAAAAACATGCATGTCAGGCTAATTTCCTTCCCACATCCCACTTTCACAAATTATACCATAATACATTTTCATTCACATATGGTTTAATAGCTAAGCATAATAATTCTAGCGTCATAACTATAAAAATCACAGTAAAAATATGTACGAATATCTCTATCGCTAACATACAGTCCCTTACCTCAAATCGCTCTCGTATTTCCTCTGTCACGTTTGCTCCATTCACGATCCAGGTTAATCGTGTTCCATATATTTCAATCTTCACATGTAAATCGTTAGGTTATTTTCTTTTCTTTCTTTTAGACCCATACTTTTCAATTATTTAGCTATTTATTCTTCTCAAGCTTCTTATCTTATTCCACCTTTCCTACTAATCTCATTATACCTTCTCTCCATTTTCCATCATTTTCTACACATGTTTTCTTCATTAATTTCCCCTTTCATTATCACTCATGCATCACTACAATCATCATTCCTACCAACATTTCACATACCATTCTATCCAATAAGTGTTTAGAAACCCATATTTAAAGCTTGAAGGTTAGCATATTTAAAGCTTGAAGGTTAAAGAGCTTATCCCTTTACTTAGCCAAACTTGTGGTAGCCAAAATTCCTTCTCTTGGTCACACCAATGTGTGATTTTTTTTTGGTATGTTGTTCTCCTTACTTCAAGGAACAACTTTCCCTTCTTGAGCCTCTTCCAAAACTGGCTGGAATGTAGTGATTTTTTTTAGTGAGAAAACTTAGTTTCTTGAGAGAAAATGGCAGGTGTAGGTTTGGTCGGAGAAATCTGAATTTTCAGTCCAAATCTCGTGCCCTTTTTATAGATGTAGAGACATGAGATCGATCTGGTCCTTATGGAGATCGATCTCTAAAAGGTTTGGCAATCCTTTTTACCAAATGCAACTACTACTAGATCGATCTTCTTCCACGACGAGATCGATCTATTTGTAGGTAAATTCCTTCTTTGGAGATCGATCTGCCTCTTGTAGGAGATCGATCTGCTCTTTACAGAACCTTAAGGAGATCGATCTATCGAGGCTTGAGATTGATCTGTCTCAAACAGATAGTTAAGGAGATCGATCTATCTTCCCATGAGATCGATCTGCCTTGTTCCATTCAACAAATTTTGGGCATTTCATGAGGGATGATTGATCTCTCCTTCATATAAGATTGATCTCTCATCCCCGGTACCCTCATTTTCTGCAGATTTTTGCCTATACACTTATCCAAATTTCATGTATACCTCAATTTTGCATTTCGTGCACACTTTACACACTATGGCATCCATTCCACATAGTTCATAGTTAATGAAACTTGTGCTCACAACTTAGAATCATGGATGCTTCATTAAATTTCTAAAATCCTTACATTCCTTTTATCACTTATACACGTGTAAAAATACATATACATACATCATAACTTCTCAAGCTATTTTTATAACAACATACATATACATCATACTTCATAAAATAAGTACGTATGGAGTTACGGGTATTACATTTCTCCCTTCCTTAGAAAATTTGGTCTTCCAAATTGAACCAAGTCTATTTGTCAAAAAGTTGGGGATATTTCTCCTTCATTAGATCCTCTAACTCCCATGTGGCTTCCTCCGATGTATGATGCTGCCACAGGACCTTAACCAATAAAATCATTTTGTTCCATAACACCCTCTCTTTTCTATCCAATATCCGGATCGGTCTGTCGACATACGACATATCCTCCTTGAGCTCCAACGGCTTATAGCTAATTACATGTGTCGGATTTGGGTAGCACTTCCAAAGCATAGAAACATGGAAGACATTGTGGACCTCCGCTAGCTCAGGTGGTTAGGCTAGCATGTATGCTCTATCTCCCACTCTATCTAAGATCTCGAAGGGACCAATGTAACGAGGACTTAGTGTTCTTTTCTTCCCGAACCTCATTATTCCCTTGGAAGGAGATACTTTCAAAAATACAGACTCACCCACATCAAACTCAAGTGGTCTCCGTCTCCGATCAGCATAGCTCTTTTGTCGACTTTGAGCTGTTCGCAACCTCTCACATATTATCCGAACATCTTCGGAGGCTTATCTAAAGAAATCAGGAGCAAGCAACTATCTGTCACCAACTTCTTCCCAACCAATGGGTAATCGGTATCTACGACTATATAGTGCCTCGTAGAGGGCTATACCAATACTTGAGTGATAACTGTTATTATAGGTGAACTCAATCAATGGTAAGTGATCATCCTATGAGCCACTAAAATCTAGTACACACGCTCTCAACATATCCTCCAAGGTCTATATAGTCCTCTCCGATTGATCATCTGTCTGAGGATGAAAAGTGATGCTAAAGCTCAATTGGGTCCCCATCACTTTTTGAAAATGTCCCCAAAAGTAGAAAGTGAAGCGGGTATCCCTATTAGAAACAACACTCACTAGGACTCCATGCAATCTCACTATTTCCCACACATACAGGTTCGTCAGTGTACTCAAAGTATATGTAGATCTCATGGCTAAAAAATGTGCCGATTTCATCAACTGATCTATTATAACCTATATAGCATCATGATTATTCTTATGGGTTCTCGGTAACCCCATCACAAAGTCCATGGTGACGTGCTCCCACTTCCATGTTGGTATCGGCAGAGGTTGCAATAATCCTCCGGGTTTCTAATGCTCAACATTTACCTGCTGATAGATGAGACATCTAGCAACATACTCAGCTATGTCTCTTTTCATTCCAGACCACTAATATACTTTTCGAAGATTTTGATACATTTTACTACTCCTCAAATGTACTATGTATCTCGATGAGTGAGCCTTTGATAAAATCAACTTCCTCAGCTCTGAATCCTTAGGAACACATATTCTACTCCCGAACCTTAGTACTCCATCTGAACTCAATATAAAATTTGTACCCTTCCCCTTCTGAATTTGGCTAATCACATCAATACACCATCGATCATTTCGTTAGGTTGCTGGATTCTCTCTATCAGCTCCGGCTCCAATCTCAAGCTAGCAATAATCTCATAGTTGCCAATCTCAGGTGGGGTCATATCCAAACTAAGTTCGTGAACTATTCCAATAACTCATACTCTCTAACTATCATCTATGATACCAACCCGAGACCCTTCCTGCTCAATGCATCTACAACCGCATTTGCCTTCCCTGGGTGGTATAAAATCTCACAATCATAGTCTTTGAGGAGTTCTAACCACCTTCTCTGTCTCATATTTAACTCCCTCTGTGAGAATAGATACATCAGACTCTTATGATTCGTAAAGATCTGAAATCTCTCACCATACAGGTAGTGGTGCCATATCTTCAACGTAAATACTATGGCCGCCAACTCTAAATCATGCATGGGGTAGTTCTTCTCATGATCTTTCAGCTGTCTAGATCCATAAGTTACTACCTTTCTATTCTACATCAAGACGCAGCCCAATTCTTGGTGTGAAGCATCCGTGTAAACAGAAAAGTCTTTGGGACTATTAGGAATGATGAGAACTGGCGCGGTAGTTAGTCTGCGCTTAAGTTCCTGAAAGCTCCTTTCACAGGTTTCACCCCATGTAAACTCCATATTCTTCCTCGTAAGATGTGTTAAAGGAGCAACCAATCTAGAGAAACCCTCTACAAATCTCCTATAGTAACCAGCCAAACCCAAAAAACTTTTGATCTCTGTAACTATCCTGGGCTGTTCCCATTGAACAATAGCCTCAATCTTGGATGGATCCACTGACACCCCATCCTTCGATACAACATGACCAAGAAAAGAAATCTACTCTAGCCAAAAGTCACATTTACCAAGTTTGGCATACAACTTTCTCTCTCAGAGGGTTTACAAAACAATCCTTAGGTGCTGCTCATGATCTTCCTTGGACCTTGAATACACCAATATATCATCAATGAAAATGATCACGAACTGGTCCAGGTATGGCTTGAATACTTCATTCATTAGAGTCATAAAAGTTACTGGCGCATTCGTCAACCCGAAAGGCATCACCAAGAATTCGTAATGGCCATAGCGAGTGCGGAAGGCTGTCTTGGGCACATCCTCCTTTCAAATCTTCAATTGATGATACCCAGACCTCAAATCTATCTGGAAAAAGATCTGTGCTCCTCGAAGCTGATCCAATAGATCATCGATGTGTGGTAAGGGATACTTATTCTTGATAGTAGCCTTGTTCAACATCCGATAGTCAATACACAACCTAAGATTCCCATCTCTCTTCTTCACAAACAACAATGGAGCTCCCCATGGTGAGATGCTCGGTCTTATAAACCCCTTATCTAACATATCTTGCAACTGCTTCCTTAATTCCTCGAGCTCAATTGGAGCTATCTTATATGGTGAGTTGGATATTGGCTCAGTTCCAAGTGTCAAATCTATACCGAATTCCATTTCTCTATTCGGTGGCGAGTAGGTCGTCTGGAAAGACATCAGGGAACTCTCTAACCACTAAAATGTCATCCATATCTGGATGTGTTTTGTCCAAATCCACCACATAAGCAATAAAACCTTCAAAACAACATTCATGTCATTTTATACCAATATACTTTACTTGTCACAAAATTCAAGATCTCATTCTTCTTTTAAAATCTTACAACACATTCTTCGGGTAGAGAAAATGTAATGGACTTAGAATGACAGTCTAAAACAGCATGATTGGTAGCTAACCAATCCATTCCCAAAATTATATCAATATCATACATATTCAGCAAAATGAGATTAGCTGCTGCACACTTATCTCCCACCCTCACTTTACAATCTTTATATACTTGCTCAGCTAATGGACTAATTCTCATTGGAGTACTTATCAATAAAGTCCCATTCAGGCATGTGGGTTTTAAAAAACTTGTCAACTTCGAGGCACATGCAAGAGATATAAAGGGATGCGTAGCACCAGAATCAAACAAAGCTATAGCTTCCAACTTGAAAATCAGAATTGTACCTTTTATCACCTCAAAATAGGTATCCGTTGATACCTGGTCTATCGCATACATTCTGCATTGACCCACAACTTGCTTTCCTTTTTCTTCAGCTGTGGCTCTCTTCCTTACAAGAGGTGTAACTGTATGAGCTTTCTTTGGCTCCTTACCCCTTTGTGGGACTACCTCAACTACCTCTGGGCAATCTCTTGCATAGTGACCAAACCTACCACATCTGAAGCATCGGGTACCCTGAAGATGATAGGGCCTACCACCATGATATCGACCACATACTCCACACTAATCAGTAGTCGGCTAGGGTCCACCAATCACTATACCCCTGGCTGGTGTTTGAGTCGGATGTACAAAAGGTCTAGCAACCTTCTTCTGTGACTCATCTACCTCTCTCCGGCGCTTACTCATAGTTTTTCGTCCAAATCTGACACTCTCGCCATCTCTCAGTTTCCTCAGACCCTTGTCCTTACCCCAACTAAACTCAGACACATGCAGGTCATTATCCTACTCACACAACTGGGCCCGTCGCACAGCCTCTCCATATGTAGCAACATCAAACGGGGTCAAATTAGCTCGAATCGAAAGCCTTAGTCCATCCAAAAATCTACGGACCCTGATAGCTTCACTCCTGATAGAGTCTAGATCATATTAGCCCAATGAGGTGAATTGTGACTCGTACTCATCAACTGTTTGATTCCCTTGAGTTAGATTTAAAAATTCCATCTGTAACCTACGTCGAGCGGTATCTGGGATGTATTGCTCTCTGAAGGCACCCAAAAACATATCCCATGTGATAGCTATACCCTAAGCTCTCAACATAGGCTTGGTGGACTTCGACCAATGCTCTGCTTCGCCTCTCAGTACAAAGGCCACAAGTACTACTCTCTCCGTAGCCAAACATCTACAGAAATCAAACAATTTCTCCATCTGGCTTATCCAGTCCTCAGCCACTGTTGGATCCTTTACTCCACTGAAAGAAGGAGGCTTAAAATCCATAAAATACCTCAACCTCTCCATATCACAGTCATATCCATACCCCAAATCATCATCATCATACTGCTATGGTTGTGCAGGTGTAGCTGCGAGGGATTCGGTGCAGCTTGTCTCGCTGTACCAGGTGTACCCTCAAACCTCGCCATAATCTGATCCATCATGGTCATCATCATACGCATGTCTTCCTCTAATCGAGCTATCCGAGGACGGAAGCCTCTATCTGTTCCTAAGGCTCATAACTAGAGGGCGATCTATTGTGCCTTTCAGTCCTATCGTTTCGCCCCTAAGCTCTCGAGCTCCCTCCCCTCTTGCGGTGTCTCTCAAGCATATTTCACAAGCCTGATAATTTCCTGCATTTATAACAAACTCTTAAATCACTGCCAGCTCCGTATACACATTTGTATCTAAATATCACACAGTAACTTCGGGATGTAGGTTTTTTTTAGTCCTAAACATCGACTCACATCAGACCAATCAAGCTCTGATACCAAATCTGTCACACCCCGACTCCGGGTGCCCTTCATCCATGCATACACTACTACGGTTGGGCTGTGAGACGATGCAATTACAAAATTCCATAAAGTTTACAGCGAAAATATTTAAAACTTTAATTCACACTCCCAGGTGTGTGTAGATATACAAAATTAATTGTTTAATATCTTATCTTTACATAACATCCCCGTACAACTGTTTACATTTTTAATTCATAACTGTGCGATACATTATAATAGATACAAAATACTCATGTGTATACAAATCTTTATACCTTTGCAACTAGTGGGAGCTGTCCAACACAAAAAGGGATCTAGAGACCACCGAACTGTCTTACTTCTCAATATCTGAAGGGGGAAAAAGAGTGGGATGAGCAAACCACAGCTCACTAAGGAAAATGATGCTAACAGGTAGATACTATAATATGTACATAGCCCATGCATGCATAAACAAATCATGTTTCAATATAAAAGGAAATACTACTAGAAAATGCTTTTAAACATTTATTTCTCATAGGCATTTTTATGTAAAATCATATGCAATAATTCCAATTAAAACATGTCGCAAACAGTGCCATCATAGCATAAATATTTAAATCAAAAGATCTATCAAATCACAATATCTCTTTCTTTCCCTCAAATCATTTATTTTCATCAAATCTCTTTCTTTTCTGAGTTTCTCAATTTCTCTTATCTCTGAGACAGGCATAGAATTCTCGACAATCTAATATCCACAACATATGGCCATAGTCAGTGATCTCAGGCCTCACTAATCAGGTGTGCACAGGGCATCACTTTGCCTGAAGGGGGATGGGTCAATCCTACCCTTCGACTCATCTCAATCAACACCATCTCCTCATATCACAAATAGTCACGATACAATCTACGCCATGTGTCATCTACACGATACTCGTACTCACGTGCACCAGCATGGTACATAGTATACCAACGGACAACTACACAGTTCAACGTACGACCGTGGACCCAGTCCATCCACCAATTCCAATGGACTCATCTTCCTAAACCATGTCTCATATACCAGGCGAGCAAATCAGCGTGAGACATAGTCATCGCAAGGCTCCAGCGCGATATCTCTTAGTGCGAGTGATTGCTTCTAGCACTGTATCATTTCAAACTCAGCAAAACTAGTGCGATCAATGCTCCAGCACTTTTCTCAAATCTATCGTGCGAGACGAACTCTAGCACAGCATATCAAAACATGGAAACATGTGTGAGCTAAAACTCCAATACATTATCATTATAAAACCACGTGCGAGCCATGCTCCAGCAATTTTTATCAAAACATGTAGACATATGCGAGTGAAACTCTAGCATAGTCAAAATCTTTAAAACGGGTGTGAGCTTGAGCTCCAACACCAATTCACATCTCAAATCTGATAGATGGCTATTTTCTCATTTAAAAACTCGAAACATGTTTGTTTACATTGCATTTTGTCTCATGCTAAACATGTAAAACTAGCCAACCTATCCATCATCATTTCTTTATTACAAAATAACATATAGGTGTAAAAACATTAAAAACATGCATGTCAGGCTAATTTCCTTCCCACATCCCACTTTCACAAATTATACCATAATACATTTCCATTCACATATGGTTTAATAGCTAAGCATAATAATTCTAGCGTTATAACTATTAAAATCACAGTAAAAATACGTACGAATATCTCTATCGCTAACATACAGTCCCTTACCTCGAATCGCGCTCGTATTTCCTCCATCATGTTTGCTCCGTTCGCGATCCGGGTTAATTATGTTCCACGTATTTCAATCTACATGTGTAAATCGTTAGGTTATTTTCTTTTCTTTCTTTTAGACCCATACTTTTCACTTATTTCTATTTATTCTTCTCAAGCTTCTTATCTTATTCCACCTTTCCCACTAATCTCATTATACCTTCTCTCCATTTTCCATCATTTTCTACACATGCTTTCTTCATGAATTTCCCCTCTCATTATCACTCATTCATCACTACAATCATCATTCCTACCAACATTTCACATACCATTCAACCCAATAAGTATCTAGAAACCCATATTTAAAGCTTGAAGGTTAAAGAGCTTACCACTTTACCAAAACTCCTCTTGGTTACACCAATGTGTGATTTTTTTTTGGTATGTTGTTCTCCTTGCTTCAAGGAACAACTTTTCCTTCTTGAGCTTCTTCCAAAACTCGCTGGAATGTAGTGATTTTTTTGAGTGAGAGAGCTTGGTTACTTGAGAGAAAATGGCAGGTACGGGTTTGGTGGGAGAATTTGAGTTTTCAACCCAAATCCCATGCCCTTTTTACAGATGCAGAGATATGAGATCGATCTGGTCCTTGTGGAGATCGATCTCTGTAAGGTTTGGTAGTCCTTTTTACCAAACGCAACTACTACCAGATCGATCTGTTTGCAGGTAAATTCCTTCTTTGGAGATCGATTTGCCTCTTGTAGGAAATCGATCTGCTCTTTACAGAACCTTAAGGAGATCGATCTGTCGAGGCTTAAGATCGATCTATCTCAAATAGAGAGTTAAGGAGATCGATCTGCCTAGCTCCATTCGATAAATTTGGGCATTTCATGAGGGATGATCGATCTCTCCTTCATATGAGATCGATCTCTCATCCTCTGCACCCTCATTTTCTGCAGTTTTCTGCAGATTTTTACCTATACACTTATCCAAATTTGCTGTATACCTCAATTTGCATTCCTGCACACTTTACACTCTATGGAATCCATTCCACATAGTTTATAGTTAATGAAACTTGTGCACACAACTTAGAATCATGGATGCTTCATTAAATTTCCAAAATCCTTATATTCCTTTTATCACTTATACACGTGTAAAAATACATATACATACATCATAGTTTCTCAAGCTATTTTTGTAACAACGTACATATACATCATACTACATAAAATAAGTAGGTTTAGAGTTATGGGTATTACACTTCTGATGGTCTACCTTTACTTGCTGACATACCAGACATCTTGCCACAAACTCTGCGATATCTCTTTTCATTCCTGACCACCAATACACTTTCCAGAGATTCTGGTACATTTTGTTACCTCCTGGATGTAATGTGTATCTCAATGAATGAGCTTCTGTCAAAATCAATCTCTTCAGTTTTGGGTCATCGAGAACGCAAATCCTGCCTCTAAACCTCAGTAGGCCATCATCACTCACAAGGAAATCGACCACATCACCCCTCTGAATCTGACTCGCACGATCCTCACATAGTAGATCGGCATGTTGAGCCAGCGTATCCAGTCAATCAAATCCGGTTCCACTCGCAGGCTAGCTATCACATAGTCTCTGTCAATATCAAGAGGGTCTATATCCAACCTGAGGTGAGCAAATTGCTCGAGCAGCTCATATTCCCAACCATCATGTGTGATACCATTTCGATGCTCTTTCTACTCAGGGCATCTGCCACAACATTAGCCTTTCCTGGATGGTACAATATCTCGCACTCATAATCTTTCAGAATCTCTATCCATTGTCTCTGCCTCATATTCAACTTTCTGTGGAAACAGATATCTGAGGCCCTTATAATCTATATACACCTGAAATTTCTCACTGCATAAGTAGTGGCGCCATAATTTCAATGCAAATACCACGGCTGCTAACTCTAAATCATGGGTCGGGTAGTTCCTCTCATGGTCCTTAAGCTGTCTGGATCCATAGGCTACTACTTTCCCGTTCTATATCAACACACAGCCCAGTCCCTGTCCTGAGGCATCTGTATACACTGTATAACCTCCTGAGCTGGTGGGTATGGTGAGAATAGGTGCGGTGGTCAGTCTGTTCTTTAACTCGCAGAAACATTTCTCACATTTATCATCCCACTCGAATACCACATTCTTTCGAGTAAGACGTGTCAATGGAGCAGCCAGCTTAGAGAATCCCTCGATAAATCGTCGGTAATAACCTGCTAAACCCAGGAAACTGTAGATCTCTGTAACCATCTTGGGTCTTTCCCACTGTATCACAGCCTCTATCTTAGATGGATCCACTGATACACCGTCTCTCAAGACTACATGAACCAAAAACGATATCTCATTCAGCCAGAAATCACACTTGTTAAGTTTAGCATGTAGCTTCTGATCTCGGACGGTCTGTAACATTGTTCTCAAATGATGCTCATGCTCTTCCCTGAACTTCAAGTACACTCTGGACTTCGAGTACAGCAATATGTCATCTATAAAGACGATCACGAATTTGTCAAGGTATGGCATAAATACATCATTAATTAAAGCCATAAACGTTGCAGGAGCATTCGTCAACCCAAATGGCATAACCAAAAACTCATAATGGCCATAACAGGTCTGAAACGTTGTCTTGCGTATATCTCCACTCCGAATCCTCAACTGATGATACCCAGACCTCAGATTAATCTTCGAAAAGATTTGTGCTCCCTACAACTGATCCAATAGATCATCAATTCGTGGAAGGGGATACTTATTCTTGATGGTAGCCTTGTTCAACAATCGATAGTCTATACACAGTCGGAGACTCCCATCTTTCTTCCTAACAAACAGAACTGGTGCTCCCTAAGGTGATACACTCGGTCTGATAAACCTCTTGTCCAACAGCTCTTGCAACTGTTTCTTTAGCTCCTCCAATTCAATCAGAGTCATTCTATATGGTGGCTTGGATATTGGTTCAGTTCCAGGCACCAAATCAATATAGAATTCCATCTCTCTGTCTGGTGGCAATCCTGGTAATTCTTCTAGAAAGACATCAGGGAATTCTCTAACCACTAGGATGTCAACCATATTCGGATACACCTTATCCAAATCAACCACATAGGCTATAAACATCGAAGTCTTTCATGTTTAATAGAATGGGATTGGCCAACATCTCCTTTTTCCCCTACTTTTAGCTTACAACCATTACAGACATACTCTATCATTACATTCTCTCTAAATGGAGTGCTTCTAAGTAAAGTCCTACCTAGAGGTACATGTATTACTCGTTTAATCAATTTACATACAAAGGTAAGCGATATAAATGATGCATGGCACCAGGATCAATCAATGCTAATGCTTTAAAGTCAAAGACTAGGATGGTACCTTTAATCACATCCGTAGAAGTCTCTGCAGATGCTTGGTCCAAAGCAAACACTCACCCACGACCAATAGCTTGTTTCCCTTTCTCTTCAGCTATGGCTTTCCTCTTAGGTGTAGGTACTTCAACCGTAACCTTCTTTGGCTCTTTACCCTTCTGTGGGGTTGTATCAATCAACTCTGAGCACTCTCGAGCTATGTGCCTGGTTTACCACACCTATAACAATATCTTATCGATAACGGGCATGGTCTACCCCCATGATATCTACCACATGTTCTGCACTGCTCTGTGGTAGGTCGAGGTCCACTAATCACTACACCCCTCGATGCTGGATGAATTGGAGGCTTCACAGGCCTCTCTCGTGTCTTTTCAATCTTAGGCCCCTTACCGAATAACCTTCGGCCTTTTCGAAACCCTTTGTCATCAACTGACCTCTTTCGATCTCTATCTCTGCCCTTACCACTCTTGGCTAATTCCAAGGCATGCAACTCATAATCTTGCTCACATAGCTGAGCTCTGCGTACTGCCTCATCGTAGGTGGTAATATCTAACGGAGCTAATCGAGCTCTGATGGAAGGTCTCAGTCTCGCAAGGAATTTCTAAACCTTTTTGTCCTCAAGGCTCATGGTCACTATATCATATCTACGTAGGGATGTGAATCCAGACTCATACTCATCCACTGTCTGGTTCCCCTGAGTCAAAGTCATAAATTCCAACTGCATCTTTCTCTGAGCAGTAGCTGAAATGTATTGCCTCCTGAAGGCATCCAAAAATATATCCCATGCCACAATCGGGTGTCGTGCACTCAACATCGGCTCTGTGGCCATCCACCAATGCTCGGCCTCATCCTCTAACACAAAAGCCGCAAAGGTGACCTTCTCTGTGTCGAAACAATGGAAGAACAGAGCTTCTCCATACTGCGTATCCAATGTTCAGCTGACACTGGGTTCCTCATCCCATTAAATGAAGGTGGTCCGAACTTTCGAAATTCTCTCAGTGTACCCAGATCACAGCCATAAATTCCCTTTCCACCAACCTATCGTGCAGCTACAGGATCCTGTACTGGTAGGGGAATGTCGTGAACTAGGGGAGGTGTAAGTATCTCCGCCTCTGCATCTTGAAGTCTCGGTGCAGGCTGTGTTGGCTCATCTCTCTCAAGTGCTGCAGCCTGGCCAATAGGGTTTTCCTATCTACCCTCCATTCTGGCCATTACCTATGTAAACATCTCCATCACTGTGTCTACACTGCGTTGTAACTGCGCTATACAGGCCTCAACGGCCTCACTCAAATTCGGTGGATCTCTATGAGAACTAGACCCATTACACCTCTTGGGCCCATCTCTATGCCCTTAAGAGTGTGAACTCTCTTCTTTACGAGTACGTCGTCTATCAGACATCCTGCATACTCAAAATAAGTGTCTCTATGACAATTTACAGCTTGGTATACACATTTGTATCCTAGTAATGCATAGTACTTTAAGGATGTATAATTTCCTAACTGTGGATATGACTCACATCAGACCAACTCTGCTCTGATATCATTCTGCCATGGACACACGACCCTCTTTTACCATTTCGTGACCTTTACCTTACCACTTACCACATACAATTAGGTTGTGAGTCAACATCCAATCCATATCTTATATAAATTCATTTAATTTAAATAGAATAGAAACTGGACTTTTATAAATATGCAGAAGCATTTACAACAGTTTTTATTAACTATACATCCCTTTCGTACAAAATATCACTAGACTGTGCATTAATTTACAAGATACAAAATTTTTCTTTTCACCATAAGTGTATACCTCTCTATATTGCTGGAGAATTGGAGAACACCTTAGCAGGGACGACTGCAGTACTCACTACTGTGTAGTATCTGTGGAGGAGGAAATAAAAGGGTGAGCATAACACGCTTAGTAAGGAAAATGTGCAAGCAGGTAGATAACTACACTATCTACATGCTAAAATACATATATGTTCATTTTCCTTATAAAAAAATATGCATGATCCTTAAAACAACTTCCATCAATGCGAAATCATTTATTCGCTAGATGGGTATATGCATATTCACACAGTAGCACACAACTTTTCACTCAAGCATAATCTATTCACACTGTTCATAAATAGAGAATGCTTTACTTAAAACTACACAGGTTCATTTTGAAATCACATTGCACATAGCAAGTCAATGTTCATATGAGACACAATTCATGGGTTATCACATTCCCTAGACACACAGCAAGGGAAAGATATCTGTCACCTCACACAATAGTGACAATATCATATCACACAGATATAGAATACTTATGGTCATAGTCAGATTCCAGGCTACACTGATCAGGTGTGCAGGAACCCTATGCTTAGGGAGCTGGATCAACCATCCCGTCAGCTCAACTCAACTCACGGCACATCGTACCCCATGGATAACGCTCACGTTACATCGTGCTCCCGTGGATCCTTATTTACCCATTTTCGTTGTCTCAAATCCTCGTGCGAGCAGGTCAGTGTCAGACACACAGTAGTACATGATGACTCAAGCACGTTTTACACTCATCACATCACATTCACAACCCTCGTGTGAGCAAGTCAATGCAAGACACACAGCAATATATAACGGCTCCAACACGATTTTACTTAACACACAGCTGATGTGACTACGCCTACTCTAAATTACCTAGACGTGTTAATCGTAAGTGCGCGGGTCATACAAGTAATAATTGGATTTGAGTCCCAGATTATCGTCCCACAGAGAATCTAATTAGCCTAACTAAGTACCGGTTAATTTTATCCTAAGTATATCCTAGCAAATTATGAAGATTCAGAGGGTGATCTACTAAGTTTAAATTAAAAATACTGGAAAACAATAACAATATAGAAAACAATAAAAATAGAGCAAAGATTACTTACAACACTCCGAGCAAATAAAAGCAATGACCTGTAAAAGAACAAGAATGAAACTAAAATTAATTAATGTAAATAAACTAAAATGTAAATAACATAAAATAACTAACACTTGAAAAATTCTAATATGTAAAATTAAATTTCCATGTATTTAACATAATTAATTAACAAAAATAAACTAATCCTAAGGTTTAATGAAATAAAAAGCAATAATCAATTCTCAACTCACTAAAATGCCTAAATCCAAATCTACTATAGGTGATGCAAGCAAAATAACTAATTCCTAAATACATGCAAGAAAATAATTAAATTAAAATTTCAAGTGCATAAAAAATTCAACCTAAACTAAAATCTAAGAATTTAAATCTACCAACCTTAAACATATGTAAATTAATTAAATAGTTAAAATATTATCTAAACTAATTAAAAGTTGTACTAAATTAAAATAATATTAAACTACTAATATTAACTATTAAACTGTTGAAAATAAAACTTCCAAAACAACAAAAGAAATTTAGCAGCTGGCGACGCGTAGCAGTCCTGCCACCAACATCCCTGCACTGTACGTGCATCCTGTTCTGCTTCAGCACTGACCAGTAGTGCCACCAGCTGCTTCTGCAACAGTGATGCCCAAGCCACTGTGCACATTTCTGCCATGCCACGCAGCTGTTGTACGCACTGTATTGTCCCAGTTCCTGCTTCAATCACCACCAGCTTGCATTACCTGCCTATCTTATAGCAGAACGGGGTGCGCCAGGGACCGTCTATCAGTTGGAAGCAACAGCGTCCCAACCTCCTGCCATGCGTCTGTCTCCCACACAACTCATGGTAGACGAACTAGAGAAGAACAACAACAATGTCATTAGAAAACCTTTAGCAATGCAGACATTGAATTAAATAAAACTTAAGGAGAGCTGTTAACATATAAATGAACCAGCAATAAGGAGATATAGATAATGCAAATTGTCTAAAACCAAGAACTAAGGACAGAAAGAAAATAAACTGTAGAAGAAGTTGTGAAACAGAGGAGAGCAGAGCATGGTGTAGTCTGCCATTGTCACAGCCAAGCTCACAGCCCAGCCAGTTATGTTATGCCTGGTTCGGTTAGTCATGACGGTAGCTTCAGATTCTGCCGCTTTGCTCTTCTGCTTCATTTCTGTTCACTGGAATGCTTCACTTGATCCCAGCAAATAAAGCACCCAAGTTCAGGCAGCAACACAGACAAACCAATAGCAAACCACGTCCTGGTCCTCATGGCATGCTCCCACCTCGTTTCTGTTGTGCACTGAACACACCCAGCACAGACCAATAGGCAACAATACCCGCACCTTACCTTACACAGGAACACAATAGCAACTTAACAATAATGATGCAGGTACATGCACTCGATGATCAGACTAACAAGGGGCAGTAGAGAACAAACCAAGACTGATTTCAAATCTACAACAATTGATATTCAACATAACTCAAACCTAAGTTTGAACAATGGATGTATTACATATATTTAGAAGAGAATTTTACAAAAAACCAAGAAAACAGAAGACAGAAACATAAAAAAAAAATTAATATTGGAAATATGAAGGGAACACTCAAACAGTAAACCACATTCGAAAACAGTGCATAAATAAGTTAAGGCAGAATGCAACATGCAACGAATCACAATGGAGAGGCTGGAACAGCAAATAATTTTGTGCTGAAGGCTCTAGAACTCCCACGAATTGATTGATGCAGTAAATAAAAACTAGCCAATGCAAGATAACAACACTAAAATAAAATGTGTAGAAAACGAAAGTAAAAACAAATGGCAGTCGGTTTGAACATTCTAGTAAAGAAAAAAATTGAAACCGGGATTGGAAGAAAGGCTAAATCTAAATTGTTCTTATCAAAGAAAGTTTAAGAGTGCTATAACCAGTAACCACAAATGAAATCAAGAACAATGGTGGCTAAAATAAAAACTAATGTGAAATTGCTTGAAAACAAGGAAAAATATAAACCTAAAACTTAGCAATAAAACTATTTTAAAAACTACCCTAAAACTACTTTCTACCCTACCTACTTGCCCTAGACTACTTACCCTAGACTACTTCTACCCTAAACTACTTCTACTCCTAAACTACTTCTACTCTACTTACTTGATTTCCAATTGCTCATCATATTCTATTTATACACAAAATTGGGGGTATAATTGTAATTTCCAATCCTAGATGAGTTAGCATTGTTTGGCCACTTGTCTTCATTCCATTTGTTGTAGAGAAGATATTTCCATGTCACTTGTCTTCTATTCCACTTGGATGTACGATGTGGCCCAACGTGTGTCTTCCATGAGGTAGGCACGGTATCTGTCAATCTTATCCTTTCGAGGTGAATAAAATACGAACACCTGGCATCTTTTAGCCAAACTGTGAATGGTGACTCAAATTGCGAAATGATAGTGGTCCAGTCTCTTTTAGCATATTTTCAGCTCATTTTTTACCAAAACGACTACAATTCATCCGGATTTAATTTACCTACACACAAGAGAATTTTAATTAAATTGAGGGGATAATTAATAAAATAATATGGGGATTAAAATAATTAATTAAGAAATTAAATAATATGGGGATTAAAATAATTAATTAAGAAATTAAGTACAAATAATTCTATTTTAATAGAATTATGAACAGCACAATCATAAAAACCTCGTGCGAGTAACTCAGTGTAAGAAACACAGCATACCTGAGGCATCGAGCACGGTATAATAGGAATTCCCATGCGAGCATAGTCAGAGTAGGGCACACAACAATACTCGAAGGCTCTAGCATGATTCCCAAAATCTAGTGTGAGCATCTCGAGTGGAACTGATAATTCTATTAAAATACAATTATTTGTGCTTAATTTCTTAATTAATTATTTTAATCCCCATATTATTTTATTAATTGTCCTTTTAATTTAATTAAAATTTTCTTGTATGCAGGTAAATTAAATCCGGATGAAACTCAGTCGTTTCAATCAAAAATGGGTTGAAAATGGGCTAAAGGAGACTAGACCACTACCATTTCGCAGTCTGAGTCACCATTTGTCTGGACACGTGTAATGTCGGGTGTTCGTATTTTATTCACCTCGAAAAGATAAGATCGACGGATACCGTGCCTACCTTCTGGAAGACACACGCCGGGCCACATTGTATCGTCAAGTGGACTAGAAGACAAATGACGTGGAAATATCTTCTCTACAGTGAATGAAATGAAGACAAGTGGCCAAACAATGCCAACTCATCTAGGATTGAAAATTACCATTGTACCCCCAAGTTTGTGTATAAATAGAACATGATGAGCAATTGAAAAATCAAGTAGTTTTAGGAGTAGAAGTAGGTAGGGTAGAATAGAAGTAATTTAGGAGTAGTTTTTAGAAGTAATTTAGAGTAGAGTAATTTTTAGGGTAGTCTTTAGAATAGTCTTAATTTTTTATGAGATTTTAATTTTTCCTAGTTTTTCAAGCTTTTCACGTTGTTGGTAGTTATTATTGTCTTGTTTATTACTGTTCATGGCTTCCTTCAATGAAATAGAAATTTCCATTTCAGCTTTTCTTTAAGCTCGATTTTACTGTTTTCTTTTATGATCGTTTTTCTTTTTTTTTGGTTCTGTTTTATTATTGTTACAGTAGCTCATCATTTAAACATCTCCATGCTTCTATTCATTTTTCTGTTTCGATTTAAGTTGTTTATTGTTTGAACTTTTTTTATTTTTCTGCATTGCATCTTCCTTTCTCTGTTTCGTTGGTCTGTTCTCTTTACCGGTGTTTACTGGTGTGGTTGTGTAGTGTTGCGGTTACAGGACGTGGTCTATTGGCTATTTTCCCTGGATTAGTGTGGTGCAGAGAGGCTCGTTGCTATTAAATGGAGTTGTCCTTTGGCTGGAACGTGTGTGCTGCGTGCAGGAAATGAAAGTTGTTGCATGAACAGTAGCTGGATCGGGAGCAGGCCATGACTGCTAAAGCTTATGGGAGTGCTGCTGATCGGTGTAAAACTAAGCAGTAGTGTGCAGTAGCGAGATAGTCACCCTCTGTTCTGCTCTGTTTTAATGCAATTTTACTGCTCATATGTTGGTTATGATTCCAATTTATTGTTAATGACTGATTTACATTTTTCTTGCATTCTGTTTAGACTACTGCCCTATTTTCATTCTCAACTGATCATCTGCTGCCAAAGGCTGGACTGATTGCAGAGGCTAAAGTGTGACTGGTACTGGATTGTGAAGCATTTGCTGGAAGTTGCTACAGTGTTTGTTTGTGGCATGTGCTGGAAGGTTGGGACACCGTTGATACTCCCGTGTGCGTGTTCTGCTGCAGTTACCCGTATATATCAGTTGCTAAAGGCACGGTACGGAGGATGAGTGCTGATTGCAGGAAATGCGGAGCATAAACAGCTGGTGACTAACCTGGAGCAGCTGCATTTCGCGGATTGTAGAACACCAGCTGTGTGTGTAGTACCATTGCAATGTCGGGACCACATGGGTGGTATTATGGTTAAGGCCTTGTTTGGCCTTTTTTTTTACTGTTACAATTGGTTTAGCATGTTTTAGATTTTTTATGCCACTTACAATTATTTGTTAAGTTAGGAAAAATAGATTTTCATTGCTTGTTAATTTAGTAATTAGTTTTAATGAGGATAATAGTGATCTTCTCCAGGCAGAGAGCTAAATAGATCGATCTGGCACAAGGATGAGATTGATCTGCTCTTGGCCTAGAGCTAAGAAAATCGATCTGGCTTGCATTGAGGATCAATCTCCTCATTCCAGAATGTTTAGCAGATCGATCTGGCCCCATTGGAAATCGATCTGCCATGTTCCATGGCTCAAATAAGAGCATTTTTTCTCTTCCAGATCGATCTTTCCTTCTATGAGATCGATCTGGCATTCATATTTTCTAGATTTTGCTACAGTTTTCTGCAGTAACTCAGACAAAACATCCTTAATTTTGCTGCCATAGTCATTTTCTCATCCAACCACCTTTAAGACTTGAAAATGACATCCATTCATACTTTATATACATTAAAACTTGTGTGCATTCATTGTATAACCAAAGGTATACAATACAAAACTAAATGGAAGTACAAAGATTTACGCAACTCATGTAACTTCATTCTATTTTACCACACCAGTCAAAACTCAATATATTCACATTCATCACTTACAAAAGTCCATTTTTTTCATATTCATACATAATGAAACTTGTGTGTATATCACAAACTCATGTTACAAGTGTGTACATTGAATTTATGGACTTTACATCACTTATGCTTCACATAGCATGTACATGTACATACTTATGAATTCCTAAGTTTACTACTGAAAATGCGGGCCTTACAGCCAGGTTGCGCGAGACTGTGGAAGACCTAATGCACTAGGGTGTGCGAGACCTGCGGAAGTCCTAATGCACTAGGGTCTGAGAGACCTCATGAGCGAGAATGCACGAGACCCCATGCGCCAGGGTGCGCGCAAGACCCCATCCGTGAAGGTGCGTGAGACCTTGCGGAAGACCTTATACGCCAGGGTGCACAAGACCCCCTGTGCGAGGGTGCGAGAGACTTGAGGTGCCAAGGTGCCCGAGACCCTACAGAAGACCTGATGCGTCAGGGTGCGCGAGACCCCATACTTGAAAGTGCGCAAGACCCCATGCGTAAGGGTGCGAAAGACTTGGGGGCCAAAGTGTGCAAAATGCTACAGAATACCAGATTCGATAGGGTGCGCGAGACCCCATGCGCGAGGGTACGAGAGAGTTGGGGCGCCAGGGTACGCGAGACGCTACGAAATACCTGATTTACTCGTGTACGCGAGACCCAATGCTGCAAAGTGCGCGAGACCTGGGGCGCCAGGGTCCTCAAGATGACCTACGCTCGAGTGCAGAATATCTGAGGTGCTTAGGGTGCAGAAGACCTCTTTAGCGAGGCTGCAGAAGGCTTGAGGCGTCAAGGTACGAGAGACTCTGTACTGGAGATTGTTACGGGCTTGCGACGCCCGAATGTCAAAAGTCTTGAAAGTCCAATTGGGATGGATGCTGGATATATGGATGGTATAGGAGGTGTTAGAATGACGAGATCCCATACGGGGAGGAGAGACTCAAAAATAGATCCAACATGGAACCCTGAAACTGAAAGAGTAAACTTTCCATCTCGGGCTTATCAGAACCGAACTCATAACCTACACAGTAAGGGGAAAGAGGTTGTTGATTGGGACCAGCTTATTCATGTAACTCTGAAAAGGTCCAAGATCGACCTGCACCCATGGCAGAAGATGCCATGGACATGAAGAGAATGGTTGAACGAATCTTAGAGGAGAAAAGGTTGGTTCCAGCTGAAGCAAACTAGAAAAGAAGAATCATATTCAGTACAACGATCATGGGAAAACCACTGCCCCCAAAATTCAAGATGCCGCAGATAACAGCATATGCCAAAAAGACTGACCCTTATGACCATGTTAAAAATTATGAGTCGTTAATGATACTACATGGATTGGAGGATGAGATTAAGTGTAGGGCATTCTCTCTAACCTTAACTGGTCACGTACTAAAGTGGTTCAACAACTTACCAGAATAGTCTGTTTCATCTTTCAATCAATTGAAAAGTGAATTTCTGAAGGCCTTTGTGATAAATAGCTAGAAGAGGAAGGAGGCTACCTATCTGCTCACCCTAAGACCAGGGAACAAAGAATAACTAAAAAGCTATGTAGATTGATTCTATGATGCTACTCTTGAGGTACGTGATCTATAAGTTGGACTAGCAGTGGCAGCTATGCTACAGGGGACAATGTCTGAAAAGCTACAAGAATCGTTATCTTTAGATCAGCCAATGACAGTTTCAGACTTGTTCTCTAGAGCAAACAAGTATATCACTCAAGAGGAGGTGATGAAAATGATACCAACGAGGGACCTTAAAGAAGGAAGGAAGTAAGAAAGAGAGGCTGATAAGAAGAACATAGGAAGATCTGACAAGTTAGGCAAAACCCCAAATCTGAAGTATGCTAATTACATGCAGTTTATCGAACCGCGTGCTTCGATCCTAGTGGCAATCAAAAGAACTAGGATTCTTCAATTCCCTAGGAGAGGTGAGGGAAATCTAGGACGAGACCTCAGGTCCTATTGTAACTTTCACTCCATCTTTGGTCATTCAATTGAGAAGTGTCGAGATCTGATGAATCAGCTTGAGAAATTAGCTAGAAAAGGGCTGTTAGACCATTTCGTATAGAGAAATGAAAGGAATCTATATCCTATGCGCGGTCGAGGAGACAACAGACTGCGAGATAGAATCAATGATAACATAGGAAATATGAGAGGAATTGAAGAGAGAGGAAATGGGGCAAGGCAAGGAGAACGTAGGAATCAACGAATAGATAATGAACCTACAGAAGTCATCATTCATATCATTTCTGGTGGAGAATACATAGCTGGTAGCTCGTCTGCTTCACGGAAGGCTTACGCTAGACAGGCATACTAGGTCCATTTTCTGATGAAAACGCCCGAAGACAGAGAGGCGATTACCTTCATACGTGCTGATCAAGGAGATGTTATTGTCCCACATGATGATCCTACGGTCATATCGACAGTCATGGCTAAACACCCGATAGGCCGAATTCGAGTGGATAATGGAAGCTAGGTGAACCTTATCTACTGGAATTGTTTCAAAAAAATGAATCTAAGTGAAGACAGATTGAAGCCTGTGACTACCGGATAATTCTATATTTTTAGAATTATTTGTGCTTAATTTCTTAATTAATTATTTAAATCCCCAATTTATTTTGTTAATTATCCCCTTTATTTAATTAAAATTCTCATGTTTGCAGATAAATCAAATCCGGATGAATTTTGAATATTTCGGTAGAAAATGGATCGAAATTGAGCTAAAATCGAGATTGAGCCACGTGAACAACACTAGTCATGCCACCTAGCACATCCAATTGGATAAGAAGATCGATAACATGGAAATATCTTTTCAAGGAGCCAATGGTGTGAAGACAAATGGCCAAAAAAATGCCAACTCATCAAGGATGTGGAAATTACCATTTTACCCCTAGTGTGCTTATAAATAGGAAAGGATGACAATTGAAAATGTTATGTAATTTTAGGAGTAGGAGTAGTGTAATGTAATGGAGGTTATGGTAGAATAGCTTGTAGATTAATTTTAAAAGTTTTCCTTAGAATTTTCGCATTGTTTTTACAAGTTGTTTTACTATTCATGTTATTCATTAATCTTTGTTAAATTTCATTTCAATGAAAACTCACTTTCAATTCATGCTCTCAGTTTGGAATCATTAAGCTCTTTTATTTGCCAATTTTTATTCTCAAAGGTTACTCTTTATTATAGCTCTCGGTTTACATATTTCTCTTTTCCATTTCTTTGTTCCGCTTGTTGATTCCTTAGAGCACTATATTTCTGCCATTGTTGTGTTCTATTTTGAGAATCCGATTTGTGATTATAGCCAAGGTTTCTCCCATGTTTTGCTGCATTATTAGGCTGTGAATGATTATGGCTGAACTGAGAGAGAAACAAGACAGTGGCACGGAATCGTGCATTTCCAGATTTTATTGATCTTTTCATTTTCGATTTATACTTCAGTTGCCAATTTCACAGGAGAGGCTGCTGACTGGTGAATCTGTGGATGGCCGGTGGACTGCATTGTAGGAGAAGCCGCAACATTTCTGGACACCGTGTGAGGAGGCTAGTTTGCTGAGTTTGGCAGCAACAGTGGCGAGATAGCCCTCCTCTGTTCTCCTCTATTTTGTGTTTTCCATTACTATTCATCTTCATTCTTTGTAGCATTGCTGATTGCATAAGGAAGTGTGCAGCACCCGAGCAACAGGAGAGGTCTGGACTAGAGAGCAAGCTGGAACCTAGAGCGGTTGCGTGAGCAGACTGAGAGCAGACCATGACGTACAGCTGTGGGCAAGACAATGCCTGGAGAAGGAAACGTGCACGATTTATGCATGGACTATATTGCGTGCAGGATGAACCAAGGGGAAGCATGGCAGATGCAGGGCAGAGGACAACCTGTGACCTGCAACCGAGACAGACCTAGCAGCAGGACACAACGGACATGCAACAGCAGGACGCAGCGGACCAGAGGACTGGAACCCGTGAGCACCTAGAACCCGTGAGCACCTGGGACTGGAGTAGCAGACCCCGTCTAGCCCTGAACCGATAACAGACTAAGCAGAGTGCAGCAACCCATGAGCAAACAGCAGCAGCGGACTAGAGGACAAACGGAAGCAGCGGACCAGCGGACAACAGCAGCATACCGAGCCATACCCGAAAGCCTGGAAAAAAAAGCACAATTTGGAAGGATAAATAGTGTTTGGAGGGAATGGTTTAAATTCCTAAGGGCTTGTTTGGCATTCAACTTTAGTTAATTAACTCATTTTCATGCATTGTTAGTTTAGTTTAAATCCTATTTAATTTGTTAGCTTAGTTTAGAGTCTTTGATTAAATTGCATAATTAATATTCTTGCTTAATAGTGTAGAACTTAGTTTTAATTAGGTTGATAGTTAATTAAGTGTTCATTTAGAATTAAATTAGGGGTAAATTTATTTCATAAAATCTTAGGTTAGTTTAAATTGCATTTTGATTAAATAGTTTAATTGCATTTTAGGTAGGTTAATTTAGTTTAAATTATCTTGCTTTGTTATTTTCATAATTGCATTTTATCTTAATTGCATTAATTAGTTTTAATTGTTTTAATTTCTTTTGTAGGTTTTCGATTTTAATTGCATTGAGCACTATAAGTAATTTTGCTCAGTTTTATTTTCTTTATTCTATAGTTTTATTATTTTATTGCTTTCGGTATTTTCAATTCTAGATTAGTAGATCACCCACTCAAAATTTCATAATTTGCTAGGATATACTTAAGGTAAGATTAACCGGTAGTTAATTAGGCTAACCAACTTCTCTATGGGACGATAATTTCGGGACTCAAATCCCATTATTACTTGTATGACCCGTGCACTTGTGGTAATACCCTTAGGGCCCATCATTACCCCTTGTTTGGCTTCACAGTTGTGAGATCTAAGAATTTTATACATATTTTAATTATGTAATATGAACTTGAAGTGTAATTTATTTAGCTGAGTGAAATGTATAAGTAATGAATGAGAAATAATCAAAGTAGTGAATTGTGGAAATTATATTTGGAGATTTATATGTTAAGTGTTTAACCAAGGTGTGAAACTATGAGGTCAGATCGATCTTGGAGAAGAAAGATCGATCTGGTAAGTTAATAATGACAAGGAATGAGGAATTTAAGCGAACAGATCGATCTCCTTATGATTCTGTAATGAAGAGATCGATCTCATGAGGAAGGAATCGATCTCAAAATGTTTCTGTTAAGGAGAAGATCGATCTCCTCAAGGAGTAAATCGATCTCATGAAGCATTCTGTAAACTAGAGATCGATCTCATAATTAGAGCAGATCGATCTCATAAAACCATTAAGAGATCGATCTCACCCCTCGACAGATCGATCTTCTAGGCATAAAATTACCCCAAATCGTCCCCAAATTTAAATGCAGATCGATCTCATCAAGAGCCAGATCGATCTCCTACCCTCCGTCTATAAAAGGACCCCTGTGTTTTCCTGCATTTCATCTTTTCTCTCTCTTCCAAACCTCCATTTTAGTCGAGCCCTAGCTTTCTCTCTCTTCCAAATCGCCCATTTCTGTCCAAATCCAGAGTTATGGCAAGAAGGAAAGTTGTTGCTCACCCAAAGGAGAACAACATACTTGAAAATCGAAAGACGAATCGAATCGAGGTGTGAGTTGACACTCCACAAGTTTGGGTAATCTCTAAACCTCGATCTTTGATTTTTAAGTAATCTTTGATGATGGGCATTGTGATGAAATAGTTGGAAAATGATTAGCAATAGATGAAATTATGATTTGGTTAGAGTAAAGGTGTTATTATGCAATTTGTGGTAGATTGGGATTTTTGTCTATAAACTGGGAATGAGGCAATGAGGTGATTTTGGCATAAGTATTATGCATGAGAAATATAGAAGGTTGAGATATTAATGAGAATATGAGCAAACATGTGCTCAATAATGCGATTGAGTTGGGTTATTGATATTTTTAACATCATTTGGACAGCTCGGGAGTTCCAGAGTGGAATGCGAGGCTAGTCCATGATACGGGGGAATGATTGCATTATACGAGGTGCAAAGAGGTAAGGGAAAACTAAACCATTTGTGTATGTGTTTTGATGAACTGTTTGTAGCATGAACCATGATTTGAGAATACAAGACTGTTTAACGTTGTGTCGTGATATGATTGCACACGGCTTTTATAGTTGGTTGGAGCCCATTGTTTTATGAGTTTATAAGCTAAGTGTGAAATTGCTTTATAAACCATTGAGTTTGCGTGAAAAGTAAATTGGGCTCTACGTTAAGGTAATATTGAGATTTGAGAAAATGTATGTGTGTTTTGTCGGTTGGAACTCGGTTTTAATATGTTTTGTGTTGAGTACACGAATGTTTTAAATGAGTTTTATGAGAGAAAACCATTATGAGTTCTACGTGAAGGCATAACGATCTCCTTTATGATAATGGCTAATGATTGAGACTTATGCGTGTCATGTTGAATACACATCGGGCCTTGCTTTGGTAGCATGTAAGTCTGCTATTCCTCCGTTTTGGTAACGACAGATGCCTCCGTTTTGGTAATGTGAGATGACCCCCGTTCTGGTAACGCTAGGTGGCTTTGCTTTGGTAACATGTAAGTCCGGGCCTTGTTCTGATAACATGTAAGTCCAATTATTCCTCCGCTTTTGTAGCGTTGGGAGGCCTTGCTTTGGTAGTATGTAAGACCGATATAGTGGGCCACCTGGGAACCGACCTAGGGACCACGTGATAGTGTGCATGAGGCGAGGCATTGCTCAGGTAGCATGTAAGGCCGGGCCTTATTCTGGTAACATATAAGTCCAATATAGCATGCATACGACCATATTGTCGACGTTCCCTCTTATGAGGATGCCTGGGATGCGCAGTCAGAGGAGATTATATATATTTGATGTGCCATGACGAGTTTTATATGAGTTTTATTGCCTAGTCTCATTTTACACATGAGTTGTGTTTTGTGACCTTGTCACGTGCTATTTACTGAGGTGATTTTTATCACATATTTTGAGAAAAGCCATTATTGCATATATTTACACATGCTTGTGAATGCTCTATATTGAGCCTTTTTGCCTTCATGTTTTCACATGATTTATGAGCTATGAGATGATGATGTTTTAAGAACTTTCATGCTACGATTTCAAATGAGTATATTGAGTTTCATATACAAATACATATTTGTGATGTGTGTTATGGTTTATATAACTGAGTTCCCTTACCCCCCTTACTGAGCGATTTAGAAGCTCACCCTATTTATCTTGCCCCTCCAGATTTCTTCAAGTGAAGTGAGTTCCCTGCGGCGTACGGGTTAGAGGCTAGTGGAGAACTTGAGCTCCAGACCGTATTTTATGTGTTGAGGTATATATATATATATATATTCAATATTCATGTATCCAGACTAGAGTTATATTTACAGACACTTGTTATAAAATGATGCATGGAATGTATTAGGATTAATTAATTCAGAATTGAGTAATCTATACGATATGGTATATACTAATTTATGATGGGATCCTAAGGCATGACAAGTATGATGATGTATGACACTGCACAAGAATGCACCCTTAATTGTGATTTGATGAGTAAAAAGTTTTAAATTTGCCCTATTTTCTGTGTTTCCGGGGCGTCACAACAGTAGAGAAAGTAAGGGTGGCAAGGTCAATTGAACTACCAGTTACTTTGAGAGAAGACCCTAAGAGTATTATGAGACAAGTCTTATTATGGTGGTTAAATCAACATCTCTGGCCTACAATGTTATTCTTGGATGGCCATTGTTGAGTGACATGAGAGTCGTACTCTCCTCGTGCTATCTACTAATGAAATTCGTAACTCCTAAAGGTGTGGGGCAAGTCAGAGGAGATCAAAGGAGAGCAAGAACATGTAATGTTGCATCAATTACATGTAAGGAGGTTCAGAGAAAAGAAACCCTTACTATTATTGAACCACCTAAGTCGAAACCTGTCGAAGAAATGGAAGAAATAACATTGGAAACGGGCAGCGAAGAGAAGAAAGTATACATCGGGGGTCAGTTGAGGCCCGAAGTGAAGAGGGAGATGATAAAATGCTTAAGAAATAACGCTGATGTCTTCGCATGGACCCCTGCTGACATGCCTGGAATTGATCCAAAAGTTATTTGTCATGAGCTTAACGTGTTGCCCGAGGCAAAACCTGTCAAACAGAAAAAAAGGAACTTCGCCCCTGAAAGACAGCAAGTCATTGAAGAATAGATAGATAAGTTGCATGAGGCTAGGTTCATCCAGAAGGCCCTATATCCGGATTGGCTTGTGAACGTGGTAATAGTGAAGAAAGCCACCAGAAAATGGAGAATGTGTGTGGACTTCACCGACTTGAATAAGGCATGTCCAAAGGGCTCGTACCCGTTGCCTCGGATTGATAAGCTAATGGATGAAACTTCAAAATACGAGTTTCTTAACTTCTTGGATGCATTCTCAGGTTACCATCAGATCTTAATGCACCTCGAAGATGAAGAAAAGATGTCTTTCATCACTGATAAAGGCACTTATTGCTACAGAGTGATGTCATTTGGCTTGAAAAATGTAGGTGCTATATATCAACGTATGGTGAACAAAATATTTAAAAATCTGCTTGGTAATACAATGGAAGCCTATGTAGACGACATGATCGTGAAGAGTAAAGAGAGGGAATCACATGTTGTATAGTTGTCTAAAGTGTTTGAAGTTCTAAGGAGGTACAACATGAAGTTGAATCCCAACAAGTGTTCATTCGGGATTCAATCCGAGAAGTTTTTAGGGTTTATGATAACCAATCATGGGATCGAGGCCAACCCCAAGAAGGTCCAAGCCATTTTAGACATGAAACCTCCAGTCAGTTTTAAAGAGGTGCAAAGGTTGATGGGGAGAATAGCCGCATTAAACCGCTTTTTATTGAAATTTATCGAAAGAAGCCTATCGTTCTTCAAAACACTTCAAGACGGGAAGAACTTCGAATGGACTGAAGAATGACAAACGGCCTTTGAAGAGTTGAAGGAATATTTGAAAGAACTCTCGTTGTTGTCCAGGACTTTAACTGGGGAGCATCTGCTTGTGTATCTAGGGGTAGGCAATAAAGCAATTAGTGTAGTCTTATTGAGAAGAACCACAGAAGGAGATAGGCTAGTTTACTATGTGAGCAAAGTGTTTCTAGAGGCAGAAACAAAGTATCCGCAAGCTGAGAAAGTAGCTCTGACACTTGTCATTACTGCATGAAAACTACACCTTTATTTTCAAGCACATTCGATAATAGTATTAACAGATCAACCTTTGAGATGGACACTCCAAAAGCCTGAGCATTCCAGGAGGTTAGTGAAGTGGGCTATCAAACTCAAAGAGTACGATATCTCATTTCAGCCTCGACAAGCTATCAAAGCACAAGCGCTGGCAGATTTTATTGTTGAGTGCACATGTCGAGAAGATCATAAGGTGGAAGAGTTGGAATGGTGGAAATTGTTTGTTGATGGAGCATCAAACATCAGAGGAAGCGGAGCTGGCATTGTACTAGTATCACCAGAAAGAGAAATGTTGGAGTATTCTCTACGCTTTAATGTCCCTAGTTCCAACAATGTGGCCGAATATAAAGCTTTAATTGGTGGCATGAAACTCGCAAGGGAGCTCCAAGTTCGAAACTTGTTAGCTCATAGCGACTCTCAACTTGTTGTTAACCAGTTCAACGGGCAGTATGAAGTTCGAGAATCTACTCTCATTTCGTACTTAGAAAAGGTTCAATGGTTAGCTCGATCATTTGATAATTTTCAGCTAACTCAAATTGATCGATCTGAAAATAGCCATGTCGATGCCCTATCTAAGTTAGCATCCTCTAAAGAAGCCATTGGGAGGTCTGTGAAAGTAGAAAGGTTAGTGAAGCCGAGCATAGAAGAAGAAGAGGTGCTAGAAGTTGAAATTGGTACTGACTAGAGGACGCCCATTAAATAGTATTTAATGGAGGAAACTCTTCCTAACAATAAAGAAGCAGCTTAGAGAATGAGAATTCAAAGTGCAAAATTCACTCTAGTAAATGGGGAGCTCTATAAAAGGGGATATACTATGCCACTATTGAAATGTTTAGACCCAGAACAAGCCAACTACATATTGGCTGAGGTTCATAAGGGGATATGTGAAGAGCAATTAGGAGCTCGAGCCTTAGCAACAAAAATACTCAGAGGAGGATTCTCCTAGCCCACACTTAAGCAAGATGCGCTCGATAAAGTGCGAAGGTGTGATAAGTGTCAAAGATTTGCGCCCTTGATGACTGCCCCAGTATCAGCCCTTCAAAGCACATTCCAACCTACACCGTTCGCCTAGTGGAGTTTGGATATACTAGGGTCATTCCCAATAGCCACAGGTCAAAGGAAGTACTTGTTAGTAGCGACAGATTATTTTACTAAATGGATAGAAACAGAGCCATTAGCCACGATTACAGAGAAAAATGCTAAAGCAATGGTTTGGAAAGAGATAATCTGTCGATTTGGAATTTCGAGAATTTTGAATACGGATCATGGGAAGCAATTTGATTGTGACGCCTTTCAAAATTTTTGTGAAGGACTAAGGATCCAACTCAAGATATCTTCGGTACCATACCCATAAGCTAACGGCCAACCTGAAATCAGTAACAAGACCATACTTCATGGTCTCAAGACTCGTCTGGATAAGGCAAAAGGAGCTTGGGTGGATGAGTTGCCTAGTATTTTATGGGCATATAGGACCACAAGTCAGGTACCGACAGGGGAAACACTGTTAGGCTTAGTATACGTAACAGAAGCTTTAATACCAGTAGAGGTCGGAGCCATCTCACCAAGAATAATTCCTTATGTGCAAGAAGTGAATTCTCAAGGCCTACGAGAGAACTTAGATTTACTTGATGAGCAACGAGATCTTGCCGCTATCTGGTTAGCTGTCTACCAGCAAAGAGTCGCTCATTATTACAACTCCCGCGTAAAAGATAGACCCTTGCTAGAATGAGATCTAGTATTACAAAAGTCAGCCATCACCAACCCTTGAAAGAAAATGGGAAGTTCAGAGCAAATTGGGAAGGATCTTACAGAATTAGGAGAATGATTAGGCCTGGCACATGCTCCCTGGAAAATTTACAAGGCAAGAAGATAGCAAAGACGTGGAATACCAATCATCTGAAACCATATAGGTAGTAAGACTTTTATTTATTTAATGTCATTATTGAACTATGGATAGAAATTTCATTTATTGAATTATGATTTATTAATATTTTATTGCCTATTGAGGTTTTCAGCCATACTTATCTAAGTGCAAGGGTTTGAAGCGAAAAATGTGCAAGGTAAGCCACGCACCCAAGCAAATAAAGGGTTTGAAGCGAAAAATGCGCGAGGTAAGCCACGCACCCAAGCAAATAAAGGGTTTGAAGTAAAAGATGCATGAGGTAAACCACAGAAGAATTGTGCAAGGGCCTGAAGCGAAAAATGCACGAGGTAAGCCACGCACCCAAATAAATAAAGGGTTTGAAGTGAAAAATGCGCGAGGTAAGCCACGAAGAATTGTGAAAGGGCTTAAAGCGAAAAATGCTCGAGGTAAGCCACGAACCCAAGCAAATAAAGGGCTTGAAGCGAAAAATGCGCGAAGTAAGCCATAAAGAAATGTACAATGGCTTGAAGCGAAAAATACGCGAGGTAAGCCACGCATCTAAGAAAATAAAGGGCTTGAAGCGAAAAATGAATGAGGTAAGCCACAAAGAATTGTGCAAGGGCTTAAAGCAAAATATGCGCGAGGTAAGCCATAAAGAAATGTGCAAGGGCCTGAAGCGAAAAATGCGCAAGGTAAGCCATGCACCCAAGCAAATAAAGGGCTTGAAGTGAAAAATGTGCGAGGTAAGCCACGAAGAATTGTGCAAGAGCTTGAAACGAAAAATGCGCTAGGTAAGCCACACACCCAAGCAAATAAAGGGCTTAAAGCGAAAAATGAGCGAGGTAAGCCATAAAGAAATGTGCAAGGGCTTGAAGCGAAAAAAGCGTGAGGTAAGCCACGCACCCAAGCAAATAAAGGGTTTAAAGCAAAAAATGCGTGAGGTAAGCCACAGAAAAATAATAAAAGGCTTAAAGCAAAGAATATGCAAGACAAATCATAAAGGAAACTTAAAACGAGAATATCCAAAATAAGTCGTCTTAATAATATGAAAAAATACATGAAATAATTGGTGCTTCAGAGAAAAAATAAAACTTCCTATGCATATATATATGATAAATTCAAATTCTTAGTATAGATAAAAGAATGTTGGCAACAAGAAAACATTAAGAAGAAAAAACTAAAACTATTCCTCAGCTGGTGGAAAAGCACCCTCGCCTGAAGAATCTGACTCGTAGCTATCCAAATCGTCTAATGCGTCAATCACTCCCGGTTGCTGACGAGGTTCCTAAGGGTCCAAAAGGTTTGAAAGATCGTCATGGGCCCCCTTCTCCAGATAGGTCTCAAAATCCTCGTTATTGGGCGCATAACCTATCCAACCTCAAAATTCGCTGGTATAGTTCTCCAATTATCTTGACCACTGCAGCTTAGGAAACGTTTCTCTTGATCTCTCCTTTTCTAGCCAAGAACATGCCATGTAAAAACCATATTTCACGAAGCCGGTAGAGAATAAAAGTTTTATATCATGATAGTCTTAAGATAAACGATACTCTTTAACAACTTTGAAACGAATCTCGTTATGCATATCTTGGCTAACTGGTGAAGACGAAGGTTCTCTACGCATGCTAGAAATTTTCTCTTCCAACCTCCTATGGTCAGACTTCAACTCATCATAGTTAGTTTAGTGGTCTTGCAGCTTTGACAAAACTGAATCGTAGTTGGACTTGAAAGAACTTAGCTCCTCCTAAGTCGCGGTATAAGACTCTTTATATTGTTCAGACTATTCTTGCTCCTTAGCAAAATCCTCTTGAAGGTGAAAATAATTGAGGTTTAGATCCTCCTTCTCTTTCTTCAACCGATCGAGTTGCTGAGGAAGTCTCATATATTAGTTCCTTTCAGTGAGCCACTCTGATTTATCAGCCTTCAATTGGCGGAGCTCAGCATCAGTCCGAGTCTTATATGCTTGATACCGCGCATTATAAACGTTTACCTGCTGAGCCATCTGAAAATGCATAGAAATTAAAATGTTAAAATCAAAAAAAAAAAGTGGGAAAGACAAAGAAGATATCATCATTGCTAAATAATTTGCTCGATCTTCGGATTGAGGGAAACCCTTAAATAACTCTATCTCGTCTCGTGGGAGAATGGTCGACCAACCTAAGCGAGATGTCACTCCAAGATCATGGATTGAATCATTATCGTTAATGCCTAGATATACTACAAAATGTTATCCATAGACCGTCTCGCCACCATCCACCGAGTATCTGGAAGTGTTAAGCTGGACGACAGGAGAGAACGCTAGCTTATCCCTCATGGTCGACTCGATATACAAACATCGCCTCCCAATGCGAGATAGGTGAGCAGTGTTGTACTCCACCCGATTAGCCCGATGATACTCTTCCAGTTCAAGATCTGGAAGCTGAGGCTCCACAGCGGGTTGTTTCCCTTTATCCTGACTTCGAGAGCTGGACCCCTCAAGACGAGACAGAATAGGAGCTTGAGGAGACCCTAATCTTTCGTCTCGAGAGGTTGGAGCAGAAGTACGAGCATGACTTCGAAACTGTCACGCCCCGGAAGTGCGAAAAATAGGGCTAATTTAAAATTTTTTATTCATTAATTCACAATCAAGAGTGCATTCCTGTGCAGTGTCATACATCATCACCTATATTATACCTCAGGATCTCGTCATTAAATAGTATATATTATATCATATACATTACTTGATCTCAAGTTAATTAATCCTAATACATCCCATAAAATGTTATACATCAAGTGTCTGCAATTACAGTAATTGTATGGGTACATGAAAAGATAAAAGATACCTCAAAATACAATATATGGCCTGGAGCTCAAGTCCTCCACTAGCCACTACTCCGTATGTCGCAGGAAAACCCTTTTCACTTGAAGAAATCTGGGGGGGAAAGAAAACAGGGTGAGCTTCTAAATCGCTCAGTAAAGGGGGTAAGGGACTCATTTCATAAACCAAAATGCACATCACAAAATATTTATTTGTATGTGAAACTCATTAATCTCATTTGAAAACCATAGCATGAAAGTACTCAAAACGACATTCTCATGTCTCAAATCATGTGAAAACATTAAGTAAAAAGGCTCAGTCTAGAGCAATAACAAAGCATGTGAAAATAATGCGATAAACGCTTTCTCAATTAACGTGATGAAATCACTGTAATAATAAAGCACGTGGCACAGCCACTAAACACAAGTGGCATAGCCACTGATTTAAATTCACACGTGGCACAGCCACTAAGCACACGTGGCATAGCCACTGAGTTAAATTTACACGTGGCACAGCCACAGGATAGGGTTTCACGTGGCAACGGCCACCAATTAGGGTTTCTCACATGGCAACGGCCACCAAATAGGGTTCTTACATGGCAACGACCACCAAATAGGGTTTCTCACGTAGCAACGGCCACCAAATAGGGTTCTCACGTGGCAACGGCCACCAAATAGGGTTCTCACGTGGCAACGGCCACCAAATAGTGTTTCTCATGTGGCAACGGCCACCAAATGGGGTTTCTCACGTGGCAACGGCCACCAAGTATACGTGGCATAGCCACAGAATGGGTTATTCTCACGTTACCAGAACGGAGAAGAATCGGGCTTACATGCTACCAGAGCAATGCCCGGTGTGTACTCAGAATTACACACCTAAGTCTTAATCACATAAGACTAGTTTGCCTTCACGTAGAACTTATAGTGGTTTTTCTCACATAAAACTCATTTGAAAACCGTTTTGTACTCAACACAAAACATATTGAAACCGAGTCCCAACTGGCAAGACACGCACACATTTCTCAAATCTCAATATTGCCTTAACGTAGAGCCCAGTTATAAATTCATAAAAACATTGGGCTCCAACCGGCTATAAAAATCGTGTGCAATTGTATCACAACATAACACTCAACATGCTTGTTTTATAAATCACAATTCATGCTATAATAGTTCACAAATCACATACACAAATGGTTTAATTTTCCTTACCTCTTGGCACCTCGTATAGTGCAATCGTTTCCCCCGTATCACGGACTAGCCTCGCATTCCACTCTGGAACTCCCGAGCTGTCCAAACGATGTTAAAACATCAATATTCATCATCACAGTAACCTCAATTCTCAAAAATCGAGCATAATTGCTCATAACACCTCAAATCTCTTGATTCTCGTAACTCTACCCCAAACTACACTCTCATTCACAACATCTCAACGTTCTACATTTCTCATGCCAAGTATCTATGCTAATTCACCACATTGTCTAAATTTCTATTTATAGCTCAAATTCCCAAAATTGCTAAATATCATTATCACTCCAACCACATTATAATTTCATCAATCCCTAATCATTTTCCAGCTATTTTAGCACAATGCCAACAACTATTATCACCAAAATCATCTCAAATATCAAGATCGAGGTTTAGAAATTACCCAAAGCTTGTGAGGTGCACAACCCACGTCTCGATTCGATTCGTCCTACGATTTCCAAGTATGTTGTTCTCCCTTTGATGAGGAACAACTTTTCTTGCCACAACTTCTAATTTGGCCAGAAATGGGTGCTTTAAAGGAGTGAGAAAGCTAGGTTTCGGTGAAAATGGGGGTTGAAAGAGAGAGAAAGTGAGATTGCAGGAGAAAAACATGAGTTCCTTATATAGGCTGAAGGTAGGAGATCGATCTGCATTTGAATTTTGGGGACGATTTGGGGTAATTTATGCCTAGGAGATCGATCTGTCGAGGGGTGAGATCGATCTCTTTATGGCTTTATGAGATCGATCTGCTCCTTGAGGAGATCGATCTTCTCCCAAACAGAATCATTTGGAGATCGATCTCTTCCTCATGAGATCGATCTTCTCTCAAACAGAATCATAAGGAGATCGATCCTCTTCCATTGGAGATTGATCTGCTCCTTAAATTCCTCCTTCCTTGTCATTTTTAACTCACCAGATCGATCTCTCCTTCTCCCAGATCGATCTGTCCTCATAACTTCATACTTATTTTAAACACTTAACATGTAAATCTCCAATTATCATTCCCCAATTCACTTAGCTCAATAAATTACACTTCAAGTTCATATTACATAATTCAAATATATCTAAAATTCTCAGATCTCACATCTTTCCCACCTTAAAAGAATTTGGTCCTCTAAATTCAACTCAACTATTCAAATAGATGGGGGAATTTCTCCTTCATGAGACTCTCTAGTTCCCACGTTGCCTCTTCCATTGAGTGATGTTTCCACAAAACTTTCACTAATGGGATGCTCTTGGTTCTCAGTACCTTCTCCTTTCTATCGAGAATTTGGACGGGTTCCTCAGTATAGCTCATATCCTCTTGAATGTTCATCTCGTCATACTCTATGACATGAAAAAGGTCCGGGTGGTACTTTCTCAACATAGACACATGAAAAACATTGTGTATTCCGGACATCTGTGGGGGTAATGCTAATCTATAAGCTACCTCTCCCACTCTCTCAAGAATCTCGAATGGTCCTACGTATCGAGGACTCAATTTCCCTTTCTTCCCAAATCGTATGATACCCTTACTCGATGATATTTTCAAAAATACTGCATCACCAACCTCAAAATCGAGTGGCCGTCTACGCACATCCGTGTAGCTTTTCTGTCTACTTTGTGCAGCCTGTAACCTCTCACATATGAGTTTCACACTCTGTACGGCTTGCTCAACAAGCTCGGGAGCATTTATCTTTCTGTCACCGACTTCTTCCCAAGCTACAGGGGATCTACACCTCCTACCATATAGAGCCTCAAAATGTGCCATTCCAATACTCGCATGATAGCTGTTATTGTATGCAAACTCTGCTAGGGGCAGGTGATCATCCCATGATCCCTTAAAATCCATCGTACACGCCCTCAACATATCCTCTAGCGTCTGAATAGTCCTCTCTAACTGACCATCTGTCTGAGGATGATAGGAAGTACTGAAACTCAATCGAGATCCCATAGACTCCTGAAATTGGGTCCAAAATCTAGAAGTAAATCGGGAATCTCTATCAGAAGTAATACTCACTGGAGCCCCATGAAATCTAGCTATCTCGCTGACATACAACTCAGCTAAGGCATCCACAGTATCTGTGCTCTTGATGGCAAGGAAGTGGGCACTCTTGGTCCATCTATCCACTATAACCCATATAGCATCATGACCTCTTCGGGTCCTCGGTAAACCTATAATAAAGTCCATAGTGACATGCTCCCATTTCCATGTAGGTATAGGTAAGGGCTGTAGTAGTCCTCCGGGCTTCCGATGCTCAGCTTTCACTTGCTGGCATACTAAACACTTGGCCACATACTCTGCCACGTCTCGCTTCATACCACTCAACCAATACACCTTTCTCAAGTCTCGGTATATCTTAGTACTCCCTGGGTGCATGGTGTATCGCGAGTAGTGGGATTCTCTCAGTATCAGTCTCTTTAGGGTATCATCGTCCGGTTCACAAATCTATCCTCTGAATCTCAACAATCCATCCTCACTGATGGTGAGATTCGACTGCGAACTCTGCTCAGCTTGGCTAACCATATCTATCAATCTCTAATCACTGCGCTGCCCAGTTCTAATCTGATCCATGATCCTGGGCTCTATTCGTAAGCTAGCCACAAATCCAGTCTCTATCTCTTTAACTCTGATCCGAAGTTCAGCAAACTGCTCTAGTAAATCCCATTCCCTGATCATCATAGCAGATATCATACTCTTCCTGCTCAGGGCATCAGCAACCACATTCGCCTTGCCCGGATGATATAAAATCTCGCAGTCATAATCCTTAAGGAGTTTCATCCATCTCCTTTGTCTCATGTTTAACTCTTTCTGATCAAAGAGATATCTCAAACTCTTGTGATCAGTGAAGATCTGGAATCTTTCCCCATATAAGTAGTGTCGCCAGATCTTCAAAGCAAATACCACAGCGGCTAACTCCAAATCATGCGTGGGGTAATTCCGCTCATGGTCTTTCAGCTGTCGCGATCCATATGCGACCACTCTTCCGTGCTGCATAAGCACACACCCCAATCCTTGATGAGATGCATCACTATACACTGAAAATCCTTTTGATCCCTCAGGAATAGTTAACACAGGTGCCGCTGTCAACCTCCTCTTTAATTCCTGAAAACTGAGCTCACATTGATCAGTCCATATAAATGGAGTCTCTTTGCGCATGAGCTTAGTCAAAGGGGCGGCAATCCAGGAAAATCCTTCCACAAATCTTCTGTAATACCCTGCCAAACCAAGGAAGCTTCGTACCTCAGTAACTATCCTCGGTCTCTCCCAATTAAGCACAGCCTCCATCTTGCTTGGGTCCACTGATACTCCTTCCTCTGAGACTATATGACCAAGGAAAGCTATCCGATCCAGCCAAAACTCACACTTACTAAGCTTTCCATATAATTGCTTATCTCGGAGTATCTGTAGTACTAACCACAAATGTTGTGCATGCTCCTCATACGACCGAGAGTACACCAAGATATCATCAATAAAGACTATCACAAATTTATCTAGATAGTCTCTGAACACTTCGTTCATCAACCTCATAAATGCTGCAGGGGCGTTCGTCAATCCAAAGGACATCACCAGAAATTCATAATGGCCATACCTTATCCTGAAGGCCGTCTTTGGAATATCTTCTTCCTTGATCCTCAATTGGTGATAGCCCGATCTCAAATCAATCTTAGAAAAGACTGAGGCCCCTCTTAGTTGATCGAGTAGATCATCAATCCTGGGCAGTGGGTATTTATTCTTCACCGTGGCTTTATTCAATAGCCGGTAGTCTACGCATAATCTGAGACTACCATCCTTCTTCTTGACAAATAAAATCGGTGCTCCCCACGGTGAAACACTGGGCCTAATGAACCCCTGATCCAATAACTCCTGTAGTTGTTTCTTCAATTCCTCAAGTTCCACTAATGCCATCCTATAGGGAGGTTTAGTGATCGGCTGAGTATCTGGTACCAAATCAATGGTAAACTCCAGCTCTCTCTCTGGTGGTAAACCTAGCAATGCATTTGGGAAAACATCCAGAAATTCACACACCACAGGTATATCCTCAATCCTCGAATGTTCCCGCTCATCGTCTGAGATGAGTGTCTCATAACCTTCACATGAACAATCATATTTAATATTCTCCAAAATAATATCAAAATTCTCAAATTACTTACTAGAATTCCACATATTCATTTCCCCAATATATCAATCGTACACTATAAGGTTCAGGTAGGGATAAAGTTACAACCTTAGTGTAGCAATCTAAGCTCACTCGATTGGCTGCCAACCAATCCATTCCCAAAATTACATCAAATCCATGTATATTCAACATGATTAGATCTGCTAACATCCCTTTATCTCCCACCTTTATCTCACATCCTCTACAGATTAACTCAGTTCTTTGGGATTCACGCATAGGGGTATTTACATGTAGTATATATTCTAGAGGTTCAAACTTCAAGTTTAATCTACATGCAAAATGTTCAGAAATAAACGAATGCGTGGATCCTGAATCAATCAACACATGAGCCTTATGATTACAGACAGAGAGTGTACCTCTTATAGTTTCTGCAGAAGTGTCAGCAGTCTCCTTATCTAGGGCAAACACACATCCCTGGGTAACAGGTCTCTTTCCTTTCTCTGCAGCAGTGGCCCGTCTCGGGGGATTCACTCTCTGAGGCTGTTGTCTAGTGGGCTCCAAGACATGTGGTTTCTGAGGTTGAGGGCAATCCTTCACCATGTGACCCATGTCTCCACATCTAAAACATCCATGGATCGACCCAGTACAACTTTCCTCATGCATTCGGCCACAATTTCTGCAAAACTTTGTCTCAGGCCTGACATCTCGAGGGGTCTCTCTAATGTTAGGGTAACCTCTGGGTCTCTCTAATCTACCCTTCTGTACCTCAATCCTTCCTCTTTTGAAGGAACCTCTCCGAGCCTCTGTTTGGAAAATCGCTGGCCTCTTGCCCTTATCTCTACTCACCGCTCTGAGCTCATTCTGGGATTGTACCATTTCAATTCCTCTTTCAATCTCTTATGCTCGTCTCAGAGCATCTCCAAACTCAGTAATACATAGCCCTATCAATCTATCTCTGATGATGGGCTTCAATCCATACACAAATTTCTCTGTGCGGAGCTCTTCATTCTTAAAGGTCTCTGGGTCATATCTCAATAGCGCTGTGAATTGGCTCTCATAGTCATCCACAGACATGTCACCCTGTACCAAACTCAAAAACTCAGCTTGTTTCTTTCTCTGGGTGGCTCGTGGTACATATTGGGTCCTAAAGGCTGTCTGAAACTCTTCCCAACCAATCACATCCTGGCGGGACATCAGAATACCCTGGGTAGTACCCCACCAATCTCGAGCTCTCCCTTTCAACATATAGATACTCATACTGACCCTCTCAGCATCGGTGCACCCCAGATAATCAAATATAATTCTCAACTCCGTCAACCACTCCTCAGCCTCTGTAAGATCCTTCTTTCCCTTAAATGCGGGCGGATTCATCTTCAGACAATCCTTCAGTCGGACCATACTTCTATCATCAGGCTGAGTGACGGGAGGTATTGGGGGTATGGGAGGTCCTTGTGGTGGTGTAAGAGTAATACCCGAGGCATTAACTCCAAAGTGTTGCGCGAATAACGCTACCATCTGCTCAAAACCTTGCCTCACATCGATCTCAATCCGATTAAATCGAGAGTTAGGACTCTCTGGTTGTGGGACAGGTGGCAGAGCGGACTCTGCCTGCCTCCTCAAACGACCTCGTCGTCCACTCATTCTCTATCTTAACTCGTCTCCTGCGCGTACATATCAGAATCGATTGAAATCTCAATCCTCAATTTCAGTTCATGACCAGACTATTACAAACACTTGGGATGTATTCTATTTCACTTAACCGACACTGACAGTACTAGACACCCTAAGCTCTGATACCAAGAAAACTCTGTCATGCCCCGGAAGTGAAGAAAATAGGACTAATTTAAAACTTTTTATTCATTAATTCACATTTAAGAGTGCATTCCCGTGCAGTGTCATACATCATCACCTATATTATACCTCAGGATCTCGTCATTGAATAGTATATATTATATCATATACATTACTTGATCTCAAGTTAATTAATCCTAATACATCTCATACTATGTTATACATCAAGTGTCTGCAATTACAGTAATTGTCTGGGTACATGAAAAGATAAAAGATACCTCAAAATACAAAATATGGACTGGAGCTCAAGTCCTCCACTAGCCACTACTCCGTACGTCGCAGGAAAACCCTTTTCACTTGAAGAAATCTGGGGGGGAAAGAAAACAGGGTAAGCTTCTAAATCATTCAGTAAAGGGGGTAAGGGACTCATTTCATAAACCAAAATGCACATCACAAAATATTTATTTGTATGTGAAACTCATTAATCTCATTTGAAAACCATAGCATGAAAGTACTCAAAACGACATTCTCATGTCTCAAATCATGTGAAAACATGAAGTAAAAAGGCTCAATCTAGAGCAATAACAAAGCATGTGAAAATAATGCGATAAACGCTTTCTCAATTAACGTGATGAAATCACTGCAGTAATAAAGCACGTGGCACAGCCACTAAACACACGTGGCATAGCCACTGATTTAAATTCACACGTGGCACAGCCACTAAGCACACGTGGCATAGCCACTGAGTTAAATTTACACGTGGCAGAGCCACAGGATAGGGCTTCACGTGGCAATGGCCACCAATTAGGGTTTCTCACGTGGTAACGGCCACCAAATAGGGTTCTCACGTGGCAACGACCACCAAATAGGGTTTCTCATGTGGCAACGGCCACCAAATAGGGTTCTCACGTGGCAACGGCCACCAAATAGGGTTCTCACATGGCAACAGCCACCAAATAGGGTTTTTCACGTGGCAACGGCCACCAAATGGGGTTTCTCACGTGGCAACGACCACCAAATGGGGTTTCTCACGTGGCAACGGCCACCAAGTATACGTGGCATAGCCACAAAATGGGTTATTCTCACGTTACCAGAACGGAGAAGAATCGAGCTTACATGCTACCAGAGCAATGCCCGGTGTGTACTCAGAATTACACACCTAAGTCTTAATCACATAAGACTAGTTTGCCTTCACGTAGAACTCATAGTGGTTTTTCTTACATAAAACGCATTTGAAAACCGTTTTGTACTCAACACAAAACATATTGAAACCGAGTCCCAACCGGCAAGACACGCACACATTTCTCAAATCTCAATATTGCCTTAACGTAGAGCCCAGTTATAAACTCATAAAAACATTAGGCTCCAACCAGCTATAAAAATCGTGTGCAATTGTATCACAACACAACACTCAACATGCTTGTTTTATAAATCACAATTCATGCTATAATAGTTCACAAATCACATACACAAATGGTTTAATTTCCCTTACCTCTTTGCACCTCGTATAGTGCAATCGTTTCCCCCGTATCACGGACTAGCCTCGTATTCCACTCTAAAACTCCCGAGCTGTCCAAACGATATTAAAACATCAATATTCATCATCACAGTAACCTCAATTCTCAAAAATCGAGCATAATTGCTCATAACACCTCAAATCTCTTGATTCTCGTAACTCTACCCCAAACTACACTCTCATTCACAACATCTCAACGTTCTACATTTCTCATGCCAATTATCTATGCTAATTCACCACATTGTCTAAATTTCTATTTATAGCTCAAATTCCCAAAATTGCTAAATATCATTATCACTCCAACCACATTGTAATTTCATCAATCCCTAATCATTTTCCAGCTATTTTAGCACAATGCCAACAACTATTATCACCAAAATCATCTCAAATATCAAGATCGAGGTTTAGAAATTACCCAAAGCTTGTGAGGTGCACAACCCACGCCTCGATTCGATTCGTCCTACGATTTTCAAGTATGTTGTTCTCCCTTTGATGAGGAACAACTTTCCTTCTTGCCACAACTTCTGATTTGGCCGAAAATGGGTGCTTTGGAGGAGTGAGAAAGCTAGGTTTCGGTGAAAATGGGGGTTGGAAGAGAGAGAAAGTGAGATTGTAGGAGAAAAACATGAGTTCCTTATATAGGCTGAGGGTAGGAGATCGATCTGGCTCTTGATGAGATCGATCTGCATTTGAATTTTGGGGACGATTTGGGGCAATTTATGCCTAGGAGATCGATCTGTCGAGGGGTGAGATCGATCTCTTTATGGCTTTATGAGATCGATCTGCTCCTTGAGGAGATCGATCTTCTCCCAAACAGAATCATTTGGAGATCGATCTCTTCCTCATGAGATCGATCTTCTCTCAAATAGAATCATAAGGAGATCGATCCTCTTCCATTGGAGATCGATCTGCTCCTCAAATTCCTCCTTCCTTGTCATTTTTAACTCACCAGATCGATCTCTCCTTCTCCCAGATCGATCTGTCCTCATAACTTCATACTTATTTTAAACACTTAACCTATAAATCTCCAATTATCATTCCCCAATTCACTTAGCTCAATAAATTACACTTTAAGTTCATATTACATAATTCAAATATATCTAAAATTCTCAGATCTCACAGAAACTCTCGAGCACGGTCCCTCTGGCGTCTATGTTTATGAGGACGGGCAACTCTAGTAGCATCCTCGTCACCTTCCTGTTGAACGAAAGCTCTTCTAAGTGAGTCCATTCCTGGAAGAAAAATCGAAAAACAAAAGTCAAAACAAACAAGAGGAGAGTAAACAATTATTTACGTGATAAAATGCAATATGAAATCACCCAGATTCAAGTAATCATCAAGAGAATGGATGTTAGCTAAGCTCTTATCCAAAGAAAAGTCTAGAAATGGGCTCCCAAAAGCCTGGCCCCGACCTTAATCCAAGTTCTCCTCGAAGTCTTCCTCCGAGGGATCGATGGGATTTCCCACACCTTGACTTCCTTCGGGCAATCTAGAGGGTGAGGTGGGCTCGGGTGCGAGAACTGGATCAATAGGATCGCATCCTCAGCCAGCAGCATTTATATTCTCCGAAGTTAATAAGGATAATAAAGCGTCCTCATCATCTACTTGTAGTGGGAGATAAGAGAACCGTATACATCCCTTAAATTAGACAGAGGGTTAAGGTTGGAGGGTCTGTGACAACTCCATCGGGTAGGGATATTTAAGGACGAAGGAACCTCAACAACAAGGCACTCTGAAGCATAATTATGTAATTTGGATGGAGGCCTCCCAAAAAGCTTATTACTCTGTCCCCTCCCGAATACTTTTTGTATACAAAAACGAGTCGTGTTACGGACACTATGGACTCTAAAGAAGGAGTTAAACAACAAAATAGTGGGCCTGACATTAAGTCTATGACATATAATTGTAAACCCTACCACTTGTGCCCATCCATTTGGGTGAAGTTGGGCAGGGACTATGCCATAATACTGAAGAAAAATAACTCTGAAGCCAGGTAAGGGAAAACGGAACCCAAATTCTAATGAGGCTCGATGAATAGGAACGTCGCTACTTACAGATTGAGGAACACGTTTTGCAGTGGTTGGGAGCCTATAATAATAACCCTCTGGAAGAGGAAAGGTATTACGAATAAACTCAATATTAGACTCTCCAAGTCCAGAATAAGGATCTAGAATTATTTGTTTACCACTACCTTGCGCAACCATTTAGAAACGGATCAATATAACTGATGCTTAAAGAATAAAAAGACTACATCTACCTTCAGCAGCAGAATTACCATGAGGGTCTGATGCCACGAGGGTTGGATGTCGTGATGGTCACATGCTATGAGGGTTTGATGCCGTGAGGATTTGATGTCGTAAGAGTTGGTTAATGCCGCAAGGGTCTAACACAAATAGGAAATGCCGTGAGTGTTGTGAATGCTGTGAGAGTCTATTGTGAGAGTCTGCCGTGAGAGTCTACCGTGAGAGTGCGATCTCTGCTAGAGGAAAACGAAGTTTGAGCTAATGTCCTCACAGTATATATACGTCGGTGGGAGGATCGCAAAAAACAGTATACTCTTCCGTAAAGTGACCATTAGCGAAAGAGTGGAGAGCAATTATTATGAGCACCATCTCAATGTGCCACATGGCATCACCACAATGAGTCACATGACATGTAAAAATTAACTACTGATGAAAAGAGATTTCGTGTCAAAATTTATGCCGACAATTTTATCCTTAAATATCTTTGACTAATGTAGGTGGACAAATACGTAATTAAAGATGGAATTAATCCCTATAAATAAAGATCATGTATGATTTATGAAACCAATTAATTCTCTATTTTTTATTTTACTAAAATTCTGCAGAAATTTAGTTCTGACTTAAGCATTAGAGTACTTATGCAGGGAACAACCTCTGCGTCCCTCTGATTATTCTTGATCTTACAAAACTTTCGGTAACACGTGACAAAAAGATCGAAGTGAAGACGTCAGCAATACATCACTGTTGTTTTTGGCAACAACAATTTCTAATTGACTAGTTCAGTTCTTTTCTTTTAGGGAAAAAAAGAGACTAAAACATGTTTAGATGAAGAAATAGAAAACTAGTTTTAAAAAATGAAAATAAAAGTCAGCCAAAATGAGAGAATAAAAATGTTGTTTTCACTATTTTTGAAGATATAGCGAGAACAAATAGAAAAGGTGAATACCTAAAACAATTTTACATGTTATTTCATCACAATACTATATTACTATTATCGAAATCATTCCTTGTCATATGCTACGATTGACTTACTGTAAAATATTTCTATCATGCTTTATTTTTTTATTTGTGTTGGTATATTGTTGTTGGTTTCACTTCGTAATCAATTGTTTCATTATTTGATGAGATTAAAATTCTCACTTATAATTAATTACTTGTAATCAAAATATTTGACTTTTTATACTCTTGACATGTTTGGTATTTGACCAATGAGAAATTTTGAATATATTTTTTATTAACTCCTTCGAGTTAGGAGTTGCTTAATATATATATATATATATATATATGACAATTATCAAATATACTGTCAATGGAGTTTAAAAATTCTATAAGTGAGATTAAAATAATGACACATACTTCATTTTATTTAATTATTTTTAATATTTTTAATTGATATATGTCATCTTCTTAACTTCTTATAAAGTTTTTACACTACATTGATACTGTATTGAATAATTATCCATATATAATATTATCTTTCTTACTTATTCAAAATATGCATAAAGAATGAAGATTTGATTTTTTGGGTACATAAAGAAGAATTGATTTTGATTAGAAGCAAATGCTAATAAGTAGCATATAAGTATGGTTGCACCTTGTTAAGATAATAATATCATGTAACCTTTTCATGAAAAAGAAAAATAAAGATACTAAACACATTTTCATAACTTTCATTTTTGAAAATAACTTTTGATTTCATATACCAAACATATTTTTTAAAATTCGAAAAATAGAAAATGAAATTTATTTTCATAAAATAAAAATACACTATATTTTCTGAAACCAGATAGAGCTTAAAGCCTACAGAAACTAAACCTCTCTTGACTAAATTTATTACCTTCAAGTCTTTAAAACAATGTTTCATTAAAAAATTTAAGAACAGTCCACAATAATATATGTAGACACTTCAATTTGTTCGAGATCTTAACAAGTTGAATTTGTTGGAACTATGAATTGGATTTGAATTGTGGATTTCATATGTGCTCATTTTTTTAATAATTAGTAGGTTGCATTATTAGCACTAATTAGGTTATTAGATTAAGATTAATTAGATTACTTTGAATTATTAGAATTTATTAGATTAATTTAATTTGAGATACATTATTTTAATAGATTGATATAGATTAAATTTAATTTAGGATAAATTAATAGACATATTAGCTTGGTAGCTGGCCTGGTATAGATTAATTTAATTTAGATTAGGATTATTTATATTAATAAATTAAGGGATAATATAATATAAGATAAATTACAGACACGATAATTCTGAAAATTTTAAAAAAAAAATAATCAAAAGGAGGTTCAGGTCAACTCTGACGCTAAATTGAATATATATAAAATAATTATTATTGATGTTGCCTCCTAAAATGACAACGGGGTGATGATTTCCACGTATTCAAGTTGCGCTAACAACAAAGAGATGACGTCGATGCGATTTCTTCCACGTGTTCCTCGTGTGTATATTCTGCAAAAACAACAGAAATCAGAGGGCGCAGGGATTGGTCCCTGCACGCGCGCTCCGATGATTAAGTTAGAAAACTGAGTTTTTGTATATAGGGGGAAGAGAATTATATTCTTCAAAAATCAAGAGGGTTCTATTTTTTTCGTCCCTTTCTGAGTACTCACCTGGGGTATTTATAGATTTCTCCCGGGTCGGTTCAGGCTGAGGCCCAGGAGCGTGTCTGGGCCGCGACAGAGTCGTTTGTACTCTGTCGCGGTTCGGAGCTGGACGACTTTGCGGGTGAGTTCGGTGGGCCGCAGAGTATATGTGTGAAACTCTGCTGCGGCCTATGCGGTAGAGGTCTGTCGCGTTACCATGTCGCATATAGACTCTACGACAGAGTCTCTATCGCTTAGAGACTCTACGACAGAGTCTCTATCGCTTAGAGACTCTGTCGTCTACCAAGCGACAGTGTCCCGTGGACACTCTATCGCCTAGAGACTCTGTCGCTATAACAGCCACGTGGCTTATATTATGTTTGACACGTGGCGGTCTCTGGTTGGTCGATCGATGTACACGTGGACTTTGATTATTGGACCACCATCAATTGCTCCCCACTCTTTGGTAGGAATTTTTCCTGCGAAAGAGGATCCTGGATTTGCTGTTCCTGGGCCATTCGCTGTTCTTGGGCCATTCGCTGTTCTTGGGCCAGTGCAGATCCTCGCGCGTGTGTTGTCGCAGCCGTGCCTCTATATATACTGGGTCCCTGCCGTCATTGTCGCTACTGAGTTCTCTCGCAAAGACCACTCTGCCGCAGACTCTCTCAACACTCTGTCGCTACTCTCCCGCAACTCTGCCGCCATTCTGCCGCTTCTCTCTTGCTTAAAGCATTACTGTGTCGCAAGTCTACCGCCAGTCCGAAAACTCTGTCGCCAGTTCTTTTTGCTGTCTTCCTTTGTTTAGGTAAACTCTGTCGTCCGTAATTATTTTTGATTTTCCCCCGAACTTCTAAAATGGCTGGTCACGGTGTAGGGAAACAAATAGATCTAGGAGTCAAGTCGACTTTAAAGGAAGCCGACATCCAAGACCTTGTGTCTAGGTTTCCTTTGCCCGAGGGATACTCCTATAGACTTTCAAACCCTCAAGAAAGCGACATACGTCGCGTGTCTGATGGGATAATTATTTTTAGGGCAGCCTTAGAATTAGGATTCCGCTTTCCGTTATTCGACTTCGGAGCTTCTTTCCTTAAGACGCACAGGATATCCCCTGGACAACTGCATCCACATGCATGGATGCAATTAGTAGGATTTACTGTGCACTGTTGTCTAAGGGGTGTTTCTCCATCTCTTCCCCTTCTTGATGTATTTTTTAGATTTCGAGGCAGCCCCGGCTTAGTGCCTTATTCACTTCAGCGGGTGTACCAGCCTGGCTTTGAGAACAGGTTATTCGAGAAACCTGCTAACAAGCTTCACGATTTTGACTCGGAGTGGCTGGTCGTGGAAACGCCTGGGAGCCTGGATTTCCCCACTCATTGGGAGACTAGGCGTGAAATCCCCAAGGGCCCCCGGATTTCTACGTTTAGGGAACAGTTATCCCTGGGCGTCAATAGGTTACTGGTTGATCGTCCCCTTAGCCTTGACAGTCTATTATCAAATGAAAATTTGATATTAGCTGGCTGGGGTGTGGGTCCGGTCCCTATTGTCAGACCTTCTGTTCCTCCTTCGGATCCTCCACATTCGATTTCTTCCGAGTTGAACCCCGACCCTTTAAGGCCACAGGAAGATATAGGGAGCACCAACGTAGAGTCTAGTTCTGGCAGCGAACCCTTAGTTGACCTGACTGGCTGGGAAGGGTTCGGCTCAACTTTCATGGTGCTCCCTGATGACGATACGATAAATATAGAGTCCCTTCAGGAGTATTTTGATTCTCCTGATGGTAACTTTTTATTCTTTTTTACTGCTTGCTGATTCTGATCATATTTTTGACCACTTATTTGTTCTCTTTCTTTTTTGTAGATATGAGTCACTTTCGACGATCCCTGGCTCGTCAAATGCCAGAGACCGGTCCGTCTAGCGATCCCACTAGAAAGAGGCCTCGTTTAGCTGATGATGTTCGTAGCGAGGCACCGGTCCCGCCTCAGTTGCCTCAGGCCGGAACCCCACCCATTTCCAGACACGTGATGCCCCCTCCTTCCTCGGAACAAAGAGATACCACCCGGGATAGAGGGAGAGTTCCTTCATCGTCACGGGGGGCTTCTAGTTCATCTGGGCGGTCTCATTCTGAAGAGCGCGCTGAATGCAACATAATTCCATCCCAACGAAAGAACCGGAGGCGCTTGTATGTCGAGTCGTTGATGAGGACTAGGCCAATCCTCCCAAGGATAGGCCCTATCGATGGGAGGTCTTACCCTGTGGACGGTGGTTTTATCATGAGAGGAGCTGAGTTTCGGGTTTACCCGGGAGTTTGCGACAACGATACCTTGGACACTCCCGGGTGGCTTCTCGACTGAGTTGGGCCACTATTCTCCCGAGGGACGAGGCTAGGATATTCAGAAACTATCCGGAGGGAGAGGACTTGGCTGATATGGAAGTGATGAGGGTAATTTTCGTATTCTTTTTCGTTTAACTTCTTTTTGCTGTGCTTTTGAGTTTGACTTTTTGTATTTCTTTGCAGCTGGCTCAGAGGACTGTGGCCAATAACGCTCAACACCGGGCCTATCGGGAGCGAGCTGATAAGGAAATTCGGGAGTTCAAGGACAAGGTCATGGAGCTATCGAACACTGTCAACAACTTGTCCAAACTTCTGGACGTGGTACGAAACTTAGAGGAGCAGCTCTCGAAGGCACGGCAGGATTTGGACCAGGCCAAGGGGGATCTTACCGTCGAGGCGGCCCGATCAAGTAAATTTCATGAAGATCTCCAAGAGGCCCACGTCGAACTGGACCGTATGCAGTCCAACTACGGGTCTTTGCTTACTCGTAATCAGGAGCTCGAGCATTACGTCGCCGAGTTAGAAAGTCGGGCTACTCCTTCACTGACCCGAGTGGAGATTGATGACATCAGGGCGGAAGCCGTGAAGGAGTACCGCCTTTCTAAGGATTGCTTGAGGCGGAAGGAGGATTTTTCAAATCCCTATGTGAAATACGAATTTTACCTCGCTCGATCATGGTTAGAGAAGCATAGGGAAGGCGAAAAATTCCCCGAGCTCTAGTATACGGACGAGGCGATGCTGTTCGAGGCCCCTGACTGGACTAAGTACGAACCCGGGGCTAAACCTGCGGACGAGGTTTTCAAGAGGACTGCCCAGGACGATCTAGCCAACCTCACCGGTCCTTGGGAGCCTGTGGTCTAGGACGGTGCTCCCGAGCCCATTGGCGCTCTCCTTGATTTGGATAGGGAGGAGGGTCAGCAGTCCTTAGGGAGCGAGGGTCCGTCTGTAGCTGATCCCCAGCCTCCTCCCGAAGATTAGATAGTTGTTTTTGTTTTTTGTTTTTCTTTTCGAATATTCTGTCGTTTTGTTTTGGTTTTTTGCTTTTGTTAAGTGTACTCGTAAAGATGTACTTGTAAAATTTTTTGAATGAAATGGAATCTAAGTTTTATTCATGCCTCGTATTGTATTACTTCTCTCTTCTCTATTTATCGTTTATTATCTTTAAATGTTTATTTGTTTTGAATGTATTCGTATGCTCCCCAATTCTTGGTAGAAAGATACATTTTCAGAAAGAATTTTTCGTATAAACATATCGTTTTCTGAGGCCTGATTACTATGACGCGAGTGCGTCTTCAGTTTTACGGCCTTTATGTTTTTATTGCCTGGCCACAGTGACGCATTGCGCCTCAGGCTCTTATAGCTCGTTGAATCTTTTACGCCTGGCCACAGTGACGCATAGCGCCTCAGGCTCTTACGGCTCGTCTGATTGTACGCCTGGCCACAGTGACGCATAGCGCCTCAGGCTCTTATGGCTTGTCTGATTTTTCACGCCTGGCCACAGTGACGCATAGCGCCTCAGGCTCTTACGGCTCGTCTGAATATACGCCTGGCCACAGTGACGCATAGCGTTTCAGCTCTTACGGCTCGTCTGAATATACGCCTGGCCACAGTGACGCATAGCGCCTCAGGCTCTTACGGCTCTTCTGAATATACGCCTGGCCACAGTGACGCATAGCGCCTCAGGCTCTTACGGCTCTTCTGAATATACGCCTGGCCACAGTGACGTATAGCGCCTCAGGCTCTTACGGCTCTTCTGAATATACGCCTGGCCACAGTGATGCATAGCGCCTCAGGTTCTTACGGCTCTTCTGATTCCTGTCACAAGATTTAGATATATAAAAGCTGCAGATATATAGCAAAAGAACAATTTGCATAATGATTGGATTATAATATCTTGTGGCAGTGTAAACAAATGACAGTAATGTGAGAATATAACGTTTAAGAAAGAAAATATAATGATTAATTCAAATACAATTTTAAGTGATTTGAATTCCATGTTTTCCCTATTTTCTTCCCTTGTAGAGTCTCCAGGATACAGGTGTTGGGCCCAATCTTATGTTTGATTCTGAATGGACCTTCCCAATTAGCTCTGAATTTTTCATCTTCTTTCAAGGCGTTCGTGATATGCGACTTTCTGAGCACCAAATCTCCTTCGGACATTGGTCTATCCCTCACCCGGCTATTATAGTAGTTGGCCACCCTCTGATGATAGGATGTCAATCGAATAGCGGCGGTTTCTCTATGTTCATCAAGGAGATCCAGGTTTTCCCTTAGTGCTTGTGAATTTTCTTCTTCTACTAAGGGCACCATCCTGGGTGACAATGCTCCAATTTCCACGGGGATCAATGCTTCAGTGCCGTACATGAGACTGAACGGCGTTTCTCCAGTCGATACCCGACTAGTGGTACGATATGCCCATAAAACACTAGGCAATTCGTCCACCCATGCCCCTTTAGCTTTGTCTAACCTGGTCTTCAGCCCATGAAGAATAGTTCGATTACTGACTTCGGCCTGTCTGTTAGCTTGAGGATATGACACAGAAGAAATCCTTAGCTGAATGTTGAGGCGTTTACAAAATTCACGAAAGGCATTACAATCGAATTGCTTTCCATGGTCGGCATTCAAGATGCGTGGGATCCCGAATCGACAGATAATGTCTTTCCACACCATTGCCTCGACTTTCTTCTCCGTGATTGTGGCTAAAGACTCTGCTTCAATCCACTTTGTAAGTAGTCGGTGGCAACTAACAGGAATTTTTTTTGGCCCGTGGCTAATGGAAAAGGCCCTAGAATGTACAACCCCCATTGCGCAAAAGGAACTGGCTGTATCGTACCCTGGGAGGGAGTCACTGGGGCTGTTGTGATTGGTGCAAACCTTTGACATTTGTCACACCGGCGGGCTTTATCCATTGCATCTTTTTTCAAGGTTGGCCAGTAGAATCCCGATCGCAGTATCTTAGCAGCAAGGGCTCTAGCTCCTAAGTGTTCACCGCAAATTCCTTCGTGCACTTCGGCTAAGACATAATTTGCTTGCTCCGGTTCCAGACACCTTAACAAGGGCGACGAATATCCCCTTTTGTACAGTTCCCCGTTGATTAGCGTGAACCTCACTCCTTGCGTTCTTAAGCGACGAGCTTCGTCCTTATCTTGGGGAAGTGTACCCTCAGTGAGATACTGCTTGAATGGGGATCTCCAGTCATCTCCCGTTTCAATGTCACACACTTCGACCTCTTCAATACTAGGCAGTTCGAGCTTCTCCACCTTCACTATCCTTCCTCTTGTCTCATTGGAAGAGGCTAACTTGGACAATGAATCAACGTGTGTGTTTTCGGACCGGTTAATTTGTATCAGCTGGAAGCTCTTAAAAGTCTGGGCCAGGGACTGGACTTTCTTCAAGTAGGGGGCCAGAGTTGGTTCTCAATTCTCGAACCTCATATTGCCCGTTGAACTGGTTTACCACCAACTGAGAGTCACTATGTGTTATCAAGTGGTGAACCTGCAGCTTTTCTGCCAGCCTCATCCCGGCTATCAAAGCCTCATATTTCGCTATGTTGTTCGAGCTGGGGAACCCAAACCGTAAGGAGTATTCTAGGGATTTCCCTTCTGGTGATACCAAGACTACACCCGCTCCGCTTCCATTGGCACTTGATGCCCCGTCGACATACAGTAACCATGGTTGAATTTTCCTTCCACCGCTGTCGCTCCGGCTGGTGCATTCTACTATAAAGTCTGCCAGAGTTTGACCTTTGATAGCCTGCCGGGGTTGGAACATGATATCATATCCTCCAAGTTCCACTGCCCATTTCACTAGTCTCCCTGAGCATTCAGGCTTCTGAAGGATTTGCCTTAACGGTTGATCCGTCAAGACAGTGATGGGGTGTGCCTGAAAATAGGGGCGCAACTTACGCGAGGCCATCACAAGGGCTAACGTTAGCTTTTTGACCAGCGGATAACGGGTCTCCGGGTCTAATAGTATCTTGCTCACATAGTAGATGGGGCGGTACACCGTTTTGTTCTTCTTTAGTAGCACCGCACTGACGGCGAAATCACCGACTCCCAAGTACATATACAATTGTTCTCCTTCCAGGGGCCTTGTCAATAAGGGTAGCTACTTCAAATATTCTTTGAGGTCCTCAAAGGCCTTTTGACAATCTCCAGTCCATTCGAAGTTCTTTCCTCCCCGCAGAGTTTTGAAGAATGGCAAGCTCCTTTCTGCTGACTTTGACAAAAAACGATTCAGAGCTGCTATTCTGCCTGTCAATCTCTAGACATCTCTTACGGTGGTTGGGGGTTTCATGTCGATGACTGCCTGTACCTTTTCGAGATTTACCTCAATACCCCTGTCAGTGATCATGAAGCCCAAGAACTTCCCTGATCTCACCCCGAATGAGCACTTCTCGTGATTTAGCTTCAAATTGAATCTCCTCAGTACCTCGAATATCCGGGACATCTGATGAGCGTGAGACTCTCCTACTCGGCTCTTAATGATCATATCGTCCACGTAGGCTTCCATGGTATTTTCCAGAAGATCTTTAAATACTTTGTTCACCATTCGCTGATATGTGGCTCCAGCATTCTTTAAACCGAACGGCATTACCCGATAGCAATATGTTCCGTCATCGGTTATAAAAGAAGTTTTCTCTTTATCTTCTGGGTGGAGCATGATCTGGTGATATCCGGAGAAGGCGTCTAAAAAGCTAAGGAGTTCATATCCGGATGTCTCATCCACAAGTCTATCTATCCGGGGTAAGGGGTATGAATCTTTAGGGCAGGCTTTATTCAGATCGGTGAAGTCTACACACATTCGCCACTTCCCACTAGATTTCTTTACCATTACCACGTTGGCTAGCCACTCGGGGTAGTAGACCTCTCGAATGAATCCGGCGTCTAGGAGTTTATTCACTTCTTCAGTGATTGCCTTTTGTCTTTTCGGGGTAAAATTTCTCTTTTTCTGCTTGACAGGTCTGTGCCCGGGTGAGACGTTAAGCTCGTGGCAGATCACTTCGGGATTGATCCCAAGCATATCAGTCGGAGTCCAAGCAAAAACATCCGAGTTTTTCCGCAGGCATTCGACTGTCTCGCTTCTTGTTCGTTCAGCTGAGTCCCGATGAATGCCTTCTTTTCTTCAGCCCCCCGGATTAGCTTAATGGCTTCTGTTTCTTCTACAGGCTGAGGCTTGGGCGGATCCTCTATGCACAAAGTCTCCTTTCTCTGTGCTCTTTTGTTAGTGGTAGAAGCGATATAACAAGTACGGGCACTCCTTTGATCTCCTTGTACTTGCCCGACTCCGTTGGGAGTGAGAAACTTCATTAACAGATAACAAGAGGATATCACAGCTCTCATGTCGTTCAGTACGGGTCTACCCAGGATTATGTTGTAAGCAGCGGAGGTTGACCTTACTACCATGAATAATACTTGCCGGGTCACATCCTTCGGGTTTTCTCCAAGAGTCAGGCAACTCTATGGACCCGACCACCTTCACTCTTTCGCCCGTAAATCCGTATAGTGACGTCATAACAGGCCTTAACCTATCTGTCGATATGCTCATTTTTTCGAAGGAATTCCAATAGATTAGGTTTACCGAACTCCAGTTATCGACCAAGATTCTGCTCACCGGGTGTTTTGCCACTACTGCGGATATTTCCATGGGGTCATCATGGGGCATGACAATGTCACCCTTGTCAGCCGGAGTGAACATGATAGGTTCTTCATCCGCTCTTTCCTCCATTACAACGTTAACCTGGTACGCCTGCCTGGCGTAGCTTTTACGGGAACCAGAGGAGCTTCCCGCCATCGATTCCCCTCCTGCAATAACATTTATTGCTGGGGCGGTAGGTTCATTGTTCGGCTGATTGGCACGGGGGATCATAGGCCTAACTGCTTCATTCCTTGGCCTATTTCTTCCTTTATCATTATTAGGCACAGTCCGCGGACGGTCATTCCTTCGATCGCGCGGAGGATAATGGGGTCTTTCACTTCTCCACAGGAAGCGGTTGATTTTCCCCCTCTAGCCAGTCTTTCTAGTTGATCCATTAGGTCCCTGCATCTCTCCGTAGGGTGGCCGTGAGCACAATGGAATTCGCAGTAGGCATCAGAGTTTCGTCCTACATCTCCAATCTTTTGGAGAATTCCAACAATCCTGCCCCTTCGATAGCTGCTAGTATCGCGGTGCGAGGCTCATTCGGTCTGGTATAACCTTCATACCTGAGCCTAGGGGCTTTGTCCGCTCTAACGGGTCTTGGAGAGCTTCTCTCGGGTACATCCCTTTCTCTCTTTTTTCCTTCTCTGGTCTCCCGGGGAGGTACCATCTTCATCACTTCTTCCTGAGCCACATATTTATTGGCTCTGGCGAACAGGTCGGAAAGTGTCCGTGACTGGTCGAGGGAGAGGGATTCTTGCAACTTCTCAGACCTCATCCCTTGCAACATTGCAGCCATGGCTACTCCTACGGGTAGATCTTCAACCTCTAAGGTTGCATCTCGGAAGCGAGCTACGTAGCTCTTCAAGGATTCTTTATTCCCTTGTTTCAGAGTGAGTAGGTAAGTAGCGTCTTTCTTTCTCTGGCTATTAATCATGAAGACTTGCAGAAATTCATTTCGCAGTTGGTCGAAGGATGAGATGGAACCTTCGCTCAACCCATTGAACCATTTCAGAGCGTGCCCAGACAATGTAAGTGAAAAAGCCCTGCACATAATTTTGTCCTCCCATCCATACAGCAGCATGAGGGACTCATAACTCTGTATGTGGTCATAGGGGTCTGCTTTGCCTGTGTAAGTGGCCATAGAAGGCATCTTGAACTTCTTCGGCAAAGGTTTGTTCATGATCTCTGGACTGAACGGAATCCTCCTCTTTTGGCTATCGTCCGGAGACACCAGTTTCTTCTTTTCCAAAATCCTTTGGACGACTTTCTCCACGTTTTTCGACCCTTGAACTGAGTATGCTCCCCTCTCTTCGGGTCTAGAAGAGTCCGACTGGTAAGCACCCCTTCCAGCACTTCCCATTCCAATATTGGACCTTGTGCCTTCCATGCGATCTCGGAGATTGGGACTCTTCCGTCTTTGCCGCTCCTCGGGCGTATGATCATGCTCCCACTCCACTGGAGAAGTGCTACGCCTATAATCCGCGGGAGAACTCTGCCGCCTATAGTCTGCGGGAGAACTCTGCCGCCTATCCGCTGCGGGAGAGCACTGTTGCACAGGCACAGCGGGGGAACTTTGCCGCATGGCTGCAGCGGGGGAACACTGCCGCATGGCTTCTGCGGGGGAACTCTGCCACATGGCTGCAGCGGGGGAACTCTGCCACCCACGACCCACGGGTGAGCTCCGCCGCATGACTGCTACTGGTGGACTCTGCCGCGTCAGGTCTGCGATAGCGTTCACCTCTCGTAGCCCTGCCGCAGGGTAATTTCTTTGAAATGGGGTAGAGTTTGGAATCAGTCCAGTGGCATTATTTTTCGCTCCTTCTCCTTGTCCAGCACTCACCAGGGTGGAGGGTTCACCTCTCTCGTAGGTCGGCCTTGGGATGTTTTCCCCCACCATCTGTTGTATTTCAGAGGGTAAGCTGAACTGTGGGAGAGCGTCTCTGAAAAAGTTTACCATAGCTTTCAATGCTGTCGTCGTTTCCTCATTCTGACGTTTCAGAGTCTCGAATTCTTCCAGAGAAACTGAAGTCTGCCTATGGTCCTTTTCCTTCTCTCTCCGTCCTTGCTCTGACCTGACAGGGGGACTTACAGAATTCTGCTCCCCTGTCTCTCCTGCTGTAGAATGTGTCCTCACCATTTTAATAAGGAATCTGACTTTTTGTTCTGATTCCCACAGACGGCGTCAATTGATGTTGCCTCCTAAAACGACAACGGGGTGATGATTTTCACGTATTCAAGTTGCGCTAACAACAAAGAGATGACGTCGATGCGATTTCTTTCACGTGTTCCTCGTGTGTATATTCTGCAAAAACAACAGAAATCAGAGGGCGCAGGGATTGGTCCCTGCACGCGGGCTCCGATGATTAAGTTAGAAAACTGAGTTTCTGTATATAGGGGGAAGAGAATTATATTCTTCAAAAATCAAGAGGGTTCTATTTTTTTCGTCCCTTTCTGAGTACTCACCTGGGGTATTTATAGATTTCTCTCGGGTCGATTCAGGCTGAGGCCCAGGCGCGTGTCTGGGCCACGACAGAGTCGTTTGTACTCTGTCGCGGTTCGAAGCTGGACGACTTTGCGGGTGAGTTCGGTGGGCGGCAGAGTATATGTGTGAACCTCTGCTGCGGCCTATGCGGTAGAGGTCTGTCGCAGTACAGGCGGTAGAGGTCAATGCGGTAGAGGTCTGTCGCGTTACCGTGTCGCATAGAGACTCTACGACAGAGTCTCTATCGCTTAGAGACTCTGTCGCCTACCAAGCGACAGTGTCTCGTGGACACTCTATCGCCTAGAGACTCTGTCGCTATAATAACCACGTGAATTATATTATGTTTAACACGTGGCGATCTCTGGTTAGTCGATCAATGTACACGTGAACTTTGATTATTGGACCACCATCAATTATCAACAGAATAAAAGGGGGAATCGGAGCCTAGAATGAAAAGAGAAGGTAAGCTTTTGAGAGGTAGCAAGAGATCAGAACTTAGAGAGACCGAATAAAGAGAGAAAATAAAGAAATCACAGACATAAACAAAAAGAAAAGAAAATTCTTTACCTTCGTTTTAGTTAAGAACAAATAACCTCAATACGGTGAAGAGCCAAAAGTTAAGAGAGCGAGGGTAAGGAGAAAGAAAAACAAAAAACCATGAGCCATGTAGAAAGAATTCTATCGTCCGCCTGAGAAGTAGCTGAGAGGTGGTCGAATGCGTTTTTGGTACTTGCTACTATACTGACTTCTTCTGTTCGTCTTACTTCCTGCCCATTAATGCTATTTGTCTGGGATTTCTTGGAGCTCTAATGCGTTTCTGCTTTGCTTTGTTTGTTGCAAGCTGTCACTGAGTGAAAGGAAAGCAGCCCGTTGTTGCCCATTAATAAATTATAAAAAATAAAATGTTTAAAATTAAAAATAGCATTCTCTCAATTACAGAATCCAATCTAATTAGAATATAATTTGACACCATCATATTAATAATGAATAAAGGGTAAAAAAACTTTCGAACAAAAATTGCATTATCATATAAGTTTCTAACTTTTTTCTAATCAATTAAATTTTTAAATTTTAATTTATACCTAATCAAATTCTTTCGTAGATAAAAACTGTTATATACGTTCTTAATTTGACCTATATAAATATATGGCAAGGTGGCAAAAAAATCTACCTTGCATAGTTAATGAAAAAATTCACATGTACATCAACTCAGCCAAACACAAAATCCATACAACAACTCAGCTGGTGAATAAGCCAAAAAATCAAACCCAAACGCATTCATAATCGTCAAACAGAAACAAAAAAAAAAAGAAAAAATAAAAGAAAAAGATTCAACCAGCATCAAACAAAAAAAGTAAAATTAAATTACCAACATCAAACAAGAAAATAATAAAAGAAAGTCAGTCATCTGCCCTTAATCACAAAGAAGCAATACACCATAAAAATAAATTAAAGTTAGCAGCCTGTTGAGTTTTCGGAACCACAGCTGCTGGTTAGGGGTATCAGGTTTTCAAAACTTTAGGGAGATTTTTTCCTTGAAACATGAAGAAAATGTAAAGGGGAAAAGGAATAAGAGCATAGTGAAACAGAAAAACTCTTAGACTGAAAAAATAACTATTTTTGCAAGTTGAAAGATCATGAGTTTCAAGGTAGATGTAGAGAAATCTAGGCGCATTTAGGAGAAATCAAGGTTAGAAACGGAATGAGCATAAGAAAAGAAACAGTTTGAGGTATTTTAAGAGCCAAACCATCACCGACGAGCGACGATCAACAGGACTGACCGACAATCGGTGTGGCGATCGACTGCGGGATTTTGAAAGTTGAAGCTGGCCGATCATGGGAAAGAAAGGAAGAAAGAAAGAACAGTAAAGGAAAGAGAAATAAAAAAGAAAAAGAAAAAAAAGAATAGGAAGGCCAAAGGGTAGAAAAAAATAAGGGGGGGTTAATAATTGAGCTTTTAACATTTTTTTAATTATTCAGCCTTTAAATCTTAATTTATATTCAATTAAATCTTCTTTAATGAAAATTGTTATATTTTTAATTAAATTCAATGAAAATTATATATAAATGTAATAATTTTTATCTATTTAATAATTTAATTAAATGAAATTTAAAATATAAAAATTTAATTAATTTGAACAAAAATGTTAAAAGCCAATTGTTATTTTATTTTTGAAAATTTTTTTCTTTACTCCTTGCCAAAAAGGAAAAAAAAATATAAAAAGGAAAAAAGAAAGTGTGACCAATGTGAGTGGGGTAGGGTTAAATTTTTATTTTCTATGTGAATTTTCCCGTAAGCATTTCAATACACATAGCTAATCCATCTAAAAAAGACTCGACTAGGTATGAAATTTAAAACCTTAATTAATTGTTAAAAATATAGATTGAAATAATAAAAGAACTAATGGATGTAAACAAATAGCATGTCCTTCCACTAAAATAGGTTGGAATGCATGTATACCTAATCTATGCAGAGTAGGCGCTCTATTCAGCAATATAGGATATCCATGCATAACTTCTTATAGTATTTCCCATATAATAGGCCCTTTTTCTAGAATTTCACTATTAGTAACACCTATGTTCGAAGCAAGATGTTGTCTAATTAGATTGCGAATAACAAATGTCTAGAAAAGCTCTATTGCTATTTCGCGAGGTAATCCATAGCGATGTAATGAAAGTGAGGGGCCAACAACAATGACAGAACGTTCCGAATAATCGACTCGTTTGCGAAGCAAAGTCTCACGAAATCTGCCCTCTTTGCCTTCAATTACATCTGAAAACGACTTATAAACCTTATTATGACCGTCCCTCATTGGTTGTCTGCGGATTCCATTATCAAGAGGTGTATCCACGGCTTCTTGTACCAATTTTTCCTGACACATTACTAATTCCCTTGGCATAGATCAACTGGTTGTTAATAGATCAATAAGAGTATTATTCGATAGATAACTCTTCTATAGAGTTCATTAATATTCGAACTCATTAGTTTACCCCATCTATCTTATTTATCCCTTTTATCCCTCCGGATTTTTTTGAGCATAACATATATCTGTCAATTGGTTCATATTCAATATCTTTCAATACGATAGTTATATGACAAGTGGGTCTTTTTATCAAATAACTCCGTCCTCGAGCTCGAGGTTTTAGCCTTTTCAGAGTACTTCCCTCATTTACTGCGACTTGACTAATGGCTAAACTCGCTTCATTGAAACCCCTATTTGTGATTAGCATTTGCTGCTGCAAAATAAACCAATTTAAAAATGGGATAACATGCTCGATAAGGCATGAGTTCTAGTATCATAAGTGTTTCTTCGTAGGAGCGTCCACGAATCTGATCAATTATTCTTCGTGTTTTGTGGGCAGACATACATATATGTTGACCCGAAGCGTATACTTCGTTTGTAGTTGGATATGAGTTCCTCTTTTGTTTCTTTATCATTATCATAAGGATTACCTCTTACTAATGAATTTACTAATTAATCTATATTTTCTTTATTATATTAATATTAAATATTAATGACGAGATTTATTATAATTTTTTACGTGTTCGTGAAAATTTATAGTAGGTGCGAATTCTACCAATTTATGTCCTATCATACGATCCGTTATATAAATAGGCAAATGCACTTTTCCATTACGGATAGCAATAGTATTGCCGATCAATGTGGGTATAATGGTAGATGCTTTGGACCAAGTTATTATAATTTCTTTTTTCGCTTTTGTATTACTCGATTCTTTAATTGTCCAGTTATAAATTCGGTAAGAATATTAGGGTGCTCGTAAGGTGTAACGTTCAGCTTTTTTTTCTTTTCTTAATAAAATAATAATATAATAAAATAATATTAACAGTTAAAAAAAATGAAAGACAGAAAAGTGGGAATAGTGTCGCACGACAGTATCGCGAGACACCAATTCCCCTTCCCTTCTTTTTCTATTTCCCTTTCCCTTCCCCTGCGTTTTTTCTTTCTTTAACAGCTTTCTCCCCCTCTGCCAGTCTCCATTCTTCACCGCCGGCAACCCGAGACCGCACCAGCAGGCTGACAGTCTTCCCCTCTTCCACCGGAAATAATCTCCTCTCTTTCTTTCACCCGAAATCTGAGACAAAAAAAAATCCCCTTGTTTGCGTGCCAACCGAACCGGAGAAGACGAACGCCGGTGTCTCTCCGACCAGCTAGCTCCGGCGACCCCCTGCACTTTCATTTTCCCGGTTCACATTTTTTCCCAAGCTCTCTCCGACCTCAACAGTAGCCAAATACAGACAGTACCCATGTACCTGTTATCCCATTGTTGAACTAGAAAATTTCTAGAGAGACCCGAATTGGTTTAGAAATACCAGGTCAAAGAAGTTTATAGGTAATATAGGGTTTGCAAGGTAAAGGATAATATATCCTCATAATCTCAGAATATTATGGCGATTAGATTTAACTGATTACAATTTTGACGTGGGCTCCGTAACTGTGTAGAGAATTTATATATACTGGTTGAGCTTGGTGGAATACTAGCGCGCAAAGGAAGTATACTGAATAGTCGTTGCGTCTAGTGGACAACGGTAAGTAAATATATAGTCTACAAATTTAATTAACTATTTTGTTCTGAAATGTTTTGCAGTGATATGTGATTTTGTGTGATCTTTCAAAATTCTGTTTAATTATATATACAAATAAGTAAATAAATAATACAATAAGTTTTTCGTTGAGATATTTAAAAATATATATTTAGTTCTTTTGTACAAAAACTTCGTATTTAGATTTAAAGCTCATGCCAAATAAATTCGATTTGAGGAAAGTATATTAAAATTTTGTTTTAAAAACCGTGGGAGCCATCTCTAGAATCCCTGATGGGAACTAGTGATACACGTGTATTTATTGTAAGACTTAATCATTTTGGTACACCTACTGTATGGGTTCTCCTGAAAAGAAATTGGGAACAGTTTGGCCTATCCTGAGGCGATAGGTGCCAGTGTCGTCTGGCCCACGAGACTGGCTCAGGTCTATGATCATAGATAGTGCCCTAGAAATAGGGAGTTCGTTGCACTGATAACTACAATGCCTTTTGATAAGGTTGTACCTAATGTATTTACGCTTCAGCATCCGTATATAACTTTTGTATATGTATCTAATTTCGGTGTTCGTATTTGATTTTGTGATATGATTAATTTTTTTAAATGAAATTACCTTTCCGATGACATGGTTTTACTTAGCTTATGTTTTATAAAAAAACTGTATGTTTGGCTGTTTGGATTTGATTTTGAATGTAAGGGATGAGAGTCTGTATGAAACTAATTTTTGTTTTCAATAGCTGTATATTTGCTTACTGGGTTTTCCATAAAACTCACCCCCCTCCTTCCTCTCCCAAATTAAGGCAGTGCGAGTTTCAGAAATTTTTGTCATACTTTTGAGACAACCGGGCTTCCACCGAGGTATATTTTGTACGGTGGATATATATATTTATATGTTGACACAGTATGTAAGTTTCATGGTGTACACTCGGGAGAGGGTTGGGAAGTAGACATGTTGTGGACTGTAATTTTGTTGAAGTTGATATATATATATATATATATATATATATATATATATATATAGTCTTTATGATCATTACTGCGTCTGATGAAATTTATTATAATATGAATGAGATATGAAAGTTTTCAAACTTGTGGAATTTTAGGTATAAATAATTGGAAATAAACTGTATGTGAAGTAGATTGCAAGTGATTATTAAGACTGTCTAAATTAAAGGATAGTCGACGGTACATGTAAAATTTAGGAAATCACTTTTAGTTAGTGGGGACCTGTAAAGAGTCGAAAGGAATGATTGACGCGTAGGTAGTCTACCACAAACACATACAAACGATAAGAAAAGTGAAAGCGCGAAATCGGCCCAAAATTTTTTGCTTCCGAAATTGAATCTGTAAGTTTGGGGTGTTACAAATTTAGTATCAGAGCCACGTGTTTGTTGTGTTTGTGTAGGCTGTTTGTCTTTATTTACATCCCAGTACACCATGGAAGTGTCAGCATATATATATATTTAAAGTTCGAATTATTATTGCCAGTATTAATCGGTATATTTTGTATAGGATTTTGATTTAGATTATGGAGTAGAGAGGCAGGCGACCTCGAGGTAGAGGGAGATCGAGACAAGCTCCTGCGTCGCCACCTCCACAACCACTTAGCCCAAACTCTCGGATAGGGCAGGTTGAGCACAGTCTCGGACAGCTGCAGCAGACAGTGCAACAGCTCACCAATCTTTTGATGCAGCAACATGCTGGAATCCAAGCTCAAACCCCTAATGTACAGCCACCTCCACTTGAAGTTCCTCCACCACAACAGGCTGTACCACCTCATCCCCAGCAGCCAGTTGCTCCACAATCACTAGCTGAAGATTTGGTAGATCGCAATATGTCGAGGTTTCGACAATTTTAGAAGATAAACCCACCGACTTTCAGAGGTGTTAAGGACCCTGATGTAGTAGAAGCATGGGTGAAGCAATTGGAGAAACTGTTTATGTTTATGGGTTGCAGCTCCACGGAAAGACTTGCTCTGGCAGTATTTATGTTCCGGGATAAGGCAGAGATATGGTGGGAGTCTGCAGAAAAGATATTGAGGGCCAAGAGACCTGAGATTACATGGGAGGCTTTTCTCGAGGTGTTCTATAAGCAGTATATGCCAGAGCCGATCAGGAAGAAGAGACAAGCAGATTTCCTTCATCTCACTCAGGGCTCTATGACAGTGGACGAGTACAAGTCCTAATTCTCTGCCCTCTGTCGCTACGATCCTTTAATATCTAAGGATGAGTTGGCAAAGACTGTGAAATTTATAGATGGCCTCAGGCACAGTATCCGGGGTTGGTTGTCTGCATTTGATATTAGGGATTATGCTGAGGCCCTTTCGTCGGGCTCAGATGGTGGAGTTGGAGATAGATATGACACAGAAAGAGTCTGACCATAAATTCAAGGGTAAAGGGAGAGACGTGAGATTCAGTGAGAGGAGATTTGATAAGGGCAAGCAACAGTATGGCAAGAAATCGAAGACATCCAGTTCCCAAGCTCAGACTACAGGGTCTAATATTGGCCCCACCTGTCCAACATGTGGAGGACATCATGGCACTAAGCCATGTTACCGGGAGATAGGAGCCTGTTATCACTGTGACAAGCGAGGCCACTTGATCAGAGATTGCTCGAGCCTCAAGGAGTCTAGCAAAGGTGCCGAGCGTTCTACAGTGGATAAGGGTAAGCGTCTGGTGACACAGGGACGAGTGTTTGCCTTGGATGAGACTACTGCTCAGGCTACTGATTCTGTCATTCGGGGTAAGCTTCTTATAAATGGTTTTGAAGCTTATGTTTTAATTGATCCAGGCTCTATCCACTCATTTGTTGCACCCTATTTTGCTAATAAGTTAAGAATAAAACCTACATCTTTGGACTTTCTATTACATGTTAGTACACCTTTTAAGTCTATACAAGTTACTGATGTTGTATATAGAGCATGCAAAGTAAGGGTAGAGGATAGGGAGTTGTTAGCCGATTTGATCCTACTGCACATGTTTGATTTTGATGTTATACTTGGGATGGATTGGTTAGCTCAACATCATGCATTAGTCGATTGTCGTAGTAAGACTGTAACTTTTGCTCTTCCTGAGACTATTGTAATTACCTTTGTTAATAATAAGTAAGTAAGTTTTCGTGTGTAAATTTTGGTGAAATTAAAAATTTTGATGTTGACTTGATATGTTTGACGTGATTATTTCTGATTGAAGGGTATTTAGCCTTTGTTGAAACGGTAGACCAGGCTCCACTCAGTATTCGAGACATTTCAGTAGTCAAGGAGTATGAGGATGTTTTTTCAAAAGAATTACCGGGTTTACCTCCGCAGAGAGAGGTTGAGTTTACTATAGACTTGATTCCGGGAACCCAACCAATTTCTAAACCCCCATATAGGATGTCACCCACCGAATTGGAGGAATTGAAGGCTCAATTGCAAGAACTGTCTGATAAGGGGTTCATACACCCGAGCGTATCTCCCTGGGGTGCTCCTGTGCTTTTTGTGAAAAAGAAAGATGGTAGTTTGAGACTCTGCATGGATTATCGATAGTTAAACAAAGTGACTGCCAAGAACAAATACCCTCTGTCTCATATTGACGATCTTTTTGATCAGTTGAGAGGGGCTCAAGTCTTCTCCAAGATAGACCTTAGATCCGGCTATCATCAATTGAGAATCCGAGGGGAAGATGTTTTGAAGACAGCTTTTAGAACTCGGTACGGGCATTATGAGTTCCTAGTGATACCATTCGGGTTAACCAATGCACCAGCGACCTTTATGAGCTTGATGAATGAAGTTTTTAGGCCGTATCTGGATAAGTTCGTGATTGTCTTCATAGATGATATCCTAGTGTATTCCTCATCATATCAGGAACACGAACAACACCTACGCACGGTTCTTCAGACACTCAGAGAAAAATAGTTGTATGCAAAGTTCAGTAAATGTGAATTTTGGTTGGATCGGATATGTTTTCTGGGGCATGTGGTATCAAAGGACGGGGTGTCTGTCGATCCGTCCAAGAAAGAAGCCATCCTAAATTGGGAGAGACCAAAGACTCCTACTGAGATTCGTAGCTTTTTGGGTTTAGCGGGTTATTACAAACGATTTGTGGAAGGATTTTCTAAATTGGCAGCACCGTTGACCCATCTCACTCGAAAAGGGGTGAACTTTGTTTGGAGTGAGGCCTGTGAGCACAGTTTCCAAGAACTTAAGAGACGGTTAACCACGACACCTATCCTTATAATTCCTAGTGGTTCCGGAGGGTTTACTGTTTATACTGATGCTTCACACCAAGGCCTAGGTTGTGTTTTAATGCAATATGGGAAGGTGGTAGCTTATGGTTCGAGACAGTTAAAGGACCATGAGAAGAATTACCCTACGCATGATCTGGAGTTGGCTACGGTTGTGTTTGCCCTGAAGATCTGACGACATTATCTTTATGGAGAGACGTTTCAGATTTTCACCGATCATAAAAGTCTGAAATACCTCTTCTCGCAGAAAGAATTGAATATGAGGCAGCGTCACTGGATAGAATTACTTAAAGACTATGATTGTGAAATTCTCTATCACCCTAGGAAAGCTAATGTGGTAGCGGATGCTCTTAGTCGGAAGAACACAGCTATGGTCTCTCATTTCATGGTCAGACAGTGGGATCTTTTGGAGCAGTTTATGAATTTGAGAATTTCAGTGGATAAAGACCAATCAATTGAGGGTTGTTTAGTTGCCAGCCTAAAAGTGGAACCGGAGTTGATTGATCAGATTAGAAGAGCACAGAGAGAGGATCCCAGAATTTTAGAGATTATCTGTGAAAATGAAGGGGATAACAGTGTTCATTCAGAGTATTCAGTGGGTAATGATGGTATCCTGCGATTTAAGGGACGGATGTGTATCCCGGATAACGATGACCTGAAGAGACTAATTTTAGAGGAAGCTCATAGTTCAAGATACACTATGCATCCTAGCAGCATGAAGATGTATCAAGATTTGCGTGTATTCTATCATTGGAATGGTATGAAGAAAGACATCGTCGAGTTTGTTGCAAGATGTCTAATCTGTCAGCAGGTAAAGGTAGAACATCAGAAACCTGCAGGGTTACTCCAACCTTTGCCTATACCAACATGGAAGTGAGAGCATATTACCATGGATTTTGTTATGGGACTCCCGAGAACCCAGCGAAAGAATGATGCCATTTGGGTTATTGTCGATCGGCTTACCAAGTCGCCCACTTTCTACCCATCAAGGTTACAGATCCATTGACTTCACTGGCAGAATTATTTGTTAAGGAGATAGTCAGGTTTCATGGTCCCCAGTGAGCATAGTATCTGATCGAGATTCTCGCTTTACATCCCGTTTTTGGGAAAAATTTCAGGAGGCTATGGATCTCGTTTAAGCTTCAGTACTGCTTTTCACCCTCAGACTGATGGGCAGTCCAAGAGAACAATTCAAACTCTCGAGGACATGCTAAGGGCTTGTGCACTTGAGTATAAGAGCTCCTGGGATGATCATTTGCCGCTAGCGGAGTTCGCTTATAACAATAGCTATCATTCAAGTATCGGAATGGCTCCGTACGAAGCCCTTTATGGTAGGAAGTGTAGATCTCCGATTGTTTGGGAGGAAGTTGGTAATAAATTGATATATGCTCCAGAGTTAGTCAAGAAAGCTTCCGAAAGTGTTAAGGTGATATGCGATAAGCTAAAGGCTGCCAGGGATAGACAAAAGTCCTGCGCAGATAATCGACGGAGACCATTGGAGTTTGAGGTTGGTGATTCAGTGTTCCTAAAAGTATCGCCGTCTAAAGGCATCATGAGATTTGGCAAGAAAGGCAAGCTGAGCCCGAGATATATTGGACCTTTCGAAATTTTAGAGAGGATTGGAGTTGTGGCATATCGGTTAGCTTTACTTCCCCAGCTAGCTAGTGTGCATAATGTATTCCATGTTTCGAAAATATAATCCAGATCCTTCTCATGTCATCGGATATGACACATTGAAGTTACAGGAGGATATGACATATGTGAAAAAGCCAATTAAGATTTTGGACAGGCAAGAAAGAGTCTTAAGATCAAAAACTATTCCAATGGTCAAGGTACAGTGGCAACAACACTCAGAGGATAAAGCCACTTGGGAGCTAGAGGATGTGATGCGCAACAAGCACCCGTATCTCTTTTCAGAACTATAATCAAAATTTGGAGAATCAAATTTCATAAGGTGAGGAGGATGAAACGTCAGCTTTTTTTTCTTTTCTTAATAAAATAATAAAATAATATTAACAGTTAAAAAAAAATAAAAGACAGAAAAGTGGGAATAGTGTCGCGTGACAGTATCGCGCGACACCAATTCCCCTTCCCTTCTTTTTCTATTTCCCTTTCCCTTCCCCTGCGTTTTTTCTTTCTTCAACAGCTTTCTTCCCCTCTGCCAGTCTCCATTCTTCACCGTCTGCAACCCGAGACCGCACCAGCAGGTTGATAGTCTTCCCCCCTTCCACCGAAAATAATCTCCTCTCTTCCTTTCACCCGAAATCTGAGACAAAAAAAATCCCCTTGTTTACGTGCCAATCGAACCGGAGAAGACGAACGCCGATGTCTCTCCGACCAGCTAGCTCCGGTGACCCCCTGCACTTCCATTTTCCCGGTTCACATTTTTTCCCAAGCTCTCTCCGACCTCAACAGTAGCCAAATATAGACAGTACCCATTTACCTGTTATCCCATTGTTGAACTAGAAAATTTCTAGAGAGACCCGAATTGGTTTAGAAATACCAGGTCAAAGAAGTTTATAGGTAATATAGGGTTTGCAAGGTAAAGGATAATATATCCTCATAATCTCAGAATATTATGGCGATTAGATTTAACTGATTACAATTTTGACGTGGGCTCCGTAACTGTGTAGAGAATTTATTTATACTGGTTGAGCTTGGTGGAATACTAGTGCGCAAAGGAAGTAAACTGAATAGTCGTTGCGTCTAGTGGACAACGGTAAGTAAATATACAGTCTACAAATTTAATTAACTATTTTGTTCTGAAATGTTTTGCAGTGATATGAGATTTTGTGTGATCTTTCGAAATTCTGTTTAATTATATATACAAATAAGTAAATAAATAATACAATAAGTTTTTCATTGAGATATTTAAAAATATATATTTAGTTCTTTTGTACAAAAACTTCGTATTTAGATTTAAAGCTCATGCCAAATAAATTCGATTTGAGGAAAGTATATTAAAATTTTGTTTTAAAAACCGTGGGAGCCATCTCTAGAATCCCTGATGGGAACTAAGTGATATACGTGTATTTATTGTAAGACTAAATCATTTTGGTACACCTGCTGTATGGGTTCCCCTGAAAAGAAATCGGGAACAGTTTGACCTATCCTGAGGCGATAGGTGCCAGTGTCGTCTGGCCCACGAGACTGGCTCAGGTCTATGATCATAGATAGCGCCCTAGAAATAGGGAGTTCGTTGCTCTGATAGCTACAGTGCCTTTTGATAAGGTTGTACCTAATGCATTTACGCTTCAGCATCCGTATACAACTTTTGTATATGTATCTAATTTCGGTGTTCGTATTTGATTTTGTGATATGATTATTTTTTTTAAATGAAATTACCTTTCCGATGACATGGTTTTACTTAGCTTATGTTTTATAAAAAAAACTGTATGTTTGGCTGTTTGGATTTGATTTTGAATGTAAGGCATGAGGGTCTGTATGAAACTAATTTTTGTTTTCCGTAGCTGTATATTTGCTTACTGGGTTTTTCATAAAACTCACCCCCCTCCTTCCTCTCCCAGATTAAGGCAGTGCGAGTTTCAAAGATTTTTGTCATACTTTTGAGACAACCGGGCTTCCACCGAGGTATATTTTGTACGGTGGATATATATATATTTATATGTTGACACAGTATGTAAGTTTCATGGTGTACACTTGGGAGAGGGTTGGGAAGTAGACATGTTGTGGACTGTAATTTTGTTGAAGTTGATATATATATATATATACAGTCTTTATGATCATTACTGCGTCTGATGAAATTTATTATAATATGAATGAGATATGAAAGTTTTCGAACTTGTGAAATTTTAGGTATAAATAATTGGAAATAAACTGTATGTGAAGTAGATTTCAAGTGATTATTAAGACTGTCTAAATTAAAGGATAGTCGACGGTACATGTAAAATTTAGGAAATCACTTTTAGTTAGTGGGGACCTGTAAAGAGTCGAAAGGAATGATTGACGCGTAGGTAGTCTACCACAAACACATACAAACGATAAGAAAAGTGAAAGCGAGAAATCGACTCGAAATTTTTGGCTTCCAAAATTGAATCTGTAAGTTTGGGGTGTTACATAAGGAGTTGCAATTCTTGTAATAGCAGTGTTGAGTTTTTGGTTCATACAATTGAGTTCTTTTTGCATATTCATCTGTAGTTCTTCGACTTTTCGTGGCCTATCTTTAATTAATAATTTAGGAAATCCCATATAGATTATGACCTGAATTAGATCGATTCTTTTTTGAATCTCTATACGTGCAATTCCCTCGACACCGAAAGATATTTTCCTTTTTTTTGTACATAATTCTTGATACAATCTCTTATTTTTTTATCTTCTTGTTGACACCCTCAGAATAATTTTTAGGTTGTGTAAACCAAAGATAATGATGACTTTGGGTTGTGCCAAGTTTGAAACCAAGTGGATTTTTTTTGTCTCATAATCCTTTACTACTATATGTATTAGGATAGTCATATTTGTGTTCTTATTTATCACTTTTATCCCTCTGGGTTTTTTTAGCATAGCATATATTTGCCAATTGGTTCATATTCAATATCTTTCCATACAATAGTTAAATGACAAATGGGCCTTTTTATCAGATAACTTCGTCTTCGAGTTCGAGATTTTAGTCTTTTCAGAGTACTCCCCTCATTTATTGCGGCTTGACTAATGGCTAAACTCGCTTCATTGAAACCCCTATAGTGACTAGCATTTGCTGCTGCAGAATAAACCAATTTAAAAATGGGATAACATGCTCGATAAGGCATGAGTTCTAGTATCATAACTGTTTCTTCGTAGGAGTGTCCACGAATCTGATAAATTATTCTTCGTGCTTTGTGAGCAGACATACATATATGTTGACCTAAAGCGTATACTTTGTTTGTAGTTGGATATGGGCTCCTCTTTTATTTCTTTATCTTTATCATAAGGTTTACCTCTTACTAATGAATTCACTTATTTATCTATATTTTCTTATATTAATATTAAATATTAACGACAAGATTTATTATCATTTTTTACTTGTCCGCAGAGATTTATAGTAGGTGCGAATTCTACCAATTTATGTCCTACCATACGATTGGTTATATAAATAGGCAAATGCTCTTTTCCATTATGGATAGCAACAGTATTGCCGATCATTGAGGGTATAATGGTAGATGCTCTGGACCAAGTTATTATCATTTCTTTTTCTGCTTTTGTATTACTCGTTTCTTTAATTGTCCGGCTATAAATTCGATAAAAATATTAGGGTGCCTGTAAGGATTTGCAATTCTTGTAATAGCAATGTTGGGTTTTCGGTTCATACAATTGAGTTCTTTTTGCACATTCATCTATAGTTCTTCGACTTTTCGTGGCCTATCTTCAATTAATAATTTAGAAAATTTCATATAGATTATGACCTGAATTAGATTGATTCTTTTTGTAATCTCTATACATACAATTCCCTCGACACCGGAAGATATTCTCCTATTTTTTTGTACATAATTCTTGATACAGTCTCTTATTTTTTTTTATCTTCTTGTAGACCCTCAGAATAATTTTTAGGTTGTGCAAACCAAAGAGAATGATGAGTTTGGGTTGCGCCAAGTCTGAAACCAAGTGGATTTATTTTTTGTCCCATAATCCTCCACTACTATATGTATTAGGATATGTCATTTGTGTTCTTATTAATCACTTTATCCCTCTAGGTTTTTTTAGCATAGCATATATCTATCAATTGGTTCATATTCAATATCTTTCAATACGATAGTTATATGACAAGTGAGTCTTTTCATCAGATAATCTGTCATTGAGCTTGAGATTTTAGTTTTTTCAGAGTACTTCCCTCATTTATTGCAGCTTGACTAATGACTAAACTTGTTTCATTTAAACCCCTATTGTGACTAGCATTTGCTGCTGCAGAATAAACCAATTTAAAAATGGAATAACATGCTTGATAAGGCATGAGTTCTAATATCATAAGTGTTTCTTTGTAGGAGTGTCCACGAATCTAATCAATTATTCTTCGTGCTTTGTGGGCAGACATACATATATGTTGGCCTAAAGCGTATACTTCGTTTGTAGTTGGATATGGGTTCCTCTTTTGTTTCTTTATCTTTATCATAAGGTTTACCTCTTACTAATGAATTCACTAATTAATCTATATTTTCTTTATTATATTAATATTAAATATTAATGACGATATTTATTATCATTTTTTACGTGTCCGCATAAATTTATAATAGTTACAAAGTCTCTCAATTTATGTCATTTTTGTTCAGAGGCTTCTTTGACCTTTAGCCATAAGGAATAAAATTTTTTGTTCTATTTTATAGTTTGTTGTATTAATAAAATTGTTTGTTGAATTATAATTAATCTTGTATTTTAATTTTGATTTTTTTGATCTTATGCATTTAAATTAATAAAAAATTGGATAAATTAGATGTTAGAATAAAATGTTTTAGTTGTAAGGTTTCAAGTTCAGGTTAATTAATGGATTTTTATCAAAATTGCTAGAATAAGAGACTAACTATTTGGGTTTGGGTAATGAACTAATACCGTGAAAATTATTAGAGTAGAATTTAAGTGGTGAATTTGAAAAGTAATTGAATAAATACAAAATTTGGGTACCTTAATAAATTAATAAGATTCGGGTTGGACACCTCAAAATTAGTAAGTACTTACTCTGTTGACATATCCCTAAATGAATTGTAATGAGAAAAAAATGACCATTAAATATATTAAATTAATGTAACAAAAAAAGAGATTAATTAAAATATGTATAAAATAAATTCATAAATTAATAAATAATTTAAAATTACTAAAATTATATTAATATAAAATCATATTTTTGTAATAAATTAAAAGGATTAAAATTAATGTTACATTAAATAATATTTTTATAAAATATTTAAATAATAGGATTCAAATTGAATATCTCAAAATTAGTAAATACTCACTCTGTTGGTATTATTAGGTGAAGTGTAATGATAAAAAATAATGATTATTAAAGATATTAAATTAATGTAACAAAAAAAAAGATTAAATTAAAATATGTATAAAATTAAACTCACCAATTAGTAAATAATTTAAAATTACTAAAATTATATTATATAAAATAATATTTTTGTTAATAAATTAAAAAGATTAAAATTGATGTCATATTAAATAATATTTTTATAACATATTTACAAATTATTTTACATATATTTTAATGTTATTTTGTGTTTAAAATTTTAAAATAAAATTAATTTAATAAATAGACAATTTTTATATTAAAATAATCATTTAAATAAAAAAAATTATATTAGCATATCATAATATAAAAAAATAATTTATTTACGCATTTATATTAAAAATTAATTTATATTTTGTATTATCAAAAAGATTAAAATAATTAAAATAAAAATTAACTTTAAAATCATAAACTAATCAAATAGAAAAACCATCCCGTACCGCGAATTCGTCGCTTCCAAATCCATCCTAAGGCTAGCGGCAGAGTCAGAGTTAGACCTGACATCTCAAAGTTATATAGGTTTGTAGATTCCGAGTCCGAGTGCATGTATCAAATGGAGATTAGCGTCCGCCACACTGCTCGAGGAGCTGATGGATCCCCTCGCACATCATTGCCCCCTATGGCTGTACACTACAACCCCAACACCCTACTGAAAATCATTATTCATTACAATCCTCTTCGCTAGTGACATATCAACTAACTAGTTTCTTCATGCAAGCCATTTCATTTCCGAATAAACGAGAACATCGTTGCAAGACAAAATCTGAGATTCTTATAAGAATAACCTGAAATTGATCAGATGGGTTAAAATGATAATTAGAACAGATAAACCATGAGAAAGCAATTTTTTCACCCTGTGTGATCCATGGATACGCACATTAATTCAAAGAGTACCTGGTGGAGTACTACTGGCTACTGCTTGATATGAGGAAGAAATACACTGGATTTTGGCTTCTTGATCGGTTGCAGCATTTGTATGAAAGAAGTAATGCTTTATAGCTACATCACCCTAAAAAGACAGCAACGTCGGGTTCCTGCGATGGAGAAAATGCCAAGAGAAATAGAACAAACATAATCAAAACTGGAACCAGTAGGAGCATCAATGGCGGTGGTGGCAATGGTGGCAACAACAACGGCAACAACAGAAGCGACGCGGTCAACAAAATCATAATCATGCTTGAAGTTCTGTAGAAGTATTTGAAGATCATCATACTTTATACCAGCAAACAATCTGTTTCCGAAACCGAGCACAAATCCTTGATTTACCTCATGAGTCATGCACCTTTAATCGTCATCATCCATTGCCCTAGCATGTATTTGATAACTTGTAATATGAAAATGGAAGGGATTTGGAAAATCGGGTCAGAAGTTTTTAATTTCTAGGAATGCAAGAAGAAATTTACAGAGTGGGAACGGCATTTAAGGGATAATAAAGGTTGCTATACAAACCTTTTTTTTTATTGTTATTTTTTTGACAATGGTGCTATAGAACCTAGTCGTTAGGTATCACTGTCAAATCTCCACTTGTTTGTGTCCCAATTCAAATAACCTTAACGTAAATACAATATTGATCACTTTTTCTCCAAGTCCAGTTTGGGTAATAGAAAGATTATTTTATTATGATAATGACTGGTTTAGTGGTTTTTCGCTTTTTAAAATCATCTCCCGCATCAAAAACTATGGTCGCGAGTGCCGATTTGAAACTGGGCAACCAGTTCAATTGTAGTTTTTTATATTTCTTGTTGCAATGGATTTTAGGATAGTTGTTTTAGAAAATTCTTGGGGTCAGACCGGAAACCACACACTTCTAGCAGGGGTGTCAGTGACACGGTGGGACATTCTCATCGTACTGCACTCAAAATTTACATTGACCTCTTAGAGATCCAGTAGAAAAAGGCACCTCCAGTGGTGGTACTTTTACGAATTTTGCCCTTCACCCTCTTTTTTATTTTTATTTTTAATTTTTTTAATTTTTACAAATAAATTAATATATGAATATTTAAAATAATAAATGTATAAATAATTAACTAGCCTTATTATCAAATAAATTATAAGTAAATGAATAAAAATAAACCTTTTTGTAGTTAAGTAATTAATTAAAATATATAATTATATAAATAATAAAGTAAATAATTATTAAGAATTTTTATTTTGAGATTTGTAAGTATATTATTATTTTTTCAATTAAACGTTATATTGTTAATTGAAAAATATAAGCCAATTTATGCAATTGATATCTTTATTATTACAAAATTTAAAATTTAGTCTCTCTATTATAATTTATAAATATTAAGTTTTAATAACATTATGATTTAAAAATTTTAGTCCAATCAATAAAATTGGTAACATTTTTCATTAAAAATGCTGACGTGACATTTTTTTGATGACGTGAAGTTGGTCGCACTGAGGTAGCATTATGGTTGGGATCATATTCTCAAATTAAAATAGTAAGAGAATTGAATTCTTTAAAATTATATATTATAGGACTAAATTTTAAAATTTAATATAGCGAAGGGACTATTCATATAATTTGACCTATTAAACCCAAAAAAATTATTTTTTTTATTTTCATTTATCTCCTCTCTCTCTAACTCAACCACGTATCTCTTTAACATCATTCTACCAACTAGCTACTACTCTTTTTTCAAATTTCGGCTACCAAAAGTAAAGAGACAAACACCAGAATTTACATGGTTCGACAATATACCTACATCCACGGTGGTAGCTATGAGTTTATCAGTAAGTATATGGTGTGAACCAAACTGTTCACCAAGTACTATGCTCTTGACAAGATTGGTCGAGTGTCCATGCGTCACAAGGGTATATGTGTATAAGAAAGGAAGTAAGGCGTAAAATAAATGTTACGGGGCCTGGGCAAGAGTGAGAGTGAAGGTCCATTTCCAAAGAAAAGGAGGGCATATTTATAAACTAGTAGGAGGCATAAGATTTGCCATGTGTCATCATCTGGTGGAGCCTGGCTGTCTGAGTGTGATCAGTTCATTTTCAGGCCATGAGAACGTACAACCGAGGAGATAGAACAAGATCTAGATCGGGCCTATTAGGCCAGGCTAGGCATGTGGTCTTTTGGGCTAAGCCCATCCCTAACATCAAGTCCCTCATTTAGGCCATAATTGAGTATCAATTATGGTTTTTTTGGTAAAAAATGGTATGAATGGGACTTTGTTGTGTTGTCGCGGCTGCCACACTTTCGTCTGTTTTGGAGACAGCTTTACATCATAATCTTGGCTAAAAATATTCTATTCCACCTTCAAGGATGCAACGCTTGTGAGCAACTAAGGATTCCACTTTTGGCGTGATTACCTTTCCTTTCTTACTTTGATTTGTCCCTCTTTTCATCACAGATTCTAGCTTTGCTTGTAGCTTCATCACCTGTTGTAGTTTATTTGTTTTGTATTTGAACTTTACAGCCTTTGTTTTTTAAGTTTAATTTCACCTTGTGTGCCTTGTGGTCTAGTTTGATAACTCTTTCTCTTAAAGACTTAGATGATTTTGTTGTGCCTTGAATGTTAGTGTGCTTATTTCTTCCTTTAATGGATTTGAATAAGTCATTGTCAAGGGAATGTCACATATTTTCTTCTTGCTTTGAGTCGCTCTAGATAGGTTGAGGGAATGTTTTATCCTCATCATCTGTAATTTAACACTTTCATTTACTTTGAAGGAGATTGGCTGTGGGAATGTTACTTCCTCGCTTCATGCAACTTAGGAGATAGGTTAAAGGGATGTTCCATCTTCACCATTCGAAATCTAGACTTCTATGTGCTTTGAACAAAATTGGCCGAGGGAATGTTACTTTCTCGCTTTACACAATTTAGGAGATATGTCGTTAGATGATCTCAACATTTGGTGTGACTTAAAGTCTAGCTAAGGGAATATTATGTCATTACCTTACTTGAACTTGCATCTCACATGCATAGAAGTTAGCCAAGGGAAAACTACGACCTTGCCTTACCTGAACTTGGATTTCACATGCACAGAAATTGGCTAAGGGGATGATACATCCCTGCCATCCGCTATTTTGAGCTCATCATGCTGAAATATTGCTTAGGGAATGGTACATCCTTGTCGTCTGCGATTTTGAGCTCATCTTGCTGAAATATGGCCAAGATGTAACAACCCGATTTACACATATTTTGGTTAGGCTACGAGTCGATAATAAGTCAGAACAATAAATCAGTCTATTAAATTAATTTCTTGGTAACAATTTCAAACATAATTCCAATAGAGGTACCCTTCAATTAATCATCATAATTGTTCTTTCTTGTTCACATTCCCCAAACACATTTCTCTATACATTACTGTACTTACAAAATTTAGATACAAAATAGATGTCTCTACTGGGTATACCTTTAGCACAGTAGAATACTTTGCTGACATATGGCTGTGCAAAATAATTTTAACTTCCAAAAGCGAGCTCAGTTGTTGGTCAAGCTATGTGGAGGAAAGTAAGGGGTGGGTTCAACGTACTCAGTAAGAAAAACTATGTGGCAGGTAGATAAATATACTACCTATACATATATTTATGCCAAAATAGGAATTATCATGATAATTATACAGATAAATTGGCAGTTCAACAAAACCAGATGTGAAATTTGAAAACATTGTCAATATCGATAATATAGCAGTTTACTACCGGAAATACAAAATTCCAAAACTTTGAGCAGTACAATAAACGATTTTCAAATATCACGATTTAAACGGTTAGTTCAGTAAATCAAATGGAAGATACAGTTCAAACGGTCAGTTCAGTAAATCAGATAAACGATACAATTCAAACAGTCAATTCAGTAAATCAGATAGACGATATAGTTCAAACGATCAGTTCAGTAAATCAGATAGACAAGACAATTCAAACGATAAGTTTAGTAAATCAAATGGATGATACAGTTCAAACGATCAATTCAGTAAATCAGATAGACGATATATTTCAAATGATCAATTCAGTAAATCAGATAGACGAGACAATTCAAACGGTAAGTTTAGTAAATCAAATGGATGATACAATTCAAACGATCAATTCAGTAAATCAGATAGACGTTACTGTTCAAACGGCCAGTTCTATAAATCAGATAGATGGGACAATTCAAATGGTCAGTTCAGTAAATCAAATAGACGATACAGTTCAAACGGTCACTTCAGTAAATCAAATAGACGATATAGTTCAAACGGTCAATTCAGTAAATCAGATAGACGAGACAATTCAAATGGTCAGTTCAGTAAATCAAATAGATGAGACAAGACAGAACATCCTAAATAGTAATCAGTAGGACAATTGGCTAATGTCGGTGACTCCGAGCATCATTGATCAGGTGTGCTGGGACGTCAATCGCCGCGGGAGTGGTCAGCTACCTAAACGGCTCACAGTACAATATGTCTGAAGATCAGTAACACGGTACATCGTACTCATATGCGTCTTACACAGTACATCGTACTCCGTGGACCACAGTAATAATAATAGTAACAGTTTAGTAATAAGAACAGTTCAGTAACAGTTTAACATGACTAATCATTGCCTTTGTCTCAAAATCAGTGCAAGTCGGACCGTGCGACACACAGTCTGCACGCGCTCAAGTACATTTTTCAGTAATAATTTATAAGCAAATTATTTTCATCAAAACAGTTTTGAAACTCAGTACAGTGTATAAAACAATTTAAAAGGGGTTATCTTGTCCTTTTTCGGTCAAAATCCATTGCATGGTACAAAGCAATTAAATCTAGGGGTTTTCGATCTAAAACCAATAATTAAACTATATCAGAATTTATTAAATTAACTTTATATTTGTAACAGAAGGCTAATTAAATCGAGACTAAATTTTTCTATAATTTTTCGATACTATAAAATCGATCTAATGCCTTCTGCAATTTCGATATCGTTATATTCGGCCTAGGATGCAATATCTACAAATCCATAGAAAATTACGTGAATTTATCTCTAGCAGCACACAAATTTTTTTTTACCTTAATGTCTGTCAGTATTTCTCAATGCCTTAGTGGCTAGAGTCAAAGGGTCCGGTCCACTAGGTTTATTTCCCCGGAGCCTATTTCCTTCGGGTTTCCCAATTTTTAAAATCTCCGTGCCTCATTCTCTATCTCCATATATATATATTTATAAATATATATAATCTTATATACATATATATATATGTAAAAATATTTTCCTCTATTTCTTTTCCTGCATTTTTCTTCCTTTCTTCTTCTTTTCTTCTTCGTTTCTCATCCAACAACCTTTTTCAATGTCTCCTCTGTTCACCACCACTTTTGCTGCTCGACGTCTAGCCTGCCAAGTCTGCTTCCGTTTACTTTGCTATCACTCGTCACACTGTCTCGTCTCCTTCCTGTTTCATTTCCTTCCAGCCTTCAACATTCGCCACTGCTCTTACCCATTTGCTCTGTTTCGCTCATTGCCACTGCCCCTTCTAAACAGCCAACTCTCTTTCACTCACTAGCTTTCAATTGCTTCCCCATCTCCTTCCTTCGTCTTTCTCAGCTGAAACTGGTGCTAGACAACAGCTTCCTCATCCCCCTTTGTTTCTACCAGTTCATCAGAACCTTTCAGAAAGCCAACAGTAGTTCCTGCTTTCGACTTTTAGATTTGTTTCAGCTTTCTCACTCCCCCTCTCTCGTTTTTGGGTCTTTAGCTTTCTCTTCATGCTTGGTCGTCGGGTTCTTACTAGTCATGCTCAATCTTCCAGCAAACCTCACGTCTCCCTCATCTTCTTGTTTTTCAATTTTTACATATGAGTATTTCTTAAGTTTTCTCTTCCTCTTGCTATATTTCAGTTGCATGATTTAATATGCACCTCTATATATTTTATTCCAGGTTATCCCTTACTGAACACCATATCCATCCACCATCGATCCCATTTGTGAGAATTGAGAATTTTGTATACCCAGTTAAGAGAATTGTAATTTGGTGTATGTAATTATGATATGTTAATGTACACACAAGTTTTAAATATGATGAAGAATAAGTAGATGAGGTTTTTAAGTCTTGAATGTGTATGGATTGAAATATGGACTAAGGGGTAGATTTTGAGAAGTTTTACGTTGAGTTTTCTATAAATTGATGCAGCAGCAGTACAATCTCTGAAGGCCAGATCGATCTCATGGCTCCAGAATGCAGAAAATGAGCAAGAACTAATAGGCAGATCGATCTCATAGGCAGGCAGATCGATCTCCAAATGTTTCTGTAAAGAGAAGATCGATCTCCCCAAGGAGCAGATCGATCTCATGAAGTATTCTGTAAACAGAAGATCGATCTCCTCAAGGAGCAGATCGATCTCTTGAAGAAATTATGAGATCGATCTCACCCCACGACAGATCGATCTCTTAGGCATAAAATTAACCCAAAAAGTTTCCAAATTCAAAAGTAGATCGATCTCCTACACGAGCAGATTGATCTCCTACCTTCGGCATATATAAGGACCCCTTTATTTTCCAGGAAATCGATCTCTCTCTCTCCTCAAATTGCCATTTTCCCAACCCTAACTTTCTCTCTCCTTTAAAACCCCCATTTTCGTCCAAATCTCAGGCAGAGGCAAGAAGAAAAGTTGTTCTTCATCCAAGAGAGAACAATATACTTGGAAATCGAAGGACGAATTGAATCGAAGTGTGAATAGAGCTCTCCATAAGTTTTGGGTAAATTTCTAAGCTTTAATCTTTGATATTGAGGTGATTTTGGTGATTGTGACTATGAGTGTTGTGATGAAATAGCTAGGAAATGATTAGAGTTGATGAGATTGTAATATTGTTGGAGTGATGATGATATTATACAATTTGTAGTAATTTTGAGATTTTGGCTATAAATTGGAATCGAGGCAATGATGTGATTTTGGCATGGATATTATGCATGAAAAATGTAGGATTTGAAATATAGTGATGAGAATGTGGATTATGATAGGAATATGAGAAAAATGAGGTTTATAGTATTTAACGAGAATATGAGTAAATATGTGCTCGATGATGTGATTGAGATGAATTATTGATGTTTTAGCATCGTTTGGACAACCCGGGAGTTCCAGAGAGGAATGTGAGGCTAGTGAGTCGTTCGGGGGAACGATTGCACTATACAAGGTGCAATGAGGTAAGGGAAAACTTAAACTCATTTGTGTATGCGATTTTGTGATGATATTGTAGCATGAAATGTGATTTGAGAAAACAAGCATGTTTTTATGAGTTGTGAATGAGTTGTTGCACATGGTTTTATAGTCGGTTGGGGCCCAATTTTTATGAGTTGTAAACTAACTGTGAAATTGTTTTTCAACCATTTTGAGTTTAAAAAGTGAAAAGTGATTTGGGCTCTACGTTAAGGCGTACTGAGATTTGAGAAATGTGTTCGTGGTTTTGTCGGTTTAAACTCAGTTCTGATATGTTTTGTGTTGAGTACAAAACAGTTTTGAGATAAATTTTATGAGAAAAACCATTATGAGCGCTATGTGAAGGCAAAACAGTTTAATATGATAATGGCTATTACTGAGACTTAGGCGTGTCATGTTGAATACACATTGGGATTTGCTCTTGAAGCATGTAAGGCCGGGTCGTGCTCTAGTAGCACGTAAGATAGACACCTCCGTTCTAGTAACGCGAGATGACCTTGCTTCGCGGTAGCGATGGGTGGCATTACTTTGATAGCATGTAATGTCGGGTCGTGCTTTGATAGCATGTAAGACCGACGACTGTACGACTTTGATCAAGTCTACTGCGAACCATGGCCATGGGTGTATTATTGTCGACGAAATCCCTCGATTGGGGATGTCCGCCTAGGGTACGAGTTCAATCGTTTTGATGTGCCATGACGAATTTTTATATGAGTTTTATTTACCTAGTCTCGTTTTACACATGAGTTTGTGTCAAGACCCTTACTGACTTAACCAAAACTACTACAAATTTTTCGCATTTTAACTTACCTTTCCTCTCATCAATGGTTGGACTGTGATTCGATGTTAGCTTCCTCGCATACCATATCATCCATTATCATACATACATGTCAATATACTGTTACTGACAGTAACATCTTTTATAATACATGTGAAATCATATAAAATCTAATACAAATACTGTCAGGACCCCATTCTCAATCCATGACTTTATCCAAAAATCACTATAAATTTTTCGCATTTTTAACTTACCTTTCCTCTCTTCAATGGTTGGGCTGTGATTCGATGTCAGAGTCCTCACTTACCACATCATCCATTTCATACATACATGTCAATATATTATTACTGACTGTAACTGCTTTTATTATACATGTAAGATTATATAAAATCTAATATAAATACATTCCCCATAATATATAACGTATACATCACTGTGCTGTTTCTATGTTTAGATACACAACTGTACATAATATGTATACCTGGCGATCGATAGGAACTAGCAGTGGACTCTGGGACACTATCCCTTGATAGCTCTCGCTCTACTGACGCTCTGTAGAGAGATGTAAAGAAAGGGGGGTGAGCATACAACGCACTCAGTAAGGAAATCAAGCAAGCAAGTAGATATCAACACTATCTACTCAAAATAATGCTATGCCTTGAAAACATTATTTCCTTTACTCGCTTTAAAAAGCATGTCTTGAAATATAATATATATACTTGTACAGAATAAATCCCATGTACAGAAAATCATGCTTTCTTTCTCAAATGTAGGCATGTAGTGCAAAACAATGCATCTTATATAAATCATGCCTTTATGTAAATCATGCCATGTATATTTAAATCACAATAAATATGGCATCAAATGATTCACAACACAAAATCAGAGTCCGACCCATCCCTCAGGTCTGTCCGCAGTTTAAATCATTCAATCAATGTGATATATCATGTAAGACTCTGTGGTTTATGCAAATAGTATCCTGGACTATGATCATATCCGAAAAGTGATCCCAAGCAACACAGTACTCGGTGTGCGGGGCATCACTGCTGCAACGGGAGGATGGTCAGTCCACTACAGCCGTCAGCTATACGTAACACACGGTACAGTGTACACCTCGTGCCACTCAGACACGGTACAAAGTACACCCGTGGACCCTCACAGCCAGGGTGCCTCCCATAGGACTTAGCCCTCGTAACTATGGAAATATTTATACCACATTCACAAATACCCTCATGCTGGCCATCCTCTCAAAATGTGACACTCAGTCACACAAGAATGCGACATGAATAGGTACCATGTATATAATATCACATACAGTGTAAGCCCTCGAGTACGACACACAGTCAACACTACGCTCGAACACTGTTTCACATCACAAACTCAACTCTAGTGCGAGCAATCTCCAGCAACTAGGTCAATGCATAGTTCATGTATTAAATCAAGTACGAGCAATAGCTCCCAGTACTATGCTATGCACAATATCAAATCCAGTACGAGCAATAGCTCCCAGTACTATGTCATGTATAAACCATGAAGAATCGAGTACGAGCAACGCTCCAGTACTCTGTCATGCATCTCATGTAAAACTCGAGTACGAGCTAATCGCTCCAGCACTCTGTCATGCATATATCATATAAAACTGAGTACGAGTAAAACTCCAGTACTCTATCATGCATGTCATGGAAATCTAGTGCGTATAAAAATCCAGCACTAATGTATGTGGAAAACATATGAATCCCAGTGCGAGCTGTGCTCTAGCACGATTCATTCTCACATAATATGATAGATGGCTATTTAAAAGGGATTGTTTATAAAACATCAAAATCAGCACTATAAAGTGTGCTTAAGTCACATCAACCTTAGCCCATCTATTTATTTTCATGCTAATAGCAATTAAACACTCACAATAGTATTTTTCATGCTTTTTGCAACTTCTCACAAAAGTTGACTTTTTGACTAACTAGGGGCAAAATCGTAATTTGCCACTATCGGGTCGCAATAATTATTATTCACTTTCTCTGACCCTTAGAGTTTTTAAGTGAATGTAAAAGCAGACGAAAATACGTGCAGGTATCTCTAACTACTCGCAAAAGTCCCTTACCTCGGATCACGTCACGTGACCTCACTTCCTCGGTGCTGCTCAATCTCGCAGTCCGATCAGCTCTCAATGTAAACTCTGGAGCTGTAAACAACCATTCCTCAGGTTAATCATAATTTTCCTACTGTATTACACATTAATACAGTCTATTTTCCCTTAATGGGCCTTAAAAATCCTTAATGGGCCTAACTAGGCCTTATGTCCATTTTCATTTTACTATTCATTTTCGTTGGGCCTATTGGGCTTGTGGGGTCCACCAACTCTTATTGGGCTTGTCCTAGGCCCATTACACCTTATTGGGCCTAAAATAATTGGGCTTGGCCCATTGGGCCTCTCGGCCACATGCCATGGCCGAGAGCTACTCATGCCTCGGTTTCACCATGGCATGCCATTCATGCCTATTATCTAGCCATTTTCACTTAGGCATTTTCACAAACACTTGGTAGGCAACATTACCAATCATCACATAGTTCATTTAGGCATTTTATCAAACACCTTGATTGCCAACAATTTACATGTATTAATTAATCAATTTGATTAATTCTAATTACACCATTAACATTAATACATGTACACTAATCCATTTATGTCTTAAAATCATATTGACATAATTCAATATCCCATTAATCACTCTCGGCCTAACCCACTTCATGGTGATTTAACATGTTTCAATGCTTAAAACATATATCAACATACTTGAAATCATTCATACATTAACATATATGAAATTGGAAATTAGAAAATATACCAATTGTTGTGTTCACCCTTTGGCCGAAACTTTGGAGGCTCTCGGTTTGCACTCTATGGCTCCTTGATAGCCAATTCCAACATATGTCAATCTCCTTTCAATTTGGAACAACTTCCATGAAGAATGCAAGTTCCAAATATGCCTAATTCCTAGTGATTTCTAGTGAGAGAAAGCTTGGATAATATGTTTCAATGGTGTTTTTTCTAGCCGGAATTGGTGTGATGAAGATGACAATGGTGTGGCTGAATTTATAAGCCATATACTTAGCCATTAAGCCTTACTTTCCAGCCATTATACTTGACTTTCCAAGTCTTAGCCATGAGTCACCTTATGAGTTACCTTATGAGTCATAGTTAACTTTAACTATGGTTAGATATTTATCTCATGGGCTTTTCCAATTGGGCTTCTCGGTTTGGGCTTTCTTAATGGGCTTCCGGGCTGAAATTTTTACTATGTCTCGGGCCTTTTATTGTCTCAAAATTTGGCCGATCAATTGGTCCAACAATTCGGTCTAAAGGACCTAAGAATTTCGATATACGTTTAGTATACCTTAATGGGCTTTAAAATTTTCACATTAGGCCCATTACGTTTTTAACCATTAAATTTAATCCGGAATCCTTCCGAATAAATTTTCCTTACTTTCGGGGATGATTATCTTGTATTTTGACCAAGAATATTTTTTCCCAAATTTTCCTCCACACTTAGGTTAATTTTTAACCATGATTAGTCAACTATGGTAAAAGTCCACTTTCTTAACTATAGTTGACTTTTTCTTTAACCATTGACTATGTTGACTTTTTCTTAAAATTTTGAGAGCGTCATATCTTATGTCTTACACTCTCGTCTTTATATTCCAACCGCTCCCGGTGGGTAATTTCACCCGAAACTCATTTTCTTGCCAAAAAGGTCCATTTTACCCTTTTTTTAGCTTTTACTTTCATTTTATATGTTCGGGACTAAATCAAGCTGACTTTCCTTCATGAGCTCTCTACGCTCTCTTATTTTAAATTCTTATTTTCAGTCAGAATGATTTAGAATAACTCGGCTTAGCCTGTGATACCCATCGCTCACATTAGGCATTTTATGTAGCTTTTGCGTGTTAATTCATTCCAAGAACACTTTAAGTCTAGTAAATACTCTTCTTATGATTCAACTATTATTACATAGTGTTCATACACATAGGAATCATAAGATACAAGCTACAAAAATCCGGGTTTGACAAATACATTCCCCATAATATATATCATATACATCACTGTGCTGTTTCAATGTTTAGATACATAACCGTACAAAATATGTATACCTGTCGATCGATAAGAAATAGCAGCGGGCAACAGGAATACTATCCCTCAAGCACACTCACTCTACTGCTGATGCTCTGTAGAGAGGGAAAATAAAGGGGGATGAGCATACAACGTGCTCAGTAAGGAAATCAGACAAGCAAGTAGACATCTACACTATCTACTCAAAATAATGCTATGCCTCAAAAATATCATTTTCTTAACTCACTTTAAAAGCATGTCTTTAAATATATATATATATATATATATATACTTGTACAGATTAAATCCCATGTACAGAAATCATGCTTGCTTTCTCAAATGTAGGCATGTAATGCAAAATAATGCATCTTTATAATATCACAATGCCTTTAGATAAATCATGCCATGTATATTTAAATCACAGTAAATATGGCATTTAAATCATTCACAACACAAAATCGAATTTCGACCCATCCCTCAGGTCTATTCGTATCATAAATAAATCAGTCAATCAAGTGATATATCATGTGAGACTCTGTGGTGAAATGCAATAATACCTGGATTATGGCCATATCCTATAATGGTGATCCTAGGCAACACAGATCTCGGTGTGCGGGGCATCACTGCTGCAACAGGAGGGGGGTCAGTCCATCACAGCCGCCAACTATCAACTCCTCAACTCCACAACACCACACGGTACAGTGTACTCCATGCCACTCGCACGGTACAACGTACTCCGTGGACCCTACATCATAGTCGATGTGCCTGCCATAGGTCTTAGCCCTCAAACCATGGAATGTCATACCACGTCTCTAAATCCACATACGAACCTCTCATAGTGTGACACTCAGTCTACACGAGGAAATCAAGCATGGTTTTCAACATGTATTATATATCACATAAATTACAGTGCGCGCCTTTGAGCGTGACTCACAGTCGACACTTCGCTCAAACATTATTTCATATCACAAACTCAAACTCTAGTGCGAGTAAACCTCCAGCAACTAGGTTAATGCATAGTTCATGTTTCAAATCAAGTACAAGCAATAGCTCTAGTACCATGTTATGCACAAAACTCATAAATCAAGTACGAGAAATAACTCAAGTACTATGTCAAGTATAAATCATGAAGAATCGAGTACGAGCAACGCTCTAGCAATCTTTCATGCATCTCATGAGAAATTCGAGTACGAGCTAATCGCTCCAGCACTCTCTCAGGCATATATCATATAAAACTGAGTACGAGTAATAACTCCAGCACTCTATCATGCATGTCATGAAAATCTAGTGCGAATCACAATCTAGCACTAATATATGTGGAAAATATATAAAATCAAGTGCGAGCTGTGCTCTAGCACGATTTATTCTTACATAATTCGATAGATGGCTCTTTAAAAAGGGATGATTTTCAAAACATCAAAATCAGCACTATAAATTGTGCTTAATTCACATCAACCTTAAAATCATTAGCCCATCTATTTATTCTTCTGCTAAACAACAGTAAAACACTCAAAATGGTGGTTTCCATCCTTTTTACAACTTTTCACAAAAGTTGACTTTTTTCCTAAATAAGGGTAAAATCATAATTTGCCACAATCGGGTCACAATAATTATTGTTCACTTTCTTTGACCCTCAGAGTTTTAAAGTGAATGTAAAAGTAGATGAAAATATATGCAGGTATCTCTAACTGCTCACAAAAGTCCCTTACCTGCAATCACTCGAGAAACTTTACTTTCTCAATGCTGCTCGATCCAGCAGTCCGATTTGCTCCTCCAATAATCTCTAGTGCTGCATATAACCATTTATCAGGTTAATTATACTTTTCCTACTGTATTTCACATTAAATACAATCTATTCCACTTAATGGGCTTTAATAAACCTTAATGGGCCTAACTATGCCTTAAGCCCATTTTCATTTTACTATTCATTTTCGTTGGGCTTATTGGGCTTGTGGGGCCCAGCAACTCTTATTGGCCTTATCCTAGACCCATTACATCTCATTGGACCTAAAATAATTAGGCTTGGCCTATTGGACCTCTCGGCCACATGCCATGGCCGAGAGCACCCAATGCTATCGGTCACACCATGGCATGCCGTCCATGTCCATTTCCTTAGCCAATTCACTTAGGTATTTTCACAAACACTTGGTTGGCAATGTTGTTAAGCATTACATAGTTCATTTAGGCATTTTATCAAACACCTTGATTGCCAACTTAATACATGTATTAATTAATCAAATTGATTAATTCTAACTATACCATAATCATTAACACATGTATATCAACTCATTTATGCCTTAATATCATATGGGCATTCATCAATATTTCACTACTCACTCTCGGCCCAACCATGATCATAGTGATTTCATATGTTTCAATGCTTAAAACATATACCAATATACTTAAAATCATTCATACATTAACATATATGAATTTGAAAGCTTGAAAATATACCTAGTATTTGTGTTCACACTTGGCCGAAACTTTGGAGCCTCATGGTTTGCACAGTATGGCTTCTTGATAGCCAATTCCAACATATGTTACTCTCCTCTCAATTTGGAATAATTTTCATGAAGAATGCAAGTTCCAAATATGCCTAAATCCTAGTGATTTTTAGTGAGAGAAAGCTTGGATAAATGTATTTCAATGGTTTCCTTGTGTAGCCGAGAATGATATGGTGAAGATGACAATGGTGTGGCTGATTTTATAAGCCATTTACTTAGCCATTAAGCCTTAATTTTCAGCCATTAAAATTGACTTCCTAATGTTTAGTTATGAGTCACCTAATGAGTCATCTAATGAGTCATAGTTAGCTTTAACTATGGTTAGATATTTAATCCTAATGGCCTTTACAATTGGGCCTCTCGGTTTGGTCTTTCTTAATGGGCTTTCGGGCTAAAAGTTTTACTATACCTCGGGCCTTTTATTGTCTAAATATTTGGCCTATCGATTGGTCCAACAATTCTGTATGACCCGAATTTAGTTAAAAACACAAAATGAGTGTGTTTGTGAAAGGAAGGATTTAAATGGTATTATCGAACACGTGCAAGGGTAAAACAGTCAAAAGATCGAAAGTCGAAATAAATTCGACAAGAAAATTTAATTAAAAATAATGGATTTGAGAATCTTGATCAATAACGAAGAAATAATTAAATTTCGGGTTAAATTGATCAAGATATGAATTTACAAGAATTAATCGAAATTTTCACTCGGGATAATTTCCCTAAAATACGACGAAAATATATCGAAAAAGGGTTAAAATAAATTAAATAAATTAATTTGGAATAAAATAATAAATTAGTAGATATTTTTAGAATATTTTAGAATATTTTAATGATTATTATAATAATAAAATAATTTATAAATAATAATAATAATAATAATAATAATAATAATAATAATAATAATAATAATAATAATAATAATAATAATAATAATAAAGAGAACTGAAATGGAATCGGGAAGAACTCGAAAACGAAAAAATGGAAGGAAGTCCCGAGGAAGCCCAGCCCGTCGGCCTCACCACCGGACGTCACCGAAAAGCCGACCAGGCCAGCCAGCTGAGCCCGTCGGCACCGGCAGCTGAGGAAAACGGCAGCGAACAACGAAAGGAAACTGAGAAAAATGAAACCGCGAGGGAGAAAAAGGAAATGACGGCCACCAGAGTCGATCTGGTCAACCCCGCCACCAGCCGAATGTCCCCGAGGTAAAAACGAGCAAATTGGTGGTGGTCATGGCCGCCAAAACCAACGGACGACGCTGAAAATGACGGAAAGAAGGAGAACCACCGATGCAGAAGAGGAAAAAGGCCGAACGGGCCTCATTGCCACCAATCCGAGAGTGGATACCACCAGATCCGTGCATCGGATAACCAGACGGACCTACCGGAGGTGGAAATCGACGGAGAACCGACCGACGAGTACCTGAACCAGTCGAACCCAACTGAATCTGACTGAATTGGACCGATCTGAATCGGGTTGAACCGGATCGAACCGGTTCAGCCATGAAAGAGAGGAAAAAGGGAGAAAAAGAGAAAAAGAAAAAAAGGAAAGAATTTTTGGGGATACACTGGAAAGCCGACCAGGCGAGCCAGTCGAGCCAGTCAAGCCCGTTGGCATCGGCAGCTAAGGAAAACGACGGCGAATGATGAAAGGAAACCGAGAAAAATGAAATCGCGAGGGAGAAAAAGGAAAAGACGGCCACCGGAGTCGATCTGGTCAACCCCGCCCCTAGACGAACGTCCCCGAGGTAAAAACGAGCAAATTGGTGGTGGCCATGGCCGTCGAAACCGATGGACGGCGTCGAAAACGACGGAAAGAAGGAGAACCATCGATGCCGAAGAGGAGAAAGGCCGAACCGGCCTCATTGCCACCGATCCGAGCGTGGATACCACCAGATCCGTGCATCGGACAACCAGACGGACCTGCCGGAGGTGGAAATCGGCGGAGAACTGGTCGGCGAGGCCCTGTACCAGCCGAACCCAACTGAATCGGACTGAACCGGATCGGTCTGAATCGGGTTGAACCAGACCGAACCCGTTCAGCCAAGAAAGAGAGGAAAAAGGGAGAAAAAGAGAAAAAGGAAAAAAGAGAAGAATTTTTGGGGATACACCGGACTTCGGGTAAGTTGATACGAGGTCAAAAGTGACCGATTTGATTTCTGAAAAATTTATTTAAATTATATTTAATCAAAATAACCCGAAATTAAATATAGTATTGTACAGTTCGACGATAAATTATGTACGTGAGACGATCAAATTTTGATTTGCGCACCATCGCATAATCTCGAGTAAGTAAAGCTCATTTACGACAATTTATGTAATTATTTGCGTATTAAAGATTTATTTTACGAATTTTGGATTTAATTCCGCAATTAATAAATTATATTCGTATTTTTGAATTAATTGTCGTAAATGATATACGGGCTATCCAAAGAGTTTAGAACGAAGCCCAATGGATATTGAGAGCCCAATAGACCCGAAAAAGGGATTTAATAAGTAGAAATGGGCTGGAAATGGGTCGGGGCCCATTAATGTTCGATCTGGCCCAATAAGAGCAAATTGACCCAATTAATTAAATCGACTGTAGTAAACGCGAGAATTATATTTATTGGGTTAAATTGACATGGTAAATAATTATCTACAGCTATAGAGTACATATTGGGAGCTAAACGGATCGGGTGATCGGTAGAATTGGAAAAGTCAGACTGTACAGAGAATCGAGGTAAGGGAATTTTGTAGGTGCATAGAGATATCTATACGTATTTTTGAGGGGATTTACAGGGCCTAAAATTTCTTAAAGTATCTAGAAACGAAATAATAATTTTTGCGAAAACCGGGCATAGGTGAATAAAGAAAAAGATGATATTGCCCCTGGGAGTAAAATTTACAAAAAGGGTAGTAAGACAAATAAATTGCATGATTATCATGTTTTAATGTTTTATATGAATGTATTACTTTGATTTAAGCAAATATGCACATAGGTTGGCTGTTGATTTCATGAATTATACGCAAGGGCACCGGTTTGTATCGGTTACGATTTTAAAAGATGTTTTATCAAGATTGAGCCACCTATCCTATTTACACGAGTAAAAAGAGTGTTAGAGTCTTACTCGCACTAAATTTTACTAATTTATTACTCATAAAAAGTCGTACTGGAGCATTGCTCGTACGAGAAATTTTTGGGTGTACAAAAATTGTATTGGAGCTTTGCTCGCACGAGATTTTAGATATCATGATATGCATAGCGTGTGCTGGAGCTTCGCTCGCACTAGACATGAGTTGACATGAATATAGTCGTGCGGAAGCCTCCTGTACACTGTGTGTCGCAGAGAGTTGATATGCTCGTACGTATACTTTGAGACATGGGTTGGTTATCGACATAGTATTGGGGTGGATAAGACCTACGGTAGGCACCCCCAAACTATGATATGGGTCCACGGAGTACGTTGTACCGTGTATGTCACACCGAGTATGCTGTACCGTGCAGTCATGATGACTCGATGATGTTACTTGATATTCTGGCGGGTAGGATTTGACCCCACCTCCCGTTACAATTGTGATGCCCCGCACACCGGGATCTGTGTAGCCTGGGATCACAGGGACATAATATGGCCATAGTCCTCGATTTTCATACAATAACCTACATGCCTCACATGATATCATACGGTCTAAATAGTCCAGGACAAACCCGAAGGAGGGGTAATGTCCCGATTTATGTTTTTAAAAGAGATGCGATTTAATGAATCAAGGTATTCCCGGGGGATAGGTTTAGCCTTGATGTGGTTGTTTTTTGATAAAACAAATAAGTTTTAACATGATGAGTTTATGATGAAACTAATAAGTTTTGATGTGATGAGCATGAGATGTCTTACATGATGATTTTTCCATGTTTGTTTTATATGTCGATTTCATGATTTCTCTTATATGATATATGCATACATGTGGCATCGGTCTTACCTCATGCTCCAAATATAAACGATTTTATATCATGACATTATCAGCACGTAGATAGTATAGTTATCTACCTGCTTACATTATTGCCTTACCGAGCAAGTTTCGCTCACCCTTTAATTTTCCACCCCACAAGGTACATTCAATAGAAGAGAGCGACAGTAGTCTTGCATTTCGGTTATCCGCTGCTTCCTATCAAGACCAGGTATACACATTCGTATAATTTTTGTATCTGAACATATAGAGGCACAGTACTGTACACGGATTGTAATATTAGGGATGTATTTAGTTAAAATAAATTGATATGTAAACGAAATATGAAAAATAGATGTTAAGGTAAGTAACATGACAGGAGGGACTAACATCGACTCATAGCCCAACTGTTAATAGTGAAACTGTTCACGACTGGTAAGGAAATGAAAAAGCAAAATATTTGTAGGGGTTTTTAGGAAAAACGAGTCGTGACAAAAAGATGGTATCAGAGCAGAGTTGGCCTGATATGAGTCAGTGTTAGTGGTTAAGTAAATTTACATCTCCATGTACTGTACATTATTTAGATACAATTGTGTATATCAAGATGGAACTGCAGCTAAGAATTTAGTTTCGAATGCAAGAATATAGTTTTTATAACTGATAGCCGCTATGGTAGAGGGGCGAGTACACATGCTCGAGGCCGTAGAGATCAGCCTGAGAGTCGAATGAGTCATCACATGAGACTCAAGATGAGAGTGAGGTGGAGGCTGATGTTGAGCATACTCCATAAGGTCCTATAAAGAGACCAAATAGTATTGAGACACGCTCCGAGAGGATGGAGTGGAGTGTAGAAAATATTTCAGAGTTGTTTACTCAGTCTATGCAGGTAGTTGAGGATAGGCAGGGTAAAGCCTAAACAGATGTCTCAAACTATAGAGATTTTCACACCCCTCCGATATATAGTGAAGTAAAGAAACTAATAATTGCTGAGGATTGGGTGAATGAGATAGCGAAGTTGTATGGATTCTTTCAGTGTATGTCAACTGAGAAGGTGACTTTTAAATACGTTTATGTTGGAGGCAAGGCGGAGCATTGGTGGAAGTCCGCTCGACCCATCTGAAGAGTTAGACGTCCAGAGCCAATATAAGAAATATTTCTGGATGTATTCTGGTGACAGAATATTTCGGACACTACTTAAGGGAAATTACAGGTAAAATTTCTTACAATGACCCAAAGACACTGGTTGATTGACCAGTATGAATCTCAGTTTATATACCTGCCCAAGTATTACCCCGACACTATGGGCAGTGAGAGTCGAAAAGCCCAAAAGTTTATGGAAGGGCTCAAATTGTCGATTAGAGTTCGATTGGCTCACTACTTATGTCGAGGCAGTGTGCAAAATACAGTTGCGTGAATAATATCATGTGTTGCACGCCTCTGAGATTGGAAAAGGTAGTAAGGGCCGAAATAGAGACAGAAGAGAATAGATAATGACAGAGATGTCAGAACGGGAAAGAGACCAGTTGGTAAGAGATTAGAGATGATGAGTCATAGGGTAAGATGAGTGGTAAGGCCCCAGTGTATCCAATTTCAACACTTTTGAGGGGTATTGTGATTGGAGGACCTCGACCTGCTCCGTAGCAGTGTAAGCAGTGTAGCAGTGTGACAGTGTAAGCAGTATAGGATATGTGGTAGATGCCACGGAAGTGGGGCCTACACCTACACTTTATTGACTAAAATAGGCGTTAAGTGTGGTAAGATGGGCCAATTATTTAATGATTGCTCAGAGTTGGGTGAGACTACCCCATAGAAGGGTAAAGAGATAGAGAAAACCCTATTGGTATCTCTGCACCGAAAAAAAGGGTGTAGCGATTGAAATTGAATGAGTAAATGATTGTACTCATGGAATGAGTAATGATAGAGTTTGTTATAAGTGATTTACGAAAGGAGATAAGCTTTTAGATATGATAGATCCTGAATACAAAATCTATTGGAATAAGAGGCGTATGCAATGTACGAATATCTCTGATATGTGAAATAATTTGCATTAAGCGATATGTAGTAGATATGAATTGCAACCAAGGATAAGGGGTGCATATATCCATAACCAGTCCATGTGGTCAAGTCTGAGGGTTAATAAAGGTATTTCAAAATACCTCCCCGCCTAAAGACTTGACAGCGTCTAAAAGTATACACAACCTATAAATTGAAATCGACAGTCGTAATATATACATTTAAAATTAGGGTACCTTTACTTACACGATAAAGAAATATAGAATTAGATTAATCGCGAAGGTTTAAAAATTATTTAAAAATTTTATAAAAGTCGTTAATATAAGAAAAAGGAAATGACGTGGGTTAGTATCTTGAACGGAAGCAATTTCGAAATGACATTATACGTTTATGCGTATATAGGTCAAGGATATGGGTGATTGAAATATTTAGTGGAACACAACTACGATGAGGTATTTAAACTTTACCTGGACCGATTTGTTATCATCCATATTGATGATATTTTGGGTGTATTTACAGTCCAGGGAAAATTATAAGCAACAATTAGAAATTATTTTTACAGATGATTTGTTGAGAGTTCTCAAAATGGACTACCTTATTGACACGTTTAACTTAGAAAAAGTTGTATTTGAATGGAATGATAGACGTGACAAGAGTTTTTGTGTACTGAAGTAATAAACTGACCACCGCATTTATTCTCACCATACCCAACAGATTAAGAGGTTTCTCATGAGTCTATGGATACCTCAAAATAATGAATGGGCTGTGTCTTGATGCAAAAGGGGAAGATAGTCAATTATGAATCCAGACAACTCAAGGATCAAGAAAGGACTATCCGGCCCATGATTTAAAGTTGACAGCGATAGTGGTTGTATTGAGTATATGACACTACTATGTATACAGTGAGAAATTTCAGGTATGCACTGATCATAAAAGCCCCGAGTATCCATTTTCACAGAAAGAGTCGGATATGAGAACAAAGAGGGTTAGAGCTTCTGAGGGATTATGATTGTCAAAATTGTACCACCCAGGAAAGGCTAATGTAATGGTTAATGCCTTGAGCAAAGAGCCTCGGGATGGTATTACATATGATGGTCTGGGAGCGTGAGCTACTAGAGCAGTTGTAAGCCTCAGTAGTGATGTGATCCCCTCTGATGATGACAGTGATTGTGTGACAGCTAGCCTGAGATTAGAACCGAATTTGAGTGACCGAATTTGACAGGCTTAGTGTGATGATCGGTAGGGTGTCGATAGTGTGGGTTAGATTCAGATGGGTACAGTGACAGAGTTCACAGAGAGTGATGATGACTTACTGAGGTTCAGAGATAGTATAAGTGCTCCCCAAGACCACAGTGATGAGATAGTTATTGTCAGAAGCTCACTTTTCGGGATATACAGTGCATCCGAGAAGTAATAAATATATCAAAATATTTGGAAAAGGGTATTGGTGGTCAGATATGAAAAGAGACATTGTAAAGATTGTGGAAAAGTGTCTTGTATGTCAGCAAAGTAAGGTAGAGCAAAAGAAGTTACAGGGTTATTGCAGTTTCTACTTATATTGACACAAAAAATAGGAACAAGTTACCATAAATTTCGTGATGGGTTGCAGAGGACCCGGATGAATCATAAAGCTATCTGGGTGATAGTCGATAGATTGACTAAGTCTACCCACCTTCTGGTTAGGAAATCCCCAGATACTCTGAGTGTGTAGGCGGATTTATGTATATGGAAAATTATGGAACACCAAGTATTTTTCCAGTGAGCATTGTATCATATAGGGATTCTCACTACACTTCTCACTTCTGGGAATATTTTTCAAGAAGCTATAGGCACCCGACTGAGTGTTAGAACAGCTTTCCATCCTCAGACAGATGGTCAGTCAGAGAGGACTGTACAGGTTCTGGAGGATATGATGAGAGCGTGTGCCATTTATCTGATAAGCTCCGGGGATGATCAGTTGTTACTAATCGAATTCGCCAATAATGACAGTTGTCACTTGAGTATCGGGATGACTTTAGATGAGGCATTGTATGGCCGTAAGGGTTGTTTCCCCGATTTGGATAAGAAGAAGTGGGTGACAGATAGAAAATTATTCTCGAGTTGGTAAGACAAACCTCTAAGGATGTTCAGTTAATTGTGAAGGATTAAGAACACCTCAGAGCAGATAGAAAAGCTATGTTGACAAGAGACAGAAACCATTGGAATTCACTGAGGGTGAATTAGTATTGTTGGAAGTTACATGCCCTTAGGACATAGCATAAGGACGTAACGAGATTCAGAAAGAGATTGGACAAAGTGGGAGACAAGGCATATAGGTTGACGTTACCACCTAAATTAACAGGCATCCACAATGTGTCCTATCTTATGATGCTTCGAAAATACTATCCGGATTCAGCATATGTGATTGGATATGAGCTCCAACAGCTTAACTCAATGAAAGTATAACGTATGATTGAAAAATCGATTTGGGTATTAAACATGAAGGAGAAAGTGTTGAAGTTTAAGATGATCTCCCTAATTAAAGTATGTTGGTAGTATTACAATCCGAAAAAAATCGCTTGAGAATGATAGTATATGATACGATAGACGTACCCGGATTTGTTTATGGATTCATTTAACTTGGTTCTAATTTGGAGGACCAAATTTCTTAAGTGGGGGAGATTATGTAAGACCCGAATTTAGTTAAAAACACAAAATGAGTGTGTTTGTGAAAGGAAGGATTTAAATGGTATTCTCGAACACGTGCAAGGGTAAAACAGTTAAAAGACCGAAAGCCAGAATAAATTCGACAAGAAAATTTAATTAAAAATAATGGATTTGAGAATCTTGATCAATAACGAAGAAATAATTAAATTTTGGGTTAAATTGATCAAGATATGAATTTATTGGAATTAATTAAAATTTTCACTCGGGACAATATCCTGAAAATACTGAGAAAATATACCGAAAAATGGTTAAAATAAATTAAATAAAATAAAATAAATTAATTTGGAATAAAATAATAAATTAGTAGATATTTTTAGAATATTTTAGAATATTTTAATGATTATTATAATAATAAAATAATTTATAAATAATAATAATAATAATAAAAAAAAGAGAACTGAAATGGAATCGGGAAGAACCCGAAAACGAAAAAATGGAAGGAAGCCCCGAGGAAGCCCAACCTGTCGACCTCACCACCGAACGTCACTGGAAAGCCGACCAGGCATGCCAGCCGAGCCTGTCGGCACAGGTAGCTGAGCAGTACGGCGGCGAACGGCGAAAGGAAACTGAGAAAAAAGAAACCGTAAAGGAGAAAAAGCAAATGGTGGCCACCGGAGTCGATCTGGCCAAACCCCGCCTCCAGTCGAACGTCCCCGAGGTAAAAACGAGCAGATTGGTGGTGGCCATGGCCTCCAAAACCGACGGACAGCGTCGAAAATGATGGAAAGAAGGAGAACCACCAATGCCAAAGAGGAGAAAGGCCGAACCGGCCTCATTGCCACCGATCTGAGTGTGGATACCACCGATCTGAGCGTGGATACCACCGGTCGGTGAGGCCTTGAAATGGTTGAACCGAACTGAACTGAACTGAACTGGATCGGTCTGAATCGGGTTAAACCGGACCAAACCGGTTCAGCCAAGAAAGAGAGGAAAAGGGGAGAAAAAGAGAAAAAGGAAAAAAAGGGAAGAATTCTTGGGGATACACCGGACTTCGGGTAAGTTGATACGAGGTCAAAAGTGACCGATTTGATTTTCGAGAAATTTATTTAAATTATATTTAATCGAAAATTAACCCAGAATTAAATATAATATTATGCAATTCGACGATAAATTGTGTACGTGAGATGATCGAATTTCGATCTGCGCACCATCGCATAATCTCGAGTAAGTAAAGCTCATTTACGACAATTTATGTAATTATTCGCGTATTAAGGATTTATTTTACGAATTTCGGATTTAATTCTGCAATTAATAAATTATATTCGTATTTTTGAATTAATTGTCGTAAATGATATACGGGCTATCCAAAGAGTTTGGAACGAAGCCCAATGGATATTGAGAGCCCAATAGACCCGAAGAAGGGATTTAATAGGTAGGAATGAGCTGGAAATGGGTCGGGGCCCATTAAGGTGCGATCGGGTCCAATAAGAGTAAATTGACCCAATTAGTTAAATTGACTATAGTAAATGTGAGAATTATATTTATTGGGTTAAATTAACATGGTAAATAATTATTTGCAGCTCCGGAGTACATATTGGGAGCTAAACGGATCGGGTGATCGGTAGAATTGAAAAAGTCAGACTGTACAGAGAATCGAGGTAAGGAAATTTTGTAGGTGCATAGAGATATCTATACCTATTTTTGAGGGGATTTACAGGGCCTAGAATTTCTTAAAGTATCTAGAAACGAAATAATAATTTTTACGAAAATCGGGCATAGGTGAATAAAGAAAAAGATGATATTGCCTCTGGGAGTAAAATTTACAAGAAGAGTAGTAAGGCAAATAAATTGCATGATTATCATGTCTTAATGTTTTATATGAATGTATTACTTTGATTTAAGAAAATATGCACAAAGATTGGCTGTTGATTTCATGAATTATACGAAAGGGTACCGGTTACGATTTTAAAAGATGTTTTATCAAGATTGAGCCACCTATCATATGTACACGAGTAAAAAGAGTGTTAGAGTCTTACTCGCATTAAATTTTACTGATTTATTACTCATAAAAAGCCGTACTGGAGCATTGCTCGTACGAGAAATTTGTGGGTGTACAAAAATCGTGCTGGAGCTTCGCTCGCACGAGATTTTAGATATCATGATATGCATAGCGTCGTGCTGGAGCTTCGCTCGCACTAGACATGAGTTGACATGTATATAGTCGTGCGGAAGCCTCCTGTAGACTGTGTGTTGCAGAGAGTTGATATGCTCGTACATATACTTTGAGACATGAGTTGGTTATCGACATAGTATTGGGGTGGATAAGACATAATGTGAGACCCCGTATATGTATAATGGTATATATGTACATAGAAATGTAAATAGAGTTGTACTATGAATTCATAAGTGAAGTATATGTGATGTAAGTCCATAAGTTAATGTACACACTTGTAATAAGAGTTGTGATTGTACATACAAGTTACATTATGTGTGAATGTAAAGAAATGGACTTAAACATGTGGAGAATGTGAGTAAAATGGATTATGAGTAGTGTGGTAAAATGGAAGTAGAATTGCATAAGTTGTGCACTTCCATTTGGTTTATATCGTAATACTTTTGGTTATACAAGGATTCCACACAAGTTTCAATAGGAATAAGGTATGTATGGATGTCATTGTCAAGCCTTAAAGATGAATGAATGAGGAAATGATCATGGTAGCAAATTAAGGATGTTTGAGTATGAGTTGCTGCAGAAGAACTGCAGAAAATCTGGAAAGTATGAAGGGCAGATCGATCTCATGGGATGAGAGATCGATCTGGAAGAGCCAGAATGCTCTTATTTGGGCAATGGAATAGAGTAGATCGATCTCCAATGGAGCCAGATCGATCTCCTAAGCATTCTGTAGTAAAAAAGATCGATCCTCAAGCACCAGATTGATCTCCTTAGCTCTCTGTTTGGGAGCTAATCGATCTCATGCTTCGACAGATCGATCTCATGCTTAAAATGCTGTGAAAAAGAGGGATTTAAGGGGACCAGATCGATGTCCTCTTGGACCAGATCGATCTCCTCAAGCTATTTCTATATAAGGAGTGCTGAAAATCAGAAAATTTCGAGAAAAACACTAACCTTCCACTTTCAACCCAAAAACCTAACTTTCTCTCTCTAAAATCAGTCATTTTCAGTGAGGTTTGAAGAGAGACCATTAGAGGCAAAGTTGTTCCTATCAAAGAGAAGAACAACATAGTTGGAAGGCATTTTTCCATTGTTGGTATTGAAGGAGTTAAGGGCATTGCCATTTGGAGCAAGAAGAGAAATCAAATTAGGTAAGATTCTAACACTCCAACCATGGTACATTGTTTATATAATTGATTTTGGAGTTGTTTGGTATGAGTATGGATGGTTAGAAACTATCTAAAATGCATTGGAATGATTATGACCTAGAAATGGTCTAGAGTGAGAAAGTGGAATGTATGGAGATTAATGATGAATGAGATATGTAGAAGTTATTAATAGTGTTGTGGTATGATTTTAAGATGTGGTTAGTGGATAAATTGTGAGATTTACCTAAAAGAGGTAAAATGTGGAATAAGGCATTGGTAAAATGCATAAGTGAATAATATTGACTAGTGAGGTCAATTATGGGTTAAATACATTAACTCAATTGATTTAATGAATGAATCACAGCTTCCGAGGATACGTCGAGGCGAGTTGAGCCAAGAGCGTGAGACGCTAAAAGGAAAGGAGTCACACCAAGCAAATCGAGGTAAGGGAATTGTGTGGACTCTTAGAGATATCTGTGCGCAATTTGGGCGCTTAAATGTTTTGCTAGAATGCATGAGATTAGGAAATGATGTTGGGTGATTGAAGGGTAAAAGTTGGGAGTTTGAGAAATGTGCATGAAAACAAAAGCATATTGCTTTGAAAATCATGTTTTATTTCTTTTTAGCAAATGATTGGTAGGTTGGCTGACATTGAAATGATTTGCAAAAGAAATGAGTGTGTTTTGGTTTTGTTAACCATACTTTGCAAAGTTTTGAGCCACCTACATGATTTCGTGAGTATGAAAGCGTGCTAGAGTATGACTCGCACGAGATTTGACGTGTTTTATACACATGAGTGCAAGAGGCACTAGTTTTCACATGGATTTCATAATTGTTTTGGCATTGTACTTTGAGTTTGTCTCGTACTGGATGCCCACCTTGCATGTTGCCGTGTTTGGAGCTTCGAGTAGACTGGGTGTCACATCGATTAAATAGGCTCACACGTGCATTGTTTTGACATGATTAATTAGCCGTGTTAGGAGCTTCGGGTAGACAAGAGGTCGTACCGATTAAATAGGCTCACACGTGCGTTTGAGATGTGGCGTGATATGATGTGTTGATTGGGTCCACGGAATACGTTGTACCGTGCATGTAGCATGGAGTACATTGTACCGTGTTGAGATGTGATGTGCCGTCTTCGGACGAGATCTGCTATGGACCGGTGGGTAGGATTTGACCCACCTCCCGTGTGGAAATAGATAGTGGTGATATCCCGCACACCTGATCCGTGTAGCCGGTATCACAGGTTATGTACATAGGCCTTGAGGTTATTACCTATTGTTGAACTGCCTATCTCACATGTCTACTGCTATTTGAGAATAAATCCATGTTTGAAATGATTTGTGGGTCAGGAAGGTCCGAGGGATGGGCTGAGACTTGACCAGTGTTGAATTGATTTGTTAATGGTTTTTAAAGTGCACGGATGCATGATGTTTAATGCCATGTTTTATTATGAATTATGCATGATGATTTATACCATGCTTTGAGTTGAAATGTGCACTGGATTTTAGTAGCATGAATACTTTACATACCATTAACACAATCATACACTCATGTTTTGAGATAATTAATGAATTAAATGCTTTTGAGCATGGCATCACGATCACGTAGATAGTGCAGTATCTACCTGTTCGCATGATTGCCTTACTGAGCGTGTGGTTTGCTCACCCCCCTTATTTTCCCCCTCTCTACAGAGATTTGAGTATAGATTGAGCGTGACTGGAGGCGTTCCCTTTTTGGTAATCCGCTGCATCCCATCGCTAAAGGTATACACACTGTTGAAATTTTGTATCTAAACTTACGATAGCACAGTAGCATTTTGTATGTAACTATTGGGGATGTAAAACACTGTAAACACATGTAACAACTCTGATATATATATACAATTATACAAGTGTTTACTCATAAATAATGTTTCAAATTGAATTGGTATGGTGGAGTGAGTTAGACGTCGACGCACAGCCCACTGTTGAGAGTGTGGTTGTTCACGATCAAGGAAGGATGATTAATAATTGATGTATGAAAATGTAAAAAATTTATACGTATTTTGGTAAGTTGAGGGTCGTGACACATAAGGCAGGCACCCCCAGACTATGATATGGGTCCACGGAGTACGTTGTACCGTGTATGTCACACGGAGTATGCTGTACCATGCAGTCATGATGACTCGATGATGTTACTTGATATTCTGGCGGGTAGGATTTGACACCACCTCCTGTTGCAGTTGTAATGCCCCGCACACCGGGATCTGTGTAGCCTGGGATCACAGGGACATAATATGGCTATAGTCCTCGATTTTCATACAGTAACCTATATGCCTCACATGATATCATACGATCTGAATAGACCAGGACAAACCCGAAGGAGGGGTAATGTCCCGATTTATGTTTTTAAAAGAGATGCGATTTAATGAATCAAGGTATTCTCGGGGGATAGGTTTAGACTTGATGTGGTTGTTTTGTGATAAAACAAATAAGTTTTAACATGATGAGTTTATGATGAAACTAATAAGTTTTAATGTGTTGAGCATGAGATGTCTTACATGATGATTTTTCCATGTTTGTTTTATATGTCGATTTCATGATTTCTCTTATATGATATATGCATACATGTGACATCGTTTTAGTCTTACCTCATGCTCCAAATATAAACGATTTTATATCATGACATTATCAGCACGTAGATAGTATAGTTATCTACCTACTTACATTATTGCCTTACGAGCAAGTTTCGCTCACCCTTTCATTTTCCACCCCACAGGGTACATTCAATAGAAGAGACCGACAATAGTCTTGCATTTCGGTGATCTGCTGCTTCCTAGCAAGACCAAGTATACACATTCGTATAATTTTTGTATATGAACTTAGAGAGGCATAGTACTATACACGGATTGTAATATTGGGGATGTATTTAGTTAAAACAAATTGATATGTAAACGAAATATGAAAAATAGATGTTAAGGTAAGTAACATGACATGAGGGACTAACATCGACTCATAGCCCAACTGTTAGTAGTGAAACTGTTCACGACGGGTAAGGAAATGAAAAAACGAAAAATTTGTAGGGTTTTTTAGAAAAAATGAGTCGTGACAAATTCGGTCTAAGGGACCGAAGAATTTTGATCTGCGTTAAGTATACCTTAATGGGCTTTAAAATCTTCACTTTAGGCCCATTATGTTTTTATCCATTAATTTTAATCTGAAATCCTTCTGAATAAATTTTCCTTACTTCCGAGGATGATTATCTTATATTTTCTGACCAAAAATATTTTTTCCCAAATTTTTCTCCATACTTAGGTAAATTTTTAACCATGGTTAGTCAACTATGGTAAAAGTCCACTTTTCTTAACTATAGTTGACTTTTTCCCTAATCATTGACCAAGTTGACTTTTTCTCAAAATTTCAAAAGTGTCATATCTTATGTCTTACACTCTTGTCTTTACGTTTTAGCCGTTTTCGGTAGGTAAAGGTCCATTTTACTCTTTTTAGCTTTTACTCTCGTTCTCTGTGTTTGGAAACTAAATCAAACTGACTTTCCTTCATAAGCTCTCTATATTTTCTCATTTTAAGTTCTTCTCTTCAGTCAAAATGATTCAGATCCACTCGGTTTAGCCTGTGACTCTTATAGCTCACATTAGGCTTTTATGTAGCTTATGAGTGCTAAATCATTTCACATACACTTTAAATCTAGTAAATACTCTTCTTATGATTCAATTATAATAATAGAGTGTTCATACACATAGGAATCATAAGGAACAAGCTGCATAAAATACGGGTCTAACAATCCTCCCCTACTAAGAAAATTTGGTCCTCTAAATTAGAACAAGTCAGTCATCAAATAGATGGGGGTGCTTCTCTCGCATCAGACTCTCCAACTCCCAAGTAGCCTCCTCTGAAGTATGATGCTACCGGAGAACCTTCACTAATATGATAGTCTTTGATCTCAATACCTTCTCCTTCCTATCCAGTATCCGAATCGATCTCTCAACATATGACATGTCCTCTTGGAGCTCCAATGGTTCATAACTAATCACATGTGTCGGATCCGGGTGATACTTCTGAAGCATCGATCTGTGGAAGACGTTATGGACACCTGATAAGTCCGGTGGCAATGCCAACCTATAAGCCTTATCTCCCACTCAATCAAGTATATCAAAGGTTCCAATATAGCGAGGATTCAGCTTTCCTCTCTTCCCAAATCTCGCTATGCCTTTGGAAGGAGAAACTTTCAGAAACAATGATTCACCAACTGCAAACTCTAGTGACCTTCATCTCCTGTCAACGTAACTCTTCTGTCTTCTCTGAGCTGTCCTCAGTCTCTCTATAATCAAATGGACGTCCTCAGATGCTTGAGTAACCATGTCAGGATTAAAAATCTTACGGTCACCCACTTCTTCCCATCCAATAGGAGAACGACATCTACGACCATATAAAGCCTCATACGGTGCCATTCCGATACTCGAATGATAACTGTTGTTGTAGGTGAACTCAGCTAGTGGCAAGTGGTCATCCTAAGAGCCTCTAAAATCTAGCACACATGCTCTCAACATATCCTCCAGAGTCTGTATAGTCCTCTTTGACTGACCATCTGTCTAAAGATGGAAATTGGTGCTCAAACTCAACTAGGTTCCCATGGCTTCCTGAAAATGTTCCCAAAAGTGGGAAGTGAAGCGGGGATCCCTATCAGAGACTATGCTCACTGGTACACCATGTAACCTCACTACCTCGCGTACGTACAACTCTGCCAATGTGCTCAGAGTATCGGTAGCTCTCATAGCTAGGAAGTGGGCTGACCTCGTGAGTCTGTCGACGATTACCCATATAGCATCGTGATTCCTACGGGTCCTCGGTAAACCTATCACGAAATTCATGGTGATATGCTTCCATTTCCATGTCGGTATAAGTAGAGGCTGTCCCTGCAGGTTTCTGATGCTCTACCTTCACTTGCTGACATACGAGACACTTTGCCACAAAATCTGCTACATTCTCTTCATACCTGACCACCAGTATACCTTCCGGAGGTTCTGATACATCTTGTTACTCCCCGGATGTAACGTATACCTCGATGAATGAGCTTCCGCCAATATCAATCTCCTAAATCCTGGATCCTCGAGAACACACAATCTGCCTCTGAACCTACGTAGTCCATCCGAACTCAACTCAAAATCAGTTACTGTGCCCTTCTGCATCTGACCACTCACATCCATACAAAACGGATCAATCTGCTGAGCCACTTTGATCCTATCCAACAGATCCAGCTCCAAGCATAGACTAGCTATCACATAGCATGTATCCATGTCAGAAGGCATAAATCCCAGACTGAGGCTAGCAAACTGTTCTAGCAACTCATGTTCCCTAACCATCATATACGATACCATCCCTAGGCTCTTCTTACTCAAAGCATCAGCTACAACGTTAGCCTTACCCGGATGATAAAGTATCTCGCAATCGTAGTCCTTCAGAAGCTCTAGCCATCTTCTCTGCCTCATATTCAATTCTTTCTGTGAGAACAAATACTTGAGGCTTTTGTGGTTGGTAAATATTTGGAACTTCTCACCATACAAGTAGTGGCGCCATACCTTCAATGCAAACACTACTGCTACTAACTCCAAATCATGGGTCGGATAGTTCTTCTCATGATCCTTCAGCTGTCTGGATCCATAAGCAACTACCCTCCCATCCTGCATCAATACACAGCCCAGTCCCTGTCGATATACACTGCAATTCCTTTTGAGCTGGTAGGGATAGTGAGAATCGAAACGTTGGTCAATCGACACTTCAACTCCTGAAAACTCTTCTCATAATCCTTGTTCCATACGAACGGTACACTCTTTCGAGTAAGACGTGTCAACGGAGCAGCCAACTTCGAAAATCTCTCAATGAATCTCCGATAATATCCAGCTAAACCAAAAAAACTCCTGATCTCAATGACTGCCCTCGGCTGTTCTCACTGAACTACAGCCTCTATCTTAGATGGATCGACTGATACACCATCCCTTGATACAACATGTCCCAAAAACGAGATCTGTGACAACCAAAAGTCACACTTACTGAGCTTAGCATATAACTTCTGCTCTCGTAGAGTTTGCAATACGATCCTAAGGTGCTCCTTATGCTCCTCCTTGGATCTCGAGTACTCCAATATGTCATTGATGAAGACGATAACAAACTGGTCCAAATATGGCTTGAACACATAATTAATTAAAGCCATAAAAGTAGCTGGAGCATTCGTCAATCCGAATGGCATGACCAAGAACTCATAATGGCCATATCGGGTATAAAACGCTGTCTTGGGTACATCTCCACTCCGAACTCTCAGCTGATGATACTTAGACCCTAGATCAATCTTAGAAAAGACCTGTCCTCCCCGAAGCTGATCTAACAAGTCGTCAATGCGTGGAAGGGGATACCTATTCTTGATGGTGGCCTTATTCAACAATTAGTAATCTATACACAATCGGAGGCCCCCATCCTTCTTCCACATGAATAAAATTGGTGCTCTCCAAGGTGAAACACTCGATCTAATGAAACCCCTATCCAACAGCTCTTGCAACTGCCTCTTGAGCTCCTCCAGCTCAACTAAGGCCATGTGATATGGTGGTCTCGAAATAGGCTCCATATCAGGCACCAAATCTATACAAAACTCCATCTCTCTGTCTGGTGGTAACCATGGCAACTCTTCCGAAAAAACATCTGGGTACTCACTGACCACAGTAATATCTAACAACTCCGGATGTGCCTTATCCATATCTATCACGTACGCAATGAAACCTTAATATGTTGAAGGTTTTCTAAGTCAGTATATCATATTATAATCATAATTACTTCTTTCATTTATTTTTATTAAACTTTACAACATATCTAATAGGGTTAGGAAACGTAACTGTCTTAGCATAACAATCTAAAACAACATGGTTTGCAGATAACCAATCCATTCCTAAGATTATATCAAAGTCACTCATACTTAGCAATATTAGATTGGCTGTCATCTCCTTGTTCCCTACTCTCAACTTGCAGTCATTAAATACATACTTTACAACTTAACTACTATTCATAGGCATACAAATCAACATCATCATACATAACGGTGTATGCTCTACATGTCTTGCTAATTTACATGAAAATAAAGGTGATACAAAAGAATGCGTGGCACCAGGATCAATTAAAACATATTGTTCAATATCATAAATCAAGATGTTACCTCGTATCACATCCGATGAAGTATCAGTTGTACCCTGGTCCAAAGCATGTACGCGTCCTCGACCAATCACTTGCTTCCCCTTTTCTTCTGCTGTCGCTCTCCTCCTCGAAGCAGAAGGATCAACTGGATTTCTCTCTGGCTCCCTGCCCTTCAGTGGAGCAACTTCAATAATCTCTGGGCAAGCTCTAGCAATATGCCCCTGTTTCCCGCATCGAAAACACACTATAGGAGTCAGAGGACACGGTCTACCTCCATGTTGTCTACTACATCTTCTATACTGATTGGTAGTAGGTCTCTGTCCTCATATGACAATACCCATTGCTGGAGCTATGGTCGGATACGCAGGAGGTCTAGCAGGTCTCTCTCGTGCCTCCTCAACCCGTGGTTTCTTACTGAAGAGTTTCCTCCCTCCTCGATAACTGAAACCTCTATCTCTAGCCGGCCTCTTCCTCTGTATATCTTGGCTCTGGCTAAACTTCCCAAACTTGAAAGCATTCCTCTCATAATCGTGCTCGAACAGTTGCGCCCTACGCACTGCTTCCTCATAGATGGTTATATCTAATGGGACCAACTTGGACCGCAGAACCGGTCTCAATCCATCGATGAACCTGTGAACCTTCCTGACCTCACTATACATGGTTTCTGGGTCATATCTCCCCAGGGATAGGAATCGAGTCTCATACTCATCCACAGATAAACACCCCTGATTCAGTACCAAAAACTCAGCCTTTAGTTTTCGCTGTGCGATATCTGGAACAAATTGCCTCCTAAAGGTATCCCGAAATGTCTCCCAATTAATATCTGTATGTCGGGCTCTCAATACGGGTCTGGTGGACTTCCACCAATGCTCTGTAGCTCCCTTCAGCAGGAACGCTGCAAATGCGACCATCTTCGATGTCGTACACTCGAAGAATCCATAAAGCTTCTCCATCTCAGCAACCCACTCCTCAGCAGCTACAGTGTCTTTGACCCCACTAAAAGATGGAGGTCTAAACTTCTGAAATTGTCGCAATCGATCCAGATCACATCCGTACCCTAATCCACTACTACCCGAAATTGGTGGGGGTGTAGGAGTATCTACAGTCCTCGATGCATGAGCTGGCTGTGTAGGTGTATCAGGGGCAACTGCCTCTCTTGTCGCAGCTCCTGCCTCTTGTCCCTACCTATCTGGCATCGTCTGTGCCAATATCTCTACTATCATCTCTAGACTACGTTTTAATCTCGTAAAGCGCATCTCAGCACACTCTGGTACCTCAGTAGCACATGGAGTCTCATGGGTCGGTAATGGTTCGACAACAGCTCGTCCCTCAGGCCTATCTCTAGGCCTCGAGCCCTACCTCTCATCCCTCTACCACTACGAGTATTTACCAATAGGCAAAGTTTCTGCATTCACAATCATGAATTAGTCCGTCTCCCATATGGTATAAACAGTTGTATCTAAACACAGCACAGTACTATGGGGATGTAAACTTTCATATTTTCTAACACCGACTCACATTAGACCAACCTCGACTCTGATACCATTCTGTCAAGACCCTTCCTGACTTAACCAAAACTACTACAAATTTTTCGTATTTTAACTTACCTTTCTTCTCATCAATGGTTGGGCTGTGATTCGATGTTAGCTTCCTCGCATACCATATCATCCATTATCATACATACATGTCAATATATTGTTACTGACTGTAACTTCTTTTATAATACATGTGAGATTATATAAAATCTAATACAAATACATTCCCCATAATCTACATCGTACATCATTGTGTTGTTTCTATGTTTAGATACATAATCTTACAAAATATGTATACCTGTCGATCGATAGGAAATAGCAGCGGATAACAGGAATACTATCCCTCAAGCACACTCGCTCTACTACTGATGCTCTGTAGAGAGGGAAAATAAAGGGGGGATGAGCATACAACTCGCTCAGTAAGGAAATCAGGCAAGCAAGTAGACATCTACACTATCTACTCAAAATAATGCCATGCCTCGAAAATATCATTTCCTTAACTCACTTTAAAAGCATGTCTTTATATATACATACTTGTACAGATTAAATCCCATGTACAGAAATCATGCTTGTTTTCTCAAATGTAGGCATGTAGTGTAAAATAATGCATCTTTATAATATCACAATGCCTTTAGATAAATCATGCCATGTATATTTAAATCACAATAAATATGACATTTAAATCATTCACAACACAAAATTGGATTTCGACCCATCCCTCAGGTCTATCCATAACATAACTAAATTAGTCAGTCAGGAGATATATCATGTGAGACTCTGTGATGAAATGCAATAATATCCTGGATTATGGCCATATCCTATAATGGTGATCCCAGGCAACACAGATCTTGGTGTGCGGGGGCATCACTGCTGCAACGGGAGGGGGGTCGGTCCATCACAACCGCCAGCTATAAACTCCTCAACTCCACAACACCACACGGTACAATGTACTCCATGCCACTCGCATGGTACAACGTACTCCGTGGACCCTATATCATAGTCGGGGTGCCTGCCCTAGGTCTTAGCCCTCAAACCATGGAATATCACACCACGTCTCTAAATCCACATGCGAACCTCTCATAGTGTGATACTCAGTCTACACGAGGAAATCAAGTATGGTTTTCAACATGTATTATATATCACATAAATTACAGTGCGCGCCTTTGAGCGCGACTCACAGTCGACACTCCGCTCAAACACTATTTCATGTCACAAACTCAAACTCTAGTGCGAGTAAACCTCCAGCAACTAGGTCAATGCATAGTTCATGTTTCAAATCAAGTACGAGCAATAGCACCAATACCATGCTATGCAGAAAACTCATCAATCAAGTACGAGAAATAACTCAAGTACTATGTCATGTATAAATCATGAAGAATCGAGTACAAGCAACGCTCTAGCACTCTATAATGCATCTCATGAGAAATTCGAGTACGAGCTAATCGCTCCAGCACTCTCTCATATAAAACTGAGTACGAGTAATAACTCCAGCACTCTATCATGCATGTCATGGAAATCTAGTGTGAATCACAATTCAGCACTAATATATGTGGAAAATTTATGAAATCAAGTGCGAGCTGTGCTCTAGCATGATTTATTCTCACATAATTCGATAGATGGCTCTTTAAAAAGGGATGATTTTCAAAACATCAAAATCAGCACTATAAAGTGTGCTTAATTAACATCAACCTTAAAAGCATTAGCCCATCTATTTATTCTTTTGGTAAACAGTAGTAAAACACTCAAAATGGTGGTTTCCATGCTTTTTACAACTTTTCACAAAAGTTGACTTTTTTCCTAACTAAAGGCAAAATCGTAATTTGCCACTATCGGGTCACAATAATTATTGTTCACTTTCTCTGACCCTCAGAGTTTTTAAGTGAATGTAAAAGCAGACAAAAATACGTGCAGGTATCTCTAACTACTCAAAAAGTCCCTTACCTGCAATCACTCGAGAAACTTTACTTTCTTAACGCTGCTCAATCCAGCAGTCCGATTTACTCCTCCAATAATCTCTGGAGCTGTATATAACCATTTATCAGGTTAATTATACTTTTCCTATTGTATTTTACATTAAATACAATCTATTCCACTTAATGGGCTTTAATAAACCTTAATGGGCTAACTATGCCTTAAGCCCATTTTCATTTTACTATTCATTTTCGTTGGGCCATTGGGCTTATGGGGCCCACTAAATCTTATTGGGCTTATCCTAGACCCATTACATCTCATTAGACCTAAAATAATTGGGCTTGGCCCATTGGACCTCTCGGACATATGCCATGGTCGAGAGCACCCTATGCTGTCGGTCACACCATGGCATGTCGTCCATGTCCATTTCCTTAGCCAATTCACTTAGGCATTTTCACAAACACTTGGTTGGCAATGTTCTTTAGCATCACATAGTTTTTTTAGGTATTTTATCAAACACCTTGATTGCCAACTTAATACATGTATTAATTAATCGAATTGATTAATTCTAACTATACCATAATCATTAACACATGTATATCAACTCATTTATGCCTTAATATCATATGGGCATTCATCAATATTTCACTACTCACTCTCGGCCCAACCATGATCATAGTGATTTCATATGTTTCAATTCTTAAAACATATACCAATATACTTAAAATCATTCATACATTAACATATATGAATTTGAAAGCTTGAAAATATACCTAGTATTTGTGTTTACACTTGGCCGAAACTTTGGAGCCTCACAGTTTGTACAATATGGCTTCTTGATAGCTAATTCCAACATATGTTACTCTCCTCTCAATTTGGAACAACTTTCATGAAGAATGCAAGTTTCAAATATGCCTAAATCCTAGTGATTTCTAGTGAGAGAAAGCTTGGATAAATGTATTTCAATGGTTTGCTTGTGTAGCCGAGAATGGTATGGTGAAGATGATAATGGTGTGGCCGATTTTATAAGCCATTTACTTATCCATTAAGCCTTACTTTTCAGCCTTTAAAATTGACTTCCTAAGGTTTAGTTATGAGTCACCTAATGAGTCATCTAATGAGTCATAGTTAGCTTTAACTATGGTTAGATATTTAATCCTAATGAGCTTTACAATTGGGCCTCTCGGTTTGGGCTTTCTTAATGGGCTTTCAGGCTGAAATTTTTACTATACCTCGAGCCTTTTATTGTCTAAATATTTGGCCTATCAATCAGTCCAACAATTCAGTCTAAGGGACCTAAGAATTTCGATCTACGTTTAGTATACCTTAATGGGCTTTAAAATCTTCACTTTAGGCCCATTATGTTTTTATTCATTAATTTTAATCCGGAATCCTTCCGAATAAATTTTCCTTACTTTCGGGGATGATTATCTTGTATTCTGACTAAAAATATTTTTCCCCAAATTTTTCTCCATACTTAGGTAAATATTTAACCATGGTTAGTCAACTATGGTAAAAGTCCACTTTTCTTAACTATAGTTGACTTTTTCCTTAATCACTGACCAAGTTGACTCTTTCTCAAAATTTCGAAAGTGTCATATCTTATGTCTTACACTCTTGTCTTTACGTTTTAGCCGTTTTCGGTAGGTAAATATGCTCAAAATACCTTAAATACCTGAACTCGCTAAAAAGGTCCATTTTACCCTTTTTAGCTTTTACTCTCATTCTCTGTGTTTGAAAACTAAATCAAACTGACTTTCCTTCATAAGCTCTCAATATTTTCTCATTTTAAGTTCTTCTCTTCAGTCAGAATGATTCAGATCCACTTGATTTAGCCTGTGACTCATATAGCTCACATTAGGCTTTTATGTAGCTTATGAGTGCTAAATCATTTCACATACACTTTAAATCTAGTAAATACTCTACTTATGATTCAACTATAATAATAGAGTGTTCATATACATAGGAATCATAAGGAACAAGCTACATAAAATACGGGTCTGATAGATTGTGTTTGGTGGCTGCGCCATGTGCATTACTATTGCGGTGATTTTTATCACGTTGTATGAGAAAAACCAGTATCGCATCATGTTTTCTACATGCTTGTAACAATGGTTTTATACTGAGCCATTTATTATCATGTTTCTGCATGAGCTTTGAGAAATGAGTTGAGATGATATTTTAATTATTCATGCTACACTTTCCTACTGAGTTTATTGAGTTTCAACTGTGAGATAAAATGATTGTGCTGTGCATATCATTATTTTGTTAATGAATCCCTTACCCCCTTACTGAGCGATTTAGAAGCTCACCATGTTTTATCTCCCCCAAGATTTCTTCAAGTGAAGAGAGTTTTTCTGTGACGTACGGAGTAGTGGCTAGTGGAGGACTTGAGCTCCAGGCCACATATTGTACTTGAGGTATATTTTAATATTTCATGTACCTAGACTAAAGTTGTATTTATAGACACTTGATGAACAATGATGTATGAGATGTATTAGGATTATTTAACTTTGAATTGAGGAAATGTAATTAGTATGATATATAAATATGAGGTGATGAGATCCTGAAGTGTAATTTTATAAATCATATATGATGATGCATTACACTATACAGGAATGCACCTAGATATGTGTATTGATGTAGAAAAACTTTAAATTTGTCCTGTTTTCTGCACTTCTGGGGCGTCACAGAGTTTTCTTGGTATCAGAGCTTAGGGTGTTTAGTACTGTCAGTGTCGGTCAAGTGAAATAGAATACATCCCAAGTGTATGTATAAGTCTGGTCATGAACTGAAAATGAGGATTGAGATTTCAATTAAGTTTGATGTGTACGGGCAGGAAACTTATTTAGGCTAAGAATGACGAGGTTGTTTGAGGAGGCAGACAGAGACACCTCCGCCACCTGCCCCCCAACCTGAGAGTCCTAACTCTCGATTTAACTGATTGAGATAGATGTGCGGTAGGGATTTGAGCAAATGGAAGCACTATTCGCGCAACATTTTGGAGTTAATGCCTCGGGTACTACTCTACACCACCACAAGGACCTCTTGTGCCCCCAGTATAGATAGACCCGATGCCTCCCGTCACCCAGCCTGATGACAGAAGTATGGTTCGACTGAAGGACTTTTTGAAAATGAATCCACCCGCATTCAAAGGGAAAAAGGATCTCGCTGAGACTGAAGAGTGGCTGACTGAGTTGAGAGTCATATTTGACTATTTGGGATGCACTGATGCTGAGAGGGTTAGTATGAGTGCTTATATGTTGAAAGGGAGAGCTCGAGATTAGTGGGGTACTACCCAGAGTATTCTGATGTCCAATAAGGATGTGATTGATTGGGAAGAGTTTCAAGCGGCTTTTAAAGTCCAATTTGTACCACGAGCTGCTAAGAGAAGGAAGCAAGTAGAGTTTTTGAATTTGGCACAGGGCGATATGTCTGTAGATGATTATGAGAGCTGATTTACCGCTTTATTAAGATATGATCCAGAGACCTTCAAGAATGAAGAGCTTCACATAGAGAGATTTGTGTATGGATTGAAGCCCATCATCAGAGATCGATTGATAGGGCTATGTATTACTGAGTTTGGAGATGCTCTGAGACGAGCACAAGAGATTGAGAGGGGAACTGAAATTGTGCAATCCCAGAGTGAGTTCGGAGCAATGACTAGGGACAAGGGCAAGAGGCCAGCGATGTCCCAGGCAGATGTTCGGAGAGGTTCCTTCAGGAGAGGAAGGGTTGAGGTACAGAAGGGTAGATTGGAGAGACCCAGAGCTTATCCTATTATCAGGGAGACTCCTCGATATGTTAGGCCTGAGATGAGAGTTTGTAGAGATTGTGGCCGATCGCATGAGGGAAGTTGTACTGGGATGATCCGTGGATGTTTTAGATGTGGTGACATGGGTCACAGAGTGAAAGACTGTCCTTAACCTCAAATACCACATGCTCCGGAGCCTACTAGATAGTGGCCTCAAAGAGTGAATCCCCCGAGACGGGCCACTACTGCAGAGAAAGGGAAGAAGCCCGTTACAGTGGGATGTGTGTTTGCTCTGGACAAGGAAACAATAGACACTTCATCAGAAACTATAAGAGGTACACTCTCTGTCTGTAATCATAAGGCTCATGTGTTGATTGAACCAGGGTCCACGAATTTGTTTATTTCTGAGCATTTTGCATGTAGATTAAATTTGAATTTTGAACCTCTAGAGTATATGCTACGTGTAAATACCCCTATGCGTGAGTCCCAGAGAACTGGTATGATCTGTAGAGGATGTGAAATAAAGGTGGGAGATAGAGTGATGTTAGCAAATCTAATGATGCTAAATATACATGGATTTGATGTAATTTTGGGAATGGATTGGCTGGCAACCAATCGAGTGAGTTTAGACTGCTACACTAAGATTGTAACTTTCTCTCTACCTGAACCTTATAGTGTACGTTTGAAATATTGAGGACATAAATGTGTGGAATTTTTGTAAGCAAATTGAAATTTTGATGTTGCTTTTGAGAGTACTAAATATGATTGTTCATGTGAAGGTTATGAAACACTCATCTCAGATGATAAGCGGGAACACCCGAGGATTGAGGATATACCTGTGGTGTGTGAATTTTCGGATGTTTTCCTAGATGAGTTGCCAGGTTTGCCACTAGAGAGAGAGCTGGAGTTTACCATTGATTTGGTACCAGATACTCAGCCTATCTCTAGACCTCCATATAGGATGGCATTAGTGGAACTTGAGGAACTGAAGAAATAACTACAGGAGTTATTGGATCAAGGATTTATTAGACCCAGTGTCTCACCATGGGGAGCACCAGTGTTATTCGTGAGGAAGAAGGATGGTAGTCTCAGATTATGCATAGACTACCGACTGTTGAATAAAGCCACGGTGAAGAATAAATACCTATTGCCCAGGATTGATGACCTACTTGATCAGCTAAGAGGGGCTTCAGTCTTCTCTAAGATTGATTTGAGATCGGGCTATCACCAATTGAGGATTAAGGAGGAAGATATTTCGAAAGACGACCTTCAGGATAAGGTATGGCCATTAGGAATTTCTAGTGATGCCCTTTGGATTAACGAACGCCCCTGCAGCCTTTATGAGGTTAATGAATGAGGTGTTTAGAGACTATCTAGATAAGTTTGTGATAGTCTTTATTGATGATATATTGGTGTACTCTTGGTCTTATAAGGAGCATGCACAACACTTGTGGTTAGTACTTCAGATACTCAGAGATAAGCAATTATATGGAAAGCTTAGTAAGTGTGAGTTTTGGCTGGATTGGATAGCTTTCCTTGGTCATATAGTTTCAATGGAGGGAGTATCAGTTGATCCAATTAAAGTGGAAGCTGTGCTTAATTGGGATAGACCGAAGACAGTTACGGAGGTACAAAGTTTCCTTGGTTTCGCAGGTTATTACAGAAGATTTGTGGAGGGATTTTCTAGGATTGCCGCTCCTTTGACCAAGCTCACATGTAAAGAGACTCCGTTCATATGGACTGATCAATGTGAGCTCAATTTTAAGGAATTAAAGAGGAGATTAACAGCGGCACCTGTGTTGACTATCGCCGAGGGATCAAGAGGATTTTCAGTATATAGTGATGCTTCCCATCAAGGATTGGAGTGTTTGCTCATGCAGCATGGAAGAGTGGTCGCCTATGGATCGTGACAATTGAAAGATCATGAGCGAAATTACCGTACGCATGATTTGGAGTTAGCTGCTGTGGTGTTTGCCTTAATGATCTGGCGGCACTACCTATGTGACACCCCAAAAGCGCGAAAAACAGGGCAAATTTAAAACTTTTTCGCATCCATTCACGATAAAGGGTGCATTCCTGTGCAGTGTCATACATCATCATACATATCATACCTTAGGATCTCATCATTTGATAATTATATTTCATACAATATACATTACTCAATTTAAGGTTAATTAATCCTAATACATCCCATACATCATTGTACAACAAGTGTCTGTAATTATAATTTTTTTAGTCTGGGTACATGAAAATATAAATTATACCTCAAATACAATATATGACCTGGAGCTCAGTTCCTCCACTAGCCACTACTCTGTACGTCGCAGGAAAACTCTCGTCACTTGAAGAAATCTGGGGGGAAGAGAAATCAGGGTGAGCTTCTAAATCGCTCAGTAAGGGGGAAAGGGACTCGTTAATAAAACAATGATTTGCACAACACAATCATTTTATCTCGTAATTAAAACTCAATTAAAATGTAGCATGAACTCATTAAACATCATTCTCAACTCATTTCTCTGAAATCATGTAAAAACATGAGAGTACGTAACTCAGTACAAATCACAATCACAAGCATGTGGAAATCAGAATGCGATAATGGCTTTCCTCATTAAAACGTGATAAAAATCACCTCAATAGAATGCACGTGGCACAGCCACAAAACATAACTCATGTGTATAAAAAGGAGACTAGGCAATAAAAATCATATAAAACTCCTCATGGCATATCATAATAAATCTACTCTGGGTGCGCATCCCAAGCATCCTCATAAGAGGGAATGTCGACAATATGGTCGTGTACATGGTATATTGGACTTACGTGTTACAAGAACAAGGCCTGACCTTACATGCTACGAGAGCAATGCCTCTCCTCATGCACACTATCACGTGGTCCCTAGGTCGGTTCTCAGGGGGCCCACTCTATCGGTCTTACATGCTACCAAAGCAAGGCCACCCAGTGTTACCAGAACGAGGTTCATCTCATGTTACCAAAACGGAGGCATCTCTCGATACCAAAACAGAGGAATATCGGACTTACATGCTACCAGAGCAAGGCTCGGACTTACATGCTACCAAAACAAGGCCTCCCAACGCTACCAAAGCGGAGGAATAATTGGACTTACATGTTACTAGAACAAGGCCCGGACTTACATGCTACCAAAGAAAGGCCCGATGTGTATTCAACATGACATGCCTAAGTCTCAATCATTAGCCATTATCATATAATGGTTTTCTCTCATAAATCTCATTTAAAACATTTGTGTACCCAGCACAAAACATGTTAAAAAATCGAGTCCCAACCGACAAAACCACACACACATTTCTCAACCTCAGTATGCCTTAATGTAGAGCCCAAATCTCTTTTCACGTTTTAATCACAAAACGATTGTAAAACATTTTCACGCTTAGTTAATAACTCATAAAAGTTGGGCCCCAACCAGCTATAAAAATCGTGTACACTATGCTTGTTTTCTCAAATCACTTTTCATGCAACAATTAACATCAAAACACATACACAAATGAGTTTAAATTTTCCCTTACCTCTTTGCACCTCGTATAGTGCAATCGTTTCCCTGTATCACGGACTAGTCTCGCATTCCTCTCTGGAACTCCCGAGCTGTCCAAATGATGTTAAAAACATCAATAACCCAACTCAATTGCATTATTGAGCACACATTTGCTCACTTTCTCATTAACACCTCAATTAACTTAATTTTCACAATTCTATCACAACTCACATTCTTATCCACTACATCTCAAAATTCAACATTTCTCATACCATATTCCATGCTAACTTCACCACATTGTCTCAATTCTAGTTTATAGATATAATTCCCAAAATTACTACAATTGCATAATAGCATCTCTACTCCAACAAAATCATAGTTTCATCACTCCCAAATCATTTCCCAACTATTTCATCACAATGTCCATGCTCACAATCACCAAAGATTACATCAAAATCAAAGATCGAGGTTTAGAAAATTACCCAAAACTTGTGGAGTGCTTAACTCTTGCCTCGATTCAATCCGTCCTTCGATTTCCAAGTGTGTTGTTCTCCTTTTGATGAGGGACAACTTTCCTTCTTGCCACAACCTTTGATTTGGACGAAAATGGGTGTTTTGGAGGGGAGAGAAAGCTAGGGTTTGAAAATGGCGATTTGGGAGAGAGAGATAGAGATTGATTTCCAAAAAAACAAAGGGGTCTTTATATAGACTGAGGGTAGGAGATCAATCTGGCTCTTGATAAGATCGATCTAAATTTATATTTAAGATGATTTAGGGTAATTTTATGCCTAAGAGATCGATTTGTCATGGGGTGAGATTGATCTCTTTATGGCTTTATGAGATCGATCTGTTCCAATTATGAGATCAATTTCTAGTTTACAGAATGCTTCATGAGATCGATCTAATCCTTATGGAGATCGATCTTCTCCTTTACTGAAATATTTTGAGATTGATTCCTTCCTTATGAGATCGATCTCTTCATTACAGAATCATAAGGAGATCGATCCTCTTCCATTGGAGATCGATCTGCTCGCTTAAATTCCTCATTCCTTGCCCTTTTTTTGGCCTACCAGATCAATCCTATCTTCTCTAAGATCGATCTGGCCTCGTAGTTTCACACTTTAACATAAATTCTCATTTACAATTCATTCATCATTTAAATTTTCATTCCATACCACCTCAATACATCATATTTAGTTCAATCAATTACACCTCATGTTCTCATTACATAATTTAAATATGTCTAAATTCTCAGATGTCACATCCTCCCCACCTTAAAAGAATTTGGTCCTCCAAATTCAACTCAACTCGTCAAACAGATGGGGGTACTTCTCCTTCATGAGACTTTCTAATTCCCAAGTTGCCTCATCGATCGAGTGATGTTTCCACAAAACTTTCACTAATGGAATGCTCTTGGTTATAAGTATCTTCTCTTTCTTATCAAGGATCCGGACGGGTTCTTCAGTGTAGCTCATGTCCTCTTGTATGTCCATTTCTTCATACTCTATGACATGAGAAGGGTCCAGGTGGTACTTCCTCAACATAGATACATGAAAGATGTTGTGTATTCCGAACATCTGTGGGGGTAATGCCAGCCTGTAGGCTACTTCTCCCACTCTCTCAAGGATCTTGAATGGTCCAATATAACGAGGACTCAATTTCTCTTTCTTCCTAAATCTCATGATACCCTTACTCGGTGATATCTTCAGAGATATTGCATCACCAACATCAAACTCAAGTGGCCGTCTACGCACATTCGCGTAGTTTTTCTGTCTACCATGTGCAGCTCGTAACCTCTCACATATGAGTTTCACACTCTGTACAGCTTGCTCAACAAGTTCGGGAGTATTTATCTTTCTGTCACCGACTTCTTCCCAAGCTACAGGGGATCTACACCTCCTACCATATCTAGCCTCATAAGGTGCCATTCCAATACTTGCATGATAGCTGTTATTGTACGTAAACTTTGCTAGGGGTAGGTGATCATCCCATGATCCCTTAAAATCCATCGTACACGCCCTCAACATATCCTCAAAGGTCTGAATAATCCTCTCTGACTGACCATCTGTCTGAGGATGATAGGCAGTACTAAAACTCAATCGAGATCCCATGGACTCCTGAAACTAGGTCTAAAATCTGGAAGTAAATCGAAAATCTTTGTCAGAAGTAATACGCACTGGAGCCCCATTTAATCTAGTTATCTCACTGACATATAACTTAGCTAAGGCATCCATAGTATCTGTGCTCTTGATGGTGAGGAAGTGGGCACTCTTTGTCAGTCTATCCATTATAACCCATATAGCGTCACGATCTCTCCAAGTCCTCAGTAAACCCATAATAAAATCCATGGTGACATGCTCCCATTTCCATGTAGGTACAGGAAAAGGCTGCAATAGTCCTTCGGGCTTCAGATGCTCAGCTTTCACTTGCTAGTATACTAGACATCTGGCCACATATTTTGTCTCGTCTCTCTTTATACCACTCCACCAATACACCTTTCTCAAATCACGGTACATCTTAGTACTCCCTGGGTGCATGGTGTATCGCATGTAATGGGACTCTCTCAGTATCTGCCTCTTCAGGGTATGGTCGTCCGATACACAAATCTGTCCTTTGAATCTCAATAATCTATCCTCACTGATTGTGAGATCCAACTACAAAATCTACTCAGCTTGGCTAACCATATCTATCAAGTTCTGATCATTGCGTTGCCCAGCTCTAATCTGATCCATGATCCTGGGCTCTATTCGTAGGCTAGCCAAAAATCCAGTCTCTACCTCTTTAACTCTGATCCAAAGTTCGACAAACTGCTCTAACAAATCCCATTCCCTGATCATCATAGCAGATATCATGCTCTTCCTGCTCAGGGCATCAGCAACTACGTTCGTCTTACCTGGATGGTATAGAATTTCACAGTCATAATCCTTAAGGAGTTCCATCCATATTCTTTGTCTCATGTTTAACTCCTTCTGATTAAAGAGATACCTCAAACTCTTGTGATCAGTGAAGATCTAGAATCTTTCCCCCATATAGATAGTGTCACCAAATCTTCAAGGCAAACACCACAGCAGCTAACTCCAAATCATGCATGGGGTAATTTCGCTCATGATCTTTCAATTGTCGCGATCCATAAGTGACGACTCTTCCATACTGCATGAGCACATACCCCAATCCTTGATGGGATGCATCATTATAAACTAAAAATCCTCCTGATCCCTCAGGGATAGTCAACATAGGTGCCGCCGTTAATCTCCTCTTTAACTCCTGAAAATTGAGCTCATATTGATCAGTCCATATAAATGGAGTCTCCTTGCGCGTGAGCTTAGTCAAAGGAGTGTCAATCTTGGAAAATCATTCCACAAATCTTCTGTAATACCCTGCCAAACCAAGGAAGCTTAGTACCTCTGTAAATGTTCTCGGTCTTCCCCAATTATGTACAACCTCCATTTTACTTGGATCCACTGACACTCCTTCCTCTGAAACTATATGGCCTAGGAAAGCTATCCGATCCAGCCAAAGCTCACAATTACTAAGCTTTCCATATAATTGTTTATCTTGGAGTATCTGAAGTACTAACCACAAATACTGTGCATGCTTATCATATGACCGAGAGTACACCAGGATATCATCAATAAAGACTATCACAAACTTATCTAGATAGTCTCTAAACACTTCGTTCATTAACCTTATAAAGGCGGCAAGGGCATTCGTTAATCCAAAGGGCATCACTAGAAATTCATAATAGCCATAACTTGTCTGAAGGCCGTCTTCAGAATATCTTCCTCTTTAATCATCAACTGGTGATAGCCCGATCTTAAATCAATCTTAGAGTAGACTGAGGCCCCTCTAAGCTGATCAAGTAAATCATCAATCCTGGGCAATGAGTATTTATTCTTCACTGTGGCTTTATTCAGCAGTCGATAGTCTATGCATAATCTGAGACTACCATCCTTCTTCCTCATGAATAACACTGGTGCTCCCCACGGTGAGACACTGGGTCTAATGAATCCATGATCCAGTAACTCCTGCAGTTGCTTCTTCAATTCCTCTAGTTCCACTAATGCCATCCTATACGAAGGTCTAAAGATAGGCTGAGTATCCAGTACCAAATCAATGGTAAACTCCAGCTCTCTTTCTGGTGGTAAACCAGGTAACTCATATGGGAAAACATCCAAAACTTTGCATACCACAGGTATATCCTCAATCCTCGAATGTTCCCAATCATCGTTTGAGGTGAATGTTTCATAACCTTTACATGAATACTCAAATTTAGTACTCTAAAAAATAACATCAAAATTTCAAATTAATTACAAAATTCAATACGTTTATTTACTCAATATTTCAAACGTACACTATAAGGTTCAGGTAGGGAGAAAGTTACAATCTTAGTGTAGCAGTCTAAACTCACTCGATTGGTTGCCAACCAATCAATTCCCAAAATTACATCAAACCCATGCATATTTAATATTATTAGATCTGCTAACATTACTCTATCTCCCACCTTTATTTCACATCCTCTACAGATCAAATCAGTTCTCTAGGATTCACGCATAGGGGTATTTACATGTAGTATATACTCTAGAGGTTCAAACTTCAAATTTAAACTACATACAAAATGCTCAAAAATAAACGAATGCGTGGATCTTGGATCAATCAACACATGAGCCTTATGATTATAGACAGAGAGTGTACCTTTTATAGTTTCTGCAGAAGTGTCTGTTGTTTCCTATCCAGAGCAAACACACATCCTTGTGTGACGGGTTTCTTTCCTTTCTCTGCAGCAGTGGCCCGTCTTTGGGGATTCACTCTTTGAAGCTGCTGCCTAGTAGGCTCCGGAGTTTGTGGAATCTGAGGTTGAGGACAGTCTTTCACTCTGTGACCCATGTCACCACATCTAAAACATCCATGGATCATCCCAGTACAACTTCCCTCATGCGATCGGCCATAATCTCTATAAACTCTCATCTTAGGCCTAACATATCAAGGAGTCTCCCTGATAATAGGATAAGCTCTGGGTCTCTCCAATCTACCCTTATGTACCTCAACCCTTTCTCTCCTAAAGGAACCTCTCCGAACATCTGCCTGGGACATCGTTGGCCTCTTACCCTTATCCCTAGTCACTGCTCCGAACTCACTCTGGGATTGCACAATTTTAATTCCCCTCTCAATCTCTTGTGCTCATCTCAGAGCATCTCCAAAATCAGTTATACATAACCCTATCAATCGATCTCTGATGATGAGCTTCAATCCATACACAAATCTCTTTGTGTGAAGCTCTTCATTCTTGAAGGTCTCTGGATCATATCTCAATAGAGCGGTAAATTGACTCTCATAATCATCTACAGACATGTCGTCCTATGCCAAATTCAAAAACTATACTTGCTTCCTTCTCTGAGTAGCTCGTGGTATAAATTGGGCTCTAAAAGTCGCTTAAAACTCTTCCCAGTTAATCACATCCTGGCTGGACATCAGAATACCCTGGGTAGTACCTCACCAATCTCGAGCTCTCCCTTTCAACATATAAGCGCTCATACTAACCCTCTCAGCATCAGTGCATCCCAAATAGTCAAATATGACTCTCAACTCAGTCAGCCACTCTTCAGTCTCAACGGGATCCTTTTTCCCTTTGAATGCTGGCGGATTCATTTTCAAAAAGTCCTTCAGTCAGACCATACTTTTGTCATCAGGCTGAGTGGAGGAAGGCACCGGGTCCATCTGTACTGGGGGCACGAGAGGTCCTTGTGGTGTAGAGTAGTACCCGAGGCATTAACTCCAAAATGTTGGACGAATAGCACTACCATTTGCTCAAATCCCTGTCGCACATTTGTCTCAAATTGGTTAAATCGAGAATTAAAATTCTCAAGTTGTGGGGCAGGTGGCGGAGGTGGTTCTGTCTGCCTCCTTAAACGATCTCGTCGTCCACTCATTCTCAGGCTCAATATGTTTCCTGCGCGTACACATCAAACTTGATTGAAATCTAATCCTCAATTTCAGTTCATGACCAGACTTATACAGACACTTGGGATGTATTCTATTTCACTTGACTGGCACTAATAGTACTAAACACCCTAAGCTCTGATACCAAGAAAACTCTGTGATGCCCCGAAAGAGCGAAAAACAAGGTAAATTTAAAATTTTTTCACATCCATTCACGGACTAGTCTCTCATTCCTCTCTGGAACTCCCGAGCTGTCTAAACGATGTTAAAAACATCAATAACCCAACTCAATTACATTATTAAGTACACATTTGCTCATTTTCTCATTAACACCTCAATTAACTTAATTTTCACAATTCTATCACAACTCACATTCTTATCCACTACATCTCAAAATTTTACATTTCTCATACCATATTCCATGCTAAATTCACCACATTGTCTCAATTCCAATTTATAGCCATAATTCCCAAAATTACTACAATTGCATAATAGCATCTCTACTCTAACAAAATCATAGTTTCATCATTCCCAAATCATTTCCCAACTATTTCATCATAATGCCTATGCTCACAATCACCAAAGATTACATCAAAATCAAAGATCAAGGTTTAGAAAATTACCCAAAACTTGTGGAGTGCTTAACTCTTGCCTCGATTCAATCCGTCCTTCGATTTCCAAGTATGTTGTTCTCCTTTTGATGAGGAACAACTTTCCTTCTTAATACAACCTTTGATTTGGACGAAAATGGATGTTTTGGAGGGGAGAGAAAGCTAGGGTTCAAAAATAGTGATTTAAGAGAGAGAGAGAGACTGATTTCTAGAAAAACAAAGGGGTCTTTATATAGACTGAGGGTAGGAGATCGATCTGGCTCTTGATGAGATCGATCTGCATTTGAATTTAGGGATGATTTGTTGTAATTTTATGTCTAGGAGATCGATCTGTCGTGGGGTAAGATCGATCTCTTAATGGCTTTATGAGATCGATCTGTTCCAATTATGAGATCGATCTCTAGTTTACAGAATGCTTCATGAGATCGATTTGCTCCTTAGGGAGATCGATCTTCTCCTTTACAGAAAAATTTTTAGATTGATTCCTTCCTCATGAGATCGATCTCTTCAATACAGAAGATTGATCCTCTTCCATTGGAGATCGATCTGCTCGCTTAAATTCCTCATTCCTTGTGCTTTTTTTGGCCTACCAGATCGATCATCTCTTCTCTAAGATCGATCTGGCCTCGTAGTTTCACACTTTAACATAAATTCTCATTTATAATTCATTCATCACTTAAAATTTCATTCCATACCACCTCATTATATGAGTACATCATATTCAGTTTAATCAATTACACCTCATGTTCTCATTACATAATTTAAATATGTCTAAATTCTCAGATATTACAACCTATTTGGGGAAAGATTCCAGATGTTCACTGACCATAAGAGTTTAAGGTATCTGTTTGACTAGAAAGAGTTAAATATGAGACAAGGGAGATGGATGGAACTCCTTAAGGATTATGACTGCGAGATTCTATATCATCCGGGGAGGGCAAATGTGGTTATCGATGCCCTGAGCAGGAAGAGTATGATATCTGCTATGATGATCAGGGGATGAGATTTATTGGAGCAATTCGTCGAACTCCGGATCAAAGTTAAAGAGGATGAGACTGGATTTTTGGCTACCCTGCGAATAGAGCCCAGGATCATGGATCAGATTAGAACTGGGCAGCACAATGATCAGAGGTTGATTGATATGGTTAGCCAAGCTGAGCAGAGTTCACAGTCAGATCTCATAGTCAGTGAGGATGGGTTGTTGAGATTCAGAGGATGAATTTATGTATCGGACGATGATGCCCTGAAGAGACAGATACTGAGAGAATCCCACTACTCGCGATGCACCATGCACCCAGGGAAAACTAAGATGTATCGAGATTTGAGAAATGTGTATTGGTAGAGTTGTATGAAGCGAGACGTGGCAGAATTTATGGCCAGATGTTTAGTGTCCCAGCAAGTGAAAGCTGAGCATCGGAAGCCCGAAGGATTATTGCAGCCTTTACCTGTGCCTACATGGAATTGAGAGCATGTCACCATGGATTTTATTATGGGTTTATCGAGGACCCGAAGAGGTTGTGATGTGATATGGGTCATAGTGGATAGACTGACGAAAAGTGCCCACTTCCTTGCCATCAAGAGCACAGATACTGTGGATGCCTTAGCTGAGTTATATGTCAACGAGATAGTTAGATTACATGGGGCTCCAGTAAGTATTACTTTTGACAGAGATTCCCGATTTACTTCCAAATTTTGGACCCAGTTTCAAGAGTCCATGGGATCTCGATTGAGCTTTAGTACCGCCTATCAACCTCAGACAGATGGTCAGTCAAAGAGGACTATTCAGACCGTGGAGGATATGTTGAGGGCATGTACGATGGATTTTACGGGATCATGGGATGATCACCTTCCCCTAGCAGAGTTTGCGTACAATAATAGCTATCATGTGAGTATTGGAATGACACCTTTTGAAGCTCTATATGGTAGGAGGTGTAGATCCCCTGTAGTGTGGGAAGAAGTGGGTGATAGAAAGATAAATGCTCCCGAACTTGTTGAACAAGCTGTACAGAGTGTGAAACTCATATGTGAGAGATTACGGGCTACACAAAGTAGACGAAAGAGCTATGCGGATGTGCGTAGATGGCCACTCGAGTTTGATGTTGGTGATGCAGTATTTCTAAAGACATCACCGAGTAAGGGTATCATGAGGTTTGTAAAGAAAGAGAAATTGAGTCCTCGATACATTGGACCATTCGAGATTCTTGAGAGAGTGGGAGAGGTAGCCTACAGGTTGGCATTACCCCCACAGATGTCTGGAATACACAACGTCTTCCATGTATCTATGTTGAGGAAGTACCACACGGACCCTTCTCATGTCATAGAGTATGAAGAGATGGACATACAAGAGGACATGAGCTACACTGAGGAACCCATCTAGATTCTTGATAGAAAAGAGAAGGTACTTAGGACCAAAAGCATCCCATTAGTGAAAGTTTTATGGAAACATCACTCAATGGAAGAGGCAACTTGGGAATTGGAAAGCCTCGTGAAGGAGAAGTGCCCCCATCTGTTTGATGAGTCAAGTTGAATTTGGAGGACCAAATTCCTTAAAGGTGGGAGGATGTGAGAACTGAGAATTTTGTATACCCAGTTATGAGAATTATAATTTGGTCTACGTAATTATGATATGTTAATGTACACACAAGTTTTAAATACGATGAAGAATAAGAAGATGAGGTTTTTAAGTCTTGAATGTGTATGGATTGAAATATGAACTAAGGGGTAGATTTTGAGAAGTTTTACATTGAGTTTTCTACAAATTGATGTAGCAACAGTACAATTGGTGAAGGCCAGATTGATCTCCAAGGATGAGAGATCAATCTTATGGCTCCAGAATGCAGAAAATGAGTAAGAACTGATAGGCAGATCGATCTCATAGGCAAGCAGATCGATCTCATAGGCAATCAGATCGATCTCCAAATGTTTTTGAAAAGAGAAGATCAATATCCTGAAGGAGCAGATCGATCTCATGAAGTATTCTGTAATAAGAAGGTCAGATCGATCTCATGAAACAATTATGAGATCGATCTCGCCCCACGACAGATCGATCTCCTAGGCATAAAATTACCCCAAAACGTTCCCAAGTTCAAAAGTAGATCGATCTCCTACAAGAGCAGATCGATCTCTTACCTTCGACCTATATAAGGACCCCTTTATTTTCTTGGAAATCGATCTCTCTCTCTCTCTTTAAATCACCATTTTCGTAACCCTAACTTTCTCTTTCCTCTAAAACCCCCATTTTTGTCCAAATCTCAGGCAGAGGCAAGAAGAAAAGTTATTCCTCATCCAAGGGAGAACAACATACTTGAAAATTGAAGGACGAATTGAATCAAGGTGTGAATAGAGCTCTCCATAAGTTTTGGGTAAATTTCTAAGTTTTAATCTTTGATATTGAGGTGATTTTGGTGATTGTGACTATGGATGCTGTGATAAAATAGCTAGGAAATGATTAGAGTTGATGAGATTGTAATTTTGTTAGAGTGATGATGGTATTATACAATTTGTAGTAATTTTAGGATTTTGGCTATAAATTGGAATCGAGGCAATGAGGTGATTTTGGCATGGATATTATGCAGGAAAAATGTAGGATTTGAAATGTAGTGATGAGAATGCAGATTATGATAGGAATATGAGAAAAATGAGGTTTATAGTATTTAAAGAGAGTATGAACAAATATGTGCTTGATGATGTGATTGAGTTGAATTATTGATGTTTTAGCATCGTTTGGACAGCCCGGGAGTTCCAAAGAGGAATGCGAGGCTAGTCTGTCGTTCGGGGGAACGATTTCACTATATGAGGTGCAACGAGGTAAGGGAAAACTTAAACTCATTTGTGTATGCGATTTTGTGATGATATTGTAGCATGAAATGTAATTTGAGAAAACAAGCATGTTTTTATGAGTTGTGAATGAGTTGTTGCACACGGTTTTATAGCTAGTTGAGGTCCAATTTTTATGAGTTGTAAACTAACTGTGAAATTGTTTTACAACCGTTTTGAGTTTAAAAAGTGAAAAGTGATTTGGGCTCTACATTAAGGCATACTGAGATATGAGAAATGTGTACGTGGTTTTTCTGGTTTGAGCTCGGTTTTGACATGTTTTGTGTTGAGTACAAAACGGTTTTAAGATGAATTTTATGAAAAAAACCATTATGAGTGCTACGTGAAGGCAAAACGGTTTTATATGATAATGGCTATTACTGAGACTTAGGCATGTCATATTGAATACACATCGGGCTTTGCTCTTGTAGCATGTAAGGCCGGGTCGTGCTCTAGTAACACGTAAGACCGACGCCTCTGTTATAGTAACGCGAGATGACCCCGCTCCGCGGTAGCGATGGGTGGTATTGTTTTGATAGCATGTAAGGCCGAGCCGTGCTTTGATAGCATGTAAGATCGACGACTGTACGACTCTGATCAAGTCTACAGTGAACCATGGCCATGGGTGTATTATTTCTGACGAAATCCCTCGATTGGGGATGTCCGCCTATGGGACGAGTTCAATCATTTTGATGTGCCATGACGAATTTTTATTTGAGTTTTATTTGCCTAGTCTCGTTTTACACATGAGATTGTGTTTGGTAGCTGCGCCCCATGCATTACTATTGCGGTGATTTTTATCACGTTTTATGAGAAAAGCCATTATCGCATCTTGATTTCTACATGCTTGTAACTATGGTTTTGTACTAAGCCATTTATTAGCATGTTTCTGCATGAGCTTTGAGAAATGAGTTGAGATGGTGTTTTAATTATTCATGCTACACTTTCCTACTGAGTTTATTGAGTTTCAACTTCGAGATAAAATGATTGTGCTGTGCAAATCATTATTTTGTTAATGAATCCCTTACCCCCTTACAGAGTGATTTAGAAGCTCACCCTGTTTTATCTCCCCCCAGATTTCTTCAAGTGAAAAGAGTTTTCCTGCGACGTACGGAGTAGTGGCTAGTGGAGGACTTGAGCTCCAGGCCACATATTATACTTGAGGTATATTTTAATATTTCATGTACCCAGACTAAAGTTGTATTTATAGACACTTGATGAACAATGATGTATAAGATGTATTAGGATTATTTAACTTTGAATTGAGGAAATGTAATTAGTATGATATATGAATATGAGGTGATGAGATCCTGAGGTGTAATTTTATAAATTATATATGATGATGCATGACATTGTATAGGAATACTCCTAGATATGTGTATCGATGTAGAAAAATTTTAAATTTGCCCTGTTTTCCCCTCTTCCGAGGCGTCACACCATTCCTTGCCAACTTCAGATTTCTTCACTTCAGTTTTCTGATTTTTTTCCCTTAAGTCTACAGCTACCTTTTCATCACATCACCCTCCTGTCCCCGATTTCGTTCAGTCTTCACTGTCTCATATATATGTGTATATATATATATATATATCCTCAATTTATTCTCTTTCTTTTCTGTTCCCACATACTTCGATCAGTCTCTTTTTATCAACTTACCTTCACGCCAATTACAGCTTTTATCCCACGATTTTACTTCAATCTCCAACATATTTTTCACTTGTTTCCTGTTTCCTACTGTTGGTTCACTGCACATCTGCCTCCCCATCACTTAGGTTCAGCCTTCACATACACACTAAGAAAATTTCTATTCCCTAGGCGACATTACTAACTCATTTTCATTTCCTTACCTGCCGTGAATCTCATCCATGCTTATTTATACTTATTTTCTTTCCTCTACCAACCAAAACTACCATATCCTTAGTCTTATCATTCATTCAGTATATCCCATATATATATATCTGTACATAAGTATACGTTGCTTAAGTTACTGAAGAAATCCCTCAGCTCATATGCATGTATACTTATATATATACATACACTCTTATATATAAATATACATACATTTATATACATGGGTGCATTTATTCTTATATATATAATTATCTGTGTATACTTGTATACCATTGCACATATATTTTAATCTTGAGAAATAAATGAAATATTGCATACATATATATATATATATATATAAATACATGTATGTTTATGTATTTGATCAAATTCTGCATGTAGTGTAAAAATAGAGCTAGTCTAATATTTATACTCAAATTAATTCACCCATATTCACACATTTAACCTTAATTGTCTAAATTATTATTTATAGATAACACCAAGTACATTGAAAATTTTACGATATTTACATTCTCCCCACCTTGGGAAATTTGGTCCCCAAATTTACAATTACATCAGTTCTCAAACAAGTATGGGTATTTCTCTCGCATTAGGCTTTCTAATTCTCATGTGGACTCCTCCGAAGTATGGTATTGTAGCAAAACCTTGACCAAAGGAATCATCTCAGACCGCAATTATAATGACTGAACCTCATCCCTCACTACCTCACTGGTAGACTTTTGGGCCTGTTGGTATACAGTCTTACCACCCACGTATTGTCCGCTATGGGTACTCCAGCCCAAATGGCCTGCTTCCCCTCACGGCTTTGTTTCTTTCGGGTACTCCAGCCCTTGCTCGGCCTGCTTCCCCTCAGAACGCGTCCTCGGAGGCTCGAACTCGGGACAACGCCCTTGTTCTCGCACTCCTGAACAAGGGCGTTGTCCCAAGTTCGAGCCTCCGAAGACGCGTTCTGAGGGGAAGCAAGCCGAGCAAGGGCAGGAATACCTGAAAGAAACAAAGCCGTGAGGGGAAACAGGCCATTTGGGCTGGAGTACCCATAGCGGACAATACGTGGGTGGTAAGACTGTATACCAACAGGCCCAAAAGTCTACCAGTGAGGTAGTGAGGGATGAGGTTCAGTCATTACATTTAGGAGCTAGTATAAATCTAATGCCTTTGTCTATCTATCAGAAGTTAGGAATAAGGGATGCCAAGCCCACTATAGTGACCCTTCAGCTGGCTGATCGATCTATTAAATATTCGAATAGGGTCATTGAAGATGTGCTGTAAAGGTGGACAAATTTATTTTCCCTGTGGATTTTATTATTTTAGACATGGAGGAAGACAGGGAAGTCCCCATTATACTAGGCAGACCTTTCCTAGTGACTGGTAGAACCTTAATTGATGTACAAAAGGGGGAGTTAACAATGAGAGTCCAAGATCAGGAAGTGAAGTTTAATGTTTTCAAACCTTTAAAGCTCCCTGATGACTCTCAAGAGTGTTTTAAGATGGAGATTGAGGAGGATATAAGGCTTAAGCATAAGAAATCTGAAAGAATGAGGGAAGTAGATAGAGCTTAGGAGGATTTAATTGTCAACATTCTGTCACCACTTTGGCTGACCCTTCTACTCTTCGCCTTGCTGTTGAGTGTTGTTTTCTTCAGCTGCATTTGAAGTGGTTGTGTTTTTCCTTTCACTTTTTGTAAAGTTCTTTTTCTTTTTCTTTTTCGTTGTTTCTTTCTTTGTTTATTTTGTAGATTTCCTTTCTAGTATTATGTTTTCAATCAAGCTTCGTTTGTTCGTCATCATCATCAAAAAGAGGAGTACTCTGTTCCTGAGCTTAAATTCTTATATTATCTGCACAGTAAGGACACTGTGCACTTTAAGTTTGGGGGAGGGGATATCACTTGAGCAATTTTGGGTAAAATTGAATTTTTTTCGAAAATCTGAGCTTACACTGTTGATTTTAGGATGATTGAGTGCTTAGCATGTAGTTTTCCATATTCTGATGATAGGACCCCATGATTTAGTCTGACTTTGATTGAATAAGAAGCATGATTATAGGAAAAGCATGAAGTTGAATTCTTTATTTTGTCTTAATTCTGATTGTGATTTCCTCGTCTTATGCACATGTCATGTCATGAGTCTGTATATTTATTTTGAGAAAGCTTATGTGGACATAGGATTGCATTTGTTCAGTTGATTTTGTGTATCATATTCTAGAATTTGTCTGATCTGATCTCGAGGTGAAATATTAGATCACACTTAATTAGGGAGATGATTTAGGCCATCTTTGGATCGTTTGAGCCTTTCTAGCCATCCCTGTACATATTTTATCCCTAGTCACCTATCTAAGCCAAATAAGCTTTTCTCTGTAAATACACCTGCATATTTTCCTTAGCTTAAATACTCTGTTCCTATCCCTTACCCCGAAAGCATGAAAAGTCATTAGGATATATTGTGAGCTATGTACCTATGGGTATTAAGTGATAGTGAAGGAGTACAAAAAAAAGTATGAAAAAAAATGAAAAAAAGTGAAAAAAGAAGAAAAATTCAAAAATAGAATAAAAATGTTTAGCAAAATAAATAAGTTTGGGGGAAATAATTATGAGCTCTTACATTAAAGATCCTAGAAGTAATGCATGTTTAGGGGTAATTAAACCTAAATCGACTTTATCATACCTTAGCCCTAGCCTTACATTACAAGCTTAATGAAATCCTATTAATCTTTGGTTAAGTGTGACTACATTAGTGGAGAGAGAAGTCAAGAGCAAACTTATGGGAAGGATCACTTGTCATTGACTTTGCATTCACTGTGTTTGCATAATCTGATTTGGGTAATGTATTGTGTAGTGGCTTTAACATTTTCACACACACACGAGGAGTCCAATTTGGGTTAGGACTTATGATTGAATGATTCTGAGTGTTGGACTTGTAATTGTGATTCTTTGATTTCATAGTCTGTACTTTTTATTTGAGGATATATTGGAGAAATTATTATGTTGGTACTTGTCATTCCTTCATTAATTTTGTTTTGATTGAGGACAAGCAAAAGCTCAAGTTTGGGGTATGATAATTCTATTTTAAATAGAATTATTTGTGCTTAATTTCCTAATTAATTATTTAAATCCTCAATTTATTTTATTAATTATCCCCTTTTATTTAATTAAAATTCTTTAATGTGCAGATAAATTAAATCGGGATGAAACTTAGTCGTCTCAGTCAAAAATGGGCTGAAAACGGGCTAAAGGAGAATGGACCACTTCCAATTTACAGACCGAGTCACCAGTCGTCTGGACAAGCATGATGTCAGGTGTCCGTATTTTATTTGCTTCGAAAGGATAAGATCGACAGACACCGTGCCAACCTTCTGGAAGACACACGTCCGGCCACATCGCATAGCCAGCTGGATAAACAGTCAAGTGACGTGGAAATATCTACTCTGCAACAAATCAAATGAAGACAAGTGGCCAAACAATGCCAACTCATCTAGGCGAAAAAATTACCAATGTACCCTTATGTTTGTGTATAAATATAACATGATGAGCAATTGAAAAATTAAGTAGCCTAGGGTAGAATAGAAGTAATTTTAGGGTAGAGTAGTTTAGGGAAAAAGTAGGAGTAGAGGTAGTTTTTAGATTAATTTTATTTTAAAAAGCTTTATTGTTTGATTTTATTTTGTTTCCTAGTTTCCCATTTCAAGCTTTTCATTTACGGGTAGTCACCATTGTTTTTATTTTGCAAGTTTTATTTCCGGTTATTTTGGCATACTTCAATTTCTGTAATGCAAGTTTCTTCCCTTTTTATAAGTTATATATATATATATATATATATTGATAGTTTCGTTTTCTATTCTACTTCAATAGCCTTGGTTGTTGATTTGATGCTAGTGACAGGAGCTCTCCCTTCTTCATTGCTGCGTTTTACATGTCATGTTTCCACTGCAACTTTGAGCTTTATTTGTTTATTGAATGCCACAATCCTTTATTGTTTAAATGAGATTAAGATAATTTAGTTGTGTCTAGTTTTAGTATTCTGCTAGCGAAGGGGCCGAGAGTGGGAGGCTGAGTGACAGGCGGTTTCTTCTTCATCCACTTTGCTGTATTTTTCTTTAGTCAATGATTTAATATTTTAGTTATGGTTCTCCAATTCGGCACTGTTTTGATCCTTCCTTTTTTCTGTTTCAATTTATTGTTGTGTTCGTCATTCCAGTTCGAATACTTATTTTACAATCACTGCTTTCATTTCTTTCAGTGTCATTCCTTTTATTTTTCAATGTTTATGACGTTTAGTTGTAGTGTTTCTTCAACCATCTAGTAGCCACCTCTGTTTTGCTCTGTTTTGCTGCCCCCGTACTATTTATTTATGCAGGAGTGAGCTGAACAGTCTTGCGGTTGCTTCTTCCATTTGCTGGCCAACTAAACGGTGTTGGTAATGTTGAAATCACTGCTACATGGAGCGATGAAGTGTGGGTGTGTGTCTTTGGATAGCTTGGAGCAGCTATTGTTACAGAAAGATCAATATGAGAAACGTATTCTGAGCAATCAGAACAGTATGTGTTAGTTGTGTGCAGAAAGCTGGAGCACCCTTTCCTTGGTTATGTGCTGCAGTTGCTGAGATTGAAGCCGATTTGTGCAGCATGAACAAAAAAAAGGCACAACATGAGGCGAGATACAAGCAGAATGATTAGAGAATGTTGATGTTGCAGTTCACAGTTCTTACATTAAAATATTTCAGTTTACTATGTTATTTTTGTTTTTGTTATTTTAAATATTGATTCATCATCTCATATTTTTGCATTGATTTTTCCTTTTCTCTTTGAGTTCTTCTTACTTTGTATTGAGTGCCATAGTTGATTCTCCAGATTTTGTTGCTGTTTCACATTGTAGGAGGTGCTGCGTGCTGCTGCATTGAGGTGTGTTTGCTGAATGTGGCAGTCAAAAAATTTGAACGTGTGCTGTAGGTTGAAGCAGTGCAGAAGTGGATAGAACTAGGAGCAAGAGCAACACAAATTAGCACTTGGACAGTAGCACAAATCAAAACTCGAACAACACTTGGACAACGCTTCAAGGACAACGTCTAACGCAGTAGCAGGTTGCAGTTTGCACCTGAAGCACCTGGAAATGCAGAGACATGTACAGTTTAGGAAAGAGCAGCAGACAGCACCAGTTGCAGACAAGACCGAGAGCAACACCTGGAGAAGACCATGCACAGTACCAGTGCATAGTCGGGACCACGAGGCTAGCTGAGAATTTTGGTTAAGGCCTTGTTTGGTCATATTGTTTTACTGTTACAATTAGTTTAGCAAGTTTGGGATTTTAGTTTTTTATGCCATTTACATTAGTTGTTAAGTTAGGAAAAATAGATTTCCATTGCTTGTTAATTTAGTAATTAGTTATAGTTAGGATTAATTTAGAATCATTACTTTAGACATTTAGAGTTCTAGTTATCTTCTAAAGTTTTTAGGATTTTACTTCATTAAATTTAAGTTAGATTAATTTGCATTTTTATTAATTAGGTTAATTACATGCATATTTTATTTTTAGGCTTGTTTAATTTTAGTCTAATTAATTTTGTTTCTTTATTTTTATATTTGCATTCTAGTTTATTTGCTTTAGTTAATTTTAACTACGTTAATTATCTTTTGTAGGTTATTGCTTGGAGCTTTGTAAGTACTTTTTGCTTTGCTTTATTTTCTTTAGTTTAAAATTTTCATTGTTTTCAATACTTGTTAATTTTAGACTTAGTAGATCACCCAATGAAAAATTCATAATTTGCTAGGATATACTTAGGGTAACATTAACCGGTAGTTAATTAGACTTCTCTGTGGGATGATAATCCGGGTCTCAAATCCCATTATTACTTGTACGACCTGTGCACTTGCGGATACACGTCTAGGTCACTTAGAGTGGGCTTAGTTTGTACTAGTAGGTACCATGGAACTCGGCCATGTTATGGATCTCCTGCAGTATGTTTCTGATATGGGAAGCTAGGACATGTGATCCAGAATTGCCCAGAGATGACTGAGAGTGCCCCACAGAAGGGCAAAGAGTCGGAGAGAGCTCCTACAAAAACTCCTACTCCGAGATAGAGGGTGACAGATGAAGGGAAGGGGAAGCAGGTAGTTGGCAGAGGGCGAGTACACGCTCTGGACCAGGATACTGTAGATTAGTCCTCAGATGTGGTGAAAGGTACCATCTCAATCTTTGATCTTAAAAGCTTTTGTTTTAATAGATCCTAGTGCCACACATTCATTTGTATCGTCTGCATTTCCATGTAAATTGTTTAAGTATGTGAAGCTTACCCCGTTAAGTAGGAGGATGCTGATAAGCACTCCCATGATTAATAGTCAGCTAGTGGAATATGTGTTGAGGGATTGTAAGTTGAAAGTAGGGGGGAAGGAAATATCAGCCGGCCTCATTTAAATGTATATGAGAGACTTTGATGTAATCATAGGAATGGATTGGTTGGCTATAAATCGTTTTGTGCTAGATTATTTTTCTAAGATGGTAACATTTTTTGGGGTAGATAGCATTACCGTAAGTTTTCCTGAAAAATATAATGTAAAACCCCCTTGAAAAGTAATGAAAGCAGTTGTGGTTGTAAGTGAAATAGATAAATTTCTGTATTGATTTAATGATTGATATTTTGAAAGGTTATATTCTGTACATGGTTGAGGTGGGTAAGGCATGCCTGGAATTACAAGACATCCCAGTGGTCAAGGAATTTACAAATGTCTTTCCGGATGATTGACCAGGATTATCACCAGATAGAGAAATGGAGTTTTATATACATTTCGCACCTAGTGCAGAGCCGATATCTAAACCACTGTATAGAGTAGTTCCGATTGAACTGGAGGAACTGAAGAAGCAGTTACAGGAGTTGTTAAATAAGGGGTTCATCAGACCGAGTGTATCGACTTGGGGAGCACCGGTCTTGTTTGTAAAGAAGAAAGATGGAAACCTCTGACTGTGTATTGACTATAGCTTATTGAATAGGGTGACCATCAAGAACAAATACCCCCTTCAACGCATCGATGACTTGTTGGATCAGCTTCGGGGAGCGCAAGTCTTTTCTAAGATAGATTTGAGATCTTGGTATCATCAGCTGAGAATTCGGGATGGAGATATACCCATGACAGCCTTTCGCACCCGGTATGGTCATTTTAAGTTTATGGTTATACCATTTGGGTTGATGAATGCTCCCGCAGCTTTTATGTCGCTGATGAATGAGGTGTTTCACCAGTATTTGGATAGATTTGTTATCGTGTTCATCGATGATATCCTGGTGTATTCAAGATCTAGAGAGGAGCATGAGCAGCACCTAAGGATAGTGCTACAGACCCTCAGAGAGAAGAAGTTATACGCTAAACTCAGTAAGTGTGACTTTTGGCTAGAACAAATCTCCTTCCTTGGACATATTGAATCAAATGATGGTGTGTCAGTGGACCCATCCAAGATTGAGACAGTGTTTCAATGGAAAAGATCCCAAACAGTCATGGAGATCATAAGTTTCCTGGGTTTAGTTGGATATTATCGATGGTTTGTGGAGGGATTCTCGAGATTAGCTGCTCTAGTGACACATCTCATGAGAAAGAATGTTGAGTTTGTGTGGGGATAAATGTGAAGAAATTTTTCAGGAGTTGAAGTGGAGATTGACTACAGCTTTGATTCTCACCATTCCTACTAACTTAGGAGGTTTTTTGTATATACAGATGTTTCGTACCACGGACTAGGCTGTGTACTGATGCAGGATGGGAAGGTAGTAGCCTATGGATCGAGATAGCTAAAGGATCATAAGAGGAAATTCCCGACCCACGATCTAGAGTTGGCGATCGTGGTATTTACCTTGAAATTATGGCGCCATTTTCTATACGAAGAGAAATTTCAATTATTTACAAACCGCAAGAGCCTCAAATATTTTTTGTCACAGAAGGAATTAAACATGAGACAGAGAAGGTGGCTCGAGCTTTTGAAGGATTATGATTGTGAGATCTTGTACCACTCAGGTAAGGCGAATGTAGTAGTTGATGCACTGAGTAGGAAGCACCTTAGGTTGGTATTGTATATGATGATCAGGAGACACGAGCTGTTAGAACCGTTAGCGAGCCTCAGTTTGGATGTGACCCCGCCTGATATTGATAGTGGCTTTGTGGTAGCTAGCTTACGATTGGAACAGAATCTGGTAGATTGTATCCGGTAGGTTCAGCAGATTGTTTAGCAGTGCAGTAATATTATCGGGCAGATACAAAGGGGTACATAGACTAATTTTGATTTGATTTCAGATGGTTTGCTGAGGTTCAGGGGTAGGATATGTGTTCCCAATGATCTAGAGATCAGGAGGTTGATTTTATCATAGGCTCACTCAACGAAGTATACACTGCATTCGAAAAGTAACAAGATGTATCAGAAACTCCGAACAGTGTATTGGTAGTTAGGAATGAAGAGAGATGTAGCTGAATTTGTGGCAAAGTGTCTTATATGTCAGTAGGTGAAGGTAGAGCATCAGAAGCCTGCAGGGCTATTACAACCTCTACCTATATCGACTTGGAAATGGGAGCATGTCACTATGGTCTTTGTGATAGGTTTACCCAGGACCCGCAGTAATCACGATGCGATTTGGGTAATAGTGGATAGATTGAGGAAGTCGGCACACTTCTTAGCTATGAGGGCTACTGATACTCTGAGTACTTTGGCAAAATTGTATGTGTGTGAGATAGTGAGGTTGAATGGTGTTCCAGTGAGCATTGTTTCTGATAAGGATGTCCGCTTCACATCCCACTTTTGAAAACACTTTTAGGAAGCGATGGGGGCCCAACTGAGTTTTAGCACAGCATTCCATCCTCAGATAGATGGTAAGTCAGAGAGGACTATACAAACCCTGAAGGATATGTTGAGAGCGTGTGTATTTGATTTTGGAGGCTCATGGGATGACCATTTACCACTCGCAGAATTCGTTTATAATAACAGTTATCATGCGAGTATCGGGATGGCACCGTATGAAGCTTGGTATAGCAGTACATATCGTTCCCCTATTGGATGGGAAGAGATTGGTGACCGACTAATATTTGCTCCCGACTTAGTGAGACAAGCCTCTGAGCATGTCCAGTTAATTTGTGAGAGGTTACGAACAAATCAGAGCAAACAAAAGAGTTATGCTGGCAGGAGACAATGACCATTGGATTTCACAGTGGGTGAATCGATGTTTCTGTGAGTTTCCCCTTCCAAAGGTATAACAAGGTTCGAAAAGAAAGGAAAGTTAAGTCCTCATTACATTAGACCCTTTGAAATACTGGATAGAGTGGGACATAAGGCCTACAGGCTAGCATTGGCACCTGAGTTAGCAGGCGTTCATAACATCTTCCACATCTCCATGTTACGGATATACCAATCGGATCCGACACAAGTGATTTGATATGAGCCGTTGGAGCTCAATGAGAACATGATGTATGTTGAGAAGCTGATTCGAATATTGGATAGGAAGGAGAAAGTGTTGAGATCAAAAATGATCCCCTTAGTGAAAATCCTTTGGTAGCACCACACTGCAGAAGAAGCTACATGGGAGTTATAGAATTTGATTCAGGAGAAGTATCCCGAGTTGTTCACGGACTGATTTGGTTCCAATTTGGAGGACCAAATTTTCTTAGTGGGAGAGATTGTGAGACACCATGTATTTATGACTTTATTATATGTAAATGAAAGTATAAGATTTTTTTTTATCATGTAAATGTGAATGTATTGCAAATAGGATAAATGAGTGTCATGATGCAAGTAAAGGATAAATAAGGGCTGAAGTGACCACAAACTAAATGAATAGAACTTTAAGCATTCGATTGAAGATAGGGGTTTAAAACACAAAATGATAATGCATGGACTGTGAATTCTGTGCATCCTTTCTGATATCAAGCAGTACACACAAGTTCCATAACATGAAAATCATAAGGAATGAACCTTTCCATGCTCTGAGCGGGATTAGAATGTAAAATGAGTATTGGAGTAATGAAATAAGGGTTTACCTTTGAAAAATCTGGGAAAATACAGCAGAAATACTCCAGATGAAGGCCAGATCGATCTCCCATTCAAGGTATATTAATCCCTTGTGCAAGCAGAACAATTTCAAGTGAATCTGCTAAGGCCAGATCAATCCCCCCATTGAATAGATCGATCTCCCTCATGAGCAGATCGATCTGCATTTGCCTCTGCCTAGTAGAGATCAAGCCCTTGCTAAGTGCAGATCGATCTCCATTTAATCTTGTCAAGAGCCTATTGATCTCTCCCCATGAGCAGATCGATCTCCTTAAGCTTCTGCTAAGAAAATATCGATCTCTTCCTCCAAAGAGCAGATCGATCCCACCTTTCATGCTTGAACACATTAGTAGTTCAAAAACCAAAGGCAGATCGATCTTCACCCTAGCAGATCGATCTCCTCACTCTCATCCTATAAAAACCTGATGGCCAAAACCCTATTCTTCACCAAATTAACACATCTCTCCATTTTTACGCAAAATGCCAAGCTTTCTCTCTAGAATACCTCCCCTTCCAAAAAGATTTGAGAAAAAGCTATTAGAGCAAAGTTGTTCATTGTGAAGAGAAGAACAACATATCTTGGAGCTAACATTCCATTTGTTGGATTAAAGGAGCAAATGAGTCTTCTTATTTGGAACAAGAGGAAAGTCAAGCTAAGTGAGTTTCCAATACACCAACTCTAAGTATGTTTATCTAGGTGTATGAATTTTTGGTAGAAACTACCTAGAATGTAATGAATCAAGCATGACTAAGAATGGGTTTAGTGTGAGAAAATGAGATATGGTGGATTTAATTATAAATGGATTATACCAATGTGTGAGTAATGTGATATGCCTGATTTTGAGATGGTTGGGTGAAGTCACATTATGGGATAGGTAAAAGTGATGAAATGTACATATTTGGTGTTTGTAGAAATGCATAACTGAATGGGAAATTATGGATAAAACATCTGTGCCAGTGTTTGATAAGTTACTAAGTGAGTTACTAACTAAATCGACTAGGAATGGCATAATGATGGCCAAATGAAATAATAGGCCAATATTGATGAAATAGACTCAATAAGATATATTGACTAGTTGAAATCAGAATATCAATTATTGGTACTGACTCATGTGATTGATGAATGTTGCAGCTCCTGAAGATATATCCAGAGCAATTTGAGCTCAATCGTGAAAAGCGGGAAAGGAAGAAAGAGTTACTTCACTGAGAATTGAGGTAAGGGAATTGTGTTAGCCCTAAAGGTATCTGTACGCATTTTTTGGTGCACAAAGGTTTTCTAGAATGTTTGTGAGTCATAGGAAAGGAATTAAATGTTTGAAGGGAAAAGAATATTGGGATTTGGGAAAAGTTCATGAAAAACAAGATTCATGATGTTTTGAATCTTTTTACTGCTTTTAGCATGTGAATTGGTAGGTTGGCTAGTATTTTAAATGATTTGCATGAAAATAGCTCGATTTGGTTTTATAACCATGCTTTACAAAAGAATGAGCCATCTACATGAGTTTTGTGGGAATAAAATGTGCTAAAGCGTTGCTAGCACGAGAATTGATGTGTTTATACGTGCATTAGTGCTGGAGCGGTGCTCGCACTAGAGTTTTACATGCATGAGTGCTGGAGCCTAGCTCGCACTAGTTTTCACATGGATTTTTGACATGGTGCTGGGGCATTGCTCGCACTAGATGTCCATTATACTTGTTGTCGTACTAGAGATTACTCGCACAATATTTTTATGACGTGTCGGAAGCCGTGCTAGGAGCTTCAGGTAGGCTGCGTGCCACGCCGATTAAATAGGCTCGCACATGCGTATTGAGATGTGGCGTGATATGATGTGATGATATGGTTCCACAGAGTACATTGTACCATACAAATAGCATGGAGTATATGATATATATACCATCTTCGGACGATGAATATTCGACTATGGACCGGCGGGTTGGAGGTGACCCCGCTCCCGTGCGGAAGCAGATAGAGGTGATACCCCGCACAATAGGATCTGTGTAGTTGGGATCATAGAAGATATGGCCATAGTCCTAGTTATTACCCTTATTATATTATTTTCCTATCTCACATGTCTTATTTTATGATAATCCATGTTTAAAATGTGTTGTTGGTCAAGACAGTCCATGGGAGGGGCTGAGTCCTGACAAATGGTGATTGTGTATCGAATTGTGTTGAGTTTTGAAATGTTTTAAAGGCACTTTGCATGATGATTTACAATGCCTTGATTTTGATTTACGCATGATGATTTTTCCATGCTTTGATTTAGACTTGTGCACTAATTTGAATAGCATAAATCGCTTTACATACCATGAATACGAGCATGAACTGATATATTTTGAGTATGACAAGTAATTGTGTGGTTTAAGCATGGCATCACGGTCACGTAGATGGTACAATTATCTACCTGCTCGCATGATTGCCTTACTCAGTGCGTGGTTTGCTCACCCCTTATATTTTCCCCCTCTACAGAACACTTTCAGTAAATAGAGAGCGAATGAGGATTGGATTTTTGGTGTCCGCTACGTCCCATCACATAAGGTATACACAATTGTATATTTTTTGTATCTAGACATGCCATAGCACATTAATATTTTGGAATGTAACTTTTGAGGATGTAAAGAATTGTAAACACATGTAAACAACAACTCTGATTAAGAAATACAAGTGTCTAAGTTTAAATGAATTAGAATGTGAAATGTTTGATTTGATAAGATTAACACTGATACACAGCCCAACTGTTGGATTAAATAAGAACAAACAATAAGAATTGGATTAAATAAGAATAAAAAAATGAAAAATTTGTAGCAGATTTTCGATGGATTGAGGGTCGTGACATTTATATCTTTTTTGTGCGCTAGAGCCGAAGTGGCAATGGTAGATTTACCAGCCTTGCTCTCACAACATTTTAAAAGGATTTTTGAGAAAAGAAAAAGGTGCTAGAGCTGAGCGAAGTTGTGTGATCCACTCGTGAGCTCGCACTAGATTTTGGGAATCATGCTTGAGCCATCGAGTAGTGCTGAGTGATCTTACTCTGATTATGCTCGCATGTGACCCCCTCGATTTAAAGCGATAAGACAAAACTATGCTCGATGCGTAGGGTATTATTGTGTGATCTCATGTCGAGTTGCTCGCACGTGGTTTTATAAACTTGCTGTGTGATGAGTAAAACTGTGCTGGAGCCGTCATGTATTACTGAGTGATCTTGCAAAGACCTGCTCGCATGTGATTTTGAGACAATGGAAATGGTGATAAGGATCCACGGGAGCACGATGTACCGTGAACGTTAGCCATGGAGTACGATGTGCTGTGATATCTTAGTGATTCTGTGTTGGCTAAAGGGATGGTTGATCCCCCTCTCCAAGCATGGGATTCCCGTACACCTGATCAATGTTGCCTAGAATCCGGACTATGGCCATAAGTCTTCTATTTGTATGATATGACATTTTGTCGCTACTGTGTGAGGTGACGTATGTTCCCTCTGCTGTGTGATACAGGGTGATATGATATCCCATACTGTGTCTCATGTAAATCAATTTACTAAGTGATTTGCTAAATGTAAAGCAATTTCTAAGTATGTACTGTGTGGATTGAAAAAAGAAGCTGTGTGATTTGAGAAAGAAATGTGCATATACCCATCTAGCAAATTAATGATTTTGCATTAATGGAAGCTATTTTCAAAGCATGCATATGTTTTATAAGAAAGATAAATGTTTATACTTTATGCTTGTAAATAGTGTAGTTATCTACATGTTTTCATATTTTCCTTACTGAGCGTGTTAGCTTAACCCCTTATTTCCTCCTCCACAGATTCTACGCAGTAGTGAGTTATTGCAATCGTCTCTGCTACGGTGTTCTCCAGTTCTCCAGCAGTACAGAGGTATACACTTATGAGAAAAATTTTGTATCCTGTAAATTAGTGCATAATAAAACTATCTTTTGTATGAAAGGGATATATATAATAGAAACTACTGTAAACATTTCCGCATATATATATATATATATATATATATATATATATATATTAAAGAACAATTTCTATTTCATTAAATGAATTTGTAATTATGAATGGATTAGATGTGGATATGGATGTTGACTCATAGCCCGACTGTTAGTAGTAAGTTAAGTCATGGGAAAAGGGTCATGATAGAGATTGGTATCAGAGCTGAGTTGGTCTGATGTGAGTCAGTATCCATAGTTAGGAAATTATACATCCTTAAAGTACTGTGCATTATTTGGATACAATTGTGTATACCAAGCTTGAAATGTGACTGAGACACTTGTTATTGAGTATGCAGGATGTCTGATAGACGACGTGCTCATAGAGGAGAGAGTTCGCGCTCTCAGGGGCATAGAGATGAGCCCGAGATACGCAATGGGTCCAGTTCTAGTAGAGATCCACTTGGTCTTAGTAATGCCGCTGAGGCACGTATAGCGCAATTTTAGTGCAATGTAGACATTGTTATGAAGATGTTTACACAGGTGATGGCCAGATTTGAGGGTAGATAAGAAAACCCTACTGGTTAGGTTGCGACACCTAAAAGACATGAGCCTACACAGCCTGCACCTAGACCTCAGGCTGTAGAGGTAGAGATTCCTACACCTCCTTCAGTTAAGGATATTCTCCCACCAGTTCAGGATCGTGTAGCTCCACAACAGGTTAGTGGCGAAGAAGATTATGATTGTGACCTGGGTAGGCTGAGACATCTCAGGAAGTTTGGACCACCTTCATTTAGTGAGGTGAAAGACCCAGTGTTAGCGGAGCATTGGATTCGCAATATGGAGAAACTCTACAGATTTTTCCATTGCTTTACCATAGAGAAAGTCACCTTTACTGTTTTTATATTAAAGAGTGAGGCCGAGAATTGGTGGATGGCCACCCAGCCGGTTTTAAGTGCATGACACCCGGTTGTGACTTGGGATATATTTTTGGATGCCTTTAGGAGGTAGTACATTCCAGCCACTGCTCAAAGGAAGATGCAGATGGATTTCCTGACCTTGACTCAAGGGAACCGTACAGTTGATGAGTATGAGTTCAGATTTACCTCCCTTGGTAGGTATGACACAGTGACCATGAGCTATCAGGATTGGAAGGTCCAGAAGTGTATTAAGGGGTTGAAACCTTCGATCAGAGCTCGATTGGCCCTATTTGACATTACCACCTATGACGAGGCAGTACACAGAGCTCAACTATGTGAGCAAGACTATAACTTGCATGCCTCGGAGTTAAGTAAGAGTGGTAAGGGCAGAGATAGAGACCAGAAGAGGGCAGTGGATGATAGAGGATTCAGAAAGGGCCGACAATTATTTGGTAAAGAGCTAAAGATTGAGGAGGTACGAGAGAGGCCTATGAAGCCTCCAGCTTATCTAACTTATTCAACCTTACCTCCAGTATCGAGGGGTATCATTATTGGTGGACCTCGACCTACCACTAAATGGTGCAGAATGTGCAGTAGATATCATGGGAGTAGGCCATGCCAGTTGGTAATGAGATTATGTTATAGATGTAGCAAACCAGGGCACATAGCTTGTGAATGCCCAGAGTTGGTTGATACAGCCCCATAGAAGGGGAAAGAGCTAGAGAAGGCCACAATTGAGACACCTACTCCTAAGAGGAAGGCCACGGTTGAGGAGAAAGGGAAGCAAGCTATTGGTCGAGGACAAGTGTTTGCTTTGGACCAAGCATCTGCAGAAGCTTCTACGGATGTGATTAAAGGTACCAGCCTAGTCTTTGATTTTGTAGCATTAGCATTAATTGATCTTGGTGCCACGCATTCATTTATATCACCTTCTTTTGCATGTAAATTGTTTGAACATGTGAAACCTAGACCTTTATGTAGGATATTGCTTATAAGCACTCCAGTAAGAGATAATGTACTAACAGAGTATGTATATATCAATTGTACATTAAAAGTGGGGGAAAAGGATATGTTGGCCAATCTTATTCTATTAGACATGAAGGATTTTGATGTAATGATAGGGATGGATTGGTTGCCTGTAAACCATGCTGTTTTAAACTGTTATGCTAAGACATAATGTTTTCCACCCCTGACAAGTATGTTGTAAGATTTGTTAAGTAATGAAAGAGGTAGTAAATTATTTCCAAGGATGAATGATTTTACTAACCAATGTGATCATAATATGTTGAAGGTTTTATAGCATATGTGGTTGATTTGGATAAAGTACAACCAGAGTTAGCTGACATCCCGTTGGTTAGAGAATTTCCTGATGTCTTTTCGAAAGAATTATCAGGGTTACAACCAGATAGAGAGATGGAATTCGGTATTGATTTGGTGCCTGGTACAGCACCAATATCTAAACCACCATACAGAATGGCTCCAGTGGAATTAGAGGAGCTAAAGAAACAATTGCAAGAGTTGTTAGACAAGGGGTTTATCAGACCAAGTGTATCACCTTGGGGAGCACCAATTCTGTTTGTAAAGAAGACACATGGGAGTCTCCGACTGTGTATAGATTATCGGTTGTTGAACATGGCTACCATTAAGAATAAGTATCCCCTTCCATGGATAGATGATCTATTGGATCAGTTGTAGGAAGCATAGATATTTTCGAAGATTGATCTGAGGTCTGGGTATCATCAGTTGAGGACTCGGAGTGGAGATGTGCCCAAGACAGCATTTCAGAATCGTTATGGTCATTATGAGTTTCTGGTTATGCCATTTGGGTTGACGAATGCTCCTGCAACGTTTATGGCTCTAATGAATGATGTATCTAAGCCATACCTGGACAGTTTCACGATTGTTTTTATATATGACATATTGGTGTATTCGAAATCCAGGGAAGAGCATGAGCAACACTTGAGAACAATGTTACATACCTTCCGAGATCAGAAGTTGTATGCTAAACTTAACAAGTGTGATTTCTAGCTGAGTGAGATATCATATTTCGGTCATGTAGTTTCGAGAGACGGGGTATCAGTGGATCCGTCCAAGAGAGAGACTATAATACAGTGGGAGAGACCCAAGACGGTTACAGAGATCCGCAGCTTTTTGGGTTTAGCAGGTTATTACCGATAGTTTTGTTGAGGGATTCTCTAAGCTGGCAGCTCCGTTGACACGTCTCACTCGAAACAATGTAGCATTTGAGTGGGATGATTAATGTGAAAGTAGCTTCTACGAGTTAAAGCATAGACTGACCACCGCACCTATTCTCACCATACCCTGTGAGATCCGCATCTTTGTATGACATTATTATATGTTAATGGATTCATAAGATGGTTGATTCGGATATGATAAATTTGAGTGAAATGAAATAACGTACGTAAAATCGCATAAGGATAAATCGGGAAAGTAGGGACCCAAATATTTAGTTAAAGGAATTTATCGAGTTGACTGAAAATAAAGAATTTAAAATAGGAAAAAGCTTATGGGTTTATGAAGGAAAGTCGGTTCAATTTGGTCTCGAACACGTGTAAGGGTAAAATGATCAAAAGACCAAAATCCGAAATAAATTCGATAAGTAATTTTCATTAAAAAAATGGAATTTGCGAAATCTAGATCAATAACGAGGAAAATAGTTAATTTTGAGTCCGATTGATCTAGATATGAATTTATTGGAATTAATCGAAATTAATCGAATGGGTTTGGAACGAAGCTCGTAAATAGTATACGGGCTATCCAATGAGTTTGGAATGAAGCCCGATGATTATTGGTAAGCCAAATGAGCCCAGCGAACCCGAATAAGGGATTTAAAAAATGGAAACGGGCTGAAAAGGGGTCGAGGCCTATAAAAGTGCAATCGGGCCCAATAAAGTAAAACGGGCCTAGCGCTTTAGATTCGGTCAATAAGAGTGAAATACTGATGTATATATTTAAACTGAACTAATATGTGGTTAAATGCAGCTCCGTAGACGAGCGACTTGGACTGAGAAACCTGGTACGATCGAGTCGGGATAAGCTCGCGCGTAATTCTAGGTAAAGGAATTTTATGAGCACTTAGAGGTAGCTGTACGTAGTTTCGAGGGGATTTACATTACGTTAAATTCATTATGCTACCCGAAAACAGAATAATAATTTTTAGGGAAAAATATGGAAATAGTGATAAATTACTATTTTGCCCTCAGTTAGGAAAATTTCAAAAGAGGGTAGTAAGGCTATGAAATTACATGAAATTCATGGCAATATATGGATAGGTTGGCTATTATTTTCATGTTTTAAGTGAAAAGGCAGAGGTTAGGTGCCAAATGATATTTATTTAACAAGTTTTGATGAAATTGAGCCACCTATCAGTGTTATATGATTTTTAATCCGGCTGGAGTACTGATCGCACTGGATTTTATATTTTAACTCATACACAGAGTGCTGGAGCCTTGCTCGTACTATTTTACAGACTTATTTTGCATGACTACCGTACTGGAGTTTTCCTTGTACGAGGTTTTCATTGAGTTTTTATACATATCTGTACTAGAGCAATGCTCGTACGTGGATTATGATTGAATTTATAATTATTTTAAGTTGTACAGGAGCGCTGCTCGTACGCAGATTTCATTGATTTCTATGAACCGTGTAGGAGATTCGCTAGCACGAAGTTTTTAGATATCATTTATATGTATGAAGCTGTGCTGGAGTTTTCTCCTGTAGACTGTGTGTCACAGTGAGATGATATGCTCACACGTGCATACTGAGACAAAATTGACATGGGTGGATAAGACATATTACAGGCACCCCTGATTGAGATTGGGTTCATGGAGTACGTTGTACCATGTATATAACATGGAGTACGCTGTACCGTGGAGATTGTTGGAGTGGAGTGGCATTAGCCACGAGGCAGCAAGCTTTGCCCTTGCAATCCTGATGTTATGCTATTCTAAAGGGTGATAATTCTATATTTTTAGAATTACTTGTGCTTAATTTCCTAATTAACTATTTAAATCCCCAATTTATTTTCTTAATTATCCCCTTTATTTAATTAAAATTCTCATGTTTGCAGATAAATTAAATCCGGATGAATTTTGAATATTTCGATAGAAAATGGACCAGAATTGAGCTAAAATCGAGATTGAGCCACGCGGACAATAGAGTCATGCCTCCTAGCACATCCAATTGGACAAGAAGACCGATGACATGGAAATATCTTTTCAAGGAGCCAATGGTGTGAAGACAAGTGGCCAAAAAATGCCAACTCATCAAGGATGTGTAAATTACCATTTTATCCCTAGTGTGTTTATAAATAGGAAAGAATGGCAATTGAAGAAACTATGTAATTTTAGGAGTAGGAGTAGTGTAATGTAGTTAGGAGTAGTGTTAGAATAGTTTGAATTTTTTACCTTCTCTTTCCCGTTTAGCTCCCATTTATTTTTAATATTCACAAACAATTTCCATTGTTATTTTTACAAGCTTTTCAATATAGTTTTTCATTCTCTTGGCATCCACCATTTCATCATTTTCATACTTCTAAGTTTTGTTAAACCCGGTTTTGTTAATTGTCAAGTTTTATTTAACATAGCATTTTTTTTAGTTCCTAGTCTCGGTTTGGCATTTTTCTCATTTCCATTTTTCATTGTTGATGCTGCTGTGGATGTTGGTCGAGACAAGACTCTCTCCTGGAGATGACCGGTTGTTCACACACACATGAGCGGTGTTGGAGGTTGACTCTTGCAGGTTACTACTGAAACAGAGAGGAAGGCTTGTTGCTGTAATTTCGAGATGGACATGCTAATTTGCAGCAGCAGCTAGCGTTCAGTTTTGGAGTGTTGATCGGTGCCTACTGGGATGCTCGGATGTGTGTGCTGGCACAGAACTATAATGCAAACTTGAACCAGCAGATGGGTGCAGGGAATAGAGCCGAGGATGTGTAAGATTGGACTAACCAAATTCGGCATGATGCAACAGTGAACATGGACCAACATTCCATTCTGTTTTGCTCTGTTTTCATTTATATTAAGATGGAATGGTTACCGTAGTGCCGCTGTTCAGTACCGAGCTTGGACAATAGGATAGGAGCAACGAAGAACATGCGGATTATAGGGAATGAAGCTACTGCCTTCCCCTTGTACAGCAGGAATTGAGAGTCTAGGACAAAGCAAAATCGAGGGCAACCCATGAGCATAATCTGAGATGCACCAGGGCAGCAGCAGTGGAACTGCAGAAGTAAACTCAGAAGGCCTGGAGTAGCACCATTGTAACAAACCGAGATACACCAGGACAGCAGCTGGACAGAACCAGCACACTAGCACCTGGAACTGAGAGCCGATAATGTAAAACAGCAGAAGCAGAGTCCTTCCTGGAGCAGCAGCAGATTGCAGAACTGAGCAGGGCAGTTGACAACTAGAAACCGAGGCAAAGAACAGCAGCCTGGATGCAGTGTGTAGTCCGAACCTGGAGCAGAACAAATGCAAACCTAGAGTAGCCTGGACCAGAGGACAACAGCAGCACGCCTTGCCAAAACCGTGAAAGACTGGACTAAACATGATTTAGAAGACACGTGAATAGTAAATGGAGGGAGAATTATTTGGTTTAAAATTGTTAAAGCTTTGTTTGGCATTTACCATATGCACAATAATCCATTTTTCTTGCTTTTTTAGTATAGTTTAATTAGTTGTTAGTTTATGATAGTTGTTAGTTGTCAATTTAGATTTGTTATAGTGTTTTAATTTGTTAATTTAATTTTTAGTCTTAATTTTTATAGTAATTAATTTTATATTAAATGTTTTAGGCTTTTATTTTAGTTTAGATGCATTTAGAGTTAATTTAGATTAAATGTGTTTCATGCATTTTTAATTTAGTCTTTATTTTCATTAAGTTTTAGTTTAGTTTAAATTGTATTTTCGGTTAGTTTAATATTAGTTTAATTAATCTAGCTTTGTTATTTTCATAATTGCATTTTATTTGAATTGCGTTTGATGTTGCCTAGTTGACAGCAACAGTGCTTTACCTTCCACGTGGTCTAATTACGCCTTTCGCGTAGTCTAATTACACTAACGACGAAAGGGTGACGTCGATGCAGTTTGCTCCACGTATTCTTCGTATATCCTGCAAAAACAACAGGAATCAGAGGGGGCAGGGATTATTCCCTGCACGCGCACTCCGACGATCAAGTCAGTGATCGGGAGTTAGTGTATGTAAGAAAAGGAGAAAGTATTGCTTAAATCAAAGGGTTTAAGTGCTTCTCCCTGTTTTTCTCTTTTTTGGATCGGATCCTCTCCCTCCAGAGGGCTCACCTCATATTTATAGGCTTCTGAGTCGGTTCGGGCTGAGGCCCAGGCGCGTGTCTGGGCCGCGACAGAGTGGTAGAGTACTCTATCGCGCTTCTGTGCGAGAGACTCTGGGGACTCTGCCCCAGGCCGTGCGGGAGACTCTGGCTGTGCGGGGGACTCTGCCCCAGGCCGTGCGAGAGACTCTGGGGACTCTGGGGACTCTGCCCCAGGCTGTGCGAGAGACTCTGGGGACTCTGCCCCAGGCTGTGCGGGAGACTCTGGCTGTGCGGGGGACTCTGCCCCAGGCTGTGCGGGAGACTCTGGCTGTGCGGGGGACTCTGCCCCAGGCTGTGCGAGAGACTCTGGGGACTCTGCCCCAGGCCGTGCGGGAGACTCTGGCTGTGCGGGGGACTCTGCCCCAGGTCGTGCGAGAGACTCTGGGGACTCTGGGGACTCTGCCCCAGGCTGTGCGAGAGACTCTGGGGACTCTGCCCCAGGCTGTGCGGGAGACTCTGGCTGTGCGGGGGACTCTGCCCCAGGCTGTGCGGGAGACTCTGGCTGTACGGGGGACTCTGCCCCAGGCTGTGCGAGAGACTCTGGGGACTCTGCCCCAGGCTGTGCGGGAGACTCTGGCTGTGCGGGGGACTCTGCCCCAGGCTGTGCGGGAGACTCTGGCTGTGCGGGGGACTCTGCCCCAGGCTGTGCGGGAGTCCTGTGCCGTGCATGGGCGATGGAGATCTGTCGCTAACGATGCGCGGCAGACTGTGAGGCGATAGACTCCTCTCGCGTCAAACACTCTGTCGCACATCTGGGAACGGTGTCGCATAGTGCTTCTGTCGCCAATCTGCCACGTGGCCTGTTCTTGGATCGACACGTGGCAGGCGGATAGTTGCACACGTGGATCTGGTGACACGACCACATCAATTGCTCCCCACTCTTTGGCGGGAATTTTTCCCGCCAAAGAGGATCTGGGTCCGGTGTTTCGCGGGCCGGGTCGGACCTCCGCGTGTGTGTGTACCCAGGCGATCCTCTATAAATACGGGGCCCCTGACGTCCTTGTCGCCACTGAATTCTCTCGCAAGGACACTCTGTCGCGACTCTCAGGCACTCTGTCGCAAGTCCTTCGCCATACTGTCGCAACTCTGCCGCGAGACTGCTCACTGTGTCGCTAGTCTGCCGCGGATTTTCACACTCTGCCTTGAGTTCTGTTTCCATTACCTTAGGTAATTTTTCGTAGCCCGTAATCCCACTTCTTTGATCTACGAGCTTCTAAGATGGCTGGACATGGCATAGGAAAGCAAATCGATCTAGGTGTTAAGTCGACTTTAAGGGAAGCCGACGTTCAAGACCTAGAATCTCGATTTCCTTTGTCCGAGGGATACACTTATAGACTCCCAACCCCTCAGGAGAGTGACATACGTCGTGTGTCTGACGGGGTTGTCGTTTTTAGGGCAGCTTTGGAGTTAGGACTCCGCTTCCCGTTGTCCGACTTTGGGGCTTCCTTCCTCAGGACGCACAGGGTATCCCCGGGGCAACTGCATCCTCATGCATGGATGCAATTGGTAGCATTCACTGTGCACTGCCATTTAAGGGGCGTCCCTCCGTCTCTTCCTCTTTTTGAAGTATTCTTTAGGCTTCGAGGGAGTCCCGGCTTAGTGCCTTACTCGCTTCAGCGGGTGTACCAGCCTGGTTTTGAGAACCGATTATTTGAGAAACCTGCTAACAAGCTTCATGGTTTCGAGACAGAATGGCTGGTTGTGGAAGTGCCCGAGGGCCTGGATATCTCTACTCGTTGGGAAAATAGGCACGAAATCCCCAAGGGTCCCCGGGTTGCCACACTTAGGGAGCAGTTGTCTTCTGACATCGACAAATTGCTGGTCCCTCATCCCCTTAGCCTGGACACCCTTGTATCAAATGAAAATTTGATATTAGCAGGCTGGGGTGTGGGTCAGGTCCCTGTTGCCGGACCCTCTGTTCCGTCGTCAGATCCTCTGCCTTCGGCTTCTCCCGAGTTAAATCCTGAAGCTCCTAGGCCACAAGAGGATGTAGGGGGCACCAATCTGGAATCCAGCTCTGGTAGCGAACCCTTAGCCGATCTCACTGGTTGGGAAGGGTTCGGCTCCACTTTCATGGTGCTTCCAGACGACGAGGGGATAAATATCGAGTCCCTTCAGGAGCACTTAGACTCTCCTGACGGTAACTTTTATTTTTTCCCTCTACTTATTATTTTTGATCAATTTATTGACCATTGATCTTCTTTTTCTTTTTTGCAGACATGAGTCATTTCCGGCAATCATTAGGTCGCCAGGTTTCTGAGGCTGGTCCTTCCAGCACTCCTGTCAGGAAGAGGCATCGTTTGGCTGACGATGTCCCGAGTGAGGCACCAGTCCCCTCTCATCCATCTCGCGCTCGGACCCCTCCAGTTTCTAGGCAAGCGATGCCTCCCCCTCCTTCAGAGCAGAGAGATTTATCTCGGGATAGGGGGAGAGTTGCCTCGTCTTCACGGGGGGCTTCCGGGTCATCCGGGCGATCACGCTCTGAGGAGCGCGCGGAATGCAATATTGTTCCATCTCAGCGGAAGAATAGAAAGCGCCTGTATATCGAGAGTTCGATGAGAAGCAGGCCGATATTACCGAGGATAGGTCCTGCCGACGAGAGGCCCTATTCCGTGGATGGGGGGAATATTATGAGGGGCCACGAATTCCGAGTCTACCCCGGGGTTAGTGATAATGATGTTCTGGACACTCCCGGGGTGGCCTCTCGGTTGAGCTGGTCCACTATCCTTCCTCGAGATGAGGCAAGGATATTCAGAAACTACCCCGAGGGGGAAGACTTAGCCGACATCGAGGCGTTGAGGGTAAGTTTCTGATTTCTTCTCTTTTTGATTGCTTTTTGCAGCATGCTTTGAGTCTAACATTTTTGCATTTTTGCGCAGCTGGCTCAACGAACTGCGGCAAATAATGCCCAACATCGGGCTTACCGAGAGCGAGCCGACAGAGAGATCCGGGAGTTGAGGGACAAAGTTATGGAGCTACAGAACACGGTCAACAACTTGTCCCCTCTTCCGGATTTAGTTCGAAGCCTGGAGGAGCAGCTTGCTAAGGCTCATCAAGACCTTGGTCTTGCCAAGGGGGATCTCACAGTGGAGACGGCTCGGTCTAGTAAACTCCAAGAGGACCTGCAGGAGGCTCATTCTGAGTTAGACCGTATGCAATCCAACTATATGTCTATGCTCACTCGGAATCAAGAGCTCGAGCAGCGTGTTGGTGAGTTGGAAGGCCAAACTGCTCCTGTACTATCCCAGGCCGAAATTGACAGCATACGGGCCGAGGCCGTAAAGGAGTATCGTCTCTCCAAAGACTACTTGAGGCGGAAGGAAGACTTCTCCAACCCTTATGTCAAGTACGGGTTCTACCTGGCCCGATCTTGGCTAGAAGCACATAGGGAGGGAGAGGAATTTCCTGAGCTCCAATATACCCCTGATGCGATGCTCTTTGAGGCCCCTGATTGGACCAAGTACGAGCCCGAGGCTGAGCCTGCGGACGAGTTGTTCAAGAGGACTGCTCAGGACGATCTCGTCAACCTTGCTGGTCCTTGGGATCCCGCGGATCTGGACGGTGCTCCTGAGCCTATAGAAGCCCTCTTTGATTTAGACGGCGAGGAGGGCGAGCAGTCCCTTGGAAGTGAAGGTTTTGCAGCTGATCCCCAGCTTCCTCCCGGAGAGTAGATAGGGATTTTTGCTTTTTTATTTTTTGTATTTCATTTCAAGTACTTTGTTTTTTGTTTTAACTTTGTACTTTTGTCGAAATACAATTGTAAAGATCTGTTAAAGATCTGTTTGTACCGACACTTGAATGAAATGAAATTGAGATTTTTGTTCATGCTTTGTCTTGCACTACTTCTCTAATTGTCATTTATCATTCTTTGTCTGATTGTTTCTGTTGCTTTGCTTGTATATACCTTGCTTGTATATAGCTTTGTATTGATATTCGTGTATGCTCCCCAATTCTTGATAGAAAGGTATACTTTCAGGAAGAATTTTTTGTGCAAACGCGGAGTTGTTTAAGGCTTGAGTACTATGACGTGAAGGCGTCTTTAGTTTTTATAGCCTTAGTATTTTGATTACCTGACCATGGTGACGCGTAGCGTCTTAGGCCTTTATGGTTAATTGAATGCTTTATGCCTGGCCTTAGTGACGCATTGCGTCTCAGGCTCTTACGGCTCTTTTGAGTATACGCCTGGCCAAAGTGACGCAAAGCGTCTCAGGCTTTTACGGCTTTAGTGCTAGCCCGTTGGTAGCCTGCGTTCGCAGGGCCCGAACCAACTACGCCCGGCCATAGTGACGCAAAGTGTCTCAGGCTTTGACGGATTTGGTGCTAGCCCGTTGGTAGCCTACGTTCGCAGGGCCCGAACCAACTATGCCAGGCCACAGTGACGCAAAGCGTCTCAGGCTCTTATGGCTTTAGGCTTAGCCTGTTGGTAGCCTGCGTTCGCAGGGCCCGAACCAACTACGCCTGGCCATAGTGACACAAAGCATCCTAGGCCTTTAAGGCTTTGGGTCTAGCCCGTTGGTAGCCTGCGTTCGCAGGGCCCGAACCAAGGGTGGTGTCCTTTGTGAGTCTGACCCGTTGGTAGCCTGCGTTCGCAGGGCCCGAACCAAGGGTAGCCCTCATGTGTTTTATTAATATATGCCTGGCCCCAGTGACGGATAGCGTCTCAGGCTCTTACGGCTGGGGTGAATGCATACCTGGCCACAGTGACGCATAGCGTCTCAGGCTCTTACGGTTGGGGTGAATGCATACCTGGCCACAGTGACGCATAGCGTCTCAGGCTCTTACAGTTTCAGAATCCTGTCACGAGATTTTGTCTTACAACAAAGAGTGACATCTGGTGACAGTGTAAGTAAGACAATAGTGTTTGGGAAGGAAGATGTAGTGTTTATCTCAAATACAACTTCAAGTGATTTGAGTTCCACGTTTTCCCTATCTTCTTCCCTTGTAGAGTTTCCAGAACGCAGGTGTTAGGTCCGATCTTGCGTCTGATTCTGTAGGGACCTTCCCAGTTGGCTCTGAACTTCCCGTCCTCCTTTAGGGCGTTCGTGATCTGCGACTTTCTGAGCACTAGATCTCCCTCAGACATTGGCCTATCTCTTACCCGGCTATTGTAGTAGTTGGCTACCCTCTGTTGATAGGATGCCAATCGAATAGCCGCGGTTTCTCTGTGTTCATCGATTAGGTCCAAGTCTTCCCTTAGAGCTTGAGAGTTTTCTTCCTCTACCAAGGGTACCACCCTTGGTGATATTGCTCCAAGTTCCACAGGGATCAGTGCTTCTGCGCCGTATACAAGACTGAACGGCGTTTCATTAGTCGACACACGGCTGGTGGTACGATATGCCCATAAGACACTAGGCAATTCGTCCACCCAGGCTCCTTTTGCTTTGTCTAGCCTGGTCTTCAGCCCATGGAGGATAATCCGATTACTGACCTCGGCTTGTCCATTAGCTTGAGGATATGACACTGAAGAGATCCTTAGCTGAATGTTGAGGTCTTTACAGAATTCACGGAAGGCGTTGCAATCGAATTGCTTCCCGTGGTCGGCATTTAAGATGTGGGGAATTCCGAATCGACAGATAATGTCCTTCCACACCATTGCCTCCACTTTCTTTTCCGTGATTGTGGCTAAAGGCTGTGCTTCAATCCACTTGGTGAAGTAATCGGTGGCCACTAACAGGAACTTTCTTTGTCCCGTGGCTAAGGGGAAGGGTCCAAGAATATCCAATCCCCATTGTGCAAAAGGAATTGGCTGTACTGCGCCTTGAGAGGGAGTTACTGGGGCTGTTGTGATAGGCGCAAACCTCTGGCATTTATCGCATCTGCGGGTTTGGTCCATTGCATCTTTTTTCAGCGTTGGCCAGTAGAATCCCGATCGCAGTACTTTGGCGGCAAGAGCTCTTGCTCCTAAGTGTTCGCCGCAGATTCCTTCATGCACTTCCGCTAGGGCATATCTAGCTTGTTCCGGTCCCAGACATTTTAGCAGTGGCGATGAGTATCCCCTTTTGTACAGTTCTCCATTGATGAGTGTGAACTTCGCCCCTTGTATTTTCAAGCGACGAGCCTCGTCTTTATTTTGGGGGAATGTACCCTCAGTGAGATACTGTTTAAATGGGGATCTCCAATCGTCTCCAACTGCAATGTCACACACTTTGACCTCTTCAATACTTGGTCGTTCGAGCCTCTCCACCTTTACAGTCCTTCCTTGTGTTTCTGTGGAGGAGGCTAGCTTAGACAGTGAATCAGCATGTGTGTTTTCGGACCGGTTAATTTGCATCAGCTGAAAGCTTTTGAAAGTCTTGGCCAAGAGTTGGACTTTCATTAAGTAAGGAACCAGTATCGATTCTCGTACCTCATACTTTCCGCTGAATTGGTTCACTACCAGTTGGGAATCACTGTGTGCTACCAAGTGGTGAACCTGTAGTTTCTCCGCTAGTGCCATCCCTGCTATCAAAGCTTCATACTCCGCTATGTTGTTCGAACTAGGGAATCCGAATCGTAGGGAGTATTCCAGGGATTTTCCTTCTGGTGACACCAGGACTATACCCGCTCCACTTTCGTTGGCACTTGATGACCCATCGACATGCAGTAACCATGGGTGAGCCTCCCCTTCACTGCTGTCGTTCGGGATAGTGCATTCCACGATGAAGTCAGCCAGAGCTTGACCTTTGATAGCCTGTCTCACTTGGAAGGTGATGTCGTATCCCCCAAGCTCCACCGCCCATTTCACCAACCTCCCTGAATGTTCAGGTTTCTGGAGGATCTGTCTTAATGGTTGGTCTGTTAAGACAGTAATGGGATGTGCTTGGAAATACGGACGCAGCTTTCGCGAGGCCATCAAGAGGGCTAATGCTAGCTTTTCGGCCAGTGGATAGCGGGTCTCTGGATCTAATAACACTTTGCTCACATAGTAGATGGGGCAGTGTACCATTTCGTCTTTCTTTAGTAGCACCGCGCTAACGGCGAAATCGCCGACTCCCAAATACATATAGAGTTGTTCTGCTTCCAGGGGCCTTGTTAATAGAGGCAACCGCTTCAAGTATTCCTTGAGATCTTCAAAGGCTTTTTGACAATCTTCCGTCCATTCGAAGTTCTTCCCCCCCGTAGAGTTTTGAAGAAAGGCAAGCTCTTTTCGGCTGATTTCGACAAGAAGCGATTCAGAGCCGCTATTCTGCCTGTCAATCTTTGGACCTCTCTTACGGTGGTTGGGGGTTTCATGTCAATGACAGCCTGTATCTTTTCAGGATTTGCCTCGATACCCCTGTTAGTGATCATGAAGCCTAGGAATTTTCCTGACCTTACCCCGAAAGAGCACTTTTCGGGGTTTAGCTTCATGTTAAATTTCCTCAATACTTCAAATACCCTGGACATTTGATCAGCATGAGATTCTCCTACGCGGCTCTTGACTATCATGTCGTCCACGTAGGCTTCCATGGTATTTCCCAGAAGATCTTTGAACACTTTGCTCACCATTCGTTGGTAGGTGGCACCCGCGTTCTTTAAACCGAACGGCATTACCCGATAGCAATAGGTTCCGTCATCGGTTATAAAAGAAGTCTTTTCTTCGTCTTCTGGGTGAAGCATGATTTGGTGATACCCGGAGAATGCATCTAAGAAACTGAGGAGTTCGTAGCCGGATGTATCATCTACGAGTCTGTCTATCCGAGGTAGGGGGTATGAATCTTTGGGGCAGGCTTTGTTCAGGTCTGTGAAATCAACACACATTCGCCATTTCCCGCTAGATTTCTTTACCATCACTACATTGGCTAACCACTCAGGGTAATAGACTTCTCGGATGAATCCGGCGCCTAGGAGTTTAGTCACTTCTTCAGTGATTGCTTTTTGTCGCTCCGGGGCGAAACTCCTCTTCTTCTGTTTGACGGGTCTATGTCCGGGTATGATGTTAAGTTCATGGCATATGACTTCGGGACTGATCCCGGGCATGTCGACTGGGCTCCAGGCGAAGATATCTGAGTTTCTTCTCAGACACTCGACTATCTCCTTTTTCTGTTGCTCGCCCAACTGAGTCCCGATGAATGCCCTTTTTCCGCTATCCCCTTCAGTTAGCGCAATGGCTTCTGTTTCCTCTACAGGTTGGGGCTTAGGCGGATCGTCAATGCATAAGGTTTCTTTCCTCTGTGCTACCTTGTTGGCAGTGGAAGCGAGATAACAAGTACGGGCGCTCTTTTGGTTTCCTCGTACTTGCCCGACTCCGTTGGGAGTGGGAAATTTCATCAACAGATAGCAAGAGGATATTACCGCCCTCATGTCGTTCAGCACCGGCCTGCCCAAGATCATGTTGTAGGCAGCGGAGGTGGATCTGACCACCATGAACAACACTTGTCGGGTCACATCTTTCGGGTGCTCACCGAGGGTCACTGGCAACTCTATGGATCCAGCGACCTTCACTCGCTCACCCGTGAATCCGTACAGCGGTGTCATAACGGGTTTCAACCTATCTTCGAAAATGCTCATTTTCTCAAAGCAATTCCAATAGATCAGGTTCACTGAGCTCCCGTTATCAACCAGGACTCTACTTACCGGGTGTTTGGCCACGATAGTGGATATCACCATAGGGTCATCATGGGGCATGGCGATATCTCCTTTGTCAGCCGGAGTGAACATGATGGGCTCTTCGTCCACCTGTTCTTCCATAACAAAGTTCACCTGATGCGCCTGCCTGGCGTAGCTCTTGCGGGATGAAGAAGAGCTTCCCGCGCTTGATTCCCCACCTGCGATGACATTAATCGCGGGGGCTGTAGGCTCGTTGTTTGGCGGATTGGCATGGGGAATTGTAGGCCTGACCGCTTCGTTTCTTGGCCTATCCCGTCTATTGTTGTTATTTGCCCCGGTCCGCGGACGGTCATTTCTTTGGTCACACGGAGGATAACGAGGTCTCTTGCTTCTCCATAAGAAGCGGTTAATCTTGCCCTCTCTGGCCAGTCTTTCTAACTGGTCCATCAAGTCTTTACACCTCTCTGTCGGGTGTCCGTGAGCACAATGGAATTCACAGTAGGCTTCAGAATTTCGGCCTACATCTCCCATCTTCCTCTTGGGGAATTCTAGTAGTCCCGCCCCCTCAATTGCTGCCAGTATTGCAGTACGAGGCTCGTTCAGTCGGGTGTAGCCTTCGTACCTGAGCTTGGGGGTTTTGTCTACTCTCACGGGTCTTTGGGAGCTTCTCTCGGGCGCATCTCTCTCTCTCTTCTTTCCCTCTTTAGCCTCCCTGGGCTGTATCATTTTCATGACTTCTTCTTGAGCCACGTATTTATTAGCCCTGGCAAAGAGATCGGAGATCATTATAGGTTGATCGAGAGAGAGAGATTCTTGCAGCCTCTCCGAGCTTGTCCCTTGCAGCATCGCAGCCAAGGCTACCCCCACTGGTAGATCTTCCACCTCCAAGGTCGCATCTCGGAAGCGATCTACATAACTCTTCAAGGATTCTCGATTTCCTTGTTTAAGCGTGAGTAGGTAGGTAGCGTCTTTCTTCCTTTGGCTATGGATCATGAACACTTTGAGGAACTCATTTCTCAACTCGTCAAAAGAGGAGATTGAAGCTTCACTCAACCCGTTGAACCATTTCAGAGCGTGCCCGGACAATGTGAGAGAAAAGGCTCTGCACATGATTTCGTCCTCCCATCCATGAAGCAGCATGAGGGATTCATAACTCTGAATATGGTCGTAGGGATCCGCTTTGCCGGTGTAAGTAGCCATAGAAGACATTTTGAACTTTTTCGGCAAGGGTTTGTTCATGATCTCCGGACTGAATGGGATCCTCCTCCTTTGTCCATCATCCGGAGACACTAGCTTTTTCTTCTTGAGGATCCTTTGGATGACCTTTTCTACGTCCTCTGACCCTCGAGCTGAGTAAGGTCCTGTCCCATCCGGTCTAGAAGAGTCCGATTGGTAAATACCTCTTCCAGTACCTCTGACTACGGGACTTGATATCTCGGGACCTTCTTGCGGGTAAAAATCTCCTTGTCTCCTTCGCTCCCCAGCTCCACACGCCCTCACGTCATGTTCCAACACAGGGGATGAGCTGCGACAGGTATGGAAACTCTGTCGCCTATGGGCTGCGAGTGAGCTCTGTCGCCTGGCAGCCAGAGGGGAAGTCTGCCGCACATTGGGCAGAGGTGAGCTCTGCCGCCTACGGGGCGCGGGAGAACTATGTCGCCTGGCGGCCAGAGGGGAAATCTACCGCACATTGGGCAGAGGTGAACTCTGCCGCCTATAAGCGGTAGGAGTGCACCGTCTCGTATGCGATGCAGGATACCTCTGCCGCACGTTGTCCGCGGGAGAGTTCTGTCGACGTTGAGCTACGGGGGAACTCTACCGCAGAATCGACGAACTCTGTCGATCATAGGACAGAGGAGATGTCTGACGCATGGGAGATGCGGTTGAGCTGTGCCGCCTTTGAGCTCCTGGCGAACTCTGTCGCCGAGGTGCGCCAGGTGGACTCTGTCTCGCTGGATCGACAGTGGCGTTGTATGGCGTTCCTGCCTCTTGTCCAGCGTTTACCAGGCTGGAGGGCTGACCTCTCTCGTAGGTCTGTCTAGGGGTGCATTCCCCCACTAACTGCTGTACTTCTTGGGGTAAGCTGAACTGGGGGAGAGCCTCTCTGAAGAAGCTCACCATGGCTCTCAGGGCTGTCGTAGCCTCTTCATTTTTGCGCTTCAGAGCGTCGAATTCTTCCAGGGAGACTAAGGGTTCTGCTTGAGCCCTTTCACTTTGTCTCTTCCTTCGTTCCGATCTGGCAGGGGGACTTACAGAATTCCGCCCTCCTGTCAACTCTGCTGCGGAACGCGTCCTCACCATTTCAATAGAGAACCTGACTTTTTGTCAAGTTTCCCACAGACGGCGCCAATTGATGTTGCCTAGTTGACAGCAACAGTGCTTTACCTTCCACGTGGTCTAATTACGCCTTTCGCGTAGTCTAATTACACTAACGACGAAAGGGTGACGTCGATGCAGTTTGCTCCACGTATTCTTCGTATATCCTGCAAAAACAACAGGAATCAGAGGGGGCAGGGATTATTCCCTGCACGCGCACTCCGACGATCAAGTCAGTGATCGGGAGTTGGTGTATGTAAGAAAAGGAGAAAGTATTGCTTAAATCAAAGGGTTTAAGTGCTTCTCCCTGTTTTTCTCTTTTTTGGATCGGATCCTCTCCCTCCAGAGGGCTCACCTCATATTTATAGGCTTCTGAGTCGGTTCGGGCTGAGGCCCAGGCGCGTGTCTGGGCCGCGACAGAGTGGTAGAGTACTCTATCGCGCTTCTGTGCGAGAGACTCTGGGGACTCTGCCCCAGGCCGTGCGGGAGACTCTGGCTGTGCGGGGGACTCTGCCCCAGGCCGTGCGAGAGACTCTGGGGACTCTGGGGACTCTGCCCCAGGCTGTGCGAGAGACTCTGGGGACTCTGCCCCAGGCTGTGCGGGAGACTCTGGCTGTGCGGGGGACTCTGCCCCAGGCTGTGCGGGAGACTCTGGTTGTGCGGGGGACTCTGCCCCAGGCTGTGCGAGAGACTCTGGGGACTCTGCCCCAGGCCGTGCGGGAGACTCTGGCTGTGCGAGGGACTCTGCCCCAGGCCGTGCGAGAGACTCTGGGGACTCTGGGGACTCTGCCCCAGGCTGTGCGAGAGACTCTAGGGACTCTGCCCCAGGCTGTGCGGGAGACTCTGGCTGTACTGGGGACTCTGCCCCAGGCTGTGCGAGAGACTCTGGGGACTCTGCCCCAGGCTGTGCTGGAGATCCTGGCTGTGCGGGGGACTCTGCCCCAGGCTGTGCGGGAGACTCTGGCTGTGCGGGGGACTCTGCCCCAGGCTGTGCGGGAGTCCTGTGCCGTGCATGGGCGATGGAGATCTGTCGCTAACGATGCGCGGCAGACTGTGAGGCGATAGACTCCTCTCGCGTCAAACACTCTGTCGCACATCTGGGAACGGTGTCGCATAGTGCTTCTGTCGCCAATCTGCCACGTGGCCTGTTCTTGGATCGACACGTGGCAGGCGGATAGTTGCACACGTGGATCTGGTGACACGACCACATCAGCGTTAATCAATTTTAACTGTTTTAATTATTTTCGTAGGTATTGGTTTTTAATTGCGTGGAGCTCGGTAAGTAATTTTCAGCTCGGTTTTATTTTCTTTATTTTATAGCATTTTATTGCTTTCAGTATTTTTAATTCTAGCTATGTAGATCACCCACCTTAATTTTATAATTTTCTAGAATATACTTAGGGTAAGATTAATCTGTAGTTAATTAGGCTAGTCAACTTCTCTGTGGGATCCCATTATTACTTGTACGACCCGTGCACTTGCGGATATATACCTTTTGGGCGTGTCAAGTTTTTGGCGCCGTTGCCGGGGAAGTCTTAATTAGCCATTAGTTAATATCGCTGAAATTATGCTTAGGTGTAATTCTAACTTGTAAATATTTAGAAGTTAAATTTAGATTAGTTAATTGAAAAATTAAAATCAAAAAAATTGAAAAATTTAAAAAATTCAAAAAAAAATTTCTAAGGACTTTTCGATGATTACATGCGTAGAGCCAGAAGTTTTGATTACTTTCCTCTAGATCCTAAAATCGAAAACACTTTTAGAAAATTTGAAAGGATTCTAGGAAATTTATAGCTCCGCTGCAAAGCATCATGACAGAAAATAGGGAAATTAAGACAGTCGGAGATTATGCAATGCCGACTATTGGAGGGTATTATTCTGGCATTAGGCCACTAGCTGTCCATGCAAATAATTTTGAAATTAAGCCCATAATCCTCCAGATGATCCAGACTTCATTGCAGTTCAGTGGGCTCTCTCATGACAACCCACATGCTCACCTTAGGCAATTCCTGGACTTGTGCAACACGTTTAAACACAATGGATTATCTGATGATGCGCTTAGGCTTAGATTATTCCCCTTCTCACTCAGGGATAGGGCGAGACACTGGTTAACCTCCCTGCCTCCAGGATCCATTTCTACATGGGATGAGTTAGCCCATCAATTTCTATCTAAGTTTTTCCCTCCCTCTAAAATGGCCCAACTCCGTAGTAATATATCTTCATTTGCCCAGTACGACTCTGAATCTCTTTACGCAGCATGGGAACGATATAAGGAGCTTCTTAGGAAGTGCCCTCATCATGGTCTACCTTTGTGGCTGCAAGTCCAGACCTTCTACAACGGACTTACAAGCCTAAATAGGACCATTGTTGACGCTGCTGCGGGTGGAGCGCTAATGTGTAAAACAGAGGAGGAAGCTTACGAGTTGTTAGAAAAGATGGCGACTAACAACTATCTATGGTCCTCGGAGAGGCAAATGCCAAAGAAGCCGACGGGTATTTATGAGCTCGACACACTGTCTACCTTGACCTCTCAAATCGCTAATCTTGTGAAGAAGGTAGAGTCGCTCAGTACCCAACATAATCCTCCCACCAGTCCTAATCCGATTTATTCTTTCCAAAGTCCTTTTCTTTCCTGCGAGCTGTGTAGTGGTACCCATTCTGTAGTTAGGTGCCCGCTTAACTTAGAATCGGTTCAGTATGTTGCCCCTTCTCAAACGCAACAGAACAACTCTTTTTCAAACACCTACAACCCAGGGTGGAGGAACCATCATAGCTTCTCCTGGAGCCAAAACCAAGGGCAACCTTCTAACTCTAGATCTGTAGAACCCCCTAGTTTTCAAGCTCCACCGATTCAGGTACCACCACAGTCGCAATTTCCATCTCATCTGCCTCATCAACCATCCCCACCACAATTTCAGCATCATCCATCTCACTTCCATCAGCCACCACCACCACCACTTACACAGCCACAAGTTTACCATGCACCAGCAGCTGAGAAGAAGCCCTCACTTGAGGAAATGTTCACGACTATCCTGCAAAATCAAGCTGCTTCAATTAAGAACTTAGAGGTTCAGGTAGGACAAATAGCAAATGCTCTTAGCCAACGTCCTCAAGGGACCCTTCCTAGTAGCAATGAAGTTAACCCTGTTAAGCAAAGGGAGGGTAAGGAACATGTTAGATTTATCACCCTTAGGAGTGTCAGAGAGCTAGATGAGCCACAAGTCAAGTCCCAACTTGAACAGCACATAGTTGAAGAATCCATAAGTTCTAATGAAGCAGCTCAGAAAGAGCAGGAACATCAAGATCAGGTTGCAAGAGAATCCAAGCTAGGCACTTCTTCATTTATACCTTCTTCTATTTCACAGCATTCCTCGCCCTGTGATGTTATACATGTTTCCACGACATCCTCTTCGGTTAGACCACCAGTACCTTTTCCTCAGAGGTTCCAAAATAAAAAACCAGATCAACAATTCACCAAATTTCTTAAGGTTTTTAAGAAACTCCACATCAACATTCCTTTCGCAGATGCTTTAGAGCAAATGCCAATTTATGTGAAGTTTCTGAAGGATATCCTCTCCAGGAAAAAGGATATTGGAAGCTTATGAGACGGTGGCCTTAACTGAGGAATGTAGTGCCATTATCCAGAGGAAATTACCCCTCAAGCTCAAGGATCCCGAGAGTTTTACCATACCATGTACTATTGAAAATTTATTCTTTGGTAGAACCCTGTGCGATTTAGGAGCTAGTATAAATTTGATGCCATTGTCTATCTATCATAAGTTAGGAATAGGGGATGCTAAGCCCACCATAGTGACCCTCCAGTTGGCTGATTGATCAATTAAATATCCAAAGGGGGTCATTGAGGATGTCTTAGTAAAGGTGGACAAGTTTATTTTCCCTACAGATTTTATTATTTTGGACATGGAGGAAGACATGGAAGTCCCCATTATACTAGGCAGACCTTTCCTAGCTACTGGTAGAACCGTAATTGATGTACAAAAGGGGGAGTTAACGATGAGAGTCTAAGATCAGGAAGTAAAGTTTAATGTTTTCAAACCTTTGAAGCTCCCTAATGACTCTGAAGAGTGTTTTAAGATGGAGATTGAGGAGAATATAAGGCTTGACCATATAAAATCTGAAAGAAGAAGGGAAGTAGATATGGCTCAGGAGGATTTAATTGTTAACATTTTGTCACCACTTTGGATGACCCTCCTACTCTTCGCCCTGCTGCTGAGTGTTGTTTTGTTCAGCTGCATTTGAAGTGGCTGTGTTTTCCTTTTCACTTTGTATATAGTTCGTTTTTCTTTTTCTTTTCTGTTGTTTCTTTCCTTGTTTATTTTGTAGGTTTATTTCTAATTTTATGCTTTCAATCAAGCTTCAGTTGTTCATCATCATCAGATAGGGGAGTATTCTATTATTGAGCTTAAATTCTTATATTATCTGCACACTGAGGACACTGTGCACTTTAAGTGTGGGGGAGGGGATATCACTTGAGCAATTTTGTGAAAAATTGGAAAAAATTTTAAAATATTTTCGAAAATCTGAGAAAGAATTTTCAAAATTTTTCGATAACATGAGCTTAAATTGTTTGATTTTGGGATGATTTAGTGCTTAGCATGTAGTTTTCCCATATTTCGATGATATGACCCTATGATTAAGTATGATTTTGATTGACTGAGAAGCATGATTATAGGAAAAGCATGAAGTTGAGTTCTTGAATTTGTCTTGATTCTGATTCTGATTGCCTCATCTTATGCACATGTCATGTCATGAATTGATATATTTATTTAAAGAAAGTTTATGTACATAGGATTGCATTTGTTCAGTTGATTTTGTGCATCATATTCTAGAATTTGTTTGATCTGATCTCGAGGCGAAATATTAGATCACACTTAATTAGGGAGATGATTTAGGCCATCTTTGGATCGTTTGAGCCTTTCTAGCTATCCTTCTACATATTCTACCCCTAGTCACCCATCTGGGCCAAATAAGTTTTTCTCTGTAAATATACCTGCATTATTTTTCTTAGCTTAAATACTTTGTTCCTATCCCTTACCCTAAAAGCATGAAAAGTTGTTGGGATATATTGCGAGCTATATGGGTATTAAGTGATAGTGAAGGAGTATGTATTTCAAAAAAAAGAAAAAGAGAAAAAGAAAAAGAAAAGAAGAAAGAAGAAAAATTCAAAAAAAAATGTTTAGCAAAAGAAATAAGTTTGGGGGAAATAAATTAGAGCTCTTACATTATAGATCCTAGAAGTAATGCATGTAAGGGGTAACTAAACCTAAATCGACATTATCATACCTTAGCCCTAGCCTTACATTACAAGCTTAATGAAGTCCTATTAATCTTTGGTTAAGTGTGACTACATTAGTGGAGAGAGAAGTGAAAAACAAACTTATGGGAATGATCACATGTCATTGACTTTGCATTCACTGTGTTTGCATAATCTGATCCAGATAATGTACTGAGAAGTGACTTTGACATTTTTCACACACTCACGAGGAGTCCAATTTGGGTTAGGACTTATGATTGAATAATTCTAAGTGCCGGACTTGTAATTGTGAGTCTTTGATTTCATAGTCTGTGCTTTTTCTTTGAGGATGATATTGGGGAAATTATTGTGTTTTGTACTTGTCATTCCTACAATCATTTTGTTTTGCTTGAGGACAAGCAAAAGCTCAAGTTTGGGGGTGTAATAATTCTATATTTTTAGAATTATTTGTGCTTAATTTCTTAATTAATTATTTAAATCCCTAATTTATTTTGTTAATTATCCCTTTTATTTAATTAAAATTCTCATGTTTGCAGATAAATTAAATCCGGATGAAATTTGAATATTTCGGTAGAAAATGGATCGGAATTGGGCTAAAATCGAGATTGAGCCACGCGGACAACACGAGTCATGCCACCTAGCACATCTAATTGGACAAGAAGACCGATGACATGGAAATATCTTTTCAAGGAGTTAATGGTGTGAAGACAAGTGGCCAAAAAAAGCCAACTCATCAAGGATGTGTAAATTACCATTTTACCCCTAGTGTGTTTATAAATAGGAAAGAATGGCAATTGAAGAAACTATGTAATTTTAGGAGTAGGGGTAGTGTAATGTAGTTAGGAGTAGTGATAGAATAGTTTGAATTTTTTTCGCTTCTCTTTCCCGTTTAGCTCCAATTTATTTTTACTATTCACAAACAATTTCCATTGTTATTTTTACAAGCTTTTCAATATAGTTTTTCATTCTCTTGGCAGCCACCATTTTATCATTTTCATACTTCTAAGTTTTGTTAAACCCGGTTCTGTTAATTGTCAAGTTTTATTTAACATAGCATTTTTTTTAGTTGCTAGTCTCAGTTTGGCATTTTTCTCCTTTCCATTTTTCATTGTTGATGCTGCTGTGGATGTTGGTCGAGACAAGACTCTCTCCTGGAGATGACTGGTTGTTCACACACACATGAGCGGTGTTGGAGGTTGACTCTTGCAGGTTACTACTGAAACAGAGAGGAAGGCTTGTTGCTGTAATTTCGAGATGGACATGCTAATTTGCAGCAGCAGCTAGCGTTAAGTTTTAGAGTGTTGATCGGTGCCTACTGGGATGCTCGGATGTGTGTGCTGGCATAGAACTGTAATGCAAACTTGAACCAGCAGATGGGTGCAGGGAATGGAGCCGAGGATGTGTAAAATTGGACTAAGCAAATCCGGCATGATGCAGCAGTGAACATGGACCAACATTCCATTCTGTTTTGCTTTGTTTTCATTTATATTAAGATGGAATGGTTACCGTAGTGCCGCTGTTCAGTACCAAGCTTGGACAATAGGATAGGAGCAACGAAGAACATGCGGATTACAGGGAATGAAGATGCTACCTTCCCCTTGTACAGCAGGAATTGAGAGTCCAGGATAAAACAAAACCGATGGCAACCCATGAGCATAATCTGAGATGCACCAGGGTAGCAGCAGTGGAACAGCAGAAGCAGACCGTGAAGGCCTGGAGTAGCACCATTGTAACAAACTGAGATACACCACGACAGCTGTGACACCCCAAAAACGTGAAAAATAGGGCTAATTTAAAACTTTTTACTCATCAATTCACAAGTAAGGGTGCATTCCTGTGCAGTGTCATACATCATCATACTTATCATACCTCAGGATCTCATCATAAGATAGTATATATCGTATCATATATATTACTCAATTCCAAGTTAATTAATCCTAATACATCCCGTACATCATTGTACAATAAGTGTCTGTAAATATAACTCTAGTATGGATACATGAATATTAAATATATACCTCAATACACAAAATACGGCCTGGAGCTCAAGTCCTCCACTAGCCTCTACCTCGTACGTCGCAGGGAACTCACTTCACTTGAAGCAATCTGGGGGAAGAGAAAACATGGTGAGCTTCCAAATCGCTCAGTAAGGGGGGTAAGGGAATTCATTTATATAAACCATATCACACATCACAAATATGTATTTGTTTATGAAACTCATTTGAAATCGTAGCATGAAAGTTCTCGAAACATCATAGTCTCATAGCTCACAAATCATGTGAAAACATGAAGTTAAAAAGGCTCAATATAGAGCATTCACAAGCATGTGTAAATATATGCAATAATGGCTTTTCTCAAAATATGTGATAAAAATCATCTCAGTAAATAGCACGTGACAAGGCCACAAAACACAACTCATGTGTAAAACGAGACTAGGTAATAAAACTCATACAAAACTCGTCATGGCACATCAAATATGTAATCTCCTCTGGGTGTGCATCCCAGGCATCCTCGTATAGAGGGAACGTCGACAATATGGTCGTATGCATGGTATATTGGACTTATATGTTACCAGAACAAGGCCCGACCTTACATGCTACCAGAGCAATGCCTCGCCTCATGCACACTATCACGTGGTCCCTGGGTCAGTTCCCAGGTGGCCTACTCTCTCGGTCTTACATGCTACTAAAGCAAGGCCACCCAGCGTTACCAAAACGAGGGTTATCTCACGTTACCAAAATGGAGGCATCTCTCGTTACCAAAATGGAGGAATATCGGACTTACATGCTACTAGAGCAAGGCCTCCCAATGCTACCAAAGCGGAGGAATAATCGGACTTACATGTTACCAAAACAAGGCCTGTGGTCCCCGGGTCGGTCCTAGGCGTCCCACTATATTGGTCTTACATGCTACCAAAGCAAGGCCCGATGTGTATTCAACATGACACGCCTAAGTCTCAATCATTAGCCATTATCTTATAAAACGTTATGCCTTCACGTAGAACTCATTATGGTTTTCTCTCATAAAACTCATATAACACATTTGCGTACTCAACACAAAACATATTAAAACTGAGTTCCAACCGGTAAAACACGCACACATTTTTTCAAATCTCAATATTGCCTTAACGTAGATCCCAATCTACTTTTCACGCAAACTCAACGGTTTATAAAGCAATTCAGACTCAGCTTATAAACTCATAAAATAATGGGCTCCAACCGGCTATAAAAAACCATGTGCAATTATATCATAACACAACACTAAACATGCTTGTATTCTCAAATCATGGTTCATGCTACAAACAATTCATCAAAACACATACACAAATGGTTTAGTTTTCCCTTACCTCTTTGCACCTCGTATAGTGCAATCGTTTCCCCCGTATCACGGACTAGCCTCGCATTCCACTTTGGAACTCCCGAGCTGTCCAAACGATGTTAAAACATCAATACTCATCATCACAGTAACCTCAATTCTCAAAATCGAGCATAATTGCTCATAACACCTCAATTCTCATAACTTTATCACAAATCACAATCTCGCTCACAACACCTCAACATTCTACATTTCCCATGCCACAATATCTATGCTAATTCACCACATTGTCTAAATTTCCATTTATAGCTCAAAATTCCCAAAATTACCAAAATTGCTAAATATCATCATCACTTAAACCACATTGTAATTTCATCAATCCCTAATCATTTTCCAACTATTTCAACTCAATACCAATAACCATTATCACCAAAATTATCTCAAATATCAAAATCGAGGTTTAGAAATATCCCAAAACTTGTGGAGAGCTTATCTCTTGCTTCTATCCAATCCGTCTTTCGATTTCCAAGTATGTTGTTCTCCCTTCGATGAGGAACAACTTTCCTTCTTGCTACAACTCTGATTTAGACAGAAATAGGTGTTTTGGATGAGTGAGAAAGCTAGGGCTCAGGTGAAAATGGGTCTTGAAGAGAGAGAAAATGAAATTGCAGGAGAAAGCAAGGGTTCTTTATATAGATGGAGGGTAGGAGATCGATCTGGCTCTTGATGAGATCGATCTGCATTTGAATTTGGGGACGATTTGGGGCAATTTTATACCAAGGAGATCGATCTGTCAAGGGGTGAGATCGATCTCTTAATGGCTACATGAGATCGATCTGCTCCTTGGGGAGATCGATCTTCTCCCAAACAGAAATATTTGGAGATCGATCCCTTCCTCATGAGATCGATCTTCTCTCAAACAGAATCATAAGGAGATCGATCCTCTTCCATTGGAGATCGATCTGCTCACTTGCTTTCCTCCTTTCTTGTCATTTTTAGCTTACCAGATCGATCTTTCTTCCCTAAGATCGATCTAACCTCGTAGCTTCCCACTTGGTTAAGCACTTAACATATAAATCTCCAAATATAATTTCCACAATTCACTACTGTGATTATTTCTCATTTGTTACTTATACATTTCACTTAACTCAATAAATTACACTTCAAGTCCATATTACATAATTAAAATATGTCTAAAATTCTCAGATCTCACATCCTCCCCACCTTAAAAGAATTTGGTCCTCCAAATTCAACTCAACTAGTCAAAGAGATGGGGGTATTTCTCCTTCATCAGATTCTCTAGTTTCCACGTTGCCTCTTCTATTGAGTGATGTTTCCACAAAACTTTCACTAATGGGATGCTCTTAGTTCTAAGTACCTTCTCCTTTCTATCGAGAATTCAGACGGGTTCCTCAATGTAGCTCATGTCCTCTTGTATATCCATCTCGTCATACTCTATGACATGAGAAGGGTCCGGGTGGTACTTCCTCAACATCGACACATGAAAGACTTGTGTATTCCAGACATTCGTGGGGGTAATGCCAATCTGTAGGCTACCTCTTCCACTCTCTCAAGAATCTCGAATGGTCTTATGTATCGAGGACTCAATTTTCTTTTCTTCCCAAATCGCATGATACCCTTACTCAGTGATATTTTCAAAAATACTGCATCACCAACATCAAACTCGAGTGGCCGTCTACACACATCCGCGTAGCTTTTCTGTCTACTTTGTGCAGCCCGTAACCTCTCACATATGAGTTTCACACTCTGTAAAGCTTGCTCAACAAGCTCGAGAGCATTTATCTTTCTGTCATCGACTTCTTCCCAAGCTACAGGGGATCTACACCTCCTGCCTCAAAAGGTGCAATCCCAATACTTGCATGATAGCTGTTATTGTACGCAAACTCTGCTAGGGGCAGGTGATCATCCCATGATCCCTTAAAATCCATCGTACATGCCCTCAACATATCCTCCAGGGTCTGAATAGTCCTCTCTGACTGACCATCTGTCTGAGGATGATAGGCGGTACTAAAACTCAATCGAGATCCCATGGACTCCTGAAACTGGGTCCAAAATCTGGAAGTAAATCGGGAATCTCTATCAGAAGTAATACTCACTGGAGCCCCATGTAATCTAGCTATCTCACTGACATACAGCTCAGCTAAGGCATCCACAGTATCTATGCTCTTGATGGAAAGGAAGTGGGCACTCTTGGTCAATCTATCCACTATAACGCATATAGCGTCACGACCTCTTCGGGTCCTCGGTAAACCCATAATAAAGTCAATAGTGATATGCTCCCATTTCCATGTAGGTACAGGTAAAGGTTGTAGTAGTCCTCCAGGCTTCCGATGCTCAGCTTTCACTTGCTGGCATACTAAACATCTGGCCACATACTCTGCCACGTCTCGCTTCATACCACTCCACCAGTACACCTTTCTCAAATCTCAGTACATCTTAGTACTCCCTGGGTGCATGGTGTATTGCGAGCAGTAAGATTCTCTCAGTATCTGTCTCTTTAGGGTATCATCGTCCGGTACACAAATCCGTCTTCTGAATCTCAACAATCCATCCTCACTGACTGTGAGATCCGACTACGAACTCTGTTCAGCTTGGCTAACCATATCTATCAACCTCTGATCACTGCGCTGCCCAGTTCTAATCTGATTCATGATCCTGGGCTCTATCTGCAAGCTAGCTAAAAATCCAGTCTCTACCTCTTTAACTCTGATCCGGAGTTCGGTGAACTACTCCAGTAAATCCCATTCCCTGACCATCATAGCAGATATCATACTCTTCCTGCTCAGGGCATCAGCAACTACATTCGCCTTACCCGGATGATATAGAATCTCAGTCGTAATCCTTAAGGAGTTCCATCAATCTCCTTTGTCTCATGTTTAACTCTTTCTGATCAAAGAGATATCTCAAACTCTTGTGATCAGTGAAGATCTAGAATCTTTCTCCATATAAGTAGTGTCGCCAGATCTTCAAGGTAAATACCATAGCGGCTAACTCCAGATCATGCGTGGGGTAATTTCGCTCATGGTCTTTCAACTGTTGTGATCCATATGCGACCACTCTTCCATGCTGCATAAGCACACACCCCAATCCTTGATGAGAAGCATCACTATACACCGAAAATCCCCCTGATCCCTCAGGGATAGTCAACACAGGTGCCACTGTTAACCTCCTCTTTAATTCTTGAAAATTGAGCTCACATTGATCAGTCCCTATAAATGGAGTTTCCTTGCACGTGAGCTTAGTTAAAGGGGCGGCAATCCTAGAAAATCCTTCCACAAATCTTCTGTATTACCTTGCCAAACCAAGGAAGCTTCGCACCTCAGTAACTGTCCTCGGTCTTTCCCAGTTAAGCACAGCTTCCACTTTACTTGTATCCACTGATACTCCTTCCTCTGAGACTATATGACCAAGGAAAGCTATTCGATCCAGCCAAAACTCACACTTACTAAGCTTTCCATATAATTGTTTATCTCGGAGTATCTGAAGTACTAACCACAAATACTGTGCATGCTTCTCATATGACCGAGAGTATACCAGGATATCATCAATAAAGACTATCACAAACTTATCTAGATAGCCTTTGAACACCTCGTTCATTAATCTCATAAACGCTGCAAGGGCGTTTGTCAATCCAAAGGATATCACCAGAAATTCATAATGGCCATACCTCGTCCTGAAGGTCGTCTTTGGAATATCTTCTTCCTTGATCCTCAATTGGTGATAGCCCGATCTCAAATCAATTTTTAGAAAAGACTGATGCCCCTTTCAGCTGATCAAGTAGATCATCAATCCTGGGTAGTGGGTATTTATTCTTCATCGTAGCTTTATTTAACAGTAGGTAGTCTACGCATAATCTGAGACTACCATCCTTCTTCTTAACAAATAAAACTGGTGCTCCCCACGGTGAGACACTGGGTCTAATGAACCCTTGATCCAATAACTCCTGTAGTTGTTTCTTCAATTCCTCAAGTTTCACTAATGCCATCCTGTAGGGAGGTTTAGAGATCGGCTGAGTATCTGGTACCAAATCAATGGTAAACTCCCACTCTCTCTTTGGTGGTAAACCTGGTAACTCATCTGGAAAAACATCCGAAAATTCACACACCACAGGTATATCCTCAATCCTCAGATGTTCCCGATCATCATCTGATATGAGTGTTTCATAACCTTCACATGAACAATCATATTTAATACTCTCCAAAATAATATTAAAATTCTCAAATTGTTTACAAAATTCCATACGTCTATTTACTCAATATCTCAACGTACACTGTAAGGTTCATGTAGGGAGAAAGTTACAATCTTAGTGTAGCAGTCTAAACTCACTCGATTGGTTGCCAACCAATCCATTCCTAAAATTACATCAAACCCATGCATATTTAACATGATTAGATATGCTAACATCACTCTATCTCACACCTTTATTCCACATCCTCTACAGATTAACTCAGTTCTCTGGGATTCACGCATAGGGGTATTTACATGTAGTATATACTCTAGAGGTTCAAACTTCAAGTTTAATCTATATGCAAAATGCTCAGAAATAAACGAATGTGTGGATCCTGGATCTATCAACACATGAGCCTTATGATTATAGACAGAGAGTGTACCTCTTATAGTTTCTGCTGAAGTGTTCGCAGTTTCCTTATCCAGGGCAAACACACGTCCCTGTGCCACAGGTTTCTTCCCTTTCTCTGCAGCAGTGGCCCGTCTCTGGGGATTCACTCTCTGAGGCTGCTGTCTAGTGGGCTCCAGAGCATGTGGTATCTGAGGTTGATGACAGTCCTTCACTCTGTGACCCATGTCACCACATCTAAAACATCCACGGATCGACCCAGTACAACTTCCCTTATGCGATCAACCACAGTCTCTACAAACCCTTATCTCAGGCCTGCCATATCGAGGGGTCTCCTTGATAATAGGATAAGCTCTGGGTCTCTCCAACCTGCCTTTCTGTACCTCAATCCTTTCTCTCCTGAAGGAACCTCTCCGAACATCTGCTTGAGACATCGCTGGCCTTTTGCCCTTGTCCCTAGTCACTGCTCCGAACTCATTCTGTGATTGTACAATTTCAATTTCCCTTTCAATTTTTTGTGCTCGTCTTAAAGCATCTCCAAACTCAGTAATACACAACCCAATCAATCGATCTCTGATGATGGGCTTCAATCCAAACACAAATCTCTCTGTATAGAGCTCTTCATTCTTGAAAGTTTCTGTATCATATCTCAACAGAGCGATAAATAGGCTCTCATAATCATCTACAAACATGTCACCCTGTACCAAACTCAAAAACTCTACTTGTCTCCTTCTCTGGGCAGCTCGTGGTACATATTGGGTTCTAAAAGCTGTCTGGAACTCTTCCCAACTAATCATATCCTGGTGGGACATCAAAATACCCTGGGTAGTATCCCACCAGTCTCGAGCTCTCCCTTTCAACATATAGGCACTCAGACTGACCCTCTTAGCATCTTTGCACCCCAGATAATCGAATATAACTCTCAACTCTATCAACCACTCCTCAGCCTCTGAAGGATCCTTTTTTCCCTTAAATGCTGGTGGATTCATTTTCAAAAATCCTTCAGTCAGACCATACTTCTATCATCAGGTTGAGTGACGGGAGGCACAGGGTCTATCTGTACCGGGGGTATGGGAGGTCCTTGTGGTGGTGTAAGAGTAGTACCCGAGGCATTAACTCTAAAATGTTGCGCGAATAGCGCTGCCATCTGCTCAAAACCTTGCCTCACATCGGTTTCAATCCGATTAAATCGAGAGTCAGGACTCTCTGGTTAGGGGGCAGGTGGCAGAGGGGACTCTGCCTGCCTCCTTGAATGACCTCGTCGTCCACTCATTCTCTATCTCAACTCGTCTCCTGCGCGTACATACCAAAATTGATTGAAATCTCAATCCTCAATTTCAGTTCATGACCAGACTATTACAGACACTTGGGATGTATTCTATTTCACTTAACCGACACTGATAGTACTAGACACCCTAAGCTTTGATACCAAGAAAGCTTGTGACACCCCAAAAATGAGAAAAATAGGGCTAATTTAAAACTTTTTATTCATCAATTCACAATTAAGGGTGCATTCCTGTGCAGTGTCATACATAATCATACTTATCATACCTCATGATCTCATCATAAGATAGTATATATCGTACCATATACATTACTCAATTCCAAGTTAATTAATCCTAATACATCTCGTACATCATTGTACAATAAGTGTCTATAAATATAACTCTAGTCTGGATACATGAATATTAAATATATACCTTAATACACAAAATACGGCCCGGAGCTTAAGTCCTCCACTAGCCTCTAACTTCTACGTCGTAGGGAACTCATTTCACTTGAAGCAATCTGGGGGAAGAGAAAACAAGGTGAGCTTCCAAATCGCTCAGTAAGGGGGGTAAGGGAATTCAGTTATATAAACCATATCACATATTACAAATATGTATTTGTTTATGAAACTCATTTGAAATCGTAGCATGAAAGTTCTCGAAACATCATCGTCTCATAGCTCACGAATCATGTGAAAACATGAAGTTAAAATGGCTCAATATAGAGAATTCACAAGCATGTGTAAATATATGCGATAATGGCTTTTCTCAAAATATGTGATAAAAATCATCTCAGTAAATAGCACGTGACAATGTCACAAAACACAACTCATGTGTAAAACGAGACTAGGTAATAAAACTCATATAAAACTCGTCATGGCACATCAAATATGTAATCTCCTCTGGGTGCGTATCCCAGGCATCCTCGTATAGAGGGAACGTCGACAATATGGTCGTATGCATGGTATATTGGACTTATATGTTACCAGAACAAGGCCCGGCCTTACATGCTACCAGAGCAATGCCTCGCCTCATGCACACTATCACGTGGTCCTTGGGACAGTTCCCAGGCGACCCACTCTCTCGGTCTTACATGCTACCAAAGCAAGGCCACCCAGCGTTACCAAAACGGGGGTCATCTCATTTTACCAAAATGGAGGCATCTCTCGTTACCAAAATGGAGGAATATCAGACTTACATGCTACCAGAGCAAGGCCTCCCAACGCTACCAAAGCGGAGGAATAATCAGACTTACATGTTACCAGAACAAGGCATGTGGTCCCTGGGTCGGCTCCCAGGCGTCCCACTATATCGGTCTTACATGCTACCAAAGCAAGGCCCGATGTGTATTCAACATGACACGCCTAAGTCTCAATCATTAGCCATTATCTTATAAAACATTATGCCTTCACGTAGAACTCATTATGGTTTTCTCTCATAAAACTCATTTAACACATTTGCGTACTCAACACAAAACATATTAAAACCGAGTTCCAACTGGTAAAACACACACATATTTTCTCAAATCTCAATATTTCCTTAACGTAGAGCCCAATTTACTTTTCACGCAAACTCAACGGTTTATAAAGCAATTCACACTCAGCTTATAAACTCATAAAATAATGGGCTCCAACCGGCTATAAAAAACCATGTGCAATTATATCACAACACAACACTAAACATGCTTGTATTCTCAAATCATGGTTCATGCTACAAACAATTTATCAAAACACATACACAAATGGTTTAGTTTTCCCTTACCTCTTTGCACCTCGTATAGTGCAATCGTTTCCCCCGTATCACGGACTAGCCTCGCATTCCACTTTGAAACTCCCGAGCTGTCCAAACGATGTTAAAACATCAATACTCATCATCACAGTAACCTCAATTCTCAAAATCGAGCATAATTGCTCATAACACCTTAATTCTCATAACTCTATCACAAATCACAATCTCGCTCACAACACCTCAACATTCTACATTTCCCATGCCACAATATCTATGCTAATTCACCACATTGTCTAAATTTCCATTTATAGCTCAAAATTCTCAAAATTACCAAAATTGCTAAATATCATCATCACTTAAACCACATTGTAATTTCATCAATCCCTAATCATTTTCCAACTATTTCAACTCAATACCAACAACCATTATCACCAAAATTATCTCAAATATCAAAATCGAGGTTTAGAAATTACCCAAAACTTGTGGAGAGCTTATCTCTTACTTCGATCCAATCCGTCTTTCGATTTCCAAGTATGTTGTTCTCCCTTCGATGAGGAACAACTTTCCTTCTTGCCACAACCTCTGATTTGGACAAAAATGGGTGCTTTGGATGAGTGAGAAAGCTAGGGCTCGAGTGAAAATGGGGTTTTGAAGAGAGCGAAAATGAAATTACAGGAGAAAGCAGGGGTTCCTTATATAGATGGAGGGTAGGAGATCGATCTGGCTCTTGATGAGATCGATCTGCATTTGAATTTGGGGACGATTTGAGGCAATTTTATGCCTAGAAGATCGATTTGTCGAGGGTGAGATCGATCTCTTAATGGCTACATGAGATCGATCTACTCCTTGGGGAGATCGATCTTCTCCCAAACAGAAACATTTGGAGATCGATCCCTTCCTCATGAGATCGATCTTCTCTCAAATAGAATCATAAGGAGATCGATCCTCTTCCATTGGAGATCGATCTGCTCACTTGCTTTCCTCCTTCCTTGTCAATTTTTGCTTACCAGATCGATCTTTCTTCCCTAAGATTGATCTGACCTCATAGCTTCCCACTTGGTTAAGCACTTAACAGATAAATCTCCAAAAATAATTTCCACAATTCACTAATGTGATTATTTCTCATTTGTTACTTATACATTTCACTTAACTCAATAAATTACACTTCAAGTCCATATTACATAATTAAAATATGTCTAAAATTCTCAGATCTCACAACAGCAGCTAGATAGAACCAGCACACTAACACCTGGAACCGAGAGTCGATAACGTGAAATGGCAGAAGCAGAGTCCTTCCTGGAGCAGCCGCAGATTGCAGAACCGAGCAGGGCAGTTGGCAACCAAAAATCGAGGCAGAGAACAGCAGCCTGGATGCAGTGTGTAGTCCGAACCTGGAGCAGAACAAATACAGACATAAAGTAGCCTGGACCAGAGGACAACAACAGTACGCCTTTCCAAAACCGTGAAAGACTGGACTGAACATGATTTAGAAGACACGTGAACAGTAAATGGAGGGAGAATTATTTGGTTTAAAATTGTTAAAGCTTTGTTTGGCATTTACCATATGCACAATAATCCATTTTTCTTGCATTTTTAGTATAGTTTGATTAGTTGTTAGTTTAGGATAGTTGTTAGTTGTCAATTTAGATTAGTTCTAGTGTCTTAATTTGTTAATTTAATTTTTAGTCTTAATTTTTATAGTAATTAATTTTATATTAAATGTTTTCGGCTTTTATTTTAGTTTAGATGCATTTAGAGTTAATTTAGATTAAATGTGTTTCATGCATTTTTAATTTAGTCTTTATTTTCATTAAGTTTTAGTTTCGTTTAAATTTTATTTTAGGTTAGTTTAATATTAGTTAAATTAATCTTGCTTTGTTATTTTCATTATTGCAATTTATTTCAATTGCGTTAATCAATTTTAACTGTTTTAATTATTTTCGTAGGTATTAGTTTTTAATTGCGTGGAGCTCGGTAAGTAATTTTTAGCTCGGTTTTATTTTCTTTATTTTATAGCATTTTATTGCTTTCAGTATTTTTAATTCTAGCTATGTAGATCACCCACCTTAATTTTATAATTTGTTAGAATGCACTTGGGGTAAGATTAACCGATAGTTAATTAGGCTAGTCAATTTCTCTGTGGGATGATAACTCGAGACTCAAATCCTATTATTACTTGTACGACCCGTGCACTTACGGACATATACCTTTTGGGCGTGCCAGCGGGTAGGACCGACCCACCTCCCGTTTCAGGTGTGATACCCTGCACACTAGGATCCGTGTAGCCAGGGATCACGAGGTTATGGCCATAGTCCTAAATGTTACCAATATAGTCACCTACATGTCTTGCATGATAAATCATTTGGTTTTGATAGACCAGGGTAGACCCGATGGAGGGCTCAGGTTTCGATCTTCTTATGAATTCGATTTAGACTTAATTTTCCCACAGAGGAATTGGATGAAACTTTCATGACTTGAAACCCTGTGAGAAGGGTGACTTTATAACAAAAATTTTAAAATAAATTATTTTGTTGAACTGGATTTCATTCTTTGAGTGTATCACATTTTAACCCAGATGGGGTGTTTTAAAACGTATTAATTCATTTGAGCATGAGATGTTTTCACATGAGAATCATTCCATGTTTTATATGCTGATTTCCTGTTTTAGAACAGATGATATTATATATACGGCATATCATTGTTTTTACCTCATGCTCACATATATCCTGAATTCGTATCAGCATGTAGATAGTATAGCTATCTACCCGTTTGTATTATTGCCTTACTGAGCATGTGGAGCTCACCCTTTCATTTTCCACCCATTTTCAGAGTTTCCACCATAGAGATAGTGGGTGTAGAGAGTAGACGGCATAGCTGATTATCTATGATTCCCATCGACTGTCAGGTATACACCACGTACAGAATTTTGTATTAGTATGCTTACAGCACAGTATTGTAAATGAAGGAATATTTAGGGATGTAAATATAAAATCATGTGATGTATAAAACATACTGACCACTTTATTATATTATGAATGATATCCGTAAATATATATATATATATGTACGTGTGATATTTTCATGGTTAAAAAATGGTATATCGATATTGATTCACAGCCCGACTTAGTTAAAAAATGGTATATCTGTCACAAGGAGGTAAGAAAGATTTTCCAAAAGCGAAAAATTTGTACTGATTTTGGTAGTATTGGGTCATGATATACCCACCAGCTCAAGAGGTTACTCAGTGTATATAGATGCCTCAGGACAGGGACTGGACTACATGTTGATGCAGGATAGGAATGTAGTAGCCTATGGATCAAGACAGCTTAAGGACCATGAGAGGAACTACCCGACCCATGATTTAGAGTTGGCAGCCGTGGTATTTACATTAAGGATTTGGCGCTACTACTTGTACTGTGAGAAATTTCAGGTGTTTACGGATCATAAGAGCTTCAGATATCTATTTTCATAAAAAAGTGCTAAACATGAGGCAGAAATGATGGATAGAGCTTCTAAAAGATTATGACTGCAAGATATTATACCATCCAGGAAAGGCTATTATTGTGGCCGATGCCCTGAGTAGAAAGATCCTTGGAGTGGTATCGTACATGATGGTCAGGGAATATGAGCTGCTCGAGCATTTTGCTCACCTCATGTTGGATATAGACCCTCTTGATGTTGACAGTGACTGTGTGATAGCTAGCCTGTGAGTAGAACCAGATTTGATTGATCGGATACGACAGGCTCAACATGCCGATCCGCTGTGTGACGATCATGTAAGTCTGATTCAAAGGGGTGATGTGGCCGATTTCTTAGTGAGTGATGATGGCCTATTGAGGTTTAGAGGTAAGATTGGAATTCCCAATGACCTAGAGTTGAAGAGATCGATTCTGACAGAAGGTCATTCATCGAGATATATATTGCGTTCGAGAAGTAACATGATGTATTAGAATCTCTGAAAAGTGTATTGGTGGTCAAGGATGAAAAGAGATATCGTAGAGTTTATGATAAAGTGTCTAGTATGTCAGCAAGTGAAGGTAGAACATTAGAAGTCTGCAAGACTATTGCATCCTCTACCTATACCGACTTGGAAATAGGAGCATGTCATCATGGATTTCATCATGGGATTGTCGAGGACTAATGGGAACCATGATGCTATATGGGTAGTGGTAAACAGATTGACGAGATCCACCCACTTTTTGGCCATGAGGTCCACAGATACTCTAAGTACTTTGGTAGAGTTATACGTGCGGGAGATAGTAAGGCTAAATGGCGTTTCAGTGGGCATTGTATCAGATATGGATTCTCGCTTCACTTCCCACTTCTAGGAACACTTTCAAGAAGCTATGAGAACCTAGTTAAGTTTCAGTATCGCTTTCCATCCTCAAACTGATGGTCAGTCCGAGAGCACCATCCAAGAGTTAGAGGAGTGGGAGATAAGGCCTACAGGCTAGCATTACCACCAGAGCTAGTAGGCATTCATAATATCTTCCACATATCAATGCTTTGAAAGTACCATCCAGATCCTACTCATGTGATTCGGTATTAGCCATTGGAGCTCAAGGATGATCTGTCTTATGTAGAGAGATCGATCTGGATACTGGATAGAAAGGAAAAAGTGTTAAGGAATAAGATAATTCCACTTGTTAAGGTTCTCTGGCAACACCACAATTCAGAGGAATCTACTTGGGAGTTAGAGAGCTTGATACGGGAAAAGTACCCCCGACTTTTTGATGAATGACTTGGATCTAATTTGGAGGATTAAATTTCTTGAAGGAGGGGGGGAATTTAAGACCTGTAAATTTCTATGTAATGTTTATGATTTTGGAATGTACAGATAAGTTACATTATAAATGAATCATGAGAAATGGATGTTTTTAAGTTCTAAATGTAAATGAAATGCAAAATGAGTGTTCAAGTAATTGAGTATGAATTTAACTTTGAAAATCTAAGAAAAATTGTAGCTGGAATGCTGCAGATACAAGGCAGATCGATCTTATTTCAAGGAGAGATTGATCTCATTGCCTTGAAAAAACAATTACAAGTATTCTATAAGAGGGAGATCAATCCCTCATTCGAAGCAGATCGATCTCAAGTTGCTTCTGCTTGGGCAAGATCGATCTCCTCCCATAAGGTAGATCGATCTCTAGTTGTCTTTGGTTAGCAAATATCGATCTGTTCTTAAGGCTAGATCGATCTCTAGAGCATTCTGTCTGGCCTAGATCTATCCTATACCAATGAGCAGATCGATCTCTTGCACATCGGTAGATCGATCCCCTAGCCTGCATTATAGAATTCTAAAGGAGTTTAAACAAGGGCAAATCGATCTCTAACCCTAGGAGATCGATCTGATGAGGCAAATTTGATAAAAACTAGGCAGTTGAGTTCTGCATTTCACAAAAACAACTTATCTTCCTCTATTTTTAGCAAGTGACCTAGCTTTCTTACTCTAAATTCATCAGCTTCTAATCAGTTTTGAGAGAAGTTCCTTTGAGCAAAGTTGTTCCTAATGAGAAAGAGAACAACATAGTCAAAGATTGGAAGCTAAACCCTTGGATTAAAGGATAAAAGAGGTTTTCCCCCAATTTGGCAAAAAGAGAAAAAAGTCAAGCTAGGTAAGATTTCAATACATCATCTTCTAGTATGTTAATCTAGACATTTTGATGAGTTGTTGGCTGAAATGTTCATGTACATGCTTAAACAACCATGACCTAGAATGGGCTTAGTGAGAGAAAGTTGAAATGACATGGAGTTAATAATGATTTGAGCACGTAGTGATGTTATTAAGCATGTATAGATGACTTTGTGAAATCCATATGTTGGATTAGATGGGGATTAAAAATAGGCATAAGAGGTGTTTGATGAAATGCCATAGAGAAGGAAAATGATGAACTTGAGGCATTGTAAGCTTAATGTCGGTTCAACATGAATTAATAGACTTGATGATTCTAATGGAGAATAATCGAAATGGACTTAAGAGAGAGTAAAGTCCAATAAGATGTAATGAGGCCATATTGAGGTAAAATGGCCCAATGCATTGATTTGAAATCCATGCAAATGAGAATATAGTATATTAAAGCATACTAATGTGAGTAGCAAATGCTTGCAGCTCTTGGAGACAAAATTGGAGCCATTAAGATCGGATCACGAGCATTGGAAAATCAAGGAAAGTGATTCGAGCGAGAATCGAGGTAAGAGATTTATGTGAGCTATTAGAGATATCTCTACGTGTTTTTCTTACCTGTTGTGTGCAAATAAATATGATAAGTATATAGATATTGAAATAGCTATATGAAAACTACGTATGAGAAGAAGATTATATGCATGAAATGCATGACTTCAATGTTCTTATTGTGAAAAGATGTTTTGCAAGTGTTTTGAGAAAGAATAATAATAGACTGGCTCCCGGTTTAGCTATTTTACATGAAAAGCATTTAACGAGTGATTGAAGGGAGATTGCCCTCTCACTCATACTCAGTGAATGGAGTCATCTACATCTTTTCTGTGTGAACTTGTGCTAGAGCCGAAATGTCAATGGTAGATTTACCAGCCTTGCTCGCATAACATTTTAAAAGGATTTTTGAGAAATACAGAAGGTGCTAGAGCTGAGTTAAGATGTGTGATCCACTCGAGAGCTTGCACTAGATTTTGGGAATCATGTTGGAACCATCGAGTACTGCTAAGTGATCTTGCTCTAATTATGCTCACATTTGACCCCCTCGATTTAAAATGATGGGATAAAACCTTGCTCGATGCCTCGGGTATTACTGTGGATCGCACGTCGAGTTGCTCGCACGTGGTTTTATAAGCTTGCTGTGTGATGAGTAAAACCATGCTGGAGCCATCGTGTATTGCTGAGTGATCTTCCACAGACCTGCTCACACATGATTTTGAGACAATGGAAATGGGTGATAAGGATCCACGAGAGCACGATGTACCGTGAGCGTTAGCCATGGAGTACGATGTATTGTGAGCGTTAGCCATTGGGTACGATGTATCGTGATATCTTAGTGATTCTATGTGGGCTAAAGGGATGGTTGATCCACCTCCCCAAGCATGGGATTCCTACACACCTGATAAGTGTTACCTGGAATCTGAACTATGGTCATAGGTATTCTATCTATGTGATATGACATTTTGTCGCTACTGTGTGAGGTGACGTATGTTCCCCCTGCTGTGTGATACAAGGTGATATGATATCCCATACTACGTCTCATGTAAATCAATTTACTAAGTGATTTACTAAATGTAAAGCAATTTCTAAGTATGTACTGTGTGGATTGAAAAAGGAAGCTGTGTGATTTGAGAAAGAAATGTGCATATACCCATCTAGCGAATTAATGATTTTGCATTGATGGAAGCTATTTTCAAAGCATGCATATGTTTATAAGGAATATAAATGTTTATATTTTAAACATGTAGATAGTGTAGTTATCTACCTGCTTTCATATTTTCCTTACTGAACATGTTAACTCACCCCCTTATTTCCTCATCCACAGATTCTACGCAGTAGTGACTTACTGCAGTCGTCCCTGCTAGGGTGTTCTCCAGTTCTCCACTAGTACAGAGGTATACACTTATGAAAAAAATTTTGTATCCTGTAAATTAGTGCACTATAAAGCTATCTTTTGTACGAAAGGGATGTATATAATAGAAACTTGTGAGACCCCGTACATGTATAGCTATGTATATAGGAACATGGGAATGTAAATAAAATCATAAGTAAGATGATGTATTGTAATGTGAAGTGTATACAATGTAAGTTCATAAGATTATGTACGCACTTGTAGTAAGAATTGTGATTATACGTACAAGTTGCATTATGAGTGAGTAGGAGGAAATGAACTTAAAACGAGAAGAATGTGATCGAAATGGAATATGAGAAGTATAGTAAAATGGAAGGAAAGATTTACATAAGTGTATATTTCCATTCGAGTAATATTGTATATATTTGGTCACACAAAGATTCTACACAAATTTTAATGTGTATGTAGTAAGGAAGAATCCCATTTTCAAGTCTCAAAGATGAATGAATGAGGAAATGATCATGGTAGTAAATTAAGGGTGTTTGGTAAGAGTTGTTGCAGAAAAACTGCAGGAAATCTGGAATTTGTGAAGGCCAGATCGATCTCATAGGATGAGAGATCGATCTGGGAGAGCCAGAATGCTCTAATGTGAGAAATGGAAGGGAACAGATCGATCTCCAAAGGAAGCAGATCGATCTCTCTAGGTCTCGGGTTGGAAGCAGATCGATCTCCCCTAAGACCAGATCGATCTCCTTAAGCTTCTGTTTGACAGCAGATCGATCTCCAGTCTCGACAGATCGATCTCCTACCTTTAAAACGTCTCAGAAAGAGGGATTTTTGAGGAACAGATCGATCTCCACCCAAGGAAGATCGATCTCATCAAGTCAAATCTATAAATGGGAGCAGTTGGATCATCAGAATTTCGGGACAAACATTTCCATTTCACTTCAACTCAAAGAAATCTAGTTTCTCACTCCTAAATCCAGCCATTTTCAGTGAGATTTAAGGAGAGGCTATTAGAGACAAAGTTGTTCACATCAAGGAGAAGAACAACATAGTCTAGAGGCATTTTCCCATTTGAAGGATTGAAGAAATAGAGGGCAATCCTAATTGGAGCAAGAGGAAATCCAATGAGGTAAGTTCTAATGCACAAATCCAAGTACATTGGTTTAGTTAATGCTTATAAAGATATTTGGGTGTGCATATTGTGGATGGAACTACCTAGGATGGTATGAAATGCATATAGCTTAGAAATAGTCAAGTGTGAGAAAGTGGAATGTGGGAGTATTTTTGATGAATGGGATATCTTGAGTGGATGAGTATGTTGTGGAAATGGTTTGGAAATGTTGATATTAGGACAAATTGGGAGATTTACCACAAAGGGTAAAAATGTATAATTAAGGCATTGGATAAATGCTTAGTTGAATAAGAGTTAGAAACATTAACTCTAATGTTGATGGATGAATTTCAGTTTCGGATGATACGCCGGAGCAAGTCGAGATGAGAACGCAAGAAGCATAAAGGCGGATAGTTGCACACAAGTAGAACGAGGTAAGGGACTGTGTGTTAGCTATAGAGATGTTCGTACGTAATTATAGCAATTTCGTAGATATATTGCTAGGACTAGTACGATATTATAAGTTTATGAAATGATGTGGAAATATGAAAAGTACTATGATGTATATATATGTATTGAGAAATGGGATAGGGTAAGGAAATAGCATGATATGCATGTTTTCAATGAAATTCTCAATTTTATATTGTGATTGATGATTGAGAAACGTTGATGATAGGTTGGCTAATTTTACATGTTTTAGCATGAAGAAGCATGCTGTATGAATAAACATGTTTTGAATTTTTAAAAAGAGAAAATAGCCTTCTATCAGTTTTGAGATGTGATTTGGTGTTGAAGCGCTAGCTTACACCTGTTTTAATGTCTTGATGTACCGTGTTGGAGTTTTAACTCGCACGGGGGTTTTGAGAAAGTGCGAGAACTATGCTCGTACCTGTTTTGTTGAGTTAAGGTAAACCTGGGGGTCTGGGACCCAAGGGGATACCAGCCGACGGCCAATTGAACGGGCTGGGCCTTAACGATAGATCGTACCGCGCTGGAGCTTTGCGTTGACTGTGTGTCACGCTGCTTGCTCGCCTGGTATATGAGACATGGTTTAAGGATAAAAAGTCCATCGGAGTTGGAGTATGGACTTGGGTCCACGGTTGTACGTAGAACAGTGTAGTCACCCGTTGGTATACTATGTACCGTGCTGGGTGCACGTGAGTACGAGTATCGCGTAGATGACACACGACGTATCTTCACCATGAGTATACGAGGAGATGAGGTGGATTGAGATGAGCCGGAGGGTAGGACTGACCCATCCCCCTTCAGGCGAAGTGATACCCTGTGCACACCCGATCAGTGAGGCCTGGGATCACTGACTGTGGCCATAAGTCGTGGATATTTGATTGCCTAAAATTCCATGCCTGTCTCAGAGAATCGAGAAACAGAGACAATCTCAGAAAAAGAAAGAGATTTGTGAAAGAGAATGATTTGAGAAGTGAAAGAGATTTTGTGTTTCAATAAATCTCCGATTTCACATTCGTGCCATGGGGGTACTATTTATGAACATGTTTTAAATGGAAGTTTGACATTTGATTTACACGAAAATGCTCTTGAGAAATATGAATTTAAATGCATTGTTCGTATGATATTTCCATTTATAACGAAAACATGGTTTTGGTTTATGCATGCATGGGCTATGTAGGTAGTACGATATCTACCTGCTAGCATACATTTCCTTACTGAGCCGTGGTTTGCTCATCCCACTATTTTTCCCCCTCCAGGTACTGAGAAGTAAGAGAGCGGTGGTCTCTAAGTCTTTTGTGTTGAACAGCTCCCACAATCTGCAAAGGTATAAGATGTATATACACGAGTATTTTGTATCTAATTTATCGTATCGCACAGTTATATCTTGGAATTGTAATCAGTATTATGGGGATGATATGTAAACACTTGGTATTTATACAATTAATTTTGTGTATTTACACACACACCTGGGAGTGTGAATTAAAGTTTTAAATATTCCGCTGTAAATAAATAAATTTTTAGTAATTGCATCTTCTCACAGCCCAACCGTAGTAGAGAATGTATGGATAGAAGGGTTCCTGAAAGCGGGGCATGACAAAACTGATGTAAACGTTTCTGTATATATATATATATATATATATATATATATATATATATATATATATATATATATATATATATATATATATATATATATATTAAAAAACAGTTTCTATTTCATTAAATGAATTTTTAATTATGAATGGATGAGATGTGGATATGGATGTTAACTCACAACCCAACTGTTAGTAGTAAGTTAAGTCATGGGAAGATGGTTGTGACGCACACTTTTATCTGTTGTAAAGGCACCAGCCATTGTCTACCGTCGTGAACATTGTCCATGTGTTTGCATATTTACATCACTTTTCTCTCTCCATCTATTTTTGGGAGAACTAGAAGGTGTTTCTTTATATGTTGATGTACTTATGATTACTATTTTTCAGTGTTGTACTGTCAGACCCGTATTTTATGTAACTTGTACCTTATGATTCCTATGTGTATGAACACTCTATTATTACAGTTGAATCATAAGAAGAGTAATTACTAGATTTAAAGTGTTAGCAAAAGGATTTAACACGCAAAAGCTACATAAAAAAGCCTTATGTGAGTTATAAGAGTCACAGGCTAAACCAAGTGGATATGAATCATTCTGACTGAAAATAAGAACTTAAAATGTGAAAATATAGAGAGCTCATGAAGGAAAGTTAGCTTGATTTAGTTCCGAACACAAGGAACGGGAGAAAAAGATAAAAAGGGTAAAATCGACCTTTTTAGCTAGTTAAGGTGTTTCGAGTGTAATTATTTACCGGGAATGGTTGAAACGTAAAGACGAGAGTGTAAGACATAAGATATGTCACTTTCGAAATTTTGAGAAAAAGTCAACTTGGTCAATGGTTAAGAAAAACTCAACTATAATTAAGAAAAGTGGACTTTTACCATAGTTGACTAACCATGGTTAAAAATTAACCTAAGTATGGAGAAAAAAATTGGAGAAAAATATTCTTAGTCAGAATACAAGGTAATTATCCCCGAAAGTAAGAAAAATTTATTCGGAAGGATTCCGGATTTAATTTAATGGTTAAAAACGTAATGAGCCTAAAGCGAAAATTTTAAAGCCCATTAAGGTATACTAAATGTAGATCGAAATTCTTAGGTCCCTTAGACCGAATTGTTGGACCGATTGACCGACCAAATATTTAAACAATTAAAGGCCCGAGGTATGGTGAAAATTTCAGCCCAAAAACCCATTAAGAAAGCCCAAACCGAGAAGCCTAAATGGAAAGCCCATTAGATAAATATCTAACCATAGTTAAGGCTAAACATGACTTATAAGGTGACTCATTAGGTGACTCATGACTAAGCCATAAGAAGTCAATCTTAATGGATGGAAAGTAAGGCTTAATGGCTAAGTTAGTGGCTTATAAAATCAGCCACACCATTGTCATCTTCACCACACCATTCTTGGCTAGAAGAAGAAACCATTGAAACACATTATCCAAGCTTTCTCTCAATAGAAATCACTATGAATTAGGCATATTTGGAACTTGCATTCTTCATGGAAGTTGTTCCAAATTGAAAGGAGAGTGACATATGTTGGAATTGGCTATCAAGGAGCCATAGAGTGCAAACTGTGAGCCTCCAAAATTTCAGCCGAGTATGAACACAACTATTGGTATATTTTCAAGTTTTCAATTTCATATATGTTAATGTATGAAAGATTTTAAGTATATTGGTATATGTTTTAAGCATTGAAACATATGAAATCACTATGATCTTGGTTAGGCCGAGAGTGAGTAGTGAAATATTGATAAATGTCCATATGATTTTAAGACATAAATGGATTAATGTACATGTGTTAATGATTATGGCATAATTAGAATTAATCAATTTGATTAATTAATACATGTATTAAGTTGGCAATCAAGGTGTTTGATAAAATGCCTAAATGAACTATGTGATGTTTAAGAATGTTGCCAACCAAGTGTTTGCCAACCAAGTGTTTGTGAAAATACCTAAGTGAATTGGCTAAACAAATAGGCATGGATGGCATGCTATGGCATGATCGACGGCATGGATAGCTCTCGACCATGGCATGTGGCCGAGAGGCCCAATGGGCCAAGCCCAAATATTTTAAACCCAATGTGATGTAATGGGTCTAGGACAAGCCCAATAAAAGTTGGTGGGCTCCACAAGCCCAATAGGCGCAACGAAAATGTATAGTAAAATGGAAATGGGCTTAAGGCGTAGTTAGGCACATTAAGGATTTATTAAAGCCCACTAAGGGAAATAGACTATATTTAATGTGAAATACAGTAGGAAAAGTGTAATTAACCTGATAAATGGTTATATGCAGCTCCAGAGAGTATTGGAGAAGCAAATCGGACTACTGGATCGAGCAGCGTTGAGAAAGTGAAATTTCTCGAGTGATTGCAGGTAAGGGTCTATTGTGAGTAGTTAGAGATACCTGCACGTATTTTTGTCTGCTTTTACATTCACTTAAAAACTCTGAGGGTTAGAGAAAGTGAATAATAATTATTGTGACCCGATAGTGGCAAATTATGATTTTGCCCCTAATTAGTCAAAAAGTCAACTTTTATGAAAAGTTGTAAAAAGCATGGAAACCACCATTTTGAGTGTTTTACTGCTATTTAGTAGAAAAATAAAGAGATGGGTTAATGATTTTAAGGTTGATGTGAATTAAGCACACTTTATAGTGCTGATTTTGATATTTTGTAAATCATCCCTTTTTAAAGAGCCGTATATCATATTATGTGAGAATAAATCGTGCTGGAGCACAACTCACACTGGATTTCATATATTTTCCACATATATTAGTGTTGGATTGTGATTCGCACTAGATTTTCATGACATGCATGATAGAGTACTAGAGTTCTTACTCGTACTCAGTTTTACATGATATATGCATAAGAGAGTGCTGGAGCGATTAGCTCGTACTTGAGTTTACATGAGATGCATGACAGAGTATTGGAGCGTTGCTCGTACTCGATTCTTCATGATTTATACATGACATAGTACTGGGCTATTGCTCATACTTGATTTGATGATATTGTGCATAGCATAGTACTAGAGCTATTGCTCGTGCTTGATTTAAAACATGGACTATGCATTGACCTAGTTGTTGGAGGTTTACTCGCACTAGAGTTGAGTTTGTGATGTGAAACAGTGTTTGAACGGAGTGTTCACTGTGAGTCGCGCTCAAAGGCGCGCTCTGTATGTGATGTATAATACATGTTCAAAACCATGCTTGATTTCCTCGTGTAGACTGAGTGTCACACTGGGAGAGGATTCGTATGAGGATTTGGAGACATGGTATGATATTCCATGGTTTTGAGGGCTAAGACCTATAGCAAGCACCCCGACTGTGATGTAGGGTCCACAGAGTATGTTGTATAGTGCATATGGCATGGAGTACACTGTACCGAGTGGTGTTGTGGAGTTGAGGAGGATATAGCTGGCGGTTGTGATGGACTGACCCCCCTCCCGTTGTAGCCGTGATGCCCCACACACCGAGATTTGTGTTTCCTGTGATCACATTGTCGGATCTGATCATAGTCCATGATACTATTTACATTTTTCACCACAGAGTCTCACATGATATATCACCTGATTGATTAATTTAATTGCGGATAGACCTGAGGGATGGGTCGGACTCCGATTTTGTGATGTGAATGATTTAATGCCATATTTACTATGATTTAAATATACATGGCATGATTTATCTAAAGGCATTGTGATATTATAAAGATGCATTGTTGTGCACTACATGCCTACATTTGAGAAAGAAAGCATGATTTCTGTACATGAGATTTAATCTGTACAAGTATATATATATATATATATATATATTTAAAGACATGCTTTTAAAAATGAGTTAAGGAAATTACGTTTTGAGGCATAGCATTATTTTGAGTAGATAGTGTAGATATCTACTTACTTGCCTGATTTCCTTACTGAGCGCGTTGTACGCTCACCCCCCTTTTTCTTTAGATCTCTCTACAGAGCATTAGCAGTAGAGTGAGAGCTTTTGAGGGATAGTATTCCTGTGTCCGCTGTTATTTCCTATTGATCGACAGGTATACATATTTTGTACGGTTATGTATCTAAACATAGAAACAACACAGTGATGTATACGATATATATTATGGGGAATGTATTTGTATTAGATTTTATATAATCTTACATATATTATAAAAGAAGTTAAAGTCTGAGTATATTGACATGTATGGGTGATATGGTATGCGAGGAAGCTAACATCGAATCACAGCCCAACCATTGAAGAGAGGAAAGGTAAGTTAAAAATGTGAAAAATTTGTAGTGGTTTAGTTAAGTCACGGAGGATGACAGTCATGACAGAATGGTGTCAGAGCAGAGGTTGGTCTGATGTGAGTCGGTGTTAGAAAATAGGAAAGTGTACATTCCCATAGTATTATGTTGTGTTTAGATATAACTGTGTGTACCAGATGGGAGACGGACTAATTCATGATTGTGAATACAGGAACTTTGCCTATATGGCAATTACGCGTAGTGGTAATGGGACGAGAGGTAGGGCTCGAGGCCGTGGAGATAGGCCTGAGAGACGAGCTGCTGCCGAACCATTACCTACGCATGAGACTCTAGGTGCTACTGAGGCACCCAATTGTGCTGAGATGCGTTTTACGAGATTAGAGAGACGATTGTAGAGATATTGGCACAGACGATGCTAGGTAGGCAGGGACAGGAGGCAGGAGCTGTGACAGGAGAGGCAGTTGCCCTTGATACACCTACATAGACAGCTCATGCACCGAGGACTGTAGATACTCCTACACCCCCACCAGTTTCGGGTAGTAGTGGATTAGGGTACGAATGTGATCTACATCGTTTGCAAGAATTCCAGAAGTTTAGACCTCCATCTTTTAGTGGGGTCAAAGACCCTGTAGCTGCTAAGGAGTGGGTTGTTGAGATGGGGAAGCTTTATGGATTCTTCGAGTGTATGACATCGGAGATGGTCGCATTTGTTGCGTTCCTACTGAAGGGAGTTGTAGAGCATTGGTGGAAGTCCACCAGACCCATACTAGAGCCCGACACACAGATATCAGTTGGGAGATATTTCGGGACGCCTTTAGGAGGCAGTTTGTACTTGATACCGTACAACAGAAACTACAGGCTGAATTTTTGGGACTGAACCGAGGGAGTTTATTTGTGGACGAGTATGAGACTCGATTCCTATCCCTAGGGAGATATGACCCAGATACCATGTATAGTGAGGCCAGGAAGGTCCACAGGTTCATCGATGGATTGAGACCGGTTCTGCGGTCCAGATTGGTTCCATTAGATATAACCACTTATGAGGAAGTAATGCGCAGGGCACAACTGTGCGAGCAAGATTACGAGAGGATTACTTTCAAGTTTGGGAAGTTTAGTCGGAGCCGAGATATACAGAAGAAGAGACCGGCTAGGGATTTCAGTTATCGAGGAGGGAGGAAACTCTTTGGTAAGAGATCACGGGTTAAGGAGGCACGAGAGAGATTTGCTAGACCTCCTGCTTATCCGACCGTAGCTCCAACAAAGGGTATTTTCATAGGAGGGCAAAGATCTACTGCCGATCAGTGTAGAAGATGCGGTAAACAACATGGAGGTAGACCATGTCCACTGACTCCTATAGTGTATTTTCGATGCGAGAAACAGGGGCATATTGCTAGAGCTTGCCTAGAGATGGTTGATACTACCCCACTAAAGGGCAGGGAGCATGAAAGAGCTCTAGCTGCTACGTCTGCTCAAAGAGGTAGAAAAGGGGAAACAAGTGATTGGTTAAGGGCGCGTACATGCTTTGGACCAGGGGACAGCTGATGCTTCATCGGATGTGATACGAGGTAACATCCAAATTTATGATATTGAAGCATATGTTTTAATTGATCCTGGTGCCATGCATTCTTTTGTATCGCCTTCATTTGCATGTAAATTAGCAAGACATGTAGAGCGTACACCGTTATGTATGATGATGTTGATTAGTACGCTTATGAATAGTAGTCAAGTTGTAGAACATGTATTTAATGACTGTAAGTTGAGAGTAGGGGATAAGGAGATGACAGCCAATCTAATATTACTAAGTATGAGTGACTTTAATATAATCTTAGGAATGGATTGGTTATCTGCAAACCATGCTGTTTTAGATTGGTATGCTAAGACAGTTATGTTTCCTAACCCTACGAGATATGTTGTAAAGTTTAATAAAGAATAAATAAAAGGAGTAGTTATGATTATTATCTACTGACTTAGAAAACCTTCAACATATCAAGGTTTCATTGCGTACGTGGTAAATATGGATAAGGCACATCCGGAGTTGTTAGATATTACTGTGGTCAGTGGGTACCCAGATGTTTTTCAGGATGAGTTGCCAGGGTTACAACCAGACAGAGAGATGGAGTTCTATATAGATTCGGTGCCTGGTACGGAGCCTATTTCAAGACCACCATATCGTATGGCCTTAGTTGAGCTAGAGGAGCTCAAGAGGCAGTTGCAGGAGCTATTGGATAGGGGTTTTGTTCGACTGAGTGTTTCACCTTGGGGTGCACCGATTTTGTTTGTGAGGAAGAAGGATGGGAGCCTTCGATTGTGTATAGATTACCGATTGTTGAATAAGGCCACCATCAAGAATAGGTATCCCCTTCCACGCATTGATGACTTGTTAGATGAGCTTCAGGGAGCACATGTCTTTTCCAAGATTGACTTGAGGTCTGGGTATCATCAGCTGAAAGTTCAGAGTGGAGATGTACCCAAGATAGCATTTCGTACCCGATATGGCCATTATGAGTTCTTGGTCATGCCATTCGAATTGACGAATGCTCCAGCTGCTTTCATGGCTTTGATGAACGATGTGTTCAAGCCATATTTCGACCAGTTTGTTATCGTCTTCATCGATGACATATTGGTGTACTCGAGGTCTGAGGAGAAGCATGAGGAGCACCTCAGGATCGTATTGCAGACTCTATGAGAGCAGAAGTTATATGCTAAGCTCAGTAAGTGTGACTTTGGTTGTCACAGATCTCGTTTTTGGGACATGTTGTATCGAGAGATGGTATATCAGTGGATCCATCTAAGATAGAGGCTATAGTTCAGTGGGAACAGCCAAGGACAGTCACAGAAATCAAGAGTTTTCTGGGTTTAGCTGGATACTATCAGAGATTCATTGAGGGATTTTCGAAGTTGGCTGCTCTGTTGACACGTCTTACTCGAAAGAGTGTACCGTTCGTATGGAACAAGGATTGTGAGAAGAGTTTTCAAGAGTTGAAGCATCGATTGACCACCGCTCTAATTCTCACTATCCCTACCAGCTCAGGAGGATTTATAGTGTATACCGATGCTTCGCATCAGGGACTGGGCTGTGTACTGATGCAGGATGGAAGGGTAGTTGCTTATGGATCCAGACAGTTGAAGGACCATGAGAAGAACTATCCGACCCATGATTTGGAGCTAGCTACAGTAGTGTTTGTGTTGAAGGTATGGTGCAATTACTTATATGGCAAGAAATTCCAGATATTTACCGACCACAAGAGCCTCAAGTATATGTTCTCACAGAAAGAACTGAACATGAGACAGAGAAGATGGCTAGAGCTTTTGAAGGACTACGATTATGAGATACTTTATCATCCGGGTAAAGCTAACGTTGTAGCTGATGCCTTGAGCAGTAAGAGCCTAGGGATGGTATCGTATATAATGGTTAGGGAACATGATTTACTAGAGCAGTTTGCTAGCCTCAGTTTGGGAGTTGTGCCTTTTGACATGGATACATGCTATGTGATAGCTAGTCTACGCTTGGAGCCGGATATGTTGGACACGATCAGAGTGGCTCAGTAGACTGATCTGTTTTGTATGGATGTGAGTGGTCAGATGCAGAAGGGCACAGTGACTGACTTTGAGTTGAGTTCTGATGGACTACTGAGGTTCAGAGATAGATTATGTGTTCACGAGGATCCAGGACTCAGGAGATTAATATTGGCGGAAGCTCATTCGTCGAGGTATACGTTACATCCTGAGAGTAACAAAATGTATCAGAACCTCCGAAAGGTATACTAGTGGTCGAGTATGAAGAGAGATGTAGATTTTGTGGCTAAGTGTCTCGTATATCAGCAGGTGAAGGTAGAGCATCAAAAACTTGCAGGGTTATTGCAGCCTCTACCTATACCGACATGAAAATGAAAGCATATCACCATGGATTTCGTGATAGGTTTACCGAGATCCCGCAGGAATCATGATATGATATGGGTGATTGTCGACAGACTAACGAAGTCAACCCAATTCCTAGCTATGAGAGCAACCGATACTCTGAGTTCATTAGCAGAACTGTACATACGCGAGGTAGTGAGGTTACACGGTGTACTAGTGAGCATAGTCTCTGATAGGGATTCCCACTTCACTTCCCACTTTTGGGGACATTTTCAGGAAGCTATGGGAACCCAGTTGAGTTTGAGCATCGCTTTCCATCCTCAGACAAATGGTCAGTCAGAGAGGACTATACAGACCTGGAGGATATGTTGAGACCATGTGTGCTAGATTTTAGAGGCTCCTGGGATGACCACCTGCCACTAGCCGAGTTCGCCTACAACAACAGTTATCATTCGAGTATCGGGATGGCACCGTTTGAGGCTTTGTATGGCCGTAGATGTCATTCCCTTATTGGATGGGAAGAAGTGGGTGACCGTAAGATTTTCGCTCCTGACATGGTTACACAAGCATCTGAGGACGTCCATTTAATAGTAGAGAGACTGAGGACAGCTCAGAGTAGGCAGAAGAGTTACACTGACAGGAGACGTAGGCCACTAGAGTTTGCAGTTGGTGAATCCGTGTTTTTGAAAGTTTCTCCTTCTAAGGGCATAGTGAGATTTGGGAAGAGAGCGAAACTAAATCCTCGCTATATTGGACCCTTTGAGATACTTGATCGAGTGGGAGATAAGGCTTATAGGTTGGCATTGCCACCGGACTTATTAGGTGTCCGTAGCGTCTTCCACATATCGATGCTTCGAAAGTATCTCCCGGATCCGACACATGTGATTAGTTATGAGCCTTTGGAGCTTCGAGAGGACATGTCGTATGTTGAACGACCGATTCAGATATTGGATAGTAAGGAGAACGTATTGAGATCGAAGACCATCAAGTTAGTGAAGATTCTCTGGCAGCATCATACTTCAGAGGAGGCTACTTGGGAGCTGGAGAGTCTGATGCGAGAGAAGTACCCTCACCTATTTGATGACTGACTTGGTTCTAATTTGGAGGACTAAATTTTCTGAGTAGGGGAGGATTGTCGGACCCGTATTTTATGTAGCTTATACCTTATGATTCCTATGTGTATGAACACTGTATTATTATAGTTGAATCATAAGAAGAGTAATTACTAGATTTAAAGTGTTAGTAAAATGATTTAACACGCAAAAGCTGCATAAAAAGCCTAATGTGAGCTATAAGAGTCACAGGCTAAACCAAGTGTATCTGAATCATTCTGACTGAAAATAAGAACTTAAAATGAGAAAATATAGAAAGCTCATGAAGGAAAGTCAGCTTGATTTAGTTCCGAACACAAGGAACGAGAGAAAAAGCTAAAAAGGGTAAAATGGACCTTTTTAGCTAGTTAAGGTGTTTCGGGTGTAATTATTTACCAAAAATGGTTGAAACGTAAATACAAGAGTGTAAGACATAAGATATGACACTTTCAGAATTTTGAGAAAATGTCAACTTGGTCAATGGTTAAGAAAAAGTCACCTATAGTTAAGAAAAGTGAACTTTTACCATAGTTGACTAACCATGGTTAAAAATTAACCTAAGTATGGAGAAAAAAATTGGGGGAAAATATTCTTAGTCAAAATACAATTTGATTATCCTCGGAAGTAAGGAAAATTTATTCGGAAGGATTCCGAATTTAATTTAATGATTAAAAACGTAATGGGCCTAAAGTGAAAATTTTAAAGCCCATTAAGGTATACTAAATGTAGATCGAAATTCTTAGGTCCCTTAGACCGAATTATTGGACCGATTGATCGACCTAATATTTACACAATTAAAGGCTTGAGGTATGGTGAAAATTTCAGCCAGAAAGCCCATTAAGAGAGCCCAAACCGAGAAGCCCAAATGGAAAGCCCATTAGATAAATATCTAACCATAGTTAAAGCTAAACATGACTCATAAGGTGACTCATTAGGTGACTCATGACTAAGCCTTAAGAAGTCAATCTTAATGGCTGGAAAGTAAGGCTTAATGGCTAAGTTAGTGGCTTATAAAATCAGCCACACCATTGTCATCTTCACCACATTATTCTCGGCTAGAAGAAGAAACCATTGAAACACATTATCCAAGCTTTCTCTCACTAGAAATCACTAGGAATTAGGCATATCTGGAACCTGTATTCTTCATGGAAGTTGTTACAAATTGAAAGGAGAGTGACATATGTTGGAATTGGCTATCAAGGAGCCATAGAGTGCAAACCGTGAGCCTCCAAAGTTTCGACCAAGTGTGAACACAACTATTGGTATATTTTCAAGTTTTCAATTTCATATATGTTAATGTATGAATGATTTTAAGTATATTGGTATATGTTTTAAGCATTGAAACATATGAAATCACTATGATCTTGGTTAGGCCGAGAGTGAGTAGTGAAATATTGATGAATGTCCATATGATTTTAAGACATAAATGGATTAATGTACATGTGTTAATGATTATGGCATAATTAGAATTAATCAATTTGATTAATTAATACATGTATTAAGTTGGCAGTCAAGGTGTTTGATAAAATGCCTAAATGAACTATGTGATGTTTAAGAATGTTGCCAACCAAGTGTTTGTGAAAATGCCTAAGTGAATTGGCTAAACAAATAGTCATGGATGGCATGCCATGGCATGACCGACGACATAGATAGCTCTCGGCCATGGCATGTGGCCGAGAGGCCCAATGGGCCAAGCCCAAAAATTTTAAGCCCAATGTGATGTAATGGGTCTAGGACAACCCAATAAGAGTTGGTGGGCCCCACAAGCCTAATAGGCCCAACAAAAATGTATAGTAAAATAGAAATAGGCTTAAGGCATAGTTAGGCCCATTAAGGATTTATTAAAGCCCACTAAGGGAAATAGACTATATTTAATGTGAAATACAGTAGGAAAAGTGTAATTAACCTGATAAATGGTTATATACAGCTCCAGAGAGTATTGGAGAAGAAAATCGGACTGCTGGATCGAGCAACGTTGAGAAAGTGAAATTTCTCGAGTGATTGCAGGTAAGGGACTTTTGTGAGTAGTTAGAGATACCTGCACGTATTTTTGTCTGCTTTCACATTCATTTAAAAACTCTGATGGTCAGAGAAAGTGAATAATTACGATTTTACCCCTAGTTAGTCAAAAAGTTAACTTTTGTGAAAAGTTGTAAAAAGCATGGAAACCACCATTTTGAGTGTTTTACTGCTGTTTAGCAGAAGAATAAATAGATGGGCTAATGATTTTAAGGTTGATGTGAATTAAGCACACTTTATAGTGCTGATTTTGATATTTTGTAAATCATCCCTTTTTAAAGAGCCATCTATCATATTATGTGAGAATAAATCGTGCAGGAGCACAGCTCGCACTGGATTTCATATATTTTCCACATATATTAGTGCTAGATTGTGATTCGCACTAGATTTCCATGACATGCATGATAGAGTACTGGAGTTCTTACTTGTACTCAGTTTTACATGATATATGTATGAGAGAGTGCTGGAGCGATTAGCTCGTACTCGAGTTTACATGAGATACATGACAGGGTACTGGAGCGTTGCTCGTACTCGATTCTTCATGATTTATACAAGATATAGTACTGGAGCTATTGCTCGTACTTGATTTGATGATATGGTGCATAACATAGTACTGGAGCTATTGCTCGTACTTGATTTAAAACATGAACTATGCATTGACCTAGTTGCTGGAGGTTTACTCGCACTAGAGTTGAGTTTGTGCTGTGAAACAGTGTTTGAGCGGAGTGTCGATTGTGAGTCGCGCTCAAAGGCGTGCACTGTATGTGATATATAATACATGTTCAAAACCATGCTTGATTTCCTCGTGTAGACTGAGTGTCACACTGTGAGAGGATTCGCATGAGGATTTGGAGACGTGGTATGATATTCCATGGTTTTGAGGGCTAAGACCTATGGTAGGAACCCCGACTGTGATGTAGGGTCCACAGAGTACGTTGTACCATGCATGTGGCATGGAGTACACTGTACCGTGTGGTGTGGTGGAGTTGAGGAGGATATAGCTGGCGATTGTGATGGACTGACCCCCCTCCCGTTGTAGCAGTGATGCCCCGCACACTGAGATCTGTGTTGCCTGGGATCACATTGTCGGATATGATCATAGTCCAGGATACTATTTACATTTTTCACCTCAAAGTCTCACATGATATATCACCTGATTGATTGATTTAATTGCGGATAGACCTGAGGGATGGGTCGGACTCCGATTTTGTGATGTGAATGATTTAATGCCATATTTACTATGATTTAAATATACATGGCATGATTTATCTAAAGGCATTGTGATATTATAAAGATGCATTGTTTTGCACTACATGCCTACATTTGAGAAAGAAAGCATAATTTCTGTACATGGGATTTAATCTGTACAAGTATATATATATATATATATATTTAAAGACATGCTTTTAAAAATGAGTTAAGGAAATAACATTTTGAGGCATAGCATTATTTTGAGTAGATAGTGTAGATATCTACTTACTTGCCTGATTTCCTTACTTAGCGCGTTGTATGCTCACCCCCTTTTTCTTTACATCTCTCTACGGAGCATCAATAGTAGAGTGAGAGCTTTTGAGGGATAGTATTTCTGTGTCCGTTGCTATTTCCTATCGATCGACAGGTATACATATTTTGTACGGTTATGTATCTAAACATAGAAACAGCACAGTGATGTATACGATATATATTATGGGGAATGTATTTGTATTAGATTTTATATAATCTTTCATATATTATAAATGAAGTTAAAGTCTGAGTATATTGACATGTATGGATGATATGGTATGCGAGGAAGCTAACATCGAATCAGAGCCCAACCATTGAAGAGAGGAAAGGTAAGTTAAAAATGCAAAAAATTTGTAGTGGTTTTGGTTAAGTCACGAAGGATGATGGTCGTGACATGTATTACAAGTTTAGTAACCAAACTGTTCCTAAGAAGGTATTACAATTTTATAAGCTATGAGCCATAAAAGTTTTTCTCATATTGCTTAACTCAAATTGTAGTTACTAAAATATTGATAATGCTATTTATGTAACAATTTTGTTTTTTAGCTTTAGCTGTGACTACCTAATTACAACTTATTTGAATTTTAAAATGGATTTTGAGGCATTAGCTTATAACTTGGTTTAAATTATTTCAAGGTTATTCCAATTACCATCTTCTTCTTATTCTTTCTTCCTCTCTCTTTCTCTCCTCTATATATAAAGACTTTACTGCTTTAGACCCTAAAACATAAACCTAGCTCAAATTAAATGTTTTTCTCATTAATTAAACTTCAAAGTCATTGAAATTTTTTTCACTTTGTAAATTTCGACGCTTAAACAATTTGGAGATTCTCTAATCTTATTTCATGCCTCTTATTGTTGTGAAGTTATTACTCTGAACTAAATTTCCATTTTATGCAGGAAATGTTGGTTGTGAGTCTAGCTAAATATGACAAAAAAATGAGGAAATGAAATCTGATTTGGCTATTTTAGTAGTAGATCTAGTTGAAATTCTAGAAAAGAAATGCTGAAAGTTATCTTAAGCTATAGAAAATTAGTAAGGATTTGTTGATTTTAGCTTGAAATTATGCTACAACATAACTTGGATTGTTTCCACTTAAGTGTGAAGGTATTGTCTAAGAATATCAGCTAGGTGCCAATGGCTACATTTAATTATGAAAGGGACTAATTTTCAAAATTTAAAATAGTGCAAGAACTATTCATATAAGTTATGCTATTAAACCCCCAAAAAAAGTTTTTTTTTTCCTTTATTTCCATTCCTATTTTCTCTCTTTAACTAAACCCATTCTTTCTCTAGCTTTATTTTATCAACCGAATACCACTATTTTTCTAAATTTTGGCTACTGATAGTAGTGCCAGTCTTCATCCACCGTTGCAATAGTTATCTACGTGCCTGAATGTTTACACCTCTTCTCTCTCTCTTTGTCTTTGGGAGAAATAAAAGATGTTCCTCTAGATGTTGCATGTAATTTGATATATTTTTTCTTTTCTTGTTGTCCTTTTTTTATTATTTTTTTTTCAATTTATGCAAGTTTAGTAACCAATTTATTCTTAAGATGGTATTACAATTTTATAAGCTATGAGTCATAATTTGTTTTTGCTCAGCTCAAATTGTAGTTATAAAATATTGATAATGTTTCTTATGTAACAAAGTTTTTTTTCATATTAACTGTCACTACCCTATCACAACTTATCAAAAATTAATACGAATTTTGAGGTGTTAAGTTTATAACTTAGTTTAAAATGTTTTAAGGCTATTCTAGTTATAACTTATTTAATAAAATAAAGACCTTACTGCTTTAGACCCTAAACCATAAACCTAGTTATAATTAAGAGTTTTCCCATTAATTAAATTTTAAAGGCGTATGACTTTTTTTTTTTAACTTTGGAAACCTCGGTGCTTAAATCACTTGGAGGTACTTTGATCTTATATCAATGCTTGTTATTATTGTGTGTTTATTACTCCTAACCAAATTTCACATAGGAAATGTTAGTTGTAATTCGGGCTAAATTTCATAAAGAAAAGGAGAAATTGAACTCTGATTTGGCCATATTTGCTATATATTTGGTTAAATTCTAAAAAAAATGCTAAAAGTTATACTAAGCGAAAGAAAACTATTAACGAATTTTTTGTTTTTGCTTGAAGTTGTATTATGACACCATCTAGATAAATTTTGCTTAAGTGTGACTATATTGTTCATGAATATCGGGTAGGAGGCGATGGCTACGACGACTACTCTTAAGTGTGAAGGGACTAAATTTCAAAATTTAACATAGTAAAAGGACTATTCATATAATTCGACCTATCAAATCCCAAAAAAAAAAATTCTCAGAGTGTAATTTTAGCAAGCTAAAAGAAGGATCTATACCTGTCTAATGTTGGGATTTTGATATTTTTAAGTTTGTAATACTACCTTATGTATGTGGTGTGAGTGGTGGCTTAAAAGAATCAAAGGTGGGCTAAATTCAGGCTAAACTCCCAAATTAGTAAGACAATACATTATAAAAGGAAATTCTTGCTAAAATTACACTTTCTGTCATGTGATGACATATTAAACAATTTTCATTAATTTTTATGATTGAAATTAATTAACTTGACTAATCCTAATAGGATTATGATTTATTTTAAATTTGATTAACATAGATGTTAATCAAGGATAAAATTAAAGCTTGAAATACCGTGAATGGAAACCTAAAACTTAACTATCTAATTATCTTGTATTATGGATGTACGAGGGTGTTTATGTACTTAGGATATGGATGGTTATATTTATGTCTATTTATTGAAATAGGGACTGCAAGCCCTTTCTTATCTCTATTGTATTTAGGGGTTGTGAAATTCTTTTCTCATTTAATTCCCCTCAAATGTAACGCGAGGTTTCTTTACAATTGATGTAATTAGATAATTAATGTAAATAAGATTAGTTAGGATTGAATTTTATGTAACTCAAAGATGAAGATGGAGATTTAAAGGCGTCATGGAGATTAAAACAAGGCTTATGAAGATTATATATGTGATCTTAGGATATAAACTACTCATTTCCTTAAGTAGCTTAAAGATATTATATTAGATTAAAGTCCATAATCACCTTAGTTGCTAGCATGTGGGAGATTTATTTTTATGTGATATTGATAAATGTTATCCATGCGATATATATGTGTAATGAGACCTAATAAACTAAAATCCCTCATTAAATTATTGAGTCACATGTTAAAATATGATAAAAATGTCTTCCAATGTCTCAAAAATATAATTGGAGTTCTTGTAATTAAAGGCTTCTTTAGTCGCTCAATGTCCAATTTTTACAAGAATCTGTTTGAGCTTCTTGATGTAGGTCTTACTCAATTAAAACATGTTGTTCGGATACGTCACACATAACCGTATGGTTTTGAATGCAATGATTAGGTGAAATGCATGCAATGTATTTAGATAAGAAGTTGTCACCTAAATGATTGAGAGTTGCATAAGTGATGCAATTGATAAAGTATACTATCTACCCAATTAGGTTTAATTGTAATGTTTGGCTCTTTAAGTGATTTAAGAGTTGAACTCTTAAAATAGTAGTGAGAGCTATTATTTTGATAAAATAATGAAGGCAATCATTTAAATTTCGAAATTTTGTTTTTATGGACACTAATATAGTATTATTACGCTTAAATTGAATACATACTTGCTAAGATGTCAACTAATATATCTCATCAAAGTATCCTAGATAATAAGCTCACCAAACTAATTTCATATATTGGTATTGCAATATAAAAATTGTTCTACTAAAAAAGAGAGACGATTACATCCTACAATCTCCTGTTCTTGAAGAATCAGGCAAATATACTACTAATGAGGATAAGGAAGTCTATAGAGTTCATAGGAATAACCTTTGTTAAGCAACATGTCTGATGTTGGCTAGCATGAATCTTGAACTCCAAGAGCAACATGAGGCACTGGTTACCCATAACTTGTTTTGAACCTTAAAGACTTATTTGATAATGAAAGGCACAATGAGAGATTTGGCATCTCAAAGAAAGTTTTCAACACAAAGGTTAAAAAAAAACCTCTGTGCGTAGTCATGTACTCAAGATGATAAGTTGCACCATAAAGTTTGGCAATTATGAGTCATTTGGGATAACGATATAGGTATAGACCTAGCCTTTGCTTCTTTGCCTAAGAGCTATTTGTCGTTTGTGATAAAATACAACATGAATCACATAGAGATGAGTTTGTCTTAACTCCTCAACATGATCTCAAGTGTCGATAAGACCATGAGAGTCAATGAAACTTCAGTTAATGTCGTTTATTTATTACTTCCGAGAAGGAAAATAAGCTTAAGAGGAAGTCGATCCTCTAAATGGAAGAAATTAAATTTCAAGAATAAAAATAAGGACATATAAAAGGATATTTGTCACCATTGTGGTAAAATCAGTCATTAAAGGTGGAATTGCAAGGAATTCCTTGAATCTACAAAGCTAAAACGCTTGAATGAGACTCTACGTTAACTACTCTTTGAACTTTACCAATACATGGCATATGATAACTTATTAAATACGATTGATTTGATCCTAATATTTGTGACATATTGTAGGATCCAACAAGGAGAATGACAAATGAACAGTAGAGAAACTGAAGGAGTAGCAATTAGTAAAGATCAAGGATTGCAGCTCACTTTAAGTTTTATTGTTTGAGAAACAATTTAGGATTTGCTTCGCGTTCAACGTGGATGTTTAGGACGTGTTTAGATAAGGATGTTTTATTATTTTAGGCCATATAAGCTGCCTGCTTGAAATAAAACATCTTTCTTAGATCAAAATAGTATGATTCCATCATTTAGCCTTATAAGATTCTTGATAGAAATTGAAATTAAAAAAAAAGTATTAAACAAAAGTATATAATCAATATACGAATAATAATCATAAATGTCGTGAGCATGGGTTAATATAAAGATACTAAGGATACTATTTATTGGGATCATTTAAACTCCATGAATTTTCTTGTATTCAGATACAATTATGATCTGTAAAGTAAATAATGGAATTGAAAATGTGCATAATTGGTGGAAACTGTAAAATATGAGTGTTGCAATTTGGGCGCAATGCTACGTTAGAATAATAATAACAATATATAAAATATATAATATAATATGAAAAGAAGGGAAAGTGATGGAAGTGAAATGATGATAATGACTTGAGGAAATCTAAGGAAAGAAATAAGAACAGTAATAAAATATAAAGATGGTGGGCTGCCAGCTGAAATTTGGAGTGGTTTGGTAAAACAAAATACGATGGGAGTAGTTGATGGATTGCTTAAACATAGAAGGAAACCCGTGCGAGAGTGTGGCTAGATAATCGAACATGATTTTAATAGTTTAAGAAAGGAAGGATGGAAACTAAACTGAGGGGGAGTAATTGAGACGGGAACTGAAAAATAGAAAAAGAAATAGATATTAAGTAGAAAAGAGGATGGAGAGGGAAACTGAAGTAAGGCTGAGAGGAAGAGGGAGAGAGCGACAAAGAAGAAGAAGCTGAAGCTGAAGAGGTCACGCGAGGATAAGAAGATCGAAAACAGAGGTAGGTAATGAAGAGATGAGGCGGAGGCCTATGCTTGAAGGCTGGAAATGGTGGAAAAGCCGAGAGGGGTATTGAGGCTGGAGACTGAAAACTATAGATGCAAGTGATAATGTGTTACAGAAGGCGTGGCTAATAGCGCGGAGGAAGGCAGTAAGTGCGACGGTAGCCAAAATAGAGGGTGGAAGCAAGGGACGGAGAGAGGCAAAGGTGAATGAATGGGCAGGTTAAACATGGCCGTTAGAAAATAGAGTGAACGAGAGGTCACCGGTGCTAGCGCGGAGATGATAGGATGATGGAGGAGTGGCATGGTAGCATCGAGAATGTGGGTGATGACGATAAACAATGCCGAAAGGATTGAAACCGAGAAGTGAAGAAGAAACGACGAAGAAGGAAAAAAAGGGCGGGAAGGAATTGGTTTAAAAAAAAAAGTACATTTATATATATATATATATATTTGGAGATTGGAATTTAGGCACAGAGAAAATTGAGAAACCCAAGGGAAAGAGCTCCCAAGAAATAAACCGACTAGACCGAACCCACTGACTCCAGTCACTAAAGCATTGAGGACTGCGGGCAGACATCAAGATAAGGAAAACTTCCATGTGCTGGTAGAGATAGATTCAAGTATTTTTATAAGGAATTGCAGATATAAAATTCTAGGTCGAATTTCATAGTAACTAGAATTCTAGAAAACCTTAGGTCAATTTTACAGTTTTTGGAATTAGGGAAAACTATAACCTCAGTGAATCAGCCCATTTATTGATATAAATTTAGTTAGTTTATTTAAATAAATATCACTGGAGATTTTAAATATTGTTTTAAATCAAAAATCTCAAATTTAGTTTCTATAAACTGTCTATTGGGATTTTTAATCGAAAAAGGGCCAATTAGTATCTTTTTGAATCTGATATTTTTTCGAACTGAAATTACGATTTATTTTAATGAAAATTGATTTACTTATAAATAATACCGAGGATATGTGCTTGAGCGCGTGTTAACTGTGTGTCGCACGGTCCGACTCGAACTGATTTTGAGACAAAGGCGATGGTTAAATCATGTTGCACTACTGTCTGTTTCTATTTCTGTGGTCCATGAAGTATGATGTACCGTGCGGCACACACGTGAGTACAATGTACTGTGTATTCTAGTCTTCAAACATTTTGTTCTGTGAGCTGTTAGGGTAGCTGACCACTTCCACGACGATTGACATCCCGACACACCTAATTAGTGAGGCCTAGAGTCACTGACATTGGCCAATTGTCATTTTGAATTTTGATATAGCATGTTCTGCCATGTCTTGTCTATTTAATTTACTAGTTTGACTGTATGAACTGTATCGTTGTGTAAAATCGATTATTTTACTGATTAAAGTTTTAGAATCTTGTATTCACTGCAGTAAAATGTTTACACTATCAGTATTGATACTGTTTTCGAATTTCGATTCTGGTATTATCGATTTTCGTCTTTGATTTTACTGGTATTACTAGACTGCCAAATTATCTGTATATTTTCATGAGAATTCCTATTTTGGCATATATATATAGGTAGTATATTTATCTACCTACCACGTGTTTTTCTTACTGAGCACGTTAAGCTCACCCCTTACATTCCTCCACAGAGCCTCATTAGTAGTTAGGATCATTTCTATAAGTTGAATTATTTTGCACAGCCATACGTTAGCAAAGCATTCTACTGTGTTAAAGGTATACCCAGTATATACATCTATTTTGTATCTAAATTTTGTAAGTATAGTAATGTATATGGAAATGTGTCTGGGGAATGTGAACATTGAATATTTTGTAAAAGAACAATTATGCTGATTTAATTGGAAGGTACTACCGTGAGTTTTGTTTAAATTTGGCACTAAGAAATAGAATTGAATAGACGGACTGATCTATTATCGACTGGTAGCAAAACCATATTGTACCGTAATTTGGGACGTTACAGATCAATAGTAGTCTTATGAAAAACTATTGATGCTTAGTAAAATGAGAACATTAAAGCATAGTAGTTATGCATAAGTGCATACTTAGCTACTATTAGCTTTAAGGTGATAAATATATTTTAGAATGACAAAACCTAAGGTGGTTATTAAATTTATTTTAAATTTAATTCTAAGTAATTTTCTATGAATTTATTGAAAACGATTTGGAAAATTACTTGAATACTTTTGGGGCTCAATTTCATGCACAAAAAGTCAAATTATAAACAAATGAAATTGAAAAATAATCTTAAAAGGAGTTTCAACTTGATTTTCGACCGAGAAAATAGTTTTGAAGGTTGGAGGCTTGATCCCCTAAGAGTAAGGACCGATCCTCTACAAATCAGTAAGCTTCTGTTTGAGAAAATAGTCGAGAGGACTGATTCCCTAGTGAGAGAGGATCGATCTCATATAAGTTAGTAAACTACTGGATTGTAAATTATCACAGAGGCACCGATCCCCAAGTGGAAAGGTCTAATCCCCTCGTGTATTTTGGCTTCTATTTGCTGGCTTCCGAGAAGAGAGGATCGATCCCTTGAAGAGGTAGGGCTAATCCTCTAGTGTATTGGAAGGATCCACTAATTAGTTTTTTAAAGGTTTCAATAGGCATTTCTTCTCTCTTTGATCTCCAACAAACATGTTCAACCAATGGAGTATAAATACAAGCTAAAAAGATATTGGGCATTAAGAGAATTCATTTCTTATCTTCTTCAAGCTTGAACAACAAATCAAGAGCTTAAAATTCTCCATCTTCAATCATTTACACTTTTAAGTGATTCTCTTATATAGTATAATTGTTGTGCATTCTCTTAGTGCTTCATTTTGTAATCATTCACTAACTAGAGGTATTCATAGATTACACATATTTTCTACCATACCACAATTGTAAAAAGGGAGTTAACCCTTTTGAGCTACACTTTGTAAATGGAATGGGTAAGGAAGATGTTTCTCTTTTGCCCCTAGAAAAAGAAAGTGTAAGGTTTCCTACTTGAGCCTAAAAAAAGTAGGTGTTGTAAAGTTTCCTCCTTGAGCCCAAAAAAAGATGTGAATGTTACTCTTGGACCAGCAAAAAGGAGTGTAACAAATTCAATATTGAAATTTGTAAAATCCTTGGGAGCGTCTCAAGGTAGAGGATGTAGGCAAGGTTGGTTGAACCTCTATAAATCATGTATGGACAATTCTCTTTCTTTGTACTCTTTACTTTATAATTATTGAATTGTGCATATTGTTTTGATTTATTAAATTGAATGCTAGAATAGCCTCAGTGAACTTAGAGAACATAGAATGAAAAAGCGAAAGGCTATAATTAGTAAAAAACCGATACACCTCCCTCTAGGTAAGCTAATAAAGCTAACAGTTGCCAAGTATTATTATTTAGATATGAGATCCAAATTAAAAACAACTTATAACTAAAGTGTTTTGCGATTATCATTAAGATGAATGATGTATCTTGATATATTATAAGAGAATACGCCACTAATACATGAAATCTAAATTAAATATTAACCTAAAGAGGCATAGGATGCCGATTTCATCTTACACAAAGATTTCCAAGACATACTTGAGATTAATGGGAGCATTATGACTTATTAACGCCAAAAGCATAGTGTATGCATATGATGCTGTAAGACCCATTTTTTGTGATGTATTTCTTATGATTCATATGATGTACACATTTCCATATGTTAATTGAATCATAAGAAGAGCTTTTGCTTGAATGAAATTGCAAAGAGAATGAATGAATATTCATAAATCCATGTAATGGCTAACTAAGGGCTAAAGTGGCTACCGACTAAACGAATGGAATTTAAACCATTCTGATTGAATATATGGACTTAAAACACAAAATTATAATGTAAGGCTCGTACTTTTATATGTATTCCATATGATTCCATGATGTGCACACTTGTTACATGCTATATGAATTACAAGAGATGTAAGGCCCGTGAATTCTACGTACCCTTTATGATTCCATGTTGTACACACAAGTTACATAATATGTGAATCATAAGAAATGACCTTTTATGCTCTAAGTGTGATTAGAATGCAAAATGATTAGTGAAGCATTTAAATGCAATTTCCTTTGAAATTCTGGAAAAAATAGCAGTTGGAATCCTGCAGATGAATGTCAGATCGATCTTCATTCACGACAGGATCGATCTTGTAATTCCAGAATGAAATCACAAAGCTTTTATAGGCAAGCAGATCGATCTCGATGTGGTTCTGCATAGAGAGGATCTGTGAGACCTGAGAATTTTATACACATCCAATTATGTAATGTGAAAATGAGTGTAATTGATTGATCTAAATGTGATGTACTCATAAATTGAGGCGGTAAGGAATGAAATTTCTTAGTGATAAATGCGTATTGAATGAGAAATAATTAATGAAGCAAGCTATGGCCATTATATATGGAGATTTTATACCAAGTGTACAACCATAGTGTGAAACTATGAGGCCAGATTGATCTTGGAGAAGAGGGGATCGATCTGGTAGGCCAAAGTGACATGGAATAGAAAAATCTAAATGAGCAAATCGATCTCCAATGAAGGCAGATAGATCTCCTTGTGATTCTTCCTTAAAGGGATCAATCTCCTAAAGGAGCAGATCGATCTCCAAATGTTTCTGTAAAATGCAGATCGATCTCCTTACAAGGAGCAGATCGATCTCCTCAAGATTATGGATCGATCTTGCCCCCACGACAGATCGATCTGGTAGGTATAAAAAGTTCCCAAAACGTTCCCAAATTCAAAGGCAGATCGATCTCCCACCTTCTGCCTATATAAGGACCCCTGTGTTTTTGCTAGAGTTCATCTTTTCTCTCTCTCTCTCCAGAAAATCGAAAATCCCCATTTTGGTCGAATCCTTAGCTTTCTCTCTCCTCCAAAACACCCATTTTATTTCAAATTTGAGGTAGTGGCAAGAAGAAAAGTTGTTCCTCATCGTAAGGGGAACAACATACTTGGAAATCGAAGGACGGCTTGAGCTGAGGCGTGAATTGGGCACTCCACAAGTTTTGGGTAAATTTCTAAATTTAATCATTGATTTTGAAGTAGATTGCTGCGATTATGGTTGTAGATTTTGTGATGAATTGGCTAAAAATGTTTGGGTTGTTAGAATTATCGAAGTATTGAGAAATTATGAGAATGTGAGCAATTATGCTCGATGTTGAAATTTGAGACAATGTGATGACGTGTTGATGATGTTTTTACATCGTTGGAACAACCTGTGAGTTCTAGAGAGGAATACGAGGCTAGTCCATTGTTCGGCGGAAACGATTGCACTATACGAGGTGCAACGAGGTAAAGAAAAACTTAAACTCATTTGTGTATATGATTTGTGATGATAATTGTTGCATGAAATGTTTTGAGAAACAAGCATGTTTTACGAGTTGTGATTGATTTATTGCACACGGTTTTATAGTCGGTTGGGGCCTAATTCTTATGAGTTGTAAACAAAGCGTGAAATTGTTTTACAAACTGTTTGAGTTTAAAAGTAAAAAGGGATTTGGGTTCTACGTTAAAGCGTACTGAGATTTGAGAAATGTGTGCATGGTTTTGCCGGTTTGAGCTCGATTTTGACTTGTTTTGTAATGAGTACAAAAGGTTTTCAGATGAGTTTTATGAGAGAAACCATTATGAGCTTTACGTGATGGTAAAATGGTTTTATATGATAATGGCTGTTATTGAGACTTAGGCCTGTCATGAGATAACACATCGGGCCTTGCTTTGGTAGCATGTAAGTCTGGGCCTTGCTCTGGTAGCATGTAAGTCCGATATTCCTCCACTTTGGTCGCGAGAGATGCCTCCGTTTTGGTAACATGAGATGACCCCTGCTCTGGTAGCACCGGGTGGCCTGGCTTTGGTAGTATGTAAGTACGGGCTTTGCTCTGGTAGAATGTAAGATGGATAGTGTGCTTGAGGAGAGGCCTTGCTCTGGTAGCATGTAAGTTCGGGCCTTGTTCTGGTAACACGTAAGACCAATACACCATGTACACGACCATATCATCGACGTTCCCTCTTTTGAGGATGCCTCGGATGCGCACCCAGAGGAAATTATTTTAATGTTGCATGACAGATGTTTTTATCCGAGTTTTTATTTCCTAGTCTCCATTTTATACATGAGATTGTGGCCTCGCCACGTGCATTACTACCGAGGTGATTTTTATCACGTTTTTACAAGTAAAAGCCATTATCACATCCTTATTTTCCATATGCTTGTAACTATGGTTTTTATATTGAGCCATTGATTCTCATGTTTCTGCATGATCTTAGAGAAGTGAAATGATGATGATGTTTTAACGATTTCATGCTACGTTTTCTATTGAGCTTATCGAGTTTCACCTACATAACAAAATGACTGTGTTGTGTAACTGATGATTTTATTAATGAGTCCCCTACCCCCCTTACTGAGCGATTTAGAAGCTCACCCTATTTTTACATCCCCTAGATTTCTTCAAGTGAAGAGAGTTTCCTGCGACGTACGGAGTAGTGGCTAGTGGAGGACTTGAGCTCCAGGCCGTATATTGTATTTTGAGGTATACTTTAGCATTTCATGTACCCAGACTAAAGTTGTATTTATAGACACTTGATGAACAATAATGTATGGGATGTATTAGGAATGTATATGCTATGATATATATATATATTAGATGATGAGATCCTGAAGTGAAAGTTTTATATTTTATGTATGATGATGTATGACATTGTACAGGAATGCATCTAGAATTGTGTATTGATGTAAATAAGTTTTAAATTTGTCATGTTTTCCACACTTTTGGGGCGTCACAGAGTTTATTTGGTATCAGAGCTTAAGGTGTTTAGTACTGTCAGTATCGGTTAAGTGAAATAGGATACATCCCAAGTGTCTGTAAAACTCTTCCCAAATGGTAGTCAACCAGTTTCAATTTCCAGCTGGGATTTCAACCAATTTTGCCAAATCATTTTACTCTTTCTTGGCCTTCATTTGCTTCCTTTCTCTCATACCTCTTTACACCATTCAACAACCAATAAATTCCATGAAGAATGTTCCACTTTCTTCCTTAAAATCCTATTGGCCGATTGCAAGTATTTGAATTTTTCAATATTTTCTTCCCATTTAACTAATGGTTTCATCATATTCTATGCAATCAGTCGATCTTTTTAGTTATTATTCAGCCTATATTTACTTCATTTAATGATTAAGCCTTTGACTATTCAATAACCAATGAGAAACATGAAAGAACATTGACTTTTCTTTCCTAACTTCTTATTTATTCTCCTGGCATTTATTATTTCTTTCTTATGTTCTTTTCTTCAAATTTTCAATTTAATTCCTTACCATTGTCGTGCATCCCATTTCACATAGCCTATTTATTTATTTATTTATTTATTTATTTATTTATTCATTTCCTTATTATCTAGGTACAACACTTGTCAAGGTCAAAAGTTAGGTGGCATGACCATTTAATGCCTAATTATCCATATAACACATTTTCATTTGGTATCATTTAACTAAATTCTAATTGGCTAACCAACACTAGGTGAACATTAAATACATTAATTTCATGTATGTTTAGGTCTTAAAATCACATTTTATGCAATTATCTAAGGTATTGGTCGGGCATTTCTAATTAAAGTAGGGTTTTCATGCTTTAACCCTTTTCAATATTATTTCAATCCATTTTCAGTTATAACTTGATAACTTCCAATATAGAGCTTGACATAACACCGTAAAAGTTTGACATTATTCCTTTGACATCAAAAGTCAAAGCACATCATTCGTTTTGACCACTTGATCCTACGATCTATGAACAAAATGGTTATTTCTTTATTTGTTGCACTTTTTTTATATACGCAATAATTAAAATTTTTATGGGTCCAAATGGCCTACCCAAGGCCACATATCATAATTATATGATGATTCAATGATTTCTGGGTAGTTGGCCAATCTTGTGGGGCTTGCGTACTTGTCCGTACAAGAGTTCGAGTCCTCAAACCAAAAATCAACATTTTCATTATTTTAGCATTGAATGCCTATTAGAGGTTACCTATACACTTAATAACGATATTCCTTGAGTTTAAGACTAATATGACCTTTTTTGGAATCCAACACGCTCACGCGTACCCTTACTTTTAGCTTTTCTCTTATATCCTTCTGTAACCTCTCAGAATATCTCTTAGTTCATCACTATCAATTCTTTTAAACACTACTTCGTTTGTATATTCTATTCAGAAATTGTAGTTATCAAACAAGACCTCCTGTTATGGTGTCAGACCCAGATTTTATGTAGCTTGTACCTTATGATTCCTATGTGTATGAACACTTTCTTATTATAGTTGAATCATAAGAAGAGTATTTACTAGACTTAAAGTGTTAGTGAAATGATTTAACACGCAAAAGCTACATAAAAAGCCTAATGTGAGCTATAAGTGTCAGAGGCTAAACCAAGTGAATCTAAATCATTCTGACTGAAAAAAATAACTTAAAATGAGAAAGCATAGAGAGCTCATGAAGGAAAGTCAGCTTGATTTAGTCCCGAACACAGAAAACGAGAGTAAAAGCTAAAAAGGGTAAAATGGACCTTTTTGGCGAGTTAAGGTATTTAAGGTGTTTCGGATGAGACCGATTGAAACATAAAGACGAGACAGTAAGACATAAATATGACACTTTCGAAATTTTGAGAAAAAGTCAACTTGGTCCATGGTTAAGGAAAAAGTCAACTATAGTTAAGAAAGTGGACTTTTACCATAGTTGACTAATCATGGTTAGAAATTAACCTAAGTGTGAGAAAAAATTGGGAAAAAATATTCTTGGCCAAAATACAAAATAATCATCCCCGAAAGTAAGAAAAATTTATTCGGAAGGATTCCGGATTAAATTTAATGGATAAAAACGTAATGGGCCTAAGGTGAAAATTTTAAAGCCCATTAAGGTATACTAAACGTATATCGAAATTCTTAGGTCCTTTAGACCGAATTGTTGGACCAATTGATTGGCCAAATATTGAGACAATTAAAGGCCCAAGGTATAGTAAAAATTTCAGCCCGAAAACCCATTAAGAAAGCCCAAACCGAGAAGCCCAAATGGAAAGCCCATGAGATAAATATCTAACCATAGTTAAAGCTAACCATGACTCATAAGGTGACTCATTAGGTGACTCATGGCTAAGGCTTAGAAAGTCAAGCTTAATGGCTGGAAAGTAAAGCTTAATGGCTAAGTAAGTGGCTTATAAAATCAGCCACACCATTGTCATCTTCAACACACCAAATTTGGCTAGAAGAAGAAACCATTGAAACAAATTATCCAAGTTTTCTCTCACTAGAAATCACTAGGAATTAGGCATATTTGGAACTTGCATCCTTCATAGAAGTTGTTCCAAATTGAAAGGAGAGTGACATATGTTGGAATTGGCTATCAAAGAGCCATAGAGTGCAAACCGTGAGCCTCCAAAGTTTTGGCCAAGTGTGAACACAATAATTGGTATATTTTCAAGTTTTCAACTTCATATATGTTAATGTATGAATGATTTTAAGTATATTGGTATATGTTTTAAGCATTGAAACATATTAAATCACTATGATGTTAGTTAGGCCGAGAGTGAGTAGTGAGATATTGATTTATGTCCATATGATTTTAAGGCATAAATGGATTAATGTACATGTGTTAATAATTATGGTGTAATTAGAATTAATCAATTTGATTAATTAATACATGTAATTAGTTGGCAATCAAGGTGTTTGATAAAATGCCTAAATGAACTATATGATGTTTAGGAATGTTGCCAACCAAGTGTTTGTGAAAATGCCTAAGTGAATTGGCTAAGAAAGAGATATGACCGGCATGCCATGGTGTAACCGATGGCATGGGCAGCTCTCGGCCATAGCATGTGGCCGAGAGGCCTAATGGGCCAAGCCCAAATATTTTAGGCCCAATAGATGTAATGGGTCTAGGAAAAGCCCAATAAGAGTTGGTGGGCCCCACAAGCCCAATAGACCCAACGAAAATGAATAGTAAAATGAAAATAGGCTTAAGGCATAGTTAGGCCCATTAAGGATTATTAAAGCCCATGAAGGGAAATAGACTGTATTTAATGTGAAATACAGTAGGAAAAGTGTAATTAACCTGATAAATGGTTATATGCAGCTCTAGAGATTATTGGAGGAGCAAATCAGACTGCTGAAACGAGCAGCGCAGAGAAAGTGAAATTTCTCGAGTGATTACAGGTAAGGGACTTTTGTGAGTAGTTAGAGATACCTGCACGTATTTTCGTCTGCTTTTACATTTATTTAAAAACTCTGAGGGTCAGAGAAAGTGAATAATAATTATTGTGACCCGATAATGGCAAATTACGATTTTACCCCTATTTAGTCAAAAAGTCAACTTTTGTGAAAAGTTGTAAAAAGCATGGAAACCATCATTTTGAGTGTTTCATTGCTGTTTAGCAGAAGAATAAAAAGATGGGCTAATATTTTGAGGTTGATGTGAATTAAGCACACTTTATAGTGCTGATTTTGATAATTTATAAATCATCCCTTTTTAAAAGAGCCATCTATCATATTATGTGAGAATGAATCGTGCTGGAGCACAGCTCACACTGGAATTCATATATTTTCCACATACATTAGTGTCAGATTATGATTCGCACTAGATTTCCATGACATGCATGATAGAGTACTGAAGTTCTTACTCGTACTCAGTTTTATATGATATATGCATGAGAGAGTGCTGGAGCGGTTAGCTCGTACTCGAGTTTTACATAAGATAATGACAGAGTGCTGGAGCGTTGCTCGTACTCGATTCTTCATGATTTATACATGACATAGTACTGGAGCTATTGCTCGTACTTGATTTGATGATATTGTGCATAGCATGGTATTGGAGCTATTGCTCGTACTTGATTTAATACATGAACTATGCATTGACCTAGTTGCTGGAGATTTACTCGCACTAGAGTTGAGTTTTGTGATGTGAAACGGTGTTTGAGCGGAGTGTCGACTGTGAGTCGCACTCAAAGGCGCACATTGTATGTGATATATAATACATGTTGAAACCCATGCTCAAATATGAGTGTACATAACTCAGTACAAATCACAGTCACAAGCATGTGGAAATCAAGATGCGATAATGGCTTTTCTCATTAATCGTGATAAAAACCACCTCAATAAAACGCACGTGGCACAGCCACAAAACACAAACTCATGTGTATAAAAGGAGACTAGGAAAGAAAACTCATATAAAACTCGTCATAGCACATCGTAATAAATCTCCTCTGGGTGCGCATCCCAGGCATCCTCAAAAGAGAGAAATGTCGACAATATGGTTGTGCACATGGTATATTGGACTTACGTTTTACCAAAACAAGGCCCGGCCTTACATGCTACCAAAGCAATGCCTCTCCTCAAGCACACTATCGATCTTACATGCTACCAAAGCAAGGCCACCCAGCGTTACCAAATTGGTGGTCATCTCACGTTACCAAAATGGAGGCATCTCTCATTACCAAAATGGAGGAATATCGGACTTACATGCTACCAAAGCAATGCCTCCCAACGCTACAAAAACGGGGAATAATATCGGCCTTACATGCTACCAAAGCAATGCCTGATGTGTATTCAACATGACACGCTTAAGTCTCAATTATTAGTCATTATCATATAAAACATTTTGCCTTCACGTAGAACTCATAATGGTTTTCTCTTATAAATCTCATTTAAAACATTTGTGTACCCAACACAAAACATGTTAAAACCGAGTTCTAATTAGCAAAACCACGCACACATTTCTCAATCTCAATACACCTTAACGTAGAGCCTAAATCTCTTTTCACGTTTTAAACACAAAACGGTTGTAAGAAAAGTTCATGCTTAGTTTATAATTCACAAAGGTTGGGCCCCAACCGGCTATAAAATCGTGTGCACTACTCATTCAAAACTCATAAAAACATGCTTGTTTACTCATATCACTTTTCATGCTACAATTAACATCAAAACACATACACAAACGAGTTTAAGTTTTCCCTTACCTCTTTGCACCTCGTATAGTGCAATCGTTCCCCTGTATCATAGACTAGTCTTGCATAGTTCTCTGGAACTCCCGAGTTGTCCAAACGATGTAAAAACATCAATAACCCAACTCAATCACATTATTGAGCACATATTTTCTCATAATCTCATTAACACCTCAAATAACTCAATTCTCACAACTCTATCACAATTCACATACTCATCCACTACATCTTAGAATTCTACATTTCTCACACTATATTCCATGCTAAATTCACCTCATTCTCCCAATTACAATTTATAGCCATAATTCCCAAAATTACCACAATTGCCTAATAACATCTCTACTCCAACAAAATCATAGTTTCATCAATCCTTAATCATTTCCCAACTATTTCATCACAATGCCCATGTTCACAATCATAAAAAATTACTTCAAAATTAAAGATCGAGGTTTAGAAAATTACCCAAAACTTATGGAGTGCTTAACTCTTGCCTCGATTCAATCCGTCCTTCGATTTCCAAGTATGTTGTTCTCCTTTGGATGAGGAACAACTTTCCTTCTTGCTACAACCTTCGATTTGGACGAAAATATGGACTTTAGAAGAGAGAGAAAGTTAGGGCTCAATAAAAATGGAGGTTTGGAAGAGAGAGAAAAGATGAAATGGGGTCCTTTTATAGACAGAGGGTAGGAGATCGATCTGGTCCTTGATGAGATCGATCTGCATTTGAATTTGAGAATGTTTTAGGGCAATTTTATGCCTAAGAGATCGATCTATCGTGGGGTGAGATTGATCTCTTAATGGTTTTATGAGATCGATCTGCTCCAATTATGAGATCGATCTCAAGTTTATAGAATGCTTCACGAGATCGATCTGCTCCTTGAGGAGATCGATCTTCTCCTTACAAAATGCTTCATGAGATCATTTCTTCCTTATGAGATCGATCTCTTCATTACTGAATCATAAGGAGATCAAGCCTCTTCCATTGGAGATCGATCTGCCCACTTAATTTCCTCATTCCTTATCACTTTGGCCTACCAGATCAATCATCTCTTCTCTGAGATCTATCTGGCCTCATAGTTCTTAACATAAAATCTCCACATATAATGTCCATAGTTTACTCCATTGATTAAATTCTCATTCATAACTCATTCATCAATTAGAGATTTCATTCCATACTACTTCAATATATGAATAAATTACATTCAGCTCAATCAATTACACTTCATGTTCACATTACATACTTAGATATGTATAAAATTCTCAGATCTCACATCCTCCCCACCTTAAAAAAGAATTTGGTCCTCCAAATTCAACTCAACTCGTCAAACAGATGGGGGTACTTCTCCTTCATGAGACTCTCCAATTCCCACGTTGCCTCTTCCATTGAGTGATGTTTCCATAAAACTTTAACTAATGAGATGCTTTTGGTTCGAAGTACCTTCTCTTTCCCATCAAGGATCCAGATGGGTTCCTCAGTGTAGCTCAGTCCTCTTGTATGTCCATCTCTTCATACTCTATGATATGAGAAGGGTCCAGATGGTACTTCCGCAACATATATACATGGAAGACGTTGTGTATTCCGGATATCTGTGGGGGTAATGCCAACCTGTAGACTACCTCTCCCACTCTCTCAAGAATCTCGAATTGTTCAATGTATCGAGGACTCAATTTCCCTCTCTTTCCAAACCTCATGATACCCTTACTCAGTGATACCTTCAGAAATACTGCATCACCAACATCAAAGTCGAGTGGCCGTCTACGTATATCCGCATAGCTTTTCTGTCTAGTCTGTGCAACCCGTAACCTCTCACATATGAGTTTCACACTCTGTACAGCCTGTTCAACAAGTTCGGGAGCATTTATTTTTCTATCACCCATTTCTTCCCAAGATACAGGGGATCTACAACTCTTATCGTATAGAGCCTCAAAAAGTGTCATTCCAATACTTGCATGAGAGCTATTATTGTACGCAAACTCTGCTAGGGGCAGGTGATTATCCCATGATCCCTTAAAATCCATCGTACACACCCTCAACATATCCTCCAGGGTCTGAATAGTCCTCTCTGACTGACAATCTATCTGAGGATGATAGGTGGTACTAAAACTCAATCAAAATTCCATGGACTCCTGAAATTGGGTCCAAAATCTGGAAGTAAATTGGGAATCTCTATCAGAAGTAATACTCACTAGAGCCCCAGGTAATCTAGCTATCTCACTGACATATAACTCAGCTAAGGCATCCACAGTATCTATGCTCTTAATGGCAAGGAAGTGGGCACTTTTCGTCAGTCTATCCACTATGACCCATATCGCATCACGACCTCTCCGGGTCCTCGGTAAACCCTTAATAAATCCATGGTAACATGCTCCCATATCCATGTAGGTACAGGTAAAGGCTGTAGTAGTCCTCCGGGCTTCTAATGCTCAGCTTTCACTTGCTGGCATACTAAACATTTGGCCACATACTCTGCCACGTCTCGCTTCATACCACTCCACCACTACACCTTTCTCAAATCTCGGTACATCTTCGTACTACCTGGGTGCATGGTGTATCGCGACCAGTGTCATGACCCAAAAAATCAGAGTAAATGTTTTTTTTCGATTTTCTTTCATACTTACTTGTCCTCTGATCGTGACCACACTCCACTAAAAATTGGGCTGTGCGTCAATGCTAGTCCCACCATTCATTCACCATATAACTAATTCCTTATTAACGGAAAGGTAAACACATGAGTTTTTCACTAATTCTTTCTCATTCATTTACAAGTGTTTACAGTGTCTATACATCCCCGAATGTTACAAACATGTTACTGTGCTATTTTTATTTAGATACAATATGTACTAGTGTATATACCTCAAGTGATGGGCAGCAGCGGATATCAGGAATGCAGTACTTAGTTGCCTCAAAGTCTGCTGAAATAAATCTGTGTAGGAAAATGAAAGGGGTGAGCACATCAAGCTCAGTAAGGCAATCCTACGAACAAGTAGGTAACCATACAACCTACATGAACGTGGTGCTACGCATAAACTGCCCTTTCTCCACACATTTCAAAATAGATACTACAATTCATGATGTCATGTAAAACAAGTTCACATATGGATTTCAAAGAGCATGGAAAACTCAACATGCAATTCCATTTAAATCATTTCATTCTCGTTAAAATTTCACATCACAGCCAGGACTCCACCCATCCCTTGGGTGTTCCTGACTCACACAAAATCATGAAATCGGATGCTTTTCAAAGCAATAATAACATGCGAGCATACCTATATGCCACACAAATGAATGTCATGTAAAACCAGTTTACATCACACACAGGTTTAAATAGCATGGAAAATAACTTCATGCAAGTTTCATTTTAAAACCCAGATTCAATCAAAATCACATCTTAGTCAGGACTTAACCCCTCCCTCGGGTGATCCAAACTCACACAAAAGTCCACAAAACATGTTTCACAAAACATCAATTTATAACATGTGAGACTAGGCAATATATATATTTCAGGCAAATAACTAGGAGTATGGCCATATACTCATGATCCCACTACTACACGGATCCTATGTGCGGAGTCTCACCACTATCGGGAATCGCCCCAGGAGGTGGGTTAGTCTATCTCGTCGGTTTTATCCGATATCTTGCATCCGAAGATGCCACTCGCATTTGAAGATGCCACTCGCATCCGAAGATGCCACATAATCAATCATAGCACGATACAGTGTACTCCATGCTACTTGCACGGTACAACGTACTCTATCGACTCATATTTCATATCCACAATCGTGCCTGTCTCAAAATGCACGTGCGAGCATATTTAATTGGCGTGACACACAGTCTACCCGTCGCTCCAAGCACGGCTCATCGTATGTCTCATAAAATCAGTGTGAGCGATGCTCTAGTACTCTCATAAAATCAAGGAAAATTTCGTGCGAACAAAGCTCCAGCACGCGTATTATAAAATCTCATAAGATCTAGTGCGAGCTAATCTCTAACACTGTCAAAATCATGTAAAACTAGTGCGAGCTAGGCTACAGCACTGTGTCATCATAAAAAAAGTGAAAACCTAGCGCGAGGTAGACTCTAGCACCCAATCACGAAAACCATATGAAAATCTGGTGCGAGTTAGACTCCAGCACCTATGCATGTAAAACTCTAGTGCGAGCCTTTGCTCCAGAACTAATGCATGCATCACACAAATCAAAACTCGTGTGAGCTGAGCTCTAGCACATCACATTTTCATAAAATCACATAGGCGGCTCTGTTATCTCAAAACAATTTCTAAAAGAAATCACTTTGTTGAAAATATGCAATGTTGTGCATTTTTATTTAAAAGTTAGCCAGCCTACTCATGCACGTGTCAAAACACCTCAAGAAGAAGCAGGAACCTCTTGTTCTTGCTCCTCCAAACTTTTCCTAAATTTGGAAATTTTACCCTTCACAACGGTATTTTGGTCATTTGCCTATCCAGGGCACTAAAATTATTATCTTAAATCTACACCCCTCAGACAATTTTAAGGAATGTAAATGGTGTCGAAATTGCGTAAAGTTACCTCTACTAGTCCGTAAAATTCCCTTACCTAGAATCACATGCGAGCTTATCTTATCTCGACAGTACCAGGCCTCTCAGTCCAATTCGCTTCAAACCAAGTCTACGAAACTGTATATAACCACGTATTGGGTCAGTTCTAATATACTTATCATTATTTCACTCTTACTGATCGAATCTAAAACACTGGGCCCATTTTACTTTATTGGAAAATATTGCATCTTAATGGGCCTCGACCCATTTCCAGCCCGTTTTCACTTATTAAATCCCTTCTTCGGGTATATTGTGCTCATTTGGCTTACCAATAGTCATCGGGCTTCGTTCCAAACTCATTGGATAGCCCGTATATCATTTACAACTATTTATTCAAAAATCCAAATTTAATCTATTTTATTGCAGAAATAAATCCGAAATTCGCAAAATAAATTTCAATTGTGCAATAATCACACAATTGTCGTAAATGAGCTTTACTTACCCGAAATTATACGATGGTGCCTAAATCGGAGTTCAATAAGGCTCACGTACACGATTTATCGTCGAACTGCATAATTTTATAATTAATTCCAGGTTATTTTTCGATCAAATATAATTTAAATAAATTTCTCAAAAATCAAATCGTCACTTTTGACCTCTTACCGATTTATCCGAAGTCCAGTGTATCCCTGAAAATCTTCCCTTTTTTTCCTTTTTCCTCTTTTTCTTTCTTTTTCTCCCTTTTTCCTCTATTTCTTGGCTGAACCGGTTCGGTCCATTTCAGCCCGGTTCAGATCGGTCGGTTCAGCTCGGTTCTCTTCTGACTGAACCGATCCATATCGGTTCAGGCTTCTCCGTCGCCATTCATGGCTTTTTCGGTCGGTTCCCAGCTCGATTCTGGTGCTGTTCGATGCGTCTCCGGCAGGAGAACACTCGATTGGCCTCAGGGTGGGTCGAAATAGCGCCATCGCCGACGAATCCCCCTTCTCCCCCGCGGCACTCTCCCTTTCGATCCGGTGTTCTCCGACGTTGGTGGGGCACGTCGTTGGTACCAGGGGGTCGCGCGGTCGTCCTCTTCCTTTTTCGGCCCTTCCCTTGGCCGTTGGGTCGTCAGATGGTCGCTGGTCAGTCTCTCGGTCTCTCGTCTTCCTCGGGTCTCCTGTGTCCGCTTCGTTTCTCTTTCAGTTTCTTTTTTTTTTCGCGTTTTTCATATTTCCAAATTTTTTTTTATTTATTTAGAATTTATTTTATTATTATTTTATTCATTAAAATATTATAAAAATCCAAAATATCTAAAAAAATCTTATTTAATTCATTTAATCAATAAAGGAATTTATCTATCTTATTTCGTCTTTCCGGTATATTTTTCCAATATTTTCGGGATAATTTTTCGAAGGAAAAATTCCGATTAATTCCAATAAATTCATATTTTGATCAATTGGACTCAAAATTCAATAATTTCTCCTTTACTGATCAAGATTTCCTAAATCCATATTTTTAATGAAATTTTCTTATCGAATTCGTACCGAATTTTGATCTTTTGACCGTTTTACCCTTCTACACGTTCGAGACCAATTTAGGCCGACTTTTCTTCTTGGACCCACTATAATTTCTCATTTAAAATTCGTATCTCTATCCGGGCAATTCAACTCTCATAAATTAAATTTGAAATTCCTTAACTGTCTGTTTTTAGATTTTACATACGTTTGACTACTTCATTCATATTTATATGATCAAAATCATCCGTCTTATGATTCCATTAACATATAATAATATCCATACAATGTGTGAATCATAAGGAAATACGATAAAAATCGGATCTTACGTAATCTTCCCCATTTAAGAAATTCGGTCCTCCAAATTAGAACCAAGTTAGTCTATAAACCACTCCGGATACTTCATACAAATTATACTCTTACTCTTCAGCTCCTATTGAAATTCCTCCGACGTGTAATACTGCCGAAAGACTTTAATTTAGGGAGATCATTTTTAAACATCAACACCTTTTCCTTCCTGTTTAATACCTGAATCTCATTATACCTTTAGAAAGAGAAATTTCCAAACACACTGATTCACACTCGATGAATCCTCACGATCCTCATCTCTTGTCAGCATAGCTTTTCTATCTGTTCTGAGGTGTTCTAATTCTCTTACAATCAATAGAACACCCTCAGAGGCATTATTATACTAGACCGGGAGCAATTTTCTATCTGTTACCCACTTCTTTCTATCCATTCGAAAAAACAACCCTTACGGCCAAACAATGCTTCACACAATACCATATCGATACTCGAGTGATAACTATCACTGTGGGCAATTTAGCTAATAACAAATGATCATTCCAAGAGCTTCTAACATCAATTGCACACGTTCTCATCATATCCTCCAGAACCCGTACAGTCCTCCCTGACTGACCATCTGTCTGAGGACAGAACGTTGTGCTCACACTCAACTGGGTTCCCATGGCTTCCTAAAACATGTTCCCAGAAGTGGGAACTGAAGCGAGAATCCCTATCTGATACAATACTTCTGAAATGCTACCATTGTTCCACAATCTTCTTACTTATATAAATCTGCTTACGCACTTAGAGTATCTATGGTTTTCAAAACCAGAAAGTGGGTAGACTCAATCAATTTATCAACCATCACTCAAATCGCCTCGTGATTCCTACGGTCCTCAGTAACCTGTCACAAAATCCATGGTAACCTGCTCCGACTTTCAGGTCAGAATTGGTAGAGGTTGCAATAATCCTACAGACTTCTAGTGCTCTACCTTAATCTACTGACATACGAGACACTTTGCCACAACTCTCTAATATCTCTCACATGCCTAACCACCAATACCCCTTTTCAAAAATTCTGATATATTTTATTACTTCTTGGATGAACTGTATATCCCGAAGAGTGAGCTTCTGCCAATAACACTATCTCATCAACTGTGGTCATGGGGAGCATTTATACTATCTCTAAACCTCAGTAAGCCATCATCACTCACTGTGAACTCTGTCACTGTACCCTTCTAAATCTGACCCACACTATCGATACCCTGTCGATCATCACGCTAAGCCTGTCAAATCTGATCACTCAAATCCAGTTCTAATCTCAGGCTAGCTACCACACAATCACTACTGAGGCTCACAACTGCTCTAGCAGGTCACACTCCCTGACCATCATCTATGATACCATCCCGAAGCTCTTTCTGCTCAATGCATCAGCCATTACATTAGCCTTTCTTAGGTAGTACAATTTCCACAATCATAATCCTTCAGAATCTCTAACTCTCTTTGTTATTTCATATTCATTTCTTTTTATGAAAACAGATACTTAGGACTTTTATGATCAGTACATACCTGAAATTTCTCACCATAAAAGTAGTGACGCCATACCCTTAGGCATTACTACGGCTACCAACTTTAAATCATGGGCCGGATAGTCCTTTCATGGTCCTTGAACTGTCTGGATCCATACGTGACTATCATCTCATTTTGCTTCAACACACAGCCCAATCCTGGTTTCAAGACATCCATATACCCTGAGAAACCTCTTAATCTGTTGGGTATGGTGAGAATAAATGCGGTGGTCAGTTCATACTTCAATACACTAAAACTCCTGTCACGTCTATCATCCCATTCAAATACTACTTTTTCCTAAGTTAAATGTATTAACAAAGTAGTCCATTTCGAGAACTCTCAACAAATCATCTGTAAAAACAATTTCCAATTGTTGCTTATGATTTTCCCTGGACTTTAAATACACCCAAAATATCATCAATAAGGATGATAACAAATCAGTCCAGGTAAAGTTTAAATACCTCATTCATCAATGCCCTAACGAGTACAAAGAATTGTCTTGGGCACATCCACATTCCAAATTCTCAACGGATAAAACCCAGACTTCCAATTGATCTAAAATAATTTTGCGCTCTTCGCAGCTAACCCAATGGATCATCAATAGTAGAACGGAATACTTATTCTTACACTGATTTTGTTCGATTCGATACATAAAGTCTAGTTTTCAACTCTTAGGCTCACTACCACAAAACAAATGTCCGTATGAGAAAAGAACCTCATCATAGTTGAGTTCCACTAAATATTTCAATCACCCATATCCTTGACCTATGTACGCATAAACGTATAATGTCATTTCGAAATCGCTTCTATTTAAGATACTAACCCGCGTCATTTCCTTTTTCTTATATTAACGGCTTTTATAAAATTTTAATTTTTTAAACCTTTATGATTAATTGAATTCTATATTTCTTTATCGTACAAGTAAAAGTACTCTAATTTTAAACGTATATATTACGACTGTTGATTTTAATTTATAGGTTATGTGTACTTCTAGACGTTGTCAAGTCTTCAGGTGGGGAGGTATTTTGAAATACCTTTATTAACCCTCAGCCTTGACCACATGGACTGGTTATGGATATATCCACCCCTTATCCTTGGTCACAATTCATATTCACTATATATTGCTTAATCCAAATTACTTCACATATCAAAGATATTCTCCTTGCATACGCCTCTTATTCTAATATATCTTGTATTTAGGATCTATCACATCTCAAAGCTTATCTTATTTTGTATATCAACTATAACAAAACTCTTTCATTACTTGTTAAAACTTACTATACCCTTTTCTAGAGTGAAACATCGCTATCTTAGAATAGTAATTTCAACAACATAGTTTACAACCAATCAATTTATTCCCCATATTACATCAAAACACTCATATTTCATAGAATGAGATTGGTCTGCATGTTTCTTTCCCTTACTTTCAACTTATAATCTCTATCGACATATTCAATTAGCAGACTATCCTTCATTGGGGTGCTAACTATCAGCATTTCGCCTAATGATATAGGCTTCACATATTTCACTAACTTATAAACAATTGACGACAATATGAATAAATGTATAGTATCAGGATCAATTAAAATAATTGCTTCAATATCACCAATCAAGATGGTACCTTACACCACATCAAATGAATCATCAATAGTGTCCTGGTCCAAGGTATACACTCGCCCTCATTCAACCGCCTATTTTCGTGGTAACTACCACACATCCAACACTGCCCATTAGCAGGTCGGGGTCCTCCAATCACAATATCCGTGTAAACGCTGAAACTGGATACACTGGGCTTACCAATCATCTTACCCCATAACTCACTAACTCTAAATTTCCTATCAAACTGCCTCTTTCCCACTTTGACATCTCTGTTATCCACTATTTCCTTTTTGTCTCTATTTCGGCCCTTATTGCCTTTCTCAAACTCAGAGGCATGCAATTCCTAATCTTATTCACGCACTGTGATCTACGCACTGCCTCGTCGTATGTAGTGATATCTAACGGGGCTAAATTAGACTCTGATAGACGGTCTGAGTCTTTCCATGACTTTCGATCCTTCCGATTCTTACTGTTCATAATGTCGGATTATACCTGCCCAGAGATGTAAATTGAGATTCATACTCATTGATTGACTTGTTCCTCTGGGTCATAGTAAGGAACTCTATCCATAAATTCCTCTAACAATGTCTAAAATTTATATTGCCTCTGTGCATCCAGAATTATCTCTCATATCAGTCTTGGATGTCTAACTCTTAAAATGGGTCGAGTGGATTTCTACCAATGTTCCGCCTCGCCCTCTAATATAAACGTATTTAAAAATCACAATCTCGATCAACATACACCGAAAGAATCAATACAATTTCACTATCTCATTCACCCAGTCCTCAATAACTATTGGTTTCTTTACTTTGCTAAATATTGGAGGGGTGTGAGAATCTCTATAGTCTAAGGCATCCGTTCAGGTTTTACCCTACCTATCCTCAACTACCTGCATTGACTGAGTAAACAACTCCAAAATATTTTCTACACTCCACTCCATCCTCGTGAAGCGTGTCTCAATACTGTCTGGTCTCTTTATAGGACCTTGTGGAGTATGTTCAACATCAGTCTCCACCTCAACCTCTGCATGGGTATCATGGGTCAACTCAGAATGACTATCGGGCTTAGGCCTACCTCTACGGCCTCTGGCTCGTACTCTACCTCCTCTACCGTGACTGGTAACATGCATAATGCCTATTCTCTTGCATTCACAACCATTTCTTAGTTAAAACCCATCTTAATATACACGACTGTATTTAACCAAGCACAGTAACACGAGGATGTAATTTCCTAATTACTGACACTGACACACATCAGACTAATTTTGCTCTGATACCACCATTTGTCACGACCCAAAAATCAGAGTAAATTTTCTTTTTCATTTTTCTTTCATACTTACCTGTCCTCTGATTGTGACCACACTCCACTAAAAATTGGGTTGTTCGTCAATGCCAGTCCCACCATTCATTCACTATATAACTTAATTCCTTATTAAAGGAAAGGTAAACACATGAGTTTTTCACTAATTCTTTCTCATTCATTTACAAGTGTTTACAATGTTTATACATCCCCCAAAGTTATAAACATGTTACTCTGCTATTCTTATTTAGATACAATATATATAAGTGTATTTACCTCAAGTGATGGGCAGCAGCGGATATCAGGAATGCAGTACTTAGTCGCCTCAAAGTCTGTTGAAATAAATCTGTGTAGGAAAATGAAAGGGGTGAGCACATGTAAGGCAATCCTACGAACAAGTAGGTAACCATACAACCTACATGAACATGGTGCCATGCATAAACCGCCTTTTCTCCACACATTTCAAAATAGATGCTACAATTCATGATGTCACGTAAAACAAGTTCACATATGGATTTCAAAGAGCATAGAAAACTCAACATGCAATTCCATTTAAATCATTTCATTCTCATTAAAATTTCATAACACAGTCAGGACTCCACCCATCCCTTGGGTGTTCCTGACTCACACAAAATCATGAGATCAGATGATTTTCAAAGCAATAATAACATGCGAGCATACCCATATGCCACACGAATGAATGTCATGTAAAACCAGTTTACATCACGCATGGGTTTAAATAGCATGGAAAATAACTTCATGCAAGTTTCAGTTTAAAACCCAGTTTCATTTTTTATCGAAATCACATCTCAGTCAGGACTTAACCCCTCCTTCGTGTGATCCAAACTCACACAAAACTCCACAAAACATGTTTCTCAAAACATCATTTTATAACATGCGAGCCTAGGCAATATATATATTTCAGGCAAATAACCAGGAGTATGGCCATATACTCGTAATCCCACTACTACACGGATCCTATGTGCGGGGTCTCACCACTATCAAAAATTACCCCGAGAGGTGGGTCAATCCATCCCATTGGTCCTATCCGATATCTCGTATCTGAAGATACCACTCGCATTCCAAGGTGCCACTCGCATCCGAAGATGTCACATAATCAATCCCAGCACGGTACAGCATACTCCATGCTACTTGCCCTGTACAACGTACTCTGTGGACCCATATCTCATATCCACAATCGTGCCTATCTCAAAGCGTACGTACGAACATATTGAATCGGCGTGACACACAGTCTACCTGATGCTCCAAGCACGACTAATCGCATGTCTCATAAAATCAGTGCGGCGATGCTCCAGCACTCTCATAAAATCAAGGAAAATCTCGTGCGAGCAAAGCTCCAGCACGCGTATTATAAAATCTCATAAGATCTAGTGCAAGCTAAGCTTCATCACTCTATTAAAATCATGTAAAACTAGTGCGAGCTAGGCTCCAGCACTGTGTCATAAGAAAAACAAGTGAAAACCTAGTGCGAGTTAGACTCCAGCACCCTGTCACAAAAATCATATGAAAATCTGGTGCGAGTTAGACTCCAGCACCTATGCATGTAAAAATGTAGTGCGAGCCTTTGCTCCAGCACTAGTGCATGCATCGTACAAATCAAAAATTGTGCGAGCTGAGCTCTAGCACGTCACATTTTCATAAAATCACGTAGGCGGCTCTGTTATCTCAAAACAATTTCTAAAAGAAATCACTTTGTTGAAAATATGCAATGTTGTGCATTTTTATTTAAAAGTTAGCCAGCCTACTAATGCACGTGTCAAAACACCTCAAGAACAAGTAGGAACCTCTTATTCTTGCTCCTTCAAACTTTTCCTAAATTTGGAAATTTGACCCTTCACAAGGGTATTTTGGTCATTTGCCCATCAAGGGCACTAAAATTTTTATCTTAAATCTAGACCCTTCAAACAATTTTAAGGAATGTAAATGATGTCGAAATTGTGTAAAGTTACCTCTAGCAGTCCGTAAAATTCCATTACTTGGAATCACGTGCGAGCTTATCTTGTCTCGATCGTACTAGGCCTCTCAGTCCAATTCAATCCAAACTAAGTCTACGGAGCTGCATATAACCATGTATTGGGTCAGTTCTAATATACTTATCAGTGTTTCTCTCTTACTGATCGAATCCAAAACACTAGGCCCGTTTTACTTTATTGGGCCCAATTGCATCTTAATGGGCCTCGACCTATTTCTAGCCCATTTTCACTTATTGAATCCCTTCTTCGGGTCTGTTAGGCTCATTTGGCTTACCAATACTCATCAAGCTTCGTTCCAAACTCATTGGATAACTATGAGAGCCCGTATATGTAAAGTTGTAATGTGTAATGAATGTGAATGGACTTGTAATGTAAAGTATGATCGATGTAAGTCCATGGATTCAATGTATGTATGTGTAATATGATTTGTAACGTACATACAAGTTCCATTGAGTATGAATTTGAAGAAATGAGTTCCTATAAGTGATGGATGTGATTGAAACTCAAAATGGGTAGTGTGGTAAATGGATGGAAGCTGCATGAATATAAATGCTTCCATTTGGTTATATATAGTATACCTTTGACATACAATGAATGCACACAAGTTTCAATGTGCATAAGGTATGAATGGATGACATTTTCAAGTTATAAAGGTGGATGGATGAGAAAATGGCCATGGCAACAGATTAAGGATGTGTTAGTGTGAGTTGCAGCAAGAAAACTGCAAAAAATCTGGAAAGTATGAAGGCCAGATCGATCTCATAGGATGAGAGATCGATCTGGAAGAGCCAGAACGCTCTTATTTGAGCAATGGAATAGAGCAGATCGATCTCCAATGGGGCCAGATCGATCTCCTAAGCATTCTGTAATGAAAAGATCGATCCTCAAGCACCCAGATCGATCTCCTTAGCTCTCTGTTTAGGACCAGATCGATCTCATGCTTCGACAGATCGATCTCATGCTTAAAATTTCATGAAAATGAGAGATTTAAGGGGACCAGATCGATCTCCTCTTGGACCAGATCGATCTCCTCAATCTATTTCTATATAAGGAGGGTTAAAAATCTAAAAATTTTGAGAAAAACACCAATCTTCCATTTCTAACCCAAAAACCTAACTTTCTCTCTCTAAAATCAACCATTTCTAGTAAGAATTGAGGGGAGACCATTAGACATTAAGTTGTTCATCTTGAGGAAGAGAACAACATAGTTGGAACCTAAAATCCCATTGTGGGTATTGAAGGAGATAAGGGCATTGACATTTAGAGCAAGAAGAAAAATCATATTTGGTAAGATTCTAACACTCCAATCCAAGTATATTGTCTATTTAATTGATTTTGGAGTTGTTTGGCATGAGTATGTATGGATGGAAACACCTAGGTTGTGTTAGAAACTAATGTGACCTAGAAAATGGAATGCCTCTAGTGTGATAGTGTGATTTGGGGAGTTGGTGGTTTATAGGCATGCTAAAGTAGTTAAATGAGTAATGTGGATGATTTGGTATGGTTATGTGGAGTTATAATGTGGGTTTAAGTGAAATTATGAAAATGAGCATGTAAATGCTTGACAAATGCCATAGTGAGGAAATCAATGAAATATGAACACTATGAGCTTGATATCGATTTGGAATGAGTTAATAGGCCTAAAAGAATCCATAGATTCGAGTTTTGGATAAAGTAATGAAACGAGGCCTCATAAGCGTTAATAGAAAACTATAGGTCGAATTGACTATAGTGAACGCACGATGTCATATTATATGGATCGAATATAATGCGGGATACAATTTTGTGCAGTCCCGAAGAGTTCGTTGAAGACGAATCGAACTGTACGAGTAAGCAGCTTAAGGAAGTGGAATCACGCATCGCGATTCTAGGTAAGGGAATTCTGTAAGTATATAGAGGTAGCTGCTCGTAATTTGTGGGATTATAGGGTGTTTATGAAATGCATGAACATTTGAAAAATTGGTTGTTTGGTATGCGAAAATAGTTGTGAATATTGGATGATTTGGTTTACATGGATGTATAAAAAAGGATAGTAAGGCTAATAATTGCATAAATCAAGTGTTTTGAACGCTTTCACAAAACATGTGTTTGGTTTTAAACGAATTGAGGTTGGCTATTGTGGTTTGATGTTGTAGCACATGTGAAGTGGCAAATATGTTTTGAGATAGTTTGAAAAGCTTATGAGCCGCCTATCATGTTTATGTGAATTAAACCGTGCTAGAGCCTAGCTTGCACCGGGTATTGATGTTTTCATTTGTATGAAACGTGCTGGATCTTAGCTCGCACCTTGATTTGGAAACTATGATGATGTTTATAAACCGTACTGGAGCTTCTGCTCGTACGTGGCTTTTGAGTGGTTTGTCTTATGAGTATAACCATAATAGAGCTATGCTCGTACACGTCTCTTTATGAGAGGATGCATGAGTCATGCTAGAGCTTTGCTCGCACAAGTTTACACATTGTGATACGTATAAGGTTGTGAAAGTTGGTAAGATCCTTAAGCCCTACATCCTTAAGCTAACATCCTTAAGCCCAAAGAGTGGGGAGGCTCTGTTAGGCAAGGAGGCTCTGTTAGGCGAGGAAGCTCTGTTCGGTGGGGAGGCTCTCTTACGGTGGGATCCTTAAGCCAACATCCTTAAGCCTGGAGGGGCGAGGAGGCTCTGTTAGGCAGGGAGGCTCTCCTACATAGGTACGGTAAGATCCTTAAGCCCTACATCCTTAAGCCAACATCCTTAAGCCCGAGGAGGCGGGGAGGCTCTGTTAGGCGGGGAGGCTCTGTTCGGTGGGGAGGCTCTCTTACGGAAGGATCCTTAAGCCCTACATCCTTAAGCTAACATCCTTAAGCCTGAGGAGGCAGGGAGGCTCTGTTAGGCGGGGAGGCTCTGTTCGGTGGGGAGGCTCTCTTACAGTGGGATCTTTAAGCCAACATCCTTAAGCCTGGAGGGGCGAGGAGGCTCTGTTAGGCAGGGAGGCTCTCCTACATGGGTACGGTAAGATCCTTAAGCCCTACATCCTTAAGCTAACGTCCTTAAGCCCGAGGAGGCAGGGAGGCTCTGTTAGGCAGGGAGGCTCTGTTCGGTGTGGAGGCTCTCTTACGGAAGGATCCTTAAGCCCTACATCCTTAAGCTAACATCCTTAAGCCCGAGGAGGCAGGGAGGCTCTGTTAGGCGGGGAGGCTCTGTTCGGCAGGGAGGCTCTCCTTCACGGATATGGAAAACTCTTGGTATGGGGTAGGTAAAACCTAGGAATGGCACCCCCAATCACGATATGAGTCTGCGGAGTACGCTGTACCGTGTATATCACATGGAGTACGATGTACCACGTGATGGTTATGTGATGAGAAAGTCTGGCGAGGGATAATCCATCTTCGTGCCAGCATGATACCTCGCACACCTGGATGCATGTGGTCTGGGATGATTTATGATGTAGTTGGTCCACATAGGCACTTTTGATATAGTGACCTAGTTTTTATACACATGTGTGAATTGTGAAGTGAAAATGTGGTTGTGATTGTGAATTGATTTGGTGGTATTTATGTGTTGAGAAAGAGGTTTATGATGTTGGTTTAAAAAGGAGGTTTCTTAATGAATTTCCCTTTTTATGAATTTAAATGAGATTGAGCATGAGATGATTTATACATGATGTTCTTTTTACCATGTTTGATATGCCAATGTACATGATTTTGACACATGATATATATGTATACTCATATGGCATAGTTTTATTCCTCATGCTCCTACCCTACATGATTTATGCATAACACTATCAGCATGTAGATAGAGTAGTTATCTACCATGCTTGCATTATTGCCCTACTGAGCGTGTGGTTGCTCATCCCTCTCTATTTTCTCCCCTACAGAGCGTGCATAGTAGCCCAGTGAGGACTGAGGCGTGGTATTTTGGACTCCGCTGCATCTCCATCGCTTAGAGGTATATACACAGTGATTCTTTTTGTATCTAAACAATGTAAAAGCACAGTATTCTTTTGAGTTGTAATTATGGGGGATGTAGATGTCATTAAAACATGCTTTTGTATAAGTACAAGATTAAATGCAAATGTATGACATCGTTTTATTTAACTAAGAATGAATGAGATGTGGTGTTTATTATTGACTCACAGCCCAACAGTGTGTGGTGAGTGAGTTCACGACCGGGTAAGGTAATAAGAAAACTAGAAAAATTTTTAGTGATTTTCGGTTAAAGAGAATGGAATTGGGTCGTGACAGTGATTGGTATCAGAGCTGTGTTGGCCTGATGTGAGTCATTAATAAAACGCAAGAAAGTACATCCCAGTAGTACTGTGCTTTTGTTTAGATATAACTGTGTATATCGTGATGGATTGAGCTTAATGAATTATTACAATACAGGAAGTTAGGCACTATGCCAGTTACACGCAAAGGTAGAGGGGCGAGAGCACGTGCTAGAGGCCGTAGAGGTAGGCCTGAGAGCCGTGTGGAGCCACAGACTGAGCGAGCTCCACAGAACCCTGCTGAGAGAGCAGAGGATACTGAGGCTTGCTTCGCTAGGTTAGAGCGGAGTATTGAGAATTTGGTGGAGATAGTCATGCAGGCCTTGGGCGCTGGTGACAGACGAGGTCCCGTGGCACAGCCTACTACTGAACAGGCAGCTGCAGAGGCAGAGAGACCTCAGACTACAGAGACTGCTACTGCTACACCACCTCCAGCCCAGGATATAGTTTCTCCTATCTCTCCACAATAGAGCGGTAGTGATTTGGGTTATAACTGCGACTTGAGCAAGTTATGAGAATTTCAAGCGCTGAAACCCCCAGTGTTTAGAGGGGTGAAGGACCCAGTGGTTACGGAGGATTGGGTGTATGAGATGGAGAAACTATATAGGTTTTTTCGATGCACTTCAGCTGAGAAGGTAGCCTTTGCCGTGTTCATGTTGAAAGGAGAGGCAGGCCACTGGTGGAGATCCACCAAAGCTATTTTGAGGGCTAGACACTCCGAGATTTCATGGGAGATATTCTTGGAGGCCTTCAGAAGACAGTATATTCCAGCTACTGCACAGAGGAAACTGCGGATGGAATTTATAAATTTGGTTCAGGGGAACCATACTGTGGACGAGTATGAGTCCAAGTTTATGTCCTTGGGGAGATATGACCCGAACACGATGGGTAGTGAGACCCGAAAGATTCAGAAGTTCATGGACGGATTGAGATTGGCCATCCGGACTAAGCTAGCTCCCTTTGACATCTTGACCTATGAGGAGGCTGTACATAAGGCTCAGTTATGTGAGCAATACTTTGAGCGAAATGCCTCCGAGCTTGGGAGAGTCAGTGTTAGAAAGGACAGAGACGAAAGAGTGGCCAAGAGAGATGGCCAACGATTTTTCGAGAAGAGGCCTAAGATTGAGGAGGTGCAGGAGAGAGCTACTAGACCTCCCATATACCCAGCCTTGACTGCGTCGAGGGGTATGACTATTAGAGGACCACGGCCTACTACTGGTCAGTGTAGGAGATGTGGGAGATTTCATGGGAATAGGCCCTGTCTGATGACCCCTATGATGTGTTTTAGATGCGAGAGACCAGGACATATGGCTAAGTATTGTCCTGAGAAGATAGAGATTGCCCCACAAAAGGGCAAGGAGCCTGAGGGAGCTCCAGTTAAGACAGCAGCCCCAAGGAGGAGGGCTACAGCTGAGGAAAAAGGGAAACAGGCTGCAGGTGTGAGCAAAGGAAGAGTACATGCACTGGATCAGGACACCGCAGATGCTTTGACGGATGTTATTAAAGGTACCATCCGAATCTTTGATTTAGAAGCATTGGTATTATTTGATCCTGGTGCCACGCATTCTTTCATATCACCTTCCTTTGCACATAAATTATTGAAGCATGTGAAACCAACATTGTTGGATAAAATGTTGATGATTTCCACACCCATGAATGATAGTCAATTGACTGAGCATGTATGTAGAGATTGTGAGTTAAAGATAGAGGGGAAGGAAATGATAGCCAATCTGATTTTATTGAATATGAATGATTTTGATGTAATTTTGGGAATGGATTGGTTGGCTACCAATCATGTTGTGATGGATTGTTATGCCAAAACATTGATGTTTTCAGGATTAGACAATCTTATTGTAAATTTTGATGAAAAGAAATGATATGAAAATAGTATGTTTGTTGTAAATAAAGGAGTATGATTTTAAATGCATATTGCTTGAGAGATAAATTATTGTTTATGATAAATGTTGAATGTGGAGTGATGGTTTATGTTACTAACGATGGAGAGGATAATGTGAAGGGTTCATTGCATACGTAGTTGATATAGATGAGGCACACCCGGAATTGAGGGACATAGCCGTAATTACAGATTACCCTGATGTCTTTTCGGATGAATTACCAGGACTACCACCTGAAAGGGAAATGGAATTTTGCATTGAGCTAGTGCCTGGTACAGAGTCGATATTGAAACCACCCTATAGAATGGCTCCGATAGAATTGGAAGAGCTGAAGAAACAGCTGCAAGAGTTGTTGGAGAAGGGGTTTATTAGACCGAGTGTCTCACCTTGGGGAGCACTAGTTCTATTTGTAAGGAAGAAGGATGGAAGCCTCCAACTGTGTATAGATTACCGGTTTTGAATAAGGCCACCATTAAGAACAAGTACCCCCTTCCAAGAATCGATGATTTGTTGGATCAGCTCCAGGGAGCCGAAGTATTTTCTAAGATAGATCTGCGGTCAGGGTATCATCAGTTGAGGATCAGGAGTGGAGATGTACCCAAGACAGCATTTCGTACCCGTTATGGCCACTACAAGTTTTTGGTGATGCCATTCGGATTGACGAATGCTCCCGCAGCATTTATGGCATTGATGAATGATATATTCAAGCCATACCTGGACAAGTTTGTAATAGTGTTCATTGATGACATTTTGGTGTATTCCAAGTCCAGGGAAGATCATGAGGAGCACTTGAGGATAGTTCTGCAGACCCTCCGAGAGAGAGAATTATACGCCAAACTCAGCAAGTGTAACTTTTGGTTGGAACAGATCTCATTTCTGGGGCATGTTGTGTCAAAGGATGGGGTATTGGTGGATCCATCCAAGATAGAGGCAGTTATATAGTGGGAACAACCTAAGATAGTTATTGAGATCAGAAGTTTCTTGGGATTGGCAGGATATTATCGGAGATTTGTAAAGGGTTTCTCCAGACTAGCTGCTCCATTGACACGCCTCACGCGAAAAGATGTTAAGTTTGTGTGGGATGAGGCATGTGAAAGGAGTTTTGAGGAGCTTAAGCGTCGATTGATGACTGCTCCGGTTCTCACCATTCCTACCAGCTCAAGAGGATTCTCGGTGTATACGGATGCATCACACCAGGGACTAGGCTGTGTGCTTATGCAGGATGGGAAGGTAGTTGCCTATGGATCTAGACAGTTGAAAGATCATGAGAGGAACTACTCGACACATGATTTGGAATTGGCGGCTGTAGTATTTGCTTTGAAAATATGGTGCCACTATCTCTATGGTGAGAAATTTCAGGTGTTCACAGATCATAAGAGCCTTAAGTACCTGTTCGCGTAGAAAGAGCTGAATATGAGATAGAGGAGATGGCTCGAACTCTTGAAGGACTATGATTGTGAAATCATGTACCACCCGGGTAAGGCAAATGTAGTTGCCGATGCTTTGAGTAGAAAGAACCTTGGGTTGGTGTCATATATGATGGTACGGGAACATGAATTGTTAGAACACTTTGCGAACCTCAATTTGGATGTAACCCCACCTGGATCTGAGAGACTTGAGATCATGGATAGTTTAAGACTGGAGCCAGAATTGATTGGCCGTATTCGGCAAGCCCAGCAGAGCGATAGACGGAGCATCGATTGGCTGAGGCAGATACAGACAGGTGTGGGTATTGATTTTGAGCAGAGTGCTGATGGGTTATTGAGGTTCAGAGGCAGAGTATGCGTTCCTAAGGATCCTGAGATCAGGAGAACGATTTTATCAGAGGCTCACTCATCGAAGTATACGATACATCCGGGAAGTACTAAGATGTATCAAAACCTTCGGAAGGTTTATTGGTGGTCTGGAATGAAGAGAGACATTGCTGAATATGTCGCTAAGTGTCTCGTTTGTCAGTAAGTGAAGGTAGAGCATCAGAAGCCTACAGGATTATTGCAGCCTCTACTGATACCGACATGGAAGTGGGAGCATGTCACCATGGATTTTGTGATGGGGTTGCCGAGGACCCATAGAGGTCATGATGCCATATGGGTTATTGTGGACCGGTTGACTAAGTCCACCCATTTCTTGGCTATGAGAGCTACCGATACACTGAGTCAGTTGGCGAACCTGTATATTCGAGAGATAGTATGGCTACATGGTGTACCAGTGAGCGTTGTTTCTGATAGGGATGCCCGCTTCACTTCCCATTTTTGGGAACATTTTCAAGAAGCGCTGGGGACCCGACTGAGTTTTAGCACCGCTTTTCATCCTCAGACAGATGGACAGTCAGAGAGGACTATACAGACCCTCGAGGATATGTTGAGAGCGTGTGTACTGGATTTTAGAGGCTCCTAGGATGACCACCTGCAGTTAGCCGAGTTTGCTTATAATAATAGCTATCATGCTAGTATCGAGATGGCACCCTATGAGGCATTATACGGACGTAGATAGCGTTCCCCCATTAGATGGGAAGAGGTTGGTGACAGACAGATTTTTGCTCCGAACTTAGTGCAGCAAGCATCTGAGGACGTCCAGTTGATATGTGAGAGATTACGGACAGCTCAGAGCCGATAAAAGAGTTATGCTGACAAGAGACGAAGACCACTGGAGTTTGATGAGGGTGAGTCGGTGTTTCTGAGAGTATCACCATCGAAGGGTATTATGAGATTTGGTAAGAAGGGTAAGCTGAGCCCTAGATATATCGGACCCTTCGAGATTTTGGAGAGAGTGGGAGATAAGGCGTATAGGTTGGCATTGCCACCGGACTTGGCAAATGTCCACAACGTCTTCCACGTCTCGATGCTTCGGAAGTATCACCCGGACCCGGCACACGTGATAAGATATGAGCTATTGAAGCTCCATGAGAGTATGACGTATGTTGAGAAGTCGGTTCGGATATTGGATAGAAAAGAGAAAGTGTTGCGAAATAAGACAATTCCATTAGTGAATGTTCTTTGGCAACATCACACGGCGGAAGAGGCCACATGAGAATTTGAGAACTTGATATGGGAGAAGTACCCCCAACTTTTTAAAGAGTGACTTGGTTCTAATTTGGAGGACCAAATTCCTTGAAGGAGGGGAGAATGTGAGACCCCGTATATGTAAAGTTGTAATGTGTAATGAATGTGAATGGACTTGTAATGTAAAGTATGATCGATGTAAGTCCATGGATTCAATGTATGTATGTGTAATATGATTTGTAACGTACATACAAGTTCCATTGAGTATGAATATGAAGAAATGAGTTCCTATAAGTGATGGATATGATTGAAACTCAAAATGGGTAGTGTGGTAAATGGATGGAAGCTGCATGAATATAAATGCTTCCATTTGGTTATATATAGTATACCTTTGGACATACAATGAATGCACACAAGTTTCAATGTGCATAAGGTATGAATGGATGCCATTTTCAAGTTATAAAGGTGGATGGATGAGAAAATGGCCATGGCAATAGATTAAGGATGTGTTGGTGTGAGTTGCAGCAAGAAAACTGCAGAAAATCTGGAAAGTATGAAGGCCAGATCGATCTCATAGGATGAGAGATCGATCTGGAAGAGCCAGAACGCTCTTATTTGGGCAATGGAATAGAGCAGATCGGTCTCCAATGGGGCTAGATTGATCTCCTAAGCATTCTGTAATGAAAAAATTGATCCTCAAGCACCCAGATCGATCTCCTTAGCTCTCAGTTTGGGACCAGATCGATCTCATGCTTCGACAGATCGATCTCATGCTTAAAATTTTATGAAAATGAGAGATTTAAGGGGACCATATCGATCTCCTCTTGGACCAGATCGATCTCCTCAAGCTATTTCTATATAAGGAGGGCTGAAAATCTGAAAATTTTGGGAAAAACACCAATCTTCCATTTCTAACCCAAAAACCTAACTTTCTCTCTCTAAAATCAGCCATTTCCAGCAAGAATTGAGGGGAGACCATTAGACATTAAGTTGTTCATCTTGAGGAAGAGAACAACATAGTTGGAACCCAAAATCCCATTGTGGGTATTGAAGGAGATAAGGGCATTGACATTTAGAGCAAGAAGAAAAATCATATTTGGTACGATTCTAACACTCCAATCCAAGTATATTGTCTATTTAATTGATTTTGGAGTTGTTTGGCATGAGTATGTATGGATGGAAACACCTAGGTTGTGTTAGAAACTAATGTGACCTAGAAAATGGAATGCCTCTAGTGTGAGAGTGTGATTTGGGGAGTTGGTGGTTTATAGGCATGCTAAAGTAGTTAAATGTGTAATGTGGATGATTTGGAATGGTTATGTGGAGTTATAATCTGGGTTTAAGTGAAATTATGAAAATGAGCATGTAAATGCTTGACAAATGCCATAGTGAGGAAATCAATGAAATATGAACACTATGAGCTTGATATCAATTTGGAATGAGTTAATAGGCCTAAAAGAATCCATAGATTCGAGTTTTGGATAAAGTAATGAAACGAGGCCTCAAAAGCATTAATAGAAAACTATAGGTCGAATTGACTATAGTGAACGCACGATGTCATATTATATGTATCGAATATAATGCGGGATACAATTTTGTGCAGTCCCGAAGAGTTCGTTGAAGACGAATCGAACCGTACGAGTAAGCAGCTTAAGGAAGTGGAATCACGCATCGCGATTCCAGGTAAGGGAATTCTGTAAGTATATAGAGGTAGCTGCTCGTAATTTGTGGGATTATAGGGTGTTTATGAAATGCATGAACGTTTGAGAAATTGGTTGTTTGGTATGCGAAAATAGTTGTGAATATTGGATGATTTGGTTTACATGGATGTATAAAAAGGGATAGTAAGGCTAATAATTGCATAAATCAAGTGTTTTGAACGCTTTCACTAAACATGTGTTTGGTTTTAAATGAATTGATAAATAGGTTGGCTATTGTGGTTTGATGTTGTAGCACATGTGAAGTGGCAATTATGTTTTGAGATAGTTTGAAAAGCTTATGAGCCGCCTATCATGTTTATGTGAATTAAACCGTGCTAGAGCCTAGCTCGCACCGGGTATTGATGTTTTCATTTGTATGAAACATACTGGAGCTTAGCTCGCACCTTGATTTGGAAACTATGATGATGTTTATAGACCGTACTGGAGCTTCTGCTCATACGTGGCTTTTGAGTGGTTTGTCTTATGAGTATAACCGTACTAGAGCTATGCTCGTACGCGTCTCTTTATGAGAGGATGCATGAGTCGTGTTAGAGTTTTGCTCGCACAAGTTTGCACATTGTGATACGTATAAGGTTGTGAAAGTTGGTAAGATCCTTAAGCCCTACATCTTTAAGCTAACATCCTTAAGCCCAAAGAGGCGGGGAGGCTCTGTTAGGCGGGGAGGCTCTGTTCGGTGGGGAGGCTCTCTTACGGTGGGATCCTTAAGCCAACATCCTTAAGCCTGGAGGGGCGGGGAGGCTCTGTTAGGCAGGGAGGCTCTCCTAAATGGGTACGGTAAGATCCTTAAGCCCTACATCCTTAAGCCAACATCCTTAAGCCCGAGGAGGCGAGGAGGCTCTGTTAGGCGGGGAGGCTCTGTTCGGTAGGGAGGCTCTCTTACGGAAGGATCCTTAAGCCCTACATCCTTAAGCTAACATCCTTAAGCCCGAGGAGGCAGGGAGGCTCTTTTAGGCGGGGAGGCTCTGTTCGGTGGGGAGGCTCTCTTACGGTGGGATCCTTAAGCCAACATCCTTAAGCCTGGAGGGGCGGGGAGGCTCTGTTAGGCAGGGAGGCTCTCCTACATGGGTACGGTAAGATCCTTAAGCCCGAGGAGGCGAGGAGGCTCGGTTAGGCGGGGAGGCTCTGTTCGGTAGGGAGGCTCTCTTACGGAAGGATCCTTAAGCCCTACATCCTTAAGCTAACATCCTTAAGCCCGAGGAGGCAGGGAGGCTCTGTTAGGCGGGGATGCTCTGTTCGGTAGGGAGGCTCTCCTTCACGGATATGGAAAACTCTTGGTATGGGGTAGGTAAGACCTAGGAATGGCACCCCCAATCACGATATGAGTCTGCGGAGTACGCTGTGCCTTGTATATCACATGGAGTACGATGTACCGCGTGATGGTTATGTGATGAGAAAGTCTGGCGAGGTATAATCCACTTCGTGCCAGCATGATACCTCGCACACCTGGATGTGTGTGGTCTGGGATGATTTATGATGTAGTTGGTCCACATAGGCACTTTTGATATAGTGACCTAGTTTTTATACACATGTGTGAATTGTGAAGTGAAAATGTGGTTGTGATTGTGAATTGATTTGGTGGTATTTATGTGTTGAGAAAGAGGTTTATGATGTTGGTTTAAAAAGGAGGTTTCTTAATGAATTGCCCTTTTTATGAATTTAAATGAGATTGAGCATGAGATGATTTATACATGATGTTCTTTTTACCATGTTTGATATGCCAATGTACATGATTTTGACACATGATATATATGTATACTCATATGGCATAGTTTTATTCCTCATGCTCCTACCCTAAATGATTTATGCATAACACTATCAGCATGTAGATAGAGTAGTTATCTACCATGCTTGCATTATTGCCTTACTGAGCGTGTGGTTGCTCATCCCTCTCTATTTTCCCCCCTACAGAGCGTGCATAGTAGCCCAGTGAGGACTGAGGCGTGGTATTTTGGACTCTGCTGCATCTCCATCGCTTAGAGGTATATACACAGTGATTCTTTTTGTATCTAAACAATGTAAAAGCACAGTATTCTTTTGAGTTGTAATTATGTGGGATGTAGATGTCATTAAAACATGCTTTTGTATAAGTACAAGATTAAATGCAAATGTATGACATCGTTTTATTTAACTGAGAATGAATGAGATGTGGTGTTTATTATTGACTCACAGCCCAACAGTGTGTGGTGTGTGAGTTCACGACCGGGTAAGGTAACAATAAAACGCAAAAATTTTTTAGTGATTTTCGGTTAAAGAGAATGGAATTGGGTCGTGACAATAACCCATATATCATTTACAACTATTTATTCAAAACTTCGAATTTAACCTATTTTATTGCGGAAATAAATCCGAAATCTGCAAAATAAATTTCAATTGCGCAATAATCATACAATTGTCATAAATGAGCTTTACTTACCCGAAATTATGCGATGGTGCGCAAATCGAAGTGCGATCGGGCTCACGTATGCGATTTATCGTCGAACTGCACAATTTTATATTTTATTTCGGGTTATTTTGGATCAAATATAATTTAAATAAATTTCTCAGAAATCAAATCGGTCACTTTTGACCTCTTACCGACTTACCCGAAGTCTGATGTATCCCCAAAAATCTTCTATTTTTTTCCTTTTTCCTCCTTTTTCTTTCTTTTTCTCCCTTTTTCCTCTCTTTCTTGGCTGAACCGATTCGGTCCAGTTCAGCCCGGTTCTCTTCTGACTGAACCAGTCCGTATCAGTTCAAGCTTCCCTGTCGTCGTTCAAGGTGTTTTCGGTCGGTTCCCGACTCGATTTCGGTGCTGTTTGGCTCGTCTCAGGAAGGAGAACACTTAATTGGCCTCAAGGTGGGTCGAAACGACGCCATCGCCGGCAAATACCCCTTCTCCCCCGCAGCACACTCCCTCTCGATCCGGCGTTCTTCGGTGTTGGTGGGGCGCGTCGCCAGTGCCAGGGGATCGCGCAGTCGTCCTCTTCCTTTTCCGGCCCTTCGACTAGCCGCTAGGTCATCGAATGGTCGCCGATCAGTCTCTCGGTCTCTCGTCTTCCTCGTGTCACCTGTGTCCCCTTCGTTTCTCTTTTAGTTTCCTTTTTTTTTCGCGTTTTTCAGATTTCCAAATTTTTATTTATTTATTATTTATAATTTATTTTATTTTTATTTTATTCATTAAAATATTATAAAAATCTAAAATATCTAAAAGAAATCTTCTTTAATTCATTTAATTAATAAATGAATTTTTCTCTCTTATTTCGTCTTTCCGGTATATTTTTTCAATATTTTCAGGATAGTTTTTTGAAGGGAAAATTCCGATTAATTCCAATAAATTCATATCTTGATCAATTGGACTCATAATTCAATAATTTCTCCTTTATTGATCAAGATTTCCTAAATCCATATTTTTAATGAAATTTTCTTGTCGAATTTATACCAGATTTCGATCTTTTGACCGTTTTACCCTTCTACACGTTCGGGACCAATTTAGGTCGACTTTCCTTCTTGGATCCACTATAATTTCTCATTTAAAATTCATATCTCTGTCCGGACAATTCAAATCTCAGAAATTAAATTTGAAATTCTTTAACTGTTTGTTTTCGGATTTTACGTACGTTTGACTACTTCATTCATATTTATATGATCAAAATCATCCGTCTTATGATTCCATTAACATATAACAATATCCATACAATGTGTGAATCATAAGGAAATACAATAAAAATTGGGTCTTACACAGTGGGACTCTCTCAGTATCTGTCTCTTTATGGTATCATCATCCGATACACAAATCCGTCCTATGAATCTCAACAATCCATCCTCGCTGATTGTGAGATCCGACTGAGTAGTCTGCTCAGCTTGGCTAACCATATCTATCAACCTCTGATCACTGCGCTGCTCAGTTCTAATTTGATCCATGATTCAGGGTTCTATTCGTAGGCTAGCCAAAAATCCAGTCTCTACCTCTTTAACTATAATCTTAAGTTCGGCGAACTGCTCCAATAAATTCTATTCCATGATCATCATAGCAGATATCATATTCTTCCTGCTCAGGGTATCAGCAATGACATTTGCCTTACCTGGATGGTATAGAATTTCGCAGTCATAATCCTTAAGGAGTTCCATCCATCTCCTTTATCTCATGTTTAACTCCTTCTGATCAAAGAGATACCTCAAACTCTTGTGATCAATGAAGATCTGGAATCTTTCCCCATATAAGTAGTGTCGCCAGATCTTCAATGCAAATACCACAGCGGCCAACTCCAAATCATGCATGGGGTAATTTCGCTCATGATCTTTCAATTGTCGCGATCCATAAGCGACCTCTCTTCCATGATGCATGAGCACACACCCTAATCCTTTATGGGATGCATCACTATAAATCGAAAATCCTCTTGATCTCTCGGGGATAGTCAACACAGGTGCCGCTATTAATATCCTTTTTAATTCCTGAAAGTTGAGATCACATTGATCAGTCCATATGAATGGAGTCTCCTTGCGCGTGAGCTTAGTCAAAGGAGCAGCAATCATGGAAAATCCTTCCACAAATCTTCTGTAATATCAATCAAGGAAGCTCCGTACCTCTGTAACTATCTTCGGTCTTTCCCAATTAAGCATAACCTTCACTTTACTTGGATCCACTAATACTCCTTCCTCTGAAACTATATGAGCAAGGAAATCTATCTAATCCAACCAAAATTCACACTTACTAAGCTTTCCATATAATTGCTTATCTCAGAATATCTGAAGTACTAACAACAAGTGTTGTGCGTGCTCCTCATAAGACCAAGAGTACACCAGGATTCATCACTAAAGACTTTCACAAACTGATCTAGATAGTCTCTGAACACCTCGTTCATTAATCTCATAAAAGCTACAGGGACATTCGTAATGGACATACCTTGTCCTGAAGGTCGTCTTCGAAATATCTTCCTCCTTAATCCTCAATTAGTGATAGCCCGATATTAAATCAATCTTAGAGAAGACTGAGGCCCCTCTCACCTGATCAAGCAGATCATCAATCCTAGGAAATGGGTACTTATTCTTCATGTGGCTTTATTCAATAGTCGGTAGTCTACGCATAATCTGATACTACCATCCTTCTTTCTCAGGAATAACACTGGTGCTCCCTACAGTGAGACACTGGGTCTAATAAATCCTTGATCCAATAACTCCTGTAGTTGTTTCTTCAATTCCTCAAGTTCCACTAAGGCCATCCTATTGGAGGTCTAGAGATAGACTGAGTATTTGGTACCAAATCAATGGTAAACTCCAGCTCTCTCTGGGGTGGTAAACCTGGAAACTCATCTGGGAAGACATCCGAAAATTCGCACACCACAGGTATATCCTCAATTCTCGGATGTTCCCAATCATCATTTAAGATGAATGTTTCGTAACCTTCACATGAATGATCAAATTTAGTACTCTCAAAAACAACACCAAGATTTCAAATTACTTACAAAATTTTCCACACATTCATTTCCTCAATATTTCAAACGTACACTGTAAGGTTCAAGTAGGGAGAAAGTTATAATCTTAGTGTAGCAGTCTAAACTCACTCGATTGGTTGCCAGCTAACCCATTCCCAAAATTACATCAAACCCATGTATATTTAACATTATTAGATCTGCTAACATTACTCTATCTCCCACCTTTATTTCACATCCTCTACAGATCAACTCGGTTCTCTAGAACTCACGTATAGGGGGTATTTACATGTAGTATATACTCTAAAGGTTCAAACTTTAAATTTAATCTACATGCAAAATGCTCAGAAATAAACGAATGCGTGGACCCTGAGTCAATCAACACATAAGCCTTATGATCACAGACAGAGAGTATACCTCTTCTAGTTTCTGCTGAGGTGTCTGCTGTTTCTTTGTCTAGAGTAAACACGCGTCCTACTGTAATAGGCTTCTTTCCTTTCTCTGCAGCAGTGGCTCGTCTCGAGGAATTCACTCTCTGAGGCTACTGTTTGGCAAGCTCCGGAGCATGTAGTTTCTGAGGTTGAGGGCAATCTCTTAATCTGTGACCCATGTCTCCACATTTGAAACATCCACGGATCAACCTAGTAAAACTTCTCTCATGCGGTCGGCCACAGTCTCTACAAACCCTTATCTCAGGCTTGACATCTCGAGTGGTCTCTCTGATAATGGGGTAAGCTCTGGGTCTCTCCAATCTGCCCTTCTGTGCCTCAATCCTTCATCTCCTGAAGGAACCTGTCTGAACATCTGCTTGGGAAATCGTTGGCCTCTTGCCCTTATCTCTAGTCATAGCACTGAACTCGATTTGGGATTGTACAATCTCGATTCCCCTCTCAATCTCTTGTGCTCGTCTCAGAGCATCTCCAAACTCTGCAATACACAGCCCTATCAATCGATCTCTGATGATGGGTTTCAATCCATAAACAAATCTTTCAGTGCGCAGCTCTTCATTTTTTAAGGTTTCTGGGTCATATCTCAATAGAGCGGTAACTCAGCTCTCGTAGTCATCCACAGACATATCGCCCTATACCAAATTCAAAAACTCTGCTTGTTTCCTTCTCTGAGCAGCTCATGGTACAAATTGGGCTCTAAAGGCCGCCTAAAATTCTTCCCAACTAATCACATCCTGGCTGGACATCAGAATACCCTGGGTAGTACCCCACCAATCTCGAGCTCTCCCTTTCAATATATAGACACCCATATTGACCCTCTCACCATCAGTGCATCCCAAATAGTCAAATATGACTCTCAACTCAGTTAGCCACTCCTCAGCCTCTGTAGGATCCTTTCTCCCTCTGAATGCGAGCGGATTCATTTTCAAAAACTTATTCAGTTGGACCATACTTATGTCATTAGGTTAAGTGACGGGAGGACCGAGTCCATCTGTACTAGGGGTACGGGAGGTCCTTATGGTGGTGTAGGAGTAGTACCCGAGGTATTAACTCCAAAATGTTGCGTGAATAGTGCTGCCATTTGCTTAGAACCTTACCGAACATCATGCTCAATTCGGTTAAATTGAGAGTTAGGACTCTCAGGTTGTAGGGAAGGTGGCGGAGGTGGCTCTGCCTGCCTCCTCAAACGACCTCATCGTCCACTCATTTTCAATCTCAACTCGTTTCCTACGCGTACATATCAAACTTGATTGAAATCTCAATCCTCAATTTCAGTTCATGACCAGACTTATGCAGACACTTGGGATGTATTCTATTTCACTTGACCGACACTGACAGTACTAGAAACCCTAAGTTCTGATACCAAGAAAACTTTGTGAAGCCCTAGAAGCACGAAAAACAGGGCAAATTTAAAACTTTTTCACATCCATTCACAATAAAAGGTGCATTCTTGTGCAGTGTTATACATCATCATACATAAATATATAAATCATAAATCCACACCTCAGGATCTCATCGTCTCATGAATAAGTATTGTACCATTTACATCTCTCAATTTCGAGTCAATTATCCTAATACGTCCCATACACCATAGTACATCAAGTGTCTGTAAATACAACATAAGAGTGGGTACATGAAATGTAAATTATACCTCAACACAATATATGTAGCCTGGAGCTCAAGTCCTCCACTAGCCACTACTCCGAACGTCACAGGGAAAAACTTTCTTCACTTGAAGAAATCTGGGGGGGATAGAAAATAGGGTGAGCTTCTAAATCGCTCAGTAAGGGGGTAAGGGACTCGTTAATAAAACAATGATTTTACAGAACAATCATTTTATCTCATAGTTGAAACTCAATCAAAACGTAGCATGAACTCATTAAAACATCATTCTCAACTCATTCTCTGAAATCATGTAAAAATATGAGTGTACATAACTCAGTACAAATCACAGTCACAAGCATGTGGAAATCAGGATGTGATAATGGCTTTTCTCATTAATCGTGATAAAAATCAGCTCAATAAAACGCACGTGGCACAGCCACAAAACACAAACTCATTGTATAAAGGGAGACTATGTCACGACCCTCCATGACTTAACCAAAAACCACTACAAATTTTTCGCATTTTAACTTACCTGTCCTCTCTTCAATGGTTGGGCTGTGGTTCGATGTTAGCTTCCTCGCATACCATATCATCCATTATCATACATACATGTCAATATATTGTTATTGACTGTAACTTCTTTTTATAATACATGTGAGATCATATAAAAGCTAATACAAATACATTCCCCATAACATATATCGTATACATCACTGTATTGTTTCTATGTTTAGATACATAATCGTACAAAATATGTATACCTGTCGATCGATAGGAAATAGCAGCGGACAACCGAAATACTATCTCTCAATTGCTCTCACTCTACTGTTGATGCTCTGTAGAGAGATGTAAAAGAAAAGGGGGTGAGCATTCAACGCGCTCAGTAAGGAAATCGGGCAAGCAAGTAGACATCTACACTATCTACTCAAAATAATGTTATGCCTCGAAAACATCATTTCCTTAACTCACTTTAAAAGCATGTCTTTAAATATATATATATACTTATACAGATTGAATCCCATGTACAGAAATCATGCTTGCTTTCTCAAATGAAGGCATGTAGTGCAAAATGATGCATCTTTATAATATCACAATGCTTTTATATAAATCATACCATGTATATTTAAATCACAGTAAATATGGCATTTAAATCATTCACATCACAACAACCAGATTCTGACCCATCCCTCAGGTCTATCCGTAAATAAATCAGTCAATCAGGTGATATATCATGTGAGACTCTATGGTGAAATGCAATAGTATCCTGGACTATGGCCATATCCGATAATGGTGATCCCAGACAACACAGATCTTGGTGTGCGGGGCATCACTGCTGCAACAAGAGGGGGGTCAGTCCATTACAACCACCAGTTATATCCTCCTCAACTCCACAACATCACACGGTACAGTGTACTCCATGCCACTCTCACGGTACAACATACTCCGTGGACCCTACATCACAGTCGGGGTGCTTGCCATAGGTCTTAGCCCTCAAACCATGGAATATCATACCACGTCTCTAAATCCTCATGCGAACCTCTCATAGTGTGACACTCAGTCTACATGAGGAAATCAAGCATGGTTTTCAACATGTATTATATATCACATAAATTACAATGCGCGCCTTTGAGCGCGACTCACAGTCGACACTCCACTCAAATACTGTTTCACATCACAAACTCCAACTCTAGTGCAAGTAAACCTCCAACAACTAGGTCAATGCATAGTTCATGTTTCAAATCAAGTACGAGCAATAGCTCCAGTACCATGCTATGCACAAAACTTATCAAATTAAGTACGAGAAATAACTCAAGTACTATGTCATGTATAATTCATGAAGAATCGAGTACGAGCAACGCTCCAGCACTCTGTCATGTATCTCATGTAAAATTCGAGTACGAGCTAATCACTTCAGCACTCTCTTATGCATATGTCATATAAAACTGAGTACGAGTAATAACTCCAGCACTCTACATGCATGTCATGGAAATCTAGTGCGAATCACAATCCAGCACTAATATATGTGGAAAATATATGAAATCAAGTGTGAGCTGTGTTCTAGCACGATTTATTCTCACAATATGATAGATGGCTCTTTAAAAAGGGATGTTTTTCAAAACATCAAAATCAGCACTATAAAGTGTGCTTAATTCACATCAACCTTAAAATCATTAGTCCATCTATTTATTCCTCTTCTAAACAGCAGTAAAACACTCAAAATGGTGGTTTCCATGCTTTTTACAACTTTTCACAAAAGTTGATTTTTTTCCTAACTAAGGGTAAAATCGTAATTTGCCACTATCGGGTCATAATAATTATTATTCACTTTTTTTGACCCTCAGAGTTTTCAAGTGAATGTAAAAGCAAATGAAAATACGTGCAGGTATCTCTAACGACTCACAAAAATTCCTTACCTATAATTACTCGAGAAATTTTACTTTCTCAATGCCGCTCGATCCAGCAGTCTGATTTGCTCCTCCAATAATCTTTGGAGCTGCATATAACCATTTATCAAGTTAACTATATTTTTCTTACCGTATTTCACATTAAATACAGTCTATTTCCCTTAATGGGCTTTAATAAACCTTAATGGGCCTAACCATACCTTAAGTCCATTTCCATTTTACTATTCATTTTCGTTGGGCCTATTGGGCTTGTGGGGCCCACTAATTCTTATTGGGCTTGTCCTAGACCCATTACATCACATTAGGCCTAAAATAATTGGGCTTGTCCCATTGGACCTCTCGGCCACATGCCATGGCCGAGAGCACTCCATGCCATCGGTCACACCATGGCATGCCGTCCATGTCCATTTCCTTGGCCAATTCACTTAGGCATTTTCACAAACACTTGGTTGGCAATGTTCTTAAGTATCACATAGTTCATTTAGGCATTTTATCAAACACCTTGATTGCCAACTTAATACATGTATTAATTAATCAAATTGATTAATTCTAACTATACCATAATCATTAACACATGTATATTAACTCATTTGTGCCTTAATATCATATGGGCATTCATCAATATTTCACTACTCACTCTTGGCCTAACCATGACTATAGTGATTTCATATGTTTCAATGCTTAAAACATATACCAATATACTTAAAATCATTCATACATTAACATATATGAATTTGAAAGCTTGAAAATATACCTAGTATTTATGTTCACACTTGGCTGAAACTTTGGAGCCTCACGGTTTGCACACTATGGCTTCTTGATAGGCAATTCCAACATATGTAACTCTCCTCTCAATTTGGAACAACTTTCATGAAGAATGCAAGTTCCAAATATGTCTAATTCCTAGTGATTTCTAGTGAGAGAAAGCTTTGATAATGTATTTCAATGGTTTCCTTCTTCTAACCAAGAATGGTATGGTGAAGATGACAATGGTGTGGCTGATTTTATAAGCCATTTACTTAGCCATTAAGCCTTACTTTTCAGCCATTATAATTGACTTCCTAAGGTTTAGTTATGAGTCACCTAATGAGTCATCTAATGAGTCATAGTTAGCTTTAACTATGGTTAGATATTTAATCCTCATGGGCTTTACAATTGGGCCTCTCGGTTTGGGCTTTCTTAATGGGCTTTCAGGATGAAAATTTTACTATACCTCGAGCCTTTTATTGTCTCAATATTTGGCCTATCAATGGGTCCAACAATTCGGTCTAAGGGACCTAAGAATTTCGATCTACGTTTAGTATACCTTAATAGGCTTTAAAATCTTCACTTTAGGCCCATTACGTTTTTAACCATTAAATTAAATCTGGAATCCTTCTGAATAAATTTTCCTTACTTTCGGGGATGATTATCTTGTATTCTGACCAAGAATATTTTTCCCCAATTTTTTTCTCCATACTTAGGTTAATATTTAACCATGGTTAGTCAACTATGGTAAAAGTCCACTTTTCTTAACCATAGTTGACTTTTTCCTTAAACCTTGACCAAGTTGACTTTTTCATAAAATTTCAAAAGTGTCATATCTTATGTCTTACACTCTCGTCTTTATGTTTTAGCCGTTTTCGGTAGGTAAACACACCCGAAATACCTTAACTCGCTAAAGAGGTCCATTTTACCCTTTTTAGCTTTTACTCTCGTTCTCTGTGTTCAGAACTAAATCAAACTGACTTTCCTTCATATGCTCTCTATATTTTCTCATTTTAAGTTCTTATTTTCAATCATAATGATTTAGATCCACTCGATTTAGCCTGTGACTCTTATAGCTTACATTAGGCTTTTATGTAGCTTATGCGTGATAAATCATTTCACATACTCTTTAAATATAGTAAATATTCTTCTTGTGATTCAACTATAATAATAGAGTGTTCATACACATAGGAATCGTAAGGAACATGCTACATAAAATACGGGTCTGACAGACTAGGCAAGAAAACTCATATAAAAATCATCATGGCACATCGTAATAAATCTCCTCTGGGTACCCATCCCAGTCATCCTCAAAAGAGGGAAATGTAGACAATATGGCCGTGTACATGGTATATTGGACTTACGCGTTACCAAAACAAGGCCCGACCTTACATGCTACCAAAGCAATGCCTCTCCTGATGCACACTATCGGTCTTACACGCTACCAAGGCAAGGCCACCCAGCGTTACCAAAACGAAGGCATCTATCGTTACCAAAATGGAGGAATATCGGACTTAGATGCTACCAAAGCAATGCCTCCCAGTGATACCAAAGCGGGGACTAATATTGGCCTTACATGCTACCAAAGCAATGCCTGATATGTATTCAACATGACACGCCTAAGTCTCAATCATTAGCCATTATCATATAAAACGTTTTGTCTTCACGTAGAACTCATAATAGTTTTCTCTCATAAATCTCATTTAAAACATTTGTGTACCCAACACAAAACATGTTAAAACCGAGTTCCAACGGTAAAACCACGCACACATTACTCAATCTCACTAGACCTTAACGTAAAGCCCAAATCTCTTTTCACGTTTTAAACACAAAACGGTTGTAAAACATTTTCACGCTTAGTTTATAACTCACAAAGGTTAGGCCCTAACCGGCTATAAAATCGTGTGCACTACTCATTCACAACTCATAAAAGCATGCTTGTTTGCTTAAATCACTTTTCATGCTACAATTAACATCAAAACACATGCACAAACGAGTTTAAGTTTTCCCCTTACCTCTTTGCACCTCGTATAGTGTAATCGTTCTCCAGTATCACGGACTAGTCTCGCATTCCTCTCTGGAACTCCCGAGCTGTCCAAACGATGTAAAAACATCAATAACCCAACTCAATCGCATTATTGAGCACACATTTGCTCATATTCTCATTAACACCTCAAATAACTCAATTCTCACAACTCTATCACAATTCACATTCGCATCTACTATATCTCAGAATTCTACATTTCTTACACCATATTCCATGCTAAATTCACCTCATTCTCCCAATTACAATTTATAGCCATAATTCCCAAAATTACCACAATTGCCTAATAACATCTCTACTCCAACAAAATCATAGTTTCATAAATCCCTAATCATTTCTCAACTATTTGATCACAATGACCATGTTCACAATCATAAAAAATTACTTCAAAATTAAAGATCGAGGTTTAGAAAATTACCCAAAACTTGTGGAGTGCTTAACTCTTGCCTCGATTCAATCCGTCCTTCGATTTCCAAGTATGTTGTTCTCCTTTGGATGAGGAACAACTTTCCTTCTTACTACAACCTTCGATTTGGACGGAAATGGGGACTTTAGAAGAGAGAGAAAGCTAGGGCTCGATAAAAATGGAGGTTTGGAAGAGAGAGAAAAGATGAAATGCAGGAAAACACTGGGGTCCTTTTATAGACGGAGGGTAGGAGATCGATCTGGTCCTTGATGAGATCGATCTGCATTTGAATTTGAGAACGTTTTAAGATAATTTTATTCCTAGGAGATCGATCTATTATGGGGTGAGATCGATCTCTTCATGGCTTTATGAGATCGATCTCTAGTTTATAGAATGCTTCACGAGATCGATCTGCTCCTTGAGGAGATCGATCTTCTCCTTACAGAATGCTTCATGAGATCGATTTCTTCCTCATGAGATCGATCTCTTCATTACAGAATCATAAAGAGATCAATCCTCTTCCATTGGAGATCGATCTGCTCACTTAATTTCCTCATTCTTTGTCACTTGGCCTACCAGATCGATCCTAGATCGATCTGGCCTCATAGTTTCACACTTAACATAAAATCTCCACATATAATGGCCATAGTTTACCCCATTGATTAAATTCTCATTCATAACTCATTCATCACTTAGAGATTTCATTCCATACTACTTCAATATATGAATACATTACATTCAACTCAATCAATTACACTCCATGTTCACATTACATACTTAGATATGTATAAAATTCTTAGATCTCACATAAATAGTCTATTTAATTTTAGACTTCTCTTTGTTTAGGTTTAACTCAAAAGTAAGGTGCAACGTCAATTTTAATTTCTATTTACTTTTATTTAGTTTATTCTTGTCTTTAATTATTTAGTTTTTTTCCAATTTAGTTTTATTAACTTATCAATAAGCCTAATTTTTCATTTACTTTATTTTTTTTGTTTTTATTTTATTGATTTCTTGATCTTAGTTAATCACTTTTTAGGATTAGGATATTCATTATCTAACAATATAAAAAATATAAGATTGAAATGTTTGGGTTAGAAATTAAACTAAAATTTGCAAATTAAATGAAACTATTTGAAATTAAAATTTTTGTAAATAAATGGAGATTATTTATTTATAAATTAATTAATTAATTAGTTATGTCACAACCTCAATCCGTGACTTACCCAAAACCACTACTAAGTTTTCGTTTTTTTTTTTTTTTACTTTACTTACCTTTCTCTACTCAACAGTTGGGCTGTGATTTGATATTAGTCACCCACTCACATTCCTTCACAACACACATAGAATTTAGTATTCTTTTCGATAACATAAACTGTTATACAATATTTGTACATATACATCCCAACTGTACAATTGTTTACATAACTGTGGTTATACATTGTTCAGTCCAAAATGTTCGAGTGTGTATACCTCTCGTAAGATGGATAGGCAGCGAATACAATGAATGCTATACCTCAGCCAGACTCAATCTACTGCAGATGATCTGTAGATAGTGGAAAATAAAGGGGGATGAGCAAACAACGGGCTCAGTAAGGAAATCAGGCAAGCAAGTAGATGTCCACACTATCTACTGAAAATAATGCTTTGCCTTTCCTTCTCTCATCTCAAAAGCATGAATCAAAATGGATATAATAGTAGTATAGAATAAATTTCATGCACTTAAAATCATGCTGAGTTATCAAATATAGGTATTCATGCAAAACAGTGCATATTTATAATTTCGAAATGCCTTTATAGAAATCATTGTCACTTACACATAAATCATAGTAAATATGGAAGTTCACAACACAACACAAATTGGTTTCTGACCTATCTCTCTCAGGTCTAACCGTATCATGAAACAAGTGATATACCATGCGAGACAGTGGCTAAATGCAATACTCTCCAGGACTATGGTCATATCCTATAATGGTGAAATCCCAGGCAACATAGATCTCGGTGTGCTGGTTATCACTGCTGTAACAGGAGGGGGGTCAGTACATCACAACCGCCAGCTATAAATTCCTTAACTCCACAACTCCACCACACAGTACAGTGTACTCCATGCCACTCGTACGGTACAACGTACACCCACGGACCCACTCCTTATGGTTAAGATGCCTGCCATAGGTCTTAGTTCTCACACCATGGAAATACATCATAGTCGGGGTGCTTACCATAAGTCTTAGCCCTCATACTATGGAAATAATACCACGTCTCTAAATCCACATGCGAACATCTCAACAGTGTGACACTCAGTCTACAAGGAGGAAATCGTCACGATTTTTCTTTAACATGTCTTATATATCACATAAAAACTACAGTACGAGTCTTGAGTGTGACTCACAATCAACACTCCGCCTCTTAAACTCTGTGTATGCATCTCCAAATATCAAACACTAGTGCAAGTAACCTCTAGCACTAGGTTAATGCATAATTCTCTTTTCAAATCAAGTACGAGCTATCGCTACAGTATGATATCATGTATAAATCATGAAAAGTCGAGTACGAGCAATGCATCTTGTACTCAATCATGTAAAACTGAGTGTGAGCAAAGCTCCCATTACTCTATATGCATCAATCACAAACTGGGTACGAGCAATGCTCCCAGTACTCTAACATGCATAAAATAGCATTAAAATATAGTACAAGTATATCCTCCAGTACTATGTGATGCATATCTTAAAATATAGTGCGAGTATTCTCTAGCACTTATGGTTTTCACACAAAACCAAATAGATGGCTTTTTCAAATCACAACTCTCTCATTTCAACTCAAATTAGCACTTAAATGTGCTGTTTTCGTATATACATGAAAACATTTGCCATTCTATCATGCAACTCATGAATTATGGGTCACAACATGCTTTTAAGGCTTTTTATCCTATTTTTGGATAAAACACACTTCATCTCATTAATTCTTAGCATACATAACATGCTTATTTCAAGGAATTCATATAGAGTATAATATCAAAACTCTATTTAAAATACATGTAGCCATCTCTAGCTACTCACGAAATTCCCTTACCTCAGATCATGTCAAGTGACCTCTCTTCCTCGGTGCAACTCACTTTCGTAGTCCGATCAGCTTCCAAAGGTGATTTTCGAAGCTATCACAATTATTGGCGTTAGTATATCTCTTTATACTCATTTCATTTGCCAAATCTAAATTAAACACAAAATTTTCATCACTTCCTCCAAATATGGTATAAAACCACATTTTCACATAACTATCTTTATTTCTCCTTATTTCTAATTTATGCATTTCATAAGATTAACTTATAATCTTCCATGCATGCATATTTCATCATCAAACTCATGTTAATACCATTTCCTCATCATTTTCTCAAATTCTCACCAATACTAGGTTATGGTGATTTTTCATGCTCCTTTCATTTCCAAGATTTCATATATATTCCAATCAACTCATCAATACACCTAGTTTAACATATAACAACTTGGTGCATTAAATCTTACCTAGCTGAGATTTTCTTCCTTTTTCACCAAAATGGTAAAATCCTCCTTGCTCTTAAAACCTTTGATCTCAATATCTTGTTTCCAAGTATGTTGTTCTCCTCTTTGCTAAGAACAACTTCGCTCACTTATATCTCACTCAAAACTAATCACAAACTGAAGTTTTCTAGTGTTTCTTGGCTAGGTTACACTTTTGCTCTTGAATGGAATAGATTTTCTCGTGCAACTGAAGTGCAGAAGTCCAGTATTTATAGAATTGTCTCTATGAGATCGATCTGCTACCATAGGAGATCGATCTGCTCTACACTTTTCCTCTTGAAACCGACCTTCCAGACCACATGAGATCGATCTGCATAACATAGAACCTTAAGGAGATTGATCTCATCTTGCATGAGATCGATCTGTTGCAAGTCAGTAGCTTAAGAAAATCGATCTGACCCTTTAAGGATCGATTCCTTAAGTACAGAATGTTTAGAAGATCGATCTGACCTGTTCCATCACTCCAATAAGAGCATTTTTGGCTCTTCTAGATCGATCTCTCATCCCATGAGATCGATCTCTCATTCATATTTTTTAGATTTTACTACAGTTTTCTGCAGTAACTTATCTCAAACACTCTTAATTCTGCTGCTATGGTCATTTTCTCATCCAACCACATTTAAGGCTTGAAAATGACATCCATTCATACTTCATATACATTGAAACTTGTGTGCATTCATTGTATAGCCAAAGGTATACAATATAAACCCAAATGAAAGTATAAAACTCATTCCATTTTACTTAAGTACTCAAAACTCAAGATATTCCCATTTCACTCCTAGAAATATCCTCTTACACTTATTCTATACTTATGAACTTGCATGTATTCATTCCATACACATTTACAAACTTCACATATACATTCCTCATGATTTACATTGAATGTGACTTACTCATACATCACCAGTCATAAAGGTTACATTACAAAATTTCAGATCTTACAAGTTAACAAATTAATTAATTATGAGAACGGATATGAATTATCCCGATGGCAAAATTTATAGGACATTACACTTGAATAGTTCTTGAGAATTCCTAAACCAAGTTGATGGAATGTCTAAAGGAAGTTTCAAGATTAAATAATTTATGTTCATTTCCATACAAAATCATTTTCATATAACATTTCGAAAAAAATGTGAATAAAACTAAAATATGAATAAAAAGCAAAAGGAATAAAAGAGACAAGAATTAAGAATATTGAACAAACTTATAAGAATTAGGTAGAAAGCCAAAATTAGAAGGATTGTACAAGTGTTGAGTTAAATCACAAGTGCACGGATCATGTACAAATAATAAAGTAGAGTAGTATTCATTTCACAAGGATTAATTAAAATTGAGCTAAGTATTAAAATTGTTTTACCCCTGGTTCATGCAAATAATTAAGTTTTCTTAATTTAAATTTACTACTAAAAGATATAAAATAAAATTGCAAGAACATTTAAATATCATAAAATTAAAATGAAGAATAAATTTAAAGAGCATGAAAAATAAAAAGGTGAGAAAAATTAAAAGTAAAGTAGATTAAAGCTTGAATTAGTAGAACATCAAAGGTGTATTTTAATCCGTTATTTTCCTACAACCATTACTTTGATTTTGAATTAAAGAAAGCATAAATGAAAATCAAACTTTAAATCACATAAAACAAAAACTTTACTCTAAACTAAATGTTGGTTCAATACAAACCGAGAAAGGGTAGTGAATCAGTTTTTAGTTCTCTTTAACTTAAAGTTTTCCCAGCTTAAGTTCTTCCTATACGAACTTGTCACTACTCGAAAGCTGAGATTGATCACTTTACTCCTGCAAATCTATAAAATTATGGGTTAATTTTTCACTTTTTCATTATGTTTGTCTAAGTGCGGTGTAAAGCTAAGTGTATAGCTGTTAACAACATGCCTATTTTGAGCTCTTAGCTTAAGACCTTAGTCTAACACCTGCGCAGAATTTGAAGTTCTCAAATGGTCATACTTACTCATAATTCAACATGTATCCAATTAACACAACAATTGTTTATTAACTTAGTATACATCAAATCCTATAGTATTGTACAAAAACAGAATGAAAATAACATTGTAGACAGCAAAAAAAAAAATATTAGTATACAAAAAATATCAAAGCATAGGCCTTAGAGAGTTGGGTCACTATGCGTACTTGCAATACTCAGATATATCCAATAATATTACCACAACTTAACTTAATCTATAAAAAGGAATTCAAAGCGATTCAATAAGCGAAGCTCACAAAATCATTTATATAAGTGCAAAAGTAGAATTACACTGTTCTAAATGCAATGCATGTAGTTTACAAAGATAAGATCTCATATCGTATTTCCATTCGTAATCTTTCATGAGCTAACTCGAGATCATGTTCTAAAGGAATTTATATGGGCTAAAGTTTTGAGGTATCGATGGAAGGGTACTTTAAAGTACCCCATTATCCCTGTCCTTGACACCTGTCAATAAGAACAACAATCCTAATGTATAACTCCCATCCCAATGTTAATCCAAATATATCCATCTTTTATCCCAATATTAATTTAAGGTGGCATGCATAATGATTTTAAATTCCATACAGTGAATATAAAGCACACTAGATGAGGAAAACATAATAGTAAGCAAACCTTGTCATATTATATACCATATACATAAACAGTATGAAAACCATTTCATAAATCATTATGGTTTCAAGGGTTTCAAAACATATACTAAGGCTAAGTCTATGCTCAAGCTCACTGTTCATGACGCATAATGCATCAACTTAATCACCAAGGCTGAGACTATGCCTAAGCTCAAGGCCTATAATGCATAATGCATCAACTCAAACACGAAGGCTAAGACTGTGCTCAAGCTCAAGGTCCAATGTGCATTAACATTTTTTCAATCACGGTTTAAAAATCAAGATAAAGTTACAAATCATGTCATGTCAATAAAGTAGGGATATGACATCATCATTAATAATACCATCATATATACATCCCCATAATAATATCACCTTGCATATGTATAATCATCAAATTAATCCAGTTTTAATTCCACCATAGCAATCAATGGATAAAAAGAAGGGCCCTTATGGAAAAAATGGGAGTATCTATAGCCATGGTAAAATATCAAATCTCATTGATCAGGTAAGGATTTGGACTTATGCTAAAATATGTCTGACATGTCCAATAACCTTATCAGATCCTCATCTAATAAGTTTACGTGTAACCTTACCAAAATCCCTGTTTAGCAAATCCAATAACCTTGTTAGACCATTTGTCTAGCGAGTCCTCATGTAAGCATAGTAGCATCGCTCAAATAGGCATTTCCATAATGCTTTATTGATTTAAGTATATTAATGTGAGAATCTAATTTCTATACATATTTAATCAACATTTGACTAACTGTGTCACGACCCTTTTTTATCATTTTCATCTAAAAATCACTATAAATTTTTCATTTTTTTCATTTCTTTTCCCGGTCGTGAACATTCTTACAACCACACAGTTGGGCTATGAGTCAGTATTAATCACTCTTTACCATTGACCATGTCATCTATCTTTTAATTCATTCAAAAATAATACGTATACTTAATAAATTGAAATTCAATACAGGTACGTGTCTAATCATACTTACATCCCCCATATTACACTACAAAATGATTACTGTGTTGTTACATGTTTAGATACAAAAAGATTTCTATGTGTATACCTCTTGGTGATGGAGAGTAGCGGATATCCGGATACAACTTCTCAGTTCTTCACTAGACTACTGTGTGCACTCTGTAGAGGGAAAAATGAATGGGATGAGCTCACTAACTCAGTAAGGCAATAATGCAAGCGTGGTTGATAACTACACTATCTACATGCTTATAATGTCATGCATAAAGATCACTGATATCATGTACTAAAAACATGAAAATAGGCATGTAAACATGGAAAATCATCATGCAAGACATCTCATGCTCATCATAATAAAACTCATCAATTTCATCGCAAATCATGGATTTCATCATAAATCATCCCCTCAGGGTTAACACCTTGTCAAAACATTAGTAAAACTCATCACAAACAACTTATCATTCTTTCAAAATATCTCACAAGGTTCGACCTCTCCCTCGGGTCTACCTTGGACAACACAAATCATGTTCAGCATATAAAGTCATGTGATATCATGTGTGACAGGTGGTCACTATATATAACCAAGGACTACGTTGGTCAACTATGTCATTATCATCCCAGACCACACGGATCCCGATGTGCGGGGCATCATACTGGAATGGAGTTGGTTAATCCTACCGCCAGACTCTTAAATCAACATCATAACCTCACGGTACAGTGTACTCTATGTGATATACATGGTACAACGTACTCCATGGACCCATATCGTGGTTGGGGGTGCCTGTCGTAGGTTTTATCTACCTCATGCCATGTATAACCTACTCAATCTCAAGTGCACATGTGAGCATTCATCAATGTGACTAACAGTCTACACGAGGGATCCAGCATGGCTTGTACGAGCATCTCATCCGTGTGACACAAAGTCTACATGAGGCATCCAACATGACTCATCACATATCACAGTGTGAAAAGCCCAATGCGAGCAAAGCTCTAGTACGTTTTCATGCATCATCAGTAAATACCCTCGTACAAGCAACGCTCTAATATGACTTTATGCATAATAAACAATGAGAAAATCACGTACAAGCATAGCTCTAGTACTGTTATATGCATAAGAAAATGAATGAAAACCCATGTATAAGAAAAGCTCTAGTATGGCTTATAAAACATCATCAACTCAAAATATAGGGCGAGCTAGGCTCCAACACATTTCATGCATTTTAAAAACATCAAAATCCAGTGCGAGCGAAGCTCCAGCATGATTAACTCATATCAATCTGAAAGGCGGCTCTATTTCAACACAACATATTCAAAATCAAAGTCAGCACCTATCTCGTGCTATTTCATGAAATTATGAAAAATCAAATAGCCAGCCTATTCATAAATTTGCTTAAACCAAAGCAATGTATTTCATAAAAATGTCAAAACGTGATGATTATGCAATTATTAGCCTTACTACCCCTTTTGTAAGATTCACTTCCTAAACCAAAATCATCCATATTCAAAATCGTTCGCCCAAACCATTATTTCTTTTCTAGGTAACCAACACAATTTCAACATCCTATAATTACCCTCAAAATACGTGCAACTACCTCTGGGTACTTACAAAATTCCCTTACCATAGTACACCGTCGAGTGATTCCACTTCCTCAAAGCTGCTCGATCATGCAGTTTGATTCACTTCCAATAAAATCTCTGGGGCTGCGTGAAATTACTCATCACATCAATTTAATCCAAAGCAATACAATTCTTACGCTTACTTCAACTTATTGTTTTCATTAATACTTATAAGGCCTTACTTTCTATTAAGTCCATTTTGATTGCTCTATTCATTTCTTGAGAATTTATTGAACTCTTTAAGTCTATTGATCCACACTAAATCGACATTAAGCTCATAATGCCTCTAGTTCATCATTTCCTTCACTATGGCAATTTATCAAACACCTCTTATGCCAATTTCCAATCATCATCCATTCCAACATATGAATTTCACAAAGTTATCTTAAAATCATCTATACATGCTTACTAACATCTCGATAGGTTTAAATCATCATCAACTCCATGTCATTTCAACTTTCTCTCACTAAGCCCATTATAGGTCATCGTTGTTTAAGCATGTACATGAACATTTCAGCCAACATTATATGTACCAATCAGCTCATCAAAATGTCTAGATTAACATACTAGAAGATGGTGTATTGAAATCTTACCTAGCTTGACTTTTTCCTCATTTTACAAATTGGGAAAAAACGTATTTCCTCCTTCAATCCAAAGTTTGAACTTCCAATCTTTGACTATGTTGTTCACTTCCTCACTAGGAACAATTTTGCTCAAATAGCTTTTTCCTCAAATCTTTTTGGAAGGTAAGGATATCCTAGAGTGAGAAAACTAAGTTATTTTTGGTTAAAATGGAAGTTTTAGGATTTTTGGGAAAGAAGGCTCAACAGTCAGGTCTCTTTTATAGTAATCACGTTATGAGATCGATCTCCAAGGGTGGAGATCGATCTCCTCTTGCTTAAACTCAAGGGTGGAGATCGATCTCCTCTTGCTTAAACTCCTTCAAAATTTGATAATACAGGCTAGGAGATCGATCTGCCTCTTTGAAGAAGGGATCGATTTACTCTTTGGTAGAGATCGATCTTGGCCAAGCATGTAAAACCCATAATTTAACATGTAATCTTGATGATTTTGTGATGTATGGACAAGTCACAATTAATGTAAATCATGAGGAATGGATGTTTTGAAGTAGTAAATGTGTATGAAATGTAAAATGGATGGTTAAGTAAATCAAATACCTATGTAACAAAGATTTTGGGATGAAAGTTACAGCATAACTACTTCAAGAAAGGAGCAGATCGATCTCATTGGCAATACAGATCGATCCTATATGTTAAAAATAAGGAAATAAGTTATCTGCAAGAGGCAGATCGATCCTTTAGCAAAACCAGATCGATCCCTCAATGATGCAGATCGATCTTAAGCAAGTTTTGGCTGAAGCAGATCAATTTTCATAAGGCTCGGGTTGCAACAGATCGATCTCATTTTAAGGCCAGATCGATCTCCTTAAGGTTTTGAGTAATGCAGATCGATGTCATGCTTAAGGGCAGATCAATTTCATTAGGCTTGAAAGGTCGGTTCTGAGGTGAAAAGTGCAGGGCAGATCGATCTCTACGAGCCAATTCTATAAATACAAGGCTCTACAATTCAGTTTTTCCTGAGAAACACTATTTCATTCAAAACCTAAAGCTAAACCTAACCTTTCGACACTAGAAAACTTCAGTTTGTAATCAGTTTTGAGTGAGATATAGTTAAGCAAAGTTATTCTTGGTAAAGAGGAGGACAACATACTTGAAAATAAGAAGTTGGAATCAAAGATTGAAAGAATATGGAGGATTTTACCATATTTGGAGAAAAAAAGGAAACAATTTCAGCTAGGAAAGATTCAATACACCACTTTGATATATGTTAAACTAGGTGTATTGGTGAGTAAATTGGTATAGATATAAATTGTTAGAAACAAAAGGATAATGAAAAATGAACATGACCTAGCTATTGGCATGAAAGTGAGAAAATGATGAGGAAGTGGTGTTAACATGAATAAAATGGTGAAATATGCATGTATTGAAGATTTTAAGTTAGTTTTATAAAATGTATAAATTGGAAATGAGAAGAAAGGAAGAGAGATATATGGAAAAATATCGTATAACACCATAATGGGAGAAAGTGATGAGATTTATGTATTGAATTGAGATTTAGCAAATGAAACAAGTATATTACGGCATGCTAACGTAGATAATTATAACAGCTTCAGAAATCACAGTGAAACTGATCGGACTGCGAGAGTAAGCAGCATCGAGGAAGTGAGGTCACGTGACGTGATCCGAGGTAAGGGAATTTCATAAGTAGCTAAAGAGAGCTACACGTATTTCGAATAGAATTTTGATGTTATATTCTATATGAATTCTCGTAAATAGGCATGTTATTGTGATAAGGATTAATGAGGATAAGTGTGTTTTATTCGAAAATAAAATGAAAACACCTTAGAAGCATGTTATGACTAAAATTCATAGTTGCATGATAGAATGGCTAATGTTTTCATGTATATGCGTAAACAATACATTTGAGTGCTTATTTGATTTGAGTTGGGTGAATTATGATTTGAATAGCCATCTATCAGGTTTTTGTGTAAACCGAAAGTGTTAAAGAATACTCGCACTTGATTTTGAGATATACATCACATAATACTTGAGTGTTTTCTCGTACTAAATTTTAAATGCGATTTATGCATGTTAAAGTATTAGGAGCATTGCTCGTACTCAGATTTATGATTGATGCATTATAGAGTATTGGGAGCTTTGCTCATACTCAGTTTTACATGATAGAGTACTGGGAGCTTAGATCGTACTCAGTTTTCATTGATTATATATTATAGAGTGTTGGGAGCTTTGCTCATACTCGTGTTTCTACATGACATAGTGCTGGGAGCATTGCTCACACTCGAGTTATATCATTGTGTTATGGTCGTGCTAAGAGTTTACTCGAACGCACCAGTTTTGAAAAGAGCATGAAACAGCCGTTTTGGCAGCCTATGCTCACTGTGTATCGCATCGATATTATATACTCACACGTGTAATATTTTGAGATATGGCCGAGGGCTATCGAAAATAGAACCCATAGTATGTAGACTAAGACTTACGGCAAGCATCCCGACTATGAGGTATATCCAAGGTATGAGGACTAAGACTCATGGCGAGCATCCCAACCTTGAGATAGGGTCAATGGAGTACTGTGTACCGTGTATGTCACATGGAGTACGTTGTACCGTGAGTACTTAAATGTACTTGGATAGGATTGGTTAACAGTGGGAACGGGATCCAGTGCTATCTGGTGTGCTCTGGGATCAGGTCCTCAATTGAGAGGTGACGGTAGAGATTTGACCTACCTCCTGTTACAACAATAGTGAGACCCCGCACACCGAGTACTGTGTAGCCTGGGATCACAGAAAATGAGTTATGATTATAAACTCAAAACATGTAGTCGCCTATCTCGATTTTCTTTTCATGCAATGTAAATTGAGATTTCTTGAATGAAATATCCAATGGTTAAATGGTATGAACATGTGAGTTTGTAAATTGTGAAAAAGGTAACCCGAGGGATGGGTGAGGCCCAGATTTCCATATTTTTAAACATGATGATATGCCATATTGTTTTGATTTAATTGAATGCCATGAGAAAATGTTATTTGTGTGAAATTTCATGAGAAATACAAAATTTTGCATAAAATGTTGGGGTTGTTAATCCAACATATTTCCAGTTTTATAACTGATGATTTGTATCTACATATATATATTGCGTAAAAGCTTTTAAGCAGGATGCATGCTTTAGATACGAATAGACAAGGAAATGATTTCAAGGCAGGATCATTGTATTTTTTAGATAGTGTGGATATCTACTTGCTTGCCTGATTTTCTTATTGAGCTGTGAGCTCACTACCTTTTTATTTCCCTCTTTACAGAGTATCCACAGTAAGTGGACATGGCTGAGAGCTGGTTGACTTTGATCCGCTACATATCCATCTTACGAGAGGTATACACACTCAAACATTTTGTACTCAACAATAAAAAAGCACAGTTATGTAAACTAATGTACTATTGGGATGTATATGTACAAATATTTGTATTAATGTATAATAGTTTACATTATCGAGATTATTAAATTATATGCATGTTATGAATGAATGTGAATGGGTGACTAATATCAAATCACAGCCCAACAAATTGGTGTAGAATGATGACAGAGGAAGAGGTAAGTGAAATGTGAAAAAAAATTGTGGTGATTGTGGTAGGTTACGTGTGAGAGCAGGGCGTGACAGAATGGTATCAGAGCAGAGTTGGTCTGATGTGAGTCGATATTAGTAATTAGAAAAGTATACATCCTTATAGTACTGTGCTTCATTCAGTTACAATTGTTTATACGAGATGGAAATCAGACTAATTAATGGTTACAAATGGAGGGATTTAATCATTATGGTTAATACTCACCGTGGTAGAGGGACTAGAAGTAGTGCTCGAGGCCGTAGAGGTAGGCTAAAGACCCGAGATGAGACTACAGGTCCCACAGAGGTTCCAGAGAGTACCGAGGCACGTTTCGAGAGACTAGAGCGTCGTCTTGAGACTATAGTGGAGATACTAGCACAAACTATGCTAGGAGGACAGGACAGGAGGACAGGGACAAGATGCAGAGACTACACTGGGAGAGGTAGCTGCACCTGATACACCTATACCCCCACCAGTTCAGGTTACGCCATCTCATGTTGCTCCACGATAGGGAGGTAATGTTTTGGGGTATGGTTGTGATCTTGACAGACTCCGACAATTCCAAAAACTTAGACCTCCAACTTTTCATAGGATTAACGACCCAGTTTTGGCAGAAGAATGGATATGAGAGATAGAGAAGTTGTACGGATTCTTTGAGTGTACGACTTCAGAGATGGTTGCATTTGCTACGTTCCTATTAAAGGGGACGCCAGAGCATTGGTGGAAGTCCACCCAACCCATATTAAGAGCCCGACATACAAAGATCAGTTGGGAGATATTTTTGGATGCCTTTAGGAGGTAATTTGTTCCAGATACGACTCAGCAAAGGCTGTAGGCTGAATTTTTGGGGTTATGCCAAGGGAGCCATTCAGTAGATGAGTACGAGACTAGGAAGGTCTGTAAATTCATAGATGGACTAAGACCAGTATTATGGTCTAAATTGGTTACATTCGACATCTCTAGCTACGATGAGGCAGTGCGCAGGGCGCAACTCTGTGAGTAAGATTATGAGAGGAATGTCTCAGAGTATCTCAGAGGTATGACCCTGACACCATGAGTAGCGAGACCAGGAAGGTCTGTAAATTCATAGATGGACTGAGACCAGTATTATGGTCTAAATTGGTTACATTCGACATCTCTAGCTACGATGAGGCAGTGCGCAGGGCGCAACTCTATGAGTAAGATTATGAGAGGAATGTCTCAGAGTTTTGGGCAGTCAAAAATGGTAGAGACGTAGATAGGAAGAGGTCAGTGAGTGATAGTGCTTGAGGTTTCGGATATCGAGGAGGGAGGAGACTCTTCGGTAAGAGACCAAGGATCAAGGAAGTATAGGAGAAGATTGGTAAATATTTTGCATATCCAGCTATAGCTCCAACTAGAGGAGTAGTGATTGGAGGATCGAGGCCTACCACTGAGCAATGCAGTAGATGAGGTAAATTCCATGGAGGTAGACCTTGTCCTTTTTCCAGCGGATTATGCTTCAGATGTGGGAAGCCAGGACACATGGCCAGAGTTTGCCAAGAGGTTATAAATATTGCCCCACAGAAGGATAATGAGCCTGAGAGAACTCCAGCTAATATGTCTACTCTGAGGAGGAGAGCGACAGCAGAGGAAGAGGGGAAGCAAGTTATTGGATGAGGATGAGTGCATGCCTTGGACCAGGGGACAGCTGATGCTTCATCAGATGTGATTAGAGGTAACACCCTGATATATGATTTAGAAGCACATGTTTTGATTGATCCTGGTGCCACGCATTCATTTGTATCGCCTTCATTTGCATGTAAGTTAGCAAAGCATGTAGAGTGTACACCTTTAAGTAGGATTATGTCGATTAGTACACCTATGGATAATAGTTAGCTAGTGGAATATGTATTAAATGATTGTAACCTAAAATTAGGGGAAAAAGACATGATGGCCAATCTAATACTGTTAAGTATAAGTGATTTCGATGTAATTTTAGGAATGGATTGGTTATCATCCAACCATGCTATTGTAGATTGTTATGCTAAGACAGTTATGTTTCTTAACACCGAAAAATGTGTTGTAAAGTTTGATGAAAAGAAATAAAAGCAGTAGTTATTTATGTAAATGGTAATATACTATGCTGCCTGAGAAATAAAAATGTTGAAGGTTTTATTACGCATGGTTGATACGGATAAGGTACATCCGGAGTTGGCAGATATTCTTATGGTTAGTGAATTCCCAGATGTCTTTTCGGATTAATTGCCAGGGTTGCCACCAGACAGAGAGATGGAGTTCTCTATAGATTTGGTGCCTGGTACTGAACCTATATCGAAACCACCGTATCGTATGGCTTTAGTTGACCTGGAGGAGCTCAAGAGACAATTACAGGAGTTGTTAGATAGGGGTTTTATCAGACCGAGTGTTTTACCATGGGGAGCACCAGTTTTGTTTGTAAAGAATAATGATGGAAGCCTTCGATTATGTATAGATTACAAATTGTTGAATAAGGTAACCATTAAGAATAGATATCCCCTTCCACGCATAGATGATTTGTTTGATGAGCTCCGGGGAGTGCAGGTCTTTTCTAAGGTTGATCTGAGGTCTGGGTATCATCAGTTGAGCGTTCGAAGTGAAGATGTACCCAAGACAGCATTTAGGACCCGATATGGCCATTATGAGTTCTTGGTTATGCCATTCAGATTGACAAATGCTCTATAGCTTTCATGGCTTTGATGAATGATGTGTTCAAGTGATATTTGGACTAGTTCGTTATCGCCTTCATCGATGACATATTAGTGTATTTGAAATTTGAGGAAGAGCATGGGAAGCACCTCAAGATTGTTTTGCAGACCCTACGAGAGCAGAATCTGTATGCTAAACTCAATAAGTGTGATTTTTGGTTGTCATGGATCTTGTTTTTGGGACACGTAGTGTCGAAAGATGGTGTATTAATAGATCCATCCAAGATTGAGGCTGTAGTTTAGTAGGAACAGTCGAGGACAGTCATTGAGATAAGGAGTTTCTTGGGTTTAGCAAGATACTATCGGAGATTCATTGAAGGATTTTCGAAGTTAGCTGCTCCATTGACACGTCTCACTCGGAAGGGTGTGGCATTTGTGTGGGATGAAGATTGTGAGAAGAGTTTTCAGGAGTTGAAGAGTCGATTGACCACCGCTTTGATTCTCACTATCCCTACCAGCTCAGGACGATTTTCAGTATATACTGATGCTTCACATCAGTGACTGGGCTGTGTATTGATGCAGGATGGGAAGGTAGTTGCTTATGGATCCAGACAGCTGAAGGATCATGAGAAGAACTATTCGACTCATGATTTGGAGTTAGCAGCAGTAGTGTTTGCATTGAAGGTACGGTACCACTACTTTTATGGTGAAAAGTTCTAAATATTTACCGACCACAAAAGCCTTAAGTATCTGTTCTCACAAAAAGAATTGAACATGAGACAAAGAAGATGGCTAGAGCTTCTGAAATACTACGATTACAAGATACTTTATCATTCGGGTAAGGCTAACGTTATAGCTGATGCTTTGAGCAGGAAGAGTCTTGGGATGGTATCGTATATGATGGTCAGGAAACATGAGTTGCTAGAGCAGTTTACTATTCTCAGTTTAGGAGTCGTGCCTTCTGACATGAGTACAGACTGTGTGATTGCTAGTCTACGCTTGGAGCCAGACCTGTTGGACAGGATCAGACAGGCTCAGCAGGCTGATTCGTACTGTATTGATGTCCGTAGTCAGATACAGAAAGGCACAGTGATTGATTTTTAGATGAGTTCTGATGGACTTTTGAGGTTTAGAGACAGATTGTGTGTTCTCGAGGACCCAGAGCTAAAGAGATTGATATTGACGGAAGCTCATTCATCGAGATACATGTTACATCCGGGGAGTAATAAGATGTATCAGAACCTCCGAAAAGGGTAGTGGTAGTCAAGTATAAAAAGAGATATGGTAGATTTTGTGGCAAGATGTCTCGTATGTCAGCAAGTGAAGGTAGAGCATCAGAAACCTACAGGGTTATTGCAGCCTCTACCTATACCGACATCGAAATGGGAGCATATAACCATAGATTTCATGATGGGTTTACCGAGGACCCAGAGGAATCACGATGCTATATGGGTGATTGTTGATAGACTGACGAAGTCAGCCCACTTTCTAGCTATGAGAGCTACCGATACTCTAAGTTCATTGGTAGAACTGTATGTACGTGAGGTAGTGAGGTTACATGGTGTTCCAGTGAGCATTGTCTGGGATAGGGATTCCCGCTTCACTTCCCACTTTTGGGAACATTTTCAGGAAGCCATGGGAATCCAGTTGAGTTTGAGCATCATTTTTCATCCTCAAACAAATAGTCAGTCAGAGAGGACTATAAAGACTCTGGAGGATATGTTGAGAGTGTGTGTGCTGGGTTTTGGAGGCTCCTGGTTTGATCATTTGCCACTAGTCAAATTCGCCTAGAAAACAGTTTTCATGCGAGTATCGGGATGGCACCGCATGAGGCATTATATGGTCGTAGATGTCGTTCCCCTATCGGATAGGAAGAAGTGGGTGATCGAAAAATATTTGCTCTTGATTTGGTTACACAAGCCTCTGAAGATGTCCGGTTGATTGTTGAGAGATTGAGGACAACTCAGAGAAGACAAAAAAGCTATGCTGATAAGAGACGGAGACCACTTGAGTTTGCAGTTGGTGAGACAGTATTTCTGAAGGTTTTTACTTCCAAGGGTATAGCATGATATGGGAAGAAAGGTAAGTTGAGTCCTCGTTACATCAGACCCTTTGAGATACTGGACAGAGTGGGAGATAAGGCATATATATTGGCTTTGCCACTGGAATTATCGGGAGTGCATAATGTCTTCCACATTTTGATGCTGAGGAAGTACCATCCATATCCAAATCATGCAATCCAGTATGAGCCATTGGAGCTCAAAGATGATTTGACATATGTAGAGAAATCGATACGGATACCAGATTGAAAGGAGAAAGTCTTTAGGAATAAGACTATCGGGTTAGTAAAGATTCTCCGGCAGCATCACACTTCAGAAGAAGCTACATGGGAGCTAGAGAGTTTGATGCGAGAGAAGTACCCCCAGTTGTTTGTAGAGTAACTTGTTTCTAATTTGGAGGACCAAATTTCTTAAAGTGGAGAGGATTGTAAGACCCATAATTTAACATGTAATCTTGATGATTTTTGTGATGTATGGACAAGTCACAATTAATGTAAATCATGAGGAATGTATGTTTTGAAGTAGTAAATATGTATGAAATTTAAAATGGATGGTTAAGTAAACCAAATACTAATGTAATAGTGATTTTGGGATGAAAGTTACAGCAGAACTGCTTCAGGAAGGGAGCAGATCGATCTCATTGGCAATATAGATCGATCCCATAGATTAAAAATGAGGAAATAAGGTATTTGCAAGGGGCAGACCGATCCTTTAGCAAGAGCAGATCGATCCCTCAATGATACAGATCGATCTTGAGCAAGTTTTAGCTGAAGTAGATCGATTTCCATAAGGCTCGGGTTGCAACAGATCGATCTCATTCTAAGGCCATATCGATCTCCTTAAGGTTCTAAGTAATGTCGATCGATCTCATTAGGCCTGAAAGGTCGGTTCTGAGGTGAAAAGTGTAGGGAAGATCGATCTCATGTGGTTAGCAGATCAATCTCTATGAGCCAATTCTATAAATACAGGGCTCTGCACTTCAGTTTTTCCCGAGAAACACTATTCCATTCAAAACCTAAAGCTAAACCTAACCTTTCAACACTAGAAAACTTCAGTTTGTAATCAGTTTTGAGTGAGATATAAATAAGAAAAGTTGTTCTTGGTAAAGAGGAGAACAACATACTTGGAAACAAGAAGTTTGAATCAAATATTGAAAGAACAAGGAGTATTTTGCCATATTTAAAGAAAAAGAGAAAAAAATTTCAGCTAGGTAAGATTCAATACACCACTTTGATATTAACCTAGGTGTATTGGTGAGTAAATTGGTATAAATATAAATTGTTGGAAACAAAAGGATAATGAAAAATAAACATGACCTAGCTATTGGCATGAAAGTGAGAAAATGATGAGGAAGTGGTGTTAACATGAATTAAATGGTGAAATATGCATGTATGGAAGGTTTTAAGGTAGTTTTATGAAATGCATAAATTGGAAATAAGGAGAAAGGAAGAGAGATATATGGAAATATATGGTATAACACCATAATGGGAGGAAGTGATGAGATTTATGTATTGAATTGAGATTTAGCAAATGAAACAAGTATATTACGGTATACTAACGTAGATAATTATAACAGCTTCAAAAATCACAGTGGAAACTGAGCAGACTGCGAGAGTAAGCAGCACCAAAGAAGTGAGGTCACGTGACGTGATCCGAGGTAAAGGAATTTCATGAGTAGCTAGAGATAGTTACACGTATTTCGAATAGAATTTTGATATTATATTCTATATGAATTCTCGTAAATAGGCATGTTGTTGTGATAAGGATTAATGAGGATAAGTGTTTTATTCAAAAATAGAGTGAAAATGCCTTAGAAGCATGTTATGACTAAAATTCATAGTTGCATGATAGAATGGCTAATGTTTTCATGTATATGCGAAAACAACACATTTGAGTGCTTATTTGATTTGAGTTGGGTGAATTATGATTTGAATAGCCATCAATCAAGTTTGTGTGTAAACCATAAGTGTTAGAGAATACATTTTGAGATATGCATCACATAGTACTTTAGTGTATTCTCATACTAAATTTTAAATGCGATTTATGCATGTTAGAATACTGGGAGCATTGCTCATACTCAGATTTATAATTAATGCATTATAAAGTATTGGGAGCTTTGGTCATACTCAATTTTACATGATAGAGTACTTGGAGCTTAGCTCGTACTCAGTTTTCGTTAATTATATATTATAGAGTATTGGGAGCTTTGCACATACTCGTGTTTTTACATGACATAGTGTTGGGAGCATTGCTCGCACTAGAGTTATATCATTGTGTTATGGTCGTGCTAAGAGTTTACTCACACGCACCAGTTTTGAAAAGAGCATGAAACAGTTGTTTTGGGAGCCTATGCTGACTATGTGTCGCACTGATATTATATTCTCACACGTGCAATATTTTGAGCTATGGCCAAGGACTATCGAAAATAGAACTCATAGGTTACGGACAAAGACTTATGGCTAGCATCCCGACTATGAGGTATATCCAAGGTATGAGGACTAAGACTCATGGCGAGTATTTCGACCTTGAGCTGGGTCCATGGAGTACTGTGTATTGTGCATGTTACACGGAGTACGTTGTATCGTGAGTACTTAAATGTACTTGGATAGGACTGGTTAGCAGTGGGAGCGAGAATTAGTGGGATCTGGTGTGCTCCGAGATCAGGTCCTCAGTTGAGAGCTGACGATAGAGATTTGACCCACCTCCCGTTACAGCAATTGTAAGACCCCAAACACCGAGTACTGTGTCGCCTGGGATCACGAAAAATGAGTTATGATCATAAACTCGAAACATATAGTCGCCTATCTTGGTTTTCTTTTCATGCAATGTAAATTCAGATTTCTTGAATGAAATATCACATGGTTTTATGGTATGAACATGTGAGTTTGTGAATTGTGAAAAAGGTAACCCGGAGGATGGGTGAGGCCCAAATTTCCATGTTTTTAAACATGATGATACGCCTTATTGTTTTGATTTAATTAAATGGCATGAGAAAATGTGATTTGTGTTAAATTACATGAGAAATGCAATATTTTGCATAAAGTGCTGAGGTTGTTAAACCAGCATATTTCCAGTTTTATAACTGATGATTTGTATCTGCATATATATATTGCATAAAAGCTTTAAGCAGGATGCATGCTTTAGATATGAATAGACAAGGAAATGATTTCAAGGCATAAGCATTGTATTTTGTAGATAGTGTGGATATCTACTTGCTTACCTGATTTTCTTACTGAGCTGTGAGCTCACCCCCTTTTTATTTCCATCTTTACAGAGCATCCACAGTAAGTGGACACAGCTGAGAGCTAGTAGACTTTGATCCACTACATATCCATCTTACGAGAGGTATACACACTCAAACATTTTGTACTGAATAATGTAAAAGCACAGTTATGTAAACTAATGTACAGTCGGGATATATATGTACAAATATTTATATTAATGTATAAGAGTTTACATTATCAAGAATATTAAATTGTATTAATGTTATGAATGAATGTGAATGGGTGACTAATATCGAATCACAGCCCAACAAATTGGTGTAGAATGATGACAGAGGAAGAGGTAAGTGAAATGTGAAAAAAAAATTTGTGGTGATTGTGGTAGGTCACGTGTGAGAGTAGGGCGTGACAAGGCAGAATCACTTAGAGATTGATCTGGCTTTGGGAAGAGATCGACCTTTGCTAGGCAGAAGCAACAAGAGATCGATCTGCTCTTGCTAAATCAAGTGGGGATCGATCTGTTCTTTACAGAATCACTTGAGGATCAATCTGATTGAATGAGAGATCGATTTGTTATTGAATAAGAGATCAATCTGCTTAGATGAGGGATCGATCTCCTCTTTACAGAATGCTTGGTACTCTATTTCAAGACAATGACATCGATCTTCCTTGCATGTAAGATCGATCTAGCATTCATCCTGCAGTATTTCAATTGCAATTTTTCAGATTTTCAAAGTTAAACTCTCATTCAATCACTCAAATACCCATTTTGCATTTCATTCACACTTAACACTAAAAAAATCCAATTCCTATGATTCATTTATTGTGTAACTTGTCTGTATATCATGGAAATCATAAGGTTACATAGAAATTCATGGGCCTTACATTTCTCCCCTCCTTCAAGAAATTTGGTCCTCCAAATTAGAACCAAGTTTACTTGAGAACAACTCCAGGTACTTCTCTTGTATCATACTCTCCAACTCCTATGTAGCTTCCTCCGGAGTGAGATATTGCCAAAGAACTTTCACAAAGGGAATCATCTTCGACCTTAGCACCTTCTCTTTTCTATCCAATATCTGAGCCGGCTTCTCAACATACGATATAATCTCATTGAGCTCCAATGGCTTATATCTTATCACATGTGCCGGGTATGGGTGGTACTTTCAAAGCATAGAGACGTGGAAGACGTTATGAACACCTGCTAACTCCGGTGGTAATGCCAACCTATAAGCCTTATCTCCCACTCTCTCTTGAATCTCGAAGGGTCTGATATATCGAGGGCTCAACTTACCCTTCTTACCGAACCTCATAATCCCTTTCGAGGGAGAAACTCTCAAGAATATCGACTCACCCACAGCAAACTCCAGTGGTCTCCATCTCCTGTCAGCATAACTCTTTTGCTGGCTTTGAGCTGTCTGTAACCTCTCACATATCATCTGAACATCCTCAAAGGCTTGTTGCACTAAATCGAGGGTAAAAATCTGCCTGTCACCAACCTCCTCCCATCCAATAGGGGATCGGCATCTACGTCCATACAGTGCCTCATATGGTGTCATCCCGATACTCGAACGATAATTGTTATTATAGGAGAACTCGGCTAACGGTAGGTGATCATCCCAGGAGCCTCTAAAATCCAGTACACACGCTCTCAACATATCCTCTAGGGTCTGTATAGTACTCTCCAACTAAATATTTGTATGAGGATGAAAAGCGGTGTTAAAACTCAATTGGGTCCCTATCGCTTCCTGAAAATGTTCCCAGAAATGGGAAGTGAAACAGGCATCCCGATCAGAAACAACGCTCACTAGAACATCATGCAACCGAACTATCTCTTGAACATACAAGTTCGCCAACTGACTCAGAGCATCGATAGCTTTCATAGCTAAGAAATAGGCTGACTTCATCAACTAATCCATAATCACCCAAATGGCATCATGACCTCTGCGAGTCCTCGATAAACCCATCATAAAATCTATGGTGACGTGCTCCCACTTCCATGTCGGTATCGGTAGAGGCTGTAATAACCTTGCAGCTTCTGATGCTCTACCTTCACTTACTGACAGACGAGATATCTAGCGATATTCAACAATGTCTCTTTTCATTCCAGACCACCAATAAACCTTCCGAAGGTTTTGATACATCTTAGTACTCCCCGGATGTATCGTATACCTCGATGACTGAGCCTCTGATAAAATCAATCTCCTGATCTCTAAATCCTCGGGAACACATACTTTGCCCCTGAACCTTAGGAACCCATTTGTACTCAATTCAAAATCAGTACCCACACTTGTATGTACCTGACTCAACCAATTGATACATTGTTGATCACTCTGCTAAGCCTATCAAATATGAAAAATCAACTCTAGCTCCAATCTCAAACTAGCCACAATATCAAATCTTTCTGTATCAGGTAAGGGTACATCCAAACTGAGGTTTGCAAACTACTCCAATAACTCGTGTTCCCGAACCATCATATAAGACACCAACCCGAGGTTCTTCCTGCTCAAGGCATTGGCAACTACATTCGCCTTACCTGGGTGGTACAGGATTTCACAATCATAGTCCTTTAAGAGTTCAAGCCATCTTCTCTATCTCATATTCAACTCTTTCTGCGAGAACAGGTACTTAAGGCTCTTATGATCCGTATATACCTGAAATTTTTCACCATAGAGATAGTGGCACTATATCTTCAACGCAAACACTACGGTCGCCAACTCTAATTCATGAGTCAGATAATTCTTCTCGTGATCCTTCAACTGTCTGGATCCATAGGCAACTACCTTCCCATTCTACGTAAGTACACAACCCAGTCCCTGATGTGATGCATCCGTATACACAGAGAAACCTCTTGAGCTGGTAGGAATGGTGAGAATCGAAGCAGTAGTTAACCAATGCTTAAGCTCCTCAAAACTCCTCTCACATGCCTCGTCCCACACAAACTTAACATCCTTCCGCATGAGACGTGTCAACAGAGCAGCCAATCTGGAGAAACCCTCAACAAATCTCCGATAATAACCTGCCAATCCCAGAAAACTTCTAATCTCAGTAACTATCCTAAGTTGTTCCCACTGTACAATTGCCTCAATCTTGGATGGATCCACTGATACCCCATCCCTCGATTGCCCAAAAATGAGATCTGCTCCAACCAAAAGTTACACTGATTGAGTTTGGCATATAATTCCTTCTCTCGGAGGGTCTGCAGAACTATCCTCAAGTGCTGCTCATACTCTTCCCTGGACTTAGAATAGACCAATATATCATCAATGAACACTATCACAAATTGGTCCAGGTATGGCTTAAATACATGATTTATTAAAGCCATAAATGTTGCGAGGGCATTCGTCAATCCGAATGGCATAACTAGGAACTCGTAGTGGCCATAACGGGTACGAAATACTGTCTTGGGTACATCTCCACTCCGTATCCTCAACTGATGGTACCTAGATTCCAGATCTGTCTTAGAAAAGGCTTGTACTCCCCAGAGCTGATCCAACATATCATCAATGCATGGAAGGGGATACTTGTTCTTAATGGTAGCCTTATTCAACAATCGATAATCTATACACAGTCGGAGGCTCCCATCCTTCTTCCTCACAAATAGCACCAGAGCTCCCCAGGGTGAGACGTTCGGTCTAATAAACCCCTTCTCTAACAACTCTTGCAACTACATCTTTAGCTCTTCCAACTCAATCAGAGCCATTCTATACAGTGGGTTAGATATTGGCTCTTTACCAAGTACCAACTCTATACAAAACTCCATTTCTCTGTCGGGTGGTAACCTTGGTAAATCATTTGGGAAGACATCACGAAACTCTGCAACCACTGGAATGTATCTCAATTTCGGATGTGTCTTATCTGTGTCAACCACTTATTCAACTAACCCTTCACATTATCCATTCCACCGTTAGTAACATAGGTCATCACATTAACATTCATGATTAACAAGCAAATTCATCTCTTAAATATGATGGATTAAAATTATACTCTTCTCATTTACAATAATCATGTTCCTTCATTTCTTTTCAACAAAACTTACAATGAGGTTATCTATCTCTGAAAACATCACTGTTTTAGCATAACAATCCAAAACAACACGATTGGCAGCCAACCAATCCATTCCTAAAATTACATCAAAATCGCTCATACTTAATAGAATTAAATTGGTTGTCATATCTTTTCCCCTATCTTTAACTTACAATTCTATATACATACTTAGTCAACTAACTATCATTCATAGGTCTAGAAATCAATAACATTCTATCTAACAATGTAGGCTTTACATGCTTCAACAACTTATGTGCAAAGGAAGGCGATATAAAGGAATGCGTGGCACCAGGATCAAATAATGCAAATGCTTCTAAATCAAAAGTTAGGATGGTACCTTAATCACATTCGTTGAAGCGTCTGCGGTGTCGTGGTCCGGTACATGTACCAACCGCCTGTTTCCCTTTTTCCTCAGTTGTAGCTTTCCTCCTCGGAGCATAAGTCTCAACAAAAGCTCTCTCTGACTCCTTACCGTTCTGTCGGGCAGTCTCAATCATCTCTGGACAATACCTCGCGATATGTCCTGGCTTCCCACATCTGTAACACACAACAGTGGTCATCGGATAAGGTCGGGTACCATGAAATCTACCACATCTACTACACTGCTTGGTAGTAAGTCGTGGTCCCCAAATGACTATACCCCTCAGTGAAGCTAAAGCAGGGTACACAGGAGGTTTAGCAGCTCTCTCCTACACCTCATCAATATTTGGCCTTTTTATAAACAGTCTTTGACCTCCTCTCCTGACCACTTTATCAACTTCGGATCTCTTTCGGTCTCTATCCCTCAAACTAACCTTCTCAAACTCGGAGGCATTTCGCTCAAAGTCCTGCTCACACAACTGTACCCTGTGAACTGCCTCCTCATAAGTGAGGATGTCAAACGGAGCTAATTTATTGTGGATGGCAGGTCTCAATCTGTCCATGAATTTTTAGACCTTTCGAGCCTCACTACTCATTGTATCTGGGTCATACCTTCCCAAGGATATGAACTTCGACTCATACTCATCAACAGAGCGGTTCCCCTAAACCAAGTTCATAAACTCCATCCGCAACTTCCTCTATGCAGTGGCTGGGATATACTGCCTGCTCAAGGCCTCCAAGAATATCTCCCATGTGATCTCGGGGTGTCGGGCCTCATAATAGATATGGTGGATCTCCACCTATGCTCTGCATTGCCTTTTAGCATAAATATGATAAAGGTAACTTTCTCAGTCGATGTACATCTGAAGAACCCATACAACTTCTCCATTTCATATACCCAATCCTCAGCAATTCCTCTAAATACTAGAGCTTTCAACTCCTGAAACTATCTTAACCTGCCCAATTCACAATCATAACCCAGGTCACTTCCGCTTGGTTATGGAGTGATAGGAGAAGTCGTATCCTTAAATGGGGGTGGTATGACAGTCCCTGTAGTCTGAGGTCTCTTTACCTTTGCAGCTGTCTGTCCGGTAGCAGTAGGTTGCATGGCTGAGCCTCATCTATCACCGCCCTCAATGCTTGCATGACTAAACGAGGTTCTCAATACTCCGCTCTATCTTAGTTAAGCATGCCTCCGTATCCCCCAGTCTCTCAATAGGGTTCTGTGAGCTTGATCAGTCTGTGGCTCAGTATGACTCTCAGGCCTGCCCCTACGACCTCTAGCACGTGAACTCGCCCTCTACCTCGGCGGGTGATAAGTATAATGCCTAATTTCCTGTATCCATACCATTTATTAGTCTTATTCCATCTCAGTATACACAGTTATATCTAAATAAAAGCACCTTAATAAGGGGATGTAACTTTCCTACTTATTAATACTGACTCATATCAGACCAACTCAGCTCTGATACTAATCTCTGTCACGACCCATTTTTATCCTTTTCATCTAAAAATCACTATAAATTTTTTGCTTTTTCAGTTCTTTTCTCGGTCGTGAACATTCTTACCACCACGCAGTTGGGCTATAAGTCAATATTAATCACTCTTTACTATTTACCATGTCATATATCTTTTAATTCATTAAAAAATAACACGTACACTTAATAAATTAAAATTCAATACATGTACGTGTCTAATCATATTTACATCCCCCATATTACATTACAAAATGATTACTATGTTATTACATGTTTAGATACAAAAAGATTTCTGTGTGTATACCTCTTAGTGATGCAGAGCAGTGGATATTCAAATACAACTTCTTAGTTCTTCACTAGACTACTGTGTGCGCTCTATAGAGAGGAAAATGAATAAGATGAGCTCACTAGCTTAGTAAGGCAATAATGCAAGCATGGTAGATAACTACACTATCTACATGCTTATAATGTCATGCATAAAGAGCATTGGTATCTAGAGCATAAGGAAATATTAAAACTATGCCACATGTATATACATATATCATGTACTGAAAACATGAAAATAGGCATGTAAACATAGAAAATCATCATGTAAGACATCTCATGCTCATCATAATAAAACTCATCAGTTTCATCGCAAATCATGGATTTCATCATAAATCATCCCCTCAAGGTTAACAACTTGTCAAAACATTAGTAAAACTCATCACAAACAACTTATCATTCTTTAAAAATATCTCACAAGGTTCGACCCCTCCCTCGGGTCTACCCTGGACAACACAAATCATGTTCAGTATATAAAGCCATGTGATATCATGTGAAACAGGTGGTCACTATATATAATCGAGGACTATGTTGGTCAACTATGTCATTATTATCCTAGACCACACGAATCCCAGTGTGCGGGGCATCATGCTGGAACAGAGGTGGGTTAATCCTACCACCAAACTTTTAAATCAGCATCATAACCTCACGGTACAGCATACTCCATGTGATATACACGGTACAACGTATTCTGTGGACCCATATCATAGTTCGGGGTACCTACCATAGGTCTTATCTGCCTCATGCCATGTATAACCTACTCAGTCTCAAATGCACATACGAGCATCTCATCCGTGTGACTAACAGTCTACACGAGGCATCCAGCACAGCTCGTACAAGCATCTCATCCGTGTGACACAAAGTCTACACGAGGCATCCAGCACGACTCATTACATATCACAGTGTGAAAAGTCCAATGCGAGCAAAGCTCTAGCACGATTTCATGCATCATCAGTAAATACCCTCGTACGAGCAATGCTCTAGTATGGCTTTATGCATAATAAATAATGAGGAAATCACGAACGAGCATAGCTCTAGTACGGTTATATGCATAAGAAAATCAATGAAAACCCACGTACAAGCAAAGCTCTAGTACGACTTGTAAAACATCATCAACTCAAAATATAGTGCGAGCTAGGCTCCAGCACATTTCATGCATATTAAGAACATCAAATTCCAGTGCGAGCGAAGCTCCAGCACGATTAACTCATATAAATCTGATAGGCGGCTCTATATCAATACAACACATTCGAAATCAAGCTGAACACCTGACTCGTGCTATTTCATGAAATTATGCAAAATCAAATAGTCAGCTTAGTCATAAATTTATTTAAACCAAAGATATGTATTTCATAAAAACGTCAAAATGTGATGTTATGCAATTATTAGCCTTACTACCCCTTTTGTAAGATTCACTTCCAAAACCAAAATCATCCATATTCAAAATCGTTCGCGCAAACCATTATTTCTTTTATAGGAAACCAACACAATTTCAATATCATATAATTACCCTTAAAATACGTGTAGCTACCTCTAGGTACTTACAAAATTCCCTTACCTGGAATCGCGTCGAGTAATTCCACTTCCTCAGAGCTGCTCGATCGTGCAGTTCGATTCACTCAATGAAATCTCCAGGGCTGCACGAAATTACTCATCACATCAATTTAATCCAAAGTAATACAATTCTTACGTTTACTATAGTCGCTTTGACTTATTGTTTTCATTAACACTTATAAGGCCTTACTTTCCCTTATGTCCATTTTGATTGCTCTATTCATTTCTCAAGAATCTATTGAACTCTTTAGGTATATTGATCCACACTAAACCGACAGTAAGCTCATAATGCCTCTAGTTCATCATTTCCTTCACTATGGCAATTTATCAAACACCTCTTATGCCTATTTCCAATCATCATCCATTCCAACATATGGTTTTCACAAAGTTATCTTAAAATCATCTATACATGCTTACTAATAACTCTACCTGTTTAAATCATCATCAACTCCATGTCATTTCAACTTTCTCTCACTAAGCTCATTATAGGTCATGGTTGTTTAAGCATGTACATGAACATTTCAGCCAACATTATATACACCAATCAACTCATCAAAATGTCTAGATTAACATACTAGAAGATGGTGTATTGAAATCTTACCTAGCTTGACTTTTTCCTCTTTTTGCCAAATTAGGGAAAAACCTCTTTCCTCCTTCAATCCAAAGTTTAAGCTTTCAATCTTTGACTATGTTGTTCACTTCCTCACTAGGAACCACATTGCTCAAATAGCTTTTTCCTCAAATCTTTTTGAAAAGTAAGAATATCCTTGAGTGAGAAAACTAGGTTGTTTTTTGTTAAAATGGAATGTTTTAGGATTTCTAGGGAAGAAGGCTCGACAGTTAGGTCTCTTTTATAGTAATCGCGTTATGAGATCAATCTCCAAGGGTGGAGATCGATCTCCCCTTGCTTAAATTCCTTCAAAATTTGACAATGTAGGCTAGGAGATCGATCTGCCTATTTGGATTAGATCGATCTGCCTCTTTGAAGAAGGGATCGATCTGCTCTTTGGTAGAGATCGATCTTAGCCAGGCAGAATCACTTAGAGATTGATCTGGCTTTGGGAAAAGATCGATCTTTGCTGGGAAGCCGCAACTGGAGATCGATCTGCTCTTGCTAAATCAAGTGGGGATCGATCTGTTCCTTACAAAATCACATGAGTATCGATCTGATTGAATGAGAGATTGATCTGTTATTGAATAAGAGATCGATCTACTTGGATGAGGGATCGATCTCCTCTTTACAGAATGCTTGGTACTCTATTTTGAGATAATGAGATCGATCTTCCTTACATGTAAGATCGATCTGACATTCATCCTGCAGTATGTCAGTTGCAATTTTTTGGATTTTCATAGTTAAACTCCCATTCAGTCACTCCAATACCCATTTTGTATTTCATTCACACTTAACACTAAAAAATATCGAATTCTTATGATTCATTTATTGTGTAACTTGTCTTTACATCATGGAAATCATAAGGTTACATACAAATTCACATGCCTTACAAACTGAACTGCAATTGATAGCTAAATAGCGATTTTTCGATTCTAATGGAATGAGATGAGCTCTCATATGAACAGGTACATAAAAGCCTCGTTGGAACGCATTCACCTATTTGAACTGATAAAATTATGATTACGGCTTATCTCAAAAAATGTGCAACAAGCCCAGAAATGATGGTTTATCCATAGGTTAATGTATCACATTGGTCAAATGGATATGATGGATTGATTTTAGGGTTTCGACTAAGTAACGTTAAGCCCTAAAAGTGTTATGTTAGAACCCATATCAACATTTAATAAGTTACAACTGAAAACAAATAAACAATATCGAAATGAGTGAAATCGGGTAAAAACCCCATACTACTTGTCATGGCCTACCACCTATAGTCAAAAGTCAACCATTTCCATCTTATGACATGGGACGTGCATGGAATTAGTCTGATTAATGTGAACCTAGAGTTATGAACTAATAGAAATTAAGTAAACGAAATTAATCAAAAGAAATTAATTAGTGAAATTGGAAATTAATAGATAAATACTAAACATAGGCTTGAAGAACAAGCCTTTAACTTTTGTTAACATTCAAACATGATATTTTTAAGCTAAATATCTTATTTTTAAAGGATAATGTTGGCATCCCATCTTGAAATTCCATTAAATCAAAACTAAGAAGAAAAAAAGGTAAAAAACCATAAAAACCATTGCAAACTGTGAACCTTAGGGCAAAAAGTCAGGAGTATCAAGCTTGTTTCATCATTTTTTTATGTGTTTCTAACTCCCTTTCGTCTTCTCATCCTTCTTTCATGTCACGACCTCGTTCCGTGACTTACCAAAAACCACAATAAATTTTTCACTTTTTACTTACCTTTCTCTTCTCGATAGTTGGGCTATGATTAGGCATTAGTCTTCTCATCCATACATACCTTACCATTCTTTTTCGTATCATACAGGCGTGTCATTATAAATATTTATTGACTGTACGTACACTTTTCTTATAAGTAAATTCATATACTTTACTATAATTACATCCCCAATATTAAAACGTGTACATCACTGTGTTTATACATTGTTCAGATACAAAATAGTACGCGTTGTGTATACCTTTCGCTAGATAGGGAATGACAGCAGTCGAAAGGAATGCTATACCTCAGTCGACTCAATCTATTGATGATGATCTGTAGAGAGGGGGGAAATGATAGGGGTGAACTATCTGGCTCAGTAAGGAAATCAGGCAAGCAAGTAGACATCCATACTACCACTGAAAATAGTGCTTTACCTTTCATTCTCTCAATTCGAAAGCATGTTTCAAAAATATATATATATATAAATAGTACAGATTTAAAATCCCATGTACTAAATTCATGTTGAGTTATCAAATATAGGCATTCTTGCAAAACAGTGCATATTTATCATTTCGGAATGCCTTAATATAAAATATGCCATTTACATTCAAAACACAGTAAATATGACATTTCACAACACAACACAATAACCGGGTTCTGACCCATCCCTCAGGTCTACCTGTATCATAAATACATGTGATATATAATGCGAGACTCAGTGGCTAAATGCAATATCTCCTGGACTATGGCCATATCCTAATATGTGAAATCCCAGGCAACACAGATCTCGGTGTGTGGGTAATCACTGTTGTAACGGAAAGGGGGACAGTCCATCACAACCGTCAGCTATCAACAACTCTCCTCCATAACAACACACGGTACAGTGTACTCCATGCCACTCGCACGGTACAACTACACCTGTGGACCCGCCTTATTGTTGGGGTGCCTGCCATAGGTCGTAGCCCTCATACCACAGAATAATCAATGCCACGTCTCTAAATCCATGTGTGAATCTCTCCAGTGTGACACTTAGTCTACACGAGCAAATCATCATGGTTTTTTTAACATGTCTATATATCACGTAAAAACTATAGTGCACGTCTTGAGTGTGACTCACAGTCAACACTCCACTCAAACACTGTGTATGCATGTCAAAACATCAAATACTAGTGCGAGTAACCTCCAGCACTAGGTCATGTATAGTTCTCATGTAAAACTTGAGTACGAGCTATCGCTCCAGCACTCTATCATGCACCAATCACATAAAACTGAGTACGAGCAATGCTCCAGTACTCTATCATGCATGTTAGATAAATATAGTGCGAGTCTCACTCTAGCACTAAAGTATGTGAAAAAATCTGAAATCAAGTACGATCTATGCTCCAGCATGACTGTTTTCACATAGTTCGATAGATGGCTCCTTAAAAATATGGATGTTTCAAAACGTTAAAATCAGCACTATAAAGTGTGCTTAGTTTACATCAACCTTAAAACATTAGCCCATCTACCTACTCTTCTGCTACATAGGAGTAAAAACACTCAAAACATTATTTCCATGCTTTTTACAACTTTTCCCAAAAGTTGACTTTTTGCATAACTAGGGGTAAAATCATAATTTACCCATGTTGGGTCCCTATAAATATTATTGATTTTCTTTGACCCTCAAACAATTTCAGTGAATGTAAAAGCAAACGAAAATAAGCATAGATATCTCTAACTACTCGCAAAAGTCCCTTACCTCGGATCACGTCGTGTGACCTCACTTCCTTTGTGCTACTCAAATCTCGCAGTCCGGTCAACTCTCAATACAATTCCGGAGCTGCATATAACCATTCACTGGGTTAATTATATTTTTCCTACTGTATTACGCATTTAATACAGTTAATATCTCTTAATGGGCTCGTTTACAGTTATTGGGCCTTAAACATTTTAATTGGGCCTAACTCTGTCTTAAGCCAATTTTCATTTATTAATTCCCTTCATCAGGGTCTATTGGCTCATTGGGCCTATCAATACCTATTGGGCTTTGTTCCAAACTCTTTGGATAGCCCTTATATCATTTACGACAATAAATTCAAAAATTCGGATATAATTTATTTTATGCAGAAATTAATCCGAAATTCGCAAACTAAATTCCAATTGCACAAAAATCATACTATCATCGTAAATGAGCTTTACTTACCCAAAATTATGCGATGGTGCGCAAATCAGAGTTTGATCGGCTCACATTTGGAAGTTATCGTCAAACTGCATAATTTTTATATTAAACTCCAGGTTAATTTTTGATAAAATACAATTTAAATTAACTTTCCCGAAGATCAATTAGGTCAATCTAACCACGTATCGGCTTACCTGTAATCTGAGGTATTCCCGGGGATTTTCCTTTTTCTTTCTTTTTCTTTTTCCTTTTTCTTTTCTTTTTCTTTTTCCTTTTTCTTTTCTTTTTCTTTTCTTTTTCTTTTCTTTCTTTTTCTCCCTTTTCTCCTTGGCTGAACCGGTCTGGTCCTGTCTGGTTCAGCGCAGTTTCCTTCCCCTGAATTTGTTGTCCGGTTCAGTCTCCTTTCACCATTCCAGCATCGTCCGAACGGTTCTCGACTCCTCATTACCGTCGTTCGACGCATCTCTGGCCGGGGAATCTTCGGTTAGCTTCGATCGAGGCCAATCGCGGGTAGGATCGTCGAAATCTTCCTCTTCTCCCCTCAGTAATTCCTTCACTGATCTACCTTTTTCGGCACTATCGGTGAGCATCGCGGCTACTGGTGGGTCTCGCGGGTGTCGGCTACCCTTTCCAACCCTCGCCTGGCCTCGTAGGTCGCCGGTTGCTCGCCAATGATGAGATCTTCCTCGGTTCGCCTAGCTTCACTTCTCTGTTTCTTTTTCCTTTCACGTTTCTAGATTTTAGTTTCTCTTTTTTTATATAAATTTATTATATTTTATTTTAATAAAATAAAATATAATAAAAATCTCAAAATATCTCCAAAAATTCATATTTTATTTATTTAATCAATAAATGAATTTATCTATCTTATTTTATCTTTCCAGTATATTTTTCCAATATTTTCGGGATAATTTTTAGATGTGAAAATTTTGATTAATTCCAATAAATTCATATCTTGATCAATCAGACTCAAAATTCAATATTTTCCTCGTTATTGATCAAGATTCCTCAATTCCATATTTTTAATGAAATTTTCTTATTGAATTTATACTGAATTTTAGTCTCTTGACCGTTTTACCCCTGAACTTGTTCAGAAACAATTTAACTCGACTTTCCTTCATAAATTCTCTATATTTTCTCTTGATAAGTTCTCATCTTCATTCAAAATGATTTAATTCCATTTGGTTTAGCCTATGGCTCTTGTAGCCCTTATTCAGTTGTTATGTAGCTTACATGCATTTTTATTCTTTAATTGTCAATTGCATGATAGTAAATACTCTTCTTATGATTCAACCATGAAAATAAAGTGTTCATACACATAGGAATCATAAGGAACAAGCTACATACATAATCGAAAACACGGGTCTGACAATCCTCCCCAACTAAAAGAATTTGTCCTCCAAATCAGAACCAAGTCTGTATGAAACAGCTGGGGGTGCTTCTCTCACATCAAACTCTCTAACTCCCAAGTAGCCTCCTCGAAAATGTGATGCTGCAATAGAACCTTCACTAACCTGATAGTCTTCGACCTCAAAACCTTCTCCTTCCTATCCAGTATCCGAATTGGCCTCTCAACATATGGCATGTCCTCACTGAGCTCCAATGGCTCATAGCTAATCACATGCGCCGGATTCGGGTGATACTTTCGAAGCATCGAAATGTGGAAGACATTATGCACACCTAACAAATATGGTGGCAATGCCAACCTATAGGCCTTATCTCCCACTCGATCAAGTATCTCAAAGGGTCCAATGTAACGAGGACTCAGCTTACCCTTCTTCCCAAACCTCGCTATACCCTTAGAAGGAGAAACTTTCAGAAACACCTCACCGACTGCGAACTCAAGTGGCTTAGGCCTCCTGTCAGCATAACTCTTCTGTCAACAGGGTTCCCATGGCTTCCTGAAAATGTTCCCAAAAGTGGGAAGTGAAGCGGGAATCCCTATCAGAGACAATGCTCACTGAAACAGCATGCAACCTCTCTACCTCACGTACATACAACTCTGCCAACGTACTCAGAGTATCGGTAGCTCTTATAGCTAGAAAGTGGGCTGACTTCGTCAGTCTATCAACGATCACCCATATAGCATCGTGATTCCTCCGAGTCCTCGGTAAACCCATCACGAAATCCATGGTGATATGCTCCCATTTTCATGTTGGTATAGGTAGAGGCTGCAACAATCCTGCAGGTCTCTAATGCTCTACCTTCACCTGCTGACATACAAGACATCTCGCCACACAATTTGCCACATCTCTCTTCACACCCAACCACCAGTACACCTTTCGAAGGTTCTGATACATCTTTCCACTCCCCGGATGCAACGTGTACCTCGATGAATGAGCTTCTGACAATATCAATCTCCTGAGCTCTGGGTCCTCGAGAACAGACAATCTACCTCTGAACCTCAGTAGTCCATCAGAACTCTACTCAAAATCTGTCACTGTGCCCCTCTGCATCTGACCAATCACATCGATGCAATACAGATTAGTCTGCTGAGCCTGTCTAATCCTGTCCAACAAATCTGGCTCTAGCGTAGATTCGTAATCATACAATCCGCATCCATGTCCAAAGGCACAACACCCAAACTGAGGTTAGCAAACTGCTCTAGCAACTCATGCTCCCTAACCATCATATACAATACCATCACAAGGCTCTTCCTACTCAAAGCATCTGCTACAACATTAGCCTTACTCGGATGATAAAGTATCTCACAATCATAGTCCTTCAGAAGCTCTAGCCATCTTTTCTATCTCATGTCTAGCTTCTTCTGTGAGAACAAGTACTTGAGGCTCTTGTGGTCAGTAAATATCTTAAACTTCTCGCCATGCAAGTAGTGGCGTCATACCTTCAACGCAAACACTACTGCTGCCAACTCTAAATCGTGGGTCGGATAGTTCTTCTCATAGTCCTTCAGCCGTCTGGATCTAAGCAACTACCCTTCTATCCTGCATCAATACACAACCCAGTCACTGATACGAAGCATTGGTATATATCAAAAATCCTATTGAGCTAGTAGGAATAGTGAGAATCGGAGCGAGGGTCAATCGACTCTTCAACCCCTGAAAACTCCTCTCACAATCCTTATCCCACACGAATGGAACACTCTTCCGAGTGAGAAGCATCAACGGAGTAGCCAACTTCGAAATTCCCTCAACGAATCTCCGATAGTACCCTGCTAAACCCAAAAAACTCTTGATCTCGATAACTGTCCTCGGTTGTTCCCACTGAACTACAGCCTCAATCTTGGATAGATCTACTAATACACCATCCTTTGACACAATGTGTCCCAAAAACGAGATCTCTGTCAACCAAAAATCACACTTGCTGAGTTTAGCATACAAATGCTGCCCTCGTAGAGTCTGCAATACTATCATGAGGTGCTGCTCATACTACTCCTCGATCTCAAATATACTAATATGTCATCGATAAAGACGATAACAAACTGATCCAAATATGGCTTAAACACATCGTTCATCAAAGCCATGAAAGTTGTGGTAGCATTCATAAGTCCGAATGGCATAACCAAGAACTCATAGTGGCCATAGCGGGTCCTGAATGTCATCTTGGGTACATCTCCACTCAGACTCTCAACTGATGATACCCAGACCTCAGATCAATCTTAGAAAAGACTTGCGCTCCACGAAGCTGATCCAGTAAGTCGTCAATGCATGGAAGGGGATACCTATTCTTGATGGTAGCCTTATTCAATAATCTATAATCTATACACAATCAAAGGCTTCCATCATTCTTCCTCACGAACAAAATTGGTGCTCCCCACGGTGAAACACTCGGTCTAATGAACCCCCTATCCAACAACTCCTGTAACTGTTTCTTGAGCTCCTCCAGCTCAACTAAGGCCATGTGATACGGTGGTCTTGAATTAGGCTCAGTACCAAGCACCAAATCTATACAGAACTCCATCTCTCTGTCTGGTGGTAACCCTGGCAACTCATCCGGGAAAACATCTGGGTACTCACTGACCACAGGAATATCTACTAACTCCGAATGTACCTTATCTGTATCCACCACGTACGCAATGAAACCTCTAATCACATCCGTAGAAGCATCGGTTGTGTCCTGGTCCAAGGCATGTACTCGCCCTCGACCCATCACCTACTTCCCCTTCTCATCTTTCGTCGCTCTTCCCTTCTGAGCAGGCGTACCAGCTGGAGCTCTATCAGGCTCCCTACCCTTCTGCAGGGCAGTCTCAAATGTCTCAGGGCAAGCTCTAGCAATATGCCCATGTTTCCCACATCGAAACACATAATAGGGCTCAACGGATAAAGTCTATCACCATGATGTCTACCACATCTACTACACTGATTTCTAGTAGGCTCTGTCCTCCAATCACAATACCCTTCGTTAGAGCTATAGCCGGGCATGTAAGAGGTCTAACTGGTCATTCTCGTACCTCCTCTATCCGAGGTCCCTTACCGAAGACTCTCATCCCTCATCGATAACTGAAACCTCTATCTCTAGTCGGCCTCTTCCTCTCTCTATACTAAACTTCCCAAACTCAAAGGCATTCCTCTCGTAGTTCTGCTCGAAAAGTTACGCCCTGCGTACTGCCTCATCATACGTACCAATATCCAGTGGTACCAACCTAGACCGCAACACCGGTCTCAATCAATCGATAAACCTGCGGACCTTCCTGGTCTTGCTATACATGGTATCGGGATTATACCTCCTTATGGCCCAAAATTTAGTCTCGTACTCATCCACTGAGAGACTCCCTTGGCTCAACCCCAAAAACTCGGCCTACAATCTACGCTACGTCGTATCTGGAACAAATTACCTCCTGAAGGCCTCTAGAAACATCTCACAACTAATCTCTGTGTGTCGGGCTCTCAATATCGGCCCGATGGACTTCCACAATGCTCTGCCATTCCTTTCAGCAAGAACGCAACAAATGCAACTCTCTTTGAATTCTTACAATCAAAAAAGTCGTACAACTTCTCCATCTCTCCAATCCACTCTTCAGCACTAGTTGGGTCCTTAACCCCTCGAAAAGATCGAGGTCCAAGCTCTGGAACAATCGCAGTCGATCCAAATCACACCCATATCCCAATCCACTACTACCCTGAACTGGTGGGGGTGTAGGAGTGTCAATAGTCTATGGCAGCTTAGGTGCAGGCTGTGCAGGTGTATCAGGTGCAACTACCTCCCCAGTCGCAGTTTCTGCATCCTGACTCTGTCTACCTAGCATAGTTTGTGTCAACAACTCTACTATTGCCTCCAGGCTATGCTCTATTCTCGTGAAGCGTGCCTCAGTAATCTCTAGTACCTCAGTAGTACCTAGTAGCGTATGGGCAGATAAAGACTTGCCTTGGCTATCTGGCCTACCTCTACGGCCTCTAGCCCTACCTCGCCCTTCTACCACGGCTGGTAATTGCCATAAAGGCTAGATTCCTGCATTCACAACCATAGACCAATCCAGTTCCCATCTTGTATACACAATTGTAACTGAACAAAACACAGTAATATGGGGATGTACATTTTTCCTAAGTACTAATACCTACTCCCATCAGACCAACTACGCTCTAATACCATTCTGTCCTGACCTTATTCCGTGATTTACCAAAAACCACAATAAATATTTCATTTTTTACTTACCTTTCTCCTCTCAACAGTTGGGCTGTGATTAGGCATTAGTCTTCTCATCCATACATACCATACCATTCTTTTTCTTATGATACATGCATGTCATTATAAATATTTATTGACTGTACGTACACTTTTCTTATAAGTAAATTCATATACTTTACTATAATTACATCCCCACTATTAAAACGTGTACATCACTGTGTTTATACATTGTTCAGATACAAAATAGTACGCGTTGTGTATACCTTTCGCTAGAGGGGGAATGACAGCGGTCGAAAGGAATGCTATACCTCAGTCGACTCAATCTACTGACGATGATCTATAGAGAGGGAGGAATGAAAAGGGTGAGCTACCTGGCTAAGTAAGGAAATTAGGCAAGCAAGTAGACATCCATATTATCTACTAAAAATAGTGATTTGCCTTTCTTTCTCTAAATTCAAAAGCATGTTTCAAAATATATATAGAAATAGTACAGATTTAAAATCCCATGTACTAAATTCATGATAAGTTATCAAATATAGGCATTCATGCAAAACAGTGCATATTTATCATTTCGGAATGCCTTTATATAAAATATGCCATTTACATTCAAAACACAATAAATATGCTATTTCACAACACAACAACCGGGTTCTGACCCATCCCTCAGGTCTACCCGTATCATAAATACATGTGATATATCATGTGAGACTCAGTGGCTAAATGCAATATCTCCTGGACTATGGCCATATCCTAATATGTGAAATCCCAAGCAAGACAGATCTCAATGTACGAGATATCACTACTGTAACGGGAGGGGGGGTCAGTCAATCACAACCGTCAACTATCAATAACTCTCTTCCACAACTCCACAACAACACACGGTACAGTGTACTCCATGCCACTCGCATGGTACAACGTACACCCGTGGACCCTGCCTCATGGTCGGGGTGCCTGCCATAGGTCTTAGCCCTCATACCACAAAATAATCAATGCCACGTCTCTAACTCCACGTGTGAACCTCTTCACTGTGACACTCAGTCTACACAAGGAAATCATCACGGTTTTTTTAACATGTCTATATATCACGTAAAAACTACAGTTCGCGTCTTGAGTGTGACTCACAGTCAACACTCCACTCAAACACTGTGTATGCATGTCAAAACATCAAATACTAGTGCGAGTAACCTCCAGCACTAGGTCCTGCAAAGTTCATATGTAAAACTCAAGTACGAGCTATCACTCCAACACTCTATCATGCACGAATCACATAAAACTAAGTACGAGCAATGCTCAAGTACTCTATCATGCATGTCAGATAAATATAGTGCGAGTCTCACTCTAGTACTAATGTATGTGAAAAACATCTGAAATCAAGTGCGAGCTATGCTCCAGCACGACTGTTTTCACATAGTTCGGTAGATGGCTCTTTAAAAAAAGGGATGTTTCAAAACGTTAAAATCAACACTATAAAGTGTGCTTAGTTTACATCAACCTTGAAACATTAGCCCATCTACCTACTCTTCTGCTACATAGCAGTAAAAACACTCAAAACATTGTTTCCATGCTTTTTACAACTTTTTCCAAAAGTTGACTTTTTGCTTAACTAGGGGTAAAATTGTAATTTACCCATATCGGGTCCTTATAAATATTATTGATTTTCTCTGACCCTTAGATAATTTCAGTGAATGTAAAAGTAGACGAAAATACGTACAGATATCTCTAACTACTTGCAAAAGTCCCTTACCTTGGATCACGTCGTGTGACCTCACTTCCTCTGTGCTGCTCAAATCTCGCAGTCCGGTCAACTCTCAATACCATTCCGGAGCTGCATATAACCATTCACTGGGTTAATTATATTTTTCCTACTGTATTACGCATTTAATACAGTTAATATCTATTAATGGGCTCGTTTACAGTTATTGGGCCTTAAACACTTTAATTGGGCCTAACTTATTCTTAAACTCGTTTTCATTTATTAATTCCCTTCATCATGGTCTATTGGCTCATTGGGCATGTCAATACCCATTGGGCTTTGTTCCAAACTCTTTGGATAGCTCGTACATCATTTACGACAGTAAATTCAAAAATTCGGATATAATTTATTTTATACTGAAATTAATCCGAAATCCGCAAACTAAATTCCAATTGCACAAAAATCAGATTATCATCGTAATTGAGCTTTACTTACCCGAAATTATGCGATGGTGTGCAAATCGAAGGTTAATCGGCTCACGTTTGGAAGTTATCGTCAAACTGTACAATTTTTATATTAAATTCCGGGTTAATTTTCAATCAAATACAATTTAAATTAACTTTTCCAGAAATCAATTCGGTCAATCTGACCACGTATCGACATACCCCTAATCTGAGGTATTCCCGGGGAGTTTCCTCTCCTTTTTTCCCTTTTTCCTTTTTCTTTTCTTTTTCTTTTCTTTCTTTTTCTCCCTTTTCTCCTTGGCTAAACCGGTCCGGTCGGGTTCAGTGTAGTTTCCTTCCCCTGAATCGGCTGTCTAGTTCAGTCTCCTTTCACCGTTTCGGCGTCGTTCGGCCAGTTCTCGGTGGGTCACTACCGTCGTTCGACGCGTCTCTGGCCGGGGAAGCTTCGGTTAGCTTCAATCGGGGCCAATCACGGGTGGGATTGCTGGAATCTTCCTCTTCTCCCCTCGGTAATTCCTTTGTTGATCTGCCTTTTTCGGCACCATCGGCGCACGTCGCGGCTGCTGGTGGGTCGTGCGGGTGTAGGCTACCCTTTCCAAGCCTCGCCTAACCTTGTAAGACCCTTTCCAAAAATGAAATCTTCGAACACGTACAAGGGCAAAACGGTCAAAAGATCGAAAGTCGGTATAAATTCGATGAGAAAAATTTATTAAAAATAATGGATTGAGAAATCTTGGTCAATAAAGATGAAATAAATTTATTTTGGGTTAAATTGATCAAGATATGAATTTATGAGAATTAATCGGGATTAATCAAAATTTTTTTAATACGAAAAATAATCTCGAAAATAATCGAAAAATATACCGAAAAGTCATTCGGGACAATATCCCAAAAATACGAAGAAATTATACCTGAAAAAGGGTTAAAATGAATTAAATAAATTAAATAAATGAATTTAGAATTAAATAATAATTTTAAGGATATTTTAAGGGATATTTGGGTATTTTTAATGTATTTTAATGATTAAAATAATAAAAAAAATAATTAATAAAATAAATGAAAAAAAAAGAAGAGAGAAGAAAAAAAAAGATCAGAAACGGGTCGGGGAGAGAGAAAGAGAAGCAGAGACGAAAAATGGAAGCCAACCCGAGGAGGAGACCGGCGAGCCGTCCGGGGATCAACGGCCAGGCGGAGGGTCGGAAATAGAAGAGGAGAGGCCGGCGACCTCCCTGGTACCGGTGGTACAGCCCACCGACGCCGAAATCCAGCGGATCGAGGGAGAGAAACCGACGGGGAGAGAAGAGGAATCGCCGGCGATCGGCGCTGATTCAGGCCCGACCGACCCCAGCCGAGGCTTCCCAAGGTGCAGACGAGCCAATTGGCGACGGCCCCGACCGGCGAAACTGCCGGCAATCGCCGGAAACGGCAGAAAAGGAAACGGTACCGACAGCGAAGAGGAGAACAGCCGGACCGGCGACCTTCCGATGACCTCGACCGAACTGGTGACGGAAATCGGTGGAGAACCGACGGGCAAGGCGGTGAACCGGAGTGAACCGGGGTGAACCGGCGGTCTGAACCGGTCTGAACCGGACCGAATTGGTTCAGCCAAGAAAGAAAGGAAAAAAATGAGAAAAAGGGAAAAAAGAAAAAGAGAAAAAATTGGGAAAAATTCCAGTGATGCAATCGAGTTTCGGGTAAGTCGGTAAGCGGTCAAATTAACCGATTTAAATTTTGGAATATTTAATTTGATAAATAATCGACTGAAAGTTTACCCGAAAATATATTTAATTGTGTAGCTCGACGATTGGCATCGATCGAGAGCTCGAGATAGCCTCGAATTTTGTACTATCATGGAATCTCGGGTAAGTGACCCTTATTTACGACAATTTACATCGTTATACGCGATATGAATTTAAATTCTGCATAAATTGAATTAAATTATGGAAATTTAGATAAATTGTCGTAAATAATAAATTTAGCTATTCGAGAGTTAGAACGAGGCCCAATAAATGGTTGGTGGGCCCAATGAGCCCAATAGGCCTCGATAATGTGGAAAATTAAGTGGAAAACGGGCTTAAGGCCGATTAAGGCCCATTAAGGTGCAATCGGGCCCAATAGGGGTAAATGGGCCCAATGATTTAAATTAAGCCCAGAAAATAGGAAATACAATTAAATTGTATAATATCTGACCTGAGGAATATTATACGTAGTTCCGGAGGTTTGATTGGGAGCAGATCGGACTGCGCGACGTGACATCAGTGGAAAGGTCAGACTCGACAGGAAAATAAGGTAAGGGAATTCTGCGGACTGCTAGAGGTAACTTTACGAAATTTTAAGTTCATTTGCAGTCCTTTAAAAATTATCTGAAGGGTCTAGAGGTCAAATAATAATTTTAGTGCCCCGAATGGGCAAATTACCAAAATACCCTTGTTAAGGGTAAAATTTACAAATTTAGGAAAAATTGGGAGGAGCAAGAAGAAGAGGTTTCTGCTCGTTCTGGAGACATTTTAATGCATGCATGAGTAGGCTGGCTAACCTTGAAAGAAAATGCACAGCATTGCATACTTTCAACGATATAGTTGTTTTGAAAACTGTTTTGAGGAAACAGAGCCGCCTACGTGTTTTTATTTACATGTGACGTGCTGGAGCTCAGCTCGCACGATGTTTTGATTTGGGTGATGCATGCATTAGTGCTGAAACGAGAGCTCGCACTAGAGTTTTACATGCATAGGTGCTAGAGTATAACTCGCACCAGATTTCACATGCTTTTTCGAGACAGGGTGCTGGAGTTTAACTCGCACCAGATTTTATAAGATTTTCATGTGATTCATATATAGAGTGCTAGAGCCTAGCTCGCACTAGTTTTACTGGATTTGTTGAGAGTAGCGCTGTCTGCCCTTGGAGTCAGCCAAAAGGGCCAACAGGCTCAAAAGACCTCTTAAGTGGGGTGAGAGTGAGGGATGAGGTTGGAGGCCTTATGGGGATGTAATGCAGGCTCTAACAATTAAAATGCACTAGTTTTACTTGATTTGATGAGAGTGTTGAGCATCGCTCGCACTGACTTTATGAGAACATGCGATGAGCCGTGCTTGGAGCATCGGGTAGACTGTGTGTCACCGATTAAATAGGCTCGCACGTGCATTTTGAGACGTGGCATGAGTATTGAGATATGATATGGGTCCATGGAGTACGTTGTACCGTGCAAGTAGTATGGAGTACGCTGTACCTGTGGCATCTTCGGATGCGCGGTATCTTCGGATACGTGGTATCTTCGGATACGTGTGGTATCTTCGGATACGTGTGGCATCTTTGGATACGTCTGGCATCTTCGGATGCGTGGTATCTTCGGATACGTGGTATCTTCGGATACGTGTGGCATCTTCGGATACGTGTTATCTTCGGATACGTGGTATCTTCGGATACGTGTGGCATCTTCGGATGCGTGGTATCTTCGGATACGTGTGGCATCTTCGGATGCGTGGTATCTTCGGATACGTTGGTATCTTTGTGATACGTTGGTATCTTTGTGATACGTTGGGTATCTTCGGATACATTGACATCTTTGGGTGCGTGGGATCGGATAAGACTGACGGGTTGGATTGACCCACCTCCCGGGCGGTTCCCGATCAGGGTGAGATCCCGTACACTAGGATCCGTGTAACAGAGGGGCTCACGAGGACACACGGCCATAGTTATGGTTATTACCGATATACAGATGTTGCCTAGTCTCGCATGTCGCTGATTTTGATGAGATCAAACCGGGTTTTGAATTAAATGTGCATGATGATTATTTCCATGCTTTTCAAACCCATGTCTGAATGTAAATCGATTTTTATGGTTTTATGTGAGTCAGGACCACCTGAGGGATGGGTTGAGCCCTGGCCTTGTTGTGATATTTTAAACGAGAAAGAAATGATTTGAAAGAATTGCATGTTGAATTTTGCCATCCGAATGGATTTACATAACATCATAACTCATATCATCTGTTTTAAAATGTGTGGAGAAAGGGTGGTTTATGCACGGCACCACGTTCATGTAGGTAGTATGGTTACCTACTTATTCATAGGATTGCCTTACTGAGCTTGATGTGCTCACCCTTTTCATTTTCTCCCACAGATAATCTCCAGTGGACGTTGAGGCGACTCAGTACTGCATTCCAGATATCAGCTGCTGCCCATCATTTAAGGTATATACACTTGTACATATTGTATCTAAATAAGTATAGCATAGTAACATGTTTGTAAGTAACCTTATGGGATGTATAAATATTGTAAACACTTATAAATGACTGAGGAAGAATTAATTTAGTGGGACTGGCATTGACGCATGGCCCAATTTGTTAATGGAGTGTGGTCACGATCAGAGGACAGGTAAGAATGAAAGAAAATAACAAAACGCGAAAAATTAACTCTGATTTTTGGGTAGTTTGGGTCGTGACAAACCTCGTTGGTCACTGGTTGCTTGCCGGTGATGAGATCTTCCTCTGTTCGCCTAGCTTCGCTTCTCTGTTTCTTCTTCTTTTCGCGTTTCCAGATTTTCATTTCTCTTTTTTTTTTAATAAATTTATTATATTTTATTTTAATTAAATAAAATATAATAAAAATCTCAAAATATCTCTAAAAATTCATATTTTATTCATTTAATCAATAAATGAATTTATATGTCTTATTTTATCTTTCCAGTATATTTTTCCAACATTTTCGGGATAATTTTTCGAGGTGAAAATTTTGATTAATTTCAATAAATTCATATATTAATCAATCGGACTCGAAAATCAATATTTTCCTCGTTATTGATCAAGATTCCTCAATTCCATATTTTTAATGAAATTTTCTTATTGAATTTATACTGGATTTCGATCTTTTGACTGCTTTACCCCTGCACTTGTTCGAAACCAATTTAACCCGACTTTCCTTCATAAATTCTCTATATTTTCTCTTGATAAGTTCTCATCTTCTGTCAGAATGATTCAATTCCATTTGGTTTAGCATGTGGCTCTTATAGCCCTTATTCAGTTGTTTTGTAGCTTACATGCATTTTTATTCTTTAATTGTCAATTGCATGATAGTAAATACTCTTCTTATTATTCAACCATGATAATAAAGTGTTCATACACATAGGAATCATAAGGAATAAGCTACATACATAATCGAAAACATGGGTCTGATATTTCACCCTTATTTTCTTAAGTGGAAACTTAAAAAAACCAAGGAATCTAAAGCGAGAAAGCTCATAGCCAAAGGTAAAATCAATAGGCTATGCTTTGTTTCATGATTTAGAATGAATATATATTTGTTGTGAAGTGCTTTTAAGGTGGTTTATGTAGTCAATTTACAATAAAAAGGTTTCCTTAATGAGAAGTAAGATTTAGCCACCTTAGAGATCTGTAGGCTAAGGTTAGTTTCATGCCTTAACAATATATCTGAGTTGTTTGATAATGTATATGATATATGGTGTCATTTTGAAGTATAACATGGTGTAACACGCTTTATAGTGTTAGACCATGGTGAAGGGTTAGTGTGAAATCTCGTGATCTAGCTTTAACTTTAAGATATGTTATTGTTGTGAAAAAGTGTAATTGATTGGTGTAATTGGTTTATAGGAAACCCTTGAAGAAAGGTCACTTTGTTGACTAACCCTAATTGTGACCTGAGGGTAAGTGCGGATTGTGAAGTGTTTAATGGTTTAGTGATTGAATTTCTATCATAAACAAAGTGTTTGTGTGTTGTAAACATAGAAAAATCACTTGGGGTAGTGACATCTATATTCGGCCGAAGGTGGTGGCATAGGTAAGTGAAGTGCAGCGATGTGTAAAATGATCCCTAATGTGTTGTGATATATTACTAAGTATTGTGGTGTGACATTGTAGTGAATTAGAGCACTTGGTGGTCTAAGTGTGCATTTCGATTGAGCTTGAAAGGTGTGGTCGAACATTAATGCTTTGGAAAGTTAATCATGTCAGATGCAAGTTAGCATCATACTGTAAGACCTGAATTTTTTATGTAGCCTATCCCTTATGATTCCTATATGTACAAATTTTTTATTATGTTGGTTGAATCATGAGAAGAGTATTTACTACAAAGAAATTGTAAGAAAAGTGGTTAAACACACACAAGCTACATAAAGGCCGATTAAGGGCTATAAGAGCCACAGGCTAAACCGAATGGATCTAAATCACTCTGATTGAAGAGAAGAACTTATGATGTGAAAATATAGAGAGTTCATGAAGGAAAGTCAGTTTGATTTGGTCCCGAACACATAGAGGTAGAGTAAATGCCAAAAAGGGGCAAAACATACCTTTTAAGCCGTTCGAGGTGTTTTGGGTATATTCACTTCCCGGAAACAGCCAAAACATAAAGACGAGAGTGTGAATAATAAGTTATGAAACTTTCAAAATTTTGAGAAAAAGTCAAACGTGATCAATGGCCAAGAAAAGTCAACTATAGTTAAGAAAAGTGGACTTTTACCATAGTTGACTAACCATGGTTAAAATTTAACCCAAGTATGGAGAAAAATTTAGGAAAAAATATTTTTGGTCAGAATACAAGATAATCATCCCCAGAAGTAAGGAAAATTTATTCGGATGGATTCCAAATTAAATTTAATGGTTAAAAACGTAATGGGCCAAAATGAAGATTTTAAAGCCCATTAAGGTATACTAAGTGTAGATCGAATTTCTTAGGTCTCTTAGACCGAATTGTTGGACCGATTGATAAGCCAAATATCTATATAATTAAAGGCCTGAGGTAGAGTAAACATTTCAGCCCGAAAGCCCATTAAGAAAACCCAATCCGAGAAGCCCAATTAAAAAGCTCATTAGTATAAGTTAAAAGCCATTAATGAAAGGTAACAAAGTCTAAAATGATAACCATTACCTAAACTTTTTGAAAATCAATTTAGATGGCTAGAAAGTAAGGTTTAATGGCTAAGTAAGTGGCTTATAAAATCAGCCACCACATGGTCTTCTTCAACACATCATTCTCGGCTAGAAGAAGAAACCATTGAAACACATTTATCCAAGCTTTCTCTCACTAGAAATCACTAGGATTTGGGCATATTTGGAACTTGTATTCTTCATAAAGTTGTTCCAAATTGAGAGGAGAGTGAAATATGTTGGAATTGGCTATCAAAGGAGCCATAGTGTGTAAACTGTAAGCTTCAAAGTTTCGACCAAGTGTGAACACAAATACTAGGTATAATTTCAAGCTTTCAAATTCATATATGTTAATGTATGAATGATTTTAAGTATATTGGATATGTTTTAAGCATTGAAACATATGAAATCACTATGAACATGGTTTGACCGAGAGTGAGTAGTGATAAATTGATGAATGGCCATATGATTTTAAGGCATAAATGAGTTGATGTACAAGTGTTCATGATTATGGTATAGTTAGAATTAATCAATTTGATTAATTGATACATGAATTTAGTTGGCAATCAAGGTGTTTGATAAAATGCCTAAATGAACTAAGTGAAGCTTAAGAACATTGCCAACCAAGTGTTTGTGAAAATGCCTAAGTGAATTGGCTAAACAAATGGACATGGACGGCATGCCATGTGTGACCGACGGCATGGGATGCTCTTGGCCATGGCATGTGGCCGAGAGGTCCAATGGGCCAAGCTCAATTAGTTTCGGCCCAATGTGATTTAATGGATCACGGACAAAGCCCAATAAGAGTTGGTGGGCCCCACAAGCCTAATAGGCCCGACTAAAATGAATATTTAAATGGAAATGGGCTTAATGCAGTGTTAGACCCATTACGAGTAAACGGGCCTATTAAGTAAAGTAGACTGTATTAAATATGAAATACAGTAAAAAAAATATAATTAACCTAGATGAATGGTTATTTACAGCTCCGGAGTTTACATTGAGAGCTGATCGGACTATGAGATTGAACAGCTCCTAGGAAGTAAGGTCAGTTGACGTGATCCGAGGTAAGGGACTTTTGTGAGTAGTTAGAGATACCTGCACGTATTTTTACCTGCTTTTACATTCACTTAAAAACTCTGAGGGTCAAAGAAAGTGAATAATAATTATTGTGACTCGATAGTGGCAAATTACGATTTTACCCTTAGTTAGGAAAAAAGTCAACTCTTGAGAAAAGTTGTAAAAAGCATGGAAACCACAAAATTTGAGTGTTTTACTGTTGTTTAGCAGAAGAGTAAATAGAGGGGCTAATATTTTTAAGGTTGATATGAATTAAGCACATTTTATAGTGCTGATTTTGATATTTTGAAAATCATCCCCTTTTAAAGAGCCATCTATCATATTATGTGAGAATAAATAGTGCTAAAGCACAACTCACACTTGATTTCATATATTTTTCACATGTATTAGTATTGATGTATGATACGCACTAGATTTTCATGACATGCATGATAGAGTGCTGGAGTTATTACTCGTACTCAGTTTTATATGATATATGCATGAGGGAGTGCTGGAGCGATTAGCTCGTACTCGAATTTTACATAAGATGCATGACAGAGTACTAGATCGTTGCTCGTACTCGTTTCTTCATGATTTATACATGACATAGTACTTGAGCGATTGCTCGTACTTGATTTGATGAGTTTTGTGCATAGCATGGTACTGGAGCTATTACTTGTACTTTATTTGAAACATGAACTATGCATGACCTAGTACTGGAGGTTTACTCGCACTAGAGTTTGAATTTGTGATGTGAAACAGTGTTTGAACGGAGTGTCAACTGTGAGTCGCGCTCAAAGGCGCGCACTGTAGTTTTACTGTGATATATAAGACACATTGAAAACCATGCTTGATTTCCTCGTGTAGACTGAGTGTCACACTGTAGAGATGTCCGTATGTGGATTTAGAGACGTGGTATTTATTTTCCATGGTTTGAGGGCTAAGACCTATGGCAGGCACCCCGACTATGAGGAGAGGGTCCACGGGTGTACGTTGTACCGTGCGAGTGGCATGGAGTACACTGTACCATGTGTTGTTGTGAAGTTGCGGAGTTAGGGAGTTTATAGCTGGAGGTTGTGATGGATTGACCCCCCTCCCGTTACAGCAATGATAACCCGTACACCGAGATCTGTGTTGCCTAAGATTTCACCATTATAGGATATGGACATAGTCCAAGAGAGTATTCCATTTAGCCACTGAATCTCACATGATATATCACCTGTTTTCATGATACGGTTAGACCTGAGGGATGGGTCGAAAACCGGTTAATGTGTTGTGAATGATTGAAATGCCATATTTACTGTGATTTGAATATAAATGGCATGATTTATCTAAAGGCATTATGAAATTATAAAAATGCATTGTTTTGCACGAAATGCCTATGTTTTGAGAACTCAGCATGATTTTGTACATTGGATTTAAATCTATACAATTATATATATATATATATATATATTTTAAAATTCATGTTTTTGTAGTGAGTTAAGGAAATAATATTTTCAAGGCAAAACATTATTTTCAGTAGATAGTGTGGATATCTACTTGCTTGCCTGATTTCCTTATTGAGCTGTGAGCTCACCTCTTTTTTTTCCCCTCTCTACAGAGCCTACGCAGTAGATAGAGTAGGGCTAAGGATTTGCATTCCTTGTGTCCGCTGCACTCCCATCGAGCGAAAGGTATACATACACACGTACGATTTTGGATCTGAACATATAAACAGCACAGTGATGTAAACGTATGCAATATGGGGGATGTATTTGTATTTATTATATGTGAGCTCACTATGAGACAAAAGTAGTTACAATCAATGGATAGTGATATTGACATGTATGAATGATAAGAAAATGTGGAAGAGGTGACTAATGCCGAATCACAGCCCAAACGTTGGTAAAGAGAAAGGTAGGTAAAATGCAAAAAAAATTTGTAGTAGTTTTTGGTAAGTCACAGATGGAGGTCGTGACACATACAGAGTAAGCATAAGTGATGAAATTATGATTGGATAGTGTAAGATACATATACATAAGTGGTGTGCCAATACTGCCTAACAAAGGCATAGTAACTCATGTCGTGCATGTTATGTATATATGTATAAGTGAATAAATGGTATTGAGAATAATGTAAGGATATTGTTTGGGTTATGTTAATGTCAGGCAGAATAATGAAACAATTTAACATAGCCATATTGTAGTGATTTTAATGGTATAGAAAGTTTAACATAGACAATTTAACATGTTTAATAATATATTATATACTTATGCATAGCATGGTAATGATGAGACTTTTAAGCTTGCATAGATTTATATCTGCATATGTAAAATTTTTGAAATCTTACATAATACATGTTTTGAAATATATCGGACATATAGCATCATTACTTATGTAACAATGTTTTTGGATTAAGCATACTTTCACTTTCATATCCACAGTGTTAGTGAATTTCAAAACGTGTAAAGAAACTATTTTGCAAACCTATATGCATTCACAATGTTAATTAAACCAATAAAGTATTATGGGAACAACTTAAGTATTATTTACTCTAAAATAGGGACATAGGCTTGTTCGATAATAGTCTTTGACAAGTTTCGGTCTTACTTGATCACTATGACTGAAGATTTTGCATATATAGCCAAAGGTAGAACCCTAGTTTTCTGGGTATTCATCAGCTCACTGATAGCTACAGCGGGATGAGTCTTTACTGGTAATCGAGGAGTCATGCCTACTTTTAACGATGTAATTGTTTTATTAAACGATGTTTATCGTAAGTGAAATCGTTTTTATCGAACAATGTTTATCATTTGTGTAATCATTTTATTGAATAGTACATCGTTTTATTGTAAAGTGTAATGGTTATCGAAAAGTGCATCGTTTTATTATAAAGTGCAATGCTTATTGAAAGTGTATTGATTTGATAAGTAGTGCAGTGTCAGTGTAAGTGCATCTATTTATTGTACATCGCATCATTTTAAAACATCAAATATTCATGACATGATTTTCATACGTCATGTAGGGATAAAGTGATAATGGAAAATATATATGTGGGATTGCCTTGTCTTGATGTCAAGTCAACAGGGAAATAAGATATTTCAAAGTATCCTTTTGATTGATACCCCCAAAAAGACCTTGGCAGCGTCTAGAAGTCCTAACGTCTAAGTGATACTGGTGAAGTGATATTATATCTAAATATGAAAGTGTTATACGTTATTGAATAATCGATATTCAAATTGTTAATCGATGCGGTGACTTGTGTGCATGCATTATAGAACAATATACAATATGTTACTAACTCTGCACTTGTATGGTTAACTTACTATGTCTTAGCTCACTATCCCACCATTTTCCATTACAGGTTAAGCCGAGATTGTGCAGTTACTAATTTCAGTATTCGACTTTGCAGTTTCAAGCTTCAAAGCACTTACAGTGTATATTAGGTTATACTTTCTATGCTAAACGCTTTATTTTTTGGGCAGTTTTCCAATAGTATTCTAGGTCAAGATATATACTAGGTTAATGTAAACTTATGTTACAAAAAGTATTGAGATTGGGTTGTAAATAAATTTTTACTGCTGAATATATTGAAACTGATAAAATATTCAATTATTTTACAAGTAATAATCTAATCCAAACAATCATATTTTTTGACAGTTTCTTTATATGTGATAGATTATGGAGTGTAATAGAAATATAGGTAGTGGCGTTGTGAATTTTACCGCATATGACCTGTGAATAAATTAACTATCTGAGATTAATCATAACTAATAAATTACCGTCTTACGCCAGAAGTGTTATGCGATGTTTTAAAGTGATTTAGTGAATGATATTGAACTAGAACCTTATGTGTTTTATCTTAAATTGTATCATGTAGTCAACTACTTAATTTAACAAAATGACACTGTTCACATAATAGAACCTAGGGTTAAAAATAAAAGAAAAAGTTAGCCTTAATTTTTGAATTTCACATGAATGCATTTTTCAGTCACGTTCTTAGAGGCATGATAGTATTTGTTGGTATCAAAGCAACTTTGTCTAGTTGAGTAAGTATGGAAAGGTCTAAAGTGCAAGTTAAACTGTCTGAATATAAACTGTAAGTTAAACTTATACTATTCTAGTGCATGCAACTTTTCTATGTAGAATAGTGAAATATGCCAAAGAAAGACGTGGACGACCTCTATGAGGGAGGCAGACTCCAACCTTTCCGTGTCCACCTCATTCACCTCCTCGTCAACCAGGCAATCCAGACATCCATACACGTTTGGCTTTATTAGAGTAGAATTTTAGTAACATCACTGTGAGCTTACAGAATTTAACCGCATTGATTACTCAGTAGTTGGTAATGTTCCACAGAATGCACCACCACCAGCAAAACCTCTAACACTCGTACCTCAACACCCACCGAATCCTCTATAGTCTCAAGCTTCACCACCACTAGCTCCACAACCACCTTCCCCACAACCACCTTCTTCATTACCTTAGCCATAGGTATTTCCTCCTCCACAGCCTGTTGTAGCACCAACAATAGTACATAACGTGGACTAAAACATGGAAAGGTTGAAACAGTTTTAGAAGATAAACCCTTCTAGGTTTAAAGGGGTACAAGATCCAAAAGTGGTACAGACATGGTTCATGAATAACAAGAAGCCCTTTGAGTACATAGATTGCAGATCCAAGGAGCAGGTTACTTTAGCCACATATATGTTTGAGCCAAAGGTTAAACACTAGTGGTGTTCAACTAAGACAATCTTGGGGGGTCAGAATCTAGTGATAAGTAGGGATAGGTTTTTGACAACCTTCAACAACCAGTAATTTCCTAAGAGTGCACAGATGCTTAAGCTGGCAAAATTTTTGAATTTGACTTAAGGAAGTCTGACAATGGACCAGTATGAGTCTAGGTTCACCATGCTGAGCAAGTATGATCTGTTGATCACTCAAGATAAAGTCAAAAGGCTACAAAATTTATCGATGGTTTGAGGCCTACAATTAGAAGCAAGCTAGCTGCCTCTCACATTGTATCATATTCAGAGGCTATCAGACATGCCTAGTTTGTATAACAGGATCTAAATAAGACTCAGGCTCAGTACGATACTGAAAGCAAGGGTAAAGGTAAACGGGTTGAATCTGGTAAGCCCATAGTTTTAAATAGCGGCCGCTATCCGAGATAGCGGCCGCTATGCGTGAAATAATGGGTGTCACACCCGCAATGACCTAATTGATCCGTTATTACCGTTATCGAGGACCGTTATTACCGTTATCGACCGTTATTATCGCTATCGAGGGTCGTTATTACCGCAATCGATCGTTATTGTCGCTATCGTCCGTTAAAAAAGTTATGCGATATTAAAAAAAATTCATGACCGCGATGACCGTTATGACCGCAATAATCTCCGTTATATCCGAAACCGCAATAAACGCAACGCAACCGAAAACGTGACCGCAACCGCAATTTAAATCCCTGAGCCTACACAGAAGAAAGGCAAAGGTAAAAGGCAGAAGACAAACACGTCTTGGCCATAGGCTGTGAAGCCTAAGACTGATCAAGTTTACTCCAGATTTGGTAAGTACCTTATTGGTAAACCTTGCTATCTTTAGATCGACGCTTGGTTTAAGTTCGGTAATATAAGGCACTTGATCCGGTTTTGTCCATTGTTGAAAGCTTCAGATAAATGGCTCGAGAAAGCAGCAATAGATAAGGCCAAGGCACCATATAAAGATAAGAAGCCTGTAACTCGAGGTAGAAAGTTCACACTCGATCAGGAGGCTGCTGAATGAATTGCAACAACATGAGATAACAATACCAAGTCAGACCTAATATCAGTTACCCTAATAGGATAAAGCATTCAGCTACACTTCAATTGGACAAATTCATAAATTATATCGATTTGGTTCGTTATAATCATCAAGGCCCTTTATTGAAATCACTGAAGCTTATAGTTTAGCTATCAGATGGAGATACTCTCCCCAAATCTTAGTTATACTCTTAAATGAACTAAAACTCTAGGGATGTAATGGAACACCAAAACATGTGAACCAGGTTGTTCTGTATTTATACTCTACTGACTCAAACCACATTTCCACCTCCATAAACAACTCCTTTTAGCCATGACCACCCACCATTCTTTCACTCCTATTGTTCCTTCATTATTAGTTTCTATAGAAATTATTTCCTTGATTTTTTTTTTCACATGAAGTTAAACATCCCTTGTATCCAAAAGTTTTCCTGTATAATCCAAAGGCTTCATAATAACACCTTACCACTCCAACAACACATTTCACTAATTTCTTCTAGCATCTTTGTCCATTTCTGCTTTATATAACTTAGATTTGGTTGTACTTGAGTTTAATTACATCTAAATGAACTGCCAACTAGTTACCACTACATCCCTAGCTATATTAACCTCATCATTCATCAATGCTTGTTTGTACAATTACCTTTGAACACCCTTTTCATATTTATTACAAGCTTTTGAAGTATGTGCATCACCATCACCATTCTCTGAATTGCCATGCTTTTCCTTCTAAATTCATCTCTTCCTTTCCTTAAACGTGCTTAACCTTATGATTCACTTTTTACCAATATAAGGACTGATCGTTGTATCTAGCAAAGTTCACACCGATCTTGTAATCTAGTAACCACACTCCATTAAGTTTCTGTAGAGCTCTCCTAACACTTACATGCCCATCAAATCTAACAAATCCAAATTGCCTACCTCTTGCACTTCTTTTTGGGGGAATGAATACATTAACAATTCTCCCTTGCCATTGGAAAGCCTCCTAAATCCACCTCCAATGAACCTTGGGTGGAATGTTGTTAACGGGGAAAACCTCCATTATCATTGTTAAAAGGTTTAAAAAAAATTATTTAACTTTTTTTTCTCTTCTTAAACCTAGGGCTAAGCTATAGAATGGCATTTTAGCAATCTCAATCTGTAAGAAATTCACAATATAATAAGGTCTTATTACACTAATTAAAACCCCAGCTTTGGACTCCAAATCTCCTCCTAACCTTTCTTTTCCCCCGCCTTCCTCACTTATAACTTTAACACTAACAGCTATTTTCAGTATGTCCCTACGTAAATATGAGGCGTGGAACATCTGTCAAGATTTTTGCATTGAGGGCACGACGCTGACTTTAATTTTCTAATCACTAAACTGCCTTAAGTAAGTTTGATGTTTGAGGAAAGAGAACTTCAACATAATTCCTTGAGAAGAGAAAAAAAAATACGTACGTACTTATCATCATTATCATTAAACCAAATGCTATGGTCTTTAAATAATAAACTATTTAAAAGCTAAGAATGTAACCCTTGTGGGAACGAAATTTTGCAACAAGAAATAGTATTTAAAAGAAAATCACATGCGTTTATGTGTAAGCAGCGAGTTTATCCAAAAGACGAATAACCCAAAGAAAAAAGAGAGATATTTCAATCCAACCATAGAGGACTAGCTGGTGCATGTAAGTTTGAAAAACGTATCATGGCAAAGAATTCAAAATAGGGGAAAACACTTAAATACTCAGAAAATGTTCAGTTTTACAGATTGAAGTCCACCAACTTACCTAGAAAGAGTTAATGTTTGTGCATAATTCAATCTTACAAGACAAAGAACAGTTCATGATCTGCTGACTTCAAAACTTCAAGTTGTTTAACAAACTAGTTTTACAGAAAAAGTATTTGCTTTACCTCAAACAGAAGGCATGCTGATATTTGGGTTTTTTGATGGAGATAAGGCCAAGAAAATGAGTATCGACAATATCAACACGGGAACCAAGAGAAATATCAATGGCGGCGGTGGCAATTCTGGTATCACCAAGGGGAAAACTAAAAGCAATATAGTTAGCACAACCATTAAAATGAATGATCTCTTGCTAAAATACCCGAACATCAAGTTCTTCACTGCGTAATAATCTTGTCTTCAGAATAGATATACGATATCATCCAAGAAAATGAAGTTAATCATGTCTCCGTACGTCAGTTATCATTTGTAGCAACTTGAATTTCTTATCTAGCAATATAGTTTGTTCGTACTAGGGATTTTATTTAGGTAATAGGATGAACTTATGATGAAGAGTCTCGAGGGAAAAAAACAAGGATCTGAGAAGACGAAGACTGAGTGATCCCAGGGTTAGCTTGGATTTTGAATATAAAGAAACGTGTAATTTGAGTAATATGGCTCGGGCCAAGGGCAACCCTAAAAGCCAACTTGCCCGATTCAATGGGAATTTTATTGGTCAAATGTCACCATCACTGCACATTTAAAGCAAAGGTTGATATGTCCTGGTTCAAGTAATCCTAAAAGTATTTTAGGATCATTAGTCTACTCTCCGCCCTAAAATTTTCGCATAGAGTTAGTACGTAATGATTATTATATGTATACATATAATTAATTAATTTTTTAAATATATTTAGTGAAAAAAGTTTCAGCTCTCCTTGAGTTTTTCAATTTCGGTATATAAAATATTTTTTAAAATATTAGATATGAAAATGTATTACTCTCTTTGTTCCAAATGACTTTTCACTATTCAAGTTTGATTTTTACGGAACGAATTTGTAAAAAACTAACTATACTTTCTAATATTAAAATTTTAGAAAAATTACTCCTATATTCTATTTGGTTTTTATTGAATGGAAATTTGACATATATGGTAGAAAACATCTGTAACCATACACATACCGTTTTTGTAGTAATGAATTTTGTCTTCTATCGGCAACAGCTAACTTCAGGTACATGTCAATTTTCTTGTGGTAAAATGGAATGAAGAAAGGAAATAAGAGTAGCGAGCGTGTTTAAAGAAGAAAAAACCGACTTCTGTAGTCTAAATGAAAAGTGCTTGATACCATTTAAATAAAGTCTTGGGCTTAAGCTTTATAGATAAAGTAGGTAGTGCTAAGAGAACTACTTTCAAATGAGATCTAACCCGACTTAATTTTAGATTTAATTGGAATCTAAAATAATTACTGAATACCGTGAGATTTTGCACAAAAAAAAAAACCTATACTGAATTTTCTAAGCATACATATACAGTATGTAATTACGAATTTTGTAACTAGAAGGGATTGACATTTTTCAATTTGAAATAATGTACTGTATCATAAATCTTTGAGGTATGAATATTGACCAAGAAATAAATCAATGCTACATTCAATTGACGCTTGCCTTTTTTTTTTCTGTCCTTTGAACGACAAAAAAAAATTAGTGTATTTGAAACTTTGCATACAAAATTAAATAATTTTTTTTGGATAAATCTAATCTAATCTAATAAATATACATAGCAAATTTGTTAAAATGCTTATATGATGCTTACATGAACTTTCTCTTTAAATGATACATAAGCATCTATTGAGTTCATATACACCTAAACTAAAACTAACATTAAATGCTAAATTTCTTCACTTTTACACTTCTCTAAAATTTCTCAATTTTGTTAAAAAATATTATAAAATAAATTTAAATAATATCTAAAGTAAAAATATTTTTAAAATATATATAATTTTAATATCATTTGTTTAGAAAACTTAATAAAATATTAATTGATATCTATTTATATTATAAAATAAATAATTTTATTAACTAAACTGAAAAGTATAAATGTAAGCTGTCAATATCATGTATATTATTTAAATATTTAAAATTATTGTTTTTCTAAATAAATAAAATTCATGTATAAAATATATAAATTTACAAATATATATATATATATATGTTTACATGCATATTTAAATAGATAAATTTAATTCATGTATTGCACGAGTTACTGTACATTTAGATATAAATACAAATACCTTTATAATATAATCATTCTTATACACAAACACATGTGCATATTTATATTATATGTGTATAAAATGCACATTTATAATAATGGTTATTTAGGTCAAGAACCAAATATACCTCAAAATGTTACTCTAACACTTGAAAATTGTTAAAATATACTTTTTATTCTTATTTTAACATTTTGTTGATATGCTTAATAATATTATTTAGAATATGTTTTTTATTTTTATTTTTTCTGATAGAGGTCATATACATCAAGTCCACATAGGCAAACATTGGCCAACGAAGGATAGCCAAGTGTCAGGTCATAAGCCCACGAGCCATACGCCACGTGACAACCACTGAAAGGTAACGACAAACCTCTATCATGCAACAAAGTATGCTCGGCAACAGAGTGTTGTGCCATAATTCTAGCAGCAGAGGTCCACAGACCTCTGCACCCCTGTGCCTGGCTGCAGAGGTCCTCGGACCTCTGCACCCCTGTGCCCTGCTGCAGAGGTCCTCGGACCTCTGCACCCCTATGCCCTGCGGCAGAGGTCCTCAGACCTCTGCACCTCTGTGCCCTATGGCAGAGGTCCTCAGACCTCTATCGTCCAAAGGTACTTCGCCTCACAGCGGTAGACTTCTGAGTCCTACGACAGATCCATGTGCTCCTCTGATCTTTATTATTTTTGCAGAATCTTCAAAGACACATAGAGGAAACAGTAAATGTCATCATTCAATCATTATTGTTCAGTACAACAATAATTGGCGTCGTCTGTGGCAAAAGGGCAAAAAGTCAGATTCTTCATAAAAATGGTGAGAACACGTTTGATAGAGGCAACAAATTTGGGGGAAGAGAATTCTATAAGTCCTCCTAGCGAACTTGGGAGAGGACAAGAGCAGATTGGAGGAGATAGGGTTGCCATAGTTTCCCTCGACGAATTTGAGGCTTTGAAGCGCCAAAATGAGCAGACTACTATGGCGTTGAGGGCAATGATTGATTTCTTCAAAAATGCATTGTCGTAATTTAGTTTGCCTCCCGAAGTGCAGCATATAATAGGAGAGAATGTCTCGAGGCAGACTTACGAGAGAGGTCAGCCCTCTATAGGGGCAAATACGGGACAAGGAGAATGGGGGCAGAATACTACCGCTGGTCTGATGCAAAACTCTGTCGCAGCACTGGGGCAGAATACTACCTCTGCTCTAATGCAAAACCCTGTCGCAACAGTGAGAGAGGACACTGTTGCTAGGCTGATGCAAAACCCTGCCGCAATTATCAGGCGTCGAAACCCCACAAAATTCAGGAGGCCGACTTCTGCCTTAAAATTCGAATGACATGACTTCAAAGTTCGCGGATCTGAGGAGCGGCAGAGATGGAGTCCCCCTTCACTAGGTGGAGTGTGACAAATTAGTGGACAGTATAGTCCTGACTCCTAAGACTATTTCGAAGATTCAAGGTCGAATTACGGAATGAGAAGTGTAGGAACAAGGGATACAGTGCAGGCTCCTAGAGGGAGGAAAACTGTGGATGATGAGGAGATCCCTAGCCGGGGAGCGAACCGTGTGCGAAATCCCCGAAACAGAGGAAGAAGGGATTCTTATTACTCAGACTCTTCTAATGCCGAAGAAAAGGGAGCACACTCGACCCGAGGGTCAAAAAACATTGAGAAAGTCGTGGAAAGGATTTTGGAGAGAAAGAAGTTAGTGTCTCCTAAGGACAATCAGAGAAGGAGAGTTCCTTTTAGTCTTAATATTATGGACAAACCACTACCGAAAAAGTTCAAGATGCCTTCTATGGTTACTTATGCTGGTAAAACTGACCCATATGACCATATACAGAGTTATGAGTCCCTTATGTTGCTCCATCGATGGGAAGACGAAATCATGTGCAGAGCCTTCTCGCTCAAACTGTCGGGGCATGCTTTAAAATGGTTTAATGGGTTAAATGAAGGTGCTATCTCATCCTTCGACCAATTATGAAGTGAATTTCGAGAGCCTTCATAATCAACAGCTAGAGGAAGAAGGATGCCACTTATTTATTTACCCTTAAACAAGGGAACAAAGAATCGCTGAAGAACTATGTAGATCGTTTTTGAGATGTGACCTTAGAGGTGAAAGATTTACCAGTGGGAGTAGCCATGGCAGCAATGCTGTAGGTGCAAGCAATCATAGATATGAAGCCACCAACCACAGTGAGAGAAGTTCAAAGATTGATAGGCAAAATAGCAGCTCTGAACCATTTTTTGTCAAAATCTGCAAAAAAGAGCTTGTCGTTCTTCAAAACTCTACGGGGTGGAAGGAATTTCAAGTGGACAGATGATTGCCAAAGAGCTTTCAAAGACTTGAAGGAATATTTGAAATAGTTACCTTTATTAACAAGGCCTTAGGAAGGAGAACATTTGTATATGTACTTGGGAGTTGGTGAATTCACCATCAGTGCGGTACTGCTGAAAAAAGATGAAATATTGGATCGTCTCATCTATTATGTGAGTAAGATACTGCTAAACCCGAAGACCCGTTATCCGCTAGCCAAAAAGCTAGCACTGGCCCTTGTGATGGCCTATCGTAAATTGCATCCTTATTTTCAAGCGCACCCCATTTTTGTCCTAACGGATCAACCATTAAGGCAAATTCTTCAAAAGCCTGAACACTCAGGGAGATTGGTGAAATGGGCAGTAGAACTCGAAGAGTATGATATTACATTTCAGCCTAGGCAAGCCATTAAGGGCCAAGCTTTAGTAGATTTCATAGTAGAATGTACTAGCCCGAGGGGCAACGTTAAAAAAAAAAACTCGACCATGGCTACTGTATGTTGATGGAGTGTCGAGTGTAAATGGTAATGGGGCCGGTATAGTCTTGGTGTCACTAGAAAGGAGATCTTTAGAATATTTTTTACGCTTTGGGTTCCCTAGTTTAAATAATATAACAGAGTATGAGGCTCTTGTTGCTGGAATGAAGCTGGTAGAGAGGTTGCAAGTTCACCACCTAGTGGCGTATAGTGATTCTCAATTGGTGGTAAACCAGTTCCATGGACAGTATGAAATTCGAGAGCCAATGCTGGTCCCTTATCTAAAGAAAGTTCAATGACTAGTTTAAACTTTCAAAAAACTTTCAGTTGATACAAATTAATCGGTCTGAAAACACACATGCTGATTCATTGTCCAAATTAGCTTCTTCTAATGAAACCGAAGGAAGAACGGTGAAGGTGGAAAAACTTGAGCGGCCTAGCATTGAAGAATTCGAAGTGTGTAGCATTGAGGTGGGGATGATTGGAGAACCCCATTCAAACAGTATCTCACTAAAGGTACGCTCTCACAAGACAAGGAAGAAGCTCGTCGCTTAAAGATACAAGGGACGAAATTCACACTAATAAACGGGGAGCTGTACAAGAGGGGGTATTCATCACCCTTGCTAAAGTGCTTAGGGCCAAAACAGGCAAACTATGTCTTAGCTGAGGTACTTGAAGGAATTTATGGTGAACACTTGGGAGCTAGAACCCTTGTCTCTAAGATATTACGATCGGGGTTCTATTGGTCGACATTAAAGAAAGACACGATGGATAAAACCCGCAAGTGTGATAAGTGCCAAAGGTTTGCACTAATAACAACGGCCCCAATGGCTCCACTCTAGAGTATGGTACAACCAACTCCCTTTGCACAATGGAGGTTAGACATTCTAGAACCATTTCCATTAGCTACGGGTAAAAGAAGGTTTCTGTTGGTAGCTACCGATTACTTTACAAAATGGACTAAGGTAGAACCTTTAGCTATAATCACAGAAAAGAACATTGATGCAGTGGTATGGAAAGATATTATCTTCCGGTTCGGAATCCCATGCGTCTTAAATGCTGACCACGGAAAGCAGTTTGACTGTGACTCCTTTCGTGAGTTCTGCAGACGCCTTGACATTCAGCTAAGGATTTCTTCTGTTTCATACCCTCAAGCTAACGGACATGCCGCAGTTAGCAACCGAACCATCCTTCATGGGTTGAAGACCAGACTGGATAAAGCTAAAGAAGTATGGGTAGATGAGTTGCCTAGTGTCTTACGGGCATATCGCACCACTAGTCGAGTATCAACTGGAGAAACGCCTTTTAGTCTGGTATACAGCACTGAAGAATTGATTCCCATGGAAATTGGAGCACTTTCACCCAAGGTAGTACCTTTAGTGGAAGAAGAGAATTCACAAGGGCTAAGGGAAAACCTAGATCTGCTTGATGAGCATAAAGATGCTGCAGCTATCTGACTGGCATCCTACCATCAAAGGGTAGCCAATTGCTATAA